>JBANSL010000019.1:2505000-5005000 GCA_037127255.1 Persicaria tinctoria | reverse complement strand
TGTTATGAACCGTAAGATAGGTTCACAACAAATTAGATATATACAAAATTGATAAACACACAAAACAAAGAAATAAACTTTGAGTCCCCGGCAACGACGCCAAAATTTGACAGGAGGAAACTGTCGTTGTTCCTATCAAAGTATAACTCAAACCTACAAACTAGTATAGTAAGCAAGTAAGAGGTCGATCCCACAGAGAATCAAGTATTCCTAAGCAATGTATATTTACCAATTAGTAGGAAAGAGGGGTTTTTGGTGATTGAAGATGAGAAAATAAACTATAAACAAGTTAGTAGAGATAACAATTGAGAAAATAGTTCCATCTATAAACATCCACTTTAGTTTGGTTGATTGATCATCGATTCTTCTTCAAGTTCTCTTCTCATCCTATTATTGTTCCTGTCCTGATCTTGTGTAAATTACTAGTCCTACGAGTCCTAGTAACCCTTACTAATTAGATAACCCTAACACGGTCAAGATTCAACCTAATAGTAGCATTAACATTAAGGATTAACCAGGATACATGCAACACCAAGCTACGAGTCAGCATTCAACATGTAATTGATTCTCTACACACCAATTTAGTCCTACGAGTCCTAAAAAGGCATGATTGCTACTATGGATTAAGGTTCGCTACGAGGAATCTACAAAATCCTAGCAATAATCTCAACTAGTTGTACGGACTAGAAGAAATCAACAATATTCGCAAAGGAATCAATACGAATCAATAGGAATAGAACAAGAATAGAAATCTCACAACTTTATCAAACCAAAGCTTCAATCCATAGAAGAAACGGAAGAGTTTAGCACTCCATGGCCATGGAGGCTCTTCTTTAGGGTTCTCTCAATTGATAGTCTCCAAGTGCATAAACTAATGAATTCGATCCCTCAAATAAAACCCTAAAACTTCCTTAAAAGGCCTCAAAAGAGTCGGCCAAATAATAATTCTCAAAACTAATTAAAGAGATAAAAAGTCCTTTGACAGATTCGGCGTTTCTGCATAGGCCGCGGGGCAGTCAACCCAGGCCGCGGGGCGGCCAGGCGATTGCGAAATCCTTCGTCAGAGCTACGGGCCGCGGGGCGGTTTCCTTGGCTGCGGGGCGGCTTTTACTGTTCACATAAACTTTTCCTCTTCGAATTTGGTCTCGATGTCAACACGAAAGTTGTAGATCTCGGAAAGAGCTTTCCAACGCATGGTTATAATAGTCAATCGGACCACTGAGGCCTCCAGAAAGTGCGAAACAAGTTCAGTATGTCTGGCGACAACTTCTGCTGACTTGTTATTCACTTAAGCTCTCTAGCTTCGATTCCGCTCCCGGGCTCTTCACTTTTCCTCCTCCTCTTCACTCTTCTTTCATTCATGAGTCTCCTCATTCCTCGTCGGATCCACATATACCTGAAATAATCCATAAAAGCGTGTAGATTCCGACTCTACCAACAAAACAAGTATAAATGCAAATCTAGCTTAAACCATGCATTATATACATCTAAATCATGATAAATGCATCCTAATATGCCTACCTAAATGCATGCTATCACGCTGCATGATGTTGAAATACCCCAAAGTATTTTTGGTATTTCTGTTTGAAGTTAAGTAAATGAATAAGGTTAAATTTTTAAATAAAAGAAATTATAAGATTTTTTTTTAATGAAATATATGTATTATATTTCAGTTCTTATTATTTAGAACGTAAAATTTGGTTGACGTTATTATCGTGAAATTTACTTTAACTAAGGTAAAACATTGGTATCATCATCATCATCATCATTATTATTATTAAAATAATAGATTTTATAAATGTAAAGGTTGATTTGAATTGCATTATTTTATTTAAAAGGTGTCTTACTTAAATTATTTCAAGACTTAATGTTAATATCATTTTACGCAAATAACTGTGATTTGTGACCCGACTTATTATATTTCACATATCTTATAATTAAATGGTTAGAATGAATTTATAATTCTAATGATATGGATTATAAACTTTGAAATTTGATTCTAGTAAATAATTATGTTGTAAAAACTATTTTTGAAATAATTATTTAAATAGAAGCCCATATCATGCATAATGTAGCTATTTATTTATTTGTTTGTTCAATTCCTTCCTTTATTTTCAAAGGATATATATATAGATGATTTTATCTGTTACAGAATTGATTTATTTTTCATCTTTATATTATGTCACACATCTAGTATTTAAAATAAGACATAATTCTAATCAAGATCAAATTAAATAAATAGATGTATAAGTAATTAAGCATTTGGTTTTGTTAAACCGGTTGAACCGGACCAAACCAAGAAAAGTAAATAAAATGGAGAGCCGGTTTAGGTGAACCGCTCCTCCTTCCTCCTCCTCATCTGTACGTACAGTCCAACTCCCATTGATGGCGGTTTTCATTGTTTCGTCGTCTCACCTCACAACTCAATCCTAAATGAATCTAGACGGGATTCTAAACCTATTGGATGCAGTAATTGGAAGAATCACATTCAAATCGATCCCGAAGAATATCCCCTCTCATCAATTCGTTCACACTCAAATTCGTCAATAACACGTCATGTTTTGACCAAATTAAATGATGTAACCGATTAACACAATAAATTAGAAGATAAAAACGCATTCAATTTGATGATTCAGCCTTGAATCATTCCGATCCTAAAAAGGGGGTTTCGGGCACTTTCGGACCAAAACCGCCATTAGAGAAGAAATTAGAGCTTGAGATGTGTCCCATTGGGTTCTAAATCCTCCCAGGAACCTTCCCCTTAAAAAAATTTCTTACAAATTCATCACGAATAAAAAAAAACCCAAATTTGAGATCTCTCCACCTCGCCACCGACCGCCACCGGTCAGCTTCCGGTGATCGCGCCACCGCCTACGTCACCGCTAGAGCCTGATGAAGCCGTCGTTGCCACCTGCGCCACTTGATGCCGTTTCCTGCCACGCCGTCGACGAGCCCCGCTGCCTCCAGTCGAGGTTGCGCGCCTGCCGTGGTACTATACCACTGTCGAGTAGGGCTGATATACGAGCTAACGAGCTCGAGTAGTGGGTGTTCAAGCTCGGCTCGTTTACAAACGAGCCGAGCTCGATCTCGAGCCTCATTTTCTCGAGTCGAGCTCGAGCTACTCACAAAATGTAGATCTGTGATTCAAAGTGAATGGAGTCCAAAAGGCAAAACCACTGACAGACTCTTTAGAAAAAGAGGTTAAATAAAACCTAGGGACAGAACTGTAATTTCACCTACGAAACGAGATATACGCCCTATTTAGAAGGGGTTAAATAAAACTTATTTACATGGGGTTAAATAAAACATAGGGAAAAACTGTAATTTCACCAATAAAATGAGATATACGAGCTACTCGAGCCGAGCTCGAACTCAGAATTCTGCTCAAGTTTGACTCATATTTAATTCGAGCGAGCCCGAGCCGAGCTCGAGCTACTCGACTCAAGTAACAGCCCTACTGTCGAGGGGAGTTAGGCGTGGAAATAATTCCACTCTTTCCCTCCCTTTGGTAAATTTCCAGTTTAACTCCCATATTTCCATACTTTTACTAAACTACAAATTAACTCCCTAATTATACGACATCTGGAAGTTTGTCCTCCGATCCAATCGCGTTCAATTCAAGCTGGTCTCACACTCTCACGGCATTTCCCAATGTTGGTAAAATTGAGCATATGCTTAATTTAATTCTTTAATGAATTAGAATTTCGAAATTATAATTACCAACATATATGGAAATTTTGTGAATTCTTTTATAGGTTGTGTACTTCAGGATAACCCTCGTTAACTTCCTTAAATTCCATAGTTGGTACCGAAATTTAACACGGTGTTAAGGCAAGTGACTTTTCGAGCCTTTCTGCTCATTCTGGTGCTTTCGTGTCTAGTTGTTTTCTTTCCTTTGGTTGCTTGCCAAGTTAAATAAAATAAATTACAATTCACCTGTTTTGTGTAATTTATTTAAAAGTCAGTTTGGATTTGGCAAGTATAATTGGGTAATGTTATTATTTGACCTTAATATAAAATAATAACATAGTTTACCCATTGTTTCTTTAAAGCATGAACTATTATTGTTCTTTTATGCTAAAATGGTTAGGTATGGAACATGTTATTTCGTTGATGTATCCATCCTGTATTTTATTTCATTTTATTTGGCATCCATGTTACCTTTAAATAACATGGGTTACTTTTCAGTTGTGTGATCACCCAAGATGACATTAATCAATAGTGAAAAATGTGAGGATTGCATGTTACGATTGGAACTCAATTGAATCAAGATCAATTCAAGGAAAATGTACCAATCAATGTAAATCAAAGTGATACATAAAGTGTAAAGTTAAGTGAAAGTGATGTGGTAGAGTCAGGTCGGGGCCGTTATTCTCCGGTCTTAAAGTTTCATGAAACTAACACATTCCGAACGCGCATATATTATCTAAAGGAATGTTACACTACCAAATAAAAAGGTAGTAGGTCGTTATCTTCTATTGAGAGCGGGACCGGTATCGTATGATTAATTATTAATTAAGAAGTGTGTGTTGAATGAAATGTGTAACCTATCAAAGTGTGTGTTGTGAAGCGTGTAAACTATATCAAAGTGTTAAAATGTGTAACGTCGTGCAAAATTGTGTTCAAGTTATTCAACGTGAAAAAAGTGAGTGAAGTGTGTGATAGACATTTGGTTTCATAGTGATCACAATTAATTCAAGCTATATCATATCCCATATGTACTCAGGATATGGTTCCTAAAGGTGCTTGTCGCCCACTTCTTATGTTATTCAATCCTTCGGGATTATCCATGTCATAAAAGTTGTGCCGTCAAATTATTAGCCCATCGAAAATACTCTAATAATCGCATTCGGGTTTAATTCATACCATTAAAGGCCAATGAGTATAAATCTGAAGTAGTCCCAGTTTTCGAGCCGTCACTTGCTAGTTCTCGCAAACTAACCGTCCTTTGTTAATTTGGACGGCTAGGGGTTCATTGTCTTCATACAATAACCCAGTCTCCAGTTCACAGGTTAAGGTCGAGTCTCTGAAGAGAAGTTTAAGAAGAGTAAGAAGACATTTTATTTCAAGATTTAATTATTAAAGTTGTTAGAAAATATTGTATAAAGATTTAAGTGTTTATTTTTACCAAGTCTTCCGCTGTAATGTTTTGATATATCAGATATTGTAATTTGAATTATGAGTTTATAAAACAAAGATTTATTATAAGTCTTCCGCTATTTGTATTTTATTTTGTTATCATCTTGTTTATGGGAGCATGGTAGCATGTCCCTATAAGCCTAAGGTGGTTACGAAGACCTTAAAGTCCGAGTAATCACTGGCGCTGCAACATTCCCTCGTTTAAAGAAGGGGGTGTTACAGATGTTGCCTGCCTCATGGGACTTCCGATGGATGGCCAGCCTTGTACGTCACATCTGCCCACGGGCGCGTTGATCCCCACCGTCGCGGAGTACTACCAGCTCACCCAGCAGGCCCTGAAGGCATACAGACACGCTGGCGGCCCTCCAATGACTTGGTTGACTGCCCTGTGGCAGCAGAGACACGGGCCGCTCGTCGACCCCGCCCCCGCTGATGACCCAGAGGCCGCGGCTGATCCTGAGCAGATTCGGCTGCGCATGCATGTGGGAGGGGGCAACCGCAGGATGACCCTGAGCAGCGTCGGTTTCTCCACATAGGGTACATGGCCATCGCTCTCGCCGCGACTCTGTTTGTGGACAAGTCGCAGAGCCGGATCCCATGGAGGATATTCGACCTTATTTGGGACATCCCGCGTACGGCCACCCTTGCATGGGCAGCAGGTGCCCTCGCATGTCTGTACAGGGGCCTAGGCGAGGCTACCCGCGCAGGTGCGAAGGGTATAGATAGCTGCACGCCGATCCTACAGGTACGAGACCGTTGAATTAGAGTTTTAGTTTACAAATATGTATATTATATGCTAACGATATTTTTTTTGTGTTAAGACTTGGATGATTTATATTTCTTAACCTATGCCCTAAGACAAATATGTCCAATTATCCTATCGGTCCAAAGGCGCCACAACGCATGAAGGACGACGCGAAGCTGAAGAAGGTGCGGTAGCTGCGGGACGAGGTGGACCGTATTACCGTCGGCGATGTACGTATTCGACACTCTATCTATATGACTTATATTTCTTAACTGTGAATTACGCCTGATGTTTTTAATTATAGGTCGAGTGGATGCCCTTTGGGCGTGATCTGGACTTCGACGGCCAGTACCGTCAGTCCACCTATCGGGGCACCATCACCTTCTGCGGGGAGGAGGAGCCGTATATGCCCGATAGGTGCCTCCGGCAGTTCGGACGGGTCCAGGGGATCCCGCAGGACGTCATCGCGCCGGATCAGGTCTCTCGCGACACCACCTTGAAGAACGCGAGGTACATCGCCGTGTTTACCCAGAACCACAACAAGTGGCGGGACCTGTAGGACGAGAGTCGCTTCTACAGGCTGGCCGAGCATAGACGCACCAGCGAGGATTGCCAGGCCGGTGTCACTGCAGATTACCTGGCTTGGTACGCGTCGCAGAACCGGCCGTACATGCTGCCGACCACGCCACCCCATCTGGACCCGCCGGCGCCCGTCCACCCGGTCGGCTTGGATCCATGGGTGGACCTCCCTCAGCCTCCAGTCATCCCTCCGGCGGTAGCGGCTCACTTGCATGAGATAGAGGGCTATTGGAGGGCCCTGGCTACCGACCCTCGCATTGATCAGCTATTAGACGAGGTGACGGAGATTTTGGATCAGGCTGTACGCCATCCACCTGGACAGTGATGTACATTTATACTTTTGCAGTATCTATCTTTATATTATACTTTTATATTACAGATTTTGTATCTATCTCTATATTTCTATCTCGAGTAGACTCTTCTCATTCCTTCCAAGTCATATTAAACGTAAACATCAAGAACGAAAACGAAAACGAAAACGTTAATATGATAAGGGATAAGGTTGCCCGATAACGAAAACGTGAAGAACGGATGAACATAAAGAACGAAAATGAACGTTAAGGACGAGTTAGGTTAGTTAGGGTTTAGGGTTTGGCGAGGGTTGGTAGGGTTTAGGGTTACGGGGTCTAGGGTTAAGGAAAATTCACGTGGTCAAGAACGTGCTTGCACGTCGTTGACCACGTGCATTTTCCTAACCTTAGCCCTAACCTGGTTAAACCCTAAAACCCTAGCCAAACCCTAAACCCTAGCACATCCTTTTGGACGTGCGGTTCCGCGTACCTTTAAAGCAATAGTTCCTATTTGAAGCGAAGGGGGACAACTTGATTCCGCACTCCAAAACAAAGTTCGACTTGTTTCGATATACTCCTTCACCGTTAGAATCGTTATGGCCGAGCCACAAAGCAATCGTCGTCTCCAAGTTTTCCAGGTACGGATACGTTTCGTATAGTGAATATATTTCGTATTCCTTCCGTTTTGTTCATATTTCCACTAATGTTATTACAGTTTCGAGACTTTACGTCTGAGTTCTCGGCCCCATGGGTTTGGAATGACCATGACGAAATGGTTACGCATTTGAAGGACTTGGGTCGGAGACACTGCATGATTTTAGTAATCAAGAGGTCTTGGACGGGGGCGTCGAATCGTCCAGGCGAGGTTCTGCTTGCTAGCGAGCAGTATGGGGAGTACCGACCACGCGGGAGGAAGCTCCGGAGCACGCAGTCGAAGATAAACGGTTGTTCATTCTCTCTACACGGGCACGAAGCCCCGCCGGGTCACTGGGTTATGACGGTAACCTACGGTGTTCATAACCACGGGCTTTCCATGAGCTTGAAGGGTCACGCCATCGCCGGACAGATGACAGAGGGGGAAAAGAAGATGGCCAGGTGGATGAAGGAAATTGGCACTCCTCCAAAATCCATTGGGTACGGGTTGAGGTAGTTGGATGAGACCAGCGTCACGTCAAGGAAGAGCCTTACCAACACGCTCAACATGATGGTCGCCGAAGAAAGAGGTAGTCGGACGATGACCTAGGATACCTTGCACCATCTGCGGGAAAGAGGGTACTACTACGACTTCAGGCGACATCCGGATGACGACAACATCTTGAGCGACCTCTTCCTGGCGCATCCTGATGGGATACGGCTTCTCCGAAGGTTCCATTACGTCATCGTAATGGACATCACGTACAAAACAAATGCGTAAGTTACTTAATTACGATTACATTATTGCACATATAGCCAATTATAAAGTATTTTACATGTAACATATTCACACTTGCAGATATGGGATTCCATTGTGCGAGGTGGTCGGGTTCACACCCTCAGGCAATACTTACTGCATCGCCTATGCCTTCATGTCGCAAGAGAACGAAGACACATACGCCTGGGTGTTGCGACAGCTTCAGATCTTGCTTGGGACGGTTCAGCCTCAAGCTATCATTACTGATCGGGATCTAGGTCTCTTGGCGGCGCTGAATGTTGTCTTCCCCGACGTCCAAAATCTCTTTTGCTGGTTACACATGACGAGAAGATGCGAGGAAGCTGCTTTGAAGATCACAAAGAATTTAAACCACGCTGGCATCTTTAAGGGAAACAGTTGGGGGTTGTTCGAATCGAGGTCGGAGGAATCATTCAACCGACGTCGTCGGGCGCTACACGCTGCATGGCACCCATTCCCAGGTGTGGTGGCGTATTTAGAGGCGGTGTGGCTTCCATACAGCAGGTACAACCTTACTCGTCACCCGTACGACAAACAGGTACAACCTTACTTCATATCTCTCATTACAATATGATATAACATCGAATATTTAGTGCTATGCACTTCAATGTGTACAGAGTTGAGGGTCAACACAAGGTTCTGAAGGAGGCACTTCACTCATCGACTGGTGACTTTCGCATCGTGATCGATGCAATCCATAGAGTCAACGATTGTCAACTGCATGAGCTGCAAGCTGCTTTGGAGATCGACCGCTTCAAATGGCCAACAACGGCGTATAAAGTCAACCTTTTCGATGAGGTAAAGACTTTAATCTCCAAAAAGTGCTTCGATTATCTGTACAAGATGTGGCAGGACGTCGTGAACCAAAAGGTTCCTCCGGTATGCACGAACTGACATTGCAGGGTTTGTTACGGGATCCCTTGTGTCCATGAGATTCAGGCATACGTCAACTCCGGTACTCCGATACCCGCCGAGGACATCCAACCGTTCTGGATGGATTTGTCATGGACTAACATCGACGACACCCCACTGCCGTATGAGCTGTCATCTTCATACACGGCTTCCAACGATGTATGCGAGGATGAGGTGCACACACCCTCATTAGCAAGCGTCCGAAGGAAGGGGAGGCCTCGGGGGTCGAGGAATGCCTGCAGAACCAACCCGTTGCCATACGAGGAGGTAAGGGAAAAGTTTGAGAGAGAAGAAGCACGTGCTGCTCGAAATGCTGCTCGGCATCGTCTACAAGCGACCTCAGCTCGACGTGGACGTGATGATGTGTTCGGAGGGTTCAACTGGGGTCGAAACAACGTTGATCCCTTCATGCTCGGTCATATTGAGGGTGTGAGGGACACTGTTGGAGATTGTCATTGTGGCTAATGTGCTTTGGCGGCTTTGACATCACCGATCGGCGAGACTGCTTTCCCGGAACTGTAAGCGTTACTATGCAATCACTTAGAGGATCACGCCGATCTGTACGCCGGTTGTTATACGGGAATTGTGCATGGTGATAGGAGACGGTGGATAGAGCTACCCATCATGGGTTTAGTATTTGCAACAGTATATCAGATTCCTCTCGTTGTCCTAGCTTGGCATCATCTGTTCACATGTCTCTCCATGACCTCGCCGACACCTGCTAACAACCCTCAATCAGCAACCCTTGGTGTAGCTTGCATCGGAAACCAAGACCATTTTGTCGCGGTACGACTTCAAACGTCTTTTTTTATTACATATTCTTGCTTTTCATATATATGTTAATATTCGAACTCTAATTTTCCGTTCTCATAGATCTGGTTGCGTCCTAACGCTCCTATTCCGCCGCCTCCGACAGAATGGGTCGCACATCATCATCCGAGCGTCGAAGGTTGGGATGCTCCGTTTCAAGCTCAGTTTGAGAGATTTCGAGCCTTGCGTGTCGAGTCCGGCCGCCCTTTACTATTTTCCTAGATTTTATTCCACCAGTTCATTACACTTATGAATGTAAACCTTTTTTTCCGTTCCTTGTAACGTTATTCGCATATTATCCGAATGAAAACCTTAACAATTATTGTTTTCTTTTTAATTTGACCCTAAATACTTCAACTCCACTAGCTAAACACTTCAATTTTTTCAATTAACATTACAAAAACCTCGGAAAACCTAAACCCCCTAAACCCTAAACCCTAAACGCGAAACCCTAACTAGGGTTTGCACGTCCTTTACAACGTGCAAGTGTTTGCTAGTGGACGTGCACAGTCCCAGCCTTGCACGTCTTTAAGGACGTGCAAATCCTTAATCATCATTTGCGGTGTATATATCAACACCCAATATTTATCTATTAATATTTTTTTGGTAAGTATAGATATTAAATAGTTTTGATTTATATTTTTATCAATTAACTAAGGTTTATGATAACTTTTTATAAGTTATGACAATATATTATTTTAATGATTTTTAATGAAAATTTTCCCCTAAAATCAATTACAATACGTCATGTAAGACACTCTACGTCGATTTTAGTACAGGTATATAGAAGATGAATTGAGTCATATCGAATTTGACTAAAGTATATTGAGCACAAAAGTAAAGTTAAGGACTTAAGGTTTGGGCATTTGCAATTATTTTTGTAAGGACTCAGACTTTACTTACAACTAACTCATATAATAGGATACTTGATGTTGATGTGGTATTGAAATTGATAAGTTTAAGCGTGTAAAATATACATGTGAAAATGATGTTTTTGTTTTTAAGTTGGTAAGATATTTAGGGAAATATAAGGTAGACTTATCAATTACATACAAATGAAATAATAAGATACATACAAATGAAATAATAAGAAAGGAAATTTATGATTGCTAACAACTTTAGATAAATAGAATAAAGAATTCTCATTTATTAGCTTGTTTAAACTTAATCTTAGGTTTAACTAAGGTGACAGACCCGTACTACGTCCGGAACATGTATTTTTTGTATAAAATATCTAACTAAATTAAAAGATCACCCATAAAAAATATATTAAAGGATATATTATAGAAAAAATGCATGATATTTTATATGAAAAATATGTCTATATCAATCTACTTTTATTTAAAATGTTAAAATACTTTTCATTTTGCACTTCTTGTTCACCGATGATACTATTTCAACATAACGTAAGAGTGAAAGAAAGAGAGACTTTGTTTGATGTATTGCTTATGGTTATCTAAAAGATGTGGTAAGTTATATATATATAGTTTTCCAGTGAGGACACCCTTTACCATGCATGAAATGGGGGGACAAATCTCAACTCTTGGATAAAAAAAATAAAGGGCTAGGATTAACTTTGAAAAACAAACTGTTTAACCGTAAAATTACCTACTATTCATATTTAATGTTAAATATGAATACTAGTTGGTTACACGTTTAAACGTAGAGATGAAATCCCTGATATTTTACTTGGAACCACTTAGCACTAAATATGAATATTTAATAATTTATTTATGAATAATTAGATAATAAAATATGAATATTAGCACAATCTGGGAATAATAGTTTTTGGTTACCTGCTTTAAGCGGTTAACATCCTAGTATTCATATTTAACGTTAAATATGAATACTAGGTAGTTACACGCTTAAACAATAATTTTTAAAACTAATCCACACCATTGGTTTTCTTTCATCCAAGGGCCTAGATTTGTCCCCCCGTTTCATGGTAAGGGGTGTACTCACCGGAAAGTCCTCATATATATATATAAGTAAAATCATGCTACAATTGAATCGGGAGTTTCAATTTTTAATTTATTAATTAAGTAAAATTAATTTCAAAGTAAATCAGTTGGGGGAGTTGGTCTCCATCTATCCTATTCTCTACCCCGGAACCCTAGAATGTACGCGCTCAGTCACGCGCCCCCAAAGCTCACCGCCTCCTCCACATCTTCCAAGAGCACCGACCTCAAATTTCGCCGCCTCCGACCTGCTGCGGCGATCCCAGCCTGATTGATGGCTGATCGGAAAGGGACCTTCATCAAAAAAGCATCCGTCTTGAAGAACAACCTTCGATTCGGGTCGTCGTGTGCGATTGCCTTGGTTTTGTTGTTCATCCCTAAATCAATTTGTGTTATCTCCCTCAAATTCATAAAGTTCCGGAGCAATAAAAAAATCAGTTACGAAGATGGAGGACATGTTGCTCTCGGGTGTCCTCGTAGAGATGTGTGCTGGCGGCGGCTTGGGTGGCGGTTGGGCTATCTCCGATCATCGCTCTTCCCTTGTCTGTCTCAAAATCCCCCTCAATTTGGGCGAACTAAGAAGAAGTGGAAGCTGCGAAAGAGGCGAAAGCAAGTGTGTTGCAAAGTGAGTGATTCTGGTCGAGGGGTTTCATCTCTCCTTTATTGGCGTCGGTGGATCGTTTGGTGGTCCGTCCGGGCTCGGGGTGGCTCCTTTCGCAAGTATGATGGCTGCTGTGTGGTTTCACCGAATAACCCAAGGTGCTTCTCACCCTATCATGACTCAATTGTTCATTTCAGACTACCTATAAAGACTCTACATATAAAGAAGGCTCGAGTTCTTACCTTTATTCTTGCTATAATCCTTGGTGATGCTCTGTGTTCCTATTATCCCCAAAAGTGTCGAATTTTGGAAAATCAAATTATAATCCTTAGTGATCCTCTGTGTTCTTATTATCCCCAAAAGTGTCGAATTTTGGGAAATCAAATTAACAAAACCGTGGAAATTGATAAGAACTCCTCAACAAAAGATGGTCACGCTATAGCATTGTTTATAAACATGATAAATGTGCCCAACTGCTACCTAATCAAAGAACACAATGTCTCTGAGTTGGCAACCGATGATAACCATGAAGCACATGAAACCCTTTCAAAAGAACCTACTCCCCTTGGTTCATGTTATTAGATGCATGAACCAAGCGTCGTTGGAGGTGCATCCTCGGCGACCATGTTGTTGCTTTCTCATACCAAGGAGGAAGTGGTGGGTCACAGAAAATGGTGGGTTTGGTCCTACGGATTCGTATTTTTTCGTGGGATTCTCACTTACTATCATACTCTATTATCTACAAGAATTTCAAACCAGCTCATAAAGCAACAAAAAAGAACAAAACTTAAGCACTGTAACAAACACACAAACTCGATTCTACATGACAGGGTGTTGCGAGGACCTTATTCGCTATCCCCAAATTCAGGCGTTAATGAAAGTTAGTTTCTGGAACTGTAGAGGGATCGGTCGGCCCACGTTTTGGACAGAGATTAGCACGTGGTGCAAATCCGAATATCCAATTACTAGCACTTGCTGAAACAAAAACAGAAAACATCCCTCCGCCTTCGACATGGAAGGGGGCAGGGTTCGATAAAGCAATTTGGTCCCCAGCTACTGGTAAATCTGGTGGCTTGGGAATACTCTGGAAGGAAAAGTGTCTGCTAAATGAAACCATTGAAGTGATAACACAATGGCCCAGGGCAATAGTCCTCAAATATACCAACACCTTAGACAACTTTTCGTGTCTGATATGGTTCATCTATGCTCCCCCCCAGGAGCAACATAAACCCAGATTTTGGAACCAGGTAATTGCGGAAATAAGACAGGCAGCAATCCCATGCATCGTCATGGGTGACTATAATGAAATAGGGTGCTTTTTGGACAAAGAAGGTGGTGCGATAACTCATCCGCGAAGGTTTGTTAGGCTCGCGGACATCAAAAACCAATGTTCACTAGTGGATATTCCTGTAAAGGCTCGGATTTTTAAATCCAAATTTTCGGAAAAACGAATTTAAATCGGATATTTGAAGAAAAACTCGTTCTCAAATTAATAAATCTAACTCGAAACTCTTAAAGCGAATTCCGGCCAAATTTTGGAAATTATGAAAAAAAAATAGATTTTTCTTCCCGCTTTCGTATGCCGAGAATTGAAAAATGATGTTCGGATTTCATTATTAAATTCGGATTGTAAAAATTTAAAGCGTTATTTTGATCAAGTCAGGGTAAGATTGTGAGAGCGGGTTTTGAGATTTATTATTCGGGCATTATTTTATACGAGACCACTTATATTCTCTTTTCACCATCTTGAAATCTTGCCTTTTTCCTCCCTTGAGCAATCCGAAAATCCCAGCCATTTTAATCCTAAACAACCCACTGCACTCTCCTTTCCCCCCTTGCTTTCTTCCAACTTGAAATGAGAAACAAACAAACCACTTTTGCTCCATTGTGCATCCGAATTCAGCCCCAAGCCACCTCCAATCTTTAATTTATAGCTCTCATTTTTTGCCCCTTACAACTCACCACAAGACAAAACCCAAACCTTATCTCCATCCTCCTCTTCCTCCCTTTCAAGCGAGCCCCAAAGAAGCCCTTGTCCTCTGAAATCGCCAAGCCGCCGGCCACACCTGGGCACTAGCCGAGGCCCCTGAGTACCTCTCGAGCCACCACCGAGCTCCACCTCGAGCGCCACTACCATACCTCATCCAATCCCCGTGGTCGTTGTCCATGACCGAGAGCTCCAAGCAGCAGCAGCCCCGCCATCTCTATCCTCTTCCTCCTCGACGAGAACCAGCAGCAGCAGGAGCATTCCAGGCATCACCGAAGCCGACGCTGAGCCAAGCACCCCGGAGCTGCCCGAATCGCCGCCGGCGATACCTTCCCCCTGATTTCCGTCCAGAAAGGCGGTACTCTCTTCTCTTCCCCTTTCGCTCTAAATCGATGCAAATTCGCAGCTTTAAGCCTTCTACTATCTCCCTAGGCCAAGAACAAGGAGGTTCCATCTTCGTCGAAGCCAAATAGCGCCTCCGGTGGGCACTCCGGCGATATTCAAACCCCTCGGTGAGCTTTCTCTTCCTCCTTCCTCTTACTCGAGTTTTTGGTCCTTCTGGGTTGGTTGGGGTCGGAAAAAGGAGATCTGGTCAGGATTGATTATCTCCGGCGATCTGGATTTCACCTCTTTCCTCCATTTCTTATCTGTCGTCTTCCGTCCCAGAGCAGCGCTCTGTTTTGGTTGAGGGAGGAAGACAGGTTGAGGATGGTTTTGGGCCTATTTCGTTGGGCTTGTATTCGGGTTGGGTTCCTTGAATCCGGGTGAGGGCTGGGTTTCGGATCAGGCTTTTCCTTTCTCTCTTTGGATCCGGGTGATAGTCCTAGAGTCTTTGCTAGGGTCATAGGTTAGCCCAGCCTCATCGGGTACCCTGAGTCAATCGAGTCATGAACTTCCTTATATTATGAGATGCCCGTGGGCTTTATTGTGGAGCGGGTTAGGCATGCGTGCCGCCCGATTATGATGGAATGTATTCACGAGCTGGCCAGTCTCCGCCCTATCGGAAGGGGGTGGAGGTAGGAGAGGGATATGCCACTTGGCATTGTCTTGGGCCCTTTACAATATTTTTACACATTATTATAACTAGGAGCATACTAGTGTGTTTGACTTTCGTACTGCATTAGAGCATCTTTATTAGGTATAGCACATACTATGTGGCCTCAGCGAGGACTGCCGGTCCCGCATGAGTGGCTCGATCTGACTCCTTTCCCCGTTCTTTTTTTTTTAAGGTATTTCTGCAGATTTTGATTGCTCGATGACTATATGACGGGGTTTCCTTTTGACGAATCAAAGAACCTAGCTAATATCCTAACTTGGTATAAATGGTAATCATTCGCTTACGTTTTGGTGTTGACCCGGCTCTGCCGTGACACTTTGTATCTTAACTTTGTTTCCGCTTTACTTTCATTTAAACTGAATTTCGCGACATAGTCTTAGGACAGGTTAAGGGTACCCAATGGCCCTTCGAGGTTTTTAGGGTTTGAAATCCCTCTTTCTACTAATCTTAAATGAGTTTGAAACCTCGACCCGTACTTGGATTGCAAGATCCGAACAAGGGGTTTTATCCCTTGAAACATAACCCGGAAATCATAATTCTGGGTCGTTACAATTCCTGCATGGGGAAACCCTTTTACATGGAGAAAGAAACAGACTGACATTGGGAACATAAAAGAAACAATCAATCGGGTGTTGGTTCAGCATGACATAATGCATCAGTACCCCGCCATCTGCACTAAAAATGGTGCGTTCACATCATCTGACCATTGCTCAATCACCATTGAACTGAATACCACTCAAACATTCAAACCCCCACCCTTCAAATTTGAAAATGTATGGCTACAAAGGAAGGATTTTAAAAATATTGTGAAACAAGCATGGAGACTTAGATGCCATGGATCGGCAATGTATCAGTTAGTCAGGAAAACGAAACTCTTAAAACAAAAAGCAAAGAGCTAGAACAAAAGCACAATTGGTAACATCTTCAGGCAACTGGAAAAAGTAGAAACGCAAATTTTGCTATTACAGCAAGGCAGGCCAAACAACTCCACAGGCAACATGGTCAAAAGAGAAGCTAACTTGATCAAGAAAAAAGAAAGACTTCTACTCTTTCAGAAAGCATACTGAAATCAACGAGCAAAATCTAAGCATATTAAATTATCAGACTCCAACACTAGATATTTTCATAAAATCGCATCGGGCAAAAGAAACAGAAAATTCATCCGCAGCATAACAACATCTGAAGGCACTCAGATAAGAGGTGAAAATAACATAAATAATGAAATCAGAAAGGACTTTCAAAAAAAGATTTACAAAACAACCAATCAACAGGGAAAAACTGAATGACTTCCTTACCCTAGTCTCTCAAAATATAACAAATGAGGAAAACACCGAGTTAATAGCTATACCTTCAAACGGTGAAATAAAAAATGCAGTATTATGCTTAGGAAGAAATAAGGCCCTAGGACCTGACGGCATAGCTGCTGAATTTTACAAAGCCTCGTGGGATGTGGTCGGCCCCTCGGTTATTAGAGCAGTAAAGAGCTTCTTCTTATCAGGAAGGTTACTTAAACAAATAAACCATACTTTCATTACACTACTACCAAAAATAGATAACCCAACCACAACGGGTCACTACAGACCCATTAGTCTGTGCTCAACGATCTATAAAATTATTTCAAAAATATTAACAGAGCGATTGAAGAAAGTTTTGGGAAAACTGATTAACCCGCACCAAGGAGCCTTTGTATCGGATAGAGCTATTCAGGCTAATGTACTCATAGCTCATGAAATCTTTCATTCTTTCAAAACTAGGAAGGGCAGGACAGGGTGGCTGGCCCTCAAATTAGACATGGAGAAGGCCTATGACCGTGTTGACTGGGACTTCACGGAGGCTGTCATGTTAAAATTTGGATTCCACCCAACCTTTATAAATTGGATCAAGGAATGCATCACATCTGTCTCGTTTTTTGTATTAGTGAATAATGGACCGACGGATCTCTTCACCCCAACAAGAGGCTTACGACAGGGAGATCCCTTATCACCGTTCCTGTTTATCCTCGATGCAGAGGTCTTGGCCCGTAAACTGGCCAAGGAGGCACTGGCCCCTAACAAATCGCTTGGGTTCAGGTTTGGCCACTCTGGCCCCTGTATCCCATTTCTTGCGTTTGCAGGTGACATACTCATTTTCCTGAAAGGAAGCAATGAGGCTTGCATCAAAGTTAAAACCATTCTAGACGACTACTGCCAAATCTCTGGCCAGAAAGTGAACTACCACAAATCAACTTTCCAAGCCTCACCCGGCGTCACTCTCTCAAGAACGGTCGAGCTCGGTCAAGTGCTTGGCATCAACCACTATCACTCGGTAGAGAAATACCTGGGTTGTCCCATTATTAACGGTAGAGTTAATAACGATACATTTAAGGAAGTTGTCACGAAAACCAAAGACCAACTGAGTAAATGGAGGGCGGACTCATTATCTCAACAGGGAAGAGCCACACTCATAGGATCAAACCTATCTGCAAAACCATTATACATAATGCAAAACTTTATGCTACCGGCTGCAATGCATAATGAGCTAGACACGATTAACATAAGTTTCTTCTGGAACAAGGATGCGCAACACAGACCATTAATTGGATGGGTCAAAATTTGTAAATCAAAGAAAGCAGGGGGCTTGGGTATTAGAAAAGCTAAAGAAATGAATGAGGCTCTACAACTAAAACTACTATGGAAAATCTTAGCCGAACCAAACAGCACATGGGTCCAGGTAATCACATACAAATACCTAAAGGGAACACATATACTTAAGTACGAGAAAGCTGGGAATATGTCCTGGCAATGGGCCAAATTAACAAGCCTGCTACAAAAGTTCAAAACCGGGATCATCTGGACCATTGGAAATGGAAAATCGGTAAAATTCTGGACTGACAATTGGGTATCTGAAAAACCTTTGAGGGGTAGACCGGAATGCCCGACACAAATTGATAGCAATGAAACAGTCAACGAATATATTATAAATGGACAATGGTGGGTGGAGAAACTCCGTAGGGTGCTTCCGAGTGTGTTGGTGGATGACATTCTCTCGGTCCAGCTACCTGTTACCCCATTAGAGGACAGGCTCTACTGGTGGCCTGACAAACACGGTTGGTTTACTACATCTTCTGCCTACAAATTTATCATGAATGAGCTGGTAAACGAACACAGAGATTACGAATGGATATGGAAACTTAATTTACCACCTAAAATAAAGAACTTCCTGTGGAAAATATCTCGGTCGGGCTTGCCCACTAAGGCCAGACTCGCCTCACGAGGGGTCTCTGTGCCCTCGGCGTGCGATCGGTGCTTCGGCTGTATGGAGGATGATACCCATATTCTAACAGAATGCTTCCCTGAGCTGACCAGAAATCACCTAAGTAAAACAGAGCAACAAAAACTTCAACAAACTACGGCTAGAACCAGGGATACAGGTGAATTGATGAACTGGTTACGCAATCTACCAAATACAAAAATACAAGCCATTGCCACAAGGTGGTGGGGTATATGGTACTTCCGAAATGGGGTAACATTCAGAAACCAAAAATCACCCACAACAAACAGTATTGACGCATTTTCCATTGAACAAATAGAGAACTGGAACCGGGCATGCCAATTTGAGGAGGATGATCACACTAACCAACAAGTAAGATATCCCGTACAAACTAAAACCTATAAGCAAAGTGACAGAAGGAAACACGATAAATGGAAAAGGCCACCATGTGGAACATATAAAATCAATTTCGATGGGTCAGCACTACGTAATGGGGCGAGCTCCGCTGGTATGATCATCAGAGACTGGAACGCAAACCCCATCCAAATGTCATACTTAAAACTAGGTCGTTCATCACCCCTACAGGCTGAAGCCGCAGCTCTTAGGCTGGGGGTGGTAGAGGCCAAAAAATTAAATATCCAGAACATTATCTTTGAAGGCGACTCCAAAATCATTATTGACTACATGAGAGGTAAAACCCGATGCCCGTGGGAAGTAGAAATGACCTTATCCGACATCCAATCCATCATTCGAAATGTGAGGAAAGTTTCCTTTTCTCATACTCCCCGCGCAGGCAACAGAGTGGCTGATAAGGTTGCACACCTTTGTCACTCTGCCAATGGGGTCCAACTAACAACTAACAAAGATCTTCAGGGTCTCATCCGTGTGGATGCTCTTGGGTAGTTTCCTACCCAAATTCTTACCTAATCAAAAAAAAAGTTGGGGGAGTTACATTTTTTTTTGTGTGTGTTTAATGTTGGTTGAAGTTACTTTTTTGTGATCTTGGTTGGACACACTTCGTAAAAACAACGTGTGTGTATATATAATTATACCATTAATATATGAGATAAAATACATTTAATAAAAAATAAATAGAAGATTTTGTATGATTAAGATCATAATTCTTTAATGTGTGCAAAGATAATAATTTAGAGAAAGGTAAAACCAAAGGGAATCAGGTAAAGACTCGGATTTTCAAATCTAATTTTCGGAAAAAAGAAATTAAAAATGAATTTAAAACGGATTTAATTCGGATATTTCAAGGAAACTCGTCCTAAATTTGATAAATCTAACTTGAAATTCTTAGAGAGAATTATGGCCCAAATTTTGACTTTAAATATCGAATTCGTCCTTTCACCTCGAGAATTCAAAATAATTATCGGATGATGATATCCTTTCGATTTTAAAAATCTAATTGATCGAGTAAGCGAGAGTCGAGGAAACTTTTAGGAGATTCAAAATTCGCGTATTCGGAATTTATTTCTGGGTATTTGTTTAACCAATTCCACACACTACCTTTACCTACCCTCTTCCCCTCTACCATACCCACCCACCCCTCTCCTATATTGATGCAACACACGCGTCTCCTTCACCATTCCCTCTCCATCACCATCTGAACTCACCATCTCCATCACCTCAAGTCACCATCATCGTCGTCATCCACCTTGAGCGCCACCACCACCGCTTGGTTTCGCCAGCCACCCCCTCTCCTCGTCTCCTTCCTCGGCATCCCAGCTTCACGCCACCAGAGCGCCAGCCACAACACCCAAGTCGCTCCCTGTTTTCGCGGTGAGACTGTCGAGCCCAGCAGCACTAGCATCGGCCTCGTCCTTCTTCCTCTGAGAAGCAGCCCCCAGAACCCACCCCTTTCTCCGACGTCCGAAGGAGGAGCCGAGCCGTCGAGCAGGCCCACAGATCACGACGCCAGCATTAAGACGCCGGGGTGGGCCGGCCCTCCTATGCCACAAGTCTAAAGTTTCATTCCAAGTTTTATTTCACCAACCAAAGTGAAAATGTATGCCAGTATGCCACCCACGAATGCATATAGACATGGCCACATGGGATACATAAGCAAGCCCAACAGCTTTGGTAAAAAATCTCTAGAATAGAGATTAAAATGTCAAAATCTCTGAAAAAAATTCACTCCAACTCCAACAGCTTCTCTATTTTACAGATTTTTACATTTATTAAAAACTATAATCAATAAATGTATTTATTAAA
Organism: Persicaria tinctoria; assembly: GCA_037127255.1. Taxonomy (NCBI): domain Eukaryota; kingdom Viridiplantae; phylum Streptophyta; class Magnoliopsida; order Caryophyllales; family Polygonaceae; genus Persicaria; species Persicaria tinctoria. The sequence continues at coordinate 4,984,024 of JBANSL010000019.1, read as the reverse complement.
GATATTTAATTCTACATTTCTAAAAACTTAATTTAAACATAAATCTAACATTTAACCTCACATTTGTTGGTGAACTATTATATGTTACCCATCTTCTTGCATGATATCTTAATTTTTTTTATTATTATTATATTCTCATGTGATATTTTTTTAAAACAAAATCTAGTGATAAATTTGATATTTATTTTTTAAATGGTATAAATATTAAATTTAGATTTTTACTATAAAAGTTATCATAAAATTGGATAAAATATAATTCAAACTTAATCTTATTATTTTCAGTTAGTTGATATATATTTTATTATAAATTAGATTGGTTATTAGTCATATATGGTTAATTAATTAAATGAATTAACTAATAAGGCTTAATTTATAATTTATAAAAATAAAATCATTCCAATATGAGTTATGAGTTCAAGTGAATATTTTTTGAAGTGAAAATTTTATAGACTAATTTTTTAATGTGAATTTTGTAGCATTAAATTGGATGAAATTAGTTATGCTATTTTATTTATAAAAGTTAACATAGAATTATGATGTTTTGTTCTATCTATATTGATTTAACATAATTAATTTATATATTATATCAAATTATATCAACTTTTTAATTAATTTTTAAAAATAATTATATTTTAATTACTAGTAATTAAGTATGAAATTATATTTTTTTTCTTTATTATGGGTGAAAATGTGGGGTTGCATCATTAAATTCTATATAGGGATAAGTGAACATTAAATTATAGAGATCAACTTCTCTTCCTCAAAATTTAGAGATTTTTTGCCTCTCTCTATCAATTTCTCCATTTTAGAGATGTGTTTGGAGAAGCTGTTGGGGTAAAAAAATGGTCATTTTCCCTAAAATCTCTCTTTTTATCTATTTTAGAAAAGCTGTTGGGCTTGCTCAGATTCATTCTACCCAAAAAAAAAATATAAATAAAACAACAACTATTAAATAATTAGTTTTGATATACATTATTATTTTCCCTAAAAATAATCTAGATAAAAATAAAATAACATATATTAAATATTTATTTATTAATATTTTTGGTAAGTATAGATATTAAATAGTTTTGATTTATATTTTTATCAATTAACTAAAATATAGATAGATAGATTGTGGTTTATGATAACTTTCTAAAAGTTATGACAATATATTATTTTAATAACTTTTAATGGATTTTCCCCTTAAAATCAATCACAATACGTCATGTACGAGCAGGAAAAAAGCACAAAAGGAAAGCCTTGAAGATGATGATGAGACAACTACACAAAACAAAACTCCGCCCAACTCACGTCGGCGTAGGGCTATTCAATGGCGGAAACCTGCTGAAGGATTCTTGAAACTTAATTTTGATGGTGCTAGATCCCTCACAACCACAGATTGTGCCTCAACTGGCTTTGTTTTACGGGACGCTCAGGGGTGTCTTGTTGCTGGTGATGCAAGAGATTGCAGAGGTGTTTCGGTCTTACAGGCTGAGGTCTTGGGACTTCGGCTTGGGCTAGTGGAGGCCCTAAGGCGGGGTGCCAGGAGGATCGAGGTCAAAGGGGATTACTTAGTGGCCATCAACGCTCTCAATGGTACTTGGAGTTGCCCTTGGGAGATCGAGATCCTGATTTCATAAGCCATGGCTCTTCTTCGTTCCTTTGAGGTGTCGTCTCTTTCCCATACTGTCAGGGAAGGCAACCGTGATGTCGATTGGATGGCGTATCTTGGACTTAGCCAAGACGCTTCTTCACGGTATTCTGATTCTGAGCTATTGGCTATCGTCCGAAAGGACGTACGCTCTTGGATGGTGGTACAACCGTGGTTGACCACATCCAAACCCTCGCCTTGTAATAAAAAACAAAAAAAAATCACAATACGCCATGTAAGACACTTTACGTCGATTTTAGTATAGGTATATAGAAGATGAATTGAGTCATATCGAATTTGACTAAAGTATATTGAGCACAAAGGTAAAGTTAAGGTTTGGGCATTTGCAATTATTTTTGTAAGAACTCATATAAAATTAACAGGATACTTGATGTTGATGTAGTATTGAAGATTATAAGTTTAAGTGTGTAAAATATACATGTTAAAATCATATTTTTGTTTTTAAGTTGGTGAGATATTTAGGGAAAGATAAGGTAGACTTGTCAACAACATACAAATGAAATAATAAGAAAGGAAATTTATGAATATAAAAAGAAAAGTTGGTAAAAACTTTAGATAAATAGCAATAAAGAATTCTCATTTATTAGCTTGTTTAAATTTAATCTTAAGTTTAACTCCTTTTAAAAATAAAAAGGAGTTATCTCTCTCATCATATCGACTCTAAAAAGAGTATGCGAGAACGCGCCGTTCACGCGCCCCTCTTTCCCGTTCATGAAATCCCCAAATCTCTCCAGTGCCTTCATCTCCTTCCCCAAAATCAAACCGTCTCTCCTCCGATTCGGCTTGCCCAAACCTGTTCCGTACCCATCTATGGCCACCCCTGCTGGTCCCGGCCCCTCTGTGAAGGTTTCCTATCGGGTTGAGTCCGGCTTCGCCGGCCTTACCTGCCTCCCTCCGGCATCAATTCCGGCCTCAATGAATGTCAACAGTAAAAAGCTTTCATGGCTCTGGAGGGCGGTCGGCTGGTACTTGAATCTGAAGTTCTCTCTGTGGTACGATGTCTGTGGGCGGGTTGCCGACCCTATGCAAAGAAATTATAGAAAACGAAGGAAGCTTGCCCGTCTTTGGGGGTGTTGGAGGCGATCTTCTTCTGCCGGGGTGGCTGTCGTTTGTTCGTGCAGTCGAGAGGGTGATGCTGGGTCTAAATTCGGATCCATGGTGCTTGGTTTTCAGGTCAACCTTTCTTCCTTCTCTTCAAGGCCGGGTTGGGGCTCTTCTGTCTTGCCACACCCTTTGCTCTGGCTTTCTTGGATCTTCTTCGTGGACGTGTGCAATTGTGAGATTCCTTTTTTCAATACTTTATCCATGTGTGCTAACATTTTCATGAATGATTTAGAAAACAAAATCTGTGTAGAGAAGAATTTCTTCTCTACACAGCCCACCCCCCGAAAGGGCCTGATGATAACCTTGGAGTCTGACTCGTCAGTTCCCCCAAGTACAAAATCCCGAAAGGGCTCCGAACCATACTCTGATGGCTACCCGCCTGAGAGGTTTCAATCACTCAATGATGCAGTGATGGAGAAACCAATAGGAAAAGATGAACAGAAACGAAGAAGTAGGTCCATCGGCAGGGAGAAGCTCATGCCTCTTCAAGGTTGTTATGTTCACAATCTTTTTTGTGTCCTCAATGTTGGTAGGTTGTTTTGTTCACATTCTCACTACCACATAATTGACCGGTGGCTAATTGACCGGTGGCTGAGTTTTGTGTTCTATCAACTTAAGGTTGGGTTGATTCAATCGCCATCATCTGATGTTTGTACGGGCAGTGTCGGTGGCTCCGCCCGGAGTGATGACTGTGAGAGGAGGAAGTTCCACAAAATAGGCTTTCCTGGCCTTGTACATCCTTGGCCTCTCTAGCTGGTGTCTACACGAGGGGCATCCGGTTCCCTCCTTAGCTGCTTAACGCCCAGGAACAGGTCTGTCTACAAAACTCCCTATGTGACTCGGGTTAACTATCCTGATCTTAATTTTGTTGTGGCTATTTTACTTCTCTTAGCACAATTATTCTCAGCCTCTTGGTGGTTGAAAAACATGGTGTCAGAGGTTTTTTCCTCTGCACTCCTTACCCCCCGTTTTTCGGGCCCTAAACAAACTGTGGATCTGGGGGCTTTTACAGCTCCTATCTCCAGTTTCGATAAAGATGTATTTTTCATAAAATTTGTGTCCAAATGGAGTGTTTTCTCCATCTCCTTCCTGGAACAATCGGCTGATAAGTTTAGATCTTGCCAAGTGATTTTTCTTTTCAATTACTGCTCATTTGTCAGAATCTACTTTCTGGTAACAACCTCAAATTGTAATACATTTTCCTCATGTCTATGTTTGATAAGGGAATACATGCTACTGTTTTGTGGCTCAAATTGGTGTAGAATTTGCCTCGTCTGCTCCCGTCTTCAGCTCCGGATATTACTGTCAAAGGGTTTCAGTTTGGCCTGGATGCCCTCCTCGCCCTTGCTGAAGTGGTTATTTCGGCCTCGTGCTGAGAAGGCTTTCGGATATGATAAGTTTGCTTGTTGTGTGCTTTTGATTTGGGGAACACCCCGTCTTCCTCAACTGATGCATTATATCCCTCATATCTATCTGGCATTGGCTTTCGTTAATGGGAATCAATTCTTTTTTTTCCCATTGCCTTACAAATTCTTTACTCATCATCTATCAATGCATAAACCATGTTTAGATCCCTTTGTAGCTTGCTCCTATGTATACCTTTTGCAATCTTTTCTCATTCAAATTGTTAAGCCCGGCGCCTGTTGGGGTCTGACAGACCTCCGTGGTCCTCTAATGATACTGAGTTTACCCTTTGGTGTTCGCCCGGATTGCTGTAATGAGATTTTCAATGTCATAAACAAGTGTAAATTAATCATTTGTTGTTTTCAAGCTCACTTAATTTTTGTGAGTGTTGGTGCGAATTGTCACCATCTTTGTACCTACATCTGCCCTCTGGTGCGCTTGATTTGTTTTGGGTTCACCTCGGTTAGGTGGTTGTTAGTGAATTCATGGGTATTACTATGGAATTGGCAAAAGATTAGGCCCGAAATAAACCTGCGATCTTGGCCCGGACAAGCTTATCTTCGCTTGGCTCGGTTTGGATCAGTCGACGGCCTCCTCTTCCATAGTGGTTGGGTGTGTCTGTCTCGCGGTGCGCCCCTTATTCACGTTTCGATGTCTAATACTTACCCAGAAGTCAGCAGGCCGATGCCTCTCTCATGCTATTTTCTTACTTCCCCACGGTGGTGGTGCCCCATGGTTTCTACCTATTCATATCATGTGTGTAATTGGTTACAATCTTCATGGCTTTTTCCATCTTTTGTTCACAATTACAAACTCTATGTGCATGCTGTGTGCTTACAGTCCGCTTTCTTGGGTACGCCTGCGTGGATTCTTGGGCATAAATCTCCTGGTTCACTCCTCTACGCATTATATTTGGAAAAGGATCCCATTAAACATGTGATAGTATTTACGCCTTACAAAAACAAAAAATCTTGGTCGAGTCCGGCCTGTCAGTTGGGCAAATGGCGCCTAGATATCAAACGGCTCGATAAGGGTAACTTCGTACTAATTCATCAAAAAATCTTCGATTTAAGGACTCCGAAATCTCGTCCTTTTATCATCAAAGGTTTTTTATGAAGATTTGTTTCTGGAATTGTCGAGGGATAGGAAAACGTACGTTCTGGACGGAAATCTACTCAATGTGTAAAAACGAACACATTCAAATCATAGCGCTCGCAGAAACCAAATCGGAAAATATTCCCGATGACAAGCTGTGGAGAAATATCGGATTTGCTGAAGGGGTTTGGTCGCCGTCTATCGGGAGATCTGGTGGAATTAGAGTCCTATGGAAATCTCACCAGCTGATAAATTTTACTATTTCCATTGCTATCCACGCACCTCACATCATCGGACTTAGATTGGAAAGTTCGCATGATGGGTTTCCGGTTCTGGTTCTTCTCGTCTATGCACCACCAACTCCAAATGATAAAGATGTATTCTGGGAAACGCTAAAAACGATTGTAAATGACTTCTCTATACCATGTATTGTGCTTGGGGATCTAAATGAGATTCTTTGCAGTACTGACAAGCTCGGCGGGGCACCTACCCGGTCATCCAGGTTCTCTCGTCTTATTTCTTTCAAAAACGAATGCTTACTTATTGATCTCCCCACCTTTGGAAATCCGTTCACTTGGAGGAAGAACCCAGAGGAAAATTTCAATATCCGTGAAAAGCTTGATCGGGTGCTTGTCCACCAACAGGTCATTGCCTCTTTCCCCAATATGATAACCTTTAACGGTGCATTCTCCTCTTCGGATCACTGCCCTATTTCCTTTTCCCTTGAAGTTAATACTAACTTCAAAGCCCCGCCTTTCAAATTTGAGAATGCCTGGCTACTTCGGAAAGATTTTCGTGACATAGTAAAGCAGTCATGGCGAGCGTCTTGCCCTGGCTCGGCCATGTTTCAATTAATTTTCAAACAGAAAATACAAAAAAAAAGGCAAAAGAATGGAATAAAACAAGTTTCGACAACATATTCCGCCAGTTAAAGGAGGTGGATACGGAGCTCCTGCGTATTCAGTCTACAAGACCCGGTGTGAATTATCAAACATACCGCATCAAGGAAAAGCAGCTTATCATAAAGAGAGAGAAGCTCCTACTATTTCAAAAATCGTTCTGGAGCCAAAGGGCTAAAACTAAACACCTCAAACTCTCGGATTCCAACACAGCATACTTTCACCGAGTGGCTTCGGGTCGAAGACACAGGAAACAAATTCGGAACATAACCTCCTCTTCTGGTACGGTGATTGTGGGTGAAGAAAATGTTAAGAATGAAATAAAAAGGGATTTTGAGACAAGGTTCAAGAAAGAACCAATTGATGACAGGCTCCTTACTAAAATGTTGGACTTAATACAACCTTTCATCTCGTCAGAGGAAAATAATTTTCTCATAGCACTCCCGTCTAACTCAGAGATTAAAACGGCAGTTTTTAATCTAGGGAAAAACAAATCTCTAGGGCCGGATGGATTCACAGCTGAATTCTACACAAAATATTGGGATATCGTCGGAAAATCTGTTATTTGTGCAGTCAAAGGGTTTTTTCACTCCGGGAAAATGCTCAGACAAATTAACCATACTTTTATCTCTCTTCTCCCAAAAAAAGATAACCCCACGGCCACTAGTCATTACCGCCCCATTAGTTTATGTTCCAATATCTACAAAATAATTTCCAAAATTCTGACAGATAGAATGAAAAAAGTTATTGAAAAACTCATTCATCTGCTGCAAGGCGCCTTTGTGTCTAACAGGGCTATACAAGACAATGTCCTTATAGCCCATGAAATCTTCCACTCCTACAAAAGTCGTAGGGGTCGGGAAGGGTGGCTAGCAATAAAATTAAACATGGAAAAAGCATACGACAGGGTCGACTGGCATTTCCTTAAAAGCGTGCTCCAAAAGTTCGGATTTCACGGTACATTTATCTCTTGGGTTATGGAATGTATAACATCTGTCTCTTTTTCGGTACTGGTCAATAACGGCCCTACTGAGCTATTTTTTCCGTCAAGGGGAATTCGTCAGGGCGATCCTTTATCTCCTTTCCTATTTATTTTAGGTGCTGAGATTCTGGCGCGGAAATTGGCTGATGAAGCTAGCATTGAAAGAACTCACATTGGCTTCCCGATTGGACACAACGGGCCCCGAGTTCCGTTCCTTTCTTTCGCCGACGATATCATCATATTCTCAAAAGGAAGCGTGGATGCAGGGCGAAAAGTGAAAATAATAGTTGATTCATACTGCAAAGTATCGGGCCAGAAGGTCAATTACAACAAATCTAGCTTCCAAGCAACCAAGGGTATTCCGAGTCATAGGATACTGGAGCTGTGTAACTGCCTCAACATTACAAACGAACATTCAATAGAAAAATATCTAGGTTGTCCGATTATTAATGGAAGAGTCACCAACAGCACATTTGAAGATATTATCTGTAAATCCAAACAGCATTTGACAAAGTGGAGAGCTAATGCTCTCTCCCAACAAGGACATGCCACCCTGATAAACTCAAATCTTTCTGCTAAGCCATTGCATGTGATGCGGAATTTTATGCTTCCTGCTACTTTGCATAAAGAACTAGACCAGATAAACCGATCTTTCTTTTGGAATAAGGACCTTCAATACCGGCCTCTGATTAGCTGGGACAGTATCTACAAACCGAAGCAGTTTGGGGGACTGGGAATTCGCAAATCTAGTGATATGAATGTCGCTCTTCAGATGAAGCTTCTCTGGAAAATTCTGGTCGAGCCTAGCAATATATGGGTGTCATTGATCAGACATAAGTACCTGCGCTCCACCAGTATTTTCGATTACAAAAGATCCGAGGCTAGCTCCTGGCAATGGTCCAAGCTGTCCGACTTAATTGATACTTTCAAAGCGGGCCTTATTTGGTCGGTAGGAAATGGACGCATTATAAAGTTCTGAACAGATAACTGGATCACAACATCCTCTCCTTACTAGCTAGAGGTGATTGCCCTCAATTTTTCAATTCGGATGAGACCGTCAGTTACTACATTTTGGGAGGTAAGTGGTGGAGTGAAAAACTTCACGGGGTTCTGCCTACTAATATAGTACAAGAGATTCTAGACATCCCTCTTCCTTCTTCGAATCTGCAAGACCGTCTATATTGGTGGCCGGATAGGGAGGGATGGTTTACTACTGTCAGTGCTTACAAGTTGATAACAGCTCACTCCTTACCATCTTCGGATTGTAATGCCTGGATTTGGAAGATCAATATCCCTCCGAAGGTTAAGAATTTTTTATGGAAGATTGCGCAAAACGGCTTGCCCACTGCTCCCAGGCTGGCGTGTAGGGGTTCGGCAGTTCCTCCCACTTGCTCCCTGTGCAATTCGGCACCCGAGGACGAGGTCCATTTGTTTTTGGAATGTTACTTCATCAAAGCAATATACAAATTTCCAACCCAAGACCAATCAACTATTGCTAGTCTAATTGCCCAGTCTCGGGATTTCAGACCCATTCTATCTTCGCTTGGGAAGAGTCTGCAACCTGCGGCCCAGTCTAGCCTCGCTTTCACTTGGTGGACGACTTGGAACATCAGGAACCAACACTTGTTTCAACAGACTGCTATTCCGCGAAAAGATTCGGTCCTAAGACTGATCAAATCTCACATAGATAACTGGGACAAAACGTTCGCTGTCGAGTCGGAATTCGAGGAGGTTATACGCCCCCATCGGGGGGTTTCTTCAAAAAAGAACAACAAACAAAAAAAGATTCAGTGGCGGAAACCGCCAAAGGGCACGTTCAAACTTAATTTCGATGGTTCCTCTCTATCTAATGGCGACAGTTCTTCCGATGTCATTATTAGGGATTGGGAAAGTCAGCCTGTCTCCATCCACCACCAGCAACTTGGTAAACAGAATCCGCTTACAGCAGAGGCTCTTGCTGTAACGGCCCAAAATTATGATTTTCGGGTTACGTTTCAAGGGATTAAACCCCTTGTTTGGATCTTGCAATCCAGGTACGAGTCGAGGTTTCAAACTCAATTTAAGATTACTAGAAAGAGGGATTTCAAACCCTAAAAGTCACGAAGGGTCGTAGGGTACCCTTAACCTGTCTTAAGACTATGTCGCGAAATTCAATTCAAATGAAAGTAAAACGGAAGCAAAGTTAAGATACAAAGTGTCACGGCAGAGCCGGATCAAAATCAAAACGTAAGTGAATGATTACCATTTATACCAAGTTAGAGAATTAGCCAGGTTCTTCAATTCGCCAAAAAGAACCCCGTCATATAGACATCGAGCACTCAGAATATGTAGAAAACACCTTAAAAAAGAACGGGGAAAGGAGTCAGATCGAGCCACTCATGCGGGACCGGCAGTCCTCGCTGAGGCCACATAGTATGTGTTATACCTAATAAAGATGCTCTAATGCCGTACGAAAGTCAAACACACTAGCATGCCCCTAGGTATATTAATGTTTAGAAATATTGTAAAGGGCCCAAGACAATGCCAAGTGGCATATCCCTCTCCTACCTCCACCCCCTTCCGATAGAGCGGAGACTGGCCAGCTCGTGAATGCATTCCATCATAATCAGGCGGCACACATGCCTAACCCGCTCCACAATAAAGCCCGCAGGCATCTCATAATATAAGGAAGTTCACGACTCGATTGACTCAGGGTACCCGATAAGGCTGGGCTACCCTATGTCCCTAGCAAAGACTCTAGGACTATCACAGATAACGGCCGTTCTGTTTCAAACGCATAAAGTAAGCAGATGCTCATTCAATTAGTGCAACCTAAACAGGATACTACATGGCATGCTTTTATGCATATGCAACACCTAACATAAAATGCAACAACAGGCATGAATGTCCAACCTGAGTAAGCCCCCTAGGGAACTTACCTGAAGTCTTCACATCCAATTAACCAACAAACAAGCCACTCAGATAATCATCCATCGGTCCACAAGCCACTCAGAGAATCATCCAATCACACTAGCAAGTAATAAGCAAGTAACAACTCATCAATACATACTTAATTAACACACAAGTAGGCTTTCAAGTCAACATAGGATTCAACAATATTTTATTCAAATAACTAACATCTCATCATAACCACCATTCTCAATTAACCTTGTTCCCATCAGGTATGGAACTAAGTTAAAAGTCTTACCAAGATCACCACTCACAACATCTTACTTTAGGTTTCGCTTAACAACTGCTCAAGTAATTCATAATTTATCAAATCCTCAAATACTCAACCAAATTCACAAGTTCTCAACATCAAGGATTAACAAGTCTTATTATTCAACTCGCATAATGAATCATTCCCAAGGGATAAACCAAAGTAAGTCGACATATAAGAACTAAGGTTAAATTGTAACTAAACCGTATTTTAAGGTCATAGCCACACCAAGTCCATGTATCGTAAGTTCACACGGCACATCAAGTTCTCAAGACACTTCCTACATAGTTACACTAGCATTCAACCAATTAAAGGACCTAAAATATTCATTTTACTACTCTAGTTAACTAATTTTACCTAGCTTAAATATGAGGTAGTGATATCAAGTCAAACGAACCAATTTCATATCTCGAATAGCACAACAAGCTTACAATTCAAGGCATGATAAATTTTTACTCACTAACCATAATTAACTCATACATCAATGGCACTCAAGTGGTAATATATATGACCTTAATTCAATTGGCACGCACATCAATAGCCCTTAATCCATATCTTAATAGATGTTAATACTATCTAATCCAATTAGTCCATTCCTAACAACACAAACGGCAATAAATTCTAATTGATTAAATTCAAGGCAAAACAAACTGAGTCCCTAGTTGAACGATTCTCAAAGCAAGGAATTGTCAATAACCCAACAAAACTGCAATTAAAGGATGTCCAAGAGGGTATACCCAAATCCTGTTATCGATTCAAAGCAAGGGGCTCGGAGGTCGGGCTAGACCGGTCTGATTTAGGCTTGCAATTGGGCTTCGGTTTACGGAGGCTCGGATCCAGCTCCTGGCTCATTCTTCAGCCGCCCAGCAGCTCGTCAGTCCAGTCAGGGGAGGAGAGGGTGCCGGAGATGGGGTACATCGACAGCTGCTGGCTCAAGCTTCGATGGCGGCGCCGAGGTGGGTGAAATCGCGGTCGGTCTCGACGACGGGTCCAAGGAGGTCAAGTGTTGGGGGAAGGCATTGACTCCGGTGACGGCGTGTCACGGCGAGGAGACGAGCAGCAGCTCAGATCCAAGAGTGAGAGAGAGAAAGGATGAACAAGGGAAGCCATTGGAGTGTGACTTTGAGGGTCGGCGAGCAGGCTGGGCAACGAGACAGATTCCAGATCGGAGGAAGGAGATAACAGAGGCGGACGAATGAAAATGAGGAGAGTGAAATTGGATTGACGGCTAGGGTTAGATTACAAGGTATATATACTCCGCTAATTAGGGTTAGATAATATTACAAGAAATCACAAAAACAACTCGTTATTTCTGTTTTGTAATAGTTATACCACAATACCTCACAATTTCTACCCCGTAGATTTTATTTTCAAGTCTTATATAGGAAAGCTGAATAGAGCTGATTTTAAATCGAAATCAATATATGTCGGAACTGGCTTTAAATAAAATAAAAATCATTTGATCATGGGTGGAGATTTTTTTTAAAAAAAAAATTATTAGAATCTCGAAAGTTTAATATTGAAATTAAATTATAATTCATAAAATAATATTTTAAAATTTTGGGTCTTTACACTTGCCCTCAAAATGGGGGTCCATCTAGTACTGCGACTCAATTTAGATACGATCCAAATTGAAGGTGATTGTAAGATAATTATAGACCATTTAAAAGGAAAATCTAAATGCCTCTGGGAAATAGAGCTAATTCTTTCTGACGTTCAAGTCATGCTATCGACTGTGAGAGAAGTAATGTTCTTTCACATTCCTCGTATGGGCAATAGAATGGCGGATAAGGTTGCACACCTTTGCCGCTCTACCCGAGGAGTCGATATCGGAAATGGCCCAGGTCTCCTTGACCTCATCCGTAAGGATGCTGCCGGGTAGGGCCATCCCACCCGAATTATTTCCTAAAAAAAAAAAAAAAAAACTCCAAAAATACACTACAGTAACTTTACCAACTAAAACCGAAGTCTATTAAGCTTGTACCTTCAAAATTGAATATATATATAAAAAAATCCTAAATAAATCATTCTTACTGGTCCATAAATACCGTGGGGGGGGGTCCACAACTTTAAATACAGTACTTTTTTTTGGGGGGGGGGGGGGGTGGTTTCCAAAACTTTAAATACTTATTGGGCGTAGTAGCACATAAATAAAACTTTACTTCCAAAATAAGTATCGTTTGTCTTTTTCTACACGTTTTTTAAAAAGATAAAAATACTATAAAATATTATTTTTTTAATCAATTTTTTTTTATAATTTCATAGTCCGTATTCATAAGTATAAACTTATAGAAACAAATTCATTAAAAAATTAATATTTTATATAGTTTTTACCTCCTTAAAATACGTGCAGAAAAGTCAAACGACTTTTATTTTGGAACGGATGGAGTAAATATAAACTCCAAATTATACCCAAACATTATTTTATTTTATTTTTGATAAGGAAAAAATTCGGGTGGTGGTTAGCCTATCCGAGAGCATCCCGAAGGATGAGATCACGAAGATCTAAAAGAAATACAATAACAGAATACATAAAAAAAACCACGTAAAGGAAACCCGGAAAAAATCTCAAACTCTAAGCAGACAAGTGCACACAACGTCGAGAGGAAGAAAGCCCGGCAAGGTGAGTTGGATAGCGAGCGCATGGGACAACACCTGCTGACATGATGTCTCGCTGCCGGAAAGACGGAAAGCAGAAATCCTCGTAAGGCAAAGGCGGCTCCTGGGGAAGTGCTGATCACACGACGTTCCCCCCACATAGATGAGGGATCTTCAGAGACCATAAACACCACCAACACGATCACTTCGATCAACCAGGGCCGCAGAACTGCTCCTCAACCGAAACTTACCACGAACCAGACAGACATTCAACCAACACGAGAAAATAAAGCACAGCCGCGAGTAGGACGGACAAGCATGCGATTGATCAATATAATCGATCAAACAGTATAGTTTGAGTCGGAGGCGCTCTGCCCTCTCTCTACATTTCTAGAGAGAGGGAGAAAACCCCAAAAAATCATGAATGAATCTTGTTGTTCATTCTCCAATTTCAACAGCTTGCACATTCAACAGATGTTTATACAATGTTCTTCTGGAAAGATACCTTACAAAACACTCTCTTTCTAGAGAGGCCTAAACCTCCTTCGGGAGCCCGAAACCTCCTCCGGGAGCCCCCATCTGCCTCCCTTCGGGGTCGCGACCTCCTTCGCCCCAACCCATCCGCCCTAGCAAGGCGGCTTGTGCAGCCGTGGTGGTTCGGTTTTGGCCTAATCTCTCCTTATTCGGCTCGCCTCCGACACCACTCTCCACCTGGCTCTTGGCGGTGCTTTTGGTGTCGAACCGTTTGGGGTTCTTGGTGCCCTTCGGCTTCGTCTCCCCGTCTCCGTCCTTCGATCTGCCTAATCCCCCATCAATTCTTTGATTGATGCAGCCACGACCCCTCCCGTGCCGGATCTGGGTGATGTGGTCCTCTAATTGTGGGGGTTGATTCCATCGGCTTGTGTGTTGTCTACCCCCTCGGCCCTCCCAATCGCTACTGTTATGGGTTATCTCCGACTTGGGGGTTCTCCTCCCGTCGTAGGCTTCTTTCCCAGTTCAGAGCGCCTTTATTTCCCGTGATTCATCGCCCGCCCTTCGTTCACTGGTTCCCAAGTTTTCGATCGGCGGGTGGGATTGTTCGGGGTGGGGTGCGCTCGTCGTCCTCCTCCGGCCATCCTCCTTCTCCTCCATCGCTTGTTTCCTTCAGTGCCTTGGTTGTCTGCCGTGTCTAGTGCCCGTTCTCCTTCCCTCGAGCGTTGTGGATTGTCCTCGGCGTTTACCTCATCTTCCGATTGGCGGCGCTTGTTTTCCTGCCTTTTGCCCTTAGGCCCGACTCTGTCCTTTGGGCCCAAGGCTTTTGCCTTGGGCCCAAAGCTGGCCCGGAGGAGGAAATCCCATAAAAAAAAATATATATAAATAATTAGACAGATATATATAAATATTTATCCGTAAATTGCAATAATTATCTATAAATAATTCTACCCAAACATTATGTTTACTAGTTTGTTGTTTGTACCTTGAATATATATATATTAAAGTAATAATTTGAAATTATAGATAACATTAAACCAAAATACCACGACTGACTAATCTTCTTGATACAACCTAGAACTCAAGTAATTAAGTCAAGATTCAAATACAAGTGATTCCAGTAAATTAAGACCAATAAAGTGGAAGTCGAGATAGACCAAGGAAATACGGCAAATGTCGAGCACAACGCAACGTCTTAACACCGGAAAAATGAAAGCTGAAGAATCGAGTATTTAAAGTAATTAACAGTAAAAGATATGAGATAGAAAAACAATTTAACTCATCCTTTTACTTATGAATCCGAAAATCTGCAAATATTATTTATCCAATTTGTATAAGCTACAACAACAACGTGCCCAGTATATCCCGCTTGAAGCAGGGTATGGGGGGTCGAGTTGTACGCACCCTTTCCTCAACTAGGTCGAGAGGGTGTTTCCTAGTGACCCAAGACAAGTCCTCGAAAACAGGACAAGACTCCACACCAGAGACAACCATAAGACATAAAGGAAAAAAGACCACACACAAGAAATAAGAGAAAGATGCGCAAAAATAGGACGAGACGGCAGGAAGGCACGATGCTGGAAACACTGCACCCTACTAGTTTTCGACAATTCTAATAGCACTCCTCCACTGCACTCTGTCGCGTGACATCTCCACTGCACTCTGTATAAGTTACAATACCTTATAATTTTGTCTTTTATCAATCCTGCAAATATTAGTACCATAGCCAATGTATTTCATCAAGGGAGCTATCAGAAACCCATCATCGAAAATAGACATCTCACGAGAAAACGACGTCGTTCCTCTCATCTAAATAAGGGTTCTTAAAAAACCACGGAAATTGTCATGAACCACTCGGAACTAAACAGAATTGAAAAAAAAAAGTAAAAAAAAAAAGAAGAGAAAGGTAAGCATTGCAGAATACACCTGCCCGGACTAATATATATGAGCATCAGAATTGCAATGACTCTGGTTAATCTCTCCTCTTGATAATAAGATGTGAATAAACTCTAAAATAAGTCCATATTATTACTCGTGATTTACTATTTACACATGTTTTTAAAAAATAAAATAAATATTTTATATAGTATAATTTTATTATCATACAAAACCATATACGTTGATAGTAAACGATATATTCGGCCAATCAGAGTGAGTACTTAAACAAACCCCAAATTATTACTTTTAAAAAAAAAAAAAAGATATGGGGCATTCATAACTTTTGAAGATTCATAAACTTTCAATGCAATGTCATATGTCAATGTCAAATCGAAACATGTAATAATATAGAACTATCCATACAACCATATAAAAGGCCGGAAAACCTATATTAATTGCATATATTCAGAATCAGAAACATGGTAGATAAATTAACAGGAACTTACAACTGAAATCAAGTCCGAAATTGAGTATGCAGATCTCCAAACATACAGAAAACAAAGACTTTGGGAGCACATACAACCCGATCAAAGCATGAATTTCGACACTAGATCAACTAAGGTTTGAGGTTGGCGAAGTTTGGGGCTGTTTTGGAAGGGGGGACATCGGCGCCGGAGAGGGTGGGGGCGTCGGTGGAGCCCGCGGCGTTGCGCTCGACGGGCAGCTGGTGGCCCTCGGTGCCGTAGCCTTTGCGATTGTAGTCCTCGACGTCGGTGTAGGTCACGTAGGGGCTCGTCTCGGTCGGCAGTTCTTGATCTTTGCTGACGGCGCCGGTGGCTTTCTCTTTCTTCTTCCCCGTTTGCGGCGCGCCGGTGTTACTCTCCATCTCTCTCGATCGATCTCTCTTTTTAGCTTCCCCTTTGTCTTTGTGTGTTCAATTTTAAGTTTGTTTCAAGTTACGGATCCATTTTATTGCTACTGAAACTCCTTAGAGAGTGGTCGTGATGACACGTGGGCTGTACGTGTCGTTTTGGTGTTAAAAGGTGTTGATCGTCTGCGATTGTGTAGTCACTCTCTACTGAGGTGGCTCGGTTCTCCATACCGCGGGAGGATGGGTGGTAGGGTAAGAGTTAAGTTGAACCCAATCCATTGGCTCAATAAAAATTCACTATCGGATCTACTCATAAGTCACAATCCGTCCAAAAAATAATAATAATCCGGTTAATGAAGTTAGTCGGAGTCTTGTAGTGTTTGAACGACTCTGAATTTCTCTCACATGAGATCGAGTCTTGATGTCTTATAGCGATTCCTTTTAATTCAATTGGTTCTGTCCGTTGTGGTGTCCAGAGTATTGTTGATTGATGTCATATACGTCCGCCGTCTCATCGACCTTTAATCTATCAAATTTATCAGGTATTTCGAATTATTTATTTATATAATACGGAGTAATTTTTTTTAAAAAAATTAACATTTGGATTGTTCAACAGCCTATGCAATTTTTTTTTTGTCCGAGGGCAGTTTAATCAAGAAAAAATTTGCGAAATAGATACTTTTTTTGGACTTTTTTGCGAAATAGACGCGTGTTTGGACAATTTTGCAAAATGACCACAATAAATACCCCTAAAACCTAATCCCGTTCGTGCCCCATTCCTCTCTGTTGTTCATCATCGCTCTTCCTCCCCTGCTCAGTTCCGATTGAAAGCAAGGCGATTGAAGCTAAGGTTGTGGCTTCCCTCGACAGCAGCCGTGGACGACGGCGAGCGAGCGAGGCGAGCAGATCAAGAGCGAGGTAGCGATCTGAGGTCGAATTAGATCTGTGGCTTCCCTCGACAGCAGCCATGGCTGCGTGCAGAACTTCGGCGAGGGCGACCAGATCGGAAGCTTCGATGCCTTGATCTGAAGCAAGGCGACTGAAGGAATTTGACTTCAGATCTAATTCAATCGAAATTCTGATCTAATTCAATCTTCGATGTCTCGCTCGCTCAAATTTGACTTCAGATTTAATTCAATCGGCTTCAGATCTAGTTCAATCGAAAACGGAATTCGAGCGAGCGGTGGCGAGCGCGCGGCGGAGGGAGGCCGGAGCGAGGCCGGAGCAAATGAGCCGGGTTTGATTCCAGATCGGGGCCGGGACGACGGGGAGGGAGGTTGAAGAAGACCTTTTGGGAAATTACAAAAACGACCCCATAAATATGAGAATTACAAAAAATATCTATATTTTATTATGTAATTCACATCTACTATATTTTTATTTTTACATTTGCACAAAATTTATATTTGCACAACAAATTGTTATATGTGCACAACGTAAAGTTATTTTTCGCACAACAAAAAATGCTGAGATGGAAAAAAAAAGCGGAAAAAAAACATATTACATTTTGCACAATAAAATGTTATATTTGCACAACATAAGATTATATTTGGACATCGTACTCTTATATTTGCACGACAAAAAATTCTGAAACGAAAAAAAAAGCGGAAAAAAGTATATTATATTTTTCACAACAAATTGTAAGAGTTGCACGACTATGTTTTAAGAGTTGCACGACTCTGTAGTAAGAGTCGCACAACTCTATTGTAAGAGTTGTACGACTCTGTTGTAAGAGTTGCACGACTCTGTTTTAAGAGTTGCACGACTCTTGTTTTAAGAGTTGCACGGCTCTGTTGTAAGAGTTGCACGACTCTCTTGTAAGAGTTGCACGACTCTTGTTTTCAGAGTTGCACGACTCTCATGTAAGAGTAAATTGTACTTTGTTAGTAGGAGAATGAAATGCAGTGCAAGACTATGTTGCACAACTTACTCTTATTTTTGCTCAACAATAGGTTGTTTTTTGCACAACAATCGAGACTTGTGAAATTGTTCTCAACATGATTTTATTTTCTCTCAATATTATTTTAAGAGTTGCACGACTCTGTTGTAAGAGTTGCACGACTATGTTGCAAGAGTTGCACGACTCTGTTGTAAGATTTGCACGACTCTGTTTTAAGAGTTGCACTACTTTGTTTTAAGAGTTGCACGCCTCTGTTGTAAGATTTGCACGACTCTGTTTTAAGAGTTGCACTACTTTGTTTTAAGAGTTGCACGACTATGTTGCAAGAGTTGCACGACTCTGTTGTAAGAGTTGCACGCTTCTGTTGTAAGAGTTGCACGACTTTGTTGTAAGAGTTGCACGACTCTGTTGTAAGAGTTGCACGACTCTGTTGTAAGAGTTGCACGACTCTGTTTTAAGAGTTGCACGACTCTGTTTTAAGAGTTGCACGACAATCGAGACTTGTGAAATTATTCTCAACATTATCTTATTTTATGCAAATATGATCCGAGTTTAGTTTTTTTTTTAATTTTATTTTACATTTTGTTGTGCAAATATAACCGTAAATTGTGTAAATATAATTGTATATTGTGCAAATATAACATTTTTTGTGCAAAAATAAAAACAAAAATATAAATTATGGATCACATCATAAAATATAGCTAGTTTTTTTAATTTCTCGTATTTGTAGGGTAATTTTTGTAATTTAATCAAAACATCTTCTTCTTCCTCCCGATTCTACGAAGAAGAGATGCGCGGCCGGCCCTTCCTCGCTCCGTCGCTCCGGCGTCGCTCCGGCCTCCCTCGCTCACCACCACATCCCTCCCTCGCTCCGTCGCTTGCTCACCACTGCATCCCTCCCTCGTTTGCTCGCTCCGCCTCGCTCGACCTCAGCTCAGATCTGAGATCCGCGCCTCGCTCGACCTTCCTCGATCGCCATGGATCCGGCGAGCCAGAGTAATCAATCTCCGAGCTCGGCCTCTCCGGCCTCCTCGATTTGAGTCCAGATCTCGGATCCAGCGAGCTCACCACCTCCGCAACCGCCTCCGAAGGTGTCGAATTGATCCGGCCCCGATTTTGCGTCTATTTCCCTAATTTGTCCCAAAACGCAGCTATTTCGCAAATTAGGTCCAATTTCGTGGCCATTTTGCAAAACGCCCCTTTAATCAAAGCTCGAACACTTAACATTTGGATTGTTCAACATTTTTAATGAGATTGGGTTTAGCTTAATAATTATCATATCAATTTATTATTGATATTGTCTATTAATAATATAAAATTATTAATAGATTGTTAGTTGAATTATATTTTATAAATTATTTTTTGTCCAACTAAAATAGTGTTTTCATCTGAAAGCATTTACTTTTGAAGAATTATGTAGATTTTTAGAAAACCCTATATTTTCTTTTGTCGTTTCTCTATTATGACGAATCTGTTAGGCTAAAAAAATACTTTAAATTTTCTAAAAATCCACAAATTTCATAAAATGAAAAAGTTGTTGGGAATGCTCTTAGAAGTAAAATCATACTCTATTCATCCCCAAAAATATAGTATTGCTTTAGCTTTGAATTTTTTTATCGATAAAACATGTTATTATATTTATTTTAGTATTTACGTTGCAAAAATATCTTTTAATTATTAATAGATTGTTAGTTGTATTTTAGAAAGTAAAAAGGTAATATATTAAATAAGGGTATAATAATATTTAGTATATTTATTGATTTTATTAAAATTATTTGTGCTTAACGTTAAAAGGACATATTTTTTTCAGGACTTTTTTTTTATATAAGGAAATAATTCGAGACCGGACAGGCCCGGACCTCGAGAGGCCGAAAAAGTCGACAGACGGCAAGCCGTCTAAACATACAACAACGAAATAGAAAATATAACATAAATACATCAAAAGAGCACCCAAAGTAAACCCGGAAAAAATCCAAGACCTAAGCAAACTAGCGGACACAACATCGAGAGGAAGGAAGTCGTCGCGGAGAAGTGGATAGCGAGTGCATGGGACAGCTCTAGCTGACACGATGTCTCACCGCCGGAAAGACGGAAAGCAGAAATCCTCGTAAGGCAAATGCGACACTTGGGGAAGTGTGGATCACACGACGTTTCCCCCACCTGGATGAGTGATTTTTTCCAGGACTATTACACGAGAGATTGTGCTACTACGGCATTGTTTACCCTATATTTTTTTTTCTCTTAAAAGATAAAAGTTGCTAAAAACAGAAGCTTGTTGGGCTATAAAAATATTGACCCCAAACCTCGTATTGATCCAAGTATCGGACACAAATTGTAACGGATGGGCCATTTGGATTTATGTCATTTGCATTTTTCACTTTTTAAAAGGCACTAATTAGCTCAATTATATATATTCTCCCATAAGTGCTCATTTGGATAAATATAGGAAGTTTACTTCCGAAAATTTAATTCTTGGTAAGTCTACTTCCCATGAATTAGGTTGTGTTTGGCACTAGATGGAGATTATGGGGATTTCAGTAGATTTTAGGAGATGAGGATTATTTTGGTAGATTAATGGGATTGTGGGGATTGAGATTATGGATATCGGAAATCTCGTAAAAGGTGTTTGGTAGGTAGGGGATTATGGTGTATTTTAAAGTAACAAAAGGTCTGAAATGCCCCTGAAATAAAAACCCCATACCCCTCCTCCTTCCTCACAAAAGCATATTGCGATTTCTGAGGCGCCTATCGTCGGCTCCCATACGACACTGCGACGCTGCGTGGCGATTTCCGAAGACGAGGATCGACAGCTGCTGCGACGTGAAGAGCCCGGTGACTATCGGCAGCGTCGCGTTGACGAAGCCCCCTCGCTCAACCGCGCACCGTGACGTACCTCTCCTGTCGGTGGAAGATCCCTCTTCCGAGAGACCCGTGGCGCTCGTCGGAGTTTCCCAGGTATGTGTTCCTCTGAAATTTGTGTGTGTTCATGAAATTTGAAGTTGCTATGGGCATGTTGATGAGTTTGATTGTTCCCCTAAAACAAGAAAAATCAAAATGGAATTGGGGATTTGTAGTCGCCATTTTAGGGATTTGAGTTAGAATAGTATGTTGAATTGGGGATTTCCACACAACCACCTAATAGGGCACCATAGTGGTTCGGTTCTTCGATTAGTTGGCTCCCGACCCGATTGAACCCTATCAAGTTAGCTTGTGACGGTGAAAAACGGTCGAATTTGGAGGAACCCCCAACAATCGGACTTCCCTTTCGTTGTCAATTGCTGATGCAAACATATGTTTTCCTGTGTTGTTGTCGTTGGGGGAGATCAGTTGAGGACGATTTGCTAACATGTCATCTGGTAGCAAGCCCCCTGTTCCTGACAAGGGAAAAAAACCCAAGGCCTCGAAAGAAACACCTTTTCAGTGGACTCCGACGCTAATGAAACAATATTTGGAACTGCTTATTGGGTATCAGCGAAAATATGGTCGCGATCAGGGGTTCAGTTGGGTGGTTTTAACGACACAGTTCGAGGAGCAGACAGGGCAGAAGTGTGGAAGCAACACCCTAAAGAACAAACACGCGACAATGAAGGAGAGGTGGAAGGCTTGGAAAGAGTTGATGCACGGCGAGACCGGTTTGGGGTGGGACTACGAAAAAGGGTGCATAAAGGCCAGCGATGAGTGGTGGGAGTGGAAATGTCAGGTACGCTATCGTCTGCAAGACGTTTAAGTTGTTGTCTGATCATGAGGATTATCAATTGTACTTACTTGGTTGCGCATACTCTAACGCTTTCCGTTTGACTGATTTCGCAGGAAAAGGCAGATTTTGGCAAACTGAAGAACAAGTGCATTCCTCCGGACATTGTAGATGCATGGGACCAGATTTACGGAGGCACCGTGGTCACCGGCAAGCACTGCGTGTCTCCTAGTATGGACCCCGTCGACATCCCTGTGTCGATGTCCTGTACGCCTGACGAAGGAGGTGACGATCACCGCCCCCAGCCGACTGCTCCGGATGTTAACCTGGGGAATGATGTGGAAGATGTTGATAATTTCGACCTCCGTAGCTTTCCGTAACTAGTCCGAGGTGCCACGCAGTCATCTCCTGTCACTCCCGTGGAGGTACCCCCCACTGTCACCCCTGGATGTAGCACCTTCCCCACTCGGTCTGGGAAGCGTCCGGCTAGCTCCTCTGCGACACCGTCGGGTAGGAAGCGAAGTGCGCGAAGGTCATCTGGGTTAGTTGCGTTCGATAGGCGAATGGATTATGTTGAGGAAACAGGTAAGGCTATTCTCCAATACGTGCGTGCTGAAGACGATGTGTCCCGCACTGAAGCAAACCGAGAGGTGGAGGTGGTGAAGGTACTGGACCAGCTTGTGGCTGATGGAATGATAAAAGATGAGGGCCCGTTATTGTGCTTCGTAATTGAAGCCCTGACCGCCCCCGAGCGGGCGAGGATGTTCCTTGCGCTTAGTAGGAGCAACGCTGTGAGGCTAGCGTGGCTGAAGTCGCTTTTCCGCAAGAGCGGCGGTGACGCATAGGTCGGGTTGAGGGTAATGGTGCACAACTAGAGTTCCCATTTATTGTGTTTTAAGTTGCGTTAAGTGGGTTGTTTGGAACTTATGTTTTAAGACTTGTTTTTCAGTATAGTGAGGTGGTCTTTGACAATTCTGTTTTTAGACATCATTTTCGGCTGCTGTTGTAGGAGTTGAGATTGCGTACTTATGTATAATTTGATGTGTGAATGCATGTTTCATACCTCATTTCTATGCGTTATCCATCGATATGTCATTCTTTTTTCATAGCCGATTTGCATGCTTGTTTCATACTTTATACCTCATTGCATACTTACTTATAATTGGATATGTGATTAGCATCGTACTTGCTCCTGTCACTTGTAGGTGGAATGGATGCCTTGGCAGTTCGACGGCGGAAGAAGCGGAGGCACAAGCGAGCTATCCTAGCTCACTGGTATCTCTTACTAGAGGTAGTGCGACTCTCAGGGCACTACTACAAACACATACACAAGGTGCCGTGCTACACCTCTACATACACCGGAGAGCATTGGATTCATGACATTCTCGCCCATGAGACCGACCTCCGTTGTGGCCAAGTGTTTAGAATGCCGAAGCACGTCTTCACCTCCCTGTGTTCCACTCTTCACGATAGATATGGCCTGCGAGGATCGAAGCACATGACCGTCATGGAGAAGGTGGGGATCTTTGTCAACACCAGGGCTTGGGGTGCGTCGCTCCGGGACTCCTGCGAGCGCTTTCAAAAATCGACATCCTCGCTCAGCGAAGCCATAACCGACGTCCTCGAAGCACTTGTCGAGCGTAACAGTGGTTGGAATGGCCTCTCTCACGACGTCATCAGACCGGTGGACCCCACATTCTTTGAGGTCTCGAAGCAAATAAGCGAAGACAGTAGATACAACAGATACTTCAAGGTCACACCTACCCCCAATCCCCCATGTTACTCATGTCCCTTTGCAAGTCTTTAAAGGATGTCATCATGCAGTTGCTCCCTGCACGGATGCATCGGGGCCCTCGACGGCACACACATCGAAGTTGTTATTCCGCGTGACGAGCAGCTGCCTTACAGGGGACGCAATGGCATCACCACGTTCAACGTCCTAGCGGTTTGTGACTTCAACCTCAATTTCACTTTCGCTTCCGCCGGGTGGGAGGGAAGCGCCCACGATTCCCGTGTTTTGGAGCACTCCCTTAGCACACCGGGGATGCATTTCCCCCACCCGCCTGCAGGACGTTATTACTTGTGTGACAAGGGATATCCTGAGCGACCGGGATACATGATACCGTACTCCAAGACAAAGTACCGCCGAGCTGCGTTCGTGTAGGAACCGACGGACAACGAGAAAGAAGCATTCAACCAGAGACACTTGTCCTTGCGCGGGGCTGTCGAACGGACGTTCGAGATCTTCAAGAGTCAGTGGAAGATGACCAAATCAATGCACAAGTATCCCGTAGGCAAATAGGTAGACATCATCATCGCGTGTGTGGCATTGCATAATTTCATCCGGAGATCGGAGGGAGAAGGGGAATCCGTGAGCGGATTACTGGATGGCAGGTATGTCGAGCCCGATGTTGAAGGTGTCGAGGAAGCTGCTATCGCATCCGACGACGAGAGCGATGAGGAGGTCGTCATTTCTGACAGCGATGCGGAGGACATTGAGCCCGAGGGGATGCAGGAACTACGAGACGAGATAGCACGACAAATTTGGGCCGACAGGAGACGACAACGGTTGTGGGGTTAGGGAGATACAGGACGGAATGCGGTCCCGAAGGTAATGCCACCCTTTTGTAATGTGAGACATGTGCGTGTGCAACGTCCCTACCTCTTATAAGGTTGCAATTTGGTACTTACTTTTTCAACATGTATGGTGCAACTTCATCATGTATATTACAATGTTTTGTATGGTTTGAACATGTATGGTTTGTACATGTATGGTTAGTTGTGAGCATATATATGACATGTGTATCACAAATGTTGCTGAATTGCTAATTCAACAATGAGTACATCGCATCATAGTCCATTCTAATTCAACATTGAGCAAATATATGAAAAGGGAGTTGAATTGCTAACTTATATATGCCAGGTGCGAACCTACAACATGAGCAACATAGGCCATTCTAATTCAAAAAGGGACACCTACCAGTGCTAACTTACAATGTATTTTACACGCACACCTACCAGTGCGAACCTGCTAAAACCCATTGTTGTTTGAGTACATCGCGTCAAACCAGTGCGCCCCGACACAGCAACAAAAAGGGACTAGGGAAGGGGCTTGCGTTCCGATACATGATGTCTCCGGACGATCATTCCTTACAGGGAGGGATTCGACTCCCTTTTCCTACAACATACGACTATACACAAAAGAGTTCTTCACATTACGGGAAGCTTCAGTTCCTTGCCAGGGTCGCTAAGGCGACAGCTGTCATGGCGATGAACATCCATTTCTGGGTTTCCAACTGGGACCTTGCGCCAAGCAGCTCCCCCCCAGACTTGCACGGATTGGTTGGAGAGGGTAGCGAGTTGTTCTATCAGCAGGTCGTTGAGTGCATTCGCCCTCTCCAGCTCATCAGCAGTCCTTTGAGCCGTTGCCTCAGCTACGAAGACCCTAGTTGTGAGGTCCATCGCGATGTCCTCCAACTGCTGAATCCTGGGGTCCTCTGGAGCGGGGGGGATAGCCTGAGGAATCTCCTGAAGTGGGGGCCTGTTCTCGTCGCTAGACGGAACATTACTGGAGCTGCGCTCAACCCACAAGTCCCTCTCCTGCACATTACAGTCACCACACATAAGCAGCTATTCCACAAGCTATAAACATAACCTATGACACAATGAATAAGGTTTGCCTGGTGATAAGAAACAGAAACAGGATTACAAGGGTAAAAAATGGATGTTCAATTCCTGGACAAGGAGAATGCAAGCATCGTTCGAAGTGGATGTACAAATATGCTCGTACCACGGGGGAATCCTCTCCTCCCCACCAATCCATGGGTATTTCTCAGGAAATCCGCTTGCCCAGCTGCCGAAAGAATACATGATGTGCGGGGGAACCAGTTGCAGTGATTAGTACTTGACAACATAACGTTTAAAACGAAATAATAAGCCACAAGGCAACATATTTAAAGCTTGTAAACTGCAACATACTATATATTACAAGTTGTAAACTGCAACATATTTAAAGCTTGTAAACTGAAACACCTCATGAGAAATTATGTTTCTGAAGTAGTTTTTCATGAGCTTGTAAACTGCAACATACTATATATTATATCAATGTATTCAAAATTCAATTAATTCCTTTCAAAACATGAAATACTCTTTACTGTGTTTTTATATATAAAACAGTTCTGAGTATATAAAGTGGTTGAGTAGGATCACCCTGGATTCAATAAACACTATACGTAGCAGCAGTTAGCAGTAAAACAGGCAAAAAAAACTGGAACATTGCAGCTGACAATGAATAACAATTGGAAAGCAACATGACAATGAATAAAAATTGGAACACTACAAGCTTGTAAACTGAAACTTACAATGAATATAAAATGGAACATTTGGAAAACGGGAACATTGCAGCTGACAATCAATCAAAATTGGAAAGCAAGATGACAATAGTACATATAAATTACAACATGCTAAGAACACTACAAGCTTGTACACTCAAACTGACAAATATAGATTGTAAAGCAACATGACAATGATTAAAAATTGGAACATGGAAGCTGACTCGACACCAAGATTAGCCACCAAACACCAACAAAATTAACCCCCAAAAATAGACCACCAATTTCATTCCTTCTCCACCGTCGTCAGTGGGAGGTGCCCGCCCGGCTAATCTCAGCCGTTGAGACGACCCAAAATAGGCCGCCTGTAGGAGATTAGGGTTTTGAGCCGTGTAGACAACCCAAAATAGACACTGATAGCATGCATTTAGATAGGCATAATAGGTTGCATTTAGCTTAGTTAAGATACATTTCATTGATGGATTTAGCACGAGTTACATATTAATTCTCTATGTTGTCAGAGTCGGAATCTACACGTTTTTATTGATTATTTCAGGTAATGGTGGATTCGAGGAGGAGACATGAGTTGATAACGCATTGGATGAGAATGTCTAGTTGATCGAAGAAGCTTACATGAAGATCTCAAGAGGTCCTGAGAAGAAGAAGCGAACCTAAACGAAGAACAAGTCTGCAGAAGTTGTCGCCAGACATGCTGAACTTGTTTTGCACTTTCTGGAGGCCTCGGTTGTCCGATCGACTATTATGACCATGCGTTGGAAAGCTCTTTCAGAGAGCTACAACTTTCATGTTGACGTCGAGAGCTGATTCAAGATGGATTTTCCGTGAAAGACCAATGAAGCATGCGGCCGCGGCCGCCAGGGATGATGCAAGAGGAATCCTGATGCTGCGGCCGCAGCATCCATGCGGCGGCCGCCGCATCTGCCGTCAGCGTTTATACGCTGCATTTTGTTTAAAATTAAACCCTAGAACCTATATTGTTATTTCATGGCCGACTTTGGATGATACTTAAGGCCACTTTTAGTTATTTTTCCAGCACTTTCTATTCTATTATTCCGTTCATCAGACACTTTAGAGATTTGAGCGATGCCTTCCATGAGGAACTAAACTCATCTATTCTGCCTGCAATTTGAAGCTTTATTCGGATTGATTGTGAGTTTCTAATTCTCGTTCCTTGTGTTGTTAAATCCCTCTTTAGGGACTGCAAATACCTTGGCTAATCTCTGAACTTAAAGCTATCAATTGAGTTAAATCCTTCTTTAGGGACTGTTCGATTGATAAGGGTTTCTAGGACTGATTGAACTAGTAACTATATTAGGTCGGGACAAGGGCATTCATAGGAAACTTAATAGGACGAGAAGAAGTTACAAGGATCGCTTCAACCAAATAAAGTGGAAAATTGTAGGTAGAATTGCTTATCCTAATTGTTTGAATTACAATCATTTACTTTTGCTTTCTTCAATCCGCTTTGATAAAACGCGGATCTTTTACACTCTCAAAACCCCCTTTTGGTTACTTGATTGACACTTGAACTACACTTGAATCATAAATTTCCCTGTGGGGTCGACCTCTTGCTTATTGCTATACTAGTTGTAAGTTTGAGTTTACTTTGGCGGATCAACGACAGGTTTCCCCTCCGTCAGACACCCTCCCCAAATCCCCCCTTGAGCGTCGATAATCTCCTCCCCTGGAGGAGATCTCCGCGATAGCTTTAAGTTCAGAGATTGGACTAGTAACTATATTAGGTCGGGACAAGGGCATTCATAGGAAACTTAATAGGACGAGAAGAAGTTACAAGGATCGCTTCAACCAAATAAAGTGGAAAATTGTAGGTAGAATTGCTTCTCCTAATTGTTTGAATTACAATCATTTACTTTTGCTTTCTTCAATCCGCTTTGATAAAAGGCGGATCTTTTACACTCTCAAAACCCCCTTTTGGTTACTTGATTGACACTTGAACTACACTTGAATCATAAATTTCCCTATGGGATCGACCTCTTGCTTATTGTTATACTAGTTGTAAATTTGAGTTTACTTTGGCGGATCAACGACAGGTTTCCCCTCCGTCAGACACCCTCCCCAAATCCCCCCTTGAGCGTCGATAATCTCCTCCCCTGGAGGAGATCTCCGCGATAGCTTTAAGTTCAGAGATTGGACTAGTAACTATATTAGGTCGGGACAAGGGCATTCATAGGAAACTTAATAGGACGAGAAGAAGTTACAAGGATCGCTTCAACCAAATAAAGTGGAAAATTGTAGGTAGAATTGCTTCTCCTAATTGTTTGAATTACAATCATTTACTTTTGCTTTCTTCAATCCGCTTTGATAAAAGGCGGATCTTTTACACTCTCAAAACCCCCTTTTGGTTACTTGATTGACACTTGAACTACACTTGAATCATAAATTTCCCTATGGGATCGACCTCTTGCTTATTGTTATACTAGTTGTAAATTTGAGTTTACTTTGGCGGATCAACGACAGGTTTCCCCTCCGTCAGACACCCTCCCCAAATCCCCCCTTGAGCGTCGATAATCTCCTCCCCTGGAGGAGATCTCCGCCGCCGGTGGGAGGTGGCCGCCATGAGCTTCTAGGCCTTGGACACGACCCAAAGGAGGCCGCCGGTAGGATAAGAGGGCGGTCCTCAGTTTCCCATCCCCAAATCCCACCTCGCCATTGGAGAACAGCCTCCCCTGGAGGAGATCTCCGCCGCCGGCCCCCAAAGCCCACCACGCCGACTCCGACAGACAATGAAAGAGATGAGAGGGAAGGATTGTACCTTACCTTGGTGGCGGTAGTGGTGAAATGGCGATTTCTCTGGCACGTCTCTCCTCTCTCTCTTCTTTCGCCCTCTCAGATCTGAAATGTGAAGCGTAGAGGAGAAGGGGCATTTTTGGATCTCAAATACCGAAATCCCACAACAATCTCCACAATCTTGGGGGGAGTAGATTGTGAAATGATCTCCCAAAATCCCCATAATCTCCATCCCAGATTCTCCACAATCTTGCTGCCGAACACCATCGCCAACCCTCAAAGCTTTTTTGTATTTTCTATTAATCTCCACAATCCCCCCACAATCCGTTGCCGAACACACGCTTACACTTTCTGTGATTTTATGAAACATGTTTGGTTGAAAAATGAAATAATGGTGGATTTGATATGGTGAGATAAATAAGGGATTTTTATTAGTAAGAAAATGGTGGAAGTTGTCTTACAATGTACCCTTGGTAATTCGAATTCATATATTTCACAAGAAGTTAAGTTTATTGGAATTTCAATTCTTGGGTTTTTGGAGATGATTTTTTTTAACCAAACGCAGATATTTTATTTAACTTCTTGGGTTATTCAACTTTCTGGGTTTTTCAAACCAATCCAAACGAGCACTAAAAAAACGTAGTATTTTCTTATAAAAGAACACTTTAACTTATTTATTAGACATACCCAATGCAAAGTAAACTATACCACTTAGTTCGACAAAAAACCAAAAACAAAAAAGGCTCAGTCACTCAAAGTGAAACTAAGAAAAATTGACATAATTATGAAAATAAAACAAGTCTTCCACCGAATTAGTCGCTAACTAGTGCGGCATTTCCAGTTCTTAAAACACAAGTTTTGTGTATCTGTACTAGGTTTCTTATAAACTCTCCCCTCTAGTTACCCAAGCTGTTCTTCACCACTTTCCTCTTTTGCATATTCTCAGGGCTGTCCCGACCATCTCGGGGGCCCTGTGCAATTATCAAAATTAGGCCCCTGTTAATGCAAAATATTAAAGATACAATATCAAAAAATTATAAAATATTTTACAATAATATTAATTCTTACATAAAAAAGTACATCTAAGTATAAAACTACTATCATTTCACTTGAAAAGTGTCATCCTTTTCGCATTCTTTGAAACAAAATCTTCGATAAGCTCTTTATGATCAACATTTTCCAAATGATTATACTCAATTGATATCAATGCCAATCCATTAAGTCGTTCTTGTGTCATTGTGGAACGCAAGTAGGTCTTCAACAACTTCAATTTCGAAAAGCTCCTCTCCGCAGATGCAACGGTCACGGGGATAGTCAACAAAATCCTATAAGCAATAAAAGCATTAGGGAAGCAAATATTCCTTTTCAAATGCTTTAAAATATCCATTTCGAAAAGCTCCTCGCCGCTGGGTCTTAGGATTGTAGGCTTAGCTTGATTGAAAATAGGGAGAAGGTTGAGTCGACTGATGTGATGACTGATGAAGCGGTGACTGATGAAGCGTTGTTTTGCCCAGGAAGAAGAAGCGGCTGCGCTTTCTTTCTTTCCATTTATTTTTATTTACATATATTATATATAGCAATAGAAACATATATACAAAAGGCCCAAAAATATATGGGCCCCCAGAAAATCCGGGCCCTGTGCAATAGGACCTTATGAACCGCCTCAACACCGGGCCTGCATATTCTTAGTGATCACCAAATTTTTAACAAACCCTCATTTATTCTCTAAAGATTGAATATTTTTGAGAATTTCATAACGATTCTTAATTGTTAGAGCTTAGGGACTATGGCAAAAAGCTAGGCGATCCAATCTAAACTCTAACCGAATTCCTTGCGTTTTGTTTGGGGTTAGAACTAGCCCGTACTAGAGGATGAAATCGGTTGGTAGTTGAAGGAGATAGCCTTACGGTGGCCAATGCGATCAATGATCTTGCTAAAGTTCCATGGGAGATCCTTAGAGTTATTGAGAAAATCGGAAGACTTCGTGCAACATTCACATCAGCAACTTTTTGCCACTGCTTTAGATAAGCAAATTCAGCAGCTGATCTAATTACTAGATGTGATTCTATATGCAACTTATATACCTTCCCTTTGAATAGGGATCTGACTACCATCATCCGAAAGGATGATCAAGGATGATCTTTCTGCATAAAGACTTCCTATTTATTGCCTACTGTACAAAAAAAAATCTAACTCTAAAATAGCCATATGAATTGCTAAGGGTTTGATTATTAAACTAGTTCAATACCCACAATGTGTGCGGTTTTTTCACAATTTAAATAAATTCGATATAAATACCCGTTCAGAGAGCCAATTAATTTATTTCAACACTTTTGAATTGTTACACAATTAAAATAAATTTACCATTGATTAACATTAATATATTGGAAGTATTATCAAACTTTTATATAATTATTATCAAAATCTTACAAAATTGGGTAAAATATTTTCAAAATATATCAAACTATTATCTTAAGATTGATCAAGGTGGAGATAATATATAATCACATACGACATATCATTTATTATATATAGTACATAATAGATAGATAGATATGATTACCAAACATAAAAAAATATATAATTACATAATTGGATAGAAGTTTATAATTACATCAAAGCACCGTTGTAGAAGAGAAAAGGCAATAGATCTTCCATAAAAATTATGATTAAAATCTTTTAAAATTATATCCATATTTAAAAAAAAAAGGGGGAAACATATTAACAAAAATTGAATTACATGAGTTGATAGCCTTTACACGGCTATGTATTATTTCAACTTCGTCAAAACCTTTTATGTTCTAAAAATATGTTCTTATTGATAAAGTTATTTAACTAGTCAGTGTAATATATTGATAAAGTTATTATCTTCAAAAACATGTTCATATATAGCGAAAGTATGTAAAATCTTATCTTATATAATACTGTAGTATTTAAAATTGATTAATATCTTCTAAAAATATATCCATATCTAATCAAATTGGGTAAAATTTTATCTTATGAATATATATATATATTGATTAAACTAGTGTATGCCCCGTCCCCTGCATGGGAATATGTTAACACAATATTATTAAATTACATTTATTATCTATAAAAAATCCTATTATAAATACAAAAATAAATAAATAAATATGAATTACATTATGATAATTAAACTAATAACTGGAAATATAAGATTAAAATTAATCTAGATCTAAATAACTCATTCTCCTAAAAAATAATATAAATATAAATAAAATAACTATGAAATAATTAATTTTGATATAAATAATTCTTTCCACCAAAAATAATCGATATATAAATAAATAACACCTATCAAATATTTGCTACTATGTAACTATTAATATTTTTGGTAATTATAATCACTGTTCTAAAAAAAAACATTCAAGGCCCACCTATACCTCCGCCTAAACCCCTCACTTCAACCCTCCGCCAAGGCCTTCAAGGTCACCAAGACCTACCTAGACCCCAAAGACCTGTCATAAAATTCGTCTATATGGCAATCGGATGAACCTAATTTCTTTTTTAGGTCCCGTCCATATGGTGTAATTTATATATAAACCGTCCATTGAATAGATTATTTATAATCCAGATGGAGATACACTTATATGGTAATTTGTATATCTGTATATGCCAAATTTATTACTATTATTGCGTTTAATCAATTATATTGATATAGCTATTTCCTTACATAATATTTGCTCTTTATATAAGATATTCTATTTATTTAATTACGAGTTAATGGTAAAATAAAATAATTATTTTTAATTATATAGATTAGAACCATCCTATTATTTTTATTAGATTTCCTTTTTGATGGGAGAAAGTTTTGCGAGATGCACTCACGTGCCGCCACGTCAGCAGATGCACTCACACGCCGCCACGCAGACGACAATGCATCGGTTTTAGTATATATATATATATATATATATATATATATATATATATATATATAGAGAGAGAGAGAGAGAGAGAGAGAGAGAGAGAGAGAGTTAGAATAAAGTTTTATATTATGCATATATTGATTATTAAATCTTATCTTAAATCTTAAATAATAGTAGTATTTAAATTTGGTTAATATCTTCTAAAAATGTATCCATATCTAATCAAATTGGGTCAAAATTTATCTTACGTATACATAGATATATTGATTAAATAAAGTTAGAATAAATTTTTATCTTATGCATATATTCATTATTTTAAAAAATTTTGATTGGTTAATACGACTACGATTAAGGAGAAACCACAATGTATCTCAGGCGACTTCTCCTTTATTATCTATATATATAAAATACTAAAACAGAGACCAATTATAACAACACTAATTATAACAACACTAACTACTTAAATTGTTTTACAAGATCTTTTTATACTTCATACTAGGTTAGTTAAGATTCTCTCCAATATAATAATAATATAATAACCTAATTCATTAGTTACCCTATACTTATACCCGTATATGTAAATCTACCTGGAGGTTATTCCGTAGTACCCTAGGGACTGAAACTCCTCTTTCTCTTTATCCATTTGTAACTACTTTGGTTAGATCGAATGGGAAAGAAAAAATGATATATGATCGTTAATTGAATTGATTTACTTTGGATGATCAAGTGGTTAATATAAAAGGAGATAGAGCATATACGGAGTATAATAAAAGATGCTTAATACACATCTTGGGTTTTTTTTAAAAAAAAAAAATAGCCACATTATTAATATTCCGCATACGCGTTATATTTCGAATTAATATGGTGTTATCTTTTTTAGCCACATCTATCTATTTATACTATGTATATCTATATTTATATCTATATCTATCTATCTATCTATTATATTATATCTATACTAAAACAGAGGCATGAAACGACCTCTTGTGCGATTTCGCACCCATGAAATTTTCTGGATTAAAACGGGATTTTTTTTTGCTTACGTGTCATATTCTAAATTAAATTGGTATTATATTTTTGGGTCACATTAATTAATAAGCCAATAAGCAAAGGTCTAAAACGGCCTCTGGTGCGATTTCGCATCCATTGAATTTTCTGGATTAAAACAGGATTATTTTTGCTTACGTGTCATATTCTGGATTAAAATGGTAATATATTTTTGGGCCACATCAATTAATAAGTCAATATAATTAGGTAAAAAACTTATCATTTTATATCAAATTATTTATCATATTTGATCAATTATTCTACGTTTTAGATGTAATTGAATAAAATATTTGGTCAAATATTTTGTCAAATAATGAACTAATCTATCGACAATTATGAAATTCTACTACTATGGCTCGATCGGCAAAGTGCCATGGAAGGAATTTCGAGTGATATATATTACTCCCTCCATTCCTTAATATTTGTTATTTTGAAATTTGCACGTGTTTTTAGAAAAGTTGAAATTATATAAATATTAATTTTTTATTCAATCTTTTTTAATAATATTATACTTATTACTAATAAGTATGAAATTATTTATAAAAATTATTAAATAATAAATATTTTATATAGTTTTTAGTATCTTAAAAAACGTGCCTCAATAGTAAAATGTCAAATAAAAAAGAATGGAGGGAGTATATACTATATAGGTCAATTCAATTACGGTATATAACATTTGATTTTAAAGTATAATCTCTACAATTGATTTTACTTTAATTTATTTTACAATTGATTGAATGTTTAGTTAAAATATTTCAAGCATAAAATTTAATAATATATATATTTCAAACAAATTTACATTATAAAATATAATTTATTAACAAAACGCGCAAACGCGCGGGTACCCGATACTAGTATATAATAATAACTAGTGTAAGTCCCATCCCGTGTACAAAGAATACATTAATACAATATTATAAATAGTTTAGATAGATTCCAATAAATAAAATAAATAAATATAAATCATTTTCCACCAAAAAATAATATAGATATAAATAAAATTAGTTCGACGAATTATACAAAATTTAAATATCTTTTATTTAGATTCTCTCAAAATATAATTAAAATTCACATTTATAAGCTTTTTTTCTTTCTAATCTACCATTACTTGAATCTCATATAATTAAATAGATAACTGTTTTTAATAAATATTTTAATATTTTTTTATTAAATATATCCTATTTATTTATTTATTACATTAGTTTACTAAAATATCTATCCACTGATGGATTGTGACTACATAATATTTTGATTAATTATTTTGGTCTCAAAAACTAACACAGGTATAAATAAAATAACAATTATTAAATAATTACTTTTGAAATAAAAAAATTTTCCACCAAATTTATCTATGAATATTTTTGGTAAGTGTGACTATAACTTTTTTTATTTATACTATTGTCAATTAACTAAAATATATAGATAAATAGATTGTGACTTATATAAATTTCTATAAACTATGATAACATTATATTTTTTTTAGAATCAACCACAACATGCCACATAGAATTTTTTTCCTATAATCAAACCCCAACGCGCCATATAGGCTGCTATGCATTGGTTTTAGTATATGTATATAGAACTAGTGTAGGCCCCGTCCCGTGTACGGGGAATATATTAATACAATATTATAAATAATTTAGATAGATTTCAACAAAAAAATATAAATATAAATATATATCAAATTTTCACCAAAAAATAATATAGATATAAATAAAATTAGTTCGACATATTATAAAAATCCAAATATATTTTATTTAGATTCTCTCAAAATATAAATAAAATTCACATTTATAAGGTAATTTTTTTTCTACTCTACAATTAATTGAATCTCATTTAATTTAATAGATACATGTTTTTTAAAAATATTTCAATATTGTTTTTTTATTAAATATATAGTACGTTAGTTTACTGAAATATCTCTACACGGATGGATTATAGCTACATATTATGGCTATATAATATCTTAATTATTTATTTTGGCCTCAAATATAATATAGATAGAAATAAAATAACAACTATTAAATGATTGGTTTTGATATAAATAATTATTTCCACCAAAAAATAATCTAGATATAAATAAAATAGCACCTAACAAATATAACATATTTATCTATTAATATTTTTGGTAAGTATGACCATGAAATATTTTTTTATCTATATTTTTTGTAAATTAACTAAAATATATATAAATAGATTGGGACTTATACAACTTTCTATAAACTATGATAACATATTATTTTATTAATTTTTCCCTAGAATCAACAACAACAAACCACATAAAATGTTATACATCGATTTTAGTATATGTATATAGAATAGAATAAAAAAAATATAGATATAGATTACAGAGTGTTTCTAAAACTCCATTAGACACTCAAACCTTGAATCTAACAACCGTAAAAATGATAGCTTAATTAGTTTTATTATTAATACTAATACGTTTAATTATATTGAAATAGAGTAAGGACATACGATGTGTTTAATTATATCTAATTATATCGAATATACATAATGAACGAATATACTGATATACATTATGAGCAAATGATCTAATATATAACTTATCTATACATACGGCCTATATGACAAAAAATTTTGGTGGGAGATATTATTATTATTAGTAGTAGTAGTAGTATTATTAGTACGTTTAATTATATTGATTGTGCTATATTGATATAATTTTTTCCTTATAAGATATTTCATATCTATCCAATTATAAGAGTTACTGGTAAAATAAAATAATTATTTTTATTAGATTTCCTTTTTGACGGGAGAAAGTTTTGCAAGACGCACTCACGCGCCGCCACGTAGGCAGATTCACTCACACGCCGCCACGCAGGACGCTATGCATCGGTTTTAGATAGAATATATAGATAGATAGATAGATAGATAGATAGATAGATAGATGTATATAGATATCTATATCTATCCTCATGGCCACGGAATTTTCTAGATTAAACGGGATTATTTTTTCCTGCGTGGCATTTTCTGGATTAAAGTGGTATTATACTTCTCGCCCATATCAATTAATAAATGAATATAGTTAGCTAAAAACTTATCCTTTTACATAATATATTCAATAAAACCTTATAGCTTATATTTTAATTTTAATTTATTATAATTTGAAATTACCTTAAAGTGGATTATTTTGAAAATATTTTATCCACGGGTAAAACTCATTGTTTTAGATAAATCTCTATAATATATACGTGTTTATATTTATACAATTAAATCTCAAACCTGTTTTACTATTGTATAAACCATAATCCATGTTCCATGACGAGATGCGATTAGAGGAGGAAAACTGGACCAATCACAAGTTGGTGTAGTGGTTATGGGGCTACATCCCATGCCTCGAGGTTCGAATCCTCGTGGAAACATGGAGACGCTTGTGGATGGGAGGGTCAACCCCTTAATGGGCCTACAGTAACCCGATCCAGATGTAGAGTGGACAAAGCCCACTTGAATTGAAAAGGATAAAAAAAATAAAGGAGGAAAACTGGAAAAGTAATTGAGTTAGTTAATTAGTGGAAGGGTGCGATTTTAGATCTCCTTAATTTGAACAATTAATTGAGTTAGAAATTAGTGGAAGGGTGCAATTTTAGATCTCCTTAATTTGAACAATGATATATAACGAGTTAGATTATGGGATAAAATTTTACCCAATAAGATTATACTTATTATTTATTTAAGTTATGACTCATAAAATTTGTTTCTGTACGAGATTTTCTTCTCCTCTCCTTCTCAAACTGGTCACTTTGGCCAGGATATTCACACTTAAATTTTAATATAATTAGCACATAAATTGTTATCATAATTTCTTTTGAAGGTATCATACCAGTTACATTCTTTATAGGTGTAAACCAATTTCTGCCAAAAAGTTTTTTTGTTAATTTAATACGGATTATTAGATAGATTATTGTATCTAAAAAGAGAAGTTTTCTACCTAATTAAAATATAAGGTTTAATATTTATAAAAATATATCCAATTTAATATATATTCAATATAATCCTAAAGTGGTTGTCCTTTTTAGATGAAATTGAATATATTTATCTTTTTAAAATAAATAATCTATCTAATATCTGGTTTATTATTAATATTCAACCTTATATCTAAATTAGGTAGAAAACCTATCTATGATTGTATATAAAATATATATGTGTGTATGGATATGTATCTCATAAGATTTTATGTTGAATTGATAATTAATTAAGTGTGTAAGATAGAATATTGTAGTTCATATATGTATATAGAGGTTATCTACGAGATATCCCAAACACCAAACCTCCATTATCCTACGTCGTAGCCTCTTCATTCGTTGGAGTATTTGCCGCAAGCAACTTTCAATATCGATCATCATTAGCAAAGTTGCAATTTGCAATCAAGGTATAGTAGTTTTAAAATTTTATTAATCATATATAAATCCCTGAAATAGCTTAATATTCATATATTTATCGTTTTTTTTTCTTCCATTCTTACAATGACAAATGTATACAATAAGGTTAATGAAATCAACCCAGACGGAAGTGATTGGGTTATTAAAGTTCGTGTTATACGGTTGTGGACAATGAAGAAGAAGAAAACGGAGAAAGAAGATATATGAATGGTTCTCTTAGATGAAGAGGTAAGCCCTTATTTTAATTACGCCTTATTTTAATTTAAGATAATTGATGAAATAAAAATACAAAATCCTAGATATGTTTGATATAATATTCTTTAATAAACATATTCTTAAAATGAATTATGCAAAAAGATTTGTATTCATTACTTGTGCAGTGGAATTGCATAGACGCCCGGAGTTAGTTTATATTTTTGACATAGATCAATGTAAATATAAATGAACATATGGTATTATCTAACGTATTATAAATATTCACTTTAAATATTTTGACATGTATTATAAATATTTTGTTAAATTGGCATTAATTATATTAGATAGATTTATCTAAAACGATAAGTTTTCTACCTAATTAAGATATAAGGTTGAATATTTATAAAAGACCTAATTAAGATATAAGGTTATATTATAGATAGATTATTGATCTAAAATGATAAGTTTTTTACCTAACTATATTGGCTTATTAATTGATGTGCCCCAAAAATAAATAAAAAGTATGTTAAAAGACAACACCATTTTAACTTATATTAGAAAGAAAATATAACCTTATAACTTGTATTTTAATTAGAGTATAAACGATTTTGTTGAAAACATATCCAATCTAACTAATTAATCAAATATAATAATAACTTATTGTTGACATTATATAACAAGGATAAAACTATTTCATAAGTATGCCACGTATTTATATAGCTTTACTATTTGAATCTATCTTTAAACTATTCAATTTGATTGATCATGGATGTCGCTAGTACATCTAAATTTTTGCCTACTTTAAAAATAAAAAAACTATTCAATTTGATTAAATATAAAATCCTATATTGATCTCTCGATATTCTTCTAATTAACAAATTCATTACTTTTTTTCTTTCTTTTCCACTCAAATTGATTCATGATTTGTAGAGTGAAAGGTCATTTTTCGGAATTGGATTTCTATTTTCTAGGATTTATAATGTTTATTAAAATAGGGTTGAAGACAATGGCGTTTTTTTAATCTCAATCCAAATAGTAAATATTCTGTAAAAATTAAAAAGGACCCAAGTGTAATTTTTTATACGTCATCTTGCTAATAGACAAAAAGGAATTTGCTAATAGACTTTATATTGGATAAAACATAAACTTGAATTTTTATTTCTCCAATTTACATAATTTATCTTTCCTTTTCTTTGCCAATACCTATCATTTATTGGAAATAGGTAGCACATAAAATCTTTTCAATTTATAAAATCTTCTCGAGAAATTAGTTTACATTTAAAAATGTATTACAAATAAGTTCTTATTTTATACGACTGTAAAATAGTCAAATTTATGTTAAATATGTAAATTGTGATCTCCAAAAAAAATTTATCAAAAAAAATATAAAGATGAAGAGAAAAGATACCTACCTTAGTTGTCTAACATTAGTTTTTTAATTTCATAAAATTATTCACCATCTCCATTTACAATATATAGACATTTAATATTTTTAAATGATGAAGCTTTTTAATAAATAAATAAGTTATAAAAAAATAGGGTATTAAAATTTTTTTGACATGTGTACGATATATTTATAAAAATATATTTTAACCATTTTTTTAATAAGAGAACAAATATGTTTAATGTAGATTAAAAAATGTTTACATACTCAAAAACATAACACAACTGAAAACTGTATATTTACTTTATATGAAGTAGTAATTTATATTAATTCAAAGATGTTTTATATAATAAAATTTATTAAAAAAACCGCACAACGGGCGGGTACCGAATACTAGTAAAATACTAAAACAGAGACCAATGGAGCGACCTCGCTGCCACGAAATTTTCTGGATTAAACGGGATTATTTTTGCTTAGGTGGCATTTTCTGGATTAAAGTGGTATTATATTTCTGTGCCACATCAATTAATAATCCAATATAGTTAGGGAAAAAACTTATCTTTTTAGATCAATAATCTATTCAATATAACCTTATATTTTAATTAAATAAATATATATTACACGTAATACAGTTATGGTTGAAAACATATCTAATCTAACTAAACAAATATAATAATATATATAAAAAACCGATCCAAGTTTTAAACCAATTTTTTCTTCCAATTAGTTTATAACCACGGGGAGTGGATCATTTTTGGCATAGTATTTTAATGTAGTATTGTTATATTAATTAATTAAAATATATCAAATAAGGTAATATAAATTTACGCTATATATCATATGATGAGATGTAAATTTACGCTATATATTTGCGCGGGTTGAAATATAAATTTACGCTATATAAATTTTTGTGGTTATAATTCATCTCATCGTAATTTGAATATATTTGTCAAATTAAATCTTTGTCAAATATTCTATCTTTTTAGATGAAATTGAATATATTTGTATAAATATTCAACCTTATATTTTAATTAGGTAGAAAATTTATCTTTTTTAGATGAAATTGAATATATTTGTATAAATATTCAACCTTATATTTTAATTAGGTAGAAAATCTATCCTAGCTTTTTAGATGAAATTGAATATATTTGTATAAATATTCAACCTTATATCTTACATAATTGGAAAATTTTATCCTTTTTAGATGAAATTGAATGTATTTGTATAGATATATATCTCATAAGATTTTATATTGAATAGATAATTAATTAATGGTTTAAGATAGAATATTATATTTCCTATATATACAGTTTAATCTACGAGTCATCACCAAACACGAAACCTTCTACATCATTAGTCGGTTCAACAACTTTCGATAGTTGCAAATCAAGATTTTCCGCTTCAAGAAGTTTAGTTTTGACTTTATTCGTCATATGTAGATCCTACTACGTGTATGCAATATCTTTATGTTCCTAA
This sequence comes from Persicaria tinctoria, assembly GCA_037127255.1. Classification (NCBI taxonomy): domain Eukaryota; kingdom Viridiplantae; phylum Streptophyta; class Magnoliopsida; order Caryophyllales; family Polygonaceae; genus Persicaria; species Persicaria tinctoria. The sequence continues at coordinate 4,942,786 of JBANSL010000019.1, read as the reverse complement.
AATAAGGTTCTTAAAATAGCTTTATTCATAATATGTAGATTAATTTGTCGCTTTAAGAGGTATATATATATATCCCTAAAATAGATTTATATTCATATATTTATCATTTTTCCGGTTGTAATGACGAATGTATACCATAAGGTTGATGAAATTAATACAGACACAGACAGAAGTGATTGAGTCATTAAAGTTCGTGTGATACAGTTCTGAACCATGAAGAAGAAGAAAACGAAGAAAGAAGATATATGAATGTTTCTCTGAGATGAAGAGGTAAGCTCTTATATTAATTACACCTTATTTTAATTTAAGATAATTGATGCGGTTTTGATTAAAGTATTAATTTTTCCTTCTCTGAATTATACATGCAGGATTAAAGGCTGGTCTTTTAAATTGTATAATTTATTTGGTATTTTTTTTTTCTAACCAATGTGTTCGACATTATTTATGTATATATAATATTTTTTTTATTAAACTAGCAACGTATTGGTCAATTACATAAAATTTCATCATTAATATTTTATTATACTTACTATATAAATGTTTAACATGTTGCTTTGGGCATAAGTACGTGACAATCTATAATATTAGGTAAACATTTTATCTTTTTAGATGAAATTGAATATATTTGTATAAATATTCAACCTTATATTGTAATTAGTTAGAAAATTTATTCCTTTTAGAAGAAATTGAATATATTTGTATAAATATTCAACATTATATCTTAATTAGGTAGAAAACTTATTGTTTTAGATAAATCTATCTAATATTATTCCCACCCACGCAATATTAGTTCGCAACGTACATAATTAGAATGGATGTCTAAATAATAAAGACATTCAAGTTTACATCAATTTGTTTTTTTTAGCCACGTTAATTGATAATCTAATATAATATTTTAATATAATTAATATAATAAAATATAATTTAATAAAATATAATATCTTTTTGGGCCACATCAATTAATAGTCAATATAGTTGGGTAAAAAAATTATCTTTATAGATCAAATAATCTATGCAATATAACATTTATATCTTAATTAGTTTTTTTTTCAAATAAAATTTTATGGATTAAACTGTATTAGTTTTTTTTTCAATTAATAGGTCAATATAGTTGGGTAAAATATATATGTACCAATAACCAATAAAACATGGCAATGTGTGGTAAAAGATAAGGTTTTACCATCTAATCAAGATAAACTAACACCAATAACTTTATCATGATATTCTAAAAAAATGACTAATTTAAATATTCTATCTTGAAATCAATTAGTCCGTAGGATGACATATAGAATTTGATATATATCTTCGATCAAATAGAGGTGATAATTTAGGCATAAATATTCTGATATATTAAATTCACCATAAAATCAATTAGTCCGTATTATCGTACGTAGAATTTGATATGAAGATAGAAAATTTAGGCTTATTTTAAACGTAATGTTTGTGTATCATAATAGAATATCAAACTAACATTACGCCTAAATCTATATAAAAAAATATTATGGTGGATTTTCTTAGAACTTGATATCTTGAATAAATAATGGAAAATATATTTATTGGAATAGATTAACATTTTATACACATACGTGATACGTAGAAAATATGTTGTATATTCATCTAAGCTAAACATACTCTTAATTTAGTTTATTGTTATTAAAAGATCCAAAAATTTCAACAAAACTATTATAACCTTCAAATTTCAGAAAAAATATATAAATTAAACATCATTTATTTATTAAAGAAACCGCACAACGGGCGGGTACCGAATACTAGTAGATTAAAAAAGAAACGACGTGCATACTAAACCGAGCCGGAAAGTCGAACCGGACCGGTTCATTTGGGGAATATATTCCCGATGTAAAACCTAACCCAGAAACCCACTCGCCGCTCTTCTCTCTGTGTCTCAGTAATCCCTCTCCATCACAGCCCCAACGCCGGCCGCCGCACCCGCACCAGCACGTCGCCACACCGGCACCAGCACGCTTCCGCTCCTCTAAGGTAAACATCTCCCTCCCTCCTCCGTGCCGTCAACGAACCTCCACTTGCTGAACTCTATCTGACTCAGTCCTCGCTCTCAGCCTAGTAGCTCGCTCTCTCCCCAAACTCCGGGACTCGAACCTGAGCGCCGCCGCTGCCGTTTCCATCGCGGTTGCGCACAGGTAAACTTCTCCTAGCGCAAATTTTGCCCCCAAATTTTGTATTCTTCCATGCTTTATTATTATATTTTTATTTTGTTTTCAAGTTTTGTTGCGCGGGATTTATAGATACCTGAAATTCTTGTTCCAGCCCCAAGATTGTTGTCATTCCCATAGATCACAAGCTGTATGTGAATCGAGAGTGACTGCGTTTGTACAGTGATTGTATTTACTTGTAGCTCTACATGGAAGTTGTTCATGTGTCCTTGATTCTTGAAGTTGCGCAATTCGTTGTAGTGGTTTTCCTTTCGAGCATCTGTCCTGTGCCCTTTTGCATCAGTTCATGTCAAATTTGCTGGAACTGATTGTAAGATAAGACAGGCAACACGAAGGATTGCACTATTGCAGTATATTGATGAGTACATATAGTACAAGATTACACATTTACACATCATATAAAGATTGTATCCTGATTTATAGGTAGACTAACAATGATGACTACTTCGCTACTTTTCAGAGTTGATGTGTGTATCCTTTGTTCTATGTCAATGTATAAAAAAAAAGTTGCTAAAATTGGAGGTCAGATCAAAATTCTAGTAAAATAGAGTTTAAGTTTAAAGGTTTGAAGAAAACTTGTCTTTTGAGTTAATGAATACATGGTTAATTGCATGCAAATACATGCTAGGAGTATGAATTTTGTCTATTTGAAGTTTGTTTTTATTAGAGCTGAAACCTATGTTCTGTGATTTTCGACAGGTGATATCAATGGCATCTGTTTCAGAATTAGCAGTATCAAAGTTCTTAGGTTGCCAGCATGCCAAGGTCTGTCATGAAAGGCAATTTTGGCACTCTTGCTTTCCGTCATAGATGTATGCTTGCTTGATTTTCTCAACGATTTAGTTTGATGTTGCGCAGGGTTCTCGCAGTGGGAGTGATTTGTTTGTGCCCAAAAGTAGTCTTAATGGGAGGAGTTTCAGGCGACCTATTCGAGTGTCAGCTAGATGTTCGAGTCAATTTCTTGGAGTTCCTAGAAAGGGAATTATTGCTTCAAGGGGTACTGTTTCCTGTGGAAAGCTAAGGGCAGTGGTTTCAGGAGACATAAGCACTTCGTTGGAGGAGGAAGTTGTTAAATCTATTGAAGAAGTTATCCACTTCTTTAGAGTTCCTCTTCTCCAGGATTCTGCAACAGCGGAATTGCTGAAATCAACCCAAGAAAAAATTTCAACCAGTATTATTGGTCTAAAGACTGAGCAATGTTTCAACATTGGGTTAGAAGCAGAGCTCACTAGTGAGAAGCTCACAGTGCTTCGGTGGCTTCTTGGAGAGACATATGAGCCGGAGAATTTGGGAACAGAGAGCTTTCTGAATGCCGAGACAATGGAAGGTTGTAGTGTCGTGCTTGTTGAGGTGGGACCCAGATTGTCTTTCACCACAGCTTGGTCTACAAATGCAGTATCTATATGTCAGTCATGTGGGCTAACTGAGGTGAACCGTATGGAAAGATCCCGGCGATATTTGTTGTTTGTCAAGGATGGGACCGATGGATTGCAAGATCACCAGATCAATGAGTTTGCTACTATGGTTCATGACCGGATGACTGAATGTGTCTACACCCGGAAGCTTACTTCCTTCAAGACGAGTGTAGTTCCGGAGGAAGTTCAATTCGTGCCCGTCTTGGAAAAGGGTAGAAAGGCCCTCGAAGAAATAAATGTGAAAATGGGTCTGGCATTTGATGAGCAAGATTTGCAGTACTATACAAGTCTTTTCAAGGATGATATCAAAAGAAACCCGTCAACTGTAGAGTTATTTGATATTGCTCAGTCCAACAGCGAGCATAGCAGACATTGGTTTTTCACTGGCAAAGTAATTATAGATGGACAACCTATGGATAAGACTCTAATGCAGATAGTGAAGAGTACTCTTAAGGCGAATCCAAACAACTCTGTAATTGGTTTTAAGGACAATTCTAGTGCCATCAAGGGATTCACCGTGGATCAACTGCGCCCCACCAAGCCTGGTGCAACCTGTCCATTGGATATTGACAAGCGTGATCTTGACATTCTATTTACAGCCGAAACCCACAATTTCCCATGTGCTGTGGCTCCTTACCCTGGTGCAGAAACCGGTGCTGGTGGTCGAATAAGGGATACCCATGCCACTGGGAGAGGGTCCTTGGTTGTAGCATCTACAGCAGGTTATTGTGTCGGTAACCTCAATATGGAAAGTGCTTATGCCCCATGGGAGGATCAGTCATTTAGCTACCCTTCAAACTTGGCCCCACCTCTACAAATTCTTATTGATGCAAGCAATGGTGCATCCGATTATGGGAACAAGTTTGGAGAGCCTTTGATTCAGGGATATACGAGAACTTTTGGTATGAGACTTCCCAATGGCGAGAGGCGAGAATGGTTGAAGCCTATAATGTTCAGTGCTGGCATAGGACAGATTGATGACATCCACATAACAAAGGGCGAGCCTGAAATTGGGATGTTAGTTGTGAAGATCGGAGGCCCTGCGTATCGTATAGGGATGGGAGGTGGTGCTGCTTCCAGCATGGTAAGTGGCCAGAACGATGCTGAGTTGGACTTCAATGCTGTACAGAGGGGAGATGCTGAGATGGCTCAGAAGTTGTACCGTGTTGTTCGTGCTTGTGTTGAAATGGGTGACAAGAACCCAATAATTAGCATTCATGATCAAGGTGCCGGTGGAAACTGCAATGTTGTCAAGGAGATCATTTATCCAGAAGGTGCTCAGATTGATATCAGGGCAGTTGTGGTTGGTGATCACACCATGTCAGTTTTGGAAATATGGGGTGCCGAGTATCAGGAGCAAGATGCTGTACTAGTAAAACCTGAAAGTCGAAGCTTGCTTGAGTCAATTTGTGGCAGAGAAAGACTCTCAATGGCTGTGCTTGGAACAATCAACGGTGAAGGGCGAATTGTGTTAATTGATAGCTTAGCAATACAAAAGTCTTCTTCCATGGGGCTCCCACCACCACCCCCTGCTGTGGACCTCGAATTGGAGAAAGTTCTGGGTGACATGCCTCAGAAACAGTTTGAATTCCACAGGGTTGATTATCAGTGTGAGCCACTTGATATTGCTCCTGGGGTTAGTGTTCTGGATACTCTGAAGCGGGTGTTGAGACTTCCATCCATATGCTCAAAGCGCTTCTTGACGACAAAAGTTGACAGGTGTGTCACCGGTCTTGTCGCTCAGCAGCAAACTGTGGGGCCCTTACAGCTGACGCTTGCGGATGTTGCGGTCATTGGCCAGACATACAATGACTTCACGGGAGGGGCATGTGCTATTGGTGAGCAACCTATAAAGGGTTTGCTGGATCCAAAGGCTATGGCGAGACTAGCGGTTGGTGAAGCACTGACAAATCTTGTGTGGGCTAAAATTACATCTCTTTCAGATGTCAAAGCTAGTGGCAACTGGATGTATGCTGCCAAGCTTGACGGCGAAGGAGCTGCGATGTATGATGCAGCTACGGCTCTCGCGGAGGCTATGATTGAACTTGGAATTGCTATTGATGGGGGAAAGGATAGTCTTTCAATGGCTGCCCATTCTGGAGGTGAGGTGGTGAAAGCTCCTGGAAACTTGGTTATCAGTGCATATGTGACCTGCCCGGATATAACCAAGACGGTGACTCCTGATTTGAAGCTTGGAGATGATGGTGTTCTGCTTCATATTGATTTGGCCAATGGAATGCGTCGACTTGGTGGATCTGCTTTTGCTCAGGTATCAGTTTCTCTCCCTCTCTCTGGTCTCTCTAGGTGGTTTTCTTGTGCTGTGACAGCAACTATAACTTCTTTATTATGACCCTCTCATTTCTTAGATGTTTCCATAGAAGAGAAGTGAATGGACTGAATAATGACCATTCAATTTTTAGTTATATTTGTAGAAGATACCTGGTATGAGTATTTTAAAGGCGTTTACAAGGATATAATATTGAGTAATTTATTTTAGTTGTTATGCTCATATGTTAGTAATACAAATCAGATGTGTATAAATATTCATCTATTGTTGGGTGTACTGTAAAGTTTGTTTATTCATCTGCTGTCTGAAAAGTCAGGCTGGCTTGCAAGAAATTCTGATTGATTAATATTTCCAAGAAAGAAGTTTTCTTTTCTACCATTGCCTATATATATGTTATAAAAAATATTTATTTTCATCATACTATTCCTATATCGTTGATCTGTTGCCTGTGGTTGATCCTTATGCTTTTCCATCCTTCATCAGGCCTTTGACCAAGTTGGGAATGAATGCCCTGATGTCGATATTCCTTACTTGAAAATAGTTTTCAATGGAGTTCAAAAGCTTCTAGGCGATGAGCTGATTTCAGCTGGCCACGATATTAGTGATGGTGGAATACTTGTTAGTGTCCTTGAGATGGCATTTGCTGGCAACTGTGGAGTTCATTTGGACTTGAGCTCGAAGGGGAACAGCTTCCTCAACACATTATTTGCTGAAGAGCTTGGTTTGATTCTTGAAGTTGACAGCAAGTCACTTGACCTTGTACTGGCAAATTTGCAAAAGGATGGCATTGTGGCTGATGTCATTGGGCATGTCTCTTCCACGCCGATGATAGATTTGAAGGTTGACGGGGTTAGTCACCTGAACGAGGAAACTGCTTTCTTGAGGGACATGTGGGAAGAAACCAGTTTTCATTTGGAGAAATTACAGAGGTTGGCCTCTTGTGTGGAATCCGAGAAAGAAGGCCTGAAGAAGAGGCGTGAACCTTCATGGTCATTGTCGTTTTCACCCGCATCCACAGATAAGAAGTACATGAATGCAACGTCAAAGCCGAAGGTGGCTGTTATCCGTGAAGAAGGTAGCAATGGAGACAGGGAGATGTCTGCAGCATTCTTTGCTGCAGGTTTTGAGCCATGGGATGTTGCGATGTCTGATCTTCTTAGCGGGTCTGTCTCCCTGAAAGATTTTCGTGGTATTGTATTTGTTGGCGGTTTTAGCTACGCTGATGTGCTCGACTCTGCAAAAGGTTGGTCTGCTTCCATACGCTTCAACCCCCCAGTCTTGGAGCAGTTCCAAGAATTCTATGCCCGGCCAGACACTTTCAGTCTCGGTGTTTGTAATGGATGCCAGCTTATGGCTTTATTGGGGTGGATTCCAGGCCCAACAGTTGGTGGTGTTCATGGCGTAGGCGGTGATCCATCACAGCCAAGGTTTATTCACAATGAATCAGGCCGCTTTGAATGCCGCTTCACAAGCGTGACAATAAAGGATTCACCCGCCATAATGTTCCAAGGAATGGAAGGTAGTACCTTAGGTGTGTGGGCTGCTCATGGAGAGGGCAGAGCATATTTCCCAGACACAGCTGTCTTAGATCATGTGCTGAATACGGATCTAGCCCCAATAAGGTACTGTGACGATGATGGGTTGCCAACTGAAGTTTACCCGTTTAATCAGAACGGGTCGCCTTTAGGAATAGCTGCAATCTGTTCACCTGACGGAAGGCATCTGGCCATGATGCCTCATCCCGAGCGCTGCTTCCTCATGTGGCAATTCCCATGGTATCCAAAACACTGGAATGTTGACAAGAAGGGCCCTAGCCCATGGCTAAGGATGTTCCAGAATGCTAGAGAGTGGTGCTCTAGAAATACCCAAACCAAAGGTAAGCCCTGTGTCAAATGTCTCTTGTCGGTTTGTTTTGTTCTCGTATGTGCTCCTATGTTATCAATTGACACTTTCTTAATGGTGTAGGGGATCTCTGATTTACTGCTATAAAAACCTAACCTGATCGTGACTGTGAGATTGGCGATGAGAGTTTCAAACAGAATAAGGTATCGATTCTGGTCTGTTCTTTACATGCTCAGAGGCTCTTTCCGCAACGGATCATGCCCTTGTTGTAGTAGTTGATTGAACCTCATCCATTTTCCTCCCTGTGATGAATTGTTTTTCGTTCCAATGTCGCAATCAGGTTACTCTTCCCTTGCCAACGACAACACACTTGAGTACGCGTCAGGTTTTTGAGGTAATGTTTATTCGCTCGACGAGCTTGCTTACCTGATGGATCAATCTGAAATTACGCAGTTACATACCCGGGATAAGAACCCCTTGTAAAAATTTACATCTTGTTTTTACCCATTTGTACTCTATTGAGTTTCATGCCCAGCTTTGAGACTGCCAAATGCACATCTCAGCAAATACTTTCAAACAGATTTCCAGAGATGTTCCGCGAACATTTCAACCTTACCCGTCTCATAGCGCCATTTTGTCATTTTAGCGCCCTATGATAACGCCTCGTAGCATCTTGCGTTTTGTTTCCGATTGCGATCTTTTTCGAAAATCGTTTCTCTACCTACTCTGTAGAAATTGCAAGATCTTGATTTGTCAATCGGTGTTCTGGAACTATGTCATCGTTGCAGGAATGAATCCAACTCGAACCAAATTGTGCGTTGTTTTCCCTTCCATCTTAACCTTTTGGATGAACCAATTTCTTGACATGTTGCATTATTGTACTGCACTTATAATGAAAGCTTACATGAAAAGCATTATTCATACACAATGATGAGTGGCGACAAGTTAAGATGGTACTATTATGTACCTTTTTTCTTTTATGATTGGGGAGCCTACAAAGCATTCAGTCGATGAAAGCCAATGGCTTAATTGCTACTGTAAAAAAAAAAATCTATTTATAGATTTTAATATAATTTTTTTTAATTAAATTAGATTAAATCCTGATATGCCAAACATTCTCTTTATGGTCAATTGTTTGTTATATGCCCAACCTCCATGTGTTAAACAAATTGGTGAGTAGGAACAAAGATTTGATGCAGTAGCCCATGTGTATATATAATTTATATGATACAAAAACATAAAATTACATACAGATTTGTAATGTATTTCTTGTAAGGAATGGTTACATGGAAGAAGAAAAAATTGAACCAATGACACATGGGGAATGTTATATAATACAACAAACATCAAACCATCAACATTTGAGAGGAAGATTTGCCCAACATTCTGGCAAGTTCTTCTCGGCAATATAGGGCGAGTCGCGAGCAAGATATTACACATGTTATTGTTATAGTCGAGTTTGGTTGTATGTCACTGATGTCCAACCTCCCGACTTGTCCGATGAGAGTTTGTACATAATGATATGTCCATCTACCAACTTATCTGATCTATTGGTTTCAGGACTCTCTTTCCGTGTATAAAACACATCTCTATTTTGTATGGTGATTTACATTGAGCAATTTACGCAAGTTTTGCCCAAAAAACCAACAAAAGAAGAGAAAGATGCACACTCTTGACATGAAAGTTTGAAAGGTTTGATTGCATCCAACACATTGATAGTGCATGTATCTGTTGTTGACACATTTTTTGTCACTAACAGCAACTGTACACTTGAGTTAAGACCACTTCAGCTTCCTACATTCACTCATAAACCTTTCAAAACTAAAACCCCCACCTCTTTTCCATATTGTGAAATCAACAACTTGAACAAACTAAAACACATGTAATTAACATAATCCCACTGCAATCCAACTAAACCCCTTCATTCTAAAGCCACTTTTAAGTCCAGCTGAAAGCAACTGGGCTCCTCACAATGTGCTTCCCATCCGACCATTCGATTCTCCCGAACGCTTTGGTGTTCGAGGGCATCGACCCAGCGCTGAATGTGACCGTGTAAGACAGTTTCTCGTAAGCCTTTGTGAAAACGAGCATATCCGGATTGACTGATATCTTCACTCCCGGAGCTTCAGTGCTATCGACTTTCACCTTGTAGGTTCCTGGTGACCCGACATTGGTTAGGGTTCTCGTGTACTTGAGCGTGCTAGTTGAGCCGATTTTGGTCACTTGCGCGGTCTGAAACGGGACAGCGAAAGACGGGTAGTTGAAATCTCCTAAGCTGTGCTTCTTTCCGGCATTGCAAGAAACGTTACGTCTGGCCACGGTGTGCATTTGCGTCGGGGTGTAACCCAATGCACAAAGGAAGGCGAGGTAATCGTCAGCTGTTAGATCATAGACGAGCCCCGGATCAAGGGCTGCGACCGGATCGACGTGTCCGGCCCCGTGATCAAACGCTGTCGATGGCTTTCCGGTTGCGGTATCCTGCAGCATCCGGCCGTTCTTGTACACGACATAGGCAGTGGTCATGAGGGCGGATTTTATCGCAGCCGGACTCCAATCCGGGTGCGCCCCCTTTAGGAGCCCCGCGAGACCGCTCACGTGAGGGCACGACATCGACGTGCCGGAAATGATATTAAACCCGACCCGTCTCCCGTCCGTCGATAGGCCCGTCGGTCCAACTGCCATGGACCATCCGGCCAAGATGTTAACTCCGGGGGCTATCATATCCGGCTTAAGGATCTCGGGGGTGAGCCCGTTGGGCCCCCGGGAGCTGAACGCAGCCACCACCGGTGAAGGCTGGATCCCGAGCTTCGTCCCTTCGAAGAGGATGGTAGCGGAAGGGCGGGGCTCCGAGGACATGTAGGATTTGATCAGATCCCCGGTCTTCTGGCCAACCGCGGTGGCGGGTAGGAGATGGGCGTCGGCCACCAGCTCGTCACCGTTCTCTGCGGTGTTGGCCAGGATCATGCCAGCTCCACCGGCGGCTTTGACAACCGACCCCTTTTGGACACGGGGTGACACACCACGGTCACACACAACCAGCTTTCCGGCAACCTTTTCCGGTATCAACGTCCCGGTCATACACAGATTCCCATTTGTCATGTTACTTGCATTACCTGCCCAGTAAGGAAACCATCACTGGATTAGATTCAGATCCAATTTAATTTAATCACCCGAATTTTAAAATCAATTGATCAATTCGTACTCTTTTGAACCTGTTTTCACACCCACTCACTCACTCACTCGCACTCCCACTGAAATTAAACCCTAATTTCAAATCAAAATCAAAACCTGAAATTGAGCCCTAATTTCAAATTCTAATCCAAGCAATCCTCACCTACAGTGTCTAAATTATGCAATTAGACAGAAAAACAGGAGAATTGATTGAAAAAGATTAGAGCTTTACCGGCATAGATGATGGGGAGTAAAGTAGGAGGCAAGGAGTTGCCCTTGAAGAGGGAAACGCCGGAGAAGTTCTTCCCGTTGCCCAAGCTGACGAAGGCCGGGAAGTCCCGATCCAGTGTGCCCGCCCCCACTGTAGTTATCCAAGGGGCCTGGTTCGACAAACTGTACGAGCTGGGCCCTGCGTTCCCCGCCGAGCAAGAGACCAGTATCCCCTTCTCCATCGCCGCGAACGCGCCGACGGCGACGCTGTCCCTGACGTAATCCGAAGAGCCGCCGCCAAGAGAGAGCGAGAGCACGTTGACACCGTCGCTGATGGATTTGTCGATGGCGGCGAGGATGTCGGAGGTGAAGCAGCCGCCGCGCCAGCAGACCTTGTACGCGGCCACACGAGCACGCGCAGCCATGCCGCGAGCCGTCCCCGGCGCGTACCCAAAGAGGCTCGCGCCCTCAACGGCGGATCCGGCGGCGGTGCTGGACGTGTGCGTGCCGTGCCCGTCGTCGTCGCGCGGCGAGCGCGACTCCGACGTCTCGTCAATCGGCCCCAGCGCCGCCTCGTACCCGCGGGAGAAGAACCTCGCGCCGACAAGCTTCCGGTTGCAATGGCCGACGGTGAAGTTCGTGCCGGCCTCGCAGGCACCACGCCACGTGGCAGGCACGGGACCCATCCCGGCGTCGTCGAAGCTCTTGCTCTCCGGCCAGACTCCCGTGTCGAGCACCCCGATGACGACATCGCCGGCGGTGTCGGATTCCGGGAATGCGTCGGGGCTCCGCTCGAGGCCGAGGAACTCCGGCGAGCGCGTCGTGTGGAGCTCGTAGATCAACTCGGGCGAGACGGAGACGACGCCGGGTCGACTCGCGAGCGACTCGGCCTGACTCGGGGTGAGTCGGGCCGCGTAGCCGTGCACGGCGTTTTCGTAGGTGTAGATGAACTCGGCCGTGTCGGAGACGGATCGGAGCGACGACTCGTACCACTGGAGGTGGTGGTCGAAGGCCGCCGGCATCTGAGATTTCGCCACGTGGACGATGTAGGTGGATCTGCCGTCGCCGTCCGGTGTCGAGAGGGACACGTGGAGCAATCCCAGCGATCCGATCAGTAATAAGGCCATTGAGTAAAACGACGTCGTTCCCATTTTTCCCCTTTTCCCTCTAGCTTTTTTTTGGCTCTGCAATGAGTTATATGGGGTATTTATGGTTTGATATTTATCATGCATTTGTAACTTTCTCTCTCTGACAGTCTGGATTTTAATTTCTTTTTGTATTTTAATAATAAATAAATAAAGGGATATGGGTGGTAGTAGGGAGGAGACAAGAACATGAAAATTTAAAATCTCACAGCTTTCGGTTGAGAGAATTACAGAAGCGTGAATTTTCGATTAATTTTATCTTATTTATTACTCACATCGTTCATAAAAAATGCATTGTTTTAGATCTTCACACAATTTAAATCAGCAAATAAATAACTCCATATTATTCTACAATTTATTATATTTTTATCTGTTAATATTAAGAAAGATTTTTCAACTATATTAATTCATTTTAAAATAAAATTTTCAATATAGGTTACAAAGATTAATTTTTTATTTTATTTTATCAAAAACTACAATGAATAGTATATAAAAAAGACATTTTTGTAAATTAAAAGACAAAAATAACACATTGTTAACTAGCAGAGGAATTTTTTTTTTTCAAAGTAAAGAATTTGGATGGAAGTGAGACCTGCTGACCCTCGATCTAATGGCATCCTTACAGACGAGGGCCCTAAACTTTGGGTGAGCCACGATCGACTCACCATTCATCAAGAAACCCGGGGGAAGTAACTTCTGTAAGCCACTTGTTTAACTCTCTGGACTATGTGATAAATAGGAGCACGTACACTCAAAATCTTGAAGCGGGAGGAGGTAGTCTGAAATCTCCATCTCAATCTCTCGCGGACACCTCTAAGTCTCTTTAAGCGCGTTGATGACGGCTAAGCTATTCCCTTCCACTTTAATCTGTCGAGTTCAAAGCTCCTTGGCAGTCATCATCCCTAATACCCCTAGTTTAAGTCCAAGGAGTACTCTAGCCATAAACGCCGACACAGATTCACGATGAATGGCATCGATAGTCTAAATGTGGCCAAAGTTGTCTCGAAAGACAAAATATGTTGCAGCTTCACCTGAAATTTATTTTAAACCATTAAAATTAATCTTGGCCACCCCTTCAGGTGACTTTTTCCATCTTATGTTTTGTTTTCTCCTTGCCTTTGGTGTAGTTCTCAGCTCCTTAGCAATAGGAGTGTTATATGAACACGAGTATCTTGAATTCGACTCGTTAAAAACTCAGCTCGAGCTCATTCATTTTTTAAATGAGCCGAGTATGAGCACATTTTTAAGCTCGATCCAAAGGTCGACTCATTTGGATTAAGCTCGAATAGCTCGAATTTTATGGAATTTCTAAAATTTCATTTGAGTTACTGTATTATGAGCGAGTAGAACTGCTTAAAGCTCGAAAGCTCAGTTCGAGCTCATTCACTTTCTAAAAGAGTCGAGTAAGAGCACATTTTTAAACTCAAGTCAAAATTTAGGCTCAGCTCGGCTCAAACTCGTTCATATTCTAAATGAATATGAATAAGCAATATTCGACTTGTTACAGTCAAATAACATCCCTACTAGTAATGAACCGAGGTAGTGTTTCTTGAGCATTGAAAGTTTGAAACCGATCATTACTCAAGAGAGTGTGATTTAAAAGTTAAAACTATAAGAAGGGGTGATTAAGTTAAAAAGGAAGGAAAAGGGGTGGGAAAGCGTAAATAATCCAAAAAAGCGGGAGAAATGGGAGGGGGAAGTCCAAGATACAGTCTGGGAGGGTGAGTGTCAGCACTGCAAAGACTATCTTAAAGGAGAATGGGGCCCACAGTCATTTACACTTGGGGAAGTACTCTCACATGAATTCCGGGCCGTCGGATACCAACAATTTCGCCGTCCTTTAAATTCTTCGCTTCCCGCTTTACGAGATGCTTCATTCTCTTCTTTCCTTATAAAAATATTTAATTATACTCTCTTACTTAATTATAACTTATCATTTTAAAAATATATCCCCTTATTAAAAAAACAAATAAAAATATACTTATACCTTTAATTATTACTCTATTTTTTTTTATTTTATTAAAAATTACAAATAACAATTTATCTAATCATTACAAGAGCAATTTCGCAAAGAAGATGACAAAATATCTAAAATGATAAGTTTTTTTTAACAAGATTTATTTTCTAAAACAAAAAATTTTAATTTAAGGAGTACGGAGATATTTTGGGTGCGACTACATTTAGTTCTAGATGAAGTTGCGGTTTAGGGTGCCCTAATGATCGCGTTGACCGTGGCAATATTCGTGATTTTTGAAGATCCCTCATCTATATGGGGGAACATCGTTGGTCGACACTTCCCCATGAGACGCCTTTTCCGTTGATGGGTTTCTGCCTTTGTCTCCCCGATATCGAGATGTCGTGTCAATCTCTTGACTTTCCCGGGTTCTCGACATTCGCAGTCCTCACTTGGTGCCCTTTGACTATTTCTATGCTGGTCATGTTTGCTGAGATCTTTTGTAATTGTGTTTTTCTTCTTGTATGTAAAACCAAATATTCGAAAAAACGGGAGTCGATTTTGAGCGGAAGCGAAGGCGATAAAAAACGAGAAACGCAAGATCGACAAAGTAAACAACATCCTGATCAACGAACACCATGATTTTACGTGGTTCGGCTATGCCTAAATCCATGGGGCCTCAAGAATTGACCAAATCCACTATAGAGAGTTCGTACATGGGATAATACAACTATACAAGTAAAGAACATAAGCAAACCTAGATCTAACATGCATATGAATCAGAAGTACAAGGAAGGAAGAGTAATCCCTTTGTATGGGAAAACCAAAAATCGAAGTCGGATTCGTAACCTTATATCTCAGAAAGCTAAGGAAAGCGGCCACCCAGAAGGACGCTGGAGCTCAAACCACCTTCACAAAGACACCAACAACCGTCGTTGACTCCCAGTGCTCTTGAACCAAAGCTTAAGTCTTGAAAAACCCCAAACCCTAGAAAACCCCGAAAGAGTGGTTTGCGAGGAGAGAGAGACGAAAGCTGAAGTGAGGTGAACAAACGGAGGTGTGGGGCGCTTATAGGTCAAGCCCGAGCCTTCCAAAACGCGACACTTCACTTAGGCAAGTCTGAGCTCTGCCGACCTGGGCTACCAACTTCAATCCGCTTTCGAAAACATTGGGTGAGAATTTGGGCTATCAGGACCAAACACTTAATTCCTCCCTTTCATACTTTATACAAATACTATATATTATATATTATGCCATGATGCGTTAATCTCATTATTGTAAGACTAATCTTGTTATAGGATCGAGCTTAATAAGCTCAATACGACTCGGTCGAAATTAATTATAACTAGTATAGTTCCCGCGTCATGACGCGATTTAAAAAAAATATAAATTGATATTATACCATTTAATAAAATATTATTTAAATATTTTGAACTAAACGTATAAAAACAAACTCATAAAAGTAAGATATAATAAGCTCAATCAAGATGGACTCCATTGTGATAGTGTCGAATATTTGCAAATAGACATAGGTTTATATTAATTTAATATTTTGAATTAAACCCATTGATTATTTTAAAGATGAAAATCAATTGGAAAAATTAAAAGGGGAGAAAAAATGATTAGTTAAAAATAAGAGAATTAAAGTAAAAAGAGAATTAAAGTAAAAAGAAGAAAAAAGTATAATTAAATTAAATGAAAATTAAAATTAAAGAGAAAAATAGGATTGGGCAAAACTCCTAAAATCCCTCTAAGTGTGACACGTTAGCCTAAACTCTTATAAATTAAGAGTTTATATAGATATAGATAGTGCATCGCATAAGACGCATAGGCACAATATATATTATATGATACTTGTATAACCATCATTCACACATAAAACAATATTACATGCCAACAAATGACTAGGAAAGTGTTAAAATATCAACGGTTTTTCTATCATATGTCCTTAGCACATATGGAAAAATTCTCATTTAAAAAATATATCCTTAACTAGAATGTATAAGTCAAATTTTAAATTAGATTTTTATGATCGGTTGTTTTTTAATAGAGTATCTTTTTAATTAAGATCTTATCTTATATGTCCTTAAGACATATAATAGAAAGACCGAAATATAAAATCTTGTTACATTAACAATGGAAACCGTCTTAAAAGGCAAGACGGGGACGTGTACGAATTAGGCAGAGGTTGAAGAGAAGATCCAAATTCTGATGTCAATTGTTGAACAATCCAACCTTTAATATTCGTTGATAATTCATTATTTAAACAGTTTGCATTTACATGTGTGAATGTGTGATCGATGAGTTGAGTGTACGTTGCTCATTAAATTATTTGGGATATCAGTTTGTTTTTATACACCAAATCATATCCGTTACCATATGTTTTCCCGGTGTGGGCCGCATTGCAGTCTGCAGAGGCGGAGGTAAAGGCGGGCAAGGGGCCTTCTAGACGTCTAAGGCTGTGTTTGCCAGTACATTGTAAAAAGTAGATTTTGTGTAGATTATGTAGATTTTGGAGATTATGGATCTTTTTTATAGATTATGGAGATTTCAGAGGTTATGTTTTTTGGGAACATAAATCTCGTTAAAAGCTAGAAAGATGTTTGGTGTGGGTAAGATTTGTAAGGGGTTTTTGTTAGAAAAATATCCAAACTGCCCTTCACTTTTACCCTCCCCCCCTTCGCCTCAGCCCCACACACAATCATGTCACCATTGCAACCTCCCATTGCGATGGATCCTCCTGCTCGTGTGCCCAATCGGACCAAACACATGCGATCGCGACGCCGCTTCGCTGTCTGAATTCTCCAGTTTTCCGGCGAGGCTCTGTTTCAGACCGTGGAAGAGCGGCGGAGAAAGACGCCGGAGAGACGGAAAAACGCGGTCAAATAGGAGGAGGATCGAGAAATCAGCCAGGAGAAGAACATGACAGTGAAACAGAACTCGAGAGCCCTGACAATCTTCCTGATTCTAGTGAAACCGAATGGAAATTGACAGTAAAAAGTACAAACCACAGGACAAGTGCAGCAACTCGATGACGGAGAGGACTAGCCGCTCGGTGATGGAGAGGGCAGATGCAGCAGCTCAATCCATGAACGATTCAAGAGGGGAGGAGAGGGAAGGAAGAAGGGAATCGAAAATGGAGACAGGTGCAGCAACTCGGTGACGGGGGTAGGAATGGAAAGGAAAAGGATAATCTCCACCAAAAGCTTGAAAAGCTTGGCCCCCCAAGGTTTCATTTTCACCGAATTCTAATCTACCAAAAGCTCCCCCAAAGCTTGATAATCTTCTCCTTGAGCTTCTGCCAAACACCACACGGAGAGCTTTGGTTTTTTTTTTAAAGCTTGAAAAGCTTCCAAAGCTACTGCCAAACATAGCCTAAGTGAAGAAATAGTAGACTAGTAGAGTATTTAAATTCATAAATTATACTCTCTCCGTTCGATTATGTAAAATGGAAATTTTTTTAAGATACATGGTTTTTGTGGAGCTTAATTTTAATAGAGCGAAAGTCGACTCATGTCTAGCTACTTCGAGATTTGTCATTCGTGAATATCTTGGTGCGGTTCTTGTTTGCGGAGTTCAAGGACACAGTACGACATTGGTCTTATAAGCTGATTGCTTCGAACTCCATATATGCTAGCCTTTCATGAAGCCATTAGGATGGGCTGCTCGCACTTGAAAGTAGAGAGCGACTCTTTGTCGATTATCAAAGTCTTCTGATTGATTTGCTTAAACAACGAACTGAGTTTTATACAATACATGTGATGAAGCCACAAACAAAAATTGGGTCCCCATCCACGTCACTATGGGAGGGAGTGAGCCACGCGTACGATCTGCAGTTGGTCAGCGGTCTTACCTGGAGTGCCCCCTAGGGTTACCTTGCCTAGGGGCCCACTTCGACCTGTGTCGCAATGACATCATCACTGTTTGACGTTCTTACCCGAGTTTGCCCTCCGCGGATGGTGGAAGGGTTTTTACCAGTGCCACGCGGTCTTGGCGTTTAGCTCATTCCGCTTTGCGGGCGATGGCCTCATATCAAGGCTCTTCGGAAAGGAAGAAAGATATCTCGGATTTGGGAGAGAAGAAAACAGAATCTTGGTATGATCAAGCTTTCAATACATGTATCCACGCACCCAATCCCTGATTGAAGGCTAAGGTTGTCCGCGGATCTATAGGCGCGTTAGTGTTTACTTAAAGGGGATTTGATTATTTTCCAGATTCTCTCTCTCTCTCTCTCTCTAGGATTTTTTTCCTTTTGTTCTCCAAAAAGTCCTTTCTTTAGAGGGGTTCTCGGATTTTATAGTCGAGGTCTGAATTGCCATCGGGACATGTCGATTTGTTCATTTAGCCATTTGTCGTGACCTGTTCACCACGTGTCACGGAGGCGGAGACACGTGGATGGGGGGGCATGTTGGACACTTTATCTCCCTTCCCATGATTTCAATCCGCGGATCATTTTGGCCACCTGGTCCGCAGTTCATCCATAGCCTTTCCATTTCGGGTCTTTTCTTTCTTTTGATATTTTCAGGGCATCATCAACCTGTAACTGGCTTGGTTAGTTACTCGAGCAGTGATCCCGTGTATGAAGCACAAGAAGGACTCACTACACCTTCATGATCATCATATATAGAACCTAACAGTTCCATGAGAGATAGAGATGTTGGTTTCAAATGCCCTCAGAATATGTAGAGCCTTCGCCGATTGATGTGTACTTTTCTCACATTTATAGGGAAAGAACTAGTGTTGCTGATAGAATGTCTAACATCAGACTTTCATCGACACTTTTCGTTTCACCCCCTACTGAGATCGATTCTCTCGTCCGTCAGGATACCTTTGGGCACTGGTTCAATTGAGGTTGAACAAGCCCAAATATTTGCCCAAATATTTGCCACCACAAGGAACACATGCAACGCCTTTGGTCGAGCACGCGTGCAACGACCGCATCACCCATGCCGCGGCCGCCGCATTGGATATCAGAATGTCGCGTCTCGATTAATGTAACCCTACTTTATTTTTTATTTTGTTTTGGCCGACTTGAACCCTTTTAAGGCCGAGTGTTATTAGTTTTCAATTCACTTTCTCATCAGACAATTAGAGATTGAGCGATGTTTTCCATGAGGAACTAAATTCATCTGTTCTGCCTAAGATTTGAAGCTTTATTTGGATTGATTGTGAGTTTCTAATTCTCGCTCCTTAATTCCGCTATTGAATGATTCAACTTCTTTGTGCTTGATTGTTTATTGTTTTATTCTATCTTGTCTGATCAACTAGTTAGAATCAATTAAATTGTTAATGTTTTGTAGATTCCTGATTGTGAACCTTAACCTGAGTAGGAAACTTGTTTCTTTAGGGCTGGTTGAACTAATTGAATAAGTAGGAAGTTGGATGTGTTGTTAAATCCCTCTTTAGAGATTGCAAATACCTTGGTTAATCTCTGAACTTAAAGCTATCAATTGAGTTAAATCCTTCTTTAGGAATTGTTCAATTGATAAGGGTTTCTAGGACTGGTTGGACTAGTAACTATATTAGGTTGGGACAAGGGCATCAATAGAAAACCTAAAAGGACGAGAAGAAGTTACAATGATCGTTTCAACCAAATAAAGTGGAAAATTGTAGGTAGAGCTATTTCTCACAATTGTTTGAATCAAAATAATTTACTTTTGCTCTCATCAATCTGCTTTGATTAAAGGCGAATCTTTTGTCGGGGTCAACCTCTTACTTATTGCTATACTAGTTATAGGTTTGAGTTATATTTTGTCGGGGTCAACGACAGGTTTTCCTCCCGTCACCTAACACATAAGTCGAGTGAGGTTCCATCCTAAAACCAATTGACATTAAAAATGATTAATCCACTAACTTATATACTAAGGTTTCTTTGTTAATATTATCAATGTGAAACTATTTGGGTCTCTTCACATTCTTTCATTATCTCAACACCGAAATTAAGAAACGCAAATGAAGTATTTACTTTGTACTCGAATACGTACACATGCTTTTCTACTCCTCTTTACTTACTACAACACTCTTAACCACGTATTAATTATTTTATTTCAAAATAAATCCAAATTAATAGAGTAAAAGGTACAAAAGATAGGTTCAGAAAAGACTAATTAAACCAAAACGATAATTAATTTGCTAAACAAAATAACTCCCAAAATGTCATTTATAATCAAATGGATACAATACAAAAATCAAAGGTTAAATCCAATATAAAAACAAAATATTAACAAAAAAAATAAAATAAAAAAATACATTTGTTATTCATAAATCAAATGCTAAATATTTGCAACTCATATCATTGCAACTCACATCATTTTTTTTTTTAAATTTCAATAGATTATGTTTTAAAATATTGCAAATTAATTTAGTGTTTGCCGTCACTATATATACGGATAATCTATTGGACATATTCATAGGTCATCTGCAACGGTGAATCACCCGGTTCATAAAAGTGCCACGTGTGAAAATAATTGAGAAAAAAAAGTTTAAAGTGATGAATCCGGTTGAAAGGGTTCGCCTGCATTCAACCCATAAAGTGGATTCATGGGTCAGGTTCATCCATCCACTTCTTGACACATGGGTGGGATGTGCTTTTTTCCATTAGACGGTGGTGGGATATGCATAGGAGAAGGGGCAATGGCTATTTATGTTGTCCCCAACGTGTTAGGTTTAGGTTTGCTAGATCGCTCGAAATTGTTTGCTTGTATCTGCCTGGTTTGCACTTGTTGTTTTTCCCTGTTTGATTGACGGTTCGTTGTCTGCCGACTTTGTTGGCCACTCAAAGTGTCAGGCTTGTCTCGCATTCGAATTATTACCTTATAAAAAAAAAGGGGGCAATGGCTAGATTTTTTTTAAATTAGTTTTTCGGTATTTTTTAAAATCGGAAAAAAAAAAATATTTTTGAATGTAATTTAATTTTATCTATCCATAGACACTCATATTGCATATATTTTAGATAATTTTTTTAATAAATAATACCATATGTTCTTTTTTAAATATTAAAAAATAAATTTTTTAACTCATATGTTATTATTACATAAATAGATAAATAAATAATAGAATAATTTGTTAAAATACAAGGGAAATAGTAAAATGGCAGTTATGAGTCCGGGGTTTGGGCTCACGAATGAGGGTGAAAAAGAAAAAAAAAATAGAATAGGGTTCTTAAGCTGAGATGGCAGTGAAAAAGTAAGTTTAGGACTCGATCGAGGTTGGATGATTCACGAATGCAGATGACCTAATACTAATTTTTTTTTCCTTCGGACATGTGGCATACTTACATGAATCCACACGTACCTATGAAAAGCCCGACTATATGTTTTTAAATGCAAAATAAAAAAAGGTTTTCTATCCTACGCTCAATTGCTCAAAGGTATAGAATAACAACCTCAATTGAAAAAAATTCTTAAAATTTAAATTATTTTTAGTTTTTTTTTTTTAATATTGTTTTTCTAAAATCGCTTATTTATTTGGAAGGGAATCTTTTACGATTAAGGTTGTTATCCTATTGCCCAAGGACATAGTATAGAAAGATCGAATAATTTTTTTTAAAACATGTTAAAACTCAAAGAGGCAGCATTTATTTTTAATAATTTTAGCATGTAATTTTTTCTCAAAAATTTAGGTCAAATGTAGTTTAGCTAACAACACTTAATTTATTTTCACTTCTTGCCTTCTTGGGGCATGATTTTTTGGGGGATTATTTGGAGGCAACGGGAATCACGGGACCTTACCTCTCAATTTTTTCTATTTAAATGATTTCATTTTAATTTACTCTTATTTAATTAAGGCTTTGTTTGGTTTGCCGCATATTTGTGGGGTGTACGTTCTTTCAAATGTCATAGCATGATAGCAAATCAACTAGGGTGTGTTGGATTCCACATACTTAAGTTTGTAATGTAATTATAAACTCAAATACATAGATTATGCTTAATTAACACAATTTATGCTACTTTTAAAATAATAATAAATCATCTTCTAAATATGTCAACAAAAAACATACTACTCCAACTGCATTTATTGTAAAATTTATAATTATAAATTTAATGCAATTAATAGATATACTTTACAGTTTACATAGGTTTAGTTTTAAATTCTTGTAAATAAATTGTCTTAGCCAAACATATGTTTAAGTTTCTAACTGCATTTATTGTAAAATACTCCAAGCAAATGTCCTTTTCTATTGTTTCCTAGATTTCATTTAAGACCGAAGTTATTAAGCACTGTTTTACAATTTGAAATACAGTATAATAAAAGCCTTCTTATACTCTGTAACCATGATAATAACGATAAGCAAACTGAACCCAACACGCATTTTATTGTTATCCATTAAATAAATATCTGTTTTTCTATTACAACATAGGATAAGAAGTTTTATTGAGAAATATTTTCTATATATTTTTTTAATAAAATTGCTTTTTCTAATATCAATACTGTGTTATATTAATTTTTTTCCAATAAAATTTATCATTCTATGTTGTGGAATATATTGGAAATAATATATAGGATAAAAAAAATCCAATAAATATATACTGATACAATAATACTGATTACTGACCACCTGAAATATATCATTAATTTAGTATTGAATCGGCCGACAACCAAAAATGGAAAATAAATTAGGTGTCATGTATAAGGAAAATTTGGTGTTTAATTTGTATCCACAATCAAACAAGGACCTAGCTACCTCTCTTAATTGAAATTGCATTTATGCAAATATATATATATGAATGTATACAAAATGATGATTGACGTGTAAATTTAAGCGATGAACCTGATACCGTTTTGAGTAATACTTATCGGTTCATCCAATTTTCAACATGGTATCAGATTACAATTTCACATGTTAAGATGTTAGGTCATTATTAAGAATACATGTTGGAACTTGAACAGCTCAAATTTTATGGTATTTTTTTTTTTAAAATTCTGAGTTACACTGTGTCTTGAGTAATCAAGGTTACTTAACACTAAAAAAAAAAAGCACAATTCAAACTTATTTATTTACTAAACAAATAAAATAGTTTTGAGCATAATTTTAACTCCGAGTTCAAGGTTCAACTTAAAATTAAGACAACTTATTTATAAACGAGTCAAATATAAATATAAACCAGTATTCTCGAATAACCGCCCTATGTTGCGGCCAAATATCAATATATATATACTTTGAATATATATATATATATATATATATATATATATTATATTTGGTAAAAATTAATAATATATATATAGGGGTGCGTTCCGGTGAAAATCAAAATTGCGGTAAAAATCTGTGAAGCTCAGCTTTTTAGCCCGGTTCACTTGCTTTATAGCCCTGTTATGAATATAACCGATCTATAAAGTCACGAATTTTAGTCCGGTTCTGAATAAAACCGAGCTATAGTCACTATGTAATTTTAAAACATGAGTTTTTTTAGCACGATTTTTAGGCTTGACCGAACTATAAAGTCACGTGTTGTTTTAAAACTGGAGTTTTTAGCACGGTTTTTAGGTTGAACCGGATTGTAAAGTTACCATATGATTGAGGTTTTTAGCACATGTTTCAAATAAATCAAGCTATAAAGTAGTCCTCACGGTCAGTGGCGGAGCCAGGAATTTAGCTAGGGGGTGCTATATATATATATATATATATATATATATATATATATATTCAAAGTATATATATATTGATATTTGGCCGATACATAGGGCATGCATCCATTCCTGGGTGAGTCGGTGGTGATGTTGTAGCATACGTAGAAAGTTTGCCAACCGTATCCAGTTGGGAAAAATCTAGCAAAACTCACTTTAAAAAGGGGTGGGGGCACTTTTTTTTATTACTCCGTATTTATTTTGTTATATTTTTCAAATGTTTTTAAGAACGTAGTTAAACATTATAATTTGAGAGTGAGGACCGTGTGCTCGGGCGCTTGTACATGAGTTGATTCTAAAATTAATTGGTTATACGATGAGTAGTCCATTAGGTTATATACTAAGATTTGTTCTTCGATATCTTTAATGTAAGACTGTTCTGGTCCATTAGGTTACATAAGTCAAACCAGAATTTTTAACACATGCGATCATAAGGATATAAATTATACCGAGTAGGTGAGTATAAATCATTTTAATTTTTTTTTTTACCCATAACAATGCTTGGTTCCATTTAGAATCAACCTCTTATCTCAATTGAAAAATGCTATAAGAATTTTTAACATATGCGCTATAAGAATATGGGTTAGAAAAACCGATTTATCGAATGTGAATGAAAATGGTATTGACTAATGACTATATATGGGGTGGGGGAGGGCGAGTTAAATTGTGAAAGTGTATGACACATAACATACTGTACTAAGGTAGTTTTGAGTTAATATTGGTTGGATCATGTGATGTGGAGGATCAATTCATGTAGACCACCCAAACCTAACTCCTACCCCGCATTCAATCTTTTCAGCCCCATTTGCTGTGTTTTGTACAGACAACACATGCATTATAGTTTAGCCACATCTTATTAATATATGTACTGCTACTTGGACTTTCCCGGTAACCCTATTATTGCTAGGTTTCTTTCATCAATGTTTTATGGTCCGGTTTGTAATGTTTATCAATAGGAGCAATGAGTAAAATGAGTTGGGAAGTTGATCACCCTTTACTATTTGAGGCTCTACACTATTCGAATTCGGATTAAGCGGCTTGTGGGTGGGTGCTTGATTTATTCGGATTTAGGTTGGTTCAATTCTATTGTTAAGGTCGTGGAGACGGAGGCTAGGCGGTCTACTGTGGCGGTTTAGGCACGGACCTTGGAGTGGGATGAGGTTTGTTCCACTGTAAAGTTTATGTATATGGAAATTATCCGTTTGTTTATCGTATGAGTGTAATCTAACATGTCCAGTCTATCCAAGTTTTACTTTCTGGTTCGATAACCTGGCACTTTGGCTACTACTGGATTCAAGTCGAGATAGATTGTTTGCCTTTTGTGCTTAAGTTTCGAGCTTGGACGCTTCCATTTTCGGGTTTGGGTTCATGTTTTAAATCGGATTTGTGGGGTACATGGTATTTGGTTCATTGTCATTGGTCTCATGTTTGTCACCCGGGGCAACGTTGTTAGTTATACCTTCAACCCTTTTTTGAAAAAAACAAGATAAGGATTTGGGAGGTATATATTAGACTCTGCTAACCCACCATCCAATGGTATCTCTCTTACTGAGGGAGAGGAGCTCTGGGTGCGACATGATTGCCCCGTGCTCCATCGCATGTTGCAGTTGCGCCACCTGGTTGAGTTCACGAAAAACACATATACTTGACGACCATTTAAAATGACGAAGCAGCTGCGGACTATCCGTGATAGCCATCTCGATATCTCAGGGGCATCTCCACTTGTCAATGATGAAATTAATGATCGTTAGACTATCTCTCTCGATCATTATGCATAAAAAAAAAACTAAGGTCATTTGCAACTGCAAGGCTGATTCGAAGCATTAGAACTAATGTTATTCTTTAGCTTTTTACATTGCACTATATTTTTGTATGGCGATTTGGTTTTGGGTTAATGAATGGCGTTTTCCTTGAATTTGGTAAATAAAGAGCGCCCATTCTGAGGTTCAAACCAGGGCCCTATGGGTACTACTCACAAGTAGGGATGGTAACGGGGCGGGTTCGGGGCGGGGAGTACCCTCCTCGTCCCCATCCCCGTTAATTTATCAAAACTCCCCTCGTCACCGTCCCCGTTCGGGAATTGAAAATCGTCCCCATCCCCGTCGGGGAATCCCCGTCCCCGTTTAATGTTTCCCCATTTAGTTTCTCCGCGGGTTTTCTTATGGATTTTCCCATCAAATTTCGTGATATAAGATTCATCTTAGTTTAATATATAAGTTTATTCATACTACAAAACATATTAAACCTTTAAAAAATATAAATAGGTTAATTGATAACAAACAATAATTAAAAATATTAAAATAATAATTGTACGAACATTCTATAGGGTTTAACGGGGTCCCCATCGCCGCCATCGGGGATCCCCGCGGGTTTCCCCATCGGGTAGCGGGGCGGGGTGGGGACTATCATCCCCGTCCCCATCCCCATCCCCGTGCGGGGAACAATTTTTGCCCCCGTCCCCGTCCCCATCCCCGTTTATTTTCCCCGTCCCCGTTCCCGTATCGGGGATTCCCCACGGAGATCGGGGAATCCCCGCTCCATTGCCATCCCAACTCACAAGTCCTTTCCGGTGAGTCAATCCGAAATGGTTAATGGATGGTGTTTTCCATCCAAATAAAAAAAGGGAGGACATTGCATTCTAGGTTTTGTTCATCTGAAATCACTGATCTCAATTGGGCCGGAATCATCGGCAATCGGCCCAAAACTAAAACAGATAGGCCCATCTAGATAGATCTGCATTAAATACAGCCCAGCTACAGGAAGGCCCAGTTAGTGGGTTGGGGAGCAAGAAACAAGGGGCTAGGGTTAGGGTTTTAAAGGGGTTTAACCGCACATACGAATCTCAACCGTGAATTGGGGAATTTGTGAAAATTGGAAGCATCCAACAAAGCAGAGCAATGGCGAACCGAAAAGGAGGGAGAAGATCAAGGCTAGAAGAAGGTGAATGGAGTTCGACATTGAAATCGATCCAGGAGTGGAGCGATTGGGGCATGGGGAAGGCGAAAGTCGCGATTCACTACGGACTCATCCCTCTCATCATCATCATCGGCATGAATTCCGAGCCCAAGCCTCAACTTTCTCAGCTTCTCTCCCCCATCTGATGTTCCGACCCCGGGTTTCGACGCTATTCGCCGATTCCACATCCACACACAGCAAGATAGTGCCTTTTTTTCTTTTTTCTTTCTTAGTCTGATCATTCTTATTCTTGTTGTGTTTAATAAGTACGATCAATTGTGTTTTATTTTTCGTCAATTCGGATCGGTAATCAACTTAATTAGGGTTTTGATGGATTGTGTTTATTGATTAGCAATCTCTTTGTGTGATTTACTGATCTATCGTGCGTTGAATTAGTATGATTTGTGACGAGGGGCCGATAACGACATTGATGAACAGGAATTCTCTTGGTTTGCTACGATTAGATTAGAGTTTGGCAGATTTTTGCAGGCTGAAGCAAAACGAGTGAGGAGAAAAACAGGGTTTATGATCTCTCGAAATCATATTTTAAATCTGCTACTGTAATATTTTCCCTAGGCTGTTCTAGATCATGCTTCTCCAAAAGTGGTTTTCTTTGAAAGAAGAAAATACAAGTTTGTTTAGTTGAATTTCAAATACAATCCCTACTTTTTCATGGAGGCTCTGGCCCTACAAGAAGGATAATCAAGGCTCGAGAACTCAACATTCGAAGGCGACTCAGCCCTTGTGAGATAATGCGCAATCCCTCCCTATTTGGTGATAAAGCGACGGATAAAGTTGGACACCAAAACGTGAATAAACTCAACTTGTTCATAATCAAACTGAACATAGAACTCAACTTGTTCATAATCAAACGGAACATAATAACTAATACTCAGTTCAAGCCGAAATCCTTGGGTTCATTCCACACCATTATCCCTTTAATTGGGTGTAAAGCCAAATATTACTATCATTAGGGGTCTGTTTGACAATGCATGTAGACATTCGAAGCTTTTGATTTTAATATTTATAGTTTTAAATAAGTTAAATATAAGATTTTAATTTAATTAGCTTTTGAAATTGGATTTTAATATTTATAGCTTTTGTATCGGCTACTTATCATTTGGGTTACCAAACATCTTACTAGCTTACGATTATCACTTGTGTATTTAACACACTTAATATTTAACACACATAATCCATCGACTTCAGCTACCCTATCAGTTTCAGTTACCTCATCATCTCCGTTTTACCAAACTAACCCTAGATTAACTAGGTTTAAGATTATCACTTGTGTAGATTAAGTTGGTTGGTATCAAGTCAAGTGATTAAGTTTGTGCCTATCAGTTGTGTAGATTAAGTCAATTTGATGCGGAACCATCCAAGACACCTTCAGACACACCTATACTTGGGGATGGACCTATGATTCGAGCTCGTGAGAAGGAAGTCATCCTCAAGAGGAAGAAGAAGGCTTCACCATGGGAGAAGGTCCAAAGGTGCAAGCTTGATCAAATGACGTTTTAGACTCTCGTTCAGAATTTTGACAGCTTTTCGACGTCTCTGTAAAATGGGTCGTACGGATTCAATATTGATCGGATTGAGGCGTGCTATACCTTGTTGGAACGAGGACGAAGAGATCTACAACTTTTCTGTTGAAGGTTTTTCCAAATTCGACATGGAGCTTGGCCGAAAATTGCATTCTTTGCAAACTGTCACTATTTTGACGGGATTTTATTAATTCTTGAACATTATTGTATTTCCTATTTTAGTATTAGTTTTACTTAAGTTATTTTAGGAAACTTTAGAGGTTAAGTTTAATAATTCTTTTATTTCTTTTATTTAGTTAAATCGGCCCATCAGGCCTATGTTATAGCTATATAAGTCGAACACCTACCTTTGTAATTAAGGAGGAACATGATGAATAGAATTTAGATCTCTCAAATTGTGTGAAACACATGGAGTGTCTTGTTGATCTAACTAGAGCTGTGCTCGTTGATCACGAATTGGTATCTATCTCAGCTTGGTTTGCTTTGCCGTTCATCAACTTCGCAAGACTTGGTGAATCTAGTATCCACAAGCCCCCTCCTTGTACCTTCAAGTTGTCCGCTTGATTGTGTAGGGTTGTAGAGGCGGGTTGTGTAGTCATTGGTATTGGTTCCTACCTTCTATGGAAGCCTGGGGTCTTTATCTTGTTCTGCATAGATCGTTTCAGTCCTTATCGGTCGTGTCTTTATTGCAATTTCGAGTCTTTATCAATTCTTGCATCGAGTCTTGTTATTTCTTTTTAGTCGATTTCAATTACAGCCCTTGTTCTTGGAATCTTGTCGAGTCTTGTTCACTTTGTCATAACAAGTTAGCTTAAAATAAATTTTAGAAATTTCATAAAATTCGCGTTTAAATCGAACGAGCTGAGCTTTTAACTGAGTTTAAAATCATATTCAAGCTCGGCTTGTTTAGGTAAATAAACGAGTTTGAGTCGAGCTTTTTTCGAGCCGATTCCGAGTCAAGGTCGAGACAGACACTAATTTCAAATCTTGAAAAAGTAGATCTTTTCAAAAATGGTTTTTTTCTCCAAATCTTCCCCTTTTTTCTATTTTGCAAATACTGTTGCCCTTGCTCTAAAGCCATTTTTGTACCCCAACAGGTTCTGCAAACCTGTCTCTAAAATAGAGAAAGGGAACGTGTTTTTGTTCGATTGTTGCAGTTCGATTCTTGCCTTGGTGTTCGATGTTGCCTCAGCCACAAACGATGTTTTAATTTCGCCCCTGCTGTATCAATTTCGATTTCGCCCCTCCTGTTCTTGTTCTTGTTGTTCGATTTCAATTTTGCCTTGCTGTTCGATTTCGATTCTTGTTCCTGTTGTTAGATACTCCCATTGTTCTTATATTTTGATTGATGTTCTATGGCTATTGCTGGCTGATTTTGATTGCTGTTCTATGACTATTGCTGGCTGATTTTTATTGATGTTCTAGTGCACTTTACTCCCATTGTTCTTATATTTTGATTGCTGTTCTATGGCTATCGCTGGCTGATTTTGATTGCTGTTCTATGGCTATTGGTGGCTGATTTTTATTGATGTTCTAGTGCACTTTGAATTCACATAGATGTTAGCTTTTATAGTGTGGCTATTTCTTTTTGTGATTAAAACTTGAGGGTAGCAAGAGGGAGCCTCAAACATCCCTTTCAAAGTTGACTGTAGCACTTTGAATTCACATAGATGGGTGCATGTCCATTAGTTTTTTTTAGCTACAAAGGGAAAACGTTAAAAAACTCCATTGTTGAATTCCATTGGTTTTTTTTAACTACAAAGGGAAAGCCCAACATAGATGGGTGCATAGCTGCGTGCGGGGAGTGGGGCTAAGGTTTCAAAAGGTCCTCATCCGGGTGATTCCTACATAGTTCCGTTGAAGCTTCAGGGGTAAATTGCTATCCAGAGTTTCATTGAAGGGCACAATTCAACCAATGACTTCTTGAAGCTTCAGGGGAAAATGCACTGTTGTGGCTCCCTCTTGCTACCATCTATGTGAACGCCAATTTTACCCTCACTTCTTGCACCTCTCCTAGTTCATCATCTTTTATTATTATATTAGGGTAAAATCCACCTATGGTCCCTGAACTTTAATCAAATGTTCAAACGGGTCCCTGAACTTTATTTTTGTTCATTGAAGTCCTTGAACTTTGATATTTTGTACACATTTGGTCCCTCTGTTAGTCAATTTGTTAAATATGTGTTAAATAATGATATATAAAAACAATGTAATTTGGTATATTAATAGAATAAGTTAGGTTATACACATGTAATTGCTTGGTATTTGTTTTACTAAAGTAAAAAAAAGTATATTATATTAAAAATATATGTTTTAAAAAAATATTTTTTATAATAAAAAAACTTTCTATTTTCCAACTAAATGTTACGGAGTATAATTTTCCGATGATATTTTATTTTAAAGTATTTTGATGACCGGAAATTTCTTATTTAATTAACAAAATTAAAATGTGTTTTGTTAAAAAAAAATAAGCTATACTTTTTCTATAAAAAATAAATTCTATTTGTGTTAACAAAATAAACTCTATTTTTAATTAAATAAGGAAATTTTAGTCATTAAAATACTTTAAAATAAACTATTATTGGAAAATTATAACATTTGGTAAAAAAATTGAAAGTGTATTTGATAAAAATATATTTTAAAATATGCTTTGTTTAAGAAAACTCTATTATGTATGATGACTTTTGAGAAGAAAAAAGCTTAATTTTCTACTTTAGTAAAACAAATACCGGGCAATTACAATTGTATAACCTAACTCATGTAATTAATACAAAAATACATTGATTCCCTATCATTACTTAACACATATTTAACAAATTTACTAACAAAGGGACCAAATGTGTACAAAGTATCAAAGTTCAGGGACTTCAATGAACAAAAATAAAGTTCAGGGACCCGTTTGAACATTTGATCAAAGTTCAAGGACTATAGGTGGATTTTACCCTATTATATTATAACTTATGTATTTATTATAGTGTGTAATAAATGCAGAAATCTGTATAATACAGAAGCTGTTGGAGTTTAAGGATAATTTTTTTAGAGATTTTGGTATTTTTATCTCTATTTTAGAAAATTTTTGCAAGAGTTGTTGGGCTTGCTCTAAGACCATCCGCATCAATATGGGTTTCTAGAATTTCTTAATAACAATTTATCACTTTCTCTCTCCTTAAAAGCCCTAGCTTACTTTTTCATCCTAATCTATATAAATTTCTAGAGTTTCTTAATTTACTTTTCACCAACTATTATCTATTATCTACTATATTGTTTTTAATAATATCTAAAATATATTTATCACTTGCTCGAGCACCCCACATCAGTGTTCCGGATGCTGATGAACGCAAATTGAAAAAAACGATTGCCGCGTCAACTCATCCACTAAGTTTTTTTATATTAATTTTCATTCAAAATATTTAATTTAACAATTTATTTATTTATTGCTACTATTTAATTTCCAAGGAGTAAACTGAAAGTGAAGAAAATAAAGACAAGCAAAGTTCATCATAAAAGTCAGAGAGGAAGCATGAAACCGGGGAAGCAGAGAAAGCGAAGATCCTTTGAATCAAAGCGGCTTTCTTAGTTTCTTACTTTGAATCTTGAATTCGATGTTGAAATTCAGCTCTCCCTGAGACAGAGCGCGGCTCAGATTTTTTTTTGAATGATTCCAAAGCCTCGCAAATGAAAGGGAGAGTCAGAGGCCATTGGAATCTCGCCAAAAAGCTAGGGTTACCTTCTGTTATGTTCTTGTGCTTCTCCTTCTTCCTTGCTGGCTTCTTCGCTTCTACGCTCATCTCTCAGGTTCTTCTTTATTCGATCGATTTTTATTTTATTTTTTTGTGTTTTTGATGTTTTGATTCATCCTTGGACGTGCTCAATCGGCATTGGCAGGATGTTCCCGAGCATCGTCCTTTGCCTAGAGATCTCCAGTCTGTCGATTCCACGGAGGAGGAGTTCGATCTATTGGTGCCTGGAAAGTCCGGCGATAAGGTCATTACGGCAATTCCTTTTCAGGTTATCTTTCTCTCTCTGTCTAATTTTGTAATTTTCTATTTTGGAGATTTTTCCTTCATTTTGTTGCTCGGGTTCTAATTTAAGCGATTTCGAGATTTAAGACGGTGATTGGAGAACTGTAGTTGATTTGTGGAACTTTTGATATCATGCATCGAATTCAAGTAGCTTTACATCTGGTTTGAAGGATTTTTGTTTTAGCTTATGCATGAATTTTTTGTTTTACTTTGATTTCCAAATAGCAGATACAGGTTTAGATAGGCTGGATATTTTCAAATTGATTGCACAAGCTATCCCCACCTTCTCACCTGTTGAAAATCCACCTACTCAAACCTGGATAGCTGATTGCAACTTCATTAACTATGGTTGTTCAGTTTGGTAAATAATCATCTTTAATGCTTTTGATTGTGCTTCCACTCCTGGTAGTTGAATTTAATTTCCACTTCTTTAGCATTTGGTGTTGGTGTAGCTATACTGTTGTACTCTTCAATTTGCTTATTGCAATTGGAATGACAGGTACACGAGACAAAATTTTGATTGACCCAATGCTAAAATTGTGATGCTAGTATTTTTTTCAGGAGGTTCCCTTTGTGATGCTAGTGTTTATGGTACTTTCTAGTACTTTTCAGTTTTCTGGCATGGTTAACTGTACCGACTTTCAAGCTGACTCAATATCTGATCCATGTTTGTTGAAATACATGCACCATAGTTATTAATAGGAATGGTGAAAATCCAAGCTACTTGTTAAAGGTTGTGTTTGTGGAATTCTTTGCTGCTGATTAGCTATCGGTATAACTGCTATTACTTCCTGCATGCACGGAGAGATCCTTTTCAGAATGATAATGTATGCGGGCTTTATAGACCTTGACTCTTCTTCCTTTCACTTGATAATAAACTAAAAGGGACTCTTAACCTGCCTTGATCTACCTTATTTCGTAAATGATTACATCCCTCTTCCTTTTCACAGGTTTTGAGCTGGAAACCCCGAATTGTGTATTTTCCCAATTTTGCAACTGCAGAACAATGTGAGAGCGTCATTGGCATGGCAAAGCCAAGTCTTGAGCCATCTAGATTGGCTTTGCGCCAGGGAGAAACGCAAGATACTACCAAGGATGTCAGGACGAGGTAGAGTGTTTGAGTTACCTTCCTAGATATGATGCCCAATAATTTGGCATTGATTGCCTGCGCACATACTATAAATTTATTAACTTTATCATGATGATCAGTGTTGCAAATAAATTATCCTTAGGTACATTGTCCAATTGTTTTATAAATCAATGAGGCGATTGGAGTGCTAAATATTTATTGTTTTAGAGATGCAGTTGGGGAATCTTATTCTTCTGCCGGTTTTCATTTGTTTACCTTTTTCTTCTTTCAGTTCTGGCATGTTTCTCAGTGCATCTGAAGATAAAACGGGAATCTTAACTGCAATTGAGGAAAAGATTGCAAGGGCTACTATGATTCCCAGAAACCACGGAGAGGTATTCTCTAATGCAATTAATACATGCCACTATGTAACATATCCTATGCAATTGACAAATACACTTTTGTCTGGATTGCCTAAATTGTTTTGAAGCTGGAAAGGAAGATCTGTCTCTGAAGTCCATGAAATTTCTCCATGATATGAGTAATCTTAGAATCTTAATATTTGCTTCTCTTTTCCTTCCGTTCCAATGTGTTATTCAAGAAATTCATTTGAACTTTTGAAAGGAATCATATCACCCATGTAAGTCATATAACTATCTTCTTATGATGAAGGCCATCAGAACGCCGACTAAGGAAACCAATTGATCAAAACATGAAACTTCATTTACTAGAGATCTGGCGTACTTTCATTTTTCCTTTTCATTTCTCCTTGAGCTGATGTTTGATACTCGTTTTCCTTTGATTAAGTTAATTAAGCTCTTTCTTATAACATTTATTAACATCACCAGTAATCTGAGGATATCCCTGTGTTTCAGGATTTCAATATTCTGCGATATGAGATTGGGCAGAAGTATAATTCTCATTATGATGCATTCAGCCCTCTTGAGTACGGTCCACAAAAAAGCCAGAGGGTATCCTTGAAATTGTGCAGTCCTCTACTTTGAATCCAATTAGCAGTAAAAGTCTCAGAATCCTTTCCCTGATTGTATCTGATCTTCGTACAGGTTGCTTCTTTCTTGTTGTATTTGTCGGATGTGGAAGAAGGTGGGGAAACTATGTTCCCTTACGAGGTAGGATGAGACGTTGTTGTTTGACACTGAGCTTTCAAGGGTAGTTTCTCATCAATACTGAGACAAAACACAAATTAAACCTTGTTCTACGAATTTGCAGAATGGAAGGGTTAATCCCAACTATGATTTTGTGAAATGCATCGGTTTGAAAGTGAAGCCTCGCAGAGGAGACGGAATCCTTTTCCATTCTCTGTACCTAAATGGCACTATTGATCCAGTAAGTGCTTCTTTATCCATGATTCTTGATCTTGATAACATCTCTATAGTCGCTCAAAGTGGAAATTTGATAACATCTCTCCATTGTCTGCATTTTTTCCGTGGATTCATAGGTATCACTGCACGGGAGTTGCCCTGTTGTTAAAGGGGAAAAATGGGTGGCAACAAAGTGGATTCGAAACGAAGTGCAGCCCGAGTAGCTCATCATTTTTACAGTTTTACTCATCTGATGTATGTTCACTCCGTTTGTCTAATGTACTACACTGTACACAAATTACACAGGCAATGAAAAACATCAGCTTGAAGACTGAAGCATGAATTTAGTTTATTCCCCAAATAACATCAGCTTGATGATGACTGACTGTGGACTGTGGAGGCATGAAAATGCAAAAGACCTTTTTTTTTCAAGGGATCAAATATATGGAAATCACTGTCAGCGAGCACAGATTCTCTCAGCTCTTCCGGCGACTAGATGCCAATTTGCGGGCTATTATTAAATGATAGAGAACGTGCACTAGGATTTGGTTCAGGGGGTGATAAAAATGTTCGTGAAATTTTTGTTGGTTGAAATAAAATATTAAATGTATATTTTAAACATAAATATAACATTTTTGAAATGAAATAGTTGATAAAAACAAAAAAACATAGACAAAAATAAAAAAAACTAATGATATAGTAAAACAAATAAAAAATAAAAAAATTGAGATTTGAATCAAGATCTTTGATTCTCCTTCTCTTCCTTCCTTTCCTTATCACTTAAGCTAAATAACACTCTTGTCAAGTATCATTTAAATATGTTATATTACTTTAAAATTACTAAATATATGCACACAAACAAAAAAATCAACCAAATTTACCCAAATATGATGGTATTAAAATGTCCAGACTTTGTATTCTTTTAAGTAGGTTTAGGCCGAATTGCTAAATTAATACTGAAATTTGGTTATTTAGGACAAATTAATTTGGTTATTTAGGACAATTTAAATTTGGTTATTTAGGACATATTAATTCCATAGTTTTCCCTTTTTAACTAAGGAGTTTGACATATCACATAGTAATCAAATAAAATAAAGATTTTATCTCATTAAGTCGCTCATATCTCGTTCATTGAATATAAAAGTTGACTATATTCACTCTATTCTTATTTGAAAAGAGATTAAACTAGACGTTAACAATTAGACTCAATAAAATACAATAAAATTATAAATTTGAATATATATATTTTTTTTAAACGGAAAAAATTTGACCATAGGACTTAGCCCTATTAGCCAAGAGCATACTTTCGTATGAGACTACGCAAAAGAGAATCATCAAGAGTCAATGGACCAAGTGAAGCAGAACCAAGCCGTGACAAGCGATCTGCCACTAGATTTGCTTCCCGGTAGACATGACGAATCTCGACCGAACAAAAGAAGCCCAGCGAGACTAGACTGTCTGAGACAATCATATCCGAGTCTCCAGTAGGCTTCCCCAAACCTTTTAAACACTTAATAATTGTTAGGTTATCTCCTTCTATAGTCAATTTCGTAATTCCCAATTTTTTTGCAGCGAGTATGCCATTCCATAGTTCATGGCTTTCACATCCACATACAAAATCGATTGGTGATGGTCCCCAGCCACAGTAGATAGGGGAACCCTTGAAGTCACGAATGATAAACCCAAAAGTGCCCTTATTACTAGAGGAGAGAGAGTCATCGAAGTTAAGTTTATATGTATCCCGAGGAGGTGGTTCCCATTTGGTTCTTTTTCTTTTTGAAATCAATCTGGGTTTTGAGTTGCTTGGTATAGCTGTTATATTTTCTCTTGTATTTTCCTTTGCTTGTGAGGTTGTCCAGATAAATTTTTGATCTTTTTTGAAAGCTAGTATCTTTCTTATATCTGGTGTTATACTGTCAAAGTGCGTTTTGTTTCTAGAGAATCAGATGCCCCACCAGACAAATGCTACATCTTCAAATTTTGCTTTCCCAATTGTGTTCTTGATATTCCAAATAGTTTCGTTGATCGGGTCTCCTTTATCAAAACAACCATGCATTTTCATAAAGGAACCTAGGTCATTTGCCATCAGAGTGCCCCTAGTAATGGGGTAGACCCATAATAAGTGATATAAATCCTCATAGCATGAGTCGCAGTGAGGACAATTTGTCGGGATCCCTAGCCTTCGAGATGCTAATCTGACCGTTGTTGGTACTGCATTTTTGAGGACCTTCCACAGGAATGATTTTATTTTGGGTGGGGTATTTAGGTCCCAAACCCAGCTTATATCCGAGTTTGTGTGGTTTTTGGATTTATGTATCATATCAATTGCAGAGGTTGTATACCACCCATTCTTACTCCATTTCCAATATAGTCTGTCAACATGGATGTTCTCGGGTAATGGTACTGTGGTGATTTTCTCTATTAAGTCATTCGGTAATAAGCCTTGCACTTCCCCAAATAATTTGTTCCGATCCCATCTTTTATTTTCTTTTATGAAGTATTGTATGTTTATTGACTCATCAATTTGTTGAGTATCTGGGATAAATGTTTTCAGGGGTGCTTGACCCATCCAGAGGTCTCTCCAGAAATTTATTGCTGAACCATCCCCAATAGACCATTGGAGACCCTTTTTGAATAGAGGTATTAATTTTATAAGTTGCGCCCATTGCCACGAGGATCCCTCTCGCTTTTGATAATTCAGGATATTGCTTGTCTTGATGTATTTTTCTTTTATTAGCTTAACCCACGAACTATTAGGTTCCACTAGTATTTTCCAGAGCAGTTTCATCTGCAATGCCTTATTCATATCCTCTGAGCAACGGAGACCAAGCCCACCATTTTCCTTTGTTTTACATATTTCAAACCAACTGATGAGTGGTTTATGGTTAGACCCTTTGTTCCATAGGAATTGTCTATTGATTCTGTCCAGCTCTGAGTGAACAGATTTGGGTAACATGAAGCATTGCATTAAATGCAAAGGTTTTGCTGAAAGCGTAGACTTGATTAGAGTACACCTTCCAGCTTGTGAGAGACAGTTCGCCTTCCATTTCTGTAGTTGAGTTTTGTTATTCATTATAAGGTCTTTGAAATCATCTTTCGTGACTCTTCCTTCGATGATCGGGCATCCTAAGTAGCACCCTAAATTAGGGGTGTGTGCTATTTCTAATTCACTACGGATTAGATTTTTCTATGTAGTCAAAACGTTTTTTGAAGTTTGGAATTGGGATTTATGTCGGTTTACTTGTTGTCCTGACAACGCAGTATACTCCCTTAATGTTATGTTGATTTGGTCACAACCCGTTTTTGTAGCCGACGCAAAGATAACAATATCATCAGCGAAAGCTACAAAAGGAATCTTGGTTCCGTCTCTTGTTAGTCTTATTCCTAGATGGCTCTGGGGTTTTTCCGATTCGTTGTAAAGACCTCTAGCGAGGATTTCCAAAACAATTAGGAATAGATAAGGTGATAAAGGGTCGCCCTGGCGTAGAGCCCTTTCGGGGAAGAAAACATCAGTGGGTTCATTGTTTACCAATACTGAGTAAGTGACCGTGGTTATACATTCCTTGATCCAATCCGTGAACCTTTTGGAGAAACCTAGTTTGAGCATAGTGGAAAGAAGAAAGTCCCACTCCACCATGTCAAAGGCCTTTTCCATGTCTAGCTTAACCGCCATCCAGCCAGTTTTTCCTTTTTTCTTAGAAAAGGAGTGAAAAATTTCATTTGCAATTAAAATGTTATCCTGTATAGATCTACCAGATGAGAAAGCACTCTGTAGAGGGTTGGTTATTTTGGGAATGATTTTTTTGAGTCTCGATGCTAATACTTTGGATATTACCTTATAAGTTATTGAACAAAGGCTTATCGGTCTATAGTGTGATGTTGTTGTTGGATTGTCTGTTTTTGGAATTAAAGCGATAAACGTGTGGTTCGTTTGTTTCAGAATCCGTCCACTAAGGAAAAAGCTTTTTACAGCCTTGATTACAGAAGGTTCAACAATATGCCAATATTTTTTAAAGAATCCCGCAGGGAACCCATCAGGCCATGGAGATTTGTCGTTTGCTAAACCAAATACCGCATTTTTAATTTTTGCGTTTGTGACTTGTCTAGTTAGCCAGTTATTATCTTCAATCGAAATTTCGTTTCCTATATAGGTTAATAGGTTGCTAGGGGTCTGCTGCCTCATTTGAAGTGAATATCTTAGGCTCAAGTCATGTTTGATTAGTTTTCTTATTTCATCTTCGCTATTGATTGTTATGCCAGCTGTGGTTTGGATCTGTTTTATTATATTTCTATTACGTCTTCCAGTTGCAATTTTGTGAAAATATTTTGTGTTTGCGTCTATGGATTTGACATGTATTCTTTTGGCTCGTTGTCCCCAATATTTTTGTTGATAGGTTAAAAGTGAAGCATGCTTTACTGTGAGCCTTTTGATTTTTTTGTCTATATCAAAGTTATAAGCGTTACAGAGCGTGTTTTGCAGCTCCAAGAGTTGTGATTCAACTTGTTTTATTTGGCGGAAAACGTTTCCAAAAGTTACCTTGCTCCAAAGCTTACTATTTCTTTTTACTTCTTGCAGTTTCTTTGTTAATTTAAACATTTGGGAACCCGGAGAGTCAATTCTCCAAGCCGATCGTACAATGTTTTCATCGTCTGGTCTTGTGGTCCAAGCCATTTCAAATTTAAAAGGTTGCAATTTTGGTTTTTGGTTATCCATTAGATCCAGTGTGATTTGTGCATGGTCAGATTTCAAGAAAGCGTGATTTTTAGTACAAAGATTAGGGAATTCTTTTAGGATAGAGTGACTTATAATCGCACGGTCCAATTTTTCATAAATGTTATCGCTACCATGTTCTCGTTTTCTCCATGTGAAGTTATTACCACAAGTTGGAGAATCAACCAGATTATGAGTACTAATTATATCTCTAAGTCTTGTAAATCTGTTTATAGATGGCGATCTACCACCCTGCTTGTCATTTGGTTCCAAAATTTCATTTAAATCTCCCAGAATAATGAGTGAGTCCTTAGCTTTGCTTATGTAGTCATCAATAGATGCCCAAAAAGCATTTTTTTCGTTTGCATAGGGAGTTGCATAGATAAATAAGATTTCTATTGTGATGTTTAGTTTGGTGTTGGTATAGTCTGCCTGAATAATCCTGTCAGTGGAGTTTCTAATGATGATGGTTTCATTTTGAAATTGCGATTCTTTCCAAAGGAGGCAGAGGCCTCCAGATAGGCCATTTGAGGGACGGAAGAACATCTTGTCGAAACCTGGTTTTCTCCAACAATTTTCCGGAGGTGGGTTAGTTAGTTTTGTTTCGGCTAACATTAAAATTTTAATGTGATCCGATTTAGCAGTGGATTCGATCTGAGTCCAGACATTTTTCCTACTTAGTCCCCTCACATTCCAGAAGCTAAACTTCATAAAAAACCAGTTGGGGGTTTTGGTACCTTAAAGAGTTAGGACCATACTTATAGAGGTTTTGATTTATAACATGGTTTGTATTAGTTTGGATTTTGGTGTTGGTATTACTGGTGGTTTCAGGATTCATTTTTCTAGTCGGAGAGGTAAAATTTAGTGTTGTAAGGTTGTAGTTGATTTGAATTACTCTAGGTTTCGGAGGGTTGTTTGTTAGAATTTTTTATTCAAGGTTTCGAAGATAAGAGGTGATAATGATTGTGTTTTGTATTCCAGAAGATTGACCTATAACAAATGGTACATCAGGCCTAATGAGTTGCTCGCAAATACATATATAAAATCTCAAATCCTTAGCAGAGAAATATAGATGATTGAGAGTATGTGGTGTCCCCTGTTTCTGTTTTACAAGTTTAGAAATTTCTGTGCAAGTCAGAGCAAATGCTTCACAAGTCGAAAATTGGAGACAGTTTATGTGACAGTTGCTTGTAATAACCCATGGAAGATTAAAAAATATACTGCAGCTGCAAACCTTCCAAAGGCCCCTTCTATTTGATTTATTATGTGATGGTGAAATGTAGATTACTCCTTCCCATTCTTGCTTGCAGTATTTCCTTGTAATCACTGTTGTTATTTTGTAGCTGAGATCTTGAAATCTTGGAGTCCAGTTTGTGCTCTTAGTCATTGTTGTTTCTCTGCTGGTTGTGTTGAAGATCTGTATAGATTGTAAACAAACAAATTGCTCGAGAGAAAAGATCCCTCGAGCAGGCTTAGTATAGAGTTCAGGGTTATGTCTAGGATAGTAAATTTTTATATATAATTGATAACTGGCAACATAGTTGAGTATATAGTACTGATCATTGTTCGTGAAAAATGCAATTCTCCATCTGCTGTTGTAAGTATGACAGCAGTTATTTAAAAACCATGATAGAAAAGCTAAGTGTGTATCATACAGAGTATGTAAGTACTGATCAAAGTTTATGAAAGATGCAATTCTCCTCAATCTGTGATAAAAGAGACAACAGTAATTTAATAGCCATATGAGAGAGATTAAGTGTGTATTTCCTTTAGTTTTGAGGAAGATATCATTTAACTCAGTTAAGAAGGAGATCAAATATGAATCAGACCTCTTCATAACTGAAACTAGGTAAAGCAATTTAGAATATATAAAGAGATTGGAGAAGTCAAGGCTGTCAAACAATCCAAGATCATGGACAACAGCTTGGGTAGAAAGCAAATAGTCAGTCGGTAGCCATGCAGGGTGAATTATGATTATTTCATCATGAGTTTTCATAGAGAGAATCATCAGTAAAGTGAGACTATAGTAATATGGTAAATTTATAAGCAGAGAGTTACAAATAATGGTTAGTCTTAGTGTGTTGTGTAACAAAAGATAGTAGAATATAGGTAAGCAAACATTTATAGCAAATCCAAACGAGCAGCTAAGAGGTAAAATGTGAGGCTTGTTAAAATCTGTAATTACTTTATAATAGTATTGCAAAACCTTAATATGCAAAGGCACTAAAAAAGAGCATTTAGCAGAAGAAAGGCAACCATATTGAATCTGATAATCCAGTGATAGTTCATAATATAGGTTTTGATTACTAATCGAGGATAGGTTACAAACATCAGATAAACTAGCAATGCTAGGAGCATAATAGATAGTCACTGAGAACTAGAGTCTAGTACGAGCTAAAGTAGAGGTTTTAGGATGAGATGTCCATAGGAGAGTGAGAAGTCCTAAAATGCACTGGTCATGACAATGATTATGATGATTGGCATATTTTAGTAAAGGAGGATGGAAGTGTATGAGTGAAGAAGCATAGCTTA
This sequence comes from Persicaria tinctoria, assembly GCA_037127255.1. NCBI lineage: Eukaryota > Viridiplantae > Streptophyta > Magnoliopsida > Caryophyllales > Polygonaceae > Persicaria > Persicaria tinctoria. Next base: position 4,900,788 of record JBANSL010000019.1, on the reverse strand, counting down.
CTAGAGTTTTAGCAGATTTAGTAATCTTGGGTGCTTTGTTTAAAATCTGAACCTGATAGGTGATTGACAGAGAGTAGAAATAACTACTTCTACTAGTTAAGTTATCACATTTGAAAAAGAGATTGTAATAGCTCAGTAGACAATGTAAGGGAAATGTGCATGTAAAAGGCCATGGAAGATAAAAAAAATTTACTGCAGCTGCAAACCTTCCATAAGCCCCTTCTATTTGAGTTACAATGTGATGGTGAGATGTGGATTACTCCTTCCCCTTCCTGATTGCAGTTACTCCCAGTACCCATTGTTGTTCTTTTGTAGCTGAAGTCTTGTAAGCTTGGTGTCCACTTTCTGCTTTTGGTCTTTGTTGTTTCCCTGCTGGTTGTGTTGAAGGTCTGTATAGATTGTAAACACACAATTTGCTCGAGAGAAAAGATCCCTCGAGCAGACTTAGTATAGAGTTCAGGGTTGTGTATATGATGGTAAATCTTTATATATAATTGATAGCTAGCCACATAATTGAGTATATAGTACTTATCATAGTTTGTAAAATATGCAAGACTCCTTAAGCTATTATAAGAAATCCAGCAAAGAAATAACACCCATGTGAAGGAAGCTGAGTGTGTTTTTCCTATAGTCTTGAGGAAGGTATCATTCAAGTTATGCAAGAACTGAGCAGAGACTAAGAAACATGCAGAGCTCCTAATGCAGTAATGAGTAAGATAGCAGTAAACAAGTCAGAAGAGTTGGGTGTATATTTCCTTTAGTTTTGATGAAGATAGCATTCAAAACATACAAGAAGAAGATCAAAAATAAATCACTCATCTTAAAAGGTGTTAGTATGGAAATTTTTGTAAAGAAGATAAAAAGGTTAAGAAAGTCATGGCTATCTATTATACCTAAATCCGGAAAATAACCTTGGATAAAATATGAGTATTCAGGCAATAACCAGATAGGGTAGTTTATTGTTGGTTTATCATGAGTTTTCATATAGAGGTTCTTTAGCAAGGACCAAAAGCCCTCTAAAAAAGGATTTAGCCAGAACAAAGTTGAGATTAAGTAACTTTTGCTTGAAATTTGAATTGAAGATAAGTAGCCACATTTTAGCCAGTAAGACAACATGAGTACATAATACAGATCTTCATTAATAGGGCAATGTATAATACAAGTGGATAGTCCAGAAAATTTCAAGCCCACAATACAGTTGCTAGCAAAGTAATAGAAATATAGGATAATATGCTTAAGAGAATGACATTCAAGATTTTGCCAAGAAGTAGGAGAAGATATTTTTACAAAACATTGTTGAATTATTCCAAAAGGTGATGGAGAGAGGTTGCAGTCATCACAAAGAGCCCATGGGCAGGGCTTGGTCATCTCATTGCTTGGCAAAAGCTTGTAATACATAGAGTTACACCTTGTTGTTGCCCCTCTTCAGATTGGAGCTTGCTGTGTCATCTTCCCCACCCACAACCTTCCTTTTGAGAGAGCTAGAAGTGGAAGAGTCCTTCAATGGAGTTTCAGAGGTGGACAACATCCTCATCAAGGATGTGTTTGATTGTAGAGAGTGAAAAGAGGGTTCAGAAATAACATCAACATGGTTATCAGTCACAGGTTCCTCAAGTAGGTAACATCCCTCATCATAATCTCCACCCAGTAGATCATCCTCTTCATAGTCATAGAGGAGACAAGGAAGTGTCTCAGATTCCACTTCAGCACCAATCTCATTGTACAGCTGTGGGTCAGGGAGTGGATAAGCAGTCTCCATGGGATCATCATTAGAGGTGATGGTAGTACTAGTGTTTGAAATCAACAGTGGCTCAGGGCAGTGGGTAAGAACAATAGTGGGAAAGGATGCAGAAGAAGGGCCAGATATGTTGCTTCCTCCCTGGGCACCACTAAAACCAGCTGCAGGAATCCATCCTGCAGGGTTACCAGTGATGCCAGCAAAGGAAGGAAAGGGGCTAGAAGTTAGGATTTCAGTAGCATCTGGCACACCACTAGAAGGTAAGGGTGTGGGATAGGTATCAGGTATTGTAGTGTGATCAGAGGGTGATTTGGAACCAATTGAAGAGTTAGAGGAATTGGATAAAGCCTCAAATGCAATTGCCACCCCACCCCTAGCAGTCAGGTAGGGTTTATTCCCAAAGGAATGAATAGGATTAGGGATCTTAAGAATTTTTCCCTTTTTCCCCATAGTAGCCCAACCCTCACCCACACTAGGTTTAAGGATCATGTTGTGGGGTTTCTTTATGGTGACCTGAATTTTCTTAGGTTTAGGTATGAAGTTTTGGCAGTGGTTAAAGATGTGGTCTTGCCCACCACAGTTTCCACAACCTTCTAGAAACTCCTCAAATCAGATTATGTGGGCAGAAACCTCATCTTTGTTAACTGGGATCAAGATGGTGTTTGACATAGCAAGGGCTAGGTCAAGGTTAATGCAAATTCTTGCATACCTAGCACTAGGATCAATAGTGGGATCATATTTAATGTAGGTGCCAAACTTGTTTTTTTAAATGATGAGTGCAAGAGCACCAGGTTTTTTGTAAGCTTCAGGGATAGAAGTGATCCTAACCCACATATCTATGGCAGAGGTATTCTCAGAAATAGGATCAAAAGCATCAGACCGGATCCTAAGGATGATCAGTTGACCATAAACATGAAAAGGTCTAGCTTCCTAAACCATAAGTAGATCATTTGGGTCAGAAAATCTCACCTCAAACCAATGGTTTGGAAGCTCAACTATCTGCAGCTCACCAGAAATTCCTTTCCAATCAAAGTTAAGCTTGGATTCCAGTTTTTTGAAGTCTATGGGAGCACCAAAAGCTCTCCCATAGAGCCTAGCATTTGTTGAGAAGCGGTATTGAGGGTGAAATTGTTGCAGCTGGGTAAAAAAGGAGTTTAAATCGAGTTTTTCTTTACCTTTGTCACTTTTCAGTGGCTTAGGTAACTTGGGTTTTTTTGTTGGTTTTTTTGGGTGTCGGTGAATCCTCAGAGAGGATTCCCTTCCCTTTGGTTTTGGGTTTTTTGGGTGTCGGTGGATCCTCAACGAGGATCCCCTTCCCTTTTCCAAATTGGTTTGGTTCCATTGAAGGATAACAATAAAAAAACCAGTAGTAGTAGAAAAACACAGATAGAGCAGAAGCAAGTTGGTAAATAACAACAGAAATAAGAAGCAGAGAGGTTGGTGAGAGAGATGAATTTAATGGTGATGCACAAGGGCTTAAATAGAGCAAGAAAGAGAGCCACCACATATGCAGAGACCCAAATCCAGCAAACAACTAAAGAATGGAGTAGAGATAGGTAAGATTGAAGCCATACCTGTCAAAGCCGTAGTCAGAATCCTGGGGATGCAGCAAACCCCGCAAGTGATGATTGTGAGATCGTTGACCTACGGCCAAATCCACAAAGCCATCCCTCCCAGTCAAGAGGGAGCCACGCCAGATGGAAGCAGCGTCTAATCGAACAAGGCATCCGGAGGGAGATGTGAGAGAGTTGGTAGCGATGGAGGCAATCATGAGAGTGCCAGACACCCATTGAAGCGATGGAGAGAGAGAAGAACAAGAGGAAACCCAGAAATACGTCCCAACCCCAATTCTTAGAAATTCCCATATTTTGTGCCAGATCCAGAAGAAGAGCGATTTAGATCGGATAAGACAATACTTGTTTAGATTGTTTAGAGGCTTCAAGCTCTGATTTGCAGAGTAATTTGCAGGGGATTCGATCGAGTAGTCCAATCGGGTTTTTGTTCTAGGGTTTCTGGTAAGGAGGGGTTGGGAGAAAAGGGGCACACGCGCGAGCGCGTTCTTCTTTGTCAAATTGGGTTTTCGGGATGCCATTTTTTTTTCGCGGATTATATAAATTTGAATATGATCGTCAACAATAACGTTTTAATAGATAACAAATTTGAATATGATCGTCTCTTTTTAATTTTAAAAATAAAATATAATAAAAACTTTTTAATTTTAATTCTATTTTAAAAAATACCAATCGATTTTATTTTAAATATCAAGATAAAATTATTAATCGGGGCCAATTTTTATACCGTTGTAATTAGGTTTTTTTAACCCTCAAGGGGGAGCGTTCTTCAACCTTTCTCTTCTTCCTCTCTACAGTCTCAGTCTCACTCTCCGCAGATCGCAGATGGAGTTATCGCAATCTCAGACGCCCGATTCCCTTCAATCGCCCCTAAAGCCACCCCACATTCACTCTTCTTCTCCCTCCGATCGGCTCTGCGAAGAGGCTAACGATTCGCATCCTTCATGTAGCACCAACACTCCACTGAAGCTCCCGAATCCTCCTCCTCGCTCTACCCGCCGCAATCATTCGGCGCGGGGCAAGTTGCCCGAACAGTAAGTATCCTAGATTTGTGAACAATCGGTCAAGTAACAGCGTTTTTTGCTATTTGTTGGAGTTCTTAGGGTTTGGCTGATTTTGGTTTTGTGGAAATTTTGTTAGGTATGAGATGTTGTCGAAGCTGTTCAATGGATTGGATTCAGCGCTTAGGTTGCTTCGGATGAGAAAGTCGGTTCCTTTCTTCACGAGAATCAGGGCTATTGTTGAAAGCATTACCGGAAGGTTATAGTGATCCTGTTTTTGTCTGTTTATCTTTCCCAATTCCTTGGCACAGTAAATTTTTAATAATTGTAAACACTTCTAGGATTGTTGCACTTTAATTGGGGGTTAGTGGATGGTTATTTGATATATTTGTGGATTTGGATCGTAATTTAGGAGGTTTGCACATGGGCACTTGGCACAGATGAAGTACCTGATGCCTGATCAGGTCCTGATTAAAAGGGTCCCTTTGGTTGATGAGGAAACAGGCTGTATGAAGCGCGATCTTCATGTTACATTGATCCGCAGTGTGATTAAGAGCAGCAAGAAAAGGAAGAGAGGGTCTGATCATAGGCATTGCGTAAAGAAGCTGTTCCGATCACAGCTGTTGGACTTCTTAAAGGGGCATCCTGATGTAAGCTTAACTTGTGACTTAGGGTTTCTAAACATATAAAATCTTTCCATATGACAACTATGTTTAATCTTCATTTAAGCTTTATTGGATGGTGGTTTTGATAAATGTGTTTGGTGCTAGAATTTAAGAATTCTTAAGTCGATGTAAAATTTCTGATATGCGAGAAGATTTTAGGTACCCCTGTGAATTTCTGAACTTTGGCTATCAGTTGGTTTGTTTGAATGGGTTGAAAATTCAATTACCTTCCACTTTTGATTCTTTGAGTAAACATAAGTAAAATGCAGGCTTAGTAGTCTCTTGTTGGTAGAATTGTTTGTGGGGTCATCGTGTAAATTTTCTGTTGTGTTCATGTTTATAACGAGTATTTTTAATCTTCATTTAAGCCTATCGGATGATTTAAGCTTATTGGATGGTGATTTTGATATATGTGTTTGATGTAACTGTGTGCATTGGCTGTTCTTTTACCTGAATTTAAGAACTCTTAAGTCGATGTAAAATTTCTGTTATGCTAGAAGATTTTAGGTACCCCTGTGAATTTTTGAACTTTGGCTGTCAATTGGTTTGTTTGAATGGGTTGAAAATTCAATTATCTTCCACTTCCGATTCTTTGAGTAAACATGAGTAAAATGTAGGCTTAGCAGTCTCTTGTTGTTAGAATTGTTTGTGGGATTACTCTTTCAGTAAATGATAAAATCACATCTTCAAACAGGGAACTGATATTCCTGAGGAAGTGCTGCCTGCGCCATTCAATGAACAAATGATAGATCCTGTTCCGAAGATGAATGAGGCAACTAGCTCGGGTTGTAATGAGGTGTTGTCAAGGCATGTACATCAAGATAAGCCTCAAGCAGCTGCCTGCCATTTATCTCAGTCTTTTAAGAGGCATTTCTCACGGACGAGCTCAAACAAGAAGATAGGGAAGTTCTCAAGTTATGAACCGGAGGCTGATGTTCAACTGCCTCCAAACCAAGCTCAAGATTCTCCTATTAAAATGAATTCTGAAGCTACATCCTCCGTCTCTATTTCTTCTCCCGCTACAAAGATGGCTGGATCTATTACAACTCAAATTGCTGGGACTGAAAAGACGCCAGTGAAATCAGCCACCACTCCAGCAAAACTTATGGTTAACACACCCACGTTGCAGCCCCCTCCAAGGAGTTGCAGTTTGTCCCCTGATGAGGACTCAAAGATGGGGATAGAGTCGTTAGGTCGTCCCTATGTTGCAAGGTCACTGAATTTTGATTGCCCTGAGAGAAATGCTCACGTTGAGCTTGAATTGGACGATGTTGAATCTGCTGATATTCTCGATATTCTTCCACGAAGTCTAGTTCAATCGGTACACATAATTGACATCTTATTTTCTTTGTTCATATTTCCTTTTGTGACAATATAGTCAGTTCCATGATGCACGTTCATGGTGTTTTTGCAGTTGAAAGGAAAAGAAAAGATAACAGATGAACAAGCTTTAAGACGAAGGATGTTAAATGGTCTCCCAAAGCTTTTCGACAGAATTTATTATTTATTTCAGTCAATTAAGTACTCTGCTATCAGAAGAGAAGCACTACTTCACCGACTGACTACTGGTCACTGTGACATCGTTGATGAAAGTAAGACTTTATATTGCTCGTGAAAGCGAAGTCATTTAGAACTTTCATATACAAGGGCAACTTATTATTTCGGTTTCATTTTCAGGTGAAGTTGAGGACCAGCTCAAACTATTGCAAGAAGTGCTTCCAGATTGGATGTCTGAGAAGTTTTCGCCTAGTTTTGACGCACTCTTAAGGTGAGGTCTTATCTAGTCATGTGTTCATTCAAATTTCCTTGAGAGACAACAGTGTTGAATTGCTTAAGAAAGTTCTTTTTCAAATGCTGGACCCTCGAGATACTTGATGCTTTCGTTTCTGCAGCATTGACAAATCTCTGGATCCCAATGTCCTACGAGCAACACTTCACAAGGCCACCTGATGGACTTACCACATAAGGTGACTGTGATTGATTTGAAGGAGCTACGCATACATCGTCTCCCCATAGTTTTGCTTAACATCAACCTCTTTGGGCAATGCCTGTTTACATGCCTATTTTCCCTGGATTTCCAAGCTACAATCTCTTTGGGAAATGCAGTTTGAGTCTGTAACTCCACTTCAGTGGTAAGTTAAATGGCCACTTGGTATATTATATATATCAGGTTGTTAACTAAGATGTTACTGTAGAACTTATCTTTGCCTCTTTGATTCTGACAATCTGATGCCATAAGCTTGTGCTTGTTTTCAAGATGTAAGTTCTCTCTCTTCACCTATTTGTAAGTTTTTCCCCATTAGTAGAGAGTCTTCAGGCAAAAACTAATTAAGCAAAGATGATGAATTTGTGTGATTGGTGCTTTTGTGGCCCTATTTATTTCCATGACACTGCTATGAAAAGAATTTAAAAAATGTGATGAATTTGTGTGATTTAGTTTGTGTTATTAATATTTTTAGCACTGTGTTTGTTTTCATGTTATAGATATGAAACGAAATGAAAATGAACAAATATTTAAAAAAAAATGACATTAAATTGATTTATAACATCATTATTTAAATTATCGATGTCAATGAGAATACCTACATTACTCTCTATTTTTTGGACGATGTTAACACTTAGACAAAATATTCAAATTTCAAACTCTGAACCCCTTCAGTCCTTCACACTTTACCCAGCCCGTGCGATGCTCTCTGTGGGTGTGAGCTGAGTCGTATATCTCCATGGCTATGTGGTGATCCTACTTGGCTCGCTCTTGTTCCTTGGACATGAATTCCTCTCGGATCTTCCTTATGGGAGCTCTAATTAGCTTCCGAAAACTCTTCAAAACACAACCACAGCATATCTCTATTCTAGAAACTAAATGAAAAACCCCTCGTCTCATGATAAATGGAGTACAAACTCACTCTAAATGCATATTCTAAATGATGCAAATGTGATCGGAGGGCACATTGCGCGTCTATAATGTCCATACCGTCCACAATTGGTTTGCGAAAAAACGCTTTGAACCAAGATGCGGATCTTCTAGCGTTCGTTGTCCGATGATGCTCATCTGAAGTTGAGCAACTTATCGCCAACGAAACGACTACCAAATGCAGGAGCTATGCGGATTCGTGACCAATTTGTAACTGTCGAATCTTATTCCTTGATTTTTAGTATTACTATTTATTTTATTTGTTTTTTTGGTGGACATTACTATTTATTTTATTTGGCGGTGTTTTTGTTTATTTGCATTTCAGCATAAGTTAGATATGGTTTGAAATTTTTTTGGTTGAAAATATAATAACGGGAGACACTGCCTACAGAGATGCCATTTCACTTTATATTGAGCATAGATTGAGTGCTTAGTCCTGTTTTGCGTCGTCGTGGATCGCAGTTCCAACGTTAAGGTTCAGTTGATCGCCTTTTCCTGCATGACTCCAGCTACACCTGAGGCCAGGCCACTGTGGGCTAACCACCTGCAACAACATAATTCTACTAGCAATCGGATCAAGAACCAAGCTATGAATACCATGTATATGATTTCAAAGCATCACCTGCAACACCGTAATCAAATAGGATTAGTTGAGGTCTGCACTCTTAAATCTGCGCGATATGTGAGAACAATCAATCTCTCATCAGTACATTGATGAAAACGATAGGACAGTGATCAATTCATACCGAAGAGCTGTAGAAAACAAGTGTGACTTGAGCTCTTTCCTTGATCCGTCGCCAGTACAGCCTAATGCATATGCATTCATCCCGGCTCCTGCACCATTGACACAACCTCCCTCACTCTATTTGAGATTGCCGAAAACATCATGTAAATGTACCAAAAACAGCATATATCCCATCCAGGGAAAAAAGAGCTGGAAAACCAAATGTCGAACATAACTGAGAGTTATGACCTACTGAAAATATTACAAGATGAGCTGCAAATCAAAATACAATATGAAGTATCTTGGTTTAATGGGATGAGTACAGCGTGCATCCAGGGGTGCATTGCGAGGAGCGTTCATAATATTCATAGAGACTCGAGTATCACAAGGCTAAAGATTTTGAGGTAACGTCCGTTTAAGATTATAGATTCACAATGCAAACTATTAGCGGATAATGCCTAATGCTATTACACAAACAGCCACCAGGTTAAACATCACTGATTTCGGGGTGCATGAATTGCAGGTGCTACTGTGTACGCATTCGGCTACTCTCTGCTGCTCTCACTTGGAAGAAATAAGGATGCGCCTACGACAAATTGCAAAGAATTTAATCAACCAGATGAAGTGAGAATTAGATAGTAGTTAACGCATGTTGTAAGTTACTGTATATGACAACTATTGACGGAAAAGGGAAATGCTTGATAGCATGCAATGTGAGCAAAATGAGAAACCTTTGACCAAAGAACAACGGTATGAGAATCACTTCCTACAATTCAAGACCTAGGAATATGATTATCCAAATAATGTATAATATCGAATTCTGTACTAGAAAGTTAACAAAATCAGAAAACTTAATTGTGATGAAAACCTAAGAATATGCAGAGTGGGATGATCAATAATGCACCAAAGGCAATATGGTTGCATGAAATTCTATCGAATTACCATTGCTTCTTTTGCTGTAAGCCTGTCTTGATGATCATACCGAAGGAGCTTGTCAAGGAAGTCAATAGCCTGCAATGAAACAAAGCATTGCTTACGGGTGTAAATCAATCAGAAAATCAACCTTTTTTTCCACTCAAAAGAACAGTGCTAACTAAAAGCAATCAGAACCACGCTTATTGTAGATATTCAATGAGGTAAATAAAGAAACATGGATAACCTCAGGAGAAATTAGATGTTGATTATCTGCATTAACAAATTTTGACCAGGGCTTCCTGCTGTGCCTGCATTTAATTTTTCGTGCGTACAATCAAAATCCAGATAAATATTCACTGAATCCTATTAGTGCCATTTTGTGGACTGCAACAAGATGAACAAACATATATGACTCATACATCAAATCAATTAAAAAGATCATACCTCCCAACAAGTGCATCAAGTTGAGGCTCGAGCTCCAAGTTATATTTGTTTAGGTATGCATTCAAGTCATCAGTCCCAAGGACCTGAATATAGATTAAAAAAAAAACCAACCCTAAGCCATATGTTTATCTAATAAATATATTTTAAAAGAAAACTTACAATCTTAAGGAAATTTTCACCTCTGGAGTTTGGCCTCCTTAATTATAATGAAAACTTGAAGCATGAAAAAAGTGGTTTTCGCTTTTCAGCTAAATTTAGTCTATGCATGGTGCATTTCACAGAACCCTTAAGTCATGAAAGTAGAGCAGTACTATGCAGCTGCATAGGATTTAGGCATTCAGCTATGAAAATGTCTAGAGCATTACTTGGATCGGGCAGTCACAAGCTATTGAGAGGAGATTTGACTCCCAAGTGCAGGAGCACATGCATGAGAGATAGAAAGCTGCGTATGCATGAGGATTGTGCTTGGAAACATGAAATGAAAGGGGCATGGCAGACCAAAAGGAATATGAAATTGTATAGGAATTTTGGCCATCATTACCCCTCCCACATTTGTCTAGACATCTGCCAATTAAGACATGTCTTCTGCATGGTAAGGGGTATATCTTACTCAAAATAAGGGTTTGTTGCTCTTAATGAATCTCTTTCTCAAACCTCACAGCCTTTATCACACATGAAAGCCTGTCCTAAGAATTCCAGCATCAATGAATAACTTGTTCAAGAATTAAAAATCATCTGTTTCCATCACAAACAAATTCATTTAATCCAGAATGATAATGTCATTTTCTTTTCATGCTCCCTAACGATTTTAAATTCAGATTGACAAACGCTAAAACAACATTGCTAAAAAGCGTTCAAAAATTATGCAACAGGTTACACGGTGCTTGAAAAGAGCACCTGTATGATGGTGAGTATCAACAAATTATCGAATTGATAAAACAGAACATGAAGATCTATTGTTATCAGTTTTCACACTGAAAGCAGCTTACCTTTGCAATTTTAACGAGCTGATCCTGATTGTCATGTCCATAAAAGAAAGGTTCCTTGCGGAATATCTAGAAGGCAAGATGACTGTTAGACTTTCCAAAGCCAAAGCAGTTTACTTTCAAGCAGTAAACATAGAATTAAACCTATGAGGCTATGACACTTGCAAAAATCTATAGAGAAATAGAAATTTATGCTTGCTGATCCTCACCATTCCAGCAAACATGCAACCGAGGCTCCACATGTCTAAAGAATAGTCATAGTCTTGCAAATCAACAAGAAGTTCAGGTCCTTTAAAATATCTGAGACACAACACAATTGCATCAAGCTCAACACGACAAAGCAAGCAACAACGAATTTTGAGCTTTCTGGGAGAAGTTGACTTTGTTTAAACATAAATACACCTATATAAGTTGAGGATCCAAATAATTCTTTTCTATGTTCTCTACTTATCTTTTATCCAGGGTGATACATCTTATATATCAAAAAGCACCAATCCCCTTTGATCACCAGATTATACTTTTCTTTTCTTTCCATTATGCGTTTGATTCTTGATACCTCCATCCTCGATCAATCAACCCTACTCGGTTACTCATTAAGGCATTTGATGAAGAAGAAGCCCAAACAAGGTAATATGATTGCAATACCTACAAAGCTTTTATAGGCTGACATCTAAACTCTGATTTCAATCTCATGAATACCTTCAGAAGTTCAGATTTATAATAATAAATAAATGATATTTTCTGAAGCTGATCAACTATAAAATAGAATTTATAATGGCCAGTACAATCATCTATGCAGGAGGACAAATAAGTGTCAAATAATTAGAAATCTCAATCCGTGAAATGGTTGTTTAAAAATGTCTACACAATTAACAAGACACATACCTTGAAGCTACACGAACATTATACTCCTTGCCAGGATGGTAGAATTCTGCTAGGCCCCAATCTATCAAGCGAAGTTTCCGCAGCTCATGGTCTATCATAACATTATGAGGTTTGACATCTCTATGCATTATACCTTGTGAATGACAATAATCTAAGGCCTGCATCAGCGCAACATTCTAGAAGTCAGTCTTCATTTAGTATGCACTATCAACTAAAGGAATACAAATAATTGTTTATGCCTAGGAGTCTACATCCAGCACAGGGATGAAGAAAGGAAACTGCTAGAACAGTCACAGATTTTCACAACTTAATGAATGCTGTCTGAAAACTTCTACTTTACCTTCAGAAGCTCATAGATGTAGTAGCGTATATCATAGTCAGTCAGTGTGGGGTACAAAACCTTGAAATCTGTACTATTCACATACTCGAATATCAAACTTGGTGTCTTGGAGTGTTGATCTCTGACAATATCATGCAGCTTTATGATGTTTGTTCCCCCACACAAGTTCTGAAGTATTTTAATTTCTCTTTTTATCTGCCAACATAAGGATAGCATAAACATATGGTTAGATTATGCTTTAGCAATATGAAAAGTTCAATATAAATAAATCAAACACGAAGAATATAAAGGCAGCAGTCAACCTATGTCACAAAGCAATGTGTGATTGACCAACAGTTAATCATACGGAAACTATTACAAAGCTTAGGGCTTATTTGTATTGTAGGCCCTCATAATGAAGATGGCACTCTGCTTATTGAATCAGTTAATCAAACTGCAATTATTACTTGGCAAGAGTTGGGGGAAAACACTCCTCATAAGGATCCATTTATTTTTATACAAATAAGTTCCTAGAATTCATCCAGAAATGGTGCACGAAAAAATAACCAACCTTCTTCTTCTTGACAGGTTTGAGGATCTTGATTACACATCTTTCATTGGAATTTACGTTTATACCTTCAAAAACCTCACTGTACTTTCCCCTTCCAACTTTCCTCACAACTTCATAATCATCTTGATCCCTGAAAAGAAACAAACACAACAAAGATAAATATAATTCTCCACAGGATAATCAAGCGAGACTGAAATGTTTTCATCAACACTGCAAGAAGGACGAATTTTGGCTTGTAACAATAAGCAAATCCACGGATGGAATCCAACAAAACTATGCTAACTTATTGTCTTGCACTAGCACCGTAACATAACATACTATTAGTTTCAATCTGTTCAAATTATTTATCTCTCTTTATAAGTTTCATTTGCTTAATAACACAAATTTAGCTCAACCAGGAAGCTAATTTCAACATTAACCAGCAAAATGCAGTCCCCAGGTAAATCAATAACTCGTTTTATGTTATTTTTATAACATCTCTGCAAAAGGAAGACTAGTATTATATTCACAGTTAAACCATACACGAAGAAAAGAATCAACTGGGAAGGCTCTCTAAATAAACAAAAGCACTCAATCCCCTTTCGTCTCTCCGATTATAATTTTGATACCAAATCACTAGGTAAACAAGTTAAACTCGATGAATTACACGCTAATCCCGAATTCAACACCTAATCCAACAAAGACTTAAATGAAAGCTAGAAACGAAAGACAAACGAATCAGATTCTCCACGAAAATTGAACTAGCAAAATAGAGATGCAAGGCGAAATAAAAAGGCACAGTGTAGGGAATTCAATAAATCGCGAATCGAATTTCATTACCCCCACTGAACAGCGAGCGATTCGTAATCCCAGTACTCCTTGGGGCGGAGAACGTTGACGTCAGCATAAACACGAGCCTTGGACATGACTTCGCACACACCGAGCGTTCGATCCTTGATCTCCTCCGCTTCTCTGACGACGGCGTCCGCCAGAGATGGAGCGGCGGCAGCGACGGCGCTAGAGCGGGAGCGGACTCGCCGACGGGAAGGAGAGAGGAAGAGGAGGAGGAGGAGTAACCGAGGGCGAGGAGAGAAAGTCGAGTGTCATAAGCCGCGAAGAGGGCGGGTGGTTTACCTCACTTTATTTATTACTCCCTCGTTAATTAAAATGACATTTTAGCGACTTATTTTTATTCATAAAAAGATGTTATTTTAGATTTTATAGGAAATTTATAGGAAATAATTAACATAGAATTATGATATTTCTTTTTGAAAATTGTGTGTGTATTGAGGTTCTTTTTGAGGATTCTAGGTTTTCATTAATAATTTAATATTTTACTTTTACTTAATATGTGTGGCAAAATCTAAAATGATATTTTTTTTCTAAAACTAAGATAAATAAAAGGTTTCGTTGATTTGGGAAATTAAAGTTTAACAATTTTTTATTATTTGAGATTTTTTAAAGTATAACAAATGCCCAAAGAGTAAAAAGTGGGGTTTATTCCATTAAAAAAATACACTTTATTTCTTTCCAAAAACATATTCTAGCAAGATGCATTGCATACCTTTATTTTGAACAAAAATGTTATGAAGTGGGGGTGCCTCATGTCCTCTTTGTAAGTAGAGGTAGTCAAGGTTCGAAGCAAATCCTTAGATCTCGAAGTAATTGTGGAACTAGAAAATAAAATTTGGGTGAGCTGATATACTAAAATTTTCATATATTCATTTTTTATTAACAAAACTCTTATTCTTATTAAAATACATAATTTTTATTAATTTTTTCTTTTTTTCCTATTTTTTTTTTAAAAAAAAATTTACAAATAGAGCGGGCCAGAGCGGACCTCAGCCCGCCCCTAGTTACGTGCTTGCTCGGAAGCCCGTCCCGCAAGCATGTCCCAAATAAATATTATATCCTTAAATTAATATTAAAAATTTTAAAAATATATTTAGCTTCTACATAATTATTATAGTATATTTGAAAAAAATCTCAAAAAATCAACATATAAAAATTCTAAAAAATTATATAGTAAAACAATATATTTTTTAACTTTTAGAAATCTTTCTATCTCTTTTTAATTATTATAATTTTTGTAAATTAATTTTTTAGATTATTTTTTCAAACATGTTATAATAATCATGTAGAATCTAAATATTTTTAATGTTAATTTACGGGTATAATATTTAAGCGGGACATGCTTTTGGGACGGGCTTTTGAGGTAGAGGATTTGCTTCGGTCAAGGTTCGGTTAAGAACCAGTGTTTCAGAACAGGAAAAAAATTAAATTATTTTTAAAAGGAATTTATATTGGAGGTTTATCTTCATCGTCCATAGGAATTCCTGATGTACCGCTTGCCAGCGATGTCACCGCTTGTTGGCCCTGGACTCCGGGTTTAGTCTACGTTGTCTCCTACTGTTTTGGGTTAGACTCGTATGTTCGACTGGGCAGTCTGGTCTTGGAATTACTACATAATAAAAAAAAATCAACTATTTTTTAAACAAATTATTTTTTAAAAGGAATTTGAGTTTTCATATTTTCTTATACAAATAGGTGATATTGAAAACAAAAGGGGAGAATTTAACATTTTTAAAACAGTTTTTATATATAAAAATGATGTGGTTCTTTGAAAGAAAAATAAACTTGTAAGTGTTTTTTTGGAAAACTTTATATTTAAGGAATTAAGGGTAGTTTTATGAAAACTAACTTATTTTAAGGGTGGCGTATGTAATTTACCGTTACAATTTTGTTACAAAGACAAACTTCTAGTGCCGATTAGATTTGTGTGTTCGGTAAAATGAGTGTGTTTTTTTTTTCCAAATTTTGAGCAAAACCCAACTAGTTTAAGAGTTTTGGTTTCGATTAAGGCTGTGTTTGGCGGAAGTTTTGGGAGATTTTTCAGCTTTCAACAAAAATCGAAAGCTCCGGGTGCGGTGTTTGGCGGAAGATCTCTCGGAAGCTTTTTAAGATTTTCGCGAGATTATGGTAGCTTGCAAAACGCCCAAAATGAAATCTTGGGGTGCCAAGATTTCGGAGATTAGGAGGAGCTTTCGGATTTCTCAATCCATTTTTGCCCTCGTCTCGCCTCTCTCCTTCCAAGTTCTCCACATCGCCGCCTCTGCTCAGGCTTCTCCTCCTCGTCACGAAAGGTACGTCACTGTCCTCCTCTCCTGTTCAATGCGGTTCACCGGCGGCCCCATTACATTGGAAACCCCCTACGTCGGCTCGTTATTCCTCGACGTCGAGATTTCTAGGGTTTCGGTGGGAATGTGGGTGGCTACGGTTTCGATTTGGGGGTTTATGTGGTTTGTAGGGTTTCGGTGGAAGAAATTTTAGGTTTTTTGTTTCAACCGATTTGGGGGGTTTGCTTATTCTTTCGATTTCTAGGGTTTGGCCGGAAGAAATTTGGGGTTTTTTGCTTATTGTTTCGATTTTGGGGTTTTTTGTTTGTTAATTTGTGTTAATTCGGTTCCAATTTCTTCTCCCTTGATTGTTCATGCTCCCATCTGTCTATGCGATTAGTGTGTTTGAGGGATTCAAAACCTGTACTCTACATCAAGCAGATTTGGTTTGGTTGAAGTTGAGGAAGAAAATGAGGCGTTATACACTACTCAGCCATTGCTAATATCACATGAACATACAAACAGATAGTGGAAAAAATACCATGGTTTTGTTTATACATCCACACTGATCAATGGATAAAATGCTATCATGATTTATAATGAATAATAACAATATATTACACTGATTTGTCACAGATTTACAATGCTATCATGATTTAAAAATGCTATCATGATTTATAATGAATAATAGCAGTAGTTCTTTGCTGCTGTCATTTGAGAGATGAGGATTTGTATCAACATAGATATCCATTCCTTTCCTCTAAAATTTGACACAAAGATGTAATTTTACTGCATTTCAGCTTCTAGGATTTTTTTTATCTTCTGTACAATCTATTCAAAAGTATCATTGAATCAGATACAACTTATCTGCATGGAATTAGATATTACTTAATCAGTTTCACTTCAAATATTTCACTATATGTTGTCATTCATCTCCTGAAATATGCAGTGTGTGGTTGAAATCAGTGTTTGGCATTCGGATGTTGGCATAAATTGATTGCTTCTGTTATCTGTCATTCCTTGTTTTTGCATTGCTTATTTCCGCTCTTATTTTGTTCCCTCTCTTTCAAACATGCCGTCGACAGTCTTTTCTTTTTAGTTGATGTTTGGGATATCACCCTTTTGGTTAATGTCTGTTCAAAACTATGTCTTCTCTCAATCAGTACAATGAATAACATATGCTGACAAGTGACAAATCATCTCATTTTGTTGGTTGTAATTGCATGGGGAACCAACATATTGCTTCATTGCATTTTGTAATTTCTGTCATTCTGGTGATCACACACTAACGCTCTTACCATATAGTTTGGTGGTTTTATATTATGCAAATGGGCCCTTTACCCTAGTTGATAATGCTTTTTGGTATTGTTTTAGCCACATTGAGTTGTCCTTTTACAATCATGGGAGACTCCGACGTAAGTTGGCCCAGTGGATGTCCAAAAAGGTATTGGTGGATAGGAGGTGACGAACCTGTGGAGCCATGGTATGCACATTACGCTCAGGTGATACCTCTTACCTCATATACCACCTCGTCCCATGTTTCCATTATTGATGTTCGTTTATGGACAAAGTTTGTGACGCTTTCGCATATGGCAGCATGAGGAGGTCGGGGAGACCAGTGCTCAGCAGGAGGTGCAATCCACCCTCCACGTTGGTAACGAAGAAAACGTTCCTCCTGCTCGCCAGGCACTCGCGGAGGTCAGGCAGCCAGTGCAGGCCGCTCCTGTCGTTGACAACCCACGTATGGTGGAGATGGAACGCCTTATTCTGGACCTTACTGCACGTCTGTTCGACGTGGAGGCTCGTGAGCAGCGCCATGAGGTGGAGCTCAATAGGGTCACCAACTTCAACGACGACCTCATTAGGGAGCTTGCCCAACTTTCATCTTCCTACACACTGTTGTGGGCCAATCTTGTTGGTTCAAGGAACCGGGAGAAGAGGAACAAGTGGATGCACATTGTGATGGGGGTGATCGCCCTGGCTGCTGTTATCAGGAAGTGGGAGGCGCCGGCAAACGAACTATGTTGTTAAGGAACTGGGGATGCTTGTGAATGATGTCGTAGTCTTTTGTATGAAATCGGCCTACACTACGGTTGTAACTGATACCCCTAGGACTAAGTCGTCGTAGTCTTTTGTGTCGCTTTTGGTTGTTATGAAGCACAAACTTCTTGCACCGTGTGGTGGTACCTTGGATGAACACTGGTTGATAAGTCCGTAATGGAATCGTACAATGTATGTAAATATTTCTATGTAATGCTTGTTGGAATGTTGGTCCCATTTTGGTGTTCGGCTAGCATGATATGGAAACCGGGGGAATTAGAAAACATACACTTATAAGCACACACTTGTTTACCATTGCCTGCACTACAACTATCCCGCCATTGTTTGGGAGCTAGTCCGTTCCATCCTCTGTTGCGGCCCACCAACGCCTCCAGCACATCGCTGATGGACTCGCTGATCGTGCTCATAGATGGTTGGAAGCGCTCGCACGTGTTCCTTTGTGATTCTCCCCAAGCCATAGTGTTAACGAAGATTGCAACTTTCTCTCAAACCGACATGTTGATGGACTCTCGGAGGCCGAAACGATGTTGGAGCACCGAGCACAGACGATTAAAGACATACTTAGGCATTCGAAACACTTGGATTGACCGAAGGTCAGACTCGTGGGAAAGAATATCGTTTACCCATCTGTCCCCTGTGTACGCTGAAATATAACAGGGTACCTTGAACAGATGCTTGTAGTAGTGACGTGCCATCAACAAGTGTTGAAGCATCATGAGCAGCCATAGTAGCACAGCTCGTCTCCAGCACCGTCGACCAGCTACTGCAACTGTGGGGTTCCTCATGGCGTACTTCATGCATACAGAACAGTACCATGTTCAGGAACCGACATGCCATGCAAAGAAGATTCATATAATGCGTGAAGAACATAAAAACGGGAACATATATACACAGACATTACAAATAACACAATCTATTGTCATAAAAACACAAACTCAACCAAATCTCATATAGCATACACTCAACCAAACACACTCAAGCCGAAAACGTAAAAAAACAGTAACGTCAATCTCGAAATAGTTTCAACCAAACTCATGGAAAACATATAAGGAAGTGTCAGAGGAACAGTCACGACGATGTCTACACACAACCACCGGTGTTGCGAAAGTGAAATTCCAACCAAGCCAGCCTTGAGGTATTGCGCTTGCAAGCCAAAAAGAGTTTGGTTGTGTCTGGGTTAATCAGCGACCCAAAAGCAAAGCACCACAACAGGCTGGTATCCTCAATTAGCCCCTCCTCCACCATCTGATCTAGAACTGCCATGACGTCAACAACGACGTCTTTCTGAGACTGTGATGCCTGGGTTTCTGCATGTATAGCTGCTATCACCTCCCTGCATGTCTCCTGGACCACCTCAACCTGCTGATCGAACAATGACGACCCAGTCGACTGCCTTGTACTCTTTTGCTTCCCATGGAGACTGTTGCCCTCCACTGCTGGCCTTTTTGAACCCTGTTGCGGCAGCGAGCTACACCCGACAGTTGTGACGGGTGTGGGCTGGGCAGTCGCCACGGGAGCAGAGGTGCTGATCTCGCGCACCATCTCCTCGAAGTTGTCCCCACCCAGCTCTGCCCCAAGGTTGTCGAAGTCGATGTCAATGTCTATGTCGAAATCTCGTGCAGGCCGGTTCGGAATTTGCGTCCCATCTGCGTCCTCGCATGCAGTGGACATGGGGTGGGGAGCCTCAACTGGATCCATAGACGGTGCAACACAATGCTGGCCAGTTGCAACCGTCCCGCCGTATATCTGGTCCCAAGCGTCTTCCACTTCAGGTGGGATGCCTTTCTTTCGGAATCTCCTGAAGTTCCCGTTCTCCTGCATCAGACAACAAATGAATCCGTTTAGCTCCAAATCAGGTTTGAGCTTTCATGGACATGGGTAGTTCCAACTTGTATATGAAAGAAAATGGGTCGTCTACCTGAATTTTCTTATCCCACCATTCCTTTGTTGCGTTGATGGTCCCCTTGTGGCAATCCCACCCGAGACCAGTTTCCCCGTGTTTCAAGTCTTTCCCGTCCTTCCATCGGTCTTTCATTGTGTCGTGCTTGTTCTTTAGAGTGTCCTTCCCACACTTCGTACCTGTGACCTCATCAAACTGGGTCGTAAGCTCAACCCAATTGAATGCCTGTTCGCGCCCGTACTTACGCTGAAAGGCAATGAGGAGGTCGAGGAATTGAGTAATCAATGTTGGGGTCCAAGGGTATGCTTTGTCTTTCGCAGCCTTGTCCTTCGAAGCCTTGTCTTTCTTTGCCTTGTCTTTCTTACCCTTCTCCGTCGTAGGCTTTTCATTCGGGGGAGGTGGAGCAGGAGTGGTAGATGACGACATGGTTATCATATTATCGTAAGCTGCAATCGACACATATTCACGCCAAAGACACAACCAACAACCCAAAATGTCGAATAACTTTCTTTTCAAACCACAACCTCAATTTCAGCTCGTTTAATATGCAAAAATACTCATGAAATGGAAGCGAAATCACACAAGCACAATTCGGTTAAAACGAGACAATAAACCATCAAAACAATCCCCAATTCCATCACAGCGGGACTGCCTAATCTCTGATTTATGCGTTTGCAACAAGTTCACATCATAAACTCTAACCCAATGCTATCAAAGTGGAACCTATCACGAAGGCTCAGCGACATCAATTGAAGTGGGGTTTCATGCAACCAAATGAATCACAATTGGGTTACCACATGTCAATACAATCAATCAAACCCTAACCCAAATCAATCCGACCTAACCAAATTCAATTACAGTAATTCGGGAACCTTTCAAACCCTAACCAAATTCAATCGGGAACATACCCTAACAAAATTCAATTAAAGTCAATCAAAGAACAAATCCATCGACGAATCAAGCACAATCGAACCTAAAGGTCAATCATCAAACAAAGGAAGAGGAGGATGGAGGGCGACGTACCAATTTGCGCCTCTGTCGGAGGGCCGACGACCAGCAAAGGTGACAGCGCCGACAAGGGACCGCGATGACTACAAGAGGATGCGGCTTGATTCACGGCCGGCGTCGATGGTGCTTGCGCAAGTCGTCGCCGTGTACTGACCGGAAAGGGAAGAGCGCTTTGGTCCGATTGCCCCCGAGCAGGAGAAGGGTGCGCAGGAGAAGCGCTCACACTAGTGTCGGTGCAAAGGGTGAGGGAGTTGTGTTTTGGCTGTCGACAAGGGGTAGTGGGAGGATAGTACTTTTAAGGGTATTTTCGACAATTTGCTTAAAAAAACCCTAACAAATCTTACCCACACCAAACACCTTTCTAGCTTTTAATGAGATTTTCGTTCCCAAAAAACATAATCTTTGAAATCTCCATAATCTACAAAAAATACCCATAACCTACAAAATCTACATAATCTAGACAAAATCTACTTTTTACAATCTACTGCCAAACACAGCCTAAGATTTACCAAATGTGAAATTTGTTTGTTGAAATGTGAAAATTTCCTTCCATTGAGATTATTTGTTTCTAAAACTCGACGAACAGTGAAAACCCGAAAACCATCCAAAAACCTTTACCAAACAGGACCTAAAGTGGAGGTCGATTTCCTATTTGAACTGTTGGCGATTCAATCAATGAATACAAAGGGGGATTTGAACGTCCCAAAAACACTTGTGTAAGAATCTGCACCCTACGCTTATCTACACACTCATACAGCTTTCGGTTGGATCTGCTCAAAATCGAAAACCTCAAACATCAACCTCCTCACATCCGGCTTCCCGTACACGAGATACGACAGGCCGTGGAGGGCTTGTTGGACGGCAGTTGTGGCCGGGTTCCTTAGCCTCCTGTTGTGTTCGTAGGCGTCTTGGACCTGCTCGGAGTAGATTATGAAGCGATGAAGGTACTTCTCTCTCAAGTACCTGCCGCAGAACTTGTTCATCAAGATGCGCCGATGCCTCTCCTGCAGCCATTTCCCTGGCGCGTCAATGTGCTTCATTAGAAGCCTCTCGGCCATCACGAGATCCTGAAGACGAAGGCACGGGGGGTTGTTCAACACCCATCACAAGTTTGCAAAATACATCGATGTAGATCAGTGTTCATACCTGGATCTTTTGGCCAATATATTCCAGCCGCTCGTAGCAAAACCTAGGATGCTCGAATTTGTACGCTGATGGGTGCATAAAACAAAGCTGTATATATTCATGAAACGAATGGAAATCAGGATCCCTGTTAAGTAATGACGAATTTAGCGAGTAATTTTAAAAGTTTACCTGTAGTCCCAGGCCAAGCTCAATGTTTCGTGCTTCGGTTATCTCTGGGATTCTATCTGTCATTGCTAAAGGATAACCAAGTGCTTTCATGACTTGGGGTTTGCTATCGAAATCCCATATGTTTCCTCGGAACCGATGCATGCCCGGAGGTACACAGGCCCTGAAAAGCCTTGGGTGAGCAAAGAGAGCATCCTCCGGAGGCTGCAGGCATGATCCAAGTATAAATTCGGGAGGAATAAAAACATGATGAAACTTCAATATAAAAACATACCTACATAGGCCATCTACAACTACAATGTGCAAAAATAATCACGGGATTTAAGTGATACAATTTTGTAAAGACGGGATGTCATTTTGTTAACGGGGACAAGGCGCAATTGGCTTATTTGTGCAAATGTAATTTTAAGTTGTCCTATCAGCAAGCAAATGATACATATGACACCACAATACATTCTTAAATATTGATCCATTTTCCATGAACAATTTCTAATACAAACAAACCGAAAGGCTATGATATTCGGGTTTTGAAAGAAAACTGCTAAACATAAGAAAAGAGCAAAATCAAAAGGGATAAATGGATCCAGAGACCTCTTCATTTTTAATTCTTGTCATGTTCCTACTCTTGCAAAAACAGTAAATCATATTCTCAATATGTTTCATCTTTGTTAAGTCTATAAAATGTAGGCAGCTATCATGATTTTTCTCAAGTTCGGACTTGTTTGCTTCAGAATGGAACATGTTCTAGCTCATAAAGATTGAATGCCAATAACAAGATTACCTTATAGGTTGCAACTTCTTGCCACTCTAGCTTTCTGCCTTCAAATTCGACAGAAACATAATCAACATCGTCGAGTTGCCTTCTTAACTTGGGTTGGCATTCCTCGTCCTCTGGATCCATCCCAAACACTTCAAACAGTACACGATAGACTTCTGGCATTCCAAAGCACAAATATATAGCCCCAAACAATGCCCAAAATACAGACCTGCCAACATAATAAAAAGCCTTAGGGTTACTGAAAGCCGAAGAACTACCATACTAATACATTATCAGCTCTCAATCCAAGCCTAAGATTTGCCTTAAGAAATTGTGCAAAAATATGAGAATTTTTTTGCCTTCAGTTAAGCTAAACCCGGAGACATTAGCAGATCTCGATTCACTAGAGAAGCAAATTCAGCTAACTATACTTGTCGGAAACCTATGGCCTATGCATCACTGCAACTGTAATTCATAGCACATTTCCAATTTCACATATGATGAATCCAATTAGGAATTAGGATAAATTCACAGCCTTCTAAAGGCATTGGTTCAATTGACAACCTAAAGATGGCATTCCAATTTACAAACTCACATCAAACTTATGGCCTATTCAGCTAACTATACGCGTCGGAAACTTATGACCTATGCATCACTACAATTGCCTCTATTCAAAACACTAGTCTATTAGCTGTAATTCATATCATTTCCAATTTCACAAAATGATGACTACAATTAGGATATAATTCACAACCATTACCTAAAGATCACATTCCAATTTCCAAATCCAATAGAATTCAGACAAATTCAAAGCTTACTTTGCAGGGGGCTCGCGCTCATTTCGCCTCAGGCGATCAATATCGTCGTAAGGATACACCAAGTTGTGCAAGCTAGCAGCTTTAAACCACTTGGGCAAAAACCTCTTCCCAATCAACCCAAAAACCCTCTCCCTCATCGGCCCGGGAGACTCCCTAGGGTACCTCTGCAAGAACAGCTCAGCTAACCCTAGCTCAAGCACATACTCCCCCAAAAAGGCCAATCTCGAATGCCCCGATTTCACATGCCTGGCATTCACCCTCTCACAGGAGGCGTAATAAGGGTGCTGAAACGCCAAATACAGCAGCGTATCGAACTGTTTCGCCGGATTCTCGTCGCCGTAGCTCTCGGAAGGTTCGAGAGGGTATCCGAGGGCCTGTTTGGCCTCCAGGAGGTACTCATCGATCCAGGTCCTGTCGGCATTATTGAGGCGCGCGGAGGGGAGGCAGGAGCTCAAGAGCGGGAACGATTTGAGGGACAATTGGGGGCTGTTGAGGAACCGCTGCACCAATTTGGCGTCGTCTAGAGGGGGCTTGAGGATGAATTTCTTCGGAGGGGCTCGCTTTTTGGGGGAGATGACCTTTTTGCGCTCGGCGAGCTCCTTGAGGAGGCGCTGGGGACTGGTTTTGGGGAGGTCCTCTTGGGGATTGACGGCGACGGCGAGGATCCGGGGAGAGTTAGGGCGGCGGGTGGAGGGGCGGGTCCGGAGGTGGATGAGTTTGAGAGGGAGGCGAGGGAAAGTGGAGGAGAAGGTGAGGGTTTCGAGTGTGGGGAGGGGTTTGAAGGAGGGGGAAAGCTCCATGAGAGGAGATTGGGAATTAATTCGTGTTGGTGAGAAAGGGGGATTCCATGGAAATGGTGGGAAACAGGGGTTTTTGTGGGGTTTGAGACTTTGAGCCGAGGAGGAGGATAAGGTAGATGTGTGTTGTGTATAAGATATTTCTTGTTGGGTTGTTTTGAGTGGGCCCAATCTGTTTTGGGCCGAGATTTTTTTTAAAGGGATAGGAATTGGGCCGGGCTTTGATCTTTAATGG
Organism: Persicaria tinctoria; assembly: GCA_037127255.1. NCBI lineage: Eukaryota > Viridiplantae > Streptophyta > Magnoliopsida > Caryophyllales > Polygonaceae > Persicaria > Persicaria tinctoria. The sequence goes on along the minus strand of JBANSL010000019.1, from coordinate 4,876,073 downwards.
GCTACATATTTGCTGGATCTGAGCTAGTCCGGAGTGGCCCACGTACTACCAAAGTATATTGGTAGCTTGGTACAAATATAACTTTTTTTCGGAATTCTATCAGTCTTAACTCTTAAGTAGTGATGTAGATAAGGTGAGTAGTTGAAGCTCGACTCGATAAAAGCTCAGGTTGTCTTTAGCTCACTTATTTGGTTAGACGATCGAATATGAGCACTTTTGTAAACTCGTTTTGAGCTCGAGCCAATAGCTTGTGAACTCAAGTTTGACTCGTTTCGAGCTCATTTCACGTGAAGCTTGATTTTGAGCCTGTTTAGGTTTCATATTGAGTTTTTTTTTTTGGGTCCTCCAACAAATAAAATTACCAAGAAAATAGGATACTACTCATTAAAAATAACTGTGATATTAGATTTTCTTTCGAATAATTGTTGACAGAAACTTCTTAGGATTAAAACCATCCTTGTTAAATTGAATGGGTAATTAAATGGATAAATGCCCATTTATGTTGATAGTTTTTGGATTTGCAGTTTTCTTTAATGTTAAAATCTGTGAATCGCGCCCCAAAAAACGCATGCCGTTTTGGCCGGGGATTGAAAAACATTCTCTGATTATATTTCTAAGTTGTCAGTTGTATAAAACAAGTTGGGCAATACAAATATCTTTAAAATAAGTGCTGGGACCAAAAAAAAAAAAAACTGTTTAATATACGGTTCATTTTCTCAAAAATCTAGACACATTTTTAAGTTCGGTTTGTTCGAATAGTTCGAATTTTGTGAAATTTTTAAAATTTACTTTAAATTAATATGTTCTCAGCAAATAAAGCTACTTAATACTAAAAAAAATTTGGTTCGATCTCGTTCATTTTCTAAATGAGCCGGAAATGAGCACATTTTAAAGCTCGAGTCCAAATTAAGCTCGGTTCATTTATAAACAAACTGAATATAAACAAGTAATACCAGTCTCGTTCGAGTCGAATAACAACCCTACATAAGGAGGATGACAATGTCTTACAACTACATCATCTAAGAATTGTGCGTCGGAGAAGGAAGGGTTGGCACCCGGTGGCAGAGTCAAGATTTCGGTAAGGGGTGCTAAAAAAATCCGTGAATTTTTTTTTTGTGTATACTTATTAAGAAGATTTTTTTAAAAAAATATATTGAAAAAACACTAAAAATTGTGCTTTTTTAAAAAGTAAAAAGTGAAGGAGATTTGAACCAAGAACTTTTGATTTTAATTCTTCTTCCATTCCCACTTGAGAGAGATAACACTCTTATTTCGAATATCATTTAAAGATGTTATATTACCTTAAAAATCTAAATATATGCACACAAAAAAATCTGCTTAGGGGTGCTCGAGCACCCCCTAGCTCCGCCACTGTTGGGCGGAGCCCTACACCGACGTGGGTTGGGCGGAATTTTGTTTTGCATAGTTGTCTCTTCATCATCTTCAAGGCTTTCTTTTTGTGCTTTCTTCCGGCTTATCATATGTTGTCTTATTACAGTAATTTGTTCATCTAGTCTTGTGAGATTCTGATTTTCAAATATAATTTTGTATCTCTTTGTCCATACACTCCACCACGAAAAGGTCAGAGTAGCAACTTGTTATGGTTTTAGTTGTTTTATTAGTTCTGACTTATGAGGTTATCGTCTTTATATTTTTGTTTCTCTTATCGGTATTTCTTATTATTCTTTCAATACCTTTATCCATAAGTCCAGTAATTTTTAAAGTGATCGGGCATTCTATAAGAAGATGATGTGCATCTTGTACATGTCCATTCTTGTATTTGGCTACTTGTAAAATGAAAGACACTATGATCCGTTCTTATCGACACCGCTTTATGTCATATCAAACACACCTCAAGTCATCTACAAAGATTCTATCAAATTCTAAGATGAAACATGATCCATGCCATGCCTTTGATTGTGACTTGTGGGGTTCATACTTTGTACATTGTAGGCTGAGGGCATTTAACTTTGAATAATCAACCCTCCTTTTTTTTAAATGATAAAATAGAGTAACTTTTAAGAGAAAGGTAGGAAGCAACAACAGTAAAGAGAATGAGAGAGAATGAGAGGATTAACAAGTAGATATGGACAGAGTGGCCAGCAAGGCAAGTTGTCCCCAATGTGGGGCACCCTCATCATAGAGATTAGAAACTATACAATATACATACATTTTTTATCTACCCAATTTTCTTCTTTAATTTTTCAAAAGACACATCTAATTATTACTTAATATACTATTTAGACTAATTCCAATGATTAAGTGTGTAAAAGTGATAAAAGTTTTTGAACACGAGAGAGGCGATGTGCGGGGTTCTATTCTAAAACAAAACCAACTGGCCATGAGATGAGCAGCTTGCCAAGTTTATATGTTGTTCAAGACATCTAAATATTGTCAATGTTGTTCAAGAAATTTCAATATTATCAATTTGGGACAAAACCCAGATTCCAACAATCCCCCTCAAGTGCAAAGACTTTTTAGGCAACAAGTTACACTTGCCACATGCGGCTGAAATTAATGAGAACCAATGCTCGTGACATGTCACAAGGCCAACAACTTCACTAATTCGAAGCTCAAACCGAAACTATCTGAACTCGGCTCTGATACCATGTTAAAGTCGGCTGCTGGATCCGATGGGGTCAAGACAAGTTGAAAGGAGGTCGTGTGCGGGTCCACGTAGGGAGATACGAACAACATACAAATCCAACATTGTGTCATCTCAAAACCAAGAGGAGTAACCCGTCAAGCTTAGATGTTGTTCAACACATCTCAACATTTTCAATGTGTGACATAATCCATATTCCAACAATATTTGAGCACTTTATGTTTTGGAGCATTATTTATATCAAAATATTTACATTTAAAATTTTGTACCATATCATTGGAGTTAGACATTCAGCCTTGTTCCAGTACTATTACACAACTTGTTACAGTACATAACTTAACCGTGTATTAAGTACTGTAAAAAATAAGCATATATCCCTCCCACTTGAAAAGAATAATTAATGTGTTAGAAATTCTCAACCTACGAGGCTCAAAAACTGATATCAATGTTGTTGAAAGGCATGCTTCTTAGTTCTTACATATGCAGGCCTTTATCTGTATTTTGTTTTTGAAATTAAGGCATGCTCCTTACAAATGCAGGCCTTATCTGTAGGTTAATTATAAAAATAATAATAAGTTAGTGTGCAAATTAAAAAGATTAATATAAATAAAGGGAATCTTTTGCTCTTCTTGTGGCAGACACCCTCTCAACAAGCCTAGCTTCCTCCTCCCTCCTCCTCATGTTTCTTAAACTTTTGTTAAATTTCCGAAATCTCCATCTTATAATGTAAAAACAAAAATAATGTGTCAGATTTATTTTATTTTTATATTATATGGTTGAGATTTTCATATTAATACAAAATATAAAAGTTTTACTCAATCTTATATTTTGTGGTATTTTTCAAACCCTACTGAAAAAGACCAAGTCGAGCTATTTTCGAGCAGAAATCGAACTATACGGCTCATATATACTAACCCTATACCTTATATTGCTAATTGATTTTACAATGAAAGCATATCATGATTATATATATTTTTTCTATTAGGTAAGAATTTGATATATTAGACAACAGACTTTTTGGTAACTCAATAGATCGACGAATCGACAGACAGTCTAACCATCAATATACAACACACTAAATAACACAGAGCAACCCACTAAATAACATAAATCAACACAGATATCAGCTGGGTTATGTGTTGGCCTAACTTCTAGCATAGTTAACGAATCAATATTGACTTTGTTTAATATCTCTCCGCCTAGCAATGCCAATTTTTTGGTTCCGGAATGCCATGTGATCGATCGAACACCGCAAAATTGACTCTTAAATTATGTGAATTGAATCAAGTGCTTTGATTTGAGCAGGTTCATGTATTTTGCATTAAAGATATTAATTAAGTAATCTATCAGATTTCTCTTGATCATGATATAATCTAATTTTAATCAGTAATTTAATGAATTTGTTAGCCAATCAAACAAGTTTAATATTTTTATAAACCAAAGATTCCAAAACAAACATCAATCAGATGAATTAGTTGGCGTGTCATTCAAATCTTCAATCTCATACCACCAACCCCATTCAGAGAGGGCTTTACATCATCACAATTGATCAAAACAAAAACAAAACAAAAAAGATTAATCTCAACTCAATTTCAAGCTAAGTGCTTGAAACAGCCAAGGTGGGTGCTGCTTCATCCTCTCCTGATTCATCTCTATCGAGTTCTGCGACGAACGACGACTGAACTCCCATGTCGAATCCCTCCTACTCGGAGCAATCCCTTTGTTTTCAATCCGGCTTGATCCGGTTGAATTCGAGGAAGACAAGCTCTGACCCGAACTCGAACCATTCCGATTGATTTTGTAAACTGAAGGCCCAAGAGTCAGCTGAATTTCGCTCTCTTCTATCGCCTCTAGACTATCCAAATCATCGATTCGTTCCCTCTTCTGCGTCAGAAGAGGGAACGAGTTCCCCATGTTGTTCATCAGAAGCTTCTGTTTCCCATAGAGACGATGAAGCTCATGAACCTTTATAAGGAAAAAACACGCACAATATTAAAAATTAATCTTACATTAAATAAGTTTTTAACTTGTAAAAAAAGTGACAATTCAATTCAAATTACCTGTTGTCTGAAGATCTCCTCCTGCTTTAACATGGCCTTCTTTATGGACTCTTTATCGTTAGACCTGAGAAGCTTCTTCTGATCCATTGTGGAATGCCGAAATCATCAAAATCGCGCAACTTGTAGGATATATCGATTCCTTGAACAAGTAAGCCTGATGGGGATAGGACAAAGGGATCAAAGGATCTAGATATTATATATGGAGAGAGTGAAATTGAAGGCGAAAACGGTGACCACAACAAAACTATCACCAATTCGACAATATGAAATATCTAGCTAGCTAGCTTCCATCATTCTATGGGGCCATCAATTTCAATCACTAGAACTTTTCTAACAAGCTATATGTGACACACACATATATGTGTAGCTAGCTAGATATTTTCGGAGGCCGGTAAGGGGTACTTATATCACTTTCATGAGTGACATATACATATATATATATAACACAAAGTTTGAATGTAACATATATATGCTAACCTGTGATGAAGGAAGGGGCTATGGCTTTGTATTGATGAGACCAGTTCAAACTTCAGGGGGGATGGAAGAACAGTTTTAAACTAAAAGGGTTAATTTTATAAGGATGAGGAATTGGAATTCAGAAATCAAGGAGGGGTGTTTGGAGTAGAGGTTAGTGGTGATTTAGCCAATCTGATTCAAGATTTATGATGATGCCTTTGGACAGTTCCAGCTCTACAGGGCTATTTAAGAATAATTTAATTAAAGTAATCATGGGTTACACTCAAAAAAAGAATAATTAATCATGGTTCATCCGTCATCATCCCTATATAGTTATGTATTTTCACTAATGGCTACCTAACTTCTAATATATCGTTTATTTTAACTAAATTTATTCACCCTTAATTTTGAAAGAGTATTAGTATTTATTACCAGTGATGGTCGCATAAATTGCTAGAGGGGGCACAAAATTTATTTGGAATTTTTTTTCTAGGTATATATAATAAAGAATTTGTTTTAAAATATGTTGAAAGAAAATCATAAATTATTATATAAATATGATATTTTATTACAAAAATTCGTACAAAAATTTAATAATTATATATATATGTGTGTGTAGTATGATCAAGATTTTTTAAAAAATATTGAAAGAAAATTATAATTTTTTTTAAGAATTTGTCATTTGTAAATAGAAAAAAATTGATAGGATTGCAAAGTGTGACAACAAACTCATCAATTGTGGTTTAAATATGACATTGATAGTATAAAAAATCACATGAATAAAAATTATAAGAATTTTTTAAAATATATGTGTAACATAACGAATAATCTTATGAAAATTTTAAAATAAAAATTTGATTTAAATATGACATTTATAATAGGAATAAAAAGTAATGCAAAAAGGTAAGCAATGAGGTTTGAACTCATGACAATTGCACTACTTTTGCTTCCCGTCCTCTCTTTACCAATTAAGCTAGACAATTTTTGTGTTTTTTTTACATTTTTTTTACATACTACGAATTTCCGTAGCCGAAGGGTGGGGCGGCTACCACCCCGCGCCACCCCTTGTGGCCGCTACTGTTTATTACACTTGTTAGCTTATCCTATATATTGAAAAATAAAAGTGTTGGGAGCAACCTAGTTCAACGGGTCACATGAGTGACATTTGGAGCAACAGATCAAGGATTGAATCTCATCAAGGATTGAATCTCATCAATACAGTATGGGAGCGACCTCTCAAATTTCTAATGGTTTTCTTGAATTGTGTCGTTGTCTTTTTTTTTTTTAATTATTATTATTATAATAATAATTATTATTATATAAAAACAATTTACAAGAAATTAGTGGGTAACCGAGATACTATATGGGCACCCACTCCCTTAGCGATAACAAAGCTAAGTCTAGTAAAAATATAATTGGCAACACGAGCCCCAACATCCTGAGATATCGAGAATTTCTAAATCCGCTTCAGCAAAGCTACAACATTGGTGAAAATGTGCATTGGTGAAAATTACACGTGCATTGGTGAAAATGTGACGTCGACCAAGGATGGTTTTCCAGAAATTCTGAAATAAGAGGTGGTAAAATTGAAAAAAGAGGAAAATTAAGGGTAGCTAAATATAATTTATAATCTCAATGGGTACTAGATATTCAACATAGTTGTATAATTGGTAAAATATATAGGACATAAGGAATTTAGAAGATATTATAAATATATTAATAAAACAATGATGGATACTCAGGAAATTAAATGAGAATATATAACAGCTTAGCTTAGCTATATGTGCAATTATGCATGAGATATAATCACATGCATCCTCCAAAGTATATTAATTATATATATATATATATATATAATATTCTCACTTATAAAATGTCATTTCAATCTCAAACAGATGCATGTCTTTGTCCCAAAATCATTTCAAATAAATATATATTAGTCCGTATATATTATTATTATTATACTATAATATATAGAATAAGTTAAACACCCATGACATAAAATTATATAAAAATGTATAATGTATGAGAAATAGAGCAATCGATCGTGCGGTGGCAACAGGCGGTGGTCCCGCTGACACGTCGATCCTGACCGTACGATCATAAGAGATTGTAGGGAGGCCGTGGAGGTGGAGCACCGAGCACCTCTTTGAATAGGGGAAAGGTTATGTATTGACCCCAAGATCTTCAAATCCCATCTTTTAGTTTTATTACTAGTATTATATCGGATTCAATAGTTATACTTATTTAATATTTTTTTAACAAAAATCTATATAATATTAGCTTACATAATTAGAATATAAAATATTTCAAAAAAAATTATCCGTGAAATCGTATTATAATATGCAAAAAGATTATCTTCCTTTTAAAAAATTTTTGGACAAAATTATACTCGTTTGACAACATACTAAAACAAAATTCCTTCAATAACCATTCTAATAAATTTTACATGTGAATGTTTAATTTGATTAGTGAAGTAATATGTTATTTTTTCCTAAAAATATTATGTCATTAAAAATAAATATTTTTTATTTATAAAAATCATTAAAATTGGTATAAAAATAACACTTATTATTCTTTATAACTTTCTTTTCACATTCTTGTAAGATAACTTCATTTAAATTATAAATTAAAAATAGTTTTATTTAATTAATAAATCATATTTTGGTGAAAAAATATTAAACTAATAAGTAGAAATTCATTTATTGCAATATTTGTTTCAAAATATGTAAATTATTGTATAAAGAGGTACTTCATCTCTTACTATTGGACCTCTCCGACTCTAATCATCTTTGAAAATTAATATCATTGATTTTTTAAACGTGGCAGAATAACTCATGCTTTAGTATTGTAGAAAATTTTGTATAATTTTGAAACTGATGTAACCCGGCCTCTTTCAAACAGAAGGTGGTGTCCACGGATAAAGGAGGGCGACCCAAATGCCCTCTCGTGGCTACTAGACGGAATTCATCCTAGCCAATTATAAACACCACATGGCCTTCATTCCCTCAACCCACGAGTCTTCAAGACAACGCCACGTGGCCACCCTGTCCTGAAATTTGGCATTCGAATGGATATGTGTGTCTCACCCTATAAAATCAGGATTGAAGATAGAAAGAAGGAGTTTTTTTTTGGAGGGGAGACGTTTTGTCTACGATTTACGATCATCGATAGTGCGCGTCTGAAAATTAGCCTTGGAAGTTACTTCCTGACCGTTGTACAGGTATAAAGTCGGCCTAGGCTTCTAAGGAGGGAGGAGTGAAGGGAAGGTAAAGTGTCACGGAGTTCATGATAAAGGGTTGTGATTAAAATCTCCTCTTTTCATCTAGTCATGGTGAATCCGTCTTAGGAAGAGGAAAAGACCATGCAATGTATACCATGGTTCAGCGGCCCAGGTTAGGACACGCGGTTCAAAAAGTGACCATGTGTCACAAGTAAGCCCACCGACCAAAACTGCGCGATCTGGTCAACGGGCTTAACACAATATTATTAACAAATATAAGAGTAAATGCTACAAAATCCTAGATAAATTAGCTTGCGGACGTCGTCGTTTGAGGCAAGTAGGAGCGGTGGGAGACCGGAAGAGCGAGAGCGAGAGGGAGACCGGAAGAGCGAGAGGGAGACCGGAGGCGAACTTGGAAGGTAGGCAAGATGTCGTCGTCTCTGGTGGGCGGTCGCTCTCTTCCTCTCTCAGACCTGGCTGACGGCAAGTGGATACTCGAAGAAGGAGAGCGGGGAGAACAAGGAGAAGCGGAATCGGAGGAGGACAGAGGGGCCGATGAATTGGAGGAAGAAGGAGAGCGGGGAGAACAGGGAGAAGGAGAGCGGGGAGAACAGGGAGAAGCGGAATTGCGAGAGGATCTTCATCGGCATCGTCTTCGCCCTCCAGATCCAGATCCCGTCTATGAGGTTGGGGGTAGGGTGGCTCAAAATGGACCCGATCCGATCCGACCCGGAAAACACGGGGTCAGGGTTGACTCGAGACCCCTAGGGGTCGGGTCTCTGGTCGAATTTTAGGAAATCACGGGTCAACGGACGGGTCGGGGTCAGACTCGGCGGGTCTCGGGGTTGACCCGTTGACCCGGATTTAAAAAAATAATTTATTGTTGTGTGTGTGCAGTGTGCTTGCCCAGCAACCTGTTTCCCTCCATGCACTCTTTTAATTGATTCTTTATGTTCCTATTTTACCCTTCATTCATGGCACATACTCCCATTTTGTCCCTACGGAGTACGGATTTTTTTTTTCCCCGATCCCTTGAATAGTTTTTTTTTAATAGAATTTGAAAACAAAATATTAAATCGACCACCCTTAGACCTGAGCATGGGCCGGGCCGGCCAGGCTTGGGCCGGGCCTCTGACATTTTAGCGGCCCATTGTACCGGGTCGGGCTTGGGCCATGCCCGGGTTTTGGGCCTACTACCTTGTCCAAGCCCGCCCTTGTTGGCGGGCCGGACCGCCCACCGGGCTTTTTTCTAAGAAATGATTCGGGATAAGGAACCCTACCGGATAGAATTTGGTTATGTAATTTTATGGGTATAACGCACGCGCAATATCAATTCTTTTTTCAATAAGAAAATAATTCAAATCTCGAGTTCGGGTCGGGTGGCGGGTCGCATTTTTAAAAATCCCGGGCCAACGGGTTGACCCTCACCCGGAATATTCGGGTCGGGTCGACCCGGATGAGCCACCCTAGTTGGGGGGCATTGTTTTGTGGTGGTGGATAAATCACTAATTTCACGAGGGTGGGGGACACTCCGTAAATAGAGGCCAAAAAAGGGCCCATTGGGCAAATTTTCTCTATAAACAATTTTTGAGGTTTGAATTATCTAGTACATGTTTATTCCTTAAATTGAATTAGAAGCATCTAATTAATTAGTTAATATTATCTACCTTATCATATATACGTAGTATAGTTTGTCCTCCAAATATATTAATTAGCCTTTCTTGTGTAGCTATAATGGCATGTAATACTAATACTATATTATTGGATATTGATAGTGCTCAATTACAGGTAACTACTACGGAGTATGTAATTAGGTTGGCCCTTCAATTAAATTAATGGTTGCAATTTATAAAAACAAATCAACACTTAATTAACCTCAGGAAATCAGTCTCTATCAAACCTAGTTTTTGGGTCTTTAATTAGGATTGAATTTGGAGAGAGATTTTATGCCGAGGAAGAAAATATTTCCATCTTTTGACATAATCCGTAGCTAATATAGTAAGGTTTAGATGAAATTAGATTAGACTTTGACATTTGCTGCAATTTTGAATGGTTCCCTCCAACTTCCAACTGATTTAAATTCTTTTCAACTTTAGGAGAAAACGTATTAGTAGCTTATATATCGTATGTGATAATTTAAAGATGTTTTTGTTTTGAAGAATACTGAGATTTACGGGTCAAGAGGCTTTGTTGACTGATAACTCCAGATTGACTGACAAGATTGATACATAAACTACAAATCTACGAAAGATAAAAATAAAGGAGAAACAAATTAAACACCCGACAAAGGAAACTCTAAAGAACCCAAAATGGAATTAATATGTATAACTGATACAATGCAATAGTATTGACAAAGATGATACGTAATGATCAATATATATATGACATGAGTTTGATCCCTCTCTCATAGTTTTTAGGCATAAATGTTGTAAAGACCAGATTTCGGATCTAAACCCTAGAACAGGTATAATGGAGAGCTAAGCACAAATAAACGAAAGCGAGAAAGAACACAAAGATTGGTGACGCAGTTCGGTTAGCCTACTCTGCGGAGCCTTAAGAGGAAGAGACTCAAACCCATGAATCCACTAAGTATGATCGAATACAAGACATGGATACAGATGATAGACGAACTAGAAAGTAACCCTAGATCTAGCGGCTCAGGCAAGCAGGTAATCAAGGAGAAACTCGAAGAATAGGAACAAATACTCCCTTTCACTTCATCTGAGAAGACGAAGATGAACAGAAGCTGGTGAAGAGTCGAGGTTGAGCACCAAGCAGCTTCTCCTTCCTAATTTGAGCTCGGACTCCTTGGATCACGTCAAGAGCTTGAGAATCAAGCTCGTCGGAGTGTGGAACATCAAGCGTCGCCGCGGATCGCCAAATCGCCTCTAGGGTTTCTCTCTCTCTCTCTCTCTCTCCCTCTCTCTCTCTCTCTCTCAGAAGCGGAAGCGATGGAATGAAGCTCTCAACCCTTTAGGGTTTCCAAAGGCGAGGCTATATACCCGAGCCCTAACTAAAGGAAACGCATCGTTTCAGCAAGCAAGGACATGGGCTTAAGAGAGCCGTTGGAAGCCTTCAGAAACAAATGGGCCGAGAGAGCAGAGAGTTGGGCCTAAGCAACAGAGATGGGCCGACGTCTTCCGCTTCAGCTTTGAACATAGAACCTCTTCAAGTCAGCTTGGCACGATAGAGCCCTTAGGCTTGGCCGAGTCTCTTCCACTTGAGCCTAGCCCGAGCCACCTTAGATCCTGGTCCTAGTTTGCTAGCCTAATCATCCAAGCATCCAAAGCCCCTAGTACATATGCATCTAGATTACATTAGGCATAACAATTTGCCCTCCTAATCTAGCCACCATATGTGGTATTCGATCATTTAAATACTGGAAATGAGTTTAAGTCTTCGATCCGTCCGTCCTCGGCTCGTGTACCTGCATGGTTAGTGAACATCAAGTATATGAAGAAAGTTCATGCAATAGTAGAACTTGCTGGAAGGAACTATCTTCGTGCCAAAGTCAGCTGGGTTGAGCTCTCCCTTGATCTTCTTGACATCCAAAGCTTTGTCTTCAACCCTGTGCCTTATGAAATGAAACCTAACATCTATGTGTTTGGTTTTCTCATGATACATAGGGTCTTTACACAGATACAAAGCACTTTGGCTATCCATGTTTATAACAGGTACAAATTTCTTTCTGAAGATCTCTCCAAGGATGCCTTTCAACCAGATAGCTTCCTTTGCAGCTTCAGTTGCTGCCATGTATTCAGCTTCAGTTGATGATAAGACAACCACATATTGTTGTTGAGACTTCCAGGATATGCAGTTGCCTGCCCAAGTGAAGTAATAGGCAGTGGTGGATTTCCTTGTATCCTTGTTGCTGGCATAGTCAGAGTCCACATAGCCTTGGAGATCACCAGCAAGTGCATAATCTGAGTACACAAGGCCAAGATGATTAGTGACATTCAGATATTTGAGCAAATATTTCATAGCATTCCAGTGTGGCATTCCAGGATTGGACATGTATCTACTAAGAACACTAATGGCAAAGGCTAGATCAGGCCTAGTACATAGCATAGCATACATGATTGAAATTTTGAACCAACAGCAACATCACAGGGAACATTAGACATGTCTTTCTTTTCATGCTCAGTTTTAGGGCATTGGGCCTTTCTCAGAACAAGATGCCCTCCTAAGGGTATAGGTGAGGATTTAGAATCAAACATGCTAAATCTTTTGAGTACTTTTTCAATATAATCAACCTGGGAAAGCATAAGTTTCCTCTTGGGTATATCCCTAAGGATCATGACCCCTAGAATCCTCTTGGCATGACCAAGGTCCTTCATATCAAAGTGTTTCATTAAATTTCTTTTAGTGTCAGAGATGATTTTCATAGATGCACAAACCAGAAGAATATCATCCACATAAAGCAGAATAAACAGAGGAAATTTAGTGGTAACACCTTTGATGTAAAAGCAGGAATCATATTCACTACTAGAAAACATACTCATCAACACACTCATCTACGTGGCCTCTATGGTAGATCTCACCTCTATTCTACACTAAATGCTTACTATATTAGCATCTTGCACCAAATGTTTAATTACAGCTCTATGTCAATTGTTCATTTTGACTCCATTAACTCTTGGTTCAATGGGATATTCTTTACTTTGGATTCATGCTTTATCCTTGGAGGCATGCTACAAGATTCACACCAAACCCGGCTTCTACCTCAACCATCCATCTATGCATCACTTTCCATCAACAGGTCTTTCATTTTAACAACTATGACTTTCCTTTGTGGTTTTGTTATGGTTGTTAGCCTTTCTGGTGCTTTCTGCTCTAGTCAAACCCTTGGCTTGGACATTAAATTTTTTCTGAACCGCCTAAATACAATAGGCCTTGGTGCCAATACTCAAAATTTACCTATCACTCGTTACAAACAGGATACGACAACTAACAACAACAACTCAGAATTCTATCTAATCGAAGAATCGTCGGGGTTTGTATTTCTGCATTACACAATTACTCAAACACTCATAGAGATAAAAAAAACCTATAACAATGACCCGAAATCTATCAAAATGCACATTAATTGGTGAGTCTTTACTTTTTTAAGTAAGATTCTAACCTTCCTAAGTACCATTTCTCCCACAATTAGTTATAATGAAGTTTACCTTCTGGAATGTAAGGGGCCTAAGTAGAAAGAACGTTTGGACTCACATTGAATCTACCACTAAAGCAGAACACATAAAAATATTAATGCCACTAGTACAGAATCGACGTCTTTCAGGGGTTTTTTTACAAAGCTAACGGGAGTTATTCAACTCCTTTTATTTCGCTGGCTGATAAATATCTATCAGGAGTTTTATAAAAACTCCCGAGAGATAATTTTCGGTTAAGATTTTTTACAAAAACTCCCGAGAAATAGTTGAATCGGGTTAGACGTTTATACTTTTAACTCTCTCAGGAGTTTAAAAAAAAACTCATGAGAAACGTTGTTTTTTTATTAAAAAAAAAGGGGTTCTCTACCCGGTTCGATAATGAATCGAGTAGAAAGCCCCCACAATTTTTTTACTGTCTTAACAATGAAAGCCAAGGAACATACGAACAATCCATGAGATCTCTCCAATATAACCAAATAATGAAGGAAGGCATTAGTACAGATAATCAATTACCCATACTACCATACTTGTTTAAACTAAAAATGAAAATCTACCAACAAACATAAGTGACATTACAATAGCAAGTTAATGACATTAGAGGAAAATTGTAACAATCGTAGATATAAACTAAAGCCTGATGCAAGACAATCTCCAAAGCATAACAAATAACTTTAAAAATTACATGGTAAAAGTGATTAAAGACAAATAGAAGACATAAAAAGCACTCAGGAAAATGGTAATCCATACTCCTTGGTTGAAATGAAATGATCTAAGTATGTACATTGATAGCCTTGTCCAGTTCCCAAAATTCCAGAGAAGATGCATATTCCCTGAAGGTATTGTATAGTAATTAACATGAAATGATTAGCAAAAAAGGCGAACATGTGGAGAATGGGTATGAATTTATGAATTTACCTGCCAAACGATGGTATGGCTAAGAATGGAGGAAGGCAATGGTGTTGCAATTGCATATCTTCAAATAACGTACGACGAAGGAGCCTCTAGACTATCGCACAAGATCAAATTTAGCTTTAGTATAATTGATCAACGTGTCAGGCAACCAATGGTAAAAATGCTTGCTATAATTCTCATTCAATAAAATTTTACATAAACTGGAGTAAAGAGTAAAAAACCTCCATGAGATCGACGAATGTAGGAGCTATCATTGCAAAGCATCCACCAATCACCAAAGCATCAAATGTTTGAGCTCCCCACTGAACATTGATAAGGCCACCAAAGACACACTTGCCCAAGTTATGCTAAAAATGAAATAATAGCAGCTCCTGAATCCTATAAGAAGAAAAAAACGCAAGACGTTTATGGTCTCATGAGGCAGCAGCAAAAACATCCTAAATATCCTCCTTTTCGAGCTTTTATTTGATCAACAACTAATAACTAGAAAATGCAGCAACGGAACCAAAATTACAATCGACCTAGTTGGAAGTATATGTCATGTCTCCAAGGATCAAAAAGTTTTGACAGATGATTAACCGCAGAAATTAGAGAGTAGAAGATACCTCAAGAAGAGATACTTCTGCGCCCTTTTGATGTATTAAGCATTGTCGATTTCATTGACATGCTCCTCGAGTACCTTCCACTTCATGAATTAAACAATTTCATTGAATGACCGTTAAGGGAAACACATGAATAAGATATAACTACAATTTACAGTAGTATACATTTGAATGTTCAAGCCTTTAAACCATCTAAAGACATTTACACAAACATGATTGATTAACCCAAGCTAAACCAACTACAATTTACTACATGTCACCAACTACAATTTGCTACATGTCAAGATATATGAATTGGCCAATAGATTATATCAAGTATCACTTCCCTTGAAAAGAACACTTGAGTTACTCGTAAATCTAAGTTATCAATATCCCACAGAAATCAAGAAATTTGTTCAATAAGATCAAAGCTCTAAGCCTATATATGCTACATGAAAATCATCAAATGATACCAGAACTTAGAAGATAATTCAAAACAAGGAACCCAAACAATGCCAAAAGAGAACAGGCAGAAGCTAAATCTTTGATATGGTAAACCTTGTGGCAGATCAGCACTAGAGAAGAACTAAATCAAACACGTTTGGTGCAACAAGAACACAATCACATAGAAAACATTGACAGATACACCAAAAAAAGCTTCAACAGTCCAAATCTTCACTTAGAATGTTGTAGAAGCATTATAAAATTCGATAGGAACAAAAAATAAGAAACATACCGCCAAATTTGATAGTCAAACGCCAAAAGCCACCACAGAAACCCTAAAATACATAATTTGGAGGCAACATCACAACATCAGGAAAGATGAAGGAAGAAATAGCAACCTCAAACAAGCGACATAACACAAAATCACCAACTGAATTAGGGCAAAGACAGCAGCAATGTTTGAGGGCCTACAAAACCCCAGAATTACTACAATACATCATCAATGTTTAAGGGCCAACAAATATGTGAGACCTGCGAAGAGCGAGATCGACAAAGGCCGAGACCCGCAAACCCTAATTAGGGGGAGACCCCAAAATCCCCAAATACAGAAGCACATGCCAACTAATTCATCGAAGAGGATGAAGTGTAGTACGAACCTGGGAGCCTTATTAATCGACGAGGGCGAATACAAAAGCAGACGAACTAAGAGATGAACACCAAGATCGACGAGGGCGAAGATGGCGAACACAGTGAACGAATGACTAACCCTTCTCTGCAATTGGCGTGGGTAAAGAGAGCGAACAGCCTAACCACCGACCCTCCTCTATAATTGATAGTTCAATGTTGGGATTTTCAGCGTTGATCGTCCTCAGAAATCGATTGAAATTGATCGCAGGATTCGCACCATATAGACAGTTATTCCCTTTTTTTTATTTTCGGTTATATTATCGTAAATATTGAGACATGTTTCCATTTTTTTTTTCCAATTGCAATATATCTATCTATTAATATTATTAATTCTGCTAGCATTTTGCTGACGTGTCACGCTCACAATTAAACTTGAATTTTTTTATTCAAATGAGCTTTTCTTATTGCAATATTCTCATAATTCGTCTACATACACTGAACTTAAATTTGAATCTTGGTATATTTTATTTTTGGAAATTTATACTCTATATAGACCCATATCCAATTGTCAGTTTATAAAATGCTACGGAGTATAAATTAACTTTCACATATGTTCATATTTTCTCACCAACCATGCAACTATTTCATTTTCAAATAAATTAATCAAAGATGTACTCGGCTTGCTTGCATTCATTATCTTAACATATTGAATTCATTTAAATATTTGTTTATTATATCATATTTATCCCAATCATGTTAAAATTTACTACTCTCTCTATTCGTTTAGC
This sequence comes from Persicaria tinctoria, assembly GCA_037127255.1. Lineage (NCBI taxonomy): Eukaryota > Viridiplantae > Streptophyta > Magnoliopsida > Caryophyllales > Polygonaceae > Persicaria > Persicaria tinctoria. The sequence goes on along the minus strand of JBANSL010000019.1, from coordinate 4,859,221 downwards.
TAAATATGTTGTTTAATATTCATTCACGCTTTGTTAGGATGGTAAAAATTATATAAAATATTATTTTTTTTCATTTTTTTTATAAATTAATTTCGATAATAGGTAATCTATTTATATTATTAATTCTACTATCATTTTGCTGATGTGTCACACTCACAATTAAACTTGAATTTTTTATTCAAATAGTATTTTCTTATTGGTCAATATTATTGCTGAAATTTTAAAATATCTGTTTCTTATTTTAAACAAATTTGTTTCCTATTTTTATACGAAAATATTATTTAATTTGATATGTTGTATGTCAATTTGTGATCTATTTTAATCGTCTACGTACATTGAACATTCGTCAAGTCTTGGCTGATTTTATTCTTGGATATTGAAATTGTTGATTTATCATACTTAACTGATTGCAATATTCCCCACAATGTCTACATACAACGAACATGTAATAATCAATTTGTAAATATTCGATTTTAAAAATTAATTATAAAAATCAATTAGAGCCAAAAAAAGTGTTTTTTTTAATTTAATTATTTTAGACATCTTAAATGACTATCGAAAATAAATAATATTTTAAGACTCACAAGCATTACTAATGCTTATTTTACATCTTGGATGAGGCTTCTTAGATCACTTTTCTACCTTTAAGGATCTTTTTTTTTTACCATCTTACCTTTATTTTCATTATTTATTTCTCTCTTTCTAACCATATTTCTCATGAAAATAATGAATAAGTTATGTACATCTACATAACTTCACTTCAAAATTATTCACACAATCATGTGCTTATGATTTTTTAATATTTGTACGGGAGCTCATATTTTACTTTTTAGATCTATGCTAATGATAATAATTATATATTTATTTCAAATTATATTAGGTGGTGTGTTTGAGTATTATTACTACTTTACCTTATTAAATCATTTTCAATATCTTTATCATATCTCTTTTCAACTAATTTATAAATTATAAAAAAATACTTTATACATATTTTTGTTGTAAACACGTATATATATTAATATAGTATTATATAAATATATAAAATGATGTTCAAATTAAAATGGATCAAGCTCCCATGCCTTTAAGGCACGAGTATTACACTATTTTGATTTCTAAAATTTTGTGGCAATAAGATCGAGAGTTTGTTAACCAACAGCAAAATCCATCATTTATTATATATACAAATGAAGAGTAGTGAATGACTCAGCTTCATCCAATCACCGGAAAATTAAAAAAAATACATATAATTCTTTTTTTTTTTATCTTAGTCCAGTTCGATCAACAATTCGTTTTACGTCTGAATCGGGTATTGTATGACTCATTTAAGGGATGACCCCTAAATGTTGATCGATATCAATATTCTCTCGTTTGTATTATGATTTGATGATTGCTATCAAAGATCTAGCTAATTTAATTTATCACACTCATTATATTGTGCAACTATATGGGTTTTCATCACATACTTTAGTGGCAAATTATTATCCCCTTCATTGTTAAGCATTTTGTTCACTTATTCACCCCTCCATTGTTCACTTATGTTAAGGAATTATTAATTTGATTTATTTCTTATATGCTATGGATTTTATATTATATATATGTTCCAAAATATTAAAAAGAATAGTACTACAATATTGTACATTATGTTTATTTGATGTTTAACTAATCCTTGGAGTAAAATCCTAAACGGAGGTACTGAAAAAATGACCCATTTATATCGACACAATAATCTATTCAGGTATATTATGCTCCATATCTTGGTGCAATCATGTTGATTGGCTAGTTGTATGTAAAACAAAGCCAAAAGCATGATTGAGCATAACTGGACGGATAATGAATTAAGAAGCATACCAACCTTAAGAAGAAGTTAATGTGCCAATAGTCGATGAAGTTATTTTAGATAATGTGAGGGTTCCAAGTGAAGTTGACGAGAGTCTGATGTTAATATTCAAATAGAAGAGAATGTTTATGAAATCAATGTACGTAGATTCAAGTGCAAACGAAGGGGAGACAAATGAGCCTGAAAATTATGAAATTGACGATAAAGAAGATGATTTTATGATTCACAACTATCAATTTCGCATGACAAGTTATTCCTATATTCCATCATTGCTAATTTTTTAATGACCGGGTGTGTTTGGATTCCCAATGCATTATGTTTATAATTAGCATAATCACTTATAAAGTGTTTAGTTAAAAAAAATTTAAGATAATTAAAATAACGTAATTTTAAAATAAAATACCTTATCAATTGTATAAATTAATTTTATTATGTTTATAAAGTAATTACAAACTTAGTGCTTGTTTGAATGAGGTTAAAAATCCCAGAAATTGCAATATCCCATGAAGTGAGTTAATATATGCGTTTGGATAAGAAAACAAAAATTGAAAACCCCCAAAAGTTATCTTCTTCGGATATCTACTTCCTCCAAAATACGAGTGGAATTACCTACGGGGAGTAGGTAAGATTTCTTCCACCCTTTTATTTTAATAAAATCTCTATTTTACCCAGTAAAAAAATCACACCATTCGTATATATCCCATCCTTCAAGGATATAATAGTAATTGCATATAAATTTCTATGAAACTCTCTTGAGAAACCAAATGAAATGTGCTAATTTAATTCACGAGGATTAAAAGTTAACCAAACATATTTTTCAAAATCCCAATGATTCCAATTTAAGGGAATTGGACTTCTCGTAAATTAAATTCTTCGGAATTGTATTTACCCTTTTTATCCAAATGAGCACTTAACAGTTAACACTATTAAGTATTCGATTTATACAATCTATACAATATTTTAAAATACATAAAAATTGATTAGACAAACATTTTCAAAATATTAATATTTATAAGCATAAACATTTTGGAATTCAAACATATCCGATATAAAAATTAAATGATTACAATATATGGAGATTAGTCTATCAATTTGAGGCCAACATATTTCGAAAATGGCAAGTTTTTTTAATTTAGAGTGCCCAAAACTATCAATTTATGTAGATGAGTGCATTCTATATGTTTAAAAAATGAAAATCCAAATATTTTTAGTCATTGTAGAATTGTAGAATTGATGTAAAGTCCTCCTTAGGGTTTTCATTCATTGATATAACATATATATATATATATATAGGTTACAAAGGTATTGGGCCTTAATGGGCTTTTAGCCCACTATACAATATTAAGACCTATGTAATCTATCAAACCCCCGCAGTCGAAACGGGAGGGGTCCTTACAGTGAGACTGGAACGAAAATCAATGAATAACTGTCGAGGTAAACCCTTGGTGAATATATCAGCGTACTGATAAGAGGACGGGACATGGAGAACGCGGACATGTCCAATGGCAACCTTGTCCCTTACAAAGTGGAGATCAAGCTCAATGTGCTTCGTGCGTTGATGCTGGACTGGGTTGCTAGCCAGGTAGACGGCGGAGACGTTGTCCGTATAGACCAGAGTGGCCTTCTGAAGGGGACAACGGAGCTCAAGGAGGAGGTTCCGGAGCCAAGAGCACTCGGACACAACGTTGGCAACACCCCTGTATTCGGCCTCAGCGCTGGAGCGAGATACGACGGACTGACGCTTGGCTGACCATGACACAAGGGTGTCGTTGAGCAACACAATATTTATTTTTATTATAATTTTGATGAATCTATAATAAAAAAGATTAATGTCATTTTCTAAAAATATTATTTATGCAATAATAATTCAAATATGTCAAATATTATAGCCATATCCAAGAACTCTTGAATATCTTTACAATACTTCAAATTTTATTTTAAATTAAAAATCATAACTATATAATATATAGATTTATAATTATATTATTTATGTATTTACATAAATATTAAACAATTAAAAATAAATAAATAACATTTGGCCTTCCAAAAAGTGAAGCCAAATTTGGCCTTTCTTTTAGAAATAGGCCAAAAACAAAAAGGTCAAAATGGTTTTTGGCCTATGTTGGGAGGAAAATTAGGCTAAAACCTATTTTTTGGCTTACCATGGGAGATGGCCTTAGAGGGGGTAGAATATAACCGAGCAAGGCTTGGAAGGACGTATCGGACGGTTGAAGAACATATGATTTTAATTTTGTATCTCCATAGTCTCCACACCTTCTCTTTGTAGGACATCCTTAACTCCTTGGCAAGAGATTTATTGCTTTTCTCTTTTGCCCGAAACCGCCCTTCTGCCGCTTTCATTAGCTCCACCATTTCCTTTCACTTGTGATATGATGATCCCTTTAATTCCATAAGTCCTCCACTTCTTATCACCACCGGCAGCTTGAAGCCAATAGGCTTTGTTCATCGTCTATAGATATCTCAGAATGGGACTCTAGAAACATGGTACATAGTGTATTAGATCGATCCTACATATGCAAATGGGAAAAGAATCAATCTTTAGGACATAAAGAGATTAAAAAAAAAGGGTAAAATGACAACCATAAATACTTAATATAAACCCACCAGACATTTTTTAGGTCGATCACCCACCCGAGTTGGAGGGTTGTAAGTCAAAAGGCACTGATTGCACTTCATTTCCATTGTCGTCTGGTGATGACCGGCGAATGTTGTGGGACAACGCAGCCGAGAGTAGTATAGATTTTCATCTGCTGACCAATCTTCTTTGTGAAACCATTGATAAACCCCCAATGGAAGACAAACCTATAACAGAGACTAAAAATAGAGTGAATAGAGAAGAGAGTGAGAATTAATGGGATAATTAAAATCAGTTTTCTTGTTTTTTTTTTTTTTACAGTAGGCAAACAAACGGAGTTGCTACTATAAGAGTAACGTAGCTCCAGGATCATCCTGAAGGATGATGTTACAAAATTCTCTATGAAAGGGGATAGACTGTAAGTTACAAATAATTCCATTCCTAGCAATGTAATCTGCCGACGTGTTGGCTTCTCTATAAATATGATGGATCTCTGCCATTTCAAACTTTGAGAGAAGAGTAGAAATGTCTTCAACGTGTCTCATGACTTCCCATCTCGGACTTTGTTGCTGCTTTACCGACCTAACCAACACTTGGTTGTCGCATTCCAAAATAATCTTCAAAAGGCCTTTCTCCTTAGCTCTCTGTAACCCCATCAAGACAGCTGACGCCTCCATTTGGATGACTGAGCTTTCATACATATCCTTGAAAAAAAACATCAATAATATAACCCTCGGAATCCCTAATGATCCCACCTATCTGGCTTTTACCAGAAAGGTTGACAGAACCATCTACATTAATTTTGTAGATAGTACGATCAGTTTTCTTGTTGATGGAGGACGTGATCAGGCTGTTATTGCCACGATCTTTTTAATTTCTAAATTAAATATATTTTTAGGAGTAATTTTAAAGTAACTGCATAACTGTGAATTGGAATTTGAAATTTGCGCCAACTTATGAAAATGGGAAAAAATGTGGGAATTAAAAGTGTTTCCAATTAATGACTGATAGATTACATAGGTCTTAATATTGTATAGTGGGCTAAAAGCCCATTAAGGCCCAATACCTTTGTAACCTATATATATATATATATATATATATATGTTATATCAATGAATGAAAACCCTAAGGAGGACTTTACATCAATTCTACAATTCTACATGGTATCACAGCCTTTTCTTCCTCACGGAACCCTAGTTTGATCCTCCCGCCCCACCTCCTCTTCCCGTCGCCGGCGTCGTCTCCTCGTCGCCTCTCTCTCTCTCTTTCCCCTCCTCACCGGCCTCCCGTTTACATCAAAAAAAAAAAAAAAATCTCTTACCATGGCTCTCTACGATCACCAACATCACGCTTTCTCTGGATACTCTAGATATCCTACCCCTCGACATGTCGGTCCTCAGGCCTCTCTGACATCGCCTGACCCAGGCTATGTTCCGCCAGCTCTGCATCACGCCTTCTCCTCTACGCAGCCGACATCTTCAGACTCTTCTTGGTACATGGACACTGGTGCCACCTCGCACATGACGAACTCCTCAGGTAACCTCTCATCTATTTCTTTTAAGGGCCCTGCCCACTCTATTATCGTCGGAAATGGTGGTCGTCTTGCTACTTCGGGAATTGGCCACACCAAATTACAGACCCCAAACCACCCACTACACCTCAACAATGTCCTGATTGCCCCAAAGATTGTCAAAAACCTTATCTCTGTGCGTCGGTTCACTACTGACAACAACGTTTCCCTTACGTTTGATCCCTTTGGTTTCTCTGTGAACGATCTTACTACGGGGGTTACTCGCATGAGATGTAACAGCACCGGGGAGCTCTACCCTGTCACACCACCTCCTGCGTCCAGTCAGTCGTGTCCGGTCGCCCTCTCGGCATCATCGTCCAGCCTGTGGCATGCACGCCTGGGCCATCCCAGCGCTGCCATTCTAGATGTCCTCCGTTCCCAGAACCTTGTCACCTGTACTAAAGACCCACACTCTGGTTTATGCTCTTCCTGCCAACTAGGCAAACATGCCAGACTGCCGTTCCAACGGTCTTTGACCTCTACCCTTGCTCCCTTTGATATCATTCACAGCGACATTTGGACCTCTCCCGTGCCTAGCAAGGAGGGTCACAAGTACTACCTCTTGTTTCTTGATGATTACACTCATTACTTATGGGTCTTCCCGTTGCATTTCAAGTCCCAAGTGTTTCCTGTCTTTGCCAGATTCCATACCTACATCAAAACACAGTTTCACATGTCCATCAAATGTTTCCAATGTGACAATGGTCGTGAATTTGATAACAAAGACTTTCACTCCTTCTTTGCCGCAAATGGGATCTCCTATCGCTTGTCTTGCCCCTATACTTCTCAGCAGAATGGCAAGGCAGAAAGAATCATCAGAACCATTACCAACATGATGCGTTCTCTCCTCTTCCACGCATCTATTCCCCTTCCCTATTGGCCTCACGCCTTATCCACCACATGTTATCTCCTAAACATTCTCCCTTCCACTACCCTACACCATCGCTCGCCAGCTCAGACACTTTATTACGCCGAGCCTAGGTATGATCACCTTCGCACCTTCGGGTGCTTGTGTTTCCCAAACCAGTCCTCCACAGCCCCGCACAAGCTTCACCCGCGCTCCACTCCATGTGTCTTCCTAGGCTATCCGTCTGATCATCGCGGTTACATTTGCCTCGATATCAAAACCCACAAGATCATTCTCTCACGTCATGTCACCTTTGATGAGTCGCGATTTCCCTTTGCGTCTCCCACACCCCCTGTGTCTCCGTCAGAGTCTGAGTCACCATTCCCTCACTTCCTTATTCCCCAGAGCTCTCCCGGTGCTCCTGCGTCTCCCCCTCCCCCACCCCCCACCACCAGACCACACACCCGCAGCGTCTCCGGTGTCTTCCGACCCCGTCAGATCGTATCCATGACTACCACCCATCGCCCCACCATACAACCTCATGGCCTAGCAAAGCAGACCCCCCGCCAAACACCAATGTCGCGGGCGCCGCACACTGCTGCGCCCGCAGCCTATCAATTGCCCATGCCCCCAGCATCGCATAACCTACTAACGGCGCCCGCCGCAACATATGTTGCGCCCGCCGCAACACATGCTGCACCCGCCGCAACACATGCTGCGCCCGCCGCATCCCTCCCCGTCTCGCATCACCCACTTGCGGCGCCCGCCGCAGGGTATGCTGCGCCCGCCGCATCCCACACCGCCTCTGCACCCCTTACCCGCAGCTCTGCTGCGCCCGCCGCCTCCTCCCCATGCTTAGCCCCTCTTGCTCCCATCCGTCCCGACACCCAATCACCCTCTGCCTCCACCCAGACCTCCCTCTCCCGCATTCCCACCTCCCACAAAACAGCCCTCCAAGACCCGAATTGGCAGGCGGCTATGCTCGACGAATACAGGGCCCTTACGAAGAATGGTACTTGGGTTCTTGTTCCTCGCCCTCCTGAGGCGAACGTCATTCGTTGTATGTGGCTCTTTCGTCACAAGTTCCGATCTGATGGGACTTTGGAGCGCTATAAGGCCCGTCTTGTGGTGAACGGTAGATCTCAGCAGGCAGGTATTGATTGTGATGAGACGTTCAACCCTGTTGTCAAGCCTGCCACTATCCGAGTGGTCCTGAGTCTAGCTCTGTCGCGCAACTGGGCCATCCATCAATTAGATGTCAAGAACGCATTTCTTCATGGCCATCTGAATGAGACGGTCTACATGTTTCAGCCGCTAGGGTTTGCTGATGCTGACCGTCCGAAGCATGTCTGTCTCCTCAAGCGCTCTCTGTATGGTCTGAAACAGGCTCCGCGGGCTTGGTTCCAGCGTTTTGCCTCTCATCAGCTCCGTTTGGGTTTCACTGGCAGCCGTTCCGATTCGTCTCTGTTTATCTATCGCCGAGGCTCAGACTTGGCATTCCTGTTGCTATATGTCGACGACATCATTCTCACCGCTTCTTCTGATGCTCTTCGAACGTCTATTATTTCGCAGTTGAGTGCGGAATTCGCCATGTCTGATCTGGGTCAGTTGTCTTACTTTTTGGGAGTTGCTGTTCAGCGTCATGCGTCAGGTCTGTTTCTCTCACAGAGTAAGTATGCTGCAGAGATTGTTGCTCGGGCTAAGATGGTCAATTGTAATCCAGTCGCCACCCCTGTCGATACATCCAACAAGCTCAGTGCTCATTCTGGTCCTTTGGTTGATGACCCGACATTGTATAGGAGCCTCGCTGGTGCTCTTCAGTATCTCACTTTCACCAGGCCTGACATTAGTTACGCCGTTCAGCAGGTCTGCTTGTTCATGCATGCACCTAGGGAACCTCACTTTCAGGCTTTGAAGCGGATCATTCGGTACATCAGCGGCACTCTTGAGCTCGGCACCACGATCACTCCTTCCTCTAAGCTCGATCTTGTTGCTTACACTGATGCGGATTGGGGTGGTTGTCCTGACACACGTCGCTCCACGTCTGGGTACTGCGTCTTTTCATTTTTTAAACATATAGAATGCAAACCCTAAGGAGGACTTTACATCAATTCTACAATTCTACAATGACTAAAAATATTTGGATTTTCATTTTTTAAACATATAGAATGCACTCATCTACATAAATTGATAGTTTTGGGCACTCTAAATTAAAAAAACTTGCCATTTTCGAAATATGTTGGCCTCAAATTGATAGACTAATCTCCATATATTGTAATCATTTAATTTTTATATCGGATATGTTTGAATTCCAAAATGTTTATGCTTATAAATATTAATATTTTGAAAATGTTTGTCTAATCAATTTTTATGTATTTTAAAATATTGTATAGATTGTATAAATCGAATACTTAATAGTGTTAACTGTTAAGTGCTCATTTGGATAAAAAGGGTAAATACAATTCCGAAGAATTTAATTTACGAGAAGTCCAATTCCCTTAAATTGGAATCATTGGGATTTTGAAAAATATGTTTGGTTAACTTTTAATCCTCGTGAATTAAATTAGCACATTTCATTTGGTTTCTCAAGAGAGTTTCATAGAAATTTATATGCAATTACTATTATATCCTTGAAGGATGGGATATATACGAATGGTGTGATTTTTTTACTGGGTAAAATAGAGATTTTATTAAAATAAAAGGGTGGAAGAAATCTTACCTACTCCCCGTAGGTAATTCCACTCGTATTTTGGAGGAAGTAGATATCCGAAGAAGATAACTTTTGGGGGTTTTCAATTTTTGTTTTCTTATCCAAACGCATATATTAACTCACTTCATGGGATATTGCAATTTCTGGGATTTTTAACCTCATTCAAACAAGCACTAAGTTTGTAATTACTTTATAAACATAATAAAATTAATTTATACAATTGATAAGGTATTTTATTTTAAAATTACGTTATTTTAATTATCTTAAATTTTTTTTAACTAAACACTTTATAAGTGATTATGCTAATTATAAACATAATGCATTGGGAATCCAAACACACCCGGTCATTAAAAAATTAGCAATGATGGAATATAGGAATAACTTGTCATGCGAAATTGATAGTTGTGAATCATAAAATCATCTTCTTTATCGTCAATTTCATAATTTTCAGGCTCATTTGTCTCCCCTTCGTTTGCACTTGAATCTACGTACATTGATTTCATAAACATTCTCTTCTATTTGAATATTAACATCAGACTCTCGTCAACTTCACTTGGAACCCTCACATTATCTAAAATAACTTCATCGACTATTGGCACATTAACTTCTTCTTAAGGTTGGTATGCTTCTTAATTCATTATCCGTCCAGTTATGCTCAATCATGCTTTTGGCTTTGTTTTACATACAACTAGCCAATCAACATGATTGCACCAAGATATGGAGCATAATATACCTGAATAGATTATTGTGTCGATATAAATGGGTCATTTTTTCAGTACCTCCGTTTAGGATTTTACTCCAAGGATTAGTTAAACATCAAATAAACATAATGTACAATATTGTAGTACTATTCTTTTTAATATTTTGGAACATATATATAATATAAAATCCATAGCATATAAGAAATAAATCAAATTAATAATTCCTTAACATAAGTGAACAATGGAGGGGTGAATAAGTGAACAAAATGCTTAACAATGAAGGGGATAATAATTTGCCACTAAAGTATGTGATGAAAACCCATATAGTTGCACAATATAATGAGTGTGATAAATTAAATTAGCTAGATCTTTGATAGCAATCATCAAATCATAATACAAACGAGAGAATATTGATATCGATCAACATTTAGGGGTCATCCCTTAAATGAGTCATACAATACCCGATTCAGACGTAAAACGAATTGTTGATCGAACTGGACTAAGATAAAAAAAAAAAGAATTATATGTATTTTTTTTAATTTTCCGGTGATTGGATGAAGCTGAGTCATTCACTACTCTTCATTTGTATATATAATAAATGATGGATTTTGCTGTTGGTTAACAAACTCTCGATCTTATTGCCACAAAATTTTAGAAATCAAAATAGTGTAATACTCGTGCCTTAAAGGCATGGGAGCTTGATCCATTTTAATTTGAACATCATTTTATATATTTATATAATACTATATTAATATATATACGTGTTTACAACAAAAATATGTATAAAGTATTTTTTTATAATTTATAAATTAGTTGAAAAGAGATATGATAAAGATATTGAAAATGATTTAATAAGGTAAAGTAGTAATAATACTCAAACACACCACCTAATATAATTTGAAATAAATATATAATTATTATCATTAGCATAGATCTAAAAAGTAAAATATGAGCTCCCGTACAAATATTAAAAAATCATAAGCACATGATTGTGTGAATAATTTTGAAGTGAAGTTATGTAGATGTACATAACTTATTCATTATTTTCATGAGAAATATGGTTAGAAAGAGAGAAATAAATAATGAAAATAAAGGTAAGATGGTAAAAAAAAAAGATCCTTAAAGGTAGAAAAGTGATCTAAGAAGCCTCATCCAAGATGTAAAATAAGCATTAGTAATGCTTGTGAGTCTTAAAATATTATTTATTTTCGATAGTCATTTAAGATGTCTAAAATAATTAAATTAAAAAAAACACTTTTTTTGGCTCTAATTGATTTTTATAATTAATTTTTAAAATCGAATATTTACAAATTGATTATTACATGTTCGTTGTATGTAGACATTGTGGGGAATATTGCAATCAGTTAAGTATGATAAATCAACAATTTCAATATCCAAGAATAAAATCAGCCAAGACTTGACGAATGTTCAATGTACGTAGACGATTAAAATAGATCACAAATTGACATACAACATATCAAATTAAATAATATTTTCGTATAAAAATAGGAAACAAATTTGTTTAAAATAAGAAACAGATATTTTAAAATTTCAGCAATAATATTGACCAATAAGAAAATACTATTTGAATAAAAAATTCAAGTTTAATTGTGAGTGTGACACATCAGCAAAATGATAGTAGAATTAATAATATAAATAGATTACCTATTATCGAAATTAATTTATAAAAAAAATGAAAAAAAATAATATTTTATATAATTTTTACCATCCTAACAAAGCGTGAATGAATATTAAACAACATATTTAGCTAAACGAATAGAGAGAGTAGTAAATTTTAACATGATTGGGATAAATATGATATAATAAACAAATATTTAAATGAATTCAATATGTTAAGATAATGAATGCAAGCAAGCCGAGTACATCTTTGATTAATTTATTTGAAAATGAAATAGTTGCATGGTTGGTGAGAAAATATGAACATATGTGAAAGTTAATTTATACTCCGTAGCATTTTATAAACTGACAATTGGATATGGGTCTATATAGAGTATAAATTTCCAAAAATAAAATATACCAAGATTCAAATTTAAGTTCAGTGTATGTAGACGAATTATGAGAATATTGCAATAAGAAAAGCTCATTTGAATAAAAAAATTCAAGTTTAATTGTGAGCGTGACACGTCAGCAAAATGTTAGCAGAATTAATAATATTAATAGATAGATATATTGCAATTGGAAAAAAAAAATGGAAACATGTCTCAATATTTACGATAATATAACCGAAAATAAAAAAAAGGGAATGGATTCAAATCATATTTAAAATAGGAAACAGATATTTTAAAGTTTCCATAATAATATTGAACAATAAGAAAAGCTCATTTGAATAAAAAATTCAACTTTAATTGTGAGCGTGACACGTCAGCAAAATGCTCGCAGAATTAGTAATATTAATAGATAGATAGATATTTTTGGATATATATTGTAGAGGTGGTTATGATTTTAAAAATAAAAATTTTTAGAGATAAAATATTTTAAAATTTTAAAAATCAAACAATGGAGGTGCTTGTTTCTTAATTTGCCTTGTTGTCATGCATAAAATGGATCAAATTTTCATGGAAGCATACATGATCAATGTCTTACTTGAAAATCCCATAAAAAAAATGTCTCACTTGAAATTAAAACATCCCTCGATGTTTGCCAACAGTTTATATCATCGGTCGCGGAATTCAACCAATAGCATCTGTTATAGTCGTCGGGATTCAATTCCCACCACGTAAACCGCCGGGATTCATTTTCCCACGACTTAAATTGTCGTCATTTCCCAACGGTTGAAGCTATATGCATTTTCCAACGATTTTCGCCATCGATTGCGAGTAGTCAAAAGGTAAAGACGGATGTGACCATCGGGATTCAGCCACCCACGACTGGAACCGTTGACAGTAGGGGCGATGGTTTATTCTGCGGGCAAAAGACCGTCGACATTCAAGGCATTTCTAGTAGTTCACTTCTAATAAAACCAAGAGATCTCATGCAAGAGTCAAATTTTATGTTCCATTGTCTTGGAGACTGTTTTAGACCATAAATAGACTTTTTCAACAGACAAACATGATTTGGTTTGTTTTTATCAGTGAATCCCTTAGGTTGTTTCATGAAAATAGTTTCATCCATATCACCATGAAGAAAGGCAGTCTTAACATCAATTTGTTCAAGTTCCCAATCAAAGATAGTAGCAATAGCAAGGAGCAATCTCAGGGTTTTATATTTAACAATTGGAGCAAATATGTCATTATAATCTAACCCTTCTCTTTGATTAAAACCTTTTGCTACAAGTCTAGCTTTGTACTTAGATGGTTCACCAGATTTTATCCCTTCTTTGACTTTAAAAACCCACTTACAGTCAATGGTTTTAGCATGCTCAGGTTTAGGAACTAAAATCCAAGTTTTGTTAGCTTTCATAGACTCAAGTTCTTCAAGCATAGCTTTAAACCATTTCAAATAATCAGAGGATCTCATAGCAGATTCAAAAGTCTCAGGAATAATATTTTTGACAATCTCAGAAGCAATGTAAGCAAACTCAACAATATTAATATCATATGTATACCTTCTATTAGGAATTCTAGTTCTAGGACTCCTATCTCTAGCAAGTCGATAGTCATGCAGCACAAAATTATCAACAAGAGGCACAGATGAAACAGAAGAGGAAGAAGAAGCAGCATGCTCAGACACAGAGGGCCCAGAAGGAGAAGAACTGGGAGATTCAGAATCAGATTGAGGGTTTAGAGGTACTCCCTGAGTTGTGTTTTCTTCATTTGCTTCAAGTTGTGGCTCTTTATCATTTTCTCCTCCTAATTGTTGTGTTTGCTGAACTGGAGCATCAACTGGGATTGTTTGGTTTGCAGGAGGAGATCTATAGTGAGTTGGGACATAGCCTATCTCAAACTCATCATCTCCTTCTTCAGAGGTAGTGGATGACAGTAGCTGGTCATCTGGTGCAAAGAACTTTGAAGTCTGATCAGAGTTACATGTATTCTCATTTCTAGGTGTTAGAACAGTTTTTAAATGAAAATCAGATTCATTGAAGGTAACATTTCGAGAGATAATTACTTTGTATCCTCCAGGTTGTACTAGAAGGATCTTATAGCCCTTGACTCCTTTTGGATACCCAAGCATGACACCTTTGAGGGCCCTAGGTTGCAACTTGCCTTGAGAGACTTGAGCATAAGCTGTGCAACCAAAAGGTTTCAGGTATGTCAAGCTAGGTTTCTTACCAATCCACAACTCTTGTGGAGTTTTGAAGCCAATTACAGAGGAGGGAGATTTGTTGATTAGATAGGCTGCAGTGACAACAGCTTCTCCCTAAAGAGTGTGCTTCATGCCTGCTGTGAAGAGAAGACATCTGGCCTTCTCTAACAGTGTCCTGTTCATCCTCTCAACAGTACCATTCTGCTGAGGGGTGCCAGGCACTGTGAGTTGCCTTCTGATGCCATTCTCCCTGCAAAAATCATCAAAGGCAGTATTGCAAAACTCAAGTCCATTATCAGTTTTGAAGCATAGAAGTTTGTTACCAGTTTGAATCTCCACTTTAGTTTTCCAGGTTTTGAAAACCTGAAAAGCTTCATCTTTTGTTTTTAGCAGAGTGAGCCAAAATTTCCTAGAGAAGTGACCAATAAATGAAATGAAGTATCTCTTCCCAACAATTGTGTCCACCTGTGCAGGCCCCCATAAGTCTGAATGAACATACTCGAGGGGCTTGTTGGCTGTGTACAAGGACTTGGGGAATACCTGTTTGGTAGCCTTCCCAAAGACACAATTCTTACAGAAAGACAAGTCAGTAGGTTTTTCAGATAACAAACCATGCTTATGCAGATAATAAAGACCTTTGTTTCCAATATGACCTAGCCTAAGATGCCACAACTTGGTTAAATGAGAAGTCATGTGTCCAGAGTTGGCAAGAAGATTGCATTCATTTTCATGAGTAATAACATGATATAAGCCCTTCTTTCTAATGGTCTTGACAATGCATTTTCCATTCCAGAGAACTCTTTTAATGCCATTACTAGTGGTGATGTCATAGTTCATGCAATCAAAGACAGACTCAGACATAAGACTCCTCCTTAATTCATGCACCCACTTAACATCTTTAAGGGTGATAACATTCTCATCAAACATTTTCAGTGATACATCCTCTACCCCCTTGATGGCAAGAGAGTGATGGTCATCAAGTTTGACCACCCCTCTCCTACTCTGATCAAGGTTATCAAAGCAAGCTTTGGTTGGGGTGGCATGTATGGTGCAACCAGAGTCAAGAATCCAGGAAGATGGATTACTATCATCTGAAATACACATGAAAAGTTCATTAGGATAGTTACCAACATCAGACTCAAGCAAAGAAACAGACATAGAATTCTTGAGTTTATTTTCATCAGTCCTATTTTTCTTCCTGCAGTCCTTTATCCAGTGCCCAAGGTGTCCACAATAATTGCACTTGGAATCCTTGGGTACCTTGGAACTGGATTCAGGATTAGAAGCATTTGAATTTTCATCTTCCTTTTTCTTTTTGTTTTTAGACTTATTGCCCTTAGGTTTGTTTGTTTTAGCAAACAAAACCTTAGATTTCTCAGAGGTGTCAGATTTGACACCATGCTTGGATTTAAACACTTTGAGCATCTCATTCTTCTTAGAAATAGTCTCCACTATACGTTCCTTAGTGAGAGACTCTTTTGATAACTGAATGACATCCTTAAAATGATCAAACTGTGAGGGCAATGAGTTTAATAACAAAATGGCTTGATGAGAATCCTTAATGCTATCATCACATCTCTATAGCTCTTGTGTCATTTTTAAAAATTTATCCAGATTATCAGTGAGTGAAACAGAGATATCCATTTTAAAGGTAAAGAGCCTACACAGCAGAGAGATGCGACTTGGCAGGGATTTAGCAAGAAATAAATCCTCCAGGGCTAACCAAAGGGCCCTGGGGTCATCTACCTTTACTACCTGTCTGGACACATCATCAGTTAACATTAGCATGATTTCAGCATGGGCTTGTTCAGACATTTCTGGAGTGACTGGAGGTACTACAATAGTGGTGGGTGGTGTTTGTTGTACTGAAGGGTCTCCCGTTGGAGTTGTTGGTGGAGTGGCTGGTGAAACAACTCTCCAGTATTTTTCCTTGATCAAGATGGCTTTCATCTTGACCTGCCACATAGCAAAATCTATCTTGCCATCAAATGGCTTGATTTTGACGTAAGAATCTGCCATGGTACCTGAGACAAGAAGGAAAAACTAGGGTTAGTTTGTTCAACTGAAGCTTAACAGCAGTAAATAAGCTAACAGATAGTGGAACTAACACATAAACACAGAGAAAACGTTTTGAAAAAAACAGGTATGTTTTGAAAAACGGTGTGGTACGTCGGACGGGAGAGGAACAGCGCCCAGCTAGTGGACAATATATGCGGCCTACCAATGTCCACGCCCCCAGATCTATTTCCCACGGCTACAGAGACGGGAGAAAGGAAGAAAAGGGACAATCAAGCTCTGATACCACTTTGTAAAAACCAGATTTCAGATCTAAACCCTAGAACAGGTATAATGGAGAGCTAAGCACAGATAAACGAAAGCGAAAAAGAACACAATGATTGGTGATGCAGTTCGGTTACCCTACTCTGCGAAGCCTCAAGAGGGAGAAACTCAAACCCATGAATCCACTAAGTATAATCGAATACAGGACATGGATACAGATGATAGACGAACTAGAAAGTAACCCTAGATCTAGCGGCTCAGGCAAGCAGGTAATCAAGGAGAAACTCGAAGAATAGGAACATATACTCCCTTTCACTTCATCTGAGAAGACGAAGATGAACAGAAGCTGGTGAAGAGCCGAGGTTGAGCACCAAGCAGCTTCTCCTTCCTAATTTGAGCTCAGACTCCTTGGATCACGTCAAGAGCTTGAGAATCAAGCTCGTCGGAGTGTGGAACAGCAAGCGTCGCCGCGGATCGCCAAATCGCCAAATCGCCTCTAGGGTTCTCTCTCTCTCTCTCTCTCTCTCTCTCTCTCTCTCTCTCTCTCTCTCTCTCTCTCTCTCTCTTTCAGAAGCGGAAGCGATGGAATGAAGCTCTCAACCCTTTAGGGTTTCCAAAGGCGAGGCTATATACCCGAGCCCTAACTAAAGGAAACGCATCGTTTCAGCAAGCAAGGACATGGGCTTAAAAGAGCCGTTGGAAGCCTTCAGAAACAAATGGGCCGAGAGAGCAGAGAGTTGGGCCTAAGCAACAGAGATGGCGCCGACGTCTTCAGCTTCAGCTTTGGACATAGAACCTCTTCAAGTCGGCTTGGCACGATGGAGCCCTTAGGCTTGGCCGAGTCTCTTCCACTTGAGCCTAGCCTGAGCCACCTTAGATCATGGTCCTAGTTTGCTAGCCTAATCATCCAAGCATCCAAAGCCCCTAGTATATATGCATCTAGATTACATTAGGCATAACAAATGTTAAGTCAATTAGCCTCGGACAAATAGACTCGACCCAATGTACCTGACCCGTTTATTCAAAATATATAGTTGTTGGGGTACAAGTGTTTTTTTAACAGATAGAGTATTAACTATATATGTTGTAAAATCAAGCGGTATGAATAACATATAACTAGACATATCACTATCAATGAGGCATAGAAAGAATTGCTTCGTATTAAAAAGTTGTGTGTTCGATTTTCACTAATGCAAGTCCTTTAATGAGCAAGCCAAAGCAATTCTAGCAACAATACCCTAAAATCCTTCAACCCTTGCGTCCTCGAGTTTTTTTGCTCAACAACGGTAGCTCATGAGCCATCGATCTTGTGGGTCGATATTTCTAATTGTTAGTCATATAATTAGTTTTTATAAGATCTTACTATATATGCTACGATCTGATCTACAAATCCTCGTGATACAATCTTAAAATCCCGATTCTAATAATCTTATTAATTCGACAAAGTGTGTACTTACATCTCTGCACATGCTTAATGAAATTGATTATACCTTTGTGTGAGTCATTATCATGGGGGATTAAGATAATAATGGGTAGACAAAATCAAGTCTGTGAAGATTAGTTTAAGGCAAATTATTCGTTGATTATGGAGGTAAGCAATCATTCAACAAGCAAAGAGGGAATCTGTGATCTAAGTAAACTCCATAAACCGTATATAATAAGTACCCAAAGTACTTTGTTTGGTTTTCTTTAAAGATCATTCCCATTTATTTAATTCAAATTCAATGGATATAGAGAGTGGAAAATTGGAGATATCTATATATCTATCTATCTATCTATTATGTTTTATTATAATTGGTGGGCGAATCGATCGATCAAGCAAACTCTTTATCTTCCATTTTAATATTCGGAACACCAATTATTGATCACTGTTTTCAATTCAACTTCTGCAGCTAATTCTTTCTGTTGGATGGATGAATTAAGGATGAAAAAATGAAGGGAAATCGTATTAAATATCCAAGGTTCCAAACGACTTGATCGGTGACAGTATTAGATTAATCCTGAGATTAGGGTTGTTATTCGAGCCGAACGAATCAAGTATTACTTGTTTATATTTAGATCGTTTAAAAACGAGTCAAGTCTAAATATGGATTCGAACTTTAAAATGTACTCATATTGGGCTCGAATGACCGATCTTTATTTATCAATTCAGATTAGAGCATCCCCAACACCTCTAAAATAAAGAAAAGTGAAGAGTTTAGAGAAAATATGGTGTTTTTAACTCCAACATCTCTTCTATCTTATTTTCTAAAATAGAGAAAAGAGAAGAGGGATAGAAAATTTATCTATATTTGTAGCAATGGTAAAAATTCTATAAACACTTTAATGTTAGCACAAGATTCAATGGAATTCAACCAAGGAAAATGGAGGATTACTGCAAATAAAATAAAATATATTTGTTTTAAATAGATATATTAATATTTAAAGCCTACTTTAAATGTAAAAATATGTAAAATAGAGGAATTGTTGGAGTTTGGTCACAATTTTTTTTAGAGATTTTTATTTTCTTCTCATTTTAGAAATTGAATACTCCGTAGTAAACAAAGAATAGCCTAGCATACAAAAGCCGACTGAGGCTCCATTCTAAAACCAATTGACAATAGAAAGAGTAGTCTACCGATTCATATAATAGGGCTTGTTATGTTCAACTTTCGATGTGAGACATTTTTAGTCTCATCTCTCAATAAAAGAGGCTTAAAAGTGTACTTGTTAGACGAATCCTTAAGATAATCGTCACTTTCTCGCTTTCTTGATTCAGAGTTTTTTTTTTTGGAAATTCCGTTTGGTGCCCCTGAGTTTATGTCAATTCCGGTTAGTGTTCCACACTTTTTTTTGTCTGGATGGTGCCCCTGAGTTTTGTCAAAAGTTCGGCTCATGCCCAAAACTCATATTTTTCCTTTTTATTGAATAAAATCACCCTTTATTTTTTTCCCCATAAAAAAGCACATTTGCTTTTAATATTGAACAAAATTACCTCTTATTTAACTAAATTCAACACAAAAGTGACAAAATCACATTTTACTTTTAAAAACTAACAAAATTATACATTATTGCCAAAATTTTAGCAAAAAATACCCATTGTTTCCATTTTTTTTTAAAAGAAAATCAATCATTGTTTTTAATATTACACAAAAGATCCCTTTATATATTTTTCATAGTTTGTAAAAAATAAATCTCATTATTTGTCAAACATTGCATGTACATAATCATCCATTATTTACAAAAACTTTGCACAAATCCATCATCTTATTATGCGAACAAATATAATTAACCTATAAATTACAAAAAAAAAATACTTCATAAATTCATACTTTGCATAAAACCACCCTTTATGCTTTAAAAAATGCATAAAAGAAAGTGTTATTCATTTATTTTGTTTGGAATACATAAAACCTAATAAGATAATAATGATTAATCTTTTATTATATTTCTCTTTTATAAGAGAAGAAAGTGAAACAAATAAACTTTACTTTTCTTTTTCAATAAAATTCTAATCAATTATTTGGTTAAATTGATCAATCACATTTACAAATGTTTAAAGTTAGTGAGATATAGGTTAAATATTGTTTTGGAAAATAATAGGTGTTAAATATTGTTTTGGGAAATAATAGGTGTTATATATTGTTTTGGAAAATAATTAGTGTCTTTTTGCTTTTTTGCAAAGTATGAAAAAATAATAGATCTTTTGTACAATTTTAAAAATCGTAGTGATTTTGTTCTAATTTTTTTGGAAACAATGATGATTTTACAATAAAATTTTTGAAAATAATATGTGATTTTGTACAATTTTAAAAATAAAGGTGAGTTTGTCACTTTTGTATTGAATTTAGTCAAATAATAGGTAGTTTTGTTCAATGTTAAAAGTAAAGGGTTTTTTTGTGAAAATAATAATAATAAAAGGTGGTTTTATTCATTAAAAATGAGAAAATATGAGTTTTGGGCATGAGCCGAACTTTTGACAAAACTCAAAGGTACCATCCGGATAAAAAAAAGTGTGGAACACCAACCGAAATTGACATAAACTCAGAGACACCAAATGAAATTTCTCTCTCTCTTTTTTTTTTATCTAATCTTGATTCAGAGTTGAAGGGGATGATGATACTTTGGGATTTTGCAGAAAATCACCATATTATATTAAGGGGGGTTTTGCAAAATAGCCACGAAAATAGCCTTATTTTGCGAAATATCCACGTTTTGGGACAATTTTGTAAAATGTCCTCTATATATACTAATTAAATCAGATCCCCAATTCCTAATCTATCGATCTCTCTGGTCGCGCTCTCTCGTCCTTGCGCGCTCTCTCGTCCTCGCCCTCGCGCTCTCGCCGGATCTGGATCGTCGCAAGATCTACCTCCATCTCCGTCCATCTTCCTCCTCTCCTCTCGTTCGCCGTCGCTCTCGCTCGCTCCGCCTCGCGCCGCCTCACATCCTCCCCGGCCAGATTTGAATTCGAAGTCTATGTCCAATTGATTCGGCGACGCAGATCTGAAATTCGGCTAATTGATTCGGCAAATCAATTCAGCGTGGGTAGATCTGGTGAATTCGAGTTCCAATTAGTCGAATTGGAGACGGAGATCGAGAGCGCCGAAGAGCGAGTGTCAGAGCGAGGTCGAGCGAGCGGCGGAGCGAAATCGAGCGGTCGGAGTGATGTCGAGCGAGCACCGTGGATCCGGGCGAGGTCGAGCGAGCCGGAGGCGGCGAGGCGCAGGCGCAGGCCGGCCGGCGTTCTCTTCGCAGAAATCAGGAGGAAGAAGAAGGACTTTTGAATAAATTACAAAACTTACCCCATAATTATGGAAATTAAAAAAAACTATCTATATTTTATTATGTGATCCATAGTCTATATTTTTATTTTTATTTTTGCACAAAAGAATGTTATACTTGCACAACATATGATTATATTTGCACAAGCACAACATACAGTTATATTTGCACGACAAAATGTAAAATAAAATTAAAAAAAAACTAAACTCGGGTCATATTTGCACAACTTACAGATATATTTGCATAACATACTCTTATATTTGCATGACAAAATGTTAAAGAAATAAAAAAAAATATAGATTATGGATCGCTTACAGTTTATTAAGAAAGTCTGAAATTATATTGAGATAAAATAAGATCATGTTGAGAATAATTTCACAAGTCTCGATTGTCGTGCAACTCTTAAAACAGAGTCGTGCAACTCTTAAAACAGAGTCGTGCAACTCTTACAACAGAGTCGTGCAACACTTAAAACAAGAGTCGTACAACTCTTAAAACAGAGTCGTGCAACTCTTACAACAGAGTCGTGCAACTCTTAAAACAGAGTCGTGAAACTCTTAAAACAGAGTCGTGCAACTCTTAAAACAAAGTCGTGAAACTCTTAAAACAGAGTCGTGCAACTCTTAAAACATAGTCGTGCAAAAATAAGAGCATGTTGTGCAATAATTTATTGAGAAAGTATGGAATTATATTGAGAGAAAATAAGATCATGTTGAAAACAAATTCACAAGTTTCGATTGTTGTGCAAAAATAATCTATAGTTGAGAAAAAATAAGATGATGTTGATCAAAATTTCACCAATCTCCCATGTTGTGCAATTATTGTCTATTGATGAGCAAGAATAAGACCATGTTGTGCAATAATCTATTATAAAATTATATTTACGAAAAGTAAGATCATGTTGAGACACAATTTCACAAGTCTCAAATGTTGTGCAAAAATAAAGTATTGATGAGCAAAAATAAGAGCATGTTGTGCAATAATTTATTGAGAAAGTATGAAATTATATTGATAGAAAATAAGATCATGTTGAAAACAAATTCACAAGTTTCGATTGTTGTGCAAAAATAATCTATAGTTGAGCAAAAATAATATGATGTTGATCAAAATTTCACCAATCTCCCATCTTGTGCAATTATTGTCTATTGATGAGCAAGAATAAGACCATGTTGTGCAATAATATATTAAAAAATTATAAAATTATATTTACGAAAAGTAAGATCATGTTGAGACACAATTTCACAAGTCTCAAATGTTGTGCAAAAATAAAGTATTGATGAGCAAAAATAAGAGCATGTTGTGCAATAATTTATTGAGAAAGTATGAAATTATATTGAGAGAAAATAAGATCATGTCGAGAACAAATTCACAAATCTCAATTGTTGTGCAAAAATAACCTATAGTTGAGCAAAAATAAGATGATGTTGAGCAAAATTTCAATCTTTTGATCTTTTTACTATCTTGGTTTTTCATGTAGTTGGTTTCAATCTTTAGCTTCTATCAATGCGGCCTCTTCCAAAATCAGATGTGGTTCTTGTTATTACTTTGTGTTATGGGCTAGGTTCACCTTTGTACTTGTGGAAATGGGTTTTCCTTTTTAATAGTTTTTAGTCTCTCATTACTTTTGATACTCCATTATATGCTTCCATACAAATCTGTGTATCACCTACTCAATGAACAATGATTGAGAGTCTTGAAGTGCGTGTAATATATGAGTAGTTGATTACGTATACCTTATTAAACTACGAGTAATTTGGATTGATCAAGCAGCACTGTGTATTTGCAAATCAACAGAATAAACAACAACATACACCCTTTTACAAGTGCTGATCACCACCGGTAAATGTCAACAAAGCGTAGTATAACAGTTAGTTGAACATTTTGGCTATTTGGTCTTTGTAACGATGTGCAACTCCGTCTCTTCCAACTTTCATGGTTGGTGTCGTCAACCCATTATCAATCTGCAATGAATTAGCACCTCAATTTTTGTGATTTTGCATTATTTAGCATTTTTAATTCTGCTTTGAACATCTTACAATAGGGCCGACCTTAAAGGAGCACGATGAAGTCCTACAAAACCAAACAAATAAGCCGATGTAAGCAAGCATTGCATTATGCGCTTCAAGTGCCGGAAACAATAAATTACTTACTTATATAATCGACTTCATAGTTCACTTACCAAATCCGTAGTTCTTGACATAACATGTTGGTTAAGGTCTCCTTGTTAAGCTCAGTTGCGTCGTCATTTACAAGCGATAATTTCTTCACAGCTGCCAAGGCCTCTTCTTTGTTTGGAACAATAATAGCCCCAAGACGACGTTGGTCCTGAATGGCTCAGTAGTCACTAGTCAGGCACAAAATTCAGGCTAAGACCGCGCAATTGCAAATTGAAGATCAGACGAGTGTTTCAGACCTGACCAACGACGACGATTTGATGAATTAGCATATTTCTTATTGCTGCTGCTTCAATCTCTGAAGGCTCCACAAGGTAGCAGCAGCAAGTAGTACTCGGCAAGCAAAATCACAATGACACGCAAGCAACAAAAGAAATCAGCATAGGTAGTTACAAGAAACAACACACAAATCAGCAGATATAGAACGCGACGAACAAAAAAAATCGAAACACAGAGCAACTAAACTGCAAGCCAACACCGAGCAAGCAATCAATCACAATCACAATTACACGCCAATGAGCAAATACAAAGCCCTAAACAGCTTATCATTCAATTTCAGCAAGCAATCAAAAATTGTCAAAGAAAATTAACATACACAACAAGCAAAATTGTCAGCAAAGTGCCAATAGAGAAGATTAAACATATGATATTTAGGTTAACACAGAGCATTTCAGAACAACAATTCGAGCAACCAAAGTCATTTTTAAGATCTAAGAAGCAAAAAAATTGATTCATTCAATAAGAAAAAAGGACTTGATTTCAATCTTTTTCACCAAAAACCAAAATCACAAGCCAAAAAGCCTAAAAAGCATAAATTGCACAAATCAAAGCAACAGTAGAGTAGTGGATTATGAACAAGTTCAGTCAGCAATCAAATGTTGCATCATATTGCAGCAACACCCTCAATAGCTGACAAAGGATTTGATATAGAGTAAAAGAAGACAACGGTTTCAACATTCATCAACTATGATGAGAAAATGAGCATGATAGGGCTTACGATTTAATCTGGTTTGCTTTCAACATGATGCAGTTAGCATGGCTCCACATCTGTTTAAGGGGAAAAGGAAGAATCAGAATACAAAAGCAGCCGCCACATACAAATATCAAAATCAAGCTCAAAATTTGATAACCAAAGCAAGTCATCGCCATTAGTAAGGTTGATTTCCCTTTCACTATTCTGTTTGTTTCTTTGAAGTTTATGTTGTCCTACTTCTTGGACAAATTCAGTGCACAAATCAAGCAATTTTGAAATTCAGTGCACAAATCGATGTCAACGAAGAGAGAGAGGAAAAGGAAGAAGAGGCAAAGTGAGAAATATTGAATTGTGGAAAAAGGCTTGATCTTTCTCTCATTCACAAGGAGTATATATAGTACAATTTACAAGATAGGCCCAACTGAATAAACTAATATCTATATATACATAGAAGATATTCCAATACTCCCCCTCAAGTTGGAGCATGCGGGTCACAAATGCCCAACTTGCCCATAAGAAACTGAAACTGCTGACGACCGAGGGCTTTGGTGAGAAGATCGGCCGGCTGGAAATCGGTACGAATATGATGAGTACGAATAGTGCCTGCAAGTATGAGATCCCGAATAAAGTGACAGTCAACTTCAATATGTTTGGTACGATCATGGAAGACGGGGTTTGCAGCAATGTGAATGGCGGCTTGACTATCACAGAACAAACGCATAGGCACTGAATGCTCCACTCCAAGAGAGTGAAGAAACGACTTGAGCCACAACAGCTCACAACAGGCGTAAGCCATGGCCCGATATTCGGCTTCGGCAGAAGAGCGAGAGACAGTATGTTGTTTCTTCGTCTTCCATGAGACTGGAGAGGATCCGAGAGAGATATAGTAGCCGGTCAGAGAGCGCCGAGTGACAGGGCAACTAGCGTAGTCAGAGTCACAATATGCAGTAAGAACCAGAGGACCGGATGCCGGAAAAAAGAGGCCCCGACCAGGATGACCCTTCAGGAAGCGCAGGACACGCAAAGCGGCATCCCAATGATCAACAGTGGGTGATTGCATGAACTGCACCAAGGTATGGACGGAGTAGCAGAGCTCTGGGCGCGTGATAGTGAGGTATATCAAGCGACCAATCAGACGGCGATACCTATCCGGAGCGGCGAATGGCGAAGCGGTAGAGCTAGCAAGAGAGTGATTCTGTTCCATGGGAAACTCAGAAGGCTTAGCACCAAGGAGACCAGCCTCTGAGAGTATGTCTAGCGTGTACTTTCGTTGACAGAGAAAAAGACCCTTGTCAGAAGGAGCAATTTCAATGCCAAGGAAGTACTTAAGAGGACCCAGATCCTTCATAT
The DNA here is from genome assembly GCA_037127255.1 of Persicaria tinctoria. Taxonomy (NCBI): domain Eukaryota; kingdom Viridiplantae; phylum Streptophyta; class Magnoliopsida; order Caryophyllales; family Polygonaceae; genus Persicaria; species Persicaria tinctoria. The sequence continues at coordinate 4,833,213 of JBANSL010000019.1, read as the reverse complement.
GAAAGACAGAGCTCAGCTTGGATTTGAGGCGAGCAATCTCGGCGGAATTACTACCAGCAATGATCAAGTCATCCATATAAATTAGCACATGAAGAGACAAACCTGGGCGCAGGAAAGAGAAGAGCGAATAATCAGCCCTAGACTGAACAAATCCAAACCGGCGAAGAGCAGCAGTAAGCTTGAAGAACCAATTTCCGGGGGTCTGACGAAGACCATAGAGTGACCGATTTAAGCGGCACACCTTGGAAGAATCTGAGAAGGGGAAACCTGGTGGTGGCCGCATGTAAACCTCTTCGTCCAAGTCGCCGTGGAGGAAGGCGTTATGGACATCCATCTGATGAAGTTCCCAACCCTGATTCACGGCAACAGCAAGAAAGGTACGGACGGAGACCATCTTCGCAACCGGAGCGAAGGTTTCATTGTAATCAATACCCGACTGCTGATTGTTACCAAGCACAACAAGCCGAGCTTTATGACGCTCCAAAGTGCCATCTGACTTATACTTGATGCGAAAAACCCATTTACAACCAATGGGGCGTTTGCCTGCAGGAAGATCGACAACCGTCCAGGTGCCATTCTTAACCAAGGCATCAATCTCAGCCTGCATAGCCGAGCGCCATTCCGGACTGCGAAGTGCCTCAGAGAAGGATTGAGGCTTAACTCCGGCAATAATAGAAGCTAACAAACCCACATGAGAAGAAGAGAAACGGTCAAAAGAGACATAGTGCTCAATAGGATAACGCATACCTGATGATGATGACTGAGCAGGAGGGGGAACAATAGAGGATATTGGTGATTGTATGGTATGACAGACGTAATCATGAAGTTTTGCTGGTGGAGCTCGATCACGAGTGCTCCGACGAAGGGGAAGAGGCTCAACAGGGAGCGACGCAGACGCATCTTGTGGCGAGGCACTCCCCCTGACGTCTGAAGGCGGGTCAGCAATGACGGAAACATCCACATGAGGGGTGGGGGTAGGGGCAGGTTCAGGGAGAAAGGGAGCTAATGAAAGAAGCTCCTCGGCCGGATGGGTAGGGGAGGCCGACGGCAATGGTTGCTGCGGCGGAGGTAGTGCAGAGGTGTGAAACGGAAAGGTGGTTTCATAGAAGGTAACATCCCGAGAAACAAACAAGTCATTGGATTCAATGTCAAACACTCTCCAACCCCGTTGTCCCTTAGGGTAGCCTAGGAAGATACATTTGCGTGCACGGGGGGCAAATTTATTGGAGGTGCGAGGGATCTGTGAGGCATAGCAAAGGCAACCAATGGTGCGGATGTGCGAGTAAGAGGGGCTGCGGTCATGAAGGACTTCGAAGGGGGTTTTGTGGGCAAGGATAGGGGTGGGGGTGCGATTGATAAGGTAGCCTGCGGCCTGAATACATTCCCCCCAAAATTTGATGGGTAAGCCGGCTTGAAACATAAGAGATCGGGCAACATTCAGGATGTGGTGATGTTTCCGTTCGGCCCGACCATTATGTTGGGGAGTGCCTACACACGAAGATTCAAACATAATAACATTATGATCAAAGTAAGAACGTAAGGATGTGAATTCCGTTCCATTGTCACTTCGAAATCGTTTGACAGAGACATTTAGCCATAGCACAAAATTGTGGAAAAATAGTAGAGACTTCACTTTTATTTCGCAACAAATATAGCCAGACATGTCTTGAACAATCATCAACTAAAGTAAGAAAATAAGAAGCACCCATAAGAGACTTAGAGCGATAAGGGCCCCAGAGATCTTCGTGGACTAATTCAAAAGGACTAGAAACATGAGAAGTACTTAAAGGAAATGGGGAACGATTTTGCTTTGCCCGATGGCAGACATCACAAGGACTCAATGACATGTGTTTATTGACTTGAAGATGAGGTAAATGCGACAAAGTAATAGGTGCAGGATGACCCAAACGGTTATGCCAGAGGGAAAGGGAGTCGGCTTCGACATGGGAAGACAGGCCAGTTGGTGGTGCAAAACGAAGCCAGTAAACTCCATTGCGCCCCTCACCCACGCCAATCAACGTCATCGTAGTACGGTCCTGCAAAACACAGACTCTATCAGTACTGCTGAGACAACAGTTGTGCTGACGAAGCAAAGTCAGAAGAGATATAAGATTGCATTTGAGACGGGGAACAAGAAGCACGTCAGTTAACCGTAAGTGGGTCCCCAAAACCAGGGTGCCTGCCTGTGTAGCAGTATCAACCAGACCATCCGGCAGAACAATAGAGGATGGAGTAACATCCACAAGATCAGTAAGGAGAGAGCGATCACCCGTCATATGAAACGAGGCGCCCGAATCAAGTATCCAGGGGGAACAGATCTTACCATTCAAGTGATCAGTCGAACCAGAGGCGGGTGAATGAAAGAGAGAAACAAGAGTGGACCACTGTGAGTCGGATAATCCGGGGAAGGCAGAGCGATCGGCGCCAGCGAAGGAAGCTGAGGACTGACCGCCACGATCCTGATGAGTATGAGCGGCGTTGGCGAGGCCGGTCTGAGGACGGCCACGACCACGACTAGCACCGTCAGGAGCACGGCTAGCAGGAACGTCGGATGTGGTGCGATCGCGAGGTCCAGTGGGCCACCACTCAGGATAGCCTATGAGTTTGAAGCAGGAACTGACAGCATGACCGAGTTGGCCACAATGAGTGCACGTAGGGTGATCGGTACCACGCCCGCCATATCGTTGATCACGAGAGGACTGATCGCGATTCCCTGTAGATCGATCACGCACAGGCGGGTCCGGATCGCGACGAGACTGGTCACGGGGCCGAGAACCCTGGCGCTGTCCTTGAGCAGCAAAGGCAGCACCGTCGGGGCGAGCATCCCGATTCTTGGAAGCGGCTAACTGAGCCTCCTCACGGGTCAAGGTCTGATAGACAACGTTGAGAGAGGGCAACGTGTCATTGGCGAGAAGCAACGAACGAACGGTAGCAAATTCGTCATCGAGACCCATGAGAAACTGATGGATCTGCTCCTCCTCGCGCTTCTTGTGCAAATTAGTGCGCCAATTGCATGTGCAAGTACCGCAAGTAGCACAACCACGAATGGTAGAAAAACTGGCAAGTTCATCCCAACTGCGTTTAAGAACGCCAAAATACACAGCAATAGATCGCCCGGATTGAGTGGCTCGAGACAACTGCACCTTAAGTTGATGAATACGCGGACCATTGCCCACCGAAAACCGTTGAGCAATATCATCCCACAAGTCTTTCGCAGTCTCAAAGTAGGTAAGGGAGGGACGAAGCGAGGCGTCGACGGACTGTAAAATCCACCCAATGATCATGGAATTCACAGCCCGCCACCTTCGAACCTCAGTAGCGTCGGTTGGTTTCTGCAAGGAGCCATCAATGAAGTCGGACTTGTTTTTCGCATAGAGAGTATTGCGAAAACAGATTGCCCATTCGGGGTAATTGTCACCCTTGAATGTCACGGCACAGACGTGCAAGCCCGGATGATCAGTAGGATGTAAGTAGTACGGAGAGGTGGTGTCAACGAGGGCCTTCTTCGCAGCCTCAACGGCGGCAGCGATGGCGGCCTGCTGAGTGGCGTCGGTCTGGTTTCCAGACATGGCGGAAGCAACGAACGGGAAGGGTAGATAGAGCGGCGGCTCGGGGTAAAAAAAATTTGATTTTAGGTTAAACTTGCTCCGATACCATGAGAAATATTGAATTGTGGAAAAAGGCTTGATCTTTCTCTCATTCACAAGGAGTATATATAGTACAATTTACAAGATAGGCCCAACTGAATAAACTAATATCTATATATACATAGAAGATATTCCAATACAAAGGTAATGGAGGCGAAGATTCGGTACAGTAGAAACCCTGAAATCAGCAATCAAGGAAGAAGTAGATACCTCGATTTCAGAATCCAGATTTGGAAAACGGAGGGAGGCGGAGCCACCAGTTTCGCAGCTGTCCAGTGGGCAGAACGGGGAGAAGCAAACACCAATTTCATAGAAATTCAACCAAAGCAGAAGCAGTCAAGCAAATATCAATGATCAATTTCGAAAACAAAAAAAGCGCTCTGATTTATACCTAGAGGCGGCGATTTGAGAGGGAAGAGGAGGCGGAGAAACAAATCCGAGATCTCGAATTCCAGGAGCCACATCGTCGTCGGAATTGCGCCGTTCAATTGCGCCTCCGATCTGAGATTCGAGCAACATCGTCGTCGTCGTCGTCCAATTGCGCCTCTAATGGCGAGGACTCTTCCCGAGCACGAGGAGACGATGATGGAGTGAGGAGCGAGGAGCTCGGCCCTAGATCGCCACGCTGCGAAGTGTTGCTCCTCATCGACGAAGACGACTGGGAATGAGGTGCCATGGCCGGCGACGTCGAATCTTCGCCTCCAAATCCGGCGACGAGCGAGAGCGAGAGGGCGAGGACGAGAGAGCGCTTGTTACAATTTGGAAAACGGTATATATCGGGGACATCTTGCTAAATTGTCCAAAAGAGTGACTATTTTGCAAATTCGTCCAAAAAAATTGCCTATTTTGCAATTTTTTTCTTATATTAATGGCAAAAGAGTGCCCATCGTCGGAGGTGGGAGATATTTTATTCTCTCTCCTCTGTGTTTACGGCTTTTCTGATTTCTTCGCCCAGCCACCTATGATTTAGCCAATCCCAACCCTCCGAATTCCACAGAAAGCGATAAAATGCCGACTTTGAATCTCTACACCAACGTCCCGGTGGACGGCGTTGTCGCTTCCGACATTCTCAAGGACGCTACCAAGGCCGTCGCCAAGACCATCGGCAAGCCTGAATCTGTATTTCTCTCTCCTTTTCCCTTCCTTCGTTTCACCTTTTTTCCCGACTCCTTTTCTCACTTTGAATGCTCCCGATTATCTGTAACTTGTAGATTCATTCGTCAGAGTAAGTTGTTTTCTTTTCCGTGAGTTTTTCTGCTTGATTTTGAGTGTTTCCATGTCCATGAGGTTCTCCGCACTCATTTTGGCTGCTTGAATTTGATAACTGGATATGATAATTGAATTTGAGTATTCTCGATAAATCGATTACCGAGCCTTAGAAAAAGCTGATGTTCTTGTCTTCCACTCTCTGTTTATGAGCATTGCTAACTTGGTAGCTGAGTTCATATAACCAAGTAGATCTAGCATTTTCTCTGATTGCGCAGGAGGCACTGGTGATGCAATTCATAGAGGTTTCGTATAATTTGAATCTTGTGAGTTGTGAAGCAAGCTCTATAAATGAATGTAGTTCATAGAGGTTTCGTAGTATTTGAATCTTGTGACCTGAAACTATTTAAATCAATGGCTTGCTAACTTGGTAGCTGAGTTCATATAGCCAAGCAGATCTAGCATTTTCTCTGATTGCGCAGGAGGCACTGGACTATTACATCTGGTAAAATCGAATTGGTGATGCAATTCATTGAGGTTTCGCAGCATTTGAATCTTGTGAGTTGTGAAGCAAGCTCTCTAAATGAATGTAGATAGGTGGATCTCTGTTGGTTTCAATCTAGGGTTGCTGTGGTTTCGTAGGATTTGGTTTGTAAGACGATCAGCTCCTTAGTCAACCATTACTATATCGTCTTCTCTTGTTCCTTTGATCATCTAATTGGTACTGCACCGAACAGGATTTGAAGTTTAATCAGTTGAACATGAAAAAGCCCTCTTTTCTGCAGTAAGTTATTTTTTGTTCTTGATTTGGTTATCTATGCTATAAAGTTACTATGGATGAATTTCCTACCCTTGTTTCAGTATGTGATGATTTTGATAAACGGAGGAGTGCCAATGTCGTTTTCTGGAACTGAAGAACCAACCGCGTATGGAGAATTGGTCTCCATTGGTGGCCTTGGACCAGGCGTGAATGGAAAGCTGAGTGCTGTCATTGCAGACATCCTTCAAGCTAAGCTCTCTATCGATGCCTCCAGATTCTATATCAAATTTTACGATGCTCCTGTAAGTTTCCTTATTCATCCTATAACCTCATTCGCCTTTTCTGTTAGCAACGCCGATCAACTGACCTCTGCGATTTCTTCTTGTTTCAGCGATCATTTTTTGGGTTCAATGGTTCAACATTTTGAGCAGCTGCAGGTTCCAAGCAATGTCGTAGTTGGGTACTTCCCATGATTTAAATGATGCAAAGTCCGCAATAATTTGAATAACTAGACCTTAAAACTCGCTACTCTTTTAAATGCCTTTTATCCGATGCCCTCTTGCTTGATCTTGGCCACTCGAGCAATAGCTAATCACTGAAAAACTCACCTTTTATGGTGGTTCGAGGATGGATACTCCACATGATAAGTGTCCTATGACTCAATGCTAGTGCTGGGCAACCGGTTTGGGCGTGATCTGATCGGCCTGGAAATTTCGGTCCGGTTCAAGACCGACGGTTCAGAATTCGAAAATCTTAGACCATGGATTGGACCAGAACCACAGTATACGGTCTTGAGTTTTCTGGTCCAAGTATGATTGAACCGGTTTGAAAATTAGATGGATTAAAAAAGGAAAATATTGACAAATAGTAGCAAATGTGATTTGAAACCAAAACCTTATGTGTAAAGAATCATTGATCAACCAAAAAGTAATAATTTAATAAATTATATATTATATTCTATTTTAAAAATTACATTGAAAATTTATTAATATATTCAATTTTAAAAAGTTACGCATAACATTAAAATTTAAGAGGAAATAAAAAATTTGCAAAATGTGATTGGAGTCCACTTAATGGGATTTCAACTCACGACTACATGTATGCCAAATAACTGTTCTAAGTTTCTAACCATTGAGCTATATAAGTATTTCTAACATTTTATGGAATTGAAAAAAAAAACTATAAAAGATGAATCATTAAATGCATAAGTATTAAATTGGAGTTGAACACTATTTTTATATATAGAAGATTGAATTAGAAGTATCTAATTAATTAGTTAATATTATCTATCCTATCATAGTTTGTCCTCCAAATATATTAATTAGCCTTTCTTGTGTAGCTATAGTGGCATGTAATTATTGGCAATTGATCTCTATCGCAGGCAACTACTACTTCCTACGTCTCAAAATTTAGTCCGTTTGACTTTTTGACATGCTTTTTAATGTGTTAAAAACTTTATAAAATATTGATTTTTTTTCAAATTTGAAACTTATTACTACTAAGTTTGAAATTATTTTAAAAATTTTGAAAAAAAATAATATTTCATAGAGTTTTTAACGCATTAAAAAACGTGATAAAAAGTCAAACAACCTAAATTTTAAGACGGAGAGAGTATGTAATTAGGTGGGCCCTTCAATTAAATTAATGATTGCAATTTATAAAAACAAATCAACACTGACCTCAGGAAATCAATCTCTATCAAACCTAGTTGTTGGGTCTTTAGGATCTGTTGAATCTGGAGAGAGATTTTATGCCGAGGAAGAAAAATATCTCCGTCTTTTGACATACTGTATATGTTTTCCCTCCAACTTCCAACTGATTTAATTTCCATCTTTTGACATTTGCTGCAATTTTGAATCGTTCCCTCCAACTTCCAACTGATGTAGTAGCTTAAAGCCTTAAACATAGTACGTGATAATTTTGCAAATGTTTTCGTTTTTAAAAATAATGTGAGATTTAGTACGGATCAAGAGGCTTTGTTGTCTCATAACTCCCGACTAAACGACAAGATTGATACTCCCTCCGTCCCACAATACTTATTTTTGGACTATTTATGTACGTTTTTTATTGAGATAAAAACTACTCCCTCCGTCTCGCAAAACTTGTAGTTTTAGAGTAGTAAATTTGTATCAAAAAACTTGATGTTTTAGCTATAGTTATTATCTTTATAGGTAATGATTGCTCTTTTTATAAGTAATTATTAGTGATTTTAGGTATTTTATCCTATAAAAGTAAAGGAAATATGGGTATTATTAATAAGTGTGCATAAAGCTAAAACTACAAGTTTTGCGAGACGGAGGGAGTATATAAAATATCCATTTTTTAATTAATTTTTTAAAATAACTCTATACTTATTACTAATATGTATGATATTATTTAAAAATATTTAATAAAATATTGATATTTTATATAGTTTTTAGCTTTTTAAAAAAACGTACATGAATAGTAAAAGACATCTATTGTGGAACGAAGGTAGTACAACTCTTACAAGTCTACGAAAGTTAAAAATAAATGAGAATGAAAACACTCGACAAAGGAACTTCTAAAGAACCCAACGATGGACTTTTAATGTATATAACATTGATATAGCGCATTGACAAAGATAACATATAATAACGCGTTGGCTATATACACCTCAAATCATGCACGTCCTTAAGAACGTGCATGGTTAAAAGGGGTTAATTAATTTTTTTTAAAAGTTAATTAGTCACAAGGTTTGCACGTCCGTCCAATTTCAGCCTTGTGATTTGTGGTGTATATAACCACACCTTATAATAATCAAAACAGTTGTTGTTGTTGTACAAGTTGGTGTACAAGTGTATTTGCAAACTTTGTAAGCTAAATAACTAATGCATTCGTGAGGGTGCAATTATTTTTCATATTTGTTTTGGCGTGGATATGATTATTATAGACTAGTTAATACTCCATCTGTTAATTAAAATATTTCATTTTAGAAATTTGTATATTTTTTAAGAAAGTAAATAAAATACATTTATACCCCTAATTATTATTTTATCTTTTCACTTTATTGAAAACTACAACTAACATCTCCCTAATCATTTATAAGGGCAATTATCCGAAATATAGACAAAACAGATAAAACTTACAAGGATATCATTACTGAAATCTTTGCTAAGTTATCTCATGAGCAGAGATCGTCTCTTGCCTTCTCCCTATGGAGAGTCTGGTCCATGATCGAGAAACAAAATTTTATTTGATAACAATGACACTAGAAATATGGAAGAATGAATAAAATATACTGTATAAAGCAACAAAGAATGAGTTGGAAAAAAAGGACAAACATATTCCCTCGATGAAGAAATGAACACCAAGAGACTAAACACTAACCTGACAAGGTCGAGAAGACAAAAGATTGTGAAATGGAGAAAACCCAAAGAAGGATTTATGAAACTTAATTTTGATAGAGCTAAAGTCGCCTCCGGACTGGCCGCTTCTGGGTTTGCCATTCGCGATAGGCAAGGTGTTGTACTTTCTTATGGAGCGCAGGGTCTTGGTTCGTTTTCTGCACTACAAGCGGCATGTTTTGGTCTCCTGGTTGGGTTACGAGAAGCTACTAGGATGGGTCTCTCACATCTGGAGGTGGAGGGGGGCGGATTAACGGTGATCAACGTCATTACTGGGATTTGGAAGGCTCTGTGGGAAATCGAGATGATGATTTCGGATGCCCTTGAGTTATGTAGAGCTTTCGACAGAGTCTCGTTCTCTCACACTTTCAGGGAAAGGAATCAGGTAGCTGACAGGCTAGCACACATCGGAGTTGTGACGACTATGATGGATGAGCGCGCCCCAGCAGAGATCGATCATCTCGTCCGTCAGGATGCTCTTGGGCGTTGGTTCAACCGAGGTTGACCATCCCCAATTCATTGTCTTGTATCAAAAAAATAAGACGGTGTTAACAAACAATTTGCATGTCCCTTCATAAGCAAGCCAAAGCAATTCTAGCAACAATGCCCTAAAATCCTCCAACCCTTATGTCCTCGAGTTTTTGGCTCAACAATGGTAGCTCATGAGCCATCGATCTTGTGGGTCGATATTTCTAATAAAATTATTAGTTATATAATTAGTTTTTATAAGACTTTACAATACTACGATTTGATCTACAAAATCCTCAGTGATCCAATCCTAAAATCCCGATTCTAATAACCTTGCTAATTAATTCGACAAAGTGTACTTACATGACATCTGCACATCCTTGATGAAATTGATTACCTTTGTGTGAGTCATTATCATGGGGGGGTTAAGATAATAATGGGTAGACAAAAGCAAGTCTGTGAAGATTAGGTTAAGGCAAATTATTCGTTGAGTATGGAGGTAAGCAACCATTCAACAAGCAAAGAGGGAATCTGTGATCTAAGTAAACGCCATAAACCGTATACTATAATAAGTACCCAAAGTACTTTGTTTCGTTTTCTTTAAAGATCATTACCATTTATTTAATTAATTCAAATTCAATAGATATAGAGAGTGGAAATTGGAGATGCATATCTATCTATCCATCTATCATGCTTTATTGTTGGTGGGCGAATCGATCGATCAAGCAAAGTCTTTATCTTCTATTTTAATATTCGGAACACCAATTATTGACCCCTATTTTGAATTCAACTCCTGCAGCTAATTCTTTCTGTTGGATGGATAAATTAAGGATTGAAAAATGAAGGGAATTTTGTATTAAATATCCAAGGTTCCAAACGACTTGATCGGTGACAGTACTAGATTAATCAAGAGATTAGGGCTATTATTCAGTATTGTCCGTTCATATTTAGATCGTTCAAAAATGAGCCGAGCCTAAATATAGATTCGAGTTTTAAAATATACTCATACTCGGCTTGTTTAGTAAATGAACAAGCTCGAGTCGAACTTTTTTCGAGTATTAAGCAATCGTATTTGCTTAAAACATAGTAAATTAAATGATACTAGTATGATTCCCACTCCATGACACGTTTTTTTAAAACTAAAATATTATATATAAAAATATTATAAAATATTAATAAATGTTAAGATAAAAATCATAAAAAAATAATTTTACAACAAATGTATCTTATAATTATCTCAGAAAATTATTTTTTAAAAATCTTATGTGAAGTATAATACATAAATATAGATATTTTAAATTACTCATTAATAGTAATATCAATATCATTATAACATTATTTAAATGTGATGTGTCATAATCAGTGGTTATATTCAATGTTTTGAATTAAGCTCATTAGTTAGTAAACAAATTTGAGTTAAGCTCAATAATTATATTAGATTGAATTCAATGTTTTAAATTAAGCCCAATAGTTAGTAAAATTAAAGAAAAAAGAGAATTAAAGGAAAAAGAAGAAAAAAGGAGAATTAAAGAAAATCAAGGAAAATGGAAAAAAAAATATGATTGGTCAAGACTCCTAAAATGCCTCTAAGATTGACACATCATCTTAAACTCTTCTAAATTAAGAGTTTATATACAAGTTAGTAAAATTAAAGAAAAAAGAGAATTAAAGGAAAAAGAAGAAAAAAAGAGAATTAAAGAAAATCAAAGAAAATGGAAAAAAAAAATGATTGGTCAAGATTCCTAAAATGCCTCTAAGATTGACACATCATCCTAAACTCTTCTAAATTAAGAGTTTATATAGATTTCAGAAATTTCACAAAATTCGAGTTTAAATCGAGCGAGTCGAGCTAAAAAATGTGCTCATACTCGACTTGTTTAAAAAATGAACGAGCTCGAGCCGAGCTAAAAAATATGCTCATACTCGACTTGTTTAAAAAATGAACGAGCTCGAGCCGAGCTAATGGGCTGACATACATTCATACCTAAGAATGAGATATGCCACAACTGATCAAAATGGAGATATTTAGATGTTACATTATTAAAGTCCAATGGTGCTGATAACTGGGTATGTGCTGATAACTTAGAGTTTTTGACGTCCAATTATCGGGTTAAGCTAGAGTCTTTAGTCGGGATGTGATGAAAATAGTTTGTCTGTTACTAGGCTAATAACTGAATATTCCCTTTTGGCGAAGATGGTTTATGATGAGGTAGTGTTCATAGTTTGTTCTGCAATGTTCAAGGTGAAGACTCTGGTCTAGAATCGACGAGTTCATCTCCCATCAACTTTTCCTGCTTTGGCGGTCTCTTCGACTGCAATATGCAAGCGCTAAATACTTGTATGCCCTGCCGTTCATTGAGGATTCCAAGTAATCTGCAGATCAAAGACAAGGGTTTCATTCGCTGCTTGTATTCCACTTCTTTGCTTCGTGTACCTCAAATTTGGGATCTGATCTCAGGTTGCCCTAAGCAGTTACCTGCTAAGTTCAAACGGAGAGTACACGATTTTGCAGAAAATCACTAGGAATACACTTCATAAAACAAACACCAAACCCTCAACAAAGGCTTGCCGAGCCAAGACTGATTGGGTCATCATTCATCGATGCAAGCAAGTGTTGTAACTAAAAAATTAAATGAAATATATTTCAATCTTGAAAATATGAAGATAAACAAAAAGAAAACTCATTTCAAAGAATGCAACCAGGCGTAACATAAAGGATTGAAAATGAAGGAGCTGTTTTCTGTCATTTTTGGTCCAACATCTACAACTAGACTCTCAACTGAAAACTAAACTTCCACCTTCGACAAAGTTCTCTGGAAATAACATACCAAAATTTAAGATGTCACGAGATTTGGCGACAGAGATCGATCTAGTCTTACTCCCAGCCTTGGGCAGGTGGAGGGATAAAATCTACGGGAGCAGCTGGTGGTGGTGCCTGCCCCTCTTCCCACCCAGATGTAGCTACTGGAGCTGCATTATCAAAGAGAAAAGAGAGAATTTAGAACTAGTCGAAAAAAGGAGGTTGTAAATGTCAAATTAACTAAAAAGAACTTCAGACGGGTTTACCTGGTGCTTGCTGCCAATCGGCAGAAACAGGAATAGCGGCCACAGGAGGTACTACAGCTCCTTCAGCTGGCCACTGAGGATCAGCAGCGGCACCCCATGAGTCAGTGGCAAGAGCAGCACCAGTCGGGTACTCTAGTCCGTAATCAGCACCACCTTGAAGCTCTTCCTCTTCATCCTCCTTGGCTTCCTCGGGCTCCCTGTAGAAGAACAGGTCGACCTATGCACATGGTATTAGATAATAGTGAGTGCCAACTAGCAAAAAAGCCAGGAAGGAGTAAAAGAAAGTGATTTCAGCTGCAGATGCTAACCATAACATCCCACTTCTGCCCTTGACGAATGGTACCACGCATCTGCAGCACCATGCGAGCCAGAAGCCAAAACAGACACCCGATACTGTGCTTACCCTTGTTGTTAGCAGGGATACCAATGTCCACATAACGCATAGGTGAATCCGTGTCACAGAAGGCAATTGTGGGGATATTTCCAAGGGAAGCTTCTTTGATAGGCTGCATAAAGAACGAAAAGGAAACACTAGTTCAGACTGCGCATAATTAGGACAAACAGAGTGCCACCCCGATAATCCTAATGCAAAAATCAGGCTTCTGCATTGATAAGCTACCTGGTGATCAGTTCTGGGGTCAGTCAGGATAAGGAGGCGTGGTTCAGAGAACGACGTCTGGAGCTGGTTAGTAAAGGTACCAGGAGTATGTCTTCCAGCAATTGCATTAGCACCAGTGTACTGGGCGAACTTGAGAACAGCCCTCTGACCATAAGGTCTAGCAGATTGAACAATGATGTCCTGCGGGTTCTCAATACCTACAATAACTCTAGCAGCTAACTGAAGCTTCTCCCATGTCTTCCCAAGGTTGATTATGTAGATTCCTAATCAACAAATTCAAGCCGATTCAACAACACAAATAAAAAAAAAGCACTCCTTCGAAATAGGTCGCAGATACCACATCATCTATACTATAGTAGACAACAGTTTAGGCCACATTTGGATTAAAACCCGATATCCTTATTTGGTACGAGGTAGGATGTCAGATATGGAGCAGGATACAAGACATGAGAAGAGCGGAATAGAAGATAGCAGATATCTCATATCTCAATGCAGATCAGGCTTATCAGTATATCAAAAAGGGGTTAAAGTGTTAAACCAGTATACAAGATATCACTTGATCTAAGTGATATACCAAACACCAGATATTGAATATCTAGATATCAGTATATTACCAAACGGGAACTCTGAATTAATATGTTAAGCTAGTAAGAATCAGAATGTACCAATCACAACAATCATTTTGAACAATTTTAGTTCAAATTGTCATTTTCTGTCATATATATGGACTATTATCAAAAGATTGAATCAGTCACTACTCACTACTCAGTAGTTTTCTGATCCTTGTGACTATAAGTAGCTTACAACATCAAAATCTAACCTTGAAAAGATCAATTACAGATGAATAATGAACCTTCAACATTAAAACTTGTTCAATTTTCATATTCAGGGCGTACAGAAATCTGCTAAAAATGGATTTATAAAACGCTATTCAACAGAATCGACATCACGAATCACATGATCGAACGCACGGAAACTAACCAATTAAGGTCCAAAACAACACATTTCCCATGGAAAACACAATCTCGTTTATCGGTTAGAGAGAGATTACCATCGGAGCGGCGCTTGAAGACGTAACGCTCCATCTGGAAGTCACAGTTCTTGGTGCCGAGATGGACATCGGCCGCCAACATCATCTGTATGTCGGCTTCCCTCTGCGAGAGCTGCCTTGAAGTCGCCATTGTCGAGCGCCTGGCTAGGGAGAGAGAGAGTAGAGAGCGAAACAGCGAGCGAGTGGAAGAAGATGCGCCTGCAAGTGCTAGGGTTTCCCAACCTAAATCAATACGGAGTATTTACGTTCTGTTTCCTCCTTCGTGGGCCGACCTATAATCCAAACCCGGAATGTCATTTGGGTCAAAACCCGAATTGATCCGGATGAAGGGTATTCTAGTCCATGTTCTAAAAGACGCTTCGCGAATGCTTGACGCTTTGACGATAGGGTACCGTCAAGTGTCAAGATGGTTTGACAGCCTTATTATCGGATTCTTGGTAGATAAAACGGATTTTAGTTATTTTATTATATTTAACTATTGACCATATCTAAAACTCATATAATGTAATAAATTATGCATTTTCAAAATCATTAACATTTTAAATAAAAAATCATCATACAAATTAAATAAACATCATGATCATTTTAATCGTTATTAGATTTAAACATAAATTCACATAAACATGTTCAAATAAATATCACAACTCATAATTTCTACAATAACAAAAAAAAATAACAAAATTCAATCTCGAATTCTCAACAAACCGTCAAAGTGCCAAACGCCAAGCACCTTGGCAGTGTCTTGACAGACCCCAAGAGCGGTTTTCAGAACAGTGATTCTAGTTATTTTCTGAGTGAAAACAAGAATTGTATCAACTTTATTTTATTTTTATGTTATAAGGTTGAAATTCAGTAATCCACTTTCTATCTAATCAAGATCGTCTACACTTTACCCTACTGAAGTCTTAGTCCACATGGGCTTAGCTTAACTGGCTATAGGGGTGATTTGGAGCAAGATCATCTACGACACTCTTTATAACACTACCTACCTCACGTCTTATAGATGATCTTGATTGCTTTCTATCACATAAGTTTAATCCATTGTATAGAGATTTCACACTACTATACTTTGCAGTATTTTTAATTTGCTCACACGTTCTAATGTGGGATGTATCCCAATAGGTTTGGAGGGAAGTCTCTGAAGGGTTCATTTCATTACTTGGCATAAAGACTTCTTGTGGGTTGTGCAATACTCAGACTCTCTTGTACCTCCTTTGAGACCGTGGGAAGGCAGCACAAATATTGGTACCCATCGTTCCTCCTAGTCACCAATCTTAGTGTTGTGTGCTTAACTAGGATGATTGGGTTTGGAAATTTTGAGTATTGATCGAGTTACCTATTTTGGGTATGGTCATATAGATCTGGAAATGGAGAAATAATCGAATCTTTAGGGTTGTAGATGAGATTTTTGACAAACTAACATTTATTTGGTCGAGACATGAGGAGATTGCTGAAGCTTTCAAGCAATTGAGTCTTTAGGGTTGGGTGACACTCAGTTCAGATTGTGCTCAATCTACGTGGTAAGTGGTAACCTAGGACTTGCAACCATTCGCGTTGTGAATGGGCATTGGATAGTTTGGTATGTTGCTAACATGGACATTGTAAGTTGTCATGGTTTCGGTGTTTGAGCTATAGGCTATGAGCCTATGATACGTGACCTTGCCTTGGCATGGAAAAGGCGGTTTAGACAAGTTGTTGAGAGATGTGAATAAGACCAAAAAGAGTTCCACATCTAAAGTTGAGTCACTCTAAGCCTTAGTATATAAATCGGTGGATAACTCCTTCTATTGCCAATTGGTTTTAAAATGAAATCTCATTGGCTTGTGTACACCCAATCGTTTTAGAATGAAATCTCATCGGATTGTGTACTCCCAGTTGTTGAACTTTGATAAGTATTTTTTATTGTAATAAAACTAAAGTGTAGAGAGTGCTATTTTTTTTTATGACGAGAAACCTACCTTTGGTGGTAAACCCCGAGCACGTAATCCAGCCGGCAAGAACCACATACTAGGTAAATCGGTTTGCAACGACCGACTCGCCCCACTGGTAGGGAGCAAAGTAAAACTTGGATTTTCACCCAAGGAAAGGGGTAGAAGTAGGGATCAAACTCGGGACCTCCTTAACACCCTCCTTGCTCCACTTCAAGCCTTAATAGTAGTTGGTAAGGTGGCAAGAAACATATATAAGTTTTTTTTTGAAAAATAATAGTTGTATTCCTAGTTCAAGGAGTTCCATTTCAATCGATTCAAACCACATTCTATTCCTAGTTCCCAATACCAACAAGAAATCACTATACTCCCTTCGTTTTGAAAAATATATCACAGTAGTACGATTCGTGCTCAGCTTGTGTGACCACGCCGGAGAAGATGCTGCATATTTTCAAGGATTGCCCACTCATATCTGATATGTGGAAATTATGGGTTGACCCAAGGACGGATACTGATTTCTTTAACATGGAATTTGCAGAATGGTGGAGATCGAATATTATGTCTCAAAGGATTATGCCGGATGGGTTGAGCTGGGCTTGCATCTTCGCTAATGCGGTATGGTGGGCTTGAAAATGGAGGAACGACAGGGTCTTCAACAACATCAATAGCCACCCGGAGATGGCCAGATTTGTGGAAGAGTACACCCGACAGTACAGCAGCGCGTGGAGCAATTGGGAAGGCATAAGGACTCCTAAGGAGAAAGCAATCAAGGAGATCGGTTGGGAGAAGCCGAACGAGGGCTGGCTCAAGGTGAGTGTCGATGGCTCGGTCAACAACAATGGGGAAGGAGCTGCAGGAGGGATTGCTAGGGATGTCCATGGCAATTGGAAAGGAGGTTTTGTGCAGAAGATTGGTGCTTGCCCGATTATTGTTGATGAACTCTGGGGCGCCATAGGAGGCCTCAAGCTGGCGTGGGAGGGGGGCTTCCGTAAAGTCACCCTCGAAACCGATTCTCTGACGGCCTACAATCTGATCAGCGACGGGGTCTCGTTAACCACTCATTATCTAGCCTGGTAGTTCATTGCCAAGGCTTTCTCAAGAAGAATTGGGAAATCAAAATCAAACGTGTCTTTAGGGAAGCGAATCTCATCGCCGACTCCCTCGCTAAGATAGCCCAAGTTGTTCCTTTGGGGTATCACAGGCTTGAAGAGCCTCTGATTGCACTTTGAGATTGTTGGAAGATGATTGTAGGAGGAGGACTACCCCCCGTATTGTGTTTGTGTAGTCTTTATTACTCGCCTGGGGTTCTCTTCAAGCATTTGTTCACCAAAAAAAAAACAGTAGTACTGTTTTAAAGAGATAAAAAAAAATACTATAAAATATATAATTTTATATTAAAAATTAATTAAATTTTTTATATTTTATATAGTTTTTATTATCGAAACCAATTAAAATAATCCAACTTTTAAAAGAAATGATAATAAAGTATTCTAACTCTTTTTTTTGCCCCATAAATTCGATAAAAAATGAACGGGCTCAGCAAGCTTCAAGTTGGGCTGATGGTATCAAATCTGTGGGCCTGTATAAAATCATTGAGAAAAAAAGCCATGTTGTAATCAAGCCTTGTTAGAAAACATAACTCATTAGGGTAGGATTGGGCAGTGAAAACCGGTGGTCTATCTTTATTAAACATATCTTAATAAGACATTATGATATTTGATAAACTTAGTTATTAGAATAATTGATTGAAACTTGTGAACTGGAAACTAAAAGCTCCGAAAAGCTTGGGCAATCGACATATTGAAAAGCTATAATTTCGAAAGCTGATTAACCTAATATCAAAATGGAATGTTTCGAAAAACTAATTGATGGTGCCAAACATTATCGAACACATTAGCAAATTCTTTGTAAGAACACATCTAGGCTCTCTTGGCTATGATCAGGTCAGGAAAGTGAGGAAACCTTTCCTAACTCTATCGATGTTTGGTGCAAACTTAATTGTTGGCTAATTATAACAAGATTGAAGCTAATTCAATGGTTATTTTTACTAATTAAAAAACTAAGGTCTTATAGGTGGATGGAAGATAATACTAATAATTGTCCATCTATGAGTTAAAACCGTTCTATTTTAAGAGTCAATTTAAGATGACATTTTCATGTGATACAATAAATACAAAATTCTAAATTTTGTCCTCATTCAAGCTACATGGCCGGTGGCGCCTCTAATCACAATCACAAGTGGCCATGGAATAAATAGTACACAATGATAGTATGAGATGATCAATGAGCTAGGAATAAATAGATATATACCTCATTTCAAGTCGGTATGTCACTGTCAATTAATTTTAAGATGAAACATCACCGTGTTTTCATATTTACACAATTTTGATCTTTAATACGTCAACTTTTTTCATAGATTTTAAAGGCTTTCTTTCGAAATTTGAAACAAGATATGTAATTAAAATGTTAATGGATGGATCATTTTGTTGACAAGTGTAGAAATCTAGCTCTATTGCTAGATCCTTGTTCAGCAATGTCACAATATCAAGCGGCAATCAAATTTGAGCTCAAAGGAGTAAGATCAAATATGGTCGTTATAGGGAGGAAGGAAGCTTCCTTTAGGGTTCATAGCCATAGCAGCTGATTCTTTCACTCTTATAAAAAAAACTGTAAGGCAAAGCCTTATATAGTCGGGGACTCGGGGTACAGAATATCAAAATAGGAAGACATCTAGCAGTGGTCCTAACATGGCCTTATTGGCAAGAAAGATAAAAACATGACATAAAATGTAAATAGGAGAAATTAGGATCTCAATACCCCCTCCTCAAGTTGGACTTGGGTGAGTATTGACAAGTCCTAACTTGCCAATGAAGAATTTAAGATGTTCTTCACCCACTGGCTTTGTCATAACGTCTGCAATTTGCAATCCTGTTTGAATACGAGGGGTGTGTACGTATGATTGTAGGAACCCTTCTAAAACTTTCTCCCTAATGAAGTTGCAATCCACTTTAATATGCTTCGCTCTTTCATGGAAGACTGGATTCGCTGCTATGTGAATTGTTGCCTTACTATCACAATGCAGTGTGATTGGTAGAGGAACAACCACAGATAAATCATGAAGCAATCCCTCAATCCATACAAGTTCACTGGCTGTCTTGGACATACTTCTATACTCGGATTCTGTTGAGGATTTAGATACAGTTTGCTGTTTTTTCGTCTTCCATGATACAAGGGAGCTGCCAAAGTATACACAATAACTTGTGAGGGATCTTGCACTGTATGCACATGCTCCCCAATCTGCATCACAATATCCCGTTATGTCATACACCTTTTCCTTTGCCATGAACAATTCCAATCCAATTGTTCCTGCTAAATATCTGATCACATGCGCATAGCTGCTCATATGTGGTTCCCTGGAACTGCACATAAATTGGCTTAAATGTTGAATGGCATATGACAAGTCTGGCCTTGTAAGATTAAAAAACAAGAGTCTCCCAACAAGCCTTCTATATCTTTTTGGCTCAACTATAGGAATTCCCACCTCTGGTGACAGTTTCAACCCTTTTGCCATTGGAAAACCACATGGCTTGCATCCTGTCATACCATAATCATTGATAATATCCAATATGTACTTCCTTTGATGAAGTGCGACCCCATCTTCTTTTCTAGAAATCTCGATCAATTCCCAAAAAGTACCTAGCCAGTCCTAGGTCCTTGATGGTGTATGCTTTATGCAAAGCCTTTTTAATGAAATCAATTTCATCCATGTCATCCCCAGTCAACAGAAGATCATCTACATATCCTAGGGCCACAACTTGCCCCTTAGGAACCTTCTTAATGAACAATGAATAATCATTATTCGACTGCACATATCCATGAGAAATCATGAATTGGGATAATTCTGTATTCCATTGCTTGGAAGCCTGTTTCAATCCATATAAGGATTTAAGCAGCTTACATACATGCCCTGACTTAACATCATAACCTTCAGGAGGTAACATGTAGACATCTTCTTCTAGACTCCCATCTGCACTGAGCAATTCCTCCACATGTACACACAGGAACGCTTTCTAGCACTTGCAGTTGATCCCATATCCTTTTTAGCTTGTTGAAATAGTCAGCAACTGTCAAATTATCCTGAGTTATCCCACTTATCTTCTTCCTCAGTTGATATAAAGGCCCATTTGCTTGCCCATATCTCTCAGAAATTTGCTCCTACATCTGCCTAGCAAATTCAACATAAATAAAGCTTTCCTTTATGGAATTTGACATGGAATTTAGAAGCCATGAGCTATGAATGGGTAAGGAAGAGACCTATTGTCGTCTGTTTTGTTCTCGTGCCTAAGAATGCTAAGCCCAGTTCCAAGCAAGTCGAGGGAAGGTAGTGATGAGTGTTATCAGGCCAATAGAGAAGACCATGGTCTGTTAATGACCAAGGAACCTTTAGGGTTCACAACCATAGCAGTTGATTCTTTCACTGTTATATAAAAAAAACTGTAAGGCAAGGCCTTATATAGTCGGAGTACAGAATACCAAAATAGAAAGACAGCTAGCAGTGGTCCTAACAGGGCCTTATTGGCAAGAAAGAAAAAACATGACATAAAATGTAAATAGGACAAATTAGGATCTCAATAACAAGTCATGATCGATGCACCTACCTTTCATTCTTTAAACTAGTTTACAATTTGAGGTGGATCGAATGGGGGACCAATTCCTAGTACTCAAACTCGAATATGATCATCGGAGAGATTAAGCTAAAATAGGGATAGATAGGACATAAGAAGCTCCAAAGGAAGCAAAGACCAAAAAGATGAAGGAATAGAATAAATGAAGGGTGGAGTGGCCTCCAAGCGACGAGGTGGTTCTCTAACTGTGTTGGGTCTTTATTCATGATATTCATGGAAATTAACTACATTTGCACGTTGCGACGACTATAATGGACACTGCAATTTGCTTTTGTCTCTTTCATTTATTTCTATTATCTATCATGCATTATATAGACATATATAGACAATATATTATTTGCAAACACATTTTACAATATAATATGTGAATAAATCTGAAGCATTGGATATTTGGATTGAAAAATCAGTACATGAGATTTACGGGAAATATTAAAGAGAAAATTTATTCGTCTGTAATAAAATTATTAATCGTAGGTATATAACTTATACAAATAAGTACGAATAATCATGTAATAATAGACGAATAATTTTCATATAAAAAGATTATTAATATATATGAATAATTATATCACGTCAAATCTTACTCTTTAGTAAAAGAAGATTTTTTGCCATAAATGAGGTGGAATAAATGAAAAATATTGAAGATTTAAAAAAGAAAATAAATAATCCTTATAAGAAAGTAAAGAGACTAAAAAGAAAATAAATAATCTTTATAAAAAGTTAAATAAACTAATTTTCTAAGTATTAATACACATTCAAAAGAAGATAAAAAGTATAATTAATGTAAATAAAAAAAATTGTTACTATTTCTAAAAAAGTGTTTTTAGTATAAACTATAGTATATAAATTCATCATAAATTTAAATTTTTTAGAAATTTAAATTTTAAAATATTAATAATAAACATGGTAGCAGAGTAAAATTTTTATGTTTGTATTTGAATTTAATAAGAGTTTAATACACGAGTAGGAAATAAAATAAGATTATTACAATTATATTTTGTGAGGTAACGTAAAGAATTTAAGGCCGGTTATTTATTAAAAAAATTATTAGCTTAAATATATATAAAATTCTTTGATAGTCAAAAATTGATAGACCCGTGAATAAGTATTATATGACATATGAATAATCAATTTATTTATAATTCACACCGTAAGAGATGTTCACACTAGATCAATCCCTCTCTCTCTATATCCTCTAAACAAGACAACCATAGTAGGTAGGATTTGTAATTAGCTTTACTATTACATGCAAATTGAGCACATCTCATTGGAATTTTGCACATAATATTTTTATAATGAATTATATGAAGCTCCAAACGGATCAAATCTAATCCAGAGGCGACCAATTAAATGAACCCTAGCCGTGGTTGTGCAAAAAAATATAATACGACAAGATAATTATAACACAGAAAAAAACACAAAACCGAAAAAATATGATATGAAAATAATATAAACTATTAAAATACGAAACTATTCGTGTCGTGTTCAGATTGAGGATTTCTTCAATTCTTATAAGATATTCAACACGAACCGTTTAATTTTTTAATTTTATAACAAATACTCAAGTATTAAGTTGTAAAAAAATATTTTGAAAAAAGTTGATATTTTATATAGTTTTTACATTCTTAAAATAAGTGTTGAAAAGTCAAATGACATTTATTTTGGATCGAAAATAGTATAGTATTAGTATTTATATATATACGTTAGTGAATCAGTGGAATTGCTCACTGGAAAGAAGGAAGGGAAGCGTGCTCTAACATGTATAAAAGGACGTTGTTGGTGCCACAAATCCCCATTTTAAGTCGTTTAATACTTTAATTCTCTCCATTCTATTATAGCTAGAATTGTCGATCAGATCATTCGGATCGGGTAATTTCGGGTTTCGAATAAAACAGATTTTGAGTAAAACAGGTCAAATCGGATCAATTTCAGGATGATCGAACTCATTTTTTTTTCAATTAATTTATTCATATAAATTTATATTAAATTTGTAAATTTATTGATTTAGTGGTACACAAAATTACAACACACCGATCTGCAGTGTTAAATGTGATTTCAATTGTCCAATAAAAATTTATTCCTCCAGCTCAGCATGCTTTTTAGTCCTAAGAAGAACACAAATTAATCATTCATCTTATCTTCAAACGTACATTTTCTTCTCTAATAAATGGGAGCCACCGTTTGATTTAAAAAAAAAAAAAAACGTACATTTTCTTCTATCACAGATACATTTGCATAGCATAAGGTTGAGAAGGATCCAGTGTGTGACATAAGGTTGAGAAGGATCCAGCTAGCACACACTCACAGATATTTTAAATATTGCTTCTTATATTACAAAAGTCTTTATTTTTTTTTATTTTCTGTCTAAATCTAATTTAACCATATTTACTGAAGTCCGTTGGAACTCGAGATCGAGGGTCGTGTCGTGTGTAGGGGTGTTATGTGAGACAAGCTACCCGTGATCGGCTCATAAAAAACTCAGCTCGGGCTCATTCATATTTAAAAACGAACGAGTATGAGCAGAATTTCGAGCTCGTCAAGAGCTCGAGCCCAGCTCGAGCTTTATACGAGCCTACTCGTATAGCTCGTATTAAAGGGGTAATTATGTAATTTCTCTTATTTTATTTAAAACGAGCTCAACTCGAGCTCAAAACGAGCTCGTCAAAACAGCAAATGTATGTTTCACGAGCTCAAAACGAGCTTTCAACAAAACAAGCTTCACAAGAGCTGGAAACTTCAAAACGAGTTCGAACGAGCTCGCTAGCTCGAGCTCGGCTCGAACAAAAACGAGCAAAACGAGCTCGAGCTCCTTATACAGCTCACGAGTCGAATACAAACACGATTTTAAGCTCGTAAAAAAATCAGGCTCGACTCGATAAAAAACGAGCCGAACATGAGCACCTAGGTACTCGGCTCGTTCGACTCGAATAACACCCCTATCGTGTGCACACGCGTCCTTGCGCTAATAGCCTAGCACATAAGTAGAGCAGGGATCTATCCTAAAATCAATTGGCAATAAGGGAAGTAACCCCACTAACTTATATACTAAGGCGCCTTTTTCGTTTATATTATCGATGTGAGACTCTTTTTGGTTTTCTTCACATCTTTCATTCTCTCAACATTTTAATCTTTTTATATCTAAATTAGATATTATATATATAATTAATTTAAAATATATATAATAACCCTTTTAATCACAAGTGATTTTATATTTCTAAAATAATTCGAACTTTCAACCTTTTATCATGAAATATAACCCACAATAAATAAATTAACTTATAATTTAATACAAATTTTTTTTACTTTTTTTATTCATATATAGCTCCATCTCAGCGCCGTGTCTTGCACACTCCACTCCACTCATTCAAAACTTATACTCACTTATAGAGTCACTAATTATTAAAAAAAAAAAGGAAAAAAAAAATGGAGCGATCGTTTGTGTTGCTCGGTGTCTGGGCGGTCATAGTCGGCGTCGGCGTGGTCGCCCCAACCGCGCACGGGCAGCTCCGGCAAAACTTCTACGCCAACAGCTGCCCGAACGTCGAAAAGATCGTTCGACAAGCCGTGCAGCAGAAGGTCCAGCAGACGTTCATC
Source organism: Persicaria tinctoria (assembly GCA_037127255.1). Lineage (NCBI taxonomy): Eukaryota > Viridiplantae > Streptophyta > Magnoliopsida > Caryophyllales > Polygonaceae > Persicaria > Persicaria tinctoria. The sequence goes on along the minus strand of JBANSL010000019.1, from coordinate 4,808,824 downwards.
ACCATCCCCGGCACCCTCCGCCTCTTCTTCCACGACTGCATGGTTAATGTATGTGCCAATTTCTAAAATTACAAAAACTATAGTCCCTTTTTCGCAATTATATATATAATTTAATTTTTGGCGAAATTGCAGGAAACCACCCTTTAAATAGGATAGTTTGCAGGAAACCACCCTTTAAATTTATTTTTGCAGAAAACCACCCTTTAAATATTGTAGTTTGCGGCAAACCACCCTTTAAAATACATTCATTTAAAAAACACCACCCATCATCACTTTTCATTAAAAATTATCAAGTAAATCGAAATTACCTTTTTACCCCTTAATATATATATATTCTTTTAAGGATGTTAGAAAGAAAATTTTGTTATATTTTTGCGTTATCAATATAGCGATTGTAACCTTATTTAAAATATTTATCTAAATATAATTTTATATCAATCCAAGGAGAGAATAAACATTAAAAAATGTTTTCACTTAATATAATATATAAATATTTAGATATAGATATAAATTATATTTTAATTCAACGTATTGAATTAAACTCATTGGTTTAAAAAAATTTAGAATATCTTAAAGATTTAAAAAAATATAATTGTAGTGGGTTATTTCAAATCATCATAAAGACTTATATATTAATAGTAGATATAGATGACACATCATCTTAAATTCTTATAAATTAATATTATATATAGATTTAATATAATAAATAAAGATTTAAATATAGATTCCAATGATTTCAAACATAATGTTTGAAAAAAGAAAAGAAGAGATTTCAAATGTAATGTCATTCATTAAACTGCAATTAAAAGCATACAAATATAATTTATTTTCTTTCTAATCACCTTGAAATATAATATATATTTTGGAGGGTAAAAGAGTAATTTTGGTTTAATTAATAGATTTTTAATTAAAAGTGTTGATGGGTGGTTTTTTAAAATGAATGTATTTTAAAGGGTGGTTTGTCGCAAACTACTATATTTAGAGGGTGGTTTGCCGCAAAAATAAATTTAAAGGGTGGTTTTCTGCAAACAACCCTATTTAAAGGGTGGTTTCCTGCAATTTCGCCTTAATTTTTTGTGTATTTATAAAGGGGTGTGATGCATCGGTGATAATCCAATCGACGCCGACCAACACGGCGGAGAAGGACAACCCGGACAACATGTCGCTGGCTGGAGACGGCTTCGACACCGTCATCAAGGCCAAGGCCGCGGTGGACGCCATCCCCGGCTGCACCAACAAAGTGTCCTGCGCCGACATCCTCGCCATCGCCACTCGCGACGTCGTCAATTTGGTTAGTCTTAGTTTAATTTCAAATTGCTAATTCTGTCGTATATCACAAAAGCTTAAACTATTATGTTGAACAGGCGGGAGGGCCGTTTTACCCGGTGGAGTTAGGAAGACGGGACGGATTGGTGTCGACGGCGGCGAGCGTGACGGGGAAGCTGCCGCATCCGACATTCGACGTGAATCAGCTGACTTCGATGTTCGCTAACGTCGGACTATCCTTCAATGACATGATTGCTCTCTCAGGTATTAATTATTCTTCACTATAATTTGATTGAAATTTAAATTTAGGTAATAAAATAAATAAGATTTTTATAAAATGGTTGAAAAGTCAGGAGCATATAATAATTGGATGAGAAGCTGGAAAAATCAAAATTGAGTAATTGTGAGTCAATAGAAAACGACGGCCACCGCAGCTAAAGGCTTTATGAATGAGCTGGACGATTCTTTATCGATGATTACCAGCACGAGAAACTCAAGTGGGAATAGCTCACTAGTAACTAGTTGTAATATTTATTTATTTTATCGAATTTCCTATCCTAGGTTCCAATAAGATCCTAAATTTTGAAAAAAAATAAATTAACTTTTAATTAGTTTAACTTTTTTTTATTAAATTTTTATGGTTGCTTACTTTTTTTTTTGTTGGGAATCTTTTATAATTTAGTGTCTTATCCTATGCCTTAAACCATTATTTTATTAAGAATGTCACAAAAGTAGAAATTGGTGTAAATAAATAATTGAGCATAAGACATCTTTCCTTTTTCGATGCCCTATCTCTCATTACTTTTACAATTTTAGATACTTATTTTTTTTTTAAAAAAAACCAATTAGATTTTTTCGCCAAATTTTCATTAATTTAGTTATTTTTAAAATTAATATTATTAATTTCACTTTTTTAAGTAGAAAATCTTTGTGGATTAAAGTTCTAAATTTATTGATTTGTTGGATCAGAGCATCTCCAACAGTTTCATCATTTTGGAAATTTTGGAGAATTTTAGGATATTTTTTTATTTAACAGATTATCCATCACATTATCCAAAATAGAAATATAACATAAAAATAAAGTTGATTTCCTAAATTTACAGCATTCTGTAAACTAAATGATCATTAAAATTTTCAAAATGGAAAACTGTTGGAGTTAAAACGAAAATAATTTGAAAATTATGTATACTATCACATGTTAATTTGTGTATTTGACACCAATGTGATTATTAATTAATTGCTAAACTTATTGATTGTTTGTTAACAACTCATTTTAAAACTTGGCTTACAAAATTTTACCAAACGTGTGGTTGTATGATCACCTGCAGGCGCGCACACGGTAGGATTCGCGCACTGCGGGAAGTTCTCGAACAGGTTGTACAGCTTCTCGCAGACGAGCGCGGTGGACCCGACGCTGAACCCGCAGTACGCGAGCCAGCTGAAGCAGATGTGCCCAAGGGTGGTGGACCCCAGGATAGCCATCAACATGGACCCCACCACCCCCAGGGTGTTCGACAACGCCTACTACAAGAACCTCATCAACCGGGAGGGGCTCTTCACATCGGACCAGGTTTTGTTCGAGGACACCCGGTCCAGGCCCATTGTGGTGGACTGGGCCCAAAACTCTCAGCACTTCAACCAGGCCTTTGTCCAGGCCATGACCAAATTGGGCCGGGTCGGGGTCAAGACCGGGTCCCAGGGTAACATCCGGGTTAGGTGTGATGCTTTCAATTAGAGATAGGTTCGTCAATTGTAATAAAAACCCAAAGGGATCAAGTGTGAAGTTCCATCTACTTGTGGAAGCAAATTGTTCAACGAAATTCATGAAATAATCTCAAGCATAACTTTAATTCAATGACAGCATTGCATTATTTTTTCTTGTCTCGACAAAAATGATGGAATACAAAAAATTGGAAGCGATGTTTTTTTTTTTTGATTAAGTAATAATTCGGATGCGAACCGCTATCCGACAGCATCCTTTCGGATGAGGTTAATAAGACCTGGGTCAGTGTATAAAGAGGGGATGGAGGCAATATGAGCAAGGTGTGCAACCTTATCTGCCACGCAATTGTCGTTATGAAGAACGTGTGAAAACGAGACTTCGTAAAACCCCGTAAGTAGAGTGCTAATATCTGACATAATTAGTTCAATTTCCCATGGACATTTGCTTCTAGACTGTAAATGATTGATGATGGTCAGTGAATCTCCTTCAATAATAATTTTGGGGATTTTCATCTCGAGAGCCCTCAGAACGCCCACTCTCAATGCCAAGGCTTCGGACATTAAGGGGGTCTGGTGTCCAATTAGTTTACTTCCCATTGCTACTGAATCCCCTGTGTTGTCTCGAATGATGTAGCCTATCGAGCTTTGTCGTTGACCAGAGGCGGAACCATCGAAATTTAGTTTCAATCTCCCAGTTGGTGGTTTTTTCCATTTTTCCTTCTTCCTAATGCTCACATTTTCCTTAGAGGTATTTACTCGATGTTGTATTTCGTTGTTATCCTCATTATTGTGCTCTCCTGCTTTCCTCCATTCGTTAATATATGAGTCGACAAGTTTTTCAAATCCTCTTGCATTTGGCACTTTTTGTTGTTGGAAAATCAGTTTATTACGAATAATCCAGATGGTCCACCAGTGGAATACCAGTTTCTGTTTTTGTTGTGAGTCAAGTAGTCTGTCTAATTGTGTCATTAATGCCTCAACATTTCTTGATAATATGATATTGTCTGAAATTTCTGATTTCACTCTTGGTGATAAGCTTGAACATCAGAGTGAGAATTTGCATTCAAACAATAAGTGGGTGGTATCTTCTTCATGGTGATTGCACAAGGCATAATAAGGTGGTATTGCAATTCCTCTTCTGGCGAGACGGGCAACTGTTGGGAGTCCATTGTGACAGACTTTCCACATGAAATTCTTAATTTTAGGTGGAACGTTCAAGTTCCAGATCCATGCATTATTGTCATTATTAAGTTCTGTTGTTCTTGTATTAAGTTTATACGCACTAGACGTCGTTAACCACCCTTTTCTGTCCGGCCACCAATACATTCTGTCCCGTATTCGATTTATCGGGAGGGGAACCTCTGCTACCTGTTGCGCAATATCATTTGGCATTATCATTCTAAGTTTTTCCAGATTCCATGCCCCATTTTGAATGTACTGATCAACAGTTTCTTCCCAGTTGATTTTTGTCGGGTCGAGACAAGCATTATGAATATTCTTAACCGGAGCCCACTTGTCATGCCAGAACTTGATTGTTTTCCCATCGCCGACTGACCACTTGGAAGAGATGTTATCCATTTAAAAGAAAAAATTATTTATATTGGTCTATGGGTGTTAATTAGGATCGTGACCTACCAAGGCGTAGCCGAATGAAAGAAGTGCTTGACTTCGTTCTTCGTCAGCGTTCTCAACATTTCGGTTTTAGTCATGCTTAGTTTCGTTCATCTCCGTGCACATTTACGTGAGGATTGCATCTTTTTTATTTCTTTCTTATATTTTCGGTTTATTGTATGTTCGACGGTTTATGCCGATTCAGGTATATCTGAACTCGAATTTGTACTTAATTAAAAAAAAAGTAGAAAGAAGGAGAGATAGAAGAGAATTTGTGATATCATTATTCATGATCAGCTGACCTCTCTCTAGAACCCTAGAGAGAGGGAAGAGCCAAAACCGTCTTACAAACACTTTCGTTCACAACCCCTCTATGGCTCAACCCGAATTTCAATTGGCTAATCTCCGCTCTCTGATTCTGGTTGCGCCAGCCTGGCTTCGGCCGTCTCCGGTCTGGCAAGCCCCTGTGTTCTCCGTGATTCAAACTCCCTTGGCCTTTCTCACTTGGCTTCGCCTTGAGTCTCGTCTTCATCTCTCCTCCTGGGCTATTTCGGTTCTGGTGAGGTCTAATTTGTCCTCCGTCCTGTCAATTGGGTTGGGGCTTCTGGTCTGGTGTGGTTTCTCTTTGCTCTCGCTCGATTCTCTTGCCTGTTTCGCTGCTTTGCGGGGCTGTCTGTGAGTGGGTTGGGCTGGCTTAAGGTGCCTCTCCGCCGCCGGGTCTCCTCTATTGGCTGGTGCGCCCTTTTGTCATCAAGTTTCTTGTATTCCGGTGGACTTGGGTCGGTGGCGTGGCTGCCTTTGGTGGTCGTCGGCGACGGCCTCGTCCCGTTGTCTTCCTCTCGCCATCATTCTCCCTCCACCCTTGCCGTGTTGGTTGTCCTGGATCTGTCATCCTTGTCGTGCAAGGTGGCCCTAGTTCTGTTTTGCACGCCAAGTTTTGGCTGATGTGGACTTTCCAACTTGCTGTGCAAGTTTGTGGAAGACTTTTAATCAACATCCCCTCTTTATATAAATACTTATATATATATATATATATATATATATATATATATATATATATATATATATATATATATATATATATATATATATATTTATTTATATATTGATGGGATTGAGTATACCCGCTCGACAGAGCTTGAAACAAACTCCCGAAAGGGTCTTGACAAATTCCTGCAAGGGCTTGCAGGTGCGCTCTCTACGAGGGTGGTTCACGACAGTTGTTCTGGTTGTTCTTGGCGGTTCTGATCTGAGTTGGGGCTCGTGCGTCCGGTGTCGGGTCTAGCTGGGGTCGTGGCGGTGTGCATCATGACGACTCCGTATTCCGGAAATTTCCTTGGAGGTCCGTCTTCATCACCCATAGGAGGGACTCCTGATGTACCGCTGGCCAGCGGTGTTATCTCTTGATGGCGCTTGGCTCCGTTTTGTCTTCGTTGTCCTCAGTTTTTATGGATTAGGCTCGTCTGTTCTTCTTAGTGACTGTTTGTTTACCATCTTTGTATTGTACCATTTTATTATTATGATTGTATGTCTGACGGTTCGCCGTCTGCCGACTCTGTCGGCCTCTCGATGAGTCAGGTCTGTCTGGCCATCGAATTATTACCTGATCAAAAAAAATAATAAAAAAATTATTCATGATCAGCTCATATTACCTCCGACCCTCCGAGTCTTTATACATATCTTCATGGGCCTTAGCCCCGTCTATCATTTCACCTAAGGCCCAATCCCATGGCCCATTGCATGTTTGCATGTTTACACTAGACTTACATTTGAAAGAATGTTATTGGTTTGATTCACCTAAATCTCTTTTAATTAAAACTTATTATTTACGTTTTTTTTACAATGATAAAAACGGTATAAAATATTAACTTTTTTTTAACATTTGTTTTCATAAATTCATACTTAATAGTAATAAGTATAAAATAATTATTAAAAAAAGTTATTAGAAAAGTTAATATTTTATATAGTTTTTAACATCTAAAAAAACGTGCGTGAATACTAAAACGTCAAGTTTTAATTAACAGAATGACGCGCATCCACCTCTTTATCGTTGTTTTACTGCTTGGCGGTTGCGCGACATCCGCTCTAAAGCCTAATTTCTACGCCAAATTACAAAAGTCGTTCAAAACAAGTTCTCCGAGACATTCGTCACCATCCCTTCTGTTCTCCGTCTCTTCTTCCATGATTGCGCGATCATTGTACGCTCATCAATTCCTTCTTCTTACTCCTTTGTGACTCTTTAGATTGAAATTTTGATCGAAATTGATACATGATTGTGTACATTTTTAGGGATGTGATGCTTCAGTTATCATTGCGTCGACCCCTAGCCACAAGGCCGAAAAGGACCATCCAGATAACTTGTCGTTAGCTGGGGACGGGTTCAACACCGTCATCAAGGCTAAGGCGGCACTCGACAATACCCCCGGATGCAAGCGCAAGGTTTCGTGTGCCGATATTCTCGCCATTGCTACCAGCGATGTCATCAACTTGGTTCGCCGTCTTGTTTATTTAGATCACTCTATTGTCCTGTTTGTACCTATCAAAGTCCGACTCGTGCCAATGATATTTCATTATAAAACCAATTGGCCATAGAAGAAATAGTTAGTACACCAGTTTATATACCAAGACTTGTTATACTAAATTATCGATATGATCGTAGGCCGGTGGATCACACTAGGGTTTGCACATTGTGGCAAGTTCTCCAATAGGCTGTACAGCTTCAGCGTGAAGACGAAGCAGGACCTGACGCTGAACCCGGCCTATGCATCGGACCTGAAGAAGATGTACCCGAAGATAGTGGACCCACGCATCGCGATCAACATGGACCCGAAGACCCCAAGGGCGTTCGACAACGTCTACTTCAAGAACCTCGTGAACGGAACGGGGCTGTTCACATCCGATCAGGTCCTCTTCCAAGACAAGAGGCCCAGGCCCCTTGTCGGCGACTGGGCCCGAAACGCGCAGCACTTCAGCCAGGCCTTCGTCAAGGCGATCACTCATCTGGGTAGGGTCGGAGTCAAGACCGGCAAGAACGGTAACGTCCGTTTCAAGTGCGACGCCTTCAACTGAAGAGAGATTTTCAGAGCTTGATCCCTCCAATCTCTGAATTACAGTCACTATACAAAATATTGAGTAGGTGTGTAGGTGACGTGAAGAAAGTTCTGAATCTGATTTCATACAAAAAAATATCACAGGATAACACTCAGAAATGTGTTATCAAGGGCACTGATGAACACTGATATGTGCAGATTTGACATTGAAAATGAGATCAGATATGTTGGGAATGCAGAGCTCAGTAAAAAATGAGACAATAAATTTGCCTTAATCTACTTTTGATAGTCAACTAAATGGTTCAATCATTGTTCTAACTATGGCAAAACTTCACAAAGGTTAACAAGGGGCCAAAAGAGGAACTTTCATATTTTATTTAGCTTCATTTGATAATATAATTCACCCCAAAGTTCAAAACAAAAGCTACTAGCTAGTCTATATATATTGCTAAATTCAACAATTAGATAAGATGTTATACAATCTTAAAGTTTTTATATCTTGTTATACATGCATTATTGTATGCTAAAAGTATAGAGGATATGGGACAAGGCCCAAGGGTAGTTTAGTAATCCGGTTGTATAAAATAGGGGCATTTTAGTCCACACAAATATGTGGGCTTGGGCTATAAAATGTGACAACCGGTTCAGTTTGTTAATCAACAAATTCATTCTCCCAAATTCTATTTTCTAGCTCCCTCCTTCTCCATACCATTTTCAGTTCTTCGAGCAGAGCTTCCATGGCGAATTAGTCGAAGATCCTTGATTAATTCAAGGTTCTTTACATATGGTATCAGAGCAGGTCCGAGTCGGGTCGGTTTTCCTGGCTTCGGGGTAGGCATATTAGGATGCATTTAGCATGATTTAGATGTGCATAATGTATAGTTTAAGCTAGATTTGCATTTATACTTGTGTTGTTGGTGGAATCGGAATCTACACGCTTTTATGGTTAATTTCAGGTAATGTGAATCCGACGAGGAATGAGGAGACTCTTGGATGAAGGAAGATTCAAGTTGAGAAAGAAAAGTGAAGAGCACGGGAGCGGAGTCGAATTTCGAGAGCCTAAGTGAATAACAAGTCAGCAAAAGTTGTCGCCAGACATGCTGAACTTGTTTCGCACTTTCTGGAGGCCTCGCTGGTCCGATTGACTATTATAACCATGCGTTGGAAAGCTCTTTTCAAGATCTACAACTTTCATGTTGACATCGAGACCAAATTCGAAGCGGAAAATAGATGTGAACAGTAAAAGCCGCCCCGCGGCCCGAAGCTCTGACGAAGGATTTTGCTGATCGCCGGCCGCCCCGCGGCCCTCCCAGAAACGCGCCGTTCAGAATTGGACTTTAGTTAGGGTTTTGAGTTTATTTCTTTTGCCGACTTTTTAAAGCTTTATAAGACTTTTCTAGTTTATTTCTTCCATTAACCTTATGCACTTTATTCCATTGTTGAGAGCGCCGTTGAGCATGAGCAACTAAACTCTCAAGGTTTCGCCTACAGTTTGGATCTTTGATTGTTGAATTGTGAGTTTCTTAATCTAGTTCTTATTCCTATTGCAATGTTTTGACTTCCATGTGCTTAATTGCTTGAATGTGTTTTATTCTCTCTGGCCTGATCAACTAGTTAGAGTAGATTCATTCAATTGCTAGGGTTTTGCAGATTCCTCGTAGCGAACCTTAACCCAAGTGGCAATCATATCCCTTTAGGACTCGTAGGACTAATTGGATGTGTAGGAAGTTGAATACATGTTGAATGTCGACTCGTATCTTGATATTATGTGTATCTTGGTTAATTCATAATCTTAATGCTATCTCTAGGTTGAATCTTAACCGTCTTAGGGTTATTTAGAGATAAGGGTTGCTAGGACTCGTAGGATTAGTAATTTACCTAAGATCTGGACAAGGACATTGATAGGAAAAGACAAGAACTAGAAGCTGAAACAAGGATCGAATTCATCAATCGAAGTGATAAATTGTAGGTGAACCTATTTCTCTCCACTGAATTCTACACTCTATTTACTTTGTTTGTTTACTTCCGCTTTGATAAAAGGCGGATCTTTTCACACCAAAAACCCCCCATCTTCTTACTAGCGATTAGAATTGATACTTGAATTGAATAGATTTCCCTGTGGATCGATCTCTTACTTAACACTATACTAGTTGTGAGTTTGAGTATTCTCTGGCAAGAACAACGACATGTTTTCCTCTTGTCACTAAAAGAGATTGAGATGCCGAAACCATTCATAAAAACCAAAAATCGGGCGAGCTATAAAGAGATTGAGAGTCTCGACCTGGGAGAAGATTTAAAGGAAAAAAAAAATTGTGGGAGAAGATTTAAAGAAAAAAAAATTGTTCAAGTGTCAAGTGTCAACCCGATCCAGGCGGGTTGCACTTGAGGGGGCGTGTTGGGATAAAAACATGGACATCCCACATTGATTGTGGGTGGTATAACAAACCAAAATATAAGGAAGGGGAATCCCCTACACAATGGCTTAAGCTTTGGTGTAAAGTGGTGGATCCCGACCTTATAACCAAAAACAAAATAAACCCGACACGACTCCCATTTTCATATGGTTAGATACCTTCGGGGCACAGTCAATTTGGGATTACTGTATCCAGTTCACAATCACATTGATCCCCTTGTTTCATGGAAAACCAAGAAACAAACTACTCTTTCCAAGTCTTTTGTAGAGGCAGAATATCGGAGCTTGTCAAAGACCTCTAGTGAATTGGTATGGCTTGACTCAATTCTTCATGAATTGAGATGTTCAATTCCAAAACCCATTCCTCTGTTATGTGATAGTAAGTCTACAATTCATATTGTGGAGAATCTCGTCTTACATGAACGCACCAAGCATCTGTGTTTTGATTGCCACTATACGTTCGTGAACGATTTCAAGAGGGATTCCTTCTTCCTACCTTTGTCCGATTTCAATTGCAGTTAGCTGATATTCTGACCAAGCCATTGGGGCAAGATCAACACCAGCTCCTTGTCTGCAAGCTCGGATTAGTGTCGTCCACACCTCCGGCTAGAGGAGGGGATATAGATCGAGGATATGTGAGAAGGGTAGTTTAGTAATCCGATTGTGTAAAATAGGGGCATTTTAGTCCACACAGATATGTGGGCTTGGGGTATAAAACGTAACAACCGGTTGAGTTTGTTAATCAACAAATTCATTCTCCCAAATTCTGTTTTCTCCCTTCTTCTCCCCCATTCCATTTTCAGTTCTTCGAGCAGAGATTCCATGGCGAATTAGTCGAAATCCTTGATTAATTCAAGGTTCTTTACAAAAAGAGCAGCAATTAGATTTAAAATTGTGTCTTTTTAGACAAAGACAATGTTGTTATAGACTAAAAGGATATATTTTTGTTTGTTTAAAGAGAAAATATATAAATAATGATGAAAAAACATATTATTGTGTTGATCTAAAATGGGCGGCGGAATTGTCCGGGCCGGGACCATCTAGGCTCTTTCAAGAAAGGTCTCGCCTTCAAGTGCGGTCACTGTTTAGCTGAGAAGGCAGAGGCGTGGACAGTCCTACAAGGCTTACGACTCGCGAAAGATATGGGGATCACGAAGATTATTTTTGAGCTGGACAGTGCAAACGTTTGCACCCAACTCATGGATGAGGGCTGGGAGAACCTATGGGAGCAAATGGACAGCTCATCGGTCAATGTCGAGCTATCATCAAGAGATCGGAATGGCAAGTGAAGATCATACATATTCCCTGGCAAGCAAACAAGGCGGTTGATGCGTTAGCGAACCACGCTCTTATTATGCTTGAACCTTTTGCTATTTTTTATGTACTTCCGGAGTGTCTCCGTGAACCTACTCCCTCAACCATTCAGGTTGGGGTTTCAAATTAAGTCATCCTAATATAATAAATAAGGGCTTTGCCCTCCTTCCTGACCCAAGACAAAAACTATCGTAGAGTGAGTGGATAACTCGTACTATAATATACCTACCAGATTGGATAAGAGATGGGTATTCTCGATCACAAATATGATGACAATTTATAAACACTTGTTAAAAATCCAAAATCATTTATGTATGATTGTACTTGATAATTAATACTTATACGGACAGATCATGTATGGTCTCATGATAGCCCAATCTATTAAGCTACAAAACACGACACATCAACACATGATAATTAGAGGGAATTACACTAAACTCGATCTCATAAAAACCCTACTAAAATGTGGCTACAAATTCATCAATTGATGATTAACGACTGCATCAATCAATCAATCAATTAATCAAAAGATCGATGACTTAGCTAACTAGCTAGCTAGGTAGGCACCCAAGCACTAGCAAACACCACATTATGCCCCTTCCAAGTGAGCACAAGATCCTCCTCCTCCCTCTTGGCCCCCCACCCGGCGGCGTGCTCCTCCAGCATCCCCCTCACCTCCGCCACCGCCTCCTCCGCCAATGTTGCCCCCCGAAACCCGGCCCCCCTCATCCTCCGTACCCACCTCCCCCTCGGCTCCTGCCTCTCCACCCTCCCCACCCCTTCCTTGGCTATCAGATTCTCCACCTTCCAGCAGATCTCCGCCTCGTACCACCGCCTTTGCTCGCTCCCCCGTGGAAGGAACGTGTCCACCGTGTCGAACGGGATCCACAGGTAGTTGAAGGCTGCCCTCAGCCTCCCTATCAAGCTGGTTGATGTGAAGTCCGCGTCCTCCTCCACCACCACCACCGCCGTCGGGTTTAGCCCCCTCACTGCCTTCAGAAAGACGCTTCGGAAGGAGTTGCATAGGGCCACCGGAGACAACGTGTTTGCACTCGTTAGGGTCTCGTCCGGAATGTAATGCAGCATCATCTGGCAATTGATGACCAACGCCTCATTGACCTCAACTTGGCAGTTGTTTGACCTGCAGTTTACAGTATCATCATAATGACTTAAGCTTTTGTGTCAGAAGGTGGATATACATTAATGCAGTAATAACATAGTATATACATACCCTTGGATTGCGTGTTGCTGCTTCTGGAGGCGAAGGTAGTCTATCAAGGAAGAGAACCCGTCGGAGGAGTTTCCGGGGACGATGTTGAACTCGAGAGTGATATTCCGAGAGCGGGCGAAGCCGACGAGCTTCGACCCGAGCTCGTCGTAGGAGACGGAGTCAATCAGGGGTGGAATTTCTTCGATGGGCCTGGCCACGGTGAGCTTCACAAGGGGTGGCGGCGGGGCTAGGTGGGGGGAGACGTCGACGTCGGTGTTTGCCGGAGGAGGGTGGCGGAGACTGTGGCGGGTGGCGATGGCGTCGATCAGGGTGGGGATCTGCATGCAGTGGGTGGTGCTGAGGTCGACAATATGGACAACACGGAACCCGTCGACGGCGTCGAGGATGGCGGAGTTGGCGGCGGTGAAGCCAAAGCGGTACCACGGAGTGAGGTCGACGAAGTTGGCAAGCTCAAGAACGGAGAACCGATGAGTACTGGAGTCGGAGTCGGAGGACGGGAAGGGGCCGAGGGAGGAGAGGAGAGTGGAGCGGGAGATGAGGGAGCGGAGGAAGGCGGAGGCGAGGCGGCTGGTGGAGTCGCCGTGGGGGTCGGCGAGGTTGTTGAGGACCCACAGGATCTGCTGGGTGAGGGTGTGGTCGTTGTTATCAATGGCGGTGGCGCAGTGGACGAGGAGCTGCTCCATACAGTTGGCATCGCCGAAGGGGGAGGAGAAGGGCAAGGCGGCGGGCTTGGCGGTGCCGGCGGCTGAGGGCCAGGGGCGGAGGCGGTGGAGGTGGGAGGAGTTATTCAGCATGGCGTCGATGTGGGAGGTTTCGGAGAGCTGCATCATAACTGATTGAATCTTCGATCGGAGGTATATATGAAATCAATCGAAGATCGATTAATTAAAATTGGTGGGGAAAAAGACCGGACTAAGAAGGTACCTGCAGTGGGAACAAAAAGAGGATCCTGCAAAACGGATACAAAGAAATGGACAATTCAGGGATCAAGGTGAAAGGGGGGAAACAGCTTTATCTGAAAAGGGGGTGATTTGCAGGCGGGAGAGAGAGAGACCCAGAACTGGATATGTGATCAGTGATCGATCAGTGACCGGCCACACCAAAACTTACAGTAGATGGTAGATATGAGAAATTGATTTGTTTGAGCAAACAAACTACATTGATATATTACTAAATAGGGATACAGTACTAAAAACCTCTAGGGTTTCTTTATATATATGTTAATTAATTTCTTCCCAATTTGAATTAGCCCTAGCTAGAGTAGCTGCGAGTGTCTGAGAATGGATACCCAGTTTTCATATTTGAAGGACAGACCGAAATAAATTTACAGCTAGCTGGGCATGTGATAATTAGGAAGAGATGGGGTTAGTGTTTTTGTAGCCTTTAGATAGAGTGTAACTTGTAAGTGAGCCTTGCAGAACCTCGGTTACCCTCCATGTAACCTTTTTTTTTTCTTTTTTTGAAATAAATAATTCGAGAGCAGGACAGATCCGGCGTCTGAAGAGGTCGACAAAGTCGGCAGATGGCGAACCTTCAAAACCTACAACATACCAAACAGAAAAATGGTGCAATACAAACGGTAAGCACACAAATGCAATCAAACAAACGAACCTAACTCAAACAAGTTGGAGACAACATCGACTAATAGCCGCCGTCAAGCACCAAGGCACCAAGCGGTGACACCAACGGTATATCAAGAGTTCTTATATGAAGATTCTCTAAGGAAATTTGGAAAATCGAACTTACCCTGGTTTGTTTTTGTAGCCTTTAGTTCATATTTAGGTTAAAATTCATTGATCAATATTTTAATCATTATTCTCGTTCTCTCATTTTCTTTACAACATTTATTTACTTTCCCCCATTTTGACATAGGGTAATTATAACTCTTAAGATCCTCTATCTAACCATTTCTCTACCCCTTCTCCAGACTCATAAAAAAGTGATCGATGGTATATCAGATACTTTTTTTTTTATTGGTTGATGATATATCATATACATTTTATATATAAAATTTGATTTCTTTCCCTTTTATTCCCTACTACGTACTCAAACAAACAAGGTTTAGACTAACTCAACGACGGATTGTATATTTATCTCATTTTTTATATTTTGCGTCATTGGTTAAATATGTATTTTAGAAGATACTATCTTTTTATAAATAAGATTAAATTGAAAAATAAAAAAAGAAAAACACCTAATAGGAATAACATTTACTTTATTGAAGAGTGGTAGAAGTGTTTTATGCTTTAAGTGAGGACAACAGACCTGAGAGGGCTAGGTGTAAGTGATTCAAGCACTACCTAACTCACAAGGGCTCTTCCTTTTCAGGCTTGAGGTCTTAAGAGGCGCCAATCCATGTCACCTAGCCTTCTCAGATCCGTTGTCCTCACTCGATGCTTTATAAACTTATTTTTCTGAAACCGTACAAGAGCCTGCGGCCACCATTAGTTGAAAATAGTTTTTGAGAAATTAGGGCTCTAATTAATATATTCACCAAGTTGTAGAACCCTCAAAATTGGCAAAAAAAATAATAAGAGAATTGAATAAAAGGGGTGATTAAATTTCACCCAATTGCAGCTGGGTAGTGTGTAGGTAACAGGTGAGATAGCCCCTCATTCGATGAGCAACAGCCACATAAGGGTATGAAAATTGAAAGATACAAGGCGTAGGGGTTTGTCAATATATAGTTGTCTCCAACCCCACCCCATCCCCCACCTTTCAAATTCCTTTTGTCTATCATTGCCTAATAATTACAAATATTTTTTTTATTTTGCTATCTAGCTGCTCAGATTCACTGTATTACCACTATCTCTAATCAATTATTTGACCAATGCCCATGTTGGGGTGGCCGATATATGTGACAATATTGAGTGCGAAGGGTTAATAAGAGATCTCGGATTTGATCTGTGTCTCTGTCTTTTTTCTTGGGTTAATAGAAGATGACATATATTGTGAAACTCATTCTCACCCATGTTTATCGCCTCATCTATGACTCCTTTCCCACTCGTGATGTTGAGAACATGTTGGCCTAAGTTTGACTTGAGATACAAAGTGCTGGTTTTGATTTTAGGGCTGTGTCCTAGGGCCTGCGTGCCTTTGGAACCTGTGTGCTCTCGGGAACAACCCTCCATTGTTCTGGTTTTTGAGCTCATGGGTCCGTTTGGGGCTACGTCCCCTTGGAACATGACTCGCTTGGTGTTTTTATGGCATGATCTTTGGGCCTGCGAGTCCAAGATATGCCCTTGTGTGTTTTGTTACGCTTTGGTTTGTGTCCTAAATCTAATGGCCTACGTGCTGGAAGGAGCATACACCTTGAGACTTGGTTTGACTACTAATCTTTGGAAAGTCTAGGTTGCGCCCTAGCTTTTAAAGAATTGTAGTTTGATGTAAGACCCTTGGACCCCTCATTCTTTTATTCGATTTTACATGCAAACACCCCAACCCGGACTTGGTGCCGGGGTTTCCCCTGAAAAAAGTCAAATCGATTAACGCAAAACGATTTGCTTAGTGCGTTACTCTTGTTAGCTGAATCACACGTATCTGAAGCTACCACCAAAAGTGGTTATCCTAATTAAATATAAAAAAATTAAATGCTTGTAAAGTTGTAAAGTTAGTTTTTAAAATTATTCATGGACATTATATATACTGATGTGGAGGCATCTTTGCTCTCCGGGTACTCTCCAATTAACTTCCTCAAAATATTTATTTTTTAGAGGAAACTTGGATAGGTTTAGCTCGGTTATGAATTCATGATTCTTGAATGCATATAAATTTTAGATGTGAATTCGGCTCTCATCACACCATTAAAGTTAAGACATGCTTTAAATCCGGAGGTTGTTTACAGGGACATTTTCATATAGTCCTTAAATTGGTAAATAAAGAGTGACCATATCCGGAGTTCGAATCAGGGACCTATGAGTACTATCCACAAGTCCTTTCCGGTGAGCCATTCCGTAATTGTTCTTTTTCATATAGTCCACCAACATGAATCAAACGTTACTGGAGGTGGTTTATTGGGACATTTTCATATCGTCCACCAACATGAATCAAACGTCAAACATTTTAAATAAGAAGTATCCTTTTGTTACAGAATTTAATGGGGTAAAATCTAAGTAAGATGAAACCAATTAATTAATGTAGAAATGCAGGAAAAAAGAAACCCCACTCTTTGGTCAGTCGCTTTCCCATGGACCCAATTCGATCGGCACGAGCTTGGCTACAGCTAGCTGCCCACTCTACTATATATTGGAAGGTTTTGAAGGGTAACCATGGAAGTAGGGTAAACCATTTCTTTCTCATACATTACTGTGAATAGTTATTCATTTAGTTATTCAGTTGATTGAGTAAGTAGTTATTCGATTGTAGTGATTAGTGAATAATCATTCATTCAATTGCAATAGTATTGTATTGATTCAATAGAGATTCTATCCAGTATTCTCCCAAAGACATGTTGTGAGTTGCAGTAAATAGTTATTGATTGCATTGGGCATTACTTAATTACAATATATAATTATCAATTGCAATGGGTAGTTATTCAGTTGTAGTAGATCAACTATTATTTATTATCTATCGGCCAATGACACCCTAATTATGCGGCTTACAAAAATCCTAACCAATCTAATTAATATATATATATATAAGTGCCTTTGCACTCTATACCTAATTTAAGAGTATGAAAATATATATGTTCGATTTTTGTATTTTATGCTCCAAGGATATAGGATAATTAAGAGTCCAAATTTAGAATTATATTTCAAAATTTACTTGCTTTAGCTTTTATTTTAATTAGATTTCTAGGGTTTCTGAATTTAGATTCTTATAACATATGATAGAAATACAGATATATGTTATCCTAAAACTTCCATATCTATCTAACCAAAAACTAGATTCATATGGGCCAACATGAAGATCTCATATCTGAATTACATATATTACTCACATATATACATGGCAAAGTGTGTAGGTGAGTGAGAGGGGTGAGTTTTGAGGATGGAGTAAAACATCGCAATCTGAGGGGTCAACGTCAAAGTGAAGAGGACTATATATATTATATATATCTCTTTTGCATGCCTGGAAGGTCACGTGACGTTCGTATGCTCCCTCTCAAATCTCCATCACCTCTTTTGATTTCTTCAATGAAAAATATTGGCCTCCATATATCCAAATTGTCACCCCATATCTATAAATAGACTAGTCGAACAATGCCAGCCCACTTCCTACAATGACTCCACATTACCCTCTTTACTTGTATATCCTTTTACTCTTTGCATTTTCACACTCAAATCGCCCCAATTATTGCTGTGTGTATTTCTTTTGATCCGTACTAGCAAATATTTCTTATGGTTTTTTTTATGAAAAAATAGATGATCAATCAACTGATCATGATCAAAAGCAAAGAAACCAAACAGAAATCAATAGGAATATGCAGACATAAGCAGCGGTAATGAGATATCCGAAAATGGCATTTATGCCTTCATCATTGACGGCTCTAATCCCCAAAACCCTACCTTTGAATTGGGTGAGCAAAACAAGGTCTTATATAGTGTGTATTGTAGGGAGCATGTGTCTTGCACATGGGACAACCGTCTCTTATTACACAAGAAGACAAAAGGGAGAGAACATGGTAAGAAAACCATTTCTCAGCAAGGTAAAATAACATGAAATCAAGCTGAACCATAACTAAAAACATGATAAAACAGGATAATCTTCATATCCCCCCTCAAGTTGGACTTGGTGGGAGACCAACAAGACCCAACTTGAATGAGAGGAAGTGATGTTGCTTCTCCCCGAGAGGCTTAGTGAGGACGTGCATCTACAAGCTGAACTCCAGTTCTGACATGTTGAGGTACAATGAAGCCTTCTTGCAACTTCTCACGAACATAATGACAATCTATCTTCAAATGTTTTGTTCTTTCATGAAAAACTGGATTCTCTGCTATGTGAATGTCAGATTTGCTGTCACAAAAAAGAGGAATGGGCAATAACACATTTCCTAGCCCTTGGTTTAATATTTTCTCTGCCACTATGAGGTACTGGAGCATAACATAAGCTCCCAATAACTCTAAGATCATCATAACTTGCAGGCTTGTTAAACAATTTTTCATAAGGTGTCTTCCAATTCAAAATTTATGTGGGCATTTTGTTAATGAGGTGAGTAGCAGCTAACAGACACTCGCCCCAAAATTTTAATGGCATACCAACATGCACTCTCAAACATCTTGCTGTCTCAACTAGGTGCCTGTGTTTCCTCTCAACTCTCCCATTCTGTTGGGGAGTATAAGGAATGAATTTTTGATGAATAATCCCTTTAGAAGCAAATAATTCAATGCATTGCCTCTGAACAAATTCAGTGCCATTGTCTGTTCTCACACATTTCACAGAGTACTCAAACTGATTTCCCACATACATCAGAAAGTCACTTACTGCTTGATAAACCTGCATTTTGTTTTTGAGCAAAAAAGTCCAGGTGACTTTAGTGCAATCATCAAGGACAGTAAGAAAATAGGAAAATCCATTATAGGTGACACATTTGTATGGACCCCATAAATCCATATGGATTAATTCAAAAGGCTTACTAGCCATGTTCAAGCTTCTTTGAAAAGGAAGCCTATGATGCTTAGACAAGGAACAAGATTCACATTGAAACTCATTCAAAACAGAGGTACTGAACATTTTAAATGTTTCAACTTGGAAATGGAGTTGTGACCAAGTCTAGCATGAGCTATTTCTAAGCTTAAAGTAGCTTTATTACAACTTCTCATCAAGCCATCTTCACTTGCACTGTCACTTGATAATTCTGAACTGGTCTTGTAGAGACCATCCTTCCTGACTCCAGATATGAGTATCTTCCTAGATCTAGGGTCCTGGAAATAACAATGAGATCTAATAAATATAGAAACAAGACCTGTTTCATCAAGTATCTTTCCCACTAATAACAATCTGTGTTTGAAGTCAGGAACAAGCAATACATCACTTAACAACATAGAATCTGTTAACTGCATTTTGCCCATTTTAGACACAGTTTTGATGGATCCATCAGGTAATCCTATATGAATAGGCTTACCCACTTTCTCCTTGTAACACAATACACGAGAGTCTGCTATCATGTGCTCAATTGCTCCAATGTCTACAATCCAACCAACATAAGTGTTTTCTTTCAAAACACTATTTACATTATTTATAGGAATCATACCTGCAAAGTTGGCATAAGATCCACTGCCTCCTTCACTCTGGCTCTTTCCTTTCATCTTTCTAAGCCCTTTCTGATAAACTACATTCACCATAGATGCATCAAGGTTTCTCTCAATATTGTCATCATCCAAGGGATTGTTATGAGACTGAGGATTAACTGACCCTGCTACATTTGCAGACCCTCTGTTACTAGCTCCACTCTTCTCTTTATATTTCAGTTCCTTGAACCAGTCAGGAATACCATGTAACCTGAAGCATTGCTTAGCTAAGTGGCCTTTCATTTTGCAATAAGAGCAAATTGAATTCAATTTAATTCTCTTCAACTCCCTCCAATCCTTCACTTTTTTCTTGAAGCCAGGGTTATTAAAACCAGGACCACTATTGTTGCTATTAGATCTGTACTGATCGAAAGTTGCCAGCTCCCCTATTGACTGCCGAAGCATTAGAATCAATATTGATTCCTTGAGATCCAGATGTCCCATTAGAAGCTTCGTTTCCTCTCTCAGCTTGATGCATAATATAATAAGCTTTATTAATGCTGGGCAAGGGATCCAGATGTCCCATCATAGTCTTCATTCAAGCTGGCTAAGAGTTGCATAATCCTGTTACGAGATTCAATCTCAGTGAACTTTCTTTTCAGATCACACGTACAATTCACTAAGGCACCACATAAACATTCAGGAATATTTTCTAGAACCTGCAGTTCATCTTAGTACCTTTTGAATACATTATACAGATCAGCAAGACAACAACACACATGTTGCTGTGCACAATATTGCCAAGTTTCCTCTTAATCTGGAAAATCAAAGGTGCATTAGATTGTCCAAACCTTTCCACAATCTCATCCCATAAGCTCTTAGAGGAATCCATAAACATAAATCCTTCAACCACAATCTTGCTCATCGAGTTCAATAGCCAACATCTCACCATATAGTATGCCCTGATCCACCTCTCCAGATCAACTTCAGCCACTTCAGGCTTGATACATGATCCATTTATAAAACCAAGTTTACACTTGGCATCAAGAGCCATCATAACACCTCGGCTCCAAGTCATATAATTAGTCCCGTCAAAGGGTAGAGCAACAAGTTAAGCACCCGGATGATCTAAATTAGATAAAAACAAAGGATCATTGGGATTACCTTGCGTAGTCATATCTTTAGGATTTCTATCTTCAGTATTTGAGTTTCTACTAACAGTGAACATAAGCAGCTATAATACCAATATAGAGGATCCAAAACTCCCATAAAACGAGCTGAAGCTCTGATACCATATGAAGAAATAGATGATCAATCAACT
Source organism: Persicaria tinctoria (assembly GCA_037127255.1). Lineage (NCBI taxonomy): Eukaryota > Viridiplantae > Streptophyta > Magnoliopsida > Caryophyllales > Polygonaceae > Persicaria > Persicaria tinctoria. The sequence goes on along the minus strand of JBANSL010000019.1, from coordinate 4,787,727 downwards.
GGACATGACCAAAAGCAAAGAAGCCAAACAGAAATCAATAGGAATATGCAGACATAAGCAGCAGTAATGAGATATCCGAAAATGGCATTTATGCCTTCATCATTGGCGGCTTTAATCCCCAAAACCCTACCTTTGGGTGAGCAAAACAAGGTCTTATATAGTGTGCATTGTAGGGAGCATGTGTCTTGCACATGGGACAATTGTCCCTTATTACAGAAGAAGACAAAAGGGAGAGAACATGGTAAGAAAACCATTTCTCAGCAAGGTAAAATAACATGAAATCAAGCTGAACCATAAATAAAAACATGATAAAACATGATAACACTACAACAGAAGCCGCTTTTAGCGAGGAATTTTTTCCTCGCTGAAAATTGATATTTCGTCGCTAATGATATTTAGCGAGGAAATACGCCTCCTTTTTAAATGGTCACAGAAAGCTCCTCACAAAAGAGTCTAATGACGAAAAATGAAATCATCGCAAAAAAAACATTTGGCGATGAATTCAATTTTGTCGTTATAAGTCTTTAGAGACTATTAAATTCACCGTAAAAGGTAATTATATTTGTCGCGAAAAAGTCAAAGGATTCTATAGTAGTCATAGAATGTAGATGGTGAGAAACTTTAATTCCTCGCAAAATTGTATATTTCCTCGTTAATGATGATATTAAGTTGGTTCAATATTATTTCGCGACATATATTTTTGTCACAAAAAATTAATAATTTTATCGGCAAAAATATTGAAAGAATCGATATAGTTGTAAAATGTATTTAGTGATTATATAAAATTCATCGCTGATATAGTAGATTCCTCGCAAATACAAGAAAAATAGATTTTAGTGACAAATGGTTTCATTGCCCAAATCCTGTATTTCGTCGCAAAACATATTTGTGACGAAAAAATTCATCACATGTTCATCGCACTAGCAGCATCGCCCAAAATTACGGCGACAAAAAATGATTCATGATGCTCTGTGATCGACATAGAATCGGAGGTTACAAGAGGGGTTACAAAGAAAGTGTTACAAAAGGAGTTACAAAGAAAGTGTTGCACAAAATCCAACCACGAGATAAGAGACAAACCACATACACTCATTTCCACATACACAACGTCATTCCTAAACCCCTATCTTAAAACAGATCTTCGATTCAGCTCCATGGAGAGAGAAAACCTGCTAATTGATGGGGAGATAACAGATCTGAGGTTGTGTTGACTATGTAACTTCAGTTGATGTCTTTTACAAATCAAGCATTTAATTACTAGGCCTCACTTCTGTCTTACCGCATAAAGTACAATTAATCTCTTCACAATTAATAAACATGGCAGATAGCATGAAGTTGCACATTTAGAGTTAACTTGAGATTTTTGTTTAGATACCTTTGGTGGATTTTTGAGGGAATACATCATTGTCTTCAAGGAGAGCATGCTTTCTTCACAAGTGTATCAACATAGACCTGCAGGAAAAAAAAAAAGGAAAACCATCATGAGTTTTAACATGATATGGACCCATACATCCACCGGTATCAACTCAAAGGATTGAACAGCAAAGAAGCTCTATGGTGTCGAGCTTTTGCATAAACCTTCGCAAGGTAATGTGCCAGCATCATCTATTACATAGTTTTTAGCAAAAGAAAGTGTTTGTAACTTGTACTAAGGCAAATTTCCAAGTCTAAGAAAGAGCAATTTTGAAGTATCAATAATATAACTATCGAATTAAAGATTAAGATCGTCTTGTCACTATACGATACATGATTGACACTATACAATACATGATTGACAACATGTTAAAATGATTGAACTAAAAAATTTATCTTCATGTAGGAACTTTTTATGGCCGCTAGCCAAGGCAGCAAAAGATTCTAAATCGTGTCTGAAGGGTTTCTCGACGGTGAGTTGCTGCTTTCCATTGACCCTGACGCTCAGAGAATATCTAAAACAAGTAAAGAGGATAGCTAGAATTATGGTCATAATTATAATATGACCTAATCAACACACATGTAGCTGCAAAACCATTCCGAAACCCACAGAAATCTGCAATTATACTTAAGTAAAACCAGTTGTAAATCAACATGAATACTCTAAAAAATCAGCAATTACAATATGATGGCTATGTGCACTACTTTTGTCTTTCCTTCTTTCTTCTTTCTTCGTAGCGATTCAAGCTCATATGTATCCATTTCTATTTATAAGAAAATCAAAATAAAACACAAATTTCAGCAAAATGAACAAATTCATCATAAATGAACAAATTTCAGTGTGCAATTGAAGTTCAACAATCAACAAGAAGTAGTCCCTCTCTTCAACTACAAAAAAAAACCCTAGATCGAATACGAAGAGATGACGCTGATGCTGAGAGGGGATGGCGCAACAAAGAGATGCTGAAATTTCAGCAAATATGATATATCACGCAACAAACAACAATAAAAACCCATAATATCAGATGCAGATCCCACCACAAAATCGCTGCAAACAACAACAAACCCTAGATCTACAAAAAATAAAAAAATCGCACAGTCCATGAATCATGGATTTCCAAATCGGGATTAGGATTCCAACAGGCGAAGCAAAGAAAGAGAAGACAAGAGAAGACAAGAGAAGGAGAGTGTACCTGTTGCAGAGAGAGCGAAGAGTGCTGCCTGCCAGAGAAGGAGCGAACAGAGAAGCCTGAGGGAAGAATAGAGATGTCGGAGAACAAAGGAGCGAGAACGCGACATGCCTAGAGATAGCAGATGGAAGAATAAAGCTGGAGATGGGATCTGGCCACCGGAGAGATTAGGGTTTCTGGATTCCATGGATGGTGCGAGTGAAGGAGGTCGGGGTCTGAGTGTTTGAACGAAGAATGGAGGAGTGTTTCAAGAGTATTTTGGGGATAAATTAGAGAAGGGTTTGAAATTTTATTTTGTTAAGTGCTTTTTGGGAAATTTTGAGTTTGAGGTGAAAATTTTACAAGGGTTGGAGCCTTGGAGGGAATAACTGAATAAGTTAGAGGTGAAAATTTTATTAAGGGTTGGGATTTCGGATAGCGGGCTTTTAAAATGTTTTGGAAATTCAATTCCGCGATTGATTTTTCGATAGATATTAAAAGTTGTTTTTTTTAAAAAAAAATAACTTTTAATATCTATCGAATAAATAGGGCGATGTCTATTTTATTTTTGACATCTCAAATTTAAGAAGCGATGTTAAAAAGTTAGTTAACTTCACGCGTTTTTATAACCGATGTTAATCATTCGATGTTAAATGACAGAATTCTAGTAAGGCATAGCAAGCAAATATTTATTTTAGGTCAATTTTCATTTTTATTTAAGCATATTAGCTCAGATGGTGAGCGATGTGCTCAAACATAAAGAGGCGGGTTCAAATCCGGCATAGACTACTACAATAATTTAGTTTCTAACCAAAGTGTATTAGGAGTTATGACAACAAAATTATCTATAATTACAAATAAAACAATGTTTTGATGTATTTACACAACATTTCTTATATGAAAACTAATTTTAATATTATATATATACAAAAAAATCATAAATAATCAATGTCTATCTAATGTATTAACATCGATTAATAGAACATATGGCGATAAATTTAAACTTTTCTCGTTAATGAATTTGAGTCATTTTTCACTATTTTCGCCCAAGCCAATAATGATAAAAATGGTATTACCTCGCTAGTAATATGTTTAGTGATAGATTCTTTCATCAAGAAACACATACTATTGGCAAGAAATTAAAATATTTGTTGCCAACAAATTTGACATGTTTGACATAACTTCCCCAAACGTATAAAATTTGTCATGGTTTTCCCTTACGACAAATTTGATGTAGTGACGAAATTGATATATTCCTCTCTAAATGGTTGTTTTAACAACAAAAATATTCCTCATAATAGATGAACATATGGTGAAGAATTTAAAATTTTTCTCGTTAACGACTTTGAGTCATGTTCTCTATTTTTACCCAAGCAATAACAACGAAAATGGAATTTCCTCGCCAACTAATACGTTTAGTGACAAATTATTTTCTCGAAAAACACATACTTTAGCGAGAAATTACATTTTTTGTTGCTAATATAGTTGTCAGATTTTACATAATTCTCACCAAACAATATCAACGACAAATTTTTCAGTTCGTCGTTAATTGTTATCATGATATGGTCGCATAAACCATAAGGAAAATAGCGACAAATTTGGAGTCTTTAGCGAGGAATGAAAGTCTCTCTCTAAAGTTCACGACCCTTTTTACGAGGAGCATATACGTTCATCGCTAAAGACCATATGTACCGAGGAAAAATAATTTGACACCGAAAATTTTGTCGCTAATAGTCATTTTTGTTGTAGTGTAATCTTCATATTTTTATCATATATCCGGTTTGATATTTAAGTCCACATACGTATTGTCTGATCTGGATCTGAATTGATGAGTTTCCGATAAGAATTACTCTATACTATGTTTGGTAAAAGAGTAGCTAATAGAATAATTAAAACTTATTATTTATTTGTGTTAAATAATTTTATATAAGCTAATATCCTTGTAACATACATTTGTGACTGGTCATGTAAATCAATATATTCAACATATTAAGATTTGTTGTGATATCATATTGGGAACATTTCGCTTCGGACATATGTGAAAGATATTGACCAGTGTATGAACTTATTAAATTATTCGTCACTGTTACATACCCTTCAAATGTTCAAGCAGGCCGACCGACTGGGTAAGTTCGGAGAGTTTTTCGCTAGTCGAGGAACTGAATGTGATGAAGGGAATGTTGGCCATCCCGCTACACAACTGGTTGGGGTTGAAGCGACTATTCTGATGTGCCTAAACTAGGGCAAAACCAGTAGTTTTGGTCGCATAAGATTGGCCCCTCGGGGATAGGGGCACTGCACGGGCTTCGTGTGTGCCCGTCAGCAACATCTCTGCATTTTCTACGGTTTTCGCTAATGTTTCGTATATAATTCCTAATTTGTTCTTCACCGATAGCCTTTGTCGTAGCTTTTTTCCACCTTATGTAACGAGTTGAATCAATGTAAGAACCATACCTGGATTGTCCGACATGTGTATGAAAAGCGGATTCTGCAGCCACGTTGACATGATCACTTCTTCTTTCCCTATATGCGAATGATGTGGAATTCTCCATTTTCAGATTTGTTGATGATGATTCATGCATATATAAGCTCGATCATATCAGGGCTCTGATACTATATATGTTGACCTCCATCTGATCATCAACAACAGTTATACAGGGACAGATCACCAAGAGAAAGAACACAGAAAGGCAGAAAAATAGAAGAAACTATGTATTGAGAGAGAGAGAATAATTCCTGTAATTATTCGGATTCCCGTTATCTACAATTCCGAATTATTACCTTTTTTTTTCCTTACCAGTTCAAGTGGGCTTGGCCTACTCTACATCTGGGTCGGGTTACTGTAGGCCCATTAAGAGGTTGACCCTCCCACTCACAAGCGTCTCCATGCTTTACCTCGAGGCATAGGATGTAGCCCCATAACCACTACACCAACTTGTGATTGGTTTGTGAATTTATGTCTCTTGCACATGTACGTACGTGTGTATATTTTGGTTTCCATATTCAAGGAAAGCTGACAATCAGGCGAATCTGTAACAGAAGGTAAAAGGCAAACTAAGAGAAGTTAATTAGATTATCTTTTTAAAAATGTCAATTAATTAAAAACTTGTATATTTGAGGGGGAATCAGCTAATTAGGACTATTTGCTGGGTTTTAGCCTTAGGACGATTCCCAACCTTTACATACAAACAGCTACTGGACATGTATTTGGAAGTTTTCAAGATCAAGCTAGTGTCATTTGTTTTTCAAATAAACAAATAAATCAATTTGTAGGGATAAATTTTCTGATTAAAGTTGAGGGAGCCAATAATTAGAATTCTTGAATAAAATGTGTTATATGCCTTGTATCAATATCAATATAATTTATTAAAATAAAGACTGAAGTCTCCTTTTATGCAATTTGCCTATATATGGAAAATTGTAATAATTCCGGAATGGCTCACCGGAAAGGACTTGTGGGTAGTACTCATAAGTCCTCGGTTCGAACCCCGGAATGACCGCTCTTTATTTACCTATTCAAGGAGTATTGTTTTTTTTTTGTGTGTGTAATTTGACCTTGGTTTTTTGACGCGTCAATTAGTGAGTTGTTGAAGAAATGGGATTCATGAGCTTAAACTTAACCAATGACGTATTAATGACTATTGTAGTGTACTGAGAGAGCAGTTCTTTCAAATGGTTAATTAGCCGACTATGGTTGTGTTCGATTGGCATAAAAGAGGGGATTTCAGGAGATTTGAGGATTTCAAAATTAAACAGTCTAGGATCTCCTCCCAAGCGTGTTCGGTTGCACCATGAAGAGGGAGATTAACCAGATTTTAGGAGATGAAAAATGAAGGAAAAAGATATCTTGCCTGGGCAAGATTGTGGAGACTTGGGGATTCTTCAAATTTGGAGATCCTGTATTTCTCCACCCTCTCTCCACATATCAGGCAACGCTTCAGATTTAGAGAACACTGAGCCCCGCTGCCTCCATTGTTGTCTTCTCCCATTACCAAGGCATATTCATCTTCTCCCTCCCCCCTAATGTCATCTTTCTTCGTCAACGACAGTCGACGGGGAACTATGGGGAAGCGATGGGTCGAATTCGGTCTAGGGTACGTTAGCACCAATTTGTAGATTCGAACCCACATGTTCTCGAATTGAAATCGAAGGTTGGACCTCCGGTGTGTGGACAGGCAGTGTCCAGATGTTCACTGGAAAGCTCAAGGTCGAGTTACTCGAATTCGAGTAAGTTACTCGATTTCGACGTACTACAGCAAGGACGTCGACACACGTGCTCTCCGATATATTATGTTTATTAGTTGTTCCCACGTGACTAGCACATGATGAGCTCTTCTATAAGAGCTCAACCAATTCGATGTAACAGACAACTTTTCTTCTTCTTCTGGAATCAATCAAAAGCTTGAGTTTCGGTTTTAATGGCTTCCTCCCAATCTCTCTAATTCTCAATTCACTAAATCTGAAAGTGGCGGCCCCTGAAGAAGCACCCAACCGCCAGGCACACCACCACTTCCGAGCAGCCATGTCCACTGTTCACAAACAGTGTCGACGAACACATACCTTGCTGCTCCACCTCAAATCAGAGGAGATTCACATTCACCTCCATTCGCCCTCCCTAACAAATTCCCGTTACCAAGCTTATTTGGTTAAACACACCAACAAAATCAGAAACCCCCTAAATCTGCTATGGTGTTTCACGAGGAGGAACACGAACAACTAGAGGCATCAACTGGATATGGGGGTATGGGGGTTATTAATTTTAGGGGTAGAATGTTAATTTATCACCTTTCAAATATATCAAAATCTTCTACCCACCAAACACTTTTAAGAGATTTCAGGTCAAATACACTACGCCAGATTGCACTTCGGGCGACGGACTCATGAGCTTCCGTCGCCTGAGTTCACTTTCGGCGACGAACTTAGAAGAGTTCGTCGCCTGAATGTCTAGGGCTTGACCCCCAACCCAAATCACATTTGAGCGACCAATTCTATACAAAGTTCGTCGCTTGAATCAACTTTAGGCGACGAACAAAGGAAGAATATATGGTTGCTCGAATAAAGAACTCAACCACTTTTGTCAGAACTACCATTCAGGCGACGAACATAGGTCAATGTTCGTCGCTTGAGTTGACTTCAGGCGACGGAAATTACATGTGTGGTCCATGTTGGTCGCCTAAATGAGTGATAAAAGTTGGTCACTCATTCAGGTGACGACATATTTTGAATGTTCATCGCCTGAGTTAAATTCAGGCGACGGAGATAACATGTGTACTCTATATTGGTCGCCTGAATGAGTGACAAAATAATAGCAATTATTTAGGTGACGGTATATTTTTTAATGTTGGTCGCTTAAATGAGTGACCCCATTAGACATTTTTTTACAAAATTTTTTTTATATATAAATCTTATAAATTAAAAATATATTTTACGTATATTTTTAAAATTAATTATGTAATATTAATCTTATAAGTTATATTTATAAATTTTAAAACCATAATTTACAATGTTATATTTAAAAATTTAAAACCATAATTTTAAAATTATTTAATTGTGTAATAAATCTTTTAAGCTATATGTATAATGTTTTAAAACCATACTTTACAATGTTATAAATTTTAAAACCATACTTTACAATGTTAAAATTTTAAAACCATACTTTACAATGTTAAAATTTTAAATTAATTATTTAATGTTTTTATAACGTTAAAACCATAAAATTACATTAATTGGGTAATATTTTATACAACCATACTAACTACATATCATATTAATTAATTAATTAATGTAATTTATAATCTTATTATCTCTATAATGTTTTTATATACCATATTCATTAGGTAATATTCATAATATTTTTATAAAATAATACTAAACTACTTATCTAGAGGTACTTAACTAGAGCTATATATTTATAATGTTTTTATATGAGTTCACGTATTTGTTAATATTATGTTCATATATGTTATGAATATAATATGAGTTATTAGAAATAACTCATAAGTTATAAACATACAAATATATAATCTTATAATCAATAATTTGTAATGTTATAATCATAATGTTATAAAATCATAACTTATAATGTCATAAATCATAATTTATAATTTTATATAGTTATATTTGTGATTTTTTATTTATAAAACCATACTATTGCTATATTTGTATAAAATGATGTTTATATGAGTATCTAATTTCTGCTTGAGATCGAGGTTGAGATTGAGATTCAGATCGAGACTTAGGTTGTTAACTATAGATTTTATGATGGATGTTATATATGAATTTCTAATTTCCTTTTTAGGTTGAGACTAAGATTTATATTGAGAGTTTGGTTGTTAAATATAGATTTTGTGATAGATGTTACATATAAATTCTCAGTTTCCGTTTGAGATTGAGATCAATATCGAGATTGATATTCAGATATATTGAGATTGACATTGTGATTGATATTTTCTATTTTTGAGATATATTGATATTGAGATATATTGAGGTCAATATATATAAATTTATTTTTTTAATAAATCTAATAAATTATAAAAATATTTTCTATTTTTTAAAATCAATTATGTAATTTTATTCTTATAAGTTATATTTATAAATTTTTAAAACCATAATTTATAATGTTATAAATTATAATTAGGTAATTCGAGATTAGGTAATTAGAGTTTGAGATTGAGACTAAAATTGATATTGAGAGTTTGGTTGTTAAATATATGTTTTATGATAGACATTACATATAAATTTTCAATTTCTGTTTGAGATTAAGACTGGGATTGAGATTGAGATCAATATCGAGATTGAGATTGAGATTAATGTCGAGATTGATATTGATATTGAGATTGTGATTTCGGTTGTTAAATATAAATTTTGTGATATACGTTTATATGAATTTCTAATTTCCATTTGAGATTGAGATTAAGATTGATATTGAGAGTTTGGTTGTTACATATAGATTTTATGATAGATGTTACATATAAATTTTTAATTTCTGTTTGAGATTAAGAATGAGATAAATATCAAGATCCAGATTGAGATCAATATTGAGACTAATATTGATATTGAGATTGAGACCAATATTGAGATTGTTTTGGTTGATAAATAGAGATTTTGTGATAAATGTTATCAAGATTGAGATCGGAATTGAGATTTTGGTTGTTAATATAGATTTTGTGATAGATGTTGTATATGAATCCTCAATTTTTGTTTGAGATTGAAATCGAGATCGAGATTGAGATTCAAATCGAGATCAAGATAGAGTTTGAGATTGAGATCGAGATCGAGATTGAGATTTTGGTTGTTAGTATATATTTTGTGATAGATGTTATATTTGAAATCTCAATTTTCGTCTGAGATTGATATTGAGATCAATATTGAGATTGAGACCAATATTGACATTATTTTGGTTGATAAATATAGATTTTGTGATAGATGTTATATATAAATAAATTTCTAATTTCCATTTGAGATAGATATTTTGGTTATTATATGCAGATATTGTTATAGATATTATATATGAATTTTCAGTTTCCAAATGATCATTTTTAATAAATTCATAAAACAAGAATTGAAGGCCCTAAGATGTTAAATTTTATAATAATTACGTATAGGATGAATAAATCAATATAGATGTAAATTGAGAGTTTGATTGTTAAATAAAATTTTGGAAAAATTGTATCTTTAGTATAGATACTTAACAAACATGGTTAAAATATTGTAAAAATATATCAAAATCTAATAAAATTGAGTAAAAATGTATCTTAAGTTCTTAACCCTATATTGCTAGATTGGTTATTTTTTTTTTATAGATGATTATGCAATTTCGAATTTAAGTTGGATAGAAATTAGAATAATATTAATCGCAAAAAATTGGCTATAAATCATTTCGGCGACGAGAAAAATATTTAGGTCGGTCGTTTGAGTATATGACGCCTAATTTTTCCGCCTAAATTTTTGTGAAATTTCAAAATTTGTTCAAGGGAGGGACGATTTTTAACCCTGTCCGTCGCCTAAATAAATTAGGTATAAAAGCGGAAGGTGAAATCCCCAAATCCAACCCTAAACCCTCAGCCTCATTTGCTTGGCCGCCCCTGTTCAACCCTCTGCCGTTCTCGATCTGCCTCGCCCTTCCTCCTCCCTCAAGCCAAATCCACATGAGCCAAAGCCTCCTTCAATGCCTTCTGTTAGGGGGAAAGTCTTGTTGGGCCCAACCAGAAAGCCCAACATATAAGCCGGACTGGGGCACCATCCCAAAACCAATTGGCATTAGGTGGAGTAGCCCATCCACTTATATGTTAGGTTCAGAATCCTCCCACTTCCGATGTGCGATTCACAAGTGTCCCAATAAATCCCTCTCTCACTTGCGAATCCATCGCAAGTCTAGCCCGGTTGGAATTGAGACCCCCACGCAACGGGTTCGACTAACCCGTCATCGATACAAATGTGAAGTCCATCTCAATCAACGGTGCAACCGGCCCACCCGCCGAACCCGGCTCTGATACCAGTTTGTTGAGGAGAAGTCTTGTTGGGCCCGACCAGAAAGCCCAACATATAAGCCGGACCGGGACACCATCCCAAAACCAATTGGCATTAGGTGGAGTAGCCCATCCACTTATATGTTAGGTTCAGAATCCTCCCACTTCCGATGTGGGATTCACAAGTGTCCCAACAAATCCCACCCGCCGAACCCGGCTCTAATACCAGTTTGTTAGGGGAAAAGTCTTGTTGGGCCCGACCAGAAAGCCCAACATATAAGCCGGACCGGGGCACCATCCCAAAACCAATTGGCATTAGGTGGAGTAGCCCATCCACTTATATGTTAGGTTCAGAATCCTCCCACTTCTGATGTGGGATTCACAAGTGTCCCAACACCTTCAATGGCCGTTAGCCCCTTCTTGCCTCGTCGAACCTCCCGTGCTGCTACGGTGCTACCAACGACGAACCGACGCCAAGCCAGGATCCAACGCCGGAGTCGAGGTCGAGTCCCTGGACTTTGAGCTCCTTGCTCTTCTCCTTTTCCTGACTTCGATCTCCCGGACTCCCCTTCCATGGATGCCTCCTCCACGTCGCCGTTGAGGATCCAGGGCCGAGCCTTAGGTCCCCGACCTCCCGCATATGGTGGCGCCAGATCTGAGATTTCCTCCCTCCTTCTTCCATGAGTCGCGAGCTCGACGGAGATTGGACTCCTCTTCATCACCGGAGCCACAATCTGAATCCGAGGCTGAATCTTTCAGCCAGTTCTTTGTCCCGAGTCCGAGCCCCTGCAGCCGCGAGGTGAGCACCCGAAAGGCTGTCCCAAGTCCCGCCTCTATCGTCCGCCCACATCATCTCCTTTTCGAATCGAACCCCAAACCCTAAATTCAATTTCTATACTCTAATTTCTGTTATTTTTTTTATTACTGATTATTTTCGAGATTCTGATATTGGTTTTATCACTTAGATGTATTAGTACTTAGATTTGTCAATAGGAAATCAGATTTTAGGTTATTAGTGTTAAGACGTTAGATTAGATTATCATATTTTAGGCAAGACTTCTGAATGAGTTGAATGAGATTATATGCTTAGATTTTAGGCATGAATTCTACATTATTTTGGGTTGTATGCTTTTGTGTTCTTGATTCTGCATTGTGCTAAGATTATATGCTTTTAGCAAAATATAAAAAAAATCTATTCTTGCTTTTATATGCTTGTAGGTTGTATGCTTTTAGGTTATACGCTTTTATGTGCTTTTCTGTTCTTGCTGCTGAATGAATTTAGGTTATATGCTTTTATCAAAACATAAAAAAATTTGTTCTTGCTTTTATATGCTTTTAGGTTATATGTTTTATGTTAGTTTCAATTGGTATTTGGACAAAAATGTTTAATATAATTTTCTAATACAATTTAAATTGGTCAGTCAGGTGGATGGATGCGATCATGATAATGTTCCTCATCACATTATCAATTTCCTTGTTATTTCTTTTCCTTTTACTTATTTTTCACAGGTAAAATACTCGTTTGATTTCGTGAGGTTCTTATGGTTACTTTTATGTTGCTGGATGCCATATCCTTTGTCAACTAGTTGTGGGAAAAAAAGCTTTTCTACACCTATTTTCTTTGATTTCAACATAGCGAGGACTTAGTCCCAAAAATGTTTAGCTCCATATCAATCTTTTTAATTTCATTCTTGAAACTGTAATATGAAATTTCTTAAATTGTCTAATTCTTAAGTTTAATCTTTGCAGCTATCTTTTTGTTAACAAACCGGACTACATATGAGCTAGTTTGACGAAGGCGTATTGGATATATGAGGTTAGTACTCAAGCCATCCATAATTTTATATATACTACATTCTGTCTACCTCAATTAGCATGCGTAGATTTCATCAAAAAATTAGCATGCGTAGAAGAAAAAGACACCCATGATACTTGTGATTTTTAGTCCATTTTGTCCTTACTCTCAGCAAATGTTTTATATGATGGTCTCAATATGTCGGGCAAAAGAAGTTTAAAGGGCTTGCATTTAGATTGAATCTGCAGTAGATTAAGATGGATCTGAAGCAAATGTTTAAAGGGCTTGTGGAATGGTTTATAATCTCTTGAACATATCCATTCATGGTCAAGTTTGGCATTGTTGGAAAACCTTAACTTGCTCTGAATTCATGCATGTACAAACTGAGAATTTCATTTCATTTTACATGCATTTTGGAGTTTGACAATGCATAAATATCAACACTCTTATATTCTGAATTTGTGGATTTTATCTTTCAGAGTCAGCTCACCTTCTAAGCAACTTTCCTATAAGATTTGAGAGGGTTGTAGGTAATTGTATACAGTTGAGACTCCTCTGGTGTAGGGGTCTTGGCAGTGGGTATGGTTTTGGTTTTTGATATTTATCTTCTGTTAAAGTCATAAACATCTAATGTTGCCTTCTTGATGACCATTATTAATGTGATATATTATGCGCGTGAACAGTTAAGGAAATGGAATGAGAGATGGATGATCTTAGATCCCACCATTGGGAAAATGGAACACAAGTAAGTTCTCTCTACGCAATTGGTACGCTCTTCTTCTTCTCTTCTCTTTTCTGCTTGATCTTTCTTTGCTTGGAATCTAGGGTTCTTAGACTGTTTGATGTTTCTCTTTTGATTGTTCTTTCTTGATGCATCAAACACGGTACATGAGTTGGACGACAGGACTAGAAAATTCAGGATATTTGCCTATCAACATAGAGTTCGTTTTGGGTCTTTTTTGTTTGTTTTTAATCAATCTATTCTTACTTCTGCCTGAATCTGGCTTTGGTTCATTGTACAGGAAGAAAGAGAATCTCTAATCTTCAGTCCCATGGCAGGTTAAGTCTGTCTTTGAGTAGTTAACCATGAAATTTTCATTTTCATATTTTTTTTTTGGTACTTTTCATTTTTTTTATTCTTATATATATGACTAATTTTTGCCATTATTATTGCAGGAGCGGCATAAGTTATTAATTTTTACCTAGCGGGGAGGTATATAATTGAACAAAGTTTAGAGGTGACTTGCATTAGCCTTGCTCTTGATTTTTGTGACATTTGAGGTATGATTTCTATTTGTTATCTAATGCATATACTGCCTATGTTGTAGGAGTGGGATAGTTCTCCAAGTGATAACTTACTCCTTGATCTCCCTGATCTCGAGTACCCAGTATTTACACTTGTATTGGATCTAACTGAGACACTAGTCAGTTCCAATTGGAAGGTAAGTTTTCTTAGTCCCCATGAGCTTTGCAATTCTAAACTCTATTTTTTTTAAATGATGGTTGTAGTTTGGTTTTACTTACACCGTCTTTTTCTTTGTTTGCAGAAAATGATTCAGCATTTCATCTTTTTTTTTGCACAACATTCAAGCTTCTAGGTCATCAATGGCTTTAGATAGTGACTTTGTAAATATTGGCGCCTTCGACTTTGACTACGCATCAGCCTTCTCAACACTTTTCGGATCCACAACCGGCTTCGGATACGCGGCCTTCTCAGGAGCCTTCAGATACGCATGATGCTTCGACTTTTCAGCCCTCGTTCGCGCAGCAGTAGCAGGTATCTCTCGCACTCCTCTCCTACTTCCTCTTAAGTAATGAACATGGATTTGTGAATAGGTTTGTATTTGTGAATTTGTATGTAGTTGCAAACTTGGATTTGTGAATTTGTATGCGGATTTGTACGTGGATTTGTATGGGGTTGTGAACTTGGCCATGTTTGTTGTGTGTTTGTTGTGTAAAATGAAACAGGTTTGTGCACATTTTTGTGCTAAAAATGTGCACAATTTTGGTGCAATGGCAAACAGGGGGCATCAGCCAATTTTCAATTTTTTTTAAAAAAACAAATCACACTCAGGCGACAAACATTGACAAAACTTGGTTGCCTAAATTTTTTTTTAAAAAAACTCTCATATTTAGGCGACGGAGATAGCTTCTTGAGGCGACGAACTTAGCTAAAAGGATGGTCGCATGAGTTACATTTTATATTTTATAGAATTCCCTAACCAAATTGGGGCGACGAACCTTTGAGATAAATCTGTCGTTTGAAGTGAAGTCGGCTCGGCTCGGCTTGGAAAGCCCTTTTAGGTCTGACAATGAATTCAGGCGACGAACAATTTTTTCGTCGCCTAAAATGTTTCGGTTGACGAACACACAGATGCTCGTCGCCTGAATAGTGAAGGGATGGAAGTCACCGGACCACTACTCAGGCGACGGATGTTCGTCGGCTCAGTTATCAGGTGACGAAAATCACATTTCAGGCGACAACATTGGTCCGTCGCCTGAAAGCCCTTCTGGCGTAGTGATAAATCTTTATCTCCTAACATCTACACAAATCCCATTAATCTAGAAAAATAATCTCCATCTTTTAACATCTAAAAAAATCTAATGAATCTACAAAATCTTCATCTGTTCTCAAACACAACCTATTTGTAGCATATATAAGAAGGTCTAAGGGAGGTCTGATTAAATTAAATTAAAAATAAGCAGCAAATGCAAATGAATTGAAGATGAGCATGTGATTATGAGATGCCTGGTTAAATAATAAACTGACAATTAAATTGTAATTTAGAAAGAATCCATAAAATGTAGAGACAAATTAATTCTTTCGAGTTTGGAGAGAAAGGACATTCCATGACTGGAATTTTTAGACCTATTTGTTTATCATCTACGAGTAATGATTTTTGTCTTTTATTTTTTATATTTAATTGCGCCCTGCATGTCTTGTCCCATATAATTTGGAGTATTCCATATATAGCTAAATTTTATTTTATAACCCTTTTAACTCCTAATCTCTTCTGGGTTTTATATTTAAATTTAATGTTCATGCTCTATGTATATACTGTTTCGGTGTTTCCACTTCTCACCACTTCCTCATTAAAAGTATTTCTTCATTGAAAATTTGTATTTATAGGATCTTGTGGTTTATGATTCCATTCAACTTCAATTTTATCATTCAAAATAGGGTTGTAATTTTAAAGGATTTTTTTAAAGTCTAAAATTAGAATAATACTAGTGTAATACCCGTGCCTTGAAGGCACGGGAGCTTGATCCATTTTAATTTGAACATCATTTTATATATCTATATAATACTATATTGTATATATATATATACACACGTGTTTACAACAAAAATATGTATAAAATATTTTTTTTATAATTTATAAATTAGTTGGAAAGAGATACGATACAAATTTTGAAAATGATTTAATAAGGTAACGTAGTAATAATACTCAAACACACCATCTAATATAATTTGAAATAAATATATAATTATTATCATTAGCATAGATCTAAAAAAGTAAAATATAAGCTCCCGTACAAATATTAAAAAATCATAAGCACATGATTGTGTGAATAATTTTGAAGTTAAATATGTAGATGTACATAACTTATTGATTATTTTCATGAGACAGGTGGTTAGAAAGATAGAGAAATTAATGGTGAAAATAAAGGTAAGATGGTAAAAAAAAATCCTTAAAGGTAGAAAAGTGATCTAAGAAGCCTCATCCAAGATGTAAAATAAGCATTAGTAATGCTTGTGAGTCTTAAAATATTATTTATTTTTCGATAGTCATTTAAGATGTCTAAAATAATTAAATTATAAAATAACACTTATTTGGCTCTAATTGATTATAATTAATTTTTGAAATCGAATATTTACAAATTGATTATTACATGTTCGTTGTATGTAGACATTGTGGGAATATTGCAATCGGTTAAAAATGATAAATCAACAATTTCAATATCCAAGAATAAAATCAGCCAAGAATTGACGAATGTTCAATGTACGTAGACGATTAAAATATATCACAAATTGACATACAACATATCAAATTAAATAATATTTTAGTATAAAAATAGGAAATAAATATGTTTAAAATAGGAAACAGATATTTTAAAATTTCAGCAATAATATTGACCAATAAGAAAATACCATTTGAATAAAAAATTCAAGTTTAATTGTGAGCGTGACACATCAGCAATATAACCGAAAAGATATTGCAATCGGGAAAAAAATGGAAACATGTCTCAATATTTACGACAATATAACTGAAAATAAAAAAAGGGAATGGATTCAAATCATTTTTAAAATAGGAAACAAATATTTTAAAGTTTCCATAATAATATTGACCAATAAGAAAATCTCATTTGAATAAAAAATTCAACTTTAATTGTGTGCGTGACACGTCAGCAAAATGCTAGCAGAATTAGTAATATTAATTAATAGATAGATAATAGATAATAGATAGATATTTTGCAATCAGAAGAAAAAAAATGGAAACATGTCTCAATATTTACGGCAATATAACCGAAAATAAAAAAAATAGGAATGGATTCAAATCATATTTAAAATAGGAAACAAATATTTTAAAGTTTCCATAATAATATTGACCAATAAGAAAATCTCATTTGAATAAAAAAAATTCAACTTTAATTGTGGGCGTGACACGTCAGCTAAATGCTAGCAGAATTAGTAATATTAATAGATAGATAATAGATAGATATATTGCAATCGGAAAAAAAATGGAAACATGTCTCAATATTTACGGCAATATAACCGAAAATAAAAAAAATAGGAATGGATTCAAATCATATTTAAAATAGGAAACAAATATTTTAAAGTTTCCATAATAATATTGACCAATAAGAAAATCTCATTTGAATAAAAAAAATTCAACTTTAATTGTGGGCGTGACACTTCAGCAAAATGCTAGCAGAATTAGTAATATTAATAGATAGATATATTGCAATCGGAAAAAAAATGGATACATGTCTCAATATTTACGGCAATATAACCGGAAAAAAAAAGAAGGAATGGATTCAAATCATATTTAAAATAGGAAACAAATATTTTAAAGTTTCCATAATAATATTGACCAATAAGAAAATCTCATTTGAATAAAAAATTCAACTTTAATTGTGGGCATGACACGTCAGCAAAATGCTAGCAGAATTAGTAATATTAATAGATAGATAGATAGATAGATTATAGATATATTGCAATCGGAAAAAAAATGGAAACATGTCTCAATATTTACGGCAATATAACCGAAAATAAAAAAAAGGAATGGATTCAAATTATATTTAAAATAGGAAACAAATATTTTAAAGTTTCCATAATAATATTGACCAATAAGAAAATCCCATTTGAATAAAAAATTCAACTTTAATTGTGGGCGTGACACGTCAGCAAAATGCTAGCAGAATTAGTAATATTAATAGATTGTAAGAAATATTTCTCACAGTCAAAATGAATGTTGTACGTTAAAATCAAGATTCTGGATCGGATCGTATGTAGGATCGTAAGATCCCACCGCATAGAGGATTTTTAAAAAAAAATGAAGTTCATATGTTTCATACTATTAGATAAATATTATGTTAAATCATTAAAAAAATCCATAGAAAACTAAATATAATATAGACTAACTAAATATATTGAATTTTTTTTAGATTTAACGTGTAAATATTAAAAATTTCTTATAACATATATTTTATAGGATCATTAGAATTGTAAAAATGGATCAGAAATATTTTTTTTCATTTTTGAATTGTTAGAATCAGAGTATCAAATCCAAATTTTAACAACATTAAAACTCAAAAGTAGGAACTGTTGGCCAACCAAATCCCATGCACATCTACAAAGTCAGATTTGAAGTTCCCATGATCAAGCTATTACTGTACTACTCTGTATTAGTTAAATTTTCAATAGTTTTTTTTTTTATGTTTCACCTAATTTTAGCATTTTGTTTTTGGAGGAGGAATCTGATTTTGACACGGAAATAGAAAGATAAAAATAAATAGTCATAGGTCAAACAATGATTACAAAATCTAAAATTTAATTAATTAACCTCTGTCACTTTCAGTTCTAAAGAGAGAATCATGCATATCTCAGTTTGTGACAAACAGAACCGGGTTCAATTGTGTTTTGACTTTGCACCATCAAATTGAATTTCCTCTCTATTTTTTAGAAAATGTTTGAGTTGGACAGTGAAATTTACAGCAATTTTTCATGATTGGGAATACAAATTAATGTCATCTCTACATTTTATTTCTTAAAAAAGTAGTTAACTTTAAATATGACCACTTGTTAAAGCTTTTTTATAGGCCAAATTCATAAAATTGTCATTTCAATATACTAATTTGTCACGAGTTACCCTTTATATTGATCTTTCCAGGAAATTACTCTTTAAATAAATTTTGCCACCAATCAATTACCCCGAAATTATTCCGTTTAAATCTAGGTTAAATTTAATAGATTACAATTTTACTCCTCCTTTTATAGTGTATTCTAATACTAGTATAAATTTACTCCGACTTTTATCGTATAATTAAAAAGAGGAGTAAAATTATAATTTAACAATGATTTAGACAGTAATTTTAGGGATGATTGATTGGGATTGAAGTTATTTAAAGGAATTTAAGAAGTAATTTAGAGCAAATGGGGACATTTAGGGTTCGTTTGGCAATGCATGTAGTTTTTCAAAACTTTTGATTTTAATATTTTATAGTTTTAAATAAGTTAAATATAAGATTTTAATTTAATTAGTTTTTGAAATTAGATTTTCAATAGCTATTCATCCCAAGTTTTTCAGATTTCTATTCATTTTCTCCTATCTGATCAGCTAGTTTATATCAGCTCCCCTATCAGCTGGGTTACCAAACACTTTATTAGCTTATGAAAACTCTAATTTAACAAATATTTAACACACTTAATCCATCACCTTTAACTACCTTATCAGCTTCAGCTACCCCATCACTGTCATCAGCTCCGTGTTACCAAACTGAACCTAACGGTGGCTTCTTAGTTTTTACCGTTCGGCCTTATAATCCTTATTGGCAACACAAGTTATGGGCCAAGCCCAAACTATGAATTAAAATGTTGGGCAAGAAAAAAACTCTCTGGACTGAGTTATGATTCAGGTTCAAACGAAATATCCTATAAGTTATAGGCCAGGCCCAACATCAGATGGTGTGTCATCGATCTATGCTATTTACAACAAAATCAAGATCTATGCAGCTATGCTATTTACAACAAACTGGTTCATTACCCGTATCATATACTATAGTTTTAAATTTTATTCTATTTCAAAGTATAAATTTTTTAATATTAATGTATTTGATATTATAAATATACATTTTTTTTTATTAGATCTGAAATTGACTAGCACTAGGCACATTGTGGATTTGAATTTAATTGAATCATTTTAGGCCTCTTCCTTTCTCTATTTTTTTCCTCTGTATTAATTCACTCCTTAAAATACACCAACAACATATATGTACTGTATTAATGAGGTGTTATTATATTTGATGTTAATCTCTTAAAAAAATTAATTATATTAGGCGATTCGAGCTCATCCCAATTTTTATTTCTAATTTCACCCCCGCAACAACTTATGTTGCCCCGAAACTCCAAACGCCTGAGAATTAAAATCAACCAATATCCTAAAAAGAACCCCCAAATCGGTGCAAATCCTCTACCCCAAACCCCTCCCCCAACTCCCTACTCCACAAAATTATTTTACTTCTAAATTAATATTAAAAAAATAAAAAAAAATATTTAACTTCTACGTACTTATGATAACATATTTGGAAAAAAAATCTTAAAAAATCAACTTATATTTTTTTAAAAAAAATATATAGTAAACTCACATCTTTTTAAAACTTAAAAAACTCTTTCCATCTCTTGTGAATTATTATAATTTTTATAAATTGATTTTTTAAGATTTTTTTTTAAATATGTTATCATACGTATGTAGAAGGTGGGGGCGTGCAGCACATGTTCTGGCTCATCTGTTGCCGGCGGAACCGAGATATTATGTAATGGAGTCTGGTTTACCTTTTCATTTGGAGAATGCTGTTAAACTAGATTTAATTGATACGTAATCTAGTTCTGTTTTGCTCAAAAAAAATATATATATATTTTTTTAATATTAATTTAAAAGTAAAATAATTTTGTGGGGTAGGGAGTTGGAGTAGGGGTTTGGGCCGGGGTAGAGGACTTGCACCGCCCCCAAATACCCGAGCATTAAATTACTTCCTCCGTTTGAAATTATTTGTCATTTGTCTTGTAGTGCACGTTTTTTAAGGAGATAAAAACTATATAAAATATATTTTTGTAATTAAATTTTTTTATATATAATTTCATACATATAAGTAGTAAGTATAAGATTATAAAAAAAAATTACAAAAATTACATTTTATAGAGCTTAATTTTTAGCTTTTTAAAAAACTTGCCGAAAAGTCAAACGCCGATCAAACAACAGATCCAGTGTATCAAGGTCACCTAGACAATTAAACATACTAGCTAGCTAATAGTGATTGATGACGGCCGATAAACACGTCCAGTAATTATATATTTTGGTTAAATGGAAGTAAATTCGTTGAAAGGGCATTTAATTAAGGGATCTTTAAATTCAAAAGAATACATTTAAGAAAAGGGCAGCACCTTATAATTCATTTAACATATCCTTTGGTGTATACCATGGGGCTTTCGTTGTGTAAATAACCCCTTTCATAAAATTTAAAAAAAAAAAAAGAGCCAGTAATACTTGCATTAATATTTGACAACTTATTGACCACTTTACAACTAATCTAATACTTTGAAATTTGTATATAATATCATCTCTTTATCCAATCACAATTTTTTAATTACTTATAGTTTGAATCTTAGGCTACTGACAAACATATTATAATGTCTTATAAAGATGACGTTTAGAGGTCTCATAAGTCATAAATATTTAAACGGATCATCATATTATCCTAACTATCACTTATTAGTTTAAGTGAGTTAGGATGACAGTAGGCAAGAAGTAGATCGACAACACGATTTTGAAGCCATTAACAGATGGTTTGGATGACCCTACGTAGAGGGTACTTTTTTTTTTTTACAAGTACGAATTTGGATGGGCTAGTCTCAACTAGACCACCACCTAAGAGCATACTTGCGGATGAAAATACAAACATTTCTATCTATCCGAACATCTGGACAGACAACGAACTGAAATAGGCGAGAGATGTGATCGGCACATTTGTTAATCATATCTCCCGGAAGCAGTGCGAGAGGTTAACTTGGTTGAAGGATTGGAGAAGCAGGGGAATGTATGTCGTGAGCATCTCAATTTCCCATGCATGAGGTATGATACCTAGAAGTTAAATTAGGCATTACTCTACTCTTTTATTATAAATTTTTCATATTTTCTTCAACAAAATTCAAAATACTATCACTATAAAGTGCATATTTTATCTTTTTAGGGGAACGGTTGAGCCAATATGTTCGATTTTCAATTTTCGATGAATGAAACAATATTGACGGACAATTTGTAACATTAACCTAAACAAATGCTTAAATACATAAATGTGTTAATTATGAAATAACGGTGGGTCATCCAACGTGGGGGGCAACGCACGCCAAGCGCAAACGTGCTAACCAAGCCGAGCACACAAGCCGAGTGGGGTTCCATCCTAAAACCAATTGGTATTAGGTGGGGTAGCCCACCGACTTATATGCAAGGCTTGGATACAATTTCTAACCAATGTGGGACACTCCCACAATCATATTCTCCACATTAATTTTGGTTTGTTTGGAAGATCAAATCATTATGTTTTATAATGTACAATATTGTATTATAATATATATTATAATGTAATTGTGTAATATAAGGCATAATGAGAATAAATGAATTAGTAGTCATGAATTATCCAGTACGTGGAGAATTGTAGGCGTTAGCCAAAATAAAGCGAAAATTTCGTATTAGTATATTTATGAATTAATTACAATAATTGAAGATAGATAATCTTAAAGTTTGAGTGGCACAGTCCGTTAATTAATTAATTATGATGTTGATGATAAGACGACAATAATAGTACGTACTCGGTATGGAGTATTTGATTCCCCAAGAACATGGTCAGTATTATTATTTTATGAAATCATGTAAGTTCAAAAATTGAGAATTTTTTTACGTATAATAGGAAAGAATATTTTTGTTAAAATAGTATTAAAAAATACCTTAAATTTACTATTTTTACTTATGCATTTTTAGTGGAGGAAAAATAAGAGAAATATAGGGTCTAGGGGGAGTCGAGTACGGAGTACCCCTTAAATCCGCAACTGTCTATTTGGTAAATATAAAATATGTCAAACCTAACCTCTTGACTCGAGTAAGGGAAAAACTAGAGTAGAGACTATGAAGATTTAAGCTAAATATCTAGATCAAGCAAGATCAAGCATGAATGCGTAAGAAAATGATAAAAATGTTTAGTAACTTGGTGACCAAGAAGGAAAAAAATAATCGGCCATTCTAGTCGTCATTCATTGAATGCACATGATTTCAAAATCCTACCTCAAAGGGTGGGATACAATCCTTTAAATAGGTTACCTACAAAGTGTAATGTGCTAAGCACATGGGACAAAGTACCTTATTACAACCAAAATAAAAGGACAAGTAAAACTGCTAAGGGAAAGTTGCAAGATGGCTTAGTGGAGCTGATCACTCAAGCTAACACAAAAGCATAGCTTATTCTCCATACCCCCCCCCCCCCCCCCCCCCTTTTCAAGTTGGACTTAAGGGTAATTTAACAAGTCCCAACTTGGAAGAGAAGAAGTAGTGATGACGTTCACCAAGAGCTTTAGTAAGAATATCAGCTAACTGAACTCATGTTCGAACATGTTGTGGTTGAATGAAGCCTTCTTGCAGCTTCTCACGCACATAGTGATAATCAATTTTAAGATGCTTTGTTCATGAAATACAGGGTTTTCTGCAATGTGAATGACAGACTTACTATCACAAAAAAGAGGAATAGGTAGAGGAATTGATACATTCAACTTCTGCAAATTCCCTTCAACCCAAACAAGTTCACTGGATGAAGTGGACATACTCTTGTATTCTGCTTCAGCAGAGGATTTAGAGACAGTGACTTGTTTCTTTGTTTTCCAAGCTACTAAAGCATCTCCAAAAAACACACAATAACTTGTGAGAGACTTTGCACTAAACTGGCAAGCACCCCCAATCTGCATCACAATAAGCTGATAAAATCATGGATGATTCTCTTGGGTAATACAGACCTGTAGACAAGGTCCTTTTCAAATATCTAACCACATGAATAGTTGCATCAAAGTGTGGTTATCTAGGTTCCACCATAAACTGACTGAGATGTTGGACATCATATGATATATCAGGTCTGGATAAATTGAGGAAGAATAACCTCCCAACAAGTATATTTCTCAGGATCAGACAGTACCAGACCATTGTCTGTGGATAATTTCAAACATCTAGGCAAAGGAAAGAGTGCAGGCTTGCAATTCATCATTTAACAATCCTCAAGAATGTCAATGATGTACTTCCTTTGGTACAGTGTAGTGCCCTTCTGATCATGCATGATTTCTAAACCAAGAAAATTAATATCTTGCCTGTCCAAGATCTTTTATAGTGAAAGCTCTATGAAGATCTTCGTTTGTCTGATCAATCACATTAATTAATGTCATCACCAATGATTAATAAATCATCTACATACACCAAGGCAACTCCAATGCCATTACGAACCTGCTTGATGAATAAAGAATAATCTTTTAAATGATTGAACATATCCCAAGCTCATCAAGAACTTGCATAATTTTGTGTTCCATTGCCTTGATGCCTGTTTGAATCCATAAATGGATTTCTTTAATCTGCAAACTTGCCCAGGTCTGGCAAGAACATAACCCCCGGGTGATTTCATGTAAACTTCCTCTTCAAGCTTTCCATGTAAGAAAGCATTGTTCACATCAAGTTGGTGAAGCTTCCATTTTCTGACAGTTGCCACTGCAATTAGGATTCTCACAGTAGAGAATTTTGCAACAGGAGAGAAAGTGTGTTTATAATCCTTTCCCTTGATCTGATTATAGCCCTTAGCCATCAGTCTGGCTTTGTATCTTTTTATGGTCCCATCAGGTCTATATTTAATCTTATAGACCCAGTTACTCCCAATAGGTTTCATATTAGGAGGAGCATCAACTAGCTCCCAAGTGCCATTTTTCTCTAAGGCCTAGATCTCAACATCCATGGCATTCACCCAATTACTGTTCTGAATAGCCTGTTTATAATTGTAAGGTTCATGCTCAGCTACCATGTAAGCAAATGACTTCAATGCTCCCCAATCATGATCAATCTTGTCTCCAAGACACTCTGCAAGAAGAGACTGAGATAAGGAATTCCTCTATTTGCCATGTCTACAGTCATAATCTTGTAGTCTTCTATAGGGGCAACGTGTTGCCTAATAGATCTCCTTAGAGGAGGAAATTCATTCAAGTCCTCCAAGATCTCAGTTGTCATTTGATCATTATTTGCTTCTGACTCCAAGGAGTCTTGGACTTGAGAAGGTAATGGAGTATGACTAGAATCTACTTCAGTATCAGCTAAGAAGTTTGGAGAGTTACTTCCTTCAACATTAATAAACTGCTGCGTGACATAAGCATCATCTAAAGTTGGATTAACAAGGACACGAGCTGTTCTAGTCTCCTGACTCTCAACACCACACTTAGTTTGCTCCTTGAAGGGAAATCGATCTTCTTTGAAGATCACATCTCTGCTAACAAATACTTTTTGTGACTCCATGTCCCAGAGTTTATAACCTTTCTGCCCAAAAGAATATCCAAGCATCACACTCTTTCTTCCCTTTGCTTTCATCTTGTCTCTTTTGTCATACCCCACTGGTGCATAGCATAGGCTCCCAATAACTCTTAGCTCATCATAGTTGGCTGGTTTACTGAACAACTTTTCATGAGGAGATACCCAGTTCAAGACTTGAGTAAGCATCTTGTTTATAAGATGAGTAGATGCAAGCCCACATTCTCCCCAAAATCTCATAGGTAAGCCTGCATGTATCCTGAAACATCTTGTTGTCTCAACAAGGTGCCTGTGTTTTCTTTCCACTCTCCCATTCTGCTGGGGAGTGTAAGGAATAGTTTTCTGGTGAACAATGCCATTAGAAGCAAACAGGTCTACAAATTGTTTCTGAACAAATTCTGTCCCATTATCAGTTCTCACACATTTAACTGAGCTAGAAAATTGATTCTCCACGTAAGCTAGAAAATCACTTATTGCTTTAAAGACCTGCAGTTTGCTCTTAATTAAAAGAGTCCAAGTTACCCTCGTACAGTCATCAAGGATAGTAAGAAAATAAGAGCAACCATCATATGTGATAGATGATTTTCAGTCGCCTAAATCCTATCAAATAAATTCGACTAACCTAACTAATGTAGTTTGGCAAGTACGGGTTGATCCCACAGAGAGTCAACGATTTGTATGCAAGTCAGAGTGTGTTAAAAAGAACAAGAAACAAAGAGGGGGGATTTTGATGGTTTAAACTAACTAAGAATGCAAAAGTAAGAACAACGATTAAGTAAAACAGATTAAATGAATGAATATGAGAGAATAGCTCAGGTCAATCAATCTTAGCAATCAGGTTTTATTCATTGATCATTGAAATCGAATAGATAACTTCCTCTTGAATACTTTGTTGTGGAAAGACTACGTCTTTTGAACCCAATTCCTTATCAAATCTAGTTAACAGGACAACCAGACCCTGAAAACCCTAATTATCAAACAATCTTGAAACTATCAAGATTCAATTCAATAATCGATGAAGTTTAAAGGAAATCAACAAAGACAATCGACGCGCACAACCAGTTATTGTATCAATTGCAAATCAATTCTCTATACAAATCCCTAAATCAACCAGTTTCAGAGATTTATACTTTGCTACTCAAGAACATAGATAGCTTAACCAGTAATTACCTATATATAGCTATAGATTTTCATGAAAAGCATCAGTTGATCAGGCTAATGGAAATTCATGAAAACCGTAAACATTCAGCGCAGAGAATCAATAATGTTCAAAGATGAGTATTAAGAAATATAAATCTCACAATGAAATTGCAAACCTGAAGCTTCGATTAATCTCCCTAAGCAAAGGAGTCTAGTTGTTCATGCTTGAAGAGAAAAACCTCAAAACCCTAATCTGATGAAATTCCACGTCTGATGGATTCCGTCCCCTAATCAAAACCCTAATATGATGTATCTAATCTCCTCCTAAAAATAATATAAAAATAAAAATAAGTGAAAGCTCACAAATAAAGGCCCAAAAGGAAACCCAGCAATAGGCCCGCGTCCAAATAAGAACTTGGTCTCGGCTGATAGAACTCGGGTGAGTTCTTGCTGTCCTGGGGCGAGTTCTTTACCTGCCGCCACATTGACGTCCAGATTTTGCTGTTTTCAAGGCTGAATTTGGAAAAGTCGTAAACACGAAAGTTGTAGATCTTCGAATCCTCTTTCCAACAAGTATAAGTTCGCTGCGATCCGATAACTACAGCTTTCGAACGACTCGTTTTAGTGCAGCGTCGCCAGCTTGGACAGCTCCAATCAATTCTTCATGATTAGCTCCTCTCCTCGGCTCTCGTGCTCTTCTATTTTCGTCAAATATTTGAGTATTGGCTCGAGCTTAGCTCCAACTTTCCACAATCACCTGAAATCATGCACAAAACTTGTAGATTTCGACTCTAATTGAAACATAATAAAAACATGAAAAATACTCTAAACTCATGCATTTTACCCTACCTAAACACATCTAAATGCCTATATTAACACTACCTAAATGTGTCTTATCAATATGTGACACATTTATATGGTCCCCATAAATCCATATGCATTAAATCAAAAGGCCTATTGGCAATATTCACACTTCTCTGAAATGGAAGTCTGTGATGCTTAGATAAAGAACAAGACTCACAATCAAAATTATCCAAAACTGAAGAACTAAACATCTTCAAATGTCTGAGCTTAGCCACAAAGCTATAACCAAGCCTAGCATAAACTATTTCCAAACTTAAACTAGCTTTATTACAACTTTTCAAAACACCCTCATCAGCTCCTGTGCCACCATGATCCTCTGAGTGTATCTTGTATAAACCATGCTCTCTGATTCCAGACAGTAAAATCTTCTTAGATCCAGGGTCTTGGAAATTACAAGAAGATTTTGTGAATATGGCTATAAGATCAGTTTCATCAAGAATTTTCCCAACTGACAGCAACTTGTGTTTAAAGCCACGCACTAACAACACATCACTCAGGTTAATAGCATCAATCAACTGCATATGCCCTTGTTCTGTAAAAGATTTAATTGATCCATCAGGTAAACCAATGTGAATAGGCTTGTGTAAGCTTCTTTTGTTAGATAAATTATGACAATCAGACACCATGTGATCTGTAGCTCCAATATTTACTATCCATTCACTCATATGTCTCTCTGTCAAAACAATATTGGCATTATTAAAAGGCAGCATACCTGCAAAATTAGCAGATGATCCAATGTTGCCTTCCATCTGATTCTTGCCCCTCGTCTTCTTAAGAATCTCCTGATATACAGTATTTACCATTGTTGAATCTATGTTCCCTCTTGCATCATCCTCAAGAGGATTGTTTTGCACTTGGGAATCCATAGACACAGCTGCATTTGCAGATCTTCTTCCAGTTGTTCCATTGCTCATGCCATTTTTCTATTTCTCCTTGAGCTCTTTAAACCAATCAGGTATCCCATGCAACTTGAAACATTGCTCAGCTAGATGCCCCTTCATATTGCAATAAGAGAAGGTAGAATTCAGTTTAATTCTCTTCAATTCTCTTCAGTCTTTCACCTCCTTCTTAAAAGGAGCACCCCCGCCACTAGATGGCTTGTACTGATAGTTATTGCCACATCTGTTGGCAATCATGGCACTAGAATATGTAGTCATTCCCGAGAATTATAGTCAGTAGAAGCCTCATTTCCCCTTTCTACTTACTGCAAAATAGAGTATGCCTTATTGAGGCTAGGCAAAGGCTGGTTTGTGGCTAGTATGGAATTCCTGGCAGCATCATATTTCTCACTAAGACTCGTCAACTAATGCATAAGCCTGCTACGAGATTCAATCTCAGTAAATTTCTTTTTCAAATCACTAGTACAGTTAGACAGAGCTCCACAAGCACATTCTGGCATACATTCTAAAACATGCAGTTCATCCCAGTTCCTCTTGAACAAATTATAGAGATCTGCAAGATTCATATTTCCCTGCACAATATTCCCAAGTCTTCTCTTGATCTGAAAAATAAGAGGTGTATTTGTCTGTCCAAACCTCTCCATAATATCCTCCCATAGGAGCTTAGAAGAATCCAAAAACATAAATCTTTTAGCTATGTTCTTAGTCATAGAATTCAACAACCAACATATTACCATGTAATATGCTCTTATCCATTTTTCCAGATCTGCACGACCCACAACAGGTCTAACACAAGACCCATTAATAAAACCAATCTTGCACTTAGCACTAAGGGCCATAATCACCCCTCGGCTCCAAGTCATATAGTTGCTCCAATCAAATAGAATAGGAAAAAGTTGTGCACCTGGGTGATATGAGTTTGACAAGAACAAAGGATCTCCCGAATTTCCTTGAGGATTAGTCATATCTTCAATAACTCTGTTTGCAGTATTAGAACTTGCAGTGATAGTGAACATAATGTACGCTAAGGGATTTATGCAAAATGGCTTAGTGCAGCTGATCACTCAAGCTAACACAAAAGCATAGCTTATTCTCCGTAGAAACTAGAAATGGTTTAGATCACAAATCCACAGTTATCATTTGATTCGCTTATCGCCAATCAAAAAAAAAATTGATTCGCTTATCTTACCTTTTATAATATACTATGTATCATTTTCTACATGAAATATTCCTATACTTAATAATCATAAATAAATTTCGATTGATAATTTTTTAAATTAAGATAGTAATCGATTAAAGCAAAAATGACTTTGGAAACCCTTAAAGGACACAATCTAAACTCGCTTCCCCATTTCCAAAGGGTATGCATTATGCATATGCATATATTTTTTTTATTCTTTATTTATTTATTTATTGAGTAGAATGTACTAATATTTTGTTTTAGAGTATTCTAGAACTTGATTCGAATCATACGTACGTTGTACTAATATTTTTAGACATTTTGTTATAAAAAGTTAATAGGAGATTTCACCCTTGATTTGTAGATTGAAATACTTCTCATTTACTAACTAAGTTAAAGAAATTAGTTCATAAAATGCTCCTTTACTACTAAATATAATAACAAAAATTTAAATACAACATTAACATTTTTCCATATGAGGTACCTTGATCACCTCCCGCCTCTAAAGAGTTTCGTCACTGAAAGTACCCGGGTACATTGTGTCGATCTACTTGATTTGTATAGTTTGATTAAATGTATTAATATGAGCATTACTCTCGATTTTCCAATCTCAAGTTGGAGTCGGGGTGCTAAAAAAAATTTATGTTTTTTTTTGTGTGTGTTGGGATATAAATATCAAGAATAATTAAAATTTAATAATATTGAAAAAAAACATTAAAATTGTGATTTAAATATATTTTTTTTATTTAGTTGAGAGAAATAAAAAATATTTTAAAAAAAATTCTGCCAGACCACCAAAATATCAGCACGGATCACCTGTTACACTTTTTGTGTTACCCTCCCTATTACACTTGTTAAATTTGATCTAAATTATTAATCAGATTATGATATGACATCTTAGGTTTAAACATATATATAAATCCTAGGTGGTTAAAGCATAAAAAATATATTTTCCCTATATATTTTAATTTTTTAGCGTCTTAGGGTTTATGCACCCATTCATAGGGTATCCTTTTTATATGAGG
Organism: Persicaria tinctoria; assembly: GCA_037127255.1. Lineage (NCBI taxonomy): Eukaryota > Viridiplantae > Streptophyta > Magnoliopsida > Caryophyllales > Polygonaceae > Persicaria > Persicaria tinctoria. The sequence goes on along the minus strand of JBANSL010000019.1, from coordinate 4,756,953 downwards.
CTAAAAAATTATAAAAATACATATTAAACATCAATTTTTTTAATGCTTTAGCTTCTAGGGTTTATAGATTTAAACTTAAATATTTTTTTCCTCAATTTTATTTATAATTCATATCAATTTAAGAAATGTAACACGAAGTGTAACACAAAAAGTGTAACAGGGGATCCATACCGCCAAAATATAGGAAAATTATTAAAATGATGAAGAAATTAGGTGTGACATCTTATTTTTTAAGTGTAAGATGCATGGATTAGGAAGAGTTGCTTGCTTGGCTCATCTTCAATTATATAACCCACTATACCTTAGCTAGCTTCCAAGCCCCAACCCTGTCATCCATTATATAATTTATACAAATATATAGTTTTAATTATTATTGAACCAATCATATTGAATTACTTGATTTTGTTATTAAATGCTTCTAAAATATATATTGATGATCACCTCTCAACTATCCGTTGAGCCTCCCTCCAACTTCTTCTTTTATATTTTATATTTTATTTTTATATTTTCTGGGGTATCTTCGGCTCCTCCATTTCAACCTCTTCTTTTATAAATGCAAATATATAGAATGAGGTATGGTATGTAGTGAATCAAGAGATCTGAAATTTGATAGACAGACAAACCGTACATTATATTGAAACATCAAAGACCACAAATAAATAGAGATAACCATAGACTAACCCAATTTTTTTTTTTATTTTTTTTTTTTACAGTAGTCAAACATTCGGAACTATTACAAAAAAATAAACGCGTTTCGGGATCATCCTGACGGATGATGGTACAAAGTTAATTCCCTATTAAAAGGGATTATAGATCTATCACTAATGATACCCCTAGTGGCCATATAATCTGCAACTTTGTTCGCTTCTCTGTAGATGTAATTGAATTTAACCTTTTCGAAATCTGCTTACATGACCTTGATTTCTTCTGTCTGGCGCATAATCTCTCATCTGTGCTCTCTCATCTGTGCGCCTGTTGATATACGAAAATAAATACAGATACCTAAAATATACACCAAAAATCATTTTAATGCACAAATTTGGTTAATGGCATAAATGCAAATAAATAATAAGTAGTACTGTATATAAAATGGATGGAAATGGATGGGTACAACAAAATCTAAAAATAGATACTGTACGAACATGAAGTTATTATTTGACGACATATATCAGAAAATTGGACCACCCTTTCTATGGCGTTACAACATATACGGCCAATTAATACTGTATTTATCAATTGAAGAAAATCATTCATTTCCTGCTTTTCAAATTTTAGTTTAGTTCTGACTCAATTATGAAATTCAGGATCAGATATAAAAACTAAAAAGGATGTGGATGGGTTATTCTTTAAATAAAACCAAATTTATAGGTATTTTATGTAAATCTTAAATTTATTGGTGGTTTTGTGTAAAATATACGTACTACTACTCCATCTGTCTAACAAAATATGCTATTTTTTTTTAAGTAAACCAACAAATATACTATTATATTCTTATTTATTATAATACCCTTTTACTTTCTTAAAAAATACAATTAATAGTCCACTGATAATTAGAAATATTCTTTTCTGTAAAATAAAGCTCAAAATATATATAATGACATGTTTTTCTAAATAAAATTTTAAACTAAAATGGCATATTTTTGTGGATGGAAGAAGTATGTACACTTTAAGGAATTAAGGGGGATATTTGGTAATTTATTGCTTTATTAAAAGTAAATAAAAGAAAAGAAAATACAACTAATTAGTTGGATAATATGCGGAAGAAAGAGAGATGAGAGTAATTTTTAATTAATGAGTAAAAGATTTGGATCTTTTTAGATATGTCGAGAAAAACTTAGAGATCCAACAAGTTGATAGATGAAAAACTATATAGCATAAATAAGATCAAATAAGTTGATATATGAAAAAACTATAGCATATATAAATAAATATAAAATAAAACAACAAATAAAATGAAAACATTTCAAGCCATGTAGATCTGAATAGCAAGGAGAGGCTGACAAAGAACCCAAAAACCTCAAGATTCAATAATGGGGATTGCATCACAAGAATAATTAAATAGAGGTGAATGAGATGAGCGAAAGAAGCGCTAGAGTGCAAAATGAACGTAGGGTTGATGGCCAGATCCACACATATTGCAGTACACCACACAAAATAAATACTCTCTTCTAAATTAAAATTTGTTATTTTTATAAATCTAGACACTTATTAATTAAGAAAAGCAACAAATTGTTGTGACCCTAGATCACAACCAAAGACGCATTAGCTAATGATAGAACCGATTTTAACAGAAAGAGGTTGAATTGAAGAGGGAAAGATAGAGAGATTAGAAACAGACGAGAGATAGAGGGAAATCAGAGTGAGAGAGAGTGTAATTGTTTGTTTATTTCTTTCATGCCCCTAATTACCCTCCCTTATGACCTTTTTATAGGCCTAAGTCCGGCTATGTACACAACATTACATCCTCCCTACAAAGCCTTGACTCAAGGCTTGAGATTTACACTCACACTGTGTGTGCACATCAATACATCCCCCATACAAAGCCTTGACTCAAGGCTTGAGATTTACACTCACAATGTGTACACAGTTACAACTGAAAATTGGGAAATTGAGTGAGAATGTGGGCAGCTGGCTCCCAAGTTGCTTGATCAACACCAAGGTTTTTCCACTTTATGAGCCACTCGGTAACTGGGTCTCCATTTGCCAATTTATGTAGCCTAGTATCCAAGATTGTCTTCAGTTGCACTAAGATAGTCCCTTCCTCATCAGTCTCCAGCATGTCTGCACTAGCAAGAACTGGAAGTGATCAAATCATGAGGTCTTTCATGAGCTTGTCAAATGCAGTCTGAGCAACATCAGTTCGCTGGAAGCTATTTTCTTGAGCAAGTCTGTCAATGGCTGAGCAATAATGCCATATCCCCTGACAAATCTTCTATAATAACCAGTCAAGCCCAGAAACCCTCTTATTGCCTACAAATTTTTTGGAATAGGCAAATTCCTCATTGCTTCAACCTTCTTTGGATCACTGGCCACACCCTTCTGTGATATAATGTGGCCTAAGTACTCCACCTAGGATTGAGCAAACTCACATTTAGATCGTTTTGCAAACAGTTGGTGGTGCCTGAGCATGGTTAAAACACTCTTCAGATGAATGACATGTTGCTGTAGATTTTGACTGTACACGAAGATATCATCAAAAAACACCAACACATACTTCCTTAATACACTCTGAAACACATCATTCATGAGTGATTCAAGTGTGGAAGGAGCATTTGTCAACCTAAAGGGCATCACTCGAAATTCATAATGTCCATGATGTGTTCTAAAAGCTGTCTTGGACACATCTTCTTCCAACATTCGGACTTGATGATATCCTGCTCGTAAGTCCAACTTAGAAAATAGAGATGCTCCTCTTAGTTCATCCAAGAAATTGTCTATATGAGGGATAGGAAACTTATCCTTAACAGTGATCTCATTCAATTTCCTATAATCAATACAAAAGCGTCAAGAACCATCTTTCTTCTTAACCGGCCAACAAGGTCGGGGAAGCAAAGGGGATGTGACTGGGTCTAATCACTCCACTAATCAACATATCCGATACCTGCTTCTCAATTTCTGACTTCTGAAAATATGGATACCTGTAAGGCCTTGTAGCTACAGGTTGAGCTCTATCCTTAAGAACTATGGCATGTTCATGAGCTTTGATTGGAGGAATACCCTTTGGCTCTTGGAACACATCTTTAAATTACTCTAAAACTTCCTAAATTTCCACTGGATAGTGGATATTGTCCTGGATCCGTAGTCAGACTACAAATTTGCCCCACTTGTGCTACCAACTCCACATTGCCATTAATACACAGTTTCTGCACTTGTTTACCAGTCAGCATCTTCACAAAAGTCGTTCTTTGCTCCTTGTCATCCTTGATTCCATTGATTACCACCTTCTTTCCTTTTTTACAAAGGAAATTTGGACTTTAATGAAATCAAAAGGAACAAGATTGAATCCCACTAGCCAATATGTGCCCAAAATCATGTCACTGCCCTCCATATTCAGCAACCTAATGTTATATTCATAGTTGCTTCCTTGCATCTCCCACACAAAATTCTTGCAAACTTTATTGATGAACATAGTCCCATTGATCGTATTAACCTGCATCAATCCTGCTTTGCCCACTTCAAAACCAGTATCCATAGCCAAACGTGTGTCCAAAAAACTGTGAGTCGCCCCACTGTCTATCAAGATCGTAATCTCCTTGCCCTTGACTGTCCTTTTTACCCGAATTGTGCTTCCAAAATCCCCGCTTGTCAAAGCATGGACATACACCTCAGTCTCAGCTCACTTCGCTTCCGGGCTCAATTCTTGATCCTCGGTATCTTGTTGGCTATCATCTTCAGGCACCTCCTGGGCTACCAAACTGAAAAGAGATTGTGATTTGCACTTGTGGCCATAAAAGAATTTATCCCCACATTTATAACAAAGCCCCTTCTTGGCCTCGTTTGATCTTCCTGTACTGACATCAGATCCTGAAGATTCAGATGCCAATTTCATACCAGGGGCAGGGGTGAAAGATTTTGAATCGCTCTTGCTAGCTGCTTCTCTCATATTTGAATTCTCTCTACTCCACCCTCCACCACGCGATGTGAAACTTGAACTGGAGTTTGTAATCTGTTTCCATGGAGTCTTGGTGACTCGTATAATCTCCTGTACTGCCCGATGATGAAGCCTTGACTGTTCCGTTGTTGCTGCCATGGTTGTCGGCCTCCCTAACTGAACCAGCGATCGAACTTCGTCCTTAAGCCTGCTGATGTAGCTCGAGACGAAGTAAGATTCCGACAAGTGAGGATTAAAGGCTAGCATACCATCCCGCAGATCCTCAAATGCTTCATTATACGTCTCTAGATCGTCTGATTGCTCCAATTTGTTGAATTGAGCCACGATCTCTTATTCTTTCATGTCACCAAATCTTTCCCCAAGATCATCACAGAATTCAACCCATTTTACTCCCGGTTTCTGCATTGCATACCCTTGAAACCAGGTGCCTGCCTTCTCGTTGAGATACATCGCCCCGATCTCCACCTTTTGATCATCCTCAATCGAGAAGATATTGAAGTACTTCTCGCACTTCCGAATCCACTGCCTCGGTTTCTTGCCGTCAAAGGTTGGAAAATCCAACTTTGGCAAGCGAATTCCCTTGCTTGCCTCCGATGATCCGGCACCGGAATTCCCGTTAGAGGCCCCCTGAGAGTGATCAGTTGATCACTCTTCTTGCACCCAGAATGGCACGATCTGCAGGTCCTAATCCCATGAGCAACCTCATTTCTCCTTGCTGACCCGGTTCTCTTAAATCTTGCTCATCACTTGCCCGATCTCTCCTTGGTGGATTCCGGATGTACTCCGTCAATTGCTCTATCCGCTGCTCAGAGATCCTCTTGAATTCCTCCAGCTGTTTAGCCTGCTCGCACTAGCATCTATGTGAATCCTCCATAAACTTCAATGTCGCTGCCATAAAAGCCCGCGTATCATCTCGGAACTCCTGGAATTGAGTATAAGAACTCTTGGAACGAGTACCCTCCGCCATTGATTCCGATTGTCGCTTGATCATAGTAGCTCTGATACCAACTTGTTGTGACCCTAGATCACAACCAAAGATGCATTAGCTGATGATAGAACCGATTGTAACAGAAAGAGGTTGAATTGAAGAGGGAAAGATAGAGAGATTAGAAACAGACGAGAGATAGAGGGAAATCAGAGTGAGGGAGAGTGTAATGGTTTGTTTATTTCTTTCATGCCCCCAATTAGCCCCCCTCATGAGCCTTTTATAGGTCTAATTAAGTCCGGCTATGTACACAACACAAAAATATGCTTATACTCCTACTTATTACTGTACTTTTTTTTTACTTTATATAAAATTATAACTCTGTAACTAACTAATCATTAGAAGGGCAATCCTTAGTCTATCTGTTACTCATCTCATTCTCTCTTCCTTCTCAGTTTCTATTCAATCCTCTAACTGATTTCACTCCTCAGACGTTGGGTCACTACACAAGATTTAATTACTTCATAAAACGATAGGTTTTAATTAACAGATGGAGTATAAATTACAAGACAACAAAGTGTACCCAACAACACACTACCCATCATGCTAAATAGTACTACCTCCGTTCGGCAAAACATGTCACTTTACTATTCACGTACGTTTTTTTAGGAGATGAAAACTATATAAAATATTTAGTTTTTTAAATAATTTTTTTTTTAAAATTTCATAGTTAGTATTAATACGTACAAACTTGATAAAAAAAATTGTAAAAAAATAAATATTTCATATAGTTTTTATCATTTTAAAGAAGCGTGTATGACATATTTTGCCGAACAGAACTAGTAATATATTTGACAAAAAATTGACCATATATAACAAGTTCAAGAACTACGCTCGCGTATTATTGAAGTTTGAAGAACAAGATTGAATGAGGTGAGTTAGGTAGTTGGATGAGGACGGCTCTTAGGGAGGATGAAGAGCCGCCTCGATGCTGAATTGTGGGGTGACCATATATATGAAATATGGGAGTCCACATCTCTACCTTTAATATTTGTGTATCACTTAATTGTTTCATATATAATTTTATTTTTATTTTTCTAAAAACATATATTTATATTTCATATATTCATATTTATGTGTTTATAAATTTTTATCTTAAGAACTTGCATTTTTTTTTAAAGATTATTTTCTTATGTAATTGATCTTTTAATTAAGTATATTTTTTAAATATATTTTTTCATGACAAAAGCTTATAAACACTCATACAATATAAATATAATATTTCAAAAAAAAAGTCAAATAAAATTATACTCGAAATAACTAAATGGTGCACCGAGAGTTACGTGAGGTTTAGAGGATCCAAATAAAAATATAGAGAGTGAAAAATTATACTACCTACATTTTAAAATATAGGAAATTTTATTTTAGATATATTTTTCCAAAATCTAAACACTTTATAAAATATTAATTTTTTTAAAATAATACTTATACTTAGAAACTAATTAAAAAAGTTAATATGTTATGTAACTTTTACGTTTTTAAAAATATATTAAGAAATAAAATGATTTATATTTTAAAATGGAGGAAATAATAATTGTTATTGTGTCTTGAATCATTGTTGACCGACGACACATCGGGGGGTCTGAGGGCAGAGCCCCTGACGATGGTCTCGATGAAACGCCAACCCCTTTGTAATCCTAATCTATTTTGCTTGCTATAATACAAAGCTGGTTCTCTGTCTGTGAATGTAGGTAACACATCGTTGTCAAAACTGTGTTTTTGTTCTCTATTTTCATTCTCATTATAATAACAATAATGGTAGGGGATTTGGGCCAAAGGTGTAATAATAATATCTGAAATTAGTTCGCCGAAATGTTGGACGACCACAATCAAATAATCAATGCTTACGTGGAGGACCAGTTCGGGTCTTTGTTCCCCCTCCCTTCTCATTTGCATTTTTCCCTTTAAGATTCTTTTATTGGTTTTTAAGGGGAATGTGATTCATTCAATACTTCGATCCCCAATGAATCAGCAAATTCACAATATAAGTACTCCGTAGGTCTTTATTATTTTATTTTTTTTAAGTAGGTTTTTCTCTATAAATATTGGATTTGATTATAACGAGTATGGGATTATGAATAGTTAATTAAAATTTTGATATTTTTTAATATATATAAAAGTAATTGTGTTGAATAGTAAATAATTAAAAGATAAAATAAAGGGAGCACTAGATAAAAATTGAGTTCGTAAGAATAAACTATTTTATGTAAACCGACTTGTTATCAGAATGATCAAGTATCATCAAATACATGGTACATTATTTGACTTTTAGAGTTGACAGTGGCATAGATATGTCGGTCGCTTAAAATTACTTTAATGTCCGGACGTATTTTTTAATATTTATCGTCACAAGAGCGACCAATGCTCCTATAGTTGTGGGAGTCGGGAGATGCCCGCAAAACTAGACTAGACTAAAAATAAAAATAAAAACTTGGATAGCAAGATTTTTTTTTAAAAAAGAAGCTGACCTTATTAGTTTAGCGGGTAAAGTTTACAGTATTACTCTATATTCCTATTGCAATGACCATAAATACCTACCAATAAAATAATTTTAAAAAAATTATCTTACAGAGAAACACATTGATCATTTGTTTAAATGTCTATTAATAAGGTGACCAATTTTTTCTAATCCCAAACTTATACTCCTTATATGCATATGTGGAATTGTGTATCGAATCCATTATCTCAGCTTTCATAACTTCTTTAATCCTGATTATCCTTTCGAATGATGTTAAATACTCCGTATATTATAATTAAATTAGTTGGATATTGGGAAAATGATTTCTCACCTACCAAAATAAGCTTCTTAACCGTTTTGGAAACTCCATTACCTTGCCAAGATTAAATAGCGATGAAAACCTTGAGATTGAAAATATGGTCATTCCATCCTCCATTTTAGCCGTAGCTTGTATCGTAGGATTAATCAAGTAAAAAAAAATCCAGGTGATATAAATTAGGGAAAATTAAATCAAATAATCCAACCTTTTAGAGAGTGTGAGATAAATACCACCACCTTTACTTTGTTAAAAAAATATCCCATACTTTTTCACATAAGTGTAAACGATGCCATTGGACAAACTTTCATCTTTGATTCTGTTAATTTTGACGAATTGCCTAACGGAATTATTGAGACCTATCAAACGGGTCATTCGGGTCGGGTCACTTCGGGTCCCGGATAAAACGGGTTCCGGGTATATCCGAGTTGATTCGAACCCGGGTTTGACCAGGTTTCGGGTCATTTTGGGTTTATCAATTTTTTTATTTTTTAAATTAAAAAATCATGATTTGATAATTTTGCGATAATTTTAAAATTCTAAAATTAAAGGCGTTGTTAATAAGTTCTAGTGTTTGTTACATACTATATATGATCTAAAATATTTGATTTTTATTATTTCTCGTAATTTTTAATAAAATTTAATAATATATAAATATCAAAATTTTAAATAATTTTTTAAAAATAATTTTATTAAAAATTTGACATTTTATATATTATTACATTTTATTAAAAAAATATTTTATTTTTAGTATTTCTCGTAATTTTTAATAAAATGTAATAATATATCAAATATCAAATTTTTAAATATTTTTTTTTAAAATAATTTCATGCAATTAGTAATAAGCGTAGATTTGTTTTAATATTCTAATATTTTGTAGAATTTTTATCTTCTTAAAAAATGTGTTAAAAATAAAAAATCAAATACTATCGATCGGATGGAGTATTACACAATACAAATAAATATAAAAGTTGATTTGAAAATGAAAGATCAAGTGATTGTAATTATAAAATGTAATAAATTGGAATTTCCATAAAAATCTAATCACATATAATTATAAATCAACCGGGTCATCTGGTAAATCGGTCAAAATTATTGGATCAATCGGGTCACCATGTCGAAACCTAGATTACCCGAAAAAATTTCGAGTTCGAGTCGAAAAAAAAATTCCGAGTCAAAATTTCTGGGTTCGAGTTGGAAAATCATCGGGCGTTCGGATTGGGTCGACCGGGTCGGGTTGTGTTTTGATAGGTCTAAATCAAGATTAAGAAATCAGCTTTAAAAAACGGTCTCATATTGAACATTAATGTCTAACGAACCAATTAATGGTCCGTTTACACATATATGAAAAAGTATGGGATATTTTTTTAACAAAGTAAAGGTTGGATTATTTGATTTAATTTTCCCTATAAATTACGAAAACTAGATTAAAATTTAATTTGGGTTTTTATTATTAACAAGAACTTCAACCAGGAAAAAAACCACCACCAAAACTTTCATTTTTCCCTCTCCCACTTGATGCGGAGTAGAGAGAGAAATCCTGTACCGGTGAACTTGCAAAATTATCACCGAGATCCGACCCGGTTCTCCTATTTTACCCGATAATGATACCCGAATATCCCTAAATTGGATCGGATATAGGACCGCCAAAAAAAAAAGGAAAAACAAAAACAATTTCAGACGAACAAATTCAGCAGCTGTGGCTCCGGCACCGGAGTCGCCCAGAATCCGGCGGAGCCGCTCTCAAAGCTGATCGTCGTACCGGATTCCTCCGAGTTCAGCGACGGCGTCGTTGCACGCGGCCGGAGCATCTTCGCCGCTGGATCTCCCCGAGTGGTGACAGGAAATTCAGTCTTCGTCACGCGCAGATCTAGGTTAACCGACTGTAGCGGTCTCTGGCAGTCATCGGAATCCGGCATGGAGTGGCCGATACCGGTGAGAAACTCCGGCACGGCGCGGATGGCGCCGCCGCGGAGCACGGTCTCGACGGCGGCCTGACAGACGTGCCAATTGCCCGTCCACAGGAGCCCGACGGCGCCGCTCACCGGATTCACCGTGCGGCCGCAGGCCTCGTACAGCAGCGACTGGAACAGAGCTGTTGAAGAACAGGACCAGAGTCAGCAAAGATTGAATCTTTCTACAAGACGGAGATTCAGAAATGAAGATTTTGATTTAACGAAGCGCCGTACCAGGGCGTTGGGAGTCGGGGACGTTGGAGAGGAAGGACATGAGGTCGGCGCGGCCGAAGAACTTGGCGACGAAGACGGTGGCGTGGCCCTGTGACTCCGGCGCCTGAATCCACTGGAGGCAGGGGCGGAGGACGCAGGTGTCGCTGCAGCCTTTGCGGAGAACCCGGCATCCATTGCAACTCATCTTTGAATTTCTTCCTTCTGGATTTCTGATTCTGGTTGAAGAAAAAAGGCGTGGATTTTGCAGGAGGGATGAGAGCGAGAGAGAGAAAATGGGAAGGAAAGTAAGCAGGAAATGGGAGGGGTGTGGGGATTTATAGATTGCAACCACTCTCCATTGAAGGGTGGTTGAAATTATATATTGGTAAAAAAAATTATAAAATTTTATATTCCATGATTCATTTATAAAAAAAAATATTGTTTGAAAATTAAAAATTTATAACAACCTTATACTCAATATTTTAGTATTTTTTTTTAGAAAAATAACAATAATTTTATTGGAATAAAATGAATAGTACAAATGGTTTCATATAAAATTTATTAATGCTAATAATATGTGTGCGAGTGTGCGTGTGTATAACAATTATGTTTTGTTTATTTTATTTTTTTAAATGATATTTTTAGAAAACATTATATTCAACAATATAAATTTATCACTTTTTAATGTTAATAATTTTCAATATAGCGTTTTAAATGAAAATGTAGATTATTATATGTTACTCCCTCCGTCCAAGAATACATTGTCTTTTATACCTTGAAACTTTGTCAAATATACATGTTCTTTTAGATGTATAGGTAATTATTACTTCTAAAATTACTAGTACTTTTTTACTTGTTAAAATTAAATAAAACCCTTGGAAAAATTAAAGAAAATTTTTGAACTTCCAATTACTATTTTAACCTTTAATAATAATGATGGGATTTAAGATGCAAAATATGTTCCTTAATTAGCGTGCATGAGTCTAAAAGGTCATGTATTCTTGGACGGAGGGAGTATTGAACATTTATAATATAAATATATAATTTTATTATAAAAAAAAGGCTGAAATATTAACACGAGTAACATAGAGGGTAGAGGATCCACATTTACAACAATCCCATGTTAAAAGAGGTTCAAATCATCTTGTAAATCACATAAAAAAAACCTCTTAGGGTCAGCTAAATTAAATAAAATTAAAAAAAATCATAATCGGTGCTATTATCCTATATTCTTGAGATATATGATAGAAAAATCGTTTATTTATTTACCTAAGAATAAAAATCTATTCAATACTTAGAAATTGTTTGTAATTTTTTTTTTAAAGTCATGACCTAAACTTGTGGTAACCATTGGTCTATGCAGGGTTTGGTTGGAGACCGTTTATGAGTATGGGGTAAATTTTAAGAAGTAGGAGCAATTGTTTGTAATTAAGGGGGTTTTGTTGGGTAGAGAATGTAAATAGTGGAAGGGAAAGGTCAGATTCCAAGGGAGTTGGGGTAAAGCGGCAGCGAATTTCCGCGCGTGTGGAGAGTGTCGTCATCTTTGGCGGCCCACCCCTAATTATGATGACGTCTCCTTTTTCTACCACCAACACAGTACTGTACTATACAACATTCTAGAATTTACCGCATTAACTTTTTACTACTCCCTCCGTTCCATATTACTTGGGTTTTTAGGATTGTGCACACTAATTAAGAAAGCTATTAGTGTAAATAAATTATAGCTTTAATTACCCAATATTGTACTACTTCTGAAAGATGGGATGACAACAATACAGTAATATCATCATCATTCATTAAAGAAGAAGAAAAACATGGAATAAATAAAGGGATTTAGAAGCTGAAAAGTCTTCCTCTTTTTTTTTTTCAATTTAGAATCAATTTTAAAGTACAAGTAATTAATGCTCTGTGAAATTCTCTTCGTAATTAGTACTTTTATGCAATTAATAAGGTTATAAGGCCATCTATTATGAAACAAAACTTAAGGCCTAAATGCCCAAGTAATATGGAACGGAGGGAGTATTTAAGCAATTTTTTTAAGGTGTAAAAAAATTATACTCCCTCCTTTCGGCAAAACTTGTCGGACAATGATTCTCTTACGGTAAGTTTACCCGGGGTAAAATTGTAACATCATTCTGGTCAAAAGTAAGTCAAATTTTTACAAAAAAAAAGAAATGAAAATAGAGAGAGTAGGGTAATAATTACTCGTAGCTTTTTGTCTTACTCTTTATTACTCCTATTTCCTAAACTACCCTATATCCTAAAGCCTATAATTTCAACTCTTTTTTTTGTGTGTTTGATAGGCGCAAATTTTGGGTCAAATTAAAAAACTGTCCACGGATTTATTTATTTTGTTAAAAGTCCATCTAAAAAAACCCTAATATCTCCCCCCCCCCTAAACCTCGCTCACCAGTTCTCTCTCGCCTTCTTCCGCAGACGCCTCCCTCGCTGGATCGATCTCTCTCCTTTTTCCTCGATCTCTCGCCTTCTTCCTCAGCCGGCTCCTTGTTTCATTCCGCCAGATTCCATGGCCTCCAGATCCGCTTCCTCCATGGCCGCCAGATCCGCTTCCTCCATTGTCGACAGATCCACTTCCTCCACGTCGTTCATTGCTCACTGGAGTCCTAATTCGGCGTTCCAGACGACGTCTCTCTCTCTCATATCGCTTCAAAACTCGATCCGGTCTCTCTCCTCGTTTGCTTCTTGATTGCTTCTCCTCGTTTGCGGCTGCCTGAATTCCTCGTTTCCGCACTTTTCCGATTGAGGATTTAGCAGATCGAGCGGCGGAGTTTGCTGGTTGTCGGTGGTGAATCGGTGAGCAGATCGAGGGGAGATGGAGCGAGGAGGGACGAAGATGGAGATGGAGTAAGGATGGAGAGCGGCGGAGATGGGGCTGACTTGTCGAAAAGCAATCGGCTCTGCTTCCGGTGAGGTGCCGACGGACAGTGGATCTCCCCCGTTCCAGGGTGATTGGATCTCCCCCGTTTTCGATTGGATCGCTGCCGATGACTGAAGGCGATGAAGGCGAAGACGATGGTTATCCGATTCTAATATCAGTTTCAAAATTTGGATGTTTCAAATTCAATCGATTCTACTTTCAGCATCGATTGGCCTCTCTTCGTTCCGATATCGATTGCCGTCGGGATCTGTGGGATGAGCACTGCTGAAATCCGAGAGACATCGATTGCTGAAAATTGCTGAAATTGCTGAAATCCGATTGGAGAACCTGATGCATCCTTGTTTCTTCCATTATTGTAGTTCTAATCTGTCCGATTATTCACCTTGGCTTGTCGATTAAAGAGAGTAAGAGTTGCGCTTATTATCAAGGTTTTAGCGGCGAGATGGGGTATCTTGATTCGGTTCTGCAAGCTTCGAAGCAAATCCATGTCGAAGAGTTCCCTGGTACCGGTAGAGGTCTCAGGTATTGCAATTGGATCTGTTACTTTCATTTTATTTTGGATTTTCATATTTTGCTGTGAGTGGGGTTGTGGTGATCAATTCATGGCAAACGTTGTATAAGGAATCGTTCTGATCTTTATATTGAAGGAAACACTGAAACTAATTCTATGATTGTATTCTTCTCATTTTCAGCCTTTTTTGTTGGTAGCAAAATAATATTACAAATTATATTAAAAATACAATTTGTTTTAAGCATTTTCATTGGTGGCAATCAGTGAATTTGTGGTTAGTTTGGTATTGCGATTGAGTTTGCTTTGTTGAGAGTTTGAATATTGTCAATTTCAGCAATTTTTTTGTCTTTGTTGAAACTTTTTCTTATGCTGAAATGTTGAAATTAATTCTTATAAAATTATATGAGTTACAATATATTACACACAAACATATATTTCAACATTTTAGCAGTTTTTATGATCTGAAATGCTGAAATTAATTCATTGTTGGGGTCAAAGTCGGATATCAAATGTTGTTTATGCAATTTCAGCATATTTTTTTCCCCATTGAAAACAAGGGTTGCTGAAACCGAATGTGCTGAAACAGGGGTTTCAGCAACTCTGGAAACAAAAAAAAAAGCTGAGAAAAAAAAAACTGGAAAAGGGTTTGCTGAAACCATATGTGCTGAAATATGAGTTTCAGCAATTCCGTTTCAACAACACGGAAAAAAAAAACTGGACAAAAAAAAAGTTTATGAAATTAGATTTTATTCATTCATATATATTTTATAAATTTGAGTTATCATTTTTCTTTAGGTTAATGAATTTTGCATACATGCAGGGTGTTGATTTAGAATTAAAAAAAAGTATGGACGATTGTTAAAGGCTTAGGGTGCTGATTTAAACAAAAAAATAATGTATGGGTGGCTGTATAACAATCAAGAAAAAGAAAAGTATTTTTTTTCCCGCAAAAAAAATCATCCAAATTTTGATTTTTAATTTTACCCGCCTAGCTCAATATTTTTTACAGAAAATTGAAACAGTGAGAGAGCGGAGAGTCCGTCGGTGGAAACCCCTGGCGGTTTCGGTGGCAGCAAGGCGCTGGTTGACGTCAAAGAAGCGGAGCTCCGGTAAAGGTGGTTTCTGGTGGCAGCGTCGATGGAGGCCGATAATTAGTGGCGACGTAGGTGGTCCGATGGTGGCGACTCCACGAGCCACGACGGCAAGACACGATGGTGGTTACTTGTTCATGGTGGTGCAGCGCGGGTGCTGCTGGTGGTTTCCGACCGCAGAGGCGGCGGCAAGCGGCGGTCCATCCCTTCCCGGCGAAGATTTCCCAAAATTAAGACTTTTGATTTTCTGAGAGATTTTCGAAATTTCTTTGAATGGAGTGTTTCTGAGAGTGTTCGGAAGGTGTTGGGATTGACTTAGAGCTCGGAGGTGTGCTTCAATGGAGGTGTGAGATTGAGGACCGAAAAATCATGTATTCATAGGCGGGGTAAAAATTGGGGTGAGTTGGCTTCAATCAATCCGCAAATCCCGTTTGTAATCAATCACAAAGCCCTAAAGATCTTCAATTTGATTTGATTCCTTCAACTTCGCCGGATTTGGGAAGATTTTCATATTTGGGATGTTCACATTCGACCCGATTTTTATGCGAATCTCTCGAAATTCGTCTAAGAAATCTCATTAGAGAGAAGATTCTGAAATGATTTGTTTGAGAGTTGGGGAGAGATTTGAGGAGTTGAATTTCACCTTGCTTTTACAGTGACTTCGAACGGTTGGAGGTAGGGGAAGGGTTCAGGGTCCCGGTTCGGCCTTTTTCTTTTTATTTTCTAATGGTCCGGTTCGCTTGAACCGGATGAAATAAAATAAAACCGATTCAAACCTATTTCCATTTATAAATGTGTGTGTGTGTATATATATCCGAAATTTCATTTACTTAAATTCTACACAATTTAAATAATAACATAACATTTAATTATATTTTATTTTACATAATAATGTTTAAATAAATAATAATTATAAATCCCTCTCTATTTTGAAGAAAACTATACAACTTTGCCTTAAATAATATAACAATCAATCCACATTTATTTATTATTTATTATAAGTGTACATAAGAATAAAACTGAAGTGTCAAAAAAAAAAGTTATAAGACTTGAAATGAATAAAATATAAAATCATAACTTTGTTTAGACATGAAAGATAATAATTTGTTACCCTGACGTCTAGCCCGACAGTATTGATAAATCTTCAATTAAACATAAAAATAAAATCAAGCTGCTTCGACCAAATTAAAATTTTATTTCATTAAACTTAAAAAAAACAATTTTTTTGTGAGGAAAAATATGTTCTCCATACCAATTATATAAAAAATGGGTGAAAATCACATTTCATCTGTATGCAAGCTAATTTAGTGAAGCAAGTGTTTTTTTACTTTATATTATCGATTCCTATATCCTGTTTGATTTTGATGGCATATTCCATATTGCATCCGTGCTTGCATGTATCCGATCCGGGTTAATGAGAGTTCGAACTAACTACATTTCAAAGTATAAAAAAATAGGAATTCGAACTAATTACATTGTATAATATAAACAAAGTATAAAAATATTTAATTACAAAGTATAAATTGTAAAATGTAAACAAAGTATAAAAAAAATTGAGATCCAACTAATTTATCTACAAATTAGTACTTATATACTTCAAAGTATAAATTATACGGAGTAAAGTAACATATAAATAATTTAATTACCAACATTTTCGTATTTAGTAGGAGAAATAATGGTAGTTGTAGTAATAAGGGGTAATAATTATGATATAGGGTACATTGAACTCCACAAAAAATAATTATGACATAGGGGTGCATGGAACCTCACAAAAAAGCAAACATATTTACCCCTTATTAAAACATTTCTTTTTAGTCCACTTTTTCCTTGGACATGGGAATACCCTTGGGTAAGCTTACCAGAGGGTAAGACAAACAATTTCCAAACTTGTCATTTTAACTTTCCACACAACTTTTAATAAAGCTAATAATTATAATTTTTTTTTACTAATTTACCCTCATTTAGTACTCTACTTTCTACTTTATCAAAAACTATAACTCAAAACACATCAATCAAATCAAGGACATTTTAGTAAAGTAGAAGCAAAAATACCTAAAATGACAAGTTTTTCCGAACAAAAACAAAACTCTAAAACGACAAGTTTTGCCGAACGGATGGAGTATGACATACTCCATTCGTCACATATTAATTGTCGTTTGTCTTTTTGTGCACGTTTTTTAAGGTTTGAAAAACTCTATAAAATATTATTATTTTAATTATTTTTTTTATATAATGTTATACTTATTACTACTAAGTATCAAATTATATAAAAAAATTAATTAAAAAAATAATATTTTATAGAGTTTTTTGCTTCTTAAAAAGCGTGTCGAAAAGTAAAAAGACATTTAATTTGAGACAGAGGGAGTAATAATTTTTTAAATATTTTTTTCGATAATCTCATACTTATGGGTGATAAGTATAATATTATTAAAAAATATTATTAAAATATTAATATTTAATATAATTTTTATCATTCTAAAACTACGTACATGACTTGAAAAAGTCACTTAAAAGGAAACGGAAGGAGTAATTTATAAGGGTGTTGAATTGTTGATGGATGGATCGAAAATCCGGAATGTGGAGGTAGATAGTGAAAATTGAAGGTAAATTAGAGTTTATAGCATCATGTTCAAATGGACCCGGTGCCCCAAAGGACATAAGGTCCTAAATTATAATTTGCGGTGTATTTACTTTCTGCGTTTTTTACTATTGAATTTTAAAAAACTCATCACTTCCCTATTTTTGAACAAAGAAATACTAATTTGGAACCAAAACAGATCAATCACAATGTGGAAGAAAATGAAAACTCCATTCTCGAACAAGGAAGAAAGTGAAACTGAAGTTCTTCAAAGCTGTAACAAACTTTCCCGCTCTCACACACAGCTACTTAAGGAGCTCACAAACTGTCGTCTGAAAAGACCAAAATGCCCCTGACAATCTAGCCTAATTACAAGGTAATGTTGCTAGACATATTTATATACATCTATACTAAATACTACTATCTCCGTATCAAAATATTTGTAGTTTTACTTTTGGCACGTCGTTTAAAAACGGTAAAAACTATATAAAATATCAATGATTTTATTAATTTTAAAAAATAATTTCATACTTAATACAATTATCTATGAAATTATTAAAAAAAATTATTTAAAAATTTAATATTTTATAGAGTTATTCGCTCCTTAAAAAGCATGTCAAAAAGCAAAACTACAAGTTTTGTGATACGGAGGGAGTATTTTTGAAATTATGTAAAATCCCTTGTAATTTGCACAACATTATACATGAGTACTATTTATCAAATAACAAAAATATCTAACTTTATAAATGATTTTTTTTTTTGTTATTTGTCTAAAAGATAAATAGAATATTTTTTATTTTCAAATCTTCAAGATTATTTGGTTCTTGGAAATGTGAAATGTGGAGGTGCTTATAAATTTACAATATGAACACTATTTGAAAGGTACTTATAAAATGAAGACTAATTTGAAAAACTGAGGTAGCCAATGAAGTTACGTATACAACCGATACCTAATAAAAGAACAAATGGATGAAGGGATGCATTATATGCTACATCGAGGCTACAAAAAGAGGTCAAACAAACAAAAGTGTAAGGTGTGAGTGTGTGTGCATTATTTAAATTTATTGCTCTACGTGGCGAGCTTATCCATCTTCAAGACTCGAAAAAGAGAAGGTTGATTTTATCTTTCAATTTTGTTTACAAGTTAAAAAATTAAGTTCAAAGTCAAACTTCAACTTCATGTGCTACTTTCACCCTTTAGTCATTTTGTATAGACAAAAAAATGGTTGAGACTTATCCAACATTGATTTTAAAACGGGTATGTTATTGGCACGGTTGCATCTCGTTAAAGGTATGGTGAGAGCACATATATCGGCTTTCAGAGTTGAGAACTAGGTCACTGATATCGTATGTCGAAGATAGTGATAGTAAAAGGTTGTCTGACAACTTCCACAGGCACGCTAGTACTTTGCAGACACCGTATATCGGAGACGGTGGCTGATTTGTCGACCTCAGAAGATTGTGTTGGTGTGTTCTCTATCGTCTCTAGAAGTCGGTGGCGAAACTATGCGATTGGCGAGAATTACACCGTGTAGATAACAAGTCTCTTTTGAAGTTTGAAGTATTTTTTTTATTTACAATATTATTGATATAATTTTCGTCTTCTTTTATAATTAATTGGTTTTATTGTGTGACTCTATTTTGAGATGTTATATTTCGATTCACATAAATTAAATACATTGATTTTATAGTCCTATATAAAAAAGAGAGTATGCATGACTATGAGAGGGAGCTTAACCGGGAAAATGGCTTTTGGAGGGTCTGAAGAGGAAAACCCAAAAGGTGAGGAGGAAGAGACTAAAACGTCTGCTCCCACTTGTTTGGGATGTTATCCTTTACCTCCACCTCTTCTTTTTCTCTACCTACTTTTTCTTATTTTATTTTATTCCTAATTTCCGTAAAAAAAAAAGGGAGCTCTTTTAAAATTATTATATCTTTATATTTATTATCTATTGTACCTTAATTTCAAGTCATTGCGGATATAGTAAAGATACTCAGAGTAATTTATAAGTGATTTGCTCGAAAATTTATAAGTAATTTAAATTGTATTCGTATTACAAGATATCTTATTTTTCAGGCTCCGTGTGAGGTTAATGGACTTGCGAGAGTAAAATATGAATTGACGCCTCTTAAATTTCATAAAAAAATAAGTATTGTTTTAAACAATTAAATAATGCGGAGTAGTCATTTATGAGAATTGTTATTGAAAATTATTTTTGTTTAAACAACTTTTTTAGTCGTTGGGTTATATGAATCATATGATTGGCAAATATTTATCAAACGATGAGATTTAGAAAATTATATAGAATCAATATTTTAACGTTTCGACTATATACACCCTAAATCCACACGTTCTTAAGGACGTGCAAGTGGGGTGACAGCCACCCGAGCCCGGACGTGCAAAAGTGCACGTGTTTAAGCACGTGCTGCACGTCATTAAGGACGTGCAAGCCCGTCTACTAAATCCGAAGAGGACGTGCCTCTTCGTCTTCACCGAGAGCCACAGAGAAATCGAGAGAGAGAGAGAGAGATCGCCGGAGTGAGAGAGAGAGAGAGAGGGGCTGCCGGAGAGAGAGACAGAGAGAGAGAGAAACGCAGTGAGAGAGATGGAGAGAGAGAGAGAGAGAGAGGGAGAGAGAGAGAGAGAGGCGGCGGTGGCGGCCATGGAGGCGGATCTGCTGGCGGCCAGGGAGGGTGGTGGTGGTGCGACAACGATGGAGGTGGAGGGTGGTGGTGGGGGTGGAGCATCGAGGGAGGCGGTGGAGGTGGAGCCGGTGGCTGAGGCGACGGTGTTGCTGGCGGCGTTGGCCGAGGAGGGTGGTGGTGGTGGGGCGGCGTCTGGCGGCGATGGAGGCAGAGCAGTGGCGGAGGCGGAGGATACGTTATTACCGCCGCGGAAGCGTCGGACGACTGAGGTGTCTCCGGTCCCGACCCCACCGGTATGTTATTTGAATTACTTATTTTGTTTGATTTATTTTTATAGTTTTGAAATATAATTTGGTAGATTATAATATAGTTTTATAATATAAGTTCATAGAATATGATTGATAATATATACTGTTTAATAGAATATAATTGATAATATTTTGTTTGATTTATTTATATAGTATATAGTTTGATAGAAAAGAATATAGTTTTAATTTGATAGAATATAATAGATAATATATATTCAAATACATAGAAAAAAATTACAATTGAAAGACAATAAAAAACATTAAAATATATTACAATACTTCAAAAGTATTTAATTAACATTAAAATATATTTGAATATATTAAAATATATTCAAATACATAAAAATAAATTAAAATTGAAAGACAATAAAAAACATTAAAATATATTACAATACTTCAAAATTATTTAATTAACATTAAAATATATTTGAATATATTCAAATATATTCAAATATATTCAAATACATAAAAATAAATTAATATTGAAAGACAATAAAAAACATTCAAGGGCATGAAAAGACATTAACACATTAAAACATATTTAATTAACATTAAAATATAATAAAAGACATTAAAACATATTAAAATACATCAAAAGACATTAGAATAATATTAAAATACATTAAAATATACTGAAAAGACATTAATATTCAACTGGATCATAATAACAGGTAGTGAGGCTCATGAGGGGGGATGGTGTGTTCGGAGGGATGCTGCTCGGCATCGTCCACAAGCGACCTCAGCTCTACGTGGACGTGATGATGCGTTCGGAGGGTTCAACTGGGGTCGAAACAACGTTGATCCCTTCATGCTCGGTCATATTGAGGGTGTGAGGGACATTATTGGAGATGGTCATTGTGGCTACCGTGCTTTGGCGGCTTTGACATCACCGGTCGGCGAGACCGCTTTCCCGGAACTGAAAGTGTTACTATGCAATCACTTGGAGGATCACGCCGATCTGTACGCCGGTTGTTATACGGGAGAGTACCCATTCCAGCAGTTCGTCGACTACCAAAGATGGCCTGGAGCTGTGCATGGTGATAGGAGACGGTGGATAGAGCTACCCATCATGGGTTTAGTATTTGCAACGGTATATCAGATTCCTCTCGTTGTCCTAGCTTGACATCATCCGTTCACATGTCTCCCCATGACCTCGCCGACACCTGCTAACAACCTTCAATCAGCAACCCTTGGTGTAGCCTTCATCGGAAACCAAGACCATTTTGCCGGGGTACGACTTCAAACGTCTTTTTTTATTACCTATTCTTGGTTTTCATATAAATATCAATACTCTAACTCTAATTTTCCGCTCTCATAGATCTGGTTGCGTCCTAACGCTCCTATTCCGCCGCCTCCGCCAGAATGGGTCGCACATCATCATCCGAGCGTCGAAGGATGGGATGCTCCGTTTCAAGCTCAGTTTGAGAGATTTCGAGCCTTGCGTGTCGAGTCCAGCCGTCCTTTACTATTTTCCTAAATTTTATTCCACCAGTTTATAAAAATTATGAATGTAAACCTTTTTTTCAGTTCCTTGTAACGTTATTCGCATATTATCCAAATGAAAACCTTAACAATTATTGTTTTCTATTTAATTTGACCCTAAATCCTTCTAATCCACTAGCTAAACACTTCAATTAGGGTTTCGCACGTCCTTAACAACGTGCAAGTATTGCACGTCCTTAAGGACGTGCAAGCATGTTGTTAAGGACGTGCAAGTGTTAGCTAGTAGACGTGCACATTCCCAGCCTTGCACGTCCTTAAGGACGTGCAAATACTTAATCGTCATTTGCGGTGTATATATCAACACCCTATTTTAAATACTTAAAAGTTGTGACAAATTTTAAAATGTCACTTAGCTTGAGTAGAAGAAGTATCATATTTTATTTATTACTCTGAAAAAGCCATAAATTCCTATTTTAGTGCATTTATGACTTCTTCAAGGAAGGGGTGTGTAAATGTATCTCTTTGTAACGTAGTATCTTAGTTCAGCCCAACGGCTTTTCTATAAAATCTCTATTTTGTAGGAAAAAATTTCAAAATCTCTAGATTTTTTATACCCTAATCCCAACAGCTTTTCTATTTTACAAGTTTTTACATTAATTATATTCTATATTTATTGCATATTGTTTAATAAAATTTTACTTGAATTAAAAGGAAATAGAAATAGGACATAAAATATTTACTTTAATTCAAAATCTTATAATTTGAACCAAAAATCTATTAACAATTTCATGGGGAAGAGCACAACATTTAATTTTACAAATTTCACTTCTTCCTCTAAATTTACAGATTTTTCTTCTCTCCTAATGTTTCTCTATTTTACAATATCATTTGCAAAAGTTGTTGGGGTGAAAAAACCCTCTTTTTTTTCTAAAATATCATATTTTCTCTATTATACAAGATCTGTTGGGGTTGCTCTAACGTGTGATGACGGTAACCACTGGTCCACTGGGATATATACCGTTGGGAGATACACACTGTGCAAACGAAAAGAAATTGTGTAGTCCTGTGAAATTAGCGCGTGTTTGGCAAATTAGGGGTTTTTTAGGAGTTGGAGTTTATTTGGTGTATTATGGAGGTGTGGGAGGTGGAGTTTTTTTAAAAAAATAACCTTGAAAAAAACCTAATTGGTGTTTGGTAGATATAAGGGGTTGAAGATATATTTATGGGCAAAATGACTTTTATGCCCCCATTTTTATTTGTTCAACTCCTTACCCATTGCCCTTATTTCTTCTTTGTGTTGGATCGAAGAACAACAGGCGTTGAAAACCCTAGGTCGGGGGTCTGCTGGCCGGTTGCTCCAAGGTATGTGATTCCTCCTTCCTCCTCCTACAATTTCTGATTTCACACCAAAGGGGAGGCCGGCTGGTGGTTGAAGACAGAAAACAATGAGAAGAATGCCAAGTTTTTAACCAAAACCCAACCATCAATTGCAGCTAGGCCACAAAACAATTGAACTGCAAGGGACAAAGGTTGTTTAAAGAGGTGCTACAGACGAAATGTTTCAACAAACAGACGATCGTTGAACATCTAGTGCGTCAAACGCATGTCCTAGTTAACCCATCCTACCAAAACAAAGTTAACCCGAATAACAAAAGACTTGCCTACTTAAACCATCCTACTGACACATGGTTCATCTGCATGACAAATGCCTAGACTAGTTACACCAAAAGCCTAACGAATCATGATAGCCTACTGACAAAAAGTTGTCCTTAGATACACCACATCCTACCGAAAGTTCATCAATTTCAACCCAGACCAGTCACCACGAAGAAGAAGAAGGAGGAGGAGGCCGACGGAACAAGGAAGAAGAGGAGGCGTACCTGAAAGTGAGGGCGAAGAACGACGACTGTTGCGAGCGAAAAACGACGCCCGTTGCGTGGGCTTCTCTGCGCGAGGGCAATATGGAACACCTTTTGTAAAGCCCTTGAACTCCATAATCTCCCCCCCCCCCCCCCCCCCCCTCCCCCAGGTTTTGATTTCAAGGAAATTAAACTGCACCTTGAACCCATGGAAGCTGATGCCACAGCTGCTATCAGACACCCCTTCGAGAGGTTAAATTTTTTTTAAACCTTTAAAACCTTATAAAAACTGCTATCAAACACAACCTTAGTAGAGGAAAAAAGTGGAGGATTGTTTATTTATGTTGGAGAAACCGAGTAATTAAAGCCCAATTGGTAGTAATGAGATGGGCCGTTTTGGGCTTATAAGGTACAGGCTTGTTGGGCATAAGGCCCATGTGAAGGATTCTAATATCTCTTTTGGTTTGTGCTTATGATGATTGATGGGGATTTATTTGCTCTTATGATGATTGCTTGGTTTGAAATGGTCACCCTGGTTGCATTGCAGCAATCCTGTCTATTCCGACGAATACAAACCGCCCACAGGATGTGAGATGTTATTAGAGATATTGTCGCTGATTTTCCGATTGTGGTCATGTTCGTTGGGGAGGCTTTACAGTACGTATCAGCACATTTCGTTGCTCCGAATGGTTCGAGTTTTATGTTGTTAGGTTAGGTCAGTTGTATGTTGTTAGGACTAGGAGTAATAGACTGAATTTTTTTTTTTTGATTTACCACTTCCTAATTTAATTCACCTCCTTTCTATTTTCTACGCTTCTATAAAACATGGCCCATACTGGATTAGTAAAAGGTGGGTTGGTAGGCCCAAATGGCATTACTGACATTTCATTTGGGCTTGTAGAGACACACTAGTTGGGCTAGCATTTCTAATGGGCTTATTTCTTTCTTGGGCCCATTAATGCTGGACTTCATCCTAATGAATTTCCAATATTAAAAAAAAAGGAAAATGCAAGGAGTAATAAATTCCACTCGATGGTTAGTCTATCTCCCGACTTATTCGGGTTCTCGGTTCCTCTAAACTTGTCTAGAAAATCGAATTTATTTTCTTATATATAAAAAAAAAAAAACGAATTTTCACTAGATGGGCTAGTAGTTTTCCTGCGTTACTATTACCGTACTACCTCATATCTTTTATAAAACATCCAATTATATATATATATATATATATATATATATATATATATATATATATATATATATATATATATATATATACCTTTTTTGTCTGTGTCTTAGTTCAATTCAATCGTCCAGATCATAAACTATGTAACTCGTTTAAAAGACATTGACCCTTTCACTCACAAGGGACTTCATATTTCTAATCACTTGTATCAATGTTTTTGATCCACGATAAAAATAAAAATCCTAAGCACAAGTTGGTGCAACTTGAAAATATGCCCCTGGTTTAACATTGGCCTTTGTGGAAGAAAACATAGTGCCAAATGAATTTTATAGTCTTGAATACTCCGTAATACACATCTGGGCAGCTTTACATGGTAGATGTAGTTTTGATCTGCTAAACTCTGAGTGGTGGGCTTCCTCAGACAATTAGGATATATGGAGTATAATCAAGCAAATATTAATTAAAAATTAACTGTCATAATCAGCTTCACCTTAATTATCAATCCCCATTAATTTCTACACACTGTCACTTGCATCTGAAAAAAATGGCACTTTCAATTTTTTTCTTAGGGCTTGTTTGGTATGAAAATGCAAGGTAAACGTAACAAGAATAAATTTTGAATAGGAAAATATATTTAGATAAAAGAAGAATACTATTTTTTGTATGAAAAATAAGATAGGAGGGATAATGATTAGAGGATTACATGAGTAATTGAAATAAGGAGGAAGATAACCAAATTTTATATGAAAAGTTGGGAGGAGAGGATAATGATTAAATTTTTTAACAATGTATCTTAAACTACATATGGACTACATTCATTTCCTTTCTCTTTACCTTTCTGAAATGTAAACCAAACTAGCCCTTAGCTTCTTCTTGCATTGGACATGGGTTATCCTCACCAATCTAATTTCATTTATATGCAAATGGACTTTTAATATAACTAATTGGGTGATCTCACCAATGTTTGTCCATTGCTTAACTTTGTTAATTATATATGTGTATATATATATACCATTTAATTTGAAGTTTCTATTTATAGGATGCCCATAGATTCCCCAACTAATTCTATGATCTATCTAACAAGTTTTGGATGCCCATAGATCCCTCTAAACTAATTCTATCTCACTTCTTAGACGATTGTATACTATTGTGATTTTTTCCCCATATTATATACTGCTGATCTATATATGAATGAGAGCAAAATAGTTCCACGTCGAAAGTTTTGATTAGTATATAGTCTGATTGAATATCTATCCTATTTTCAATATTGATTTTATGATGAAACATCGTTCAATTTATCTGCTAAACTTCTAGTCCATGTACGTGCACATGACTCCTAGTCATTGGTTGATCTTATCCTCTCAAGCTACGTCACCAATAAATAAGCCTTTTTGGTGTTACATAAATTATGTATTATGACAGTTCTAGGGCAGATTTGATCTCCCCAAGATTTGATAATGATGGTTGATTAACATGTTTGTTTCATTGCCTTTCATCAGTCATCATCTGTACCCACAGCTATGAGAGTCTCTAATTGCCAAAAAAAAAAAAAAAAAAGAAGAGTTGTTCATGTAAATTTGAAAATGTGAAAGAGAGCTATGGAGAGATGTAGTGCAAGTGGACTAAGTAGGATATGCATAGCATGTCACATAATGCATCATATGGACAGGATGTGATGGATGGAAAAACACACAGAAGCTAGCTACAAGGCAAAAAGATTCCAGAAGGGTACTATTCTGATATGTCACAAAACCAACAAAGTGCTTGTGAATGAATCATCATCATAATCTTTTTACATTTTTAAAAACAACACATGATATACATTTCCCCTAGCCAATGATCCCTTGCTCTATCTATCACTGGAACCCATTAAACCTCGTTTGGTTTTTTGGTAGAGAAAGGTATTCATTACCAGGGGCGGATCCAGTACCGTCTTTCCGGGGATACTTGAAGATAAATTTTTCATCATTCCGAAAATGCTTAAAAGTAAAAAAAAAATTCTTTTGTAATTTTATTAGTCAATATTTTAGTCATTACTCTCATTCTTCCATTTTTCATAAAAAATTTGTAACCTCTCTCCACATTTCATACCTTAATTTTAAGTAGGGTAACTATTTCCTCTAGAATGCTCTAATAACCCTCTCTTCTAGACTTACAAAAAATGATGATCATATACATTTTCTATGTAAAATTTAATTCATTTCCTTTTCATTTGTTCATTAAAAAAAATCTTTTTAAGGGATAAAATCTCATTAAAAAAAATATGTCGTAAAAAAATGCTAGTTTTCAATAAAATGAAAATATAGAGCAATAATTTGGAATATAAATGTATTTTTTTATCTACTTTCTTAAAAAATATGCAAATTTTTCTAAATTGACAATTGAATTAACGGATGGAGTATATATTGGTCAATTAACACATGAAATATTTTATATAGTTTTTTATCGTCTTAAGAAAATGTGCTTGAATAATTCTCTCATGTATACCGAGTTTATGATTTAAAACCAAACGAGCCCTTACGTATATAAAGATTTGGGGAAATGGCCTGGAGAGAATGGAGGTTGACCCATAAGAGAAAACCCACCACTTTGCACCACCCAAATATCATAGAAAGTGAAAAGACATATCTTCATTATCCCTGGTTTGCCTGCCTTCACTGCATTGTCAAGTTACTATCTCTCCATTAATAAATAAATCAATAAATTTAAAATTCTTAGTTATTTTTATTTTTCACAAATTAACTTTGCCCATTTTTGGATTTATTAGTTGATGCATCTGTCCTTGTTAGTAAGTTTAATTGCTGCTGCATGCCTAGAGTTCCACGCTTGTGGAGTTTGTTGAGATGTTAATGGATAAAAATCTTCTCACATCGAAAGTTTGAACAAACCAAACTTGATATATAAGCTGGTGGCTACTTCTTTTATTGTCAATTGTATCCAATTAGGATTAAACCTCCATGTGCTTATGTGTTGGGCTAGAACACACATGCACATGACCCCCGATTATTGGTCTGAGTCAGACTTTAATAGAGTTTTGCATATAGTTTGCATTATCAATATACATAATTTTGCTTTATTTCATATGTTTTTGTCACAAGTTGCCCTCAAACCTCTCTTTATTGTTTTGTGAGTTGGGTTGTGCTTTTCCTTTGCCTCCCCACAAATCCATAATGTTAAGGGATGTGCCCCCATTTTTGTCCTTTGAAAGGGATATATACTTCAATCCACTCTATACCCATATGTCATATGTATCACAAATTTTTTACATTAGTGCATCTAATCATGTTGCTTGCTTTTTTGGTAGGGATGATCGATAGATTGTTTTAACATATGGTCCATCTATCAGATCTTAGGTATATTAGATCGATGTAGACTATCAAACGCAAAGATCTCTTATGTGATCCATATCATTTATAGAACGACTTTTATCTCCTAGCTAGCGAGTTCTCGCATGATTTACTCTATGAGAAAGTGCTATATCTAAGCGGGTAATATAGGTACAATAGCTTGTGGTCTTGTGACTTTCAATCGTCTACTCTGATTTAAAAGGAAAAAGTTTGTTCACTAAGTTGTTCCATTGTTTACTTCTTCCTAACTCGACGACCTTAACAATATATTATCTATCAGCAATAAACACCTTGCGCTAAATGACCGTTGAGATGGTCAACTTTAATCTCGATCCTCGATCATATGATCATCAATATTTCTAAATACTTGTCACTCCAAGGAAAATGCAAAATTGTTTATATATCCCAATACAAGCCCTAGCTAGGATCTAGCACACATATGTATATGTTATATCTTGTCAATACATAACAAAATCTAGGTGATACCATGTTGAAGTTTGTCCTCCAAAGAAGAGCCATATGTATGATTTAGGTAATTCCTAGAAGTTAACTAAAAGGGTGTCAATAAGGCGTGGAGCACAAGTAGCTAGCTAATTATGTTTTGTTTCCAAGTACTAACTACTTAATAATGTTATATATTATTATTAACATTTAATAGGGTGATTAATTAGAGAATATTATATTATTATTTAAATTAGAGTGTGTAAAACTTAGGGTTTAGAAGGGGAGACAAAGAGAGGACATTGAAATCTCAGTAGTGGGACATTTGGCATCCAATCCGATATGGGGGGCAGCCCCTCCATAAGAGTGGTCCCTCTTTTTTAAATTATTTTCTTTTAATAAATTAGTTTATTATTATTCTTATTATTTCAATAATAAGAGTATATCCTAATTGGAATATTCAACTTAATTTTGCATGGAGCATTGCATTATATATAGATTATGTATATGATATGGTAATCTCAATAGCATCTCCTTTATATATATATATATATATATATATATATATATATATATATATATATATATATATATATATATAAGTTAGTATATATTACTTTTTTTTTTCTATATGATCTTAACAATAGTCTTATGAACATAAGACTATCGCTAAGAAACGAATTGCACCAGCGGTCACTTTCATATATAATACTTCCAAGGAAGACACCAAGAGCGCCGCTTGGCAACACAACACTTGTCGGAACCAAAAGAGAAGAAAGACAATCCAACATACCCTAACGGAAAATGTCACGTACTCCATGATAGTTATCGTTCTAAAGAGTGACACCTCATTAATCTCAGCTTTCACTACGATTCAATCCACATAAAATGTGAACGATTAACGATACAACAAAATCTAACAAATCTCATCCCTTGTCGTGGTCTTTAAACCCTCTCCACAACCACGAGCCTCAGCTGATTCGCGCCCTACAATGGTTGAGGATAACCATACCCGAACTGATGGACGGACGGAAATCACACGTACACTATCGAAGGTATATAATTGAGAGAGAAAACCAAGCATTTTGGACCAACATGTCTACCATAGAATTATTGTACTTGCCAATTTCTGCCATTATATGAATAGTAAAATAGCCCTAAAAAGGTCATTTTAACTTGACCATTCCAATCTGAACTAATTTTGCTATAATTGTACCTAAAAGGTATCCTAAAAAGAAGCAGGCCACATTTGCCAATTTTACTGATTTTAAGTGCCAAAATGATAATTAAGCTCAATTTCAGTCACCTTAAAGTACTGTATGTCACAGTATGTGCCAAATAAAAAAGTGTAAAAGAATCTATAATGTACTGTATTTTCACTTTTGTAATAGTATTTTTTTTTAAATTTTGGTATCCTCCATACAATTATATTTACAATCATTAATTACTATATTTGTGGCTTTCAATAATAATAATAATAATAATAAAAATAGACTAATAAGTAAAAGTATGGAGTATAATACTACCTCCATTTCAAATTTTAAATCTATTTATTTTTTAAAACATAAAATATTAATTGTTTTAATTAATTTTTTAAATAATTTCATAATCATTACTGGTCAATGACTATATATGTAATAGTGATATGAACTTTACAAACACTTCGCTGTTTTTCTACATAGAGAGAATAATTCCCTGTTTTTCTAGGGGTTATTTATGTTTTCGGAGAATATGTATTTATAATAGTTTTTTTTTTTAATTTGAAACAAGATTTTTTTTTTTCAATTTCAGCTAAACTAATTTCATTCTCGCTTCTTGACACGTTTATATAAAACTTGACACACCATTGTATTCCATCAATTGCCATCTATCCAAACCCAAACACAAATTGCAATACTTTGTTATTTCTAAATTTTAATGTATTTTGGCCTAAATAAGGACTTATACAAGAGCAATGAGTTGTTAGATTTGACGTGGGGTTTGCACGTAAATCTCAACTCCCTAGCCATTCAATAAATAAATAAAAACTATTGAGATATTATTTTTCCAGCTTTTGGGTGTGACTAGCTAGCTGGCTAGTTAGAACCATCGATCCAACGTGTGGTGGTGTCGACGTGTCGTATCAACTATGATGTGCCTTTTTTAAAAAAAGAAAAGAAAAGTAAACGTAAATTGGAAGTTCGAACTCAAACAAGTCTGATTGACATACTGTCGAACATACAGCATAAATACAGAAATAAATGTAAAAGATGAGGCAACACAAACAACGGAAAATAAATCAAATCAGACTTAAAACTAACAAATTAAAAAACGAAGTTAAGCACAACTATAAATTCACTATGAACACCCCTCTGCGTTTGCATATAGTTCTACAATTTCCTTCCTTTTATTTTTCACCATTTTCCTCAAGCATTTCACCATTTTTCACGTGAAGCCCAATTTTAATTTCACCTTTTATTTTTCACCTTCTTTTATACAAAAGAAGGTTTGCCAATCACCAAGTCCATTACTGATATAGGCTGCAAAATAGGGTTGTGCATGATTCGGCCCAAACCGAATTTTTGGGCCGAACTGAACCTAACCGAAGTTTTTCGGTTCGGCTTTTGGTTCAAGAATTTTCATTTTTCGATTTCGGTTCGGTTTGTGTTCGGCTTAGGTTCGGTTTGTGTTAAAACGAATTTTTTTATACACTATAAATACATTATATACATACATACATATATACATACATACATACACACACATATATATACTTTATATATACACTAATACATACATCCTTACTATGTATATATATGTATAGAATGTATACATACGTACTTACTATGTATATACATCATCAGTGTGTATGTATATATATATACACACACACTGTTTGCACGTACTGTAATTACATGTGATATATATATATATATATATATATATATATATATATATATATATATATATATATATATATATATATATATATATATATATATATATATATATATATGTAATATACATATACATATTATATTATTTGTATACTTTAAATTGGAATATGTGTATATATACACATAAATACAAATATAATATATATTTTTGTATACTTTAAAAAAATTTAATGGAAATTCGGTTTATTTGTGGTAAAACCGAACCGAACACAAACCGAATCGGTAAATTACCGAACCGAACACAAACCGAATCGGTAAATTACCGAACGGAACCTAATGCTTTCGGTTTGAAATTTTGAGATTTTCGGTTCGGTTCGGCCCGGTTCGGTTAGGTTTTAGACCGATGAACAGCCCTACTGCAAAACGAATACTTCACTACCTCAATGCCACATCTACAATCCAGAGAGGTGAATGAGACCAAAAAAGTCATATATCGATAATCACATTGAAAGTGGAGTATAACAAGTCTTAGTATATATAAGTCGATGGTCTACTTTTTCTATTGTCGATTGATTTTAGAATAGAACATCACTCGACTTGTGTGTTAGGCTACTAACACATGTACATCCGTGCACACGACCCCCAACTATATATCAATCGATTGATCCGAGTCGGACTTTGATATTTCAACAAGGGGCAATTCTCAAATTCTCATATGTAACATTCCTCTAACTCTGATTGGGTTGATCACGCTCTTGATCATCGATCTACTCGGGCGTATTGTATATTTCTTGGAAATAAAGATTTCTTTTAAAGATATAAAAAAATAATTTGGACAAAAAGTGACTTCCTCTATTAATTAAAATATGCCATTTTAAAAAAAATTATATTTATTAAGAAATAAAAAAAACACCTATACTATCATTAAGCAGTTATACAAAGACAATTTTGAAAACTGAATACAAACGATATTTTTTTCTTAACAATATTTTCTACTCAGTTTGTTAAAAAAATAAAAACAAATGAAGTTTCTCTCCTTTCAAAAGCGTTGAAGTCCCGGTGACAAATAGTGGGACTACAAGAAGGCTATTAACTCAGTGATAGAGTGCGCCTTGGTCTCTCACTAGGATCGGGCTAAAATTTTGGAACAATATTTTAAAGCAAAACATAATTAAATTTATTGCATTTTTATTTTTATTTTTTGATAAGGAAATAATTCGAGGCCGGACAGGTCCGGACCTCGAGAGGTCAACAAAGTCGGCAGACGGCAAGCCGTCTAAACATACAACATAGAAAAAGAAATACAACATACAACAACTACCTAATACAACAAAAAAACTACAAGAAACAAACCCAGAAAACCCCAAACCCTAAGCACACAAACGGACACAGCAACGAGAAGATGGAGACCCGACGTGGCGAAGTGGATAGCGAGCGCATGGAACAGGACAGCTGACACGATGTCTCGCCGCTGGAAAGATGGAAAGCAGCAATCCACGTAGGGCAAAGACGACACATGGGGAAGTGTGGATCACACGACGTTCCCTTCACCTAAATGAAGGATCTTCGGAGACCACGAACACCACCAACACGATCACTTCGATCAACCAGGGCCGCAAAACTGCTCCTTAACCGAAACTAACCACGAATCCAGAAACAGAACTCCAACCAACTCGAGAAAATGAAGCACGACCGCGAGAGGGCAAAAAGCGCAAGAGTAATCCGGATTTAATAATATACGTTGATATTGATTAAAGATGCTTTTTATATGTATATATATACATATAAAAATATATATGAGTTTCAAATTCGTTCGTTTTTTTTTATTATTATTATTATTTTAATGTATGCCCCTGGGCTGCCCCGGGCCCAAGGCATTGCCTTGGGCCCAAAGCACATGAAGTCGGGCCCAAGGGGGTGTGCAAGGTTTCAGACGCCAGAGCAAAACCTAGCACACCGCCTACGAATATGAAGGCGGCGGAAAGGAAACCACCAGAGGGCAGGGATGCCGGAGGACCCCGGAGCCACAACCTCCAACGCCAAGGCCACAAACCGCCAACCGGTCGCCGAGACATGATCGGAGAGGGAGAGAAGCCAACCAGCGCGGACTGGAGTCGCCATTGAAGGTTGAAGAAGACGAAGTTACTCGGTGGGCTCGAGAGCCACGCGAGACCATCAAAATCCAGGTTTGAAAGCTGAGATTAAACCCATGAATTTTGCTGGAAGGTTGATGAAATGAGGAAAGAAAACAAGAAACAATAAAAGCCCCATTTATGAGAATCAAAGAACAGGAACATATGTTATAATTTTTCAGAAAGAAACAATAGGATATAGATAAGTAAGGATCTACATCCACCGCTAACTTTTGATTAGAGTAGAGGTCGCGAGAGATGTCATCAATTTGACAGTTGTAGAAGGTCTTAACACCAGGCCGAGACCCACCGATTGAGCGAAGGCGAACCCAAAACGGAGGCGAAACGAGCATGAGACGCCGACCAAGACTTAGACAAAGGGCGAGGCCCAAATCGACAGCACCCATGGGCGAGATGAACAACCTCAATCACCCAAGAAACCGGATAGGGAACTGGGGAGAAGGAGGGGATTTGGAACCGGCGGATACCAGTGGTGGCTGATGGGGAGCCGAGGGCAACAAGATCACCAAGGGCTCACGAGACACCCGGAGAGGGTGGATTTGGGGCTCCCGAAGGAGGGTTAAAGACTCCCGAAGGAGGGTTAAGACTCCCGAAGGAGGTTTTTCACGACTTGTACATGTTTTCGGCCACCAAAGATGATTAGTTGCACCGCCAGAGGAAGACCCCAACGGGGTTTTTAGTCTCTCTAAAAAGAGAGCTTAATATGCATATATATTAATTACTGTGTAATTAAAAATATTTTTCTAATTATCGAAATAAGTAATTAAAGTCCTATCTATTTTAAATCAAATTATAAAATGTACGAAGGTTCAAGTTAGGATTTTTTGCTTATTGAAAAAGATGTAAATATTTAGCAATTTTTAAAGATGTACGTATAATTTTTCTTTATGTGTCTAACTGGGAATTTCTAACCGGAAGTCGTATATATGAACGCAAAATTCGTTAAAAAAAGAAAGAATAGTTTATCGACATAGCTAGATGTGAAAACGTCAAAACGATGCTAAATTAATGATGCATCTAGGCAAACAAAGTAGTTGATTATGTAGTTAGACATGATGTCATCTACAATAGTTCAACGATCCCTTATAATAAGGAAATGTACTTCATCAGAGTTTTGTTTTACGGCAGCCATAAAACATTCCTAATTTTTGCATACTAAAAAAAAATAGGGAAAATTACAGAAAATCACCCTTTAAATATGGGTGTTTTCACTTAATCATCCCTTAAATTCAAAATTACATAAAATCACCCTTTAAATGGTATTTGTGTACAACTCACCACCCATTCAACTATTTTCGTTACTTAATCATTAAATATATTATATTTTAATATTTTTAAACTCAAATTTGATTGTAAATATATTCAAGTTTTGAATTTAAGGGACCGATTATATTTTAGGGATCATTGTATTTATTTTTAAAAATAATAATCAATAAAGCCTAGAATTATTATCTTAATTTATGTTTGAAAATGTTTAAAACATTATGTAAATTACTCTTATTTAAAATATAAATAAATAAGAGTAATTTCCAAAATATTTTAAAATTCTATAAACATTTTCAACCATAAATTAAGATAATAATTCTAGGCTATATATATATATATTTTAAATAAATAAAATAATCCCTAAAATATGATCAACCCTTAAATTCAAATTTTGAATATATTTACAATCAAATTATAGTTTAAAAATATTAAAATATAATATATTTAATGATAAGGTAACGAAAATAGTTGAGTGGGTGGTGAGTTGTAAACAAATACAATTTAAAGGGTGGTTTTATGTAATTTTAAATTTAAGGGTGATTAATTGAAAACACTCATATTTAAAGGGTGGTTTTCTGTAACTTTGCCAAAAAAATAAAATAAATGATGCGCCTATTTGGGGTCATGTCCATGATGCATCATGCATGCATATGGGTAAGATGATGGCCATAATCATCACCATGTAATTTATATAGCATACATGTCATATTGTCATATATATCACAATCCCACTGACGCCTCAGTGCCTCACCCGCTAAGATGTGACCGGGTTTTAGTACGGTCTATTATGAACCGGTCTGATATCACCGGTTCAGGATTTCCAACGATTTTTGTGCCGTCCAATTTCCAGATTTCCCGGTCCAGCTAATTGCCCAAATTTGTTTTAGATCATTTATTTACGTACGTACGCCTCACCCGCTAACTAACGGTGGACGTAGCCAGCATCGAACCGCCTTGACATATATCCTCGACTGTCCTCATCAAGCCGCTCTTCGTTGTTGTCATCCTTCTCCGACTCATCGGTATATACCTCTATCTCCCAAAACCACGCGCAATGGAGGTAATGATTCTAGCTACGTACAATGTTCAAAAAAATCCTTCTTCAAGACCCGTCTAAACCCTTAACCTCGTCCCGCCCGCCAAAACCGTCAATGTCATCAAAACCCTTACACTGTTCTAAAAATCCTTCTTCAAGACCCGTCTAAACCCTTAACCTCCTCCCACCGCCAAAAACGTCAATGTCATCAAAACCCGCCTACACTGTAAAGACCCGCCATGAAATCCGCCTAGCCCGCCCACACTCCACTTAGACCCTTAATCCTAACCAACTGCCAAGCATCCGCCAAAAGTTTTTTAGAATATTAATTGCCTTCTTAATACATGCAATTCGGGTGTGGTCTAGAATTTATTTCCTCAATCGATTTGGTGTTTTATTCAGGTATCTGTTAAAAGTCAACTCGTCGTAAGACCAAGTTAATGAATGGATCGTTTTCCAAGTTCATATGCGCGATAAGCTCAAATATATATAACGATTGTATCAGTAACCCATCAACTTATTACCTTTATATTTCTTTCGATTATGGATAACCAGTACGTTTTTAAGTAAGGTGAACTAATTAACAGGATCCATCCTAAAATTAATTGACAATACTCATTATTGTTTGTTCTATTTGTCCAATGTGAGATACTAATATTTCCACACTAACGTACAGATTAATTAATCTATATATCTTTCTGTCTGTCCGTCCGTCCGTCCATCCATCTAGTTAGGTAGAAATATATGGAGAAATTGGAAGAACATATGGGCCAAAATAGAGAGGTACGTAGAAAGACAGAGAGGAGAGCCATACTGTAATGTTTGGGCATGTAAATATATTTGTAATGTGTAATACTCCCAAAATGCAATGCAACCAAACGGTGATAGTGTATCTACGTATGAAATGAATCCCACCGATCCAATCTGTCCAAACAACTGCACATATCCATTAGGGGAGAGTAACGGTATCGCTTTCACCCTTTCCTATAAGACAAATTAAATAAACTAGCTAGCGTGGTTCGGGTAGATAGATAGATAGATAGATAGCGCGACATAAGATAGATCATACATACATACGTAGACTGCCCATAATTCCATATATTGTTCATTGTATTTGTACGTATTTAATTTGTTTTTCTGTTATATGTCACATGCTCCATATATCAGTGTGATGAATGCCTTTGGCCTTATTGTTCTCTCACATTTTTATCGATTTTACAAGAGTTTTGGATTTATTTGCCGTGATATTTTTATTATTTATATTTAAAAAAAGGTACCAAGTCTCGATCAATCTAAGCATATACATTGGGCATATACGTGAGTAGTTTAGTATATAAGCAAATTTTATTTTGAAATTAGTTAATTAATAATATGGGGCTAGCTATATAACTCACCAAAAAAAAAAGAAGCTATATATATAATACGGAGTAGCTTGTATTGTTCACTTTTAATGTTTTGACTCTTTTTGATATCTTCACATCTCGATCTAGTATGTTGAGAGGTTCCCTATTCTTATCGAGGCCCTTGCACTTTAGGGAGTCATCATTGCGATTATTAGCAATGGTTTCGACAATATGATGGTTGAAAGCGACTGTTTTAGGGTGATTAATGCAATTCGGCGGTGTGGTCCATGCCTTTGGGAGGATGAACTCGTGTCTTCGGCTTTTGCACTATAAACTTCATAATGTAAGGGAGATGCATCAGAGGCAAATGTGGTTGTGCGATGACAAGATCAACAACCTTCTTCACTCCTTCCCATGGATGCCATTCAGTCTCATCCATAGATCCTTAACGTACTCTCCTGCAAAGTGTTCAGTTGGTCGTCATTGGTAGTGGCCCAGATCTTCCTAATTAATGTAGAATTAGATGCTTAAAGCAAAATTTTGATCAACGATTCTGTAATATATATGTAACCAAATATCTAATGCATGAATCGATATGACTTATAAAGAAGAAATACATACATTTTTGTGTGGAAACTTGATTCGGAATTACCTTTGAAGAAAAGAGTATCAAAAGCGACTAGGTTTGATAGAACCAATGAATTATCGCAACACACTCCAAGAAGGACGGTGAAAATCGTCTAGTTTAACACCATAGTCCATTCTTATGCCAAAATTAGGTAATTGTCATCAAGTTTCCAATATCAATCATTCAACTGATATTGTATCTTTTATCTTTTATCTTCTATCAACAATATCTTTGTAACAATGTTAACTTATTATTAAGGGTAAAATGGTAACTAACCATATAATAAGATCAAATTAATTAAATATTCACCATCCAATATTAATTAACTAAATGTCCACCGGTCACCCCTAAATTGCCGCTTGCTTCCTTCCCTCCAACTAAACCCCCATCTCGCTCTGAAATCTACCATTCACCCCCCCCACCCCCCCGCGTGGATGTCAGCCTCCCCATTTCCCCCCTTCCAAATCGTTTTTCATCACATTCGTTTGTCCTCCAAATTCGTTTAGTTATTTATCATTTGTCATCATAATATATTCACCATAATCAACGAATATTGCCTTGCAAATTCAATTGTCAGCATATTAATTTATACACACATAAAACAGCATAATATCAGCACATATTGATTGTAAAATTCCCCTGTGAGCATAATCAACACATATTAGACAATTGTTGACTATACATATTCCCTTGTCAGCATGAATATTCATCATAGCTTACAACCCCTAAGTTGAAAAATTCGTTTTAGACAATTGTTGACTACACATATTGACTATAAAATTCTGATGCTAAAATTCCCTTGTCAGCATAATCATCACATATTTTTTTACTTTATTTATGAAAATACATATATTCATTTGTCATCATATATATATTTAAATACTTTTTTCATGCAATTGTTTATACATCTCCATGTACATATATGATATGTCCCATGGAACTTAGCACTTTCAATCAGCTTGCATAATAATCTATATGGAAACATTTATGTCCAACAATTATTCAACTTACCACAAAGGTATAATTCATAATATTACTTCACTTAATAGGGTTTCAACCACGACGACTTTCGCAATGATCCTATTTAGTGATTATAAATTATTAGGACCTTTTATTCAATTCTAAACCATAATCAATTAATAATGAAACTATAGTTTAAAAAATTCCAATCGAATACCTAAGCTCACAAAACATCAAAACTCAAAGCGCTTGATCAATGGACTTGAGTCTCTTGGCCCTAGTGTGACGATCATAGTTGGGCTTGGGGAGAGGTTTATGATCTTCAATGTTATCATCTGTGTGTATCTTGCACAACCTCATATCACCTCTCTAGATGTATGTTGTCTCTTATGATGTGATACTTCTTGAGCACATGTCTAGATTTGGAATTAGAGCTTGATTCTTTAGATTGAGCAATGTGAAGAATTGTTTAAGGCTGAATTATTGATTTCTTTGATTGATTGAGGTGTGTTTAAATAACACAATTACAATGAATATTCTATCTTAGTAAAGAACATAATAGGAAAGATATAAATCTATCTATCTATAACAACTAAGATATGCATGAAGAATTTTTTAAGGTTGAATTATTGATTTCTTTGATTGATTAAGGTGTGTTTAA
The DNA here is from genome assembly GCA_037127255.1 of Persicaria tinctoria. Classification (NCBI taxonomy): domain Eukaryota; kingdom Viridiplantae; phylum Streptophyta; class Magnoliopsida; order Caryophyllales; family Polygonaceae; genus Persicaria; species Persicaria tinctoria. The sequence goes on along the minus strand of JBANSL010000019.1, from coordinate 4,717,185 downwards.
ATAACACAATTACAATTAATATTCTATCTTAGTAAAGAAGATAATAGGAAAGATATAAATCTATCTATCTATAACAACTAAGATATGCTAAAATATGGTAATTTCCAATACAATGGCACTATTGTTGTAAAATAGATGTATGGGTCCATGTGGTCTAGTTAACTGAAGGGCATTTTGGTAATTTTGGTGAGGTTGTTTCACAACCGAAACCAACAGCTCAAATAGAGCTTCTGGCGCCAAAATCAGCTTGGTGGAACAAACTGTGGAGCTGTGTGTGAACACAGATCTGTTTTGCTTCTTTCTTCCTCATGTAAAAGAACAAAACACTCCATAAATCAATTTCGTTTTTCTTCCACATTTTTTCTGGTTTCTGATTGTCAAAATGGTATCAGAGCGACATGAATCGATCTGATTCAGTTGTGTTTTGAGTGTTGTTTCTTCTCTTAAATTGTTCCAGGGAAAGTGATGAGACTTTGTGAGTTTTTTTTTTCGACGACAATGTTGGGAAGAGGATCCAATTCTCAACAAGGACAAGGTTCTGGTGAAGGAGCAGGAGCTGGTAGAGGATTTGAGAATGGTACTGGAAGAGGATTTGTATCTGTTATCCCTCCTGCACCGGGAAGCACGGGAATCGGCCGTGGATAGAACTTCGGAAATCAGGGTGTGCAGTTCGGAGATATTACGCAAGGTACGAACAACGTGCACATAAATCCTTATTTCCTGTCAAATTCAGATCATCCGGGGATGAATCTTGTGTCTGCTTTGTTCAATGGTACGAATTTCGTGAGCTGGAGTAGAAATGTTCGAATGGCTTTGGGTGCCAAGGCCAAATTGGGGTTCATTACTGGTAGTTGTGTGCGTCCTAGTGAGGATAGTGAGGATTATGAGAAATGGTTAAGGGCAGATTACATGGTTAGATGTTGGTTGGTGAATTCAATGAATAGCGAGATTGGGGAAAGTCTCACACATGTGCAATCGTCGAGGGAACTTTGGGATGAGATTAAGGACAAGTACTATGAATCAAATGATACTTTGGTGTATCAACTGAAAAGGGATTTAAGCAATCTGAAGCAGGAAAACATGTCTGTTGGGGCATATTTTATGAAATCAAAGAAAATTTGGGACGAACTACAGACGCTGGATCCAATTCCCACTTGCAGCTGTGGTGGGATGAATCAGTGTTCTTGCAGTTTGTTGAAGAAATTTGTTGAAAGGGATGAGAAAGCAAAGGTCATGCAGTTCTTGTTAGGATTGAATGATGTGTTTGAGCATCTACGAGGCAATGTGCTATCAAAGGATCCAGCTCCTGGCTTACATAAGGTCTATCAGATGGCAGTTCAAATAGAGAGGTCTAAGGGTATGACTTCTTTTGTTCAAGGAGAGAGTAATGTTCTTCTGGCAAATAGGGATGAACATTTTGATAGTGAAGCAAATGCTTTGGCAAAGCAAAGGTTTAATGATCAGAACAGATTTGGTGATCAGGGAAAGCAATTTGATCAGGCAAGAAGGGACTATAAGTGGGCTAAGCTTGACAGAAAATGTGATCACTGTGGTGAGCGTGGACATACTAAGGATTACTGTTTTAAATTGATTGGATATCCAGAATGGTTTAGAGGTCCAAGAGAAGAAGATAAGCCTAAATATGGTGGAAGGTTTGCTGCTCAGTTTGATAGTAGCTAACAAGACAGTCCTTTTGATCAACACTTTAAGCATAGTCAGAGTGTTGGGAAGCCAGACCAAGCTATGATCAATGCAGTGTTCAATGAGATATTGAAGATGATGAAAGGGAAAGCTCCATTGGAGTCAGTGGACAACTCAGTTAATCAAGCTATGACACACTTTGCAGGTACACTAAATGTCTCCTTCCTTATTGGTGTTAACAAAGGTGACAGTGATACATGGATTGTGGATTCTGGTGCTACAGACCACATTGCCTTTGACACAAATATTTTCATAGAGGTTCATGATTTGCATACGAATGTGAATCTTGGATTACCTGATGGAAGTATTATTGTTGTCAACAAGAGTGGTACAGTGTCACTGAGTGACAACTTTGTTTTGAAAAATGTTTTGTTTGTGCCTCAGTTTAGGCACAACTTGTTTTCTGTTTCTAAAATTGCATGTGATCAGAGATTGAGAGTCACATTTGATGATGTATCATGTTGGCTACAGGACCCTATAACTAAGAAGGTGATGGCTAGAGGATTTGAGAAGAGAGGTTTATACATGTTGAAGGCTTCTACTTGCCAGAGTGGCTGTAAGGACTTTTCTCACTCTCTTAGTCATGTTGTTTCTGGGTGTAATAATATTGATAAAGCACATTTGATCCATGTCAGACTTGGGCATATGTCTTTTGCCAATTTACATCACTTGCCAGCGATCAATTGTAGCGATCTCAGAAATATTCATTGTGATACATGTTCTTGACTAAGGCTCACAGGTTAAGTTTTGATAGAAGTGAATCTCTACCTGAATTTCCTTTTCAGTTGGTTTATATGGATGTTTGGGGACCATATAGGATCCCTTCTTTGTGTGGTGCCAGATATTTTCTTACTATAATTGATGATCATACTAGATCCACATGGGTTTATTTGATGCAAGATAAACTGCAAGTGTTAAGGAACATCACTGGGTTCCTTAACATGGTTGACATTCACTTTCAAACATCAGTTCAGTTCATTAGATCAGATAATGGGACTGAATTTACTCAGAGAGGGTGTGCAGATCTTTTCAGTTCTAGGGGTATCATCCATCAAAGAACAGCTCCAAGAGTTCATGAGCAAAATGGGCATGTAGAAAAGAAACACAAGCACCTAATTGAAACTGCTAGGGCAATCAGAATTCATGCTGGATTGCCCATCAAGTTTTGGGAAGAGTGTGTCTTGAGTGCTACCCATATCATAAATAAATTGCCATCTGCCGTTCTTCATTGGAAATCCCCATTTGAGATGCTTTATAGGTCTCCTCCTAGATATGATCAGCTTAGAGTAATTGGCTGCCTATGCTATGTAGTTCAACCTAATGACTATAGGGACAAGCTGGGAATGGTGGCCAGGAAATGTATATTCCTTGGTTATCCAGTTGCTCAGAAAGCCTTCAAATTGTATGATCTTGACAAGCACACCATCATTATCAGTCGTCATGTGAAGTTCGAGGAGCACATCTTCCTTTTCAAAGAACCTGCCACTGCTACAGGTTCTCACAAACTTGCTGGTCCTCCTCCCTTGGTGTCTTTTGAAGATGATTGTCCTGCCTTCTTTGACACCCAACCAGACCCCTCTCACACTAGTCCTGCAGGTTCTCCCACTCATGTTCAATCATCACATACCTCTCCACATCATGCTGCCCCATCTGTAGATTCAGTTCCAACTCTAAGTCAGGTTTCAGATTCTACTAATTCAGCTAGTCCAGTTGGGGATTCATCCTCATCCATCAATAGCTCACCTATTCCCATTGTCTCACATGGCCTTAGAAGTCATGTCCACAGACCTGCAAAGTTTCAGGATTTCATTTGCAAAAATATCCCTTCTAGAGGCCATTTGGATACTTCTTCTGCTTCTGAATCCTTTGCAGTATTTTCTACCAAACATCTCTTTCATCTTTCTCCACATTACATCCAGTAATTCATCAACATGTGTAGCACTTTTGAGCCTAATTCTTATAGCCACGCCAAGGGTGTCTCATAATGGGAGAAAGCTATGTCATTAGAGCTCAATGCTCTTACCAGCAACCACACCTGGCAAGTTCTTCCCCTTCCAAGTGGCAAGAAAGCTATTGGATGCAAATGGGTATTCAAATTCAAGTACAAACCTGATGGAAACATTGAGAGGTATAAGGCTAGGTTGGTAGCTAAAGGATATAATCAGGTGAAGGACAAGGACTACAAACAGACATTTTCACCAGTTGCTAAGCTATCTACAGTCAGGATTATTCTTGTTCTTGCAGCTAGTAGAGGATGGTCTCTTCATCAACTAGATGTGAATAATGCCTTTTTACATGGCTATTTAGATGAAGAGGTTTACATGCATCCTCCTCCTGGCTACTCAGTTCCCACTAGGCATGTTTGCAAGCTCACTAGATCTCTATATGACCTCAAACAAGCTAGCATGCAATGGAATTCTGAGCTCACAAAGTTCATGATCAGGTTGGGATTCACTTAGTCCACTCATGACTACTCCTTATTTGTCAAAGCAGTTGGATCTTCTATGACCATTTCTTTGGTCTATGTGGATGACATGCTCTTGCTAGGGAACTCCACAGATGAAATTGCTTCCACAAAACAGGCTCTGCACAAGGAATTCACCATCAAGGACTTGGGAATTGCTAGATACTTCTTAGGGATGGAAATCTCTAGATCCTCTCATGGCATTCTCCTTAACCAAAGGAAATACATCCTTGACGTTCTCAGGGATGCCAATATGGAAAATTGTAAATCCACTGAATTTCCTATGCAACATGGAACAAAGCTATCTCTTCATGATGGGGATCCCATCTCAAAGCCTGAAGATTGCAGAAGATTGGTAGGAAGATTGTTGTACCTCACACTTACACGTCCTGACATTGCCTTTGCTGTCTAGCAATTGAGCCAATTCCTTCTCAATCTACTCCAACCTCATTGGAATGCCATGGTGTATTTGCTCAGATACCTCAAAGGGTCCTTCAATCTGGCTCTTTCCTATCCAGCTTCTTCATCTCTTGCAGTACATGCCTACACAGATGCAGATTGGGGCAATTGTGTGGATACAGGGAGGTCTTTATCTGGTTATTGTGTGTTTCTAGGATCGTCACTGATTTCCTGGAAGGCCAAGAAACAGAAGGTTGTGTCCAAATCATCCACAGAAAAGGAATATCGAGCTATGTCTATAGCTGCCAGTGAACTGGTCTGGGTTCAGGGTCTATTAGCTGACCTTGGCATCACTGTCTCTCTCCCTATCACCTTGCTTTGTGACAACAAGAGTGCACAATAGCTTGCTCTCAATCCTGTCTTCCATGAGAGGACCAAACATGTAAGAATTGATTCTGATTTCATTAGAGAAATGGTTGCTCAAGGGTTCATTTACACCAAACATGTTGCTTCCTCCTTACAGCTTGCTGATATTTTGACTAAGGCTTTGGGAGCTCATCAGCATACATTTCTTCGTGCCAAGCTTGGTTTAGTGGCTCCTATGGCTAGTCCAGCTTGAGGGGGGCCTATAGGTTCATGTGGCCTAGTTAATTGAAGGGCATTTTGGTAATTTTGGTGAGGTTGTTTCACAACCGAAACCAACAGCTCAAATAGAGCTTCTGGCGCCAAAATCAGTTTGGTGGAACAAGCTGTGGAGTCGTGTGTGAACACAGATCTGTTTTGCTTCTTTCTTCCTCGTGTAAAAGAACAAAACACTCCATAAATCAATTTCGTTTTTCTTCCACATTTTTTCTGGTTTGTGATTGTCAAAAAGATGTCAATAGCTTCAACCCCTCTAGAAAATTGCACCAAGCTCAATAATGAACGTCCTTATCCGGACAACTACCTTAGCAACATCTAATCTGCCAATGTATCCAACTTCTATTATACTCTCTCCGATCAAAATTGTTAGACTTTCTAGGGGATGGCACAAGAATTAAGAAAATTAAAGGTGACAAATAATTTGTACTGAATACTCCATAATTAGGAATGGTTAAGACTCTTAGCCTTCCAATTGAGTTCAGATTACCACCGTTTCAAAATTCAAAGGTGCATGGTTATTTGTACAATTTCTTGAAAACATCAAAAGTGCTACTTCAAATCTTATATTTGTGATAAAAAAAATAACTCTAAAAAATCTAACAAATTTGACTGGAGGGAGTAATATAAATTGTTGTGTATTGCTTTGAACTCTTCCAACTCACAGCTCCTCATGGTCCATTGAAAACAAAGACGTATTGTAACTGGGGATTTGGAGTCATCTCTGCATGTTTGGATGTTGGCCTCCTTGTAATGATCCTTCAATTATCAACACATCATGTATTTTGTACATCAAGAAATCATCCTTAGTCCTTTTCAAGTACTTGAGGATGCATGTTCTTAATTAGCTGCACTATAATGTTCTTCACATGGACTCGATTGGTATCTACTGCATACAATCATATATCCTATTTTTGGGGCATAATTGATCCTACTCATTCTATATAAGTTACTTAATTGACTTAGTCCAATGAGTCTCTAGCCTAGACCTATCTCCATAAATTTTAATGCCTAAAATGTACTCGTCCTCTCCTACCAGTCCTTCTTTAAGATCTAAATGCTCATTGTGCCCGTCTTTTATGAACTTAATTGGAATGTCATTTCCAATAAATGAGTAGTACAAGGTTCTTTTTCCTCGCACCCAATTAAGACAAACGGTTTAATCACTTCATCAAATTGAAGGTTCCAAATCTTTATTCTTTCCTATGATTATATGGATATCTTCCAAAACCTTCTGGTCGTGTCATGTATACATATTTTTTTTTGGTAAGACATACCCTAATTAATTTTAAATTGAAAACACTAGCTAATTCGGTAGTTCACACCATCCCTCCACCCCTTGTTCGTATACTCCGTACGAAACGTCATGATCGGGATCTCTTCTTTCTCAATTGATATATTGAACAAAAAAGGAAATAAATTTCCAGAAATTTCTGTTTTTAGTGAAACATATACTGCAATAAAACAGAAAATCAGATGGAGAATTTATCAGGAAAATTGGAGATAATAAATATATACATGCCAATAACGTGATTGAGAGGTCACTTCACTCCGAAAAGGGAAATTGTTTGTATTCTATGTGTCGACGACGCGTCATATATAATAAGAGATCGATAGATGAGCAAAGGCCAAAGAACAATCATAATTCATAAGTAGTATACTGTTCAGATGATGGAATAAAAAATACTTTCTCCGTTAATTAAAATATGTTGTTTTAGTATTTAAATCTTGTTAAGAATATATATATCATCAATTTAAAGATCTCCAGTCACATTCAATTCCATACTTGCACAGGTTATGTATCTTGTACGTTGTCCCTTGATGATGCTTGCCGCTTGGATTCATCTGTAGTCTACGTCTCTAACTTGCTAGATTTAGTTTTGTCTAATTTCGTCGTTGTAGGGTGCGTTTTCGTTTGTTGTATTGCATCTTTTCTGTTTTCGGTTGTACGTTTTAACGGTTTTTCACCTTCCGACTTGTGAAGAATATATATCGTGACTTGAAAGTGAATTTTTTTTGGAATGTGGATGTACCACATCGAAAGTATTAAGATGTTTTGAATAATATATAAGTTTGGCAAGATACTCCTCCCATTACGAATCGGTTTTGAGATGGAACTCCATTGGATTTACGCATTATTCATGTCTCTTATATGTGGGGCCCGCACACGACTTTTCTCCCATATCCTTTTTTTTTTAGCAAAAGCCAACTCCTCATTCCATTTCATTCAAAATAGTCGAAACAATGTCAGATGGAAGATCAGAAATCGAAAAGAAAAGTGAATGACAAATAGGCCTACAAGATGCTAGTTTATGCGCCACCGCATTCCCATCCCTTCTAACATGAGTCCACTGCACCAACTCTAGGGATTCTACCAAGGTCTTAATAGCTAATATGAGATTGTAAAGGGCACCAAGACCTCACCCTCGTTGAAGCTTGGTGATGAGAGCTAAGTTGTCGGATTCCACCTGTACCCGATTCATTCCCCGTGCTTTTGCTAGCTGCAAACCCCATCGCACACCTGTACCCGATTCTCCCATATCCTTTCACATCTCAACAAATGTGAAATAATATATATAAAAAATTAATATTTTATATAGTTTTGAACACCTGAAAAGTGTATCTATATATCATTTCTTAAGAGCACCCACATTGGGGTGTTTAAAGGATAAAAATAAGGAACTTAATAATAAAATAATAAAGTAGAGAGATGTTTTATTAAGGAATGATGTGATGAGTTAGTAAGAAACCCTTAAAAACCAAAGAAAGAAAGAAGATAGGAGACATAGATGAGAGGGTGGGAAAGAGAAAGAGAGGGGTTTGGGATAAATAGTGATGCTATTTTTAATTTTATATTATTTAGTGAATAATAATTGGATTGTAGGAATGCGAGTAAAAAATTAAGTTGAGTTTCTTAAAGAGATAAAAAAAAGGAGGAGTTAAGGAACCGAATTGAGTTCTATAGGTGATAACAAGTGAAGAGACAGGGGGAGTCAATAACTATACAACTATGAACAAAAATGAAATCTAGGGTTTTAATTTATATATCTATAGTATGGAGGGGGAGGCATGGAACAAAATATATCTAGTATCGTCAGATGATGATAACAGGTGAAGAGACAATTTCTCTTGAAAAGAGCAAAAACAAATACTACAAGTATTTTATAAATTACAAATCAAATGATAAAAATATTATGGATAAAAAATAAAATATTAAAATTAAGCTAAAGTTAAAAAATGAAGTTATGGTTTGGATCAATCAATGTCTGGTAATTGTTTGTAAGTAAGGTGTACAGTTGGGAATGGCATGGTCAACCTATATTTCATTCAACAATTTTTTTTTAAAAATTATTATTATTGTTGTTGTTGGGTTGATCTTCAATTTGATGATCTGTAAATCTCCCTACCTCACCGACCACCAAGAAACGAGTTTGGATCTTCTACACTTCACCATATACCCTACTATACACCCCTTCATTATTTTGAGTATTTTTATATAATAATTTTTTTTGCAAAAATTATAATTATATTCTAAATGTCTAATTACATATATTTGAATAATTATAACATAAAAAATTATATTTTATTTTTTTTAATAATTGAAATAGTTCTTTTTTTAGTATCATAATTTTAGTAATTTTTAAAATATAATTTTTCATGTTACAAGTATACAAATATATGTAATTAGATATTTAGAATATAATTATAATTTTTGAAAATTTTTTATTATATAAAAATACTCAAAATAATTAAGGGGTATATGGTGGGGTGTATAGTGGGGTGTAGAAGATCCAAACTCCCAAGAAACACGTTCTTTTACATCCTCAAAGTGTGTATTTTTCTGTAAAAATCTTTCAATAGTTTGTAAATAAAATATATCAATGATTAATTCAAATGGTGAACTTAATTTGTTTCACTTTATCACATTTCATTCCCAAATTAAGTTTAATTATAGAGTTTTAGACTCGTATACCAAAAAAAAAATTTATTAGTTCATTACATATAAAATTTGATTCATTTCAGTTTCATACTATTCTACAAAACCAGCACGTAAGACATGAACAACATACTATTAATCCAACGGAGTTTCATCTCAAAACCAATTGGCAATAAGAGTAGTAGCTCGTTAAACTTATATGTTATTCATGATATCTCAATATTTTCAATGTGGGACAAGTGCAATGGCTATATCCAACAAGTTGCACTTGCCCATATGCGCTTAAATGAGAACCAATGCCCGTGATATGTCAACAAGGTCAGCAACCCCAATAATCCGAAACTAGCTGAACCTAACTCTGATATCATATTATAGTCGGCTGAGCCCGATGGAGTCAAGACAAGCTAGAAAGAGGCAAGGGCGGAGGGAGGGGGGCATGCAGTGGCTCGAGGTTTAAACAGGATTGGTAGTAGGTGGGGAGGAGGATAGTGAACATCAGGGTTCGATTCCCCTTCCCTTCTCACGGGGTTCCATCTCAAAATCAATTAACAATAAGAGGAGTAACCCGCCAAACTCATATGTTGTTCATTATATCTCAATTTTTTCAATGTAAGACAACCCTAAATTCCAACACTTCTTGGTCATCCTATTGAACATATATGTACCTTCTCGGTGGTCGTCCCGATGTCCCATCCTCTGCTGTTCAAGCTCGGCTCGTTTATAAACGAGTCGAGCTCGAGCTCCATATGAAAACGAGCCTAATTAAACAGGTGCTCGTGCTATCGGCTCGCGAGGTGGGAAGAGTGCTCGAGCTCGTGAGCTCGCTTATACTCGAGCCGAGCTCGAGCTCGAGCTCGCTTATACTCGAGCTCGTGAGCTTGTTTGTTCGGTTACAATATTTGAGTTATTTTAGCTTGATTTAAGCTCGATTATGATTCAATCTTAGCCAATAATACCTAATTTGACAATCAGTAACACACACAATACACAATACATCCAACTTTCTTTTTTCTCATTCAACTTCAGTCACAAAGTCAAATAACCTTATAAATTTTAGTAATTCAACTTCGGTTCATTCAAACTTATTTCAGTGTACACAAATTGAAATCAAATAACCTGAAATCAAATAGCCTAAAGAAATCAAATAACCTGATGAAGTGGATTGAATATGTAAAGAGGGAGTCAAATATGAGGACGAGAAGGCGGAAATCAGCCGGAGCGGATTCTTATAGTGGAAGCAAGTGAGGGCGAGAGGAGGCGAGGGTGAGTTAGATATGAGGCCGAGAGAGGAAGCGAGCGACGGAGTGCGAGCCAGATCTGAGGCCGAGAGAGGAAGCATGAGAGGACAAACGCGGATCCGAGGAAGACGAGGGGCGACAGGTGGTGGGAGGATGACGACGCACGACGAGGGGCGACGGAGGGCGACCCAGATCTGAGGATGACGAACGACGATTGGAGGCGACGACCTGGATCTGCGGAAGCGAGCAAGGGCAAGACCTGGAGGCTGGATCCGAGGAAGACGACGGGCGACCGGCGATGGGAGGATGACGATGCACGACGAGGGGCGACAGATGGCGACACATGCAGATCTGACTTTTGAGGACGACGAACGTCGATTGAGATTGGAGGCGGCGAGAGAGACGATGAGAAAGTAAGAGAGATTAGGGATTTAGGGGTCAAATCTAGATGAGAAGAAAAAAGGATGGGAGAGGATGAGTAACTTGGGTTTAGGCCTTAGGGACTTGGGTTTTATACCTAGGGATTTAGGGGTCTTCGAGCTGGCGAGCTACTCGAGCTTGAGATTGAATCGAGCTCAACAATAGGCTCGAACTCCGCTCATATATACATTCGAGCGATCCCGAATCGAGTTATTTTCGAGCCGAGAGCCCGAGTCGATCCCGAGCTACTTGGCTCATGTATCAGCCCCATCAACACCTACTAAAAACAAAATTAAAGGGTATTAGGAAGGTTTAAATTATATATAATTACGGCGGGATATGATCCACGTAAACTATTGTTGGCCCGTTACTTCAGTTTCTTATAGACTTAATATAAAGGCAACCATTTAATTAATTATAATACATCTACACTTATGATAGGACAACTAACTTTGTTCAAACTTTTAGTCTAATTAATCCATCATAAAAATAAAAATAAAAAATCCTCGAGCCACGCAGTTCAACCAACATGCACAAATTATATATATAATCTATACTACGTACCATTTTTGTGCTCCAATCCAACATTAATTCAAATTATTAAACAATTCTTTTAATGTGCATTTATTAGAAACTAAAAAAAAAACAAAAATTAGTTTCAATGCAATATATAGTTAACCCTATTGAATAATATATTGGAACAATAAAAAATTCCAAATAAATTAATTTCATGAGTATCTATTAATATTACTAATTCTGCTAGCATTTTGCTGACGTGTCACGTCCACAATTAAAGTTGAATTTTTTATTCAAATGAGATTTTCTTATTGGTCAATATTATTATGGAAACTTTAAAATATTTGTTTCCTATTGTAAATATGATTTGAATCCATTCCCTTTTTTTTTATTTTCGGTTATATTGCCGTAAATATTGAGACATGTTTCCATTTTTTTTTCCGATTGCAATATATCTATAATCTATCTATCTATCTATCTGTTAATCTATTAATATTACTAATTCTGCTATCATTTTGTTGATGTGTCACGCCCACAATTAAAGTTGAATTTTTTATTCAAATGAAATTTTCTTATTGGTCAATATTATTATGGAAACTTTAAAATATTTGTTTCATATTTTAAATATGATTTGAATCCATTCCCTTTTTTTTATTTTCGGTTATATTGTCGTAAATATTGAGACATGTTTCCATTTTTTTCCCGATTGCAGTCTCTTTTCGGTTATATTGCTGATGTGTCACGCTCACAATTAAACTTGAATTTTTTATTCAAATGGTATTTTCTTATTGGTCAATATTATTGCTGAAATTTTATAATATCTGTTTCCTATTTTAAACATATTTGTTTCCTATTTTTATACTAAAATATTATTTAATTTGATATGTTGTATGTCAATTTGTGATCTATTTTAATCGTCTACGTACATTGAACATTCGTCAAATTTTGGCTGATTTTATTCTTGGATATTGAAATTGTTGATTTATCATTTTTAACCGATTGCAATATTCCCCACAATGTCTACATACAACGAACATGTAATAATAATTTGTAAATAATCGATTTCAAAAATTAATTATAAAAATCAATTAGAGCCAAATAAGTGTTATTTTATAATTTAATTATTTTAGACATCTTAAATGACTATCAAAAAATAAATAATATTTTAAGACTCACAAGCATTACTAATGCTTATTTTACATCTTGGATGAGGCTTCTTAGATCACTTTTCTACCTTTAAGGATCTTTTTTTTACCATCTTACCTTTATTTTCACTATTAATTTCTCTATCTTTCTAACCATCTTTCTCATGAAAATAATCAATAAGTTATGTACATCTACATATTTTAACTTCAAAATTATTCACACAATCATGTGCTTATGATTTCTTAATATTTGAACGGGAGCTTATATTTTACTTTTTTAGATCTATGCTAATGATAATAATTATATATTTATTTCAAATTATATTAGATGGTGTGTTTGAGTATTATTACTACTTTACCTTATTAAATCATTTTCAAAATTTGTATCGTATCTCTTTCCAACTAATTTATAAATTATAAAAAAATATTTTATACATATTTTTGTTGTAAACACGTACATATACATATATATATATCAATATAGTATTATATAGATATATAAAATGATGTTCAAATTAAAATGGATCAAGCTCCCGTGCCTTCAAGGCACGGGTATTACACTAGTACATTATAAAATTTAAGAAAAATATATACAGTAGTAGTTTTTTCTTACCAAAACGTAAGGATTCTTGATTCATGGTAAAGTATCCAATTAAGATTACAGATTTGTTTTACATATATATATATGTATATAGTAGTTTCTTGTAAAGTACAGATCAATGAAATAATTTGATGATATATAAGTTGGGTATATATTTCAGAAGTAATATTTTGATAAATGAGAAGTAATTAGTAATTTATCTATGCATTTAAATTTATTATATCTACATTTAGATTTATTAGATATACATCTTGTTATTGTTCCTATGCCTCAACTGAGTTACATCTTTTTACATACTTAGTGGCGGAGCCAGGAATCTGCCCAGGGGGGCTCAAGAGCAGCTTGAGACAGCGAGTCCTTACTATCTCGTTGCGCGGTGGTCACCAGACCCTGGAGGAGAAGTGCGGTTTCTCTCAGCTCTCGCAAGGGGAAATGAAATTATAAATAATAATAAAAAAGGCCTAGAATGCCAACAGAGGTTAGCATGAATTTAAAAAAAAATGAATTATGGGGCAAAATGGGGGAATCGAACCCCTAATTTCACTCTCCTTAGGCAAACATTCTACCAACCGAGCAGCAGTGGACTGCTTGTCTTATTAATACCTCTTTTGTTATATATATAAAAACATATTTTTTTTTTGTATTTTCCAAGGGGGCTCGAGCCACCGCATGCCCCCCTGCCCCTGTACATACTAGTTGAGATATATAGGAGATATGTAGAAGATGTGAAATGACACATATCATATTGATCCTATAAGGAATCTACTTTAATCTTCCTAATTTCAATTGGTTTTATGATAGAATCACATCGATCTTGTGTGCTCGACTTGGTTAGTGAATGATGCGCTTTGACGTATGACCCCCCACGTCATATGGCCATTGGGATTTAACATGGTATTAGAGCAGTGCAGTCAGGGTTCATGTTCTAATGGGTTGATCAACCTTAAGGCATTACGTCGTCAAGTGAAAATGTCAAATATTGCATGGTCAAGCAGTTGCACTTGAGAGGGGTGTGGAAGATGTGAAATGACACATATCACATTGATAATAGAATGAATCCAATTGTAATGACCTTAATATATATTAGATTATTAGGTATTAAGGATTTCGGGTATAAATACCCTTAGATAATGTAATTGGGAGTTATCTAAGTAATAATCCAATCATTTACCTTAATCTCTCCTCTAATCTCTCTCTTTCTATCTCTCCTATCTTCCTCTGACCTTCATCTTCTTCCTCTAATCCTCTTTCTAATCTTTATCTTTCCCTTCAATCTCACAAGGATCCCACTCCGGGTCATATATAACACCAACATTTACATATAAGTTGGATGACTACTCATCCTAATGTCAATTGATTTTATGATTGAACTCCATCGATCTTGTGTACTCGACTTAATTAATTAGCACATCATGCGCTTGGACGTGTGACCCCCATATCATATGATCCACCAGAATTTAACAAGATACCCTCTTTGAATTGTGATTAAATACTCTAGCTAGCTATTTGCAATATGTTGCAATTATAGATCCTAATTACATAATTAAAATTATAGTAGTTAATTAAACACCCTAATCCGGTAACAGGACACTTGTGGTGTGGGTAACATGTTTCCTACATAGTTGCCTATGTGATTATAAAATAATAAAAATAGATTTAGGGCAAATATAGTGTTTCTAGTCAAACCCCTTCAGAGACATTTGCCTAATTATTAGAGGACTTTTTGCCGAGGATCGACCCAACAGTCATCAGTTGTGCTTCGTGCCACTCTGTGCCTCATTTTTTAAACTTCATTTCCAAAATTAACTATATACTATATAGTACTACCATAACACTATACTATATGATTGGTACGGACCCAAATCCAAAAATGTCTTGGTTTATGTTTTAGTTTATCAATCATACAATATGTTCAGATATAACACTATTATAGGTGTCTTTTTATCCATGGACGGATATAGGGGGTTCGGAATGGCTGAAGTCTCCTCCATAACTCAAAAGAAATATATATTGTCTGAATAGGCTTAGTTTAATTGGTCACAAGGGTGGCATTTGGAGTAAGGATCAAGGACCGAGTTTCACCGACAAAAGTAGTGTGGGAGCAACCTCTCAAATGAGGGGCTCATTGTGTGTAGTGAGCACTGGTTCTATGCCCTTATTACCGGTTAATTGAATCACTATAATTTATCCCCTCTCACAATCTCCGTCTAGCCGAATAGTGAGGGGCGCCCAAGGCGAGCGATTTCATCTTTTGGAGCAAATACTGGAAAAAAAAAAAACAAATATATTATGTAGTTTTTAAATAATTGTTAAATAATTTTGGGGTAGTATAGTTTAAAAAGAATAATAAATCACAAAAATAGCTTAATATAGTTGGTTAGGAGAAGTATTTATTACTTCATGGACATGAGTTCAAATCTATTTAATTAGCTTCACTATTTTTTTGCTCTTCTTAGTTTCCTCTACTAAAAATGAATGAGCAAATCACAAATTTAAGGTTTTCTCCATGATATATAAAGAAAAATATTATTTTACATATATACATAAAAATAATGATCATTTATTGATATTTTTTTCTTAATTTTTTCTATTATAAATAAAAAAATTCTTTTCTTGATTTTCTCTACAACAAATGACTAATTAAATTATAAATTTAAGTTTTTCTCCATTGTATTTAAACAAAAACATTATTTTACATACATACATACAAAAAAATGTTTTCTAATTTATCGATAATTTTTATTTTTTAAATTTTTTTATATTGAAAAGGACTATTTAAATAATAAATTTAATTTTTAATTTTTTTTTTCCAAATATTTAAACAAAAAAATATTTTTCATAAATATATACAAAAAAAATCTAAATTTTTTTTAGCCATCCCTAAGCGAAATCTTAGATCCGCAACTCTGGAATATATAATTAGCTCACATGTTTAATATTCCCTTTTTTAATTAAAACCTATCGTTTACTATTCATGCACGCTATTTTAGAATGCTAAAAATTATATAAAATATTATTATTTTTTTACATTTGTTTTTATAAATTTATACTTAATAGTAATAAGTATGAAATTATTTTAAAAAATTATTTAAAAAGTTAATATTTTATTTAGTTTTTAACACCTAAAAAAACGTACGTGAATAGTAAAACGTCAAGTTTTAATTAACGAAGAGAGTATATAGGTAGACTTAAATGTTGAAATTCTTAGCTTTCACGTACATCTAACTAACCAATCAAATAAAAACTATAATTTTCTAAAATGTATGCTTTTTCCTAAATAAATTTGAATTGATGGCATGAACATCCCAATAGAAATGTATCCTTACGTATAAACAATAAGGCACATAAATAGGGGCGGACTGATGTTCGCTCCAACCAACTCCATTGATTTTTTTTAAATAGGTAAAAAAAAAGGAAAAGGTAATAAAAAAATGGGGTGTTTACCTCGATTTTTAAAATTTTGGGCTTTATTAGGAAAATGTCAACTACCCTCTTCATATTAGCAAAATGTCCACCCCTCAAATAAAGTTGTTGAAATTGAGTTTTTTTTTTCCGCGATGCTGAAACTGCTGAAACCTCTGTGTCATCCTCTGTTTCATCAGGGTTTTTTTTCGCGTTTCCAGAGTTGCTGAAACCCCTATGCCACCCTCTGTTTCAGCAGTTTTTTTTTCTTTTCACATTACTGTTTTTTCACGTTGTCGAAACCGGAGTTGCTGAAACCCATCTCATGTTTCAACAGTTTTTTTTCGCGTTGCTGAAACTGTTTTTTTTTTCCGCGTTATTGAAACCCCGATTTCAGCACTGTTGTTGATGCTAAACCCACGGTTTCAGCAACGTTGTTGATGCTGAAACCCCGATTACATCAACAATTTCAGCAACGTTGTTGATGCTGAAATTGTTGCTGAAACATTGTTACGGGATATAAAATTTAGCCTATACAGGATTCGAACCCACGTATTTGCGCATAGCACATCGCTTTACCATTGAGCTAAGAGGCTTTTAAAGGAGATTTAAAGCAAGTTCAACAACAACAATTTCAGCAAATTCTAGTTTTAAAGCAAGTTCAGCAACAACAATTTCAGCAAAAAGAAGAACCAAACTAAGAGTCCTCACCAAAAGAGTAAAAATATTCCTCTCACGAGTCTAACTCCAAATTTCCTTCCACAATGTTGTTGTTGAAACCCCGATTTCAGCATTGTTGTTGCTGCTGAAACCGGGGTTTCAGCAACGTTGTTTATGGTTTCAACAACATTGTTGATGCTGAAACCCCGGTTTCGTCAACTTTGTTGGTGCTGAAACTCCGGTTTAAAGCAAGTTCAACAACAACAATTTCAGCAAATTCTAGTTTTAAAGCAAGTTCAGCAACAACAATTTCAGCAAAAAGAAGAACCAAACTAAGAGTCCTCACCAAAAGAGTAAAAATATTCCTCTCACGAGTCTAACTCCAAATTTCCTTCCACAATGTTGTTGTTGAAACCCCGATTTCAGCATTGTTGTTGCTGCTGAAACCGGGGTTTCAGCAACGTTGTTTATGGTTTCAACAACATTGTTGATGCTGAAACCCCGGTTTCGTCAACTTTGTTGGTGCTGAAACTCCGGTTTCAGCAACGTGTTGTTAACATAATAAACAAACTTACCACATCCATTGTTATCAGCAAATTGCCAAGCAGGTGAACATGCTCCTCTTCATCATTCACACCATCAAGCATTATGTACTCAATGAAGCAGTCCCTGACAGTTGGTATCATGTGAGCCACTGTGATCACAGTGCAATCTGAAAATTTCACAAAATTGATTTCAGCATAACGAATTTTGCTAATAAAAAAAAATTCAACATTTCAGATCCCATAAAAAAATTTGCTAAAATTGCCAATATCCAAACTCTAACAAAGCAAACTCAATCGTATAGCAAACTAACCACAAATTCACTTTTCATTGCCAATAAAAATGCTTTAAACAATTTGTATTTTTAATATAATTTGTAATATTAATTTGCTAACAACGAAAATGCCGAAAATGATAAACTCACCTTGCAAAATCGTCTGCGCACATATGGATCGATTAATTTGATGATTAATTAACCAAATTGCTATTAATTAACCAAATTGTCCATAACAGTGAATCTTCAATACCATTCACCAACACTTTCTATTAATTAACCAAATTGCTATTAATTAACCAAATTGTCCATAATAGTGAATCTTCAATCATCGTTCAATTTCAACATGGATTGAATCCCCAAACATCATTGATAACTAATTAAATACAAATACTCAATCATCATTTAATTTCAGCGGGATCGAATCCAACAAAGGAATGAGAGAGTGAAGGAGAAGAAGAACCGGGAGACCAAGAGCGCCTGTGTTGTGAGCTAAATCTGCCATATTTTACAGTAATTTTAATATCGTTTTCTGCATACTTTGCATACATTTGGGTTAGATAGTACAGAATCTATGTAGTTTATGTTTATTTGCCAAATTATGGAATCTACACCAGTTTCTGTTTAAAATCGCAGAATTCGAGACGTCTTTACAGCAATTTTAAGGAAGGTCAGAAAGGCTTGGAAAACAACTACAGAAGTCCAGAACCCGAGAGTACAGAACCAGGACAAACCAAGCTAGAGCCAGGGCTACTCTATGTCGAGTACATCTTACTCGATGTCGAGTAGAGAGCCCAAGCGGACTTGGTCGACAAAGCCTGGTCGAGAAAGCCGAGCCAGACCAACCCAGCTCCGGAGCCCTACTCGATCTCGACGAGCACTAGTCGAGATCAATGACACCTCAGCGCCACACCTGGAGTCGACGAGAAGAGGAGCTGATCGACAAGCCGAGGACGAAGACGACCAGGCAACATTCGCTGCCAGCGACTAGACTCGCTGCAGCGGGCCACTCGCTGCCGCGGAAATCCTCGCTGCCAGCGGGATGCACCAAGACGACAGAGCTCGCCGACTCGCTCCAGCGGAAGGGGTCTCTCGCACCTGCGGATCGACAAACTTGCTGCAGCGGACGAAGCGGCTCGCGAAAGCGGAAAGGAAGTACCCTAGTCGATGTCGACGAGCCCTAGTCGAGATCGACTAGACCCGTGAGCCAAGTCCGAGCCACATCGAGCACCAGCTAGCCGGGACGACGAAGCCGAGCCAGTCGACAACACTCCTACTCGATATCGACAAGACCCTTGTCGACATCGACGACGATTCCAGAAGCTGTGTGACGTGGCTTGACGAATCCTACTCGGTGTGGGATTACTTGGTCTCGAAGATTGCCGATTCTATCCGAAATCATCAAGACACATCATGGAAGAGGAGATCTATCCACTTTAAGACATTTAGATATAATTTCCTATTTAGATTTAATTTCCTTATTGCTTTTATTTATCCTTAAGCATTTTAGATATAGTTTTAGATATAGATATAGATATTCTATCCTTGATTAGCAAGGAATAGAAGGCTATAAATAAAGCCCACGGGGCTCAATCTTATTCAATTCAATTTCAGAGTTAGAGAGGTAGTTCCACAGAGACGGTTTAGGGAGTTCTAAGGTTTTTAGGGTTTTGGCGTTCAACGAGAGTTGGATCGCCGGGATTGTAAAGGCTTTGAATTTAGTTAATGCAAGTTTCTTTTCATCAATCAATGTCTGAGTCTGCGATGAAGCGCGAGTAGTCAACCCACTTCTAGGGTTGGGGCGAGTCCGACAATAGCCATGCGCGTTTGAGGTAAAGATCCGACCTTTATCATGTTTTGAGCATTTTCCTACTTGTTTATGTGTTTATTACCCGTCTAATGGAGATCCATGCTAACAACTTGGATTATAAACATAAAATCGGTAGAGACAATTAGGGTTTCTTGAAAGAGTTGTCTAATTGTTGGAAAATGCGAAAGCTTAGTCCTTTGATGCGATTTACATGATAATTTGTTTGGTTCTGCCTTATGCATGCTTGGTTATCGTTGTTGCAAACCCAAATCTTGGAAGCCTTTTAAATTAAGTTTAGTTCGAAATCCCAAAGCCTTTGCATTTATTTTATTTCGTTTTAATTTCTGTCCTACTCGAGATCGAATAGCACTCGTCGATCTCGATTACTGATCTTCGACCCAAAGTCGTTGTAGCTTCTGTGTGCAGGTACTCGACGAGACGAAGCGAAGTCGACGAGGACTCTACTCGACATTGAGTAGCCTCTAGTCGATATCGACTACACCCTGTGCTTGCTGCTGCGCTGTGTTCGACTGTCCGATCTTCAGTCGACTACCCTAGTCGAGATCGAGGACCCTGTTGTCGACGTTCGTGAGATTTCTCCGCTGCCTAGGATCCGCTGACACGCTTCCTCGTGGATCGATCCTGACTTCCCACTGCTGCATCAGGAGGAGGTCTTGTAATTATTTGCAAGGGACGGAATTTGGTTTGCTGTGATTTATTTCTATTTTATTATTGCAAGTCTCGATTTCCTCCTACCAACAGCCTGCTTCTCAGATCTGCAATAGGAGATCGCTCGAATTCAATTTCAGCATCGATCTACCATGGCAGCAATTGAAGAACAGGAGAAGCAGGGAGATAGGGTGGAGAGGACGGTTCTTCCAAAAAGTCACCGTTCCACTGACTGAGAGGTTTCATTCATCCATGGCATTCTACGCGGACAAAGATGACGTCTTGAGGTGCACCGATCACCCTTCCAGACGGCGCAAAATCGGCGTTTGCCTTGCATGCCTCCGCGAGAAGCTCGTCGCACTCTGTCCTGAATGCGCTAGCCTCCGCCTCTGCAATTACTGCTCCACCAACTCCGCATTATCTTCCTCACCCTCTTCGTCCTTGTCCTTCATCTCCTTTCCAGGCAACGCGGCCTACGGTAATTCCGCTTGCGGCGGAAGCCTCGGATCCGTTGGGAGAGTGTCGAACTTAATTGAGAGTGAGCAATCGTACCGGAGATCCAGATCAATCGACGTTCCGTTCTTTATGTCGGCGAGGTTTTCCTCCGCCAGAGAATTCGACGATCTGAGGAAGATATCGGCGGCGCTAATGCGGCGGCAAGGGAGGATGAGGAAGGAGATGGAGGAGCCGGCTGAGGATTTGGGTTTTTTTTTTTACTTTTGTGCTGAAACGGCGAGAGATCGATGAAGAGATTGATGGAGATCTGAGATTAGGTTTAGATAAAAAGGTTAATTTTATCCAGAAAATTTTAGATGGACAAAACCCCAATTTGTCACACTTGGGGGACACTCCCTCAATATGAATTAGCCAAATTTGAAATTAGATTCCTATAATTATTTATTTTCTGTAGAAAATCTTTTTCAATTAAGATCTTATCTCATGCCACACTTACCCTTAATATATAGGATAAAAAGACCGAATTTGTTATAACAATATAATGGTTTAATTAATGAGTTGAAAGTGGTCCTAAATCTGATAGCCAGCTAGCTAGTTTGATGGTCAAAAGTCAAAACTGATGGACGATATTGATATATAAAACATATATCCGTGCATAATTAAACATAGATTTGGTGGTTGGAATGGGCGACAAGATTAGCAATAAGTGTGGAACACAATCCATAGTCTTCGCCCGTTCTTCATGCTTGTCTTCTGTAACTTACTTATATATATATATATAATATAATAATACTAATTTAATCATTAGGATACTATAAATTGATTCTCGTAATTTCAAACTATTCATATGGTCTAATTATGTAATTAAACAACGTACGTAAGCAATGTCTATATATCGCCATTCGTCACCAAAAAAAGAAAAAAGAAAAGAAAAGAAAAGGGTTGCACAAACTCTCTCTCCTTAACAATTGATAAGCAAAGAGGAGGAAAAAAGAAGAAGAGTAAGGGCCTGTACGGGGGCCATTTCAATCGGTTGAAAATAAAAATTTCAACCGGTTAAAAGCTTAAATGGTGTATGGGGTAAAACTTTTTAGGGGATTTTGGTTTAAATGGGGGTTATTTTAAAAGCTTGTTTTGGAAGCTTTTTTGTGGTTTTAGTAGTTTATTTTGTTTGAAAGTACCACAATACCTCTAATAACAAGCAAATAAACTCCACTTTTTACAAATAAACTGTTTTTCGTCCCATACGAAGTTTATATTTTTTCATAAATTTTTAACTACTTTTACCAACAGTTTATAAATTTTTACCCTGTTTATAATTTTAGTCGGTTTATTAACCCTGTCTCATACGAACCCTAAATCAGGTTGGAATAAGTTGTATTTGGTTGCTAAGGTGATTGGTGTTGGGGGTTTGTGGTGCTCGAGACTAGTGATTTTTAGAGTGGTGTTTCTTCTTATGTGTCGACGTGCGAGAGGTCGTGGACGTAGTCGAAACCTGAAGGCTCGTTGACAGAGTTCAAATCTGAGGTTTCCACCTAGTTCCACAGGGATTCCCTGCGTGCCTCTACTAACTGACGGATGAATTGTGCCCACTGCTCCGGTTCTTTCATCATTTGTGCTAGTCTTCGCCTTCAACTTCACCCTTGTATTTTGGTGGTTCTGCCTTTTTTATTGTTTTATGTCTTCAGCATATTTGACGGTTTGTCCGTCGCCGATTTATTCGGCCTCTCAACCCACCGGGCCTGTCCGGGGAGTTGAATTCTTACTTAATCAAAAAAAAATTGATAAGGTTATTCAATTTGGATCCCTTGTAACACTTTGTATGTTATACTTAATTATTTCGGATATAAATTCACATTAAAAATATTAAAAATTATATTTATACTCTATATACTTATATTAACATGTTTATAAACTTTTATATTGAAAATGTGTTTTAGAAAAATATAAAAAAAAATATTTTTTAAGATAACCAATCTTTTAATTATCTATAATTTTTCATAATAAACGAAGAAATTGACTCCTGGAGTGTGGAGCACAAATTTTCCGAAGATCTTTAAAAAAAATTAATTTAAATTTATATCTAAAATAATTAAGTATAACACTGAGTGTAATATTAGGTGTTACAGGCGATTCAAAACTGTTATTTCTTTAAAAAAAAATTTAGTTAACGTACCAAGTGGTGCAATATATATCCATGTTTTATTTTCCCCAAATTGGGCCGATGGTTCTTCGTCTATTAGTCTACTCAGTCTCAATGCATAGAAAACGTCTTCTAGATTTTTTTTCATAATACAATATTGAAAATCCTCCAAAAATGTCTTACCACCTCCACGGCTCCATTGCCGGTGAGGTAGGTTGATCTGTTCCAGTCATCTTCTAGATCCAGGTTTCTAGGCCGATTTCGTCACTCGATCACTTGGAACAGGAAGATTCGGAAGGTATTCTGAATCTTCGTATGGTATCAGAGCCAGATTCGACTGGGTGCAGTACAGATTGAAATCCGGGTCTATTTACTAACTGGTTTTAAAGCATTAAGTCGGCAAATGTAACTGTCTAACTAACAAATGGAACTGGTTTTAAAGAATATAGTCGACAAATGTAACTGTCTAACTAACAAATAATATGTGGTCGGACAGTTGCATTTAAGGGGGGTGAGAATAGGAGATTATCCCACGTGGAAAATATAGTAGATTAAAGTTGTGTACAGAAGTGGATGGACTAATCATCCTAATGCTAATTTTCATATGAAAAGAATACAAAGATGTGATGAGTACAGTTTTCACTATTCGTGAAATGAAAAAGTCGTGTAATAAAATTAACTTAAGTGAATATATGCGTTCGATTAGTTTTGAATGATTTGTGAGAAATATAATTAAAGAGATTGCTAAAGTTAGCATCAAAATGCAAGATAATGGTCAAATTAATATTAATAAAATGTGCTTAATATTAATTACATTAAGGTCATGACAGGGCGCATTTTGATGGATGAATCAGCATATCTAGTGAGAATATTGTTTTTCTATATAGATATAGATTAATTATTATATTTGCACTTTGAATTATCCACTAATATTGTGCGGCCGGTTGCATAATATTCCCACCTTTCTCTCTTTTAAAAATATGCAATCCGTCACTCTTAACTTGTTTACAAATTTGTTAAGCATCTGCTGGCTGATCTCATCCGTCTGGACGTTCTAAGAAGGCCCCCGGCTTATCGGGAACCTCCCTTACTCTTATCTTGCTTCGAAAAAAAAAATTTTGTTAAGCATCATAAATCAGCAAATGTTTTCTAATCCATATAAATATATTATAATCGATACATATCATCTTATGCAACGTATTATAGTTGATTACAAGAGAAAAATCTGTTAAAAAATATTAAAATAATATATTATCATAATTTATATAAACTTTCTGTTATGACCCGAAGTCAATTTGTAAGGATTAAGGTTGAAATTGGGAAGTTGAAAGGGATTGAGAGAGGTAGAGTTTAGACGTTTAGGGAAGAAGAAGAAGATAGAACGAGAGAGATAGAGATTAGGAGAGGCGAGGGTAAATGATTTGATTATGACTTGGATAATCCCAATTACAATATCTAAGAGTATTTATACTCTAAACCCTTTATACCTAATATATGAGATTATAACATTGCTTTCCTCTTACAAAAGCTTTGTTTTCCTCACCTCTTTTTTAAGAGGTGGAGGTAGGCCCTTTTTTTCTACCTTGAGGGGGGTAGATAGAGGAGGTGGATGAGATCTTCCACCTCTTCTGCCCCTTAAATGAAAGGATGGGGAAAACACACCCTTAATCGCCGAAAATGTTTTGAAATTATCATCAATGTAATTTATAATTTATGTTAAGTTATGAAAACTTAATTATTAATTATATATAAAATTAGTTGGGTCCCATTATATTCAATATTAGGCACAAATAAAAAATTTAGTTATAATTAATGTAATGGTATAATTTTTTATTATTATATGTTATATCCCTGGTGGATTATAAGTTATAACCAAGAATAAGGGAAATTGATAGAGAAAAGGAAGGGATTAGGGAAGAAGACTATGAATTAGGGAAGAACTTAAAGGGAAAGGTAAAGTAAGAGAGATATAAGGGATAGAGAAAGAGATAGAGTAAGGGTAGGGAGAAAATGGGTAATTGACATTTCATTATTTTACCATCATCCCTAAACTCATCTCCTTCCTTTAATTCTACCCTAATCTCTCATTTCTCCCTTTCAATCTCCAAATCCCAAGCAGGACATAATAAATTATAACTAAATTAAAAGAAGGGTAAATGTTGAACAGAATAAAAGTAGGTTGAATGAAAAGAGGTAAAAAATAAACAAAATGATAAAAAGTACAATAAATAGAGAGGTATTGCATATGATTTGTATTGAAACATATGCCTCTTTTATATTATATGTTTTATCATTTTGCATTTTATGTTTTCCCTTTATGCCCCTGCGAGGGTTTTCCTTTGCTTCTGCTCTCTCACGGCTGGACTATACAAGGTTTTATTTTCTGTTATCTTGGAATAAGATAGAGGAATGAATTGACAAGCAAGCAACCCTAGCTCATCCGTTTTCATCTTCTTCATTTCACATTTATGATCATGTGTTGATCGATCATTTACTGTTCGATTGGTTTGTTGAGCTAAGTGAGCTACTGAATACAGCTTGGTGCTAGATTCTTACATGGTATCAGAGCACATGGGTAGCTGAATCTTAGAGAGGCGGTGTTTTCACCTAAAGTTTTGAAGGATCGGTGATGAACGATCAGATACAGAATCAAGTCAACATGGAGATACAAGGTAATTTTGGTGATCCCCTTTTTTTTGGCTAATTCTGATCACCCTGGAGCACAGCTCGTTACGAATGTGTTTGATTGGTTGAATTTTTTGCCTTGGATGAGAGGGGTTATGATGGCCTTGGGGGCTAAGAACAAACTTGGGTTCATAGATGGCTCATGTGTGAAGCCACCACCCACGAATGCTCTTGATTCATAGAAATGGATGAGAACGGATTTCATGGTCGATGAGATGTTGGTTGTTGAATTCGATGGCTAATTTAATCAAGAAAGCTTCATTTATGTTGATTATGCTAAACAATTGTGGGATGAGATTGCAGAGAGGTATGGACAATCTAATGGTCCTCTGATATATCAGTTCAGAAAGAAATTGAGCAATGTTATGAAGGAAGGAATGTTTGTTGCTGAGTATTTCAATAAATTCAAGCAGATTTGGGATCAGTTGCGGATACTTGAGAGCATACATGTTTGTATGTGTTGGGGGGGGGGGGGATCTCACATTGCACTTGTGACTTACAGAAGAGGATCAGTGAAATTGAGACGAGGAACAAATTGATGCAGTTCCTAATGGGGTTGAACGACTACTATGAGGAAGTCAGAATTCAGATTAGTTGCTAGTAAGCAGGGAAACAAGAGCTATCAGAGAAGCAACTCTTACCAAGGAAATCAATCTCAAGGGAGAGACATTAAGAAGGAATTTGGGGCTAGGACTGACAGTCCAGAGAAGACAAACAATAAGTGTTACCACTGTTACCAAAGAGGGCACTTCATGGATAAATGTTTTGAGCTTCATGGATACCTTTAGTGGTATCAAGGTCCTAGGAAGCCCACAAAAGGATCTGCTAATGCAGCTGCAAGTTATGAGCAAGAAACTCCTCTTAATGATGAGAAATCACATAAAGCTGGAGGAGAAGGAGGGTATGGTAAGGCTTTGGTGAATGTTGTATGCCAAGAAATTTTCAAGATGATGAAGGGGAAAGGAGTCTCAGAATGCTCATCCACAATAAACTTTGCAGGTAAATTTTTTTTTTCTCTACTCTCAAAGCAGGGAACTCAAGTTAGATTTTGAAGCCTAGTCAGAAGAATGAAGTGGAGAAGACAAGCATGAGAGCATTTTCTACAGTTTTTGCTACCTCTAAGTTAGATTTAAACTTATATCAAGCCAGGTTTGGCCATACTTCAATGTCTAAGTTGAGACATCTGGGTTTTTTGAACAATTATGTGTTAGAAGACATATTTTGTGATGCTTGCGGTTTAGCCAAACATCACAAGTTACCATTTGAGTTTAGTGATTCCATTGCTTAAAATGTGTTTGATTTGATTTATGTAGACCTATGGGTCCCTATAAAGCTGTTAGTATCACAGGTGCAAAGTACTTTCTCACAGTGGTTGATGACTGCAGCAGAGCTACATGGACTTTTCTGATCAGAGATAAGACTGAGGTTGCCAAGGTTATAGAGAACTTTGTTGCTTATGTTAAGACATAGTTTCAGAGGCAGGTGAAATGTTTAAGGAGTGACAAAGGGGCAGAAATTGTCAACAGAGATTGCAATGAGCTTCCTAGTGTTGTGCTAAAATGGAAGACTCCTTATGAGATTCTCTTTAATAAGAGACCTATTTATGATGATCTTAAAGTATTTGGATGCTTATGTTATGCTCCTGTGAGCCATACTGATATAGATAAGTTTGGAGCAAAGGGAAGAAAATGTATCCTTTTGAGTTATCCACATGGTCAAAAGGCCTATAAGTTGCTTGATATGAAGATTGGACAAATGTTCATTAGCAGGGATGTAGTGTTTCATGAGAAGATCTTTCCTTATAAGGATAAGATAGTCGAGGAAGAGGGGAGGGAAGAGACACATGTGAGAAGGTGCTTGAAGGGTTCATTTCAACACCTCATGTGAGGACCAAGATGCAGATTGCTGGCATATTAACTAAGCCACTCGGGGAAGAACAATTCAAGACCTTCATATCCAAGTTGGGTCTTGTTGGTTGCTCAACAAATCCAACTTGAAGGGGGGGGGGGGGGGTATTGAAACATATGCCTCTTTTATATTATATGTTTTATCATATTGTATTTTATGTTTTCCCTTTATGCCCCTGCGAGGGTTTTCCTTTGCTTCTGCTCTCTCACAACTGGACTATATAAGGCTTTTTTTTCGGTTATCTTGGAATAAGAGAGAGGAATGAATTGACAAGCAAGCAACCCTAGCTCTGCCGTTTTCATTTCACATTTATGATAATGTGTTGATCATTTACTGTTCGATTGGTTTGTTGAGCTAAATGAGCTACTGAATCCAGCTTGGTGCTAGATTCTTACAATTTGGAATGGTATATATACCAAATAACTGTAGACAATTGCTACTCCGTAATAAAAATTGGGGGAGATAGTGAAATGGAGTAATGGAATAGGGTCGAATAAACTAAATATATACATATGGCAAAATTACAGAAAACCACCCTTTAAATATGGGTGTTTTCACTTAACCATCCCTTAAATACAAAATTACATAAAACCACCCTTTAAATGGTATTTGTTTACAACTCACCCCCCATTCAACTATTTTCTTTAATTTATCATTAAATATCTTATATTTTAATATTTTTAAACGTAAATATGATTGTAAATATATTCATATTTTGAATTTAAGGGCTCAATCATATTTTAGGGATTATTTTATTTTATTTTTAAAAATAATAATAAATATAACCTAGAATTATTATCTTAATTTATGGTTGAAAATGTTTATAAATTTTAAAAATATTATATAAATTACTCTTATTTATTTATATTTTAAATAAGAGTAATTTACATAATGTTTTAAAATTTTATAAACATTTTCAAACATAAATTAAGATAATAATTCTAGGCTTTATTGATTATTATTTTTAAAAATAAATACAATTATCCCTAAAATATAATTGGTCCCTTAAATTCAAATTTTGTATATATTTATATTCAAATTTGAGTTTAAAAATATTAAAATATAATATATTTAATGATAAAGTAACAAAAATAGTTGAATGGGTGGTGAGTTGTAAACAAATATCATTTAAAGGGTGGTTTTCTGTAATTTTGAATTTAAGGGGTGGTTAAGTGAAAATACTCATATTTAAAGGGTGATTTTATGTAATTTTGAGTGAATATGTGGAAAAAAAATGAAATAATGTGATAAGGGTTGTGGATATGTGGAAAAAAAATGAAATAAGTATATGTGTAAAGATAATGTGATAAGGGTTGTGGATATGGATGGATGATGAATGTGTTATGTGATGCATGCTACTAAGTAAGATGGCATGGATGGGGCATGGCAATAGGTCACTCATGGATGGATGGATGGATGATGGATGATGGATGATGGATGAGTGGGGCGGGAAGAAAGTAAAGAGGTGCTGCGTAATCATTACAAGGGTACTACTGTAATGGACAACGCCTCTCAAATTTTAATTACGGACTAATTATTTGAATTAAATCAAATCAAATTATGAAGCATAAAAAGGAGGTTATACTTATGCACTTGCACACCAGCAGCCGCCATTTCCCGTCCTTCCCTCTTCCTCTTTTTGTGCGTCATCATTACTTATCATTCTCCTCTCTCCACTCTATATTTACAGTATGTTTTATTTTTCCTAATTTCACCCTCTATTTTATTAATTGCTCTAACACCTATTTAAAATTTTTAAATCAAACAGAAAATTTTTACAACAGAGAAAATTCACTAATTTTTTTTTATTATCAAAATTATGCACTAAAAACCAAAGCACTACCCCATTCACAATAAATGTTACTCCCTCCGTCTCGAAATAGATATCGTTTTAGACTAGTTGAATTGTATCAAAATAGATGTCGTTTTAGGTTTTCTAGGTAGGGGATAGTAATGATTTGTGTGTTGTTGATTTTTTAAAAGATTTTGATTAGTTAAAAAATGTAATGGGTATTTAAAAATAATAAAATTTATTTAAAAGGTTAGTGGAATGATGATGTTAATCGATGAGTGAGTGTTTTATTAAAAATTGTGTAGAATGCTAAAATGACTTAAATTTTGAGACGGATGGAGTATTTGATTTTTTTGCACGTTTTTAACAAAAGAAAAAACTCTCTAAAATATTAATTTTTAATAAATTGATAATTATTACAAAAAAAAATATAAAATTGCATTTATTTTGAAAATGATAAGAGTATAAGTATTTTCCTAGTAATTTTTTACAACTAGCCCACCAAAAAAATACAGTATTTTTTTAGTAATTTTTTTTGTTATTTTATTAAATTTACCTAATTAAACATACTGTGAATGGAAATGAAAGTGGCCCACCCACATCCCCATTCCCCATCCCCATCGAGAGTTGTATATATAGTGCTTGACCTTCCTTCAATGGATATGACTGTCTGCGTGACTCTCTATTTCTTCTTCCCTTTTCAAACCCAAACCTTGAAATTAAATTCAACCCCAAGAAGAAGATAGGGCATCAGCTTCTATTTACCGCCCTTTCCACTTCCCCTCCCTCCGTTTCCTTTTAAATGACTTTTTCAAGTCATGCACGTAGTTTTATAACGATAAAAACTATATTAAATATTAATATTTTAAAAATATTTTTTTAATAATATTATACTTATCATCAATAAGTATGAGATTGTCAAAAAAATATTTAAAAAAATTATTATTTCATATAGTTTTTCACACCTTAAAAAACGTGCATGAATAGTAAAAAGTCAATTAAAAGGAAACGGAGGGAGTATAAATTTCGATTCCATTCAAATAATTATAGAACCGCTCCCTTTTTGCCTTTCCCATATATTCACCCTCTCTCCCTCACTCATAAATAGAGCAAAGAAAAGATACTGGTTTTGGGGAGATAAACGGTTATCAGACATGGCGGAGAACATCAACGGTGATACGAAAATGGGGAACGAGAAGGAGGAAGATGAAGAGATCGTTATTTCATTAGAGGTGAGGGAGTTTGATGAAACCAGAGATTCAAAAGGCGTGGAGGAAGTCGAACGCCGGTGCGAGGTCGGCCCTACCGGAAAGGTGTCTCTTTTCACCGATCTCCTCGGCGACCCGCTCTGTCGAATCCGCCATTCCCCCGTCTACCACATGCTGGTAATTTCCCCTCTCTCTCCTCCCTCCCTTGATCAATCATCTTCTTCATTAATGGAGCAATTTGGTGTTAGCATGATAAGAAAGGCAACGCCTTTTTAATGGAGCAGTTTCGGGAGTGGTGGGGGACACCTCTCTCCTGAGATCGCCATCAAATTGAATTAAAATAAAAAACGAAAATCAAATCAAATGGTCCACTTGAACAGTTTATTAGCGAAAACGATCAAAATCGATTTGTCCTTTTGTTGCTCTGTCTTCATTTCCTTCCCACTCCCCCCTCATCATTTTGTTGGATTGTCCTCAGGTGGCTGAACTGGTGGTCAGAAGACGACGCCCTGGCGGCGTTGGTGGCGGTGTTGTCTGTAGGTCAGAGATTGTAGGGATGGTGCGCGGCTGTATCAAGACCGTTACTTGCGGCATCAAACTCCCCCGCATCGCCAAGATCAACGGCCACGATCCCTCCACGTCACCCCCTCTCCCCGTCTTCACCAAACTCGCCTACATCTTGGGTCTCCGCGTTTCTCCTTCCCACCGGTAATTACTTATTAATCAAACCGCCGTTTCAAATTGCAATCGTCGTTTTAATCATCCCCTCATTTAATTAATTCAGTCATTAATTTCATTGAACCGGGTTTTCGATTTGCAGGCGGTTGGGGATTGGTTTGAAACTGGTGAACCGGGTTGAGGATTGGTTCAGGAAAAATGGCGCGGAGTACGCCTACCTCGCAACCGAAAACGACAACGTTTCATCGATCAAGCTCTTCACCGACAAATGCGGATACTCCAAGTTCCGTACGCCGTCGATTTTGGTGCAGCCGGTGTTCGCCCACCGGGTCCGGGTCTCGCCGGCGGTGACAATCATCAAGCTGACTTCGGCCGAGGCCGAAGCCCTCTACCGGCGCCGATTCGCGACCACTGAGTTCTTCCCGCGGGACATCGAAGCGGTCCTCCTCAACAGCCTCACGCTCGGCACCTTCCTTGCCATCCCACGCGCCACCTCATGGATGGGAATCGGGCCCTTCCTCGATTCCTCGCCGGAGACATCCTGGGCGGTGGTGAGCGCGTGGAACTGCAAGGACGTGTGGAGGCTCGAGGTGAAGGGCGCGTCGCGCGTGACACGCGGATTAGCCAAAACGACGCGTTTAGTCGACAAAGCGCTCCCGTGGCTTAAGATCCCCTCCGTACCGGAGGTATTTAGGCCATTTGGGCTTCATTTCTTGTATGGGCTTGGCGGGGGCGGCCCATTAGGGCCCAAGTTGGTGCGGGCTCTGTGTGGGTTCGCCCACAACCTGGCCAAGGAGAATGGGTGCGGGGTGGTGGCGACCGAGGTGGCCAGCCAGGACCCGCTTAGGGTCGGGGTGCCCCACTGGAAGATGCTATCGTGCGACGAGGATCTTTGGTGCATCAAGCGGCTGGGGGAGGACTACAGCGATGGCTCAGTCGGGGATTGGACCAAGTCCCCACCGGGCTTGTCGATTTTCGTTGATCCTAGAGAGTTTTAACAAGTTTACTCGATGCGAAGTGAGTCATCGTACTGAAAAAGAGATGAGTTAGTTAACGTTTTGGGTTTTGCCTAGTTAGTAGTTATAGTCTAACAAGTGTTTTGTGGGCTTGTGGCATGTTTGGCTTCCCATCTTTGATCATTGTAAATGGAAATGGTCTTTTTGGCAGCTCTCGGCTTCTAAACCAAACACTACCTTGATTTTGTCCAACTTTTTGTTAGAACTATTTTATTATATTTGGAAAGATCTCAAATTATTTGTTAAAAAATTATAGAGCTAATTACAAAAAACCACTTTTAAATATAGTACAGTACTTCTTTAAAGAATAAAAAAAGAAGAAAATGACCAATAAAATATATGTTTTATGACCAATAAAACATGTTTTATGATAATTTTATTTTATTGAAGCAATCAATATAAAAGATCGTTTCTTCTTAGAGTGTGTCCTAGACGAGAACATGAGACCCTTTTATTTATATAGAAAACAATGAAAAAAATGTATCCATATAGGCTATGAATCATATATGAGTATATAGGTCACCAAACTCCACTAAAAGCGGAAGCTCAGGTTTTAAGACAAAGCATAGCTCTCGAGCGGTAGATAGATAAGCTTACACTTGAGGGTGAATTCCAAATTATCATAAAACATTTGAAAACCAACTCCAAATGCCCTTGAAAAAGTGGACTGATTATATCCGACATCAAAACCCTCCCATTGAGAGTGAGAAAAGTTCCCTTCTCCTATATGACAATAGAGTTATTAGTAAGGTTGCACACATTTACCTTTATGTCAAGGATGTCGATATTTACAATCATACAGTTCATTCCACTTGAATTTTTACTCGATTAAAAAAAATATAAAGGGGGTGGATGCAGGGGCGGAGCCAGAAAAAAATCCAGGGGGGGCTCAACTATATTTTCGAGTTTTTTTTTAAAAGATATATATAAGATACAATCTTTATTGTAAAAATATAGTAGAAAATACATTAAATTTATGATTTAAATTGCTATTTTAAGTGTAAAAAGCTAAAAGAATGAAAACAATCAATAAATGAAGCTATAGGGAATTGAACTCAAGACCTCATTACTCAAGTTCCCACCCTCATACAAACTAAGCTAAGCAATCTTATTAATCTTTTATTCTTTTTAATTGTTTTTACCCCTTAAATTATCAAAAATTACAAAAAAAAACATATTTTTAATTTATTTATTTTTGTTTTTCCTCCGGCTCAGGGGGGCTCGAGCCACCGCATGCCCCCCTCCCTCCGCCCCGGTGGATGTGGCCTGTGGGTGTGCACTTGTGCCTTGCTGCCATGTATAATTTCTGCACTTTGTTTTCAACATTTAAATGGGCCATGTTTAGTAGTTTGGACGGATTAACAAAAAATGAGGGATGGCAAACAAAGATTAGTGGCACTAATCATATTCAATTACCATTTGCTCCTGCCGCCATTCTCATCTTTATTTCCAATAACATTTAATTAATTTGGATTATATTCTATTTTCTTGTGCAACAAAATCTAAAAAAAAGAGTTTCTAGATTTAATAGCATTAAAGGATTTTGAAATTACTTTCTATAATTCAACTTTTGGGAAATAAAATATGGAATTTTCTTTTTGTTGAGTTTGAGATTTCGGTTTCTTTTTTATGAAAATGTTGTTATAATTAAAATTTTTGTACATGATATATGATATATGAAATATGATATATACTATGAAGATTGGGGCAAAAGGAACAAGTAATCCAAACAAATTAGGCTTTAGTGAGTTAGTGGAAAATGTTTATGCTTTTATTATTATTATTAATATTAATGATTAATGAATCTTTTATTTTTTTCTATTCAGGAAATATTAATGATTCTAAGTTGGATTTTAATTGGAAAATATTAAGAGTGGCGGGAGAATGGGCTTTTTGCTGCTTTCCCATTCGGTAACTTTTCGTGGGGCCTCTCATGAGTAAATTCCACAACTACATTCAGATTGTGGCTCATCTTTTTTTGTCCCCCAAAAATACGGGTTTCTTCTTTTTAATACTAGTTTCTCTAATTTATATATTTTTTTTATAGATATACAGTGTGTATATATATATATTACTAATAATTTTAATTTGTAAAACACTTTGTATATAAAAAAAAAAAAAAACAATTTTCTAACCTAGGGTATAAGTTAAGCTTATTTGATTAGGAAATCATCATCAATCATCAATATCAATACTCAATATTACGTTCTAAACTTGTCAATTACTATTTATACATGTTTTTTATAATGATAAAAACTATATAAAATATAAAAAAATCATTTGTTTTTATAAATTTATACTTAATAGTAATAAGCATGAAATTATTATTTTTTAAAATTAATATTTTATCTAGTTTCAAAACTTAAAAAAAGGTACATGATTGGTAAAACGGCATTTTTAATTAAAATTAATTCTACGTGTATTTATTGCACTCTCCTTAATTCTCTATTTATTAAATAATTGTAGAAATCATATTTTCCTTATAATTTTTTTTTCATTATTCTATTATAAAACTCTATGTATATAATTACGTGTTGGACGACGACAAATATAGTAGGGACTAAAGAAACTAGATTTGGATGAAACCAGTTAACCGAAAAGCTAATGGGTTTGATGGATTTAATTAGTTTATGCCCTCTCCACAATTAGATACAGTTTTATTGTATGTAACATCAATTCCCACCAACACTCTTTGGCAATGGGTATGGGTTCAATTCAATCTCTGTGTCACCACCACCTTTCTCCCTTTCAATTATTATCAACTGTCTTATTACCATTAATCTATCCTTTTTTTTCATAGGCATAGGAAGTACTTCATACTTAATTACTACAATATCTTAGAGATTATAGAGTAATTAACAATGAATAATCTATTAATTAAAACACCTTTTTTAACAATCAAAATACCCTAAAATATTTTTTTCCTCAATAAAAAGAGTACAAAATATGGAAAGATAGAGAATCAAGTATCTCATATGTATATAATCATTTTAAGTTTTGTGTTAAGAAGTGAAGGTAAGCCTCCAATTTGTTTGTTCTGAAGGTCCCATAGATGCAGCTTTGGACTTTTGAAGTGGTGGCCCATGGGCTTTTGTTGTTTTTAGCCCACCCACCAATCTAATCCAAAGTTGACATCTTATTATTGTCAAATCCTAATTATAAATCCTAACCCAAGTTGATATCTTTATTTATAAATGGACAAAAAAATAAAAGGAGGGCCAAAATGGAATATTATAATAAAGTGTTTATCCATGGTTTTCTTTCCCAAAATGTTATCCACTCAATCTTTTTTTTCCTTGATAAAAATAGATTTTTTAAAAAATAATTGAGGTTGTCCTTATATAATTCATGATATTCACATATAACTCTTAAGATTTTCAAATATCACCAAACACTCCCTCAATCATGACTTGACCCCTTGAACACACACGAGATTAAAAATGAGAACAAATGCACCTAACCCTTACCACTAGACAAAGGATGTAGAAAATGATGAAGTTTAAAAGTAGTGGAATAGGTATGAATTATATTCACTTTCTACTACTATGAAAAGAGATCATTAGGACCAAATTAATGATTTTTAGTGGTCATCTAACATTAATGGAGTAATACTAGTGTATTGTGTTGATGATTGAAACAAAGGAAGTTGATAGATTTAAAATAGAGCAGAAATTTTGGGGAAAAAAAAAGGGATTTCATCTTATTACAAAAATAAGAAAGGGATTGAAAATAGAGCAACACTTAATTTATCTCACCAAATATATGAATAAGAATATACCATCGTCAATGTCATCAATCATGTTAACAATATATCATGAGAGGTCGCTCAAATAATTCAAGAGATTCATTCGATAAGCAAAGATTTTGAGTGTATCACAATTTAGCATTGTTACATAGAGACGAATGGTGCGGCTGATGTTATTGGTAAATCTCAGTTGAATTGTAATTTTATTTTGAATTTCTGTTATTGTGAGTTCATGAACATCATGAATGTCGGTAGTGCATCTAATTTTTTGCTTATATAATATATATATATATATATATATATATATAATAGACCAGTTAACTGAAAAGTTATTGGGTTTTATCGATTTTCTTTTTGCCCTCTCCACAATGATTATTTAGTGTTTCATTAGTGATTCGAAATCTTCTATATATACTGTTTAAAAATAAACCCTTTCATCTTTTAACACGTTTTCAATTATTTAAAAACTATATAAAATACTCATCTTTTCGTGCAGCAAACAAGTCACCAAACACGGAACTAGAAGTTTTGAACTGGCTAAATTTGCATATAATTTTGTTTTGTTTCTTTCTATTTTATTAATATCAAAATTAATAATAAATTAGTTAAGTAAAATGATAATCATTACTCCATAAAAAATACATCATATTTTGGGTAATACATTCACGTTAATAGAAGGAAAAGGAAGGATGGGCATATTCATAGTGGTGAAAATCGTCTAGTCCAACACCGTAGTCCATTTTTATGGTCCCTTTAATTTCATTGGCCGATAAGCATTAAAATTAATTATAAGGTACAAACACTTAAATAAGAAAATCATTAGAAATTTCAATTTAGCCAATGAGATAATTTGGACTACGGTATGGACTACAATTGCGGACTAGACGATCCTTGTTGTATTCATAGGGGAAAAAAAAAGGGCACATCACTGCCAACTGCGCCAGCATCTTCTATATGTATTACCAACCTATTTTTCTTTTTAAACAACACGACAGCAACAGGAACAGGTGCAGTCGGAAAGTTGTTATGCAAGGTGGTGGCTACCGAATGAGGGTCTGATTAAGATAAACTATGATGCGTCATCCTCGGAGACGCTCGGTTGCGGCATTGACACCATAGCGAGAGATTCGAATGGTGATCTGGTTTGGGCAGCAGCAGGGCCGGCCCTGAGGTTTTTGGGGCCCGAGGCGATGTAAAAAAAAATATTTTGATCGATAAATATATTCATATGTTTTTTAGAAAAATTATCAAACAATGCAATTTTTTATTTATTTAA
The DNA here is from genome assembly GCA_037127255.1 of Persicaria tinctoria. Lineage (NCBI taxonomy): Eukaryota > Viridiplantae > Streptophyta > Magnoliopsida > Caryophyllales > Polygonaceae > Persicaria > Persicaria tinctoria. Next base: position 4,679,860 of record JBANSL010000019.1, on the reverse strand, counting down.
CTATTATAAATTTTAGATTTTATTTTTATCACTAAAAGAAAAATTTATGGACTTCCAGTAGTATATATACAATCTCTCAGCATAACATAACAAAATACTATTATAGATTTACCAATATACTTGTTTGCTATTTTTTATTATATTTCCTTACAAGTCCTATTAAAAAAATATGAACTTTTTAGTGAGAAATAAAAGTAAAAAAATATTTTTTAATATTATATTTTTTTTTCCAGGAATGTAAAACAGTATAGGAGTTAAACACTTTAACACATATTATTACTTTGCAAAATTTTCCAAATAAAATACTATAATCATTTAAATAAATTTATTAAAGTAGCATAAATTGTTATTTAAAAACTACCCGTTTTTGCATTTATAACAAAAATTGAAAGACGGAGACCTTACACTCTTTATCGTTATCACATCACAAATTAGTTTTTTTTTACGTATAAATTTACATAAATATTTTTTTACGTATAAATATAATAATACACAATACCTTAATTATATAGATAACATAGTTTTTTCACAGGGCCCTACTCGGTAGGGGGTCCTAGGCGACCGCCTATTTCGACTACCCCTAGGGTCGGCCCTGGGCAGCAGCTTGTACGATACAGGATGGCTTGGAGCCCCTGGTAGCTAAACATGAAGCGGTGGTTTGGGCATTAAAAATGGCAGAGGAGCTCGGTCTGGACAACATTGTGGTGGAGTCCGATTGCTTGCAGCTGATTCGGTTGATCAGTGAGAGAACGATCTCCTTCAGGGGTGTGATAGGGAGGCTACTACACACCATCTTCTGTCTCGTACGTGGGTTCAGGATATGTGTATGGAGTCACGTCAAGCGAGAAGGGAACCGAGCAACGAACTATCTAGCTAAGCTTAAACCTTCGTCTATTTATTTTGTTACTAGTGAGGATGACTTACCTTCAGCTCTCTTTGACATTGTGTTTAGGGATCTTATGATTTATGAATAAAATTCAAGTAGTTTTTCATCAAAAAAAATGGGGTGGGTTGTAGCAAAGTCATCCCACCGCTAGGCCCATCACTGCAAGTTACTTTAGAACGTGTTATTGTAGGTATTTTTGTCTCTATTTTATAAATATGTCCTTGTAATGATTTGTAGATGGCTAGTTATAATTTCCGAGAAGTAAAATGTGATGTAATAAACAAGGGTATAAATATATAATAGTATATTTGATTTCCTTCAAATTTGTGACTTAAATGAGGGTATAAATGTATAATAGTATATTTGATTTCCTTAAAATTTGTGACATAAACTGAAATGAAATGTTTTGATGATCAGAACAATTAACTTTTTTTATTAAATTTTTAACAATTTCACACTTATTACTAATAACTATAAAATTATATTAAAAATTTGATATTTTATATAATTTTAAATCAAACGATATCTAGTATAATTTTAAGTTTTGACGTTAAAAGGTGAAATGTGAATTTAATATGGAATACTCCCTCCGTTCAGAAATAATTATCGTTTGACTTTTGATACGTTTTTTAAGGAGCTAAAAACTTTATAAAATATTAACGTTTTATTTACTTTTTAAAATAATTGTGATATTATGACTAATAAGTAGTATAAAATTATATTAAAAAATCAACAAAAAAGTTAATATTTTATATAGTTTTTAGCTCCTAAAAAACGTATCAAAAAGTCAAAAGACACTTATTTCTGAACGGAGGTAATATATCATGGGCGGAGGGAGGGGGGGCATGAGGTGGCTCGAGGCTCGAGCCCCCCTGGGTCGGAGGAAAACGTTAAAAAAAATTTAAAAATATGTATTTTTTTGGTATTTTTTATAATTTAAGGGTTAAAAGAAGTTAATTTGAATAATAAATCAATTAATTTGCTTAGCTTAGTTAGTATGGGGTGAGAATTTGAATGATTAGATCTTGAGTTCAAATCCTCAAAATAGCTATTTAAATCATAAATATAATATGTCTTATATATATTTAAAAAAAAAATCCGATAATATAGTTGAGCCCTCTCAATTATTTTCTGGCTCCTCCCCTGAGTATATGTAAACCATGTACGACCTCTAGTGTATTGGCCCAATAGATCCACTAGATTCTAGACTCTAGACATTATTCTCCCACACACTTACAAGGGTTACATATTATCGATCGATCATTAACATCTTGAAAGCGGACGATAAACGTGCCATTTATGCACGTGCCCGAAACACTTGTATATGGCATATGGCTCGCTACAGGGATGGAGCTTGGATAGGAGGGTTTTAACTAGAGAGTTGGTAATCGGGTGGGTAGGGTTGGATTTGAATTAAGATTATTGTTGTTTAAGAATAATCAGTCGGATAACTTGGGTTAGGTTGGATTTGGGTTCGGTTATTCGGGTTCAGCAGATTAATCAGTCGGGTAACTCTCTCCGTCTGACAAATGCTTAAAATAAAAATTACTCTTAAACAAATCTTGTACATATGGTAAATTACAAAAAAAATTACGCTTAAAATAATTTTTTTTTACAGAAAACTCTCCCTGCTTGTAGTATCCCCTCAATGAGAGATTTCATACCTTAATTTACCTAGTGATCGACTTTTTCGTCCCGTCGATTTACAACCAAAAAAAAAAAATCAAACAAATTCTACTTCACTAATGTTAACGGCCCATGACAAAACTATAGAAGGATGGGCTCAGCGTTGAACTATAAAATTTTCAAAATCAAATAAACGGCCCATAATGGGCCCAAATAGTTCGCCTATGCTCATACAATTACGGATCAAAATGATTCATATCAACAAATCGGAGTGGCGCAGCGGAAGCGTGGTGAACCCATAACCCACAGGTCCCGAGATCGAAACCTGGCTCTGATAATAAGAGTAGCTTCCGACTATATTTATTTCACCCAATTTCTCAAGATAATGGTAATAATGCATTGAATTTGAACATCTAAGGTAAGCCAAGCCAGAAAACTTCTTCAACATAAGCTCATAAAAACATGTCCAAAAATCAAACAATCAACCATCTACCAGTTGCTGCCATAGATGAATCTTACTCCCAAAGGCCAAAACAACTCAACCTTCAAATCACAAATTCACACCTAATATAAACCTGCAATTCATTGATCTACAATCACAGTTACTCTTCGAATTCAGCTCGCAACAAACCTGCACTTCATAAAACCTGCACAGAAGAAGAATGGGTACAAAAACACAGTTAAAACAAACAATGTGAAACCTATAAAAATCCAATCTTTATGAACGAAGTGTAAGATTTTTACTTGGATCAGCATCGATGATCATGGCAGTTCCCCCGAACCCGCAACTCCCGCCGCTCCTCTTGTTCTTCTGCCAGTAGCTATTGAAAGCATAGGAAGCGTGAGCGATCACGGTGTCGGGGTTGTAGCAGCTCCCATCGGGCTGAATCTCGCCGCAATCGGCCCCGCCTTCACCGCAGGCGAAATCTAGGGATTCTTGAAGCGTATCGACTGGAACACTTGGTTTCGCCACACACCAGAGCTTCCCTTCGCCGACCACAACCGGAGCAGGCGCAGGAGACGGGTTGCAAGGCGGCAAGTGGAAGCCGCTGAATGGGGGCGGAGCAGGGAAGAAAACAGGAGGTTCAATAGGGGAGGCTGAGCCGATCAATGGAGGGAGAGGCGCTTTGGCTATCTTTGCAGGGTAGGAGGTGTGTATTGGCGACGATAAAGGGGACAGCTCCGGCAATGGAGTCGGCCGAGCTGGGTAGGGGTCCACGAAAGATGAGAGCTTTCTATGCTTTCGGACATGGAGGATCACCTTAATGTCAAAAGATCCAAACTTTTTCAACAGATGAGCCTCGGTGGAGGTTTCTGAAGCCAAGAAGGAGGAATTTGTGGCCTGTATGAACTCAAGGAGAGGCCTCATGAGGTCATCGGCCATGAGGGATTGAGGGTTGTTCAGGCAGTGTGAGGACACGGAGGGGGAGAGCTTGATTTCGTTCTGTAAACCCCATCTGGTGAGGGAGTAATGGAGGTTCTTCAAACAGGGTAAGACGAGCTTGGTGTGGGAACAGTGCAAGTTGTGGCCAACTGCAATGTGGGTGATTCTAGAAGCCGGGTAATGGGAGAGGACATGGGCTCTGAGCCATGTTTCGGCCTCTAGAACACTGGCGGAGACCGATTTGAGGGTTTGGGGAGGAAGGGGAACAGCAATTTCATTTGGGGATGACAGTGTTAACAGCTCCACGGATTCTTCAATTAGGGCACCTGCGGATACAAACAAAGAGAAAGTGGTTACATTGGGGATATTAGAGTAAAATGAACACATCTTTTGCAGTGGGGAATTGAGGATGGAGGTTTACCTGATAAACCCAGAGAACAGAGGATGATGAGGGCGAACGCCCCTGTCATTTTGAGCATCAATGGAGGGGGGGTTTGTGTTGAGGGAGAGGAGAGGATGAAGAGAAAGGGGTTTCTTTTCACAGTGGGTGAGTCAATCGGTAGGTGGAGTGGAGGCGACACAATCTGCGAGGGGTCTGAAAAGACTCTGTTTTATCTCTGCGTTGGGAGACGGACAATTTGCAGGGATGTCCTTTCTTGTAGATTTAACGCACCAGGGGAGGATGGTGAAAATTGAGCGGTAAAAAATAAAATGGTGGAAAACAGAAGAAAGGGGTGAAAATGGAGGTAAAAGTGGGTAAAGTTTGTATTTTTCCTCCAACGGTCATCAAATGTTAAGAGATGATCAAACAAAAAGGCAAACTGTTTACCCAAAGAAAAAAAAGGCAAACTTTACAAAATCAACCCTTATTTTTGGTATACAAAAATCACCCGTTATTTGCCATATTTTGCATAAAAGCACCCGTTTTTTTTTTTGTCAAACCTTGAATAAACCATTCTTTATTTTAAACCATGCAAAATCCTAAATTATTTTGATATATAATTAATAATTAAAGTTTTTATAATATAACACAAACCATAAATTACAAGGTGTTATTATATTTACAAAAAGCTCTCTCTTTTCTCTAACTTTCTAGAGAGAGAGGGGGTTATGGAACTCCCCTCGGGTTTAAACCTTCGGTCCACCTTCTCGGGTCGCCGGCGTGAAGACCTCCGTCAAGGAGCTTGGAGCCTCTTTCTTTCACAACCCACCATAGTCGATCAACTTGCTCTATTTTCATGGGGCTTTTGTTAATCTATAGTTGTGGATCTCATATCCCTCTCCATTCTCAACAAATTCGAGCGTCTAGGCTTTCAATTTTCGGATCTTGGTTTTGTTTCCAGTTGAAATCGACATTGACTCTGTTCTAGGTAGTCGACCTTGGGTTCCGGTCTCCAACCGGTGGCGCTAGCCTCTTCCGCTTCTCCTAACCATCCACTCCTCCTTCGATCTCCGATTTGGCCCTTTTCATCTCGGCGGCCAGATCTCCTAAATCTCCCCGTCTCACCTCCGATTTGGCCCGGCCTCACGCCGCCAGTCCTGGTCCGCTGCTGGTCTCCCGTCGGTCGTCGGTCGTTGTTCGGTTGGTGCTCACGTCCCTTGGCTTGTTTGCTCTTCAGCCTTGCGTTGTACGGTTTGGCTGATGCTTACACGCCAAGCCTAGTACCAAAAAAAAAAATTGGAAAAAGAGTGTAAAACCGACTGGCTTTGCCATGGTTTTCCTTGCGGAGCACGGGTTGCGGTCAATTCCGGATTTTCCGCTACCACTTGCTACTCCATAGTGTCTTGCAAGGCACGGACCAATTAATTAAAAAATGGCTATATATATTTCTATATATATTAATTTAATAGTAATCCTTTTTACATATATCTAAGTTATTTTTAGATATATATAAAATAAATAAAGCCGTCCGAATGGTCTTAATTCAAATCCCGAAAGGGCCTAAAAATCCCGAAAGGGTTTTTAGGTGCGTTGTACTTTGGTGGTTCTCAGCTACTCTTTTGGTTGGTCTCGACGGTCCTTTTCTTAGTTGGGGCTCTGGCGTCTTGGAGTCGGGTCTGGATGGGGTCGAGGCGGTGTGTATCGAGGCGTCTCTGTAATCCGGAAATTTCCTTGGAGGTTCGTCTTCACTGCCCACAGGGACTCCTGATGTACCGCTGGCCAGCGGTGTCGTTGCTTGGTGGCGCTTGGCTTCAGTTCGTAGTCTATGTTGTCCTCAATGTTTTGGATTAGGTTTGCTAGGTCGTCCGATTTTGTTTGCTTGTTCTGCCTAGTTTGCACCTTTTTTATTATCTTTGTATGTTTTGACGGTTCGCCGTCTGCTGACTTTGTCGGCCTCTCGAGGTGTCAGACCTGTCTGACCCTCGAATTATTACCTTATCAAAAAAAAAAAAAAACCCATAAATTTCACATGAATATTGATACATATGATAATGTCATTTTCAAAACCTTTGCAAAGATTAACTCGAGTTCGGAAAAAGTATAACAAACTTGAATATAATTATACTGTAGCTAATTACTCCCTCCGTTCCAAAATACATGGGTTTTTAGTTTTCGGCACGCTTTTTAAGGAGCGGAAAACTCTATGAAATATTATTTTTTTAATTAAATTTTTTATATAATTTGATACTTATTAGTAATAAGTATCAAATGATATAAAAAATTTGATTAAAAAAATAATATTTCATAGAGTTTTTCGCTCCTTAAAAAACGTGTCAAAAAAGAAAAGCCCATGTATTTTGGAACGGAGGTAGTAATTAATTTCTCATACCATGACACATGCTTTTATACTTTCTCCGTCAATTATACCATACTGTATTATTTTAGAAAAGAAATTAAATAAAACAAAATATATTTATACCTTTACCCGTAATTATTATCAGATTTTGTGAAGTGTTTTTGGAAAAAATTTGGCGTAATTTGAGATTTGTTTGAAGCTGGTTATTTGGTTGGACTTGGACCACTGTGCTGAATAGAACGTTGTAAACAGAGAGGCACAGTAATAGGTCATAGTCAAAACTCAAAACTAGTCTTGTATAACTCCGTAGTATCAAAGATCTCATACATCACTACATGCTTCACTTCCTACAACACAAAAATATTTTAATATTTATTTTATCTTAAAAAAATTTATAAAATTTATATTTATGTTACTAACATCCATTTTTATATATTTAAAAAATTATATTTTAAAAAATCATGTTTTGCAATTTTTAAAAATTAAAAAGGCAATATTTAACAAATTATAATTATTAAAAATTTCAAAACATGATTTTTCAAAATAAAATTTTATGAATATATAAAAATAGATGTTAGTAATATAAATATATATTTTTAATTTTTTTTAAGATTAAATAAATCTCAAAATGTTTTTGTGTTGTAGGAAGTGGAGTATGTAGTGATGTAGGAGATCTTTATTGCCGTAGTATATGTAGGTAGGACTGATGAGTTCCAGTGGACGACGTCGTATTGGGGTGTTAAAGAAATAACCTAGTTTCAACGCATATTTCCTTGGTTTTGTGATTTGGGAATTGATGCAAAATCCAAAGTCATACTCATACTCATAGGGTACCGCTCTTATTCATGCTTGGACCGACTTGTGACTAGTGCCGGCATCCATGCAACTTGCAACTGTGCCACCATTTTATTTAAACAAGGCAATGATTTTTTTTAAGTTTTAAATGGTTGAGTGTTTGATATGGGTATTAGATATGTGGTGTGTATGGCACCAATTTTTAACTCTTAAAATTAAGAGATTTTTTGCGGTTAAAAAAAAAAACTATTTATATGTGTGTATGGAAATAACAAATGAGCATTAAAATTTGTGTTTAAAAATAAGCTACTATAGCTTGGGTATGTATGGATGTACTTTTTAACTAGTTAAAAAAATAAGTAGAATGAGTTGTTTATTTTTTTAACTAGCTAAAGAGTGTATGGACACCAAAAAATTGGAGAAATGGTTAAAATTATGAGTTAAAAAAAAACTATTTGAGGGAGCTTATTTGGGGTTTATTTTATTTATTTGGTTTGAAAGTACCACAATACCCCTAATTACAACCAAATAAACTCCACTTTTTACAAATAAACTGTTTATCGTCTCATACCGAGTTTATATTTTTTCATAAATTTTTAACTACTTTTACCAACAGTCTATAAATTTTTACCCTGTTTATAATTTTAGTCAGTTTATTAATCCCGTCCCATACGACCCCCTTGTTTTGGTGTTTATTTGTTTATTTGGTTTGAAAGTACCATAACACCCTTAATAATAATCAAATAAACATCACTATTTTTTACAAATAAACACTTTTTCGTCACATACGGAGTTTATATTTTTTCATAAACTTTTAAATACTTTTACCAACAGTTTATAAATTTTAACCTGTTTATAATTTTAGTCAGTTTATTAACCCCGTCCCATATATACGAACTCATGGACATGATATAAAAATTTAAAACGTGCATAATTTCTTATCTAATTGTTTAATTCAGTAATATAGCCACTTGTTTCGAAGTTGGTGAGCTGGATTAAATTATCAACACGTCAAGTTAAGTAAAATATAAAAGTATCGTGGTTTATTAAAAGACATTTCGAATAATTAATTTGTGTTTAATTTTCAAACGTTCATAACTTTTTACTCGAGTATCAGATTAAGATTTATAATATATCAAAATGAAGTTATCAATGAGAAAAACAAGTACAGACAACTTCTCGGGTGAATGGAGAGGCGAATGCTCCCCCTTTCCCCTCCCCGACTCCACCTATGCCAAACATCATGATACATTAGCCCCTGCCGGCAAGAGCCACACACCGGGTAAACCGGCTTGCGTCGACCAGCTCGACCCATTGGTAAGGAGCAAGGCAAACCTTGGATTTTCACCCAAGGAAAGGGACGGAGGCATGGATCGAACCAGAGACCTCTTGACTTCCCCCCTTGCTCCCTATCGGTGAGCCACCCCGAATGGGACTTGCTTAGGCCTGAGCATGGGCGGGCTTGGGTCGGGCCTATAAGAATATATTGACCCATTTTAGCGGGTCGGGATTGGGCTAGGCCCGGTTTTTAAGCCAACTCTCTTGCCCAAGCCCGACCACATGGGCGAGCCGGGTAGCCCACCGGGCCGCCCATTATAATTTTGTAAAATATTATTTTTATTTAATTATTTTTGCGTTTGATCTTAAACTACACAAATGTGTTAAGTGTCTCAAAAGATTGAAATTTTATACGTAGTACAAAACAAAGGTATACAAGTTACACAAATGGGAAATTACACACTATAATCTTTATGTAGGTTCATTTCAATGAAAAAATCTTGAAAATAATATATTTATTACTATTGTATTTCTTAATTTATATACGATGTAAATACTATTAGTATTTATAAAGTAATAGATGTAAAAGTTTAGATATTATCTAATCAATATATATACTCCATAGTATTTTAATACAAATATATAAAAATTAATATAAGTAATATATATAGGCCCGACCCGCTTGGGCTTAACCCTTAGCTCAAGTCCGGCCCTATGGGCCAACTGGGCCGGGTATGTTGGCCCGTTTGGGCCAATTGCCTTATCCAAACCCGCATATTTTACATGGCAGGTTGGACGGACCGGGCGGGTTAGCCCATGTCTGCTCAGGTCTTTTGCTAAACGTCCTCTAAGAAATACTTATAAGCGAGAGAATATAATACTTTGTTAGGCAGGCTTAAAAAAATGTTCATTTTTTCTTTTATATATATATATATATATGCACGAATCAACACTAATGTATCTAAACAGAATTTAACCGGAAATCAGTGATAATGAGGCCCAATGTCATCTTCCAAAAAGCCCAAGCCCATTTAGTATCTATTTCATTTTCACCCATATCCATCACCAAATTCACCATGTTGTATTGTTGTGCGATGTAATCCCGGCGACATGGCATATCAGACTACAAGTTTTGAGATGTATTCCTAAACACGAATCTTCTTCAATGTCATAACCTCATGTGGCTCAGTCAACTATTGACATGGTATCGATGCTAGATTTTACTGGGTAGTAGAAAGGGGCTCATGTCACGATTCTAGTAGAAATGAATTAAAAATTGTTAAATCGACTGGGCCCGATGGGGTCAAGACGCTAGAGGGGAAGATCGTGTGTGCGGGCTCACATATGGGAGACACGAACAACATATAAACTCAAACGGGGTTCCATCTCAAAACCAATTGGCAATGAGAGGATTAGCCCTTCAACCTTATATGTTGTTCAAGCATTCTTTAGATTACCGATATGGGACAACAACATTCCAACAAAAATAAATAAATAAATAAACTTTGTCCAGGTCAATCGATTCAACCACTTTATATCTAAGGGTGTGTTTGACAAAATGGTAGCTGTTGGAGTAGCTGAAGCTGATGAAGTAACTGAAGTTGTTTGATTATTTGTGATACACATAGGTTAATAAATTAGTATAGTGTTTGGTAACCCTAACTGTTATGGTAGCTGATAAAAACCCGTGAATAAAAAACCAAAAACACCGAAAAGCTTGGGTGAGTAGCCGTTGAAAACTTGGATTTCAAAAGATAATTAAACTAAAATCTTATATTTATTTTATTTAAAACTATATAATATTAAAATCATAAGCTTCGGAAAATTACTTACTTTTACCAAACGGAGCCTAAAGTGGATACTATATGACTCATTTAAAGGATTAATCCTCGATCACCAACAAGCGAATATTCTGATCAATATAAACTCTTAGATTTGTAGCTTGTAGGTCGTAATCACCCTCACGGAGGGAGTATATTTTTTTATTTTTTTTTGTTAAGGAAATAATTCGAGGTCGGACAGGCCAGGACCTCGAGAGGCCGACAAAGTCCATACAATAACGAAATAGAAAACCATTAAAATACTCATTAAAAATACTCACTTTAAAATACTCATTAAAAATCATTTTTCAATTAAAAAAAAGTGTAAAATCTCAATTGGGATCAACTTTCCTGTCCCAAAACCCCCTATCTCCTCTCTATCCACCCTCACAAATAACACATATTCCACATATTTTTATTATTTTTTTGTAATTTTAATCATTTTTGTTTTGTTACAAAAATAAAATTAGTACCCCGGATATAAAGTGCGAAAAAATGTCTATATATAACTTTCCCCACAAGGAGATGATAGGCAAATTAGTTATAGGGGTCTTCACTACTACTAAAATCTAACCTAAAACATTGAAGAACTTTAACCAAACATGTGCTGTGTATTTTTGTTTAAAAGCTTTCCATGGTGAAATTAGTAAGATAAGAGGAATTACAAGTTTACAACCACCGTCGGTGGAATGCACAGAGAATATTTTTGGGGGTTAATATTTTTTTTTATTTTTAATATATATAATTTGTGTGATAATTGTCTCTTTTTGCATTTTATATTAATATGTTTAGTGATGGTGTGATTGTCTGTTTGTTTACTTTGTTGGAGGGAAATGGGCGTGCAGAATTGAACAACATAGTTTGGTATTGCATAATCGATAGGCCGACGAATCAACAAATGAAAATCATTTAAAATGCATAATACAAACAAAACTAGGTGCAATGAAAAGAAGCAGAAACAACTCTACAATAAAGACAACCTAAGCATAACTACTCCCAAAAGGTTGAGGACGCCAACGAATAACGAAGTTAAGGACCACTGAACAATAGCACCGCGGGCCAACGGTACTGCAGGAAGCTAACTCTTGTGGGTAGTGCGGATGTAACTCCAAGGAAGCTCCAACTCCCGGATAAGCAGTCGCCCTCAATGCACCACCTCGACCTCAGCCAGTCCCGACTCCGGACTCCACGACCCCAACCAAGCAGAAGAACCCCTAGAGACGTCGGATGCAGAGTCTCACACCACTTGTTCAAAAGTGCCAATAAAGTTATTTCCAGGCTAGCTCTTTCGGGATTTGTACAACCCTTTCAAGAGTTTAAATCAATCCTTCTCGGGATTTTGTTCCAACCCTTTCAGGTGAATTTACTAGTGTATGTGTGTGCGTGCGTGTAGACATTACATACACACACACACACACACACATACAGACATACACACACACACACTATTTCAATTTATGTTTTTTTTTAAAAATGTTCTGGGCTGCCTCGGGTCCAAGGAAGATATTGTTGGAAATGCAACTAGCCCGGTCAAGGACGATATCGGCACTGGTGCCGCGCCACTGTCCGAACAGACGACGAGCAGCAACCAGTCGACGTCGTCGAGGCCTGAAACTTGGTGACACTAGGCGGTCGAAGCTGAGGAAGTAGCAAGGGGGGTTCAGGAGGCGCGAGACACCATGGGGTTCAATTCGAAGGCAAACGACGAACGAGAAAACGATCGTCGAAAGGATTGTTGGAGGGAACAACATCGAGCACCCGACCGGAGCAAACTAGAGCGAGCGCGAAGATTGAGGAGAAGCGAGGACCGAGGAGAGAAGAAGACTCTTCCCACGGGCCAACGAGAGAAGCGAGGACTGAGGAGAGAAGAAGAAGACTCTTGCCACGGTCCCGGATATGGCTTCAGATGGAGTGAGCGCGAAGAGGCCAGAGGATCACAAGCACACACGAGTCTGAGGATTGAAAAAATTGTGTCTGGTTGAAACGAATCAAACATGGAAGGAGATGAATTTGGGAGTAAGGAACGAAAATCAACAAATTAAAGCCCCATCTTCATTTTGGTTTTGATTAGACTACGAAGATGAGCATTCGGAAAGGGGTTTTTCAACACCACGTTCAACCATGATGAATCACGCCAAAACACTATATTGAAGTTGCCGTAGCGGGTTGGAGGAAGCCGAAGCAGGATTAAAAAGGCCGAAGACGGGGTGGGACGGCCGAATTCGGTTTAGGGCTCCATCTCTCTAGAAAAGTAGAGAGAGCAATCTATCTACTACTGCATACCATATGTTGTCCAGTGTGGTTCTCATGTAACCCACGATGCACCACAAAATTAATTAGGATATATTTTACTTTAATTTTTTTTTAAATTATATTTGTATTGTATACACTTATATTTACATGTCCATAAAAGTTTATTATGAAAAAATATGTTTTAAAAATATATAATTAAAAGAAAGATTATGTTAGTTAATATTTTATAAAACAAAATTTTTCATGATATAAATATTTAAATATAAGGGTATGAAATACAAATATTTGTTTCATTTTTTTTGAATCAATTTTATAAAGTTTTTGATGTACCGTGTGTTGCATCCGTATATTGTCATTTTGTCTGGAGATTGCATTCCCATTAAGCAAAGTTTGATTCTTCACTTTGGCCCTTCCCATACTCTTCCATTTTGTCTTTTCCTTCCTTTTCATCAATATTTCCATGTGCCCATAAAATTTGTTTTTTTTTTTTTTCCCTCAAATGATTCATATACTTGGTCTATTTTAAAATTTTAGAGTTAGTAGAACGAATGCTAATACTATATACAGAGTATATAGTTTTATCTCTCTTTTGATTGTAATATTAATTTTTAGAAAAGGGGTAACTGGTCCTATATGATATATGTATCTTTTTTCTTATACAGACAATAATTCGGATAGGGCTAGAGTTAGACCTTGCTACTTCACCATCCAATAATGTTCTACAGATGAGGATGTTGAATTTTCTATTTGTCCGGAGATCTGGCACGTAATGGGTCTGAAAGCACCGAGCGATAAGATTTGCACATCTGTTGACTTCACAGAAGACACATGAGAAGGACACCGCCTCAAAGTGCTTAAGGATGAAAAAAATATCGATGACGAGCATCTCAATCTCCCACGGACAAGACCAACATCCCTTCAAAGCATATGATATATTTATCTACATGCTACCCTACAAAAGGGTAACGCCTATAATTATTAAAAGCACACAACAGATAAGACCAACGGCCGAGGTGTTGTAGAGACCGTATACTCCCCCTCCCCCCATTTCTCACGTCATGACATCCTTTTACCTTCTTCCATAGATTTTTGTTTATTACTAGTGTAATACCCGTGCCTTGAAGGCACGGGAGCTTGATCCATTTTAATTTGAACATCATTTTATATATCTATATAATACTATATTGATATATATATATATATATATATACACACACACACGTGTTTACAACAAAAATATGTATAAAATATTTTTTTTATAATTTATAAATTAGTTGGAAAGAGATACGATACAAATTTTGAAAATGATTTAATAAGGTAAAGTAGTAATAATACTCAAACACACCATCTAATATAATTTGAAATAAATATATAATTATTATCATTAGCATAGATCTAAAAAAGTAAAATATAAGCTCCCGTACAAATATTAAAAAATCATAAGCACATGATTGTGTGAATAATTTTGAAGTTAAATATGTAGATGTACATAACTTATTGATTATTTTCATGAGAAAGATGGTTAGAAAGATAGAGAAATTAATAGTGAAAATAAAGGTAAGATGGTAAAAAAAAGATCCTTAAAGGTAGAAAAGTGATCTAAGAAGCCTCATCCAAGATGTAAAATAAGCATTAGTAATGCTTGTGAGTCTTAAAATATTATTTATTTTTCGATAGTCACTTAAGATGTCTAAAATAATTAAATTATAAAATAACATTTATTTGGCTCTAATTGATTTTTATAATTAATTTTTGAAATCGAATATTTACAAATTGATTATTACATGTTCGTTGTATGTAGACATTGTGGGGAATATTGCAATCGTTTAAAAATGATAAATCAACAATTTCAATATCCAAGAATAAAATCAGCCAAGAATTGACGAATGTTCAATGTACGTAGACGATTAAAATAGATCACAAATTGACATACAACATATCAAATTAAATAATATTTTAGTATAAAAATAGGAAACAAATATGTTTAAAATAGAAAACAGATATTTTAAAATTTCAGCAATAATATTGACCAATAAGAAAATACCATCTGAATAAAAAATTCAAGTTTAATTGTGAGCGTGACACATCAGCAATATAACCGAAAAGAGATTGCAATCGGGAAAAAAAAATGGAAACATGTCTCAATATTTACGATAATATAACCGAAAATGAAAAAAAAGGAATGGATTTAAATCATATTTAAAATAGGAAACAAATATTTTAAAGTTTCCATAATAATATTGACCAATAAGAAAATCTCATTTGAATAAAAAATTCAACTTTAATTGTGGGCGTGACACGTCACCAAAATGCTAGCAGAATTAGTAATATTAATAGATAGATAGATAGATAGATACTTGTTATTTTACGTTTTTTTTTTCCTATGATTATATGTTGGTGTCTGGGCCACTAGAAAACACTCTCTCGACACTGTCGGGAAAGAATGTGTACAACTTGGCTCCCCTAGACCCTGCCCTAGCGGAAAAACTGGGAATGTTGTTGTCGTTGGATATATAAGACCAACATCCCTTTAAAGCTCGGCTAGGGATCAACTCGAAAAAAACTCGACCCGAGCTCATTTACTTACCTAAATAAGCCGAGTCTGAACAAAATTTTAAGCTCGGTTGAAAGCTTAGCTCGTTCGATATAAGCTCGAATTTTATGGAATTTCTAAAATTTCCTTCAAGGTAATATACTATGATCAAGTAGAACTGGTTAAAGCTTGAAAAAAAACTCGGCCCGAACTCGTTAATTTCCTATATAAACAGGCCAAGCTTGATCAAGAAAAAAAAAAACTCGTTTAAAAATTGGGTTCGACTTAGCTCGAACTCGTTTAACAAACGAACTAAGCTTGAACCTGTCAAGCTCGGCTCGTTCGACTCGAATAACGCAGGTAGAATATATACATCTTACGCTTATTTAAAATATACTGAATTATCCATTTTGTTATATATATATATAATAAACTACACTATATGTAGTAGCTAGGTGTTATTGTCTTTTTTAATTAATCTTAAGTAATTTAGTAGATTAAAAAAATACGATAGTTGTTAACGGGGATGGTGCAACTATACTTTGTCTTATCCTCGATCACTAAATTAAGAATTTGAAGATATTGATTATAAAAATAGGGTTTGTCCATTTGTAGATTTTGTTAAGGTATTAGCTAGTTAGGTAGTCCGTTTATCCGCCTAGTAGGTACTGGTTGGTTAATGACATAATAGGTATAATCTTAATTGAATAATAACTATACAACCCGGAAAACTGTTAAGTTAGTGTCGATAAGTTATTTTCAGACAAAAATATTTATTGATTTTTTAAAATCAGTGTTGAAATTGTGTATTTAGAACAAAAAATGATCGAATAAATATCAAACCGGGTATAATAATCAACTATCTAATTATATATATAAATGGATTTGATAGTTGTGTTGCTGATCAGATAATGTTGACTTCGTCCGTCGTTTACGTCCTCATCTCGTTTGGTTTAGTTGTGTTTAATTTCGCTTTTGTAGGGTATTATCGCCTATATTTTGCAACATCTTTATTTTTGTGTTTGTATAGATAGTTTTTCGTCTGCCGATTTGTCGACCTTCGAGATTCAGATTTATCTGATCTCGAATTTTTATCTAATTAAAAAAAAAATCAACTATCCAATTATAGAAAGCAGTAGTCGGTAGAGGGGTGGGCCGTGGTCGGCCTGCTGCTGCCTAGCTTAATTTAGCATTGGGCGACGAAAGAGATTATTAGGAAATTGCTAGTCTAGCACAAATATTACAGTTAATTGCAAATAGTGGAACAAACTTCATAAATTTAAAAAGGAATTATACAAAATATATTTTGGGTTGTTGACTTGTTGGTATCACCAAATATAAGGTTTTCTCTATCATATTTAGACAAAAATATTCTTTTACATATAAATATAAAAAAAATTAGTCTGATAATTTTTGTTTTTCTTAATTTTTTCTATTGAAAATGAAATTTTGCTTTTCTTAGTTTACTTTAGTAAAAATGAGTAAATGACTAATAAAATAAAAAAAATTATGGTTTTTCCATCATAGTTAAACAAAAACATTCTTTTACATATATAACGTCGACCTAAACAAAATTCTGGATTTACCACTACCCATTGGCTGAGATATCTCAATCCGTAGTGAGTTAAACCCGTCGACACATAATCAAGGCGCGATCGATACTTGAATGGGACCAAACACCCCTTATTTTGTAACACGACTATACAACGCTAGCTAGCATTTCCTAGCAACCTTGTCAATTATATATTTATTTAATTTCAGTCTTTCTATCATATGATCCAACAATATAGGATAAGAGTTTCTTTCCTTATATATCAAAAATATATAAAATAAGAATTTTAATTGAGAAAGATTTTCTTCTTCACTCTAAGAAAATAATATTAAAAAATGTTAAATAATTTAAATTTGGAGTTCGAATTGAGTTTGATTTATCCTGTATAACAAGGGCGACGACAGGTGGGCGACCAAGTTCGCATTAGTGGGCAAATCAAATGTGGTCAAAGAAGAGGAAATCAAATCTGGATCCACAATAGGAATATTATTAATTAAATAAAGTACTTACGTAGATCAATAGATCGTATAAATGGTATAATATATAATGTTGTTATATATATATATAAGCTGCAACCTTGGCTTCATCACTTCCATAGTTTCATTTCATTCACCCTTTCGATCACATTTAAAATTTAATATGAAAAATTAATTGAGAAAGTAGCAAGATTCGTCCTCACCTCCCACGTGCCATTCCAAACGCATGCATGCTAGCTAGTCACCCTAACTTCAAGTTATACTAATTGGCTCCCTGGTTTAACCGATTTTGGAAAACTCTTTCAGGTAAATAGACCAATACATAAAAGGTGAGATCAGGGGTGGAGGTAGAAAAAAATTCATGGAGGGCTCAACTATATTTTCGAGTTTTTTTTTTAATGATATATATATAAGATACAATCTTTATTGTAAAAATATAGTAGAAAACACATTAAATTTATGATTTAAATTGCTATTTTAAGTGTAAAAAGCTAAAAGAAGAAAAAAATCCAATAAATGAAGCTATAGTAAATTGAACTCAAGACTTCATTGTTCAAGTTCCCACCTCATGGCTCATACCAACTAAGTTAAGCACACTAGCTTATTGATCTATTACTTTTTTTAATTGTTTTTACCCCTTAAGTTATCAAAAATTACAAAAAAAAATATATTTTTAATTATTGTTTTTAGGTTTTCCTCCGGCTCAGGGGCCGTCGAGCCACCGCATGCCCCCCTCCCTCCGCCCCTGGGTGAGATCAAACTCATGGTATCATGTATGAAAGGAAACCGTATACTTAAAATGACCCATATACCCACCAGAAACACAAAATAATATAACCTTTCCAAACAAGACTAACTCTCTAAACCACCAAAGCAAAAACTCTTCGTCTTATAAAAGCTAGCGAAGCATGGTGTGTTGGTTGAAAACTCTTCATCCTTAGAATATGTCCAACTATATATTTCTCTAAAATAAATAATTAGAAGTTAAATATTCTAAGTATTTTGTGGTCCAATTCTAAAAGTTTCTCCATATATTAGAGAGTTTTCTCTAAATTGAAGAAAAGATCTCCATATTTTATCTTTATTCTCTGCTTTGGAGAAAGTAATGGAGAAACCGTTGGACTAAAAACCATCACAACATTCTCCAAAAATTCAAGATGAGAATCTGTTGGGGTACGTTGCTCTTAATAAAAGATTTAGAATTTAAGTTCAAAAAATATAATACTTTCTTATGAGAATACTTTAATTAATCCTCTTATTTGGTCTTCTCCGTACGAGATAGACTATACCACTGGTTTCGACCAAAAGAAAACCCCAAAATAAGACTAATGCATTGATTATTTAACTGGGAAGGTAAATTGTCAGCTGAAAAACAAAAGTAACAAGTGTTGGGGCGCATCTGAGCAAGTCCATGAGCTGCATGGTTCTTCTCTCTTCTCACAAAGCTCCACCTGCAGGTATGGAACTCTCTGCTTCGCCTTTCCAGCTCAGCCAACAGCACTCGAGCCACACCATTCGGTCTTCGCCCGTCTCATGTGATGCACCAGCCGATTGCAGTCAGTCTCTATCACTATCCGATGTGCCTCTCTCTCCTTCGCCATCCTTACTGCCCAGATGGCAGCCTCAATCTTAGCCACAAATGGGTCTGATCCCCTCCGTATAGAACTCGCCGCTGCCCATTCTAGCTCTCCTTCAGAGTCTCTCGCTATCATTCCCACTCCACATCCCTTGTCTTCTGAAGCCAATGCATCGCAATTGATTTTAAAAAAGCCCACCTCTGGTAGCCTCCATCTCGCATGGCCTTCCCCCTCCTCATCATTGATGCCTAGGTTCGACACTCCCCCCCCTCCATCTACTCGCATGGCGAGCTCCTTTGCTTCCTCTACAATTCGAATCGGTTCCACCCAAACCCCCTCGAACACTCTCCGGTTCCGAGCATGCCATATCCCATTTGCAACATATGCCCACAACCGCTTACTCTCCTCAGCCATTCTGTCTGTCACTGCATCAGCCCACATGAGGAAGTCATTGTGTCGTTTACCCGTATGCGTCAGCTCTGGAGTGAGTCTCCATGCCTCTCGAGCTAACCGACACTCGAACAAGACATGCATAGTTGTCTCCTCTCTCCCATACACATCACAAAATGGGTCCACTCCAACTCTCCTCTTCCATAAGGAATTCTTGCAGGGAAGAATCCCTTTGGCCGCTCGCCATAAGAAGTTTCGAACGCGGGGAACAACCTTGAGCTTCCACACTTTCTTCCAAATTCTGACCTCCGTTATGCGAAGTTTCAGCCTCCATCCTTTCCCTCTCAGCCTTCTGAATTGCCAAATGGTATGCCGACCTAACACTAAAGTTGCCATCCTTTGTATAGTACCATACGATTGAGAGTCTTCTACTGCCGGGTCGATCAAATGAATTCTCAAGATAGCATCAGCATCATATGGAACAAAAGCAGCCCTCACAGCCACCTCATCCCAGCAACCTCTCTCCCAGTCGATGAAGTTAATCCCCCACTCTAGTAGAAGGATCCCTTCCTACCGGGTTAGCCACCACTCTGAAGGAAGTTGGTCTAGGGATCCACTTATCTCTACCTTTTTGGGTTGTTGAATGTGTGTACATGGACGCACCTTAGAATCAAATTTTAATTTATTGATTATTTACACATGTTTTAAAAATAATATAAACTATATAAAATATTATTTTTATAATATATAATTCGAAAATTGTTACTATTTGAATTTATTTCATGCTTTCAAAACTATACATAAATGCCTCAAAAGTATGGTTTACTTATTTGAATTTGTTTCATCCGATTTGTCTTTTAAATAACAAAAAATTTTGACCATTACATGTGGTTGATCTAGTCGATAAGGATTCATATTGTCAGGTCTTTAATGATAAAATTCATATTAATAGGTGAGAGACAAGATTTAACCACAAAGTTGGATTAGATATAGGCCAAACTGCCAAATAGGGACGAAAAACCCCACCTCATATATATAGATTGGTATTAAAAAAAAATCAAAAGTTTTACATTAAAGTACCACACTGTTATAAAAGTGGTTTTATGTTGGTTTAAAAATTAATTCAATGTGACAAATAAATACATTTTTTCATCGGTTTTATGATTTGCCTAAAAATTAAATCGGTTTATTTTTTAATTTAAAAGGGGTTTTCATTTTCTACAATTTGTATATTAAAAAAATAAAAATCAATTTCACAAATTTACAAACCTACATATGAACAAAAATTAACATATATATATTGCATCATTTCTTATTGAAATTTGAAACAAATCAACTTCAAACACATGAAAAATAGAAATCTAAACCCAAAATAAGGAAAATACAAGCTCCAAGTTATTAGAAGAGCTATTTTTCCATATAAGGAATGAAACTTGAGAAATGTCTAGCAATAATGCAATCTTATAGTACTAGCTTCAAGCTAAGTTAAGTTGAATAGTTTTGAAGAAGTCCCACCCCTCCTTTCAAATAGAGCCATTTTATAAATAAATAAAAAAATTATTGTTGTAGAGTAAAATTGCCTCATTTTATTTATATTATAAAAAATACAATAATTAACGACACCGTTATAACTAAAATGTCATTGTTAGAACTAAATGATATTGTTAATTTTGAACTAGAACGTTGTTTATTCGTCAAAATAAAGAAAAAACTATATCAAACATTAACTAAATTGAAATTTGCCCCTATAATTAGTATGAAATTATTTTAAAAAATTAGTAAAATAGTTGATATTTTATGTAGTTTTTTTTTTGCCTTTAAAAAAAATATTAAAGTAAAACAATAAGTTTTTTGAGATAGAGGTAGATTATTAAATATTAATTTTTGAAAATTATTTCATAATATACCTTACATTTTCCTCTTTTTTTTTTCAATTTTTGTTGATATCTTACATTTTCTATTTACATCAAGTTTTGAGACAAATGAAAAATATTAATTTTTGAAAAATGTGCAAAATATTTTTCTTGATAAAAACATTTTTTTTCCAATGAGAAAAAAAAAAGGAGAGAGAAAGAGAGAGGAGATCCCAAAGCCAAAAGGGCCCATAAAAAAAAGCAAAAGCACTAAACCATAGTACGGGCATCATCACAATCACACCCACCCACAAGCCACCACTGCCACACCGCCACCGCCCCAATCTCTCTACATCTTCCTCCCAAGCTATCAAACTTCTCACCACTCCACACATAAAGAATATATACACCCCACCAAAACTCAAAAACAAAACCAAAATTAATATAAAAAAAACCCAAAAAAAATAAAAAATCATGAGAGGTGAAATGGATTGGCATACACAAAAAAACACCACCATAGGCATAAGAGAGAGCCATCACTCCTATCCCCATTCATCATGACTCATCTTCACTCCGTCATCATCGTCCTCGTCCTCTTCCTTGTCCTCGTCGTCGCGATCACACCACTAGCGGTGATCGGATTTGAAATCCGATCGCCGCCCTCTGCCACTAGGCGAATCCTCCACGAGCCCCTTTTCCCGGGGACCGATTCCGGAGCTGACGTCACTCCATTGCCTCCTCCACCGCCGGTGACGGAAGTCACCGCCGATCCCGATCAGCCCTTTTTCCCGGAGATCCCTAATGGAGGTGCTGCCCAGAGTCAGGATCAAGCTCCGGCGGTGCCATCGCCTCCGCCGCCGGCACCTTCCGATGAGATAGCATCGGAGCTTCCGGCGGCGACGCAGCCGGCGAGGCCGGTGAAGAAGGCGGCGATTGCGATCTCCGTCGGGATCGTAGCTCTCGGGATGGTGTCGGCATTGGGGTTTTTTATTTACCGGCATAAGGCGAAGCGCCCCGGCGATACTCGTAAGCTGATGGGCTCCACCAATTCTCGGTCCTATGGGGACGACGATTCCTCCAGAGATCCGCCGGGGAGCTTCTTCTACGTCGGTACCGTCGATTCCTCCGTCGCTAGATCGGAGGAACCCGCCATTGCCAACTCCTCGCCTTACCACAAGCTGAATTCAGGGAAGAAATTAGATCGGTACCGGCCCAGCCCTGACTTGCAGCCCCTGCCTCCGTTGGCCAGGCACCTTCCGCCGGCGAGGAATTCGCCGACGGCCACCGTTTTTTCATCGTCGGAAGACGAGGGCGGGCGTGAGAATGCCTTCTACACGCCGTACGGATCTGGTGCCAGCTACGGCGATGGGTTCACTTCCCCTGTTTCAAAACAGAGCCGCCGGAGCAAAAAAGGCGGCTACTTGAATAACGCCGGCGGTGCTACCGGCGGATTAATGCCGTTTTCTAAGACTAATTCTTCACCTAAATCACGCTTTTCACCCTCGTCGCCCGACGTTATCAAGCACGCCATCATCCCGTCCATCAAAGCCACTCCCCCATCACCGCCTCCGCCGGGCTTGCAGCCTTTGCCGCCGGAAAAAAAGATTGGATCTTTACCCCAAATGAAGTCAATCAGCAAGCAATCTCATAACACCGCTAAGGTTTCACCTCCTCCTCCTCCACCACCACCACCACCTCCGCCGCCGCCCCCGCCACCAATGCCGGCGCCAGCGAAACTGAATAAAGCCCAGGTGATCCAGACAACGCCTGAATTGAAGGAAAGTCTGAAACCAGAGGAAGCTAAACCTAAACCCAAATCCAGTGAAGATGAAGAAAGTGGGTGCGGTTCTTCAGGGAGGTCCAATGGAGATGAAATGGAGGGGATGAAGCCCAAATTGAAGCCTCTCCATTGGGACAAAGTCAGGGCCAGTTCAGACCGAGCCACTGTGTGGGACCAGCTCAAGTCCAGCTCTTTCCAGTAAGTCTTTTCTTAGGCCCCGTTTGGTATAACTTCAGGTATCGGGATGGAATAAAAGAATCGAATCAATAAGGTATCGGGTTGGTTCAATTTCTGAACCAACCCGATACCTAACTTGAAACCAATCCAACAAATCCGTTTTTTTTTGCGATTCTCAGTGTTTCATTTCCGATTCCAGGTTGAATGAGGACATGATTGAGAGCTTGTTTGGATGCAATCCGAACAATTCGAGCACTAGTGTTAACAAAGAAGCCACTAGGAGATCAGTTCTTCCTCCTGTCGAACAAGAGAATCGGGTTTTGGATCCGAAAAAGTCACAGAACATTGCCATCCTCTTGAGAGCACTCAATGTGACTCGCGATGAGGTCTCCGATGCCCTCCTAGAAGGTATACGCTTATGTCGACTTTGACTACTAACCGAATTGTGTTTAGGGAGTTTTAAGAGCCTCCAAGTTAGATTGAATTATGTTTGTTGAATAGTTGGCCTAAGATAAAGTTATGTCCTATGAAGAACTAGTTAATAGGATTTAGTAAGTACATTATGCAAGCTATATGGTCAATGAACCCTAGCTTCACCTTTCTTACATCCTTTACTCGAATCCACCGAAAATCTTCAAGTAGTAGTAGGCAATAGAGATTGAAGCTTCCTAGACTATACCAACAAATTTGTGATGTTTGAATTTTGATCTTCCTAGACATTACCAACACATTTTTCGATTATTTTTATCATAGAGTTGAATTTAGTTGTGTGTCTTACTCTTATCATCTTTGGGTTTTTCGGAAACATTCTCTTCATAGTTAACTGGATTTAGGAAGTACATTATGTAAGCTATATGGTCAATGAGCCCTGGCTTCATCTTTCTTACATCCATTACTTGAATCCTCCGAAAATCTTCAAGTTCACATCCTACCTATAGAACATAGTCGAATTCACCGATGATCTTCATGTAGTAGTAGTCAGTGGAGATTGAAGCATCCTAGATTATACCAACAAATCTGTAATGTTTTTGAATTTTTATCTTCATACTCTTCTACATTGCCTTTGAGATGAATGTAAGTGTAACTCTCGTATCAATCTTACTCTTAAGAATAAGAAATTGAATCATCTTATATGAAATGAACCAACACTTGATCAGATTTCAAGCAAAAGATGCATTGGAATTGTGAATAAATGACCTTCTTGATACTTTACTCTTAGATTCTACATCTTGCTTGATCATAGTAAAGAGGTTTTTTTCCATGAAAACAGGCAACCAGGGTGCGCTGGGAGCGGAACTTCTGGAGACGTTGGTGAAGATGGCGCCGACCAAGGAAGAAGAAATCAAGCTAAAAGGCTACAAAGGCGACACTTCGAAACTAGGTTCAGCTGAGAAGTTCCTTATTGCAATCCTAGACATTCCATTCGCCTTTAAGCGAGTTGAAGCCATGCTGTACCGAGCAAACTTTGATGCGGATGTCAAGTACCTGAGGAACTCATTCGACACCCTAGAGGTAAGTCACAAGTTACAACTTCTTTGCCTAGAAAAAGTGTCGTTTTTCGGAGCACTGATTGGTTATAGTATCACACATTGTATAGGCTGCATCTAGTGAGTTGAAGAACAGCAGGCTGTTCCTCAAGCTCCTCGAAGCTGTTCTACGAACAGGGAACCGAATGAACGTAGGAACAAACCGCGGTGATGCTAAGGCCTTTAAGCTTGACACATTGCTTAAGCTAGTAGACATAAAGGGGACCGATGGGAAGACCACATTGCTTCATTTCGTCGTGCAAGAGATAGTCAAGTCGGAGACATCGACAGTGTCAGGGCTCAGTAGAGAGCTAGGCAGCGTAAAACGGGCAGCCGGAATGGACTCCGATGTCCTACACGGTTATGTTACAAAGCTCGAAACCGGCCTTGAGAAGGTGAAGGCGGTACTGCAGTACGAGAGGCAGGCAATGCAAGGCGGATTCTTCGAATCAATGAGAGGCTTTCTTAGGAAAGCAGAAGAAGAGATCGCGAGGATCAAAGATGTCGAAAGAAGAGCGCTGACAGTTGTTCGAGAGGTGACCGAATACTTCCATGGTAACGCGACCAAGGAAGAAGCGCACCCTTTTCGGATCTTCATGATAGTGAGGGACTTCCTCTCGACACTTGACCTCGTGTGCAAGGAAGTCGGAAGGATGCACGATAGAGCCGCGATGGGTCCAGCCAGATCCTTTCGGATGTCATCGAATGCCTCGCTCCCTGTCCTCAACCGGTATAATGTCACTCAAGACGAGAACTCGAGTGAAGAAAGCTCGTCTCCATGAAGCCAAAGCACCTAGATGAGACCTTGATCTAGAGAGTCGATGTAAATGAAACAGTTGAAGGAGGTTCATCTTCATCTGGTGTTTTTCCCCACAAACTCATAAGCATACTTATTACGGAGTATAAGTTACACAATTCTCACCACATAGGCTTAATAAAGCAACTAGGGCGGTTATTCGAGTCGAACGAATCGAGTACTGTTTTTCATATTCAGTTCATTTAGGATACGAGTAAGCTCGAGCCGACCCTAAATTTTGACTCGAGCTTAAAAATGTGCTCATACTCGGTTCATTTAGGAAATGAACGAACTCGAGCCGAGCTTTTTTCGACCTTTAAGCAGTTTTACTTGAAGAAAATTTTAAAAATTCCATAAAATTCGAGTTTATTTCGAACGAGCCGAGCTTTGGACTGAGCTTAAAAATGTGTTCATACTCGGCTCGTTTAAAAAATGAACGAGCTCGAGCTCGAGTTTTAATCGAGCGAGTACGAGTCGAATTCGAGATCCTCGTGTTCACGTAACACCCCTAAGTGCAAATGCTGATGTGAAGGAAGAACTAGATGAATTTCCATTGCAAAATGGGAAGCAAAATTACATTTAGGGGTAGGAAAAGGAATGAAAATGGTTACAAATAAATAGAATGAGGGAGCAATTTGACACTCAAATTGCAACCATGAGCTGAATCCTACACCACTTTATACTGCACTGCGTTTATCGAAACCCAGAAAGCGTGTGATGAGTTTCGAGCAGAGCTTGTAGCTGTTAGATTCTATAAATTTCAATCCCTAACTAGTTATTCGTTCTCCTGCCTTGAATCGTCAGCACTGAGCAGTTGCAAGCTGCAAAAAAGCCACTTGTGGGGGGGTCTGGATTGTTATGATGAATCAATCATACTGGAATTTTCTTCAAGATGATGGAAACCGGCATGCCTATGAAGCCGATACAGATGCTTGTTAGCCACAGGGAGGAGCTGAGAGGAGTGGTGCTGGCGAATGTCCCGAGAAACTCAATGATGATGACTTGGAAGAACACGGTTGCACCGATCACAGACACGAAAACGTAGTTGTCCAAGATCCCCTTGAAGACGTTGATCTCCTCCATGTCGCGAGAGTTGATTTCGTTAAAGATCTGCACACCAAAAAGGTCCAAGATGAGTGTGTTCACTACCGACCAAACATACATTCTGGCATTGTTGTTGTATTGCGACGATTTACCTGGCAGAAGACGAATGTGTTGAAGATGAGTGTGTTCAAGACCAGATTGGAGTCAGGGCCTTCGAGGTTGAAGAACGATTTCCCCTTCGCCTGCAGAATGCAGATCACGATAAACTGGTATAGCGACTGGCCAAGAATGTTCCTCCACATGACCCTGCTGATGAACTTCCCTGACCTCCCAACCGGTGCTCGTTTCATCAGATCATCGGTTGGAGGTTCGGTTGCAAGAGCAAGGGCGCCGAGAGTGTCCATGATCATGTTCACCCACAAGAGCTGAACTGCTGTCAGCGGGGCGCTTCCTGGAAAGACGACGAAGCAAAACATAAGAAAACGTCACCATTTGGCGACGGTTGCTATGGTGAAGCTCCTTACCTGTTAGACAGGCTGAGGTGAAGTTAACGACGAGAGCAACGACATTGACGGTGAGCTGAAACTGCACAAACTTCTGGATGTTTATGTAAACCGAGCGTCCCCATTTGGCGACAGTTGCTATGGTGGAGAAGTTGTCGTCGAGGATGATGACGTCTGCGCTCTCTTTGGCGACCTATAGGCAAGCGAAAGAACTGAATAAGCACCGCGATCATCAAGACAAAACCGACGAAAAAACAAACAGGAATGCGAACCTCAGTCCCTGCAATGCCCATTGCCAATCCGATATCAGCCTCGTGAAGGGCTGGGGCGTCGTTCGTTCCATCTCCAGTCACAGCCACGACCTCATTAAACGTCGTCCTCAGGTGCTTCACCAATGTATGCTTGTCCAAAGGCGATGAGCGAGCCATTACCTGAAGCTTCGGAATAAGATCATTGAGCTCCGCCATGGACTTCTCTCGGAAATCAGGGCCTTCGATGGCAATGCCGTCATCAGTAAGAATGCCACACTCCCTAGCAATAGCCTTAGCTGTATTGATGTTATCTCCGGTGACCATCCGGACAGTGATTCCAGCTGCGCGACAGATAGAAACCGATTCCTTGACACCAGGGCGAACGGGATCTTTGATCCCAACAATGCCGATACAAGTATAGCCTGAGGAAGGAATCGGATTATCGAGAGTGTATCCGGTATCGAGCTCCATATAGGCAAGGCAGAGGGTTCGAAGAGCTTCGTTCGCAAAGTCGTTAATCATAACCTTGAGCTGTTTATCCAATGATTCATCAAGCGGGACAACTTCTCCGTTGGCATTCAACACCTTGTCACAGGCAGCCAGGACGATCTCCGAAGCACCCTTGCAGTGAGCTCTTAGGCCGCCTCCGCCTGGGAGCTCCACCACCACTCCCATCTGCTTCTTGGTAGAGTTGAATGGCTCGACTCTGACAATCTTCGACGCCTCTCTTTCCCCGGCGAAGTCCCCACCGAGCGACAAGCCAAACTCCAGGATGGCAGCGTCGGTAGGCGTCCCCAGGATCTCGCGTTTTCCCTTGTCGTTCACCACGACTTCTCCTCCGGTGTTGGTGAATATCGACTGCAGGAGGAGCTTCAGGGCAGATTCGGGTATCTCACCGCGCAAGCTGGAGCCATCTCCTGACCCAAGAACCTCCCTGGGGCTCATACAGATGCAGGACTTGACCACAGTCATCCGGTTAGTGGTCAGAGTCCCCGTCTTGTCACTGCAAATGGTCGTCGAAGACCCCATCGTCTCGCAGGCTGCCAAATGCCGCACCAGCGCCTTGTCGTTCATCATCTTCTTCATTGCAAAGGCAAGGCTGAGTGTCACAGCCAGAGGCAGCCCCTCTGGCACCGCAACCACCACAATGGTGACCGCCACAGCGAAGTACTCCAACAGGATCAGTGCTTCCTCACCTGACCAATACGTGAAACTCGCCTCTAGCCATTTCCTAACAAGGAGACCATTCACAAGCACTGCAAAGGTGACCACAGCGAACAACAGGCCAATCTTCCCAATGATGGTAGCCACTCCGTTCAGCTTCACCTGTAACGGCGTCTCATCAACTCCACCTTCGCTTAGAGTCGCCATCAGCTTGCCCCATTGAGTCCTCATTCCGACAGTGGAGACTAGCATCTTACATGACCCGTCTTGGACTTTGGTACCGGATAGAAGGAATGGAGCGTCGGCATTTACCATCACAGGCTCACTCTCACCTGTCAAACTCGACTCATCGATCAACACAGAGTAACCTGAGACGAATAGCCCATCTGCAGGGACTTGATCTCCGATAGAGAGGTGCACAATATCCCCAGGCAGTAGATCATAGATAGACATCTTCTGCCTGTATCCGTCTCTAGTGACCTGAATCGATATCTTCTTCTTTTCCTTGTCCAGGTCCCGGAACTGTAAGGATTGGCGGTAGTCACTCGTCGCTGTGACGAATACAACCAGCAAGATACTCATGACGATGCCTAGACCATCGTGAGCACCCTTTGGCCACCCTTCCATTGCAATGCCGACTATCAACGAAACAAACGCGCAGACACCAAGAATCATCAGAGTCATGTCATGAAGGGCTTCCCATACGAACAGCCAGAAGCTCTTGGGTTCGCTTTCAGCAAACTTGTTGATTCCATAGAGTTCTTGTCTGCGGCTGAGTGCATTGTCGTCGACAGTAAGTCCATATGTAAGCGATGTGCAGAGCTTCTGAGAAACACCTAAGACGCCACCATGACCCTTGAGCTTCTTCAGATCATGGCCTTCAACAACCGAGCTCAACTCATCAGCACAGATATCATAGCCCGCCGCTTTGACCTCCTGTGGAGGGTTGTACTCGGTGGAATTTACACCTGCGACAGAAGCAAAATCACACATAAATACAGCTTGAATGGCATATACAACAACTGTAAGCGCGACTGAAGCACTGATTAAACATCTCACCCTGGATAAACTGGAATGCAGCTTTAGAAACCAACACAGCAACTCTCAACTTCTCCTGCATTTGATCAAAGAAGGTGGCAAATGTGAGAATTTGCTGTGAGAGTTCAGAATATAAGAACAGTAATGACCAAGTTAAGGGTTTGTTTGGCGCAATTGATTCAATCCATTCTAGAAAGTTTTGCTGTCATTTCAGTAAATTATTCAGGTAATCTGCCTAGTTCTTAAATTGATTCAGAGCTTATGATAAATCTTAACCAATGAGTATAAAACTCATTGATTCCTCCTCTTTGAACATTCATTCTAAGAGACTAGAATCTGATAATGATGTGTGAACATGTCATGTGAAACCTAAAGCAGTTGAAAACATCATCCCCTCCATATCAAAATACATGTCGTTTTCGGCTTTTAAGTTTGTCACAAAATACATACTTTTTCAAATACCATCAACCATCAGGCCAAAATTTTGGGAACATATCACATAAGGTCAGTTTGATTTCGATTATAAGATGAAATGTGTCCATCCTATTCCTAATCCTAATCCTAAAATTTTCAGGTTTGTGTGGCGCAATGTGTTGATTGCACAGAAGAAGCTGTAAGGAAATTGAGATTTTGGTGTTTTTATTGACAATTCCACATTGGAATATGAAATGAAAATTTTGTACACATTCAAGGTCAAAAGTTTCAAATCTGTCTCTGTCATGCCTATGACTCCATGAGACCATCAATCCTTCAATGTGATTATAAATTTCCACATGATCAATTCTCCGTATTAATTAAAGAATCGATTGAAAGGGACTTGCCATAACTACGGAGTAGTACTAATCGTACATTGTTTGAATTCACCTGATTCAAACAATTTTTGTAACGAAAAAATAAAAAATAAAAATGAAGAAACCTGATTGGAACGGCGCATTTGGGCGGCCTCGGAGCGCTTGGGAATGTTGGCGGTGAAGCGGAAGCGGCGCTTGGGGTTCTTGACGACGCCGCAGAGGTTCCGCCATCGCTGCAGAGCTTCATCCGACGATCCCTTGTTCTTCAAATCGAACTCGTCCTGTAAATAACTCTCCATCGTTGCTCCAACACACACTAAAAAAAAACCTAGATTCTTCAATCGTCGATTTTCAAACCGAAATCATCCCCCGCATTCTAAAATCCCACCTGTCAGAAATCAAATCACAAATGTGAAACGCAGAGAGAAGCATCAGAAATGCAATTTCGGATAAAGGTTGAATCTTTAAACCGAGCTGAAGAGATGAAACCAGAAAAAGGTTGAATGTTTACCCGAGCTTTAAGAGATGAAACCAGAAAAAGGTTGAATGTTTACCCGAGCTTTAAGAGATGAAACCAGAAAAAGGTTGAATCTTTAGCAAGTTCAGAGACAGGAAGGAACGTAACGCGGAGATGGGAAGAAAATGGCAGGTTTTTAGGGAGAGGTGATCCGAAAAGGAGACCGTTTAAATCGGGAATTGAACGAGTTTTTTATGGGGGTTGGGAGGTCATCTTCTTCTGCAATTTATATGGCTAATTTTTGGGTATGGAAATGGAGGTCTTTGTTAATTCTGATGGTCCTCACGCGTCCAAGTGCAGGACAACGCGGTTTACTGCGACTCCATACTTTATTAATGTAAAAGCTTTGGATCAAAGAACGTGTAAATAAGGCAAGTGTTGAGTAGTTAATTACCTTGGATTGGTTTAATCGATGCAGTCTGACTCATTTCATACTTCTGGATTACATGCACGATATGGTAAAATAAACGCAGTTTGGACTTTTCATGGTCTCATGGATGATTTGTTAGAGCATCAGCAACTATGAGTTTTGCTCACCTTAAAAGCATCTTTATACATGGGTACTCAATTCAAGTATCATATTTTACATTTTTTTGCTACATCATTTTAAGATATTTGAATCCACAATCATGATACTCACAAAAATATCTTAACATATATTTCATTTTATTTTTAAATCTTTGTAGGGGAAGGAAAAAAAGTGGTCCTCACATGTTATTGTTCATTGGATAAAACTCATTATATTGTGTAAGAGTGAGTATCATCTAAATGATACTCACTTGTAATGATTGTCTTGGTTTACACCCAAACTCTTACATATATTTTTATTTTTTATTTAAAAATAGGACTATGGTACTCCAAGTACCACCATTAAAGATGCTCTAAGGATTATTAAAAGGTAAATCTATAGTTGTAAGTTTATCTTAACGTAAGTGAATGAAAGAAGTTACCTTGGTTGAATGAACTTAAACGAAGGAGAAGATAACACATCATCAAAGTCTTCTAATTTAAGGTATTATATAAATAGATAGATTATATAATAAAAAAAAAAATATTTTATAAAACTTTTAATTTTTCAAAAAAAAATGTATTGTAAAAATAGTGATATTTACACATGAACTTAAGGGAGTAAGACACAATCCTTATTGAGATGTCAATGAAATCAAAAGTGTCTCACAACGAAAAGTTGAATATAACAAGTCGTGCTAAGCTACTAGCGCATGTGCACGAGCATATGACCCCAGTCATACTACTAGAAAAACGCTATATAGCCTCGAAGTTTTTGGCTACCAATTATTTCGAAGGCACCATCGTAGCCAATACCCTCGAATTTAGACTTGAAAAAATATTTGGAGCCTAAATACCATTGAAATAAAATCAAGGCTATTTTTCCATGCTATATAACCACGAATGTATATTTCGAGGGCATCGTCGAGGGTAAATTAGCCTCGAACAAAAATTTGAGGGCACTTTTTTGAAGCTATTGTCAAGCGATGTTAGCAATGAAGTTGTTAGAGGGTACACTTGAGGTTAATTTCGAGGGCATATGGGATCGAATATTTTTTGGAGGGTAGCGTTGACGGTGTAACAACTCAATATATATTACGAGGCTAATTTCGAGGGTACGTTTGATCCTAAATGGTTACGATTTTTTTAGAGGCTAACAATGTGGCTAAATAACCTTAAATTATGTATTTGAGGGTACGTTTGTAGGCGTATACCCTCAAAAAAATGAATTTCATTCGAGGGCAAGATCGAGAGCAAAACTGTTTTCCATACTTGATGCATTAAATAACCCAACTACCTATTTTGCTTTATCAGCTAAAACATACGGGTTTTTATCAATTTTCACTTTCATACACTTTTGTTTCTCCCCCAACTTTCAAATATCTTTACCTACCTTCCATTTTTTGTGTTTTCTTAGATTCGACCAAGAGTTTTGTGGTATTTGATCTTCATTTCTTGTAAGTATCATCATTTTGATAATTATTTCTTATTTTCATACAATTTGCATGGTACGTGGGAAAGAAAAAAAATGCTTTAGAAACCATTAGAGAGATAGCTTGAAAATGTAGTCACATAATATCGTAATTAACCTCGGACATGCCCTCGAGTTCATAATTTCAAGGTTAAACTATTACGATATTACCCTCGCCAATACTCTCGAATTATTATTTTCGAGGATAAGCGAGTATACGAAACCTTCCCCAATAGCAACAATATTATGATTTCGAGAGCAAATTTGATGCTACATATAACATCCACTTATCTTTTCGAGAGAGCCGTCAAGAGTGTGTTTCTGGGTAAATGTAGAACTTTTTTTTAACCATCTACCGACCTTTTGTTTCATTCTACTTATCATGCTTTCATGATCTTCCCCTTGTTCCATTCTACTTATGGAATAAGGAGAAGATCATGTGTCTTTGTTTGAAGTGTAATAATTGAAAATTTCATGTATCCATTTGAACTATCTCTTTTTAAGTTAAAAGAGAAATTGATGAATTCAAATATGAAAAAGTGTATAGGGAAGCATAGTTGAAGAATATAAGGAAAAAGAGACAACGAATTTCACCAAGCATTATCCAAATCCTCAAGATTCATAAAAGAGAAAGAAGCTAGATAGAAACAAAGATGGTAGAATTGCCGATAACTATCATCAAATTTCAAATTTCAATCATCCAAGCTATCCAAGTGGAAAGGAAAAGATTGTATGGATTAACGATAAAAAAGAGGAGAAGTGGACAATGAAGAAAATTAATGATGAGCCATTACAAAAAGATGACAATGAGGTCATTAAGGAATAATTTGTAGGTGTAACTGTTGATCATTTATAATGATGTGGCATGACCAATATCATTTTAGATACTGATTATCCCACATTGCATTTAAACAAAGTCAAACCACATGACAAATCGAACTTAAAGCTTGATATCCATACTCAATGTTTCATGGGCATTGACTATCCTACACTACTGACTTCGAAACAAATCTACTCTTTGAGGGGGAACACACTGAAACCCACCAGATAAATTGAATCATCTTGAAATGCAGTCATTTTTTTTCTTCAAAATCCGATGTTTATCCATTTACAAACAAAAATAAAATCTAATGTTTATCGGATTATAAAGCTATGCTTGGAATTCAAATGAAAGATGTGTAATATTGCTAAATAACATCCGATTTCAAATTTGATTAAATAAGATGCTACAAAATGTTAATCAGTAATCAAATCTATTTTATTACTAAAAAATGTGGTGATCAACCGAATATAAAGCTATGCTTAGAATTCAAATAAAAAATGTATAATATTGCTAAATAAAATCTCATTTCAAATTTGATTAATAAGATGCTAAAAATGATAATTTTATCCAGTTAACTAATACTTAACAGAAATCATTTACGTACTCCTAAGTAAACACATATTTGTAAGAGTTTATTTTATGACTATCCAATCAACTAAAAAAAATTGTTATTAAACTATTCAAAAATTATATATAAAAAATACAAAGTATCTTTATCTAATACACATCTAATGAATTATATCCAAAATCTTCTAAAAATATGTTTATATATAGTGAAAATAAGAAAAATCTTATCTTATATAATAGTCTTTAAAATTATTTAATATCTTCTAAAAATATATTCATATCTAATCATATTGGGTCAAATTTTTATCTTATGCATATATTTTAAAATTAACTAATATCTTCTAAAAATATATCCATATCTAATCAAATTATACATTTATAGATATATTGATTAAATAAAGTTGTAATAAAATTTTATGTTATTCATTTTATCTTATGCATATATATATCTATATTGATTAAATATAGTTCGAATAAAATTTTATCTTTGGCATATAATGATTATTTGAAAAATTTGTGATTGGTTCATACGACTACGATTAAGGAGAAGATATCATTTGTCTCATACGACTTCCCCTTTATTATATATAATATATACTATAATATAATATAATTGATTTTATATGATAACTGTAATTCACCTTAGCTACTCGACTCCTCTTCTTAAAACTACCATTATTGACCAATTGCAGTAATTTATTTGTTAACATGTATTAATTTAATATAATCAGTTATCCATTTAGTTTCATAGAGAAAATCCCACGGGTTATTATACTAGTTTTCGTGTATTTTAACTTTTAAAAATAACATATAGTATACCCAAATTATTTATTTTTGAAAAAAAATTTGTTCAGAATTTATTT
Organism: Persicaria tinctoria; assembly: GCA_037127255.1. NCBI lineage: Eukaryota > Viridiplantae > Streptophyta > Magnoliopsida > Caryophyllales > Polygonaceae > Persicaria > Persicaria tinctoria. The sequence goes on along the minus strand of JBANSL010000019.1, from coordinate 4,644,881 downwards.
CTGAAAAATTGTTTTGGCCAAAATTTATTTATTAAATTTACAATAAACGTTAGTAATTAGAGGCGGGTACAACAAAATTTCAAACAAATATAATTCGCGGGCTTATGAAAATTTAGGAGGCAAAATTTTAATTTCTTTTTTTTTAGCAGCATATGTGGTGCCGTGGTGGTATAAAAGGAAATGTTCCCTTTTTGCAACCCTAGATCTATCACACGCCTCCTTTCTCCTTGTTCTCGCCCGAGTCTCATTCGGTTTGTTGCCAATCAGTCGCTTCCTTCATGGCTTGAAGACGGGTCCTTGGTTCTCAGCCGCCGACCTCTCCGCCGTTTCTCACTCGGTTTTCATCCACTCGCCGACCTCTCCGCCGCTTCTCGGATGGCTTGAAGACGAGATCTAGACCTATTCTCGCCTCCCTCTCAGCGGCTCCCTGGTGTCGCCTCCCTCTCAGACGCTTCTCCCTGGTGGCGCCGGCTTCTCAGCCACTTCTCGGAGGATGGCTTAAAGACGAGATCCGGACCTGTTCTCGGCTCGTCGCGGCTTCCTGGTTTCGCCTCCCTCTCAACCACTCCTCCCTGTTCTCTCCTCTAATGAAGCCGAGATCCCTCTCCTATTCCACTATGGTAAGCGAAGATCCCTCTCATATCCATCTGTTTTCTATTGTATTTTTGCGTTTATCTTGTTGTGTTTCTATTGAAGATGAGATACCGACTTCTTCTTCTGTTGTGCCATTTGCAGCCCCCCTTTACATCTTGTTGATCACTCACAGCCACGAAAACAAGGTTTTTTTGTTGGAAGGAAAATTAGAGCCTGCTTCTCCCTACTGGTTTTGCATCAACCTCAAATTAGGTACTTTTGTTTTTTAATTTCATTTTCTTTTAGGGCTGTGCAAAGGGGATGCTTGAGGGTTGATTGTTTAATGGATGCATTTCTCTCACTCGCAGCCACCAAAACATCTATACTGGTGTATTTCAGCCACCGAAAGGCGCTTTTGTTCTTGTGTATAGGGGTTGCTGGTTGTTGCTCATATGCACGGAAACAGGGTTTAATGGCTGCCATCCTAATTTGATTAGGTTACAACTGTAATTTTGCTCTGCTGGTGTATTTTAGTTGTACCTGTGACACTAATTTTATGGTTTAGTGCCTATGTTTGTTGTTATAGTTGAACTGGCATTTTGTGTATATGTTTGTTTATTATTGTTATTTAAAGTAAAATTTATGTTTTATGTATGCCTAAATTGAAGAATAAAAAAAATTAATGCTAATGAATTTAACCTCAAATTTGGCTATAAAATTTATATAATGTTTATAAAATTTAACCTGAAATTCAGAAACCCAAATATTAAATATAATTTCCAAATTGACTATAAAATGCCCTTGATCTAAAACATATTACCCTTGAAAATGCCCTCAAATTCGACCTTAAGTCACATTTCGAGGCATAGAGGAGGGAGGTTAAATGTAGCATCGAAAAATTTCTTTCGTGGTTAAATTTGAGATTATTTTACTCTCGTATTTGCCCTCAAATTATTTTGATGCTATGAATCGATACTATTTAGCCTCGAAATTTGTACCTTCGAAAATGCCCACCAATTTCATTTTAGGGTGATTTGAAGGCTAATAGCATTAAATTTAGTTTCGAAATAGTTTGATACTAATGCTCTCGACATTACCCTCGAAATTATTTAGAGGCTATTTTACCCTCGAAACAAAAAATTTGAGGTTAATATTCGAAGCCACATTTAACCTCCCTCCTCTACGCCTCGAAATGTGTCTTGAGGTTTCATCCGAGGGCATGTTCGGGGGTAATATATTTTCGAGGCTAATGTTGAGGTTATGTTCAAGGTTAATTTCGAGAGTATATACGCGTTTTCTAGTAGTGATATAGAGTATAACATGAAAATTGAACGAGTCTGGATTATACGACTCGAGCCCCTCTCATATAGAGTATAACTTGAAAATTGAACGAGTTTGGATTATACGACTCGAGGGTACGAAAAAATATCATTTTAAAGTACTATTCTATAGAACAAACTCTCTAAGTTAGCATTTTTTAGTCTTTAATTTTTTATAATCTTATTACTAATAAATATGCAATTATAAAAAAATATTTTATAAAAATTTAACTTCTGAACAAATACTCCCTCCGTTCATTAATAAGTGTCGTTGACTTTTCGACACGTTTTTTAAGGAGCTAAAAACTATATAAAATATTAATTTTTTTAAATAATTTTAAACTTATAACTAATATGTATCAAATTATAAAAAAAAATTAATTAAAAACTTTATATTTTATATAGTTTTTAACACCTTAAAAAATGTGACAAAAAGTCAAACGTCATTTATTTCTGAACGGAGGTAGTATGCACTAAAGTCTAAATGACTTCTAATATAATTTTTTTTACAAAGGTAAGATTTTAAAATACTCCCTCCGTTCAAAAATATAAGTCCTTTTAGATGTTTGCACATATACTACAAAAGTGCTACTTTTATACCGCTCATTAATTATCCACAACCACTAACAACTAATAACATTTCATAAAACAAGTCAAAAAGTTATTTTTCTCTTAACCCAATGACTAGAAAAATGACTTATATTTCTAAACAAAATTTTAAGCCTAAAAAGACTTATATTTTATAACGGAGTGAGTATCATATAACTGTTGTTTAATAAATCAAGAGGCTAAGGAAAACTCGATAAACTCGTCAAAATAGAGATCAAACCCAATTCCCAATAGAGATACTACACTCCACATCATTAAAACACATGAGTTAAATTGGAGCAAATCCTCTAATTTTGAGGGTGAGCTCGGGGTTGAATCCATTGAGCTACCACGAGCTAAATCTGATATACGACAAAAAACGCAACGCTCAAACATTAGATGGCGTAAGCCTCCCAGAGGAACTCTCAAATTAAACTTTGATGGCTCTTCCCTTCTAAACATGGCAAGCACAGCAGAGACTATTATTCGCGACTGCGAAGGTAGCCCAGTCAATATAGGATATAAAAAACTCGGTAATCAAAGTCCATTAAAAGCTGAAGCTCTTGCTTTAAAACTCGGGGTACAGAACGCACTAAATCTACGAATTACCAAACTTCAAATTGAGGGGGACTCCAGAATCATTATTGACCATCTCAACTGGAAAACAAAATGCTCATGGGAAATCGAACTTATTATGTCAGATATCACATCTATGTTAACAAATCTGAAAAGGTTGCACACCTTTGCCACTCTGCCTGGGATACTAATATTCAGAATAATCCTGGTCTTCTTGACCTCATCCGAAAGAATGGCTTCGGGTAGAGTCTTCTCCCCCGAAATTTTTCCTAATTAAAAAAAAAAAAAAGTGAAGGCGACAGTACTGGTGAAGCTCCAAATTCAGAACAACTCTCCCCATAATGGTGAAGGCGTGGGAAGTTAAGCATAGAATAAACTTGAAGGAGTTTGGATCTTCTACACCCCACCATACGCCCCACTATATACCCCTTAATTATTTTGAGTATTTTTATATAATAAAAAAAAATTCAAAAATTATAATTATATTCTAAATGTCTAATTACATATATTTGTATACTTATAACATAAAAAATTATATTATATTTTTTTTAATAATTGAAATAGTTTTTTTTTAGTATCATAATTTTAGTAATTTTTAAAATATAATTTTTCATGTTACAAGTATAAAAATATATGTAATTAGACATTTAGAATATAATTATAATTTTTGAATTTTTTTTATTATATAAAAATACTCAAAATAATTAAGGGGTGTATAGTGGGATGTAGGGTGGGAACTCAACTTGAAGGTGTTGTGGGTCCCAATCTCCTAGAAGCCATAGTCTACCGGAAGTGACTGGCGGGTTTAGGTATTGCGTTCTTTGAGGTGGGCTGCTTCAACCTTGTCACCTTGACAAGTTGGAAATGTTAGTATTTCTTTATTTTTATGTTCGAGCAGTTTGGAATTTCAAAACAAAAATAAATGAATTGTAATATGCTATTGATAAGGCAAAAATAAGGCGACAATGTAAAAAGTAAGTTAAGTAACCGATTTAGGCTTGCTTCATTCTTCGCCTGTGGTACTACTGTATCATGGTGATGATATGTCAATGATTTACCGTTGGCCCGTAGTACTATTATATCATGGTGGTGTTTGGCTTGCTTCATTCTTCACCTGCCTTCTTAACTTGCTAGATTCATTTGTGCTTAGTTTCATATTTTTGTAGAGTGCATATTGTTTGGTAGTTGCGCCTTTTATTTTGGTATTTATATTGTATGTTGACAGTTTATTCGTCTGTCGACTCATTGGCTTATTGAGGATCAAGTCAGTCTTGATCTCTCGAATTTTTTCCTTACAAAAAAAAGGTACATTCTACAACAAGAGGAATTAGTCAATTAATCCATCGTCAATGACATTTTGAATTGAGGACTCCCCTATTTCGTTACATAGAGTTCAATGTTGCAACATTGTGAATTCATGTAATATTCAATATTCATGGAGTAATTTTCCTTTCACATTCACTTAATTGTTAGTAGGCCCAAGTCCAACCTAACCACCCACAAGAATGGACGAATATGATCAATAGGTTAAGCCTAAGGCAAGTCCTAAAAGGTATTCGCTATTATCTTAATTAAAAATTATATTCCCTCCCTTTCAAAATAAATGTCCTTTTGATTTTTTATCACGCTTTTTAAGAAGCTAATTTTTTTTATAAAATATTATCTTTTTTAATTATTTTATATATATATATATAAAATAAAATTGCGATAGAAATTCGTGAGGATCGGCTTTTTAGCCCGGTTCACTTGTTTTATAGCCCGATTTTGAATAAAACCGAGCTATAAAGTCACTATATAATTTTAAAACATTAGCTTTTTAGCACGATTTTTCGGTTTGACCGAACTATAAAGTCATGTGTTATTTTAAAACTGGAGTTTTTAGTACGGATTTTAGGTTGAACCGAGTTGTAAAATCACCGTGTGATTGAGGTTTTTAGCACGGGTTTCAAAAAAACCGAGATATAAAGTAGTCTTCATGGATTTTTACCACAATTTGAGGTTTTCACCGGAGTCAATCCCTCTCTCTCTATATATATATGTATATAATTTGATATTTATTAAAAGCAAAAGGACATCTATTTCGGAACGAATAGAGTATATAATAGAGAAAACGCGTAAATTTTTGACCAAATTAGACAAATATACACGGTTTGGTAAAAATTGCAAACCTATACATTTTATATCTTTAACCCTAATCTCTCTCGATCTCTCTCCACTCCCGTAACTTCCGGATTTGAGATATCTCTCTCTCTCTCTCTCCCATGGCCGCTCGTCCATGGCTCCAGATCTGATGCCCCTCCCCCTCTCTCTCGCCCTCGCCAGAGCCTCGCCAGAGCATCGTCCGACAACGATCGTCCGCGGCGGAGGATTTCGAATGCGTCGCCTCCCTGACCACCACCACCACCACCGGCGACGCCATTGAAATCGTTGCCTCCTCCACCAGCACAAAACGCTAATGGCGGCGGTGAACCAGATCTTCGGATGAAGACGAATTCGGCGGATGAACAATGGCGGCTGCGATCTCCTCCTTGGAGTCTCCGTGGTCGGGATTCTGGTTGCGCTCCTCTCTTCCTCGATGCCTCGCTCTCTGATCTGTGTTGGAGAAACTGGAGGCGAAGCTGGCGGCCGACGCTTGCTCTTGGTGGCCATGGCGGAGGAGACGGATCCGGATCTCTTCCTCCTCTCATGCTCCTCTTCCGCCTCTGCATCTTTGATTCGATTTCTTCTTTGTTGTGGGGGTTGCTGTCAGATCTCTCTAGAAAACCGGTCGATGGCTTCTCCGCTGGACTTATCGATGAAAGCAACGTCTTTGAATGGGGTGTCAGCATTATTAGAGCATCAGCACCCTGTACATTTTTTGGTGTACTCCAACTATTTTTTGGATTAAGTTCACCCCTCCAAGGTGCACTCCTGTAAGTTCAAAACTTAGTACACACCAACAGATGACCAATCAATTAGAGGGAGACATGTGGCATTTTGAGGCTTCAAACAACCATATCACAGGTGATATCAGCTATTGGTCAAACATTTTATTAATTTTAAACCTCATTTTGTAATGTTTAAAGTAAAAAAATAATAATAATAATTTTATATTTGAACATTTTGTATATGTTTGGGTGGAAAAAAAATAAAATTAATTTTCATAATTAATAAAAATTATTTATAAGCTAATTTTTAGTAAGTTAATAATAAATGAAATAAATAAATAAACAAATAAATTTATACTTTTGGATAATTAGATAAAAAGAAAATGATGAAAAAGTTGGTGAAGTACTCGAAAGTGGAGTACACGGATATGAACGGAATTCATAAAAATATGAAAGAGTGTACTTGTGCTGATGTGGCGGGGAAAAAGTGAGTTTAGTACGGTGGAGAAGTGTACATAGCCTTAGCCCTCCTTATACTCCGTAGTAAGTTCTCAATTGTTGCCTTCCCCCTAGTTTGTATATTTGTCCCATCTTTATTGATTACAAATGACTTTGTTTGTAATGTTCTGTTACACATAATGGAATGAAGAAACTGATTTCTCATCATATTTATTGTAGAAAACAAAGCCTACACATCACAGTATTCGCTGAGTACATATAGTAGGTAGATTCTTCCACTATTACTGTTTAGGTTGTATCTTGCTAAATGTAGTAGGTAGAGGTGTATAAGCTACAACAATGTGTCACTATTTAGGTTGTCTTGGTGGATGTAGTAGGTAGAGGTGTAAACTACATCAATGTGTTAGACATTCATTGTTGAATTTGCTTTTGATTTTCTTATTTCTATGAATTTGCTACTGTCACATATATGATGGTGAGTAATGGGGGTTAGGCTTTAAGTTAATTATTTTTACCCACTATTTGATGGAGTATAAATGTATAATGAATTGAAAAATGAAAATCAAGTGGATCTCAGGGGACAAAACCCATTAACTTTGGTATATAGATCAATTTATGTAAGTACATTAGGTTTTATGTTTGTCCTTAAAAATTTGTTAGTGCTGACATAGTTTTTATGCGTATTTTTTAGTGCTGACATCGTTTTTAATTTGATATTATATATGTAAGTATATATGTATGTTTGAGTCCTTAAAAATTCGTTTGTTTTTTTAGTGCTGACATCGTTTTTATGCGTATTTTTTAGTGCTGATATCGTTTTTATGCATATTTTTTAGTGCTGACATCGTTTTTAGTTGGATATTATATATGTAGGTATATTTATATGCTTGAATCATTAAAAATTGGTTGAATCATTAAAAATTGGGATGTGATCGACTGATTCACCTTGCCACACATGAGGTGTAATCGTACATGAGGAGTATTTGATCTACTGTCATACTTTCTTTGTTTTATGTGGATTATTTGGATTTGGAGTGACAGGTCATTAGGGGCTAACGGGCTGGGCTGATTTTGTAAGGAAGGTAGAGTAATTGATGGGAAGTGGGCTTTTTGTTTGAATATTTGAAAGAGGTTGAGTGAGTGCAGGAATTATTGTACCCTTGCATGCCTTTAATTGGTCTATACTATATATATAATATGTGAACTTTAGCGCTGACATTGTTTTTAGTTTGATATTATATATGTATGTATATATGTATGTTTGAGTCCTTAAAAATTGGTTTATTTTTAAATGCTGACATAGTTTTTATGCGTATTTTTTAGTGCTGACATTATTTTTAATTTGATATTATATATGTAAGTATATATGTATGCTTGATTCCTTAAAAATTGGTTTATTTCTTAGTGTTGACATCGTTTTTATACTTATTTTTTTAGTGCTGACATCGTGTTTATGCATATTTTTGTGTAGGTATATATTTGCTGACATCGTTTTTGCAATATAAGAGATGGATGAGAAAAGAGGTCAGCATCGTCGGCATCGAAAAATTCTTTGTTTCTCACTACAAAAAAAAATATATATATATTCGTTTTTTTTTTAAACATTCATTTGTCTCTTTGTTCTCACCCTTTTATATTTTATATAAAAATATATTGATCTTTGATGTCATCACCGTCGGCGTCAGCATTCTCGTAGAAGGCGACCGCAATGCTGACGTCAGCATTCCCGACGTCATCGTCGGCTGCGTAGCATCCTCGTAGACGGCGTCAGCATTCCCGACGTCGGTGTCAACATCCCTCAAATGGTGTCAGCATCGTCGACATCCCCGGTGTTAGTATCGTTGAGTCGTCGACGTCCTCCGCGTCAGCGTTGTCGGAGTCTGCGGTGTCAGCAATGCGGACGTCAACATTCTCGACGTTCGCGTCAGCACCGACGTGCGGGAAAAAAGAAAAAAAAAAGTTGGCGTCAACATCCTTGTAAACGGTGTCAGCATTGCTGACGTCAGCAATCCCGACGATGACGTCAGCACTGACGCGCGAAAAAAAAAAAAAAAACTTGTAAACGGTGTCAGCATTCTCGACGATGACTCAGTACTGACGCGAAAAAAAAAAAAAAACTGCTCACGTGGAGGGGGGCAAGCTGGAGGGAGAGGGGGCACATAGGAGGGGCAATGGTTGTGTATAGTTTTGCAAAATTTTCAAAATCTTGTATATTTGGCCTTTGTATTTGTATAGTCGGCAAATTGACCCTATATAATAATTATTTGTATAGTTCTTTAGGTAAACTTTAAATCTTCAAGCTGCATTCGATTTGTTATCACTCCAAAATTCCAAATTGCTTTATGTCGTGTATGGGTATTATATTAGTATAAATACCCATTATTAATTGTATGACAGTGACACTAAGTACTCCGTATAAGTAATTTTTTTTTTTTGACAAGGACTCCGTATAAGTAATAAGCAAACAGTGGCAGATACTTTCACCTACTTTTACTTCAGTAATTAGTATGACAGTGAAACTACATAATACTCCGCAAACAGCACATGTACTTACAACAATGCATGATGGTTATGATCATGTTTATCAAGCAGCTTTACACCACAAACATATTATAGAGCAATGTTTACACCAAAACAAACAAAAATTTACAGAGCAATGTGATGATCTCTCAGCACTTACTATATATATATATATGCATTGTGAAAGCATTTACCTGACTGCAGCGTTACATGTAAACCATATGCACTTGTTTTAGCTGTTCAAAAGAGGGCTTCCTTCCTTTATGAGTGCGAAAATACTGCCACCATCACCCCTAGAGATGCGGAGATCTGCATCAAGGTACGTAGTTAGAAGCCATGACTCTGCATTGCTATTGGAGATCGGGAACTTCAGTGGTGGCTGGCTAGAGATGGTCTTTGCAACCGATGATGCCGTGTCCTGGATGGACGTAAAAAGCCCCCTCAATGGTGTGAGATCGATCTTTTGCCCCAGAAACTCCACGCTCTCTGGCAGCACTATCGAATCTGTCAACTGCGGAGTACCAATAACACCTTCCAAAAACTTGATCTGCACAGGCATGATTAATCTTCAAAGACCATTTTTTTTCAAGCTATAAAGGGAACACACTGTTGTTATCTACTGTGGTTTTGCAAGCTATGAAGGGAACAATGGAGGGTTCTTAAGCGACGAAACCCTAGAACGATAGGTCTGGAACCCACCAACGAGCCCATCATCTGAATCTAGCCAAGATGTTCAACTCATGCCTCACGCTAAACAAACTAGCAAGTTAGTATTTCATTACTGATCAAGATGCAGATGAGCTATCTTTACAGAAACTACTCCTCGGATATATGATGAGTTCTCTTTACAGATGTTTTCTGCAAGTTAGATTCATGAGAATCAGAAATTAGAGCAAACCTGGACACGCTTGGGACTACGGACTTCAAAGTTAGCGTTGGTGGTAATTGAAGTGGTAGCCAAAGGTCCAGAAAACAGTACAGAGTTCTGGACAGTCAAATTCTCAGAATCAATGGTCTGTGATATCTCTTCAATCTTCACCAGTGGAATCGTTCCTCTACTCAACAAGGGGAAGAGACCAGAAAATGATGTGTATCTGCAATACATGAGTACATGACCAAGATTATTCCACCGATTGGGGCTGATCTATTCGGTTTTCCCCAAATTTCAATCTGAGTTTTGGTTAGGTTTTAGGTTCAAATTAAAGTAACTTTAATTTATAGGAAAGAGCGAATTGAAGATCACCGGAAAGAGAAGAGGAAATCTTACGCCAAAATCCATTTGCCATTGAGAAGAGGAAGGGCCTCGGTCGGCGCCGGCGTGGGGTTCTTGGCTTCGAGCTGAGTTATGAGTTCAACGATCTCGGCTCTAGTCTCGCTACTGACCCTAAGCCCTCTATCAGTTCCGTAAAAAGAATCAACCAGCGCCTTCTTCAGCCGATCTGTCTCAGTCATCTCGGTGGGGGGTTCCGCCACGGCAACCGCCGGGCCTCCTCTACTGGAGGGAGGCTCCGGCCCCCACTCATCATCGTCGACGGTTGCTAGAACCTTGAACTCTGACCTCCTCCCTGTGCCTAGCCTTGACCCTGCGGGTTTCCCGATCAATCCCCTGGGAGCAGCTCCGTGTGACAAAATCGGTGAGCACAGAGAGGGTTTAGGAGGTAACTGAGCGGAACGCGGTGCGAATTCACGGGTTGGACATGGTAAATTGGAGAATTGGAACACCAACGCCATTGATTTGACCTCGAAAGAGATGAACAGAGGAGAAACGGGTGGGAATTCGGACAATGCCGTGTGTGTGGGAACTGGGAAAGACGGTTGGAAGGCTCAACACTTCATAGTTCATGCCCAAATGTATGAGGGGTAATATCGGCATTTCACTCCAATAGCCTTGTTGTTAGCGTTACGCTGTATCTCACATAAAGAAACGTGTTAGACTGTACATGTATAAGACGTGTTTGAAAGCGGTTTAGGTTAAGGTTAGGTACTTAGGTTATAAGAGGTTTTTTTTTCCCCACATGATTGCTTGGTGTTTGGAAGCGTCTTCTCTGTAGTTGTCAAAGGTTGAGTTGCAGGTTATTTTCACCAAATTCAGAAGCTTGGGGGAGGCAGCTTCGGTAGGTTATTCAATCAGCTTTGTGAAAATTGGGCAATTTTGCCCCTTCGCTCCTTCGCTCTCTCTGTATCCCAGCACGTCAATGGAGATGAAATTGAAGCGCCATTATAGAGGAGAGACACTGAAAGGAAGATGAAATTGAAGCCGGCGGGAACGACGACAACGACGACGCAGACGGCGGAGATCAGGCGGGATTTCTGGAATCTGACAATCGCGCTACCGGTGGGAACGACGACGACGGTGGCCTGCCATTAAAGACCCCGGAGGAGAAGAGACAGTGAAAGGAAGATGAAATTGAAGCCATTATAGAGGCGAATTTGGATAAAGTTGCTTGCTTTGAGTATGAATTGATGATCTGAAACGGAAAATTTGGATGAGATTGAAATTGGAATGAAAGTCAATGGAGATGGGGATAACGGGGGAGCGAGACGCAGTGGGCACATGGATTCCTGCGGCCGTGTTGTGCGAAGACGGTGGGGGAGGACGGTGGGCGAAGACGGCCGTGATGTGCGCAGGCAATGGGGATGACGAGGGAGGGCGAAGACGGTGGGCGAAGATGATGTGCCGTATGCAATTCCACATCAAAGAGAGGATGAGGGAGGATGAGGGTGGGTAGGTGGGGGTAAATTAATTAAGCGCATTTTGATCCTTTTTCTCATAAATACATCTCCTACCAACCAAACACCAATCAATTTTTTTATAAGGTTATTTGTAAAATAAAACCTCCAACTCCTACACCTCCATAATACCCAAAATAAACTCCAACCCCTAAAAAATACTCAACCCCTAAAAAACCTTCCGTTTGCCAAACACGCGCTGAGTCGGGACCATTGTAACTAGCTATAAATACTTGTCTTTTTTTTTTTTTTTGGTCAGGATATAAATACTTGTCTCTTGTAGCTAAACTAATTCATTTAATTCATAATACAAATTTGCAATTCACTCTCATTTCCTTCTCCTCTCTCTGTCCAACCGAACATCAACATGGTATCAGACTGCTAACGATTTCTGTTATTCCGCTTCGTCTTTCTCTGATCTTCCATGGATTCCATCGTTGTTTCTGTTGGGAATCCTCAAGATCCTTTGTATTTGCATCCATCGGATAACCCCGGGTATATCCTCACTACTAAGGTTTTCGATGGATCTGTTTTTTTTTTTTCTGGCGTCACGCGATGGAGATTGCTTTGTCGGCCAAGAACAAGCTTGGATTCGTCAATGGTGAGCTTGCTCGGCCTTCTCCTGATTCTTCTCTCTTTCGCCATTTGATTCGATGTAACGACATGGTCATTTCTTGGCTTTTGAACGCCATGTCAAAGGATATCTCAGAGAGCTTCATGTCCACTCGTAGCGCTCGCTAGATCTAGATTGATCTTGATGATCGAGTTTCGCAATCGAGTGGCACTCAGAGATTTGATGTTGAACAACGGATTTATTCAATCGCTCAAGGAACATATTCGATTGTTGGATTGTTCACTCGACTCAAGAAAGCTTGGGATGAACATGATTCCTTGCGATCTCTTCATATCTGCAATTGCGCCAGAGGATGTGGTATTTCTCAGGCGATTCAACAATATGATCAAGATCGTCGCCTTTTTCAGTTCCTCGTGGCTCTTGATGAGTCTTATGCGCTGATTCACAACAATATGTTAACTAAAGCTTCTCTTCTGACTCTCAATCACGCGTATTATCTTCTTTCTCAGGAAGAAACACAACGTCCATTGAAGATATCAAAGTCACCAATCGATTCCTTTGCAAACGTTGTGACTGTGAAGAATTCTAAGGATTCTAAAGACTCTAATCAGGTTAATCAGAGACGTCATAATGGAAATAAATAGAGGCATGTGTGTTCTCATTGGAATCGCACTGGTCATCTGATCGATCGGTGTTATAAACTCCATGGATATCATCTTGGTTCCAACAGTTCAAAGACCAAGAGTAATGCAAATTCAGCTTCCACATAATCTGAATCTCCTCCGGCACCGGCATCTTCCTCTATTATTCCAGGGTTAACTATTGAGTAGTACACTCAGCTATTGGGATTGCTTCAAAAATCTTCACCTTCGTCAAGCTCTACTACAAGCTTCGGCAATTTCGCTGGTATTTCTTACTTCTCATCTTCTTTACATTCGAATTCCTCTGGTATTATTTTCGACAAGTTCACATGGATCATAGATACGGGTGCTAGTGATCATATGTGTCACAATTTGGATTTTTTTTTATGGATATCACTCCTCTACAACATCCAATACAAATACCTTTGCCAAATGGATCATCTGTTTATGTTTCTCTTGCTGGCACTGTGAGAATTTCCTCTGAAATTTCGATGAATGGTGTATTTTTTGTGCATGCATTCAAGTTCAATTTGTTGTATGTTCCTAAGCTTGCTCCTCAGTTGGATTGCATTGTTTTCTTCTCATCTAGCCTATGCTGGTTACATGGCCCTTCTCTGAAGAGCCGAATGGAACTTGGTAGAGTGCACAATCGCTTATACGCGTCTTCAGCACCTCCCTCCATCATTCATAAGAATAGAATAAATTGATCATAGCATTGTCGCCTCCAGTTGTTAGTTCTGTCTCTTAATTACAACATCTTAATGTCACTTTGTTGCATTCTCACTTAGGGCATTTACCTGCTTACAAATTGAAATCTATGTTCTCTCGTGATATAAATAAAGGAGATTTGTCAGCTTGTGGAATCTGTGCTAAGGCTAGACATCAGAGGTCACCCTTTCCTCGTAGTTCAATCACTACAAGTTGTGCTTTTGATTTTATTTATGTAGACACTTGGGGACCATATAGTTCTCCCACTTATAATGGATTTTCTTACTTCTTAACCATTGTGGATGATTATACTCGTGTGACATGGACTCATATGTTGAATTCTCGTAAGGATGCTTTCTCTACATTGCAGCAGTTCATCAATCTTATTCACACACAGTTTGGAAGATTGATCAAAGTAGTTCGCACCGATAATGCTCCAGACCTTGGGTTCAATATTGTTGGGGTTGATTTCTTCAAATCCAAAGGCATTATTCATCAGTCATCATGTCCTTATACACCTCAACAGAACGGTGTTGTTGAAAGGAAGCATACACATCTCCTTGAGACAACTCGTGCTCTCTTGTTTCAATCATCTTTGCATATTCGTTTATGGGGAGAGTGTATTTTGACATCCACTTATCTAATAAATAGATTTCCTTCCAGACTTCTAGGCAATATATCCCCTTATGAAAGATTATATGGTACTTCTTCTTCTTATTCTCATTTGAGAACCTTTGGATGCCTTGCTTATGCCTCTACATCACCAGCTTGAAGGACTAAATTCATGCCCCGTTCTACACCTTGTGTCTTCATTGGATATCCACCAGATAAGAAAGCCTACAAGCTTCTATGTCTTTCTTCCAAATAGATTCTCATTTCCAGAGATGCCTCATTCCATGAAGATATCTTTTCTTTTCACACACAATCTTTTCCATCTTCATCTTCTTCATATATTCCTGTTCCCATTGATGATGTTTCTGATGATCACCATACACTTGCTCCTGCACTTTCTTTTGATCATGAGAACGTTCAAGTTCACAGATCATCAAGGATTCGTGCCTCCCTACTTATCTTCAAGATTATTATTGCAACATTGTTACCTCCCTTCCCGTTTTCTCCTTTAATGATCTCTCCTCTTCATCTTAGACCCTTTTCACAAATATATCTCCTCTTGTTGAACCTTGTTGTTACGAGGATGTTGTGATTCATCCAGAATGGTTGTCAGCTATGCAGAGTGAACTGGATGCTCTTCACAAGAACAACACATGTGACATTGTTGATCTACCTAAGGGCAAATGACCAATCAGTTCCAAATGGGTTTACAAGTTCAAATTTAGAGTTGATGGTACATTGGAGAGACACAAAGCACGATTGGTTATCAAAGGGTGCACCGAGAAGGTGATAGGCTAAAACCTACACCGCAAGTGTACGAGTTCAATTGTAGTATATCGAGTGTCGTATCCACAGAGACTGTGTGGTATCGATTGTCAATTTAAACAGATTTAACTAAGCCAAGAAAATAAGATCGAGACAAATGTTTATAGGGAATGGAGGAAGCAACCAACTTAAAGTAAGCAACTATACAAAATTGGTAGTAAACAATAGATACGAGGCAAATCTAGGGTAAAAGATCACCACAACAACGCTTTAATAGATTAATATTAATATTTGTGTCGTCTTGTCTGAAGATTGAAGGTAGATTCTCTAAGGTAAACACAAATCTCCTTTTGGAATCAAAGCGAATGTGTCTAAATTGGTTAACAATCACCTTTCGAACTCAAGCAACCAATTTAGACCCTTTAAGTTCTTAGAATTCTAGATGATAATCATATCAACGTCGTCTTTCGGTCTCGACCGATATCAAAATCATCTAAAATATCTATGACAATCTATAAATCCTCAAGAAGCTTAATTTCACATTCGATCAACTAAACTTCATGTTTAATCCTATGGTTCCAATGGATCCAATAGCTTTTCGGCCTAAATTCACCATATAAATTCTAATTTAGGGTTTTAGCCTTTCGATTTCAAATCCTAAATCAGTTCTAACCAATTTTCATCAATTAGGGCTGACGCAATAGGATTAAATCACAAATCAACAGACAAACGAATATCAATCTTAACGCTACCAAATTATCATTGGGATCACCCAAACCCTAGATCGAAGATTCAAGCAAGCATAATATGATAATCAACGAAATAAATCATAGGCAAAAATAAATCGCTGAAATAAAATAGAATGCAAACTTAAATTTCGTCTTCAATCCAAAGTTTATACCGTCAAAACAAGGAATCTAAATCTAATCGGCCGAAGCCTCTACTACCGGCAAAAGTCTGAACCTCCTCCCATTGCAATTCCAATCGAAGTGCATATATATTGCAATTTAAGGAAATTACAATTTTAACCCACAAAATTAAATAATTAAATTGCAGCCCAACACCCAATTATAGATTAACTCCACTCAATAGCCGTAGGATTTAGCAATTTCCGCACTTGACAATTTAGCTCATCGAGTCCAATCCAATATGCTTGCCGATTCGTATTAAAGCTTGAGTTTCCTCAATATTAGCCTCCAAATGCCTGAAACAAATCAAAACCAGGTGTAGACTCCGAAAATGTAAAATAAAATAAATACAATAGAAAATATGATAAATATGCATGAAAATGGTCTAAACTATCATGCAAATGCAACCCTAAAATATGACTAAAATAGATGTTATCAGAAGGCTGAGATCGAATATCAAGAAACATTTTCTCCTGTTGCTAAGATGATAACAATTCGAAGTTTGGTTTCTGTCGCTGTTAAGAAAGGCTGGGTTTTATCACAACTTGATGTGAATAATGCCTTCTTACATGGTGATATTGATACTGAAGTATTTATGAAGGTTCCTCTTTGGTCTTCAACACATTCATCCGGGTAAAGTGTGTCGTCTAAACAAGTCATTATATGGCCTTAAACAGGCTTCACGTCAATGGTATAGTAAGCTCTCAAAATCTATGAATTCTCAAGGTTATCAACATTCTCTCAATGATTATTCTATGCTTTACAAGAAAGAAGGCAACCTATTTGTTTTCTTAGTGGTTTATGTAGATGACATTCTTGTCACTAACTCACTGGTAACAAACATGATAAAATCAAGCTTCTGAAGCATCATTTACATCAGTAGTTTAGTATTAAGGATCTGAGTACCTTGAGTTATTTTTTGGGGATTGAGTTTTTATCTCACAACAAGGGAATTTTGATGACTCAAAGGAAATTTCTTCAAGAACTTTTGAAGGATTTCCCCTGTGATTCTTACAGAGTTGTTCTCAGTCCTCTTGATCCTACACTCAAGTTGGGATCCTCTCCTGGTGTTCCTGATGCCATCAAGATTGGCCCTCTGGTCAAGATGGTTCGAGGACCCGATTATCCCGAGAAAGAAGAAGGTGACACCATGGAGTTGAGCTCGGACTATGGATCGTGGGGCCATTCTACCTTGATGAAGCTGATTTAGGGTATCGTCGAATGACCTTGGTATTTTTAAGACATTTATTTCTTTTGTTTTATTTTAAGTTAGAGAATTATTATTATTATTATTATTATTGATTAGGAAAGAATTCGGGCGAGCGGGCTCTACCCGATGGCATCCTTACGGATGAGGTCGAGAAGACCAGAATCGTTGTTAATATCGACACCCCAGGCAGAGTGGCAAAGGTGTGCAACCTTATCAGCCACTCTATTGCCTAATCAGGGAACATGAAAGAAGGAAACTTCTTTCAAAGTCGATAGTAGAAATTTAACATCTGATAAAATCAATTCGATTTCCCAAGGACAGGTAGATGTTTTATTTAAGTGGTTTATGATTATCATGGACTCACCTTCAATGTGGAGTTTATTGATACGGAATTGTAGAGCCTTTTGGATTCCCAGTTTAAGAGCAAGCGCTTCCGCTTTCAAAGGACTTTGCTTGCCAAGTTTTTTATAACAGATGTGTATCGGATGTCCTTCCCAATCCCGGATTACGGCTCCAGCGGAGCTATCATTGTTTGAAATTGTGGATCCATCAAAATTTAACTTGAAAGTTCCCCTAGGGGGTTTTCGCCAAGTGATGTTACCATGCTTTCTTTTTGTCCTTGGATGTTTGGAGATTCGTGGGCGTAAGGGGAAGTCCTCATCCAAGCTATACTCAAAATGAGTTGTTTTACTCCAATTTTCCTTATGGGTTTTAATGATACGTAATGAACTTTCTCTATGAGGTATGGGGACCTGTCTAAAAACAAATTGGTTTCGAATGTACCAAGCCGTCCACCAAGAAAAGGCAAGCTCCACCTTGGTAACGGAAGAAAGCTTGTTTCTGATGAAAGAAAAGATAGGTTTTAAGTTAGAGAATAAAAGTGAGGAATAATTATTTCCTTTCTCATTTATCTATTTTAATTTTTAGCTATTTTTAGGTAGATAAAATTACTAGTATTTATTAGGGGTGGGCGCGGGACGGGACGGTACGGAGGTCGTCCCGTCCCACGTAATTTTTGCGGGACGGGACCGGGACGGGGTTTAATCTTTTTTTCTTAGTCCCACGTGGGCCTTGTCCCACACGGGACGGGCCTTGTCCCTCAATTAAAAAAGATTATAGAAAAATTAAAAATTTCATGTATATTTTGCGATTTTTCAAAGACGTAACAGATATATATCTACAATTTATTTTATATTTTACGGTTCCCTCATATATATACATACACATATATAATATACCCTCATATATATACATACACATATACTATACGTGTGTATATGCATACCAATGCAGTAGCATTGCACATATGCTACACTATTATAGATTTACAGTGTGTGTATACACATATATGATATATGTACTGTATACACACTGTATAAGCTAGTGTGTATGTGATTTAATATACTCCGTATTAGTCTATGAATATACACATATTATATATAATATATAATATAACGTAATACAAACGTGTAACATAATATATAATATAGATTATTATTATTATTATTATTATTATTATTATTATTATTATTATTATTATTATTATTATTATTATTATTATATATGCGGGACGGGACGGGATTTGCGGGATTAGGATGGGTCGTCCCGCGTCCCGTCCCGCATAATTTTTGCGGGACGGGATTCACTATTTTTTTTCGAAATCCCACCGGGATCGGGACCGGGACAGGCCCGGGATTTGTGCCCACCCCTAGTATTTATCTTAGGTTTTAAATTAATTATTTTAGATAAATGTGAGATAGCTAGGGTTTCCTTTGCATAGGAACCAATCTCACTTATCTCACTTATTTAAGTTGTATTTTGGCTTTTTTAGAATGCACGTTGAAATTAAACCCTAAACCCTAATTACGCTTTGTCATCTCTTGCTCACCATCATCTACGTTCTTCATTGCAAGTCTTAATTTTGATCATTAAACCATATAAGAATCTCAAACACAAGTCCCTATTTTCGTATTAACCCACTTCCATTTCAGTTTTGCATTCCGAAATCCATTAATCAATTTTTTATTCCACTTATTTACAATTGCCGATCAGCAAATCGTTTATTGTGATTGGAGTTACGTGAGTTACTTTGTCATTACTCTTCATTTGTTGTGGGTTTGCTCCAAGTCAAGGAGGGGCTTTGCTGGTGCCGTTGCCGCCAGTGTCGCCATCAAAAATATCCAGGGCGCCTCACATCTCGATCGAGTCAAGAGCAACATCGATTTGACAAAGAATAATGCAAGATCGGGTTTTGCATGTTATCAATTGGTATTCATAGCGAAGGTTTGTGTGTATTCTCTTTGATCTTGATATGATTGTCCTGTTGATTTGATGACAGCTTGGGAGATATGGGGAGATGGGGATGATGATTCCGAACTCTTGAGATATTGGCAACGACAAAGGGAGGCTCAAAGGCATCGCCTTTGGTTTCAACGTCAAGCGGAGATTGAAGAGGAAAAGAGACGACGACAACAACGGAGACGAGAGGATGAGGCATGGCTTCAAGCCGGGCTTGATACCATTGCGGCCAAGATGAAGGAGGAATTCGTTGCCCAGCGTGCCCAGAAAAGAGTATTGCGCGACGATTTTGTTTTGCAGATTTCCGTTGATTCCAACCTCGAAATCACCTCATCTCAGATTCCCTGCATAGATAACTTTGAGATCTTTCCAACGGTGGGTCATACACAACTAGACTCCCTCGGGAAGCCCTCTGAATCTGATCTGCAAGTTGACTGTAATTCTGCGCAGGATGTGCTTACCATGTCCGTCGATGTTCATGAGATTCTCTTCACTGATGTTGAGTTTAAGGAGGAGGTCATTGATGTTGAGAAAAGTATGATCGAGGAGCCAATTCAGATCCTTGATGTTGATTGCTCCAAGGCCATCATCAACGCTACTGTTTTTGAGGTTTCTCGACCTCGAAATCTCCTGGTAGTTGTCCGTTATAGTCCTCTTTTTGTTCAAGACAAGTCTGCTGCTCCCCTAGTGCCCTACAATGAGTCGATTCAAGGACGAATCGAAACTAAGTGGGGGAGAATGATGCCATCAAGATTGTAGTTGTCCGTTATAGTCCTCTTTTTGTTCGAGACAAGTCTGCTGCTCCCCTAGTGCCCTACAATGAGTCGATTCAAGGACGAATCGAAACTAAGTGGGGGAGAATGATGCCATCAAGATTGCCCCTCTGGTCAAGACGGTTCGAGGACCCGATCATCCCGAGAAAGAAGAAGGTGCCACCATGGAGTTGAGTTCGGACTATGGATCGTGGGGCCATTCTACCTTGATGAAGCCAATTTAGGGTATGACCGAATGACCTTGGTATTTTTAAGACATTTATTTATTTTATTTTATTTTAAGTTAGAGAATAAGAGTGAGGAATAATTCTTTCCTTGCTCATTTATCTACTTTAATTTTTAGCTATTTTTAGGTAGATAAAATTACTAGTATTTATCTTAGGTTTTAAATTAATTATTTTAGATAAATGTGAGATAGCTAGGGTTTCCTTTGCATATGAACCAATCTCACTTATCTCACTTATTTAAATTGTATTTTGGATTTTTTAGAATTCACGTTGAATTGAATAGAATAGCGCTTGGCTAAACGTTCTCTTCTTTATTCAACTCTAATTACGCTTATCTTTCTTACGTTCTTCAATCTTCGCCAAACCCTTGCAAAGCCTAATTCCTTTTGCCAAATACGTGAGTTCAATTTGGTGTTCGGTTACCCTCTTTCAATTAATTATATAGTAGTGAAAGCATTCAATCACTGGGCATTTTGTTACGTGAGAGACTTCATGAGTCGAGGGCCGGACCTGAGGTTTGAAATGCCCGAGGCCGAACATAAAAATAAGTCCCACTACTCCTTTTTTTTTTGAGAATTTTATTTATCATTTCGTTCCTTTATTTTATTTTATTTAGCTATTTTTATATAAAAAAGCTCAATATGGGTGATTTTAAATATTTTTTATTCGTGATTTTGGTCAATCATTATTTTAAAAAGGGTTTGTGAAAATCTAAAATTTTGTTTAAAATATGAAGTTGCAAAATATAAAAGGAAATAATTTTTTTTTTTCATAACCATATATATATTGGATAATTTCTATTTTATTGGTGTTTTTTAGTGATTATTAAATGAAATTTTGAAGGAAAAAATGCAACCAATTAATGGGTTACAAATGCCCTCCTAATCTAGGTTCTAAACTTTCGTATGCTTGTTTCGACAATAGTGGAATAAGCTCATGTCTTCAACTCTTGTAACATCATCGGCTCGGTACCTGTTCGTCATGGGGGATCTCCAAGATGGAGATAGTCCCTGCAAAAGAGAAATTTGCTAGGGGGTACAACCTTTGTGCCGAAGTCAGCTGGATTTACATCTCCTTTGATCTTCTTGACGTCCATCTCGTTTGCAGCAACCATGTTCCTTACAAAGTGGAATCGCACATCGATGTGTTTAGTGCGTTCGTGGTACATCGGATCCTTGCAGAGATATAAAGCACTCTGACTGTCCATGTGAAGAACAGGTTTTAAAGTTCTCCGAAGAACTTCCTTCAAGATCCCTTTTAGCCAGATAGCCTCTTTAGCAGCTTCTGTAGCGGCCATATACTCAGCTTCCGTAGAAGACAGAGCTACGACTGTTTGCTGCTGAGACTTCTATGAAATACAATTACCAGCCCAAGTGTAATAATAGGCAGTGGTAGACTTACGATTATCTTTGTTACTAGCATAATCAGAATCAACAAATCCATGCAACTGATGTATAGAGCTATGCAAACCATAGTGTAAACACAGATTTTTGGTGCCAGAGAGATAATGAAGCAAGTATTTCATAGCAATCCAGTGGTCATTCCCAGGGTTAGACATAAAACGACTTAAAGCACTGATAGCGAAGGCTAGGTTAGGGCGGGTGCAAAGCATGGCATACATAACGGATCCTACTGCTACGTCGTAGGGAATCCTAGCCATTTCTTTTACCTCTTCGGGTTTGGTTGGGCAACTTTTCTTGGTGAGTTCTAGGTGCCCTCCTAAGGGTATGGAGGTAGGTTTAGAGGTGACCATATTGAATCTCTTCAAAACTTTTAACATATAGTCATCTTGAGATAACCAAAGTTGTTTATTAGGTCGGTCTCTAATAATGTTTACGCCAAGGATCTTCTTGGCATTACCTAGATCTTTCATGTCGAAGTATTTCTTTAGATCCTTTTTAACACTATTAATGAGAATAATAGAACTACTTATGAGCAGAATATCATCAACATATAATAGCACATATAAAGGAGACTTTGAAGAAATATTCTTAAAATAAAGACAGGTATCATAACTGCTCCTATGAAACCCAAGTTTCCTAATCACACTGTCAAACTTGAGGTTCCATTGTCTAGGGGATTGTTTCAACCCATAGATGGACCTTTTAAGTAGACAGACGTGATCAGGTCGACTTTTAGCAATGAAGCCTTTCGGTTGTTTCATATATATGGTTTCATCTAAAGTACCATGCAAGAAAGAAGTTTTAACATCCATCTGTTCTAATTCCCAATCAAACACAGCACACATAGAAAGCATAAGTCTCATGGTTTTATACTTAACTACGGGAGCAAAGATATCATTGTAGTCTATTCCCTCTATTTGGGAGAACCCTTTGGCTACTAATCTGGCTTTAAACCTAGGGGGATCATGCGGTTTAAGACCTTCCTTGAGCTTATAGATCCACTTGGAATCTATAAGCCGGGTTTTAGGAGGTCTAGGGACCAATGTCCAAGTCTGGTTGGAATACATTGACCCCATTTCTTCTTTCATAGCTTCTAACCATTGTTTAGCATGCTCACTTTTAATAGCAGATTCATATGAATTTGTAGTGGGGTGTCTAACATGATGATAGCGTGCATTTAGGTAGGCATAATAGGTTGCATTTAGCTTAGTTAAGATGCATATCATGCATGATTTAAGTAGAATTTGCATATCTGCTTTCTATGTTGGTGGAGTCGGAATCTACATGCTTTTTATTGATTATTTCAGATAACTGTGGATCTGAGGAGGAGACATGAGTTGATAACGCATTAGATGAGAATGTCTAGTTGATCGGAGAGGCTTACATGAAGATCTCAAGAGGTCCTGAGAAGAAGAAGCGAATCTAAACGAAGAACAAGTCTGCAGAAGTTGTCGCCAGACATGCTGAACTTGTTTTGTACTTTCTGGAGGCCTCAGTTGTCCGATTGACTATTATGACCATGCGTTGGAAAGCTCTTTCAAAGAGCTACAATTTTCATGTTGACAAGAAGAGCAAATTGGAAACAGATTTTCCGTGAAAGGCCTCTGGCGGCGGCCGCGGCATACTGCGGCCGCATCAAGCATGTCGCGGCCGCCGCCAATCAATTTGCAACAGGGTACGAAGAAACAGTGTGCGGCAGGCGCAACATCTATGCTGCGCCCGCAGCATTGGTCGTCAGCGTTAATTCGCAGCGTTTCATTTAATTAAAACCCTAGATGTTCTTATTTTGTTTCATGGCCGACTTGGTTGTTACAAGGCCGACTTTTAGTTATTTTTCCACAACTTCTATTCTATTCCACGTTCCATCAGACAATTAGAGAGAGAGAGCGATGTTCGCCATGGGCGGCTAAACTCTCTTCGTTCTACTTGCAATTTGAAGCTTTATTTGGATTGATTGTGAGTTTCTGAATCTTGTTTCTTATTTCCTATATTGAATGTTTCAACTTCTTTGTGCTTGCATGTTTGATTGTTTTATTCTATCTAGCCCGCGCAACTAGTTAGAATCAATTCAATTGCTAAGGTTTTGTAGATTCCTGGTTGTGAACCTTAACCTAAGTAGCAAACTTGTTCTTTTAGGGCTGGTTGAACTAATTGAATGAGTAGGAAGTTGAATGTGTTGTTAAATCCCTCTTTAGGGACTACAAATACCTTGGTTAATCTCTGAACTTAAAGCTATCAATTGGGTTAAATCCTTCTTTAGGGACTGTTTGATTGATAAGGGTTTCTAGGACTGGTTGGACTAGTAACTATATTAGGTTGGGACAAGGGCATTCATAGGAAATCTGAAAGGACAAGAGGAAGTTACAATATCAATTCAACCAAATAAAGTGGATGGTTGTAGGTAGAGCGATCTTCTCTAAATTGTTTTGCATCAATCTGTTTATAGTTTATTTTGTTTTCTTTCTTATTTCAATCAACCAAAACCCCCCTTTCTACTAATTGATAAATACACATTGCTGAGAAATACCTGATTCTCTGTGGGATCGACCTCTTACTTACTTGCTATACTAGTTTGTAGGTTTGAGTTTTATTTTGATACGGTTTACGCGACTAAAAACCGTCTATCACATGATCAGCAGTAAGGAAAGCATACTCTACAATATAACTATACTTCTTATTAGGGATAATGGTCCTAGGTTCCCTGTCTCTAGTCAACTGATAATCATGCAAGCAAGGGAACTGAGATGCAGATGCTAATGCAGGTGCAGTAGAAGTAGATGCATGCAAATCAGAAGAATGGGGGGAGGAGAAAACAGAGGACTCCACTGGGGAGTCAATAGAGAGGCCATTTACATCACTTAAATCAGAAGTAGAGGGGAGAGAAGTAGAAGAAGTAGAGGGAAGAAGGTGAGAGTGAGACTTAGGGGAGGAGTCTTCGTCCTCTTCAGTAGCAGCCTCGTCATCATGTCCTTCATTTTCTTTGTTCTTCTCTTCATTTGTTGCCCCTTGTAGTGTAGAGGGTGTTAGCTTTGTTGCTGATCTGTAAACCCGACCAGTGTCGTATTCATCTTCATCAGCTTGTGAGGAGGTGGATTCATCTGGTATCCAACCATCAGCTTGGTCATTTGTACCTGCAAACTCAGAAAGTGTAGTTAGTTTTTCTTTCATAGGGAAAACAGTTTCATTGAATTTAACACTTCTAGTTGTGATCACCTTATAGGGTCCTGCTTGAAGCAAGAGAACCCTATAACCTTTGACACCATCAGGGTATCCTAAGAGAATACCCTTGACAGCCCTAGGTTGGAGCTTACCCTGTGAGATGTGTGGGTAAGCTGCACAACCAAAAGGTTTGAGGTAGTCAAGGTTAGGTATTTTTCCAGTCCATTTTTGTTAAGGAGTAAGGAAGTTAATCACACTAGAAGGGGACCTATTTATTAAGTATGCAGCTGTCATGACAGCTTCTCCCCATAGGGTGTTTTTCAACCCAGAGGAGATAAGCATACATCTGGTTTTTTCTAATAGGGTCCTATTCATTCTTTCAGCTGTCCCATTTTGTTGTGGGGTGCTAGGGACAGTTAAGTGTCTTTTAATCCCTAATTTTTGGCAATAGTCATTAAATTCTTTATTGCAGAATTCCAATCCATTATCAGTTTTAAAGCATTTTAACTTGTGATCAGATTGGCTTTCAACCATAGCTTTCCACTTTTTAAAGGCTTCAAAAGCTTGGTCTTTAGTTTTCAAGAGACTTACCCATACCTTGCGTGAGAAGTGATCTATAAAACTTATGAAATATCTCATACCACCTGCAGTGGGGACTTGTGCAGGTCCCCATAAATCACAATGAACATATTCTAAAGGAACAGAGGCAGTGTAAGAAGATTTGGGAAATTTCAGATTTGCAGATTTTCCAAACACACAATTTTCACAGAATTTAATCTCAGCAGGTATTTTAGCAAGTAAACCATGTTTATGCAATTGAATAAGACCTTTATTGCCAATATGCCTCAACCTATTATGCCAAGAAAGAGTCTCATCTAGGGTCATATGCTCAGAAGAAATGGCTGGGTTTAATTCAGGTTTATTAGCAAGAATGTGATACAACCTATTCTTTCTAACAACTTTAATTATAACCCTATTGTTTCTAGTCACAGTTCTTATACCATTTTTAGAAGCCATGTGACAGCCAAGTTCTTCTAAGGCAGACTCAGACATGAGGCTCCTTCTTAAGCTAGGCACCCATCTAACATTGGTAAAAACTCTAACAATACCATCATGCATAACAAGAGGAACATCCCCAACCCCCATGATTTTCAAAGAAGTATCATCACCAAGCATTACATCACCACATGCAGTTTTATCAAGTGTTTTAAAATAATGCTCAGAAGGGGTAGCATGCATGGTACAACCAGAATCAAGTATCCAATTATCAGAATAGTCAGCAGAAAATTCAGTACACATAAAAAGCTCAGCAGGACAATCACTCATGCATTCTAACACAGAAGCAGATAATTCAGTATTGTTTGATTTGGCAAGTTGCTCAGCTCTTTTTTTTTTTCTACAATCCTTAACCCAATGCCCCAAATTACCACAGTAGTTACACTTGGAATTAGGGTCAGTTTTCTCAGATTTGTCACCTTTGCCATTTTCTTTCTTATCTTTCTTAGCCTTCTTGTTCTTATTACCCTTTTTGTTATTACCTTTAGTAAAAATAACCTCAGGTTTGTCAGGTTTTTCAGTTCTGTCAATTTTTAAACCTTTGATTTTAAAGACCTTCATGATTTCATTTTTCTCAATAATTGCTTCAATAAGTTTGTCTTTGGTTAACTCATCTCGGCTAAATTGAATCACATCTTTAAAGTTGTCAAATTGACTGGGCAAAGAATTTAACAGAAGAATGGCCTGGTGAGAATCTTTGATTTCATCATTGCATCTTTCAAGTTCTTGAGACATTTTCAGAAATTTGTCCAAGTTATCATCCAAAGTAAATTGAGTGTTCATCTTGAAAGTAAACAATCGACAAAGCAGAGAAATTCTAGAGGGCAGAGATTTAGATAGAAATAGCTCCTCCAGAGCATGCCATAGAGAGGAAGCGGATGAGTATCTTACCACCTGACGGGCTATGCTGTCAGTTAGCCTGAGCATGATCTCGGAGTGTGCCCTCAAGTCCAGCTCCAGGTCCTCCTCAGATGGTGGAGGTGTATCAACCTTGACTCCTTTTCCCTTTTTCGTTTCAGAGGATTCAGAGCCTTCCACCAACTAATCCTTGGCGCCTGGAGTGGTTGTAGCGACGGTGGATGCGGTTGTTGTAGTCTTGACAGCCTTCCAGCATCCCTCCTTGATCAGCACGGCCCTCATTTTGACTTGCCACATGGCGAAGTCGATTATACCATCGAATGGTTTAATCTTGAGAGCGCTATCCATTGTTTAAGTACTAGTAGAGGACAAACAAAGGAATTAGTTTTGCGGAAGCGATTGGATCATAAAATACAGAATATAAACACAAGATTCACAATCAAGAGGAAAACCCTAAGTATTTATAAAATGTAGACAGATCTAGGTCAAGAACAGGTGGTCGTGTCTCAGATCTAGCAGTAACCAAAGCGACAGGCTCTGATACCACGTTGTAGATCTAGGTTATCTTGACTCATAGATCGGAGTTCAAGATCTTAGACCCGAGAGCGCGAAATCGAAAACAAGAAAGCGAGATAAAGGACACAGGGATTTTTACGGGGTTCGGGAAGAATCCCTACGTCCACGGAGCCTCAGAAGAGGAGACTCGAGCTCATCCACTATATCAAAACAAGCTTACAAGGTTTCGAGAACGACAAGGCTAGATCTAAGGCTTATACAGAGAATACAACCAAGAATCGCAAGTAACAAGAGATCTGGAGAGGAGAAGCAGTAAAGCTATGAAGAAACTCCTTGGATCTGGTGTCGGAGACCAGATCTACACTTGGAAGATCGTCGGAGAAGATGAACTACGCCGGCCAAGAAGTACACGAGTGGAATGTGGATCTTTGGAGATCAGATCGGAGGTCCCTTGAAGGGATGCGCCTCAGATCTGAGCTTGAACGCCGGGAAGGAGCTCGGAGCACCACGGAAACCCTAGCGTCGCTCTGTCCTCTCTCTCTTTCTCTTTTAGGTTTACCTGGAGCGTTGGCTGAAGACTGAGCAACCCTAGAGGCATAACGCCTTTAAATAGGCGAGCTCAAGAACTAGGGCAAGCTTCAACAAGTTGGAGCAAGCGTTTGGGCCAGGTCCGAGTAATGGGCTTTTTAGGCCTAATTCGGATACCCACATAATATGTCACATATCTTAACTCTTCTACCATATATTATACATCACATATGATCACAAGTTTGGTTAAACTTGCAATTCTAACATGTGACATATATTATATAGGAGAGTATATGATATGCTAGTATAATCCATAATAAGCCCTTAATCTAACCTATGTTTATCACAAAACCCCTAAAGATCTAGAACCATGATTAAGGTTGACATTACAACAAAGATAATTGAATCATGGATTAATGAGAAAGAATGAGATTTTTTACCAATACACTATAATAGCTTTAGTTAAACTTACTAATAAATGTTTGGAAAAAATGTGGTTTCAACAATATTGCCTTTGACCCAGCAATTGGCTTCTCCGGGGGATTATGTTTGTTATGGAAAGATCTTCCAAGCTCGGAAGGCGAAATCTCTCTTGTTGCGGTTCATCATCGAATAATTCATTTCGACTATCTCGATCGGAGAAATAATAAAACAATAGCCTTTCTCGTAGTTTATGCTCCTCCGAATTATACCTCGAAGGACGCTTTTTGGGAATTCGTCGTTCAATATGCATCAGCTATACAAAAACCTTACTGCTTATTGGGTGATCTAAATGAAATTGCGATCCCTGATGATAAATTAGGGGGCATCATCCCAGGACAAAGGCGCTTTATTCGGTTACAAGAGATCAAAAATTCACTCGCTCTACTTGAAGTTCCTACTTACGGTGGATCCTTTACCTGGCAAAAAAGGAAAACTGGTTTACCTAACAACTGTTACGCTAAGCTTGATCGTTTGCTAGCACAGAACGAGGTTATTTCTACTTTCGATGGTATTCGGACTAAGATCCACCCGTTCACTACGTCTGACCATGCGCCGATCACAATCGACTTTCGTTCACAAACGCATGAAAACAAGAAACCCTTTCGTTTTGAATTGGCTTGGACAACGAAACCTGAATTTTCAAACATTGTTAGACAAGCTTGGAGGCAAAACCCAGCGGGTTCGCTTATGTTCAAACTGATCAAGAAAACATCTATGCTTAAAAATCTAGCTAAAAGATGGCACAAAAAAACATTCAACAACATTCACAAACAAATGTTTGAAGTTGATAACAAGATTCTGTCACTACAGAACGATTTGATCACCAACGCCAACCATACAAACTACAAAAGCGTATGACAGGGTTGAATGGCCCTTCCAATAAGGCTTTTTTCTCGAGTGGGAAAATGTTACGACAAGTCAATCACACGTTTATAACTCTAATACAGAAGCGGGGTAACCCTCAGACAGGTCATCACTTCAGGCCTATCAGCCTCTGCTCTACAGTTTATAAGATTATTTCAAAAATCCTAACTGCTAGATTATCCAAACTTTTTGATACTCTTATCCATCCATTACAGAGTGCCTTTACAAAAGGAAGGTCCATTCAGGATAATATTCTTATCGCCCATGAAATATTCCACTCCTTCAGGATTTCAAAGGCTAAAGAAGGATATATGGCTGTTAAATTAGATATGGAAAAAGCGTATGACAGGGTTGAATGGCCCTTCCTCTTCGCGGTCCTCACACGATTCGGTTTTTCAAACAAGTTTATCCTTTGGATCAAGGAATGTGTGCAAACAGTCTCATACTCAGTGCTCGTGAACGACGAGCCTTCCACTCCTTTCATGCCATCCAGGGGTTTGAGACAGGGGGATCCGTTATCTCCATTCCTCTTCATTCTAACAGCAGAGGTTCTAGCCAGAACGCTTGACCGAAAGGCGGCAATCAAAAAGGACACGGGGTTTACAGTGGGTCAAAGAGGAGTTAAGATTCCTTTTTTAGCCTTCGCAGACGACATCTTGTTGTTTGGTAAAGCAAATCACGACACTTGCACGAACCTGTCAAGCATCATTCAACGTTTCTGCTACATCTCGGGACAAAAAGTAAATCTACATAAATCGAGCGTCCAACTATCTCCGAATACTTCACAGATTGCCATCCACACTGTAACAACAGCTCTGGGCATTCCCCAATCAAACAATTTGGAAAAATATATGGGCTGCCCGATCATAAATGGTAGGGTTAATCCAGATACTTTCGCAGATATCATTGTAAAAACTAAACAACAATTATCAAAATGGAAAGCGTCCTCTCTCTCCACAGAAGGCAGGAAAGTTCTAATCATGTCCAACTTAAGTGCCCAACCCCTTTATATTATGCAAGCTTTTATGCTGCCTTCGTCAATTCTGCATGAGTTAGACAAGATTTACAGACAGTTATTTTGGAACAAACAGGAAAAGTACACACCGCTGATTAGTTGGGATAAAATATGCATGGACACACTTTCCGGGGGTTTGGGAATACACAAAGCAGAGACGATGAACATCGCACTTTAGATGAAACTTCTATGGAAAATCATAGCTCAACCAGATAATATCTGGGTTCGACTGATTACAGCTAAATATCTAAAAAATCAAACTCTGCTCAAGTATGTTAAAAAAGGGAACACATCCTGGCAGTGGGCTAAATTGATGAACCTCATAACTGATTTCAAGATGGGCCTCAATTGGTCAATCGGAAATGAGAAATCGATTAGTTTCTGGGAAGACAACTGGGCACTAAATACCCCCCTTACAAAGGCGGCTATCCGACAACCGGAACACCGGGACCTAAATTGGATGGTTGATCGCTTCATAAACTCAGATAATAGTTGGGATGTTGGAAAACTCCATACCGATCTACACGGCTTACTGGATCAAGCTACCATAGCAAAAATTATATCCACCCATTTACCGCAACATCAATTTCAAGACCGTCTGTTTTGGGGTCAAAGCAGGAACGGTTGGTTCTCCATCACTTCGGCCACAAAACTCGGCAATCAACACACTAGCGACCCCCAGTTTGGCTGTCAGTGGATTTGGAAGTTAGATATTCCATACAAAATTCGGCATTTTATCTGGAAAATCGCAAGGGATGGGCTACCAACTTCTGATAGACTACAACGGTCTCATGTGTCGGTCCCATCAGGATGTCATTTCTGTAACTCTACTCAGGAGTCTACCACTCACCTTTTAATCGATTGCGCCTTGACTAGGAGTGTAATCTCGGCAGCGGGCATCAAGCATCCAAAACCTCCGAACGGATATACTAATTTTAAGCCAAATATACTGCTTAATGATATCTACTCTAAACTGGGAAAAGTTGAGTTTGCAAGATTAGCAACAGCTTGGTGGGCCATCTGGTATTTTCGCAATCAGCTAACATTCCAACACATAAACAATATATCTGCACAAGCTATTGTGGTATTTTACCAAACAAATTATACTACTTGGATGACTAGGTCGGCCTCACCGGAGGACAATCAGTTTATTTCGCCGCCTTCTTCGAAAGGCCACAACAGAAACCGTAATGTACATCCATCTTCGACTACTACTCGGTCTCAAGGGTGGACTAAGCCACCAAATGGCCACTACAAACTAAACTTCGACGGTTCTTACCGACCTACTCAATCTACTCAATCGGGCGCTTACGACTTTGTTATACGAGACCACAACGACACTTTATTATCAACTGGCTCTGGCCTTTGCTATAATAAGTCAGCGGTGTTTTGCGAGGCCATGGGCCTGCATATGGGCATGGTTAGGGCCCTCCAAATGGGTTTGGACAATTTGCTCATCGAAGGCGATTGCTTAGTCGTTATTAATTCTCTACTCGGGGATTGGCACCCTCCGTGGACCATCGAGATGCTAATGGCAGATACTGTGACTTTTCTCCGCTCCTTCACTAATGTTGCTATTCGTCATATTTTCAGGGGTTCAAACGCTGTGGCAGACAGGATTGCACGTCTGGCTTATAGCTCCCCTGCCGATGTTATCTTCAGCACTAATCCAGAACTCCGTGTTCTCGTCCTCTCGGACGCACTAGGCCAGAGGTCGGGTCGTCGGCGTCTTTCCTAATTCTTATCCTGCTTCCAAAAAAAAAAAAAAACTTACTAATAAAAAAATTTATATATTTAAAAAAAAATATCGGGCCCCTTTAAATTTTGGGCCCGAGGCGGAGGCCAGTTATGCCTCCCCTCAGATCCGGCCTTATGAGTCAATCGATCGACAATGTCAACAACCATCATTGTTGACTCATATGCACCAGTACAATTAACAAGTTGTTAATTATTCACTGAGGCCTTACGATCCAAATTTCTATACGGTGGTGAATTCGATTCACTCAAGATCTATCAAGGACAGATCAAGATTTACTTAAGACGTCGCAAGATCCGAATAATTCAAGTCGTTGGGGATTACAACGCATCAGTTCTTGTTTCAGATCCTTCTCAGTATCGTCAGGTAATTGGCAAGCTAAATTTTCTTACCAACACTCGTCCTGACATGGCTTTTACTGTCCAGCATTTGTGTCAATTCATGCATGAGCTTACTGATGTTCATTGGAAAGTTGTTCTTCATGTTTTGCATTATCTCTGTTGCACTGCTGATTTGGGTATTCTATTGGAGAACTCTTTAGATTTTTGTATGCAAGCTTCTTCTGATTCTGATTGGGCCTCTTGTCTAGTCACCAAACACTAGTACAAAAAAGCCCTTACACAACGGTTATTTTACAAAACGCACAACGGTTTTGGAACCGTTGCATCAGCCCGTGTGGTTTTTGAAAATGCAACGGCTGGGCTTATCACAACGGTTCACTTAGACAACGGTTATAACCGTTGTGATAGATTCCGGATAATCGTTGTCTATGCACCACCAAAATTGGTTCCGAATCATATTGAGCGGTTTTAACCGTTGTATAAGGTCAATATAACCGCTGTCTCGAGTTAGGATATCCGGTTTTAACCGTTGTCTAATCACATTGTAACTGTTGTCTAAGGAGATTGTAATTGTTGTCTAGGTACATGTTAACCGTTGTCTAAGACAAATGCAACCGTTGTATAAGTATATTGAAACCGTTGTCTAAGTAACTTTCACCGTTGTCTAAATAATTTTCAACTGTTGTCTAAGTAATTTTCAACCGTTGTCTAAATATTGTAGTACTGTTGTCTAAGTATATTGTAACCGTTGTTTATGTATGTTCTAACAGTTGATTAAGCAATTATTAATCGTTGTCTATGTTCCTTTGAAACGTTGTCTATATAATCGTTAACTGTTGTCTAAATTCCCAGTTTAATTACCTAGGTAACTATTTAATCCCCTACCTTTTCCATTTCACTATAAAAAATTCACAATGACACAATTTCACCACAACCACACAAAGAAACAAAACCACAAGAAAAATAATCTTACAATTAAATGTACAATTCTCATACATACCTATGGTAGGCATCAAGAAGGATGATTACCATGCAAGTTGGTAATGAACAATTCCATCAGAATAAGTTCTTTCATAAACAAAAATTTATACATCGCTAAGGTACCCTGAGCTAAGCTGACTTCTTGGTTAAACTGCTTCTATAGTAGTAACATCTCTTGATAAAAATAATCCATCATCTCCTTCGGCAAAGTTAGGCTGCATTAAATCAAATAAGCCAGATTACACAACAAAAAAAGGGTCAAACAAGGAGACTGGCCAGAATGGCAATCAACTCAGCTTCTATCAACTGCAGGATGGAAGTTATTGGCAATCAACCCAGCTTAAATACAATGGTCACACTAGATATCTCCTTTTGTATTTAAACCAACAAGGAATACAGATTTGGGTTGGACTCCATTAAGCAATATATTTGTAACATTTTATTTGTTAATACCATTAGTCAAACAACATTCAACAAGCAATATAAATGATTTATCGAATGAAATATGTACATAATTAATGTAGTAAAAATAACAAGTAAACGAACAGGGAGGATGAGCTTACCCTACATTTCAGAAACTATGGCCATCAAGGTGCCAAAAATGGATTGTATCTTCATTATTTTGGAAGATAAGGTGGTCTGGTCTATAATTTTGACGAAGACCGGATTGCCCCAAGACTGGATTGTATCTTCATTATTTTGACGAAGTCATGAAGGGTGATCCAGAAATAAGCTTCAAGGTGGCCTGATCTGAAATTTTACTTCATTCAACATCAAACAAGAAAGTGAGTCATGTTTGTTAAAAAAGAAGTACAAGAAAAGGTTTCAAAGCTTGAAATGGAATTTAACAGGACATATTCATTAAAAGTAGATGCAATTGAAGAGCCCAAATCAATTCCAATAAAAAACCTAACTGAAATATATATCTAGTGATAGCAGTGATCACACAACTGGAACTAGCCAATCATAGATGATGCACATTATTAGTATCAAGGCAGAGTGAGGCTTGAAGGACAAAATTGTGATTACCTGAATGCCAATATAGATAACCGGAGAGTTGATCAAAGGTACATTGTACTTATAAGTACAATGTACCTAGCTTTCATAATCTATGCAGCTCATCTGATTACCCCAAGTTGCATACACTTTCAAATAACCTAAATTTTAGAGTAAGGAAAATTATCTGCTATAAACTTTTCTGATTAAAATGTGAAATATGTTTCATCCAAAACGCGCATTTTCTAAGAGCTTCAAATAAACAGAAGCTGAGAAGCTTCTGTTTATTATGCACATGAAAACAATATAAACCATAATTTGCATAATTAAAAAAATCATATATAAAGATGTTAAAAAGTAGAACTTGAATCCATATACATCGATGCAATTTGGCCATAGCATGATAGATTTTACAACCATAGCAGTAACTTTGTGCAATGCACTTGCTTGCATGCATCCAATATCATGCCCCAATATCATGATTGGGCTCATCAATGCTGGCTGGTTGATGATGTGGTATGTTAGAAATTTATTTTTCATGAACTAACAATGAGTGAAGTTCTAATAACATCTCTTTGACCAAATCCAAAACTTTTGATATAAATTTAATACAATCAAAGTTATCTTCCTCCATAATTAACTAGGATCTCAAGGCAGACATAAAATTTTAGTTTAGGTTCATTAAAAGGAATTGAAGCCAAACATACCCTAGTTGGGATAACTTTAGTGGCAATAATGAAGTAAGCTTGTCTGTGAACTGCAAAAAAATATTCAACTTAAATATTAATGAGATTAAAAGCATGTATATACAAAAAAAAAAGTAAAAAGGTGTGAATCTTAGAGACCTTAAGAACAGGACGATATACTGCAGCTGCTAGATAAATTCCTTGCTCAGGTAGAACAGCTGCAGATCCATATCCCTCTTGTAATTTACTTGTGCTCTTCTTACCCCAACCTTACGGATGAAGTCATAACCAAGAAGACATTAACAACAACATTGCATATGGAATTTCAAGGCAAACAGTAGTCAAGAAAAAGACTAGTTGAAAGGAAAGGAATCCCTTTCAAAAAAGAATTGACATCCAATGTTAGTCACCAATAAAAAAATTCACTTGCCATTTTCTAGAATGTTTTCTTCCCTTTTACAGTAATTACCAAGAAGTTTACCACAAAGGATGGGAGAATGTAAGATGAATGTCATAAGTCATAACAGCACCCAAAATGTAGAAAGAACTAAAGAAGGTCAAGTGAGGACAAAGGCCCAACATGATTGATTAATCCTAGAGCATCTTTTCAAAACCAAAACCCTAATCGAATTCTCATATCATACCTATAAATTGAATCTTAAAACAAATTTAGAGAACAAATTGACAAATATGAGATGCAAAAACTAACCTTCTCAATCAGATTTGGGAAGAAGGTTCACAGTTGCAGCAGAGGGACTCGGGTTGGATTGAACGAGGACTAGAACAGCATTAGCCGTAGCCAGCAACCATGAGCGGAGGCGCCGCCGCCGCCACAGCCAGCCACTGTGCGCCAGAGCGGGGTGCACCACTGCGTGCAGGACTTTTCTTCGCCCTTCGCCAAATCGCAATCCTTCTCTTCGACCTGGTTTGGGGAATAAACAAAAAATCAAGCCGCCGGCAAGCAGCGCCGGAGATGGGCGAAGCGCCGGAGATGGGCGAAGCGCCGGAGCAGCGGAGGAGAGGGACGGTGAGCTGCGTGGAGAAGGGTTCGGAGAATCGGAATTGCATTTGCAAATTCCCCGCTCCAGAGTCTCTAGGCCGCCCATCTGCTCTTTTTATAGTTTTTTACTTTTTTTTAATGCTCTTTTTTATTTAGGGTT
The DNA here is from genome assembly GCA_037127255.1 of Persicaria tinctoria. NCBI lineage: Eukaryota > Viridiplantae > Streptophyta > Magnoliopsida > Caryophyllales > Polygonaceae > Persicaria > Persicaria tinctoria. Next base: position 4,608,731 of record JBANSL010000019.1, on the reverse strand, counting down.
TTTTTAGGAACCGTTTGGTTGGAGACTCGGAGGTGGAATGGTACATTTTATGAGAAATATCTATAACTAGTATAGGTCCCGTCCCGTGTACGTAGAATACATTAATATAATATTATAAATAATTTAGATAGATTTCAATAAATAAAATAATATAAATATAAATCTTTTTTCCACCAAAAAATAATATAGATATAAATAAAATTGTTTTGATGAATTATAAAAAAACTCTAAATATCTTTTATTTAAATTCTCTCAAAATATAAATAAATTTCACATTTATAATGTAAATTTTTTTTAATCTACAATTAATTGAATCTCATGTAATTTAATAGATAACTATTTTTTTAAAATATTTTAATATTGTTTTTTTATTAAATATATAGTATATATTTATTACGTTAATTTATTAAAATATCTATCCATGGATGAATTGTGGCTACATAATCTTTTGATAAATTATTTTGGTCTCAAAAAATAATATAGATATAATAAAATAACAATTATTAAATAATTAATTTTGATTTAAATAATTTTTTCACCAAAAAATAATCTAGATATAAATAAAATAGCACTTATAAAATACTATATTATCTATTAATATTTTTGGTAAGTATGACAATGAAATATTTTTTTATTTATATTTATGTCCTCTATATCTATGACAACGGTTGTTTATATAATCGTTGTCTTTGAAATCACAGAGACAACGGTTTCAATTAGGCATAGACAATGGTTTTGTCAACCGTATTCTTTTGATGTCTTTTTATATATACGACAACAGTTATTTATATATTCGTTGTATTTGTGATTACAAAGACAACATTTTCATTTGGGTAAAGACAACAGTTCTATCAACCATATTATTTGAGATGTCCTCTATATATATGACAACGGTTCTTTATATATTCGTTGTCTTTGAAATTATAAAGACAACGGTTTCAGTTGGGCATAGACAACGGTTCTATCAATCGTATTCTTTGAGATTCCTTCATATCTACGACAACGGTTCTTTATATATTTATTGTCTTTGCAACTACAAAGACAACGGTTCTAATTGGGCATAGACATCGATTCCGTTAACCGTATTCTTTGAGATGTCTTCTATATCTATGACAACGGTTCTTTATATATTCGTTGTCTTTGCAATTACAAAGACAACGGTTATAGCTAATAACCGTTGTGCGTCCCAAAAACTGTAATTTTTGCCAATATAAACAACATTATTTTAGAAACCGTTGTCTATAAGACGTTGTCTAAGACCTTTTTTTGTACTAGTGAAAAGATCTATTAGTGGCTATCACATCACTCTTGGTTCATCTCCCATCTCCTGGAAATCCAAGAAACAAGTCACCATCTCACTGTCTTCAACAGAGGCAGAATATCGCTCGATGAGGCGTGTTACCACTGAGCTTGCCTGGCTCAGCAGATTATTTCATGAGTTTGATGTCCCTAACATCACTCCAATTCCCCTTAAATGTGATAGTCAGTCATCCATTTATATTGCCAAGAACCCCGTATTTCATGAACGCACAAAACACATTGACATTGATTGTCACTATGTGCGTTCTCAGCTCATTGCCAGCCTCATCAAGCTCCAACATGTTCCAACTCATTCTCAGGTTGCTGATGTACTTACCAAGCCTTTGCAAGGGCCATTACACTCCTCTGTCCTGCCCAAGTTGGGTTTGTTTCCGCATGAAACATCACCAACTTGAGGGAGGGTGTGATAGAGAAATGTGTTGGTGGAAAACCACAATTATCTCAATAATAAAATACCCTATATATAGGAATTACAAAGACTAGAGATAAGATCAAATCCTAACAAATCAACTAATAACACTCTTAACTAATACTAACCTAAAATATAAATAATAATAATTATTCTAATAGGGTGTTAGACTACATACATGTATAAGTCGGGACTATTTTAACTAGCTATAAATACTTGTATCTTGTAGCTAAACCGATTCATTCAATTCATAATACAAATTTACATTTCACTCTCATTTCCTTCTCCTCTCTCTCTATCCAACCGAACATCAACGGTCCGAATCATCTAGGACACTCCAATGGGCAAACCAGAGATGTTTGCATCACATTCGAACCAAAGATGTTCCTCCGATTCCTCTCTGCCCTTGGCGGATATCCGAGATAGGAAGACATTAAATTAAGATTCATTTGCCATTCCTATGCCATGTCCGAATAGTGTTATCTAATTCAAGGCATCTCAACACAGTGTCTCGTCCTACTCTGCAAATTAACCACTTGGGGTGTCCCAGAAATTGCAATACACTCGGTGTCTCGGACCACCAAAATTTAAAAACTAATTCAAATACAGAGATTACTCGGAGTACTATATAAGAAGAAAATAAAACATTGGGACAATTAATGTAAAATAATTTAAGATACACATATATATGAACCTATCAAAGAATTAGTAACGAAGGGAGAATACAATACATACATACAGCATTTATGGTGGCTCACATGTGTCAATAAATACCTTCTATATAACTGGCATTCCATTTAATTCTCTCCTATTTAACCCTTTCAAAAATCAAACCCCTCAGAGAAAAAATGGAAAAAAATACAACCAGAGGGTTGGGATGGAGTGATAGATTGGGGATGGTGGACACAATTTTTGAAGAAGATGAAGAAGATTGTGATTTACAGTCTTCAATTTCATCCCCTCCTTACTCATCTCCTTCCACTCCTGATCTCCCCTCCAGCGTTGAGTACTGGTAATTTTAATTCAATTCAATTTCAGTTTTTTTTTTGTGGATTTAATTATTACTACCTCCGTTCCATAATACATGGGTTTTTCCTTTTTGACACGTTTTTTAAGGAGCGAAAAACTTAATGAAATATTATTTTTTTAATCAAATTTTTTATATCATTTGATACTTATTACTAATAAGTATCAAATTATATAAAAAATTTAATTAAAAAAATAATATTTCATATAGTTTTTCACTCCTTAAAAAGCGTGCCGAAAACTAAAAACCCATGTATTTTGGAACGGAGGGAGTAGTATTTTTTTAATGGGGTTTTGGGGATTATTAAATAAACATATGAAGGAGCCAAGTTACAGGGAGGGGTCCTGATGTGAAGATACATGTGCAGGGAGAGTGTTTCTGGTTGCATAAGGTCAGTGTTCTTCATCATCTTCATCTCCCTTTTTCTGCAATTTGGTCAATCCATAATATTTTTTATTTTTTTTTAAGAAGAAGGGTCAAATTTGCAAAATTAGATTTTGTTTTCTTGTGGGATTTTCTAGTTTTTACCCATGAGTTTGGAATTCCAACAATCTCCAACACAGTGCAATCTTAATGATTTCTCTTGGCATTATTCCGTGGTTGAATAAGTACAATTTCACATTACACTTCTATGACTTACAATTTACATTATAATGTAATAAGTAGTATGGTACAGTATATTGTAAGTCATAATATATGGTTATGCAAACGGATTCATAGCATTTTTCATAATTGAAAATTGATACAATAATAGTAAGGATCTCGTAGATTTGATAAGTTATTTTTACCAATTTCATGGATCTATTCATAGAAATAATAATAGAGATGATTTTTTTTTAAAAAAAAAAACAAGTATGGTAAAATTTTGATGGGTGAATTTTGTATAAGGAAAACTCTACAAGGTTCATCCGGTCCGAAAGTAAACAATGGATTTGGTATGGTGATTGGTGAATTGCATATTTGAAAACTCTTATTATTGTTATAGAAATAGAATGGTGAATCACTGAATCTATTAATTTGGAAACATATTATTCTTATGAAATTGCAATTTAGCTTACAAGCTAGTGGGAAAAAAAAAACTTACAAATTAATACTGACTTGAAAATACTATTGCTCATTTTCTAACTAATACAGTATTTTCAAGGGGTTATTTGCCTCACAGAGTTGGATATTGAATAGAACTAGTAGCAAGGGGTTATTTTTAATGGGTTTTGAAAGAGAATTAAATTATCACTTTAAACAAATAAATTACAAAAAAATAAAAGGAGAAAGTGATAATTTTTTTTTAATAAAAAAATCAATTTTCTATCCTCTTGTTAAAAGTATGGCTGATAAACTATTTTTGTGTAGTTAATCAGAATAGCAAGATCAGTTTTTTAAACCTATGTATAAAAAATGCAAAGAAAATATTTTAAAATTTTAATCATTTTACCCATTTTTAAAAGTAATTTTTAAAAAAAATATTTAAATCTAGAAATTTTTTGCTGATATTACAAAGGCCAACATTTTAAACTTATGATTTTTTTTTTGATGAAATTAAACTTATGATTTTGTATAATTTCCATGAGTAATTGTATGAAAATTCTCCTGTTTTTTAGAATAAATTATTATTTTTTAAAATGGTTTTAAATGGTAGGAACTGGTGACGTGTAAAAGCGGGCACCTAAAGCGGCAACTCCAAGAAGGGTCTGAACTGATCCTCTCCCCTCCCCTCAAAGTAACCCTCGAAGCCTTCAAGCTCTTCGCCGAGTTCTGCTACCAATGCGACGTCGTCGTCACCCCCTTCAACCTCGCCCCGCTCCGCACGGCATTGGAGCTGCTCCACCTCGCCGGCGACGGCCTCCGGGATAAGGTTGAGTCCTACTTTTCTCACGTCGTTGCCGTCAAGCGCGAGCTCTCAGCCGCCGTGTTCCTCTCCTCCCTCTCCTTGCTCCCGGAGGCCGAGGACTTGGCGTTTCTCCCGAGCAGATGCCTCGAGGCGCTGTGCTCGCTTGAGGATTCCGATGGCGAGGTTTCTGGCGTCCCTGGCTGTGCTGACTGCGTTAAGGCGGTCCAGCCGGCCGAGTTTCAGATCATCGCTGATTCGATGCATCGGAGGTTTAATCGCGACCATGATCTGCTGTACAGCATTGTCGACCTCTACCTCAAGGTTAGATCGCTGTAATTGAGCCTTGGATTTGATGTTTTGTTTGAATTTGTTTTGGAGTCTCCATGATTTTGAGAAATGTCTAGGGTTTTGCGTTTGAATCATGATGAGATGCATTGATCGAATTCATCACTGGTTGGTGATTGGCCTTGTAATCTAATTGGTGATTTTTTGAAATCAAACGAATTTTTGTAATTTTATTGGTAGTTTCATATCACCAAGCACAAGCAGCTTAGTTTCTTGCCCTACTGTTTGGCACATAATCAAGCTCATACTGATGCATATGCATAACTCAGATTCATACTGATGCATATATGGTGCACTCTAATTCTACTAGGACTGTTATGATTTTAGGGATTTGCTACTGCTTAATGCTTATAGGGTTTTGCTTTTTAATCATGATGAGATGAATTGCTTGAATTCATCACTGGGTGGTGATTGGCCTGTAATCCTGTGTATAGGTGTAATTGATGAATTTGAATTCGCGAATGAATATTTTTGTGAAAATCTGCTGCTAGTGAAGTTTGGTAGTTTCAGATCACCAACTACCAAGCATCTTAGTTTCTTCTCCTACTGTTTGGTTCATATAAGAAAATTCATACTCAAACTTGTACTGATGCCAGTGATGCGTATGCACAACTGAAATTCATGCTGATGCATATATGGTGCACTCTAATTCTACTAGGATTGGTCTGATCTGAGATTCTGAGGGATTTGCTGTTGCTTACAGGTGTATGAAGGGATGATGTCAGAGGAGCAAAAAACCGGAATATGCAACTCTATAGACTGCAACATGCTCTCCCCTCAAACGTTGTTGCACGCCGTGCAGAACCCCAGGATGCCTTTAAGATTCATAGTCCAGGCAATGCTAATTGAGCAACTCAACACGCGCCGCTCAATCTTTAGCACAATCTCCTGTGCGGAGTTAACCAGGCATCAGAACCCTCCTGTCAACCCGGAGGATGATACTGGAAACTTTTCAGCAGATGCTACCACTCTCGGTGCACTTCTCCAACGTGATGCTGCTCTCCGACAGGTATCTAATTGCAACTGTTTAGCATCAGCCAAAATATTTTGACAAATCATCATGCGATATATCAAAAATTACATTGAGTCATCTATTTTCTGTCGGTCAAGTGCATTTTTCAGTTCTAGCTAATTGCAACCTTCACATCAGAAAACTCGTATACGAAGCTAGTTTACGTCACTTCGCAATTGTTTTAATCTATATTTTGCTCCACCAAAAGGTACATATAATTTTTCAAATGCTATCTGTCCTATATGTGAAATATGTGCAGCTGTTGGTGTTTTCATAATAGTGAAGCATGAATTGAAAATTTACCATGCTTCATTCCTTGGCCTCTTAGGTAACCCAGCTCAGGGAAGCCATGGACACCACAACATCTCGCATACAGAACCTAGAGAAAGAGCTAAGCCACATGAAGGCCAGACTGATTGAGTCTGAAAAGCAGCAGGGAAATAACATTAATGCTAGGGATCTTTCTGGCAGGTCTGCTAGTTGCCGGTTTATCAGCAAAGGTCTTAACAAGGTCGAGAAAGGAGAGCGGGGATCTGTATCATTTAGCAACCTGCGTTTTAACTCATTACCATCAGATGACAACAGAGAACCTGTTTGGGAAAGATCCTTCTTCAATGAGAACACTACTGCAAGGAACAAGAAAAACATTGGGCACTGGTTGATGAGAGGATTGAAAAATGCATTTCGAAGCTCTGATTCAAAGAAGGATCTGCCCGAGGATGTGGGTCATTTGAACCATGAGAAAGGAGAAGACAGAGAAAGGGTAAGTACTGGCACTGTTGCAGATTATCACGGTGATGTAAATGAGCTCGGTACGCACCCCTTCCCATCATCTCATCATAGGAGGCACTCCTTGAGCTGAAAAGATTGCCTCTGCACTGAATCTTGATGTTGAATTGCCACATTATGAAATGGTCTCTTTCACATTCGTCTTGAATAAGGAAGTACCCGGGTTATATTTGTTGATGGTTAGTGTTTACTGAAGGTTTAGCGGCCAGGTTAGATAGGATATATGGAGCCCTTTTGTTTTTCTTTGCCTTTTATAGAGAGATCCTTAGACAAACTAGTGACTGGTAGATACCTTAGATGAGATCTTTATTGCAAAGTGATTTACATTTTTCTCCTAAGATTTATTATGTTGTTTGCAGTACACAAAATGCACCATATGTTTTTTATTACATAGCTCTCTCCATTCTGAACTTATGAAATTTGTAAAATGTTATGAACATCTTATTCAGTAAATTTATTTTGCAAGTGTTCTAAATGGGGCCGCCAAATCTGCCTAGACACCACCTAAACCCCTTGTCACACCCGGCTGCAAAGATACGCCAAGCATTTCCAACTCTATTAGGGCAGTAGAGATCCTCTAATCCACAATGGTAATGGTAGTACATGAGATCTTCTAATCCATAATAGTAGTCCATTCTACTGTCCATTTATTTTGATTGGGTGAAGTGAAGTTTTCTTTTTTTTTCCATTTTACAATCGCTATTTTTAAATAAACTTCTTCCAATCAAAATGAAAGGAGAATAGAATGGACTTTCATTGTGGACGAGAGGATCCGCACCGCTAGCAAGGATGTCCATCCTAGCATCCAAAATGGACCCTTGGATTAATGGATTGTAAGTTGTAACCATGTTGGGCCCCAACATCTACAAGAAACACGTGTGTAATGGCTAACTTGTAAAATCACAAAATATATATATATATATATAGGGGAAGGTTCACATGGAAACCTCACTTACCATAGAAACACCCTTATGGTAGAAACTTTTAATCCCATCCCTTCATTTTACATCAATGGCTAATAATAGGTCACTCATTTATGGATAAAAAAAAATTAAAAAATAAATTCACCTTTTCCCTTCTGTCGTTCAGGTCGTCTCCGACTTACCAAGGTACTCACCAAATCTCTCTCCGATCGCTCACACCGTTTACGTCCTCCGTTCACCGGTGCCTTGTTTCTCCGAACACCATCGCACGCCTCTTCCCTTCTCACGCCCTCTTCCCCTGGTCCAGGCTCCGCCTCTACCCTTCCCCATCTTGTCCTTGTTTTTGCTAGATCTGGAACCACTTTCAATGTCGGGGAATGATTCAGAATCGCTGGGGATTGATTCGAAATTGTCTGGGAACAATTCAGATGATTGTATTGCGAATGAATCAAGTAAGATTTCCTTGTTTTTAATTTATCAGTGTTCTTTTTAGGGTTTAATAGGATGAGAAATACATTCCAAGACTAACAAAATTTATCACTGTTACGAATTCTTGTCAAGGAGATTTCAAACGAAGGACTGTTCGCTACAATCCTTTGACCCATGTTGCACAATGTTCGTGTAAGATGTTTGAAGGCGAAGGAATTCCTTGTCGTCACATACTATGTCTTTTAAAAGGACTTGATGAGCTACCGAGGTTTTATGTTGTTGAGAGGTGGACAAAATTGGCATCAAGGAAGCCAATATATGATTTGGAGGGAAATGTTATGGAAGGTTGTTCCCAACTAGGGTGTGAAGAGCAACAAATTCAAAAGAATTGGATGAATTTTTTGAGTTGTATGCAACTTGCAGGAAGGGATCTAACCAGACAAGCAATTGTCTCGAAGGCGATAAAAGACGCTATGCAGGAATTGGAAGATCCAAATGAGCATCATGGCAATACAAGCGAAAACAAGATACGTGAGTTAGAGTCATTCATCGGATCGAGTGCTCCAAGTGTAGTTGATATTTTGCCCCCTAATGAAGTGCATACAAAGGGAAGTGGTAAAAGAATCAAAGGAGGAAAGGAATTGGCAATGGAGTTGCAACAAAAGCGCAAAAGGCTTTGTAGAACATGTGGAGAAGGAAACCATAATAGTCGCACTTGTTCAAAGAAGTGATCAGCAAACTTGCCTTTTTTCCTTGTTTTTTCATTTCACTGTTTTTTATGTGTATTATGATACTTTGTTATCAGATTGTTGTTTATGACAATTTTGTTCAGATTATCGTTGCTGTCCAAAGAAGTGGATTCTGTTGTTTCAGATTATTGCTATCCATTTCATATTATCTCAGATTCTGTTTTGTAGATTATTGCTTCAGTTTTTTAGATTATTGCTATCTATTTTTTTTCTGATTATTGCAGGAGTAATTTTTAGGACATTACTCAGATTATTGCTTTTGTTTCAGATTATTATTGTAGATCTATTGTGTAGAGAAAGTCTATATGGGATTCGAACCCATATCATGTGTATAATAACACATTGCTCTTCCATTGAGCTAATAGACTTAAAAAGATATTCCTAAAACCATAACTCAGCTTGCACTTCTGAAATATCACTCTTCTAATAAGAAGAACCTCAATGCCATCTTTTGAACATTTGGATTCAGCAAATGAACTGAATCACTGATAATGGCATACATCAATAGATTGAAGCAAGAAAATATAATAAGTCATCCATCTTTTGAACATTTGGATTCAGCAAATGAACTGTCAACTATTGCCCAGTTCAGTAAACAAAATTTCACTTCTCAATTCTCAAACAAAACCAAACAAAATCTCAATTCTCAAACAAAGCCAAACAAAATTAGCAGTCAGTCTAGTCTATTTGATGCAAAGCAAATAGACAATAACAAACAATTGTGAATTGCCCACACCTCCATTTAATTTCTCAATAGCTTCAAACAAAGCCAAAAACCAGTCAATCTTTTAGCATAGGATCAGAATACTAACCTTCCACAAATCTATAAGCACACGAAATGAACACAGATACTTGTTCCATTTTAGTTCAATCTATCCAATATACCGAAGCTAGGTCACAGAGGCAAACAAATTAGCAGTTCAGTGCTATTAACAGTTCATCTCGAAAAATCAAATAAAAGTGACCCCAAATCAAATCGGGTCTTCATCTCAAAATTAAAAGGAAGAGGAGGTTGCGACGATGCTCGATTAACAATCCAAAACAGCGAACGGAAGCACACCAAAAACGAAATCAAATCAGACTAAAAGCTCATACCTTGACAGATCTATTGCGAAATCAAACCGGAAATCGGAGGGGAGAGTAGGAGGCGGCGACGGCGGGCGAAATAATCATGGATGAGGTACCGGCGACGGAAATCAGAGGGAGAGAGTAGGAGGCGGCGAGGGCGGCGACAGAAATCCCGGACGAGGCACCGGCGATGAAAATCGAAGGGAGGGAGTAGGAGGCGGCGATTGAAATCGGAGGGAGGGAGTAGGAGGTGGCGATTGAAATCGGAGGGAGTGAGTAGAGGCGGCGACGGAAATCGGAAGGGGAGCGTAGGAGAAGAAGAATCGGGCGTGGAATGAGCGTAGGAGGCGGCGATTGAAATCTGACTGCACATTAAGGGAGTTTGATATTTTTTTTAACGATTTTTAAAAAAGCCCTAAACTTCACACAAATTTCAAAATTGCCACCGTTTTATAATGACCATTGATGTAAAATGTAAGGCTGAGATTAAAAGTTTCTACCATAAGGGTGTTTCTATGGTAAGTGGGGTTTCCATGTGAACCTTCCCCTATATATATATATTACCATAAATATATATATAATTGTTCTCACAGAAGACTAGAAGAGTAGCTGAGTAGGTGCATGCAATTATTTGTTTTCCAAGAATTAGGTGGATTTTTTTTAGTAGTAAAATCAAAACAAATCTTATCAAAATAAAATGAGAGTTGGGTATGATTAGATTAACACTTTAAAGGGACACAACAATCAATTCAGATGCCAATTATGAGAAACATGAGTTTTTTCATCCCTATAGTAATAGGTGTAAAATTGTACAATTATTTTGTTTTTCAAGAATTAGGTGGATTTTTGTGATAGTGTGAGTTGAATAATCAAAACAAATTATTTAGCAAAATAAAATAACTAAATAAGATTTGGAGATTATGAGAAAATCATTATAAAGGAAAACAACAATTAATTGAGATGCCAACATGAGAAATCCGAGTCTTGTATGAAATTAAAAAAAATGACATTTCGTATACAAGTATTAAACTTCAAATAAAGATCGATTTTTTTAGTTGCTTAATAAACTTACTATTAGGAAGAACCCACTTAAAATTGTTAAACTGGCTAAAAAATGGAATGCATGGACCGATAGAAATTGGATTTAGTCTAAATTCATCCTATTTAAATAAATAAAATTTATTCGTCTTTTCACTGTCCACAGGAATTAGAGTCTTGTTATACCGCTGATCTGCGGTGCTTCCTCTTTGCTGGTGTTTGACTTCGTTCTTCATCGGTGTCCTTAACTTTACGATTTTAGTTCTCCTTAGGTTCATAATTTAACTTCTATAAATAAATTGATTCTATAATAATTTAACTTCTATAAATATATTGTTCTATAGTTGTGACACGTGGCAAAAATGCTTATGTGTTAATATATTGTATAGATAGATTAAAATCAAAAGTGACCCTAGATTAGGAAAAAAAATGTTTTAAAAATAATATTAAGACTGAATTTCTCTCCCCGGATAATTATTTATTATTATTAACATCGAGATTATAGGAGTTGATCAAGATTAAGATAATCAAGATAATAATCAGTATATCTATATCTAATATAATACTAAACCACATGCTAAAGATGCCACATGTCGCCACCTCCTTAAACGAGGCTTATGTGGCAGCGTATCCTTCATTGTGGCCCCACTTTATTTTTATAGATAAACATGAAACCATCTAAAAATTAATTCAATTTAATAAATTATTGATTAAAAAAATCTAATTAGTTATTAAATCAATCTAACAAATCAAATAAATTATTAATTGCATGTACTTCACCATGAGAATAACGATATCCGTCGTCTAATACATGATCTCACTTATTATATTTGTTGTATAAACGTATGATTTGCCTTATATTCATCCAATTTATTAGGTAACTTTCAACCCAACGCACAAAAAAAAAATTGTATACAACGATGATTATTTTTTACTCTTTATAAATTATGCTACCTTCCAAAACAAAATAATAAATTATATTATATATGCTTTATATTTTTTTGGACGATATTATATATGTTTTATTTTATAACATGAAGGTACTACACATTTATTAGGAAAATGGCTTTATTGTTTAAAAAGTATAGCCCCTGAAAAAATATAAATTTTAAAAATGTTAAATTCGTATGCAAATTATTCTCCTATTAACCAAAAAATAATATGGTTTTAAAATCCGGTTAAAAATCCCGCAAAACGTGGATGAGGCAATCCAAGAAGGAGGTATTTGAAAATCAAAATTTTGGTTGATATTTTTTCGGTTGTCAAGCAAGATTGATTTACTACAAGATTAATTTAAAAATATCCTAATACGAGTAATATAATATGCTTAAATATTTAATTGTTTGAAGATAAATTATGATCACGCTTGAAATTGTTGATTACACTAATTTATTGCTATTTCATTTGAATTTTTTTTTTTTTGAAAAACTATGACTTATTTAAAATAATTTGGTGAATAAATTGTTTGATATGTAAAAAATTTATGTTGGTTCATCCAATATAGATATCCGCCTAAATCATATTAGTATTTTTACCCATTTTCTTAATAAAATATAAATAAAGCCAAATGGTTTTTTATAGTAACTGACATTAATTACTTCAGTTATTATCATATTACTAAGATAAGATCCATTTTCCAAACGTTTATTTATACTATATATAGTTTATTTTCACATGATTAGGTTTGAAATATTATCTAATAGGTATTATAAAACTACTTAAACCATGTTATCAAACCTTTACAAACACTTTGATTTGCTTTATTTTTGATTTTTTATTTTTTGCATTTAAAAAAATGTTATGTTAGGCTATAAAAGGGGTTAGTGGAGCGCGCTTTTAATCCTCGAACCCTCATTTATAATTAGGCTACAAAGTATATTTTTAACCAAATATATAAATAAATAAATAAATACATAAATAAAAGACAACATCTAGAAAATTCGATTGAAATCAAATATTTTATCCAAGACGTTACATGGATTATTGAATTTTATTTTTATCATGACACTTTGAGTCTTGATTTTTTTATTCTTATTAAGTTTTAGATTAATTTTTAGATATGATCTTAATGAATGAAAATAAGTTAAAATACGATCATTTCCTTCTTTCTTGAAACCGATTATTTAGCTTACTTTTTTTAAAACCTCTATTTATTATATAGTTTTTGCTCATCTATTTTTTAATCATATTCTCTACAAATTTGATAAGCATATTTTTTAGTCTCTTTCTATGTCTCATGTGAAACTTCCCACAGAGGTAAGAGATTTATATCTATAATTTATCTATCTAATATGTAATACGGAGTATGTAATATGTAATATGTAATATCTAATATAATACAAAAATAGTTGTTGTAGATGTCACATGGAAGCAGATCCTTAAAAAAGTTCAAATATAAATACCGAATTAATTCAAAGCTAAAGATAAAAATAATTTTTTAGTACTTTAACATATTATAATAAAATATTAATCTAATTAAGTTTTAACATATATACCGTCCCTTCAAGGCACGAGAATTAAATTTTGAATCCAAGTTCAAAATTTTAATTATAAATAGGTTATGAGCTCGATTCCCAATCCCCATTTTGTTTAATGGTTTTTCCTCCACTTCTTCTTCTTCGTTTTTTACAAATGAGTTGAAAGTACAAGTTTGAGATCCAAAAGATTTTCATTCATTTTTTTTATTTGTCATATGTTTTATGACACTAAGCTAACTATCTATGCTTTGGCCTAATATATAATAATAAAGTTTATATTTAGACATTGCAAATCATATAACATGCTCAAATAAAACTAATAAAAGATAATATTTAATAGAGTTTTTAGCTTCTAAAAAAACATATCAAAAAAATTGAAAGATACACCTGGCAGCCTCACCTTAAACAAAGACTTATGTGTCAGTTTTTCATTAAGTGTGACCCCACCTATATAACTAACAGAATGCAATCAATTATTAATTAAAATAAATTTAATGATAATTTAACAAATTTACTAGAATATTAATTTCTCTCAAAAAAAATTTACCCGTTTGAATTAAAGATATTTAAATTTTTTTAATTAAATTAACCAATTAATTACCTTCTATTGTAAATTTTATTTATTTTTTCTCATTTATTTTGTGTTAAAACTTAATATATTTGTTATTTAGAAGATTAGTGCCCAAGTTGAATTGAAGGAAGCTTGACGTGTTCGAGACGAAGGCACGCTTCGAAAACAAAGTGCTCAAGAAACGGGGATCCAACATTGTAATTAACCACTTTTCAGATGCTAAGTTAGATTTGTTGCTGGGTGATGACAATAAGTTATCCATTGATGGAATCTTGCTTCTTGATGCACATCTATTGCTGCAGTGACTTCTCTCGATGCATATGTCGATCCAGCATTGTAGTCGATCAAAGATGTACTCGGATTGCATGCATTCATTATCTTAACGGATTGAATTCATTTAAATATTTGTTTATTATATCACATTTATCCCAATCATGTTAAAATTTACTACTCTCTCTATTCGTTTAGCTAAATATGTTGTTTAATATTCATTCACGCTTTGTTAAGATGGTAAAAATTATATAAAATATTATTTTTTCCACTTTTTTATAAATTATTTTCGATAATAGGTAATCTATTAATAATATTAATTCTACTATCATTTTGTTGATGTGTCACGCTCACAATTAAACATTAATTTTTTATTCAAATGGTATTTTCTTATTTGTCATTATTATTGCTGAAATTTTAAAATATCTATTTCCTATTTTAAACATATTTGTTTCCTATTTTTATACTAAAATATTATTTAATTTGATATGTTGTATGTCAATTTGTGATCTATTTTAATCGTCTACGTACATTGAACATTCGTCAAGTCTTGGCTGATTTTATTCTTGGATATTGAAATTGTTGATTTATCATATTTAACCAATTGCAATATTCCCCACAATGTTTACGTACAATGAACATGTAATAATCAATTTGTAAATATTCGATTTCAAAAATTAATTATAAAAATCAATTAGAGCCAAAAAAGTGTTTTTTTATAATTTAATTATTTTAGACATCTTAAATGACTATCGAAAAATAAATAATATTTTAAGACTCACAAGCACTACTAATGCTTATTTTACATCTTGGATGAGGCTTCTTAGATCACTTTTCTACCTTTAAGGATTTTTTTTTACCATCTTACCTTTATTTTCACTATTTATTTCTCTCTCTTTCTAACCATCTTTCTCATGAAAATAATGAATAAGTTATGTATATCTACATAACTTCAAAATTATTCACACAATCATGTGCTTATGATTTTTTAATATTTGTACAAGAGCTTATATTTTACTTTTTAGATCTATGCGAATGATACAGTAATAATTATATATTTATTTCAAATTATATTAGGTGGTGTGTTTGAGTATTATTACTACTTTACCTTATTAAATCATTTTCAAAATTTGTATCGTATCTCTTTCCAACTAATTTATAAATTATAAAAAAAATACTTTATACATATTTTTGTTGTAAATACGTATATATATTAATATAGATATATATAGATATATAAAATGATGTTCAAATTAAAATAGATCAACCTCCCGTGTCTTCAAGGCACGGGTATTACACTAGTTATAATACTAAAGGAGAAGTCGCCTACGACATGTGGCGGCTTCTCCTTTAATGTAGCTTTTTTTTAAAGTAGATTAATTGATTTTCTTAAAATTGATTTATCTTAATTGATTGTTAAAATCTAAACTAACTTATTTTTTGAATAATAAAATGTAAATAAAATAGGATTTGTTTTAAACAAAATCTAAATAAAATTGATTTATTTTAATTTTTTTAAAGCGATTTATCTTAATTGATTGTTTATTGATTTATTTTAAAACATGATTTGTTTTAAACAAACTTATCTTCAATTCACTCAAATGATCGAGACTAGGATTTGCAAAACTATATAAAATCTAAATAAAATTGATTTACCTTAATTTATTGTTAATTGATTTATCATTACTAAGTGGAATTGTTATAAACAAACTTATCTTCAATTCACTCACGGGATCAAGACTATGATTTGCTGTATATGTTTTTTATATTTTGAGTAAAGATACTACGGTCCCTAGGTATTATTTTCATCCACAACCGAAGTGATAAGGATTAAGGAGGGTTATATTTAAAAAATTACGGTATCCCCTCATCCAGAGAATCAGTGGCTTTCTCCTGATTGAAAACAATCGTGTCAAAGTTTAGATCACATTCAACGCAATGTCAGAGAAACAAAGGCAATACGCCCATAGAGAACAACGGTACTGTGAAAAGGAGTAGTACGTTAGGTATCAATAGTATAATCTATATTATAATACTAAAGGAGAAGTCGCCTAAGATATGTGGCGACTTCTCCTTTAAAGTAGGGATTTTAAATTAGCAATTAATTAATTCTTTTACAAATCCAATTAATTAATATATATATAATTAGTAAGGATAACAATTAACAACAAACATCCAGAAAAATACGTTGATTGCAATCTCAAGGATAACAATTAATAACAACTTGAGCGGATAAATGCAAATTTGTTGATTGCAAATGATTTTTAATAAATTTAATTAATGTGGGTATAAAAGATATCAACTCGATCATTCACTTCTCTGAGTATTCTTATCTCAAACTCTTTTATTTTCATTTTAGGAATTCTTTCTAATATTTTTTTGATATGCTAATAGTTCTTCCCCATTGCATTTTTTTTCTCTGACTGTATTTGTGTATAAGCTTCGGTTTGTTGTTTGTTACATTTGTTACTTACAAATTTGTGCTATTACTTCATACTCAATTCTAACAATGTTTTTTGTGCTATAGGATGCCACACATAGTATTTCCGATCGCTACCACTATGAAACCATATGCATGTCCAAAATTGTAAGTTTCTTAAGTCATGATACCTTCTGATATGTTTCTTAAGATTTTCGTGAATTAGCACTACTAACGAGCTTATAATGTATGCAAATCTCAAAATTGTACAGCTAAACAAGGGCGATGGTCCAAAGTGGCGATTCTACTTTATGTACATGGGCAATTGCTAGAAGAATGACGGTCGACCCTACAATGGATCGAGACGTCACCACCAATATCATCCGTATAGCGAGATGATCGATCATCAACCCCGAGAGACCACCGCTTGGTGTCACTTGAATGCCTTGAGTTCTTGCCCATGTCTGATCAGGTAAGAGGACCATGATCAGGATTTACATAATTCAACACGCTAATGACGACTTCAAGAAGGATGTCATCGGCGACAAAATCACCGAGTTTAATGTGGAGGAAAGAGAAGGATCCGTCGGTGATGGGGATCTCAACGACGAATTTGGTATAGCATAATATGGAGAGGAGAGCGGACGAGCAACCGACCACCATGAATTGCCTCCTATGTCGCCATAACTTAATTTTGAAACATCCGTGTTTATGACATTTCAACTTATAATTAATTTGTAGCTTAATTGTTTTTTTTTTCATATGCCCTCACACGAAGCAGTGAGAATGACTTGAAGGTCCCTGACGTGTCAAACAACATCATTATTTTCCTAATCAATTATTAGGTTTTAATGTTCTATTGTTCTTGTATATTTTTTGCTTTATTTTGACCGTGTTTATAATTTTCCTTATTCTTCTTGGACTACACAATCCCTAATTTTAAAAGTTTTATTAAATTAATCTATCTATATTTTATAATACTAAAGGCGGCTTCTCCTTTAATGTAGCCCCTTTTTTTATTTATTTTTTATTAATCGATTTATTTTAATATTTTTAATCGATTAGATAAGTGTTAATTTAACAAACAATTAAAACAAATTAAAAAGGAAAATTATCTAAATTAGTTGAGATCTTGGTTTTTATGATTGATGATTTGGATCCCGGCCCTAAAATCCCTCCTCCGGCGTAGGTTTGTTTTTATTTTGAAGATTACTTTATTTATGTTAATTTTTAATAATACTAATCCCTCATCCAACCTTCTTAAGTTTTAAAGCTTTTCTAATTTAGTTGAGATCTTTGTATATATGATTGATGATTTGGTTCCTTCATAAATCCGGCGTAGCTTTTTTTTTAAGATTAAATTGTTATTTGTTTATTTTAATTTCGAGTTGAAGATTAAACTCGCGTAGCTTTAATTTGTTTGTTAAATTAAAGCTTACCCAATTTAGTTGAGATCCTAACCAATTCTTTAAATAATTAACTTCGTGAGATGATGATTTATTGAAAATACACGAGAGCATTATTTTAACACTTGAGATGATGCAAATCAATGCACACAATTAAGCAACCTAATCTACGTTAATTAAATTAGGATAACACATAACAAAATATTAAAAGATTATATAATTTGGAAAATCACATATAATATGAAAGGAGTGTATGTTTAAAGATATAATATTTAAGGAGTATAGGGCTAAATCCATATCTACGGTCCTAATCCCATGATTTTTGGATATGCCCACATCTTACCTAATTCTAGAAAATCTAATTAACTACTTAACTCGCTCCCATATCTTAGTGCATTATGTATTTAGATCCTACATTATCTATATCTAATTTAGAAGATATAACCAAATCTTAACTAATTAGAAAATTTTATTAAGTAATTATCTTCCTTATCTAATTAGTTAACTCTCAAATCTTAGT
The DNA here is from genome assembly GCA_037127255.1 of Persicaria tinctoria. Lineage (NCBI taxonomy): Eukaryota > Viridiplantae > Streptophyta > Magnoliopsida > Caryophyllales > Polygonaceae > Persicaria > Persicaria tinctoria. The sequence goes on along the minus strand of JBANSL010000019.1, from coordinate 4,590,131 downwards.
GCATATCCTACCTTATCTGAATAAATAAATAAACCGAATTAATTAATTTATTTTTTAGAGATCTTATCTAAATAAATTAATAACCGAATTAATTAATTAATAACCGAATTAATTTTTTAGAGATCTTGCTTGGTCACATTGGCGCCCCTGAAGAGGATTGCGCCTGAAAAGGATATTACATGATATATACTATCTTTAGGGGATCTGCTTAAATAAAATTGAAGAGGATATTGCAATCTTTCATCCTATCTATCACGTTCACTCTAAATCCATCTTCATCAGTCTCTGCAAACCCACAAACATCTGCTGAAGATCACAAACCACCACTAGCTCCGATCGTCCTCGACCACGATTCCGGTGAATTCAAGGCCGACGACCACCACCACAGGTCTCCTCCAACACCCAGGAAGCCACCGTGCAAGCCCCGACGCAGCAACTCACCAGAAAGACGTCCGAAACAACGTCAGAAGTTTCTACAGAAAGTGATCGACTGGCCTATTTTCGGGCTGCGCCACCACCATCACCGTGTTCCGACGCCGTCGAATTAAACTTTGGCGTTAACCCTGCAGTACCCTTTGTCAGAAACATCTTTTATTTTTCTCAAAGCTTCTCGGAGTTGCCCGAACCAAAGCCTCCCAGTTCATTGGTGAGCAGTTTTTCTGCTATGCAGAAAAAACGTAAATTTCATGTCAACAATGATAAATGAAATTATATAAACATATATTTTTAAACAAAGATCCGTGCATTGCACAGGGTACTAAGCTAGTTGATAAATAAGAAGATTAGGCTTGCTAATTGCTATGATACGGTCCACGTGGATTCCAGTTCTTCCTCCGTCTTCCGATTCGTTCATTTCTCTTTCACACCTTCGATTTGTTATTAATTCCTCTTTATCTGCATCTCTGATTCTGCATCTCGTTGTCAAGCAAGCATATGATCAGTAGGGTCCAAACTCCCACAACAATCACACCTCTGCGAGTATTGATTGACGATTAGTTTATTACTGTACATTCAATTTCCAGATCCTTTTAAAGCTTCGAATCCGTGCTTCAATGGTGACACACCTATCTCCTCGCCTCTCAAATTCTCTTGATTGCTATATGCCTTAGCTTCTTACATTGCCCCCCTTTTCTACTAGATATCCGCCATTTGGTGTCGATTTCAAAGGGGATCGAGGTTTTTTTCCTTTTTTTTTATTCGTCTTCTTTAATGGCTGCTCTGAAGTCGGTGGTTTCATTACCGCGCAATTCGCTCTTCGAACAAGCCGAGCTGTTCTCGACGGCGATGCGGTTGCAGAAGAGCTTCGGATTGAATGTGGCTCGGCTCGGTGCAGATTGCCGGGGGATGCGGCGTTCGATTTCGGCTCTGGAAGACACTAAAACGGCGTCGTCTTATGCTAATCAGCACCATTCATCCTTTCCAAACGGTACGCTTCTTCTTCTCCTCTCTCTGTCTCAAGTTCGCTTCTTTTTAATTTTTCTTTATTCGCCTTTTCAATGTATTTAAATATCAATTCATGTGTGTTCTTGTTTGCTGTTCACTGAGTCAACTTGGAGGCTGAGATTATCATTCATGTTCAATGCATTTAACTGTTTGAATTGCTCTCCATTTGCCCCTTGTTGACCTGTTACAATTTTCAACTGCTTCCACACCATTTTTCCCCCCTTTATTGAGATGAGGGTTTCAGTTCTGATGTTCTTCCTGTTGTCAGCTAATCTCTACCAGCTGAATTTGGGCAGCAGAAGTAGTTATACTGTGTAATTTGTTTCAAGTTTCTTGTGTTGCTGAATCCAATTTATTCGAATCTGCGGTACAATTGGTGGTGCTATGATCTGATTTGTTTCCCTTTTCCTATGGGTTGCTTTCATGTTTGTGGATGCTCTTTGTGATGATTGATATGATATCCATAGCTGCGTTTTCGCCTTTGCTTCATAGTATTGGTCTTACTAGGGTACTTCTTGGTTCAAAGGAATTGACAATTAATGCATTTTCAGCCGTTCCTCGCTTTCTCATGATAGGATATTCTTTGTTTCTTTCATGATTGGTGACGATTCTTCAACTACAACCTTTAAGTCTTTGCCGACATTATCAGGACGACTGAATGGATTGTCCATACTCTAGTCTGCACTAATTTTCTCAATTGCTCTAGTTAGTGTTTTGTTTTGTTTTGTTTTGTTTATCCAGCGCTCATTTTTTGTATTCATTTGACACAGTTGTGGCTGTAGTGTAACTATTGGACTGTCTTCTTGGTTTGGCCTGACTGAATGAGTATCTGTAGGTAAATCTGTGCAGAAGATGTCCACCACCGGAAAATCTTCAAACATTTTGTGGCATGAGTGCTCAGTTAACAAAGCTGATAGGCAGGAGTTGCTTAAACAGAAAGGCTGTGTCATTTGGATAACTGGCCTTAGTGGTTCAGGTTTGTTTATTTGATTGATCGCCTTTTTCTTGTTTTTATTGAATATTTTCTATGGATGATATGCCTTATGATTCGTAGTTATATAATGTTCGCGAGTGGCGCAATAATGTACAAATCATGGAGCATCCACAGATTACACAGATTACTATTTGGCCATGTCAAAAGTTGCTTTCATCTTTTTAAAGTGCTGGGTAACTTCCAACTAGCAGCTCCATTCATCTTGTCCTGGAGTTGCTTCTTTCGGTTAATGATTGTGATTTCTTTTATAAAGAGGAACCTTTAATGTCTTATTGCTTATTAGATGTTCGTCATTGCTGTCATGCTCCATTTCTTGTCCTTACTCATCCTCACTCACTTTTTTGTCGTAGGGAAAAGCACTGTGGCTAATGCCTTGAGTCGAATTTTGCATTCCATGGGGAAGATGACATACGTTCTGGATGGTGACAATCTTCGGCATGGTCTCAACAGCAATCTAACTTTTAAAGCTGAAGACCGGGCAGAAAACATACGAAGAACTGGTGAGGTAGCCAAGCTCTTTGCAGATGCAGGTATTATCTGTATTGCTAGTTTGATATCTCCTTACATAAGAGATAGAGATGCCTGCCGTGCACTGTTGCCTAAAGGAGATTTTATCGAGGTTTCCCTTAATCCTTGTTCGCTCAAAATCTTCAGCCAGTTCAACCTTAAAAGTTTTTCCTTAGGCTCAATTGGGTTTTTAAACATTTCAGGTGTTTATGGACATCCCACTCGAAGTTTGCGAAGCCAGGGACCCAAAGGGTCTGTACAAGTTAGCAAGAGCTGGTAAAATCAAAGGTGATAATGATCTTCCAACCACTTATTTTGTATCGACTTAGCTTATATGTGTGTCTAAAATCCATCTCCAACAACTTTCTTAAAATTTCTCTAAAATGGGAAACAAAACACATATTCTCCAAATTATTTTTGCTCCAACTACAACAGTTTCCCTATTTCGAAGATTTAAAAAAACATTTAGTTTTGGAGATTGCTGCAGATGTAGAAAAGACTGTATTTTGCCTGATGCTTTCCTATTGTGGAGAATGAGACGGATAGTCTGCTAAAAGGTTTAAAATTTTCTAAAAACACCAAAATCCCCAAAATGGGAAAGCTGTTGGAGGTGCTCATAGTTTTCCTTTTGGTGGATCAAGCTTACTGAATTGGCAGCCCTTTTAACGCGAATACTGCTTTATGGAACAAAATGCAGGTTTTACAGGGATTGATGATCCATACGAGAAGCCCTTGAACTGTGAGGTATGGAGGATTCTTTTTCTAAGCTGATCTATCTTCAGAAATCACTTGTCCAGTTTGAGGCTTGTTCTTTGTTTGATAATGTCAGAAGCTTTGAATGATGCAGGTTGTGCTGCAGCAAAAACCTGGAGAGTGTACACCCGCGTGTGAAATGGCGAAAACTGTGGCATCGTATTTGAACGATCATGGTTACTTGCAGCCATCTTGATTGCGCATTGTGTAGCGAATTGATTGCACAGAAGATATGGAAGAAACTGCTTGTTTCGCGTATTGAATAGTTCGTTTTGTTTTGGTGTTTTTCACCATAGCTTTTGCTCTGCTGGTGATATCAATAGCTCGTTGATATGATTCTCCATTTGTATTATATGCTCCCATCTATTTGCTTTATTTAGTCGAATAAGGTGGACATCATCAAAGATCGTTTAATAATAACAAGTTGTTGTATCTTTGTATATCTTGGTTTGGTTTAAATTGTTATCTTAGATTTGTTGGTTGGAATTGTGTTTTTTCTTCTTGTTGGTTAAAATTGTTTATGCCAAGCAAAATGTGTGAAAAATGAGGTTGAATCCCGTGTAAGCAGCCTGGTGTAATTTGTAAGCAGTGAAATTATTCATAGTTACCAAACAATTATTCATATGTACTAACAAGTGTAATTATTCGTAAGTACTAAAGGATAAATCGTATGTACATACGAATAATCATATGGTATTTACGAATAATGACACTGTTTACAAGTTACTTTTAATCTCAATCGTTTAATCTTCTTAATCCGACGTTCCAAATTTGCTCACAAATTACACTGTAAAGGAATGCTTACACATGATCTATACGTGAACAAGAACAAACAACTCCTAGAGTTCGGTAAATGATATTGTCATAGTATCAGAATCTTTCAACAACATCAATCTAGTATATTCCGTTATAATACAGGGGTCAAGTTATACGCATCCATTCTCCCAATTTTGCTACCATGCACAATTTTGTCCAGTTCCAAGAGTATTTCTTACAACATAACTCCAAAATTGGAATGAAAGGAAGAATAAAGGGGTCTCTCTGTAATTTAAGACAAATAGAGGGTCTGTTTTGAAGTTAATAAATACTCACTACTCACCCCTCAATTGTTTATTTTTTTCTGAAATGCCCCAACAGATAAACCACTCTTAACCCCTTCCCGCTCCACCACCACCATCGCCTCATCTTCGTCGGAAAATGGAAGCCGCCGCCGCTGCGGCTGCAGCATCTCCGTCGCTTCCACCGCCTAAGACCGACCCTCTCGCGGAGAAAATCAAGCACAGGCTACTCAAGAAGGGCGTCGAACCCACCCCGAAAATCATCCACACCCTTCAGAGGAAACAACTCCAGAAATCGCTTCGCAAGTCCAAACGCATCGAAGCCGCCCAGCCGCCGCCCCTTTCCAAATCCGAAGAGCAAACCCTAGCCGAGGAATTCTACTTGCAGACTATATCCCGCGAGTACAAGCAATTAGACAAAATCCTCGGCTCTGGAAGCGGGAATTCCGGTGTCAAGATGGTTGGGCGGCCGTGGGAGCGGCTGGGGAGAGGGAAATTGAGGGAATTGGCGCCCGGGGGCGATGAATTCAGCAGGGAACCCCTAAATTCGCAACATTTGATAGAATTGGGGGAAATTTTCGAAGAGAGGAAGAAGGAAGCCCTTTCGTTGATGTTGGAAGACGATGATGTCGAATTGGAAGATTCAGTGGTAGCGAGGAACGAGTACCAGCATGTGAAGCGTCGCCGTGCTGATAGCGAGACAATTCAATTTCTCGTCAACAGGTTTCCTGGTTACCGATTATCCGAAATCAAATGCTATTTTCAGGATTCCTTTTGTGGCTCCATTTGTATTGATTGCTGAACAGCTGCGTGGATTAGGCTTTGTGCTGGAGGTGGGATTGCGGTTAAAGACTGGAAATTTTCAAGGACGATGAAACACTCGGGTTTGCAGTTTACAGAGGTTCAGTTGCTCAGGATTGTGGAAAAATTGGGCGATCGTGGGTGTTGGAAGCAAGCAATGGGTGTTGTTGAGTGGGTTTACAATCTCAAAGAGCTTAAATACTACAAGAGCAGGTAACTTTGGGCCTTCGGCTATATTCGATTAACCGAAGCTTGTTGAAACTGTTAGGGTAGCTAATCAAAGTAGTTGTTTTGTTTGCATTTGTGACAAGTGTGTTTGGTTATATTAGCTTATTGAGTAGGTTAATGGGTAAAATTATGAAAAATGGTATGATATATATGTTCGAAATGAATGTCATTTTCCCAATCACTTGCTTTTACTTTTTGCCTATTCTCTATATATACCTTGAACACTATGATATTGATATTCAACCTCAGGTGGTCAAAGAGATTGTACTTCCTTGTAAAATGCAAGAATATGTATCCATTTTTGGTAAATTTGGTTTGAGGCAATTTGGCTTTGATATGCATGATGTGAGAGTATGTTTGAAGGTTTTTCTTTTTATGCTTAGATTATGAAGTTTTTCAGGGCTATGTTGTTTGTGATTCCTTGGCTGATATGTTTTATCCACTCGCTGTTCGTAGGTTTGTCTACACAAAGCTCCTTGCTGTCCTGGGGAGGGCAAGAAGGCCTCAGGAAGCTCTTCAGGTTTTTCAGCTGATGCGTGTAATGAGCGAAGCCCATGTGTTTTGCTAAACTAAACTTTTTGCTTTGTATATAATGTCATGATTTGCTAATCTTTGATTGTTTCAGGGAGATTGTAACATTTATCCAGATATGGCTGCATATCACAGCATATCTGTCACCCTTGGCCAAGCTGGACTTTTGAAAGAGTTGATAAATATTGTAGAATCGATGAATCAGAAACCTTCAAAGGGAGTGAAAAATTTACATAACAAGAAATGGGATCCTTCTCTTCAACCTGATGTTGTTGCGTTTAATTCTGTGAGTGGAGAATCTCTTCATTTACTGCTTCTTGAGATAGATTTTTGAAATTATTACGCATAAACCCTTGGAACTTGATCGCCGTGCAGGTGCTGAATGCGTGTATTCCATCTCGTCAATGGAAAGGAGTTTCTTGGGTGTTTCAGCAACTCAGAAAGCATGGACTTAGACCTAAAGGTGCAACTTATGGACTTGCAATGGAGGTATTATATCACGATTCCATTGATGGGATGTAAGTTGCATACAAGATATTTGCAGGATGTTAGTGATCAAAATGACAAGACAAAATGACTTCCCATGGTTGAATTCCCAGGAACGTTTGTGTGACAAGGCACAACCTTGTAGACATAAGGGCATTTATCAGTCTTGGAAATCTAGCTGTTAAGCTAAGGTGTTTGGTTGTTTTAGGTGCAAATTATAGATAGTCTTCAGGAGTTATTATCTAATTGAAACTGCATAATTATTGTCAAAGTTGTATCGGTTGAACAGAATTTCACTAATGATGGGTGTTGGCAGGTCATGCTTCACGCTGGAAAGTACGAGTTAGTTCATGAACTGTTTGGAAGAATGAAAAGGAGTGGGGAAGTCCCAAATGCTCTTACTTATAAAGGTATATATATCCTCTACTTCCCTTCGTTTCCCTTCTCTTCAGTGCCATTGAAAATCAATCGCTTATCCGCTATGAATGATTTCAGTTCTTGTCAAAACCTTCTGGAAAGAGGATAAAGTTGATAAAGCCATTGATGTAGTCAAAGAGATGAAACAAAAGGGAATTGTTCGAACGGCCAGTGTGTATTATGAGTTAGCATGCTGCCTTTGCAATAAGGGGAGATGGCAAGAGGCAATGGAGGAGGTTTGTTACTTCTTGAGTTTGGTGTTCTGTATAAATTTATCTAGACTACTTATTTTATTCATGTTTCTGAAGATCAAATGCTTTTCAAGCTCTACCATTGCTCCTTTTTTGGTTTCTTGTGCGACATCTCGTCCCTCTAGTGTCAAGTATTCAGAAAAATATAGTCAAGGCCATGGAATATTCCTTCGGTTACTTGTTCCAGATATTCTTCATGACAATGATACCGTTCTTATGCATAATCACGATGTGGTGGCATTTAATCTCCTTTGAATGCAATGCAGATTGATAATTTGAAGAAACTGCCACATCAGAAGCCCTTGGTCGTTGCCTTCACTGGGTTGATCTTGTCTTCCATGGACGGCGGACATGTCAATGATTGCATATCAATCTTTGAGCACATGACCCACCATTGTAAACCTGACATTGGTGCATTAAACACAATGCTAGAAGTCTATGGCCGCAATGACATGTTCTCCGAAGCCAAGGCGTTGTTTGAAAAAACAGAGAGAGTGGAGCCTGGATATGGAACCAATTCAAACAACACAGGCAATCCTCTTCTACCGGATGTTTACACTTATACCTCAATGCTAAAGGCATCCGCTCTTGCACAACAATGGGAATATTTCGAGTATGTGTATAAGGAGATGGTTCTTCAAGGGTACAAACTTGATCAGACGAAACACGCATGGCTACTCGTAGAAGCTTCAAGTGCTGGGAAGGTAATATCATGATCTAGCAGATATATTTTAATGCTATCTATTATCTAATGATATACATCAGTTACCCACTTTTATCGGTTTTTCTTGCTACAGGGGCATCTACTACAGCATTCATTTGAGGCAATTCTAGAGGCTGGAGAAATTCCACACGCCGTGCTGTTCACAGAAATGGTTTTTATAGCCTTGGAGCTTCGAGACTACACAAGAGCTGCAGTGATAGTAAATGCGATGGCTTACGCCCCATTCCAAGTGCGCGAGAAGCAGTGGACTGATCTTTTTGAGAAGAACAAAGACAGAATCGGTGTTGATTATCTGACCTCCTTCTTAGAGGTACTCCGGAATAATAACATGCCAAAGGAAGCCACAGTGTGTACATTACTTGGATCATTGCAGTCTTTCTGTAAGTCAGCTTCAGCGAAGGACCTCCCGGATAATACCTCAGAGAATCCTTGTATTGGTGATGTGGTTGCTCCTCATGAAACTAATCCGCCTTCCAAAAACCTTAGCCTAATTCCAGATACATCTTCTTACTCGTTGCGTGTTGGTGATATGGTGTTGGATGAATCCGATGATATGTCTGATGACGAGGAACGAGTCTATGAGGTAGAGGATCCCGAGGGATCAGATTTGCCATCTGCGGATCAAATCCTAAAGGCATGGAAGGAAAGGAGAGAAAGGGATGGTTTCATCTCTTCTTTTCGGTTTGGGTGAAGAAGGAAACTCACTCATCTCATCTACTTCAGAGGCCAAAGCTTCTTGTTTGTCATGTTTTGTGTAGTTCAGGAATCAGCTCTGTGCTTCCGGCCAAAGAAGATTTGTGAAGAGCAGTGTTCATGATGTTGTAAATGTGTACTACTTTGCCTTTTCCTACGCTCTTGGCTTATTCTTTGTAGCTTATTTCAACGAGATGTAATATGAGAGATCGTTAAAAAAAAAGAGAGAGATCATACTGTAAGTTGCCAACAAAGAACCCAACAGACAATTCCTGCTATAGTCTTTAAATAGTCTTAACATACATTAGACATATTTCAATTGGAAACAAACAACTTTCCCCTAATAAAAAGGGATAAACCTGGTTTTGACAAAAGAAACACCCATTAAAATGCCATCTGCGTCAAGAAAACTGCAAAACCTTACAAGTGAGTGTTAAGCAGTTCAGGTTTCAAAACTAAACATCCTTGACTTCCTCATTCCAACTCAACTTTAAAACTAGGTGAAGGCAGTTGAGTGGAAACAAAATTGCCCACAAAAAACAAAAGCTTAGCACATGTAGATGCTATTGTGTCGACATTTACAAGCTAAAGTTCGTATTTACAATATGTAAGGACTAACTTTAGGCAGTCCAGCCAACGAGCCTTCAACAGACTCCATGCCCAAAGCATTTGTTAGTGCACCCGATCATCAGGATGTGTAACCAATGAATTTTTCAGCTGCACAAAAGAATGTCTTTTTATCAGTGCAGGAAGATAAAGAAGAAAGTGCATGTGTACTAAGTCTTATTGTAATGGAAAGAACACCATCAAAGAAGTATCAATACAGACGGAATTTAGGCATAAGCTTACGGTGGAGAGAGCAAGTAAAGGAGGGTGCTGTATTTATTGGTTATTTTCAAGTTATGTGGATCTCAAATAATCAACAACCTGGTTGAAGCATGCTTTTATAGCAGTTGCAGTAACAATTTATGTATCCAAGAAAGATAAAATAATGAAGTAGGCCCTTACTAGACGCTAAGCTTTTGGCATGCCTTCATTGCTGCTTCAGCAAAGATTTGCGCTGCCTCGGCTTCTGCTTCAGCTGCTTCTGCCTCCCTTGCAGCCCTCTCAGCCTCCGCAATGGCAGCTTCTGCCTCCATAACTGCTTGTGCTGCAGCTGCAGCAACTTCATGAGCTGGCATACTTCTCATATTGTGTAGTTCTGCATCCACCTCTGGCTGTGTGAAAATTCTAGCCCCAATTTTCTCCGCCTTGAAATCATCTTTCAGCTTGTCATTAAAAGAGGTGGTTCTTGACTGGTAGGGTGATGATCTCGGTGCAATTTTATACATGTGCTTCACCTGCTAGGAAGAGGAGAAACATTTGAAATGCTGCAAACTTATCCAATAAACAAAATGTGAAATCAGTGAGGCGATACTCCACATCCAAGAAACCAATGGCAGCTGATAAACTAAATATAAAGCATGACATGTAATTGCTAATGATTAGCTTAAGCATGCATGAAAAAAAAATAAAGCAAACTTAAAGAGCAAAGATGAAGTTACATAATGACAACATTCCAGCAATAAGACAATAAAATTGTAGGCAATCATCCCTTTTCATTTTGAGGACATAGAAGCATTTAACACTGTTAATCCAAGTTCCAACCAAACATAAATTTAAATCCTCTTAGTGGTATATTTCATTACGACAAGATAGCCAAAAATCAAAGATATGTGTCTTTTGTAAAACAATTTTTTCAAAAAAATCAAATTGTAAAGGCTATGAAAAACTCCTGCATAATTGGATTTGCCAATGAAGTACTCTGTACTCACAGTTGGTGAGTAAAAATCAATTTTGGCAGAGATAATTCTCTTAAGTAGTAGCAAAGAATTACAAAAGCAAGAAGAAAAACTCAATAGATTAGTTGAACTATCATTCAGGCCCATATCTTCCTGATCCCTGTGATAGTTTAATAGCATTGTATTATGGCATTAGACTTAAAAAGTTCAATACTTTTACTTACCTTTACCAGCTTCCCATTAGATGTCATAGACTTCAATTTTGCAAACAAAAGCTTCTTCAAGTTTGGAAGCTCCAAATAATTGTCCTATTGAGTATAAAGCAAAAGAAGCCTTAAAGTGATGATTTAACAAAAAAATGTTGCACATAGTTGGATTCATAATTCATTAGTAAGATAAGAGCATGGCATTCACCAATCCCTAAACTACTAGAGAATCATAATCATAATAAATAGCCCCTTCAATACTACGTTTTAAATGATATTTTCATCTAAAGAATTTTCACTTTCCAGGCATGAAAATTCTCTCAAGGCACTAACAATTTCTTGTTCCCATGACATGAATTCATACTTTAGCCTTCATATAAATCTAAAAGATTTGGTTGAGAGATGTATCTCCTGGTGGTTAAATGAAATACTTCCTAGGACAAGCAATTGTTGTTTTTCCAAATAGTATAATTGGTAAGAGCGGTACCTCTATATAAGTGGCAATAGCTTTCCTGTCAGAACCTCTGGGTTCCTGCAATGTCGTTATTGCATCTGATATAGCACTCTCCAACCTATTACCATCAAGAAGACTAAACACTGTTGGTGAGATAAGACATCTTCTGAAGGCAGCTATAACTTTTTTTTTTCATTTTCCACTAAATGACTTAGCAAATTTCCAAAGGTGAAGAAAAATAAGAAAATTCAGATGTTTGGAGAGTGAAAATCATTTAACACCTTATACAAGATTTCTTGGACTCTGCAGCCAGTCCTTTGTCACCAGTAGGAGACAGGGAATCTGAATGAGGCTTTGATTCGGCAATTTTTTCTTCAACTCGAACTAAATTGCTCAAAGCTTCGGGTTTATTATCTTGTGCAGGTGTCTGAGGATCCTTTTTCAGTGCAACCCTTGCCTTTTCTCGTGAACCAAGCCCACTTGCTGTCACATTGATGTTCCTCCATTTATCCTTCCAACCATTTAGACCATGCATATTATAAATGATCAAGTATGGTCTTTACAATTACTCAATAGAGATACAAGGGTTTAAGAACTTTAACAGCAAAGCATTCATTTTCAGCATAATTTATCACTTCAGTTATTTAAGTAAAAAGTAGTAACTGAGGCACGTGGAAATGCTCAAGCATACCTTAATATCCACATTTGAACGTGAGCATAAGACACTGCTAAAATCAGGATCTTTAAGTATCGTCTGCCATTTACCAGCCCCATGTCTCTTCACCCCAGCTTCCAGTGCTGCTTCTTCTTCTGCTGTCCACTTCTTCTTGGGAGCACCCATTATGAAGAATGCTATAAGGTTTCCAATAAATGCATCTGAAAACAAAGCCGGTTTATCAATGCACGCAAAGTAGTCATCCTTCCGTCATCAGAAAAAAAAAATAGTAGTCTTCCTTCAGATGAGAAAAAAAAATGGTCTACCACGACAACAGAAGATGTCCAATTGTGGAGAAATTGTCCTCCAATGTCATCCTTTCTCCATATAGTAATCAATAGTTAGATAAAGGCAACTATACAGAGTGTACTGAAACAAAAAACCGCAGAGCAAAAGCCGATAAATTGCAGCAATGGCCACAGTAAAGAAAGCAGCAGCAGCAGAAGCATTCAAATACAACTCAAACAATTTCTGGCTTATTAGAAGAGAAGTTGGATCAAGCAGGCAATGCAATGCTACGAAGCAATTGCTAACCTCCAAACAGTCCAATAATTTTTTAACAGTCTAAGATCAATTAATTCATTCATCACAGAATAATGAAAACTAAATTCAACTCCCTGATAAACCCTAACAGCAACAGCTTGCAGCTGGAATAACCGAATCGACACGGAATCAGCGTCTTTGTGCAAAGAACAATCACGCGATTGCAATTTCCAAAGAAACCGAATCTGAATTTCTAGGTTTTTCATACTCAATTCAAAGGATAGATAACGAAGTGATAATTGAAAATCCAAAATAGAGCAGAAATCGAAATCCGCCGAAGACGTGAAGTTGAACTGACTAGACGATTCAAAGGAAAGGGAAATTGAGTAACCTGAACAGGAAACGGATGATCGGAGATGGAAACACCGGAATCCGGTGAGACTGAGAGAGAGCTGTGAGAGATTCAAAGCTACGGAGGATCGATGGAAATGGCTTTCCTCTTTCTGAATCTCTATCGCACGCTCGCTTTTCTTTTCTCACGTCCCAAGGAATGTAAGCTTGTTGCGTACGAGAGCTTTAATATAAATATAAATATAAAATATAAATATTAATGGGAAAGATTATTTTTTAAGAACTTTAATTATGATATTTTAAAAAATAATGTTTTTCCTTTAAAAAATACCAATATAATAGTCAGTTATTTATAATAGAAATATAAATTTTGAATATTTTACTATTAATATTTCCAATAAATAGTTAAATGGTGCACATAGGTTAAAATGTAGGTAGTTTAATCGAAAAAAAGAACTCCAGCTTAGGCATAACACAATCTTTCTTTGGTCCAAATTTCTTATGGTAATAAACATGTAGCAATTTTGTATGCTTGTTTCGATTGAATAAGAAATACTGATATATTTTTATAGAAAAATATTGTTCTATGGAATTAATAAATCTAGCCAATCTTATGTCATTTGCTTCTGTAATTTCATTTCTGTTATTTGCTTTCTATTGTACATGATTGTTAGTCCATCTACTGGTTTGTCCGATCTCTCGGTTTCTCTATGATTGTCTAGGAAACTAAATTCTTATCTATATATTACTTAAAACCAAAGCCTTTTGGCTACGTGTCGCATCCTCGCGAGCCGATATTTTTGGAAACATCTATTTTATATATTTAATACATTTTTCAACCAATCTATCTATATATTACTTAAAACCAAAGCCTTTTGGCCACGTGTCACATCCTCACGAGCCGATATTTTTGGAAATATCTATTTTATATATTTAATACATTTTTCAACCAATAGGATTAATTCAAAACCAATCTATCTATATATTACTTAAAACCAAAGCCTTTTGGCCACGTGTCGCATCCCCGCGAGCCGATATTTTTGGAAACATCTATTTTATATATTTAATACATTTTTCAACCATCTATATCTATATATTACTTAAAACCAAAGCCTTTTGGCCACGTGTCGCATCCTCGCGAGCCGATATTTTTGGAAACATCTATTTTATATATTTAATACATTTTTCAACCAATCGCTATATTACTTAAAACCAAAGCCTTTTGGCCACGTGTCGCATCCTCGCGAGCCGATATTTTTGGAAACATCTATTTTATATATTTAATACATTTTTCAACCAATCTATCTATATATTACTTAAAACCAAAGCCTTTTGGCCACGTGTCGCATCCTCGCGAGCCGATATTTTGTGAAACATCTATTTTATATATTTAATACATTTTTCAACCAATAGGATTAATTCAAAACCAATCTATATCTATATATTACTTAAAACCAAAGCCTTTTGGCCACGTGTCGCATTCTCGCGAGCCGATATTTTTGGAAACATCTATTTTATATATTTAATACATTTTTCAACCATTTATATCTATATATTACTTAAAACCAAAGCCTTTTGGCCACGTGTCGCATCCTCGCGAGCCGATATTTTTGAAAACATCTATTTTATATATTTAATACATTTTTCAACCAATCTATCTATATATTACTTAAAACCAAAGCCTTTTGGCCACGTGTCGCATCCTCGCGAGCCGATATTTTTGGAAACATCTATTTTATATATTTAATACATTTTTCAAACATCTATATATCTATATATTACTTAAAACCAAAGCCTTTTGGCCACGTGTCGCATCCTCGCGAGCCGATATTTTTGGAAACATCTATTTTATATATTTAATACATTTTTCAACCATCTATATCTATATATTACATAAAACCAAAGCCTTTTGGCCACGTGTTGCATCCTCGCGAGCCGATATTTTTTGAAACATCTATTTTATATATTTAATACATTTTTCAACCAATCTATATCTATATATTACTTAAAACCAAAGCCTTTTGGCCACGTGTCGCATCCTCGCGAGCCGATATTTTTGGAAACATCTATTTTATATATTTAATACATTTTTCAACCAATAGGATTAATTCAAAACCAATCTATATCTATATATTACTTAAAACCAAAGCCTTTTGGCCACGTGTCGCATCCTCGCGAGCCAATATTTTTGGAAACATCTATTTTATATATTTAATACATTTTTCAACCATCTATATATTACTTAAAACCAAAGCCTTTTGGCCACGTGTCGCATCCTCGCGAGCCAATATTTTTGGAAACATCTATTTTATATATTTAATACATTTTTCAACCAATAGGATTAATTCAAAACCAATCTATCTATATATTACTTAAAACCAAAGCCTTTTGGCCACGTGTCGCATCCTCGCGAGCCAATATTTTTGGAAACATCTATTTTATATATTTAATACATTTTTCAACCATCTATTCTATATATTACTTAAAACCAAAGCCTTTTGGCCACGTGTCGCATCCTCGCGAGCCAATATTTTTGGAAACATCTATTTTATATATTTAATACATTTTTCAACCATCTATATATTACTTAAAACCAAAGCCTTTTGGCCACGTGTCGCATCCTCGCGAGCCAATATTTTTGGAAACATCTATTTTATATATTTAATACATTTTTCAACCATCTATATCTATATATTACTTAAAACCAAAGCCTTTTGGCCACGTGTCGCATCCTCGCGAGCCAATATTTTTGGAAACATCTATTTTATATATTTAATACATTTTTCAACCATCTATATATTACTTAAAACCAAAGCCTTTTGGCCACGTGTCGCATCCTCGCGAGCCAATATTTTTGGAAACATCTATTTTATATATTTAATACATTTTTCAACCATCTATATATTACTTAAAACCAAAGCCTTTTGGCCACGTGTCGCATCCTCGCGAGCCAATATTTTTGGAAACATCTATTTTATATATTTAATACATTTTTCAACCATCTATCTATATATTACTTAAAACCAAAGCCTTTTGGCCACGTGTCGCATCCTCGCGAGCCAATATTTTTGGAAACATCTATTTTATATATTTAATACATTTTTCAACCAATAGGATTAATTCAAAACCAATAGGATTAATTCAAAACTTTTTACATTTTTCAAGCAATAGGATTAATTCAAAACTTTTTAAAATAAAGTTAATACTAACTATATAATATCATTTCATTCTATATTTATTATAAAAATGTCAAGTAAAGTTAATACTAACTATATTCATTCTATAACCTTAATTTTTGGAATTTCACCCACCAAGCCTAATCTATATAAAATGTCAAATGATAAATGATAAAAACAATTAAACATTTTTTTAACCAATGGGATTTATTTATCAATTTTTTTGTTTTTCTATTTTAACAAAAATAGATGTTTCCAAAATACGCGCCATGGCGCGGGGACTATACTAGTCTTACTTTTAAAAAAAAAATAGCCAGTCAATTACGATGAAATGCAAAATCTGCTAAGTATATTAATATGGATGGAGAACCAAAATGAAGCTTAAAAAAATGTCCAAAAGATAGGCCCATTTAGCCCATTCTGAATCATGGGCCGGTGTCAGGACCACACTACACTTTGGAATCGATCATCATCAGAGTGAATATTATTTTTCGTTCGAATGAATGTATGAAAAGGTTGTTTGAATATGAATATAATGTAAATATAAGTATATAAATGTGATATTATTTATATTTATATATATAAGTAGGAAAGGCAACTAAGCCAATAAATGTTGAATTATGTAATATGTAGGGTTTATAATCGACAATAACTTATCCACCGCTATTGTTTTATTTCTCCACTTTAAAGCTAAACTTATGAATTATGATAAACATTGGTAAAAACTGAAAAGTTGTATCTAAATATCCAACTATACTGTTGGAATGTCGTTGTCTCACATCGGTAAGATAGAGAATGCTTGAACAACATATAAGATTGAAGGAATACTCCTCTCATTGTTAATTGATTTTGAGATGGAACCACATTGACTTTATATGTTGTTCGTGTCTCCCGTATGTGGGACCCGAACACACGATCTCCCCTCCAGCGTTTTGACTTCACCGGGCCCAACCGAGGTAACATATACAAATATTGTTCCATTGTAGTGGAGGATAAAATATTAGCCATAAATACAACTTTTCCATCATGCTCATTTTCTTAACAAATCATTTTGAGATGAAACTTGTCGTGTTTATAAAGTTATCTTCTCGTATATCTAAACACTTGTATTTTATTACTTTCACAGGTAAGTTTGATAAGTATTTTATAATTTGTAAGAGCATCTGCATCCCTGAATTCCTTTCGAGTTTCTTTCTCTCTTACAAAAATTCAACTTATTTTTTTACCCACATATACATACAACTCATCTCAAAATATACCAAAACCCAAATGTAAACACATAAAGAGTCAACTAATAGATCCTACACCCTCTCCTCCATGCCAATGCTCCAAATGAAAAAATATTTGTCAATATTATACAAGTATTTGAGTTTAGTGGTCCCAATCAACCATGTGATGTTATGGTAATGGAATGGGTGTGGAACCCATTCACTTTATACGTACTAAAGAGTTATAATAGTACTATAGACCATCCATTTGATTTGTTCTACCTATAAGTGGGTTTCAAAAGTGTGTTTTAACTTTAGTTATCATCCATATATGAGTAAATTAACATTATTATTCCACTACCAAAAAAAAAAAACCTTTCTTATATAATATCCTCTTTTTGTTCCAAAGTCATGATTAATGATTGAAATTAAACCCTCCCTTTGTCTTGTTAAAAAGGTGATTCATTAATCCATCAACATGTAAAATAAGACTGAGAAAATAGTTTTTCGAACCGGTCAGCGCAAGTCGGTTTACCTAATACGTAACTCTTCCCGGTTAGGTCACGTGCTTAGGACTTACTGTCAAAGATGGGTTCCTCGTCATAAAAAAAATGATATTAATCCATCAACATGTAAAATAAGACTGAGAAAATAGTTTTTTTTAACAGATAATCACGGATATTTTTATTAAGGGTAAATTACATAAAACAATCAACTTAATATTAGCTTTTTCACTCAACCACCCACTAAATTTAAAACTATACAAAACCACCTGTTAAATACTCCCTCCGTTCCAAAATAAAAGTCACTTTACTTTTCGGCACGTATGTTAATGAGGTAAAAACTCTATAAAATATTATTTTTTTAACGAATTTTCTTTTATAATTTCATACTTAATATTAACAAGTATGTAATTAATTAAAAAAAAAAATTTTATATAGTTTTTACCTTCTTAAAATGCGTGCACTAAATACCAAATGACATTTATTTTGAAACGGAGGGAGTACGATTTATTAATAGATCATCACTCAAGTAAAAATATCTATCAAAACATCAATAAAAAAAATGACTAAGTTACCGGACTACCTTCTAATCCATTTTCTTTTCATAACCATTGAAACACGTACATAATAGTTGTAATTAGCCGGGGGAAAAAATCAAGAGATTAATTTTATATAATTTATTCATTTATTAATCAATATAAATGAATATATTAATTAATAAATGAATAAATTATATAAAATGAACGACCGACACTGCATAGGGTGAGAAGAGAAGAAGTGAAGAAGTAGGGTCAAAACGTGAAACCCCGCAGCAATGGCAAGTATAAATACTCCATAAATTAAATAAGTAAAAAGAGTCGTGAGGAAAATGTCGGTAGAGAGATAGAGATGGAGATGGCGACCACTCAACAGCGACGAGTAGTCGGACGAGGGAGTGCGGAGTAGATGATGCCAAATACAGGTGGCCTTTCTTCATACTCTTCCAACTTCCTACTATATCAGTTGTGGGTCCCATCAACCGAAACAAAATCATCAAATATTTTACCCTTAAATTACCATTCAATAAATTAAAAATATAGATTTAACTTCTACTCCTTACATGATTATTAGTTACTACATCCGTTCGGAAAAACTTGACACTTTACTATTCATACACGCTTTTTTAGGAGATAAAAACTATATAAAATATCTAGTTTTTTAAATAAATTTTTTAACAAAGTACAAACTTGTTAAAAAAAATTTAATATTTTATATAGTTTTTATCGTTCTAAAAAAACGTACATGAATAGTAAACGACAAGTTTTGTCGAACGGAGGGAGTATTACAGTATAATATATCTAAAAAATAAATAAAAATCAACTTACAAAAATTATAATGGTTCAGAAGAGATAGAGTTCTAAAAAAAAGATAGAAAGATTTTTAAACGTAATAAAAAGATTATTTTACTATATAATTTTTTAAAAAAAGAATTAGAGTTGATTTTTCGAGAGTTTAATATTTTTTTAATGGTAAAATATTTTTATGGGACGAGGTTGTGGAACGGAACGGTTGGCTAGAGGATTTGCTTCCCCCCATCAACCCCCGAGCTCCAACCTCACCTCCCTCTTTTTTTTTAAGGGTAAACAAGATCGATTATCGAATAAGCTGTTGTTGTTAAACATACTGTATAAGAACATAAATAAATAAAAATGGCAAACGAAAAATGATACACATTTTAACTCTTTAAGCTCTCAGGCTCCCTTGTGTCACAAACTCACAATACCCTTTTGAACGGAATGATAATACTCTACTGAAATATTTCCCATTTCTTACCTTCCGTTACATCCAAAATGGCTAAATCTAAATCTTGCTTAATCCTTTCTTAGACTACCCTCTACTTCATTAGACCCTATCAATAGTAAGGTTATCTCATCTACGCACCGATGTACTCGAGTCTCTTTTTTAAACGTGTCAAAACCATTACGTGTTATTTCGTATGTATAACATTGGTTAATGAGTTTGAAAATGCTCAAATTTATTTATTTTTGGTGTAAAGAAATAATTTTAAAATGATTTGAGTTTCTATTACAACTTATTACTAAATGTCCTAGTAATAATTAGACCCATAAAATATTAAAAATTAATAGAAGATTTCTAAACCTCTCTTATTGTTAAAGGAAATAATATCATTATCATAGCATCACCTCAATATCGAAGTCTGTTAGGATCGTGTGTACCCATGCGTTAATAGCCCAACATAAAAAAAGACAAGTGGGATTTCATACTCGAACTAATTGGCTATAGAAAAAGTAGTCCACTAAGACCATCCACGATGGTTTTGCTTAAAATATTGCCATTTGCACAAGATGTGCAAAAATACACCTCATTTTTTTTTAGTAATTTACTTCATTGGTAAAATGTGTATTTTTTACACATCACTCAAATACAATTCATTTAAAACAAAATCATATAAAAAATAAATGAAATTGCCTTGCTTTTTATAAAAAATTATGCACATTGGGAGGTGATGTGTTCAAATTTGTACACCACACATGCTCAAATATGTACATTTGCACACCCAAAACAATAAACGGAGCTAAATATTTTTTTAAAAATCCACATTTATATACCACCTTGGCTCTTCAATTCTCCCCACACCCTTAAACAAGTCACAAATCACTCCTTAATTTGTCTCCTAAAACCCAAAACCTCAGAAAACCCCTCCAATCTTTGTCACGAAATCCACGCCAAACCCACCTACCCAACTTCTTCTTCTTCCACCAGCTAGTTTCTGATTCTTCTGGTATATATACACTCTCTCTCTCTTCATAGACACACGCCTCCCTGCAAAATTCAAACCCAACAGCCCCTAATATTGTTTCCCGGTGCCCGGAATGTCTAAGCCCGCCGGCCGATTCAAGCCCTCCGCCATCCTCTCCGACGGCTTCCTCTTCCTCTCCGGCGCCCTCGTCGCCGTCCTCCTCGTCTTCTCTCTCTGGTCCTTCTCCAACCCCCACGACCCCTTCCCTTCCTTCTCATTCCCCTCCTCCTCCCCCGCTCCCTCCGGCCCCGACCTCCTCCACGACCCTCCCGACCCCACCTTCTTCGACGACCCCGACCTCCGCTACTCATTCTCCCCGCACTCCTCTCTCTCCGACTGGGACGAGAAGCGCCGCCGCTGGCTCCGCCTCCACCCCTCCTTCTCCAACGGCGCCAGTGAGCGTGTCCTGATGCTCACCGGCTCCCAGCCCAAGCCCTGCAAGAACCCCACCGGCGACCACCTCCTCCTCCGGCTTTTCAAGAACAAGGTCGATTACTCCCGGATCCATGGCTACGAGATCTTCTACAACAACCTCCTCCTGGATAAAAAGATGTTCTCTTTCTGGGCTAAGTACCCCGTCGTCCGCGCTGCCATGATCGCCCACCCGGAGGTTGAGTGGATCTGGTGGGTAGACTCCGACGCCGTGATTACCGACATGGAATTCAAGCTCCCCCTCCACCGCTATAAAGATCACAACTTGGTCGTCCACGGCTGGGAAAACCTCGTCTACGGCGACCCCAGCCGGAGGAGCTGGGTCGGGATCAACGCCGGCGTCTTTCTCATTCGCAATTGCCAGTGGTCGATGGACTTGATGGAGAGATGGATCAGCATGGGCCCTGCAAACCCTAATTACCCCAAATGGGGCCAAATCCAGAAATCGCTTTTCCCCGATAAGCTCTACCCCGAATCCGACGATCAAACAGGACTGCTGTATTTGATGGTCAAGGAGAAGGAGAAATTTGGGGATAAGGTTTACATCGAGAGCGAATTTTACTTCGAGGGGTATTGGGTGGAGATCGTCGGGAAGCTCAAAAACACGACGGCGATGTACGCCGAGATGGAGAGAAAGGAGAGGGGTTTGCGCCGGCGGCACGCGGAGAAGGTGACCGAAGCTTATTCGGCGAAGAGGGAGGCGAAATTGGAGGGTTTGGGGTACGGGAAGGAGAGTTGGAGGCGGCCATTCATCACTCACTTCACTGGCTGTCAGCCTTGCAATGGTAAGCACAATGAGATGTACACTGGCAACTCTTGCTGGGATGGGATGGAGATGGCTCTCAATTTCGCCGACAATCAGGTGCTTCGCAGTTTCGGGTTTGTGCATCCGGATTTGCTCAGCTCCTCCCGGGTTGATCAGCTGCCCTTCGACTTCCCTGGCGGCGATGACGACGACAGCGATTAGCGAGGTAAAGATCGAATCTTGAATTGAATTTACTTGCATTATGATTGGGTGATTCCGACAGTTAGAAGCTTACCAAACATACAGTATATGAATCACACTCCAATCCAATAGCTAAAAGTTATACCAAATGAATCCTTAAGGAATGAGGTATTTTGTTTTTGTGGATTTGATTCCTTCATGATTGAAGAATAAAGATACTTGGATGGGTTTATACTTTAGAGTGATCAAAAGCCATTATTGTGTATGGTATGATTGAGATACCTTTTGGACTAGTCCGAATCAATTGGTCTAAGCATTTTGGTGTCGATTACCCTAAAAGTATTATGAGCTTCTTGTGTGTTAGAGGATACAAAGCGAGAAGTGGACGAGAGGATTCGGACTCCTTTTATTGATCAATCTAGTGTGTTATTGATATTGTTATTATTAGTCAGTGATTGAGTTTTAGCTGTTGGATGAAAATAGTATTTTTATTAGATTACTGTCATCTGACAATGATTAAAAGATGAATCTTGCACAGGACCACGGAGTTTAATATAATGTTAGCGTGTTCTTAAGCCTCCCGTCACCTAGGGCCAATATAAAAATAGGTCATTTGATTAAACAATCTCATCTTTGCCCTTTTGATCAATCTGTAATCAATTTAGGTAACTACTGACATGTGATACATGATAGTAAAGCTACATTTCAGTTTGCTCTCCTTGTTGTTTATGAACCATAAAAGAAACGATTTGTCAAGTGAACCGTGATCATAAGTTGAAATCTAGCCATTGTTTCAATGTAATGTCAGTACATTTTAGACCTACATTACAATGACTGTCATTATCTTCAAATAATCTTATGATTTGAGAAAATTGAACACATTGATGCATATAATTCAGTCTGCTGTGAGAAAACATGAGTCTGCAGCAACGGAGGTTAGTTAAACCGACTTTGTCATTAAATTCTGGTTACTCCAACCTTCGCCTGATGTGGTACCGGTTCTTATAGGCAGCCAATGTACTCCTAGATTGTCACTTTATTTTAGTTGCTAAAAGGATTTGTCTTCGATTTCTGTAAAACTGACTGTGCTTTGAACACAGACAGGAGGTGTTTATGATTGAAGAATAATCTCATTCGGAGCCTGAAGGACATTTCGGCTGTCTGATTGCCCGTGTTCTTCTCTGCGTATCATGGGATTTCATAGATGTTTACGCTTGATCTCAATGGCTGACAAACAAACAATTCGGCAAGGGATTTCATAGATGTTTTCCTCTTTGGTTTGTGTTGTTGTACTTTCGGCGAGAATCTATGAAAAGGCCTTTTTAAAACAGTGCTGGAACTCCCATCTGTAGATGTATAGAGCTTGAAATGGATGTAATCTTTAATGTATTTTCATACTTTACATCCTATTTGTGTGATATAAGATGGTGATAAGCCTCCCTCATGTTTCACACTTTGGGCTGCATCATGACAATTGACAAATCTCTTTGGTCAATTCCTTGGTTTAAGATAAGATTTTTTTTTAAAAAAAAAAAGGTACAAGTGCACTGTGCACCCCATAAATCATGGCAATTGATTCAAGTCCACAAGAAATCACCCTAATTTTCCAATTTTTAAAGTGTTGAGTGGGAAGCAAATTTCAGCTTCAGCAAATCATGCAAAGATTCCGGGTCAATGTGGTGCCTCCCCTAACTTTTAGGGTTTCTTTGACACAGTTGCTTTCAATTTGAAACTTGAAAGAAGATGCCAATGCCCAATGTGCATGATGAAAGCCTCTCTTTTCGCCGTCTTGTTCGGTTCCTTTCTATATAGACAGTGTCAGAGCTGGCAATTGGGTCACTAGGTCAGGTTTGGATCAATATTTGATTAGATCGTTATTGGATCCAATAAATTTCGGGTCTGATTCGGGTTAGGTCAGAACATCACAAGGTCAGTTATTTCACATCGGGTCATTGTCGGATCAAGTTAATAGCTACAAGTTTAAGACAAATTAGCGCAAAGATTATGTTGTTATATCAAGTTCAGATGGTTTAAACGAATCATCCTAAGGAGTGCATATAACACCTATCATGGTAGCCACCCCAGACTCTAAGGGTTGATGCTCCCCTCACAAGTGACCGATTAGGAATTTCGAATGTTTACCTGGTCTTTCATTCATCATTGCTAGCTCTATATAAATCGACTGAAGCTGCCAAAGAGTGGTTTACAGATTACAAATAACATGGAAGAGAAACAGCCCAAAAAGATTAGACAGCCCAGAAGAAAGAACATTCTCCATAACAATAACAGCACCAAAGGACTTTCACAGATATTCAACACTTACCACTTACCCATTAGCTAAATTTGACTAAAATGCAATTAACTCTACGAAATCATCCCAGTAGCCTCGTCTTCGTTTGCCTCTCCCCCTGGGACGTCGTTGAACATAAACTGACTCTGGTATTCCATCAAGTACTGTGTTGATCTCTTAATATCCAAGAACAGCTGATACACTCTGCTGATGTCTTCCATCTCGACAACCTTCCCCTTGCGCTTCAGGCAAGCTAAAGCCGCAGCGTTGATCAGGTTGATGGCATATCTTAGAGACGTCTCCACCCCAATCTTAGTAAGCAGTACCCTTGCGTCTTCTGCCATCTCCACATCCTCTTCCTGTGTTCTGATATCCAGAATCTTTCGGATCTCCTCCTCAGAGTAAGGTTGAGTTGTAATTATGAGCAGCCGGTCCAGGAGATCGACTGGAATGCCGTGTGGGGATATGTTATTGGTGCCTCTGATCTTGGTGTGCCCCCGGTTGGTGGCAACAACCAGTAATGGAGCCATCTCATTCTCCAATGCCCGATTCAGGAACGAAAAGCACTCGATGTCCAGCATATGTACTTCATCTATGAAGAGGACCCCCGGTATGATCTCTGCTTTCCCTTCTTCCCTCCACTCGGCTACTTTTGTGTCAATTTGCTCCCTAACTTCAGCACGTATTTCCCCAGTATCACCCGTGAAGAGTGCCAGGAACCCTTGCGTCCTGAAATATATAAACAAAAGAAACTCAAACATCAGAGATGATGACCATAAACAACTTAGCCTTTTATAGTGAATGAGAATCTCTCAAAACAGTCAAAAGGACAGAACTTACAGAAAATTATCTTAAATTAAAGATAATCTTAACAGCTGGTTAATTTAGCTATTTAATCAAGGAAATTCCATTTGCCTGCCAAAATTTTATATATCACTGGATATTGGTTTCAATCAGTAAATCCTTTCCCTATATATATTTTTAAAAAGAATTGTGCTACACTGCTGCTGCCTACTAGTACAAACGGAGTAACGGTAACAAGTGAAAAATATTCGTTGCAGATGTTAGGTAACCTGAAATAGACTTGGAGCAGAAAATCAAAGGGAGATCAAAGAAAATAATCCGGAAGCACTCAAATTAGTCCAGCCTTGTATGCCGCTTCACCGAATGATTTCAACCCTCAAACCATCTCAGCAGATGCGATAACATCGTTTCTGTTTCCGATTTTAAACCCAGCATGTCTAGTTCATGTTACTTCACAATTGGACTCTGAGTAGCTACTGCCCAAGTTTGACAAATTGAAATTTCCCTCCAAGGTGAATCATTTCTTGACCAGCAACTAAAACTATTTCAACTTCACCAGATAAATTTTTTGTTGCTGTTTCTTACCTCCACTTAAGCAAATTCAATCATGCATTCATTCTACTCATATCCAAGCTATCATCTTTGACCTCCACTTAAGCAAATTCAATCATGCACTCATTCTACTCATATCCAAGCTATCATCTTTGACCTCCACTTAAGCAGAAAAAACAATCAAGCAATCTTTATCACAAGGAAATAAGAAAGCAATCAATCCAAACATCAAATTCAATTCAATTAAACCATCAGAAAAACAATTTAGTCAGGCTATAATGCAAATTAGGGCTAGAAATTACCTGCTATTGATAACATCAATCTCGTGTAGAGTTACACAATGCACAATCTCCTTCCTCTTCTGGAGCTCGCCATCAGGGCACTGAACGAACTTCGTCTGGGGCCCCATGGCGTCGTAATCCCTAGACCTCGAAAACGACCTCCCGAGCTTGGTAATCTTACCGGACGCCTTATCAATGGCAACCACATCGCCACTCTGAATCTTCTCCTTCCCAAGCGCCTCGATCATCTTCGCCCCCAAATCGTATACAGTCTCCATCTCCGTGGTCTTCAGCGTCAATTTCCCGGTCTTCGAGGCGGCACCAGCCACCGCAGGGCGGTCAATCTGGATCTCGACCACCTCGCCTTCAATAATCTCGGTCTCCTCCTTTATGCGGACGCCAATAGACCTGCGAAACGCCTGGGTTAGGGCTTCGGTCTTGGACATCTCGAGGGAGAAGATCTCGGAGCCGGAGAGCATCGCAAAGGGGGTTTCCTGGCCGAGCGACTTCGCGAGGCCCATGGCGATGGCGGTCTTGCCGGTACCGGGCTGGCCGGCGATGAGGACTCCGCGGCCGGCAATTTTGCCCTCCTTGATGATCTGGAGGATGACGCCGGCGGCCTTGCGGGCCTTGACCTGCCCAACGAGGCCCTCGGAGGAGGCGCGAGGCTCTAGGGCGGAGTCGAGGCCGAGGCCGCGGATGTGCGAGTGGGCCCCTATGCGTTCGATGCGGGTAAGGTCGCGGCTCTCCGAGACCCTGATCTCCGCCATGGATGATTGCAGAGGAGAGGAGAGGGCTTGAGAGAGGGTTTTTAGGGTTTTGGTTTTGCAGGAACTGAAGGGAAGAGACTGAGAGAGGGGTTTAGGGCGCTCAAAGGGTTTAATAGACACACTAGAGTTAAGGCTCGTTTGGAGGATTTTAGAGCCCGTTTCGCATGCATTTCCGAATAAAAAAATGGAAATCGGAATGGATGATTTCCAATTTAAGTATATGATATGCCAAAAACTTAATCATGAGGGAGGAGAGGTTTTGAAACCTCCCTTGAAACCTAATCATGAGGGATGAGAGGTTTCGATTCAAGGAGCCGAAAGTAAAATCATCGATTTAATTGGGACTAGGGGACCGGACTCCGACATGAACATGAGTTACGGGTCATCTCCGACTTGTCGGGTTTTGACTCATGAGTCATGACCGGTCCATCCGATCATGAATTGATAGGTTGTGGGTTTAAGCAGATTTCGAATTAGGGTTCCAATCAGGGATTTAAACTAATTAGCTTTGTGATTCGGGATCATGAAGCAAGCTATGTCTCGATGAAGGGTGCTAGTATTATGTCATGCTCTACAACTTTGAGAGTCGAAATAAGTAAAGCACTAGAACTTAATATCTAAAACATCAAAATAGAAGGTGATAACTTTTGCATTAATTTGGAAGTACCATTGGGAAGTCGAAATGATGATTTCCGATCCCTATGGATCTTTGTCGTTTCTAGCCTGTCCATATTCATCACGTGTTTAGGGAAGTTAATGTTGTCACAGAATAACCGAATGCCAAAGAACACAAAGACTTGTAGAGCCACAGAATCAAATCTGTTGCACTAAAGCAAATTAGGCCCTGACACAGGTGTATATCATCGAGGCAAAATTCACTCCAGGGTTAACTCTACCCTCTGTCTCACCGTACACTCGGCAAGATAGAGGTGGAACTCTCAGATTTGGTGGACAGATCAAAGAAAGGGGATGAGCAGATGAAGGAGGAAGAAGAACCTTCAAGTTCTGTGTGTGTTTGCTGAATGAGTTGAGACCTTTAATAGGGGTTACCTCGAATCAATTCGGTGAGAGATCTCAGGCACAACCTTGATTCACTTAACCACTCTCTCAATTGAGTGGTTCTCCGTAAGCCCCGGACCTACTTCAGAAGAACGTGTGAAGGCTCTCAATTAGGGATAGAGGAAGTTGTTGGCCAGGGAGAGCTCAACCATGTCTTGGGCTTCATCAAATATTGGTGTTTAGGCAGCCCCACATTAAGCCCAATAAGAGAATAATAGAATAAATAAGACAAAAGCCCCAATTTATGAAACATACCCAACAATCCCCCACATGATTCAAAATTGGAAGAAATAAATTCATGTTGATGTCCCTCATACTTGAATCAACATTAGTACAACACTGAGAGTTCCGCGACTTAATACAACGCTATTTCAGGCCTAGCGTACAACCCTGTATCGCAAGTGTCCTATGGAGTTTGCCAAGTACTCCTCTAGTTAGGCATCCCATACCTTGACACTTACTTAGGTGACTCATCAAGTGTGTGTAGTTGCACACCCCCATACAAGAATGAGTTCATTAAGAGATCAAATATCTCAACCTTCAAACAACTACAATAATGAGACTTAAAACATCAGATTATCGTTTGCACCTTCGTTTGACCTCATTGAACCAAGAATCAACCAATTATGGTTTACCTGGTTGGGTATCCGGAACAAACTAATCCGACCAAGGCAATAATCCCATTTCTCTAGCTGTGTCCAGGACCATCCGTCCACACAAGCCTTTTGTCAGGGGGTCGGCCAGATTCCGCCCTGCTCTCACAAATTCCATCGACAGAACACCGGTTTCAATGAGGTTGCGCAGTACTTTGTGCCTCATCCGAATATGTCTTTTCTTCCCATTGTAGACAACATTGTTGATCACAGCAATTGCAGCTTGGGAATCACATCTCATGGAGATAGCTGGACATGGTCTTCCAACCATTGGGATGTCTGCAAGCAGATTTCTTAACCAATCAGCTTCTTGTCCTGCCAACTCAACAGCAATTAGCAGACTTCCATGCTACAGCCCCTCCGCCTAAGGTGAATAAAAAACCACTCGTAGAGTTGATCTCATCATTATCAGATACCCAATTAGCATCAGAATATGCTTCAAGTATGCAAGGAAAACCAGAAAAGCACAAATTCACATTAATGGTTCCTTTCAAATATCTCATCAATCGAATAAGTGCTTGCCAATGATTAGAATCTGGATTGTGAGTGTATCTACTCAATCTACTAACGGCATATGCAATATCAGGTCTTGTGCAATTCATTAAATACATCACACTGCCAATTACCTTAGCATATTCTGATTGATTTACACCAACACCTCGATTTTTCATTAGATGCAAAGATGGATCATAAGGTGTTTTAGCACTCGACAGATCCCAATAGCCAAATTTCTTAAGGACCTTTTCTATATAGTGAGATTGACTTAGGGCAAAACCTTTTTCTATTTTCTTAACCTTAATGCCAAGAATAACATCAACCTCACCTAAATCTTTCATATCAAACTTAGAGCTCAAAAATGCCTTCGTTTCACATACGACTTCAAGAGAAGTACCAAGAATAAGCATATCATCCACATACAAGCAAATAATAACACAAGCATGATCATTCACTTTAGAGTATACACAAGTATCTCCGTGGTTAGAAATAAATCCATTTTCATGCAAAGTGTCATCAAAATTTTCAAACCATTGTTTAGGTGCTTGCTTAAGGCCATATAGGGATTTGATCAACTTGTATACTTTATGTTCCTGTCCAGGCACTACAAAACCTTCAGGTTGTAACATATATATTTCCTCATGCAAATCACCATTTAGAAAGGCAGTTTTTACGTCCATTTGATGCACAACCAAGTTATGAATGGATGCAAGTGCAATCAAAATGCGAATAGTAGCAATTTTAGTAACAGGAGCATAAGTATCGAAATAATCTACTCCCTGTTTTTGAGAGAACCCTTGAGCCACCAGCCGTGCCTTGAATTTGTCAACTGACCCATCAGCTTTGAACTTTTTCTTCAAAATCCACTTGCACTTGATTGGTCTGCAACCTCTAGGCAATTCAACAAGCTCCCATAATAGAATCAATTTCACTATTAATTGCCTCCTTCCAAAAGATTGCATCAATAGATTTCATGGCATCAGAAAAACTTTTAGGATCTTCTTCTATCAAGAAAGCATGCATAAATTCATCACTAATTTCATCATATTCAGATAGAAATGCAGTAACAAAATCAGGACCAAAGCTAGCTCCTGTCCTCGCCCTTTTACTCCTTCTAGGTTCAGCAGGTGGTTCATCAAGGGTTCTTTTAGTTTTAGCATTTCTATATGAACTAGATTCGAATGATCTTTTAAAAGGAAACACATGCTCAAAGAATTCAACATCCCTAGATTCAATCAAACTGTCAAACTGCAAGGAATCAGATTTGAATGACAAACAACGATATGCAGCACTATGATGAGCATAACCAATAAAGACAGCATCGATAGTTTTAGGACCAATATTATCCCTTTTAAATGCAGGCAAGCCAAATTTTGCAAGACACCCCCACACCCTTAAATAGCTCAGGTTAGGAGGATATCCCTTCCAAAGTTCATATGGGGTGACCGACATACCTTTATGTGGCACACGATTTAAGATATGACAAGCAGAAAGAATAGCTTCCCCCCACATTTGGTCAGGTAACCCCGAGCTAATGAGCATTGCGTTCATCATCTCTTTCAGAGTACGATTTTTCCTTTCGGCAATACCATTCTGTTGAGGTGTGTAGGGTGCTGATTTTTCATGTATGATGCCTTCTTTATTACACAAAGATTTGAGGACGTCAGACTCATACTCACCACCTCTATCGGATCTAAGCCTCTTTATTTTCCGATTAAGTTGATTTTCAATTTCAGCTTTATAATGCATGAACATTACTGAGGCCTCATCCTTAGATTTTAGTAAGTAAACCCTCGTGTATTTAGAGAAGTCATCCACAAAAGTTATATAATAATGTTTTCCACCTCTACTAGCAGTGCTTTTAAAATCAGCAAGGTCAGAATGAATCAATTCAAGCAATTCAGATTTTCGACTGACAACCGAATGGAAAGGTTTTCTAGCATGCTTGGCCTCTACACAAACTTCACATTTTGAGACATTTCTTTCAAGGTTATCAGGAATCAAGTTAACATGCTTCATGCGTTGAATAGCATTTAAATGTAAATGACCCAATCTACCATGCCAAGTATCCAAAGCACACTCAAAATAAGCAGAAGTACTAGCATTCATTTCATTAGTAATATCAAGAATAAAGAGATTACCAATACAAAAAGCCTTTGTCACATAAGCCCCATTTTTTGTGATAATCATTTTACCACCTTCTGCAGCCAATTTAAACCCAGCTTTCATCATCAAAGCTTGTGAAACTAAATTTCTACGCATATCAGGCATAAACAAAACCTTAGTTAAAGTTAAGATTCTCCCTGAAGACAGCCTTAGAGCCACATCTCCTACTCCAAGAACTTCCAAGGTACTGTTATCTCCTAAATAAATTTTTTCTCGTGGGGATTCATCTAGAGATTTAAACAGCGACTTAAGGCTGCAGACATGGCGAGTGGCTCCTGAATCTACTATCCACTCCACCACATCACAAGCCGCATTTACCTCGGTTGTTACCGCAATGAGATCTTCAGTAAGATTGCTCTGAGACTTGTTTGAGTCCTTTTTCTGGATGGGCAGGCGGCAATCTTGTTGCTTATGACCCGGTTTTTGACAGTTCCAACATTTCAGCTTTCTCTTGAACTCAGCAGTGGGTTTAGAAGTAGAACCCTTCTTGTTTTTAGGTGCGTTGGACCTGTTGATTGGCAGCAGCAGAAATTTCCACAACATTAGCATTGTTAGGAAATGAACCAGAGTTGCTAAGACACTTACGATTGGCATCCTCGATCATGATGTCGGCGATTAGCTCATCGAGGGAGAATCTCTTCTTGTCATGCTTGAGTTTCGATCGATAATCGCCCCAAGATGCAGGCAATTTATCAATCAAAACATGAGCGGCTAGGTACTCACATATGTTCAACTTCTCGGCTTGAATACGGGAGATGATGGCCTCATACTCATGAAGTTGATCCAGTATCGGCAAGTCGTCTTTCATTACAAAGGAGGTCCACTTGGAGGTGACGTACTGCTTCTTCCCTTGATCCTCAGCGCCATATCTCTTGGCCAGGTTAGCCCAGATTTCCTTTGCAGAGTCATAGTTGACATATATGCCAAACAATTTCTCCGAAAGGTGTCGAATGATGTGGCCACGGCAGGTTCGATTGTGATCTTCAGGAGTCCCCTCCAGTCTGGCCTTTCCGGAATGCCCACCAGTGATCTGCTTGCCTTTGTCCCCTTTGTCTCCTTCTTGGCCACCCTTACCTTGCAACGAATCTGAGGCAGAGCCGATTCCAGGAGATATCACAGAAGGAGTGACCGGCGTCGACGATGGGTTCAACTGGATATCAACATTGGCTGTCTCGGTCTGTCTGTCCAGGAGGACATAATCAAGACCAAGCTCTTGAAAGAAGAACATCAGTTCCTCTGCCCAGCGACGGTAGTTCGGCCCGGTCAGAGGTTGAAGCTTGGAGAGATCCGGTACAGCAGGGTTCTTCGGCATATTGATAATTTGCTTTAGATTGTTGTCACAGAATAACCGAATGCCAAAGAACACAAAGACTTGTAGAGCCACAGAATCAAATCTGTTGCACTAAAGCAAATTAGGCCCTGACACAGGTGTATATCATCGAGGCAAAATTCACTCCAGGGTTAACTCTACCCTCTGTCTCACCGTACACTCGGCAAGATAGAGGTGGAACTCTCAGATTTGGTGGACAGATCAAAGAAAGGGGATGAGCAGATGAAGGAGGAAGAAGAACCTTCAAGTTCTGTGTGTGTTTGCTGAATGAGTTGAGACCTTTAATAGGGGTTACCTCGAATCAATTCGGTGAGAGATCTCAAGTACAACCTTGATTCACTCAACCACTCTCTCAATTGAGTGGTTCTCCGTAAGCCCCGGACCTGCTTGAGAAGAACGTGTGAAGGCTCTCAATTAGGGATAGAGGAAGTTGTTGGCCAGGGAGAGCTCAACCATGTCTTGGGCTTCATCAAATATTGGTGTTTAGGCAGCCCCACATTAAGCCCAATAAGAAAATAATAGAATAAATAAGACAAAAGCCCCAATTTATGAAACATACCCAACAGTTAATAGTCTTAGCAAACACTGATCTTCATGGTTCATACAACAACCACTATCCCTTTTTCGTGGATTTAGAACTACGAATTCTCATTCAAATTGATGCTTTAAAATGGGCTACCGATTGTGCATACTTGTTTTTGAAATGTTGGACTAACTATAATAGTTTGGTTTAATAACTTCGAATTGAAAGAATTCAGGTGTTTAGGGCTATATAAGCCCAAATCTCTAACAACTTTCCATATCACATAAGTTCAAACAGATCATCGAATCGCATGAATCCTCCTTGAGGAACATCAGATGGAGAAACAACCAAGATTGATATATGAGGCAGATGCAACGCATTGTTAGATTCTACCAATGTGTTATTAATTTATCAGCTCACCCAAGAATTTTGCAACAATGATATAACCAATATTGGATTGTAGGAGTCACTTCATCTGCAACAAACAAACATCTTCCCTGTCGAATAACTTGTCAAGATCGCGCGGTGATGTGGTTCGTCAACACCCAAGATTCTCACAATCATCAATCTTGATCCGAGCTTGGATAGTTGGCTTCATTGATATGCTTAAAACCGTTTCCGAAAACACATCAAGCAAGTGAACTGACACATTTCATCAGTCATGACATCATTGATAATTCAAAAAAAAAAAAAAAAAAAAAAAAAAAACACCCAGCTGGTAAGAAGAAGCTGAATCTTCAATCTTGAGTTATTAACAAACAGAAAAGGCTAAGAAACTGTCAGCAAATTCCGACCCCCATCATATCCAATTCATCTTGAAACAGCAAGAGCTGCTCCTGAGCAGCACATCCGTAGCCACCGGCAAATCATCATCTTCGTCGAATTCACAATAAGGCCTTTCCTCATCAATCCTTCCGATCACGCCCAGGCTGAAGCTCCTGGGCATCGAATTCCTCGTGATCACAGCACTCACCTGCTGCTGCTGCTGCTGCTGTTGTTCTTGGCGAGTACTTGATTTAGTCTCCACTTGATCAGAATCCTTCTGAGTCGTAGCAGTAGTGGTAGTGGTAGTAGCAGCAGCAATAGCAGTAGTAGTAGTATACCGGTTGGTTGATCTCGACAAGCTGGAGCTGGAGCTCCTGGGGACGGTGGAGAACTGGCCGGTGGGGCAGCCCATGACGGTACCATAGGAGACCTGCCCGGCGCAGCCTATGAGGCTATGGATGTAAAGATCTCTAGCCTTGGTTAGCACTTTCGCGGGCGTTTTCATCAGCCGGAGGAGCTTCTTGTTGTTGGTTTCTCTGGTATCCTTGTTAGCTGTCATTGCTGAGTTTGGCTCAGCTGCAACCAATGTAGGTAGGTAGAGGAGAGCTTGTGTTGATTGAGCACTTATCGACCCGATTCAAGTTTTGATTTGAAGATGAGCTTAGCTCTTTGTGTGTTTGGAAGGGAGTGGTAAAGTGGGGATGAATTGGAAGTAATGATGATTAAGGAGGGATTTTAAAACAAGGTTAGATGGGGGGAATGATTGTTGCTTTAGAGAAAGGGGAGAGAGAGGAAGTGATTAAGTGATCACCAAACATTTAAAGGGAACAACATTAGTAGGAGTGTAGGACTAAAGAAGGAGCTTAGCTTAGTGTTTATTTAAGCACAGTTAAGTTTTAGATCTGTAATTCATACTAAATTCAAATAGACCAAAAAAAAGGAGAGGAGTTTTACAATATATTTTTTGTGAACCGGAAAAAATTTGGTCATAGAGCTGAGCTAGTGAGCTCTATCAGCCAAGAGCATCCTTACGGCTGAGACTACGCAACAGAGAGTCATCAGGAGTCAAGAAACCGTTTGAAGCAGAAGCGATACGTGACAAGCGATCAGCTACCAGATTTGCCTCACGGAAGATAGAGGAGTTTTACATATGATTTGGGTTTTGGTGTTAATGTGTTACAGGAAGGCAGTCACGGAACCAGAAATTAAAATTTGAGTGAACTTGATAGGCTAAATTTTACATATACACATAATTTTCATTAATAAAATCCCTATTCTAATAAACAAACACATATTTTTTTTTTACCTATTTTTTAATTTATTAAAAAAATTGGGCGGATTGGAGCAGACCCCGACCCGCCCCTACCTGGCTACATTTCAAGGTTTGTAAATTTCGTGTGGTAATCACAAGTTTTTTCAAAAAGAAAATAATTAAGTATATCAAATGAAATTCGCAAAAACTTAGGATAACTAAAGAGAATTTTTGCAAATTATTGTATTTCAAAATTTGAGAGTTGAAATAGAGACATAAAATGACAGGAGGGATAATGCAATTTCAGTGTGAACTTAAGGCAGGTAGCGTGAGGGAGAGATGGAGTGGCAGAGGCTGCCTGGCCCTACCCGGCAGGGTGAGCTCCGGTCGTGGGTCCGGTCGTTTCTTTCCGAAACTTATATCATATGCATCAGATACATGTGTTATATGAGCTTCAAGATGATAGATCTATGATCAATTTTTGATTGTATATGAAAATTATGCATAGAATCTCAAATCCATTATAAGTAATTTAAGATTCATCTCTAATAAAAACAAGATTTTTAAATTAGAGAGTTTTTGAAAAACATAACCAAGGTAATCGGATCAAAATCAAATAGAACATTTTTATAAGCGGAGTGTAAATCTGAAACTTTGAAAAAAGAAGAAGTGAAGAACAACATAAATGACTCTACGAGCATCTGTAACACATATACCTTCTTTGGATTTCTTGTCTGACACCAAAAATAAAAAGATTAAAAAATAATTTAAATGTCATAGGTTGGTTTCTTCTTCTCTATGTACCGAAATTTTTACACTAAAAAAAAGGCACTCTAGACTGATTACATCTGACACACAAAGTAATAAAAAATAATTTCCCTTTTTTTAGTTGTGGTGGAAGACACCAATGGTATGGATATTGGATGGGGTGTTTGTATTGGATATGCTAAGACACAAACATAACAAATAACAAGGGAGTCGCGAGGAACCAACAATTTGAAAGTATAAGTGAGAACAAACGAATGTATGTAAGACCATCAATGAGATCCACATTGAGCAAGGCTCGTTTGGTTAGACGTAGGAAGTATAGTTCCCTGGAAGTTAACTTCCTAGGAATTCAATTCCCGTAAATTGAAAATCATGGGAATTCAGAAATTGTGTTTGGTTTTAGATTTTGAATTATAGGAATTGAAATAAGAAAATAGAATTTTCCTATTAAAAAGGGTGGAATTGGAACTTACCTAGGGGGAACTAGTAAGTGCACTTCCTAAAAAATGGGGAAATTCAAATTCCCAGGAATTCAACTTCCTGCATTTTTCTGTAGCAAAAAAATCAATTAAACGCTGATATTTTCTCCAATTCCTGGAAATTACTACTTCCTGGGTTTTTAGAACGTCAACCAAACGAGCTCTAACACTGCAGATAATAAGATGTTTAAAATCAACAATTTTATATTATTTAAATCGATTTTTATATCATATTCCCCAATGGCGTAGGATAAGAGACCAAATTTGATATTTTTTTTTTAAACTTTTAATTAGTTTAACCTTTTTTTTTAATTAGATTTTTAAGATCGCTTGTCTTTTTTGTAGGAAATCTTTCTCAATTTAGTGTATTATCCTATACCTTAGAGGCATAAGATAGAAAAACCGTATTTAAATAAGATTAGTCCATTGGGGTGCAGTCATGGATAAAAGAATCTCCAACAGATTTCTTATTTCATTCTACAAAATAGGAAAGCGGCAAAAAAAAGTTTCTCTAAATCGGTAGGATTTTCCAAAACTAAACCATTATCACAATCTTTAAAATGGTAAAGCTAATTTAAACAAAAAAACTTAAATACTCCATCCGTCCAACAATACATGAGTTTTTAGAGGTAAATTTTTGTCCAACTATAAATGGCTTTTTAGGTTTTCTAGGTAAAAAGTTGTAATGATTTGTATTGGTTTGTGTGTTGTTGACTTTTTAAAATAATTTGATTGGTTAAAATGTGTAATAAATGTTAAAAAATAATAAAACTTATGAAAAAGTTAGTGCAATGATGATGTTTTTTTTAAAGTAAAGTGTTTTATTAAAACTTGTCCAAAATGCTAAAATGTCATGTATTTTAGGACGGATGGAGTACTATTTTATTTTTTCATTTTAAACTTTTTTTTGAAAAAACCGTTGAAAATGGTCTTACAGTGGGTCGGGTATAGAACGGCGGGTACCTTAGCAGCTCCATCCACCCATCCTTCATCCATCTTCCAACCGAGTCTTTGGTGCCGCATGTCATGCCCTGTACAAAACGACGTCGTAGTAACTCTGATGGAATTAACAATTGAGTTATGAGTTGAGTCCCCAAATCCACAATTTTGACTAGTCGTCGTCGGTAATCCACTCTGAACCCTTCGCCAGAGAGAGAAGATGTCATGGCTGAGCTCCATCGCTAACTCCCTCAAGCTAGACGATGACGAAGACGCCGCCGACAACAAGCGGCCATCTTCCGCCGACGATCCGAACCAAGACCTGTCGCCGTCCGACGAGGACGCTCAACCTAGAGGCGTCAAAGAGGATCTGTCCGAGATCTCCAAGACTCTGACTCGCCAGTTCTGGGGCGTGGCCTCCTTTCTCGCTCCTCCAGCTGCCCCGCAGATCTCCGATCCTGATTCCCAAACCTCGCAGCGATCTGGGGAAATCGATCAGGACGATTCGGATTCGGATCCGGATGTCGTTTCGGGATTGCGGAACGATTTGTCAGAGATTAGTGGGAGATTCCGCACCGGGATTTCGAAGCTCTCGAGTAATAAGGCTGTAACTGAGTTCACGAAGATCGCTTCGAATTTCCTCCAGTTCGGATCTGAGGAAAGGGAATCGCTTGAGGAATTTGCTCAACGAGGTGTAGTTGGTGTCACTGAAGAGGTTGTGGCTTTCGCTAGGGATATTGCGTTGCATCCTGAGACTTGGCTCGATTTTCCATGGCCTGATGGAGAGGAGGAAGAAGGTATTGTTGTTTCCCCTCATTCAATTCATCTCTAAATTTGACTACTTATGTTTAGAGATTGTACTGTTTCTTAATTATGGAGCTGCCATTTGAAGTTGAATTGAATGATTTGATCTTTGTTGGTTGATTGCTAGATCATTAAAATTCATTGAAACAGCACTGTTTCAAACCAATTTCATAGTTTTCAGTTATGGATTTTTTTCCTGACATAAATGCCAATCTGATATGAGTGTTTCACCTCATTTTATTGGTTATTTAGAAGCTTGTAGACAAATCTCATGGACTATTTGCTTTCATCTTCTTCAGATTTTGATATGTCTGATGTCCAACAAGAGCATGCCTTGGCTGTTGAACGCCTTGCTCCAACATTGGCAGCTCTGAGGATTGAACTTTGCCCGGCGTATATGAGTGAGGGATGCTTTTGGAAGATATATTTCGTGCTGGTTCATCCTAGACTCATTAAAGAAGATGCTGACCTTCTCACCTCTCCTCAGGTGACAACAACTTCCAAGTATTATTTTGAGCTTTGCATTTGCATAATTAATGACCACTAACTAACATTGATGAAGAAAAAGCTAGATTAGTTTTTTTGTTTGAATGAGAGATATTAGGGTTGTTTGAAGAACAATACCTCCCTTGAATTCTTTACTTTGTTAGTGATTTACCTTGGCTTTTGTGGCAATATCAATTCTTGACACAACATTGGAGGATAATTATATAAGTAGAGGATCTGATGGTACTAGAGTAGAGTGCTGTGGTGTTTGGTGCTATAGATGTCGTACTGTGTATCAGGTTATGTCAAATACATGTGTTGTAGGATTGTTATGATCTTCATTTTAATGGGGAATAAGGGGCTGATCAAAGAAGGTGAATCTGTTTTGTATTTTTGTATGGTGGTTATTATGATCTTAGTTTCGAGGATTTTTCTTTTGCAGTTAACCTAACTTGGCTATAAATAAAACCTTAGCAATCGCTCAATTTGGTTCATACTTCCTGTAGCCTGTAGGAATCACAAATCCTTAGCAAATGCTCAGTTTGGTTCTCCTTAAAATTTTATGTTTGTTGCATAGCTTACACTTAGTATTCTCCACTGAGAGACTTTCTTAAAGTGTCACACGAGTAAATCTGTTTCTCAATATATGGTTCTACATCTGCAGATCGTGAAGACCAGAGCAATGCTGATGCATGATCTAAAAACCCGTGTGCAGTCCAAGCAGGATGAATCACTGGGATCAGGAAGAGTTACTGCTGCTGCTGAAGCCACGAGCTTGGCAAATGAGGAAGATTTAACTGTACCATCAAATAAAAATCCTGAATCTGAACCAATTAACATATCTGTGGTTGAACAAGAAACTTCAAAAGACACTGCTGATATTGAGATGGACAAGCACCCTCTTGCAAGCATTGAAGTGCCAGTCGTAGACAAGCAAGTCATTGAGGAAGTTATTGCACCTCAGACAAACAATTCAAAGTCACTGTCTGCTGAAAATTATGATGAAGACGGAGACGACTGGCTGAAAGAGGACCCAACAGATATAGGCGGTTCCAGCGGAACTGCCATCCCACTGGAAGACCCTGAAGATGTGTCATTCAGCGACCTAGAGGAGGACGACGAAGATGAAGTGCCCATTAAGTCTAAGAAGGTAGTACACCCATCTAATGCGACCAAGGAGTCAAATGATTGGCTTGATATTGAAGATATTGATGTCGCGTGATCTCTGTTGATCCTTCGAATCATATAAACTCAAGTCCCAAGCTGTGAATAGTTGGTTTCATGCTGTTTGTCAAATGCATACTTGTCGTGTTTCTGTTTCTGTATATAAGCAAACAATGAACTGCATATTTATCATATTCCTAGCAATCCATTTTCTTCACAAGTATTACTGTATGATGAAATAAAACAGAAACTTTACAAGAGAGGTATGTACACTGTGTGGATGTACAGCATATATGCAACCGCCCTATAGAACCCTACAATCCCAGGGCAACGAAACTCCTCGACAAGCTTTCCAGACGAGACCAGATCAAGCCGCCAATCGAGAACAGCACGGGCCTCTCGTCTATTTTGTTGCCTGTGCTTATGCTTGTGATTGAGTTGGACGCCTGAGATGAGATATCTGGTGACTCGGTGGCCACCTGGGCTCTCTCGTCCGGAGATGAGATCTCAGGTGACTCGGTGGCCACCTGGACTGTAGCGTCAACTTCTTTCTTCATCGTCTTGATTATTTCCTGGAAATTTACTTCCTGCCCCGAAGCACCCTTAACACAGAATGCCCCTGTGGCCATTTCACCTCTGACGCTGACCTCGGCCTTGGACACCGATAGGCCACATTCGCCAAGTACCCTTGTAACGTCGGACAACAGTCCTATTCTGTCCGTGGCTGATACATCCAGTCGTATCCCCTGCACGAATTGGATTGGTTAGGAAACAACAGGAAGCAGGGTATGAAGCAAAATGTAATTGCAAAAGGAGGCCTGCCTGTGATGCTCTACGCTCCACTGCGGCGATCAAGCAGTGCACGAGTTTATGTCTCTTATCCTCCGAACTCAATAGGTTACCGTCTTTGTGCCGAATGTAGTACTCCTGGAAAGCAATGGAGAGCTTAGATCTGATTGATGCATGGAAGACGTCGTAATCCATGTCTGTGAGTGCACAGACGGTGTCGAATAACAGCTTGGGACGGTCCCTACTTCTCACATTGATCACAGAATAGCCCTTCTCTTTACAGGTGTCTATTGACACGACTGTGAGACATGTTGAATAGCTGCGACACGTCTCACAGTCCACATCACCTACCATCAGCTGGTGGAGCCGCCGCTCTGTGTGCATCTTCTCCCCTACCGTTGGAGTAATCAGCCTCACACTCCACATCTCTTCACTGTCATGCCGCACCTTTACAACATTCTCAAGTTGCTCTTGCAGGTTGGTCAGGTGAGTCCTATCCATGATGGGCTCTCCTTTAAGCTTCTCTTCCATGTAGATGATGCAAGCAGCCCTTGCATTGTGGGTCCATGCGACTGCACTTGTGATGTGGCACCCTAGGTCAGCCAGCACAGCCGATACTTCCGATAATAATCCTGGTTTGTCAAAAGCTGTTATCTCCAGAGCTGTGCCCATTGTTGATGCCTTGGGTAGCTTAACATCTTTTCCCGGATCAAGTTCTGGTGCAACTCTTGATTTCCACCTAGTTGCACATAAAGCCTGGAAAATTCATACAAGCCCCTATATAAGTAGAAGTAAAATTTAAAGAAACTGCATCAGAAGCAATGACAAATCAGCTAGTTTAGTTTCGTGGAGAGACGCACCTGTTGAATGTAGAGAATAACACTTTCATCGGTGATCTTGTTTTCGCTTTTGTCAGTCACATGAAACACTGCATAGTCATCCAATTGACATATCACTATATCAGTAACGCAAAATTAAAACTAGTAAAGAAAGTAAAAGAAGACGATGAATGGCAGGTGGGGAAGGCGTGTCACTGACCATCCATAAACCATCCACCATCAGAGCAGATGTATGACTTGGCTATGAGTAGATCAAGGTCACTCAATACTTGAACCATTTCAAGGAGAATCCCATGCTTGTTTGCACTATCAACCTGTGCCAGGAAAGCGCATTAGAGACCGAGTCACATCCAAAGTGCAGAAGAAAATGTCATTTATTAAGAAAATGTCAGAGATGAACTCCTGAGATATTTCATATGAACAATGTAACAGCATGAAAAATCGCTGCTAGTTTTGTGCACATATCAAGAGAACTATAGCAAGTATCCGCGCTTCGCTTAATCTTTGATGCATTCACAGTTTCACAGCTTAGCTTGGGGTAAACTAAATAAAAAGAACAGTACTAATGCATAATCCATACAATTTCTTGAAAGAGGAAACCAACTGATTAATCATAGAAGTACAAAATAAAAGTTTCACTAACCTTTACAACGGTGCAGTTCTCGCAGGAATCATTATCAACACAGACACTGTAACACCGTGAACACAAAATTCAGACAAACTTCACTGGTTGAGCATCAAATTAGAATCATCAAAGTTTAAAACAGAATCGTTCACTAAACCTTGCAGGGTATATCCGCTCAAAGAGAGATTCCAACAGAGGATCAATATACGGTTTCTCAATATTCAAGCCCTCCATCTGTCTTCAACCTTTTCCCTAAAACCGAGAACAAGTTTGACTTTGTGGAGATTCGCCTTAGACTCTTACACACCATTAACTGTATAATTCAATTGAAGAAGTCATTTATCAATATAGCGTGTATTGCAGACGAACAATTAACTTAATTTAAATCCATGGCGGCTAACGAATGGGGGCGATGGCGTCTGCTTCCTATCTCCCAAATTTAATATAAAAAATCAGTAGATTTTAACAGAAGATTACAAATATCTTTCGCAAGCTCCCGACATCAAGATTGCGACGGCTTTCATAATTCGTATGCAAGGAAACTAAATTAATCGTTTCCAGAAGGACTTAATCGTTGATTGAAAGAAAAACAATAGAATAAGACAAACATTTGACCTAATCAGAAATTTCGCGGACATTTAAACGGAAAGAAACCGGATCCATTAAACAAAGCTTGAATCGCAGTCATCCAAAAGGGGAATGACGTACGGCGGTGTGAATGAAACCAACAAACAACAGATTCCGCGGCTTCTAATCATGACGACTGCTTAGCGGAAACTGATCAGTATACAGCAACTCAATCGATCAAGAATAGACGAAATTCGATGACGAGAAGCTTCGTTTCCGACTAGCGAAAACCTAATCAGTCCTAACTTGCCAAATTCATTGAAGCAAATCGCGGAATTCGATCGAGAGAAAAAAAGAAAAGAAGAGGAGATCGAAGAGATGTGGATAAATCACCTGAAGAGGTCACGGAAGCTGGAGATTAGAGAGAGATAAAGATGGAATTCGCTGCAGCTGATGGAGGAGAGATATCTATGGTGAAGCGAGAAGCCGAGAACGACGACCATAACGAACCACTGAATATCGCTTCTATTTGCTTTGGAGTTTATATATACGGAAGCAGAGAAGAAACCCCGCGAGATGAAAGTTTAAACACTACGGAGTAAATGAGTAATTAGGCCTCGTTTGGGAAAAAACACAGAAAGTTAAAAAAACCCCGAAAGTAGGATATATTCATGTGTTTGGTTGACAGAATGATATAGGAATTTAACTTCTCAGAAATTCCAATTCCTCTAAATCGTAGGAAGTTTACTTACCTAGAGACTAGGTAAGTTCAACTTCCCCGGTTTTTAATGTGAATTTATTTATTTCCCTATTTATATTATTAAAAACCAAAATTCAACCAAACATCTTTTTTCAATTCATGGGAAGTGCATTTCATGGAAAGTAAGTTCTCGGGAATTGTACTTCCTGCATTCAACCAAACGAGCCCTTAGTAATTTCTCGCCTGGCTCGGTTTCTGCTCGAAAAAGTTTTATTTAGATTCATATATTTATAAGAGAAGTTACATTGATACTAAACTCTATTAAAACTCCAATTGCTCTAATTTTGAACAACTTATTCTTCAAAAATTTTACTAAGTTATTACATCACAAATAATAACTATGATTGTTTTTTCAAAATCGAGCCGACGAGCTCGTTCATTTACTAAATAAGTAAGCTCGAATCGAATTTCACTTATAAAATAATGGGCTGAATATGTAGAAACTTGAGTCATAAATGTGTTAATGTGTTAATTTAGAGATAGATAAAATAGTCAAATACTCTCTGTTTTAAAATAGATGACCTTTTGTTTTTTAGCATATTATTTAAGGATTTATAAAATATTATTTTTTTATTAAAATTTTTATACTATTTGATACTCCCTCCGTTTCAAAATTCATGTCATTTTAGCCTTATGCACAAATTTTAATAAAAACACTCATCCATCAATCAACACCATCATTCCACTAACTTTTTCATTAATTTTATTACCCACTACATTTTTTAACCAATCAAAACATTTAAAAAAGTCAACAATACACAAATCAATACAAATCATTAATTTCTACTACCTAGAAAACCTAAAACGACATCTATTTTGATACAAAACTAAAGAGCTAAAATGACATCTATTTCGAGACGGAGAGAGTACTTATTAGTACTAATAAATATCTAATTTTATAAAAAAAAATGAAAAAATAATATTTTATAGAGTTTTCGCTTTTTAAAAAACGTGCGGAAAAGAACATGTATTTTGAACGGAGAGAGTATGTACATAACGATATTGTCTTTGTGATTAACATTAACCTATAAATCATCAAGGCAAAGTGTTAAATAAGGATTCAATGATTCATCACCAATCAGCATGGGTGACTAAAGGGCAACAGGCAACACGTGGACATATTGCAATAACGTGGCATGTTCACAGATATTCAAAGTTTTTGCAAATTTTATATACACATATGCACTATACAACTAATGCAAGTCATTCATTTACTCACATTTTATATAGGGCTT
The DNA here is from genome assembly GCA_037127255.1 of Persicaria tinctoria. Classification (NCBI taxonomy): domain Eukaryota; kingdom Viridiplantae; phylum Streptophyta; class Magnoliopsida; order Caryophyllales; family Polygonaceae; genus Persicaria; species Persicaria tinctoria. The sequence goes on along the minus strand of JBANSL010000019.1, from coordinate 4,545,795 downwards.
AGCCCGTAGTGATCTCCTTTTAAGTGTGTGTTTTGTGGCAAGATAGATAGGAGTAAAAGGCCACACATACATCAACCGTATATGTATGTATATTAATGTTTTATTTTATTTTTACAAAAAAATTTGAATGGTTCACCATTTATAATTAGTGGTATAGTAAGTAATTAATGAGATTTTTTAGGGTTGATCTATATAAACTCTTAAAACAGAAGAGTTTTTGACTACGTGGCACGCCCACCTTAATCCTCTCATTTTTAAGTAATCATTTTTTATTGAAACGGTAAATATATAGATGTGGTGAGTTACCAGGTTACAAAAGGGGAAAACCATACAACGGGTCTCCTGTAAAATCAAGGAATCTATAAACAAAAGGATTCCTATGTGATATCTTTATCTATTCCTCCAAAATCATCTACCTACACCACTACTTCCCCTTCTCTAATTACATCCGCCACTCTATAATTCATCACATCTAGTATTCCCAACCAAGCTTTCGATCCAGCCTTTTAACTAATGAGTTACACTTCTACTTAGCTAAAAAACGGGATCGACATCTATTTAAAACAAGTGTTGCACAAACCTTGGGGTGAAAAGGTTCCCCACAAAAGACTAACTTGTTTCTACACCACCATGTAAAATAAATAATAGCTTCAAATACAAGAAGCTTAGCTTGGAATAAGGGCGACTTCTGGATCTTCTTAGGCTCCTTAGCAAACCACTCTAGCCACTCTCGGATGTTACCATGTCGACACCCAATCCCAATCCACCCTAGAACGAGGTTCACAACTTCTTGGATGCCCGGGCAATCGAACCACAGGTGCTCTTCCGTTTCTTCTGCAGCTTTACAAATCTGACATTCCGCCGCGTCTTCACCCTTCCAATGCTTAACCTTTCGGCCGGTACTAAGTCTGCTATGCGATGCTAACCACACTACAAAAGCCCATTTTCTACATTGTAGCCTTCCCCAGATCATGGCACCCCAGCTGATCTCCTCACTTCTATCCCGTATGATATGGTAGAGTTTGGAGCTAGAAACTCCACCATTCGGCCCCAAACACTCCTCAAGATCTGGCATAAGTTGGGAGTTCAAACTCAGCAGCCCCCTCATGTCGTCTCGAGTCTCCAACAGGCTTTTCCATAGCCAACTGTCATTTACTTTCCTCTAAACTTCCCAGATCGACTCGCCCCTCATATGGTTGCTGACACACCAGCTTGTCCACACACTGGGCTTGGCAAACACAAGATCCCCGACCATCTTGGCTTGAATACTTTTATTCCAAGAGAGCATCTCCCGGATATCCAACCCTCCTTCCATGAAAGGCTTGGTAACATTTGTCCATGACTTGACAAGGCATTTTCGTCCTTCTAAGTTTCCGCTCCACAAAAACCGCTTGCACATACTTTCTATACGGTGCATACCCCCCTTAGGAAGAACAACCACTTGGCTCCAAAAGGCGGTGATACCACCGCATACAGCCTTAAGAAGTTGTAAACGCCCAGCATACGACAATTTCCTGGACGACCAAGAGTGGATCAGGGCGGCAATCTTGTTGTAGAGTGCATCATACTCAGCAATAGCTATTCTCTTGGAGTGTAAGGGGATGCCAAGGTATCGCACGGGCAAGCTACCAACAACAAAATCCAGCCGTTGTACAATCTGAGCCCCCACCTCATCCGAGACTCCTGCCAGAAACACTGAGCTCTTGTCCTTGTTTGCACGCAGCCCAGACACAGCGAAGAAAGAGTCCAAGCAATCCTTGATGATTCTCACTAATCACTTTTTCTCTCTTTCTTTTTTATTTCCTTTTTACAATTAACTTTTATTTTTTAAATAACTAATCTATATAAACTCTTAAAACATAAGAGTTTTTGACTACGTGGCACGCCCACCTTAATCCTCTCCTTTTTAACTAATCACTTTTTCTCTCTTTCTTTTTTATTTCCTTTTTACAATTAATTTTTATTTTTTTAAATAACTAATCTATATCTAATATAATACTAAAACAGTTGCAAAAAGGACATGTGGCGACAAAATACATTAAAAGTGACACGTGGCATCCATACACTTAACATACCCCCATATATACTTAAAATAAATATATTTAAAATGATTTTTATTAATTAAAATATTGAATTTGTTAACCATATCACAACAACTTTTCCAAATTTTTAGATAATTTTTTATCTAAGATTTTTTGAATCCTGGAAATAATAAATCAATAATTTTATTAATAAATTTAAATTAATTTATTCACCGATGATTTGAAAACATCTAATTAACAACGAGATTTGTTTGAATTAATAAATTAATAATATTTAAACATTTTGTTTATTGATTTTTTTTGTTAAGATATTTGAGGATTCTATGATACTCGAAATGATATTGTATTTAACGAAATACAATACATGAAGATTTTATTCTTATATATTTAATTTATCTATTTATTTATTTATTTTGTTAAAGTTTTCGAATGATATTTAATTTATACTTTTATAATCAATAATCAATAGACTATTAAAAAACATCATTTGGAATATTGGATAGGCAACATATGCATATATGATCCTAACCTTCTTATCTTAATCAATATATTTGTTTAATCAATAAATTGATGATAAGATCAAATCGATCTTCTTTAGATGATATGTGATCTTGGTATATATGTGATCCATTAGTGCAAGAAAATTTAGAAGTTTAGGTTGATTTTTTATTATTGCAAAATTGAAGTGACACGTGCAATTTGAGGCAATTTTTTTTTTCATTTTAAATGAAAAAATAGTTTTTCTACTTATCCGGATTTCTCTTTGTTTGTGTTGTTATGGCATCGAGACATCGATCATATGTATATGCTTGGTAAATTCAAAGGCTATTGCCCTACGATTTGATTTGATTTTTTTATATGTAAAATATATTTTCATTTTTATAATAACAAAATCTTAGAAATACTAAGCAATTTAGTAAAAAGAAATATTTGTCAACAATTATGGCTTTACCTTATACTATGTAAATTCCTAAATAATATCGGTTCAACTTCACTAAACATACGTGACTTTACCTTATACTATGAGATTATTTCTAATTAACATTTTTTGGTTAAACAAATAGGACACATAATACATTATCCAGAAGTCGAGTCGACGTGAAGCTCCATTGAACTAGACTAAGATAAAAAAAAATGCTTGATTTGAATTCACTGAGTTTGATTAATTTGATTTGATTTCAATAAACAATGAAAATATTAGAAATATTATAATGTTTAATTATTCATTAAAACTAATCATTTTCAATTATTTTAAAAACCATAAATTTAACAAAATGAGAAAATCAAGAGATTTCATAAACTTCTTTATTTGGTGAGCTGATACTCCAATATATTTGGGTTATTAATTTTATTCACTATATTTCAAAGATAATTATTTAGTTATAATATTTAATCATTTATTTTTAAATTTGTTTTAAGTTATAATTCAAAATTTGATTTTACCACATAAATTTATGTTTAATCTGAACACATGTGCGCGCACAAGCCCATATTTTTCATTAAATCTTGGTGGGTACACACACCCATATGCCATTTTATTTCATTTTTCAATTTTGATCTTAACAAATATATACTCAAAATAAAATTATTTAAAATCCTAATTATGATATGTTAATATGTGAATTAATTTATTACAATCATCTCATTTGATAGTGATTGAATTCTCTAGATTGATCAATTTTAATTTATTATCATTTACCAAATAACAACAAACATATCTTTTTTATTTATTTTTTAAACACAATAACTCAAAACATTTACATGTATATATGTATATACAATAAACATGTTACTTCTATCATGTTTGTACTTACAATTTCGTAGTTTTTTTTTTCAGTTTCTCTACATGCATCAATATATCTATATTTTTTCTTTCATTTTATTAATATTGTTTTATCTAGAGTAATTTTTTTTAACATATAATCAATAATGAATGACCTTTATTACGGACCACATTGAACAACTAATAAACTATAAAATATTATAAGATTAGAAGATAACTAAAAAAAAGTTGAAACAATCTTTGCATATAAAAATAAAACAATAATGTGAATTTTTTTGGAATAAAGAAATTTGAACTTATGAACTATGGAAGTGATGAAGAGGATGATGAAAATCAAAACGGGAATGAGGAATGATAACATCAATCGAAATAATTATAATTAATAATCTAGTTAGGTATGAAAATAGATTGCCTAAAAATACTAAATTATTTAATCTCATATAATATTCTCTGAATTCAAAATTCATAAAAAGTATGTCACAAGACCGCAAATTAGAAAAATCAATTACAACATATGCTTCAAGACACGGGAATTAAAATTTGAATCCAAGTTCAAGATTTTCATTATCAATAGGTTATGAGCTCGATTCTCAATCCCCATTTTGTTTAAGAGTTTTTCCTGCACTTCTTCTTCATCTTCTTCTTTTACAAATGAATTGAAAGTAAAAGCTTGAGATCCAAAAGAATTTCATTCAATATTTTTATTTGTCATATGTTTTATGACACTAAGCTAACTATCCATACTTTGACCTAATATATATAATAATAAAGCTTCTATTTAGATATTGCAAATCATATAACTTGCTCAAATAAAACTAATAAAAAGATAATACTTGAAAGAGTTTTTAGCTTCTTAAAAAACATATAAAAAAATAAAATGGCATATATTTTGAGACGAAATGATATTTTTTTTACTTTTAAGTTTAGTAATGTAATATAGTTTTTTTTATGTGTTCTCCATCCCAAAGTTCTGAAAATTCCATTCACCGGTGTTTGTGGGATGTGTAGTACATATCTTCTATAAAATATAATATACTTACAAATCCCGTGCGTTACGCACGGGCACTACGCTAGTAAACTCTTAAAACAGAAGAGTTTTTGACTACGTGGCACGCCCACCTTAATCCTCTCCTTTTTAACTAATCACTTTTTCTCTCTTTCTTTTTTATTTCCTTTTTACAATTAATTTTTATTTTTTAAATAACTAATAAGTTTAATTCAAAATAATAAATTAATATATAACTTATATATGCTATCACAATAGAATTTTAATGGATTTATTTCCTTTTTGCAATTAATTTTTATTTTTGAAAGAACTAGTGGGTTTAATTCAAAATAGTAAATTAATATATAACTTATATCTATTTGTAAATCTTCATATACTATCATAATAGAATCTATCTTTAATGAATCTATTATACTCTTCTCTTATGAGTTGGTTCTTATAAGTTTAATTCAAAATATTAAACTAATATTTGATTTAATTGTATAATATTATTTTATTTTATTATTTAAATTTTATTTTAATAATATCGCGTCATGGCATGGGAAGTGCACTGGTTCTTTATAATATTGTGTAAAATAAAGTAGTAAAGAAAAATTTTAGGGTCCATTGTAGATGGAAAGACTAATTTGTGGGCTTGGCCCATTAAAAAACGGCCATTATATAATAGCCCAAAATATTTTTCACTGACCCAAACAAAATGAGGAGAGTTCTTTTGAAAACTAAACCCAAAATATCTATGATTAAACTTTTTTTTATATATAAGATAATTTTTTGCAGGGAGGGCAGCCGAGTTGCTGATCACTTTGCTCGCCTCGGTCTTGAGTCGAATTCCTATTGTAGTTTTGTAGAGATTTTTGATTTTTTTTTCTTTTAACAGATTCTGTATCTCATTCTCAAAGATAAAGTAACGACGAAAAAAAACAAAGATATATTTTATCGAATCATTCGAATGTACAACATTCTCCAAAACACAAATGTTTCTCTAAATTTTTAACAAAGTTGCTGAAGATGATCTAGCCATCGTGTGATGGTTCAATCGATGGTCCTTTATTCACAACATTCTTATTGGTTCGAGCTCACGCCGATGCATGATCACGAGAATATTTACTTTGGGATAGAGTTGATGGACCCATCGTGTAAACGAAGCTGCACCATATATAGTTGAAGATTTAACGGTTCTTATAGTTGAAGATCACAATGGTGATCACGTCACGTATGAAAAATGCCGTGATTTGAAGCATTTTTCATACGTGCCATACAAAAAGCTTTTTTTACTAATACCACACTACTAAAGGGGTCAATATATAGGTTAGTTAATTTGCAAAAAGCTTTTTTTTTTTATATATAGATTTAATTACTAAATTAACTTTTTAAAAATATGGTAGTTGGTCAAACTAAACCTAGCTTGATTTTTTTTATTTAACAATAAAAAGATCAAATTCCAATTCGTAACTGTACGTGCTAAAGGGGTCAATAGGTTAGTTAATTTGTATGGCAGTTGGAATTTGATTAATTAACAATATAAGATTGTGATTCAACACTATATTAAAAAAAAACAAGTAGATGTGAACGTGATATGCACAAATTGTAGAATGATCCTTCATTTTAGTCATAAAAATTACTGCATCCGATCCAAAATATATGTCGTTTGACTTTTCAACACGTATTTTAAGAAGGTAAAAACTATACTCCGTATAAAATATTAACTTTTTTAAAATTATTTTTTACAACTTAATATTTATTGGTGTAAAAAAACAATAATAAAAAAAATAATATATATTATATAGTTTTTAGCTCTTTAAAATACGTGTTAAAAAGTTAAACGGCATGTATTTAAAATCGGAGAGTGTAATAAAATAAAAAATAATGGTCAACGCACGCATAAAGCCCATAGATTGAAGCCTATTGAAGGAGCAGATAAACGTGCATATTTATAGTTGTAGAGAGAAATGTGGTCAACGCTTTGTCAAATATTGCAAAACTTGGTCCTTTTTCAACCAATATACTCCCTTGACTTTCGGTCACGTTTTTCAACCAATATAAAATATTAATTCTTTTTATTATTTTAAAAAAATAATATTATACTTATTAATATTAAGTATAATATTATTTAAAAAATTTAATTAAAAAGTTAATATTTTATATAATTTCTAGCTCATTAAAAAACGTGTTAGAAATTAAAACGACTTATATTTATGAACGGAGAGACTAATTAATTTAGTTTGGAATTTGGATAGACCTATATATATAAATATATATTTAATACGATTATGCAAGATCAGGTAGCTATCAAAACTGTTGATTCTCGTCCACAAATACGTTTTTGAATAGCGGTGTAATAACACCTTACATTATACATGTTGGATCTTTATCTTGTGAAAAAAAAACCATATATATATATATATATATATATATTTGACGCTGGATAAAGATTAGGTCGGGTCGGCCGTATCAGAGGCCCTTCCTAGCGCATCCTTCCGGACGAGAACATGCAGTTGTGGATCATCCTCACAGCTGACGTCGGCAGGGGATGCATGGGCACTACGAGCAAGATAGTCGGCCACAACATTAGATTCCCTGAAAATATGACGAATAGCAACATAAGTAAATGACGAGATATCTGACAAAATATCTGCTTGTAGCATCTCGATTGTCCAGGGGCATTTCCAATCCCCCAGTAGAGCCTTTATAACCAGTAAGTTGTCCCCTTTGATCAGAAGGTTTGAAATCTTTAACGACTTAGCACACAGAATACCCATTTTGAGGCCAAGGTTTTCGGCATAAACCACTGAGATATTTGTACAAATGGACCGGCCAAGAGCGACAACCTGACCAGTCGAGTCACATATGACGTATCCATATGATGCTGAACCACCCGGGATAACTGATCCATCAAAATTAAGCTTATAGCAATTTATGGGTGGTTTATCCCACTTTCCAGAACGATGGTGAGACCCGGTTGGAATAACACCGGCCCTATGGTCCGAGTGGTTTATACTGCCAGTAGCACGATGAGCAGAGGGAATCTTACAAGTAGGATCGTCCTCCAGAACCTTAGATTGTTTCCGACAATGGGACTAGTACTGTGAAACAGTAGGATTTCGTTAAGAGTTACCTTGTTCGTGTGGTTGAAAACGATTTGGTTTCTAAAGAACCACAATGCCCACCAAGCTGAGGCAAGATCAGCAAACTTAGTGTTTCCGATTGCTTGTTTAATCTTATTCAGTGGAAGCACCAAGCCCATGCCTATGTTTACATCTATATGCCTTGGAAGACGAATTCATAAAGCTTGAAGAAGTTCATTAGCCATGGGGCAGCGAAGAAAAAGGTGGTGTACCGATTCGTTAGTGTTACCACAGTAAGCACAGCCCGAAGGCACATCCACATGCGACTTTTGCAGTCGTAGTTTAGTCGGGAGACCATCGCGAGAGATTTTCCATAGAAAGTGTCGAACTTTAGGGGGCACGTCGAGATTCCAAATCCAACCGCAATCGAAATCTGTCATCCCAACATGTTCTGATAGAAAGGAGTTAGCATAACCGGTTGAAAACCATCCATTCTTGCTAGGGCCCCAATACAGATGATCCGTGATCGGATTGTTAGGCAAAATTATCCCCATGATATGGTCAATGTCTTCCCTTGTTAAAATATTTGTTAAGGAGGCGTTTAGTAAAGGCCTATTCCACTGACGTTCATTGTTGATGAAGTGAGCAACCCTAACCCCTTTGAGTGATTCAGGAATCGGACTGATAATTTTGGAATCCAACGGTTTTAGGAAGGCCCAGTTATGGCTCCAAAAGTCTATTGTTTCACCATTTCCGACATTCCACTGAAGAGCAGTTAGAAACTGAGGTTTGATAGACATAAGCCGAGACCACTGCCAAGAGGATTGACCCTTTTTACTGTAACTGAATAGATCGTGTCCTTTAAGATATTTTTATGATACTACACGGACCCAGATGTTGTCTGGTTCAGATATGATTTTCCAAAGCAGTTTCATCTGAAGCGCAATGTTCATAGATTCCGCTTTATGGATTCCCAGCCCACCATTCATTGTGTCTGAGTAAATTTTGTCCCAACTGATAAGAGGAGGTGCTTTGGAGGTTTTATGCCAAAAGAATTGTCTATATACTTTGTCTAACTCATGAAGAATATGCGAAGGAAGTAAAATGTTTGCATAAGAAAAATCGGTTTGGCACTGAGATTTGCTTTGATAAGTACCCGACGCCCTTCGGCAGAAAAGTTCGAAGCTTTCCATTTGGTTAATTGACTTTTTGTCTTAAGTACCACGTCAGCGAATGTGTCCCTATTGGTCTTACCATTTACTACCGGGCAGCCTAAATATTTGTCAAAATTATTGGCCTGTGGAATGCCAAGCACAGTAGTTGTAGCCGTAATGGCTGTTGGAGTCGTGTTAGGCGAGGCTTGGAAGCTTGACTTCTGAAGATTGACCTTTTGTCCTGAAATGAGACAGTATCTCTCTAAAATGGAAGGCACAGTAGTGGAGGCTGAATGTGATGCTTTACAGAAGATAAGGATATCATCCGCAAAAGCAAGGAACGGAATTTTGATACCCGGCCGACCGAAAGTGATACCCAAATCCTTGTTAGCCAGCCCTTGATGGTGCAAAGTGCGTGCTAACACCTCAGAAGCTAAAAAGAATAGAAAAGGGGATAGTGGGTCTCCTTGTCTTAAACCTCTAGTCGGTTCAATTACTGTGGTCGGTTCGTCATTGACGAGGACCGAGTAGGAAACTGTTGAAACACATTCCTTTATTCGACTGATAGAGAGGTTGTCAAACCCAAATTTTGATAGTACTTGGAACAGAAAAGGCCATTCGACCCGGTCATATGCCTTCTCCATATCTAACTTGAGAGCAACCATACCCATTTTGCCTTTCTTTAGCCGAAACGAGTGCAAAGCTTCGTGAGTAATGAGAATATTATCCTGGATCGATCTCCCTTTAGTAAAGGATCCCTGTAGAGGGTGTATTAGCTTGTCAAAGATTTTGGTTAATCTTGCAGAAATAACCTTTGCTATGATTTTATAAATTGTAGAACATAGACTGATGGGTCTGTAGTGGTTAACCGTAATCGGATCATCAGATTTTGGTAGTAGAGTAATGAACGTATGGTTAATCTGACACAGTAGCCTGCCACTGGTGAAGAAAGCCTTGACTGCTTTAATTACAGAAGGGCCGACCGTAGGCCAGAACTTTTGGTAGAAACCAGCTAGAAATCCATCCGGCCCAGGTGCCTTGTCCGGGCTCATTGAAAAGACTGCTGCTTTTATTTCGTTGTTAGTGACAGGAGCTGTGAGCATTGCATTATCTGCTTGTGACACCAAGGACGGGATGACCGCTAAATCTGCTGACATATCAGGACCATTGGCCGTGGAGGCTCTGAAACGAGATTTGAAATCTCGAACAAATTCTTGTTGGATTGTATGGAAATCAGCCGTAGACTCCCCGTTTGGAAGTAGAATAGTCTTGATCAGTTTCCTGCCTCGTTTGGCAGTTGCAATCTTATGGAAATAACCGGTATTTGAGTCATTTAGTTTCGCATGCTTTACTTTCGCCCGCTGGCACCAATGGCGGCGATGAAAGTCTAGCATACGTTCTCTCTTATTAAGTAATTGTTTAAGTATTTGGATATCTTTGTTATTGTAATTGCTAATAAGCGAAGTCTGTAAATGTAGTAGCTTTTGGTCCGTGACTTGAATTTGGTTGTGAATGTTGCGAACAGTATTCTTGTGACAAGTTTTGGAAAGTTTTTTAAGCACTTTTGCCTTCTGAACCAGTTTGAACATAAAGGAACCTTGGGGGTCCGCACGCCAGGCTTGCGAAACCAAATTTCTGTAATCAACTCTAGAGGCCCATGCCATCTCGAATTTGAACGGTCTGTTCTTTGGCTGAATGTTATGACGAAAGTCGGTAGAGATCGGTGCATGATCAGATCTTGTAAATGGATTAATCTGAGTACGAAGCGAGTAAAAAATGGTTAACATGTCCGTGTGGATTAGTAAACGATCAAGTTTTTCGAGACATATAACAACATCGTTCGACTTTCGTTGCCAGGTAAACTGACCACCGTACGATGGTACGTCGAGAAGGGAGAGATTATTCTTTAAATCATTTAAACGAGTGATACGTGCAGGCGAAGGATAGGCTCCGCCAAGTTTATCTGTCGGAGTAGCAATTTCGTTTAAATCCCCCATAATACAGAAGGGAATAAGGAGTGTTTGTATATAAAGAGAAATAGCTTCCCAGAAATCTGTTTTTCGCCGATCGTCCGGTGGGGCATAGACCACTAGGAAAGCAAAGCACCGTTTTGTGACATAGTCCGAGTAATTGAAATGAATGAATCGGTGTTGAACCGAGATTAATTCGATAGAACCTTGGGAGGACGGGATATCTTTCCAAAGCAAACAGATACCCCCAGAAAATCCTATTGCATGATCGAAAGCAACATTTGTGAAACCGCATTTACGCATAATGCTTTCGCTAGGAACTTTGTTAGTTTTTGTTTCTAGTAGCGCCAGAACGTTGATATTATTATTTTGACAGAAAATATCTACGTTTGTCCAGAAGTTACGGCTCCGGATACCTCGGGAATTCCAAGAACTTATATTCATAAAAACCTTTTTTGGCGACCTGTTTGTACTAATTTAGACCGGTTATTATCCGACTGTAGTAAATGAATTTTGAAAGACAAAATCCGAATAAAGTTAAGCTTGTGTGAGAATGCAATTGTAAAATGAAGTGGCCATTGGTGAAATAGAAGGTTCGCTTGTATTAGTAAGAAACTCTAAGGAAGAGTGGTTCGGTCCGGTAAGACCCACATATATAGTTTGGTGAAATTGAAGGATTCCGAACACTTGTGAAGAATGAGAGGGTCCGGTAAGGACAATAGGTAGTGAATCTCATGAGCTTTTATGATTTCTCCATAACAAACGTAACAAAGATCAAACAAACCCCACTTGTAGGGGAAATGTAATTGAGACCAAACGTTAAGAAATACATAAACACTCCAAATCACCATACAAGTTAGCTTGTAGCAAATCCTACTTAAGTTAGGCAAAAATCATGACAGCGTTAAGAAACAAGATCGTCTCGAATCCCGCAGATGCAAGTGGGCAGAAGAGGCACACCGCACCTCCCAGAGACACCCACGAGCATGAGACAGGCCATCAACGGAGTAATCCGAGCAGCAGCCCCCGTGCAAACAGAATCAAACAGCATATGCTTCCCCCAAACCAAGTAGAGGACAGCAGAGGATGGTAATCTAAAATAATGGAAGACATTCAACATCTTATGAAACCAGTGAACACATGAGATGAAAACAACGGGTAAAAAATTTACAAACTTAGCAGAGCAAACAAAAAACAAAGGAGCATCAGACAAGGCCATGTCCGGAAGAGCAGTGACTAGAGAAGAAATGCCGGAAAACAAGAACACCTCCAACCAAAGCAAGAAAACAACCAACAGCCAGTAAATGATAAAAGCAAGGCATAAACCCAGAAACTTATAAAGCCGAAGAAACATAGTGTATAAACCACAGTTGGGAAAACCAACAGGCTTAACAAGCCAGAACATGAAACGAGCCGGAGTAGTAGTGATCGGGGTTGATGATTGAGAGGGCTCAGCTTGTGTTTTAGACAGAGCATCCAGGAAAGGCTTAGACGCCAAAGACAATAGAAGCCAGAACGAGTAGAAATTACATAATTTTGCTAAAAGGATTTTGAAATCAGAAGGTAGGATTAAGGAGCGGTGAGCTCTAATGTCGTGTTTAGGCCTTTTATAACTGACGTGCTTGTAGGCATAGAGGGTACTCGAGTGAGGATTAGGGGGAGAGAGAGGACTTATAGAGCAGATTAGATGCCGAAGAGACTGAAGCAAGCAAGAGGCTGAGAAAGGTGACCGAAAAGGCCACCCAAGCCAACTCGAGAGGCGACCGCAACCGTCGGGACACCACCAGTCGATCCCATCCCACAAAAAATGCCCGTACAAAGGCCGATGCATCCACTCCGAAGACGGATCTCGCCCAAAAGAGCACGAATCAGGAGGTGCTTCCTCCCCAACGAGAACCTTTCGCAGGTTTAGAGAGACAGAAGCAAAGCTGGGGCAGATTGAGATATTTCAATTCGACAAGAGGGGCAGGAGTGGAGCTGGGGCAGGGCTCGTGGGTGTTAAGGAGGGAACGGCCTTCGGCGATTGCAGATGAGCGGAGCGGTGGTCGCATCGGATGGTGGTGGGCGGCTGATTGACCTGAGGGAGATGGAAAGGGGTGGATTTCATTTTTTTTTTTTAAAAAACCATATTTATATGAATGCACGCATGTAAGGTTGTAGGAATATCAAATAATTAAGATTTAGATATGATTATTTTTACTCTCTTGATGAACCTTTTTTTCATTTTTAAAAAGTCTATATATTAATCATGCGTTTATAGATGTCAACCGTGTAACAAACAAATTGACATTTTTAAATTATACAATCATGTTCTTAACCATACCATAGATCTAGCTAGAGTGATAGGTTTTCAAATTTTCATCCATGTACTATTGATCGAGTTTACACGGTTTAGTTCATTCTAATTGCTTTTCATTAAAAAAAAATTAATATATATTATCACTTTGGGAAAATATTATATAAATGAATATTTTTTAAAAATTTCATGTGAGACTTATTATAAATAATTTAGATAATAATGGGTTTGCCATCGACTAAATAAATTTATCATTCTTAATAATTAGGACATATGATTTGTTGACACAAGAGAATTTGATTCTTTTTAATTAGGAGTAATAATTTGGTGCATCTTTTTTTTTTAACCGAAAAGAATTTGGCAGTTGAAAAGACAATTAGCCAATAGCATCCCGAAAGATAATACTGCGAAGAGCAGCGTCGGAAGGAAGAGAAGTGTCAGATAGGGCTGGCACGATACGGTACCGTGGGAAAATTTCGATTACCACGTACCGTACCGATACCCTTCAGCACATAATTTTCTCTACGACGTACCAACCGAAGTTGTTGGTACCGAAGGTGTCGGTTACCAAATATCTGGTACCGTGGTTACCAATAGATCGAACAAATTTCAATTTTCATCCCCCAGTAGACACGGCTTGAGCAGATCCGACTCCAGGAGGTCCAAGGCAAATTTCAATTTTCAAGGGATGGATACGGTAGGAATTTAGGTTTTTTTTAATATATATATATATATATATATATATATTCGGTACCACGGGATTTGAAGTTTGTCTACCGTGTACTGACCGATGTTGGTTGGTACCGAACTTTCGGTTACTGATTCCTTCGGTTACCAACTTCGTGCTTCTGTTGGTACGGTAATTTTTGTACCACCGCTCAACCCTAGTGTTAGAGTGAGGTTGTGAGCAATGTGATAGGCGATCTGCAACACCATTACCTTCCCTAAAGACATGACGAATCTCATATTCAATTCGGAGAAAAGATGGAGAGAAAGGAGACTGAAGAGTCGTAATAGGTTATATAAAACAATGTGATAAAAGATACTCTAGAGGGGAGGATGAATAGAGTATGACAAATTTTCACAAACTTTCTGCAGACGAAACTTCAAGGCCTTGAAATGAATCCCAAGGTTTTGACTCAGAACTCAAGGTTTTGAAATGATTCCAGAATCCTGTTCAGCTGTACGAAAATAAAACTTATCAAAGTATAATGCGGAATTTAAATATGAAAGTAAAACTTAAAGAACACGAGAATTATTAATGAGGTTCAGCACAACTTGGTCTACGTCCCCGCCTAGGATTATCCAACCCGTAGGATTCAAAAGCAATATTATTTTACTTCTTATGGATCCTAGATACAACGAAGAAGATCTCTCCTTCTTCTAAACACTCGAAGCCTCACCTCACCTGCTTCTATATATCTAGTCAACTCATATCCCTTAGAGTCCTAGATACAACTTAGAAGAAGAACCCTTCTCTCAACTTGTAGCCTCACTCGTTACTATCTAGACAACCCAAAACACTCGTGAAATAATAGCCTAGCGAATACGTTTGAGTAGATGTATACTCTTAGTATAACACTTTAGACTTGTACAATGAAGCTCTAGAAACTCTCAACCTCTCAAAAGATAAAGCAAGAACACCAAATTAAGGAGAAAAAGAGAATCAACGACGTATGATTGCAATGGAGAACGCTTTGCTTGAATTGTATATTGAATGCTCGAGTTGTTTTTTTCTTCTTCGCTTGCACCGTCTCTTTTATAGGCTGCAGGGGCTGAATTTTGAACGTTTGAATTCCTTTATTCTTGCTTGATTTACAACCATGAAAATAAGAAAATAATCTCACAAAATGAGATCTTTTGATTGCGCAGAATCTCCACCATATCTTCAATTTGAATTAAAAAATTCAGCATTTTATAGAAGATTTTCAAGTCACCAAATCTTCTAGAATCTACCTAGAAAATCTCAGCAACCTTTTCAAATATTTGCTATATAAAATATGCATAAAAACTTTAACAAATAAATATATAAAATATTCAACGTATCCAATTCGTCCAATTTGCCCTTGCTATCAAGACCTTGAAATCAGGGTCTTGTTTTGTCTTTCCTCAACCTTTCTCAGAGACCTGTAGGTTAGCTCTCAATTATCTCACAATCAAGGTGGAGTCTTCAGAGACAAATAGAATCATCTCGATCTCACCAGAACAGGAACAACTAGTCGTAAGACTGTTGATGATGTTAAGATTATCACTTTCAATGATAATATATTGTATTTGTAGATCAATCGCTTTTAGGCTCCCTTTCCAAAGGTCAAAACCTTCGGCACCTGCTTCAGAGAAGAGAAAAAATCCATTATCGTTCTGAAAGATGAATCCATAAGAAGATGTGCCCTCAGGAATAAGACACCATCGAAATTAAGTTTGCACCATCCATTTGTTGAGAGGTTTGATATGGGAGTGTCCCTCCCACATTGATTATAAAAGAATAAAAATGATGGGTTATAAAGAATGGTGAAACTCTACACAATAGCTTAAGCTTTTGTGTTAAGTTGATGGATCCCGATCTTATAACCGTAAAAATAATAATAATAAATCAAGAGTGAATGGGTCTTTTAGACCCTATTCGATATTTTTAGAGGGAAATAGACCCTTGTGATGTTTTTATTGTAATCTAAACCCTCATAATTTATAATGACTAAAACACCCCTAGTTAATTAATTCAACTGTTTCATTTTGAAAAGATGGAAAAATATATATAAAAAAATAGAGAAAATAGTTGATAACTACTCTCACGTAGTCACGTTCCTATTTCGAGGTTTTGTTTTTTTTTAAAAAAAAAATCAGTATTTTTAGTTTTTGTTTTAAAAAAAATCAAGAAATATATAAGACGAGAGTAGTTATCGGCTGATCTAGGTGTGATATACTAAACAAGTGAGGGTGGAATATAATGAAGTACAATAAATCTTTACTGTGAAGTGTGAACTTATATTGAAAGACTAGATTGAGTACAATAAGTGAGATAATGTGAGGAATAATCTAAGTACAATAAAGAGGTTATTGTAATGCAAAAAAACCGAGTACAAGTAATTATAATCCCAGATTATATTACATTACGAGGTTTATTGTAATGAAGTATTGCGAGCACAATAAGCATCTTTATCGTCAACATATCTTGTGAAATAAGTGGGATATTGATAGGAATAAGTAGAGTACAATAACTAGAGTATTGTGGTAACATGGGGGACAATAAAAAAAAATAGTGTAAGGCTAATTTAGAGTACATTATATAGGATATTGTAAGGGTGATATGACATACAAGTTATATGGTGTAGATAGACATTCCGTTTTCTTAAGTATTTATAAACAACAATAAAACGTAATACAAGGTACATGGTGTAACCGTGTAGATATACAATTCCGGTTTAAGATAACCACTAGTCCAAGAGTGGAGACAATTTGACAAGCCTAACTCAAATGATAACTTTTTTTTTTTTTTTAAATAAAAAAAACAGCCACTTTTGAAATTAATAAATTGAAGGGTAAATAGGTAATAACTCTTTTAAAAAGGTCTAATTACCTAAAAGATTTATTTGGGGTTCATAAACCCTCAAAATTATTGAAGGGGGTCTTAATTCCCTAATTTTCTCATATATCAATGTAACCCGACATGTATTTGCCCCCGTTAACGGCCCGTCAGATATTTCACATGGTATCAGAGCCGGGTTCGGCTAGATCCGACATGGGTTCGTTGTCAAGTGCGAGTTGCACTTGAAGGGGGCGTGTTGAGAGGTTTGGTATGGGAGTGTCCCTCCCACATTGATTATAAAAGAATAAAAATGATGGGGTATAAGGAATGGTGACACTCTACACAATAGCTTAAGCTTTTGTGTTAAGTTGGTGGATCCCGACTTTATAACCGCAAAAAAAAAATCAATATAACCCGACACGTGTTTGCCCCGTTAACTGTCCGTCGGATATTTCACACCATTCCTTGGCTTGGACCATTTACGGTGTCTGCAATTGGTCTTTCTTCAGGAGTTGTTGTTTGATGTGGGAGAGTCGGAGGAATAATTTGGTGCATCTCAACTTTTGAATTCTCAAGTCTAAGTTTCCAAGTTTTTTATTTTATTTTATTTTATTTTTATTTTCATCATTTTATTTTTGTCGAAATTAATTAGCTTTTTAAAAATTCCAAAGAACACGTGTGTCTAATACTCCGTAATACTAATACATACTCTCTCCGATCTAAAAAAACTGTCGTTTGACTTTTTAACACGTATTTTAAAAAGCTAAAAACTATATAAAATATCAACTTTTTTAAAATTATTTTTTTACAACTTAATATTTGTTGGTAATAAGTATTAAATTATAAAAAATAAAAAATAAAAAAATTAATATATTATATAGTTTTTAGCTCCTTAAAATACGTGTTAAAAAGTCAAACGATAATCTTTTTAGATAAGAGGTAGTAGTATGATTGATAGTGAAATAATCGATCACATGCAACCGACAACTAAGATGCTACGTACATATCTGCAACAACACACACACAGAAAAAATCCTCCTTAATTGCATAATATTAATGCTGCTTAAATTAGTGGAGTAATCGACTACATTTACATCTCAATGAATAACACGTGCTAAATTAAAATTGCATTGAATTCGACTTACGGAGTATAATTTTTTACATACAGGAGTATGTGGAATAGCTCACACCCCTTACCATGAAGTGGGAGGATAAATCTCAACTCTTGGATCAAAAAAATAAAGGGATAGGATTAACTTTGAAAAACAAACTGTTTAACCGTAAAACTACCTAGTATTCACATTTAATGTTAAATATGAATACTAATTGGTTACACGTTTAAGCGTAGAGATGAAATCCCTGATATTTTACTTGGAACCACTAAGTACTAAATATGAATATTTAATAATTTATATATGAATAATTAGATAATAAAATATGAATATTAGCACAATCTGGGAATAATAGTTTTTGGTTACCTGCTTTAAGCGGTTAACATCCTAGTTGTTGAGAGGTTTGGTATGGGAGTGTCCCTCCCACATTGATTATAAAAGAGTAAAAATGATGGGTTATAAGGAAGGGTGAAGCTCTACACAATAGCTTAAGCTTTTGTGTTAAGTTGGTGGATCCCGACCTTATAACCGTAAAAATAATAATAATAAATCAATGTAACCCGACACGTGTTTGCCCCCCGTTAACGGCCCGTCGGATATTTCACATGGTATCAAAGCCGGGTTCGGCTAGATTCGGCATGGGTTAGTTGTCAAGTGCGAGTCGCACTTGAGGGGGGCGTCGGATATTTCACATGGTATCAGAGCCGGGTTCGGCTAGATCCGGCATGGGTTAGTTGTCAAGTGCGAGTCGCACTTGAGGGGGGCGTGTTGAGAGGTTTGGTATGGGAGTGTCCCTCCCACATTGATTATAAAAGAGTAAAAATGATGGGTTATAAAGAAGGGTGAAGCTCTACACAATAGCTTAAGCTTTTGTGTTAAGTTGGTGGATCCCGACCTTATAACCGCAAAAATAATAATAATAAATCAATGTAACCCGACACGTGTTTGCCCTCCGTTAACGGCCCGTCGGATATTTCATACTAGTATTCATATTTAACGTTAAATATGAATACTAGATAGTTACACGCTTAAACAATAATTTTTAAAACTAATCCACACCATTGGTTTTCTTTCATTCAAGGGCCCAGATTTGTCCCCCCGTTTCATGATAAGGGGTGTACTCACCGGAAAGTTCCCGGAGTATGTGTTGTTTAAAATTTTAGGAATATAGATTTATTCGATCATGTTTTAATTACTTACATTCAGTTCATTCTTGATCCATTGTTCTTAAATATTTTTTCGGATAAGTGTTACCCTATTATTTCGAGTATAAATTTATATTAAAAAATTACAAAAAATTATATTTATACCCTATATACTTATATTAACATGTCTATAAACTTTTGTTTTGAAAATATATGTTTTAGAAAAATAAAAAAAATATTTTATAAAATAATCAATCGTTTAATTATCTATAATTTTTAATAATCATTTTTCATAATAAAATTTTATAAACATGTTAATATAAGTGTATGGAATATAAATATAATTTTTTTATTTTTTAATATAAATTTATACAAGAAATAATTAATTGTAACCCCCGGTGTTACATGGGATCCTCACTGGAAAGCAGTTATTTAACGAAACGGACATGGAGTGCAACAGTTGAGATCACATGTAACACTTTACGTGTTATACCCGGTGTTACACTTAATTATTTTCGGTATATATTCACATTAAAAAAATTTAAAAAATTATATTTATACTTTATATACTTATAATAACATGTCTATAAATTTTTATTTTGAAAATATATGTTTTCGAAAAATATAAAAAATATTTTCTAAAATAAAAAATCTTTTAATTATCCATAATTTTTAATAATAAAATTTTATAAACATGTTAATATAAGTGTCTAGAATTTAAATATAATTTTTATAATTTTTTTTTAATAAAAATTTATATATGAAATGATTAAGTGTAACACCGAGTGTAACACCGGGTGTTTTGTAACCTAAAAAAAACCCTTTCCCTCTATAATTAGGATTTTGTTTAGGCCTAATAAAAGTTTTTTTTTCAGTATAAATAATGATTTTTTTAAAAAAAAATACTTAATTTAGGCCTATCAATTTTCCTAAGAATAGGATAAGAGTATTAATTTAAAAATATTTCGGATATAGATTTGGATGAGAATACGCGGTATTTAGAGGAAGGGGCGTTAATTTGCCACGTAAGCAAGCATGTAATGAAGAATTTGTAGGAGGAATGATGTTGCTTTCGGCCTCGTGGGCTCAACAGTAATTATTAAATACCCCTAACTGTCAACCATATACGGAGTATATATATATTGACCCTAGTTTAAGTCTACCTGTGGTCCGACTTTCGAGCATTCTGTTTGAAGGAGATAGCCTTCAAGTTATCAACACCATCAATAATAGCATCAATTCTCTTTGGAAAATCTCAAGAATGGTTGAGAACATTATTACTATAAGGATAAGTTCAAACACTGTCATAGAGAATCAAATTGTGTTACTGATTATATAGCTGGATCTTTGGAAATGTGTAACCTGATAATCTTTTCTTTGAACATAGAGGTTTATAACATCATCCGATTAATGATGTTTCTTGCTCAGTCAAGGTATCCTATTTATTAACTTATGTAAAAAAAATATTTTAAGAAGATTTGTTTTTCATTTTAAAAATCACTTAATTACACTAATTTTTAATAAATTTTACTATTTTAAAAATATTTAGAAGTCTCTATAACCAATCAGAAGTATTTAAAAATAAAAATAAAAACACATAAATCAATATATACATCATTACAAATTAATACCTAAAATAATCCTAAAGTACTCTATATTGTTGATATTCTAAAATATCTTATATTTCGATTATAATCGAAGAGCAATGTATAACTTACTCATCAAACACAAATTGGTATACTAGCTAAGTAGCTATTATCCTATATTGTAATTAAGAGACTCAAAATTCAAATTATTTTGAAAATATAATGCCTTATAAAGTTATAAGTGAATGAGTAAATCTCTTAAATTTGATGTATAATACTCTAAGATAAATATAGAATAGAATGGATGAGTGATGAGTCCAATCCAACTATTTAAAGTTGAAAAAAAATGACAAACACAGTATTAAAATCAATTGACACCAGGAGGAGTAGCTCATCGGCTTATATGCAAGATTTAGGTTGTGTTTGGCGCTAGATGGAGATTCTGGGGATTAAGGGGATTTTTGTAGATTATAGGAGATGAGAGATTATTTTGTTAGATTAATGGGATTTTGGGAATTGAGATTATTTATGACGGAAATCTCCGAAATGTGTTTGGTAGGTGAGGATTGTGGTGTATTTTAAAATAACAAAATTACTAATTTGCCCCTTAAAATAAACCACTCATACCCTGCTGCCCTCCTCCCTCATGAGTCGTCACATATGTTCCTCCTCTTTCACAAAGTCACCCACGGCCGCCGCCTGGACATCCCCCGCCCACCTCGCACCTTCTCGGACTTCCGAAGCCAATATTTCAATCGGAGTTCGGTCAGGGCATTAGGTTCGTCGGCGCCAAGTTGCTTGGGATGGCTTCAGGTTCAGTCGCAGCGGGAGGAGGGCAGAGGAAGATGCAGGTGCTGAGACGGTCTTGGCGTCCTCATCTGGCTCAACGGTGGTGACGCCGGCCTTGCGAGCTTCGATAGTCGGTAATGGAACGAGTGTGAGAATAGGTGCCACTCGATGGTGTTATCGGTCGTGGAAGGAGGCAAGAGATCCGACGGGGCTTCGACAAGAGGTATGAGAGGAAGAGAGGGGAGATCTGAGAGGGCTCGACTCGTAACAACAGGCATCCGAGGAAGGGAGAAGGAGAGGGCAGGGAGGACGGGAGAGGTGAAAGCTCCGAGCGAGTTCCATGGCGGACAGTGAACGACAGAGAGAAAGAGGAATTAGCTCCGAGTGAGTTTCCTTGCCTCTCTCCAGATCTGCGTTTGTGGTTGGACAAGGGCAATTTTGGAGATGAAAATGTGAAATCTCCACACAATCTCCATAATCTTGACATGTGGAGATTTCAAAATGATCTAGTGAAATCCCCACAATCCCCATCTCCAAATCTTCTGGTTCACCATTTTAGCAGATGCAATCTGATTTGTGTTTGGGCAAAATCTTCATAATACCCAAAAAAAATCCTTACGAACACAACCTTAGATTCCTTATTATATTATTAAGGTGGGATGTACAATATCTTCCACATTAAATGCTAAAACAAAGAAGTTTAGTTGATTGTATGAAGTATTACAATATGCATATAATTAACCCAACAAAAGAAATTCTAAGAAAATAGGGGAAGTGAAGATAAAATGAAAATAATCGACATCATACACCGCTAATAGATGATCGTTGACTTTCTAACATATTTTTTTACATAACTAATATTTTATATTTTTTAACTCTTTAAAAAACGTGGTAAGAAATAAAAAACTATCTACTAGCAAATGGAGGTATAGTATCTTCGAAAAACAGATAATCGATCGATCGACATAGACGAAAGAAGCTAGGGTTTGTATAGCTAATGGTGGTGGCTCTGCGTGTAAATGTAGTCGACATGAGCAATCATAGTTCTCCTCATCAAGCACTCCTCTTCATCCTTTTTTCCTTCACAGCTTCCCAACGGATCCGCCTCCACCGCCTTTGAACCTCCATCCTGCACGCAAGTTGTCGCAAAATTCGTCAACTCAAACCCCCAATTTCACGTACAAATCATCGAAAAACCCCCAATCAAGAAACCAAAACATACCGGATGAGTCGATTTGACCGCAGATGTGAAGGTCTGATCGGGCCTGGCAGCCCGAGATGACACCGAGGAGCAGAGCACCAACGCCACCATCAACAATGTAACTGCCAACTGCTTTGCCATGCCTTGTGTTGGTGTTAAGATATCGATTAATTATGTGTGGGTTTGATTGTTAAGAGTAAGAGCGAGTTTGAGGGTATATATAGGGGGAGGTATGAGAGATGGATTGTAGTACGGACAAAATATATAGATAGAGTCAAAGATAGCGAAAGTTGGATGAACAGGTCGATCGAACCTGTGTAGTGTGTAATGGGAGGGTAAGGGGGGTTGGACGCGTCTATGTGTGAAAATCTTGATTGTTTTACATTGTTTGGTGGGCGGGCACTTTTGGAATTTTTTATTTTTTATTTTGGTCAGAATTTTTTTTTTTTGGGTACTTTAATTAGTTTTTAACTAATTGATAATGACCGGGTGAAGTAACAACTTTAAATTCCCTAAAATTATATAGTATCCTATAACGAGATACAATATGTTGTATCTCACGTCGATAGTTTTAACAAATAAGTCTTAGTATATAAGTTAGTGAGTTACTCATCCTATTGTCAGTTGGTTTTAGGACCTAAGTTTGTTATAGAATTTTATATTAACATGTGTTCAACTTAAAAGGGAAAACAAACCGACCGGTTTTTTTTCCAAAAATTGAAAACTTGCTTTTTTTATATAAAAAAAAACACAAGAATGAATTTTTAATCCGTTCATTACTTTTTTTTAATGTCAAACGGATTTAGGATCCGTTCATGTTGAGTGCATATAGCATGTTCGATGCATATAACTAAGATCTACTGATCTAATCCCATATCATACTTAATATCAACCAAAAAAGAAATAATTACAAACGGTGGGAATATATATCAAATTAAGTGTATATACTCTCTTTTATCCTTTTTTTTTCTCATTTACCTATAGGGCTGGTTTGATATAATATATAAGGTAAACGAAATGAAAACAAATTTTATATAGGAAAATATATTTATATAAGAGAAAAATGCTATTTTTTGTATGAAAAATAAGATAGGAGTGTAATGATTAGAAGAGTATAGTGGATATGGATTATTTTTTGGTAAAAAAAATATATTTTTTGGTAAAAAAAAAAATATTTTTTGATAAAAATATAATGATTAGAGGAGTATATGGATACTCCTACCTACCATAAATATTTTATAGGTATTATTTTATTCGTATATAGATTATTTTTTGATAAAAAGAATTATTTATATCAAAATTAGTTAATTAATATCTATTATTATATTTATATCTATATTATTTTTTTGCATGATAAATTATTTATATTTAAATAAATTTTTATTTTATATTTCTCTCACACTTGATCATTATTATAGTTCAATTCTTATATTGATTTTTCTGTCATATTTTTAATATATTATTTTTATAAATAATAGTTGTGATTTTATAATATTGTATTAATATATTCTCGTATATTGGACGGGACATATACACTCTTTATAAAATATAGGATAATATCTCACAAAATTACATGTTTCTAGAAATGAATGAAGAATCAAACTAGGGGAGGAATATTCTACGTTGATAAATCGATCACGCGCAACGGCTAGTCCAAAGTTCCACTGTACATTGATTTTAATCAAAAGTTAATCCACTTTAACTTTATTTTTTGTGTGATAATTCTAATTAATCACGGAGCTATAATTATTTATTTTTGGTCAAACAGGTAACTATAATTCAACTGTAATCATTAACGTACATACATTTTTTGTCATCGCACCTCATTCGATCCACACACTAGAGAGGAAGTGGATAACCGAAAGGCAAAGATTCTAAAGTCAGACCTTGTTTTGGAAGTTATTGCTATATTGTTTAAATGTTTTTGATTATTAATTCGCTTTCCTAAGTACACGGTGTAACTGGATGTCCCTATTCCTAACAAGAAAGTCTTGGTACTGACATGGTGTACGAGACTAAAGAGAGAATGACAATCAGAAACACTCTTCCAGATGAGCGAGTAGGCAATCAACAAATTCGTCTCAAGGATAACTGTAATGACCTGTGATGCAGCTCTTTGATTGAGCTCGTACTGGTGTGATCGCCGGTTGTCGATGTCGAGTTGGATTAGTCGATAGAGAGAGAATATGAAGAGGGAGAGGAGGGAGTTTTTTATTTCTATTTGGATACCAGATTCTGTTACAGCATCTCCTATTTATATCCCTTATACAAAGCATAACAATGCTCCCCCCTTTACAAAGCCTTGTCTCAAGGCTTAGGTATAACAACATCTAATTCATGCCATGCCTTGTCTCAAGGCTGAATTTGGAAGTCCGGAAATTGATGAATAATGTGCCCAGCTGGCTCCCAAGAGGCTTGAGCAGCATCCAAATTCTTCCACTTCATGAGCCACTCAGTTACAGGATCTCCATTAGCTAAAAATGATACCCTGGTGTCCAATATTGCCTCTGGTTCCACCTCAATGCCCCCCTTTGTGTCAGTGCTTGGTAAATTGGTAGAGGTTGTATGACCATTTCCCACCTTTAGCTTGAGTTGAGAGACATGGAAAACCGGGTGTATCATGGACGAAGCTGGTAACTCCAATTTGTAAGCAACTGCACCTATCTTCTCAAGTATTTTGTAAGGCCCATAGTACTTGGATGAGAGCTTGAGATTTCTCCTTAGAGCCATTGAAGACTGCCTGTAAGGTTGTAGCTTTAAGTACACCAAATCACCAACCTGCAATACTCGTTCAGATCTATGCTTATCAGCAAAAAAATTCATGCGAGATTGGGCCAGTTCCAAGTGGTGTTTGAGCTGATCAATCATGTGTTTCCTGTCCTGTAACCAGCCTGCAGCACCACCTCCCGGATTCACTGTAGCTATCCCCAAGTGAGAGGGCATGGTACCATATAAAGCCACAAAAGGAGATGTTTTGAGGGCACTGTGAAAATTCGTATTGTACCAATACTCTGCCAAAAACAGCCATTCAAACCACCTACTTGGTTGCTCAGATGTCATGCATCGTAAGAATGTTTCTAGGCATCTGTTAACCCTCTCTGTCTGTCCATCTGTTTGGGGGTGGTAGGCGCTACTCATGTGCAGCTTGGTCCCTAGTGACTTGAACAAGTACTGCCAAAATTTCTTAAAAACACCTGGCCTCTATTAGACACAATACACTCAGGTAATCCATGAAGCTTGTACACATGTTCCATGAACAAAGCAGCAACTTTCTCAGCTGTGAAAGGATGCTTGAGAGCCACAAAGTGAGCATATTTAGTCAAATGATCAACTACCACCATGATTGTATCTTTATTTTTTGATCGAGGCAACCCTTCCACGAAATCCATGCTCACTTGTGTCCATGCTGCCTTGGAAATTGGTAATGGTTGTAAAAGGCCTGGAGATAAAACATTCTCAGGCTTGCTACGCTGGCAAACATCACAATTTTTTACAAAAGTTGCTACTTCACCCTTCATTGCAGGCCAGTAAAATAGTTGCTTCAGCCTTTGGTATGTTCCTTGGATCCCAGAGTGACCCCCAACTGGCTCCTCATGTGATGCAACTACTAGCTTAGCACGAAGTTGGACATTCTTTCCAATGTACAGACGCCCCTTATATCTCAGCAATCCCTTGGTCACTGCAAACAACCCTGAAGGATCCTGTATGGCTGCAACCATTAGCTGCCGCACCATCTGATCATCTACATAACTTTCCACCACCTCTCTTGTCCATTCAGGTTGCACTACTATCATGGCATTACACTCTCCTTGCCGGACCACCATCTGTCTTGACAAGGCATCCGCAACCTTATTTTCCACCCCTTTCTTGTAAGAAATGGTGTAAGATAAACCAAGTAATTTCCTTGCTGCCTTCTTCTGTAACTGGGTGATTAAACGTTGCTCCAGTAAGTGCTTTGGAGGTTGATGATCTGTCTTTATGATGAAGGATCCAGCTTCTAAGTAATGCCTCCATTTTTCAACTGCTAACAGAATTGCTAACAATTTCTTCTCATAAGTTGATAGGAGTAAATGCTTCCCATGTAAAGCTTGACTCAAAAAAGCCAACAACCTACCTTCTTGCATCAGAACAGCCCCTACACCCCCATCACAAGCATAAGCCTCTATAACAAAAGGCTTAGAAAAATCTGACAGGCCTAATACTGGGGGGTGAAGTGAGAAGGAATTTCAGGTGTTTAAAAGTCTCCTCTGCTATAGGAGACCACCCAAATGCATCATTCTTTAGGAGATCAGTGAGAGGTTTTGCAATGACACCATATCCCCTGATAAATCTCCTATAATAGCCAGTTAGTCCCAGAAATCCTCTCAGAGCTTTCAAATTCTTTGGTACAGGCCACTACAGCATAGCCTCAATTTTTCTAGGATCAGTGGACACCCCTTCCTTGGAAATAAAATGTCCCAAGTATTCCACTCTCGGTTGAGCGAATTC
This sequence comes from Persicaria tinctoria, assembly GCA_037127255.1. Classification (NCBI taxonomy): domain Eukaryota; kingdom Viridiplantae; phylum Streptophyta; class Magnoliopsida; order Caryophyllales; family Polygonaceae; genus Persicaria; species Persicaria tinctoria. Next base: position 4,518,632 of record JBANSL010000019.1, on the reverse strand, counting down.
ACACTTAATTTGATTTCTGTACAAACAACTTGTGGCTCCTCAAAGTGGTTTTTCTCATATGCTCCACATGTTGCAAAACATCACTGTTGTACACCAAGATGTCATCGAAGAATACTAGCACAAATTTCCTTAACCAAGCAGCGAACACATCATTCATTAGTGATTGGAAGGTAGCAGGTGCATTTGTGAGACCAACGGACATGACTCTAAATTCATAATGCCCATGGTGCGCCCTGAATGTTGTTTTCTCAATATCCCTCTCCACCATACGCACCTGATGATACCCGAATCTTAAATCCAATTTAGAAAAGATAACAGCACCTTTAAACTCATCCAACAGGTCCTCTATGTGAGGTATGGGAAATTTGTCTTTTAATGTGGTTTCATTAAGCTTCCTGTAATCCACACACATACACCATCTGTCATCTTTTTTCTTGACTAGCAACACAGGAGAGGCAAAAGGGCTATGGCTTGCCTTTACCACACCACTGCACAACATCTCAGCTACCTGTTTCTCTATCTCATTTTTCTGAAAATGAGGGTATCTGTAAGGCCTAGAAGCTAATGGTGGAGTACCTTCGTTTAGCACAATAGCATGCTCGTGACCCCTTTCAGGAGGCAAGCCCTTTGGTTCCTCGAAGATGTCACTGAATTTAGTCAGTACTGCCTGTATAACCTCTGGCATCTCAGGCTGTAGTTTCTGAACATTGCAAGTCTGTCCTAAAGCTGCAGTGAGCTCAGTTTCCTCATTCTTCATCAATTTCTGAATGCCATTCCCTGTGAGCATTCTTATGCTAGCTTTCTCATCCTCCCTGGTATCCTTAATTCCTTTTATCACCATCTTTCTACCTTTCTTTATGAATGATATTTGTACTCCCAAGAAATCAAATAGCACAGGATTAAAGCCAGATAACCAATCTGACCCCAAAATCATATCACTACCACCCATCTTCAAAATCTTGATATCATATGCATATTTGTTTCCTTGCATTTCCCATTCAATCCCCTGACAGTTCTTACTACTAAGCATGGTTCCATTAAGAGTACTCACCTCCATCAAGGGAGCTTTGACAATGGCAAAACCAGCTTTTTAAGCCGCTCTTGAATCCAAAAAGTTGTGGGTGGCGCCACTGTCAATTAGGATAGTGATCTTCTTACCTCCTGTTGTCCCTTTCACTTTAATGGTAGTACCAGATTCACCTCCAGTCAATGAATGCACATAAATCTCTTGTTCCTCCTGTTCTTCCAACTCAGCATCCTTCCAAGAAGGTGGCGGTAGTGACTCTACTGTATCCTGTTCGCTTATATCACCGGCTACCAAACTATGCACAGTTGGGGAAGAGCATTTGTGACCATAGAAGTACATATCCCCACATCTATAACACATCCCTTTCTTGCCTTCAAACGTTTTCTTTACACTAGTCTCTGAAAACGGTTGTCCCACTGAATTCACTGGTAAGCCAGACTCCTTTTTCTCAGTCTTGTTCATTGGAGATTTGTTCCAATTCAGATTCCGAAAAGAACCCTCCCCATTGCTTGCTAGCTTCCAGGGAGTCTTGGTAATACACATAAGAGCTTGCACTGCACTATTGTGCAACCTGGCTTGCTCCATTACTGCCGCCATTGAAGCTGGGCGCCCCAACTGTACCAAAGAACGAATCTCTGGCTTCAATCCACTGATATAACTGGATACAAAGTATGATTCCGTAAGATGAGGATTTAAAGAAAGCATGCTCGCCCTTAAATCCTCAAATCGTTCGTTGTACTCTTCCAAATCTCGACCCTGCTCAATCTTGCTAAATTCTGTTACAATTTCCGTTTCCCGCCGATCCCCAAACCTCAAACACAGATCATCACAAAATTCCATCCACCTGACTCTCGGCTTCGTCATTGCATATCCTTGCAACCAGATGTCTGCCTTATCATTGAGATGCATTGCTGCGATCTCAACCTTTTGGTTCTCCGGAATTGCAAAAATTCCAAAGTATTTTTCACATTTCCGAATCCAATTCTGAGGCCTCTTTCCATCAAAACAAGGAAAATCAATTTTTGGGAATCTGTTACCTCTAATGCCGTCAAATGGAGCTCCCATTGGGTTGCCATCTTGCTGCCTTCCTTGCTGACTTTGCTAGCCATGAACTGCTCTTTCTGGTGGCGGCATTCCGACTACTGATGGCCTGTCGCCGTTCACGAATGAAGGATCTGGTTCTTTATGCGATCGGCTACTAGACCCCACATTAGAGTAATAATTGCGATTTCCTCTTCTTCCACATGGATCTTGCTCCTCTAGCAGTACTTCTTTCTGTGGTGGATTACGTACGAAGTCCGTAAGCTGCTCTAGACGATGATCCGTCCCCAAGCGAAATTCATACATCTCCTTAGCCTGATCCATCAAATGCTTCTTGAGTTCCGCCAATTCTCGCGCCTGGTCCTCACGGTGTCTCTGCGAATCAACCACGAATTGCACTATTGAATTCGCGATTGCTTTCAGATCTTCTCGAACTGACTTCAGTTCCTCCTTGCATTCTTGAATTTGCGCTTCCGTCGATTTCGATCTCGTTCCGTCTGCCATGGTTGTTGCGAAGCGGTGCTCTGAATTGCCGAGGAAAATGCTCTGATACCAAATTGTAATGACCCGTGATGCAGCTCTTTGATTGAGCTCGTACTGGTGTGATCGCCGTTTGTCGATGTCGAGTTGGATTAGTCGATAGAGAGAGAGAATATGAAGAGGGAAAGGAGGGAGTTTCTGATTTCTATTTGGATACCAGATTCTGTTACAGCATCTCCTATTTATATCCCCTCTATACAAAGCATAACAATAACCTTCCGAAAGCCCAACTCTCACGCAACACGGAGCTCATCTAGAATCCCACAACTCCGCCATAGGGACGAAACAAGCACCAAGTCTATGAACACATCCTCCAATCCAGTTTCCATGAGCATCGCGCGCGCGTAACACACCGAAAATTCTTTTATAGAGTTTTTAGGTGTTAAATAGTCAAAAGATAATCATTCGGAATATAAGGGGAGTATTGTTATTTGATTTGAACATATATGGGTAAAACATCAAATTATTTTGTTCGATCGATCTCAATTCACACTTAATTACCTGTAGTAATTAATTACTAATTAGAATCTTCCATGAATTTCCTTTCCTTTTTTTTTTGGCACCCAATTCCTAGTCTACTTTATATGATGATTACGGATCTTCTAAATTGTCAAGTGCTCACATTGAAAGTATTAATTATGTGTGTTAATTTAACTTCCTCAAGGAGAAGGAAATGGATTAATTGTTATAATTTGTCGAATTGTTCTTCATATATCAACGCAAACCAAATGACCAAATATTTGTTGAATTGTTCTTCACATATCAACGCAAACCAAATGACCAAATTGACGATTTTTTTTAAAAAAATAATCAAGAAAAAATAAATATTTACGGATAAATTCACGAAATTAAAGTATTTACACAAATATTAAAAAATTACAGAGTTTTCAGAGAAACGCGGTTTCAACCCGTGTTTTTATGGTTTTTTATTTTCAAATTAAAAAAAACAAATTGATTAGTAAAACGCGGACTGGTTCCGCGTTTTACCTTATAAAATTAAAAAAAAAAAGGAAAAGAAAGGAGGAAGAAGAAGAAGGGGAAAGGGCATGCCGGCAGGGGATGGGAGGTGCCGAGGCAGGGAGCCAACGCTGACTGGTTCCTTTCTTCCCGTCACAGGAGGCCTCGATTTCGACAGAGGACTTCCGGAGAAGGTGGTGGCGGCGGGAGTGGGCGGAGGAGTCCAGGCGAAGATGGCGGTGCCAATGGGCGGCGTAGGGTCTCACAGGTGGTGGTGGGCGGCGCCTTTCAACAAAGGTCGTCGGTGACAAGAGAAGTCAGCCGCTGGCGAGGGTGGGCGGCTCGCAGGTGGTGGTGGGCGGCTCTGCTCACGAGGACGCCGATGACGAGGGAGATTTGGGGATCTGAAGCCCGTCGGTGACGAGGGACGGCCGGTGGTGGTTGGGAGCGACTCCTCCTCCGATTCATAGGACTGGGCCGCTTGGCTCCCGGGGAAGAAGATGCATCATCTCCCCATCTTCTGGCTCCGGGAAGAGGCTCCTGAGTTCCGGATGGGAGTTGAAGGCGCGGAGGGAACTCGTCGGGAACAAGCTCCTGGCTTCGCTCTGTCGGTGGTGGACGAGGCTCCTGCAGCTCCGGTTTAGGCTCCCCGCCTCGGCGCCTCCCATCCCCTGCCGGCATGCCCTTTCCCCTTCTTCTTCTTCCTCCTTTCTTTTTCTTTTTTTTTTTAATTTTATAAGGTAAAACGCGGAACCAGTCCGCGCTTTACTAATCAATTTGTTTTTTTTATTTGAAAATAAAAAATCATAAAGACGCGGCGGGTTGAAACCGCGTTTCTCTGAAAACCCTGCAATTTTTTAATATTTGTGTAAATACTTTAATTTCGTGAATTTATCCGTAAATATTTATTTTTTCTTAAATATTTTTAAAAAAAATTCCAAATTGACACGTTAATTCTATAATCTCTTGAGAGCTATATTATTATTGTGTATTCAGTATTTGTGTTAATGTGGTTCTCAGATTCATGGCATATTTGATTTATCAAGCTATCCGGCATCTGCTAAATACACAATGGATCATATATGTGACTTTTGGAGGATTGGGAAAAAAAAAATATAAGATCAATTTATTTTTTTACTAATCTCTCCGATCCAAAATACATGTCGTTTGACTTTTCAACACGTATTTTAAGGAGCTAAAAACTGTATACTATATTAACTTCTTTTTTTTTACAATTTAATACTATTACCAACAAATATTAAGTTGTAAAAAAATTATTTAAAAAATGTTGATATTTTATATAGTTTTTAGCTTCTTAAAATACGTGCTAAAAAGTCAAACGACATGTATTTTGGATCGAATAGAGTATATTTAGGTTATCAATTGTGCTACGATTTAGTTACTAAGATATACATTATGCTTAAAATAGAGAAATATCAAATAACATACTATCTGATAACTCGAGAGATTGACAGATCGACAGACATACTAACCGTCATGAAAACAACACAATTACACAAACACACCACAAATCAAATAAGAAAAACAACTCAACAATCACAATAAAATCTCCATGTTGTTTCAATTTATGAAAACCAACCACAAAATTTTCATTTTGTTTCAATTTTTTTTTAAATGTTATTTTCTAAACAATGATTTAAAGACATAAGTTAAGAATATTCAATTGAAAACGGTTAATTTAGATTAGAAATATAAAGATATAGCTCAAAATAGCAGTTCTTTTAAAACCCTAAAATACTAAAAATTATAGTGGAAAAAGATGGATGATGTGATGACATTTTTGTAAGAAAAAGGTGGTCTTTAGTCTTTACAGGTTGCCAAATCTAACAGTTTGCACGCCAAAATCTCAGGAAAGTAACGAACTACAGCTTTATCAAATCAGCCACCGATAAATGCAGACACGTAACAATAGTTTATCACTAAATCATACTTACATTAAAATTTTATATTAATTATATATAACCTCATTTTAGGGTCTTCTTTTTAAAGAACACCAACTTTCCTTGTAATATTTTTACATAACCTGTTTTTGGTTTTTGTTTTTGTTTTTGTTTTTAAATAACACTTTATCATTGTTATTTTATAACAACTAACAAGGTTATATACTTTGTGGAGGTTACTTGTAATATTTGTGTGTGTGATCAGTTCTCAAAATAGTTGATACTTCCCAAAATAATAGATGCCCCTGTTTTCTTTATAAACAAAAAGGGGCAAAAGTTGAGTAATATTGTACATTTTAACGTATATATGGGTAGTTTTTTGTGACAATTATCATAATTTAACAACAATCTTTCAGGGCATAAGATAAGACCCTAAATTAAAAAAAATGAGCGATCCTAAAAATCTAGTTTAAAAAAAAAACACTAAAATAATTAAAAAAATTCTAAATTAGTACTATTATCTTATGTCCAAAGAAAAATCGATTTAACAAAGGTCATCAAATATTAAGTATATCATCACATAAGTCTACTCGATTTAGGTTCTAAAACTATTTAGTAATAGAAAGAGTTGTTCATTTGGATAACAAAAAAGTTGTTCATTGATCTTATATACTACTATACTCGATCGGATTTTATGTTTCTGATGATACAGTACACGATTAACCTTTTACATCTCAACAATTTGGTATAATTACAGAGCAATTCTCGGATCTGTTATCCTTTGATTGTTTTGAGTCAGTCGTCCCTTCACTCCGTTGTGATATATCTCAAAGGGTTTTCTTTCGTGTTAGTAGAACTCGAAAACTCTCCTCTTAGAGAACACTTGTACTTTTCCTAGCTAATAAGTCTAGCTATTAGAACTCGAAAGCTCTCCTCTTTTAACCATTACTTTTACTTTTTCTAATTGTTGAGAATGAAAGGAATGTGAAGATACCAAAAGAGTATCGATCACATTGATTACATAAACAAATTAATAAGGCTTAATTAGTATATAACCTAGTGAGCTACCCCATCTAATGCCAATTGGTTTTAGAATGGAACCCCGCTCGGCTTATGTGCTAGGCTATTAGCGTAAGGGCGCGCGTGTCCACATGACCCCCGATTCCGAGTCCCAACGAACTTCAGTACTAATAGACCTCATGTTTTCTTTCATGTTATTAAAACTCAAAAACTCTCCTCTTTGATGCATTGATCTTATACTTTTCTTAATAGGCTTCTGGGATCCCCAACCACATGAATCCTCGAAGTCCAAGAATATATCCTCCTCTTGCTTCCGATTTTCATTTTGATCAATTTGAGCTTGTCCATTTGATGCATTCTTCGATGTGTAACGACCAATATGGGTTTCAATTCACATTTGGGGCTCCAAGGCACTCATGATCGTCCTTTCCAGAGTCTTTTAGTGCGACACCATAAGAAGACGGGTTATTATCTTCATTGACATGTCGAGGCTTTTTCTTTACAAGGGTTTGTCCCATTCTCCTTTACTTTGGCAAGCACATATTGCTTCCTAGCTATTGGGATGAAAATGAAATTGTTCTTCTTCTATGGGTGGCTAGTTATTAGAGTTTGACGTAAAATGGACCAATAAAAAAAATTATGAAATGTTGGAGTATTAATAGAGTATCTTGGAAATCAAATATAATTAATTAGATAAATTAACAAAATTAGAAACTTTTATCATTAATAGTATTGAAAGAGACAAATATTTTATTCAGTGAAAAAGTAGTCAAGCTAGCTGGCCAATTATACAGATACAGGGGGAGTATTATATCACCCCGGGGTTATTTTGAAAATTATAGTTATAACAATTTATACAATCCAAGTCTATACATGTTGGATGCATTAAATTAAGGGTATGGGTTTTCATAAAAGTGTCCACCAAAAGTACTTAACAATAATGTTGTGCACTCAGCTACCCAACCGATCAATTGAATGAGGTTTTGGCCTTTATACACCCACGTCTACTCTTTTCACGTACTACAATTTCAATTTGTTGTATTTCTCATCACAAATTAATTATCCACTACCTACAAATGTACTAACCCTTAATTGCTAAATTATGATATTAATAAAATGTTAATAATAAACATACACGTTTCATTTTCTAATAAATGCAGATTTATATCAATTAACAATAAGTCAATAACACAATGGGATGTAAGGATTGTAATGAATTTTATACATGGCCTCTGAGATAGCTATAAATTAATTAAGCAGCTAACTAGCTACTAACACAACTATAGTACAACTTTGAATAATTTTTTTGTTTAGTTAAAGTCATTAACATTAATGATTAGTCGACTGCCATTTTTTAATAGTTTTATTTTGATATACATGAAATATCTGATAAATCGTTAACGAGTGTGGAGCGTTATTATTGTTTATAATTCATCACTTTTGGTCTTTATAACTGTTACAAACCCTTCAACAATATATATATTAGATTGATCAAATTCACACGTTTGTATATAGATCGAATATAAGTCTAGTTTGTTGATAACTTATAGGAGTTGAATTGCATTATTTTTGGGGAAGATTGAATAAGACAAGTTGCTATTAAGATGGAGTCCAATGCCAAATGCATTTATCACGTACAGTCCAAAGTATATAACCTGGTCGATCAGGATTGATACAGATAACGGCTAGCTAGTTCCTTGAATTTGTAAATAAAGAACGATTATATCCAGGGTTCGAATTGGGGATCTTTAGGTACTATCCGCAAGTCCTTTGCAGTGAGTCATTTCGGAATGGTTCGGCTACATCTAAAAGATAATTAGTAATTAAAACATTATTTAGCATATCAACCGAAGTTGTAAGATCATCTCTACCGTTTTTCTAAGAGAGAGAGAGAGAGAAATAAAACAGATATTATTCAAATTATTTTTTTTCTTCAATTTCAACAACTTTTTCGTTTCGAAAATTAATTGGAGTATCATTTAATTTTGAAGAATGTTTTAAATTTAGATTAAGTCTCTCTCTATTTTTTCCGCTGCTTTTCTATTTTGGAGAATGAGATGAGAAATTTGTTGGACAAAAAAGTAAAAGAAGCTTTATAGCCAACAAGTTGCACTTAAATGAGAACCAATATATGCCTGCAATCGCAGATCGAAACTAGCTGAGGGAGGTCGTGTATGAACATCGTACAAACCCAATGGGGTTCCATCTCAAAACCAATTGATAATAAGAGGAGTAGTCCGTCAAGATTATATTTCCTTCATGATATCTCAATCTTTTCAATGCGGGACAACCCCATACTTCAACACCAACAATCTCCAAAATGAGAAAAATTTTCCAAATACTCCACAATCTCCAAAATGGAGAATCTGTTAGAGATGTTCTAACACTTGTCCTACAATCTATCTCACTCGATAAAAAAAAATAATTATGCTAGGATAAAAATATGGGAAATTCCGTTTGGTACCCCTGAGGTTTTGACAATTCCGCTTGGTGCCCTAAGGTTTTATTTTGTCCGGATGGTGCCCCTGAGTTTTGTTAAAAGTCTGCCTCATGCCCAAAACTCATATTTTCACTTTTTTTAATAAATAAAATGGCCCATTATTTTTTCTTATTTCACAAGACCCCCTTTATTTTTAACAATGAATAAAATTACCTATTATTTAACTAAACCCAACATAAAAATGAAAAAAAAAACACCTTATATATTTTTTTCAATAAAATCACACATAATTTCCAAAATTTTAGCAAAAACTCACCCATTGTTACAAAATTTTTTAGAAGAAAATCAACCTTTATTTTTAACATTACACAAAAGATACATTATTTTTAATATTTTGCAAAAAAAATTCTCATTATTTATCAAACATTGTACATACATAACATACCAGTACCACCCATTATTTATAAAAAAAAAATTGCATCAATCCATCCTCACATTTTTTGAAAAAAAAAATTGACCTATAAATTACAAAAAGGGGAAAAAAAATCATAAAATCATACTTTGGATAAAAAAAAATCTCCTTTATTCTAATTGAGTATTGGGTAAAAAAAATCCACCCTCTTATTCATCAATCCACCCTTTATTTTTTACATTACTTTTTCCAATAAAATTCTAATAGAGTATCGGGTTAGATTGATCAATTTAGATGGTTCATACTGAGTTAACTCGATCCGATCCGACATTTTCAGTTCAGGTGAAACCCAAAGACTCAATTTTAAAACAAAATGATAATTATAATGTATTTCTTTCTTATACAATGAACTATTGTGGCTAAATATTAAATTGAAAATAATAATAATTACGGGTTTACGGATTGAACCGGAAAAAAAATATACTAACAAAATATTGCGCCACCATATGATCAACCGCATGTACAATTGTTAAAATTTAGTGAATTATATGTTAAATATTATTTTGGAAAATAATAGGAGTTAAATATTATTTTGGAAAATAATGAGTGTTTTTATTTTATTTTTTCAAAGTATGGAAACTAATATGTCTTTTATATAATTTTAAAAACCGTAATGATTTTGTTTTAAAAATTTTGGAAGAAGGGTGATTATGTGATAAAAGTTTTGGAAATAATATGTGATTTTGTTAAATTTTAGAAATAAAGGTGTTTTTCAATTTTATCTTGAATTTAGATAAATAATAGGTAATTTTGTCCATTGTTAAAAGTCAAAGAGGTTTTGTGAAATAAGGAAAAATAATGGGCCATTTTATTGATTTAAAAAGTGAAAATATGAGTTTTGGGCATGAGGCGGACTTTTGACAAAACTCAGGGGCACCACCCGGACAAAATAAAACCTTAGGACACCAAGCGGAATTGTCAAAACCTCAGGGACACCAAACGGAATTTCCCTAAAAATATTTATGATAATCATATAGATAATTATCTATAAATACTTTATTATATTGATCTCTTAATTTGTATTATATATATACATTATAATTTTCTTCACTAGTTGCTTGGTTCACCAAGATTTAATACAGTATATAATTAGTTAATTAGCTTTCTTATTGGTGTCATCCCAACATTAATTATTAGTCACTCCTTAGATACAATTTTTTTTATTTTTTTTTAACTTTGTAGTTCTTAAACTGCATAAAACGCCAAGCAAGCATATATTCCAAACCCATCTAAATATATTGAAACTTTGATTCTTTGCTTCTAAAAAAAATGTATAATTATATTGAGGGTGATATTTTAATTTTTCAATATTTTGAGGGTGATATTTCAATATATAAAATCAAGTGAAGAAAGCGGTAGGCTGGTACATGTAAAGGTGTATGGAATGGCTGCATGGTTACTCCATGGAGTTTCAGCCCTCTTCTTCGGATCCCTCCACCGTTGTTCCTGCTTCAACGTCGACGGATATGGATCCGGAGATGATCCGGATCCAATCGACGACCCATACCCGCATCATCATCTTCATGCCCATGACGATGATAGCGCCATCAACATCCAGCTTCTCCTTCCCGGTGATGCTGATTATCACAAAGATGATCATGGCTGCCATGGACAAGATGGGGATGGAGCTACATGAATACATGATCATATTGCAAGCATCATCAATTGACCAATCGTGATCGTGATCATGTTTACATATAATTGTAAGTGTGAGTATGATCACTAATTAAACTTGTGTTACATTTACATTCCATTTCAATCTATTCATGCTTCTAAAATGTGATTAGGAAGAGGGAAAAAAATGTGATTATATGTATCATGTATGTGAGGGTGGTATTTGAGTCAAACGAGTTAAGAGTTTTGGTTATATGTATTTAGTTTGTTATAGAAATGGGACGAGTTTTAGCCGAGTCTATATTTATAATTGAGCTTAAATATGTGCTCTACTCATCAGCTCGTTGAGTAAACTATCGAGTTTAAATTGAGCTCTTTTTTTTCCAAGTATAGATCAATTTTATTTACTCATGATATAGTAATTTATTTATTTTTATATATCGATTTTTTTTAATTTTTTTTTATATATTTCATAAAATTCGAGTTATTCGAGTTTCAGTTATTCAATTTGAACAAAAGTTCAATAATCTACTCATTTATTTAAGTTATTCGGCTTATATTATAACATTCGTACGTGTTTGCGCAACAAAGTGGATTGTTGGGCCTTCACTAGAACTGGGCCAGGTACAATTTTTCTATGTTGGGCCATATCCACGTCGGCCCAAAGTCAACTTTTTCATATTTGAACATGGCCCAAAAGTAGCATACCACTTCTCTTTTACTTTTCACAAAAGTTTTGGAATAATTACTAATCAATCAATTGATCCAGTAAGATGAGGTGACAGTGTGACACTTGATTAATGTTTAGGGTTTAAATCTTTTGATTTTTGGTAAATAGGGAGCGATCATCCGAGGTTCGAACCGGGGACCTTTGGATATTATCCATAAGTCCTTTTCAGCTGAACCATTCTGAAATGTTTTTTTTTTTAATAAATGAAAATATGTGCCAAGTGTTTAGGGTTTGAATCTTGGTGACATGAGAATCGCTCCCATCCGAAACTCTGTAGTACTCGAATCCAGATTAGGCTCGATTCCATGGCAATGCCTTAACCTTACCATTGCACCCACCTGGTTGGGTACCCGTACACTTCTTTTGGAACTAAACAAACACCTTAATTAGATTTATTTTTTTTATATAGAAAGAAATTATATTGTCCTATTATTAGTAGTCCAGCCTAGTGCATTTTGGATATCCAAAAGTGAATGATAAAATCATCTCAATCTACGGGGCAACTCTAGTCTTTTTAAACGGATAAATATTCTTTTAAAAAAAAGATTTCATTATAAAATAGGACCTCATGAGGTGACTTCATGTATATAAACATACTCGTAGATGTGTGTCCGATACTTGTTGTTACTCGAGTCCAAATTTGAGGTTTGTACAGTTTTTCACAAATACTCGGTAGTCACTGTTTGTAGAGTTCTTCGCGGTTGTCTCTGTTTTGAATTCGCTCACCTTCGTTGCTTGATCTCACTACGTCATGCACTTCCGGTTTGATTGGTAATCTTTTGTTTGTGCTTCTTATAGTTTACCGATTATCGATTTTTTCAGTCTCTCGATCTAGTAGATCAATATGCTACAATGCTACATCAAATCACTTTATATTTTATCTTATTTTTAAAAAATACTCTTTACAAGCTAAAAGGTAAAAAGAAGATAGCAAAAAAAAAAAAAAAAGACAGGTGTGAATAATTTAGGAGTGAGGTGAGGGTTGTGAGAAAGAGGTGAGAAACAGCAAAAACAGCTAACATTCACAGTGAAGTCTGTGAAGTAATCCTCAATGACATTGACAACTCTCTCTCCCCTCTTCATCCCTCACCATTTGATTCTTTTGTCTTCTTCTGTTTTGGACCAAAATACCCCCAAACTATTGCCTCCATTTGCATATTTTGTTACTACAAAACAGGTAAATCTATGCTCCGGTAAATACCTTGGGAGTTATTTGTAGCCGTTTGGTTGGTTAAAAATTGTTGTTGCTATATGCACCGAGCACATACATATAGCTGTATATCAGGGTTGGCTCTGGGCATGTGCAAAGTGGGCGTTCACACAGGGCCTCCGATTTTACGGGGTCTCATTTCAATAATTTTAGTATATATTGTAAAATGTTTTGCAAAATATATAAAGTTCTTTATTGCGTTACTGGTTGGCCTGGGAGAAGCTAAGCGTTTATTTGTAATATGGTGTGAGTTCGAACCCCGTCAGGTACCTTCTGTGTTTGCGCCCTTTTAGTCTTTAGTGTTTTTAATTGTTTAGTTTTTATATCCCCCTCCTTTTTAACACTATATTCCTTACGATTATTAGTCATTAATTTTGAATTTTTAGTAAATTCCCACATCAAAATAAAAGAAAATGTACTCAGTATTTTTTCAATTGCTAGAAAATTTAGTAGATTACTTAAATTTTAATAAAATCAATGTAAATTTTCTAACATGAGAGATGATTAAATTAAAAATTTTATATATTAAGTTTAGGGTTATTTCTCAAAAAACCCCTTTCAAACGAGACTATTTTTTTAAAACTAACCATCTTTTATAAATTATCTTTTGTAAAACCATCTTGTATAACATTTTGAGATAAATTGAACCACCTAGATTAATAATATATTTGATTAAAAAAAATATGTAATTTTGATCAAAGTGTCCTTCATCCATATATTCAATTTCACAATAATTACTCAAAATTACCTCTAATTTATATATTTTTCAAAACCAAAACTCTCCTTTTCTAATTAAAAAAGAAATCAAAAATAATTTATCCAAAATAAGCATCCACAAAGTTAAAACAAATTTTTTAATAACTTAAAGTTTACTTAAAAGACAAAAATACAATATTACAAATAATTTAATATGATGATATACCATGATATCATTAATTTTAATTTTAAAAAAAAATTGACAATAGTAAACTTATGAACCGGACCTCCAAAATTAATTGGACGGCCCTGCTATATATATGCACCCAACATAAATAGATCCTAGATCCATTTGAACATATTAGACATTAATAAAGTAATAAACGGATCAAAGATTCATTCATCATAAGAGATCTCATGGAGTCGAAAATAATTTTATGAACAGAGTTTAAAAAATCTTAATCAGATATAATGTAAATCTCAAATAAAAAAAAGCATATAAATCACCGAATATGCAGACAAAACCTAACGTTCTGAAATACAAGTGAGTATGTCACAAAAGTAACATGACTTGGTTTATAGCATATACAGACCGTACAATGTAAAACCCTAGCCAATCAATTTTTGTCCAGAAGAAAATAAATGAAAACAGGGAGCATAAATTGCAGTATGAAATACTCCAACTTTAACAGTTGTGATCTTTAATACTATAGTCTAAATTTTTTAAATTCGTACTAAATAGTTTCTTTAAAAAAACGATTAGACCAAACTACGCACTATCAGTAATTCACTATTCTCAACCCTATTGCAAATTTAAAACTACGCAATTTACTAAATAAAAAAATAAAAATAAAAAAACTATTGTAAATATCACAAACTTTTAAGCTGATGCTCCACATACTTTTAGGTGTATGATACAATGTGGCTCCATAACAGTAATATTACATTTTTAATTAATTTTTATATATATAATTTTGTACTTTTTAATTATAAGTTTAAAATTATTTTTAAAAAATAATTAAAAAGTTAATATTTTATAAAGTTTTTAGTTTTTTAAGAAACGCGTCGAAAAGACAAACAACACTTATTTTATGAGCGGAGAGAGTGTTTAATTTCTTCATAAAATTGTATTATCAGATGATCTCATGACATGTAATATAATCAGATTAGAAGTTTGATATATCGATTTTTCAAGGGTATATGATAAGACCCTAAATTTAATTTTTTTTTTAAAAAAAAAAATTAAATAGTTTTCTCTTTTTTAATTAGATTCTTAGGGTTACTGGCCTTTTTTGTAGAGAATCTTTCTCAATTTAGGGTTTTATTCTATGTCCTTAGGTATAAGATATAAAAACCGTTGATATGGGTTCGTATGGGACGGGGTTAATAAACTGACTAAAATTATAAACATGGTAAAATTTATAAATTGTTGGTAAAAGTAGTTAAAAATTTAAACAACAAGATAATCTGCGTACGTATGAGGCGAAAAACCGTTTATTTGTAAAAAGTATAGTTTATTTGGTTCTTATTAGGGGTATTGTGGTACTTTCAAACCAAATAAGATAAAAAGGAAGACATGAAACAATACTTTTGCATAATAAACACCAAAATAACCTCTATTTTCTAGCTTTTTTTAACACGTTTTAGTTTATTTTGGTCATCTAAGCAACCAAAAAAACTGTTTAAAAAATAAACATCTATAAATGCTTAATTTTTAACCGTTTAAATGGTGTACCATACACATACTATTTTCAATAACTTTAAACACATAATCATGTTCTTTAAAATGGAAAAAAAAAGGAGAGGAAAGATTAGTTGAAAGATGAAAAGAAAGGGAGTGGGGTAAGGTTGGTGTGTTGGGTAAACAGGCATCAATGGTGCCTGTTGTCTGGGGTCCAAGGTACTTCCCCCAACCACCGGCCAAACACCACCCAACCCACTCCCCCAAATCCACACCCCCTCCCATTATTTGATGTTTGTTTCAACTTCTAGATTCCTTTCATTTACCTAATAGAGTCATTGTACATAAATAGTGAAGAACTTCAAACCCAAGGGAGAAAGAATCATTTGAAGATGGATGGTTTCTAATCAATCAATCTAGTTCCATGTGCATTTCGCTCTGCTTCGTTCACCTGTCTTTCCACTCGTGATACTCTTGTTCTGATTAATCGAGTATCATGTTTTCGCTGAAGTTATCCGGTCGATCATTTATTATTCTTGTGTATAGTTATGATTTGCTTACGTGATACTTTTTGCTATTAGTATCATGACGGTTATCTCGACTGCTAAATATCTGTATTTCCACTCGTGATACTCTTATTTCGATTAATACCCACCTCCTCGAATATTGGGACATAACAAAATATATATATTCTCTGCCTATGTATGATTGTATGATACAAAGGT
Organism: Persicaria tinctoria; assembly: GCA_037127255.1. Taxonomy (NCBI): domain Eukaryota; kingdom Viridiplantae; phylum Streptophyta; class Magnoliopsida; order Caryophyllales; family Polygonaceae; genus Persicaria; species Persicaria tinctoria. The sequence continues at coordinate 4,502,578 of JBANSL010000019.1, read as the reverse complement.
CTTAGGCACTTAGCCCTTAGGTCCCACCTCCTACCTAAAGATAAAGATCCATATTGGCATGGGAGATGGAGTGGGTAGGATCTTTTTTTTTTTTTTTTTTTTTTGAAGTTTGAACTTTGTAAACAAAGCATATCATGTGCATTTATATGTAGACCCACCCTCATTTCTGTATCTTTTATCTTTTGATTGGTGGCCTGTTGCCATCTTGATTGATCTCTTTGTCATTTTTCTTGCAACCATGCCTCTGTTTAGGACACAGGCTGCATTATGCAATCAATCTTAGGGCAATGTTTTGGACACCAAATACTTGCAAAACAACAAACCCCTCAAGAGGCTCTCCCGGCTCACCCCATGAACGCACACGCGCACACACGCACACTACGCTGAACAACATTTCCTAATACAATGTTGTTGTAACACCTTATTCTTATTCAATTCCGATTCGTGAGTTTGCAACTCATATATTATCTTCTAAGACGCAATACATATTACCTTGCACGAGATCAGATCCTCTGTTCCTTGATTTTGTAAATACAAAGCGGTTATCCGGGAGTCGAACCGGAGACGTTCGGGTACTATCCTGAGATTCTTTCCGGCTCAACTATTCTGACATGGTTATCAGTTCCTCTGTTCCTTGAATTTGGTAAATAAAGAGCGGTCATCCGGGATTCGAACCGGGAACTTTTGGATACTACCCGCAAATCTTTTCCGGTTGAACTATTCTGGAATGGTTATCAGATCCTCTGTTCCACTTACTAGTACGAAGGGGGTAAATAGACCAAACAATTCAGGCTGCTTTTATGTAGAGGCTTCTTTTCTTGTGGATGAGAATGAGAAGTTTGAAAGTGGAGCTCTTATCTTCCTCTACTTGGTTGTACAAGAGAAAAATAAATGCCATCACATGATCTCAGTTGTAGAATCAGCTTCTTGATTGCACTAGCAACTCTGGATATTGGGTACCAACCAAAACTGTTGCAGCTACAACCTCTAAAAATACTGTAACAGAAGCTTAAAACCAACGCATCAGCAATGGTTACAACCACAAATTACAAATACAGATTGAACAGAAAAGACATAGTTGCACTTTCCCAGCTCATGAACAAAGAGTTGGAGAAAATCTGAGAAACATGAAATGAAATGAATGTAATAGGCTACTTTCGTCGGGTTAAACCATTGAGCTGAACAGAAACATAGCAGATGAAACGAAACAGAAGGATGCCTTTGCGCGTTTTCATAAAGCAGGAATGGAGGAAGAGGCAGCATGAGCTGAAACAGCGAGCAGATCATCGCAAAGGCGAGCCCCTTCTTGGACATTCTTGTTCTCAGCCCTCGGGCTGCTTCCTGAACCACTGCTTGAAAGAGAGACGAAAGCTCCCTTTTGGAGAACGCCGGTGGGGGAGGAACCTGTCTGAGGGCTTCCATTCCAACCTTCACCGGTCAGATTCAGAGCTGAGGTGCTTCTGCAGCTTCCAACGCAATTCCCTGCGTTGTTTAGTACCTCACCGAGTGGGTCTCCCATTGAGTTCCCCCAAGATATGGGTATCCAGTTACCATGCTTTGTAGCTGCTTCGTTAGGTGCACTCCCAACTCCTAAGCCCATCTGAGTCTGATCAAGTTCACGAGACAACCTTAATGATGATAGGGCGATTTTCTCCTGATTTGCAGAGGACGGTGAGAAATTTGACATGGGTATTGACATTGAGAGCTGGGTCCAGTCAGATTTAATTTCCTCGGGCCATGGGTTGGAACGGTTGGAGTGGTCCTTAGGTGGCCAATCATCAATGAAGTGGCGGACCGGAATCTGCTCTTGGTTTTGCTGATCATTGAAGTCCAACAAGGAATTGTAGTTTTTAGCGCTCAAATACGAGTTTCTTGACGAAGGATTGAGGAGAGACTCGGTAGACACAAATCCAAACTCAGACTGTGGAGATTCTTCAAACGGGCATTGTTGTTTCGGAATGGAGAAAGGTGAATCCTTAGACTTCAGGTTAAGGATTGTAGGCATCACAGAAGGACCTTGTGAGTCTTGCAGTCTGTCCACAAAGAATAAAAAGTTCGGTGAACATTAGGCCTTTCATTGCTAACAAAATGTAAAAGGATGTCTTAACAAAGCACATTCTCTCAACAAAAAATCGATTTATAAGGTCAGGTAAAACCCATACACATTCTCTCAACATTTTGTTTTAGAATGCAGATCCAGGCCATATAAATGAACAAAAATTTATGTAAAAACGATGTAACCTAGCACTGCTCACCACACGTTCACGTATAGTACGTATAAATCATACAGAAGATACACTAAATGGAGGTGATGATGGAGTTAGCTAAGTGGAAAAATCCCAAATCACAATTATTAGGAGAACTAGTCACTTGCACAAAAGCTAAGAAGATGAAATAATGGAGGGGTCTACACTTAAAAGTCTAAATTAAAAGCAAAGAAAGCAATAGTAAATACATGTATAAGATCATGATTGTAAATGAATATGTCGATTTCTCACCGGTTCACAGCTGGGTCAGTCACAAGATTGGAGGCACCGGCTTGCAAGCCCTTAAGCCGGTGTGTCGGTATAGTAAGGCTGTTGGAAGCACAGCCACCGGGTGTCAACGGTGATGACATTGAAGAGGACATAGGATTCACCTTAGGGTTGGTGGGCCCGGAGGCAGCTTGGCCACTCTGGCCTTCCACAGGCTTTCTTGAACGATGGCGGCCCCTGTTTATGTGCCTTTCGCAATATTTTTGGTCAGGAACAGCATCTCTTGAGCACCGCCATTTCTTTCCATCAGTCCGGCGACACCTCCCTGGTTCGGGATCATTGCTGCCGGAGTATCCTAGATGAAAATGCCCCCACCCATCTGTTTTTTTTTTTCAATAATAAATAAATAAAGAGTTAATACAACTAGTTGCCTGAACCATCAAAAAAGGCGAACTCGCTCATTGCAGTTTGGGTCTTGGTAGTAAGTTATGAAATATCATACTGAATTCAATGAATACATAGTTTTGAAACCAAATATCAGCAAGAGACAAGCTTACACGAATGAGCAGGAAACGATCCAGCAGGGAAGCCAGAAAACCCAGATGGGTTAAAAGCTCTACTGATCGGAACGAGTAAAGTAGCCGGGACAGGCACATTCGCAGTGAAGTACTTGTAGATCAAAGCTTGATGCTCCAACTCAATCCACTGAGCTGGAGTGAACGGTCCTCTGATACCGCTGAGCGACCCGTGGATGCTTCCAGAAGCATAACCTGAAAGAGACCATAAGACATTCCAAAATCCACAAATTAGACAAACTAACACAGATTCTGAACCAACAAGAAAAAAACACAAAACTTGAATAGTAGCATCAAAGCATAGGACCATAAAATCCATGGGGACCATAGTCTAGAAAACAGGAACAATAGTAATAATACACAAACATGTCAGTTCATGACAAACTTGTGCAAAATAAGTCCACACCAAAATCTTCACAAAATGAAGAGGCATTCATCTGCCAGAGACATTAAAGGAAGCATCAGCCAAATGAATGAATAAAAGTTACCATTTATTTATTTACTATAGGAGTAAAACAAAGGACTGCAGTACATGGAGCAAGATGGGAAACAATAGCAGCAGTTATTCAATTCTTTTTTTTCACTGCTGTCAAATACTTTCCTATCTTGCTATAGATGCTACACTACCAACTATTTACCGGCCAAAAGCAACAACACCATCATCTCAGGAGCCTAGAAACTCATGAATTTACCCTCCAGTTTTACAGTCAATGGTATTAAGACTCAAGAAATGTGTTCAATGTTTCATACCAATATAGCTAATTCAACATGAAAATGACAGTATTAACCTAAAACAGTGGCATGAGATTAAAAAAAATGGATGATTAAGATAAATGGATAAACAAACAAACCAGCATTTCTGGAGTAAGCAGGAGCAGGTGAGTGCTGGTAACAAGACCAGGTCATGCTCTGAGCAGTCCTATGACCCCCTCCATCTTTACTGGCACTGACAAAGCTAACCTCTGATCTTGGTGAAGCAAAGCTCAGCATCTGAGGATCACTGGATTTCATCAAAGGGGCAAACATCCCTTGTTGTTGCAGACCCATTGCTGGCCCAGAAACCCCCAAATCATGGCAATTTCTGGCCACCTTTGAAACCCTAGAAGTAGCATCTTCCTCAGTAGACCCAGATCCAGATCCACCGCACTTTCTCTTGCCATCTTGTTCAGTGGATTCACTTTCTTGCTGCTGATTCACCAAACCCTCCATCCCAATCAGCCCCAAATCCATCCAGATTACAAAAAATCTATTGATATTAGTGATCCAAACAGGTGAAATTCTCTCTTGAGTTCATGAGAAGCAAAACACCAGTAGAAGGAAGGGGGAGATATGGATTTGAAAACCCATTTGATATGTAAATTATCAGTGAAAGAAAAATCTGTGTATCTGATATATTTTTTGGAGGAGGAAGGGCTCAAAGAAGAGGACAAATCAAGAAACTCCCCCAAAACCCAACTTGAGGTTCAGACATGGTGGTTCAAAGCCCTATCTATCATATAAGATCTGTTTCTCTCAAAATGAAATTTTTATTCAAACTAATCAAAATTGTTGTGGAAATTTATAATCATTTTCATAAAAAGAAAAAAAAAAGGAAAGGGGGAAAAAACAAAATTTATTTATGTTTTGGATTTTCTGTTTTCAAGAAAATCTCTTTCTGCAAACTTGCAATTTACCAAACTCGCCCTGAATGGAAGCTTTTAACATCACGTTTTTTACACTACTACATGAAGTAAATTACTTTTTTGCCCTCATAAATAAATTACAAAAAATAGCACAAGTTTTAGGTCGGTTCATTATAGAGGTATTTTTACATCTCGCTTATTTTCTCCTTAGTCCTTAGTCTACACGATTTTAATCCAATCATCTTTATTAAATCTTTTAACTAAAGTTGCAATGATTTTTCCCTCTTTTTAAGCAACTAATGGAATTAATCTAAAATATTTATATCTATACATGTTACTTTAAATTATAATAATTTTTATAAATATTTCTAAGATAGTTTTATAGTAAATATTTTTATAAATAATAAATCTGTTTAACCAAAAAAAACTCTATATTTCTTATTTTATACTAAATTTTATTAATATTTATTTTAATTTTATAATAATTATTTATTATATAATTGAGATTTTAATTTTAAAAATTTAAAATAACTTATTATAATACAATAGTAAAAATTGGTTCATATTTCTTTTCTTATGTTGATTTAGTTCTCGATAATATGAAGTCTTCGATCAATTTTATTTTATTTTCTTATTCTATTTTATTTCTTGATGATATTTAGAATAATTGGTAAAAAAAAAAAAATGGTACCATCATTGTGGAAAGAAACCATATATATGAATATATGATGGATTAAGAAAAGTCCCAAATTATTTATATATAAAAAAAAAACTAAATTGCCCATGCAAATAATTTATATACAATATATACTACTATATAATATATTATAACATGAAATTGTAACGCATTTAAAAAGAGAGAAAATGTAATGTAACGGGTATATTGTTATTTTATTATATCATCAAGTGAAATGAGAGAAGCGTGGACTCGCTCCACCTTCCCCACGTGACCTCTCTCTCCCGGCCCCACTTACTCTCCACTTATATTATTTTAAAAATAAGAAATTATTTATATATAAAAAAACTAAATTGCTTTTTTTAATACTTTTTTGTTTTTGTTTTAATACTAGCAGAATAAAATTTTCCTCGGTAAATAGGGGTGTTATTCGAGCCGAATGAGCCGAGGTTGACATATTCAAGCTTTGTTCGTTTGTTAAATGAGTTCGAGCCAAGTCGAACCTAATTTTTAAACGAGTTTTTTATTTTGTTTAAGCTTAACTTGTTTAATAAATGAACGAGCTCGAACAAAGCTTTTTTCGAGCTCTACGTAGTTCTACTTGATTATAACATGTTAAATTACAGGAAATTTTAGAAATTCCATAAAATTCATTATTCGAGCCGTATTCGAACGAGTCGGACTTTCAATAGATCTTAAAATTAACGAGTTCAAGTCGAGCTTTTTCGATTTCATCTCGAACCAAGTTCGAGCTGTTCAATTCATATAAGAGCCCTATCTGAAGCATACAACTAATATTACTAGCTCTCGGTAAATAAGTATATTAGTAAAAATCTCCCTTTCATTTTACGAAAATCTCTCTAAATATTATCTCAAATTTTGATAAGCACGCGATATTCCTCTTTTGTAGGAAAACACTTTGAGATAAATGTAATGTCAAATAATTTTTTTTTTTTTACAAGGTATCCATTTTGTGGCAAAGCTACTAAAGGTGATACCTTGTGGCAAAGCTACTAAAGGTGGATAACATTATTCATATGTTAAAATAACTCAATATTTAGGAGTGGTAAAAAAAAAATCATTACATTTCAATCAAAAAAATGTAAGCAATTTTTTTTTTTGATAAACAAAAGTAAGCAAATTAAACATTTGGAGAAGGTGACAACAAATTATGGAGTGTTTGATAATCAAGCAAAAAAGGTTGGTGTGTACGCAAATAGCGGAGATGCTCGTGGGAAACCAAGATGTAGATTTTTCGACATCCTCCACCTCCTTCAGCTCGACAACAAAGGTCGAATTCAACCATATTTTTTTGGAAGCTCAACTCGATGACTTGCTCATCAACTCGAGCATGCATATGTTCATCCGCAAAAATGTCATTGGATGTAGACCTGAGAATGGGCGGACTTGGGTCGAACCTCTGACATTTTCACGGCCCACTGTACCGGGTCGGGCTTGGGCTAGACCCTGTTTTTGGGCCTACTACCTCGCCCAAGCTCGCTCTTATTACCGGGCCGGGCTGCCCACCGGGTCTGCCGAGCTTTTCATGACATACCTTGTTACATAAATAAATTTTCAAAAAGCAAAGGTCGACTCAAGACCGTGAAACGTGGCAATTCAATTTAAAACAAGGAAATTCAAGCGAAGCTAGTTGAATTCATATAAAGTCCACACTTCAGAATATTAAAATACATATAATATTTATTACTGTATGATATAAATATTTTTTGTCTTAAATCACATATAATGGTATATTGGTATTATATACTCATATCATGATAAAAAAAAATATCATTATGTATATAATTATATAGTATACATATAATATTAATATGTACCGGGTCGGGCCTACCGGCCCGCTTGGGCCTCATACTCAGTTCAAGTCTAGTCCGGTGGGCCTACCAGACCGGGCATATCGACCCGTTTGGATCAACTGCTCTACCCAAACCCGTCTTTTTTCTGGGGCGGGTTGGCCCAGGTTTGTTGGGGTCTAATTCGATGGTGGTTTAACAAGGCTAACCTTACCCAAATTTTTAGCTTATCAGAAAATAAAAATAAAACGTTGGTCTTTAAGGTGGGCCAGTCCAATAATAAGAGGCCCAAAAAAGAAAGCCCAATGAGCCCATAGATCTTATGGCTGTAACTGGCGCCAGATGCTCGTACACTAGCCAGTAGCCACTCCTCCACCGGCCACGAAAAAAAATGGCGATCTCCGTTGTGGCGGTGCGATCTCTGCAACCGTTACGGCCGCCTTCACTTCCATCTCCACTTCCGGCGTTCAATTTCAAGCCCTCAGGTCTGGTTAACCTCTCATCCGATCCCAAATGGACGAATCCGAACCGGAATTTGAAATCGGCTCGTGCTAGGGCTTCGGCTTCTGGTTTTGAGGTTAATATGGGCGATGCTCTCGGCGAAGTTGATATTCTTACGGCCTCCGGCGAACCTGTACTCTTCAAGGATCTCTGGGATCAAAACGAGGTTCCTTAATCATTATATCTTATCAGAGTTTGTTGATTCCTATATGGATTATCGTCAATAGAATTTCCAGGTGTTATAGGGAATTGCAATGAATTTTCGCCCTTGATTTTGTGCTCGGTCAATTTGCAATTTTAGGGATTTGACTGATAGAGAATTCAAAATTTAGTGTTCTTTCTTTGCCGTAAGTGAGTTCCCCCTGTGCTTGTTGAGTTGTAGGGAATTGCAGTAATAGCACTTTTGAGGCATTTTGGATGCTTTTGCTGGTAAATTGACTTTGAGTATCAATCAATTTCTTATGATATACACTCAAACGTTCTCTTATGGAGTTACTGAGATGCTTCCTCTCTTACTTTGGTGTCTGCCACTTGTTATTACATGAAGTTGGGAGCTTGCCTCCAATCTGAAGGAAGCTAAGCCCAGATTTGATTCAGCCGGTGTCAAACTTATTGCAGTTGGTATTGGAACTCCTAACAAAGCCCAAATGCTTGCTGAGAGGGTAATTTTCATCCTCCTTGCTACTTAGTTGCATTAGTTGATGCTGTTAACTTGGATTTCAGAGATTGATCGGCTGTTGATTATTGATTCATTGTTTCTGTAAACATTTAACTTTCCATATTATGTTTGTCAAATTCAAGAGAAATTGTTTCCCTCTCTGAACTGTAAACATTTTCTGAAGTAGAACAAAGGAAAATCATTTTACTTAAAAGTATCATAACTTTTAAGTCCAAGCTCATGGGGCTTCAATCCTATATTACTTACAAAGTGTCAAATTTCGTAGCCCGACAGATGAGGTAATTCAACTATTCTTTCTGTTCAGTCAATAGACAAACAAACCAACAAAAAATCATCCAACTAAGGTTCTTTGTATATACTGTATACTACATTGATGGGAAAAGAATGCAAAAATTAAATCATTTTAGAGATTTGCTGTTACAAGATCTGTCACTTTGAATTTCTTACACTTGTTAATTGCCTGATTTTGCTGTATGGTCAGTTGCCATTTCCATTGGATTGCCTTTATGCTGATCCTGAAAGGAAGGTAAAATCATGGTCGTAGACTCGTAGTGGTATGCAGCTGTCAGTCTTTTGTGAATGTCTATTACTCAATGCTCATAAACAAGGTGTGTTCTTCAGGCATACAATCTACTGGGCTTATACTATGGCATTGGACGTACATTCTTGAATCCAGCCAGCGTATGTAACCTCTCCATTCGTCAATCTTCTTGGCTTTTTCTCCGTTTTGTGCCCTTATTATGCTCACGCAATTTCCTTGATCATCTTTGCACAGGCAAAAGTATTTTCAAGACTTGATTCTTTGCAAAAGGCCATGAAGAATTATACAATTGAAGCCACTCCTGATGACAAAAGCAGCGTTCTGCAGCAGGTAATCCATTCCTCCTCTCACCTGCATTGCTTTAGGTTGAAATTCATAGCTAAGCAGTAAGCACTGTGATCCTGAATAATATTAGCCCTCCTGTGTAGGGAGGTATGTTCGTCTTCAAGGGTAAGCGTTTGCTATATGGGCGCAAAGATGAAGGAACGGGTGATCATGCCCCATTGGATGACATATTTGATGTCTGCTGCAAAGTTCCAGCTTCTTAAAATTCGCACGGGTGCAGGCTCGCCATCCTTGCGTACTGTTCAGTCGAAACCGTCGTGTACACAACAATGGAGGTAGTGCAAAATAGAACAGGTAGCAACCCTTGAAAGTTAAATATCATATATCATGAATGAATGCAAGTATGTAACACTCTTAACATCTAATGCACCCTCTAAGGTACAGGTACTGAAGGTAATTAATTGACTAATTTATAAATCCCCTATATGATTATAATCATGATATGACTTGTACATCCATTATTTCATTTTGAATTGGATGACTTTGTTGGCACTTTATGGACTTGGCACCGGGAGACGGGAGTACCTTCAAACACTCTTTATAGTTGGATTTCAGTCTTAGCTCACTTCTGATTTCCTGGATTCCCTTTTGAGTCTAAGTTCAAACCCATACTCAGTTACTTTGCCATTGTGTTTTTCGACATTCATCATAGATATGAATTGTCCAATCTCGATACCAATGCACATGAGCCCTGTGTAGAAGACTCTCATGATGTTAGATGTAGGGATGTTATAGGAGCTGAGTAGCTCGAGCTCGGCTCGGACTTGACTCGATAAAAGCTCGGCTTGAGCTCGTTCATTTTCTAAACAAGCCAAATACGAGCACATTTTCAAGCTCGGTGCAAAGCTCGAACAACTCAATTTTGTGAAATTTCTAAAACTTCCTTAAAGTTGATATGTTGTAAGCAAGTTGGTTTGCTTAATGCTTGAAAAAAGCTCGTCTCAAGCTTGTTTATTTTCTAAATAACCCGAGTATGAGCACATCGAGAGCAAATTTAGGTTTGGCTCGAGCTCGGCTAGTTGCTAAACGAGCTGAATATGAAAAAACAATACTCGTTCGGCTTGAATACAAACCCTAGTTAGACGGAAGTTAAAGAGCTAAAATGTGGGTACAAACTCCTCAAAATCGCAGCCCCATATTTTCCAAGAGATATAACCGCATAGCAACAATAGTTAGTACACAAAAGGACTTAAAAAACCTTATGTACAAGATCTTACACAAGTGTGTGTCCATGTACTCCTTCACTTTGAACTTGAAACCACTTACACACCACACCCCTAAACCCCTGCATTATAGACTAAATGATAGATTATGTCACCTCTTATATAGTTTGGGCTCTAGTGTTGGGCCATATTGTCCAACTAGCCCAAAAGTTAGGCCCAGCGGCCCATTGATCTTATAGTTGTTACTGGCGCCAGATGATTAGTTTCTACTGGCCGCTGCTGTTTACTTCATCTGCAGAAAAATGGCGACGATCTCCGCTGTGGTTGTGCGATCTCTGCAACCACTGCCATCATCTTCATCTCCATCTCCGTCTCCCTTTTCACCCCCACGGAATTTAGCGTTCAATTTCAAGCCCTTGAATCCGTTTTACTTCTCATCCAATTCAGAATGGATGAATCAGACCCGGGATTTGAAATCAGTCCTTGCGAGGGCTTCTGCTTCTGGTTTTGCGGAAAACTTGGGAGATGCTCTCGGTGAAGTTGATATTTTTACGGCAACTGGCGAACTAGTGCTCTTCAAGGATCTCTGGGATCAAAACGAGGTTCGTCATCCCTAATCGAAATGTGTTCAATTTTTTTTCATCTCATCGATTGAAATAGAAATTTCTGCTTGATTTGTTTTCCTTCAGTAAATAATTTAATTTTTTGACCTAAGTTCATGTCTTTGATTGACCCCCACTAAAAATCCCTAAAAATTTGATTTTCAGTAGTGATCTCCCCATGTGATTGTAGGGAATTGCGGTAGTAGCACTTTTGAGGCACTTTGGATGCCCTTGCTGGTAAATTCTCTATGTGGATTCAACCTGTAACGATATGAATTCAAAAAATTTCCTCTGATAGTTTGATGCTTATCATTTGTTTGTAACTTGAAGTTGGGAGCTTGCCTCCACTCTCAAGGAAATGAAGCCGAGATTGGATTCAGCCGGTGTCAAACTTATTGCAGTTGGTGTCGGAACTCCTAACAAAGCCCGAATTCTTGCTGAGAGGGTAATTGTCATGCTCATTGTCTCCCTTATGTTGCTGTTGTTAGTTGGGATTTAAGAGGATTGATCAGCTATTTCTTGTTAGTACTCAGCTTTTCGCCCCATTATAAGTCTAAAACACTGCATATTCCATCCCAATTGCCTTTCTTATGAATACATTTATCCCTTCATCTGATGTTTGTCAACTCTGAATTTTGAACTGCAAACACTTTCTCTGGTGTTTTCTAGTAAAATCACTATCCATTGCAAGTGTTATAACTTCTAAAATCATGCAATTGATGTTATTTCTAGTAAAATCATGCAATTGTAAGTTGGGATTTAAGAGGATTGATCAGCTATTTCCTGTTAGTACTTAGCTTTTCTCCCCATTATAAGTCTAGAACACTGCATATTCCATCCCAGTTCCCTTTCTTATGAATACATTTATCCCTTCATTTGATGTTTCTCAACTTTGAATTTTGAACTGTAAACACCTTTTCTGGTGTTTTCTAGTAAAATCACTATCAATTGCAAGTATTATAACTTCTAAAATCATGCAATTGATGTTATTTCTATACATTGATTTTCTTAGATGTGATATTGAAACCTTCTTTGTCCCTACGCTTTCAGTTTCTCGTCTCTCAATTGCTACTAGGTATATGGGAAAGAATGAAGTACATTTAAAATGACGAGATTATCATATTTCGATATAAATCAAGTCCCTCTCCTTTATTCATTTTTCTTGATGAGAAAAGAGTACAAAACATTTTTGCGATTTCCCTATTGCAAGATATGTCAATATAATGCGCTTTACATAGTCTTTTGCTGTGTGGACAGTTACCGTTTCCATTGGATTGCCTCTATGCCGATCCTGAAAGGAAGGTAACATACTAACATGATGGGTGTTATGCGGTTGCGAATGGTTATTACTTTAATGCTGATAAAGGTGTGTTCTTCAGGCATATGATCTACTGGGCTTATACTATGGCCTTGGACGTACATTCTTCAACCCTGCCAGCGTAATCTCTCCATTTTCTCTCAACCAAATCGATATATTGTCTTTCCTCCTTTTTCTTGCACTCATTTTGCTGATATATTTTCCTTGTTAATGTTTGCACAGGTTAAAGTATTTTCAAGATTTGATTCGTTGCAAAAGGCTGTTCAGAATTATACAATTGAAGCCACTCCTGATGACAGAAGTAGCGTTTTGCAGCAGGTAATCTGTTAATTCCGTTCCCTCTCACCTGTGTCCATTGCTTATGATTCAAATTCACTGCTATACCCTGTGGGGGCTGTGTATAATTAGTCCTCTTGTTTAGGGAGGGATGTTCGTCTTCAAAGGCAAGGAGTTGCTGTATGCCTGGAAAGATGAAGGAACCGGGGATCATGCCCCATTGGATGACATCTTTGATGCCTGTAACAAAGTCACAGCTTCTGTAGAACCAATTTGTGAATAGTAATGGAAGTGGAACACTGCACAACAGGTACCAAATCTTAAATATGATGTATGGATGCATCAGCTAAGTTGATAGGAACACTATGATCATACTTGATAAGTTCAGCTACTTCCGGTTGAATCACAAAAATCACATACTCTGATCATTTTTGTTTTATGTTTTAGAAGGTAAAATTTGGATCAACAATGTTTGATGTTTTAGATTTTCTCGGTGTTGTCATTTCCTAAAACATCAAACATTGTTCATCGGAGGGAATATTCATATTCATTATGACGAAGAAATCCACCTTATTCGCCATTCGTGTTGATTACTCCTGCTCTATACAAACGAGCCACAAAGGGGACGGAGATTGGTTCACCTTAAGATGCATATGCATTGTTATATCCAAATGTAGAGGAAGAAGATAAGGGAAAGAGTTTCTGTCATTCATCGATGCCCTATAATTGCAACATACGAGTATTTACCCATATATCTCAATCCGAACAATGTTATTTAACTTATAAGTTACATTAACTAACACATTTGCTTGACGCATCTGTGCATATGTGAGACCTGTGTGGTGTATGACGCTAACTCATCAGATTGACTTTGACCCATCGTATTGTCGGATCCTGACCCTAAAACTTCTAGATCATTTTCAATCATCGATCTAAAACACCGGATTCAAACCAAAAAAAATAAAGGCGTTCTTTCAAATCGAGTCGAGTTTTGACATATCTATCAACGAGTCATCAGATCTCGATTAAGCCAAAGTCCTACTCAAAGCAGGCCCATTGGCCCAATGGACCATGTACTTTATGATTGTAACTGGCCCAACTGCTTTTGTTAGTTGTTAGTTGGGCGATGTCATTCAATGCCAAATCTTTAGATGCTTTTGTAGTTTGTATTTGTGTTTCCGTTGTCCGTTCCATCGCCACAAAGCAGGAAAAATGGCGTCGATCCCCTGTGGTTGGGCGATCTCTGCAGCAGTTATCGCAATCTTCATCGCAGTCTCCATCTCCGTCCTTACCTCCAACGAATCTCGCCTTCAATCTTCCGCTTCTGCTTTTCCAGAAAACATCGGAGATGATCTTGGCGAGGTTGCCATTTTCACTGCTGCAGGCGAGTCTGTACTCTTTAAGGATCTCTGGGATCAAAACGAGGTTCGTTACTCCTTATTGAATCGCTCATTTTATTCAGATTTGATTGTCGTGAATGGAAATTTCAATTTCAATTCCTCTATCATTTGGAGATTTAATTGGGGTTTTTTACATGTCATGAACTCAAATCCTTGATTGAGTGAAAATTTGAATGTGGTTGCAGGGAATTGCAGTAGTAGCACTTTTGAGGCACTTTGGATGCTTTTGCAGGTAGTGAATCAACTCAATTGCATTGATTTTGGTTTGAACAAGGTCTTGTGTAGGGTTCCTGAGATTCTTCGTCTCTAATTAGATTTGACACTTTTTGTCTTTGATTGCAAACCGAAGCTGGGATCTTGCTTCCATTCTCAAGGAAATGAAGCCGAGATTCGATGCAGCCGGTGTCAAAATCATTGCAGTTGGTGTTGGAACTCCTGACAAAGCCCGAATTCTCGCTGAGAGGGTAGTTTTCATGCTTCTTCTTTCTCTTTCGCTCTCCTTATATCATTGTCATTAATCTTGAACAATGCATATCATTTCATCTTATGGTTGTTGAACTTGTAAGTCCAAGCTTATGGAGCTTCAATTTCCATTTCCTGGTTAGAAAATGTAACTTATTTTGTGTTTTAGACAGTAGACAAACAACCAAACAATCATCAAACACAGAGGTGAAGGTAAGAAGGAAAGAATGAAGTACATTTAGAATGACAAGATCATCCTATTTCGAAATAAATCATTTTTCCTTATTCCTCTTTAGTGCCCTCCTTGGTCTTTCTGCCTTTCGGTTTGTTTTGTTTTGTTGCTAGGCGGTCTTTCGGTTTGTTTTGATTTTGCATCCGGATTCTAATGCTAATAACCACTCTCGTCTTCTTTTGCTGTGTGGACAGTTACCATTTCCAATGGATTGCCTCTATGCTGATCCAGAAAGGAAGGTAACATGATGATGGTCGTATTCTTATGCAGCTGTCTGTCTCTTGTTAGCTTTGTTTGGTATTGATATACCGATATCTAGATATCATAGATCGGCTTTATATCTTATATCTAGTGTTTGGTATACTAATTTTAGGCTTTTGGAGAGCTTTAGATATACTGACTGATTTTGAGGGGTATATCATATCATTATCATCAATGTCTATTTGCTTCAATGCTCATAAACAAGGCGTGTTGTTCAGGCATACAATCTACTGGGCTTATACTACGGTGTTAGACGAACATTCTTCCACCCAACTGCCATGGTAATCTCTCTGTTTTCTCTCAAAGAAAATCAGTATCTCGGCTTTTCTCCTTTCCTTTCCCTCATATTACTGATATATCTTCTGCTCTCCTGTTTGCACAGACATATCTATATTCAAGATTTGATTCTGTGAAGAAGGCATTCAAGAATTATACACTCAAAGCCACTCCAGATGACAAAAGTGGCGTCCTGCAGCAGGTAATATAATCCGTTCCCTCTCACGTCTCACTTAAGATCACCATCCATTGCTACACACTGTGGTCTGTGGCTAACTAGTCCTCTTGTTCAGGGTGGGATGTTCGTCTTCAAAGGTAAGAAGTTGCTATATGCCCGGAAGGATGAAGCAAGCGGCGATCATGCTTCGTTGGATGACATCTTTGATATCTGTTGCAAAGCTCCAGCTTCTTAAAACTTGCAATGCCAGTTCTGTCACAAAAATCAGCCTTTTATTTATCCAAATCTCCCTATTTGTTCTTCCTTTACTGGCAACAAGCCAACAATTTGTAATAGGTTATGTTCATTGTGATGAAAAAACGCGCTATTCGTGTTGATTACTCAACACAACACAAACGATTACCCGTGGAAGAAACCGCAAAGGATAGGAAGATTGGTTTACCTTTCACTCGGAGCCTCCAACGCAAAACCACAACGATGAAAAAATGCGCCATTTTCCATCAAGAGACGATGATGATGATGGCGGTCAAAGGTTGTGTACTCATCCTCTTACGCCATTGATGAGCTCAATCCTTTATGGTCTGTTTGAAGCTTTTTGAATCAGGATTTTGAGACTCATTGGAAGTTCACTTTGGTTGAATGCAAATTCATCATTAGCAATATGGCTTCATTTTTTTTGTCCACAAGTGTTGGGTACAAATCCATCTATGTGTTTGCCACTTATCTTGCTTTCTTTTTGACTCCTTGCCTATGTTTTCTTTCTGTCTTTTTGACTTATAAGATTATATGTCACATATATGATTCCATCATGTGTTATTTGAACTTTATAGCAGTACAAGGTTTCTATGATAACACTACCACATCCCTAATGTTGAATCTTCCACCTCTTCTTTAAATCTTTGAAGATTTATAGGTTCTATGATAACTACTTGTCAAGGTTGTTCATCTCATAATGGTTCGACCTGAATAACTATTCAATGCATTCATATAACTAGCGGGTAGGTAGGATTAATTAACCTAATGTGACTGAATAACTATTACAACCAAATAACTCCTCACTATAACTGAATAACGTGTTATTACAACAAAATAACTATCTATTGTAACTGGATAATTAATCATTACAATCAAATAGTTATTTATTTTGCCTGTTGTCTTCTTATTAAAAAAAAAAAAGAAAAAAGAAAGAAGAAGGTAGCACCAAACAAATAATTCCTTTTAAGGGAAACCCAATTTCTCTCTGCCCTCTCTCTAGAAACCTTTCTAGAGAGGGAATGGAAACCCCCTGGCAGGGAGGCATACTCAATTACTATCCACCGCCACCATGAACACACCCCTACTCGACACCAACTGATTAAAAATCCCCAACACCTACTACAATAAACAAAGGGGAAACAGAGATCTTATGAGCAAACCCATGGCAACAACCACCACAAACAAGATCATCGGTTCACCACCACCACCAATCTCCGGGGAACAACCGAGATTTAATAATCTCAACCCCAACTTAAAAATTTGGAAGGAAAAAAAAATCTTGGGTAACCCCCACCACACCAACATTAACTATCAATAAACTATAGGGATGATCTCCCTCAAACTCCAATTTAAGGGAAAATCTCCCACCACCTTCTCATCTACACCCGCCGACTTCCTTGGTGGCTTGGCCTGTTGGCCGACCTCGCCAGAGTCTAACCAAACACACCATTACAAATATTCATCTATAAGACAACCTCAATCCTTTTGAATTGGAACCAACTCGACCTCGATCGCTTTGATTCTTAAAATAGGAAAACCCCTAATTTCCAAACTTTAACCACACACCCTCGCTCCGAGGTGGCTGACCGTCTCCGAATCGAGGCTCGTCGGTCCATTTTCGGGCCGATTCGGCCGACTCTCGCTCCTCGTGCTGCTCTCCCTAATACCCCGACTCCTCCGTCGCAGTTTGCGTCGGGACCTATCCCGGAATCGCTCAGAACCACCGCCTCAAATTCAGCGGGTGCTCCTCCGTAGTTGTTCGCCGTCATCGGCTTCTTCTCCGGGGATCCGGCTCCGGCCTCCACAACGACGGCCCTCATCTTCCTGGCCAACCCGCCTCTCTTCTCTGTCACCTCCGGTCGCGGGCGGTCTCCGTTTGTCGTCGATTGTCCAAATCCACCATAATCTATCCTTTTATCCCCTTCTTCGGGCCTCTTCTACTTCTGTTGTCACCAGCTCAACACCTTGCTCCCCCTCCTATGTCGCCTCCGCCCTAGGCTTAGTCGCTGGTCGCCGGTTCCGATTGGGCGGCACTTACACCTCTACTCCCACACCTCTTGTGCTCACGCTCTTTTTTTGCCCTGCACTCCCACCTCTTGTTCGGGCCTGAATTTTTCCTCCTTGGGGCCCAAGGGTGTTGGTTTTAATAAAATCTCATATTACTAATTTCTTCTTGCATCTAGATCAAATCATAAACCGTATATTTTTCCGACCTTCTCGGAGATTTGTCACGACCTTTTCTAGAGTTTATGTTTGCTTATTTCTAGCGTTGGTATCTCATTGAGCTTTGTGGTCTTTCTTCTGCAACCGCGCGAGAGGTCGTGGACGTGATTGAGATCTGATGGCTCGTTGTCGATTGAGTCCAAATCTGAGGTCTCCACTTTTGTTCCCCAGGGTGCCCCTGCATTGCCTCTACCAACCGTCAGGAGTGATGACGCACATTGTCCCAGTTCCAACACCGTTCGCCTTCGTTAGTCCTGGGCTTCTTTCTCTAGTTTGTTTGTGGTGCGGTCTCTGTTGTTTGGTCTTGTATTTTTCGTTTCTTTTCATTACGGTTTATCCGTTGCCGATCTTTCGGCCTCTCGACTCACTGGACATGTCCGGTAGTCGAATTCTTTCCGGTTCAAAAAAAAAAAAAATTCCTTTAAAATTCAGCCTTTACCTTGTAGGGCTTATCTTGTTAGTATGAATTTTCGTCATAGGTTGTACAATAATGGAGTGATCAAAGCACTATACATATCCTGCCCATATAGTGGTGACTTGATCGATCTCAAGTATATTATATATTCATTTATATACAAATATCCTACAAAGATGCACCATTAATGTTTGTTCTTATACGTCATCTAAATCAAGCATGCAATTCCCAAAGAAGGGAATAAAGAATATCTTATTTATATATTTTTTATATGTAATTCATGTAGCTTGATAGAAGAGTCATCCAAGATGATTTATGTGATGTCTGCGGTTAGGCGGAAACGAATTTTCATGCATTGTTCTCATGTAGTACGGCAAATAGGGTGTGGGAGCTGGTACCAGAGCTGGGTGTATTGAGATATTGTATTTTATGTATAAAGATTTGGTTTGATTCTGTATAGTCATATCTTCTCCGGTAATTTAGGAAAGTTTAACCTAGTTTCTTTGTATATATTGTCATCTAAAAATCAATGGAAAGGACACTTTTTGCCTCCTATCTTTCTCTACATGGTATCAGGCTTCCCGATCCTCAAACCCTAAAACACCTAAACCACCGCCGACCCTACCTTACCCATGGCTGCCACCGCCCCTGCCGCTCTTACCCCGGCCTCGCCATACTACCTCCACCCTTACGATCACCCTGGCCTTGCTATTTGCCCTGTGATCTTGCGTGGAGAGAACTTCCCCGAATAGAAGATCGCCATGCTCAATGCTTTCTCTGCCAAGTTCAAGGATGGTTTTCTTGATGGCACCATCAAGCAACCCGCTGCCGACTCTACTGATGCGGCTTACTGGAAACGCGTCAACTCTATGCTGATCGGGTGGATTGCTCAATCTATCGAGCCTTCCCTCCGGTCCGGCATCACCTACTTCTCTACTGCCAAGGAACTTTGGGATGATCTCGAACAACGCTTCTCTGTTGGCAACGGTCCCCGGATCCTTCATATTCGCTCCGAGATCGCCCGCTGTCGTCAGGAAGGCCAATCGATCTCCGCCTACTTCGGCCGTCTCAAAAAGCTTTGGGACGAACTACTCACCTACACTGGCACCACCGTCTGCACCTGTGGTAACGCCGCTAAGGAGCGCGAAACCGAGCGTTCCCATCAATTTCTGATGGGTCTCGATGACGCCTCCTATGCCACTATTCGATCCACCATTGTTGCTTAAGATCCACTGCCGCCTCTGAATCGCATCTATTCCCTCGCTTCATTGGGTGTCTTTCATCGACAACCTATGCGCCTATGGTGCGACAATCAGGCCGCTCTCCATATCGCCTTGAACCCGGTCTTCCACGAGCGCACAAAACATATCGAGGTTGATTGTCATCTCATCCGCGATCATGTTCAGGCTGGCACGATTATCACTGCTCACATCCGTTCCTCCTTGCAGCTGGCGGACATCCTAATGAAGGCTCTTGGACAGTCGCAGTTCCATGTTCTTCTTCGCAAGTTGGGCATTCGGAATCTCCACGCTCCAACTTGAGGGGGAGTATTGAGATATTGTATTTTATGTATAAAGATTTGGTTTGATTCTGTATAGTCATATCTTCTCCTGTAAGTTAGGAAAGTTTAACCTAGTTTCTTTGTATATATTGTCATCTAAAAATCAATGGAAAGGACACTTTTTGCCTCCTATCTTTCTCTACAGGGTGCGATCGTTGAGGGTTGTTGAGATGTTGAACACTGTTTAGCAGGGGTCTTGAGAGATCTTTCGAGTGATTCTCTACAACTCTGGTTGGTGCTTGTGTGGACTATTAGGGTGTTAAAGGAGGCAATGGGAGTGCTCAAGGGGAACAAGAGTAGCAAGACTGAATAGGGCGGTGCTAAGGTGAGAAGGGGAGTTGAAAAGGGAGTTAGATGGAGTGTTCCTTCCCACGGAGAGGGGGGAATCGAAGTGCCCATTGACTGGATCATGGAGGCTGGAGATACCTATTGTATTGGCTTATGATTTTTCTTTACCTGTTGAACTTAGTATTATTGTTGACAATGATTTATTTCATATCTAATATATGCAAGGTTGTTCTAAAAAAATGAATTATTTTTAAATTATTTATAAGTGTTATGAGTTTAATTTTATCAAAATAAAAAAGAAAAAATAAATCATAAGGGTATATATAATTGTATTTGGTTAACACATAAATAAGGGTTTGGGATCTCTATCCCGCCACTATAACTCATACACCAATAAAGTCTTGAATTTGTAATTTTTTAGTAAACATGCATCTAGTATGTATAAATGCGGATGTTCAATCCCTAAAAAAAAGGTATATTTGGTCATTTGCAATATTTAAAAAAAATATTGACATAATTTTATCAGGGGTGCTGATTTGTTAACAAATTGTATTTAATGGGTGATTTTGTGTAATTTTTAATCTAATGGGTAGTTAAGTGAAAATTTGATATTTAGTGGGTAATTTTGTGTAATTTATTCTAATAATAATTATTATTATTATTATATATAGTTTTTACCTTTAAAGTATGTTCTGAAAAGTTAAACATTTTACATTTATTTAAGATGGGATTGAGTATTTAAGTAATTATATTTATAGATGCATAGAAGTTCAAATCTACCTTAAGATTTGTTTAGTTTAATCAGATATCTCGTGGCTAAATGTTTGAAAATAAACATACAAAAATTTACTTTTAAAAATAAATTAATGTTTTGACACACACAAAAAAAAAGGTTTATTAAATGAAATCCATATTACTTCTTGCAGAGTCGAACTTAGGTAAACGATTTATTACGGAGTGTACATATTTGGTGTATTAAATGCATTTGGGGCCGAAAAGTGACAATTGGCCAACCTAGCAAATAGCAATAGGCCAAACACAAAGTCTAAGTGTAGGACAAGCACCACCAACAATATTAATATAGAGATCATAGCTTATGCCTAATTTAATTTGGTGAAGCAAATGTAAAGTTGGAAAGGAGATAGTTCACATGTTGGTGGTGCTCGATGCAAACCTCTACTACTTAATTAGATTTAGGGGTAAAGTCAAGGGATAATCTGGATTTAATTAAAGAAAAATAATATTTTTTTTATTGTTGTTAGACTCAATTATCTAGTTATCGACTTTCTATCGATCTGACTTGTTTGGTTGAACATAGGAAGAAGTTACTTCCCATGAATTATAATTCTCATAAAATTTAAAAAGTTGTTTGATTAAGTTATAAGATGTAGGGAATTTAAATTGCGTAAGTTGAATTTTTCAATAAAAAAACGGTGGAATTGCAACTTACTTGATCCCCTAGGTAAGTGAAATTCCTCCATGTTGTAGGAATTGGAATTAATGTGAAAGTCAAATTCTTGAATTTTTTCAAAAAAACAACAACCAAACACAGGTATTCATTTATTCTACTTTCTGGGTTTTTGAACTACTTGGGTTTTTTAAATGGTAACCAAACAAGATCTGCAACCCTATTTAAAAATCAAATTGAGTTTCTGTGTATATAAGGCCTCGTTTGGTTAAACGTGGGAAGTAGACTTCCCAGGAAGTAACTTCCCGGGATTTGTAATTCCCATGAAATTCTACTTCATGGGAAATGTAAAAATATGTTTGGTTGAAAATAATTTCCCTCAAATTCAATTAATATGTTTTGTTTGGTTAAACATGGAATTTTCATAGTAATTTAATTAAAATTACTCTTATAACCTTTTGCTTTTTGTTTAAAAGTCAAAATCTATATGGACAAATTGGTAATTTTGTTTATAAAAAATAAATTTTATAGAAGATTTGGAAAAAAAAAGAATCGAGGAAGTAGATCTTACCTACCACCTCCATGATAAGTTCAATTCCACCATTTTATGGGAATTTAAATTCCTAAGAATTGAAATTCCTGGGTTTTCTAATTTTTAAAAAACATACCAAACACATGTATTGACTCATACTTCATGGGATTTTGAACTTCCCGGGAAGTAGAGAGCTAACCAAACGAACCCTAAAAATTGTTTGTTATATATAGACAAGAGGCGGGATTCGGTGAATCGCTAATTTTTTTATTTATTTCATAGGTAGGCACTTGGGGTGTGTTTGGGAATGAGATGGATTTTAGTGGATTTGTAGGATTTTAGGGGATGTGAGAGATGGGGATGGATTTTTGGGATGGAAGAGATGAAAACTCAACACTCAAATTTTTGGGTTTTGTGTTTCGTTGTATTTTGATTTTTTTGGTGGATGGAGTTACGGAAAAAGACTGAATTACCCCCACTTATCCACATGAAAAGACCAAATTGACCCCAATTTCATACCCCTCATCAAGGGCTCTGATCATTCCTCCAGCCAATTAAAAATCATCAAGGGCCAATCAATTTCGTTTTACTTAAGGAAACTCCTAAAATTGATATCCAAATCCTATCTGAGAATGCACCGATATCCAAATCTTTAAATTTTGTGATTTGTGTGCCAATGATTTCGCCTTAATTCCGTCGATTTCTGACTCAACTGAAGAGGGGAAATGAATTGTGATCGCACGGAAAACAGTGTCTCCGATTTTCATGGCGGAGCGAAGTAGTTCACTCACCAGTATCTCCGATTTCACATCCCATGTCAGGATCCAAGGATTGAACTCGTCGATTTTGCTCTACCGAGACGTAGCATCGATTGACGAACAGGTGATTGTTTGGCAAAATAAAATAGAAACTGTGGCGTGGGGTGTACAAATTGATTGTGGGGTTGTGGCTACTGAACCAGAACAAATTGTGGGGTGAAGCACACGAGGAAAGGTCCGGCAACGGATCTAGCGACAAAGCTAACAGCGGTGCTGGTGCGGGAGGGAGAGGACGAGAACAAGGCAGAGTGGCGGGCGGATAGTGCTGTATCCGGCATCAATGGATATTCGGAGGTGCGACGGAAACGGGCAGGGCCAGGAGACAAGGAGAGCTTGGAGTGAGGAGGGCAAAAAAGGGCATCTCGCATCTCTCATCTAGCAATCCTCCTTGGAGGAGGATCGAAAATCCATCTAGATCCATCCCCTAAATCCCCCTTTTTCCATCTCCTACATCCCACAAAACCAGGCACCCAAACATCGGGGCGGTATTCTCGATGCACATTTCCCATCTCATTCATCCCATACACACTACACCCAAACACACCCTTAGGCCATTACAATACGGGGATGGGGATTCGAACTCGTGACCTATTGGTCACTACATGTCATCCTTATCATCTAAGGATTCTAAGCTAGCAAGACTATTTTATCATTGTTCAATCTCTACTAAAGGGCAAGCGAAAAGTGGATAGCAAAAGCAGCTAGCTCGTTCTCATTTTGTCAGTGTTCTTCTTTTTAAACAAAAAAATGGCACTTTCTCAATAACATAACAGAAGCTAGCTAGTCCTCATTTTATTGTTTCTTGATATATATATATATATATGCTATGTGATCAATCTCAATGCCACCTATATGTCGACTAATCTGGTATATTTCATCAGTGATCGAAACATATTAAGATTGATTATAACTTTGTGAACAGGTTGAGGATGGGTCCTTGGTTGTCAGACATGTTCGCTCCCAAGATCAATTTGCGGACATCTTCACCAAAGTTGTGGGCATAGCTCAGTTTCATGCCCTTCGTTCCAATCTTCATCTCCAGGGACCTCCATGTATTAGGACAAGATTGTATCCATATAGTTTATCATATCTTCCTAATATCTTATCATATCTTTGTAATCTTGATCTTTGTATATCCTATCCTTAAAGAGTAAGAAAACTATGTGTATAAGTACGTTACAAATCAATGAGAAAAGTAAGAAAACATTTCATCACATCCATTGAATATTTACAGACTTATAGTCAATAGTTGCACATAATATACTTGTGCATTATCATCTACTTAGGTTCAAATAATATGTTGTGCGTTGACGGTTAGTTCGTTTGTCGATTCGTCGACCTCTCAAACTTCAGACAAGTCTGATCTCGAATATTTACATAATAAAAAAAATCTACTTAGGTTCCAAATTCAAATCTTTTACTCCTTATTGAGCCTATAGCAGACACAATCACGAAATAGATCTAAACTTTGAAACTATGCAATTAAGGAACTAATTGCATCGGTAAAGTGAATTTGAAGAGTATCGAAAGAACTTCATTGGAAGTGAGGAACCACAAGCTCAAATTGGTTCAGTTTGTTACATCCGGTTACAACCGAATTCCCGCCTTTTATAGGCTTACAAAATGTTCCACTAGGACCCCATAGGAAATTACAAAAATGCCCCTCCGGTGGTTAGCTAACCAAGCTCACATACACACTCATATCCCCCCTCAATCTGGACCTAATATGGGAAGGATTAGGCCGAGCTTGGCTCGAAGAAACTCATGCTGCCTGGCACCTAAAGCCTTAGTGAAAATGTCTGCTACTTGCAAGGTTGTTGGAACATGGACAGTTTTGATGAAGCCTGCTAACACCATCTCTCGAATGAAATGAGAATCAATCCTGACATGTTTAGTGTGTTCATGGAAGATGGGATTGAGAGCAAGTTGCTGGGAAGACCTGTTGTCACAATGGAGAGGGATAGGAAGGGAGACATGGATTCCAATATCAGACAAAACCCCTTGCATCCAAACAAGTTCACTAGCCACATATGACATGCATGTTCCTATATTCACTCTCGGTGGAAGATTTAGAAACCACTTTCTGTTTCTTCGTCTTCCAGGAAACTAAAGAGGATCCCAGGAACACACAATAGCCAGATAAAGATCGTCCAGTGTCCAAACAGTTTCCCCAATCAGCATCACTAAAAGCACGAATATCCAATGTTGAATTGGAGGGATAAGAGAGAGAGAAATTAAATGTACCTTTAAGATATCTAAGGAGGTACATCAAGGCATACCAATAAGATTTCAAAGAGCACTGAAGATATTGGCTTAATTGTTGGACAGTGTAAGAGAGGTGTAACTTTCCAAGTGTGGTTATATGTTAGGGCCATGAGTTCTTTATCCATAACAGACTCCCATTCAGGAACTCCCTTGGCTTGAGAATAAGAATTAGGCTAAAAAATGGTACACAAATTGGCCAATGAATGAACATATGCTGGTGATAAGTGGGATAAATTGTTGAGAGCAAAAACAACAAATGATTCTGATTGAGATGAATCAGGATTGCCTCTGAGAGGAAGATGGGAGTAAACAAAATCATGTAATCTAGCAGGCCTGGTGATGTGTCTTCTCAAAGGCATATGATGGGCAGTAGACAGATCAGTAGAAGAGGAAGACACAGGCAACTAAGGAGGAAGAGGGGAATGCATAGGAGAGGGAGAATCAGAGGCTTGATTATGGGTAGGTGATTGAGTAAAAGATGGTGAGCTAAGAGGGAGGAAGTCAGGCTCATGATCATTGGGAGAAAGTGGAGGATCCTGTAGCCACTCAAACATAGGATCAAGAGAATCACTTGCCTGAAAATCAGTTGACTGTGCAATAGCTAGGTTGCTGCACTTCATTTTGTTTGAAAGGAAATAAGGTTTCTTCAAACTTGACATGCCTGCTGATGATAATGGTTTTCCTCTCAAGATCATATAGTTTGTAGGCTTTCTGATTTGGAGGATAGCCAAGAAATACACGTCTTCTAGCCACAGTCCCCAACTTATCTCTATAATCATTTAGTTGGACTGCATAACATAAACAACCAATGACCCTTAACTGATTATAGCTAGGAGATGTGTTATACAGGACTTCAAAAGGTGATTTCCATTTCAAAATAGGGGTAGGCATTTTGTTGACAAGATGAGTGGCGCCAAGAATACAATCTCCCCAAAATTTCAAAGGCAAACCAACATGCACCCTGATAGCTCTAGCTGTTTCTAAGAGGTGTCTGTGTTTCCTTTCAACCCTCCCATTCTGTTCATGAACCCCTGGAGCAGCTTTCTGATGAATAATCCCTCTAGAATCAAACAAATCTTTGCAACCTTTCTGAGTAAATTCAGTCCCATTGTTAGTTCTCACCACTTTCACAGACTGTTGGAACTGAGTTTCAACCATATTAAGAAAGGTTGTGATCAATCTCAAAACTTGCATTTTATCTTGCATCAAATAAACCCCTGTGCACCTAGAAAAATCATCTAGAAAAGTGAGAAAATATTTAGCTCCACACATAGCTGGAACTCTGTAGGGACCCCATACATCCAAATGCACAAGATGAAAAACACCATCAGCAATAGACAAACTTCTATCAAATTGTAACTTGTGTGACTTAGTCATAGAGCACACATCACAATGGAAGTTCTGAACATCAAGAGCATTGAAACCAGGAATATGTTGCAACTTAGAAAAAGACATGTGTCCCAGTCTGGCATGCATTAGAAGCATGTTATTACAACTGACATTATTTAATGAACCAGAAAACTTCAACTGAGTCTGCTCATTCCCACCAGTCTTCAAGACATATAATCCTTTGTCTTCAAATCCTTTTGCAATAACCAATCTAGTTGTAAGGTCCTGTAACCAACATGACATTGCATCAAAACTGAATCTCATTTGTTGCTCACAAAGGCACTTAGAGACATATAACAAATTATGTCTAAATTGAGGCACCAAGAGAACATGATTCAACACCAAATCAGAACTCAATCTAACTGTGCCAAACTGTGTCACTGTGATGCATTTGCCATCAGGCAAACCAAGTTTGATTGCAGTCTTGAAATCAAAAACCTCTGAGAAAATTTGACAATCAAAAGCAATATGATATGTGGCCCCATAATCAACAATCCACAGATCATGTTGTGATTTATTAACACCAATGAGAAATAAAGAACTTAGAGTACCTGCAAAATACACCATGGCCTGATTAGCACTGCTATCAATGCTCTCCATTAGTGATTTTCCTTTCACTAATTTCAGAACCTCCTGAAACACAGCATTCACCACTGCCTGATCTGGTTTGCCAGTAGTGCATGGATCCTCCTCAAAAGGACTCTCTTGTTGTATATACTCAAACTGAGCTGCAAACTTGCCAGTAAGCCTAGTCTTGCCTTCTACTTTGGGTCCCCTAAACCACTCAGGGTACCCTATGATCTTGAAACAAAACTCCTTAGTATGTCCTCTCTCTCCACAATGATCACATTTCCTTTCAAGTTTAGCTTTCTTATAATCTCTATATCCCTGCTCAGTATTCTTATCAAAATGCTTGGACTGTTCAGCAGTTCTATAATTCCTAGCAGCATTAGCTTCAAAATCCAATTGGTAATTCTTATCAAATTGTCCAAACAGCCCAAATCTATCAAATTGTCTTGACACAGCCAATGCATTTTGCTCACCCTGAATTGCACTGGTTACTCCTTTAGACCTCTCTATCTGCGTGGCCATTTGAAAAGCTTTATTGATCCCAGGCATTGGATCCTTGGACAGTACATTGCTCCTTAGATTCTCATATACATCATTTAAGCCCATCAAAAACTGCATAACCTTTGCCTTTTCTTCTCGTTCAATAATCATATCCTTTTCAATAAAGCACAACTGCAACCATTAATTCCTCCACATCCACACACAGGGATAGCATCTGGAGACTTCAGCTCATCCCAAATATTACTCAATTTACCAAAATACGCGCCTACAGATAGGTTTTCTTGTCTCAGATTAGCCAAATCCCTACGCAACTGGTAAACTAAGGGATCGTTCGACTCAAAGAACCTTTCCTTTACCTCATCCCAGAGTTCCTTTGATGTTTCAACATACATGAGACTCTCTTCTACTTCCTTAGTCATCGAATTAAAAGGCCAGCACATCACCATCTGATCTGCACACATCCATTTTTCAAAGTCTTCACTACCTTCTAGGGGTTTTACGCAGCTTCCAGTAATAAAACCTAAATTTTCCTTAGCACCTAGCGCCATTTTTATACCTCTACTCCAACTCGTAAAGTTGGCTCCATTGAAAGGATTGGAAACCAAAACCATTCCAGGATGGTCATAATTTGACAAAAACAGCGGATTGACAGGAGCACTGGGCATACCTTGCATCATGTCTTCAAACTGAAATCCTTGATTCGCAAAATTCCCCCCTCTTTCAGCTCCTGAACCTGGTGCAGGTGGAGTCACAAAGGTTCCTCTTCCTTGTCCATTGTTGTTACCTTCGACACCAGACGTTTGTCCTTGCGAGTTTGTTGCTCCTCTTCCAACCATTTCAGACACACAAAAAATAGATCTCACAAATCGCAGTCACTACCGATCTCCGACGATCAACCAGAGCCTTCAAAACCACCCGATCTCACCGACTAAAATCAGATCACAACTCAATGCTCTGATACCATTTGAAACTATGCAATTAAGGAATTAATTGCATCAGTAAATTGAATTTGAAGAGAAACGAAAGAACTCCATTGGAAGTGAGGAATCACAAGCTCAAATTGGTTCAGTTTGTTACATCCGGTTACAACCGAATTCCCGCCTCTTATAGGCTAACAAAATGTTCCACTAAGACCCCATAGGAAATTACATAAATGCCCCTCCGGTGGTTAGCTAACCGAGCTCACATGCACACTCATATAAACAAAAACCTGCCGAAATGACTTTTGGTTTTGTAAATCTGGGATTGAGAGACAGAATGATTATTTGGTGATCCATGAATTCCCACAGTGTAATGTGGGCAAAAGTTAATGTAAGTGGTTGGAAAAAAGGTCACACGAACAACTCACACTCACACAAGGGCATCATTTATTAAAATTCGTCATGAATGAATTAATTATCTTGTTTATTTAGCCTTTTTAATTATACTCTTACATGTGAAAGAATTTGGCCTAATTATAATCTCATGTTGCGTGCTTAAAAGTGTTACTTCATTAATATTGGGGATTTATTTTTACAACTTTTTTATATACTGTATAATATTGCAATTAATTAATAGGCAATTAGGCACAGGGTTGTCCCAAGATTAGTGTTTATAAAATAATAAACGAGGACACTTGTATAGTGTATGCTATCCCTATCTATAGTCAAAATAGTTCATTATTTTATATTTTATTGGTCAAGAATTTCAAACTTGAATGTATATATTAATATGTACAACTAAGTGTATAAAATAAAATCCCGCCTGTTACAAATATTTTTTTTTATGGTATTAATACTTAATTAAATGCCTTTCTATACATATTCGAATATAGTTTTTAAACTCTATTGCTAGATTTGGTAAGATTTTAATCGTTAAAATAAAAATTACTAACACATACTCCCTCCGTCCCAAATTGTTTGTTTTTTACTATTCATGCACGCTTTTTTAAGAACTTAAAAACTATATAAAATATCAATATTTTATTAAATATTTTTAAATAATATCATACATATTACTAATAAGTATAGAATTATTTTAAAAAATTAATTAAAAATTTGATATTTTATATAGTTTTTAGCTTTTTAAGAAAGCATTCATAAACAGTAAAAGACAAATAATTTGGGACCAGGGGCGGCCCCAGGGTGGGACGGGCGTAGGCGGTCGCCTCACCCTTTGACACACGCGTCTCGAGGTTTGGAAAAATAAAATAAAAATTATTTATATATATGGCAGTGTTGTAATAAGTAAAACTATGATGAATATAGAATTAAATAGTTTAATTTGCTTAGTTGGTTGGTGGGAAGGAAAGAAAGTTGAGTTTAGACCAAAGGTTAGGGGTTCAATTCCCTTTAATCTCTTTTTTTTTATTAAAAAAAAATCCACCTCCCCAAAATAGCTTTTTTATTCTTTGTTCAACTTACACCCCACTTTCTATATTTATACCCCTTATTTAATTATATTTTCACTTTTTGACTTCCCTATTATATACAAATTATCTAGCTATAACTAATTAAACTTCATAAAATTGGTGAAATTAGCCTCCATTTTTAAAAAAAAAATTCGTTTCCCTCAAAAAAACTTTTTTATTCTTTGTTCAACTTGCACCCACTCTCTATGTTTCTACCCCTTATTTAATTATGTTCCCACTTCCCGAGCTCTATATTATATACAGCACAAATTATCTAGCTATAAACTAATTAAACCCCATAAAATTGGTGAAAATAGGATTTGATTATGAGAATAAATTTTGTGAAATTTTCATTAGAGTTTGTGATTTTGAGAATACATTTTGTGTTTTAATTATTGTGTATGTGATTTTGAGAATGAAATTTATGAATTGAATTGGGGTTTGTGAATTGGATTTGTGAAGTTTTATGCAATATTTGTATTTTCGTAACCTACATATTCAAATCACAATTTCTATCATGTCTTTGGGAACCAAAAGATATTATAAAGTTGATGAATTTACAATCTTAGCTAATATGCAAAAGCCTTGAATTTAGCATGATTGAATTTCGATAAGTTTACATTCATAAATATGACAAATGTCTGAATTTCCAATAAATGACGAGAAACCACTATCATAGCAACCAAGCAAATGTAAATCTACTTTTCTACAATCCATTGCTAAGTTGAAAGTCATGACTTAGGTAAGGGAATTTATTCAAGGCCAATATATCAGTACACACTAGAAATTTCGCCCCACCTTTCGGAGGATCCTGCGGCCGTCACTGTTTGGGACGGAGGGAGTAAGATCTTATCCCCTCCTTTTTCCAACCATACTAACTCGGATTCCGCCAATTTAAATATCTTTTTCAATTTTTTTTGTAAAAGTAAAATTAAACCGTAGAGTTTCCCTACAAATCCATCGAAATGATACAGTCAAATGCGAGTTGAATCGCCCATCGATCGTAAATAAACAAATAAGTTGGGCGACCTTTCATTTTCATTCAATTCCATCTTTGAATTCATTTAATTCGAATCGTGTCATGCAAAAAGCACAGCTCTCTTTAATATACTTGTCACATCGTGAAACAAATTAATGCGAATAATGCCCTATTTTTTTTATTAAAAAAATATTTATTTTGTAGTCTAAATCTACATCGATGTACGTATTTATAAATTAATTTTCACAATGAAAATCACATTTATAAGCATATAAAATAACTAGAAATATCGATTATTTTATAAAACATTTGTCAATTTTTTTAAAAATGACTTTTTATAGTATTAAAGTTTTTTATCATATTGATTTACAAGTATATAGTATATACGTATAATTTTTTATTATAAAAATGTAGCTAAAGTAATTAAAATTTGCATCAATTATTCAGGGTGTAAGAGATCCACACGAGGGAGATAGTACTAGTTAGGATGTGGTATTGGGTAGGTCCAATTCCATTAACTAAGTGCCCAATGTGCCAAGTAAAGAAAAACTCCACAAAAGCCTACATTTATGGAACTTTTATATGTATAAACTAAATATTATAATCACTAAACAGAGTATTGTGTGCTAAATTAAGAAGTCAAAGAAACGACCCATAAAAGAACACAAATAACAAAACTTGTCTTACTAAGGGTCAGTTTGGTAAAACAGATCTGATGAGATAGCTGAAGCTGATGGATTAAGTGTGTTAAATTAGAGTTCTTAGAAACTAGTAGGGTGTTTGGTAACCCAACTGATAGAGTAGGTGGTGTAAACTAGTTGATCAGATAGAAAAAAATGAATAAAATTCTGAAAAGCTCTGGGTGAGTAGCTACTATACTGAAAATCTAATTTCAAAAGCTAATGAAATTAAAATCTTATATTTAACTTATTTAAAACTATAAAATATTAAAACCAAAAGCTCTGAAAAACTACTTGTATTGCTAAACGGATCCTAACACTCTCGTAAAACTTCTTTAACAGTTTAACTACTCAAACAACTTGTTTAACTACTACATCATTCGTAAAACTTCTTTAACTACTCAAACAACTTCTCCGACTTATATATGATAAAAGAACATAAATAACAAAACTTCTCATACTAAGAGTGTAAACCAAGATGTCGGCTAGAGCGCAGGCAAGAACCAGAAACAGTAAGCTAAAGAACACATCAAGATTTGTTTACGATGTTCAAGTGTTAAAACTCTACGTCTGCGAAGTCTCAAGAAGGAGAGACTCGGGCCTGGAATCCACTAGTTCGTTTTAGCGATTACAGATATGGTTGCAAGTACACTTCATAATAAAGATTCAAGAATAACAAGCAAATACAAGGTGCAAAGAAGAGAATAAACGATCTAGAAGAGAAGAAACGAAGAACTCCCTCAGATATGGCAGTTGGAAGCCAGATCTATCGTCAGGAATCACAAGAAACTCAAGGGACTCGGAGCCTCGAGCTTCGTTGTCACCTTCAACCCCAGATCTAGAGTCCTTGATAAAGGATGAGCTCTAGATCGGAGATCTTCGTCGCGGATCATCATCGGAGAGCCCTCGCGGAGAAACCTTAGCGCGGCGCTCAGACCTCTCTCTCTCTCTCTCTCTGGCTTACCTTGGAAGCTCCAACTGATCGTGTGTGAGAGAACCCTAGCGAGCTTCCCTTATATAGACAAGCCTCTTCATGGAACGCAGCGTTTCATTAACGAGACACCTCTGATGGAGCTAAGGAGCTGAGCTGAGCTCAATGGGCTTAACCGGCCCATCAAACCAAACCAAACATACAATATAACGTAATAGCAAGATAATATGCAATATGTATGTATATGATGTTATGCACGAAATTTTAACCTAAGTATTAACAAGTGTAACATGTCGGCTTATATACGATATATTATATACGAGCATTGTTCTAAAAAAAGGCCTGGGCCTCCGCCTAGACCCTTGAAGGTCCCCCACCTTTGAGTTTAGCCGCCTAGGCCCTTGAAGGTCACCCGCAAGGTCTTGACGGCATTGCAAGTTTGGCGAGTTAGTGAAAAAAACCATTTTGAGGTTTTAACTCTTAAAATCCCTACATGTCGATCTCTCTCTTAGTTCTCAACCTCTATACTCTCTTTTACTCTTGATCCCTCACTCATATAGTCATCTAACTCACGACCTAACTCCCGTTGTTAGCACCTAAACTATTAGTTAAAGCTTATTTGTTTATATATGTTATGAATTAAACTTTATTATATTTATATACGTATTGAATATGGCCTAGGATTAAAAATACATCTCAAAATAGTAAATCCGCCTAGACCCCGCCCAATCCACCTAGACCCTTGACCCTATCTAGTCGCCGAGAATCCGCCAAGCGTTTTTTGGAACATTGTATACAAGTATATGAGTATATGACCCGAAACCCAAAGTTTCCGGATTAATACTTCAATTTTATAATATATTCTCCCCTTACTATGTTTCCTTATCTATACTTAGACTATATGCTAAAGTAATACTTGCCATACAATATCTACAGCGGGATAGTGTCGAGATTAAGAATGGACTTTACAAAGAGTCCTAATAAAATGAATAAACTATAGGAATAGAATGCATATGATAATTACATAATAAACAATTGAAAAAGAACCGATAAAAAAAATAAGAGGTGTTAAAAAATATAATGATAACCAAAAAAAGTCATATATTATTCGCATCCGATCGATCCAGTCTCCCTACTTAATTATAAAGATGATAGTTAAACGGATCGAGTTATGGATGACAAATCAGGTGGTATTGTACTGGGAAAAATTATTATTATTATTATTATTATTTTTCATTACTTCATCTTGTTATCTTCCTAAATGATTTGATGATACTTATCTATAAATTATCAGGGTTTAAATCCTTTGTCCCCAAAAATTACTACCGAGTAAATTTTTTTTTGAACCATAGGAATAAAAAAAATTGTTGGGGAAACTTCCCTTTTTAAAAAATAAAAATTTTAGAACTACTGAATTTTGTTTTTTATTCTCTCGTTCAACCAACTAAATAAAAAAATTACTATTTTTTTTAATAAGGAAAAGATTCAATTAGCAATATTTCAAGAGAGCATTTCTTCGTGAATGGGGGCTAAATATGCAAAAATTACTCTTTTTTTTATTATTAAATAAGAATTCGAGATCAGATATACTTGAATCTCGATATGTTGATAAGTCGATAGACGGAAGACCGATTAAACATACAATAGAAAAAAAAAGTATGATAAAACAAGCGAAAATACACCATACAAAACATAAATCTAAGCAAAACTAAATCAAACAAGTTAAAAAAACGTAAACTATAGACGAAGCAAAAAAAATTATTGCTTTTTTTTAATAAGGTAATAATTTGATACCAGACATACCTGAATCTCGATTGCCGACAAGTCGACAGACAGAAACCGTCAAAACATACAAACGAAGACAAAAAATTACTACTCCCTCCGTTCCAAAATAGATGGCCTTTTACTTTTTAACACGTTTTTTAAGGAGCGGAAAACTCTATAAAATATTATTTATTTGATTAAAATTTTTATACTATTTGATACTTATTACTAATAAGTATCTAATTATATAAAAAAATTTAATTAAAAAATAATATTTCATAGAGTTTTTCGCTCTTTAAAAAGCGTGCCGAAAAGTAAAAGACCATGTATTTTGAAACGGAGGGAGTATTTGTTTGAATATTCATGTAAAAAAGTCCAATTTTTTATTTTTTTAAAAATGACAATAAAGGAAGCACACTTAAAAAGCCAAATCCCCCGCCCTGGCAAGCTAGTTGCTACTCCCTCACTTCCTCTCTATTGTCCCTTTCTCTCCCCCACCTTTTCTCTTTTTTCCCCTTTTAATCCCCAAAAATTGAAATTAAAATTAAAAATTCACCCTATTCAAACCCCCCACTTACAGAAATCCCCAATTTCCTCCCCCAATTAAACCCCAATCCCTGGCGTTTTCCGATGGGGACGCCCCCGGCGCCGCCCCTCCTCCTGTTCCTCCTCCCCGTCCTCCTCTCCTCCGCCGCCGAATCCGACGACGTCGCCTGCCTCACCAACTTCCACTCCTCCCTCCAAGACCCCACCAACAGCCTCGCCAACTGGACTCACTCCAACCTCGCCTCCCCCTGCGGCGGCGCCTCCTCCGACGACTCCCGCCTCCACGGCACCACCTGCAGCAACGGCCGGATCTTCAAGATCTCCCTCCCGGGCCTCTCCCTCTCCGGCTCCCTCTCCCCCTTCCTCTCCAACTGCTCCAACCTCCAGTCCCTCGACCTCTCCTCCAACCTCCTCTCCGGCGAGATCCCCCCCGACCTCCGCCTCCTCTCCAACCTCGCCGTCCTCAACCTCTCCAACAACCTCCTCTCCGGCCAGATCCCCCCCGGCCTCGCCGCCTGCGCCTACCTCAACGTCATCGACCTCCACCACAACCGCCTCTCCGGCCCCATCCCCCCTCCCCTCGCCTCCCTCTCGCGCCTCTCCTCCTTCGACGTCTCCGACAACCGCCTCTCCGGCCCCATCCCCCCCAGCCTCGCCAACCGCTCCGCCTCCCTCCCCCGCTTCAATGCGTCGTCGTTTCTAGGCAACAAGGGCCTCTACGGGTACCCGCTCGCACCCTACCGCCCCGATCGGGGCCTCTCAGTGGTCGCCATCGTCGGGATCGGCCTCGGCAGCGGCCTACTCAGCCTCGTCGTCAGCTTCGCCGCCGTCTGCGTCTGGCTCCGCCTCTCCGAACGGAAATTGGCTGCCGAGGAGGCTAAGATTTCGCATCTCATGCCTGATTATTAAATTCATCTCGTCGCCTTTAATTTGAGTGATTTTCATTTTTGATCAATTAATTAAATCCCACTCGTTCTTCTTTTTATTTTTATTTTTTATTGAGAAGTTAATTGATCCGACGGATTTTAGAATTGGGGAAATGGTTAGTGTACAAAGCGTTACATAAATGAAATGAAATGAAAATATTTTGACCTTTCTTTTTGCTATGCTATATTCCCTCCGATGAACATTGCTGCTTTAGATGCTACTGTAAATTTTTATTAGGGAAAATGGCATAATACCACCCCTTAAATATGAGTCTTTCCAGAAAACCACCCCTTAAAATTGAAATGACAGAAAACCACCCCTTAAACCCATTTTGTAGGTAAAGCGCCATTATTAATCTGCATAGTCTCATATCCAATTTACTCCATATTATTTTAATTTATGATGGTGCAATTTTTCCTAAAATTTTTGCAAGTTGATTAAAAAATGTTATTTAATGGTGCATTTTTTTTATAAAACAGAAAAATGTCATCTTTGATTTTTTAGTAATGCTTGTAAAATACAGTAAAAAAATTGTCAGTGTAAATATTTACAGATTTACTTTACACATTTGTCCTTGAAATGATTGATAGATTTTATGTTGTAGTTTTTGATATTGCAAAAATACAGAATAATAAATAAATTTATAATGATATAGGTAGTATTTGTTAGCTTGTTTAAAATTTTGACAATTTTATAAAATGACATATTTTAATTAACAAAACATAACTACTCAATGTAGGATATTTTAACTATACAATTTTTTAAAAAGGAATTATACTATAAAAACAACCAACTTTGTATTTTATTTTTTAAGAATTCCACATGCAAATTAAGAAAATTACTAACAATAAGATAATGTTTTATATCGTTTTTTATTATTTTAAAAAGATACAATTTTTTAAAATAAAAAATCTTGTACCGGTAGGAGCAATATTATTAGGGTAAATAGCAGGAAACCACCCTTAAAATACGCTATATTGCTCAAAACCACCCCTTAGATGCGAAATTCCAGTAAACCACCCCTTATAACCTACCTGTTAACAAAAAGTCACCCCTTACCTTTTACCGTAATGTTTTCTGTTAAGAACATATGTCAATGACAAAAGTGCCCTCACCAGTTTATCAAATTTTCATCAAAGTGCCATAACCTAGCTCCTACCGGCTTCCTTGATAATCCCCTCCGACAAAGTCACTGCACAAGTGGTCACCTCTTGCAACGCCCATAGGTAGGAGCTCTTCCACATCCATCTTCTCAGTGTCGTCCACTAGATTTCTGGAAGATCTCTCACCCAGATTGGTAGAATTTCTTCAATATCCACATGCCACAACTGATGTTTTGCTTGCAGACAGGTTTCCAACTCCTTTGATGTTTTTTTACAATAAAAAAATCATATGCTTAAGTGGCAGACATTGCTGATGAAATTGTTTTAAACATGAACTATAGAAGGGGAAAAGGCACAAATCGAAGCCGACACCCAGTAGAAGAAGGAGAAGAAGCTTCACCGCTTGCAATCGACGCCGGAGAAGAAGGAGATCCGATGCGCCTGCCACTTCTCCTCGCGCCTCGCCGCCGACAGCCCTAGGTAGCTCCACCGCCTCCAAGTGCTCCGAAGAAGAGCACGGTGGCGAACGCCACCGCCTGGCCTCGAGTTCTGCCCCAAAATCACAACCCACAAAATCGAACATAATTGTTCAAATTTTTAGGGGGTTTTGTCGATCCCGCAACAAGGATGTAAAATCTGTCATCTTCGTCATCAAATTCGAACTCTTAAGCCCCCAAATTTCAGATCTAGTTTCCAGGAACACGAAGAGCAAGAACCCCAACTTTCAAAACTGAAATTTCGCCCTTATTTATAAAAATCGATCATTGAGATTAACAATCAAAGATCCAACGATCACAACCACATCAAAAGAAAGCAAGATCAAGCCTCAACAAGTTCGAATTCAGCCACAAATTGCTCAATCAAAAAATTTACAGTGGTCATGGTGAGATATGTGGGGCTGTGGGGGTGTTGATGACATTTTAGATTTACAAGTGCGATCACCAAAAATTGTTCATCCCACCCTAGGTATAATTGGATTTATAGGTGCGATAAATGGATCAATCCAATTATACATGGTTTGAATGGATTTACGGCCCCACATATCTCCAAAAATTCTTCATCCGACCGAATGAACTTGAAGAGGAAGGGACAATTTTGTAATTTCAAATAGTTAACTCAGCTGCTAACGGAAATCTTCAAGGGGGTGGTTGTTCGCTAACAGATGCCTTATAATGGGTGGTTTACTGGAATTTTGTATCTAAAGGGTGGTTATGAGCAATACCGCCTATTTAAGGGGTGGTTTCCTGCAATTTACCCATATTATTATTGTTAGGCGTTTGTCTTGCTATCTGCACGGTGGTATCTTGTCATTCGCACGATGTCGATGCCGAATTTCGATGTCAATGAAGGTGGTGTCGACACTGGTTGCCGATGTCGATGAAATGGGAAGTGTG
Organism: Persicaria tinctoria; assembly: GCA_037127255.1. Classification (NCBI taxonomy): domain Eukaryota; kingdom Viridiplantae; phylum Streptophyta; class Magnoliopsida; order Caryophyllales; family Polygonaceae; genus Persicaria; species Persicaria tinctoria. The sequence continues at coordinate 4,464,248 of JBANSL010000019.1, read as the reverse complement.
TGAATGACGGAGGCAGTAGTGATTCAACATTTATAGGCAAATCCATACGCCATTTCCACAGACTCCGCAATTCGATAGTGGTGAACTTGCTTTCTGCAGGGCATCTTACATATGTGCATGCAGACAACTTGCCAACTCCGAAGTTCGATGGCACAGTCTGGTTCGTCGACTCCTTTAGCCGAGCTCGATGCAATAGTTGCCGACACCGGGTGTCTGGCGATAATCTCGTTGTGCGAATAGCAACACACTTTTAGTGACATGTGTGATTTCTTTTGGTTTAAGATAGTGTTAATTTTACTTTTCAAGGGTGTAATTATGTATTAATGGGCAATTAAGGGCCACGGAGATTGGGAATTAAATGATGGATAGTAGCGTTCATTGTCATTGCTGAACTGCAGCTTCCAGCTAGCAATAGCTAATTAAGCACCACACCAAAAAATCACAGCTGTTATTTTATGGCAATTAGCTAAATTTGAACCCTCCCTTATAAATCTTAGGGCCTGGTCATGTGATCCTTTTGGGTTCAATTAGTGGTGGAACTAGAGAATTTTTGGTAGGCTCTAACTTTTTCACTAAGGTTAAAAAAATGTAAATTAATCATGGTTAAATGACCAAGTTTTCATCAAGTGCAGGATGTCGATGTCGGCTTTTAAAGTCAATCGACATTTTTGCCTGAAAATAATATGCCAACATCAACTTCCCGAGTCAGTAGACATTTTGTCAACTCGAAAAGTTGGTAAAACGCATATCGGTTTTCAAAATTGGTGTCGATAGTGCACTTGTCGAAAAATTGATTGTGCGTATAATAGCCTCAAATATGGTAGAGGACTAGAGGTGTAGTTGGGTAGGGAGACAATGGGACTGATGCAAAGTGCAGGGTTTGTTAATGTGAATGTCCTTGATTTTTTCCGATCATTTGTAAATCTGAATCTCTATGGTCCTACCTAGACATGGCCACGGATCCGACCCGCCGGGTCGACAACCCGGGGTATGACCCTCCCTAACCCTGACCCGAGATTTCCACGGGTCAACGGGTCGGCGGGTCAGAGTCCCGGGTGGGCCACGTGGCATTGAATGGTGGAAATAGGCCGACCCGCCGGGTCAGGGCCGGGTCAACCCGTTGACCCGGTAGGTCACATTATTTTCTTTAATTTTTTTAAAAAAATTAACTATTAAAAATAAATAAATAAATAAATAAATGATATGTGAAGATAAAATCTTCACAACACACTTATATAATTTGAAATAGACTCCTTCTATCCTCAACCAAACACCCCTTCAACCCTCCACCCTGCAAGTCCGTCACCACCGTCACCTCTGACCACCACCGTCACCCTCTGACCACCACCCTGATTCTTCTCATCACCCTCGTCACCCTTTAGCTCCCATGTTCCGCGTTTCCTGTCATGGTCCTTAGCCCCTTTCTAACCCTAGATTTCGAATCCGCCCTCCTCAACCCCAATCGACTTGGTTTGGTGGTTGCGCTTGGGTTCGCAACCTCCGTACTCACTGGTATGGTTGCCAATTTGGGCTGTCGGGAGCTGCCTGGCCTTCGTGGCTTGCCGGTTGCCTTCTAGCTGCCCTCTCCTCCACTCAATCGTGGTCTTCTCCTTGCCGGCCTCCTGCTCTTCGTGGTGGTTGGGCGTCGTCCTTTGGTTGGGCGCCTGGTCGCTCCTCCACCGGCGTTTGCAGGCCACCCTAAATTGCAGTTCGTTGATGCACGTCCTATGCATTTTTGACCCCAATTTGGAAAAAAAAAAGAAAAAAAAAAGAAAAGAAAAAGAAAAAGAGGAATGGATCTTTTTATATAAATCTGATTCTTTGTTCAGATTTATATTTCTCTATTCATTCCTTTGAGCAAAACTGCCCAATAAGGGCTTAAATAAATCCCGACTGGGCATAATTCCCATTAGGGCTTGAAAATCCCGTTAGGGTTTAAATAAATTCTCTTTCGTCTGAAAGAGATTCTAGGTGCTTCTGCAAGGATGGTTCTTGGTTGTGACCCTTGTTGCGCCTGGCGTTCCTCTTCCGTGTTGGAGCTCTGGCAACCGGTGTCGAGATTGGCTGGGGTCGTGGTGGTGTGTATTGAGGCGACTCCGCATGCAGGAAATTCCTTGGAGGATCGTCTTCACTGCCCACAGGACTGGATTCCTGATATACCGCTGGCCAACGGTGTCGCCGCCTGGTGATGCTTGGCATCGGAGCTTAGTCTAAGTTGTCTCCGGCGTGTACGGGTTTGGCTCGCTTGCTCATCCGGGGGTTACGCCTCCCATTTTTTGTTGTTGCACCTTTTTATATGTAGTGACGGTTTCACCGTCTGCCGACTTTTTCGGCCTCTCGAGTCGTCAGGTATGCTTGGCGCTCGAATAATCTTTCTAACTGGACCGAATAATATAATTTTAACACAATAAACTTGTAAACATTGAATAATCTTTCAAATTTAACCGAATAATCGAGTATATGCATAATCTCTTTAATATAACCTAATAAACATGTAAATAATTATTATCTTATATATATGAATAATCTAAATAATATAACCGGATAATCTTTCAAAATTTACCGAATAATCAAGTATATACACATGAATAATCTTCCATTTTAACCATAAATTATTTATATTAAATATAAATATTCTTTGTAATCTCACCGAATAAGACACAAATATATATAATCTTTTAACCTCACCGAAATAAACAAACCCATTTAAAATGAATAATTTATTCGTTTAACCTCGGACACTGGGCGTGTGAATTACAAATACCCAAACTGAGATATTACATTACGGAACCAAAAAACAAAAGGTAAAAATGGTTTCCTCAAAAAAAAAAAAAAAATGGTGGTGCATTACACGCACAGTGTAAAAGAGGGGTGGCTGAATTTCAGTGGTTTTTAAATTTTTTTTTAATTAAAAATCGAATTAATCTTGGCGGTTGATTTGTCTCAAATGGATGGCCCAGATATGTTCACAAATTTCACTATAAGGGGTGTTTACACCGAAACCACCCTATATATATATATATATATAATTTGAAATAGAGGGTTGACCCGTCGGGTCGACCCGGGTTAGACCCGCCGTGTCACGGGTTCTATTTCTCTCGATCCTAACCCTGACACTCAACCCGAGTCAACCCTTCGACCCTGACCCGGCGGATCACGGGTCGACCCGTGACCCGTAGCTATGTCTAGTCCTACCCTTTTGAAAGTACAAACACAAGTTACACAACATCCCTCTTTATTTGAAAAATACAAGCGAAAAATAGGGTTCGACAAACGAATTAATGTAAAGATCTTCGAAAATGCAGCGGAAGTTTTCACCAAATGTATTATGTGACTTATTTGTATGCACACAAGTAGAGTAACAAATGTATGTTAAGTGTTCACAAGAGATTTTGAATGTAAATGATATCGATTCTCATAGAAGGGCATATGTTTTCAGTTTCTAATGTTTGATCCATGAATTTGAATTCTACTGTTGTGAGGATGATCCGGGAGTTAGTTGCTTTGTTAGCAACGGCTGTCAATGTCTGCCTACTGGAAAAAAAAAAAAAAATTACATATCTTAGCTTCTTAGCCCATCAAAATTTAAACTCCCCTCCATGGAGTTTTTTTTTTTTAAATAAAAAAATAATGATTCACTTCTTATCGGATAAATATAATAGAAAATAAAGTGTTTCGTCTGAATTTTTTCTATTTTCAACACTCAAACTCATGACTATCTTACATTTTACGAGTCAAATTCCTAGCGACAAAATTGATGTTTTAACAATTGACAATAAGAATTAGGGTTATTTACAAATGATTCCTTACCATAATGGTAAGGAATAAGTACCTTCGTGCTTTGAGCATGTCTTATGATTTGATCGATTTAAATGCTTTGAGATTTTAGCATAAACTTTGAATTGTTTGTCAAAAAGCCCTCCGTGGAGGATTGACGCCAAAAGATACGGCTCTTTTGAGGCCCTCGATTAGTCATTGCAACTTGGAAAATTTAGACCCATTTGTTGGCCATACCCTGCACCTATAAGTCTAAAACGTCCTAAGGATCACAATGTCTCATAAATATTAGGGTAAATTACAGAAAACCACCCTTAAAATAGGTGATTTTTCACAAAACCACTCTTAAAATAATTTTTTACAGAAAACCACCTGTAAACTTATTTTTCTTTCAAAGAACCACCCTTAACCATCATTTTTATTTGTAAAAAGTGTTTTAAAAATGTTAAATTATCATTTTTTGTATTCAAAGTAGCCTAATTTTATAATAAAATAACCAAAACATTTAAGAAAATATAAAAACTTTTTAAAAATTTATACTAGGTTTTTACACATAAAAATGATTATGGGTGGTTCTTTGAAAGAAAAGTAAATTTATGGGTGGTTTTCTGTAAAATTTTATTTTAAGGGTGGTTTTGTGAAAACTCAACTATTTTAAGGGTGGTTTTCTGTAATTTACCCTGAATATTAATACATTTACAAATAAAAAAATAGATTTTAAATCAATCTCAATCATCAAATTTTACTCATCGAATTGTTTATCTACAATTTTTCCAAGTTATAACCTTAAGAGATAAGTTAAGTAACTTAATTAAGAATGATTTCCTAAAATTAAATTATTAAAAAATATTGTATGGAAGATTTTCTAACCCATGCCTCAAATTATGCCATTTTCATTAAAAGCAACAACTATGCCTCAAATTATGTTTATTTCCTATTATGAAAATAGAAAAGGAATTGCTATGGACTAAAATCTTTTTTTTTTTATACAAGACAAAGATTTGGGCTTGATCAATCTCGGTTGAACCAGCGTCCAAGGGCTTCCTGACGAACGAAATAATCAATCTCAACAGGGGAACAAAATAGAAAGTGTCTACAGCAATTCTATGTGAGCCATCATCCTATTAGCAACACCATTTCCTTCCCTCTAAATATGTGAAAATGAGACATCGACGAAAACTCTACATAATCTGAGAGCGTCCGAAGCAAACATCTTGATCTCTCATGGAACCTCCCAGCTTTACAAAGGCCAACATGGAGCCCGAAGCATTAGGTTTGCAAGACTGAGACCGTACCATGTCCTTGTGCTCCGTAAGCAAGAATCGTACCAAGGCAGCTACGAATGACAAATCCAAAGCAGCTAGGTATGAGTCGACTTTTGCTCGTTTCATAGAACCATCATTGGGTTTTTTCCACCTTACAAGTTTTTGTTTTCTTCTGTCTATCGGGTGGGTGCACTTCTGCCAACTTGACCTCTTGATTGGTTTACACCTTTTTTTTTTTTATTAGGTAAAATTTCGAAGGTCAGACAGGCCTGACTCATCGAGAGGCTGACCTAAGTCGGCAGACGGCGTAACCGTCTAATCAGAGCAATCTAAAAACAGAAACTGAAATACAATAATAGGCGTAATGAACCAAACAGAAATAAACTCTACAACAAACGGTCCAAGAAGATCAACCACCCAAAAAGCTGAGGAAGCCACCGAAGAACGCAACCAAGCACCACCGAACAGTAGCACCGCGGGCCAGTAGTACAACAGGACACTAACTCCTGTGGGTAGTGCAGACGAACTCCAAGGAAACTCTATCCCGAATACGGAGTCGCCTTTGAGCGCACCACCTCGACCCCATCCAGACCCGACTACAGACTCCACGCCCCCAATCAAGCAGAAGATTGCCTAAAAACATCGACAGCAGAGCCGCAAACTGTTTGAACAAAACGCCAACAAGCTTTCACCTGCAAAAGTATCGACAAGCCCTTGCGGGATTTTCTCAAACCCTTTCGGGTGGTTATTCTCAAAACCCTTTCGGAACAATACCTTTTTATTTATTTAATAGAGAATGATTTTTATCTATCTATTTATTTCTTCTTTTTATTTATTTTTTGCTCATAATTCTTCTTTTTATTTATAGGACCGCCGACAATGCAAGTAGTCAGACTCAGTGCATACTGCATACGGTGCAGTTCACTCAGGAATCAGGATCTGTAGGCTCTCCCTTCTTCCAATTTAGTGATCGTTTGGATAAACGTAGGAAGTATACTTCCCGGGAATTTAATTTATGGGAAGTCTACTTCCCATGAATTACACTTTCTGGGATTTTATTAAACATGTTTGGTTGAAAAATGAAAAAATGGTGGATTTGATATATTGAGATAAATATGGGATTTTTATTAGTAAGAAAAGGGTGGAAGTTGTCTTACCATGTACCCCCTTGGTAATTTCAATTCCTGTGTTTCACAGGAAGTTAAATTCATGGGAATTTCAATTCCTGGGTTTTTGAAGAACAAATTTTTTAACCAAACGCAGATATTCTATCCAACTTTCTGGGATATTCCACTTCCTGGGTTTTTTAAACCAATCCAAACGAGCACTTATACCCGTTCATCAAATTTCTCTCTCCAACCAGAAAATCTAGATCCAAATTAATTTATTTTTTCTTTCGGAAAATTGGAAACTCCGCGTAGAGCTGTTTTTCGCAAAAGCTAGATCCAGATCGGCACCAGTTTCCGTTGCGAAGAATAGTTTTTGCTCGTTTTCTCATCTCGATCTCGCTGTTTCATCTCCAGGTATTGTCCTTGTCAAATCGCTCGATTTCTGATCGTGTTTTTCCTTTCCAATTTTGGTTAGGAAACGCTCTTGTGTTCTTCGATTTATTCGGATCTCGTTTCCGCGTAACTGTGCTTGATTGCTCATTCACCGAATCGGCATTTCAATCGTGTTCTGTATATGAATATATGATACTCTATTTGCTCGTAATTTAGCTGTTACATTGGCAATAAAGCAAGATCTTTACACTTCTTTTGATACACTGGCTAAATGAAATTGCGCCTTAAATCGTTGTTTCCGATCCGATCTTTTCAATCTAGTCGCTTCCTTGTTTGATTTTGTGACCCGATTTAATTATTGCGGATCGGAGTAACACACTGATTAAGTTTGATCTTGCAACTGCTATTTCATTATTGCAATGCGTTATGTGATTTGTTTTTGGGAACAGCGTATTAACTATGATTGCATCTTGAGAGAGCATATGGAATAGGCTTCATTGATATTTGCCAAATTCGGTGCTGTTTGGTTATAAACACTTTCAGGATAAGAGAGTTTTAATGAGGACTTTCAGATTGTTTTCCATTTCATTTGCGTTTAATTGAGCATCATTGTGATATTCAGGGGGGCGTCAGTAGTATACATATTATAGTAAGATGTTGGGGAATTCACAGCTAAGTTTCATGTATTCATTGGGACTTATTATTGGCGCTGGTTGATTTTGAAATTCAAGTATACAGATTTATGCTTATGTTAACTTGTGAATTGTTCTACTTGGTCTTTCCTAATTTTATCATCTCTCATTTTCAGTTGTTGTATCACACAATTAGCCATGTCGAGGAGACCAGCGAGTACCACTAGGCGCCTTGTGGGCAATGGGAGCTTTCCGTTTGCCGGTGCTTTCCCTTCAAAGACACGGTCTTCTCCCTTGGTGTCTCTTACCCTTGTCATATTGGTACTATTCATCACATCTTCTGTCTTCATTTTAAAAAAATTCTGATGGAAATAATCCCTGGCTTTTCTCCATAACCAGAGAATGGAACTTTTATAAAGTGTGAGTGGTACTATTCGAAAGATGGAGGCACTGATCATTCAGCTTTTGCTCTTCGTTTCTCATTTTACTTGCAGGGGGCCTTCCTACTTATTGGCTATCTCTATAGTGGATCAGGTTTGTACTTCCCTACCTGTGCCTTTACACATTGATTCTAAAGTATTAACTCAATTAAACTGATCTTTGTGATGCATGCATTTAACCAGATAAACATGTCTTAGGAAGTATTCACTTTTTGCTTATTTGCTTGAATCATATCCGGCGTTCCTTCCTTTGAAATACATTTTTTGTCCTGTTATAGAACGAGGAACAAAAGGTGAGTAAAAAAGAAGGAAACTGTAACAAGGTCAAATAAATGGAGGAGTGAACAACAATATAACCCTATAATGCAGCTTTAAGTATTGGAAAATTGGTGCATTTTAGTGAAGCTATCTTAGACAGTTAGACTATTCGTACTAGAAGTCAGCTTGGCCTTTAGGTATGAGATCTTTGTCTTTCAGAAGGTATAACAAATATGGATTGTACTATTAAAAAAATCCATTACATCTTTTGGTTTAGGTATCACCTTTTCCTTTTTACTTCCTGTTATGTTATCCACCTTAAGAATGTTACTGATCTGGAGAGCATCTTATGCTGCAGGTCACAAGGATGTCGTGAGTAGGACTGAAGGTAAGCAATAGTAATATTTACTTAAATTTGTATAGTGCACAAGCTTCCTTTATTTTTTTAGTGTCTCTTGTATGGTCCTCGTGTCATTGTGTTCCAAAATGCTCGTCAATTGAACTTGAGACTTTTTAAGATTCAAGGTTTCAGGGAGAGCTGCACTTGGTAACAAACTGTCAATTTTACTGGACTAGTGTGATCCAAATGTGAAAGTTCTTCGTAATCTTATTGCTGATTGCATTGATATAATGGAAATAAATGGCTCTTCTACCTCACCTGCAATGTTTTATTCTACTTAATGTGATTCCAAATAAAACTCTTCAAAAATGATTTGACTTCCCCACTTTACTGTCATTTATTTTAACTCTCAGAAATAGTTGTATATCCAATGTTTTCCCGTCTAGTCATATTTGTATTTATCAAGGTTGATTCTGTATGCAAGCAATTCCCATATGAGCAGGTGTTGCTTCTGTATTCTTTGCACCTTATCTATGTTTAGGTTTGTGCCATCTTTTTCTCAAAAAGAAGGAGCTAATTGTGCCTCAACCACTTGCTAAATTATCTGTATATGTCCAGGACAATTTTCTTCCACACTAGAAGTTTCAAGGGCAGTTCCTTTCCTTAAAAAGGCCTATGGTGATGCCATGCACAAGGTTTTACATGTGGGTCCTGAGAGCTGTTCAGTCGTGTCTGCGTTATTGAAGGAATCAGATACAGAAGCATGGGGTGTTGAACCTTATGATATTGAGGATGCTGATTCTAGCTGTAAGGGTCTTGTGAGGAAAGGAATTGTTCGTGTTGCTGATATCAAATTCCCACTGCCATACCAATCAAAGGCATTTTCCTTAGTTATTGTATCCGATACACTTGACTACCTGTCCCCAAAATACCTGAACAAGACTGTTCCTGAATTGACACGGGTGGCTAAAGACGGCATTCTGATCTTTACTGGTAATTTTGAAGCATAGGTGTATTTTCAGTAGAAATAGCAAATCTTCCTTGATATTAAACCATTGTGTACCCTGTTTGCCGGCTCAAACTTGTGATTCGAATGATATGAGTAGCTAATACTCTTCAATTTGTGTTCTTTTGACTTTTGTTTTAGGCCTTCCTGGTCAGCAGAGGGCTAGAGTTACCGAGCTCTCAAAATTTGGAAGGCCGGTAAGGAGCTATGCTTTCTTGATTCCTCTTTATCAGTTTCTCGTTAACATGATGTTTATAGATCCATCGGATTTCCTTTTTTGCTCCTTGTCATGGTTTATACTTCTTAATCTCCATATATGTTCATCTAATTTTGAACTTAATAAGGCCAATTTTAGAGTTTCGGCTTATTTATGATCACTCCAATCCTTGTCACACATGACACTGTCCCTTTACAACCTTAATTAGAACCATAGTATATGGATTATTGAGATAACTCCAATGATGACATTTTTAATGTTTGTTCTCATGAAGGCGAAAATGCGCAGTCACTCTTGGTGGGTACGGTTTTTCCTCCAGCTGGGCTTGGAAGAGAACGAAACAGCCGCTAAGAAGTTCGACCAGGCTGCTACCAAGAAGGGATACAAGCCAAGCTGCCAAGTCTTCCACCTCAAGGCATACAGTTGATCTTTCAACTCAAAGCTACAACTACAAGGCATGCGCTCACCGCGTGTGGTATGATGGTAGTTTATTGTAGGATATTCGTTATAGCACCCTTGATTGCGTCGTTTCCATTCACATTACCATTGTATTTTACGCATTGCGTTTCCATTCACTTACCACTTCAATTTGTAAGTTATGTATACGTTTACGATCCCAAGTTTCACAAAAAATGGAATTCCTGGTAATCTTGAGCACTCCATTGTAAAGTCACATTGCTTGATGGCATTTGATTTGTACGAATACAATACGACTGAATCCGAACCCTATGTGCTACCAATAATCCCCACAGGAGCACTTACCATCTTTGAAGCAATGAAACCTTTTTGTATCCCTAACTGTGATTTCCCTTGCAGTGACTGCAGAGATGAATCTGATGGCATTGTGGCAATCTCCACAGATCCTCAGGTTCTTCATCACAAGTATCGGTTCCCCGGGCTTTGTCCTAAGAAGCCCGAATGCGACAGCAAGCTTCTCGCTATGGTGCGCCAGCATCATCTCCTTCTCCGCATCTCCTATCCCGTCATCCTTAACTAACGCCCATCTCAAGTCGGGCACATACCCAGCTCGCTTTATCTTCTCCATTACCGCCTCCAAGTGCTCGTAAATCTCCCTCAGCATCGGATGGGAGCTCTCTTCGGCTACAAATGCGTGCGTCTTCCTGTCTACTTCGATCCAGCTGCACCCCGGTTTCTTCCTCACCCCTCTATCCCTCATGACCTTCTTCACGGACTGGAAGTCCTCCCACTGTCCGGCGCTAGCGTGCATATTAGCCAGCATGACGTACGGAACAGCACTTGAAGGATCCAACTCGAGGAACTGATTGGCGGCCTTAATGCCTAACTCGACGTTCCCGTGCTTCCTGCAGGCAGCGAGTATGGCTGCCCAGCCGATGGTTCCAGGGTTATACTTCATCGCCCCGATCAACTCTTCCACCCTGCCTAGGTTACCAGCTCGGCCAAACATGTCGATCATGCAGGAATAGTGTTCAGCTTCCGGTTCAAGGCCGAACTTCTCCTGCATCATCCTGAAATACTTCTCGCCCTCTTCGACTTTCCCTGAATGCACGCACGCAGAGAGAACGGAGACGAAGGTTATACTGTTAGGCTTCAAGTAGTCAGTCTCGAGCATCCGATCAAACAGTAGTAGAGCTTCTGCTCCGTCTCCATGCTGCGCGGATGCAGCAATCATGGTATTCAAGGAGACGACGTTATGCTCAGCCATCCTGTCGAATAATGCCCTGGCATCTTTGAGGCTTCCGCATTTCGAATACATTGCAACAAGAGCATTCTCAACAGCGATTCGGTTAGATGGAATATCCGATTTCAGCACCAACGAGTGAGCCTGCTTCCCCTGCGATGGGGACGATGAATTGGCACACGCGCCTATCACACAGACGAAGCTGCAATCATCAGGGCGGTGACCAACGCGTTGCATACTCCTAAAGTACACAACAGCCTGCTCGGGATCCTGCGAATAACCGCATATCATCGTGTTCCAAACAACCAAATCAGGCTCAGGGATTTCATCAAACAGCTTCCTACAATCTGCCATTTTACCCCCACACTTGGAATACAAATCGATCAAACCGCTGCCAACGTGGCGGTTCGAATTGAACCCTGTCTTGATCAGCTGAGCATGAAACTGGAGCCCTCCAACCAAATCCTCAAGACTAGTGAAGGCAGTCAAAACACTAGCAAGAGTATACATGTCGATCCGAATACCCAACCTAACCATTTCTTGGAACACACTCAACGCCTTCGAGCCTCTGCCATGCTGTCCATACGCAACGATCATCGCATTCCACGAGACCTCGTCTTCCATCCCGAGCATCCCATAGAACACCCTCTCAGCATCTTCCAAACACCTGCACTTGCTATAACAAGAGATGAGGGCATTGTTCAAAGAAGAATACGAATCAAACCCGCCCACAACCGCCAAACAATGCAGCTGACCCACCAACAAACCCTCCTCGGAGCAAGCTGTAACGAGGCCCGAAAAAGTGAACCCGTCCATCTCCAACCCCAGCCGCCTCATCGTCGAGAACAGCTCGATTGCGGGTCCCGATTCACCCCGCTCGGCATAGGCGGAAATGAGGGTGTTAAACGAAACGGAGTCTGGTTCAGGAATTTCGTCGAACAGTTGGTGGGCAACCCGGGGCTGGGACTCTTTCGCATAAGCGGCAATGATGGCGTTGTAGGAGAACACATTTGGGGATATAATGGAGTCGAAGGCCTTACGGGCGCCAGAGAGGAGGCCACATTTGGAGTAGAGGAGGACGAAGTGATTGGAGAGGTAGGTGGAAGGAGGAACCAGTGACTGGATGTATAGCGTTTGCAGAGATTTGCCCGTTAATAGGTCTCTCTGGGCAATGCATCGCTTCAAAATGTGTTGATAGTTATGGAGGATCCATTGCAGTGGCTTTTGGTTCATCAATGAATGCTTTCAGCAATCACTCCAATCAGTTGAGATCAAAATTTCAGTTTACGAGTGATATTGGTGCTATGAAAATTCAGAGGAGTCCCCCATAGATCCCCGGAGGCGGTAGAAAATCGGTTTAAATAGCGGTTAAAATGCCTTGCTTGAAGTGGGCTGGGCCTGGATCTGTAGAAAGTAATGGGCCTCATAGAGTGGCTGGGAAGCCCGGGGAGCCCAATATAAATTGTCTCTCTTTTTCCCATTGTGGTTTTATGCGGATATCTGAGTTGAGGAGAGCTATTTTATTTTATTTTTTTATTTTTTGAGACGGAAAGAATTCGACTAATGATGTTATCCAACCCGACGAGGTTAGACTAACTTCAATTGTTGTGTGCAAATGTCTAAATTGTGCATTTTTTTGACATTTTTGAGCTCCATTGGTTGCTTTTGGGGTGTGCAAATGTGCATATTTGAGCATGTAATGTGCAAATTTGAGCACATCACCTCCCCATGTACAAAATTTTTTTCAAAAAGTAAGACAATTTTATTGGTGTTTTTTTTATGATTTTTGTTTTAAATTAATTGTATTTGAATGGTGTGTAAAAAATACACATTTGATCATTGGAGTAAAATACCAAAAAGTAAGGTGCATTTTTACACACCTTGTGCAAATGTATACATTATAGACAAAATCATTGTGGATAGTTCTACGGAGACCAGAGTGTGTATGAATGAAGTGTCTGTAACTTTGTTAGTCATTTTGTTTTCTCAAAGCGAAAATGTGCAAAACACATGCTAATTGATTTGACATCTCCCACGGTTAATTCGATTTCTAAAGGCATTTATTGTTATTGTTTAAATGGTTGATAATGATTTGTGAATCCCCCCCTTCTATTTTCAATTTTTTGTTATGCTTGAACTTTGTGTCTGTACAAGTCCTCCTCTAAGAGCTAGTGCTTCCGCTTTAAGAGGTGTTTGTCTGCCCAAAATTTTGTAACCGGTGTTAATTGGGTTACCATTTCAGTCTCAATTAATATATCCACCGGTGTTGTCCTCTAAATCTTGATTTGAAGTATACGTCGTTTATATTGCTAGTAAGGATTAAGGCGGTTTGAGGTTATATTGGAGTATTTGCAGTTTAATTTTGGAGCCCAAGGAGATCTCGGCTGATTTAGAATTTACTAGTGCAGTACCCGTGCGTAACGCACGTGATTTGAAAAGTATATTATATTTTATAGAAGATATTAACATAATTTATTTACATTATATATTAGATGTATTATACTATTATGATAATATGAAAACGATATAACAAAAAAAAAATTGGATTAAAAAAAACAAATGCTTATATTATATCAATACATAATATATGTGGCAAAACGTCAATGTCTCACCTTCTTAGCTAGAAGGGCCGGGTTTGAGATTTGAAATGTCTGAGGCATGATATATATACAAATGTGGCCCTCTACTATTATTTATTGTTGTGTTAATGGATTGGAAGGTTTTAACCACTCCGGAATGGTTCAACCGAAAAGGACTTACGGGTAGTACCCAAAGGTCCCGGGTTCGAACCCCGGATGGCCACTCTTTATTTACCAAATTCAAGGATTGGAAGGTAAGACCAAATAATTTGATAGTTCGACTACATATTACACAAACTCTAGGTGAATGGAGTTTTAAGAACTTTAGGGTGGAGAGCACATAAAAATGAGAGAAGAAATATTCTTGTAATAAACTTAAAAGTAAAAAAAAATGCTTCATCCGTCTCAAACTATAGGTCGCCCGCCCGTCTTAAAAGTAAAGAAATATTCTTAAGAACTTCAGGCTCCTGGGCTGGATTATTCTTGGCATGCTAGTGATTATACTGCCTCTGGTCGCCCGCCCGTAGGACATCAAGCCTCTACATGTTGTTGTTTCCCTCTTTTTGTTAAGATGTCCAACTGTTGTATTAACGAAACTGTGGATTTGGGCCCCCATTTTGTGCATTTCGAGGCCTCGGATGTAGGAACGATGTTTGTGCAACCTCGGCATGATTACCCCTTTTTGTAAGCCGAGTGTTGTTGCACCCTTTTGCAATGGTGCATTTACCCAACTGTTGTACCTAAACCAGTTTCTGTAAGTTAACGCAGCGTACGTTATATTCCTCCACTACACTTGCAACTGTTATACTTTCATCGTTTTCTTTTGATCATGTCGTAGACAACATCAGTGAACAATTTCCGCCTCTATCGGAGGACCGACGGCCGGCTAAGGTGACCGGAAAGGGGCGAGGTCTTTGGTCCCATTACACTCGAGCAGGAGAAGGGTGCGCAGGAGAATCCCTCGCACTAGTGTCGGTTGCAAGGGTGGTTGTGTTCATGGCTAAGGACAAGGGGTAGGGGAGGGTATTTTGAAGGGCAATATGGACTTTTCCCTCACATAAACCCCTTACAAATCTTACCCACGCCAAACACCTTTCTAGCTTTTAATGAGATTTTCGTTCCCTAAAAAACATAATCTTTGAAATCTCCATAATCTATAAAAAAAACCCATAACCTACAAAATCTACATAATCTAGACAAAATCTACTTTTTACAATCTATTGCCAAACACAGCCTTAGTGGATATTCAAGCTTTCATTTGGTTTGGGTGAGCCAGTCTGATGGCTTCTCGTCGGGCTTACCGATTTAAATCCTTTGCAGGCTAGTTCTCGAGCCCGTGGGGGATTAGTCGACAACCTCGGAACCCCCACGATACAAAAGAAAAGAGTTAAAGCTTCACATATACCCTCTTCTTTTTTAGTGTGATTTAATTACCCAAATCTAAATGGTGTCAAAATTTATAAAAAATTGATTAGTAATTAGAAACAATTCGAAAGAAAACAATAACATGCATATTAAAGAACCAAGATTAAACCTCTAAAATAATTTTTTTTAAAAATATGGAAGAAAAAAGAGTTGAAAAGTGATAAAATAACTTCAAGTCACGAAGGAGATTCAAGAAGGACATTTTTAAAGATTCACCTATACATGATTCATTTTAATATTTGATTTATTTGACTTTAATTAAAAAATAAAATAAAAAGTAAACTATGTCTTTAGTGTATACTAAATTTTTGTTAAAGATACAAATGTAAAATTTCTTTATATGCAATTTATTAATAAGGATCTTAATATATATTCCAAATATGTTTAGATTTAAATGATATTTTAACAACATTAATTAAGGGTCGGTATAATGGATGGGCATGAGCATAATTAGAAATTGAAGTTAGGAATTAATTAAATTAGATTAGATATATTAAAATTAAGTAAATAATTAACACTAAAGTATGATTGGTTATATTAAAAACATAGAAAATAGTTTTTTTTTTAAAAATATTTTCTAATCAAAACTCATAAAAGTTGGTGAAAAATGGAATAAGATAAATAACAACTATTTTATTTATTAGGCAAGTTATTAAGAATTAACTTAAAATCCTTTTTTCAATATTTAATTAGGTATCATCCAAAAGATTTCTTTTGTTTAAGTTTATTCTTACCATTTACATTCAAATTTTATCTTGACATGAATGATTTGATTTGTTTCTTTTTTTAAAAAATTGGTTAATAAGATTTAATCGTGATTTGTTTTGTTTGGAGTATAAAGATTTAGAAATTAGATAGATAGATAGATGATTGATTAATGAGAATCAGTTTATGCTAGATAGTTGGAATACTTCATTCCAGATGGATGGACCTTAATTTATATAAGTAATTTTTTTTAAAAAAAATTTGGATTAGTTAGATAATTTGAAATATTAGCCAAATTATTTGTATCTAAGTTCAATCACTATTTAATTTGTACGGTAATTTGGATGGGCATGAGTGTAATTAAAATTTTAAGTTAGGAATTAATTAAATTAGATTAGATAAATTAAAATTAAGTAATGAATTAACACTAAATTATGATTGGTTAGTTAATCTATTTTTAAGGTGAGATTGTCAAGTGGCCCGTTCAATATCTGTTTTAGTTGGTAGATAGATAGATAGATACCGTATAACTTAAGAATTATAATTAATTTAGATTTATTATCAAATAAAAGAAACTATAAATTGGATAAGTAAAAGAAAATGTTCAATTAATTAGCAAACACGATTCATTTATTTTTGATAATAAAAGTGGCCTAATCAAATTAAAAATGGTTCATACAAAAATTAAAAACGGGCCAACTTAAAATCAAATATTTTGGTTGATTAATTAAACAATTTAATTAGTAAAAATCAATTAAATAGAAAGGTGTGGCCATGATTGATGAAAATCTTCCACATAAGCCTATTTTTAAGGATTGAGTGACACTTGGTGTAACGGCCCGGGATTATGATTCCCGGGTTACGTTTCGAGGGATGAAACCCCTCGTTAGGATCTTGCGCCCCGAGTATAGGTTGAAGGTTTGAAATTTTTATCCTAACAGTTTAAAGTGGGATTTCATACCCAAAACTCGAAGGGATCGTTGGAATCCCCGGGGAAGTCCCCTGTACCTGTCGTAAGTCTAAGCGTGGAAAACCAAAGGTTACACAAATAGCGGAAGTAAAGCATAATACAAAGGGGGTGCCACGGCAGAGCCGGGTCAAAATACGGTCAACCGTTCAAATTCGAGCCGTAATTAAATTGGTGAAGTTGGAATCTCAACTCTCTCTTTCCGCCATGTTAGACCCAGCAGTCATGGACTCAAATCAGCATCAACAGTAGTAAGCATAACGGATACCTAAAAAATTTGATATGGGGCGGGATCAGATCGATGCCCACTTTAGCTCTGCATCCCAACCCTAAGCACACATATACGCTATTCCTAATAAAGATGTTTCTAGATGCATGGCGGAATATTAACACACTAACATGCTCCTAAGATCAAGTGCGTAATAATAATAAGGCCTTAACACAGAATACCAAGTGGTATATCCCTCTCCTACGTCCACCCCCTTCCGATAGGGCGGAGACTGGCCAGCTCGTGAATGCATTCATTCGTAATCGGGCGGCACGCATGCCCAACCCGCTCCACAATAAAGCCCGCAGGCATCTTATAATATAAGGAAGTTCATGACTCGATTGACTCAGGACGGGACCCGATGAGACTAGGTCGTCCTATAACCCTAGCAATGACTCTAGTTACTTCACAGATAACGGCCGTTCTGTTTACAAAAGCAATGAGTAAACGAATGCTCAATCATGAGTGCAATCCTAGCAGGATACTACATGGCATGCTGATCATGAATGCAAGCACCTAGTATATCATGCACCTAAAGCAGGGAATAGCTCTATTCAATCTGAGTAAGCTCCGAAGAGACTTACCTGGAAGTGCAGAACAGCAAAAGGCAACAACTAGATATACAGAAAGCCAACATTTCACAGATGATCACCTAACACATATATAAGCAATTTAAATAAGTCTACTTCTAATGTTACTTAAAGCATACAATATCACACACAAGTCATCAAATTTATTCATCAAGTTAGGCAAGGGAAATCAAGTCACTTTCCCAAGATTTTCCAAAACTCTTCTAAAATCTCAAGTTATATCAAAATCATTAATTAAACACTTTCCCAAATCATACTTGACCCAAAAATCCATTTACAAGGCGTTACTCTTTAAATCAACTTATTTTATTACTTTATCAAAACAATCCGACAAGATTAGGGTATTTCCAAAATTCCCTCTATTTAATTTTATTAAATCCATTTCCAACCTTTAAAACCTTTTTCAAATCCAAGTCCAAATATGATACTTTAAATCTCAATAATAATATTCTATATTATTTTCCATCTATTTAATATTTATATACTTGAATATATAAACCTCTTAAAACTCATATTATTAACACCTTTTATCAAAATAGGCCCAAAATCCCCTATCTTTTAAAACAAAACAAATCTGGCCCAAGACACATAAGCCCAATCTTTATTTCTTCTGAAGACAAAATCGGCCCAACAAATAAAAGGCCCAACACTTCTAAACCCTAATTTCCCTCAAACCGAACCGGACCCCTCCTTTTTTTTTAAAACAGAAAACCGGACCAAGTTTAAAACAAAAGAAAACCGACCCGCCAGCCACTGTTCATCATCTTGCCCAGCAGCTCGTCGGACTCGAAATCGGAGGAAGGAAGGGGAAAGGAAGAAGCTTCCGGCCGGCGAACCTAACCCCGATAACCCAACCCGGCACCAAGGATCACGAATCGACAAGAAATGAAGAAGAAGAAGAAGCGCTCACCGAGGGGAATTTGATTCGACTCGCCGGAGGTTCGCCGGAGCTCGATTCGGCTTCGTCGGAGACGTAAATGGGGTGAGCTTGGCCTAGGCGGAAGAGGAGGGATTAAAGGTTGAATCTTTATGGCATTTGTGAGCGAAAGGAGGGCGAGAGGAGTCTTACCAAGCTTGTCACGCGAAGACAGTGGAGGAGAGGCTCGGGGAAGGGCGTCGGCGGTCCCCGCGATTCCGAGGAGGCTCCTGGCTCAGATGGGCTGGTCTTCCCGCGGAGGGGGTGCTGGCTACTTCGACTGGCGAGAAGGAGTGGGGGTTGCAGGGCTCGGCCTTGCTGGTTTGCGCGAACAACGAACAGGGAGGAGAGCAGGGGAGGTTCCGGGTGGTGGCTCGCGGAAAAACAGGGCTCGGGTGCGACGAGGAGACCCCTGGTGGTGCTGCTGGTGGTGGTTTTGAAAGAAAGAAGGGTATGAGATGAAGAAGGAGAAATGGGGGAGGAGAAGAGTAGCTGTAACGGGGCTTGGCTCTCGGTAAAACCCAGGGGAAAGAGAAGTTGGTAGGCTTTGCTTTTGGTCAAATTTGCAGGGGGTTTGTTTGTTTGTCAAAACAATTGAAATAAAAAAGAGGAGGGGAAAGATAGATAAGATTTTACCCAAAGGAGGAGGAGATGAGTTGGATAGGAAAATTGATCAAACATGGGATCAATTGTAGACATTTGGGTAAGAATTGGTGATACGAGACGGAAAGAATTTTCCAATCCCGACGAGAAAGACGGATTCAATCGTTAAAGTTAAAAATTGGGCCGGAATTCGCTCTAAGAATTCCAAGTTAGATTTATTAAATTATTAAATTTATGACGAGTTTTATTTAAAATATCCAAATTAAATTCATTTTATTTTATTTATTTTTAAATTATTATTTAAAAAAATCCGGGCCTTTACATCATCCACCTCTAAAAATAAGTCTCGCCCCCGAGACTAAAATCACTTCAAAGCAAGAGGATGAAGTTTTAAAAATGCGAGCCCAAGGACCATGTCCAAGGATCTTGTAATCATCTCAGTTGCGTCTTCCGGGATTCTCACAACATCCTAGTCACGATCGTGACATCTCCAATTGGCCTTGACAAGTATGCAATAAGCGCCCCTATCACATCCTCGCTTCGACTTCTCGGAAGTACCACAACCCTAAAAGTTCCACAATACCATCACTAAGTCTTAGCAAGCACCTACAAGCGCCCTCATCAAATGCTTGTATCCACTTCGTGACGTATCATAGAGTTGCCCGGGTTTGAAAAGTTTCAAAGGGGATTTCGAAATTGAAAAAGGATGGGCCTCAAATCGTTGAAATTCTCGATCGTGTTCGGTCTTCCCAAATCCAAGTTAGTTAAGAAAATTCAGAACTCAAGAGGTGGAATCATCCACCTCTAAAGGCTAATCCCATATTATCTTCCTAGGTTCCAATCTCAAAAGCAATTCCAATCTACGAATCTCTCACCATTATCAGAATCAACATAACCAAGACATGTCACCTCATAAACAACTAACCACCATAAAGATTGGCCACGCCAAAACCATAACATGAATAGCCATTAACAACATTGTCGCACACCAATAATTTGAAACGTCACACTCAACATTAGAATTTCATGTTCTAGGTGTCAACAAATAAGAATGCATCAAGCAGAAATGTCATTTTGGAAAGGGCAACACACAAACACATCAAGTCTCAACCTTAGTAGATCACATCAGCATGGTTTTCTACTTACCACTACCAACACAGCAGAATCTTGTCATAATTGGGGTGTCAGTCTAATAGAAAGACAACAAGTCAACACAACAAAATCCATTTCAACAAGATTCAGCAAGCCAAGATATTCGCCATTTTCATAGCCAAGAATCTAGATGAAAATCAAATTTTTTTTTGAAATATCAATGCATATAGGTATCACTACAATCACGTACATTTCAGCAATTTATGTTCAAGTGTCAACATAGAATCGGTCACGCCCTCATGGTTTAGCAATAGCAAAGTCTAGCAACATAGCAGAACAAGGTATTATTGTCACATCAACATTTACCTTAACAGGATATCACATATCCTTATATCAGGATAACATGCATCTTATATTATGGACCCTACTCTCTACTATCACTTAATTCCCAACTATTTCATATCGGCATATAACATGATTTCACACTAGGTTTACACATTATTATCTCTCATTGCCTCAAACAGTTACATGTCATAAATCCTAATACCATCATGCTTAGCAAGTATTGCAGAATATCAAGTATCGACATATCAAACAAGTTATCACATTACATCATGCTATTAATAATTTGAGCAAAGGTAATATCAGGCCAGAATCACAATAACATATTGTCACATATTAACGGGGCACATAATATCATGATTACTAAACACAAGGTCAGGATCTCAGCAGGTATAGTTCACGTTCCACAAGTAAAAGAAACAAGCAAGGCTTACCAACACAGAACACCAATCATATCACAAGGTCAGTCACATAGGAACACCAAAACACTAAAATTCATCGTCATAAGTAGAAGTTAACCAGGTAACATCCAATACCAGTTCATCATTCAAAGAATGAATATGTTAGTTCTGGGACCTGGGGTTATGGGTCCACCGCGCTTCCGCTGCGCCGCTCCAGTGCTATAGGGCTAAACAGTCTCTTTTCTACTCCATCGTTCGTCAAAGTATTGCAAGCAAATTTTTAGTTAGCGGAGATAGGGGAGAGACAAGGAGGACAACCCGGACTCCACGTAGGACCAAACGCAGACCGACTGATGATGACACGACGAAAAGCAAGATCCCAACCCAAGAAGAAGTAAGGTGCCCTTATGGAACTCCACGAGGTTACAAGTGCAGGAAGCAACAAAACACATACCAATCATGGAGTAAACTAGTTGCATCACTGGACACTAACATGTACCTACCTTAATGTAAGATGTTAACAAATAGGGGCAACCAAAAAAAAAAAAAACATGATCGAGTTATGCATGGGGCATAAGGGACTAGCTATCAACTTTTCATTTCATATATCAGACAAGCTTGATATGTATAAGAAACATGTATATACGAATGCAATAATAGATGGGTGTGGCACATAGCTTATACAAAATCTAGTAAACATTACAGGGCATTACAGTTAGGGTAAATTGTTCATGACAGGTACACATAAGCATGTCATACTAAATGAGGGATCATATGCAGGCCTATCGAGATACTTCATATCAATCGGACTAATGCCATGATAGGATCATATAAAGTCGTATGGAACCCATGTCATGAAACAACAACGTTCTTATGATAGGATAAATGCGAGATGTCAGCATATAATGAGCTATGGTTGGAAAGCAGCCCTCCATGATACTAGTAATATATTGTCAAGGATTGAGCGCAATCAAGGATAATCGTTGAAGAATAATTTAACACCAAAATCACATTTCACGTATATATGCATCTACCATGTCGTAGGATATAACACGCAACTAGATACTCAATTCCTAATTAACACATATCCCACCAAAATATGAATTTATATCCAATTAATCATCGAAAGGGCATTATGTGATAGGGGCAACAATTCAGATGAGAACACTCATAAGCATGCCACTAATCATACTTAGCATGAGACAACTCTGTGGAGGCATAGCATTCTAGCTAGACTAACAACATCTAACATGCTTGGACAATCATAAGATAATGTAGAGAGAGTATAACAAGGCTATCACAACCTATGACAAGAGTGGCTACATGAGATGCAAGTTGAGCATGCGATTGTACAAGTCATATCTCTGCAGGCATAGATTTTACAAGGTACTACATGACAGTCACATATGTATATGAATAAGATGCATCGAGCAACTCCAATTAATAGTGGGACGATTCATAGAAGTTTAAGCAAGACTACTATTGCACCCAATCGTTAGCACATATAAATGAATATAAGCAGTTTTGATGAAGGAGTTATGCACATATCATAGTGCGAAACAAGAGAATGCTCCTAAGGTATCATGTTTCAAAGGGACGGTAAGCTGCATAATGTATGCAAAGATAATCACCTAATACTTAACATGCGTTGAAAATAGGCACTAAATCTATAACTGGGTTTATCAATTCCTAAACAGTTAAAGGATCGCATATCAGAGATGTTGGGAAGAATACAAGACCTTGCGGAGTCTATCCTACGTGAGAACAGGTCATAAAGCATACAAAGCATGAATACACACAAGCCATAATTCATGGGTCCTATAAGATATAGTTTAACATGATAAGAGGTGCAGCTATGCATCATAGACTACATGTTCATTTAAGAACTAGCACGAATGCATTTAAAGAGTCAACCAATCGTAACGCGACCACATGATGACAAGGGGGAAATATGACGGAAACGACAACATGAACTTAAGGTAGTACGACCTCACATGAAAATAAACGTGCAAGTACACAGGTACAAATTGACAGCATACAACCAGGGCATGTATTTAGGATATATCAAGTCACATCGTGATCCTACATGCTGCTAGCGGTACACGATAAGACATGGGTATCTCTACAGAGTGAACAAGAGAACATCACAGACGATATATCATAATCATTCTAGGAATTAATGAACCATCATAGGAGTACATGGAATGGTACAGTACTATCACATCATGGAACAATCATGTTCACGTAATGAAGCAAGCATGACAAATTACCACTCATCGAGTCATATTGGAATTCATAAGCCCTATAGGATACTACCGACACATATCGAACATGAATACAATCAAAATAATGCGATTAGATTCATCCTAACATTCAGGTGTCATGTGTGTGCAAAATCATAATCTAACGTGGTGTGTGATCATGCGAGGTGTCAAGCCATATGTTCATGCAAATACGAGAAGATGTCATATAGTAATAGAGGAATACCACCGAGTGAGATCATGTAAGAATGTTAGGACCTACCATTGCGGAAAACACGTCGGTCATCAAATTTAACATCGTCTAGCCAGGATAAGTAAGGCATGTTATGGTAATAGGAAGAGGGAAGAACCACTATCAGGAACCTAGCTCGAGAGAGAATCAGCAATAATGCAAGCAAGATATAATTCACATGAGTCACAACCAAGGATCCTACATGATACTAAAGGCTCTACTTAACATACGATACATGCATTCAACTAATCATGGCGACACGTAAGAAATCAATTCAATCACATTCCAACAACATAGAAACATGAGGAAGGTTTTACGATGTATACCACGAGTTTAAGTAATGGCAATATGACTAGAATACGAGGGCATGAGCTCAAACCAACACACACTAGGATAAAACATGCATTTCTCAAGCCTCAATTATACCACATATTCTCCATCCAACACAAGTAATTACACACCAACACAAATTGCAAAACAATCAACGTTAATTAATCTGACGAATACAAAACAGATGGGCATACTATAGACTCTTGTTACAAAAGGATAACAAGCATTGACATGTCATCACCCAACATGCTAAGACGATCATCTATCAGCATTCATACAAAGAGGAGTTGATCACACTATCATGAACCTAATTCAGGAGGAGATGACGATCAGGTAGGTTCATATCATGTGGTTCATGCTTCCAATCAATCATACGATCAATAGGCCAAGTGAACATTCTATAACAACATACAGTCATGATAGAAGACAAGACATAACACGAGACTTGAGCAATGTAACTAACCACAACATGAGCTTAACAATAAAATCATGACAGAAAGCAAGGCACAACATAAGTAGCTTCTTACTAACGATCAATTGCAAAGTACATGCGGGAGATTACAAAATCATGTCAGGCAATTCAGAGAGTGTCACCATTACAACCGGACAGAGATCCCTAAGGGCAACTATTGACCTTCCCCAACTGACTCATCACCCCTCTTTCCCGTGGGACTTTGGTACGACTCTTTGTGGTAAGAAAACACTGATTGATCATCATAAGAATCAAGAAAGACAGCCCCAGAAAAACCTTACTTTCTAACTCAGAGTGACGTCAAGAACCATCTTCCAACACTCAAACGACCCTCATGTCCATACCTAATTCCCGACACCACGTGTTTACCAACCCGATTTTCGTGAGAGACATTTACATCCAAAAGAAGGAATCGATAGAATTGTCAAGGGGTTAACATAGTGGTAGGGGTTGTTCCACACAAACTGGGCTTGACCATATAGAATTAAACGTACTCCCGCTATCTCGTTTGCACAGGTAAGTCAATACACATTTCATAGTTAGGGCATCCAAATAAGATCTCTAGCATAGCAAGTACTCAGCATAGAATCAGTTGATACACTCATAATGATCTCCTTGGAGTCTCCCAACCCATCTGTAAAGAAGAAGCTGATATTTTTCCTACCCATTCTCAACTACATCCAAAAAGGATGGTCTAACGTCTTTTTACCCCTTCGTTTCCCTTTGTTTGATTACCAGATTTATTAAGTCAAGTTCATATTTAGTCCATTGAGTTAGCCATATTAAATACATTTTGCCCTTTCTAAAACATTTTGAAAAATCATTTGAAAATTGTGGGCCACTTTCAAAACCACTTCAACCTATCATACTCGGTTTGCATAACCTGGCTCTGATACCATCTTTGTAACGGCCCGGGATTATAATTCCCGGGTTACGTTTCGAGGGATGAAACCCCTCGTTAGGATCTTGCGCCCCGAGTACAGGTTGAAGGTTTGAAATTTTTATCCTAACAGTTTAAAGTGGGATTTCATACCCAAAACTCGAAGGGATCGTTGGAATCCCCGGGGAAGTCCCCTGTACCTGTCGTAAGTCTAAGCGTGGAAAACTAAAGGTTACACAAATAGCGGAAGTAAAGCATAATACAAAGGGGGTGCCACGGCAGAGCCGGGTCAAAATATGGTCAACCGTTCAAATTCGAGCCGTAATTAAATTGGTGAAGTTGGAATCTCAACTCTCTCTTTCCGCCATGTTAGACCCAGCAGTCATGGACTCAAATCAGCATCAACAGTAGTAAGCATAACGGATACCTAAAAAATTTGATATGGGGCGGGATCAGATCGATGCCCACTTTAGCTCTGCATCCCAACCCTAAGCACACATATACGCTATTCCTAATAAAGATGCTTCTAGATGCATGGCGGAATATTAACACACTAACATGCTCCTAAGATCAAGTGCGTAATAATAATAAGGTCTTAACACAGAATACCAAGTGGTATATCCCTCTCCTACCTCCACCCCCTTCCGATAGGGCGGAGACTGGCCAGCTCGTGAATGCATTCATTCATAATCGGGCGGCACGCATGCCCAACCTGCTCCACAATAAAGCCCGCAGGCATCTTATAATATAAGGAAGTTCATGACTCGATTGACTCAGGACGGGACCCGATGAGACTAGGTCGTCCTATAACCCTAGCAACGACTCTAGTTACTTCACAGATAACGGCCGTTCTGTTTACAAAAGCAATGAGTAAACGAATGCTCAATCATGAGTGCAATCCTAGCAGGATACTACATGGCATGCTGATCATGAATGCAAGCACCTAGTATATCATGCACCTAAAGCAGGGAATAGCTCTATTCAATCTGAGTAAGCTCCGAAGAGACTTACCTGGAAGTGCAGAACAGCAAAAGGCAACAACTAGATATACAGAAAGCCAACATTTCACAGATGATCACCTAACACATATATAAGCAATTTAAATAAGTCTACTTCTAATGTTACTTAAAGCATACAATATCACACACAAGTCATCAAATTTATTCATCAAGTTAGGCAAGGGAAATCAAGTCACTTTCCCAAGATTTTCCAAAACTCTTCTAAAATCTCAAGTTATATCAAAATCATTAATTAAACACTTTCCCAAATCATACTTGACCCAAAAATCCATTTACAAGGCGTTACTCTTTAAATCAACTTATTTTATTACTTTATCAAAACAATCCGACAAGATTAGGGTATTTCCAAAATTCCCTCTATTTAATTTTATTAAATCCATTTCCAACCTTTAAAACCTTTTTCAAATCCAAGTCCAAATATGATACTTTAAATCTCAATAATAATATTCTATATTATTTTCCATCTATTTAATATTTATATACTTGAATATATAAACCTCTTAAAACTCATATTATTAACACCTTTTTATCAAAATAGGCCCAAAATCCCCTATCTTTTAAAACAAAACAAATCTGGCCCAAGACACATAAGCCCAATCTTTATTTCTTCTGAAGACAAAATCGGCCCAACAAATAAAAGGCCCAACACTTCTAAACCCTAATTTCCCTCAAACCGAACCGGACCCCTCCTTTTTTTTAAAACAGAAAACCGGACCAAGTTTAAAACAAAAGAAAACTGACCCGCCAGCCACTGTTCATCATCTTGCCCAGCAGCTCGTCGGACTCGAAATCGGAGGAAGGAAGGGGAAAGGAAGAAGCTTCCGGCCGGCGAACCTAACCCCGATAACCCAACCCGGCACCAAGGATCACGAATCGACAAGAAATGAAGAAGAAGAAGCGCTCACCGAGGGGAATTTGATTCGACTCGCCGGAGGTTCGCCGGAGCTCGATTCGGCTTCGTCGGAGACGTAAATGGGGTGAGCTTGGCCTAGGCGGAAGAGGAGGGATTAAAGGTTGAATCTTTATGGCATTTGTGAGCGAAAGGAGGGCGAGAGGAGTCTTACCAAGCTTGTCACGCGAAGACAGTGGAGGAGAGGCTCGGGGAAGGGCGTCGGCGGTCCCAGCGATTCCGAGGAGGCTCCTGGCTCAGATGGGCTGGTCTTCCCGCGGAGGGGGTGCTGGCTGCTTCGACTGGCGAGAAGGAGTGGGGGTTGCAGGGCTCGGCCTTGCTGGTTTGCGCGAACAACGAACAGGGAGGAGAGCAGGGGAGGTTCCGGGTGGTGGCTCGCGGAAAA
This sequence comes from Persicaria tinctoria, assembly GCA_037127255.1. Taxonomy (NCBI): domain Eukaryota; kingdom Viridiplantae; phylum Streptophyta; class Magnoliopsida; order Caryophyllales; family Polygonaceae; genus Persicaria; species Persicaria tinctoria. The sequence continues at coordinate 4,436,774 of JBANSL010000019.1, read as the reverse complement.
ACAGGGCTCGGGTGCGACGAGGAGACCCCTGGTGGTGCTGCTGGTGGTGGTTTTGAAAGAAAGAAGGGTATGAGATGAAGAAGGAGAAATGGGGGAGGAGAAGAGTAGCTGTAACGGGGCTTGGCTCTCGGTAAAACCCAGGGGAAAGAGAAGTTGGTAGGCTTTGCTTTTGGTCAAATTTGCAGGGGGTTGTTTGTTTGCCAAAACAATTGAAATAAAAAAGAGGAGGGGAAGCATAGATAAGATTTTATCCAAAGGAGGAGGAGATGAGTTGGATAGGAAAATTGATCAAACATGGGATCAATTGTAGAGATTTGGGTAAGAATTGGTGATATGAGACGGAAAGAATTTTCCAATCCCGATGAGAAAGACGGATTCAATCGTTAAAGTTAAAAATTGGGCCGGAATTCGCTCTAAGAATTTCAAGTTAGATTTATTAAATTATTAAATTTATGACGAGTTTTATTTAAAATATCCAAATTAAATTCATTTTATTTTTTTATTTTTAAATTATTATTTTAAAAAATCCGGGCCTTTACACGTGGTATCTTTTACACGGAGTACTAGTGTAATACCCGTGCCTTGAAGGCACGGGAGTTTGATCCATTTTAATTTAAACATTATTTTATATATTTATATAATACTATATTAATACATATACGTGTTTACAACAAAAATATGTATAAAGTATTTTTTTTAATTTATAAATTAGTTGGAAAGAGATACGATACAAATTTTGAAAATGATTTAATAAGGTAAAGTAGTAATAATACTCAAACACACCACCTAATATAATTTGAAATAAATATATAATTATTATCATTAGCATAGATCTAAAAAGTAAAATATAAGCTCCCGTACAAATATTAAAAAATCATAAGCACATGATTGTGTGAATAATTTTGAAGTTATGTAGATGTACATAACTTATTTATTATTTTCATGAGAAAGATGGTTAGAAAGAGAGAGAAATAAATAGTGAAAATAAAGGTAAGATGGTAAAAAAAAGATCCTTAAAGGTAGAAAAGTGATCTAAGAAGCCTCATCCAAGATGTAAAATAAGCATTACTAAATAATGCTTGTGAGTCTTAAAATATTATTTATTTTCAATAGTCATTTAAGATGTCTAAAATAATTAAATTAAAAAAAAATACTTTTTTGGCTCTAATTGATTTTTATAATTAATTTTTAAAATCTAATATTTACAAATTGATTATTACATGTTTGTTGTATGTAGACATTGTGGGGAATACTGCAATCTGTTAAATATGATAAATCAACAATTTCATTATCCAAGAATAAAATCAGCCAAGACTTGACGAATGTTCAATGTACGTAGACGATTAAAATCGATCACAAATTGACATACAACATATCAAATTAAATAATATTTTAGTATAAAAATAGGAAACAAATTTGTTTAAAATAAGAAACAGATATTTTAAAATTTCAGCAATAATATTGACCAATAAGAAAATACCATTTGAATAAAAAATTCAAGTTTAATTGTGAGCGTGACACATCAACAAAATGATAGTAGAATTAATATTATAAATAGATTACCTATTATCGAAATTAATTTATAAAAAAATTGAAAAAAAAAATATTTTATATAATTTTTACCAACCTAACAAAGCATGAAGGAATATTAAACAACATATTTAGCTAAACGAATAGAGAGAGTAGTAAATTTTAACATGATTGGGATAAATGTGATATAATAAACATATATTTAAATGAATTCAATCCGTTAAGATAATGAATGCAGGCAATCCGAGTACATCTTTGATTAATTTATTTCAAAATGAAATACTTGCATGGTTGGTGAGAAAATATGAACATATGTGAAAGTTAATTTATACTCCGTAGCATTTTATAAACTAACAATTGGATATGAGTCTATGTAGAGTATAAATTTCCAAAAATAAAATATACCAAGATTCAAATTTAAGTTCAATGTATGTAGACGAATTAGGAGAATATTGCAATCGGAAAAAAAAATGGAAACATGTTTCAATATTTACCGCAATATAACCGAAAATTATAAAAAAAGGGAATGGATTCAAATCATATTTAAAATAGGTAAAAAATATTTTAAAGTTTCCATAATAATATTGACCAATAAGAAAATCTCATTTGAATAAAAAAAACCAACTTTAATTGTGGGCGTGACATGTCAGCAAAATGCTAGCAGAATTAGTAATATACTAGCATAGTACCCGTGCATAACGCACGGGATTTGTAAAGCATATTATATTTTGTAGAAGATATTATCATAATTTATATATAATAAATGATATATATTATTTTGAAAATATATAGCCAAATACTATTAAATCCAAACATCCAAATGATAAATATACTAAACAGGTGTTGTTCACTCTGTTCACATGTTTGATCGATAATTAAAACGGTGATATATATATTATAATATTATAAAAACTCTATAGCGCGCAAAATACTATTAAATCCAAACATCCAAATGATAAATATACTAAATTGGTTTCCGCTCACTCGATTCACATATTCGATCGATAATTAAAAGGTTACTATATAGATCTAGACAATTTCATTAATCCACAAGGTTGGAGAATTCAAGGCGTCGTTGCACAGGTTTGATGTTAGAGGTATCGTCGGGTTTAAGAAACCTATAAAATAAATATAGTTCATATTAGTATAGGTATATTAAGTAATAATATATATAACAAATAAGTGAAATAAGAAATTACCTTCTTCGATATGCGTACTTTCGAAAAAATTCGGATTTATATATAACTTTGTCACATCGGCTAAAGTTGATAATATTATCTCACCTACACACAACTAAAGGTAAAAATATAAAAGTAAAGAATCCATGTTCATGAGGTAAAATAAAAGAAATTATAATTATTGACAATATTGAGAAATAAGGTCAATATGATTTGAAACTTACTTGCAACGTCTTTTACAATAAGAAATTGAAATATGACAACGACTTGTCTTTTCAACTTCGAATCGATGGTATGTAGTTGTTCAAATAATTCCGGACCAACTGAGCACTTCAGTATATGATTCATGTGAAATAATTCAATATCAAATGTGATAAAGTAAATACCTTATATATAACAAAATATACAAATCAGTGCATATAAAAATGAACTTGTCTAACATTCTTCTAGATAAGATCAAATCTACCATCGATGGTTGGAGATATTTGATGTACTTCTCCCATGACATCTATCACAAAGTATAAGATAGAAGAATTAGTGTATATAAATATTTGCTTATTAAAAGAATATATTATAACATATTTATCACCCAGTTGTGATGTATCTTAGGAGTATCGAGTATACGTTCAAATTCAATGTTATTGAATTTCGCGATAACAATCAGGGTTATAAATAACCTAGTAGGATGACATCTTGTTGCTGTTTATAAATTCAACTAATATAAATCTGTAAATAATATTGAATAATGATTTTGTTTTTAACCAAATCTTTAATAAATTTGAAATTCCCACAGAATTAGTGACTGCAAGATCGAAGGTGAGGATCGATAAAAAAAAAATGGAAGGTGAGGCGGAGAACTAGGGACTTGAAGGTGGAGAACTGTAAATCCAAAATTACCACAAAATTATTATTAAATGAAAGAGGAAGGCGAGGTACAGAGAAATTACCACAAAATTAGTGAATGAAAGAGGAAGTTGAGGTGGAGAGGGACTTGAAGGTGGAAAACTGGGAGACTCTTTACAAAGATTGGAAATTATGAATGTTAAATGTAAAGTAGGGCTGAAAGAGTAAAGCATAAATCAGATAGGTCGAGTATGAATGAATAAAGATGGAGAATGTGAGGGATCAAAACTGGCAGGACGTGGGATGAAAAAATGTGAGTCACATGTTAACTTTCATTTTTAATTTACAGAGGATTATTTAAGATTTCCTATATATATTTTTTGAATAAAAATTGGTTCTTAGTGTTATATGCATTATTGTTATAGAAAATCGCTCAAAGATATATTTATTTGAAATTAAACAAATATTTTATACAAAAAAAAGTATAAAGGAAGAGATCGAACTCATTAATAGAAATAAAACTCTTGCTAGAAAAACAATGATGTGTGAAAATACATCTTCAAAAAATTTGTCACAATTATTTCATACAAAATCTAGTACAGAAGTGAGAAAGAAAATAAAGGCATCAATTCAAGGAACCATAAGCATATTTCTAAGCAAAAAAAACAATGATGTGTGAAAATACATCATCAACAAATTCGTCACAATTATTTCATGCAAAATCTAGTACAGAATTGAGAAAGAAAAATAAAGGCATCAATTCAAAGAACCATAAACTAAATTGCAATGTAGAAGCGAGAAAGAAAACTAAAGCCAACAAATTCGTCACAGTTATTTATTATTAGTGAGATTATTTTAATGAAAATTATTATATTGATTTGTTTTGATTAAATATGTTGACAACAACAACCACAATAATTATAAAATAATAATAATAATAATAATAATAATAATAATAATAATAATAATAATAATAATTACACAACCTTTATCTTTTAATGTAACAATAATAAACGGTAAAAAAATTATAAATAAAAGATGATAAAGGTTTTTACAAATTTGTATTTAGGAAGGAACTAACAACTTTTCAAATTCAAATTATTCAAATTCAAATAAATATTCTGGGTAAATAATTAATTAATTTAATTAGTAAAAATTAATTTATTACTCCCTATTGAGGTGGGATCATGAATAATGTGAAGTTGCCACATAAGCCTATTTCTTAGCAAAAGTCGCCAAGTTGTATCTTTAACATTTGTTTTAGTATTATATTAGATATTAGATATATTGCAATCGAAAAAAAAAATGGAAACATGTCTCAATATTTACGACAATATAACCGAAAATAAAAAAAAAGGAATGGATTCAAATCATATTTAAAATAGGAAACAAATATTTTAAAGTTTTCATAATAATATTGACCAATAAGAAAAGCTCATTTGAATAAAAAATTCAACTTTAATTGTGAGCGTGACACGTCAATAAAATGCTAGCAGAATTAGTAATATTAATAGATTAGATATTAGATGTTAGGGGAGACTGGGAGAGCATAGTCCATAGGAAAGAATGTTTGAAGTACCTAGGTTCAGTTATACAAAGCAATAGTGGAATTGACAGAGAAATTGAGTATCGTATTATGAGCGGATACATATGAATTCTCAATCTCATGCTCGTTGTGATTGGAAACCGAGTCTAATTTAGAGGTCTTATGAGCGGACACATATGAATTCCCAATCTCATGCTCGTTGTGAGTGGAAACCGAGTCTAATTTAGAGGTCTCGATTTTGAATATTCGTAAACAGAATACCTTTAAAACTAATTGTAAGATGTTATTATTTCACCCCATCCAACATGAGCATCGTAGTGAATTATCACTAATTTGGATTGAACGATATGAAATAAATCTCGAGAGTATAGATGAAAATTTAACTAAATGAACAGAAAAGTCCCCACCCATGCAACTTAAAAGTCTATGGGTGTGTATGGTTGAACATAAACAAGTTAAAAAGTGTGAAATTATTAGCTGTTAAAAAAATAAACAGGCTTAAACGGTGTATGAGAACAACAAATAAGCTTTAGTCAGTTAAAAAAAGGGTTTATAAATAAGCTGCAGATTGAAGCTTATTTTGAGGTTTATATTCCATAATTACTATTTTACCCCTTCTCTTTTATCTTATTTGATTTGAAAGTACCACAATACCCCTAATAAAAACCAAATAAACTCCACTTTTTACAAATAAACTGTTTTTCGCCCCATACGGAGTTTATATTTTTTCATAAATTTTTAACTACTTTTACCAACAGTTTATAAATTTTTACCCTGTTTATAATTTTAGTCAGTTTATTAACCCCGTCCCATACGAACCCTATATAAAAGACTTACGTTTATATAACACTATGGGTAACCAATGGTATTTCATATCCTCAAAGTTTGAATCATTTTGTAAACATGTAGTCATTCGTGAATAAAATAGTTATCCTTTTAAATTCATTATACAATATCCGAACTGATCACTAAAACTCGGGAAAGAATATCACTTTGTGGGTCAGTATCTATTATATCATGCAGTATATAATAGGAAAAAAACCTAACAAGATCTATTCTGTTCTGATTTAAATCATTTCGACATCTGATTAATATGAGATAGTGTTATTTCAGGTGTCATAAACTCATAATTGGGTTAAGCTAAAAAAACATAAAATGTGAAGTTAAATGAGTGTAAAAAAATGAAATTTTATTTATGATTATATTTTGGTTTATTCGATAGGTTTTATTTTGATTCAATGTCATATCGAATTTGAATTGTTTCAGATTTAGCTCAATTTAAATTTTGGATTAAGCTAGTTTTTGGATTATGAATTTCAATCAAAATTCATATTTTTTTTAAACGAGTTCGAGTGAATCAGGTTTCTCTAATTTGTTCGGGTCTTAATTATTAATTATCCACATCCAATCCAAACTTGGAGTAGGAGACAAGGCCCATAGGAACAAATCCAAGCAGCTAACCGAAAAAACTACCGGCGGTTGGTTGGTTTGCACAACATACCATGGTCTAATCTAATTTCTTAATCCCAATTAAATATTTCTAAAATGGGAAACCAATTAAATTTTAATAGTTTTACACCAAACACCACTTCCCTAACCACCTTTTCCCTTTTTCCTCACCTATCATTTTAAAAGGCTAAAAGTTATAATTAGAAAATAAAATTAATAGTGTATAATTAAATAAAATTTTAATTTAATATTTTTAATTAAACTTATAGGAACAAGCTCATAAGAAAATAGTATATAGAGATTTAAAAATAGATATATGTTATATATTAATTTAATATTTTAAATTAAACTAATTAGTTATGTCAAATATGAAAATAATTGTAATTTTTTTTTAAAAAAGTAACTAGTTTAAAAGAAGTTATTAGGGTGGATGTGACATTTAGACCAAAACTTTTGTGTTATAAAAGTTTTTTTTTATCAAAAAAAATTAAATTATTTTTTTACAACTTAATATTTGTTAGTAATAAGAGTTCGTTTGGTTAACAATTGAAAAACCCAGGAAGTGAAAAAACCCAGAAAGTATGATAAATACATGTGTTTGGTTATAATTTTTTTCTTTCAAAATCCCAGGAACTTGAATTCCCAGGAATTTCAATTCCTATGAAATGGGGGAATTTAACTTACCTAGGGTGGACTAGGTAAGTTGAACTTCCACCATTTTGTGTACAAAATCACCACTTCTACCATTTGAAATTCCTATCATTTAAAAACTAACCAAATATCTTTTTTCAATTAACCGGAAGTACAATTGACGGGAATTAAATTCCTGGGAATTGCACTTCCCACGTTCAACCAAACGAGGCCTAAGTATTAGATTATAATTTTTTTTTAATATATTATATAGTTTTTAGCTTCTTAAAATACGTGTTAAAAATTGACATTCTTTTGGATCGGAGAGAGTAATAAAAATCATGGTTTTCCAAATTTAGTGTGTATTGTTTGTAGAGAAGCTTTGCGTTATAATTCCAAGAGCTTCCATTTGGAAACAAGCTTACTCGCCGACCTCATTTGGCTTTCGAGAAGGCGGCAACGTATTCAATATTCATGTGAGTCTTTTCCTATTCGCCCCACAAATGTGAAACTTTAACCATACTATTCCACAAGTACTATTATTGTCAAATTAGACATAAATAGAGTCCAAGTTAGTCACATATCAATCAATTAAGATATGTTTGTCATATCTTGTTTTTATTTATTGTCAAATACATCTAGTAGATAAGTATCGACTGAAAATCCATTAGGATTCATGATCGGAGACTTTTTCAATCACGTCCTCGCAAATGCAATAAAGGTTCATATATATCTTAATAATATGTCTCCACAAGTACGTTAACTAATGTTGTTTTCTCTAGTTGACACTCGAGCATGTTTAATAATTTTTTTAGCAATAACTTAATTTGATATAAATTAATTTTACAAATATTGATACATATATAATGTATTATAGCCTATAGGTGATCATTCACATATGAGAGGGCTTGTGTTCAAGGTTATGGGTACAACAACATCTTGGAACTGGATTCGAATTAACCCTAATTAAGGTATGAATTGAAATGTCACATCCGATTTCTAACAAGGTACGTATATATAACATATGTGACAATGACATGACTTTCTCATAAGAAATCGGATGTAACTTCAAATCTTATGATATCTATAGGGCGGTTATGAGCTACATTGGTCAATCTAGTTGTCGATTGTTTACTAACTTTTGCCCTAGTTTTCCTCTATGTCTTCATGGTCTATATTAATGATTTTATGAGTATTAATTTATTAAGTGATTTAAGGGGTGTCGGTAAGCCCATAGAGTATTTAATTAAACCCTTTTTTTAATTAAGAAGGGGATAATCTAAGGCTATGATCAAATGATAGAATTGACTAAGATTCATTTAGATAGATTTGAACCATTATAAAAATTGATGGTAAAATATTTATCCTTTTTTAAAGGCTCACTCAGTAATCTTTATTATTGTTTTTTTCAAATAAAATCTCGCGGGTAAAGTGTAAATGTATAGTAAATAATGTAAATGTAAATGTATTGTTTGTTTTTCGAAGGTTCATATATCCTTTTTACTGTTGTTTTTTAAGGGCTTAATATTTTTTATTGCTGTTTCGATCTTTTGATCTTGTTTTATTTTGTCAATTGAATTAGATCGGCCAAAATATATGACCGACCCGAAAAATCCGATCCATATGTCCGGTAATTTTACGGATTTGAACCCGTTTGTTTTAGACCCAAGACCCAAAATCGATCCGAGCCCGAATGATCCAAGACTTTTAGGGTCGAGACCTGGTGATTCGTTGGGTCAAAATCGACCCATTGAGTCAGCACAATGTAGACGCCACATAGACACCAGATTGACCACACACATATTCGTCATGCAATTATGTTTGTTAAGGTCACTCATAAGTTAAATAACGTATATATTTTATAATTATATATATATATATTATAATTATATAATATGTTTAGAACACTTATTTGTATAAATATGATTTTTTATGCTTAAAATATTAATATAATAATAATAATATAATATTTATAAATTAAATCATGGTATTATTATTTATTTTAATTTGAAATATTTATATTACAATTTAATTTTGATAATATTTTAAAAAAGTCTTTAAAAAGTTCGGGTTTTTGACTCGTCGGGTCGACCTGAATCCGGGATAAACCCGGTTTGGTTTGACCCGGAATGATCGGTAACCCGATTGATTCAAAACCCGATTAATTTACCCGAGACCCGAATCCAAACCTGGGTCAAATGACCCGATTGACAGGTATAATTGAAGTAGTGTCGTTCTTTGGTGTAGCTACATTTAGTTCCAGATGAAGATGCAATCTCGGGTGTCCTGTTAATCAAGTTGATCATGATAAAGTTCGTGGTTTCCGAAAATCCTTCTTTTAGACGAGGAGAGCGTCATTGATCCACACTTTTTCAGGAGATCGACGTCTATTTCCGTTAATGGGTTTCGACTGCTTCTGTCTCCCCATCATATAACTACTAGTTTATTTTCAAATATTTAGTAATGTGAAAGCAAATTATCAATAACAGACACCATAATGAGACCACCCTAAAAATCGAAGATCGAAATATGCAATAGAACCGAAAGTTTATTTAATTCAAATAAAAATTATTGGTGGAATTAAAATAATTGTTGTATCTGATTTAAATAATACTCCGAAATAAACACACAGCAGAGTAGGAACAAATTGGGCCCACGGGCCCACGTATCCGGAGGCAAAGTTTATTTCTGGGCCCTACTAGATGGGCCTTGATGTCTCAATTCGGCCTATAGCAAATATATTCGTTATAAACAAACTGCAGCAAAAAAATTCTTTTATTTTTCACTGCATTTCATTTTCATTTTAGGTAGCAGATATTATATACTCCTTCCATTCAACAATTGTTAATGTTTATTGGAAGTCGAGATATAATGGATGGTTGTCAACCTCGGTTAAATCATAAGAGTTTTGTTAATGAAAATTATGCAGATGAAAAAAAATTAGTCTACCTAATCTATCAGAATTTTAATTTATTGTTTCGTGCTCGATTGAACCACACCCGAATGCTAATTAAGAAAATATATTAAGATTTATTTTTTCTTGTAAGTTATAAATTAAAGAGAAACTAGGTTTAATTTACTTGTGTCTGCAAAACCTATTTGGGCTTGGCTTTTGCTGTAGGAATATAGTCAAGAAAAGGAGCATGCATGAATATTGAATACGTGTTGTGGCCACCTCTTTTCCACTCAACTTCCAATTCAAAACAATCTACCAACTTCCTTATTTACTAACCACACCTTTTATTCAAATTTTTTAATTTTTAATCACCTATTAATCTATTATATATAACCATTTTTTTAATTAGATAAGAATTCGATTAGTAATTCACCTAATTAGGGTACTGTCAGGGCTGGACCTAAAATTTGTAATGCCCGAGGCGAATTATAAATGTTGGGCCCTCTACTATAGTTAAATTTTTTTTTTTGTTGATTGATCAAATATGTCATCTAATACTAACATACTAATGTGTACTATATTGTATAAGAAACTAAATTATCACAGTTTCAAAATTCAAACACACAAGTAATTACCAGGCACAGATTCAGGATTATAATTTTGGGCTGCCTGGATTTGCATATAATTTTTATTTTTTTCTCTATAGGTCAATGTATCTATTTAGTTAAAAAGCATGAATATATCAATTTTTTTTATCTATATTTAAATTATCAATAATATAATTAATTTTACCTATGAAAGATAATAATTTTTCCTTTAAATTTTTAGGGATTAACCAATTATTTTTATTTTGTAAATAGAATAAATATGAAAAAAGAAAAGAAACGAATCAATAAACAAAAAAAATGGCAATACAAATAAATAAAGGAATGAGAAAGAAATTATAATTTATAAGTATTACCAACTCAACGCCGGAAACATTTTGACAGGGATAACTGGATAAGTCATAAGATGGGAAATTTTAAAAAAAGTTGGGGCGAGTGGGAATCGAACCCGGGTCACCCAAGCACACTACTCCCTCATACAAACCAATTGAGCCAAGCCGTCATTGTGTTCAATATTATACATTTATTCTATATATTACATTTTAATAATGGCTTGGGCCCCCTATGCACATTGGGCCCGAGGCGAGCGCCTGTTGGGCCTCGCCTCAGGTCCGGCCCTGCATACTGTATCTCGACGAATTAGATAAATAAGATATTTATTTGTACCAATAGAAACTCCACTAACTGTAGAGCGGTTAAACCGCTAAGGTGCTACGTTATCAGTCACCCTGTTGCTTTCATTGGACACGAAATAGCAGACTAATTACTAGAATTTTGGCGGGATTCCTAAATCTATGTTTCGAACACTTACCAAGCTGCACACTCCTTTCAGTGTTGGTAGGTCATATGTCGTCATACCACCTTTGATCATCATCCGTTTGTTTAATTTGCACCCTCATATGGTGGTGCTCGATAGGGATCTAGTTGAAGGTTGTTTGTTCTTCACCTTTAATGTCCTAATGTATACTTTCGATTTATTTCTTAAGACTATGAAAATAGTTTGCTATAGTGGGTGGTTAAAAGAAAACTTTTAAATAAATAAGGGGTGATTAATAAATAAAGATTAATAAAAGATTATGAAAAACTATTGAATCATTCGCCAATTCAATCACATCGATCGCTATATATACGAGTGTTAAGTTTTGGGTTGTAGGGGGCAATGATTGAATTTAGCCTCAATTAATCAGTTTGAGAGAACATGTCAAATGGATGGTTCTTTACATGTCCAATATATTTACACTTATTATTTTTATTTTTGTTGGCGGGACGAAATAAGTTACGCGGAGTAATTAATTACCGTATTATATATCTTCAGTCGACCAAACATAAATTAGGTTTTTGTATGTACAAAAATATATTGACACAAATGAATTTCCGAATTTGGATTAAGCATGATTTAATTTGGAGAGTCATTTGTGTGGACTCGATTGATACATTCACAGTACTAATTAACGGAAATAAAAGAATAAATTTCCAAAGTAGATATATAATACTCCATCCGTAACGAAATAATTGTCCTTTTAGTTATTTTTTCTTGTAACAAAATATTTGTCTCTTTAGACCTAATTAATGATAAAAATTTCTAATTTTATCAATTTATATCATTAATTGTATTTAATTTCCAATATATTCTATTAATACTCTAACTTCCCATACTATTCTTTTATTTTCATTGGTCTATTTTTTTCTAAATTATTTATTTACTAAATTTTTAACTATTTAATTTTCTAATTTTAAGTTCCTTAAGACTAACTCCAATTGTATGGTGCAAATGCTTAAATATGCACATTTTGATATAAATTGTGCTCCAATAGTTACTTTAGAGTGTTTAAAATGTACACATTTGCACACAAAGTGCTCAAATATAAGCACATCACCTCCCCCATGTGCAAAAACTTTTTATTACTTTTCAATAAAGTAAAGTCATTTCTATTGGTTGTTTTTAAGTTTTTTTTTTTAATTTAATCATATTTACTTAGAGATAGATGTGTATAAAATGCACATTTAACCAATGGAGTAAAATATCAAAAAGTGATGTGCATTTTTAAATACCTTGTGCAAATATGTACATTTATACACTTAACCATTGGAGTTAGTCTAAGAAGTGTGAAAACCCTAAAGGAACAATTATTTTGTCACGGAGGGAGTAATTATTGATTTTCGAGTACTTAATATGTGGAAGGTAGCAAATATATATTAATGTGCCAACATTGAAATAATTAATACAAATGGGCTTGTCTGTTGACTCACCCAGCTAGAATTAAGTTGATGATGAATTATATCATATGTGAAAGTGGCGTAATGTATTTATTTTTTAATTTCAGATTTACCTCTTTTTTGATATTCGGCGCAGGAGTTGAATCACTAGGTGGACTTTTTATATTTTAATTAGAATGAGAATATTCCCTATAAATTAACCCAGATTTAAAAAAATAAAATAAAATTGATCATGATACTGAACCATATTTGATGGGAGTATACAAAACTAAACTAAATATTTGAATAAATGCCCCAAAAATATTTAAGCGGGAAGAAAACAACATTGTTAATTTTTTTTGTCTTAATTTAATTTGATTAGGTTCACCCGCTCTATATCTAGATTGAGTATTGTATGACTATTTATCTTTTTTATTCTACATCATTGATTCTCATTACTATTGAATGTTTGTTTGCTTAATTTGTTGAAGGAGGGGTTTATATGACCTGACTTCTCAGGCATTTTCAAGTTAGTAGAATGTCTAACTCCTCCGGAAGCCTGTGTTAGCGGACTGTTTTCAAGCAAAAATATCTACTGATTCCGAAAGCCGATATAGTAACCATGTAATTGGCGAAAAATTCACAATCGCTTTGTTATTTGTTAATCTAAATGTGGGAATGGAATATAAGAAGAAAGGTAGTTTAATTAAGAGAGTAGAATGTAAAATTTGTCGGACCAAATAAAAAAAAAAAAAAAATTAGTTTAACTGATCCGTAGATTGGAAAAATCCAAAACCGAATCCATAATCTCAAATCTCAATCCAAGTTTCGGAACATAGAATCCACCAATTTGAAATCTAACCGTAAATTTTGATCCAATATATCCGGTTCGGTCCAAACCGGTTCAACCATATATATTGGTTTATTCATACACATGTTTATACAACAAGTAGGGAGATAGGTAGATGGAAGTAATTAAAGGACAAGTGACAAAGACTATAGCTAAACAAGGACGGTTTGTGGTGTTGTCCCCTTCAGGTAATTCAGTTTTTGCCTGGCCAATACCCTTTGATTTGCTGACGTGGCACCATTAATCAAATTCATTCCCCCTATAAATACCCCAAATCGATTGCTTCCAATTACTCCTCACTTCCATCACCTCCATTCACACCTTCCTCAGTTTCCAATCAACCTCCCAACACACTCCATTCCTTCAGCCCCCTTTGCGTGTTTTTTCTCGGCTTCGAATCCGAGTTACATACATACATATATATACACTCGATCACCGTCGAGTTGACCAGAGATCGAAACCATGAAGATGCTATCGAACATTGCCTCCACCAACAGCCAGGACTCCTCGTACTTCCTCGGCTGGGAGGAGTACGAGAAGAACCCTTACCACGCGTCCCACAACCCTAACGGTATCATCCAAATGGGCCTCGCCGAAAACCAGGTATCTATCTATCTATCTATTCTGTTAATTCTCGAGTTTCGATACTAAATTGATATTGATCAAAATTGCAGCTCTCATTCGATCTTCTCGAATCGTGGCTCGAGAAGAACCCGGACGCAGCCGGGTTCAAGCGAGACGGCGAGCTCGTCTTCCGAGAGCTCGCCCTCTTCCAAGACTACCATGGCCTCCCTGACTTCAAGAAGGCCATGGTTGACTACATGTCCCAAGTACGAGACAACAAGGTCACCTTCAACCCCGACAACCTCGTCCTCACTGCTGGCGCCACATCCGCCAACGAGACCCTCATTTTTTGCCTCGCCGATCCTGGCGATGCTTTCCTCGTCCCCGCGCCCTACTATCCCGGGTACGTACTCCGATCGACCGACATTCGTACCCTCGATTTTCTCATAGGTTTTTAAACTGCTCCATTAATTCTTATTATCATTTTATGTATTGTGTTTTAGGTTTGATAGAGATCTCAAGTGGCGAACAGGAGTCGAAATCGTGCCGATAAAATGTAACAGTTCGAACGGGTTCAGGTTAACCCAACCGGCGCTCGAAGAAGCCTACCAGAGCGCGAAGAAGCGGGAGCTCCGGGTCAAAGGCATTCTCGTGACCAACCCGTCGAACCCGGTGGGGACCACTTTGACCCGCGACGAGATCACGCTCCTCCTCTCCTTCATCGCCTCCCGCGGCCTCCACCTCGTCAGCGACGAGATCTACGCCGCCACGGTGTTCTCCGGCCACCGGTTCCTCAGCGTGATGGAGCCGCTCGTCTCCGACAAGCGGTTCGCCTCCCTCACCGACCGCGTCCACGTCATCTCCAGCCTCTCCAAGGACCTCGGCTTGCCTGGCTTCCGCGTCGGCTCGGTCTACTCCAACAACGCCGGCGTGGTGGCCGCCGCCACCAAGATGTCGAGCTTCGGCCTCGTCTCGTCGCAGACGCAGCACCTCCTCGCCGCCCTCCTCTCCGACCGCGCCTTCACCGGCGACTACTCCACCGAGAACCGGCGGCGCCTCGCCCGCCGCCAATCCGAGATGGCGGCGGGGCTCAAGAGCGCCGGGATCGCCTGCCTCCCGGCGGCCAACGCCGGCCTCTTCTGCTGGGTCGACATGAGGCACCTTCTCAAGTCGAAGACCCTCGACGGCGAGATCGAGCTCTGGAAGAAGCTCCTCTTCGACGTCAAGCTCAACGTCTCGCCGGGCTCGTCGTGCCACTGCGACGAGCCCGGCTGGTTCCGGATGTGCTTCGCGAACCTCCCGGAGGAGACGCTCGAGGTCGCTATGCAGCGCCTCCGCGACTTCGTCGCTGACCTCACCGCCGAGAAGCTCTGGCGCCGCAACGCCGCCGGTCGCAGGGGCCGCCGCTCCGCCTCGCTGGCCCACGCCGGCTCCCTCTCCAAGTGGGTTCACAGGCTCTCCTTCGATGACGTCACCCAAGAACGTTCCATGGTTCGTTAAACCGTTTTTTAATTATAATTAATACTTAATTAATTATAATATACGTTTAATGTATTGTTATTTGGGATTTGGGATATGTATTTTTTTCCCTGAACCGGTAAGTACGTTATTGCAGTGCTTAGCCTGGGATGGGAGTGGGATTATCGATAGTTTTAGTTGGCGCTCGAATCCAGATGTGGAGTTCGGAGTGGCTTAATCACTTCAATTAAGTGTGTTTTAGTATATAAATATTGGTCACTGATTTTTGTAAGTGAACCAATATAATATATGCGTGTGTATGGATATTCCATATATATAAATGAAATGTTTTTACTTAACATAATTTATTTGATTTATAAGTAATTTAAACTCGGAATTCTTTATTTTTAGACTCGGTTTGATGGTATAGATCGACGACTCTTAAAATCCTGAACAATTAAATATTATATTGGCGGTTGAAACTTGAAAGGTGATCTTCTTTAAATTGGAAGCTTCATCCTTAATTAAAGGATTAAGGTAAAGCATTTGAAAATAAAGGGAAGGTAGAAGTGGGGAGACGCGGTTTAAGTCGGTGAATACAGTAATAACTTGATTAACTGAAAAAGCCTGATTTAATTAGTTGGCTAACAAGACTTCTCTTTACCGTTTGTGGTTAGAGATTGAAGTGCACGCGCTTTCTCAGCTGATTTAATGAAAGTCAACAGTTGTTTGACTTCGATATTTTGTCCAACATTCCACTTTACTCCCTTTAAAATATAAATTGTTTGACTATGAGTTCGTATGGGACGGGATTAATAAAATGACTAAAATTATAAACAGGGTAAAATTTATATAAACTGTTGGTAAAAGTAGTTAAGAATTTAAACAACAAGATAATATCCGTATGGAGAGAAAAACAGTTTATTTGTAAAAAGTGGAGTTTATTTGGTTTTTATTAAGGGTATTGTGGTACTTTCAAACCAAATAAGATAAAAGAGAATGGGTAAAATAGTAATTATGGAATATAAACCCAAAATAAGCTTCAATCTGCAGCTTATTTTTAACCCCTTTTTTTAACTGATTATAGTTTATTTGTTGTTCTCATACACCTTTTAAACCCGTTTATTTTTTTAACAGCTAATAATTTATATTTTTAACCAGTTTATACCGGCGGCCATACACACCCTATGTGACACGTTTCTTAAAGAATTAGAATGAGAGAGAAAAAAATGAATAAATTTGTGTATATAAAAAGAAAATTTCAGAAAAACTTGAGATGATGAAGGGTTGAAAATTCAATCCCAAACCCTAATTAAATTAAAATTTTATTTTTATTTTATTTACAAATTTATAATATTAAAATTAAAAGTCCAAACAGAAAGTTTGGACAATATTATGAGTAGGCTTTTCCCACTTTATATTTTTCTTTTTTCACATGTGATTAAACCATAATTTTTCAATGTAAAATTTCGATATCAGGCAATATAAAACAGGAAATTTGATATATTTTTTTTAAATTATAAATTTATAAAGCATGGATCTAACTTCTAATTAATCTGAACCCTACAGTCTGTATAGATGTACCTTACCTTGTACATATATATTGGTTTTTTTACACTCACACAGCCAATATTAATGGGTAGAAGATATTGATATTCCCGGCCAACAGCTTGTAGTCTTAAAATCATAAACATTTTAATTTGTTCAAACATAAAACAACAATAGAATATAATTAATTGCATTAATTAAGAAATAAAAGCTACATATATTTCTATATATAGCAAGTGTCCAAGTGATAACAAAGAGTAGCTGCAAGGGGCAGGTGTATCACTATCATTCAGTTTGGTTATGTGGCCTTCAAGTTCCACAAAAGTCATATGTTCATACCTATCGATTTATCATATCATACCTTCCAATTAACTGATACTTCTCTTCTTTTTCCAAAAATAGGGCATACATTAAAAATCAAAAAGGAAAAAAACACACACACACACTAGCTAGGATTATGATTTATGGGTATCAATTGTAGGGGTTAGTGCATTCATAAAAAGATAAAAGCATAAACAAAATCTTTGGGGATTGTTAAAATATGTTTTTTTAAGAAGGTAGATGTAGTCAGACTCCGCTAACCCAGAACTCAAGAGCATCCCTACGTAAGGTAAGGGCGGATCCAGAATTTTTTTTCAGGGTGGACATAATTTTTTATGGATAATTTTTATATTATTTTTATTAGAAATAATTTTTTTAAATATATCTGAAGAGAATACCTTAAATTTGCAAGAAAAATTATTATTATTTACTTATAAAATACCAAATAAATTATAAGAATTTTAAAATAATGGAAAATGGATTGAGGAAAAAAAATGAAAATATATGCCTAGTAGGATTTGAACAAGGATTGTTTGTATAATATGGTTATTTTTTTTCGGATTAGGGTTGACGACTCACGTACCCACCCTTGACTCGCCCACTGCCCTACAGACGAGAGCATTTGAGATTGTTAGTATGTGTTATACATATTAGAAAACTCGCTAAAAGGCTAGGTATACTGTTTGTGAAAATGATGGGAGCTAGATTTCATACACCTATATTGTTTTTTTTTACTAAGGATCAACAACAATAAATTGGGAGATCTTGCGCCAAGTCGAAGAAATCAGGCTTCTTTCTAATTTCTTTGATCATATTGAGTTTAAGCATTGTTATATAGAAGCAAATAGAGTAGAAGAAACTGTAATTATTAAGATATATGGGCAACTCACCCTTGGCTTCGGCCACCACAAAACCACCCATGGGCACCCTAAAACCACATTCGGGCAACCCAAACCAGGCTTCGGCCACCCTCTAACCGCCTACGGGCAACTCACCCTTGGCTTTGGCCACCACAAAACCACCTATGGGCACCCTAAAACCACCTTCGGGCAACCCAAACAAGGCTTCGACCACCCTCTAACCGCCTACGGGCAACCCACCCTTGGCTTTGGCCACCACGAAAGTCCTACGAGCAATCCACCCTTGGTTTCGGCCACCACAAATGCCGCCTTCGGGCCATTCTATCGCCCACGGGCAATCTCTTTATGACTTCGGCTATACAAGTTCGCTTTCGGGCAAACAGAACTTTGGCTTTAGCCAAATCAACCACCGTGCTCCGCTCCCTGGTCAACGTCCTTTGCACTTCCACTGGCCGCCTCAACGGACTTCCACTGGCCGCCTCAACTCCAGGCAAACCTGCAATGGCCTCGTCCGTCACCTCTCAACGCCGCCATTGGTACTCTACTACTCTGTACCTTCACTGCTACTGCTGCTCATTTTCATCCACCGGGTGCCCTACCACGAGCTGAAGTAGCCGCGCCGCTCCGGACTAGTTGTACCGCTGTGCAAAAACGCTTCAACGTGGAATCGTGAATTAGTTCCTACTTCCTAGATTTACTTAATTTCTTAATTAGTTCCTAGTTAATAGGATAGTTCTCCTGTTCTTCCATTTTATCTTTTTTTTTTATTTCTAGTCTTTAGCAATAGTTATCCGTACTCTTGCTTCGACTACGAGGGTATATTAAGATATATATTAAAATAAATTAGATATGATTATTAGGATAATCAGGAGATACGGTTAGGATTTGATTCTATCCCAATCTCATGTAATCTCCTATAAATAGTTATTAATGATAAAGATTAAAATGTGGTTCATTCCACCATTCTTTACAGTAATATGTCTACTCTCCCTTTGAACAGAGATCTTTGTAACATCATCCTTCAGGATGATTAAGGTTGTGTTCTGTTTTCCTAACAGAACATTCCATAGGATAAGAAAATATGAATTTGTTAATTAGTATTGATAAATAAAGTTTCAAATTTGTAATTTTTGATAATTTCTTAAACGTACTGTTTTCCCCCTCTTTTTTAGTCAAAATGTGGATATTTATCCACTATATATCATATATGATTTCATCATAAATGCAGGGGCGGATAATACATGTCCTTTCTTAAAATCCTTGAAGTATATATAAAACCATATTATACACATATATCTAAATATATTACTAGATAATACATGCCCTTTGTTAGGTGAATTATTCATTAGGTAGTAATGTAGTATCGACCCCGGGCCCTAATTATTGTAATATACGGGCGAAGATCTACATAAGAAATCATTTATTATTGGATCAAAAAAAAAATCATTTATTAATTATATATATTATATGCCTCTAAATCATGAAGTTAGTTAAGTTAGTTGGTTTGATTTTTTAATTAATTTATTATTTGTCCAGGATTTGCGGCGAATAGCACTAGATATGGAATTATGGATCATGGCCGGTCAATGATAGTTGCAATTGTCTAGGTTTTAAATTTAGCATTTGATGTTAAATAATAAGATCTGATCAAAATAAAATATTAAATACTAAGATGTGTTAATTAATTATGTATATATACTTATATAGTATAATAAATGATGAATTCAATATTAATGAGGAGAAGATGAGGAAAGAAATAGCATAAGGAGTGGCCGGGGATGTTGGTGGAATGTCACGTTCTTGTTAACGTAAACCTTCACGCGTTCATATCATCCATCGATATAATGATATTGCACATGTCCGTTTTTTTCCTACTCCCATATAATTATAAGTTATAATACTTTATACATATAAAGTATTAAATGCAAATTGTTTTGAAGTGATGCCAATGATATGGTATTGTTATACTTCTTTACAATTATATTTTTCCATTTAATGTACAATAAATAAAATAAAATTTTTGCCAAATGCCCATGAGGTTAAGGTTAATTTGTGTGGTGTCTGAAAATTTGACATATTTCGTTAAATGTCTTTGAGATTTTCATTTTTTTTCGAGAAATAGCCCTCCGTCTAATTTGTTAACATTTTGATTGAAAATAAAGGGAATAAAAAAATAAATTCATTGATGCATATGAGAGCTGCAAAAGAGATGGAGACCTAGAGAGAAAAAAAATCCTAAGATACAAAACTCTGAATGCCACTACTAAACAAAAGCAAAAGTCAGCCAAGATAACTCAAAAATCCTGCAAAATGAGTATAAATTTCGTCACAAGAATGGTTGACTCACCACCCCCAGGTTGGTTCTCTTGTGTTTTTTCATGATTTGGGAATCTATATTCATGATCCTTTACCTACATTTGAATCTAAGAGGGACTTTAGGTTATGAAAAATTGTGCTCATAGGCTAAAAACAACTCACATACTGTCATATCATAGCCTTGTTGCTTCAACGATTATGAAAAAAGACGCCAACTATGATCATAAATGTGACAATTCTCATTCATGCATTAATATTGTTCGTTTCTCCAAGTTTTAATACTAATGACAAGGTCTACATCCCAAGATTCACAAGTATCCAAACAAGAAAGCATTGAAGCAGGGCCATAGTTCCAGGACTTCACAAGCAGTAAATTTAAGGGGTGGGATCAAGCTCACGGTAAAGGAATCGTATTTCATTTAAAATTTAACGGCAAGTAAAAGATCATGAACATGCTCATTAACTTAAAGTCCATCTTATATTTCAAATGCAATTAAAGGATCATGAAGATAGATTTTATAGATAGAATCGTAAATCAGGAAAAGGCACAAGAGAACCAACTCGGGGGTTGGTGAGTCAAGCAGAACAAGAAGAATGCTCTAGTTCCCCTAGAGCCAAATCATCCTATGAGTGTGTGTATGCAACCCCAAATTGGTCACAACTTGATCACAATCACAACTGAAATACAGAGGGGTAGTTTCGACATTTCACGTTCTGTTCTAACTAGTATAAGAGGTGGGGATTTCTGTTTGTGTTGGTTGTAACAAACTGAACCGAATTACAGCTCAATTGAGCTCCTCCAATGGAGGTTTTCTGATTCTTCTAAAATCCATTTTGTTTGTGCAATCAATTGCTTGAGTTTCATAGATTTCAAATGGTATAAGAGCTCTGAGTAGCGATCCATGATTTGTGCTTGGTCTCACTTCGAAATTCAAGGGAAATTCGAAGTTCTGGTGTGCTTCTGAAATCTGGTGTTCGCTTTCTGGCGATTTTTGATAAGATCTAGCTTTGCTGAAGTCGATATGGTTGGAAGACGAGCAGGACAATCATCTGGCGTCGGAGGCGATGGAAATGGACAAGGGAGAGGAACATTTGTAACTCCTCCAGCACCGGGATCAGGAGCTGGAAGAGGATGGAATATGCCAAATCAAGGCATTCAGTTTGGAGATATGAAAACGGCATGTCGAATGCACATGTCAATCCTATGTTCCTATCAAACTCAGATCATCCAGGTATGGTACTTGTCTCGAATCCTTTTAATGGTGCCAATTTCACGAGTTGGAGTAGAGGTATCAAAATGGCATTAGGAGCAAAAGTCAAGTTTGGATTCATAACTGGAAGTTGTGTTAGACCTCCAGAAAATAGCGAGGAATTTGAGAAATGGATGCGAGCTGATCAGATGGTCATGTGTTGGTTGTTTAACTCCATGACTAGAGAAGTTGCAGAAAGTTTGATGTATGTTGAGACATCAAAGGAACTTTGGATTGAGGTAAAGGAAAGTGATAACTCCACTCCCTTTGATGAAAATCGGAATTAGTTTCAAAGGCTTTGCCGGACAGTTTGTGTCAAAGGTCTTGAAGCGACAACTGTGTTGATGAAACACAAAACCTGTATTTTATGTTATTATTATCTTATATTATTTATGTATGGTTTCCGAATATTATTATATACATTATATACTAACCATACAGCAAGGTTTTCGAAGATATCTCCTTCTTTAAGCTAAAAGACGTGAAGATCAAATCTGGTGGATCATGGCTTCGGAGTTTCCCAGAATAGAAGATTGTGAAGATTGCCATGATCTCTAATAGCCGTTGGAGAAGATTCCTTCCTCAAGTGGCGCCGATGATCTTCACTATATAAAGGAGATGAAGAAGAGAGAGAGGGATGTACATTCACGAAGATCATTGCACAACCAGCCCTCAAGTTTACGATCTCTCTTCAGCGTGTTCTCTCTGCTTGTTCTTAAGAGTCTTATATTTTGTTTCAAAGCATTTGAGAGATACACAGTGAGCTTATAGGATATATTTCGAGAGAGTGTTATACTCAAGAGTTTATAAATCAGGAAGTGGGCACTAGGCTATTAATTCTCGAGAGTAAGGGGATTGTACTAGATAGCTGAGAGAGGTGGGGCTCTTCTAGATTGGTCTAGGACTCCAAGGGAACGTGAGTTGACTAGATTGCAATTGTATAGGAGAGAGGCTTCTCGGTGAGCTATTAGGATCCTAAGCTTTGTGAATCAATAAAGCCTGTTGAATCCTAGGGTTGTGGAAGAACCCTAGGCGGGGACGTAGGCCAAGTTCGTGCCGAACCTCGTTAACAATTCGTTGCGTCATTTTCTTACTGCTTTACCATATTTCCGCACTTTGTTTTGTTTAACTTCCGTGATTCAGGTTTTCAGAGAAAAGACTAAGTCTAGTCTCAAAGGGTTTTGCACGAGCTTCAAAAGTCTTGAGACTATCTGCGAAAAACCGGCATACTCTATTCAACCCCCCTTCTAGAGTATTTCTATATTACTTAGTTTTATATTATCGAACCTTCAGAAAGATTCTTCGAATCTAATGATCCCTTAGTTTATCAGCTGCGTAGAGATTTAGCAAATCTTAGACAAGACAATTTATCTGTTGGAGCTTATTTCGGCAAATTGAGTAAAATCTGGGATGAATTGAAATCTTTAGATGTTGTTCCTGTATGTAACTGTGGTAGTATGAATGGCTGTAGTTGTGCACTACTGAAAAGGATTGTTGATAGAGAGGAGAAAGCAAGGGTAATGCAATTTCTGATGGGATTAAATGATGTTTATGATAATCTAAGAAGCAATATACTGTCTAAGGATCCTATGCCAGGGCTGAATAAGGCTTTTCAAATGGCTACACAGATAGAGAGATCTAAGGGAGTTACTAATGCTATTCAAGGTGAACAAAGTGCCTTGAATGTGTCAAGGCAGTTTGATAGGTATGCACAAGACAGGTTTGGGCAACCTGACAGGAGTTATTAGTTGGAAAGTGAAGCTAATGCTATGAAAGGATATAGAGATCACAGGGTTGGTGATCAACCAAGGTACTTTGATAGGAATTCTGAACAAAGATACAGAGATTATAAGAGAGCTAAACTGGAAAGGAAATGTGATCATTGTGGTGAGAGAGGACATGTCAAGGAATTTTACTTCAAGATCATAGGGTACCCTGAGTGGTTTAGAGGGCCCAAGGATGATGTGAAGCCTAGGCCCACTGGGAAGTTTGCAGCTCAGTTTGAGTCAACACAGCATGAGAGTCCCTTTGAAGAAGATACATGCATCACCAGCAAACCTGACCAAGCAGTTGTGAATGCTGTGTTTCGGGAAGTATTGAAGCTCATGAAAGGAAAATCTCAGGTGGAAAGCACTGATAGCAATGCAAATCAGGCCATGGTGCATTTTGCAGGTACCTTAAGTTCTTCCTTTCTAATTGGTGTGAATAAATCTCAAAATGATCTATGGATTGTGGATTCTGGGGCCACAGATCATATTGCATTTGATTGCAACATTTTCTCAGAAGTTTTTGATTTCAAGCCTGCTATCAAACTTGGGTTACCTGATGGCAATTGCATCACAGTGACACAGTTTGGTGCAGTCAAGTTGAGTTCTGACTTGGTATTGAAATATGTTCTTTTGGTGCCACAGTTCAAACATAATTTGTTGTCTGTCTCTAAGTGTGTGTATGGAAACAGTTGAGATTTAGCTTTGACATTATGAGTTGTTGGTTACAGGACCTTACAACTAAGGCTGTCATTGCAAGAGGTTTTGAAGACAAAGGATTATATGTGTTGAAGACTGGTGTGAATCCACAGCTTCAGTTGCAGCCATTTTCTTCTTTGAACACTGTGTAATAACATGCTTTTAATGCATGCCAGATTGGGACATATGTCTTTTTCAAAGCTCCAACATACTCCTGGATGTACTACTACTGATATTAAGACTTTGCATTGTGATGTTTGTGCCATGACTAAGGCACACAAATTACAGTTTGACAGAAGTACTTCTATTGCTGAGAGTTTGTTTCAACTTTTGCATTTGGATGTTTGGGGTCCATACAAGGTCCCAGCCATGTGTGGGGCTAAGTATTTCCTCACCATATTAGATGATCATTCTAGATGCACTTGGGTTTACCTAATGCAGGATAAGATGCAAGTATTGAGACTGATTACTGCTTTTCTAAATATGGTTGAAACTTAGTTCAAGGTATCTGTTAAGATAGTGAGATCTGATAATGGGACAGAGTTCACTCAAAGGGGTTGCAGGGATCTCTTTGACTCAAGAGGAATTGTGCACCAAAGAGCAGCTCCTGGGGTACATGAACAAAATGGAAGAGTAGAGAGAAAGCATAGACATTTATTAGAAACTGCCAGGGCAATTAGGATGCATGTTGGTTTACCTCTAAAGTTTTGGGGAGATTGTGTTCTTGGAGCAACACATCTTATCAACAAAATGCCTACTCCTACTCTCAACTGGAAATCACCTTTTGAAATCCTCTATCACACATCTCCAACATATGATCAATTGAGAGTCATTGGATGCCTGTGCAGCTGTGCTATGCAGTTCAACCCAATGATTATAGGGATAAACTGGGAACTGTGGCTATGAGATGTGTTTTTCTTGGCTACCCACGTAATCAGAAGGCCTATAAGCTATATGATATGGAGAAGAGAACAGTCATCATCAGTAGACATGTAAAATTTGAAGAAAATGTGTTTCCATTCAAACATAAAGCAGAAGTTCCACAACCTGTTCATTCACATGATCTTCAATCCAGTGATCCCTTGGATTCCATTACTTAATGGGTTCCTATATCTGGTAGTCCTTCCATTGAACTATCTCCCAACCAGATTGATCCATCTTCCCCTCATAGCTCACCTTCTGTTACTCAGTCACCTGCTCCTTCCCACTCCCCACACTCATCTCCATTATCAGCTTCCACATCTCATCTCCAGCCCCCAGACACTTCTGTCTCTCATGAAGCTCCTCCCTTGAATCTAAGGACACACATTACTAGGCCTGCTAGACTCCAAGATTTTACGTACTCTCATCTCCCATTCAGAGGTAGTCCTGAGTCATCTCAGTCAGACTCCTTTGCTGTGTTTGCCATCACCAATCTTTCTCATCTGTCACCAGATTATGTTCACTCTCTCGTCATTGCTTGCTCAATTTTTGAACCAAACTCCTACTCTCAGGCTAAGGGTACTCCTGAGTGGGAAACTGCCATGTCCAAGGAACTAGATGCTCTAACAGCTAATCATACTTGAGAAGTAGTTGCTCTCCCTCCAGGAAAGAAAACTATTGGCTGCAAATGGATATTCAAAGTCAAATATAGACCTGATGGAACAGTTGAAAGATACAAAGCCAGATTGGTAGCTAAAGGGTATAACCAAGTTAAAGACAGAGACTACAAGGAAACATTCTCACCTGTTGCCAAGCTGTCCACAGTGAGAATTCTCCTTGCAATTGCTGCTTGTAAGGGATGGCAGTTGCATCAATTGGATGTCAACAATGCCTTTTTGCATGGATTCTTGGAAGAGGAAGTTTATATGAGCCCCCTTCCTGGTTACAAAGTTCCTACAGGCCATGTATGGAAGCTGACTAGATCATTGTATGGCCTAAAGCAAGCCAGTCGCCAGTGGAATCATGAGCTTACCAAGTTCATGATCAGTCTAGGATATTCTCAGTCATCTCATGATTTCTCCTTGTTCATCAAGACAACAAGTGGCCACATGACAGTAGCTCTTGTCTATGTAGATGACATGCTCATCATGGGGAGCTTAACCTCTGAAATTGCTGCTACCAAATCAGCTCTCCACAGGCAATTCACCATCAAGGATCTTGGTATTGCAAGGGATTTCCTAGGAATGGAAATATCCAGATCCTCTGCAGGTATTCTCCTAAACCAGAGAAAATATGTGCTAGATATCCTTAGTGATGCTCAGATGGATGGATGCAAGGAAGCCTCTTTTCCTATGCAACATGGAGTTAAGCTCTCAGCCTCCATAGGTGACCCTATTCCCAATCCTGATGACTACAGGAGACTTGTTGGGAGATTGCTCTACCTCACTTTGACCAGGCCTGACATTTCTTACACTGTCCAGCAACTGAGTCAGTTCCTTCCGTCTCCTTTGAAACCACATTGGGATGTACTACTGTATCTCCTTAGATACCTCAAAGGCACCTTCAATTATGCTCTCTCCTACCCAGCTAATTCAACCCTCAAAGTTCATGCCTTTACAGATGCTGATTGGGGCAATTGCTTGGATACTAGACGATCATTGTCTGGGTACTGTGTGTTCCTAGGCTCTTATTTGGTGTCATGGAAAACTAAGAAGCAGAAAGTGGTGTCTAAGTCATCCACTGAGAGTGAGTATAGAGACATGTCCTATGTTGCTAGTGAGCTAGTTTGGATGCAAGGAGTACTATCTGGCTTTGGCATCAGCGTTGCCCTTCCTATACAGTTGCATTGTGACAATAAGTCAGCTCAGCAGCTAGCTCTCAATCCCATATTCCATGAGCGCACAAAACATGTAAGGATTGAGGCACATTTCATTCGAGAAATGATTGCTAGTGGCTTCATCAACACTGTCCATGTGCCAACTTCCTTACAGGTGGCTGATATATTTACCAAGGCACTTGGGGCTAAGCAACATGAATTTTTCAGAGCCAAGCTTGGCCTCGTCCTTCCAGCACTAGGCTCAACTTGAGGGGGGGCTATGAGTGTATGTATGCAACCCCAAATTGGTCACAACTTGATCACAATCACAGCTGAAATACAGAAGGGTAGTTTCGACATTTCACGTTCTGTTCTAACTAGTATAAGAGGCGGGGATTTCTGTTTGTGTTGGTTGTAACAAACTGAACGGAATTACAGCTCAATTGAGCTCCTCCAATGGAGGTTTTCCGATTCTTCTAAAATCCATTTTGTTTGTGCAATCAATTGCTTGAGTTTCATAGATTTCAAACATCCCTTGATTTTGACTATTTTTGAGATTTGTTTGTGTTTGGTGCTCAAATTCGATAATTTTCAGCTTCAATGGTTACTTTGCCGATTCCAAGATTTGCACATTTCTTCGACTACATCCTTGTGCTGGAATTTGAATTCGTTTTGCAAGACCTTTTAGTTAACTTGACAACGTTTTCAAGCCAATTCAAATATTTCAATATATTTTTCGGTGTAAGTGAACTCCATTCATCCAACATATATGACCTTATTTTATTGAACTACTAACTAGATCGGACTTAATCTCACTTAGGCCGCATTACATTTAAAAAAATAAAGATTTCATTATTGGTTGTAATTATTAATAGAAAATCCATTATTAGTGTAATTATGTATAAATGGTAATTTAATTTGTATAGATCGAAGGAAGCAAAGGACGGATCACATGCACAATCACGCGGTTTGGTATGAAAAGGACTGCATTGGTCGATACTTTGGGCGGTCGACCGATCCATCTTTATAATTAATGCCAAATTACGAGTTTGAACTTTGAAGAATCATACGTTATAATCATTAATTTCAATGTATTATTTATTTAATTAGTTACTCTCAACTAACTAATCATTCCTTAACCGAAGCACACTTGCATTAATTATTTCATAAAATCATAACCACTTTGTTGCTACTAAATACATATCCATATATATATAATGTATGTACCTTAATTGCACTTATAGTATGTCTAACCCAAAAAAAAAATTGCACATATAATATATATAGTGCTTGATTGAGTAATTACTTTATTATACATAGACATTTATACAACAAACGAACTAAAAGTATTGGCAAATTTGTAATACCCCAATCTAGTGTTACACGCCATGAAACCTAACTAAGGATCTGTTAATACTCCGACTACTCATTTAAAAAAATAAAAAATAAAAATCTTATAATCTCTAAAAAAAATTATGGTCTAATTCCAACAGTTTTTATATTTTAGCAATTTTTACATTCATTATTTGCTATAAATATTCTATATTTAAAACAAATACTCCATCTAATAGGTAATATAAGACGTTTAATTTTTCAACGCGTATTTTAAGAAGCTAAAACTATATAAAATATTGACTTTTTAATTATTTTTTATAATTTAATACCCCGTCTCAAAATGTAGGTCGTTTGAATTTTTGACACGTTTTTTAAGGAGATAAAAAACTCTATAAAAACATTGTTTTTAATCAATTTTTTTAAATAATTTCATACTTGTGAATAATAAGTATGAAATTATATTAAAAAAAAAATCATTCTTGGGTCGTGACTGGTGAGTGATAGAAGGGTCTAAAATCACCCAAACTCTTATCTTTTAAAAAAAATAATTAATAAAATTTTTACCTCATTAAAATACATACCGAAAAATAAAATAATTTTTATTATGAAACCAAAGGAGTAATTATTATCAACCTCTTCCCTCCTAATCTAGTATAGAATGAAGTTATAATCATGAAATTGAATCGATCATCACATTATAGAGATTACAAATTCCGTTGCCCGGCGTTTGCTCCGCCGGGCAACGGAATCAGATCTGCAACCATCACCTCCAACTATGTCAGCGTCAACTTTAATTTTTCTCGATCTGCATGCAACTGGTGATCAATAATTTTAATGTTTTTTTTAAATTTAAAGTTATCTTATTGTAATTTTAGGTTTAAGTAATTTTTTTTTTACTGGCGACCCTCTGGGTCGGGTTCATCAAGTCATAAGATCGCTTAGTCGATCTACTTATTGCCTACTGTTAAAAAAAAAAAAAAAAAAAAAAAAAAAACTCCCATTTTAGGATCAACGGATCTATTAGGAAAAGCCAAGCCAGACAAATCATTTTCTCTTTTTGTCGGGAAGGGAGGCAATGCCATTGAATTTTTTTTAATTTAATTTTAAAATTTCACAAAAGGCAGAGGTGAAATTTAGGCAAAGGTTCGTGTAATGTCTTTAAATGGAGGCAGGTGAAAGAAGTTGGTGGGACAATTTTGCTAATAATTTGTGAAGCAATTGGTCGACAAACCCTATTTGAATTTCAACACCAAACATTGGACTTACAAAGTTATTTTCACAAATCACTTTTGATTAGGCCGGTCTGCCTTTACATTTATTAATCATAAGTAGTGGTGTTATTCGAGTTGAACTAGTCGAACTTGACATATTTAAGCATGGTTCGTTTGTTAAACGAGCTCGAGTCGAGCCGAACCCAATTACGAGCTTATTTTTTTGATCAAGTTTGGTTTGTTTAGAAAATGAACAAACTCAAACCGTGCTTTTCTTTTTAGCTTTAAACAGTTCTACGTTGTTATAACATGTTAAGTTTAGGAAATTTTAGAAATTTCAATAAATTCGAGCTTTAATCGAACGAGTTGACCTTTCAACTGAATTTAAAATTCTGGTTAGGCTCGATTTGTTTAGGTAAGTGAACGAGCTTGAGTCGAGCTTTTTTCGAGCCGGTCCCAAGCTGTTTAGTTCATATAACAATTAGAGGAATTGCATAGAATCAATTTACACAACTCACAAGGCATTGTGTTCTAGCAAAGTTTTATTTGATCTCGATTTGTACCGACTGACAATATAAGAAAATCGATGTTTATAGATAATTAAATTGGTCTTTAGTCTTTACGGTTCCCTCAAGACTTTAAGAGTTCACTTCAACATGGGATTGTAATTGCGATGAAAACGACATGCTCTTCCTATTATACGGAAACCTACTTAAGTCCATTGAGATTTGTGATAAGGGGTTGTGTATGAGCCCAAATACGTTAGTAATCCAACACTTGTACAATAAGATTTCATCCTATAATTTATTAGCAATAAGAGCAGCTCACTACCTTATATACTCAGCTTATTATTTGCCTTCTCTGTAAATAAAAAAGTTCAAACAACATGCTCATCCTATTGCATGGAAGACGAGAGGTAAGTCTTTTGGCATGGTTTCTCGTCGGTAAATAAAATAAAGATATAATCTTCATGGGTCTCCATCCTTAAACTTCTTATCTCTTCTTGTCTTCTTGTACTAATTACAATATCTTCTAATAATCTAATTACTGAAAATAAATTACAAAAATACATAACGATACGCAGATCGTGTACAAAAAAACATAACGCTACGCAGATCGTATTTATATATGGGTCATACTAGTCACCTTATGTATGCAAGCAATATATCATAATATAAAACAAGCATAATAAATCCATGAACATTCTTGATATTTTAATTCAAAAACTAGCAATAATATATATGGAATTAATTTTATGGTAACTATTACCTTTTATAATTGGATAGAATATTTTATTAGGGATAAAATATCTACTATGTCTAATTAAGATAATTTAAGAACTTACACTAAAACCCTAATATACCTTTCTTAACCCTAATTGCCGCCGCATCCACTCCCACTCAAATTTTATAACAATTACAAACTTTTGACAATGGTAGGAATTAAGATTGAATCATAAAATTTAAAACTTTAAGAAATTAATGTACGAATCAAATTCACACCAAATTTATCAACTTGACGTGGAATTCTCAATTTCAAATCAGTTTTCGAATGCTTGTGTACATGCATATATCTTTGCATCTCGGAATCAAATTTCGAGTAGGTTAGTTGATGCTTACGTAGATTCAAATCAATATTCAATCAGTTCACATAATTAATTAAAATTATTGAGAAACACATGCGGCTTTGCATATCGGAATCAAATTCCGAACATGCATCGAATTCTTTGTATCGGAACAAAGTCCGAACACGTATAAAATTCAACACATTCAATTTATCAAAATCATATTTTAATTATACAAATTATTCCATATATTGAATATATTGCTAAATTGAATCAAAACTATCAAGAAAATCAATTGATCATATCAATTTATGCAAGAGGCTCTAATGCCACTGTTGATAATTAGATGCGCAACAGAAGTTTTAGAAACTATTTTCTATCATCTAATCGCAAGATCTTCATGCATAAAATCGATAGATCAAATCATTGTTCATAACAGATACCTGTTGATGCGTGAACCGGATCTGATCGGATATGAACGGAAAGATGAGAGCCTCACGCGTTGCTCCTCTACTTGGTCCACAAGAGCCCGATCTAGATCTCTTTTGCCTTCGATTGCTAGGACGAATATCGAAAGGTGAACAATCAAATTGCTCTTGATTGATGATGGTAGAATTCAACCTTCGCGCCCCAACCAATTAAAGCTAGAGTGTACTGCGGCAAAACTCACGTTTCTCTCCTTTTTGGGATGTGTTAAATTAGGTCAAGTCACAATAAGCCCATCTTTTGAAGCTCATATTTATACCCTTTTAACTAATTATTTATTTCACAAATAAATCTTATCCCATTATTATTAATATATATCTAATATACACTAATAATAAAATCATCTATCTTTTGATCAAGTCCGTCAACTCTAAGTGTGTGACCGCATAGGACCCGTTTATAATAGCCATGGGTTTAACCGGTTTAAGCCCATTAATCGTAGTTGACTTCTAGCAAAGCATTACGAATCCTAAAATAATCGGATTGAATATCTCTATCAATTGTCCTATTCCATAATTAGTCATTGCACATTAAATTAAAGGACACAATTCCTTCAATCTCCCACTTGTCCTTAAACAAGTTTGCAATTTTAGATACCCGTGTCTCTTAAGTCTTAATGCCATATTTGATTATATGGTGACATTCATATCTATTATCAAATATATTCCTTGAACTCCGAGTTCGAACTGTCAATTAAACGGATGATTACAAATAATCCATCCGAGCATGGCCATGCATTTTCAGTTCTTGCTCTTCAAGTGGCCTAGACACCATTCCTTTTCAATGCATCACAATATGCATGAAGAAGGAGGACATCTACAGTCTTGTATGACTATGTCTCCCACTCAACTTTTGGCAATCCCAACTACGACCTTTATAACTCTCTGTTACGGAAAACGTTTAGCCGTGTCAAAGAAATACCAATCATCAAGAGGGACCATAACAAACTCATGTATGAGGAATCTACTAATCATGATTTAACTTAAAACTCCGCAATCCCTTTTGTAGAGTCTTAAGGTGGGTCTGTCCTATATGTATCATCCATACATATATATGTAATTGACTAAACATCTCCATGTCCCTATAGCCCATGAAACCTGGCGCTATTAGTCAACTTACAATATAGTAATTTAATAAAATCACCTATGTCCAATTTGATGATTTCAGACTACGGACTTGTGATAATTCATAACTGCATTTCACTTAATGGGGTTTCATTTACCAGAACACTTAAGATAAGCCCATTTGCGAACTACGAATTATTTGGACATTTTATTTATTATCGTTCAACGCAATATATAAATAAAGATGAAATATCATATATCATCAAATCATCAAATCGAACATAAACTTAGTGTCTAACACTCTAAACATAAAACGTAATAGAAAGCAATCTCAAAGCCATTCTCCAATGTGTTTGAGACCCTTAGCCCTGGTGTGACTATCACGCTTGGGTCTAGGCATAGGCTTTGTCAATGGATCTGCAATGTTGTCATTTGTATGCACCTTACACATCTTAATGTCACCCTCGGTGACTATGCGTCGAATAAGGCGATACTTCCTCATAACGTGTCTGGATTTAGAGCTTGAGCTCGGTTCCTTGGCCTGGGATATGGCACCCTTGTTGTCACAATGGATGTCAATAGGCCCTGAGATGCTAGGAACAACATCGAGTTCATCTATGAACTTCCTCATCCAGACAGCCTCCTTAGTCGCTTCACTAGTAGTTATATATTCAGCCTCTGTCGTAGAATCGGCAAATGTGTCTTGTTTAGAGCTCTTCCAGCTCATAGCTCCACCATTAAGGACGAAAACATATCCCGATTGAGACTCAAAGCCATCTCGGTCAGTCTGGAAGCTCGCATGAGTATAGCCTTGCACGATCAACTTATCATCACCCCCATATACTAAAAAATCATCCTTAGTTCTTCTCAAGTACTTCAGGATATTCTTAGCTGCACACCAATGTGCCTCTCTTGGATTCGATTGGTATCTGCTACACATACTCAAAGCATATGCAACATCAGGTCGTGTACACACCATGACATACATGATAGATCCTATAGCAGAAGCATAAGGAACCTTACTCATCTTTTCTAGCTCAGTAGGTGTCTTAGGACATTGCTTTTTGCTAAGATGTACACCATGTTGCATAGGTAAAAATCCTTTCTTGGAATCTTGCATTTTGAATCTGTTGAGAATCTTATCTATATAAGTTCCTTGACTCAATCCAAGCAATCTCTTAGATCTATCTCTATAGATCTTTATTCCAAGTATATACTCTACCTCTCCCAGGTCTTTCATTGAGAAACATTTCTTCAGCCACTCCTTAACGGACTCTAGCATCGGAATGTCATTCCCAATAAGTAGTATGTCATCCACATACAAAACTAGGAAGACCACTTTACTCCCACTAAACTTCTTGTATACACAAGGGTCCTCTTCACATCTGATGAAATCAAACTCTTTGATCTTTTCATCAAATCGAAAGTTCCAACTCCTGGATGCTTGCTTAAGTACGTCCATATATAGATCTCTTAAGCTTGCATACATTCTCGACATTACTTGGATCTTCAAAACCCTCTGGTTGTGTCATATACACATCCTCTTCCAAGAATCCATTCAGGAAGGCGGTTTTGACATCCATTTGTCAAATCTCATAGTCATAATAAGCGGCAATAGGAAGGATTATCCTAATGGATCTTATCATGACAACATGTGAAAAGGTCTCATCATAGTCTATACCATGAATCTGTTTAAAGCCTTTGGCAACTAATCTTGCCTTGTATACATATACCTTTCTATCCTTATTTGTCTTAAGTTTGAAAACCCATTTGCTCCCTATGGGTTTTACCTCATCTGACAAATCTATCGAGTCCCATACTTGATTTTCAAACATCGAATCCATTTCGGATCTCATGGCCTCAAGCCATTTCTTGGAGTCTGGACTCGTCATTGCTTGTTTATAGGTGTTAGGTTCATCATGTTCTAATAAAAGAACATCAAGGTTTACATTCAAGATGAAATCATCGTAACGCCTTGGTTGTACCCTTTGCCTCTCTGATCTACGAGTGGGTTCAACCGGTTCAACAACTGGAGCTGGAACAGTTTCCACAACTATTTGTGGATCCTCTTGTTCCGGTTCTTGGATGATTTGGGGCCATTGGCCTTCCAAAACCCTCAACTCGTCCTTGACATCATCTATGTCATCTCGTTGTTGAGTTTGTTGCTCTTCATCATGAACTGGTTCAAGATGAATATTTTTCCCACTTGACTTATTGGAAATGAACTCTCTTTCCAAAAAGATACTATCCCTTGCACCAAACACCTTTTGTTCAACGTGATTATATAATTAATATCCAAAACTACCTTTTGGATACCCTATAAAATAGCAAATATCTGATTTAATTAGGGACAAGCTTATCCGTTTGTAAACGCTTTACATAAGCTTCACATCCCCATATTTTCATAAAAGACAAATTTGGAACCTTTCCAGTCCATATCTCATATGGAGTTTTGTCTACAGCTCTAGACGAAGTCCTGTTTAGTGTAAGTACGGCAGTTGTGAGGGCATATCCCCAGAAGGATACTGGAAGGTCAGCAAAACTCATCATAGATCGGACCATGTCTAACAAGGTTTTGTTTCTCCTTTTAGATACACCGTTAAGCCGTGGTGTTCCTGGAGTAGACAACTGTGTTACTATCCCACAGTTTTTCAAATGATGATCAAATTCATGGCTCAAGTACTCACCACCACGATCTGATCGAAGTGCTTTTATTTTCTTGCCAGTTTGAGTCTCTACCTCATTTTGAAATTCCTTGAACTTTTCAAAGGAATCCGATTTATGTGACATAAGGTAAATATATCCATATCTACTCATGTCATCAGTAAATGTGATGAAGTATTTATAACCAC
The DNA here is from genome assembly GCA_037127255.1 of Persicaria tinctoria. Classification (NCBI taxonomy): domain Eukaryota; kingdom Viridiplantae; phylum Streptophyta; class Magnoliopsida; order Caryophyllales; family Polygonaceae; genus Persicaria; species Persicaria tinctoria. Next base: position 4,401,020 of record JBANSL010000019.1, on the reverse strand, counting down.
CTCTAGCTTCTGTACTCATTGGCCCACATACATCAGTATGTATAATGCCCAATAGCTCAGTAGCCCTTTCATTTGTTCCTTTGAAAGGTGACCTTGTCATCTTGCCCATCAAACATGACTCACATGTATCAATGGATTCACAATCCACATCTTTTAGAAGTCCACCTTTATGGAGCTTCTTCATGCGGTCTAAACTGATGTGACCCAAACGACAGTGCCATAGGTAGGCTTCACTCAACTTACTTGATTTTTGCCTTTTTGTATTTATGTTATAAGATTCTGTTGTAAGGTCGAATACAAATATTCCATTAATATCTTGAGCACGAGCATAGAAGATATCATTCTTGTGAATAATTATACCTTCACCTGTAGTGCTAAAATTAAAACCTTCAGAATAAATTACTACAGCCGAAACAAGGTTATTTGTAATGCTAGGAACAAAATAAAAATTATTTAGTTCTAAGATTAAACCAGAAGGAAGAGATAAACGAAAGTCTCCTACGACAAGTGCAACAACGCTTGCTCCATTTCCAATGCGTAGCTCTATCTCCCCTTTCCTTACTTGTCTCCTATTTCTTAGTCCCTGCACATTTGAAATAATGTGAGCACCACATGCGGTATCTAATACCCAAGCAGGATCATTATCTAATGTGGAAACATTGGTTGACAGTAATTCAATAACATAAATGCCTGAAGTGTTAGAACTCAAAGTCTCATTCTTTTTGTCTTCCAGGTACTTGGGACAGTTTCTCTTCCAGTGTCCCTTCGTCTTGCAATGGAAACAATCATGATATGCAGCCACTCTTGGCTTCTCACCTCCCTTAGGTTTTGCAAATTTCTTGCCTTTCTCTTGGGGATTGTTCCTATTCTTGGCTACCTTCTTAAACCCTTTCCCTTTAATGACATTAAGAACTTCTTTCTTGTTGTCAGTAGAAGTATTCTGCTTAGCAGCTTTGAGCATACCATGGAGTTCGTTCAGGTTCTTCTTGAGACCATGCATATGATAGTTCATCCTGAATGAGGCAAATCCATCATGCAATGAGTGTAACACGATATCTGTGGCCAACTCTTGATCATATGGGGTGCCTAGTGTCTCCATACGGCTAAAAAGCCCAATCATGTTAAACACATGAAGACCTACTGGCTTCCCCTTCACAAGCTTGCTATCCAGTATAGCCTAGTGAGTTTCATATCGTTCAATCCTTGCCTATTCCTGAAACAACACTTTCAGGTTGGTGATGATTGTGTAAGCATCTTGATGTTCAAACCTCTTTTGAAGATCGGGTTCCATGTTTGCTAGCATCAGACAAGTGACAGGCAAAGACTCACTCCTAAGCTTTTTTTCATTAGCCTTCTCCCCATCTGATGAGGTATCAGTAATGACAGGGATATGGGTTGATAGGACATCTTCACGCCCTTCAGATCTGAGGACGATTCTCAGATTCCTTTCCCAATCGAGAAAATTCATTTCATTCAATTTGTTTTTCTCAACTATTGAGCGCGGGGTGAATTTCAAGTTATCGTTCGACATAATGCCTATATATAAAAAAGGAAATAACATACAAATCAGTTTATGTTCGAAATGCAAATTACTTGGGATTAAACACCTTTAAAATAAGTAAATGTGCATTTTATTCAAATTGTTATTGTTCCTGGTGAATAAAATGATTTCAAGATCCCATTACACACAAGACCCAACGTACTTTTGCACTGTCTTGAGTCTTGTATGATTAAGGTAAGTAACAATTACTAATTATAACTCCTTGTAATTCTTGGTTGATGATCCACATCCAATGTAAAATCATCCTATGCCTCAAGATCCAAAACTTTGCCTTTTGGTCTCTCATTGAGTACAACCATATCAAAGCTTATGAACCCCTTGTATAGATTCACCCTCATTAGCCCAAGATTATGGAAAGACACCCTCACTTTTGTGAAGCCCATCCAACCAAAAATCCAAAACTTAATGGGTTATGATATGAAAAGGCATTGCCCAAATTTACCTTAGGAACTTAAGTCTTTTATTTGTCTTTATTTATAAGTGAAAAAATATCATAAATAAAAACAACATAAAACTTAAAATAAGGCATTCCAAATGCAATGAAATTCTGATCCTAGTATGACCCCTACGATGCATAAAATAAAGATCTAATCTTCATGGGTCTCCACCCTCGCGCCCTTCATGGATCTCCATCCTTGAACTTCTAATCTCTTCTTGTCTTCTTGTATTAATTACAATATTTTCTAATAATCTAATTACTGAAAATAAATTACAAAAAAAACATAACGATACGCATATCGTGTACAAAAAAACATAACGATACGCATATCGTATTTATGGGCCATACTAGTCACCTTATGTATGCAAGCAATATATCATAATATAAAACAAGCATAATAAATCCATGAACATTCTTTATATTTTAATTCAAAAACTAGCAATAATATATATGGAATTAATTTTATGGTAACTATTACCTTTATAATTGGATAGAATATTTCATAAGGGATAAGATATCTACTATATCTAATTAAGGTAATTTAAGATCTTATACTAAAACCCTAATATACCTTTTTTAACCCTAATTGCTACCGCATCCATTCCCACTCAAATTTTGTAACAATTACAAACTTTTGACAATGGTAGAAATTAAGATTGAATCATAAAATTTAAAACTTTAAGAAATTAATGTACGAATCAAATTCACACCAAATTTATCAACTTGACGTGAAATTCTCAATTTCAAATCAATTTTCGAATGCTTACGTACATGCATATATCTTTGCATCTCGGAATCAAATTTCGAGTAGGTTAGTTGATGCTTACATAGATTCAAATCAATATTCAATCAGTTCACATCTATTAATATTACTAATTTTGCTAGCATTTTGCTGACGTGTCACGCTCACAATTAAAGTTGAATTTTTTATTCAAATGAGCTTTTCTTATTGGTCAATATTATTATGAAAACTTTAAAATATTTGTTTCCTATTTTAAATATGATTTGAATCCATTCCCTTTTTTTTATTTTCGGTTATATTGTCGTAAATATTGAGACATGTTTCCATTTTTTTTTTCCGATTGCAATATATATATTACTAATTCTGCTAGCATTTTGCTGACATGTCACGCCCACAATTAAAGTTGCATTTTTTATTCAAATGAGATTTTCTTATTGGTCAATATTATTATGGAAACTTTAAAATATTTTTTTCCTATTTTAAATATGATTTGAATCCATTCCTTTTTTTTTTAATTTTCGGTTATATTGCGGTAAATATCGAATCATGTTTCCATTTTTTTTTCGATTGCAATATTCTCCTAATTCGTCTACATACATTGAACTTAAATTTGAATCTTGGTATATTTTATTTTTGGAAATTTATACTCTACATAGACCCATATCCAATTGTTAGTTTATAAAATGCTACGGAGTATAAATTAACTTTCACATATGTTCATATTTTCTCACCAACCATGCAAGTATTTCATTTTCAAATAAATTAATCAAAGATGTACTCGGATTGCCTGCATTCATTATCTTAACGGATTGAATTCATTTAAATATATGTTTATTATATCACATTTATCTCAATCATGTTAAAATTTACTACTCTCTCTATTCGTTTAGCTAAATATGTTGTTTAATATTCCTTCACGCTTTGTTAGGTTGGTAAAAATTATATAAAATATTTTTTTTCAATTTTTTTTATAAATTAATTTCGATAATAGGTAATCTATTTATAATATTAATTCTACTATCATTTTGCTGATGTGTCACGCTCACAATTAAACTTGAATTTTTTATTCAAATGTTATTTTCTTATTGGTCAATATTATTGCTGAAATTTTAAAATATTTGTTTCTTATTTTAAACAAATTTGTTTCCTATTTTTATACTAAAATATTATTTAATTTGATATGTTGTATGTCAATTTGTGATCGATTTTAATCGTCTACGTACATTGAACATTCGTCAAGTCTTGGCTGATTTTATTCTTGGATATTGAAATTGTTGATTTATCATATTTAACCGATTGCAATATTCCCCACAATGTCTACATACAACGAACATGTAATAATCAATTTGTAAATATTCGATTTTAAAAATTAATTATAAAAATCAATTAGAGCCAAAATAGTGTTTTTTTTAATTTAATTATTCTAGATATCTTAAATGACTATTGAAAATAAATAATATTTTAAGACTCACAAGCATTATTACTAATGCTTATTTTACATCTTGGATGAGGCTTCTTAGATCACTTTTCTACCTTTAAGAATCTTTTTTTTTTACCATCTTACCTTTATTTTCACTATTTATTTCTCTCTCTTTCTAACCATCTTTCTCATGAAAATAATGAATAAGTTATGTACATCTACATAACTTCAAAATTATTCACACAATCATGTGCTTATGATTTTTTAATATTTGTACGGGAGCTTATATTTTACTTTTTAGATCTATGCTAATGATAATAATTATATATTTATTTCAAATTATATTAGGTGGTTTGTTTGAGTATTATTACTACTTTACCTTATTAAATCATTTTCAAAATTTGTATCGTATCTCTTTCCAACTAATTTATAAATTAAAAAAAAAATACTTTATACATATTTTTGTTGTAAACTCGTATATGTATTAATATAGTATTATATAAATATATAAAATAATGTTTAAATTAAAATGGATCAAACTCCCGTGCCTTCAAGGCACGGGTATTACACTAGCTAGTAATTAATTAAAATTATTGAGAAACACATGCGGCTTTGAATATCGGAACAAAGTCCGTACACGTATAAAATTCAACACATTCAATTTATCAAAATCATATTTTAATTATACAAATTATTCCATATATTGAATATATTGCTAAATTGAATCAAAACTATCAAGAAAATCAATTGATCATATCAATTTATGCAAGAGGCTCTGATGCCATTGTTGATAATTAGATGCGCAGTGGAAGTTTTAGAAACTATTTTCTATCATCTGATCGCAAGATCTTCATGCATAAAATCGATAGATCAAATCATTGTTCATAGGAGATACATGTTGATGCGTGAACCGGATCTTATCGGATATGAACGGAAATATGAGAGCCCCACGCGTTGCTCCTCTACTTGGTCCACAAGAGCCCGGTCTAGATCTCCTTTGCCTTCGATTGCTAGGACGAAGATCGAAAGGTGAACAATCAAATTGCTCTTGATTGATGATGGTAGAATTCAACCTTCACGCCCCAACCAAAGCTAGGGTGTACTGCGGCAAAACTCACGTTTCTCTCTTTTTTGGGATGTGTTAAATTAGGTCAAGTCACAATAAGCCCATCTTTATAAGCTCATATTTATACCCTTTTAACTAATTATTTATTTCACAAATAAATCTTATCCCATTATTATTAATATATATCTAATATACACTAATAATAAAATCATCTATCTTTTGATCAAGTCCGTCAACTCTAAGTGTGTGACCGCATATGACCCATTTATAATAGCCATGGGATTAACCCGATTAAGCCAATTAATCGTAGTTGGCTTCTAGCAAAGCATTACGACTCCTAAAATAATTGGATTGAATATCTCTATATCAATTGTCCTATCCCATAATTAGTCATTGCACATTAAATTAAAGGACACAATTCCTTCAAGAGACCTAACCAAAAGTCCAAGAACCTACACACTCTCATGAACAAAAAAAGAGACTTTTAATGAGCAAAATTAGGCGGCAATATCCATCCCCCCGAGAGTAGATGGCATCTTCTACTTTTGAATGAACAACACTTGCTTGAAGTTTTTAAGTAGTTTTTGAATCTAATAAAAACTTCACATTGCTTCAAAGAAGCCTGAATGCAGGGTCATTGCCAATAAACATTCGATGAAGGGGCCGACATCATAACATTGGAAGAAACATTGCAGATTATTGTACTTGAACCAACATGCTTCTCTGCAGCAATGGTGCAAGATGAAAACTTCACAGCGAAGGCTTTATGATACCTAATAAAGCGATCCATGGATGTCACCTTCGAAATATTGTTCAGATCAACTTTTCCTGGTTGTTCAATACGAATAGCTCTTCCGTCCTTGTCAAAGTCGTGATATATGAAGATCGGGTTTCAAATATGAAGCAGTACAAAAATTATACGGAATCACAAGAAGGCAGATGCATTGGCATAAAAAAGTCACCAATACCTAAATGATAACATCAACGACAATGTTCTTTCTCAGTCGAGCTTTGCAATTTCAATATCAAAATTTCTCCTTTAAAAAACCTAAGACCAACATTTAGATTAAACACCAAGAGACCTATCTTATTATTCCAATAGACATACAGATTGAAGGAAATAGTTATGTAAGATAGTAAGATATCTTAACATCATATGGTAAACACCAAGTTTTATAGGTAGAAGTTCCTTTAGCAGCAAAACTTGTCAAAACTCATCAACATCTTACAACTCTTCTACATCATGAACATCCTCGATGGAAACTAAGCTAACACAGTCATCACTCTTCCTTCTACTGCTCTTCTTTTTCAACGTCTGCTTCAAATTTGTCGATGTATTAAATGCTTTATTTTTCAACGACCGATTTTTCGATCTCCTCTCATCTTTAGAGCTCTTAGAATCAGATTTCCCCTCTTCTATCCTCAGCAAAAGATCGCTCAAAACCTGACACAAATTTACAAACATTATGAAAGGTAATCAACAATGCAGGTAATTAAGAACTCAAAAGGCGCAAAAGCAGCTCCTGATCATGCACATTTAGGTAGTGTTAATATAAGCATTTAGATGAGTTTAGGTAGGGTAAAATGCATGAGTTTAAAGTAGTTTTCATGTTTTTATTATGTTTCAATTAGAGTCGGAATCTACAAGTTTTGTGCATGGTTTCAGGTGATTGCAAAGAGGTGAAGCTAAGCTCGAGCCAATGCTCGAAGATTGGACAAAAATAGAAGAGCACGAGAGCTGAGGAGATGAGCTAAAGATGTAAAGGACTGGAGCTGTCCAGGTTGGCGATGCTGCACTAAAACGAGTCGTTTGAAGGCTGTAGTTATTGGATCGGGGCGTACTTATACTTGTTGGAAAGAGGATTCGAAGACCTACAACTTTCTTGTTTACGACTTTTCCAAATTCAGCCTTGAAAACAGCGAAATTTGGACGTCAAGATGGTTACTGAAAATAACTCGGTTTGGGCAAAAGAACTCGGCCGATTTCTATGAGGCGAGCCCGAGTTTTGTTACATATTCAAGAAAGGCTGTTATGTTGATCAATTTATGGAGGATGTTATTTTTCTTTTTATTATTATTTAGTTAAGAAGGAAGAAATTAAAAAGGAGGAGATGAAAGGATGAAACGGTGGGTTTTGAAAGAACAAGTAGGAGGTTTCTTGTTTTTTTGTTGGGATATTTGAACAAGGAACGAACAGTGGTACATGCCATTAGAGACCCATTGTGATTTTTCTTCGATTATCAACAACTAAACTCTTTAGCCTGGGAAATTAATCGAAGATTCAGGTTTTCTATTTCATTGTGAGATTTCTATTCCTAATACTCTTCTTTGAATATTATCAATTCTTTGCGTTGATTGTTTAAGGTTTTCGTGAATTTCCGTTAGTCTGATCAACTGATGCCTTTTCATGATAATCTATAGCTAGATATAGGTAATTTCTGGTTGAATTATCTATATTATTGTGTAGCAAAATATAAATCTCTGAAACTGGTTGATTTAGGGATTTGTATAGAGAATTGATTTGCAATCGATGCAATAACTGGTTGTGCGTGTTGATTGTCTTTGTTGATTTCCTTTAAGCTTAATCGATTATTGAATTGAATCTTGATAGTTTCAAGATTGTTTAATAATTAGGGTTTTCAGGGTCTGGTTGTCCTGTCAACTAGATTTGATAAGGAATTGGATTCAAAAGACCTAGTCTTTCCACAACAAAGTATTCAAGAGGAAGTTATCTGTTTGATTTCAATGATCAATGAATAAAACCTGAGTGCTGAGATTGATTGACCTGAGCTATTCTCTCTTATTTATTCATTCAATCTATTTTATTTTATTGTTTTGCTTTTTACTTAGTTAGTCTGAATCATCATAATCCCCCCTCTTTGTTTCTTTAGTTCTTATTTAGCACACTTGACTTGCATACGAATCATTGACTCTCTGTGGGATTGACCCGTACTTGCCAAACTACATTAGTTAGGCTAGTCGGATTTATTTGATAGGATTTAAGACGACTGAAAATCCTCTGTCAAATTTGGCGCCGTTGCCGGGGAGTCAAGTTGTTATTTGTTTGTTTGTCTTGTGTGTTAATTTAATTAGCTACTAACTTTTGTTGTGAACCTATCTTACGGTTCACAACACATATGCTACTAACAGTTTAACATGTTGAGATTATCACAGTTCGAAGGTGAAAACTTTCACCTATATCTCACTAGGTTGCAGAGGTGTGTGGACATCCGCAATGTGCGGGGTTTCCACGATAGTTTGCAAGATATGGTTGTCTGCGTTGTAGAGGGAATGACTGCTGAGACAAAGGCGCATGCTATATACATGAGTGGTGGAAGTCTAGCACGGTTAGGTTTGGTGGGAATTTGGGAACTTATCTGCTACATGGGTCATCAGGCCTTGCAGGAAGTGTCCTTCGCGCTGGAACCTCAACCAATAGATTACTTCGACGCACCTTTGGAGGATCTATCCAAGGCCTCCTACGAGGAGAATGAGCAACTGTGTCAGCAGATCATTGAATTAGATGAACGAGTGCACCAAATGGTCCAAGTGGGGAATGATATTCTAGCATGGGAAGCGGGTGAACTACCGTCTCAACCGGTGGTTAACCTGATAGAGAGTCTCACCAGGAACACCCTAGGGAGTGGCAAGGACCTGTTTGTCACACCCGAGGGAAGCTCATAAAGTCATGAAGATGGAGGTGAGTGTGCGCTTCCTATTCCCCCCTCATTGAGTTCATCCGATTCTACTCCGCTACCTCCCCTACCCTGTAGCTATGAGCATGACAATGTTTTGGCGGAGGAGGATATGTTCGCAGATAATGACAATTTTTTTAGTGAAGAAGAGGATAGTATAGTTCTTCCTGACATGGAATGTTATGTGTCGGCACATGAGATTCCATTTGATTTGTTGTCTCCTTCATTCGATGAGATTGTCTCGAGCTCGCCTATCAAGGAACCAAGTCCAGCGCTGATTTCTGTGGCTCCTAAGCAAAGAATTGATATCCTCTACAATTGTGAGAAGGTTGGTGATTATGTCGACCCTTGGGCTCATTACTTCGACGTACCACCAATGGAACTGAATTGGTGGTTCTACATACCTGCGGCGGAAAGTCATGCTCGGACATATGAGGAGTTGAGAACATATTTGGACTTTGACTTATTCGTATGTAGTGTCCGCCTACCTAGATGGTGTGCACAAGAGTTTGATTTGCTGCTGAGGGCACTGACGATGTCCGATTGAGTCCTAAATGGACAACCAAAACGTCGAGTCTATGACGTTAACCAAGGACACTTCTTGGGAGGTAACCCAAGGCTAGTATTTCATATTATCATGTTTTTCATAATTTTATTAGGTAGTTGTTATTATTTTTCAGTTATTTTTCTAGCATTTTTGCAACAAAAAAAAAAAAAAAGTTTGTCAAAAAGGGCCAAAAAGCATGAGAATTACAGTAGCAAACTCGGGTAATAAACTCGGTCGAGTTTTTTTAACCCAGCCCGAGTTATTAGGTTCTTTCAAAAAAAAAAAAAAGAGAAACGAAGAAACAAAGCGCGTCTTCATGCCCGAGTCTTCTCCCGAGCAGCACCGAGCTTTTCCCCCCATCGCCGACCTCACCAGCAGCCGCCGACGCGAGCCTCCCGCCGACTAGCAGCCCTCCCAATGAGTTCTGGAGCCCATGCCCCCGATCCCGAGCACACCTGGTTCTCCCCCGATCTGATTCCGGCCTTGCCCCAGAAGCAGTGCGCCGCCTCTCCATGGAAGGCACCCAGCAGTGCGACCGAGCCCTCGCACCCTCTTGCCGTTCGTCGGGCACAGCCTCCGGCCACTGCCGCCACTAGATCGCCGCCGACCTCGTCCACCCACGCCGGTCACCACCTCCGATCAGCACCTTCCTCTTCTTTCTCTCCTCCATTGAAGGTGTTAAAGGTAAGGTTTAAATCCCCAAATTCTAGGTTTTTACAAATTTGTTAATTTGTGGAATTTAGAAGTTGTTTTGATGTGATTAAAGCTTATTTGCATTGAATTTGTTGGTGGAATTAGATTGATTGAGAGGTTTTGGTTTGAATTGGGATCTTGTGCTTAATTGTTGAATTGCAAATTTGGGAATTATGAGTTGAGCATTTGAATTGATCTTGCTTGTTGATATTAAACTTGATAAGAGTTTGTTATTGAGTTTATTGAGGATAGTATTGATCGATTTATGCTTCATTGATTGACGATTTGCAATATTTCGAGAGAAGGCTACTTGATCGTTGTTGTGAGTGGATTGACACCATTGATTATTATTGTGAGTTGTCCTTGCTGGGACAACAAATATTTCTTTGTTGGTGTTTTGTCTCTTGTTTATAGAAAATTGGGTTGTGGTGTCTCCTTGAGGTCGAGACGAGAAAGAACAATGGCTCATCACACTCTTATGCTTGAATTCATCACCTCCGCTTAATATGTAGATGACTTTGTAAGTGTTTTCTTCCTGTCTTTTTTATTTTTCACATTGAGGACAATGTGTGAATTAAGTGTGGGGGAGGGAACATTTACATGTTTGCATTTAGATTGCATTGTATATATCTCTTTCTTGTTTTTGCATTTCATGGTTATTTTTCTTAGTCTTGCATATAAAAAAAGAAAAAAAAAAGAAGAAAAATCATATAAAAAGAAAAAAATTCAGCATGCATGACATTCTAGATAACCCCATCTGTACCAATTGTCTTCTTAATCTAACTATAAGTCCCATGATATGCTTGAATTGTTGATCCTCGTCTAGTTTGTTTGATCTATGCGAGCATGAGATAATGGATTGATTGAGCATGTATAACTCTTAGATTTTAGGTTGCATTGAAATCCAACAAGAATTTACCTTGTGAGATTATCTTGGCCTTATTGGGACTGTGCTTTATTGATGTCCTTTTTGCTTCTTGTGTGTGATACTCTCCAATGTGACTACCTCTGAGAATTGAGATTGATATCCATGTCAAGGCCGTATATTTTGATTATTACTTGTGATCTTCATATGATTGAGGCAATATTTTGTTAGCCATATCTTACTCTGTATCTACCTGTATATACCATCCTCTGCTTGAAGCCAAATTTGAGCCTCTTAGCCATTTTTGTTAGCCCCACAAAATGTCTTTTAGCCGATTTTAGCCTTACCCTATCCGGGAATTAGGGAGAAGATTGGTGAAAATGTGTATTAGTGGAGTATTTTGAGCATTTGGAAGTTATGTATGGGTGATGTATTCTTTTTTAGCTTCATATGGATGATTATTGTGCTTAATACTCGGGGCCTAAGGAGGATAAAATTCACTTAGGAGTAAAAGTCGAGGAAAATCATAAAAAAGAAAAAAATCAAGAAAAGAGAAGAAGAAAATCATTGAAAAATCAAGAAAAAAAGAAAGAAGTAACAAAGAGTGAGTTGGTTAACAAGAGTGTGCTTAAGTCTTTAATTGTGAATGGAGTTAAAGTTTGAATTCTTTTGGTTGAAGAAATGTTGGTTTTGAGTGTTTTTCCGGTTATAGTTGAGATCTCTTTTTCCCGGATTTTTAGCACCACAAAGCCTAAATCTTTCCATACCTTGATTTTCTTACCGAGCTTCATTACAACCCTTGCAAGACCTCATGATGATTATTGCTTGTAATGTCACTCACGGCGGAGATTGTGATGTGGATTTCAATTTTAATGGAGCTTAGTTGCATTGGATTGAGTTTGAGCGGAATTGACTTAGCCTAAACACAAGAGCGATGAGTGAAACACTTTGTATACCCGGTGAGGGTGGATTGAAATGTGCCTAGGCCTTTGAGTTGCTCAAATACATGTGATGATGTTGATTATTGTCTTGTGCTTCCTACTTGGTTTGGATTGTGTTTTGACGAGGTGAATGCATGTAGGGTGTGTTTGTGGGATGTTTGATTGGATTGGTTTTGTTTTCTTGAGGACAAGAAAGGTTCAAGTGTGGGGGAGTTTGATCATGCACATTTAGGTAGTGTTAATATAAGCATTTAGATGAGTTTAGGTAGGGTAAAATGCATGAGTTTAAAGTAGTTTTCATGTTTTTATTATGTTTCAATTAGAGTCGGAATCTACAAGTTTTGTGCATGATTTCAGGTGATTGCAAAGAGGTGAAGCTAAGCTCGAGCCAATGCTCGAAGATTGGACAAAAATAGAAGAGCACGAGAGCTGAGGAGATGAGCTAAAGATGTAAAGGACTGGAGCTGTCCAGGTTGGCGACGCTACACTAAAACGAGTCGTTTGAAGGCTGTAGTTATTGGATCGGGGTGTACTTATACTTGTTGGAAAGAGGATTCGAAGACCTACAACTTTCGTGTTTACGACTTTTCCAAATTCAGCCTTGAAAACAGCGAAATTTGGATGTCAAGATGGTTACTGAAAATAACTCGGTTTGGGCAAAAGAACTCGGCCGATTTCTATGAGGCGAGCCCGAGTTTTGTTACGTATTCAAGAAAGGTTGTTACGTTGATCAATTTATGGAGGATGTTATTTTTCTTTTTATTATTATTTAGTTAAGAAGGAAGAAATTAAAAAGGAGGAGATGAAAGGATGAAACGGTGGGTTTTGAAAGAACAAGTAGGAGGTTTCTTGTTTTTTTGTTGGGATATTTGAACAAGGAACGAACAGTGGTACATGCCATTAGAGACCCATTGTGATTTTTCTTCGATTATGAACAACTAAACTCTTTAGCTCAGGGAAATTAATCGAAGATTCAGGTTTTCTATTTCATTGTGAGATTTCTATTCCTAATACTCTTCTTTGAATATTATCAATTCTTTGCGTTGATTGTTTAAGGTTTTCGTGAATTTCCGTTAGTCTGATCAACTGATGCCTTTTCATGATAATCTATAGCTAGATATAGGTAATTTCTGGTTGAATTATCTATATTATTGTGTAGCAAAATATAAATCTCTGAAACTGGTTGATTTAGGGATTTGTATAGAGAATTGATTTGCAATCGATGCAATAACTGGTTGTGCGTGTCGATTGTCTTTGTTGATTTCCTTTAAGCTTAATCGATTATTGAATTGAATCTTGATAGTTTCAAGATTGTTTGATAATTAGGGTTTTCAGGGTCTGGTTGTCCTGTCAACTAGATTTGATAAGGAATTGGATTCAAAAGACCTAGTCTTTCCACAACAAAGTATTCAAGAGGAAGTTATCTGTTTGATTTCAATGATCAATGAATAAAACCTGAGTGTTGAGATTGATTGACCTGAGCTATTCTCTCTTATTTATTCATTCAATCTGTTTTATTTTATTGTTTTTCTTTTTACTTAGTTATTCTGAATCATTATAATCCCCCCTCTTTGTTTCTTTAGTTCTTATTTAGCACAGTTGACTTGCATACGAATCATTGACTCTCTGGGGGATCGACCCGTACTTGCCAAACTACATTAGTTAGGCTAGTCGGATTTATTTGATAGGATTTAAGGCGACTGAAAATCCTCTGTCAGCTCCATAGGTTTGATTTTAGAACTTAAGGAGTCAAAGTCTCAATGAGCAAAAGCAAAGAAACCTTAGTCCTCCCAATACTTGGAAATAAATACAAAATAACAAACAAAGAAACAACTCCATAGGTTTCAGTTTGATATAGAGTAGGCGCAGAGGCTCAAGATCTCAGAAGGCCTGGCAAAACTATCCAACGGTCTTGACACGTCTTATACTTGAAAGACTTGTACGTTAAATAACACAGGACAAGACAAGTAATGAATAAACGCACACAAGTAGATCAATGTGTGGAATATGCTTTTGTCTGGAAAGATAACAGAGTTATCACAATGAATGAAGCCAGTTAAGTTGTAAAACATTATTGACTCTTATCCTCAGATAAGTCCAACTCAATTTGTAGAGAAAAAGATCGAAACTTTATCACACCTTTCGCCTCAGTTACAGAGCAAATATCATTTATGGGGAGTGGAGAAACTAAGCGGGAATTGCCCCATAATTTGGCAAGGCATGCCAGAGGAAGAGGAGACCCTGCCATTGTTGTTGCATTGCTGCCTAACTCTCCACCACTGCAACGAATGAGGGGTTAGAGTGATTTCTTATTCTTCGATAAAGATTCAAAAGACTCTCGTTTCAAAAATCATACCACATTGGTCAAAAATTGACCACGAAGATCAACAACCAAGGCTTCAATACACAAAAGTTAATGAGTTAATAAGTATTAAACACTTCAAGGACATGAATAGCTTCAACTTTTGTTGGCAGTAGAGTGAAAAGGCTATCTCATCATGGTACGGGCAGAATCAGATGTCATCAGATTTGCTAAAAGCACGACGAGCATGAGATTTTCTACCTACAACAGGAGAGATGCTCATACTCATTGACATGGGCAAATTTGCGAATCAAAAAGCCACTTGCATGGTCAAACTACATATATAGCCCAAAATCACTACTATACTTTAATAAAAAAAACACTCATAAGTAATAAAAGCCAAAGGCTTAGGAAAGTGGAAACGAGAATGAATAAGAGACATAGATAGGAAACAAATATAGACCATAAAGGGCTATGATTGCTCAAACTCTCCCAAACATTTATAATAGTATGCAATATAGATTGCTAAGCAAAGAGTGGAACTCTTAGGAGATACTTAAACTAATGTAGTATTTCTAAACAATCTCCCAATAAACATTCGGGCAAACTAAAAGTAAGATGAAAATGCTCCAAAAAACCTTAAATTAAGAAGGTTCGGAGTGATCAACATGATTGGCTTGTCCTTTTTAAGGAAGATGAAAATGATAGTGTTCATTAATAAATTTTAAAAAGATTTTCATGCAAAGTTGGATATATAAAGATGGAGAGCATTTGCATATAACCAAGTTCATATTGGGTGGCTAACCATATGAATTCATTATCTCTATGATTGTCCAACTATATGATGTTCAAACTGATCTTTTTAAAGATTATGAAAATCGATGATGAAATGAGTATAAAAGTGGCCTATTGATGCCCCATCAATTCTCCTTTACCATTAAAAAAACACTTTTGTTTTAAACCTCCTTAATATCCCTACCTTTTAACTACATAATCATAGAGACAATGAATTCATATGGTTTGCCATCCAATATCAACTTGGCTATAAGCAAATGCTCTTTCAATGTATATCCAAATTAGCATAAAAATCCTTTAACATTTATTATTAAACCCTATTATTTCCATCTTTCTTAAAAATAAGAGGCTAACTATGTTGATCACTCCGAACCTCTTCATGAGAAAATGATCTCTGGTGGCAAAGTTTTCACGCCCTCCCTTATCCTTCGCCACACTTGCATTTCCTATCATATCGCCACACTTACATTTCCCGCCAAACATATTTTTGATTCCTCCTTTACTGCTGACTCAAGGTCTTATTGTGGTTAAGCATACGACCTCTATAACAGGGGTATGCTTGACAACAATAAGACCTTCCAGCTAATGGATCAATGTTATAGAGGTTTCGGTGGAAGCATTAAGAAATCAACAACGCAAACTTATACAGTTAAGGGGGTAATTGAGAAGATAGATGGAAACAAAAATAGATGGATGATTACTGAATTGCCGGTGTGTCGGTGGATAGATGATTACAAGCGAGTGCTTGAGTCAGCAATAGAGGAGGGATTCATTAAGGTATATTTTTTTTTACTGCTCAAGTAAAAATTAATTGTTGTGAGTTGCTTTATTAGTTGGTATTCATGGTGGCAAAGCAAGAAGTGAATTAGTACTTGAAAACCACAGTGATTTTACATAGAATATAATACCATGGCTGCAGTGGCGCACCGACAATTCAAGCACTCGTTTGGTTGTTCAATATAGGAAAAGTTGATTTTACAATGGAAAAGTTGATTTTACATAGATCAACTTTTCCATTGTAAAAGTTGCGTTGTTGATTACCCTCTTAACTGTATAAGTTTGCGTTGTTGATTTCTTAATGCTTCCACCGAAACCTCTATAACATGGATCCATTGGCAGTAAGGTCTAAAAACAGGGGTATGCTTGACAACAATAAGACCTTGAGTCAGCAGTAAAGGAGGAATCAAAAATATGTTTGGCGGGAAATGTAAGTGTGGCGAAGGATAAGGGAGGGCGTGAAAACTTTGCCACTAGAGACCATTTTCTCATGAAGAGGTTCGGAGTGATCAACATAGTTAGCTTCTTATTTTTAAGAAAGATGAAAATAATAGGGTTTAATAATAAATGTTAAATGACTTTTATACTAATTTGGATATACATTGAAAGAGCATTTGCTTATAGCCAAGTTGATATTGGGTGGCAAACCATATGAATTCACTGTCTATATGATTATGTAGTTAAAAGGTAGGGATATTAAGGAGGTTTAAAATAAAGGTGTTTTTTAATAGTAAAGGAGAATTGATGGGGCATCAATGGGCCACTTTTAAACTCATTTTATCATTGATTTTCATGATCTTTAAAAAGATTAGTTTGAACATCATATAGTTGCACAGTTATAGATATAGTGAATTCATATGGTTAGCCACCAAATATAAACTTGATTATATGCAAATGCTCTCCATCTACATATATCCAACTTTGCATGAAAATCTTTTTAACATTTATTATTGAACACTATTATTTCTATCTTCCTTAAAAAGGACAAGCCAATCATATTGATTAATAGCGTATATGCAACAACATAGTTGAGAAGCCCATTTGACAATACTTTTAGCCCAAATGTATACATCTGAAAGAAGACAAACAGGAGAGGATTCTAGACTTCTGTGCAATCTGTATATGTATGGCAATTTGCATCTTCTCTAAAAGAAATGAAAAGTAAGAAACTTGCCTCTGCTAGCTCAAAGCTCTAATTCAAATTCCCTCACACAATGTTTGACTATTCCTAGTATTGATCACTCCGAACCTTCTTAATTTAAGGTTTTTTGGAGCATTTTCATCTTACTTTTAGTTTGCCCGGATGTTTATTGGGAGATTGTTTAGAAATACTACATTAGTTTAAGTATCTCCTAGGAGTTCCACTCTTTGCTTATCAATCTATATTGCATATTATTATAAATGTTTGGGAGAGTTTGAGCAATCATATCCCTTGATGGTCTATATTTGTTTCCTATCTATGTCTCTTATTCATTCTCGTTTCCACTTGCCTAAGCCTTTGGCTTTTATTACTTATGAGTGTTTTTTTTATTATAGTAGTGATTTTGGACTAAATATGTAGTTTGACCATGCAAGTGGCTTTTTGATTCGCTAATTTTCCCATGTCAATGAGTATGAGCATCTATCCTATTGTAGTTGGAAAATCTCATGCTCGTCGTGCTTTTAGCAAATTTGATGACATCTGATTCTGCTCGTACCACGATGAGATAGCCTTTTAACTCTATTGCCAACAAAAGTTGAAGCTCTTCATGTCCTTGAAGTTTTTAATACTTATTAACTCATTCACTTTTGTGTATTGAAGCCTTGGTTGTTGATCTTCGTGGTCAATTTTTTACCAATGTGGTATGATTTTTTAAACGAGTGCTTTGAATCTTTATTGAAGAATAAGAAATCACTCTAACCCCTCATTCGTTGCAGTGGTGGAGAGTTAGGCAGCAATGCAACAACAGTGGAAGGGTCTCCTCTTCCTCTGGCATGCCTTGCCAAGTTAGGGGGCGATTCCCACTTATTTTCTCCACTCCCCAGAAATGATCCTTGCTCTGTAACTGAGGCGAAAGGTGTGATAAAGTTTCGATCTTTTTCTCTACAAATTGAGTTGGACTTATCTGAGGATAAGAGTCAATAATGTTTTACAACTTAACTAGCTTCATTGTGATAACTCTGTTATCTTTCCAGACAAAAGCATATTCCACACATTGATCTACTTGCGTGCGTTTATTCACCACTTGTCTTGTCCTATGTTATTTAACGTACAAATCTTTCAAGTATAAGATGTGTCCAGACCGTTGGATAGTTTTGCCAGGCCTTCTGAGATCTTGAGCCTCTGCGCCTACTCTATATCAAACTGAAACCTATGGAGTTGTTTATTTGTTTGTTATTTTGTATCTATTTCCAAGTATTGGGAGGACTAAGGTTTCTTTGCTTTTGCTCATTGAGACTTTGACTCCTTAAGTTCCAAAATCAAACCTGTGGAGCTGCTTTTGCGCCTTTTGAGTTCTTAATTACCTGCATTGTTGATTACCCTTCATAATGTTTGTAAATTTGTGCCAGGTTTTGAGCGATCTTCAGCTGAGGATAGAAGAGGGGAAATCTGATTCTCAGAGCTCTAAAGATGAGAGGAGATCAAAAAATTGGTCATTGAAAAATAAAGCATTTAATACATCTACAAATTTGAAGCATTCCTTGAAAAAGAAGAGCAGTAGAAGGAAGAGTGATGACCATGTTAGCTTAGTTTCCATCGAGGATGTTCATGATGTAGAAGAGTTGTAAGATGTTGATGAGTTTTGACAAGTTTTGCTGCTAAAGGAACTTCTACTTACAAAAATTGGTGTTTGCCATATGATGTTAAGGTATCTTACTATCTTACATAACTATTTCCTTCAATATGTATGTCTATTGGAATAATAAGATAGGTCTCTTGGTGTTTAATCTAAATGTTGGTCTTAGGTTTTTTAAAGCGAGAAATTTTGATATTGAAATTGCAAAGCTCAACCGAGAAAGAACCTTGCCGTTGATGTTATCATTTAGGTATTAGTGACTTTTCTATGCCAATGCATCTGCCTTCTTGTGATTCCGTATAATTTTTTTATTGCTTCATATCTGAAACCCGAAAAAAAAAGATTATATATAAGAAAAATATATAAAAATTAGTTTTAAAAGTTATTCAAATTAATGCACAATACTATAAAATATTTTTCATAATAATATAAAATAATATTATTTTTCATAGATTTTTTTAAATCAAAATATCGATAAGCGAATTTTGGTTATCACACAAACTTTTGCAAAACCTTGTGATTACTACACGAAATTTATATAAACTTTATATACCATACGAAATTTGCAAAAGTTCGTGATCACTGCAAGTAATTTTTCCTTTTTCACCTCCATTGGACCATTATAAGGACAAAATCTAGTTTTAATGGAAAAGAGGGCGCACCGCGCAATGAGATAATACTTCAAAACTCAATAATACGATATGAAATAGTTTAAATTTTGTAACTTACTTGTATAGCTCATCTAATTTCTGGAAAAAAAAAAAACCCACAATTGTGCTCTCCCAATGAAAATCTCCTATTATTTTAGTCTAATATATACAGTATCTTACAATTTTTAAAAAAATTATATTCATATATTATAAATGAAAACATGTTTATAAAATTTTAATTTGAAAAATAATATTTTAATTGCTTATAATACGAATATACTACGTATTTTTATCCTTCAGTACAAGTTTATTATTTATATTTTTTTAAAATAAATTTATAATTTTTTATATAATTTTATAATTATTACGAGTATTAAAATTATTTAGGACTAATAATTATAAAATTATTTAAAATTTTGTTTTATATTTTCACAAAAAAAAATACGTGAATAGTGAACGCTCCATTGCTGAGTGGGGGGAGTGTGTGATCGTCATTGCCGTGCCTGCATCCTTTTCCATCGTCCCTGACCTACCGTCTTCGAGCTGCGGGCATCTCCTCTGTCATCTGTGCAATTCAGTAAGCTTTCTCCTTTGTCTTCACGTTCGCAGATATCTTTCCTAACCTCTGTCATCAGGTTCGCCTTCTACCTTGTTCTTCTACTTGTACACACAGACGTACATTAACCTTAGCCCTAACCCTAACTCCGTGGCCGCTCAGCCTTCATCTTCCCAAATTGAACCCCTAACCCACGCCTACTCGTCACCTTCGGTCAACAACGAGCATCAATTTCTCCTTCTCCTTGCCCTTGGTCCTACTGCTACGATTTCATCTGCGAACCCTAACCCTAATTTTGCGAAAACAAAGCCACCGCCAAAGGCCATTCCACCAAGAATCAACCGAAGAGGAAATTAATTGAGAGGTTCAATTGAAGAATTGGATGTCACTGTAGAGAAGACGGACGGGAAAACAACAATTTGAGGGACTCCAGAGGGTCATACCAGCGCGGGATAGGGTTAGGGTTGATTCTTAAAATCTGTCAAGCAAAACATCAGGTATGGTAGGAGGTTGATCCCTAAAATTTGAAATGGGAGCTTGGACTCTCTTGAAAATATAGGAGCTTTACTGTTGTATGTTATTATCAGCTGAGAATGAGATGTTATTGTTATGTCCGTAGTAGAGATCCATGAGATCGATAGGAAAAGGAAGGAATTAAGGGAAGAAGGAAGGTTAGGGAAGAGTTCAGAGAGATAGAGATAAGAGGGTTTAGGGAGAAAGAGATATTGATTTCATTTGCCATGGCCAAATGATCTTCAGGCCCTGGATACCAATTGTAATGTCCCTAGTAGGGATCAAGAGATTGAAAGAGAAAGGGAAGAGATTTGGGGTAAGGATTAAGGTAGAAGGAGATAAGAGGGATTAGGGAAAGAGAGAGTAAAGGTAGAGAGAGATAGTAAAGGGTTTAGGATAAAAGAGATACAGTATTGTTTTCCATTTGATTCAATGATGATGATTACAATGGTCTTAGTGTATATTTATACCCTATCTAATACTACATGGGTACATAACAGTTGGCCTGTTAATTTCATATTTTCATTTGCTCTGATATTTAAGATATTTTATATGCTATTAGCGCTTGTCATTTTCGTTGTTCTTGAGTTATACATACATTCCAGATGGCCGGAGGAGATATTCCTCCACTCCGTTCTTCTGGGTTTGTGGATCCTGGATGGGAGCATGGGATGGCTCAAGACAACAAGAAGAAAAAGGTCAAATGCAACTACTGTGGGAAAGTGGTGAGTGGGGGAATATATCGATTAAAGCAACACTTGGCTAGAGTTTCCGGGGAAGTGACATACTGTGAAAGAGCCCCAGAGGAAGTCTTTCTGAAGATGAGAGAGAACCTGGAAGGTTGCCGCTCCAGCAAGAAGCCGAGGCTGGCTGAGGACAATGAGCGGTTATATTTAAATTTCCACTCCTATGATGATTTTGAAGATGATGGGGATGAAGATGATATTGACAAGACTGGATTCCATAGTAAAGGAAAGAAAATTATGGGTGATAAGACGATGCAGGTGAATTCGATGCCTCTCCGTTCTCTGGGATATGTTGACCCTGGGTGGGAACATGGTGTTGCACAAGATGAGAGGAAGAAGAAGGTGAAATGTAATTATTGTGGCAAAGTTGTTAGTGGTGGCATTAATCGATTCAAGCAGCATTTAGCAAGGATTCCTGGAGAAGTTGCTTCCTGCAAGAATGCGCCAGAGGATGTGTATTTGAAAATGAAGGAAAATATGAAATGGCATCGTACTGGACGAAGGCTTCGAAGGCCAGATGTTAAGGATTCCTCCTTTTTTTACATGAACTGTGAAAATGAAACAGAAGAAGATGAGCAGGAGGTTGATGATGCACATCATATGAGTATGGAAAAAATTGTGAATAGGGATAAATGGTTGGCAAAAGAATTTAGAGGCGCATCTAGTGGTATGGCAACTGGAAGTGGATCTGACACTTTTGTGAAAAAATCTAAGTTAACCTCTGATGTATCAAGGGCACCAGTGAAAAATAAGCTGCTGACTTCCAGACAACCAAATGTAAGACCGAGCAAGAAGAGCCGCAAGGAAGTTGTTTCTTCCATCTGTGAGTTCTTTTATCACGCTGGAATTTCATTTGATAACGCCGACTCAATTTACTTTCAGAAGATGCTGGAGCTTGTTAGCCAGTATGGACAGGGACTAGTTGGCCCCTTCAGTAGGCAGATAGCTGGGCAATATCTCCAAGATGAGATTTCCTCTATCAAGGACCATCTGGTGGAACACAAGGCTTCTTGGTCAGTTACTGGCTGTTCTATCATTGTTGATAGTTGGAAAAACGTGCAAGCTCAGACACTAATTAACTTGTTAGTTTCTTGCCCTCGTGGTGTATTCTTTGTTTCTTCAGTTGATGGCACTGACATAGTGGAGAGTGCTTCAAATTTGTTTCAGTTGCTTGACAAAGTGGTGGATGAGATTGGTGAGGAGAATGTTGTGCAGGTAGCTCAGTGAAAACGTTCACTAGTTCCTAAAAATTGAATCATTGCATTGCTCACATCAGCTTTATACACGTTGTTTCAGTTTCTTTCCCTTAAAATTTATTGCAGGTGATTACCCATAATACTCCAAGTTATAAGGCTGCAGGGAAGATGCTTGAAGAAAAGAGACGGAACTTGTTTTGGACACCTTGTGCAGCCTACTGTATTGATAGAATGCTAGAAGATTTTATGAAGATAAAGCTGGTAGCTGATTGCATGGAAAGTGGGCAAAAGATAACAAAATTTATCTATAAGCGTTTGTGGCTTTTGAATCTCATGAAGAAAGAGTTTACAGATGGACAGGATATTCTTACGCCAGCTATCACCAAATATGCTTCAAACTTTGCTACGTTGCATGCTTTAGCGGACAACAGGGTTGGTCTGAAGAGAATGTTTCGGTCAAACAAGTGGTCTTTCTCTCGGCTTTCCAAATTAGAGGAGGGTAAGGAACTAGAGAGAATTGTATTAAATGGTACTTTTTGGAAGAAATTGCAGTATATTCGGAGATCAGTTGACCCAGTTCTTCAGATACTTCAAAGGGTTTACGTCCATGGGAGCCTATCAATGCCCTCTATTTACAATGACATGCATAGAGCAAAGATTGCAATCAGAAGCGTAAATGGTGATGATCCACGTAAATATGGACCCTTTTGGAGTGTTATAGATTGCCACTGGAGCTCACTCTTCCATCATCCTTTATGTGTCGCTGCTTACTTCTTAAATCCTGCATACCGATATCGCCTTGATTATGTAGCGGTATGATTAACTATAACATCTGTTGGCTATTAATGATAGCTTATCTGGTGCATATAATTATCTGTAGTTGCTTGAATGGTGTTTTCCATCTTAGCTCTATCTCACATTCTCTTACGTCATTGATGAAGACTCCAGAGGTGATGCGTGGATTAAATGAATGTATTGTTAGACTCGAAGCTGATAGTGCTAGACGTATCTCTGCGTCAATGCAGGTATGACCTTTCATCATAATACACCAAATTGTGAGTGCTTGGAAACTATTGTCAAAAGCAAGCAATTGCTCGAATTCTATGTATTCGAATTTCTACTTGTTGACAAGTGCTTTGAGGTTACAGCTTTGTGATGCTGTTAATCTTTAAATAAAAAGTTATGCTGTTGTTGTATCATCATTTCCCTAGTGTTTTTGGTGTCTCAGATTTCTGATTTTACATCAGCCAAAGCTGATTTTGGAACGGATTTAGCTGTTAGCACAAGAGCAGAGCTCGATCCAGGTGAGAGCGACATGCCACTAGTTTTGAATATCTTTTATGAAAAGCTTTATCCTGTCTATATTTGGATGAGATTCATATGTTGCATTGTGTTGTAATTTTCTGCTGATATTAAGATTTTACCCATCAGCGGCATGGTGGCAACAACATGGCATCAATTGCTTAGAGCTGCAGCGCATATCTGTAAGGATATTAAGCCAAGCATGTTCTTCCTTTGGATGTAAGCATGATTGGAGTATGTGCGATCAAATCAGCCGCCAAAGGCCCAATCACTTAGCTCATAAAAAGTTTAACGAGCTTCTATACGCTCACTATAATTTACGACTTCGAGAGTGCCAACAAAAGGGGCCAAGTGAATTGATTTCGTTTGATGGTGCACTCCTTGAAGGTTTACTGGATGACTGGATCATAGAGCCTGAAAAACGAGCAATTCAAGAGGACGAGGTAGGCTTTATAGTAGTCAATATTTTTTTTTGAACAGTCACTTTCTCATGTTATTGATTGGTCTTTCTTGCCTTGCTTGATGATTTTATTTGATGATTAGTCATTAGTAGTTTTGAACCATACAAGTTGCTGCCTGCTAAATCTGCTGAACTTTTTAAAACCAATTTATCCCCTAGTGACCATACTAGGGTTTCTTAACAATCAACACCACTGTGACCACTCCCCCACCACTGCATAGGTTCTCTTCCTCTCTATTCCCTCGTCTTCCTCATCTTCCCTGTTCTTGGGCTTTGGCTCTTTCGAACCAACCACTTCTGTTTATTCAACTCTCTTCTTTCTCTTCTCGTTCATCTGTTTGCAGACACCACTGCCATTTTGGAGTTGAAGCTGCTCTGTCTTCCCTCTTCTTCTTCATGCTTGCCTTTTTTCTTCCTCGGGACCTTCACCATTTGCTCGACTGATAAACCCTAAACCTAAGCATACACCTTCTCAGCAGATCACCAAAACCTCCTCTTCTCTGTTCATTCGCAACATTGGCACACCACCACCCTTATTCTGGAATGGGGCTTACCCTGGTAAGAGGGTGGGTATCAAAGTTTTGGTATGGTATTGGCTTTCATCCCAATATATGACAACTCCAAACAGACCATTTCTATATGGGGATGTTAGTTTCATACTCAGTTGTTGACTACTAGGAAGTCGTGTCTCTAAATTCTGCTTACTTTTGCTACAGCGAAGTTGATTAAATGAAAAGTAGTTTTTGCTTCCTTTATTTGCAGGATATTCTTTACAATGAAGATGGGTATGATTATGAATCGCTCGACTATGATGATGGGAACATGGAAAATACCGGGAATGGATCACTGGAACTGGCCATCCGGGCCGAAATTGAACCCCCAAACGTCCATCCAAGCACTGGGGCTGCCACCGACGATGATGCTGATTTTGATTTCCTTGATGATGATGATGATGATATAAGTGACTAGCAAAACTGTACATTGCTTTCTTTAGAACTTGTATATTTCCTCAAAACAAATTTGCCATTCACAGTTGGCTGCACCCAACTAGCCCCAAGGTATGTCTTTAACCCTATTCTTAGGAGGTTTTCGATGAACCCTGTATGTGTATTTCTCAAGCTGTACATGTAGATTGTTCGATGTTCCTTTTATGTGTTTGTAGATATGTGCACCATTTATTATTCGTTTCTATTCAGCGATGTTTAGTTTTGGTTTTCGGTCTTTTATACTCTTGTCTTCTATTTGCTTAGGTTTTCTCTCCGTCTCTCGTTGTTCGTCGGCTCCTCTTTACATTTGTTTGTCTTTCGCTCTTCCCACTCTTTGCCTTTTGGTTCTATTCTCCCGACTACTTGAGGATAAGAGTGTGTATATCCCGACCTCCCAATATTCTCTCACACTTTACTTGCCTTCGAGTAATTTCCTCTATTGATATCAAGATATGGGTATGAGATATCGATATCAGAGATATGGATATCAAATCCGATGTCCGATGTCTAATATCCGTGTTTGGTATTACAAGATATGGGTATCAAACTATCAAACCCTAGCCCCTCCCATAACGACGTTTGAAGTGAATGACCCCATTCGCCTTCAATTATTCACATCCCTATCTCTGTACACCTAATCGTCATCTTCAAATTCAATTCCCACCTCAAATATCTGAACGACACCGATCTCCCAGCTCTCTGGCCATGCCCCATCGATGGGCATATCTGTCCGTTAAGCGGCAATTTGAAGAACAACCACCATGAAGATAGGGTCGAAAACTGCCCTCCGCCGCCACTCTTCATACCCCCTCCGCCTCTTGACGTTGCAGTTCGAATCTACAAACCCACCACCTCCTTCTCCCCGGCGACAATCTCATACGATTCCGACTCCGGCATACCGATGAAGAAGGGCGAAGAAGAAGAAGCCCCTATCTGTAGAAGAAGGGCATAGATAGAAGATCTTCATATCCCAATTTTTTGGGGTGTATGAGATTGGGTAAAATTACACAAGGATGGGTATATGAGTATATCAACTTGATACCCATATACTTATATACCAAACAAGGGAATGGATATAAGTGATATCCATACCCATACGGTCATACCCTATATCTTGATATCAATGCCAAACAGTGCTTAATTCTTTTCTACATGAATAGCCATTACCCATTTCTCAGCTTGGTTATGTACAATTCATTCACTGTGCTAATTCAGTGGAAAATTTGAGGAAGTGTTTTAATTCATGCAGTGCAATCGAGGTTCCCAATGGTCGGGTTCGAACTCTCTCTTTTTCATTCGTCCACCTCACTTTCCATAAACTTTATTCTAATCTTCTTCAATTCATTTCTCACTCTCCACAATGGTCAAATCTCTCAATAATCTATCTCAATCACTTTTTCCATACTCGTTATATTTTCCCTATAATTTCAAATATTAAAAAATTGAAATGATTTATCAATATAAAAAAATTTAAATTAGTTTTCTAATTATATTTGATAATTAATTTTAATAATTTAAATATTTTAACTAAATTGTTAATAAATTCAACAATTGAAAAAAATTATTAATGTAATTATATAATTACATTTAGTAATTAATTTTAATAATTTAAAATATTTTAATTTAATTGTTAAAAATTAAGAAATGAAATAATTTATTAAGTTGTGCACGTGTTGCCATTTTTTTTTTTTTTTTGATTCAACGTGTTGCCATTTTATTGATTTCGGATATATTGGACACCTCAAATTTATAGAGGTTGTTCACAATAGACAGATTTTTTTTTTTTTTTTGAGCAAAATAGACAGATTTTCTAAATCGAATGAAAAAAGTGAAATCAAGAGGGATTCCCAACCATTGTGGATGCTCTAACTATACCGACTAATTATTCAGTGGGTCATTGGTGCAATACTTATCGGCGTTATGGAGGCATCTTTATAGGCCCATGGGCCCGTGAGGCCCAAATAGGCAATTAGTTGCGTGCTGGAGTTGGGCTGGAAGACGAACGGCCGGGGGAACGACACGTAGAATGGGCCTCCATCGCACGACGTCGTTGTGGCTACTTTGGAGACAACGTGTTCTCAATCTCTTTTTGGAATTTTTTTTGTTCATTAATCCTGATTGTCGAATGAAATCCGTCAACTACTTGATGCGGAAAAAAAAGCAGGTATACGTGACTTCTTTGAATTGGAAATCTCTCTAACTAGAACCATTCCGGCATTTCGGAATGGTTGAACTAGAAATGACTTACGGATAACAACAAAGGTTCTCGATTCGAATCCCGGATAACCGCTCTTTATTTACCAAAGTCAATAAATCACTCTAACCTTCAATGTCGTTCAAATCTTTTCTAGAAGCTCAAAATAAACTTTGTAAAGTCCATTTCTAAACAATGGACATGTAAGATTTTTAAGTTTGTTCATTAACATCGTTCATGGGTCATCCACTAGAACAATAACATCAACAAAGAGCACATAACAAATCATTCTGTCATGGAGCGTATGATGACAAATCCATCTCTATGTAGAGAAAATGGCGGAATGTCGACTCCTAATACATGCCAAAATGATAGTAGTACTCTAAATCCTCTCTAACAGTTTAATTTCCATCATTCGTATTCTTAAAGATCTATCACATTTTTCATCTAAAATACGCCCCTGTTTTTATAGCTCCATATCATTTACAAAATGCAAATATGTATCTACGTATCGGTTAATCTCTTTTTCCTTTTCATCCAAATTAATAATAATTTTGTACAAAATAAAGTGTTTGCATCATATGAGTGCACCGACGAATATTCTCATTTTCAATATAGAATTTAAAATTCTCGTTCTCGTCTAGACTTAGTTTGTTATCGCTAAAAGAGTGGGTGCTTAAATAGTATCTCAGTTGCCCACTAAAATATTGTAATATGTTTTTATAATAACAACAACAACAATATTAATATATAATAATAATAATAATAATAATATATATATATATATATATATATATATATATATATATTTTTATTTTTTTTTTGGGGGTGAAAATAAAAATGTTTTGGGTCGCGCTTAACTTGGATCAAGAAATTATAATTAGCTAAGCTTTTACAGGGAGCTTCCCATCTGTTAGGGTACTGTCTCAGAGGAGAGAGGCGGAGATACGAAAATGTGGCGTTGCGTCTCGCGTGGTTTTCGCTCTCGATCCTCCAACATCACTGGATCTTCATCTTCCGCATCCCCTAAATCTCTGCTCCCCAGATTTTTCTCCTCCCAATCAGTAATACTCCCCACTCCCTTTCGTTTTTTCACCAATCTCGTTTCGACTGGCATTTCCTCTATTATTTCTTATATTCAGATCTCCGATTTCCTTTTTGAAATTCGCTGTTGATCGTTTTTAGTTACATCAAGCTGAAATGCGATTCAATCGTTTGTGTTGATTCGCTTATTTTGTTTGGATGCAACGAACAGGTTTCCGATTATACTATAGTCGATCACAGCTACGATGCGGTTGTGGTTGGAGCCGGTGGTGCCGGTCTTCGAGCTGCTATCGGCCTCTCGGAGCATGGATTCAACACGGCTTGTATCACCAAGCTGTTTCCAACTCGGTCTCACACCGTCGCAGCTCAGGTATTCGATTTGCTTTGATGGGCTCTGTGGATTGTTAGGTCCTTCCGATTGTTATCGCAGTGTTAGATGTGTACTTTTTGTAATAAATTCAAGCAGTATACTTGAGGAAGTTGGGGGTTAGATGTTATATTTGGCTTGATTCTGATGATATTTGAATGGCTTGCTAAGAATGATACGCCTAGTTTGAGTTGACAGGGAGCAATTGTTTATCATGTTTAAGTTGAAAATTTATTCCACTACCAACTTATTGGATCGTTCTACATGATATCACAAAATGCGTGTAGTTAAGTTTGATAGAATTAGTTATACGTTGTCAAAGGCTGCAGTTATTTAGTAGCCTAGTCCAATATCCATTGTCGAATTCCACATGTTTTTAAGGTTGCTTTGGTTCTCAGAATCTTATTAGCTTAACAATATGGTTTCTTGATTCTTGGTGCAGGGTGGGATTAATGCGGCTTTAGGTAACATGAGTGAAGACGATTGGAGGTGGCATATGTATGACACAGTGAAGGGGAGTGACTGGCTAGGTGTGCTATTTCTTCAATATATATTCTCCTTGTTGTTTGTCCTGTTTGGAATCTGAATTGTTATTGTAATTCTGTGTTTTGATGTAGGTTAATACTTAATACCTAATTTTTCATTTCCTTAGTGTATATTTGCAATCTGCGTGTCCTGTTTCACAACCTTGTTTTTCTGATAGGAACCTTTGATGTTGCCTTCATGCCGATTTAGAATTTATGATAACTTTGCATTTCTGGGATTTGAACTCTTAGTTTTTATGTTGTCGTTGGGGCATGTTTAATAACAAGCATCTGTTTCCTTGATGTTAATTCAACTAACAAAACAAGCATTTCATGGTTTCTATTTTAACAGCTTTAGTGTCTTTTAGCTCAATGGACTTTCTATTACTACAGGTGATCAGGATGCTATTCAGTATATGTGCAGAGAGGCTCCAAAAGCTGTGATTGAGCTTGAAAACTATGGATTGCCCTTTTCTCGAACTGAAGAAGGGAAAATTTATCAACGGGCTTTTGGTGGCCAAAGCTTGGACTTTGGGAAAGGTATGATGAGGGAATTTTGATACCGTGTCATTGATAGCTTGCATCCTTCTGTTGACACATTGCTACTAATTACTGTAGGTGGACAGGCATATCGTTGCGCATGTGCTGCTGATCGTACAGGTCATGCTTTGTTGCATACACTATATGGGCAAGCTATGAGACATAATACACAATTTTTCGTGGAGTACTTTGCACTGGATCTCATTATGGATGATGAGGGTATGTTTTAGCATCACATTTACAAATTACATTGCTCTATGGGATAAATTTTCAATCTTCTCTCATAAATTTAGTTAATCATACACAATATATTTGAAGTTCTGATTACATACTAAAAAAAATTCCTTTCCTCACCTTTGATTTCGCTAAAATCTGTTGTTGAGATGCATTTCCTATTGTCTGCTGTGGTGTCTGAATCGTGTTAATGGTTTTCTGCTAAAATCTTTGATCAGATATTAAGATTCAGTTCAGTACTACCTTATCACAAATAGACTTTAGATCTCACCCTTGAAGTTGCATCATGCCATCACTTCTCTTTAGTAATCAGTTGCTTTGGTTATGGTTTTGAACAGGGGATTTTTCACTCCAATAGAAATATATATTTTTTAGGTAGGATTTTATGGATCTAAATGTTATTTTGTAAGTCCATTTCAAGGACTATTGCTTATGGCCAGAAGTGTAGTTTAGAACTTGTAACTGGATACAATTGATTCAATCAGAGTATGGAGATTAGAGACCCAGCTTTACCTTCTTTTTCCCTTTTTTATATATAAAAAATAATGTATCATGATTATGTAGTTATGATTATTGGGTTAGCATTTGGTGCTTCTGTTATAT
Source organism: Persicaria tinctoria (assembly GCA_037127255.1). NCBI lineage: Eukaryota > Viridiplantae > Streptophyta > Magnoliopsida > Caryophyllales > Polygonaceae > Persicaria > Persicaria tinctoria. The sequence goes on along the minus strand of JBANSL010000019.1, from coordinate 4,370,485 downwards.
AATAACTCAGTTTCCTAGGATTTAACATCTCCCTGAATCGTTGATTGCTTGTCTATCATAGGTGCTTCTGAGGGCTACTGGATTCAATTATATAGATGACTGACTAGTTTATAACAAGTTCATAAAGTTCACTTGTGCATAATTTCGGGACAAAATAGTGTATATTTACTTCCTCGATGTTGCCCTTTTAAGCATAAGCAGTTAGTGCTGTGCATTTCAGTGAGTTTGCTTAATTATTGAGTTTCAAAGCAGGTACATGCCAAGGGGTCATTGCATTAAACACGGAAGATGGGACATTGCATCGATTCCATTCTGCTTCAACCATTTTGGCCACTGGGGTATTAGTTCTTTTTTTAATTCATCCTGAGATGCTACTCATCCCTGCTCCAACAGCAGAAATAAAAGCGGAACAAGACCTTAGTTGCTTCTTTATGAAACATTTCAGGGTTATGGCCGGGCTTATTTTTCTGCAACTTCAGCTCACACATGTACTGGAGATGGAAACGCAATGGTTGCACGTGCTGGACTTCCATTGCAGGTACTGTGCTAGTTTTTCATGGTATGAGTACTGTGAAATGATTCTGTTATACTGTTATTGAATGTATTTGTTCTGCTATTTACTGATAGCATCTTTCTTTCATGCAGGACCTTGAATTTGTGCAGTTTCATCCAACTGGTATTTATGGTGCTGGGTGCCTTATTACTGAAGGTATTTGTTTGCTTCACAAGCACCTTTACCCACATCATGAAAGTAAATAGTTATATAGGTTTTTAATCTAATGAGTCTTGTCACTTTTAGGGTCCCGTGGTGAAGGTGGAATTTTAAGAAATAGTGAAGGTGAGAGGTTTATGGAAAGATATGCTCCTACCGCCAAGGACCTTGCATCAAGGGATGTGGTTTCCCGATCTATGACAATGGAAATCCGTGAAGGTCGTGGTGTAGGTATGACCGCTTCACTTGATCCCAGTTGTTGCCAACCAGGATAAATTCCTAAAGTCGATGATGTTCGTTATTGTAGGATATCTGCTATTCTTTTATATCCGAAAGTAGTCTCTTTGTACACTTGAATACTTCAAAATTATCAAAACATGTTGTCTTTATATTCAGCCACAGTTACAAATTACAAGGTCATTCTTTTTCTTGTTCTTCCTTGAACATTTAGATAGATACTTTTCTTTTTTCACAGAACTTCAAATTTTAGGATGTAGTATTGGGCTTTATGTGTTGATGGACATGAAATGCTAATTTTTCCTCCAAAGGATAAATTATCATAGCTTAACCTTAGTCAAACCTGTCTGACTTGCTTCCCATTAAGGACATCCTTTATAACTTTCCTTTTTGTATATTGAGTTTCTACTTCCTAGTAGGAATTGCTTATTTCACTTTCCTTGTATTCATGTGAGAGAGATGTTTCCCTCTGGCGTTTGATGCTGGTCAGACAAGGATTTATGACATGAGATTGCATGTTTAGCTGGATACATATTTTTTTTGCTCTCTATCTGCTTCTAAAATGCTAATCTTTACTTGCTACTTGAATCAGGACCCTTGAAAGACCACATATATCTTCACCTGGATCACTTACCCCCAGAAGTCCTCAAGGAAAGACTCCCTGGTATATCTGAAACAGCTGCTATATTTTCTGGTGTTGATGTTACGAAGGAGCCTATCCCTGTTTTGCCTACAGTTCATTATAATATGGGAGGGATTCCCACTAATTACCATGGAGAGGTCAGAATACTCAGAATTAATTCAAGAATGATTTTTATGCTAAATCTTTTGTTAAACTAGTCTGAGTTCTTTTTTTTCTTTGGAGATTGAATAGTCTGTGACTGATTATTATTGCACAACAGGTGGTCACTATCAAAGGTGACGATCCAGATGCAGTAATTCCTGGACTAATGGCTGCTGGAGAGGCAGCATGTGCATCAGTTCATGGTGCTAATCGGCTTGGAGCTAATTCGCTTCTCGACATTGTGGTTTTTGGCCGAGCTTGTGCAAACCGGGTTGCAGAGATCCGACGACCAGGCAAGTTATCAATATAGTGATTACATTTCAGAAAACATTTTTTTTAATCACTTGCATATAATGAACCATTAAGTTGCCTGTTTGGTGTGCAGGTGAGAAACTGAAACCTCTTGCAAAAGATGCTGGAGAAAAGACCATCGCATGGTTAGACAAATTAAGGAATTCAAATGGTTCAATTCCGACCTCAAAAATCCGTTTGGATATGCAGCGGATCATGCAGAATAACGCAGCTGTTTTTCGCACACAAGAATCACTGGAAGAAGGTCTGCTTTCCTGTCCATGCTAATTTCACTCGCCATCGTAGTTGCTTTCCAAATGTGTTCCCAATATCCTCTTTTCTTCTTTTCTTGAAAAATAGAGTTCTTACTCCTAAAACCCTTTTGCCTTACAATGTGCTTTGTTGAAAACCCAGAACTCACATTGATATGGTTATAGGATTGCAGTGGGGTCTGCAACTGCTCCTCTTGGGAGATCTAGTCATTAGTCAATGTCATTCTTTATATCCAGTTTGATTACTTCAAAAATGTATCTCTGTTGATTCTGTTATTTTCTCATGTATACAGGTTGCCAGTTAATTGACAAGACTTGGGAGAGCTTCCATGACGTCAAATTGAAGGACCGCAGTCTCATTTGGTAATGTTAGATCACGATGATAATGTTTGTTGCAATAGTGCGCAAATGAGGAAGAATTACTCAGCAGCTTTTAAAATTGTGATGATCCCCAGGAATACTGATTTGATGGAGACCATAGAACTGGAAAACTTGTTGATTAATGCCTGCATCACCATGCATTCTGCGGAGGCCAGGAAAGAGAGCAGAGGAGCGCATGCCCGTGAAGATTTCACGGTTTGTTCCATTTCTTATCTTTCAGTCTACCCTTTTACTTTACCATACTTCTCCCACAACTAACACTGCAAGCACTTTGTTTTACAGAAAAGAGACGACGAGAGCTGGATGAAGCACACCTTAGGGTAATTCAACTTCCATTTCCCCCCCTCAAATCAGACCCAAGTCAGATTTTATGAACCACTCCACTTCTACGTCTTCGTATACCGAAACGATCTTTCTTTTATTCAGGTACTGGGAAAGAGAAAAGGTTCGTTTGGAGTACAGGCCAGTCCACACAAACACACTGGACGATGAGATGGAGACAATACCCCCAAAAGCCCGTGTGTATTAACTGCGACACGTCAGATGTGCATGGAGGATGATTTCCCTCACTCAGCAAAAGGTTTTTTTTTTCTTCGACAAAACCAGGTGATGATACATTTCACATTTGACTGGCAATAACAGCTTGAACAATTTTCGGAAAATAAATAAGTTATTGCATTGGTAAGAAAATGCGATATGCTGAAGCATCTGAATCAGAATGTGTTCAAAAAAATCCTGGGATTCTGTAATTGTGGGACTTCCCCTGTTGTGGCTGATTAGGAGCCATATATCTTTTGCGCATAAATTATCCTGAAAATGACAGCTATTTTATTCCATGCCTTTGGTTTCAAATTGACCTGCAAAAGCTTGCTTTGTGATCATTGGATCCATTTTCACTACTTCCCACTTTGTGGAAATTATTCCATGTCAATAGTAAATAAAGACAGGACCGTACAACTTATAAAGTTGATGAACTACTTCTTTCATTGTCAATTGATTTTGAGATGTGCTCTCTTGTTATGATCTTTATCCGTCTCGCTTTGCTCCTTACTATGTCTTTCCTCCGAGCATCAAGTATGTTAGGTTTCATAGTTCAGAATATTGACACTTGTTTCTGAATTGCTATCCGAATAGTATAGCTACGTTTCTCACACCGTGACTGCCTAGAGTTCTACGATTTTCAAAACCGTAGCAGGTGACATTTTTACGGTTTTGAAAACCATACTCAAAACCGAGCATCAAGTATGTTTGGTACATGGCTTGTCTATCTACCGGTTTATTCGGTCTCTCTGTACATCCATTTTAAAAATAAAGAAACATCATAACTTGTTATTGACTTATTGCGCCTGTGTTCATGAACTTGAACAACGTATAAAGATTGATAGGATACTCTATTGAGCAAAGAACTAAAATGTACACCAGTATATATAATAAATACACAGCAAGCTACTCATTGACATTTGGGTTCACCAATTATTACTACCTTTATAATACAAGCGATAGAGATCAAGATGAGTGGAACACTAAATGTAACACATTTGTGAGCAGTCGCCATCTGCAAATGATTAATGGTACAGCCATTGAAAACACAATCTCTAATGCCTATTTACAACTTATCACCAAATCTATAAGCTTGCCTGTAAAAAGCTTTCTTTTATCTTCCATCGTTTTCCAAATAAGTTGGTTTTCGACGAACTACCTCGAATGCTCAAACTTAGCAGTTACCCCTATCGAGTTCGCTGGGAAAACCACTGTGAAGACACACAACAAGCTCCGCTGACATATGCTGGCTTTACGCGGGTTCACGAGGCCGATTAGCCCAAAGCGAGCTGAGCGCTTTGAGGCGGTGGAAGTACTCTCCGAGCACCAACAAGCCTCGCGCTGCTTGTCGTGTGGTCAGAATGCGATGCATCTGCTGGAGGGTCTCCATTCGAAGATGATCCGCCTGATTTACAAAAACATAACATGGAGTTTTATTTGTAAACCAAACAGGCCCTAAACAAGATCCAGGAATCAGGCATTACCTGGCTTACAAAGCTCACCAAAGCATCCAATCTCTCCACTGCAATTGTCATATGAGGAATGTAGCTTCCATCGTCCATCGGTAACCTTGCTACTGTATCTGCTAACGTCTGCTGAAGCCTTTCCAATCCCTGCGTAAGAGCGTCTTCTGCTTGCTGACAGGATTGCGTGAGGTTGTCGACCAGCATTTGTTGTTTATCAGTAATGGGCTCAATCAGTGGCACAAGTACCTGTCAACAGCACCCGGTTTTCAGGGACAAACACAGTGCAAGAACTGATAAGCTAGGAGAAACACAATGTATACTTGTTGTAGCCTAATGGATTCGTTTGGTTCGCCTAACTTATAAGCACTTTATAAGCAATCAGTACATCATGCTCGAAGTAAATAGCATAAAAGATAGAAAAAAGTTATGTTTAGAAGCAAGGCTCGTTACCTTGAGTAGCTCTGAAGGACGAAACCCTCCCAACCAAAAGAAGACGCGTTCTGCCGGTGATTTCCACATGCCAGACATCAGATAGAAGACGTCGGCCTTTGCAGCAGTTGCTTTCATGCGGAAGAGTTCAAAGTAATGGCTCATGCTGGCCTCGACGAGGATCCTGAGCTCAGCGTCACTTATCTGAGACTGCAAAGCAGTCCTTAATTCACAAATCTGCTTCTTCTGTTCTTCCAACCAATTTCCATACTCAATCTCAAATGCAGCAGCTCCTACAACAGGTAGAAGCCATACCAAATAAGCACTCGATATCAATCATTTATTGCTAGTGTGCTTTTTTCTTCCGTGCAGGACCAAGTTATAATATAAACACAGTACGCCTTGTCTGACACCAAAACAAGGAACGAATACTCCTAGATTATAAGGAACATGAGGTTTTTTTGGTGCCAAACATACCTGAATTTATAGGACTGGATAATGGTATATGATCTATCCCGCTACCAATATGTAAACCCTGCAGCCAAATGACGAATGATCTAAACAATCTAAAAGATTTCAACTTTTGATTGACCTGAATATGGTTAAGAAGAACATTATCCTGTTTGCACTGCACCTGTTGCCTTGCGTGTTGCAGATCTTGCTCCAGTTGGATCAACTTTAGCCGACTTGATTCCAGTTGCTGGACATAGGCCTATTGTAAAGCTCCAATCAGCTTCAGAACAATAACCAAGAAACTATAGAGATGACTGGTATTACAGTTGTGTCTATTACATATTTCTTAGAGGTTGTACCTTTTTTCTTATACGGCATTTACGAGCAGCCTCACGATTTTGTGCAAGGCGCCTTTGCATCTGCAAATGAATTGGACCCCAAGAAAATGTCAACAGTTTCACTAAACATGCATTATTTTCTCACACAAGTATGTATCATAGGAAATTCACCTTTTCAGAGGATCTGGGTGCTTCTTGTTGGCTTGAAGGCGTCGGGTATCCATGCAAGATATCGTCTGACTGCGACTGTAGGAGGAGAAACGAATCAGCTGTACATCCATGGAAATATGAAATGACAAATGAAAAAGCATAAACAACTCTGTCAACTCTACCTGTGTTTCAAATTTCTCTTCAACATCTAAGAGAGCTGATGCTGATATGTTAGGGCAGGTATCATCCTCCCTATAGCAGTCCATCCATGAATTAATCTGGTGGAATGGCTCATATAGATTCATCCTTCCCGATGTGACGAATTAGGAATTGCTCTCTCTGTCATGGAGAATAGATGGCCATGATTCTTAATTGACTTACAATAGCATAAGACTCATCACATTTGATGAAGATGTACGCTATTCCTAATAAAGATACTCAAGAAAAACTACACAACCTGATGCATCCTGTCATACTATTAGCATTTTCACAATCTTAGACGAACAAAGAAGATACAAGCATTTGAGGTTCACAGTTTATCCATTCTCAATTCAACAAGATGCTAAGCAGAAGCTATAAAGTGAAGCCTAAATCCATTCAGAACACATAAATCTATAGCAGAAAACACACATTCTCATCAATTTGAGTTGAAAACTACAATTTAGAATCGCGATGTGCCTCGCTACTCAATATCAATCCTTCCTTATTTCACTGGATATTTGACCCTGCAGATTCATATGGTACTTGATTCTAAATCTCAACTTCTGTTCCTCACTTAAGACAGCAAACATTGAAGCTGCTATCTAAACAGTTGATTTCTGCTTTATACTATTTCACTTGTATTCCTTACAAGTTTAGTTACCCAAATAACTAACCCAAATTCAACCAAGACCCAGAAGAAAAAAGAACCTTTCTATACTGTAAGTAGCTTCAATGTTCAGCATCTAAAGAAGCAAAGTACACATGAACAAGTTGACTTGGCAAAAAAAGGCCCAACTACTATTTCAAGGGAAAAAAACAAGTTTCTGAAGCCAAATCCTCACCGAAAAAGCAATAGAGGGTCAAACAAACCTTTACAACCATCTAGCTATGATTATTGATTAACTCAATTCAAACAAATATGAATAAAACAATTAACAACAAACTTGGTGCACAAAATCCATCTCAGAAATCAGTAACAGACAGTAGTAGTTGAAGAACTTTGAAACAGAGAATCTCAAACCCAAAAACAAAAAACCCAAATCAAAGATGAGGAAGATGTTTAGATGGGATTCAATTTCACCTCAAAAGATGGAAACCCCCTTTTTTTTAGCTCAATTTCAGAACAGGACAAGGGGAGAATAGATTCCAATCTGAAATGGGCAAACCCTAGAATCCATAAGCTTTGTTGGTCTGAGGAATGATTGATCTGAGAAGAGCAATTGAAACAAGGCAAGGCAAGGCAAAGTGATTGGTGCTTGGTTCAGCTTAATAGAGTCGCTTAAAAGTGTTTTCCTTTTGCATTGTTTGTGGCAATACCAACAAACATTTATTAAAAGGAAGCTTTAAAAGGGAAATTAGCATGAAATATCCCCATTGTTTAGTTAGTTTCGTTTTCTGCCCTAAAGTATGTGAAATTTACGATAAATTTCAATTTTTGTGGAAAGTTATGGCAGTGCCCTCGTTCTCACCGTCTCAGACTAAATCCATCAATATGATAAGGCAGTATGAGATGACACGTATAAACTAATGTAGGATTGTATGATATTGTCTAAAACTTATTAAGTCATTTTGGCTCTATAATAGTAAATTCATACTGGATAATCAGATATACTTAGAGCCTATTTGGATAGTCATTATGTATTATAGTACAATATTATGTATTATAAGTCATAATTAATCACTATCCAAATATATCGAAGAGATCCAGGCAATTTGTAGCTCTAAAGTTAGGATATTTCATGAATTTCACATAGTTTAGGGCAGGTAACGTAAATGCTTCAAAGATTGGGATATTTCATGATATTGGTGCAATTTATAAAGGAAATAAATAAATAAATATTCTAGCAAGTTGATATCTAATAATACATATTTTATGTCTCTTGATAAAAAAAAGCAAAACAGAAATGGGTTTTAACTTACCCTTCATAGTTCATACCGTGGTTGTCTTTATCATTTGCTACAGTACAAGATTAAGTAAGCAAAAACGTCTTCTCTGAAAACCAAAAAAAAAAAAAAAAAAATTTATTTTTATTTTTGTTTTTATATTATGAATGAATTTGCGGTAGTTGTCCTTGTTGTCATGTTTCCACCTAGCTACCAAAATGCGCACCAGGTCAGTAATCCTTCCTTATCCTGCGCCACTCCGGCGCAACTTAGCAGATTGCGCCTCCTTTGAGTTTCCGTTACAAACTCTACTTGTCAAAAACCAGTGCTTTTTTCTCTTTCACTCTTCTATTTTTTGTCTTCAAGGAAAAGCCCTAGCCCCTATGGTTAGATTTTTTTTTTTTTGAATTAATGTATAATTTGAGTAGAGTTAACACTAAGACTAACTATGCACACAAAATGAATTCAAGAGAGTTAGTCCATCTTTCGATAAGTCAATTAAGTGGCGGACAAAGTGGCGAGTCTTTGTCATTATTGGGATCCTGTGACTTTAACTTCGCATCCAGAGTTTCAGGCTTTCGTCCACAGAGACTTTAGTGAGTGGTCGTCTAGCAGGGTCTGACACCACTTAAAATCTTACATTTTTTTTTAAAAAAGAGAGATAATGATCAATTGGTAAGAGAATTAATTTATAGCAGATATTTCTATTGTATTTTTCTATTTCTATGTTGTATATGTTTAGATGGTTAGTCGTCTGCCGACTATGTCGCTCTTTCGAGGTTCGGGTATGTCCGGCCTCAAATTATTTCCTAATTAAAAAAAAGCAGATATTTCTAACTTAATCCTCTAGTCGAATTAACATTAATTAATTTTTTTCTTTCTAATTTGCTCAATGTCAACTCTTAATGTGCCATCCAAAAAAAACTATTCTATGTAAAAGAAATTTTTATATGTGACAGATGCATAAAATTTTCACCCTCTTTTATTTTTCTCGATCTACTTGTTTTGCAAAATACCCTAATCCAAAAAATTAAATAAGATTACTTCACCAATCAATAAATATGAGAAAAGGAGAAAATATGTATATAAAGTAAAAGATAATAATAAAAAAAATGAATTATGGTACTCAGTTCAACTTTGGAACAGAAGCTTCTATCTATATATATATAAGTTGTACTTGGAAGATAAATTGATATTTCTTTTCTTTCTTTGAATGGAAATAAAGGTTTTTGTAGAGAAAGAGAAAGGTATATAAAGGTATCACAGATAAGATGGAAGAAGAAAAAACATTGCATGTCAAAGCACAAAAAAGAAAGGTTCACAACTACACCTTACAAGCTATACAAGTGTCACTCAACAAGGAAATTTTGTTTACTACTATATTACAACTTCATTACCAACTCTAAGGGCTCGTTTGATTAAACGTGGGAAATATAGTTTCCTAGAGGTTAACTAGCTAGCTTCCTATGAATTCAATTCTCTTGAATTGAAAATTATGAGAATTGAGAAATTGTGTTTGATTTTAGATTTTGGACTATAGGAATTGAAATAAGAAAATAGAAGTTTGCTATTAAAAATGGTGGAATTGGAAGGGGTATTTGCAAAACTAACCTAAAAAACCGGTTGTGTTGCCCTCTCTATCCCTTCTCCATATTATTTGCAAAAGGGTATGCCAAATTCTTTTAATTTTGCATCCCAACCGGTTACACAAAGGAGAGACACCGGTTGCATTGATGGAGGAGAGAGAGGGAGAGAGAGGGAGGCGTGTTGATGGGGAGAGAGTTGACAGTTTTGAAAAAAACTGTCACCTCAACTGCCTAGGAGAGTGGTTTATTAAAGGGGTAGTTAAGCCCGATTGTTTCTCCATCTCTCTCATACATCTCTCTCATCTCTCTCATACATTTCAAACTTTGAAAACCGAAGGAAGAAGCGGAAGGGTTTCGAAGAAGAAGTAGAGCAAGGCGGTAGAGGAGACGACGAAGAAGCGGATATCAAGCCCTAACACCCCTGCACACAAGTGACGACAACAAGTAAGTAAAGCCTAAACCCTAAAGCCCCCGAATAATGACCGATTGAACACAATATTAGGGCGAGAACTGTAGTTGCAGATCCAAATGTGTTTGCCATTGTTTGGAATGTAGAAATCAAGTAAGTTGCGGAAAGGTATATGAGGTTCCCTCTGTCATGTGAGTTTCAACCATCGGCATGTACACATCAAGGGCTGGAAAGTTTCCGAAATGAAATTGACGAGGGGGATAGAAAGGAAATTGGGGGAAAATAACAATTGGTCTTCAACATTGGCTGGGGTTAAATGGATAAATTGGGGGAAAACAACAATTAGTTGGATGGAGAAATTGGGGGATTTGGGGGAATTATCGACATTGGAAGATTTGGGGGTTTGGGGGGAATTGGGGAAATTGGGGAAAGGCGCTTGCGTATTATGAAAATAGGGCCAAGGGGAGTTCGAAATGTTTACTTTTGAGATGCCTTCCAACATTGGACTGAGTTCAGGGGAGACTTGATTACATCTCATGTTTGGATTATGTCATGTTTTTACTAGTGAAATGTCATGTTTATAACATTTACTGTCATGTTTGTTGATAGTCCTAAGGTTTTGCTTCCCAATTTTGCAGGATATCAAGGACAGGCGAACATGTCGACTTCCCGGTCTGTAAAAAGAGTTCCCCTTTCACAGACAACAGGCGAGGTACGGTGTGCATAGTCTTGATCAAAGGAATATAGTAGTGTCGATGTGCGAGTGACAGTTGTGCGTTATTTTTGCAGGCCATCTATGCGGTCCCCGAGGACCAGCACTACAAGGGCCGTGTAAACCAGTACGGGCGGCTGGCAATACTTGCAAACCTGGACAACTACCTAAGCGAGGGGGACTGGAAGAAGTTGATGGCAAGCCCGTTGGCCGCCATTGCGAGGCTTGGTTCCCGTGTCCAGTTCTCAACCCAACTGGTGCACTACGTCCTGCAACGCCAGCTGCGGACGAGAAAGGAGCATGAGAGCTGGTACATGATACACGGCAAAATAGCTCGGTTCTCCATCCAAGAGTTCGCGCAGGTGACTGGGCTTAAGTGCTCATTCATGTTGCTGCCCGAGGAGAATGATGGGGACAGGTCGGCCGTCAAGGAATTCTTTGGGGTGGAGAAGATGAGGATGGAAGAGTTCGAGGTTGAATTCCTAGTGGCGATGAAGGGCAGAGAGCATTCGCCCGCTATGAAGTTTAAGTATGCGTTGCTGATGCTGGTTGAGGGTGTGCTATTTGGGAAGGATCCCCGCAACTACATTCATGGATGGGTGGTGAATATGGTGGCCGACGTCGATGGTTTCTTGCGATTCCCGTGGGGCAGGCACTGCTACGAGAGGACCCACGAGTTCCTCAAAAACGTTGTTGAGCGCAAGCTCCAGCATGGGGTGAAGGGCCCTCGGCCGTCATATTTTTTAGCTAGCTTCCCCCTCGCCTTTCAGGTAGTGGCTTATATTTCAACTGGACATGCATATAATATAACTGGACACGCTTAGAAATTAACTGGACACCTTTATATTTGAACTGGACACGCTTATATTTAAACTGGACAGGCTTATATTTACACTGGACAGATATTGACATCCATGCCCTGTGGTTTATGTAGTTGTGGGCTTACGAAGCTTTCTATCCAATCCGATCCCAATTTGCTGCCGTCATTGACGTGAATGCCCACCCTCGGTGCCCGCGGTACGCGTCGAAAGAGCACAACATCAAGTACGAGTTAATCGTCAGCCTCATGGTGGAGGAGAAGGACGAGCTAAAAAGCTTTGACCTTGAAGACAGTGTGCAGACAGTGTTAATCCCCGATGACTTTGAGGCGAAAAAACGGGTGATGCACGGGGCTGTCTACCCTAGAGAGAAGACCGATTTGTTCTTCGACAACCTCCGCGTAGAGTACTGGAAGGGTGTGCACACGAGGGCGACAGCGGAGACCACCACCCAGGCAGCCCCCACGCAGGAAAACACACAAGGGCCATCAGTGGGTGATTTCTCACAGATGTTGTCGAAGATGGATGACCTAGCAAGGGAATTAAGAGCTGACTTCGCTGCGAGGATCAAACCCCTTGAGGATGCCATCCGCCAGCTGTAGAGGACGGGGAGGGAGGGATTGGACGAGTCCGACCACGCAGTCTCGCTGGGAAGGGCGGAATCGTCGGCGGCGAAGGAGGTAAGAGTTTCCTTCGCATGGAATAGCACCTTTGGGTACCCAATATTGTACTTACTACGATGTTTGCAGGTTGATGAAAAAGCACAGAGAAAGGAGAGTGAGCAGCAGGACCAAGTGGATGAAGAACCAAAGCCAAAGGATAGTGAGAAACAGGGCCAAGGGGATGCGAGCAAGGACCAGGAGATCACCAATGAGGTAGCTGGGGACAAGGCGGAGAAGGACCAAGGGGATGAGAACAAGGAGCAGGACAAATGGGATGAGAACAAGAACCAGGACAAAGGGGATGCCGACAGAGTTTCTGTAGACAAGAGGGGGAAGAAGGACGAGGAGGTGAAGAAGGCCAAGGTGGGGACGAAGGGCAAGAAGCCCTCCAAGGGGAAGAAGGACGGCAAGGGGACAACCGACGTTGCCCACGTCCCCAACCAGACAAGCGCCGAGGCATGTCAATTCCCTTCAACTGTCATGTTATGGATACTCAAATGTCATGTTATGGTGGTTAAGTGTCATGTTAAAAATTTTCATTTGTCATGTCCCTTTTAAACGTGTGTGCAGGACGATGGTGACCGGGATGCCCAAGGTTTGACGAAGCCCAAAGGTGGCCGCATGGATAAGAAGGGGAAAGCGGCCCTCGGTGATGCACCCACCCAGAAAAAAAGTGAGGTATGTCACCTCACTCCGAACGTTAATATTGTCCAGTTGAAATTTTCATGTTGTCATGTTGAAAGTTTCCTGTTGTCATGTTGAAATGTTCCTGTTGTCATGTTCAAGTATTCCCGTTGTCATGTGTGTGCAGGGTGACATGGACACGGAGGACACCTCTCAGGTCGAGCCGCTAACGCGGAGGGGGACGAGAGCCCGTAAGGCTACTGCTGCATTTGCTGGGCACGAGGTCACTCAGCCTGTGAAAAAGCCACGGGTGAGCAAGTCCAAGACCAAAAAGGACGCCGTTGACCTGGGCCTTCTGACTAGGGCAGAGCTGGACGCCTACGACGCTTGGATGAAAGAGGGCACAAGTCCTACACGGTCTATCGAGGGTACCCTCCTCGAGAAGAAGTTCTTCCTGAATCTAGAGGCGCCGACGAACTGGGTAACCTCTGAGGTAAAGCTCCTCCCCGCGCAATTCTTTTTTGTTGCCTCACATATCGAGCAACTCCCCCTGGATGTACCTCTGACATGCGAGTTCTGTTCCGCAGCACATCGAGCAGGCATGCGCAATCCTTCGCAGGGTCATACTCACTGACCCGATGTTCGCCTCCGTCGCCGTGCTCGACAATTTCTTCCGGGTTTTGCTGGAGCGTCATACAAGCTTGGTGGTCGAGGATGAGCTGAAGCTGTACATGGATGGTGTACTGCCAGAGCGGCTTCCCAAGCCTGGGGCCTCCGTGGACCGCATCCTGCTCCCCTGAAATTTGAAGAACGAGCACTGGGTGGCTCTGGAGATCAACTTCTCCGAATGGACCGTGCTTGTGTTTGACCCCGATACGAACTTGATAAGAGAGCGCCAGCTGACCCAATTGCTGAAGCCCGTGACGCACGTCCTGCCCACCATGTTCGCCGTCCACCAGGAGATGCATGTCAAGCACAAAGCCAATGTTGCCCGCCCCCTCACCCGCGTGAAGGGGATCCCGCAAAACAAACAATCGTAAGTACTTGTCCCGCTTCCCTCATTTTTTGTAATGTTACCGAATATCCATTGACGCAAATGATGACCGTGTTCAGTGGAGACTGTGGCCCGTACATGATCCGGTACATGCAGTAGCTCGCTATGGGGGACCGCGTCTTCGATGGCTTGGACGACGACTTCATCGCTGCATACCGTCAGCTCCTATGCGTCTCTATCTTTCACCTTGGCTTCGGTGTCAACAACGTTCCTAAGTAGTCCCCTCGTCATTATGTGAAGGAGTGAACATTGTTGGTTTATATGGTTGTAGTTTCCGTTAACATCAATACTCTCTTTGGATTCCGATGTTTTGATGACATTTCTACCTCCTTTTGCTCTGTTTGGGATTGATGTTTTAGATTGTCGTTTTAGATGGATTATTGCCATCGTTAATGTTGAACATCTTTCATTACCTCTGTCGTTTGATATGGATTATTTAGGTTTGTTGATATTGTTAATCACAGACACTTTGGAAAAACTTATCAACAAATACGTAGACGATGTCATGTCAACAACAATACCCGTCATGTCTTAAACATTACCCGTCAAGTTTGAAACAAGTGACATACCAGTTACTAGCAAAAAGGTGCGACGACCCACACATCAACACACTTACGTACAAAGACGCAGTAGTAACCCCATCTGGGACTTCATGTGCATCTGAATAAAACCCAAAACCCACAGACGCATTCTAGTCTAGATGACCAAAACCCAAAACCCACAGATGCATTTACGTCATGTTAATCCTAGTTGATCGTCATGTTTTTCCTACCTGATCGTCATGTCTTGTCCCATATATTGTCTAGTTCGTCCGGCGCTTGTATCTCCTTTCCCACTGCGAGGGGTAACGTCTAGTCTTGGGTCTACCCGGACGGGCCTTCACACTGGGCGGGAGGCAGGTCTCTTTGGCAATTTCCGAGGGCACCCTCCATGTGTCTGGAGACGGAACTGGGTACAAAATGTCCGCGTAGCAAGCACGCCATGCCTCTCCCTTGTAGAAGTCGTTGACCAGTGAGTGGACATCCACCCCGCGCAATTGTGCAGCAGCCAGTGCGTGCGCATAGGGGTATTGGTCGACGTTGAAGCGTCTGCAGCTGCATAATCGTCCCGTGAGGTTGACAAGCCAAGTGGACTGACCATTGCAGACCTCGAACTCGTGGGGGCTGAGCGGCCTGGCCAACATCGACAGAGACTCAGCGAAGTTTGCTTTAATGGCATTAGCGACCCAATCGCTTACAACTTTCCCAGGTTTTGAGGTGATCTCTCTCCGCTTCACGAACCAGTCCCCGACGGTGTCAAGAATGGCATCCATCAGCGCTGTGAGTGGCAAGTCCCGAGGATACTTGAAAACCGAGTTCAAGCACTCTGAGTTATTCGTGGTGGTTATGTTGTACCTGTTACCCGGGTAGCACGCCCTTGCCCACTTTTCGAATCCGGCCTCCCGTAGGTATTGGCCCGCGGCGGGAGAAACCGCACAGAAGTCATTGTACAACGACTGGAGCTCGTGGTATGTGTATTCTTTGACCATGGAGAAGTATTGGTCCTTCATAGCGCTGATTTTGAACCGAAACCGGACGTTCTGCCATAAGTGTCATGTGCATATGTCGTGCTTGGCGAAGACGTAGCTGTCCCGTATTCCCTTCTCGGTGCTAATATGGCGGTCAGATACCCACATGAGATCAGTCGTGTCTTCAACAACATGCAGCATCTGTCTGAAGAAGAACCCCCACGACCCATCATTCTCTCCGTCAACCATTGCGAATGCAATTGGGTAGACAGAGTGGTCGAGATCTTGTGCAGTAGCGAACATGAGGCACCCTCGGAACTTCCCCTTCAGGAACCCCCCATCCACTGACACCACCTGCAAATTCAACAACCGCAATGGTTACCGTTGTCATGTCGTTATTGACTAATGTCATGTCATATGACCTATATGTCATGTTATTCCCTGAGGACGTCATGCAAGGTAGTTGGTCGTTGTAATGGTAGTAGTTGTATGAGTTTAACGGCTTTGCAGTAAAGGACACACAAGGTACGGAGAATGAGGGACTGGCCTTTCTTAGATAGGGGACCGCCCTCTGCCACACTCCAAGGCTGACAAACGCATACTTGAATCGTCCTTCTGTGTTGTGTTCTATCCTGGTGTACGTGCCAGGGTTGGACTGCTCCAGCATGTGCATGTGCGAGTAGATCCTCTGGTAGCTTTCCTCGTCCGTCCCGTAGGTGGTGTCCCTCGCCTTCATGGCGGCTCGCCGCGCCTTCCAGTAACTGGACGGCACCCCCAACTGGGATTTCGTCAGAGCCTGCACTTGCTCCGGCACAAGGGCCTTCTTTGAACCAACGAAACTGCACATGGACAGGCGCATTGGGTTAGTGTTTATCGAAGTACCTGTCCAGTTTTATAACATTTTCTGTCCAGTTATATTTAACCAGCGTCCAGTTATGAACAACATACTGTCCAGTTCGGTTGGTTAGAGCGAAGGAGATACCTGTCCACTATGTGTTGCCCCACCTGGGTGTATGTCGCACGACGCTTTTGTTTCATCATGTCGGTCAGGTCGCACGTGTGCTCGTCCACAAGCTTGGAGATAATCCAAATCCGCGTTTTCTTGTATGTGGAAACCCGACAAAGCCACTTGCAATTGGGACCACCGCAGCGCACAACATACAAGCTCTTTGTCGACTTGTTCATCTTGGTCGTGAAACACCTAAATAGGGCCGCCCACTTGATTGTCTATTGGACCTCCTCCTTCGACCGAAACACTTTTCCCTCCCGGAGCTCACCCGTGTGCTGACGGGGACCCAATGGGTTCACCGCAACCATTGGTTCACTTTCCACACCCTCCGTATTCGGTCCCAACTTTTGTTTTCCGCGTGCGTATGCTTCCTCTGTTTCCCTCACAGCCTGCTCGGCCTCAGTATCCCATGACCACGACTTGGTCGGAACTGCGCACCCGAGCTCCATCTTCACCGCATTTGGTAGTACCTCATCGTCGTCGGAGGAGCTCCCGATGTCAATGGGCCCCCGTCCATCTCCACCCGGTGTAATAACTTCATCGTCCGGATCACTGCTGACAGAAATGACTTGCTTCCCACATCTTATTTCCTCGGCTTTCTTTGCCTTCTTTCGCAACTCGAACTCCAACTCCTCATGTCGCCCGTACTCGTCGGTACTATTATGTAACTGGACACATTCGTTTTCGAACTGGACGCATTGGGCATCTAACTGGACGCCAGTTTGTTTTGCCTGGACACATCCGGCTACCAGGACTTCGTCTTCTTCACCACCAGCCAATTGGGTGTCCGTATGTGCGTGATCTTCTTGGGTCACAGGCGGCCCAGTTAATGGCAGTATAAATTCCTCACCTCCCGCCACTGAGATACCCCACCCTCCGGAGCCACCCGTTGACGATCCTTGTGTAGGTGCCACAGTGCTGCCACAAAGCTTGGTTCGCAGGGAGACATGGAGGTCGACAGGCCACGATCGTTCTCCAGTGAGTCCGTTTACAAACTTGAAGGCCTGCAGGTCTTCGTCATCTCCTATTGCATATGGCCTGCACCCGCCCTTCTTCAACTTCCCATATTTGAGCTCTGCCTCATGCCTTCTCCCATCGACGTTAAACTTTTCCATTACGAGTTTCTTTAGTGCAACGTAGTCGATACGTTCGTCCACCGGCAGAGCCTTCTGGCTCCGTGACCCCTTGAAGACCCAACCGCCTTCTTCGCAAGCCCACCATCCTCCGAACACCACAGTCAGACATACGATTGTCTTCTCCCCTGTTCATTTACATAGCGAGTGGATACAGTAAGTTTACATTAAGCTGTAGCAAAGTTTTTTTTCTCGTCATCTTCCTTGAGAGACTACTTACCCATTTTCTATCTGCGGGCGGTCGTAACTCGGTCCAGTCTATTCCACCAGCTGTCACGTTGTTTGCTGTTGGTTGTCACGTTGTTCTCTCCCGGTTGTCCAGTTAATATTAACTCGTAACGCTTCAACTTTAAGATAAACCCCGGCCCACTTGCTTCTTCTACATTGGCTACTC
Organism: Persicaria tinctoria; assembly: GCA_037127255.1. Taxonomy (NCBI): domain Eukaryota; kingdom Viridiplantae; phylum Streptophyta; class Magnoliopsida; order Caryophyllales; family Polygonaceae; genus Persicaria; species Persicaria tinctoria. The sequence continues at coordinate 4,352,439 of JBANSL010000019.1, read as the reverse complement.
TGTGAATCTTCATATTTTTTTCCACCTGGTACCCATTAAATGCCACCCCCATCATTCCCTCCCATATCCTTATATAGATCCCCATATCATTGGCCACCAACCCTCCTCCTTCACTCTTTGTCGGCGCTTCTCCTTCCTCCTTTTAATTCTCCTACTGCAGTGCATTAATGTGGAATAATCATTGGACTGAGGTGGAGCTTCAATGCTTATATACTCTCCCCCTCTTCCCTCCTCCATCCTCTTCCTCTTCAGGATTTTTTGGCGCAAATGTTTGGCGGGAATTTTCCTTCCCCGAACTGTTCAGAGAGTCCCTGTCAAACTCAATTAGCTTTCTCTCTCTTTGTCTAATCAAATTCAATAGCTTCCTCTCTTGCCTCTCTCCTCTCAATGGACGTCTCTCTCTCTCTCTCTCCTTCCTGGACGTCTCTCTCTCTCTCCTTCCTTTTCTCTCTCTCGCCTTCCTTTTCTCTCCCTCGTTGAGGTGTCACGGTTGGCCTCCACTTTCCCTACCTGTTACCTGCTGGCCAGGTTTGCCGGATAGCCGGTTTCACCCCATTTTAATCCGGGTTGGGTTAACCTTGCAACACTTTTCGGTTTTTGGGTTACCTTGTGCAATTCCTTCAAAATGGGGGAATTTAAATTTCCGAAAATTCAACTTCTTAGGTTTTCCATAACAGAAAAATCAACCAAACGCTGGTATTATCTCCAATTCATGGAAATTTCTACTTTCTGAGTTTTTTAAATGTCAACCAAACGAGCTCTAAGTTTATACAATATATTACAACTTCATTACCAACTCCTTAAATATAAATACACTAGTCTTATTGTATGCGTCCCTACGCGATTTATAAATATATTATATTTTATGATATATTTAATTTATTTTTAATACTGTAACTAATAAGGATAACATTATGGAAAAAATGCTATAAAACATTAATATTTTATATAGTTTTTATTATCCTTAAAAAATGCGTTGAATAATAAACATAAATATATAAAATAGTTTATTTGAAAAAAAAATAGTAGGAAAAACAATTATATAATTTATATCAATATATTAAAAATAGTATGTAAAATTAATTGGTTAGGTTAAAAAGTAAATTTGGTTAATCTGACCTTCCTTAAATATAAATATTTATTGTATTATAACTAAATAAAATCTAATATATGTCCCGATAATAAGTTAAGTATTTACCTCTAGAAAATTTCATTGAATTTCATTAGTTTTTTTAATTAAAAATATTTTTCGTTCGGATTTTCTTTAGTATATTTAGAGCATGAATTTAAAAAAGGGGGATTTTGCAAAATAGCCACGAAAATGGGCTTATTTTGCGAAATAACCACGTTTTGGGACATTTTTGTAAATTAGTCGCTATATAAACCCTTTCTACGCTCCTCCTACACGTTTCCCCTCTCTTTCCAGATTTCTCATCTCCTCTATTTCCAGAAATCTCGAGACAAAATCGGGAGCTGAGATTGCGCCGGAACCAAATCGAGAGGTCTCGATCTGAGATTGCGCTAGATTTCTCGACTCCTCTCCTCTCGATCTCTGCGAGCCTGCACCACCGAGGAATCAGATCCAGACGAGCCTGCAATCGGCGTTCATGTCCCTAAACATCGGCCCCCAATTTAACCAGTCTCGTCTCTCTTGCTCTAGATCTCGAATCGAGTTCGGCTTCCAGCAAATTGACTAATTTGGAATCGGCGATCATTGATCTGGATCTCGTCTACGGCTTCCAGCAAATCGACTTCGGATTTGGCTTTGCGCTTCTCCGATTGAATCCCGAGTTCGGCTTCAGGCAAATCGATTGATTTTAGTCGATCTCCGGCATTTACAATCGAGTTCGGCAAAGCGAGGGAGCGAGGCCGGATCTGTGCTTTCTCTCCTCCAATGGCGGCTCCAAGATTTCACACAGAAGAAAGAAGTTGACGCGGGGAAGAAGAACTTTTTATGAAATTACAAAAATCACCCTACAAATATGAGAAATTAAAAAAACTATCTATATTTTATTATGTGATCCATAATCTATATTTTTATTTTTGCACAACACACTATTATATTTTCACAATTTACGGTTATATTTGCACGATAAAATGTTAAAAAAAAAATAAAAAATAAAACTAGACCTGGTTCAATTAATTCTGAATCACTTACAGTTTATTGAGAAAGTATAAAATTATATTGAGATAAAATAAGATAATGTTGACTATAAATTCACAAGTCTCGATTGTTGTGCAAAAATAACATATAGTTGAGCAAAAATAAGATGATGTTGAGCAAAATTTCACCAATCCCTCATGTTGTGCAATTATTGTCTATTGATGAGCAAAAAATAAGACCATGTTGTGCAAAAATAAGAGCATGTTGAGCAATAATTTATTGAGAAAGTATGAAAATATATTGAGATAAAATAAGATCATGGTGAGTATAAATTCACAAGTCTCGATTGTTGTGCAAAAATAACATATAGTTGAGTAAAAATAAGATGATGTTGAGCAAAATTTCACCAATACCCCATGTAGTGCAATTATTGTCTATTGATGAGCAACTCTTACAACAAAGTCGTGCAACTCTTAAAACAGAGTCGTGCAACTCTTAAAGATAATGTTGGGCACATTTCCACCAATCCCCCATGTTGTGCAGTTTTACTCTATTGATGAGCAAAAATAAGACCGTGTTGTGTAATAATCTATTAAAAAAGTATAAAATTATATTTACAAAAAATAAGATTATGAGGAGACGCAATTTCACAAGTCTCGATTGTTGTGCAAAAATAAAGAATTATTGAGCAAAAATAAGAGCATGTTGTGCAATAATTTATTGTGAAAGTGTTAAATTATATTGAGAGAAGATAAGATCATGTTGAGAACAATTTCACAAAGTCTCTATTGTTGTGCAAAAATAACCTGGCAAGTATCTAACAATGGATTTGTCGATATTAACCCCACTAAAATCGACAGAAACGCCACCATGCATCATCTTAAGCTTATCCAAGAACTCAGTCAACTCTTAAAACAAGAGTCGTGCAACTCTTACAACAGAGTCGTGCAACTCTTACAACAGAGTCGTGCAACTCTTACAATAGAGGCGTGCAACTCTTATGGATCATATATCAAAAATAATAATATAGATTATGGATCATATATCAAAATAATAATATAGATTGTGCCAAAACTTGGCGAGCCCAAGAGGTAAGCTCGGCTAGGTAAGCCGAGGCTACGTAGTGAGCTCATCCTGAATTGGAGAGCCTAAGCGTACATTTTGTCGTGCAAATAAGAGTATGTTGTGCAAATATATCCGTAAGTTGTGTGAATATGACTCAAGTCTAGTTTTTTTATTTTGTCGTGCAAATATAAGAGTACGATGTGCAAATATAATTGTATGTTGTGCAAATATAACATTTTGTTGTGCAAATGGAATATATATTTTTCCTTTTTTTTTCCATTTCAGCTCTTTTCGATGTGCAACTATAATGATATGTTGTGCTCATATAACACTTTGTTACGCAAATATAATTTTATGTCGTACAAATGTAATATTGGGGTAAAAATTTTACAATATAAAAATAATGGACAATTTTTGTAATTTCTCTAAATTATCCTAATTGATGGACGTTGTTCACTTTCTCCCCCAGGATTGCACTCATCGGCGTCATCGCCGTCTCGGGTCTGAGAAGCCCCTAAATCCCCAATGTTGTCGGAAGCCGGAGACCTTCGAGTTCGCTCCTCCTTCGACCTCACTCGCTCCGCCTCCCTCGTCCACGGTCGCTCCCGCCGCCTCGCTCGCTCGCGCCGCCTTGCTCGCGCCGATTGCACCTGGAGGAGCTGGATCTGGCGCCGGAGAGCCCGAAAGCGACGGGATCTGGACGGAGAGAAACCTCCAGGCCGGATCTGTGAATTTGAATCTGTGGAAGAACAAATTTGAAATTAAATAATTTATGCAGCCATGGATGATCTCTCAGAAGAGATATTAGTTGAAATTCTGTACAGATTTGGCATCAAACCTCTCTTCAGATGCAAGTGCGTCTCAAAGCAACTCAATTCCCTCATTTCCGATCCCAAATTCAGATCTGGACGGAGAAGATCTAGTAGTCAGAGAGATCGAGAGAGCGAGAGATCTGAGCGAGCGAGAGAAAGAACGAGAGAAAGGAGAGAGACACAATTAATTAGGGTTATATAGTGGCCATTTTGCTAAATTGTCCAAATACGCGGCCATTTTGCAAAAACGTCCAAATAAAGTGTCTATTTTGCAAATTTTTTCTTTAAAAAATCATATTAACAATAATGCCTTTCTAACCTACCATAAGGGGTATAAGTTAATAATAATCTCAATTGAGAAAGATTATCTGTATAATCAGTTTTTAAACAGATTAAAATAATTAAAATTTGAGTATTTTTTTTATCAATTAAACCACTTAAGTACTTAACATATATTTCAAACGCATGAACATGGAAGAGCAGTAGTAATGCACATAAAAGACCAAATAGGTTCCATCCTAGAAAGGGGAGGGATTGAGAATTCGAACTCCGGATGACTGTTCTTTATTTATCAATTTAAGGGAGGGATTGAGCATTCAGATCGAGAAATAGAGAACTTAGGAGGCCGATAATGGTGAGTGATTGGATTATTTTTTATTATATCCCTAATGACAATATCCAAGAATATTTATACCTTAAATTCCTATCATAAATTCATAATACTAAGGACATTACAGATGAGCGACCCATATGCTTGGGCTCAGTTGAATAGAAAATAATCCCATAGATACTTTAGTTGAATAGAAAATTTATATTTAAACAATATCTAAAACAGGTTGTTTTTTTTAAGTAAAAATAGATTAAATCTGAAGTAACGTTGTTGGTTTTTTGCAAGCCAAAAAGAAGTGGGGCAGGCCGGTAATAATGGAAATCTTTGGGCGTGATTTGCGAATTTGTTTGAAAAGTTGGTTCCTAAAAGAGTACTCCGTACTATTTTTATCGAGACAAACAAATTGAGTGTTTTGGTAGTATACGCATATCCTAAAAATTGATTAAATCTGATTAATTAATACTACTCCGTATTGGTTTTCCTAATCTATATATCCGTTATGGTATAAATTAAGAATAAGAAATTGTTGAGAATACGAGCATCCCACGTGGAAAATATGAGAGAATCTAAGTCTTGTACATAAGTAGATGAACTACTTTCTCTTACACTAAGGTTGTGTTTGGCACTAAATGGAGATTATGGGGATTATGAGGATTTCAGTAGATTTTAGGAGATGGAGATTATTTTGGTAGATTAATGGGATTTTGGGGATTGAGATTATGTATGACGAAAATCTCCTAAAAGGTGTTTGGTAGGTAGGGGATTGTGATGTATTTTAAAGTAACAAAATTACTTTAATGCCCCTGAAAAAATAGGCTGATACCCCTCCTCCTTCCTCCCAAAATCACAACGCCTCTTTCGTTGGCTCCCACACGACACCGCAACGCTGCCTGGCGATTTCCGACGACGAGGATCCAGAGCTGCTGCGACGTGAAGAGCCGGTGAGTATCGGCAACAGCGCCTTGACGAAGCCCCCTCGCTCAACCGCGCACCGTCACGTACCTCTCCTGTCGGGGGAAGATCCCTCTTCCGAGAGGCAAATCCCTACTGTCATTCATTTCCCAAACCGTTTTCATTCATTTTCCACTGACTCAACACCAAGATTAGCCACCAAACACCAAAAAAATTAACCCCCAAAAATAAACCCCCAATTTCATTCCTTCTCCACCGTCGTCGGTGGGAGGTGGCCGCCCGGTTCTTCTCAGTCGTGGACACGACCCAGAATAGGCCGCCGATAGGAGATTAGGACGGTCCTCACTTTCCCCTCCCCAAATCCCACCTCGAGCGTCGATAACCTCCTCCCCTGGAGGAGATCTCCATCGCCGGTGGGAGGTGGCCGCCCGGAGCTTCTCGGCCGTGGACACGACCCTAAAGAGGCCGCCGGTAGGAGAATAGGGCGGTCCTCAGTTTCCCATCCCCAAATCCCACCTCGCCATTGGAGAACCGCCTCCCCTGGAGGAGATCTCCGCCGCCGGCCCCCAATGCCCACCACGCCGACGCCGAGAAGACAGTGAAAGAGATGAGAGGGGAGGATTGTAGCTTACCTTGGTGGCGGGAGTGGCGAAATCGATGTTTCTCCTGTGTTCGGCTCTCTCTTCTTGCGCGAGGCTCTCAAATCTGAAATTGGGAAGCGTGGAGGCGAAGGGGCAAATTCGGATCTCAAATACCATAATCCCATCACAATCTCCACAATTTTGGGGGGAGGAGATTGCAAAAGAATGTGATGAAATCTCAACAATCTCCATCCCCAAATCCCCTGATGGATGCTGCCGAACACGGTCGCCATTGCCCAAAGCTTTTTTGTATTTTGTAGAAATCTCCACAATCTCCCCACAATCCCTTGCCGAACACACCCTAATTGATTTTAGATGGAACTCAATCGGTTTGTGTACTCGATTTGGTTGGCGTGCATGTGTGCGTTTGGACGTGTGACCCCCATGTCGTATGACCCACCGTAATTTAACAGAAATCAAAGTCATTACATTTTTTAAAAGTTTCGATATGTTATAAACCATACAAAAACTATTTTAAAAGAAAATTAATATGAATAAAATTTGAAAAATATTTCTCCATCTTGATCGATCTCTTAACACATAAATCCGAACGGGGTTCCATCTCAAAACCAATTGATAATAAGAAGAATAGTCTTTCAACCTTATATGTTGTTTAAATATTCTCTATATTAGTGATGTGGATATGTAACATAAATCTTAAAGTTAATAGGTAGAATAGAATCTTTTGACTCGTTTTGCCAATATTCCCCACTTTCCTTTTTTGCATACCCGTATATAATTTTATTATCGAGGTTGAAATTTTCTCATCGAGAAAATTTCTATATACTCGACACATCCTAACACTTTGTTGGGTATTTCATAATATATGTATTAGAGAGCCTGTTTGGTTTGAATTCATTATATAAGTATTAAACTATTTGAAGAGAATATTCTCATGTTATGTTATTTTGGATTATTGTCAAATATCCTCTTGATCTAGTCGATCAGAAAAAAGTGGGTACATGTTGACCCTATCCACGTACACAATCCTGTTCTGAGCACAAAAGATTGGGTTATGTGCTCGAGATTTACTATTAAAGATGAGTTTATCGTCATAAAAAAATATTAGTTTATAAGGCAGAGTGTAGCTATAAATATAATTAGCTTAAACTTTTGTAATTGCGAACCTCCCTAACTTTCAAAGCAACTTTAATAATACTGAGCTTGTTCGATAAGAGCGAACAAAATGAATTGTACTATGGATACCTTAAGAAATTAACTCACAAACTCATGTGAGTTAAAAAAAAAACACAATCCGATCCACTTAAATTTACCATTTTAAGTTCGATCCTGAAAAATAAAAACTATTAGTAAAAATAATAAGTATAGAATTATTTTTAAAAATTAATTAAAAAATGAATATTTTATATAGTTTTTAGCTTCTTAAGAAAGCGTGCATGAATAGTAAAAGACAAATAATTTGGGACGGAGGGAGTATAGTTTTAGTGATCTATAGCTCTCCTTTTACACTAGTTTTTCCTTGAATTGGTAAATAAAGAGCGGTCATTTCGGGGTTCGAACTGTGGACCTATGGGTACTACCTACAAGTCTTTTCCGGTGAACCATTCCGGAATGGTTTTTACACTAGTTTTTCAAGAAGGTGGATGAAACACCGACACGTGTGTTTCTTCATATCCTACGGCTTTGACTAACTTCACACTCAAAGCTCATTTTATCTCTCTCGCACGCGCGCGCACACACACAAAGTTCATATCCAAACATATTTAATATAAAGTATAATCGATTTCCATTTAAAAAAATAAAGAAAGGATAAAACTACATATATACATCCACTTGAATTTGACAATGTATTGATTTGGAGTGATACTAAAGATAAAGATAAAATGACAATATGTTTGAATAGTTAATTTGGCCAAAAAGAAAAGACACGTATTTATATAAAACCTAACAACTTTACTGAGTCATATCTTTTTGTTATTTTATTGAAATGAGAGTATTAACACGTTATAAAAGCTACAACTGTGCAGTAAATTACATGCAGCGGCACGTAATACACATCTTTTTGCATAAACTAAACATAATTAAATATAAACTATTTATATATTTATATATATAAATTAACAAACATATATGTGAAGTGGCAACCTTTGAAGATATGGAGTATGGCCCTTGGAATTATATAGAGACGTTAAACTGCCCTTAATTGGTTCTGTTGGGTTATGCACTCACATGTGGTATACCCTTTCTTTACTGTTTCAAAGATTCTCACACTATCATTTGTTTATTTATTTATTGATTATTATTCCCAGTGGCGGATCCTGAAGCGTTTAGTTGAGGGGGCGGAAAATTGATCTCTAATTTTTTCCCGAAAAAACCATCAATATTTGAAATTTTCGTGTTTAATTATAGTAATTAGTGCTCGTTTGGATAAACGTAGGAAGTATACTTCCCGGGAATTTAATTCATGGGAAGTCTACTTCCCATGAATTACACTTTCTGGGATTTTATGAAACATGTTTGGTTGAAAAATGAAAAAATGGTGGATTTGATATATTGAGATAAATATGGGATTTTTATTAGTAAGAAAAGGGTGGAAGTTGTCTTACCATGTACCCCCTTGGTAATTTCAATTCCTGTGTTTCACAGGAAGTTAAATTCATGGGAATTTCAATTCCTGGGTTTTTGGAGAACAAATTTTTTAACCAAACGCAGATATTCTATCCAATTTTCTGGGATATTCCACTTCCTGGGTTTTTTAAACCAATCCAAACGAGCACTAAATTATGAAGTTTAACAAATGATAAGTATGATAAAAGTATATTAATTTGGTAAATGATGTGAAAAATAATTTAATTATATCGCTTCAGTTTTGAAACGTTTATAACTTTTTACTCAGTTATCGGATTTGAGCTTATAATATATCAAATCGAAGCTACTGACGAGAGGAATATGTATATTAAATTTTATTTTTGATTGGGGGCGACTGCCACCTCTGACCCTAAAGAGGATCCGCCCCTGATTATTCCTTTGCAGACATATTTTTTGGGGATATATATTTGGCACAAAAATTACTATGTTTTTTAAAAATAATTTTTACCCATCTTTTTTTGTCTATATTTTTATTTTACTACCAGTTGCAACCTTTTTTTCTTAAAATATTAAAAAAAACTGAATGAAGTGTTCAATATATACTGTATCGTTTAAGAAAAAGAATTAAATATAAATTAATCAGATGTATTTTGGACATTTTATGCTTTTCCTTTACATTAAAAGAAGAAGATAAAATAGATTTGGATCATTATAAATCAAACATGGATTGAGGTGGATTAAATACAATTTTTAAATTGAACTGAATCCTAGAAAAGATATTATATAAAAATAGCTAAAATAATTAAAATTTTAAAAATATTTTATCATTAGGGTTATTAATCTATAGTCCTATTACATTCTTTAAGGGAGGATAAAAAACCATTTTAAATTAAGGGAGATTTTACACAATTTACTTTCCTTAAGAAGAAAATTGGAGGGAGAGAAAAGGTGTACCTAATAAATCATTAACACCACTTTGACCGAAAAAAAAAACATAAATTTACACCACTGGATTCATAGTGGCCGTTTATTGCTTTCCATGTGGATAAAATAAATCTAATTTTTTGGGGGTGAGAATAAAAGAAAGCTAATTAAACCATAATCCAACGTATAATCCTCATTATAACTATTTTGAATATAATTGTTAAATGAGTAACACCATAATTCAAATAAATGTTAAAAAGTTATTTTATAAATGGGTTATTGTTGATTAAATATTAATTTAATATTTTTTCTACAATTTTAGCAACAACATAATTCAAATAAATGTTAGTTTAGGGCCTTAGGCCTATGAACTTCTCTTAAAATAAACCTCATTTTAGGTTGTGTTGACCCTTTTTTTTAATACAACGGTGTACCATCACCCAATGACGTCCTTTTACATGAGTATCTGAAGCTCTAAATCGGAATTCCAAGTAGAAGAGTCGGAGACTCGAAGCCTAGAGCCAAATGAGATACACAATCGGCCGCCATGTTGACTTTCTTGAAAATGTGGAAAACAAAGACCACCTCAAAGGTCAGAAGGCCCGAAGCAGAAATGTGTTAGAGCAAGCCCAACAGTTTCTCTAAAATAGAGAAAAAGAGAGATTTTAGAGAAAATGACCATTTTTTCACCCCAACAGCTTCTCCAAACCCATCTCTAAAATAGAGAAATTGATAGAGAGAGGGAAAAAATCTCTAAATTTGGAGGAAGAGAAGTTGATCTCTATAATTTAATGTTCACTTGTCCCTATATAGAATTTAATGATGCAACCCCACATTTTCACCCATAATAAAGAAAAAAATATAATTTCATACTTAATTACTAGTAATAAAAATATAATTATTTTTAAAAATTAATTAAAAAGTTGATATAATTTGATATAATATATAAATTAATTATGTTAAATAAATATAGATAGAACAAAACATCATAATTCTATGTTAACTTTTATAAATAAAATAGCATAACTAATTTCATCCAATTTAATGCTACAAAATTTACATTATAAAATTAGTCTATAAAATTTTCACTTCAAAAAATATTCACTTCAACTCATAACTCATATTGGAATGATTTTATTTTTATAAATTATAAATTAAGCCTTATTAGTTAATTAATTTAATTAATTAATCATATATGACTAATAACCAATCTAATTTATAATAAAATATATATCAACTAACTGAAAATAATAAGATTAAGTTGAATTATATTTTATCCAATTTTATGATAACTTTTATAGTAAAAATATAAATTTAACATTAATACCATTTAAAAAATAAATATCAAATTTATCACTAGATTTTGTTTTTAAAAAATATCACATGAGAATATAATAATAATAAAAAAAAAATTAAGATATCATGCAAGAAGATGGGTAACATATAATAGTTCACCAAAAAATGTGAGGTTAAATGTTAGATTTAAGTTTAAATTAAGTTTTTAGAAATGTAGAATTAAATATCTTTAATAAATACATTTATTGATTATAGTTTTTAATAAATGTAAAAATCTGTAAAATAGAGAAGCTGTTGGAGTTGGAGTGAATTTTTTTTAGAGATTTTGACATTTTAATCTCTATTTTAGAGATTTTTTACCAAAGCTGTTGGGCTTGCTCTTAACCCTTTAGTTTACACTTTACATCTATCCTTGCTTATTTAGTGTATTTTTCTCATTTTTTACACTTTTTTATACAATGCCATAAAATATTTCTCTGTTAGAATTATTTTTCCGCTTAATCTCATCAACTTTATTTATTAACTACGTTTCATCAACTTTACTATGATAAAAAAAAAAATAGTTGTTATTGTTGCTAATGCTGTTGAAAATCACTTTAGATCCAATGGAGTTGGTAAAATAACTTTAGGTGAAATTGGATTAATCTCAACCACTCAATTCTAAATAAGTGGTTTAAATTTAAATTAGTTTATTCATTTTTTAATTTATTTTCTAGGATCGATAAATTTCTATTGGTAATCCTATCAACTCCACGAAGTTCAACTCTACGGGATCCTTACCGGTTGAAAAATAGGTTATTTTTTATGATTCTGAAATGTTCTAAAAAAATGGATAGTTAAAGGAAAACTTTTTTTTTTTAAACAATAAAGCTAATTTCGAGTATGTGGTTAAAGAAATTACCTACTTATTACTTATTAGAGGATAAATAAACAAGAAAACCAGAGTCATTGATGAGTCTCTAGTTTAAATTAGATAACACCTGGTTGTAAATATTTGATTACTTCAAATAGCAACCAAATAAATAAAGACAACAACAAAATCCTTAGTACATAACTGTTTTTTTTTTAATGCTCAACAATGTGAACAAATGTGCAAAAGAACTGTTCCTATCCCATAAGGCCATATTAAACTAGCTACATAGTTGATGGGAACTATAAAATAAATTATAAAAAATAAATAAAAGCTGCTTTTCAATTAATAATAATTTACACCAACTAGGGGATAAAAAAGGCTATATATAATAATCCAACTCGAAATTCACAATATAATGTCCACAAATGCTTTCAGCCAATAACATATACATAGTTGGACCCTACATCAATGGTATTGGTTTAGTGTTTCAATTATTCAACTGAAATTCTATTTGGTGGTTGTAGAATTTACCTCCATCAGATAAAATCAACATAATTATGTTTTTCTTTTATTTCTAATAGTAATTATTAAAAAAAAAAAACTAGTTTTCTATTTTAGCAAAAAAGAAACATAGTATTTGAATTTGTCTACTAATGGAATAAAAAAGGAACTACCTACAAGAGCATCAAAATTAGACGTACTATAAAAACAGATTTGTATGAGGGGAGGTTCTCCGACATATTTGGAGAGCAGGAAAGGAGAATTGATTTTTTTTTTTTTTAAAAAAAAATATTTTGTAGGTAGAGAGGGGTAGTTTGGGAAATCGTTAGGAGCTTGTTTTAATGGACCTGTTGTTTCTGATGGGCTGTTAGAAATTAGATGGGCCTAACAGGCCCATGAAGATGCCCAAAACGGGGGAAAAGTTTTGGCCCATGAAGTGATGTTCGAGAGAAAAAAAATTGGAAGGAGCTTATTCGTGCTGGTAAGATGGATAACGCAGTAACGCTCCATCCAGGCGCTCCTATTGACACTGCCCTGAATCCTGGGGATGATTTGGGGCTTGATTTACAGCCTTACTGAAACATGATCTGTTCTATAGGCTCGTACTTCTGTGTCCTCGAGTTCTCGGTTGTAAATGATGATATGGAATAATGAATGCGAGAGCGGAGACTTTGAGGACGAGATTCTATACACAAATGGTTAATCAAAGGTGAAGTTACTGCAAGATTAATCAGTTTCTACCCTAAATTACCAATTCACTATCTAGGATTCTAGATGCAGAAGGACTCTCCGAATTCGGAACTAGACAGCCCCTATATCACAGCCATAAAAGGATTAACCTTCGAACTCGGGGTCATTGAGGGGCAAACCGAAAAGGCGATGACTTTAGACATGGTAGCAAAATTGTCAGTGAAAACAAACAAGCTTCCTTCCAACAGCTGGAATCAGACTTAAGCAAGCAAGTGAAGGAAGCTCTTTACCTTTGTCTCACTGCTCCTGGATACTGATTCACTCTCTCCTGCACGTATTCTTGATTTCTTATCCTTCCGGATCATTTAAAATGTCTGTCAGTGTCATGCTTCAGAGCATCACCACACTCAGACAAATAAGGCGAGAGCGATGGTTAGCTGCGTTCGCCTGTTGCTCATGCTTATTGCCATTTCATCAGGTAACACTATTTTGCGTCTTCTGCGTCAAAATTTGAGCAGCCTGAAATATTCTTCTATCAACTTGATTCAATTAGCGCTAAGAATGGCATGATTGTCAATTACAGGTTTCAATTCATCAGAATGTACCAATTTCACCATAGTAAACAAATGCCAGGAGACGGTATGGCCGGGAATAACACCAAGTGAAAACTTTACCAACGGTGACCTTGTTTTACAACCAGGCGAGTCGTCTGTTGTCACGCCTCCAGACGGGTGGCATGGCAGAATTTGGGGAAGAACTGGGTGTAGCTTTGATAGCAAGGGTAATGACAGTATATGTCAGACAGGTGATTGTGGATCCCTCAAATGCTCAGGCCCAGGGAAATCACCGGCAACTATTGCAGAGTTCACCTTGGGCGAGCCAGACTACTATGATGTTAGCCTTGTTGGTGGTTTCAACTTGCCGATGGTGGTTACACCTCTTCGTGGTAAAGGGAATTGTAAAACTGCCGGTTGTGATGGAGACTTACGGAAGAGCTGCCCAGCGAATCTCACTGTCAAAGACAGTGGTGGAAAGACCATAGCATGCCAAAGTGCGTGTGATGCGTTCAACGTGGATGAGTACTGCTGCAGGGGAATGTATGGAAACCCAGTGTCCTGCCAAGCCACAAACTATTCAACTGCTTTCAAACAGGTGTGCCCGGTTGCTTATAGCTATGCGTACGACGATCCCACTAGCATAATCACTTGTTCGGCCTCAGATTATGTAGTTGCCTTCTGTGTTTCAAGGTAAGTCATCAGTTACAATCAAAGTAACATCATAATTAGAGAATAATCGACCAGATTGAAACTACGTTCTGAAGTTTAGGATGGTTGGAAGAACACAAACATGAAAACATGCATATGACCCAGCCTAATCATGAACAAACAAAACATCCACAAAAAAAGCCAAAGAAAAGTGAGGATAAAGGTATGGAAACATAAATCAAGTTATTTTGTCACCACTAGAGTTCTAACTAGAGATATACTAATGCATAGATATATCATCAGTAGTAATCACTCCAACATCTTATTCATAAATGCAGGAATCAAACAGTGTGCACGTATCACAACGACAAGCTGGTTTGTAATGAGTCAAGGGGCGCGAAGACACTTCCTTATCTTTGGTGGATCCTGATGCTTGCTTTATCATCAATGCTAGATTGAGATATGTGCAGATAGTTGGGAGTTGTTATCTTTTTTTTTTTTGCAACCGAGTTGGGATTTGTTGCCAAGTATTTGTGTCTTCATCCTTTTACCTTTTTTTTATAGAGCATGACCCTATTCCGTTGTTTTAAACTCATCAAACAGAACCCACTTATTCACCAAAAATCAATCACACTATTTTGGAAAAATGGAATATCTGCATGGAAAGAAAACGAGAGACGTTTGTTCAGGATTTCATTAATCACTTTCACTACACTTCAAACACCCAAATTTTTTCTTAATAAGATTTTAAATAATGGGCAGTTACATTTAAAAAATAAAAAAGCAAGCAAAACTATAAAGAAAAGGCCAACATTACCTAGAGACAAAAGTAGGAAAAAACTACGTAATCTAAACTCTACAAAGATGCTAAAAAAACAGATGGGAACTACGTAATCTAAACATTTACCCACCCGCCTTATAAAAATATGACCTACTTAACATTCTCTAAATTGGATCAGGATTACATGCCACATGTCTGTTCAAATTTGCCGACATATGAGGTATCAGAATGTATGCATTTTCATTTAACCTGGTAGAGTTGCATACATGGAGTATCAGCTAAATTTATGCTTGCTTTGAGTGCTTTCCAATGCCTTATTTTTTACTGTTTCCTTCTTTGAATCTGTAGAGCTGGTTTCATCACTTTCAAAAGGCAATATGATCAAGGGGGCAGCATGGACAGCATCCCACCGTTCTTTAAGCAATTTCATGAATCTGGCTGCCATTTCCCTCCTAAATTCCAACTCCCGGGTGAATAGATCAAACAGAATAAAAGCGAGAACATACTTGACAGGGACAGTGAGGAGAATAATTCCAGCAGAAAGAAGGACCAGAGCAACTTCAGTTGTTATCTGTGAACCAGAGAAAAGCAGTCCTTAACGTTTCTACTTTTGCAATAAAATTGCAAAAAACTGTAATGATAATACTACTGAGAAGGGACAAATTGATGAATCCTTCAAAAAAAAAAATTTGGGGGGGTGGGGGAGGTGGCCCGATTGATCACCTAGTTAAGATGAAGCCTTCAAATAAGACTAAGAAAAGGTTAAAGTTTAAAACAGATACAGTATGGTATACATCATTTTTCTCATATGGGATAGTTCAAGGTGTTTTTTTATCATAACAGTGTAAAAAAATCAAACTCCTGAGATATAGAAATGAAAGCTCTATATGAAGAGAGTGGGAATAGGGAAGAGGTTGAGCAAATAAGTACTCTGTATTATGCATAGAAGTATGGAACTATTTAGGCTGGTTCATAAAATTAACAAACATCGCGTTCTGGATGGTGTCAAGCATACCTGAGGCTGGCCTGAAAGAATGATAGTGCGTACTTTTAAAAGGGAGACATTCAAATTCTGAAGAAAATTCTCAGTGTCGCGCATGGCCTTTTTGATAGCTATAATCTGCTGAATAGTATTAGATGTTGGTTGATCATGTAAAGTAACTGTTTCAAGGGATCTTCTCAGGAGTCCTCGCTCCTTCAATATTTTCAACGACAACATGAAGACAGATACTAGAATCAATGTTGTGGGAAGCACGAACGGTAGTAAATTTCTGAAAAGGCATCAACCAAAGGAAGATTTCAGCATACAGAGACTCAACTTAGAGAAATAGAATGCAAATTATCATGGTAACAATGATTATGCATACCTGAGTATAATTGTGTATGCAAAACCAAGAAACGAAAGAGTAAGAACTGGCTTCTCCCAACGCCTAAGATTGTCAAAGTTCTGGGCAGCTATGGTTATGGGGAGTAAAAGTTCCTGAACAGATAGTAAAATTAAGAGGTTTATCAAAAGAGGGTTCATTGGATATGCTTGAACCTATAGGAGCGTCACCATAAAAACTTCTATTTTATGGTTCATAGTTCAAACATTTGCCACATATTTGACCAAAAGAGTGATACTAACCTTAAACAAGTCAATGTTACTTGGTATGCCTTCCAATTTAGCAGAATCAATTGTGGCCCGTGTTACCTCCACCACCTGCCATCTATATCGGCAAATCCTTGCTGCCTTTTCTATTACAGAGGAATTAGCTACTACAAGATGTTTACTTAATACAACTCCTCTTGCAGAAATATTCCTCCAAAAGGAAAGTGAATCACGAGAAGCCCAAGATGGAGATCGCATCCACTGCTTCAAGTACACGCTCCCATCCAAGTCATAGACATGTGCAAAGGATTCCTGAGAACCTGCCACCTCTTGATAACCATGTTTGGTAGCCTTGGCTACATTCATGGATTTTGAAACCAATGGTCCACCCCAAAAGCTAAGTGCAAGGGTTTGGTACACAACATTGCCATATGGAGAATTTTGCAGATATGAAAACTGAACAAGATTACAGGGATCATCCAACAGCTTCCCCACAAACTGGAGAGACTGTAGTCTAGCAATACTGCCAACAGCATTGGCGATTGCTCTGGCATTCCCCTTCTGAGCGCCATATACGTGAGAGACTAATGGGTCCCCTTCTTCTGGTCCATACTCATGAATGAACTTGTGAAGAGAAATAACCTCACTGATGTATGCATGCCATATATCTCGTCTCATTTCACCTCCAACATCAATGAATTCCAGCACCCAAATTTTGCATCTAGCAGATTTATCAAGAATCGCTACTGAGATTACAAGATTTCAATGATACAAGAATAACATGGTAGTTGATCTTTGACCATATATGAGTCTCTATATGACAGCAAAGGTATAACTTTAGTGAAAAGCACTATGCTCAAACAACTCACAGTTTACAACATATTCAGAATCAAATCCTAAACACAGTTTATCCAAGAGAAAAGCAAAATTAGAGGTGTCTGTGATAGATCAGAATTAAAAACAGACAGCCAAGCGGATTACCAAAAGTGGAGGAAGGCTACTGTAAAGTAGGCTAAGATTACAAAAGAAGAGGTTGTGAACTATAAACTGCTAGGATTCTCCAAAATGCGCTTTCAACTCTTTTTTCTGTCAGCGTGCAACTATCAGAAAAGAGCTGAAAGAGAAAGATAAGTACCACTTCCCTGATGATATGCAATATATAAAAATCTAATACAGTAGCACAGTAAACAAGGGAACACAAAAGGCTCAGAAGTAACACAGAAAAAAAAAAGCGATTCATCAATAAGCTTCCTTTTCTAATGAAGCAAGTTTCAAGAGACTTAGACCAAGATAATGGTCTATCCCGGAAGCCCATGAAGTACAATACAAAAGCAAGTTAGAAAAGCTTACTCACTCCACACCAGAAGAAACAGAGACAGCTGAGTCCAAAACCACAGATTCCCATGGTCCAGTTCTTCTCTTCTCTAGCTTGGAACCAAGTCCCGCAATATCCAATCGTCGACAGCTTTTCTTCCCAAGTAAATTGACTGACTGAAACAATGCAAGCAGCAAACACTTCAATTTTATAAGCAAAATGATACCGCTTCTGTAAGAGGTTAAAGAAGAAATAGAGTTAAATAAGGCAGTATCACTGATCTTCCCAAGTTTATTCCCCCGTGATTCTGTTCGGAAAAAAAAACACCAGAAGATTTCCATGGAGAGGATTACAGTAGTCTAGATCTCATCCAATAAGACTGCATTCAGGCTTCTTTGGCACATTCAACTGTTGATATTATGGCACATTCAACTGAAGATGTTTTGTTCATATTTATGTATTTCTTTAGATGTTTTCACAGTGTAATTTATCTCTCATGTTATAAATATTAGGTCAAATGAGTTACTATGACTATCAGTGTTTAAAGACAAGAGCATGGTAAAACAGCACTATTTCTTTTGTATTGGTTGGTCAGCAAGTCTGAACAAAATTTGTAGACTAAATAATCAAAATGGTTCATAGTCTTTACTAAAAGCTAAATTTATAGAACTCATTAGGATAAAAAAAAAATACTCTCAAGATTACCACTCCCCCAATTGCTCAGCATTGATAGACCCATATTTAGCAATTAACATATTGAGTAGTACAATAATAACTCGTCGATTGCTTTTCGATTCCTTAAAGATGAGTTTAGTATATTTTTCTGTAGACTACATCAAGATTTTATTAATGGTTGATGTGGATTTTGTACAGTACTAAAGATTGTAAGACAGATGTGAGATGTCACACATCATATATTCACAAGGAGTAAAAGACAGTAAAAAAAAAAAGAAAGGGGAAATAAGCAACGTATAGAATAAAAGGAAATATTTTCTTCAATTATCTCTGTCATTTAATTAGGGCAGAAGTTCTGTAGGGCCAATAAGAAGCCTTTTGAGCACCCTGAGTCATATGACATCTACCAAGGTTTCACATTACCTCGAAATAGAGTGCTCTGTCTGTCAATGTCAGTGTTCCAGGCCATGCCATCTTATCATCCCACAATAAAACAAGCTCCAACCTATGAGAGCTAGTGCATAATACTCTCTCTGATTGGAAATATGGATTTTCTGGAATCTTGAAGGATTTATTATGCTCATGAACTCTGCATTGCATACAGAGACCATTAGCAAGAAAAGCCAATATTATTGAATAGTGAATGATGCATTTGGTGAACAATTTTTTATTAAAGTAAAAATGAATATGGAAAATAAACTAAATGAGAGAAGATGCTTACTGCAGTATTTCCTGAATATATGATGACCAGGTGCCGAAGGAAATGCCTCTTCCATCTCTAGTGAGAGCCTTGAACAGGTTATGTACAGTTGGCCGATCAGCCACACCAGAAACAGCTGGTGCAATACGAATGAAAGCCTCCTTTCCCACAATCTTTGACTTCTTCACCAAACCAAATAAATACATAAATGAGACGTGATGCATTAAATCCTTGGAGACAATCCATTGTGAATATACAAAATGCACTAAGTATAGTAATGATAACCCTAATCTAGCGGTAGTATAAGAAGAACTTAATGAAGACATGCACATGACTTTTTACATGAAAAAACTGATTAAAAAAAAGTGAACTAGGAAACCATGAAGATGAGCTGCACTTTCACGAAACTTCATATTGGGTTTATGTGGCATATCATGCAGAAATATTAAGGCAAATTAGAATAGAGCAACAAATGATAGTTACCATTATCTCCTTTAGAGAAGCCATTTCTGAAGCATTATCCTGTGAGTTAGTATTCAGGTTCTCTTCATAAGGATTCTCCCAGGCAAGCATTGTAATGAATATCAGTTTCTGGAATACTGGATCCTGCTTGAATTGCAAATAAAGGGAAGTGAATTGAAGAAGTACATTCAGAAATCTGAAGCCAGGAAAAAAATGTTATTTTGCAAAGTCCAATTTAAATATCATAGCAGATAATTGTTAGTGTGTGAACCATTATAAGAGCATCTTGTATCACGATAAATTTGCAGGATTTCTATCAAGACGTACAACACCGTTTAGAAGGATGCAAGGAAAAGAAGTGACTGAAAGCTAGAAGCGAAGGATGTCATAGTTTTTACAACTGGTGAATCCAAACAAGGGAGAGAAAAGCCACAGACAAACAGGACGGTGAAGAAAGCAACTCAATGTCTCAATCTGGAAAACATTTTTTAGCTGTTTTGTTCATAATTAATAAAAGTAAAACAGCTCCAAGCTAGCCAATAAAGACAATAATTATGGATGGGTATGGAGCCAAACCTTGAGATAAACATGAATATCTGAATTGTCTCTCGATAAAAACCTGAAGCAACAAAACTCCACGAAATTACGAGCATCGTTGTGCATTGGAGGCGGCACAACAGCTTGAAATATTTTCTGCATTTTCTTTCCGGACAATCCATTCATCCTGCATCATGAACTCCTCCATGTTACTAATAATAAACTCTCCTCATCAAAATGGTTAGTAGTCCAGGAAAGGCATAAGAACCTGCCGATATGGCATATAAAACAAAACACTATGACAATCTATCTTCACATTCCATATATTTTTCAATAAATAATCCAGTTTATAATACATATTATCAAATGATTCCTACTGACTTGAATCATGTAAACACATGGGTGCTGGCATAGGACTTCAAATATAGAAATATACATATCTTCTTCTTTTTTTATCTAACTGGTAATCAAGTATTCTAATATAATCATTCTGCAACAATGGTAACCTGAAAGAAAATTTTCCCCCTTCTGTCACAAGATTTACACGTAATTTCACATAGAAGAACGTCCTGAACAATATTTTCGCTATAGGAGTCTATGGAAGACTCAAGCCAGTCACCCAAACCTAAATCAAGAAAGCAAACAGCACTTTTGTTTCTTTTCACATATTAACTAGCACATACAACACTTTCTTAATTTAATATATCTGCATGGGCTGAAATTAGAATATTTCTATGAATGAATCATACTCATCTGAGCTATCTTAGTTATTACAATACATAGGTACTTCTTTGTTTTCACAGAGATCATGATTAGACTGAGACAATAAAATGATTTTTATGCTGATCCTGAAAAGGCATAATGCAGAGGTAGCACATCTTCAACAAGCTATTTTACCTGCTGAATCGTTCAATTGAAATAATAGCAGCCAAGGACAGTTTTCCATTTGGTGTTTCAGCCCGAATAGTCTTTTCAGTAACAAGTGCCTCATCATCATCATCATCATCATTTGGATCGAAATCTTCTTCTGGGAGCGGTTTTTTAGTTTTCACTAATGGAGATCTCACTTCATTAATAAAGCTATGGGTCTTTGATAGAAGTGAATTCAGCTTTCCTTGCACAACATCTAGAGGGCGAAAATAGTCAATAAAAACAATACCATCAGAACCTATTTAACATACCCCATGGATGGCTAAAATCATTGAGCACATCATCAAAGTGGTTGAGATTTAAAAAAAAAATGTTTATTTTATTTTCCAGATTATTTGAAAATTTTCAGATTTATGATGACAAAATAAAGGCATGGAAAGGTATAGGTTGATAAACATGTCATGCCATACAAGCAAAGAAAATAGGTCATTTTGCAAGATC
Source organism: Persicaria tinctoria (assembly GCA_037127255.1). Classification (NCBI taxonomy): domain Eukaryota; kingdom Viridiplantae; phylum Streptophyta; class Magnoliopsida; order Caryophyllales; family Polygonaceae; genus Persicaria; species Persicaria tinctoria. Next base: position 4,330,844 of record JBANSL010000019.1, on the reverse strand, counting down.
CCTTTCCATTTAACCCACATTTTTATCAAATTGGGGCATCATAAAATTTAGGACCACCAAAGCATGAAAGAACACCCCTTGTAACAACACAAAGAAAATCGAAACAACAAATAGAACGACTTCAATCTGTTATCTCTGTATTTCCTCTATTTTGTTAGATGTTATTGTTATCTGCAACAGAAACGCAATTCAATCAACAAGGTCAATCTATATGAGCATATTTTCACAAAGGCAGGGTTACCAGATATTCAATCTGAACACTTCCAACTTCATCACATAGTCCAAACTCCAAACTCTTATGATTATTTATATACTCCTTTCGCATGAAGTGTCGTTTGACTGCAGATTTGAAGTTCATAAACAAGCTTACAAAGCACAACAAGTCGAAGTTGTGTTAGTGTAAGCATGGAAAACCTAATCAAAGGTTCCAACACTCCATGAATTTTTTAATCCCTGGCCTCCGGAAATTTGTCATTTTCACTTCGCAATTAGTTTAAGTAAACAATTATGTATATTTGACCAAATAAAATAAAGAGAAAAAGCAGCAAACAAGTATAATTAGGTCAAAACTCACTGAGATCGAAATCCTTTAGATTCAGGCTGCCGGTCAAGGACAGGCCTCCTGGAAGCTTGAAGGAGAAATTTCTTTCCGAAGGATCGCTTGCGGAAAATCGGATTTTGCTACTGCGAAATTGCGAAATCGGTTGTCTGTTCAGCTGTGACAGGTTGACCTGCATCGCTCGTGATTTCTATGATTCAACACTTCTTCCTCTTCCTCCGTTACTCTTCGTCGTTTGGAGTTGCTTCTACGATCTTCCTCTGTCTTTGGCGTCTACCGCGAAGAGAAAGAGATGGGAATTGCCTCCAAATTCCAAAAGTATCACCATTTTGTGTGGATAACAGTCACCACACAAGCTACACGCAACACGCCAGCGTGATTGGCTCGGAGATATTTTCCCTTTCTATTTAAAGTTTGAGACTTGACTATGTTCCATATTTATTGATTTCTTTATGATAAAAAAAAAAACTAATTATCAACACAAAATAATATAAACTATTTCAAATTAAACCAATTACCTTACAGAAAAAAAAAATAGTTAACTTTTCGGCTAATTTTTCAATATGTCGACTAAATGTTCGAAAATTTATTGATGTAGCATCGTATTATTAAATGTATAAGTATAATGTTTGAAAATAAAAAACTAATTATCAACACAAAATGGACTATAAGGTTAATTTATTCATATAATTTGAAATCAAATTTTGTGTTGAATTATCAACACAAAATAATATGACGCACTTGGGTGGTGGTGGTCCAAAAGAGTCCACCCAGTGGCGGAGTCAGGATTTCCGTCAGGTGGTGGTCCAAAAGAGTCCACCCAGTGGCGGAGCCAGGATTTCCGTCAGGGGGTGCTAAACAAATTTCGTGAATTTTTTTTTTGTATACTTATTAAGAATATTTTTTTAAAAATTAATATTGAAAAAACACTAAAATTGTGATTTTTTAATGATTTTTTGTATTTAAATAGTTGAGAGTGACTAAAAAAATAGAAGAGTGTTCTCAAAAAAAAAAAAAAAGAGAAACAAAAAATATAGAAAAAAATCACAAAGAAATGCTTTTAAAACAATATTGAAATAAAATTTTAAATATATAATGTAAATATAAATATAATATTTTTTAATGAAATAGTTGATAGAAACAAAAATTATAGAGAGATATCAAGAAGAATTAATGCTATAATAAAACAAAACAATATTGAAATAAAAGTTTAAAAAGGACATGAAACATCGGAAAACAACAATACATTTACACTTATGTTGAGTGAGCCCTTAAAAAGGACATGAAACATCGAACAACAACAATACATTTACACTTGCATGTACTATACACTTACATTTTACCCACGATGCATGTTTTATTTGAAAAAAACAACAATAAATATCATTGAATAGGCCCTTAAAAAAGGATAAATATTTTACCAGGCCATCAGTTTTTAGAATGGTTCAAATCTATCTAAATACATCTTAGTCAATTCTATCATTTGCTCAGAGTTTACCATCTACTTAGATTATCCCCTTATTAATTAAAAAAAAGGGTTTAATTAATACTCTATGGGCTTGCCGACACCCCTTAAATCACTTAACAAATTAATACTCATAAAATCATTAATATAGACCATGAAGACTTTAAGAGGAAAACTAGGGCAAAAGTTACTAACCAATCGACAAATGTAGCTCATAACCGCCCTATAGAAGTTATATCCTGTTTCTTATGAGAAAGTCATGTCATTGTCACATATATTATACAGGGTGTGTATGGGAGTGTAAAAAAAGGTAAAAGTTAAGTATAACCATGTGTTTATTTTATAAATAGTGTAAATGGGTGTATGGGAGGTCAAAAATAAGTAAAAACTGTTAAAAAAATGGTTAAAAAATGAGAAAATTTGTTGGAATATCACCCTAGCCTACTCTAATTAGCCTAATAGCATAGTAACTTTATTAATTGGCCATTCCAACACCCATTTAATGTTTTTTAAGTCTTTAGCAGCTTTACCTTCTGCTCTCACCTCTCTCCAGAAAATCGCCATAGCTGAGGAATCCCGCTCCCAGGTGATGGCGCTTCATCTTCTTCTTCTTCGATTCCTTCTCTTCCAGTCGTTGTTATCTTCCGATTATGCAGTATCTGTCCTCTCCTTCTCTAACTGCTCTCCGTTTTCTTATTTTTTTCTGCATTGTAGTCGTTTTCTGGAATCGCATTTCCCTCGTGGTTTTGTTCGTCCATTTTCGTGACCGATGGAAGGTTCTCCAGGTATATATCCATTTATCAATGTTGTTTTCGTTCAAACCTACCGTGTATTCGTACTCTGTATTCGATTTTATTTTTGATTTTTTTGCTTTTCGAGTGTTTTTGGTTTTTTAGTCGAGTTAGGGTTTTTAAATTGGTTGAGTGTTGTGGCCATATCTTGTAATCTGTGGTTCATTCCATGTGTTTGGTGCCATTTAGTAGCTTATAGTCCTCTTGATTCAACTTATTAGGGCCCACTTCAGTGGAAATTGTTGTTGATTCCGTTTATTCCTTATTTATATAGGTGTTGAGTTGGTAGTTTTGTTTTATTCTTAACTTTTGGTGCAGGATTCCAGATTGTGTGTTCTGTATACATGCATATCTTTGTTTATTTTGTGTTGTTGATGGGTTTTTTGGTTGTTTTGCTTGAATACAGATAAGTCATCCTTGATGTTTGTATTAAATTTTCCCATTCAAACTGAATCCATACATATCCATGTTTTGGTGACATCTAGTAGTTCCTGATGTGTGGTGTCATCATCTTTGATGTCAATGTTCACATCCAGGTGACCTAGTGGTTGATTACATAGATGGAATCCAGTTGCCTTTCCCTTTTTGATGTGTGTGAACACAGTGATGGCATCTAGTTGTCTTTGTGTATGGTTTTTGGTTCCATGTAGTTGTTTTTAATGTTGTTACCAGTTTGTTTTATTGCTTTTAATTAGGTAACATTTTGTAGTTATTTTTGATGAAATAATGTCCTCCTCTCAACTTGTCTGCATTTACTGTTAATCTGTCATTCCTCTTGTTGTTTTCAGCCATCATGCTTACTGCTGGTGATGACAGAGGGGACTTGTCCTGTCCCTTCTGTCATCTATTTGTCTTATTCTTTTTGTTGTGTTGAAGACAATTGTGGCATCTACTTGTAGTTGTGTCCATCTATTTGTTTGGTTGGTCCATGTAGTTGTTATTAATGTTGGTGCCAGTTTGTTTTAGTTACTTTAGATGAAATAATGGTCCTTTTACAAATTGTCAGCACTTGCTTATACTTTGTTATTTGTATTGGTGATTCCAGCTCTCATGCTTACTAATGGTGATGACAGAGGGGAATTGTCTTATCCGGTTTGTCCCTTCCCTTCCTTTTCTCTCTTTTTTACTTTGTGTGTTTTCTTGTTATATGATGCTTATCTTTTTATTTAGGGGATTTATAATAGGTGTCTGTTATATGTAGGTGTTTGATTATGTTCGTCCAGATCGTCTTACTTATCATGGGAAGTATAATCTTTACTCCCGGGTTGATGTGCTTCCTATTATAGAGAAGGAATTGTCTGCTACTGATTGGCCATCACTGTCGTCCTCTTTTCTTCGTCGTATTATATGGTTTGGTAATAATATGAGATTGTCCCAACAGCTTTTGAATCATTTCATGATTAATGAACTGAAAACCTCAAAAATTTGGGAAATGTGGTTTAAACTGGAATCATCCCATCCGTGTCGTTTTTCACTGTCTGAGTTTGCTGCTGTAACTGGTCTGAAATGTCACTCTAATCACACTGTTGCCATCCCTTCTGTCAGTACCAAATCTGTTTTGGGTGTAGATAAAATTAAGTTTGATGCGTTGGTAGCTCTTTTCCTTAAAACACCCAAAAATTCTCCAAAGAAGCTTCTCATTGCATATATACTGATTATTGATGGGATTTTGTTACCCCATAGGGATAGAGTTGTTAGGGATCAGGTTATTGCACTTGCTTCTGATCTTAGTCGTTTAAATGATTATCATTGGGTAGATTAGTGTACGTAGATACTATCACATCCTTGATGAAGGTCAACCGTTTCTCTTCTCGTAAACTTGCTAAGCTTTCTAAGAAGACTCCCAAGAAGTCTAGTAAGGAGAAAGTTCCAAAGGCAAGGTCTGGCTATAATCTTTTAGGGTTTCCACTTGCTTTGCAGGTTTGTCATCTATTCCAATCTGTCCTTAGATTTTTTCCATGAAGTTACTGTATTTTTTTTTAATTATTTTCCATCGGTTTTCTTACATTTTGGCATCCTTATGTTGTTTTTATCCCAGGTGTGGATCTTGGAGGCTTTTCCCAGGGTTCCAAGCATCATTAACTGCACCTATGTGCCAGATGACAACGATAGGTCTTTCGTGAAATGGTCTTTGCCATCTTCTAAGAACATCAGTGCTCGGATTATTCAGCTTGGATTTGCTAACACTCGCATGGTATTTTTTTTCTTTGTTCCAGTTTCCTTTTCTTTTTAGTTGTCATCTACTTTTACCTTATATCATATGTTGATTATGTTGTCTATTATGGCATGGTGACATATTTTTTTAACTTTGTGCATTTGAAGGATAAGACCTATCCAACCTATGGCGAGTATTTGGACTGCCCGTTGATGTGTTTATCCGGTGAGAAAAAGGATTCAAAGATTGATGCATATCTCGAGTGGTTGACTCAAAAGGCATCTGCAAGGGCACCTATCCCAGCTACAGAACTGATGTCTCCAAAGTAGTCATGTCTTTATGCATATTTTAGTTCCATATTCTTTACATTTTGCATATTTCGGGTTGGGAATATGTCGGATTTATGTAGTATATGCTTATATTGTCAGAAATGGGAATCTACATAAGTTTCTGTTTAATATTGCAGAATATGGAAACATTTCGGGAGAAAACCAAGAAGCGAGGACCGGAGCACAAAGCTACTCGACATCGACAAACCCTGGTCGATCTCGACGAGCCATGCCTAGACACCTGCCAGGATCGAGGAGCCTATGTCGAGAAGCCGAGGACAGAGACGCCGAGACACCTTACTCGATCTCGAGGAAGCCTTGTCGAGATCGAGGACCAGCACCGCGTCTGTCCGAGTCCATGCCGAGGAGGAGTCCTCGACATCACCAGCAAGCCATCCTCGATCACACCCTACTCGACCTCGACAAGAGTTAGTCGAGATCGACGAGCCCGGAGCCCAGATCCAAACCTGTCGAGCAGAGCCACCCGAGAAGACCTAGTCGACGAACCACCCAACTCGACATCGACAAGGGGTCCTCGAGATCGACCAACCCTGTGAGCCTTGTCCGAGCTTTTCGAGCACCAGCTAGCCGAGACGACGAAGCCGAGCCAGTCGACCAACAATCCTACTCGAGATCGACAAGATCCTTGTCGAGATCGACGACAATTCCAGAAGCCGCGTTACTCGGTTTGACCAAATCTACTCGGTGTGGGATTCCTTGGGCTCGAAGTTTGCCGATTCTATCCAATATATCAAGATACATCATGGAAGGAAGAGATCTATCCATTAAAGACATTTAGATATATTTAGATTTAATTTCCTTGTTGCTTTTATTTATCCTTAAGCATTTTAGATATAATTTTAGATATAGATAGATGTTTCTATCCTTGAGTAGCAAGGTTTAGAAGCCTATAAATAAAGCCCATGGGGTTGAGTTTTAAAGGGGGGAATATTTTGGGAGAGAAGTAAAGAGGAGAAGTAGTAGTAGAGAGAGAAAGTGAGGCCGAGTGGAGCAAAGGAGCGAGAGCAAGTTGGCTTGGTTCGGTTGTACTTTCTTCCGTTTGGTTTAATGCAAGTTTCTTTTCATTCAACAATGTCTGAGTTTGCGATGAAGCGAGAGTAGTCCACCCACTCCTAAGGTTGGGGCGAGCCCGACGACAGCCATGCGCGTTTGAGGTAAAGATCCGACTTTTATCATGTTTTGCGCATCTACTACTTGTTTATGTGTTTATTACCCATCTAATGGAGATCCATGCTAACAACTTGGATTGTAAACATAAAATCAGTAGAGACAATTAGGGTTTCTTGAAAGAGTTGTCTAATTGTTGGAAAAGGTGAAAGCTTGTCCTTTGATGCAATTCACATGATTATCTGTTTATCTCTGCCTTATGCATGCTTGGTCATCGTTGTTGCAAACCCCAATCTTGGAAGCCTTTTACATACAGTTTATTTCGAGAGTCCTAAAGCATTTGCCTTTACTTTATTTCTTTGTTTCGTTTTATTCTCTGTCTACTCGATCTCGACCAAGCCTGGTCGATCTCGAGTTATTGATTCTCGATCTAGCATCGCTGTAGCTTCTGTGTGCAGGTACTCCACAAGACAAGCTGAAGTCGACGAGGACTCTACTCGATATCGAGTACCCTCTGGTCGATATCGACTACACCCTGTGCTTACTGCTGCGCTGTGTTCGACTGTCCGGTCTTCTGTCGACTACCATAGTCAAGATCGAGGACCCTGTTGTCGACTTCTGACCGTGAGATTTCTCTGCTACCTAGGATCCGCTGACACGCTTCCTCGTGGATCGATCCTGACTTCCCGCTGCTACATCAGGAGGAGGTCTTGTAATTATTTGCAAGGGACAGAATCTGGTTTGCTGTGATTTATTTATATTTTATTATTGCAAGTCTCGATTTCCTCTGAACAACAAATTGGCGCCGTTGCCGGGGAAGCTATCATTCGCGCCTTAGGTAGTTAAATCTCACATCTGCTTTGAGTTATTATACAGGTGTATACGCCGTTCTGGTCTACCACCTGAGTTTGACAGCTTAGACAAACCGGAGCGTTACCTACACATCCACTCCAAACTCAAAAGGATCATGACGGCCGCTGAAACACAAGAACAGCTGATTGCCAGGCTTACAAGAGAGCTAGCCGCAAAGGATACCACTATCGCCAATGAAAGGACAATGAGGGAACAAGCAGCTGAGCGTGCAAGGCAAGCAGAAGCTGAGCTTGCCCAATATCCAACCACTGCTGAGGATTATATGCATCCAACTCTCGTCGTGCCTGAATCGGCGATTCTAATCCCTGATAACTCTTTTGAAATTCGCACTCAGTTTCTGATAGAGCTTAAAAATAATGCTTTTTATGGCAAATTTAATGAGTGTCCTCTTGAACATATTACCAATTTTCATGACATGTGTCGTACTCTTGCTGAAGGTACAACTCTGGAATATGTCAAGATGAAAGCTTTTCGCTGGTCTCTCGCTGGACCTGCACTGAAGTGGCTCGAAGGGCTGAAGCCGAGATCTCTCACCACATGGGCCCAAGTAGAGCAAGAATTTTTGAACAAATACTTCCCACCCGCCAAAACAGCACTTCTCCGCCAGAAAATCACCGCCTTCAAACAGAAGCAAGGGGAACCGCTGAAAAAGGCATGGGAACGCTACAAAGAACTGCTGCGATCTTGCCCTACTCATGGACAGCCACCCTACGTCATTCAGGAGATCTTCTTCAACTCTCTTGATCAAGTCACTAAGGACAGAATCAACCATTATACTCGCTATGAGTATTTGACGATGCCACCAAGCGACGCATGGGGTGTGCTAGAAAAGCTCACTAACTACGACAACAAATATGGGGCTCCTACAAACTATGATGAGAGCACCTATGCCAGACCAGCCCCATCTATGCCACTCTATGAGCCAGCAAAGGAGATTGACCCAGATGTTAGGGAGCAGTTCTACAGAGACCAGAATCGTAAGCTCCTCAAGCAAGTCAAATATTTATCTGTCAATCAGCCTTGCATCGAATGCGGATCACAGCGGCACACCACTACTGAGTGCCCACACACTGAGCAAGTCAGGATGGCAGAAACACATGAAGAGGCAGCCTACGCTGGGGTCCCAATCGCTACATGGGAGACCAATGGCCCTATCAACCACAGTGGAACCAAGGTCCTCCCAGGAACCCCCCACCCTACAGAGCTCCAGGACATCCAGAAAGGGATCAAAAGAAGGATGATCTGCAGCTGATCCTTGAGGAGATGCGTCGGAATCAGGGCACCATCAACAACCAATTCTAGAACATCACTACAAAATTTGGAGAACTGGACATCTGGAAAAGAGGAATAGAGACGCAGATGGGTCAAATCGCTGCACAGATCCCATGACCGTCCGGACAGCTCCCTGGGCAAACAGAACCAAATCCTAAAGGGAAAACCGGACACGTCACAGCTATCAAACTCAGGAGTGGCCATCAATTACACGAGCCAGAGGTCGGGAAACAGCAAAGCAAGGCAGAGCAGAAACTCAAGACAGAGCAAGATCAACTCGATCTCGAGGAGCCCGTACTCGATCTCGACAAAACCCTACTCGACACAGACCAGAAGCTGAGCTCGGACTCCACTGCGAAGCCCAGCGACTCGAGGTCAACAACCCAAGTCGAGATCGACGAGCCCCTGGTCGAGATTGAGGAGCAGCATCTGGCCGACGTCGACGACTCTGCAGCACCTCCGACGGCTGATCTGGCTCCGAAACAGAAAAAGCCACTGCCTTTCCCTTCAAAAGCACAGAAAGATCCCACTGCAGGTAGGTTTACCAGATTTGTTAATATGCTGCAAGAACTGAATGTTTCTATCCCTTTTACAGAAGCCCTGCAAAAGATGCCTGGATATGTCAAATTTCTGAAGGAAATCCTGAGCAAAAAGCGATCCATCTCAGAGATAGTAGGCGAATGCAAAGTACTCCACTTCCCTGAAAAGAGACCTGACCCTGGTAAGTTTTCTGTTACTGTGGGTTTTGGACAATATAAATATGATTCTCTATGTGATTTAGGAGCAAGTGTGAGCATCATGCCTCTATCAATCCGGCGGAAGGTCAAAATAGGATGCATAGAACCTGTGGATGCCAAACTATACATGGCAAACAATACAGTAGTCATCCCTACAGGTATAGTTGAGAACGTCCCTGTCCAGGTGGGTAAATTCTTTGTTCCAGCAGATTTCCTTATCATTGACTGTGCTGAAGATCCTACTAGCCCTATTATTCTTGGTAGACCATTCTTAGCTACTACAGATGCCAGAATAAGTGTCAAGAATAGATCGCTCACCTTCACCATAGGCGATGAGGTTTTGGATTTCTCTTTTGGACCTGCAAAAGAGGAAATTTCCTGGCTGGAGGTGAAAAGCATCAGCAACCACGGGACCAAGCAAACAGCGGAGGAAGGAGCCAACACTGTACTCGAGATCGACAAAGTCAACTCGATCTCGACAAGGCCTCTACTCGATCTCGACAAGCCTTTGTCGATGTCGATTACCTCTGCTAAGCTACTGACTTGCCAAGAGCCTAAGTATGGGGTCCCTGTACTCGAGGTCGACCAGCAGTACTCGATCTCGACTAGCCCCAAGCCCAAAGATTTCTGTTCTGGGTCCGAAAAGGTAAGTCCAGGTATGAATTCTACTCCCCCTCAGTCCATAAAGAAAATTATAAATGATTTAAGGGGAGATAAGACACCATGGCGAGAAAATCTGCGAAAACTGAGAGCTGGAAGGAAGAAGAAGAAAGAGAAAGGAGATGATGCAAGCAACCACCTGTCAGCTGAGCTTGCATACTACCATCAGGACCTAGATGATCCAGGAGAAGGGCCAAGCATGAGCGGGCCCCACAATAATGGTCCTTGAGCGCAAACGGAGAAGTCAGCCTAGCGACTCTAAAATCTAGGGCATGTATATAAAACTTTTTTGGGACTTTTTGAACTTTGTGGTTTTTGTTTTTGTTTTTGGTTTTATGTCTTTTAGAATATTTTATGTGGATAGTCTTGTTTCTTGTGCAATCTAACACTTTAAGGTCGGCAAGCATATAAGGATCGCGAAAAGTGGAATAAAGAAGTCCCTGAAAACGGTCAGAATCGACGAAGGCCAAGTCGACTACGACAAGGAGGAGAAGCCCAGAAGTTACTCGACCTCGAGTAGACGTACTCGACATCGACAAGACACCAGAAGCTCCTCGACTTCAGAAAACCACTGGACGCAGACGAAGCTACTCGAGATCGAGTAACATGTACTCGAGATCGACAAGCTTGTCTACTCGACCTGCACTGATCTACCCTCCTCGACGTGTTATCCTGTGAGTTCCTTCCTTTACTCTTGTTTTTATTTGATTTTATACACTGGAGACACTGTAAATTTTAAGTATGGGGTGGGGGAAGGGCTCATTATCATTATCATATGTGTTAGTCTTGCTTTTGGTTTTACATGGTAAAATTTTAAATTTTTATGTTATGCATTCATGTTTAAATTTTATGCCTTTTAAATCTTTCGTCATACTTTAGTTTTGATTTTTGCATAAAAAAAATAAAAATAAAAAAAATAGAAAACGTCGAAATAAAAAAAAATATGCATGTTTAATTTTTTGCATTGTTTCAAGTTTTTATACCCTAACTTAGATGTCCTATGATGATGAATAATGACTGACTTGATCATATAAATCCTATGGCGTGTTTGGAAGGTTTAGCCTAAGTCCTCAAAATGGTTTTTTATGTGGATTGTGAACTTGTGATGAAATTGAGCACATATGATCCTAAGCTAAAGGTTAAAATCCAACAAAAATTGTCCCAGTGAGAATTTTGGCCTTATAGGGAGAACATTAAAAATCCCTCTGCTTTCTTGAGTGTATTTACTCTTCCTATGCATCTCTAAATGTTGTGATAGTTATTCAAAACCAATGCATTTATATGTTTATGTTGATGAGAATTAAATGATGGAGGCACCTTTTAAGCCAATTTTATCCTCTCTTTACCTACCCTACATTATCCCTGCTTGAAGCCAGAACATTAGCCTGAGACTTTTATTGTGAACTCCACAAAATTTTCCTTAGCCCAAATTGAGCCTGACCCCCATTTGGGAATTAAGACTTAGAGTTGGTAGGAATGATGATTTGTGGAAAGAATAAGCTTATGTTGCTTTTCAAGTAAGAAGGATTGTTGAAATTATTGAGATATGAGTTGGTTTTACATTTTTATCTTGCTATGCATACTATGTAAAGGGATTTTTGGCTCACATTATAAATGCACTATTAGTGTTATTTGGTAGTTATTTCCTTTCAAAAAAAAAACCGAAAAAAGAAGAAGAAGAAAAAGTACATATGTTTGTGAATAAAGTGCATGAGCCAATTTTACCTTATTTCTTTCATTATTTGCAAGATGCATGATTTGGAGAGGTTGAGAAAGTTAGAAAGGTTACATACTTCATTGAGATAAATTGGAGAGTTTGGTTGATGCATATGATTTAGAAGTTATGGTTTGGTTGTGTTGGAAATTTAGGAGTCTTGATTCACGAATTTTATTAAGCACCACATGACTAAATAATTCCATTCCTTATTATTTCTTACCAAGCCCCATTACAACCCCGCCGAATAGAATCTTCTTCGAAGACTTCTATTGAGCGAAGTCCTCCTGATATTTCTTGTTGCATTTTCATAATTGGTTGCGAAGTGGATTCATATTTAAATTGCAATGTTTATGAGATTGTGTATGAAATTGAGTTGAGAGTTGATCTTCATAGCCTAAACACATCGAGAGCTGAGTGTAAACACATTATTCCTGTGAGGTTGGATTTATGTTGCCTATGCCTATGGATCACTCATATATGTGTGATGACGTTAAATTCACTTGTCTTACATTGCTACTACTTGAGATTTTGCTTTTGACAAAGGCGAAGACTTGAAGGATGTGTTGTAGGTCTTGGTTATTGTTTGGTTATTGCTTGAGGACAAGCAAGTCTAAGTATGGGGTGATTTGATGTCTCCAAAGTAGCCATGTCTTTATGCATATTTTAGTTCCATATTCTTTACATTTTGCATATTTCGGGTTGGGAATATGTCAGATTTATGTAGTATATGCTTATGTTGTCAGAAATGGGAATCTACATAAGTTTCTGTTTAATATTGCAGAATATGGAAACATTTCGGGAGAAAACCAAGAAGCGAGGACCGGAGCACAAAGCTACTCGACATCGACAAACCCTGGTCGATCTCGACGAGCCATGCCTAGACACCTGCCAGGATCGAGGAGCCTATGTTGAGAAGCCGAGGACAGAGACGCCGAGACACCTTACTCGATCTCGAGGAAGCCTTGTCGAGATCGAGGACCAGCACCGCGTCTGTCCGAGTCCATGCCGAGGAGGAGTCCTCGACATCACCAGCAAGCCATCCTCGATCACACCCTACTCGACCTCGACAAGAGTTAGTCGAGATCGACGAGCCCGGAGCCCAGATCCAAACCTGTCGAGCAGAGCCACCCGAGAAGACCTAGTCGACGAACCACCCAACTCGACATCGACAAGGGGTCCTCGAGATCGACCAACCCTGTGAGCCTTGTCCGAGCTTTTCGAGCACCAGCTAGCCGAGACGACGAAGCCGAGCCAGTCGACCAACAATCCTACTCGAGATCGACAAGATCCTTGTCGAGATCGACGACAATTCCAGAAGCCGCGTTACTCGGTTTGACCAAATCTACTCGGTGTGGGATTCCTTGGGCTCGAAGTTTGCCGATTCTATCCAATATATCAAGATACATCATGGAAGGAAGAGATCTATCCATTAAAGACAATTAGATATATTTAGATTTAATTTCCTTGTTGCTTTTATTTATCCTTAAGCATTTTAGATATAATTTTAGATATAGATAGATGTTTCTATCCTTGAGTAGCAAGATTTAGAAGCCTATAAATAAAGCTCATGGGGTTGAGTTTTAAAGGGGGGAATATTTTGGGAGAGAAGTAAAGAGGAGAAGTAGTAGTAGAGAGAGAAAGTGAGGCCGAGTGGAGCAAAGGAGCAAGAGCAAGTTGGCTTGGTTCGGTTGTACTTTCTTCCGTTTGGTTTAATGAAAGTTTCTTTTCATTCAACAATGTCTGAGTTTGCGATGAAGCGAGAGTAGTCCACCCACTCCTAGGGTTGGGGCGAGCCCGACGACAGCCATGCGCGTTTGAGGTAAAGATCCGACTTTTATCATGTTTTGCGCATCTACTACTTGTTTATGTGTTTATTACCTATCTAATGGAGATCCATGCTAACAACTTGGATTGTAAACATAAAATCAGTAGAGACAATTAGGGTTTCTTGAAAGAGTTATCTAATTGTTGGAAAAGGCGAAAGCTTGTCCTTTGATGCAATTCACATGATTATCTGTTTATCTCTGCCTTATGCATGCTTGGTCATCGTTGTTGCAAACCCCAATCTTGGAAGCCTTTTACATACAGTTTATTTCGAGAGTCCTAAAGCATTTGCCTTTACTTTATTTCTTTGTTTCGTTTTATTCTCTGTCTACTCGATCTCGACCAAGCCTGGTCGATCTCGAGTTATTGATTCTCGATCTAGCATCGATGTAGCTTCTGTGTGCAGGTACTCGACAAGACAAGCCGAAGTCGACGAGGACTCTACTCGATATCGAGTACCCTCTGGTCGATATCGACTACACCCTGTGCTTACTGTTGCGCGTGTTCGACTGTCCGGTCTTCTGTCGACTACCCTAGTCAAGATCGAGGACCCTGTTGTCGACTTCTGACCGTGAGATTTCTCCGCTGCCTAGGATCTGCTGACACGCTTCCTCGTGGATCGATCCTGACTTCCCGCTGCTACATCAGGAGGAGGTCTTGTAATTATTTGCAAGGGACGGAATCTGGTTTGCTGTGATTTATTTCTATTTTATTATTGCAAGTCTCGATTTCCTCTGAACAACAAGAACCCATTGTCGATCTCACTCTGGAAAACAGTCACTCCCTTGGAGTTTTTGATCAAGTGGTTACGTCTGCAACTCAGAATATGGTTGTTTTCTCTCCTAATTCGGTAGCTACATGCATACGATCTAAGGCGTCATCTCCTTCTATTGCGCTTGCATTGCCGGGTCCATCTAGGAAGCGGAAGAGCTCTATGTCCCCTGCTGTTGTGTCTGACCAACAATAGGATGCCTCCTCTGATTTTGTTGAATTGGCTGCTCCATCTAGGAAGCGGAAGAGTTCGATGTCTCCTTCCGTTGTTTCTGGCCAACAACATACGGAATGTGTTGCTGATGCCATAGTCTCCAAACGTAAACTTGGCTCTAATCTGTCTCCTGCAAAGGTTTCCTGTCACAGCAAGAAACTCAGTCTTACTCATGCTATTGCTGCTGCCAAGTTGAAGGAGGTTGCTTCGGCTAAGTTGAGTGAGATGGCTTCTGATAAGGTGAATGAAGCTGCTTCTACTGGTCTTCCTGCATCATTTGGAGGTGTCCCATTGGTTGGACCTGAGAAGGTGCAGAAGAAAAGAGATGAAGGGCCAGCTGTGGACAATGATATGGGTGGCAACCCTGGAATATCTCATCTGGATACAGAGTGTGTACCCCGGATTACACAGCATTTGGCGTTGATTGCCCAATGTGTTATGCGTGCTGAGGCGAGAGTTATGACTGTGAAATCAGCGGTCAATGCCATGTATTCCAAGTTAGACCTTGTTCAAGCAGATTTCGATTCCCTACACTTCAAGTGTGAATCACTACAGTCTACGGTTGATTCCCTTCACTCCAAGCACGATGCTCTTGCATCCAAGGTTGACCTCATTCTCTCACTTCTCCAGTCCAAACATTGTGCTTCCAAGACCCCCTTTATTGGTAAATCTGATCACAATGTGGAGTCCAAGATGCCATGCCCTGATAATGAATCTCCTTCTCTCCCTATTATCCACATTTCTGATCCTACCTCACAAAACTCCCCCTCCTCACAGTCCTCTGATCTTCCCAAGAGTAAAACTTCCCCCAAGCCTAAGGGTTTAGTTGCTCCGACTAGAAGATCTACTAGGGTTGCCAAAGTGGCTGCTTCGTTGGGGTCTCCCTACACTCGAGGTTTCAAGAAGCATGCAATTCCAAAGAGGCTTAAGCATTCGTATTACGAATTGGAAGATCGAAAACAGTTTTATGATTGGCTCAATTCAGACGAGTACGTGGTTCCTTCTTCTTGCATTTTCACATGTGCTTTATCCTTTGCTTTCAATACATATATTTGTACTGATTTATCATTGTTTATCTTTATTCTTTAATTTGCACTTTTACTCACTTTGTCTGTTTTTATTTTTATTTTTTGTGGCTTTTGTGCTGCGTAGCGATGACTGTCCTCAGATTCAAGGCAATGAGATTTTGATGGAGAAGTCATTCTTCTCTGAACTTGTTGGGAAGCATCAGTGGCTTCGTGATGACGTAAGTATCTTGTGTTATTACAGTTTTCATTTTTAGCCTTATGTTATCTGTTGGGTTATATATTAATGTGTCATCATTATTTATGTGTGTTTAGCATATAGGAGAGGTATTGTCTCACTTTAGGAAGTACATTGCTGACAATGGTGAGAAATACAAAGGGATTGTGATAATGGATTGGTTGTGGTCTGCAAAGTTCACCAATGGTTTTTTCAAGCGCCATAAAATGGGAATAATGCCTTTTACATCTGCTTTTTTTGGGTATGTTCACGGGCTGTTGCCAAGATTTTGTGGGAAGTCTTGGGTTGATGCAAATACTGTCTACGCACCTTTCAACATCCAAAACAAACACTGGGTGGCTTTGCAAATTGATTTGATCCAAGGGAAAGTGAATGTGTGTGACTCCAGCGCTTTTATTTACTATGAGGAGAAGCTGCAGACACATCTGGAACCGCTCTGTGCTATGCTACCTGCAGTTCTGAAAGAATCTGGCCGATTTTCACATCTGGAAGACATCATTGAATCTCCTTTCAAACTTGAGCGATTCCGTGATCTCCCACAAAACAGCGATGGGTATGCGCATTTGTTATTTTGAGTCTTGTATGAATTTATTTTTGTCTGATGATGCCTTTTCATTTGGTCTTACACTGTGTTTCATTTTTAGTGGTAGATGTGGTGTATTTACTATCAAGGCCATTGAAGAGTTAGCTTTTGGTCAGAATATATATGCATTTGATGACGACTACGTCCAAGCATACCGTGAGAAGCTGGCCATCGAGCTGTATAAGAAGTGTTTGACCGTGTCTTCTATGTAATTTGTGTTTTATCTATTGTTCTTTGATTTGGATACTCGTACTGGCGGCTATTATAAGCAGTTTAGAGCTTGTATGCTCTGATTTTGTAACTACTTTACCTAGGTGGCATTACGTAGGACCTGATAACCCAACAATACTTAGCCTTTAGAGCTTGTATGCTCTCATTTTGTGCTTATGACAACTGTGCTTATTTTATGGTATCTACCACTTGTTCAGTTTCTAAGCAGTAGAGTTTCTAAGAACTACTGCTTTAGAGCTCGTATAATCTATTGTCAATCAGAATTCCATTGTCTTTAAAGATTTTCCACTTTGTTTTTGTAATTGCATTGTAATCAATATAACAGTCCCTTATTTTGGACAAAATCTCAGTCCAAAGTTGTGTCACAACCTCAGCTCCGAAGGGACTCACTGTTATCACAACATGTTCACCACTCTAAGTCGTTCAGATGCCAACAAAAGTGTATGAACTCATATCCAACTTAACATATGCATTCATTACTAAGTATAAACTGAAAATCCATGTAAATTCTATGACTATATGCCAAAAAACATGGTCATCATGTATCTACCAAGATCTTATTATATTGTCCTATATTTAAAAATAAATTCTAAAGACTTGACAAATCATATGTAATTTCCTATAAAATCTCATGTTTCATCCTCTATGTATGAACTGATTGATGCTTTGGCGGGGCATGTTATCTTGTTATGGCCTTTCTCCCCGCAAGCGCCACACTTGTATGTCATGTTCCGCTTTTTCCGTTCCCCAAACGACGGAATCCTGCATTTTTTTGGCCTCCCACTCTTCTTCCGGACTATTGAAGGAAGACATTTGATGCTTCTGATTTCGTCTGGGACGTACCAGTTGTCCTCACAAGGCACCGGGTATATGGTTTCTTGGTATGCCAAGCACCAAGACTGAATCTTGTAGTAGTCACTTACAAAATCAGTTATATTTAGCTTCATCCGCTGAATTACAACAATAGCATGGACACACGGCATATGATCGACATCAAACACCCTGCAGGTGCATGTCCTACGCCCCAAATTAACCACTCCTGTAAATTCCCCCCCATCTACTTCATATTCTGTCTCATTCAACACCTTCACTTCATACCTTCCTGACCGGTCATACCTTGCCTTTAAAATCTCTTTTATTTTCGGCGGTAAATCAGTGGTCTTTGACGCTGCTTCTCTATGCTCAGTGAACCAGTCTGCCATTTTGTTTTTGATATACTGAAACAGCGCAACAATGGGGTATCCTTGAGCTTCTTTCAATATTGCATTTATACACTCTGCATTATTTTTTGTCATAATATTGTACCTGTCTCCCTAGAAGTGTGCCCTTGCCCACTTCTGAAAATCTGCGTCCTCCAGGTACTTGCCAATCTCCTTGTTGATGTTGCATATGCTTTGGAAGTTGGCTTCAAATTCCCTTAGTGTGTAGCTTTCTGATGCTCTGGTGACAAAGTGGTTGACCCCTCGGTTTTTGAATCTTGCCTTTATATTCTGTTTCAAATGTCGTGTGCATATCACATGCTTTGCTGAACTGTATACTTCAGTCACAGCTTTGCTGATGCTTGGGTGCCGATCAGATGCAAATACTAGCTCATTTGAGTCTGGTATCATGAGAGCCAATCTCTGGATGAACCACTTCCATGCATTGTCGTTCTCTGAGTCCGCCAATCCAAATGCTATAGGGTACACATGCCTGTTGGCATCCTGTGCAGTTGCTGAGATGAGAACCCCTCGGTATTTTCCATGTAAAAATGCAACATCCACCATGATAACCTATGAAATGCACTTTACCTTTGTTACATTATGTTAATTATAAAATGTTTATTATAGCAATTTATATAGTTCTTACCTTTCTCATCGCTTGGAATCCTTTAACGGAAGCTCCGAATGATAGGAATGCATACTTGAATCTGCTGTAGCCATCAATCTCAAGGCATGCATATGTACCTGGATTTACTTGTTGCATAATGTGGAAGTAGGAAGGTAACATTTCGTAGTTTCCCTCTGGAGTCCCTCTTATCATGTTTTGTGCTTCTTCTTTTGCTTTCCAAGCCTTCTAGTAGCTCACCTCTTGCCTAAATTCCTTTTGCATTGCATTTTTAATTTGTATGGCATCTGGCCCTTTTGTCACCCCTTCATACCTTCATTCATTACACATAGACACAACTTCAGTGTTTCAACTATTCCAGTAGGTAATGCAGTAAATGTGTGTTTACAGATGCAATTATATTGAATAATTGATGACATATAAGTAGTAAATAACATGATTTTTTATAGATTATACCTGATCTTCATCTTTTCTGCTATAGCTTGGTATGATGGTTTCCGTCGTTCCTTACACCTAGCTGAGAATGAACATGTGTGCTCTTCGTTCATCCTTCTTACTTTAAAGTAGCTTGAATTCTTCAAACATGTAGCTAGCATTGACCACTTGCAATCAGCATCAATACACACAACCTTGTACTTTGTTGTTGTTGATCTATCCACTCGAAACTGGAAGTTCTCCCTAATTTCCATGTTAGCCACTGCATTCCTTAGCTGATATTTTGACTCAAAGATCTGCCCAACATTAATGAAATCGAGGTCATCTATCTCATTCTCACTGATGCCTTCAGTTTGATATCTATCATAGTATGCTCTTGTCTCTTCATCTGCAAAACTAGTAGTAGCAAGAGCCAAGGTGTCATCAACACTTGTACCTTGAATGCAATCATCAGAATCTGTCACCACACTTGTTTGTTGAACTGAATTTGTTATATGATTCCCATTTATCCTTTTCTTTGCTAACACATTCAACGGCAATGAACAAGCTACTTGAGGTGAATCATTTATATCCATGAAAGTCCTTAGATCGTCATCTTTGCTGATTATGAACGGATCTTTCAACTTTTGCAAAGGATGCAAGTGGCTTAACTTGACCTCATATGTAGCTAGGCAAATATCGAATCTACTACCAATCAGCTCTGTCAATGCTTTCAATTCAATAGTATGGTTGATGACAAATGCCTTAGATACAATTTCACCAACATACTCGCAATATCCATTAATGATCCTCAACTCTCCTCCAAAACACACTTTCAAAATTTTCAAATCCATAGCGCAACACCTGTTTGCAATGAATTCAGAGATTCCAATGTCACAATAAACCAACAGATTTTGGATTCATCATCAAATTATGTATCCAAACACACAGATCGACAATTCAATATCCTATTACCCCGCACAGACAGATTCCAAATAACGATTTACTCTATATCGGTAAACAGCAATTAACCCCTAGACTATTGAATTCATAATTTAGATATGCAATTCATAGTCAGACATCCAGATTTAGGTTGACAGTTACGCGACATACCTTGATTCGTGGATCCAAATTTCCCGAAATTGATTCCTGCTTGTCCAGATTCCCTGTACACTGATGCTCGAAATCTTCTCCTTGATGCTTTGATTCCTTGCAATTGATGAATGAATCCGAAATTCTATGCAGATTGGCTATGGCTGTTTCATCGACATATCCAGAGATGGAAATTCGAGGTGGACTCAGACGATGAATTCACGTGTTTGATTCATATTGGACTTCGGTTTTCTTCCAGGAATCTATGGATGAAAGCTTGATTCTAGTGATTCAATCGTTATTTTTGGTTGATTTTACGATCGCCATCGCAGCTTTGAAGAAGCTTCCGAAGCTTCTGTCGATATGAAACTGATCTAGATGGTGGGGGGGGGGGGGGGGGGGGGGGGACACGCGCGCGTGGGATGGGTTGTTTTAGGAGGGGGTGTTATGCTACCTAATTAATTTTATTGGGCTGCTATATAGCTAATTGCATCTTCCTAATGTGCTAGCTGCCAAAAAAACCCTTAAAAAATAAAGTACAAATCGGTGCTTTTTTAGGTGTTTATTTGGGGGTTATCCCCCCTTTATCTTATTTGGTTTGAAAGTACCACAATACCCCTAATAACAACCAAATAAACTCCACTTTTTACAAATAAACTGTTTTTCTCCCCGTAAGGAGACTATCTTGTTGTTTAAATTTTTAACTACTTTTACCAACTATAAATTTTACCGTGTTTATAATTCTAGTCAGTTTATTAACCCCGTCCCATACGAACCCAATATCCGTATGGGGTGAAAAACAGTTTATTTGTAAAATGTGGAATTTATTTGGTTGTTATTAGGGGTATTGTGGTACTTTCAAACCAAATAAGATAAAAGGGAAGGGGTGAAACCGTGAAATAATACTTTTGCAAAATAAATACCAAAATAACCTCCCTTTTCTATCTTTTTTTTAACACAATTTTTTAACACGTTTTAGTTTATTTTGGTCATCCAAACAACCAAAAAAGCGATTTAAAAAATAAACACCCACAAATGCTTAATTTTTAACGGCTTTTAAGTTGTACCATACACACCCTACCTTGATCTCTAAGCAACAACTAATAAAGAACTTGTATAAACAACCTCCCTAGTTGTCTTTGCAGGTAATTAAGGAAATCTGTCGTCACCTTGAGGTAATAAATATAGGAGAAATTCTAGAAACGCTTCAGACGTGGTGCCTGTTGATATGGACGTGGTGCCCTAAAACATCGATTCATACATGTACTATAGTAATCCGGATTTGCGGTGTATCTAACAACCCCGTGCAGGGGTTTAGGCCTTTAGGGGTACAGTGTACACACTTATGTAAGTGATTTCGAGTTCAAAGTAGAGGAGTACATGGACACACGTACACTTGTATAAGATCTTGTACATAAGGTTTGTTAAGTCCTTTGTGTACTGTGATTGTTGCTATGCGTAAGGGTGGAGTTGAGGAGGGGCATGGGGTCACGTGCCCCTCCTCTCATGTGATGAACTAACTAGGTGTATTTTTCTTGTTGATAGCTTCGTTTTGATATATAATATGTAATTCCTAGGCGTTCTCAACCTTTCAGGTCGAAGGCTAAGAACGGGGTTTAGAAGCAAAAGACGCAACAGAAAGTAAACGAGCGACCAACAAGCGGTTTTACGTGGTTCGGCCGGAGCCTAGGTCCACGGAGCCTCAGCCGGATCGGCTTGAGATCTCAATCCACTAATCAAGAAGCAAGGTTACAGAACAGGTTGCCCTAGATCTAGACTAAGGCAAACAAAGACGTAAATACACGATACAAGACGAGTATGCAAGAGAAAAGCAAGAACGAAGCAAGTAAAGGAAGAGGACACCCTGGATCTGGATAACAGAGCCAGATCTTCGTTGGATTCGACCAGAGAAGAGACGCTTTGCCTGAACAGAGGGCAAATGACCTTCATCTTCTTCCTAGAACTTGGATCTAGAGTCTCGGAACGAGATTCGCTCTAGATCGAACTGCAGTGAGCTTCACCGGAGCCGGGTTTGAGAACCCCTAGCTTTCTCTCTCCGTCGCCTCTTCTCTCTCTCTCTAGGGTTTGGATTACCTGAGAAGCTGAAGTGAAGAATGAGGCAACCCTAGCTCCACTTTCCCTTATATAGACGAGCTTAATCGAAACGCTGCGTTGCGGGCGTCCAAGAGCTGGAAGCTCTCAAGATCAGGTGAGCTCGGTCCAGGTAAGTGAAAGCAGGCCGGGTTTTTGGGCTTGAAAAGCCCAGTTACATAAAAGCATACATAGTATCCATATATATAACATACACTCATATATACTATATACATATGTGAGCATAAGTGTTTACTTACACTTCTAACATATGTTTAGCATATATATAAGTATATATTATATTTACAAGTGTATTTGTCTAAGTCTACCAATTAATCTAAATCTAAGACCATCCAATATTCCTAGATCTATATGCTAACGATTAGAATAGACATAACAATTTGCCCTCCTAATCGAAGCATTAGACCTATTAAAACCTTACTACATCATAGTGGATTAAAATACTCAAGAGATCCAGTATCATCATCGGCTCAAGTTAAGTGTGAGCTAAGGCGGTTCTCCAAGGTGGAGAAAATCCTTGCAAAACTCAAATTTGTTAGCAGGGACTACCTTTGTCCCGAAGTCAGCTGGGTTGATGTCGCCTTTTATTTTCTTTACATCTAGCTCTCTAGCAGCAACCATGTTTCGAATAAAATGAAAACGAACATCAATATGCTTAGTCCGCTCGTGGTACATGGGGTCTTTGCACAAGTAGAGTGCGCTTTGGCTATTCGTATGAATTACGGGTTTGAATGGCTTCTTTAGGATTTCTTTTAGAATTCCTTTGAGCCAAATAGCCTCTTTAGCAGCCTCAGTGGCTGCCATATACTCAGCTTCAGTTGATGGCAAGGCAACAACTGATTGCTGCTGAGATTTCCATGACAGACAGTTGCCTGCCCACGTGAAGTAGTAGGCAGTAGTGGACTTGCGAGTATCTTTATTGCTAGCATAATCAGAGTCAACATAGCTATATAAATGATCAACAGATTCATGCAGGCCATAATGCAAACATAGATTTTTAGTACCAGCAATATAACGAAGCAAGTATTTCATATCAGTCCAGTGGTCAGAACCAGGATTGGACATGAAACGACTAAGCACATATATGGCAAAAGCAAGGTCTGGGCGGGTGCATAACATAGCATACATCACCGATCCTACAGCTGTGTCGTAGGGGACCCTAGCCATTTCTTTTATATCTTCAGGTTTAGAGGGACAACTCTTTTTGGTAAGCTCTAGATGCCCTCCTAGGGGTATGGATGTTGGTTTAGAGGAAGTCATATGAAACCTATCTAGAACCTTAAGAACATAGTCATCTTGAGATAACCATATTTTCTTATTAGGTCGGTCTCTAATGATAGTTACACCAATGATCTTCTTGGCTTTCCCTAAATCCTTCATGTCAAAGTATTTCTTTAAGTCCTTTTTGACAATGCTAATAGGGATCATAGAATTGCAGACAAGCAAGATATCATCTACGTATAAAAGCACATATATCAAAGACTATTTAGAAATATGCTTGAAGTAAAGACATGAATCATAACTACTTCTTGTGAAACCTAATTTCTTAATCACAACATCAAATTTCAGATTCCATTGCCTAGGGGACTACTTGAGTCCATAGATGGAATGTTTAAGATGGAAAACATGATCAGGAAACTTGGGGTTTACAAACCCCTTAGGTTGTCTCATATAGATGGTTTCATCCAGAGACCCGTGCAAGAATGCAGTTTTTACATCCATTTGCTCAAGTTCCCAATCGAAAACAGCACACATAGCAAGCATTA
This sequence comes from Persicaria tinctoria, assembly GCA_037127255.1. Taxonomy (NCBI): domain Eukaryota; kingdom Viridiplantae; phylum Streptophyta; class Magnoliopsida; order Caryophyllales; family Polygonaceae; genus Persicaria; species Persicaria tinctoria. The sequence continues at coordinate 4,307,061 of JBANSL010000019.1, read as the reverse complement.
ATCTCATAGTTTTGTACTTAACTACATGAGAGAAAATGTCATTATAGTCTATGCCTTCTCTTTGGGAAAACCCTTTTGCTACGAGTCGGGCTTTAAACCTAGGAGGCTCACTAGGGCTTAGACCTTCTTTTAGCTTAAAGACCCATTTAGAGTCAATAAGTTGGGTTTTAGAAGGTCTTGGAACCAATGTCCACGTTTTGTTTGTGTACATTGATTCCATTTATTCCTTCATTGCAGTTAGCCAATCTTTGGCATAACTGCTTTTAATGGCAGATTCATAAGAGCTAGGAGTGGTAGGATGCCTAACATGATCAGCAGTTAAGAATGCATATTCCACAATATAAGATGTGTACTTCCTATTAGGTATGACAGTTCTAGGTTCTCTATCCCTAGTTAACTGATAGTCATGTAATGTAGGCAAAGTAGGAACATTTAAAGCATGCAAATCAGAAGGGGATGAGGAGAAAACAGAGGACTCCTTTTGGGAGTCATTAGAACGGCCATTTACATCACCAGAAATAGGAGAGGGAGAAGGAGAAGTAAGAGGGGAAGAAGGAGGAGAAACACCCTTGCTTTGTTCTTCATCAGAGTCAGTGTCTGAAGGTGCAGGTGCTTCTGTTCTGGTTTCTTCTTCTTTGTTAGTTTCTTCTTCTTTGTTTCCCCCATGTAATGTGGAAGTAGTAGCTTTCTTAGCTGATTTTGTGATCCTTCCAGTGTCGTGCTCTGAATCTTCACCATAAGAGGAATCATCATCATCAGGAATCAACTCTTTAGTCTTCTCAATGGTACCTATCAGCTCAGGATAGGTTGTTAGTTCATATTTGAGAGGGAAGATTTCTTCATTAAATCTCACACTTCTAGTAGTTATCACTTTGTATGGGCCAGGTTGCAGAAGAAGCACCCTGTAGCCCTTTACTCCATCAGGATAGCCAAGCAGCAAGCCTTTCAAAGCCCTTGGTTGGAGCTTACCCTCACTTACATGAGGATAAGCTGCACAACCAAATGGTTTCAAATAGGCTAGGCTAGGCTGTTTTCCTGTCCATTTGTACTGGGGAGTATCAAAGTTGATAACACTGGAAGGTGACCTGTTTACAAGATATGCAGCAGTTAACACAGCTTCACCCCATAAAGAATTCTTAAGCCAAGAACTAATCAACATGCATCTAACTTTTTCCGATAAAGTTCTATTCATCCTTTCAGCTGTACCATTTTGTTGTGGAGTGCCTGGAACTGTTAAGTGTCTTTTTATCCCATGTGCTTGACAATATTCATTAAATTCAGTGTTACAAAACTCTAAGCCATTATCAGTTTTGAAGTATTTAAGTTTGTGGTTAGACTGACTTTCTACCATTACCTTCCACCTTTTAAAGGCATCAAAGGCTTGATCCTTTGACTTTAGAAGACTTACCCAAACTTTCCTTGAGAATTGGTCAATGAAGCTAATAAAATACCTCATACCTCCTGCAGTGGGGACTTGTGAGGGTCCCCATAGATCAGAATGTACATACTCCAAGGGATTATTAGCAACATAGGTAGAAACAGGAAATTTAAGCTTGGCAGATTTGCCCAACACACAATGCTCACAGAATTTAATGTCAACAGGTTTCTTAGGCAATAATCCAGATTTATGCAATTTGTTTAATCCTTTGTTGCCTATGTGACCAAGCCTGTTGTGCCAATTTTTAGTTTCAGAGAGAGTCATAGAATCAGTGCAAGCAGTAACATTGAGCTCAGGCATAGAGGAAAGCACATGATATAATCTTTTCTTTCTAACAGCTTTAACAATGACTTTACCATTTTTAGAAATTGTTCTAATGCCATCAGTAGAATTAACATCACAACCTATTTCCTCTAATGCAGATTCAGACATGAGACTTCTCCTTAAACTTGGGACCCACTTAACATTAGTGAAAATTCTAACAATGCCATCATGCATAAGTAAAGGAACATCTGCTACTCCTTTTATTTTTAGAGAAGTGTGATCACCTAGCATAACATCACCACACACAGATTCATTTAAGTTCTTAAAGAAGTGCTTGTTAGGTGTGGCATGCATTGTGCAACCTGAATCAAGTATCCATGCATCAGATGTATCAAGAGATGTCAATGCAGAACACATAAATAATTCAGCAGAATAATCACCCATATTCTCAAGCACAAAAGCAGACAATTCAGTGTTGTTCTTTTTAGCCAATTCCTCAGCTCTTTTCTTTTTCCTACACTCCTTGACCCAGTGACCAATGTTACCACAGTAGTTACACTTAGAGTTAGGGTCAGATTTCTCATATTTAGGCTTATCTTTCTTGTTCTTCTTATTCTTATTTTGCTTATTGCCCTTCTTGTCATTTTCTTTAGTGAATAGAACCTCAGGTTTGTCAGCTTTATCATTTTTTAGACCTTTAATCTTGAATACTTTCATGATTTCATTCTTTTCAATGATAGATTCAATTAGCTTATCCTTAGTAAGTTCATCGCGACTAAATTGAACGACATCTTTGAAGTTATCAAACTGAGTGGGCAGAGAATTAAGAAGTAAGATAGCCTGGTGAGAATCTTTTATCTCATCATTGCATCTTTCCAGTTCTTGAGTCATCTTTAAAAACTTATCAAGATTATCATCAAGAGTAAGAGCAGTATTCATCTTAAAAGTGAACAGACGACATAGTAGAGAAATCCTGGAGGGCAAGGATTTAGATAGAAAGAGCTCCTCCAGGGCATGCCAGAGGGAGAAAGCGGAAGAGTGTTTTACCACTTGTCGAGCAATGCCATCTGTGAGACGTAGCATTATCTCTGAGTGGGCTTTTATGTCCATCTCGAGCTCTTCAGCAGTGGACTGTGTGGTAGAGGATCCTCCTTCGACTTTCTTCAGTTTTTCATCAGTCTTTGGTGGATCCTCATCATTGATGTCAACACCCTTGAGAATGGTGGACATCTCAGAGGTTGTGGTTGTAGGCTTTAAGACTGCCTTCCAACAACCTTCCTTGATGAGAACGGCTCTCATCTTGACTTGCCACATGGCGAAGTCGATAACACCATCAAATGGATTGATTTTTAAAGCACTATCCATGATGTTTGGTACCTGCAGTGTCCAAGAAAACAGGTAAGTATCAAAGTTTTATGTAAGCGGAAGCAAGAAGAGTGCAACAGTATACAAGACACTCTATAAAACCCTAGAATCACAGGTCTTCAAACGGATCTAGACCAGTGGTACGTCAGACGGCCAGATAGGAGAGGAATAGCCCAAGCCTGAGCTTTTTGAAGGACTGCCCAATGTCCTGCCTCCAATCCCGCTCCCTGAAATCCAATAATGGCACAAGTCGGTAAGGAAAGGGACTCCTCGCTCTGATACCACTTTGTAATTCCTAGGCGTTCTCAACCTTTCAGATCGAAGGCTAAGAACGGGGTTTAGAAGCGAAAGACGCAACAGAAAGTAAACGAGCGACCAACAAGCGGTTTTACGTGGTTCGGTCGGAGCCTACGTCCACGGAGCCTCAGCCGGATCGGTTTGAGATCTCAATCCACTAATCAAGAAGCAAGGTTTCAGAACAGGTTGCCCTAGATCTAGACTAAGGAAAACAAAGACGGAAATACACGATACAAGACGAGTATGCAAGAGAAAAGCAAGAACGAAGCAAGTAAAGGAAGAGGACACCTTGGATCTGGATAACAGAGCCAGATCTTCGTCGGATTCGACCAGAGAAGAGACACGCTTTGCCTGAACAGAGGGCAAAGGACCTTCTTCTTCTTCCTAGAACTCGGATCTAGAGTCTCGGAACGAGATTCGCTCTAGATCGGACTGCAGTGAGCTTCACCGGAGCCGGGTTTGAGAAACCCTAGCTTTCTCTCTCCGTCGCCTCTTCTCTCTCTCTCTCTCTCTCTCTCTCTATTGTTTGGATTACCTGAGAAGCTGAAGTGAAGAATGAGGCAACCCTAGCTCCACTTTCCCTTATATAGACGAGCTTAAGCGAAACGCTGCGTTGCGGGCATCCAAGAGCTGGAAGCTCTCAAGATCAGGTGAGCTCGGTCCAGGTAAGTGAAAGCAGGCCGGGTTGTTGGGCTTGAAAAGCCCAGTTACATAAAAGCATACATAGTATCCATATATATAACATACACTCATATATACTATATACATATGTGAGCATAAGTGTTTACTTACACTTCTAACATATGTTTAGCATATATATAAGTATATATTATATTTACATGTGTATTTGTCTAAGTCTACCAAGTAATCTAAATCTAAGACCATCCAATATTCCTGGATCTATATGCTAACGATTAGACTAGACATAACATAATACGCCTTAATCTGACATCTGAGTAAAAAGTTACGAATGTTTAAAAATTAAGGTAATATGCATAGGCTGAATTCGAAATGGAAGTGGTTGATACAAGGGCTCCTTTAAGTGTTCCGGTGGGCGGATCGAGCAACTGTTGGACGGATTTTTAATGTACTTGGGGAGCCCGTTGATAATCTAGGTCATGTAGATACTCGAACAATATCTCCTATTCATAGATCCGCACTTGCCTTTATACAGTTAGATACAAAACTATCTATTTTTGAAACATGAATTAAAGTAGTAGACCTTTTAACACCCTATCGGCTATCGTTGTGGAGGAAAAATAGGACTATTTGAGGGAGTTGGGTGGGCAAAACCGAACTCATTATGGAATTAATCAATAATATTGCAAAAACTCATGGAGGTGTATCTGTATTTGGTTCTACGATCGAGTAAATAGTTCTACGAACGAATAGATTAGATCAATTGGAAAATGGAAAGGTTTGTACAAGTTATACCTTTCGTTACCCCTTTGTGGAAAATCGTTAGGTATGAATATGTTAGATATCTATGACTCGATTGGTGAAATAGTATCTCTCTAAAAAAACATGTTTTTTTTACCGCCGCACAAAGAAATTTTTTTGTTACGAATGAACAAGATATTGAGGAATTGTCTTAAAGGTATATACTCACTTTAATTTTGTTTCAATATACTATAATTTTTTTATATTTTACTTAAATTAACATTCACATGCCATAATTCATCTCGAGAGCTTCGAAATGACAAATTATATTAATCATTTCGACAATTAGATAGGAAGTTACGCAAGTTTAAAAATTTTATATCTGGTTATACATTATTATATATATGTTATGAGTGCAACAAGTTATATATATTAATAACTAGGGTTGTTATTTGAGCCAAACAAGTTTAGTATTGTTTGATTATATTTAACTCATTTAGAAACAAGTCAAACTCGAGTAGAACCTATATTTGAAGTTGAACTCATACTCGATGTGTTTAATAAATGAACGAGCTTGAGTTGAGTTTTTTTTTCTCCCAAGTATTATGCAACTTTACTTGCTCATGACATAAAAATGTGCTCATAATCAATCGAGCTGAGCCGAGCCGAGCATTGAATCAAGCATAAAAATGTGCTCATAATCAACTCATTTTGCAAATATGCTCTTAACTTAATGTTTGCCTATACTTATTTAGCTAATTTTTTTCGGATATTTCATTTAGGAAAAATGGACAAAAATAATACCAAGTATCAACTTTTGGCCAAAAATAATACGAACTTTGAAATTGACCATTTCATATACGAACTATCGCCCTATTAACCGAAAATAATACATATATGTATTCCGGTGAACTTTCCAACCAAATACGCCATGTGGACATCGGAAAACACACATGGCATAAATTTTTGCCACGTCACCAAACTTGTAAGTTATGCCATGTCATAAATTTATTTTTCAGTTTTTTTTAAAAAAGAAAAATTAAACAAATAGGCAAATAGCTACCGTACCTTTCGAAACAATGGAATCGAGGGTGTGTCTTCACTTTCTTCTCAATGTTATCTGCTCGTTCTCTCCTCCATTGTTTCGAAAGGTAAGGTAGCTATTTGTCTATTTGCTTAATTTTGGCTATTTGCCTATTTGTTTAATTTTTCTTTTTTTAAAAAAAAAAACTAAAAAATAAAATTATGACATGACATAACTTAAAATTTTGGTGAGGTAGCAAAAATATATGTCATGTGTGTTTTCCGGCGTCCACGTGGTGTATTTGATCGGAAAGTTCACCGAAATACACATATATATTATTTCCGATTAATAGGACGATAGTTTATATATGAAACGGTCAATTTCAAAGTTCGTATTATTTTTGGCCAAAAGTTGATACTTGGTATTATTTTTTTCCATTTTTCCATTTTATAATTACGTTATCAAATGGGGTGTTCAATCTCATTTTTCATAGACCAAATTGCAACTCTTCATATTGTGTGTATATACTCCAAGAAGATCATTGCTCGAAATTGGCAATGGTCTCGTTGGAACTTAACGAATGTCACTAACTCATTCCACTATTGACAAATTCAGAACGGTTACTGTAATATGAAAGTCTCAACCGACCATCAAAGCTGTACATATCTCTCAGCAAGCAACGTTGCTAAATCATTCCCCTCTTCGTCCACGCCAGCAGTGCAGCGGAGTTCGAATCAGCACTTCCCGGAGAGGCCTCATCTGGCTTCCTCTCCCCCCAAAATAGAGCTGCTCTTCTTGTTGGAAGAGAGGCCCTCTCATCTCCTCACCTTCTCCTTCTCGTCTTTCTCCTGTGAATTTTGCAGATTCATATATAAGGCCTAAAATGAAGAAGAAAATTTACAATGAAAAATAACAACAGAGATAGTGGGAGCAACACGGACATTGAGAGCCTCCTCCAGTGCATCGAGATCCTTTAACCACAAAGTTTGTGTGGTCGACGTCTTCATATCCGCAAGCTGTTGAGTAACTTTATCCATTTCGGCATTCAACTCCTGTATTTTCGCTTTAGTAAACGACATGAAGGGCATGGACAAGAGGTAGCCGTAGCCCCCCTCCTGGCTGTTCACCACTGGCTCTTCTTGAAAGGGAGCGTAGTTCAATTCCTCCAGCTTAGTTACCAATTCAGGATCTTTCCAGTTCACAGTGCCATCGTCAACATCTTTGATAAACCGAACCTTGTTCTTCAGCTTTTGCTCTTCCTCCTCAAGACTGGAGACACAATATTTCTGCATAATAATAATAATAATAAAAAAAACGGAATAAAGCACAAAAGTTTTCTTCAAGAATGATAAAGCTTTGCTCCCAAATGATAATAACCCACCTTCCTCTTCTCATACATCTCAAGCCTCGATTTATAGAAATCCTCGAGAACTAAAACAGACAACAAATTTAAAGATTAGTAAATGACGTAGTGGAGTAAGAGGAGAGTAGCAGCACAAGCACGTCAACAAACAAAGCCATACTTTCTTCAGCATTTGAATATTTCTTAATTTTGCCTGCTGCATCAAACAGATGCATGTTAGTTGTGCTGATTGAGGTAGTGAGCTTTAATTTCTTCAACAGTTCTTCTTGATTCGCTGACAACTTTTCTTGGTCCATGAAAACCTCAAATCGTGCAACTCTATCGGTGCTATGATCCCGAAAATTCTGCAGCCATGGTATTATATCCTATGTAAAATCACTGTGTTTCTCAAGTACTAAATCACTTCTTGCTTTGCCACAATGAGTACCATCTAATAAAGCAACTCACAACAATTAATTTTTACTTGAGTAGTAAAAAAAACAAATATACCTTAATGAATCCCTCTGTTAAAGCACTAGCTTGTACTCATCTGTCCATCGACGCACCGGCAATTCAGTAATCATCCATCTGTTTCCATCCATCTTCTCAATTACCCCCTTAACTGTATAAGTTTGCGTTGTTGATTTCTTAATGCTTCCAACGAAACCTCTATAAAATGAATCCATTGACGGCAATGTCTTATTGTTGTCAAGCATACCCCTAATCTTTGCAATGATATCTCTAGGATTGAAATTAGGGATAAATGAGCTCAAGCCTGTTCCAATTCCTTCACTTCCATTGACTAGCACCATTGGGATTACAGGGGCATACCTGAAATATTCAACAAAATTTTCAGCATGTTGAATTCCAGCTTCTCATTCTTAGGCACATGGCATATTAAAAGGTAGCAAAAGCAGTTAAACCAGGTCATACCAGGTAGGTTCAACCATTAGTCTATCTTCTTTTAGGTAATCGAGGATTGCATCATCCACCTTAGGAAAAAGAAACCTTGAAATGTTTTCAAGACAAGTGTTAAGGTACCATGGAGTTGCATGGTCCTTTCCACCCTGTAAAAACACGCAAAGTGAAGCATTCAGCTTAAATGTATAAAGTAGCGCAATGATAAAGCACGTATATTTAAACGATCTTGCCTGAAGTCGTGATCCGAATAGACCAGCAGGCCTGAAAAGATTAACATTGTTGCTCCCAACAAAGTTTTGCGCCATGCATATAATTGTGCTGTACAAGTCTCCATCATAGTAGGCCGACTTCTGAGCCACATAACCAGCAAATTGAGAAACTGTTGTTTCCTTAACAAGGTTGCCCTTGAAGGCAGCAAAGAGAACTTTAATTTTCTCTGATTGGGTTTGAACCCATCCATCACTGAAGGTATTGATCTTTGAAGATCTGCCAGAGAAAACTGAATGAGTTCCTCGTTGACAAAATCGCTGTACGTGATGGAAGTATCCTCTGAATTGAGTCCACTTTCAAGCTGCAAAATAAATTGACATGTAAATGGCTGGATAACTCACCACATATAGAAAACAAACGGACTAGACTGGATAACTCACCACAAGCGTTTTAGCCGAGTCTCCTTTTGTTAAAATGAGGGTGCATTTCTTGGAATTAGTCCCTCCAGCTTCAAACGCATCCTCCGGCTTGGGGATACCAGTAATCCACTTTCTTTTAGATCCGTTCGATTTCTGAAGGAGTGTTTCCAACAAAGACTTAACAACTGCATTATTAGACAAATCAGGCTTAAAGTCAAGTGATAACATAACCAGGTTATACAGCTAACCATAGGAAGTTGGCAGGTGGAACCGAAACTTTCTTGAGCAAACAAACCTTTCTCAAGGAAATCATCCGACAGTTCACAGGTGGAACCGAACCTATTTATAGGAGTGTTCAAGTTTTCTTTGGCTCGGGAATCAAAATAAGGGTTGTCAATCAGAGCATTGACAAAAACCCGTAGGTGAGTCTTAACTTCAGATGCCTTGATATTGGACTCCAAGGCATGCTGGGTGATCTGATTTGTAATGTAATCCACATGAGCCCCACCTTTCACTGTAGAAACTCCATTAACGAAGCTGACCTGAAAAATCAACCCACAGTACATCACATATTGTTTAGATCTAATTATCTATAGTTTTACATTAAAGAGCTATAAATAAATAAATAATAAATTGCCTTGAGTTCAGGGGAGCGGTAACAGATACCTACCTGCTGAAACTCGCCTTCGTAGGATATACAGACGCCAATGTCCCATCTTTCGTTGGAGTGCTTATGAATAACAGGGGGCTTCTCATCAGCAGATTGAAAGTACAAATCCATGTACTCTGAGAAAGACCTCACTTCAACAAGCTCGTCGTTGAGCTCGACTATCACACCTGATCCGCCGAGAATTCCGGCCAAATCTATAACCCTCTTCTTCATCAGAGCGACAACGTCGTCTTCCAGGGAGTTCATATTGAACCTGGCTAAGGTCAGGCTTGAATGTCACTTTAGTCCAATTCTCGCCTGACTTGCACTCGGTGATCTCAGGTTTTGATTTACTTCCCATGTTTGCAGTGAAGACCTTCCAAATTAAATACCTAAATCATGAGAGCCCTAATTTCCCTAATTTCAATTCAGACTTGAAATCAAAATACCTAAATCATGAGAGCCCTAATTTCCCTAATTCAATTCAGACAGTTACCTGCTTGTACTTCCTCTTGCCGTCCGCGGTCTCGATAATGAACTCGGTGGAGAAGATATTGGTAAGCTTGGCACCATCTCCGTTCCTCCCGCCGGTCGTCCTCTTAACGGAGTCGTCGAAGTTGCTACCGGTCCCCAAATGCCCAAAAAACAACTCCGGCAGATAGACTCCGTCTTGCTCGTTGACAGGAACACCGTCTCCGCTGTTGTATACACTAATCTCGTTCTTCGACTGGTTGATCCACACCTTCAGGGAGTCCATCTTCTGGTCTCTTTGACGGTTGTCAGCGGCATTGACGAGGATCTCGTCAAATATCCTGCACAGGCCAGGGACGTAGTTGATTTCTTGGTAAACCAGCTGATTCTTCTCCTTGTAAATCCATTCCTTACGACGCAGTTTGAACACGGATCCGATATATATAGGTGTCCGGTTGGCACAAGATTTTATCGACCTGCGTCAACTTGTACATCTTGTATGGTAGTTCGATGAGGGAGACACGGAGATGGTGTCTGGAAATCTTGGATGAATGGAGAGGGAAAGGCGGGAGAGCGGAGGAGGAGAGCGAATTAGGGTTAGCTGAGTTATAACGAATTTACAAAAATAAACCTCTATTTCATTGTGTTATATTATTATTAATTATTATTACGTGGATGTACACAGATATACACTTTACTTAGATAGAGTTTGCCTTTTATAGATAGATTTATCTTATACTTAAAGCCCAAATATATTACTTTTATATTTATTCTTATTCTAATTTATAACACGTTGTCGGCACGAGTTTGCTCGGTTCTCAAGCTTTGATACGGTACGTGTGTCACTCACCTTTTTTTCTCCGAACTAAAGTTCATGATTTACCAAGTCGGGAATTATGTCCACCGTAATTTGCTTTACCGTAATTCATTGTTCATGGCTAAAAACTAATTACAGCGCATCCTCATATACTGATTCATCCTCATATTGCTCACGCCGAGGCGGAGCCGTTGATATCTGGCTCAAGTGGCGATCAATTCATAGTCAGATCCTTCATCATCTGCCGAGAAAATCCTCTCGAACCTCCACCAATCCCCTCCTGTTTCCCCCCTCCGACGATGCCTCCAAGAACGAAGAAGCCGGCAGGAACGCCTTAGCGCGCCCCTTCAATTTTCGCCCCAAGATTTGGTTTTTACGATTCAAAAGGCCGAAGGCGAATGCTCGGGCGGCGGTGCACTCCAATGCAACGGCACCGGCGGAGAGCCTCCAGTAACGCTCGCCAAAATTACCGTCGCCAGCAGCGGAGGCCAGGACTTCTACGACATCAGCCTCGTCATCGGCTACAACGTCGGCGTCGGATTCAGGCCGTCAGTGGGGCGGGGAACTGCCAGCACGCGGATCCCTAGTCGCCACGGACACACGGTTGCCTGCAAGAGCGCTTGCGCAGTCTTCAGATCGACGGAGGTGGCGCCGTGGCGCGTGGCGGCGAGTCTCTGCAAACACAATGAGGTGGAAGAAAGGGTTTAGCGTTGAAGGTTTTTATTAATTACGAAACCAGCCCAGAACTTCTTAATAATCGCAGATCGGATCGTATATTTATATAATTATATAAAATGGCCTAAACCTTCCAAGGTTGCATACTTTGCCCTTGTGAATTATACGAACACATCCCTGAAGATGATGTGTAGCCATAAGTTATATGAACTCCCTGAAGATGATGTGTGTACTTTGCACTTGATTGATTCACTCTTTGTCGTCGAGTGTATTTTGTAGTATTAAGTCAACTATTTTTTCCAGAAAATAGTTGACTTCGATCAACAACTGAAATTGAAAAATCGAATCATAAAAACCAGAAAATCAAGCCAACTATTTTTTCCAGTTTTATGGGTTGGTTACAAGTTGTGATTTTAGATAGGTTTAGGTAATACTCTTAAGTCATAAATCGAGTGTATTTTGTAGTCTTGGCTTTAAAGGACATAGATTGAAAAAAGGAAAAACTCATCTCAACATATATTTCTTTTATTTATAAAATCAAGCCGGTATTAATTACAATCAAACCGAAATTATGACTTATCAAAATTAGCAATAAGATTACAATTACAATTATAATTCATGTTATAATATAATGCAATATTGTGTATTATAATTCAATATTTTCGTATAATATTTTGCATTATATTATTATTATAGGTCAAATTTGAGATTCAAAATAGACATCTATGTTCTATATACACATACTCAAACCGATGCATAATGTTCTACGTGTCGTGTTGTGATTGATTCTAAGGAAAAAAAATGTTAAACTAATATGTTGTTATAATTTATAGAAATTTATCATAAACCACAATATATCTATATATCTATTTTAGTTAACTGATAAAAATATATATCAAACAACTTCATAGTCATACTTACCAAAAATTAATAGATAAATATTTGATAAGTATTATTATAATTTTGGTGGAAATAATTATTTACATCAAAATTAATTATTCAATAGCTATTATTTTATTTATATCTATATTATTTTATTAATTAGAATGAATTATTTATATCTAAATTAATATTTATTTATATTTCACGCATACTTTGATCATTATTAGTTTAATTTTCATATTGTAATTTAAATTTATTATGTTTTGTCATATTTTTAATAGATTTTTTTTATAGATAATAGATGTAATTTTAGAATACCACGTTAAGTCGTTAACATATACTGTCAATATATTGTATGGCATATGTGGTGCGTTGTATTTAATTATAGGAAAAAATAATAATAAAATAATATATTATTATAGTTTATTGAATTTTATATAAGTCACAGTCTATATAGATATAGGTATATATTACTTACAAAAAAAAAAACGTACCTATCTATGAGCTGCATCTATTTCCTAATCCTAGTCTCAATCTCTTAATCACTTCTCTATCAAGCGTAAACAGGGACAGCCAGAGGAGACCTTCGTTTTCGTTCATTCTTCGCTTCTTTATTTTTTTTTTCAAAAATAAAAAATAAAATAAAAATTGATGGCAAAAATAAAAATTTATTATAATCAAATCATTAATTTTTTTTCCAAATATTTATTAAAAACGATTCAAATAAGTCATAAGTGGGCGGGGTTTTGCTTGAACTGCATCTAATTCCAAACCCTAGACGTTCCGATCTCTTAATCACTTCTCTCTCAAGTGGAAGCAGGGAGAGATAGAGGAGATCTTCTTTGTCGTTCGTTCTTCGCTTCTTTTCTGTAAGCCCTTCTTCTCCCTCGATCTCCTTATCTCTTTTTTCGGAATTGAACAATATCGGTTTGACGTTCCCGCAATGGAAAACGATAGGGCGTACCACGAATCCAACTCCGTTCTCTCCCTACTCTTCGAAGCCGTAGTCATGGCGGTTACTAGATCAATGACTGGAGCAATTAAGAAATCCGAAACTAGGTAATTTTTATTCAATTACATCGATCTTTAATTGATTTATATATTGGTGATGAGATATTCTTGTTTTGTGTTTGTTTAGGCTTATTTCTAGATCGTTAATGGCTTGATAAGGGAACGAAATCTTCTTGTTAATGGAGCAACTAAGAAACTTGAAACTAGATAATTTTTATTCAATTCGATCGATCGATCTTTAATTGATTTACAAGTGAACGAGATGTTCTTGTTTTGTGTGGGTTTAGGTCTATTTTTAGATCGTTAATTGATTGCAAATTGGTGTTGTAGCTCTCAGGCTGCGAGCAAAAAGGTTAAGAGTAAGAGAGGAAGAAAGAAACTAACCGCTGGTGAGAAAGAAAGCAGGAAAGCAAAGAGACAGGAGCACCGACAAATGTCGAATGGACGCACAGTCTTCCTGTAAGCTGCTTCATTATCCGTCTTGTCTTGTTTTTCCTTTTCCTTTTCAGGCCTTTTTAGCTTCTGAATTGATTTTGTTTGTTTAATTACAGGGCAACTACGTTTCGGCAACAATATATGATGAAGAATCTCAAAGCCCCAGTAAGTAAATGGAATAAAAAAACTATATTTATTATCACATAATTATCTATCATATCAATTTCAGTTTGCTAATTTTTTTAACTTTTCCTTCAAGGGTGTTGATGCGTGGTATGGGGAGGGATTTGCAGAGTGGGACGCTCTCAGTGATAAATCTGGCTCAAGTTTTCGATATCTAATATCATCTATTTACTATTTGATTGCTTGTCTTTCAGGCGAAACGTGAGTATATTGCCATAACACTGCAGCCTTGGACATATGAGTCCAAATGTGCGTATTTTGCCAAATTTTCAGTCCAGTTGCCAACCAACTAGAACCTAGTTGATACTCGGAATCGGATGCAAGGGATTTTGGGAAATTTTGTGGTGTTTCGTTGGCATTATCAACTAGCCTTCAAGTTTTGTGACCAAGCTAAAAGATTTGTTCAAAACAATCTTATAAGATGTGTTTTCAAGCTATCTTATTATGTAGCTTCTGCTTGGATATGGCGAGATTACCGTGTCTCTTTTATAATTCATTCTGCACAGCTTAGTCCATCTTCAATTGTGAAAGTAGGATCCAATTAATTAAGTCTTTAACTATAAAACAAAATGATGTGGATGATTTGGGAGCATCTAGACATGTGGATTGTAACTAATTGGGAGCTGCTGAGCCATCTAGTTTAGTTTGTCACATTAATTAGCATTTGAATTAGATTATTGCATTGACACCAATTCAGGTCAGGTTCTACATCAAATAATTTGTTGGATGCATTTTGATTAATTAGTTTATGTTTTTGATAGACAAGTGCTGACATACGTTGAAGTATGGGGTGATGAATGGAAGCATGTATATAGAAAATGCCATCCATAAATATAATAGCAGGGCAAGTTTATACAGCGTCCGGGTCTATTGACAAGAGGTCATTTGTCTAAAGGCAAGATATTTATTACAGTAATGAATTGCAAACACACAAACCCAAACTTGTCTAAAGGCAAGATATTTATGGCCTACGGGGTGAAGATGCCCTTATCCTGATTGCTTCGTAGATGTTATAATCGAAGATCAACGGCTCGTTGTTTGCGATATCTTTCCACCACCTTGTTTGTTTGCCACCGCCTTCGCCCTCGTGCTCGCCTTATCCTGACCGTTGCTTCTAAAACATTTACCCACCCACCGTTACCTAATAGATGCTTGCTTTGAGTGCTTTCCAACGCCTTTTTTTTGTCTGTTTCCTTGTTTGAATCTGTAGAACTGGGCAGCATGGACAGCATCCCACCATTCTTTAAGCAATTTCGTGAATCTGGCTGCCATTTCCGTCCTAAATTCCAACTCCCGGGTGAATAGATCAAACAGAATAAAAGCGAGAACATACTTGAGAGGGGCAGTGAGGAGAATAATTCCAGTAGAAAGGACCAGAGCAACTTCAGTTGTTATCTGTGAACCAGAGAAAAGCAGTCCTTAATGTTTCTACTTTTGCAATAAAATTGTAGAAAACTGTAATGATAATACTATTGGGAAGGGACAAATTGATGAATCCTTCAAATATACTTCTTTTTTGGGGTTCATGTTTAAAACAGATACAGCATCTTATACATCATTTTACTCATATGGGATAGTTCAAGTCTTCAAGATGGTTTTTATCATATAAGTGTGTAAAAGATCGAACTCCTGAGCTAAAAGCAAATAGAAATGAAAGCTCTATCTGACGAGAGTAGTAGGAAATAGGGAAGAGGTTGAGCAAATAAGTAGGATGCATGGAAGTATGGAACTATTTAGGCTGGTTCATAAAATTAACAAACATCGCGTTCTGGATGGTATCAAGCATACCTTAGGCTGGCCTGAAAGAATGACAGTGTGTACTTTTAAAAGGGAGACATTCAAATTCGAAAGAAAATTCTCAGTGTCGCGCATGGCCTTTTTGATGGCTATAATCTGCTGAATAGTATCTAGGTTGATCATGTAATGTAACTGTTTCAAGGGATCTTCTCAGGAGTCCTCGCTCCTTCAATATTTTCAACGACATCATGAAGACAGCTACCAGAATCAATGTTGTAGGAAGCACAAACGGCAGCAAATTTCTGAAAAGTCATCAACCAAAGGAAGATTTCAGCATACAGAGATTCAACTCAGAGAAATAGGATGAAAACTGTCATGGTAACAATGATTATGCATACCTGAGTATAATTGTGTATGCAAAACCAAGAAACGTAAAAAGTAAGAACTGGCTTCTCCCAACGCCTAAGATTGTCAAAGTTCTGAGCAGGTGTGGTTATGGGGAGTAAAAGTTCCTGAAAAAATAGTAAAATTTTGAGGTTTAACAAAAAGAGGGGTAATTGGATATGCTTGAACCTATAAGAGCTTCACCATAAAAACTTCTATTTTACGGCTCATAGTTCAAACATTCGCCAGCGTATCAGACCAAGAAGAAATGACACTAACCTTAAACGAGTCAATGTTGCTTGGCATGCCTTCCAATTTAGCAGAATCAATTGTTGTGGCCTGTGTTACCTCCACCACCTCACATCTATATCAGCAAATCTTTGCTGCCTTTTCTATTCAAGAAGAATCAGCTACTACAAGATGTTTACTTACTACAAGATGTGTTGCAGCACATTGTCAAACTTCACTTTTATAAGCAAAATGATACCGCTTCAGCAGTTAGCAAAAAAAAAACACCAGAAGATGGTGAACAAGGCTATTATGGCCACTGTTTGTGCATTTTCATGAGCTGTGTGGTAAGATTTTCATGGAGAGGATTACAGTAGTCTAGATCTCATCCAAGAAGACTATTTTGAGCTAATCATAGGAAGTTGGCAGGTGGAACCGAAACTTTCTTGAGCAAACAAACCTTTCTTAAGGAAATCATCAGGGAGTTTACAAGTGGAACCGAAACTATTTTGACGAGTGGTCACGGTTTTTTTGGTTTGGGAATCAAAAGCAGAAGCATGTTGTGGAGTCGGTTAATAAGAGGAAGAATGTCAATCAGAGCATTGACAAAAACCCATAGGTGAGTCTTAACTCCGGGTGCCTTGATATTGGCATTCTTCTTCTTGTTAACCGACTCCACGGCATGCTTGGTGATCTGATTTGTAATGTAATCCACATGAGTCCCACCTTTCACGGTAGAAATTCCATTAACGAAGCTGACCTGAAAAATCAACCGACGGTACATCACATATTGTTCAGATCTAATTATCTATAGTTTTACATTAAAGAACTATAATAAATAATAAATTGCTTGAGTTCAGGGCAGCGGTAACTGGCCTTTTGTATTTTTGGTACTCCCGGTATCCCTTCCTCCTTTTGGAGATTTTTAAAAAAAATTAAAATGACAAGCCTGTTGAAGTGAGGTCTTTCTCAGAGTATATGGATACCTGCTGAAACTGGCCTTCGTTGGATATACTTTATACTCTGAGAAAGACCTCACTTCAACAAGCAATTTTTCTTTTTTTAAATCTCCAAAAGGAGGAAGGGATACCGGGAGTACCAAAAATACAAAAGGAAGTGATTCATAACAAGGAATCACTTGTAAAATATAGAGATGCATTAGGCTACTAGCCTATTTTGCCATTCCCTATCCACCCTACCGGTGGGTTTTCCTTTAATTCTCAATCTATCTTTGCATTCATTTACAATCATTCTAGCACTTTCCTCTATACTCACAAATTTGTTCTCCCAAATTGCCATGTTTCTAGCTCTCCATGTGTAATATATAATGCAATTAATCGGCATTAGCCTTGCTTGGAACTTACAAGTGCGTCCATTACTTCCATCTGTAAGCCAGCCTAGCCACCCCTGTTCGGCCGATCAGGTGTGAAGGTCGAGCTAAATGACGAGCTGACAAGCTGACGAGCTTTATCAACGACTTGTCATTTAACTCCACCTTCACCCTGTTCGGCCGAGACTACCAGCCAAATCTATAACCCTCTCCTTCATCAGAGCGACAACATCATCTTCCGGGAACATCAGGCTTGAATGTCACTTTAGTCCAATTCTCGCCTTACTTGCACTTGGTGATCTCAGGTTCTGATTTACTTCTCATGTTTTCAGTGAAGACCTTCCAAATTAAATCCATCACAAAATGCAACTTCGGTTTAGCGTCCACGAGAAGTTTAATTATCGCCACTAAATTTAGTTTCAAGAAGCAATAAAACCTAAATCATGATCCTCCAGTGTAATTCGAACAACGAAACCGTAGAAGCCCTAATTTCAAGTCTGGGATATCTACCGCTAACAACGAATTCCATGTTGAGAAATGTAGCAAAAGGAGAATAGTTACCTGCTTGTACTTCCTCTTCCCGTCCGCGGTCCTCTTAACGGAGTCGTCGAAGTTGCTAGTTGCTACTGGTCAGCAAACTCCCAAAAATCAACTCCGGCAGATAAACTCGGTGCTCTTAGTGGAACTCGACAGGAACACCGCCTCCGCTGTGTAACAGGGATCTGTAAATCCAAGACTTTATTTTCTAACTTTGCTAAGGGCTTTGTTCTACTTTGCTTTCCCTAAATGTGGACCGTTTGTTTTGGGCCTGGTCCTTTGGACCTTCTTTTGTCCCTTTTTGAGTTCTCCTTTTTGTAATTCTGTTTAGCTCAGCACTCCCAACTATATCGGTCCCGATTCGGGGCAACATTTTGTTTCTGTTTCTTCTAATCAGCTCATCATCTTGTAGCTGGTTTCTAGATCTGGTGTGCTCTTCTTCGGGTTTGGATTTCCGGCGCATTTGCGTTTTCTGATAGTTTACTGTCTCATTGGTATCTGAGCTGCTACGATTCTGTAGGGTTGTGCAGATTTCGGTTTAGACCGAAAAAAGAACTGGACTTACAACCGAACCGAATATTCCGGACCGGTTTTCGGTTGATGATTTTGGTGAATTCTGGTTTCAGTTCGGTTGTGGTAATAACCGGCAGTTTACCGGTTTAAGCCGGAAAGAATCGAAATTTTTATTTTTGTAAAAAAATATTGTTTAATGTATTTATACATTGAATTAAGTTATTTTCTGCTCACCATTTTTTGCTGGTTTTATATCGGCTTATTACAACAGTGCTGTTTTTTTTTTCGTTCACTATTTTTTATTTTAATTTTGGAACATCCAACAACATCATTTTATCTTTGTTGGATTCTTGGATCCAAATTACTAATTATGACGCAGTAGGAAGTCGTGCGCGTGCCTTAGATGATAAAAGGTTTGTAAGCGTCGAAATCCTACAGCCCCTACAGGATGGGTCTGGAATCCACTAGAAAGGGGCTTGGAATCCACCAAGGGGATAAAAGAAAAACTCTCTCTAAAAATTCATCATTCAGATTCATTGAAAATAAAGACTACAACGAGTTTATATAGAGAATACTCCTAAGGAAACCCTAATTCTTAACTTGGGCCCTAAGGCAAAATAAAATTCTATCAATAAAAATATATGAAATAAATAGATAAATTCCTAATTTATCTTTAAAAAACCTATAAAATAGAAAATCGTTTGTGTTATCCGCACGGTTCCTTCTCGCCATTCGCACGGTGTCCTTGTCGGATTCCTGGATCGGTAAGTTTTATGCCGATGCCGACTTCCTATGTCGGTAGAGAGGATGCAGGTGCCGACATCCGAGGTTGACATCCTGGGCAATTTCTATCGGCTTCGATTTTGTGGCTGATATGGAATTTCATGTGCTATAAAATAATATGTTATGTGGTATTATTTGGGTCTTTTCTGAGCCCACTGATTCTGTGTTTGTATTGGACTCGACCCATTGGTAAAATATATATTGAAAAATCTTTTCTGAGCCCAATGCTTCTCCTTTCTTCCTCGTCCGTAGGCTCCATTACAGCTCAATCCTATACCGACCTGGGGAGCCGGCAACGACAGTGAGCCCATGTCGCCATCCACCTCGCCGACTTCGGGAACCGGCATCGACACCGTACATTCTGCGAATTTTTGACCGTGCGAATAACAGATAAATATCTTAATTAAAGATAAAAGTGCCCCACATCAAATTATTAACACTTTTGGTATTCTAGTGTTAATTGGTGTTCACATTCATGATGAGATATTCTTGTTTTGTGTGTGGTTAAGCTTATTTTTAGATCGTTAATTGATTGCAATTGGTGTTGTAGGGCTGAGGTCGTAGACATGGTGGTTACTATGACTGAAGCAACTAAGAAACCTGAAACTAGATAATTTCAGGCTGCGAGAGCAATCCAAAAAACAACTGGTAGAGCAAGCAAAAAGGGTAAGAGTAAGAGAGGAAGAAAGAAACTAACCGCTGGTGAGAAAGAAAGCAGGAAAGCAAAGAAACAAGAGCACCTACAAATGTTGAATGGATGCGAAGTCTTCCTGTAAGCTCCTTCATTATCCGTCTTGTTTTTCCTTTTCCTTTTCCGGCCTTTTAAACTTCTGAATTGATCTTGTTTGTTTAATTACAGGGCAACTACGTTTCGGCAACAATATATGATGAAGAATCTCAGAGCTCCAGTAAGTAAATGGAACAAAAAAACTATATTATTTATCACATTATCTATCATATCAATTTCAGTTTGCTAAGTTTCTAACTTTTCCTTCAAGGGTGGTGGTGCGTGGTATGAGGGATTTGCAGAGTGGGACGCTCTCAGTGATAGTGTAAGTATAAATCTGGCTCAAGTTTTCGATATCTAATATCATCTATTTACTATTTGATTGCTTGTCTTTCAGGCGAAACGCGAGTATATTGCCATAACGCAGCAGCATTGGACGTATAAGTCCAAATGTGAGTATATTGCCAAATTTTCAGTACAGTTGCCAAATTTGTAGAATCAGGTAGAACCTAGTTGATACTCGGATGCCAGGGATTTTGGGAAATTTTTTGGTGTTCCGTTGGCATTATCAACTACCCTTAAGTTTTGTGACCAAGCTAAAAGATTTGTTCAAACAATCTTATAAGATGCGTTTTCAAGCTATCTATATATGTAGCTTCTGCTACCGTGTCTCTTCTATAATTCATTCTGCACATCATGTTAAACTCTTGGATACTTTGCTTAATTAGTCCATCTTCAATTGTGAATCTGATTGAGCTGATACACATGATAGATTATGGCCATTATTCAATTGAATTTGTATAGTTATAAGACTTGAGATTTTCTTTCAGATTCTGATGCCACATATTGCACATTGATCAGTTTGCCTAGGCTGTTTTGAAGGGCTCCCCTTGGCATCCATAAATATAATAGCAGGGCAAATTTGTACAGCGTCCAGGTCTATTGACAAGAGGTCATTAGTCTAAAGGCAAGATATTTATTAATGAATTGTATAGTTATAAGAATTACCGAGACTGATTATCAATTTGCCTTGTGGAATATGAGGTAACTTGGGCAAGCCACTGAGGCTCCAAACTCGGCGTGAATCTCCCGGCCTCTTCGTCCTTATACCCACTACAACAGATCATAAAGTAATGTCGATCGATCGAGCCAATTGCATCAATGTGTTGCAATAGATTGGCCAAGGAAAGCATCAAATTACTAATTTCTCATGTCAAGTGCCACGTCTAACAACGCATCCGATTGCAAAAACACATGTTTGAGTTCAGACCCTTGTTATTATATAAAGATGCGTAAGGGAATAGATGCAAAGCATATGTGTTCTGATGCCTCCACAAGTTCAACTAAGTGAAACTCAATGCCTCGGCCAATATCACTGAGCAACGGAAATTTCTTCAGCCCAGCAGCAGCGGATCCTAAAACTTTTATCTGAGGGGCCAGA
This sequence comes from Persicaria tinctoria, assembly GCA_037127255.1. Taxonomy (NCBI): domain Eukaryota; kingdom Viridiplantae; phylum Streptophyta; class Magnoliopsida; order Caryophyllales; family Polygonaceae; genus Persicaria; species Persicaria tinctoria. The sequence goes on along the minus strand of JBANSL010000019.1, from coordinate 4,285,598 downwards.
AATTACCATTGAAAAATTGTCTTTAAAAGTAAAAGATATTTTTTTTCAAGAAATCCTCAATGTATTTAAAACTTAAAAGTTATGTCAAACTTAAAAATATCCTTAATTCGGATTCGATAAAGTAGTTAACCCTAATCTCTCTATTTTTTTTTTCCAAATTCTCATTTTATCCTTTTATTTTGCTTTTGAATTTTGATTTTTTTTGCCTTTATTTTTCTACTCTGTATGACGGATGGTCCCCGCTTTGGCCTTCATCTTAATGTGGATAAGATCGAGGTTTTTTTGGCCTCCAGAAGACCCCAGGAGTCGGCTTCCTGGTATTTTCCCCTCCTCTATTGCTCGGCCTTCGCGTGGTTTCAAAGTTTTAGGTGGGCCTGTCAGCACGTGCCTTATTTTCGGCAGCGACCTTCTGGCGAAGAGAGTGACTAGGACCATAGAGCTTATGGATTTTGTCGCGAGGATTGAGGATCCACAGTGCGAGTTGCTTTTGCTTCGGGCCTGTACGGGTATTTCTAAACTTTACTTTGCTTTGCGTACTTGTTCTCCACGTATCTTTGGGCCGGCCCAGCGCTCCTTCAATGCAGCACTTCGTTCTAGCTTGGAACGTATTGTCACTGCGTCTGGGCCTGGGTTTGGAGATTAGCAGTGGCGGCTTGTCACCTTCCCCTTTCATTTTGGCGGGCTTGGAGTATATGCTGCTGGGATGTTCTACATTATGCTTTTCTAGAGTCTCGTTTGCAGTCTGCTGAGTTGCAGACTAAGCTCCTACGCCCTTCTGGTATTATTGCTACTGGTCCTACTTTTGATGATGCTTGTCGTGCTTTTAATGAGATTACGGGTTCTGATCTTCTGCGCGATCCTAGTGAAATTGCTGCCCCCAAACTTATGAAGAAATTGGCAAATATATATTTCGCAAAGGTTGCTGCTACATCAGAATCTATTTTCTCTTTGACTCCACGACAGGTTGCATTGTGGAAGTCTCAGCAAGATGTTCACTCCTCCGATTGGTTGCGTGTTATTCCTATTTCTGGGTTGGGGCAGACTATGAATGGAATGACCTATCGTAGTGTGCTTAGCTATCGACTGGGTGTTTCGTTGTTCACGGTGTCTAGGCCCTGTTCGGCTTGTTCTCGGATCTTTGATGGTGATATTTATGGAGATCACGTTGTATCCTGTGCTGGTACCGTGGGCATTAAGCATCGGCATAACCTTGTGCGCGACACCTTATATGATATCTGTTACAGAGCTGGGATTTCTGTCGGTAGGGAGGTTGATATCGGTTTGGTGGATGGGCATGATAGGCCTCTTCGTCCGGCAGATTTGCTTCTTTATTCATGGGACAGGGGGCGCGATGTTTTTGTTGATCTGACGGGATCCTCTCTTTTGACCCAGTCGGGGATGTCTGACTTTGTCCCCGGTCGTGTTGTTGTTGATGCTCCTAAATGTAAGTGTGTCAAGTACCATGATTTGTGCACGACAACTGGATATGGTTTCCTACCCTTCTCATTCTCTTCGTTGGGGGAGCTGGATACGGATGTTGTTGCATTGCTGAAGCGGATTCAGAAATTTTCAGTATCTCAGGATGTCGGGCTCGTGTTGCAGCTTATATTTTTACTAGAATTAGCTTTGTTATTACCAAGGAAGTGGGGCCCAGATAGTATCTCGGTTGCCTACTCATTTCTTGTAAGCTATTTACTCCGTATATAATAATAATAATAATAATTGTAGTAGTAGTTAATAAAAAAAAATGATTAAAAATGATAAATAAAAACTGAAAAGGAAAAAGGCGATGCGGAGAAGCGGATTTATGGCCCAGCGCGAAATAAACGTGTGGATGGCGTTGGGCGTGTAAATGGAACCCGAGAACCCAAAAAAACCCAAAACTGAAGTAGAGTACGCGCGACTCCACGCGCCCCCAAACCCCATCACCTTCTTCGTTCCCAACCCAAAAAAGCATGCTCGAGCCGAAAAGAAAATCAATCTTCCTGCAAATCTCCATAATCAGTCAAGCCTAAATCCTTTCCTGAACAAAAATTGGTCTTGTCCCATCAAATTAAGACTCTTTTGGTTTTGGATCTGGCATAAAATATGGAATTGGGGGCGATTTTGGGGCTCTTCCCTACTTCTAGGGTTTCTCTCTCCAAGATCTGTCAAGGAACGCTCATGGAAAATAATCATTACTATGATGGCTTTGGTTCAGAGGATTGTCATATCCTCCTCTCTTGCTGGCTTCCTAGCCCGATTGGACTGTTCAACTGGGGTTTGCTCTGAGTCTTGGTGTGTAATTCCAGCAAAACCCTGTTTCAGACGAGGTCTGAGCACAACTGAAGATCTGAAGGTCAAAACTTCAACTTTTGGCAGGTATGTTATCTACACTATTACTTGGATTTCTAAACTCCATATGCAGGTTGTAGTGTGGCATCCCCCCAAAATCTGGAAGAACAAGCACCCCTATAAAAACCTTTACTCTGTTGAATTGAATGCACAACAACCTCCTCCTTTCTCTAATCTCTCTACTATTCTAAAGTTGCTTTCTTTTCTTCTCTGGTCTGAGTCTGATCTCCTGTGCTCTGCTTTCATGGCGAGCAGTACACCAACTAAAGGGAAGGGGGGCCTCTCAGAGGCTTCACCGACACCCAATGAAAACCAAACCAATGGGAAGCCTTCGGGTGACACCCTTAAACCCAACCTACCATCTAAACCCCAAAAGGGTGACAAAGGGAAAGCCAAACTCGATTTCACATCCTTCTTTAACCAACTCCAACAGTTCCAACCTAAATATAGGTTCCATACTGATGCTATCCTTTTTGGGAGGGCATTTGGGGCCCCAATCGATTTCAAAAAACTGGAAGCCAAGCTCACCTCTGATTGGAAGGAAATTTCTGGTGATCTTCAGTTTATTGAGCTGCCAAATCACTGGTTTGAGGCTAGGTTTTCTGACCCTCAGGATCTCCTGAGTGTTTGGGAAGCCCGACCTTTCCATGTTTTTGACCAACTGATCATCCTCCGACCTTGGAAGGATTCCTTTGATCCTCTCCAGGAAAACACTACTGCCCTTGACATGTGGGTCAGAATCACTTCCATTCCTAATGTTTACAAAAAACCTGGGGCTGTGAAGCTCATTATTGAGAGAAATAAGTTAGGAAGCTACATAAAGACTGATCCCACTGTTGATCCCAATGCTAGATATGCTAGGGTATGTGTCAATATTGACATTGCCAAAAAAATCCCAAACACAGTCCTCATCCCTGTCAACATAAATGAAGTCTCAGCTCACATCATCTGGTTTGAGGAATTTCCCTCTGGCTGTGGCAACTGTGGTGGTCAAGACCACTTGTTCTCCCACTGTCCCTTCTTCATGCCAAAACAGAAAAAAATCAAAGTTACCATCAAAAAGCCTAGCCTGAAAGTTGGTCTGTCTGATCCTTCTTCTTCTGAGGGTGGTTGGCAGATGATTGGCAAGAAGGGGAAACCACTTAAACTACCAAATCCTATTCATGCTTTCAACCACAAACCTTATATTTCTGGAAAGGGAGGTGTCTCAATAGCTTTTGAGGCACTTTCAAACTCTTCCTCTTCATCCAAAGGATCTAAGTCCCCACCTTTAAGCAACACTCTTGGTTCACATGCTGGTGAAAATCCTAACCCTGAAGACAACCCTCACTCACACGCTGAAGAACACCAAACTACTGATGCTTCTGCAGAATCTTCTCTGCCTCTTGCTGGATTAGCTCCTGCTGCTCCTTGCCCCCTTGATGCTCAGGCTGGTAACCCAGGGTTTGCTGCTGGTTTCAGCTTGGGCTCGGGGTTGGGTGAGCAGCAGATACCCCTTCCTGAAGTGAACCTCATCTCCACTATTATACCTACTAGTGAGGCCCCTCTTGCTAACATCAACCATACCACCCTCCCCTCTAACGATGAACATATGGAGCTTGCAGCCCCCCTCCCTGACCCTGCACCCTTCTCTGACATTGGATCAGAAGTCGATTCTGACATCCTTCCATGTCTTCAATATGAGCTCGAAGAGGAAGACTACCTTGGTGGGGACTATGTGGAGGGAGTGGGATGCTGGGCTCACATGATGATCAAGCATCAGACCCTTCCTTCCACTCCATGCCATCTACTTCAAATGTCATAAAAATGATCTCTTCCATGGAGATGCCACCAGGAGATTCTTCCCCTTCGAGCTCCCTCAAGAGAAAGGGTTTTGGAGGTGATGAAGATACTGCCAGCTCCTACCTGAAGAGGGGCAAGAACAACAACTAGAACCATGATAAACAAGATTTTGCTAAGCATTGGGGTTACCTGGCCTTGCCCCTGGGTCTGTGATGAACATCTACCATCAGCATCACCTTTTGAAACCCCTTTTCAACCTAATTCTTGGCAAAATCTTGGCACTAGTATCTTTGCTATAATCTTCTGGCTTCATTATTATCATTACCAGCTTAGTCAATCTCAAATGAGCAGCTGCTGCTCATGCTATCCTAGTCAATCTCTATGGCTTCTATGTGGTTTTGTGATTTGCTTGCTATATGCCGCTGTAATGCCATGTATCCAATATCATTTACCATTAATGCAAACTAAATTTATATATGTCTTATGTCAAAATCACTGCATGTCTTCTCTCAAGTTCTATCTTCTGCTCTATATATATTTGAAACTAAACAAATGCTTTTATCAACAAAACAAATTACAACATGATTTACTACATAACAGAAAATTTGTGCTACCTCATAATAACTATCCTAATACAAAACATGAATCAGTATATAAACTGCATATTTTTTCACAGCAGAGATGTGTTTTAACTAACAGTAAACAAAATGCAAATCTTGAGAAGAAACCAAGTTCTCTTTTTATTTTGCTTGACAACATTTTTAAAAAGAAATAGACTAACACAACTCGAGAGGTTTCCCCTCTCGAGAATGAATATCTTGAAATTAATGTACAGGACGCTCCTTGGACTACCACAAAGGGGTACTACTATCACCAAACCGCAGCTAATATCAAGGTAAAGCTCTCCCACATCCAGAGTTTCAACTTACTCGAGAGAACTCCACCAAATGACACTGAATTGCATATTTTTCAATTAGATTACAAGCATGACAGGCTCCACAATGAAGCACGGCTGAAGATGATGATAATTCCAGCATTCATGAGACACCAACTGCATACTCGGTATCTGGATGGATGTAGATATACAGAAAGCTCATCCTGGGAAGATGAGCATCATGAAAACCCATTATATCCTCAATGTACTCCTGATTTAAACTTGAATAGAAGATATAGACTTAAGCCCTGCTTATATGTACAAAGGAATATTAATGTTTATCTTTCGCGAACTTGTTTTATTCATGAATTTCATCAGCTAGGTGCACCCCTAACAGAGCGGAATAGTTTGAACCCGCTTGATACCAACAAAAGTTTTTTGCTGTGTCTTCGCCTTATCCATCAACACCGATGCGCAACCTCAATGAGGAAACAAACTAGATTCCAGAACTTGATTATTACTGCCTCTAGCGACAGTTTAAAGACAGAAACACAAAAACTCATATCTAACCGCATAGATGATACAATGTGTAAAATAACAAGGATATGTTCATTGCCGGTTTACCACATGACTCAATTGACTACCTATCGCCTGCTACATAAAATTAAAAAACAAAATAGCACCTGTATGGTGTTCTTAACACGAATTACCCTTAGAACGAACACAATCTTATCATGAAATTCAGTTATTGGAATGTTCGGGGCCTAGGTAAAAAGAGCATCTGGACACATATAGAAGCAACTTGTAGAAGAGAACATATCAAAATCCTGGCCCTGGCTGAGACTAAATTACAGCAACCTCCCCCTGAAAACTGCTGGAGAAAACCAGGATTTGACAAGATTCACTACTGCCCATCTAATGGCCTTTCAGGAGGACTTTGCCTACTTTGGAAAGAGGCCCAATTCACTAACGAAACATTTCAAATACAAAACTCAACTGATAGAATTATACAAGCACGATATACTAACAGTACCCTAAACCTAACAATAATAATCTTTTTTGTATATGCCCCACCTCATGAACGAGATAAAGGAGATTTCTGGATCTATTTATCCTCACTATTAAGCAAAATTAATGAACCTGTAATAATTATTGGTGACCTGAATGAAATCCTTGAACCCACTGATAAACTAGGAGGAGCAATCCCAAACATAAACAGATTTGAGAGACTCTCCAACTTAATAAACACATTCAACCTACTAGACACACCCATATCAGGAAATAAATACACATGGAGAAAAAAGGCAATTGGAAAAGATAACATCTACGAAAAACTAGACAGAACCCTTGTTAGTCATGGGTTAATACATTCGTTCCCTAACATGTTTACAAGAAACCATGCATTCATTAAATCGGACCACACCCAAATAACATTTGACTTAATGGATAACCAAAAACCAAAACTACAACAGTTTAAATTTGAAATGGCCTGGACAAACAGGCCAGATTTTGAAAATATAGTTAAAAAGGCATGGAGGGTTAATATCCCGGGATCTTACACCTATAAACTAGTTAAAAAATTACAGGAAGTTAAAAGGAAAAGTAAAATATGGTCTAAGGTTACAATTGGAAACATCTTCAGACAAATAGCACTAATTGAAAAGGAACTGCAAGACCTTCAACTACAACTATGCAATTCATATAACCAAGCATTAGAAAGCAAGATTAGGAGATTAACCACTAAGCATACATCCTTACTCAATTTCCAGAGTAAATACTGGGGTCAGAGAGCTAAGATAAAGCACATAAAATCCATAGATGCAAATACGAAGTACTTCCATAGAGTAGCAACGGGACGTCGAAACAGAAATATCATAAAGTTCATACAAACAACTGCAGGGGTCACTTTGACTAAGGAAAATGAGATACGTGACGTCATTAAAGAGGACTTTGCTAAACGATACTCACAACAACAAAGACCACTAATCAAAAGTGACCTTTTAGACAATATACAAAAAGAGATATCAAGTGAGGAAAATAACTGGCTAACAAGGCAAATTAACAACACAGAAATAAAGAATGCAGTCTTCGGACTAGCAAACGAGAAATCCCCAGGGCCAGATGGGTTCCCAGCTGGTTTCTTCAAAAAGTATTGGCACATTGTTGGACCCTCGGTAATCAAGGCTGTCAAAAGCTTCTTCCTTAGTGGAAGAATACTAAAACAAATAAATCATACGTTCATAGCACTAATACCCAAATGTGAAGACCCCAAGACAACCTCCCAATATAGGCCAATTAGCTTATGCTCAACCACATATAAAATTATATCAAAAGTTCTGGCAACCAGATTGAAAAAAATAATCCCCAAAATCATTAATCCCTTACAAAGCGCATTTACAGCAGGAAGATCAATACAAGACAACATACTAATTGCAAACGAAATTTTCCACTCATTTACGAAAAAGAAAGGACACACAGGATGGATGGCAGTCAAACTACATATGGAAAAAGCATTTGACATGGTAGATTGGGACTTCCTCCTCTCGGTTATGTCTCGATTTGGATTCTCTCCACTCTTTACTAAGTGGATTAAAGAATGCATAACCACGGTATCCTACTCAGTACTTGTAAACAATGAACCAACAGAACTATTCACTCCAACAAGAGGCTTAAGACAAGGTGATCCCCTATCTCCTTATCTCTTCCTCCTTCTTTCTGAGGTGCTTGCACGTGGGCTTCACAAAGAGGCTACAAAACAAAGGACACATATAGGAATCAAACTAGTTCGTAACGGGATAAGGCTACCATTTCTGGCATTTGCCGATGACATCATTATTTTTGCTTCAGCAACGAAGACGGCCTGTGACCAAATCAATAAGATACTTTTTGAATATTGCTCCTTATCAGGCCAAAAAGTCAATAGGCATAAATCCCAATTCCAAATTACCAAAAATACAACACACAATCAAAAAATGATTATACAAAATGAACTGCAAATTCCTTTCACAAATAATATAGGGACATATTTAGGGTGTTCGATTATTTGTGGAAAGGTAACGAATGAGGTATTTAATGAAATTCTCTTAAGCGCAAGGTCAAAACTACAAAAGTGGAAAGCTAACTGTCTCTCTCAAGCAGGCCGATGCACTCTCATTAAAACCACTTTATCAGCGAAACCACTACACATCATGCAATGTTTCCTACTACCTAAAGGTATACATACGGAACTCGACAAGTTAAACCGGAACTTCCTATGGAATAAAGGACCAAGGCATAAACCCTTGATTAGCTGGTTCGAGGTATGTAAATCCAAACATAATGGGGGCATGGGGCTCCGAAATTCAGAAGACATGAATAAAGCACTACAAATGAAGCTAATATGGAAAGTCCTAGCGGAACCACACAGTCCTTGGGTCTCTTTAATAACGGAAAAGTACCTCAAAAATCAAACCATACTAAACTACAAAAGGAAGGGTGACACATCTTGGCAATGGACACAACTCGTTAAACTATTACCTATATTCAAAGAAGGCCTTCGATGGTCTGTTGGTAATGGGAACAACATCAACTTCTGGCTTGATCATTGGTGTGGAGAAGCCCCACTAATTACAATGGTGTCCAATGATCATCACATTGACACAACAACAATAGTAGCAAATTACATAAAAGAAAACAAAATGTGGGATACGGATAAATTACATAACAATTTCAAAAACATACTACCCAAAGAAACGATTCAACTAATAGAAGCAACACCGATACCGAAGAACATACACATGGATAGGCTGTACTGGAAATGGAGCAGGAATGGTTGGTTCTCCACTTGTTCTGCAGTGGCTCTATTAGCTGACAAAGCGCACCATGCAAAATCAGATTTCAGTTGGATATGGAATCTGGATCTACCACCCAAGATCAAATCTTTTCTCTGGAAAATCACAAAAAATGGAATACCTACCTCTGTAAGATTAGCTTGCAGAGGTCTGGGTATCCCAACTATTTGCCATCACTGTGACTCAAATTACGAAGACCTTGAGCACCTCCTTTGGAACTGTCCCATTTCACGAGCTGCTATATCAATAATGGACCGATCCATACTGTCAATTATGGATAGATGTACTTCACAAGAAAATAACATGAACAAAAATATCCAAGCAATAAAGGAGGAACTGAACACCCAGAGATTTATCAAACTGACTTTTACATGGTAGAGTATTTGGTACTTTAGAAACAAAGCTCTTTTTGAAAATACAAAGACCGACATACTTAGCATAACAACATTCGCAAAGGAACAGGCCTTGCTATGGCATAACTCAGTAAATCAACATGAAAATGAAACAAATACAACCATAACGGCCAAAAACACAAATAAAACAGAACGACGCAAGGTAAAATGGCAAGCCCCTTATGAAGGGATCTATAAACTAAATTTTGATGGGGCTCTATCATCAAAATCCATAGGGACATTTGGATACATCATCAGAAACCATAGGGGGAACCCGATCTATGCCGAAGCTGGTCCAAGCCCTATCCTTTCGGTCACTGGGTCGGAAGGATTTGCACTTTGGAAGGGCATTACAGCTGCAATAAACCTTAAAATAAATAATCTTATAATTGAAGGTGATAATATCACTATCATTAACAGCCTAAAGGGTTCTGGAAGACCTTCGGGAGATTCAGAAATGATTGTCTCAGACAGTCTAGTCTCCCTAGGTTTCTTCCGATTTGTTCAAATTCGTCACGTCTTTCGGGAAGCAAACTGGACTGCGGACAGATTATCGCATTTAGACTTTGCTTTCCATGGGAATCAGATGCCTGACGATTCTATGCTTCAGAATTTCATCCATTTGGATTCTCTTGGTATATAAGGTCTCCCTATTGCCAAATTTTTTCCGGTTAAAAAAAAAAAAAAAAAAAAAACGTGCGGATGGCTAACGGGCATTTTGTTTCAATTTTCCCCAATTCAATTTCACACCGATCACTACCAATCTTATCCAAGATAGGGTATATAATGTCGTCTTCCTCATCTTGAATCCTGATTCACTCATTCCCCTCTTCAAATTCTCCAGACAGTGAGAAAGAGAGCGAGAAATCAAGAAATTGAAAATGTCAGACTCAAAATCTAGGGTTTGGTCATTCGTGATCTTCACCGTACTCATATCGTCGGTGTTAGCACTGTCCGGAGAACAGATCCGACGCCGGAACCATGGCCGGAGCAATTCCACGCGGTTCTGGTGATGAACATCACCACCACCGCGAAGATGGAGGTGATCGACCTCTGGTACGACTGGCCGAACGGCAGAAACTTCAACATCATCCAAAAGCAGCTCGGGAGTCTGCTGTACGATCTGGAGTGGAACAACGGCTCATCCTTCATGTACACTCTCGACGAGAATCGGGAGTGCCGAACCCTAAAATTCGAGGTCGGCATCCTCAGGCCGAATTGGCTCGACGGCGCGACCTACCTGGGCCGCAGAAAGGTGGATGGATTCGATTGCGATGTCTGGGAGAAGGCAGAGTTCATCACGTACTACGAGGACGTCGTGACTCGTCGCCCCGTTCATTGGGCGTTCTACACCGGGAGAAATGCTCATGTCATGACTTTCGAGGTCGGTGCTGTTCTTGGCGATATGAATTGGCAAGCCCCGTCTTACTGCTTTGATCGGAGCTCCAATGGCGGAAATCAGGTTAGTGATATTGATTCCGCTAGGTCTTGGCGAGGACGAGTTGACTTCATTTGAAGCTTGATCATGTCGTTTGAAATTGAATTGCAATTCCAGCTTTGCTTGTGTTAGCTGTAAATTTGTAATGGATTGGATTTTGCTGACAAAATTCCTTTGCAATAAGAAATCAATGGTGATTTCATCTGAGGATATGCATATGAAGTGATTCAGATGTATGTTTTTAATTTAACAATGCAGATCTCTGTGTAATGGTTTCATACTTTGATTACTCTTGTTAGTTGTTACAGATGATCATTAGATCATGTTTTTAGGTCCAAGAAGATAATGCGAGGCGATTATTGAATCTTTGAGCTATACAAAGCAACATTTGAAAGCGATTATTGAAATTTTGAGCTACATTTTGTGTTAAAGATCGAATTCATGCACTTGAGCGTTGGAGGATTCAAGAACAAGAGATGAAGAAGGTGAGGTGTAAGGCGTTGATGACAAAGATGACCATTCGGAATTTGAGATGCAAGAAGCCAAGAACAGAGACTGAAAATTGAATGGTCAAGATCAAAATTGAGAATTAAAGGTTTAGAAAAATAAAGTGGGATTCTTGAATTGGTACATAAAGTGGGATTCACTTTCAAGCAATCCATTTCACCGATCTCGGTCTTCGATCAACAACTGAAATTGAAAAATCTAATCATAAAAACCAGGAAATCAAGCCAACTATTTTTTTTTTTCCAGTTTGATGGGTTGGTTACAAGTTGTGATTTTAGATAGGTTTAGTTAATACTCTAAGGGCCGTTTGTTTATATAAGAGGGGAATGGAAATGTAATGTATTTTACATATAAAATGTATATGATTATCATTTTTTGTGAGCTTGGATGAGAGGATGAGATTATTAGACCATCCTAGAGGTATTACCCTTCTTCAAATTAGGGAATAAGGAAATAGAAGGATAACAAATTTTATATGAAAAATGAGAGAAGAAGGGAAATGATTAGAATAGTGATCAATGAATCTTAACTTAAATATGAACTATATTTATAAGAGTAATCATTACCTTTCTCTACCCAAAAACAAACGGGGTAAGTCATAAATTGAGTGTATTTTGTAGTCTTGGCTTTAAGGACCTAGATTGAAAAAACTCATTTCAACATATCTTTCTTTTATTTATAAAATCACGTAATTGTTGAGAATATGATTGTGGGAATATCCCACATTGATTAAAAAGTGAATCAAAGTCTTGCATATAAGCTGGTGGGCTACTCCACCTAACACCAATTGGTTTTATGATGGAACCCCACGTCGGATGACCCACCGTGATTTAATACTGTTCACCAAAAAAAAATCGTCAACGATCCATAAATGGAGGATTTCAACATGTAAATGGGAGGATTTAAAAAGTACAATTGAGTCCATAAATGGAGGATTTCAACATGTAAATAGAGGATTTAGTACAAGACTTAAACCTCATACTTTGGCTGCTGAGTGGAGGGAGAAATGTCTTGGCCGGAGTACCGACGTGGACCATATCCACTTTACCTATCTATTTTATAGGTGGGGTAGATCTATAGACACCTAGAGAAATAAGTTACGTATGTGCATGATCTATACGATTAATGCCTATCAATTATTTTTTATTGCTGAAGGCAATTTCAATTGCATTTGTATCCTTCTTATGATGATTAGTCCACACAAAATACTTTAGGTGACTCGCAAGATTTCGGAAATATTCTTTGCCTTCGACTGAATTGCATAACGATTTTGGAATATATGAGAAGATATAATTCTACTTTAGCTTTATATTTTTGTGACCAATTTGATCACGAAAATTACATAACGATTTTTGTGACCAAAGGTGAGTATAATCGGAGAATGGTTGCAATGATCATGGTCACAACAACCAAATATTCATCGATTGCCATGAACAACACCGTTACTGTCATGATCACTCCAATTAGAGACAGTTGAGTGATACCCATGGTCCGGTTATTCTCTTCTCTAAACAGAGATGGTTGGAGAGGCTTGCTTACTCCGATTTAATACTGTTCACCAAAAAAAAATCGATGTACTTGATGAATGTATCCTTTGAATTGAGTCCATAAATGGAGGCATGTAAAAATGGAGGATTTCAACATGTAAATGGAGGATTTAAAAAGTACAAGACTTAGACATGATACTTTGGCTGAGTGGCATGTATTTTCACGGTTCTCGTTTTTCCAATTATGAACCGATCATAGAAAACATATTTATTCTGACTCAGAGGGAGAAATGTCATGGAGTACCGACGTGGACCATATCCACTTTACCTATCTATTTTATAGGTGGGGTAGATCTATAGACACCTAGAGAAATAAGTTACGTATGTGCAGGATCTATACGATTAATGTCTATCAATTATTTTTTATTGCTGAAAGCAAGTTCAATTGCATTTATATCCTTCTTATGATGATTAGTTAACACAAAATACTTTAGGTGACTCGCAAGATTTCGGAAATATTCTTTGCTTTCAACTGAATTGCATAACGATTTTGAAATATATGAGAACATATAATTCTACTTTAGCTTATATTTTTGTGACCAATTTGATCACGAAAATTACATAACGATTTTTGTGACCAAAGGTGAGTATAATCGGAGAATGGTCGCAATGATCATGGTCACAACAACCAAATATTATCGATTGCAATGAACAACACCGTTACTGTCATGATCACTCTAATTAGAGACAGTTGAGTGATACCCATTGTCCGGTTATTCTCTTCTCTAAACAGAGATGGTTGGAGAGGCTTGCTCACTCCGATTTAATATTGTTCACCAAAAACAAATCGCTGTACTTGATGAATGTATCCTTTGAATTGAGTCCATAAGTGGAGGCATTTAAAAATGGAGGATTTCAACCATTTCCACGGTGCTTGTTTTTCCAATTATGAAGCGATCATAGAAAACATATTTATTTTGACTCAGAGGGAGAAATGCCCTAGAGTATCGACGTGGACCATATCCACTTTACCTATCTATTTTATAGGTGGGGTAGATCTATAGACACCTAGAGAAATAAGTTACGTATGTACATGATCTATACGATTAATGCCTATTAATTATTTTTTATTGCTGAAGGCAAGTTCAAATGCATTTGTATCCTTGTTATGATGATTAGTCCACACAAAATACTTTAGGCGACTCGCAAGATTTCGGAAATATTCTTTGCCTTCAACTGAATTGCATAATGATTTTGAAATATATGAGAACATATAATTCTACTTTAGCTTTATATTTTTTTGACCAATTTGATCACGAAAATTACATAACGATTTTTGTGACCAAAGGTGAGTATAATCGGAGAATGGTCGCAATGATCATTGTTACAAAAACCAAATATTCATCGATTGCAATGAACAACACCGTTAATGTCATGATCACTCCGATTAGAGACAGTTGAGTGATACACATGGTTCGGTTATTCTCTTATCTAAACAGAGATGGTTGGAGAGGCTTGCTCACTCTCTTATTTTAAAGAATTACTTGAACATAACCATTTATTCACCAAATATCAATCAAACTATTATGGACCAAAGAAATTTATGTGCGAACAAAAGACGCTTGCATAGGATTTCATTACCCACTTTTACTACACTTCAAACACCCAAAAATTTTTCTAATAAGATTTCAAATACAATGCTCTTAGTAGACCAGATAATCATAATATTCAACTAATAAAATTATAAATGTTTTGATTGAGTGAAATTGGGGTAAATACAATTTCATCCCCTACATATACGACTCACATATTTCAGCAAAAGTGCTCAAACCAAACATAATAAATCCTAAAAATTAGATTTTAACACAATATCCAGATCCAACTAGAAACATCATTAAAAAATAGACAACTACTTAGATTTACATAACCTCCTAATCCAACCACACATAATATAGCATCTACAAAGATACTTAGATTAACCCAAGATCCTAATACGGTCGTACATAATATGACGTTACTAGTCAATGAGCCCTCATAATTAAGACACAAGACGCAAAGGAAATAATCAATGCACACTATATAACTTCACAATGGATCAATTAGATTTCTGCGAAGAAAACAAAAACACAAAATAAAAATTAGAATAAATAAAGTAAATAACAGTTAACTTATTCAAATTAATTAAAATAATTTACCTTGTGTGCAAAATCTGGGTGATGGGCATATCTATAAGTTTCCAGCACATAGTCTTCCAAGCGAAACTCTTTTGCACCACCAAATTTGTCATCATCCGCATTTAGTGTATAGCATTAACCTATATTAGTACGTGGACTGACCTCTAAAAACGGGCGCGAACGCAACCAATATACACAGTATTTTCCGAAGATCTTTTCCAATAACAATTGACAACGCCCTCATTGATGGTTGTTGTTGACATATCTCTATGATCGTGGGTGGGATGGGCAGACCAATGATGAATAAAATAGAGGAGGAGTAGACGTATCTGCCCTTAAACCATTAAGGCCAAAACATCTAGCTAAATTGTCAATGATGAAAGTGGTAAATTGAAAGGTATTTACATCCTCAACATTCCTGGATCCAACAACAAAATGCGAAAGAATCACCTTTAAAGCCCACTGAGTAATTTGAGGGAATGAGTAATTTGAGGTAAGAGCCGTCTCACAAAGGGTTAGAGTTAGAAGAAGAAAAATGTTGAGGGATAGAAGAGGGAGGTACGGAGTAAGAGGAATTTGATTTTCGTCTATGCCGGTCTGCAATTAATTTTGTATTTTGATGTAAATCGGTTTAACACTATTTTCTGGCTTCTTTTCAATCCGTCTCTCCCAATATGTAAGGCTTGGAGCCACTTCGCCAAACAAACCTAGTTGATACTCCAATACATGGGATTTTGACGGTAAATGAGAATTTTTTTGGTGTTTGTTTGTCATTATCAACTGCCCTCAAATTTGCTGGATAGGGCGTACCATGAATCCGTAGCCATGGTGGTTACTAAATCAATGACTAGAGCAATTAAGAAACCCAAAACTAGGTAATTTACATTCGATCTATATTTCATTGATTTATTGATGAGATATTCTTATTTTGTGTGTGATTAGGTTTATTTTTAGATCGTTAATTGATTGCAATTGGTGTAGTAAAGCTGAGGTCGTAGCCATGGTGGTTACGACTACTAGATTTGTTAATTGTGTGGGATTAGGTTTATTTTCCAACTGCATTCTAATTTAGATTTGTTGGATTCAATGTGTAGCTTTCATTTGGAATATACGAGAACATATAATTCTACTTTAGCCTTATATTTTTGTGACCAATTTGATCACGAAAATTACATAGCGGTTTTTGTGACCAAAGGTGAGTATGATCGGAGAATGGTCGCAATGACCATGGTCACAACAACCAAATATTCATCGATTGCAATGAACAACACCGTTACTGTCATGATCACTCCGATCAAAGACAGTTGAGTGATACCCATTGTCCGATTATTCTCTTCTCTAAACAGAGATAGTTGGAGAGGCTTGCTCACTCCCTTATTTTAAAGAATTCATCGAATAGAACCATTTATTCACCAAATATCAATCATACTATTATGGAACAAATAAATTTATGTGCGAAAAGAAAACAAAAGACGTTTGCATAGGATTTCATTACCCACTTTTACTACCCTTCAAACACCCAAAAATTTTCTTAATAAAATTTTACATACAATGCTCTTAGTAGACCGGATAATCATAATATTCAACTAATAAAATTATAAATGTTTTAATTGAGTGAAATTGAGGTAAATATAATTCCATCCCCTATATATCTCACTTACATATTTAAGCAAAAGTGCTCAAATCCAACATAATAAATCCTAAAAATTAGATTTTAACACAATATCTAAATCTAACTAGAAACATCATTAAAAAAATAGACAACTACTTAGACTTACACAAGCTCCCAATCCAACCACACATAATATAGCATCTACACAGATACTTAGATTAACCCAAGATTCTAATCCGGCCGTACATAATATGACGTTACTAGTCAATGTGTCCCCATAATTAAGACGCAACCACAATTGCAAAGGAAATAATCAATGCACACTATATAACTTCACAATGGACTAATTAGATTTATGTGAAGAAAGCAAAAACACAAAATAAAATTTAGAATAAGTAAAGTAAATAACATGTAGCTTATTCAAATTAATTAAAATAATTCACCTTGTGTGAAAAAACTAGGTGATGGGCATATCTATAAGTTTCCAGCACATGTTCTTCCAAACGAAACTTTTTTGCACCGCCAATTATGTCATTCTCCGCATTCAGTGTATCTAGTATTAACCTGTATCGGTATGTAAACTGACCCCCATAAACCGACGCGAACGCATCTAAAATATGACACGTATGCGAATCGCACCAGAAGCCGTTTCAGACCCCTGTTTTAGTAGATTATTATATATAGATATATATATAGATTATCCCAGTTATAATCTATAACTATCTATATACTACCATAAATATGAAAGCTTTCCTGACTTGTCATCTTTTCCTTGATTTTAGTTAATTCAATCAATCTCCTATTTTCTATTTTTTTTTATTTCCCCTTTTCTACCTTCCCTTCCCAATTCCTACCCATCTACACTCGGCAGCTAGAGTTCCCAACTCCCCGAGCAATCCTAAGGGAACAATCCAAACTCATTCAAAAATCAACCAAAAATCTATTTAAATCGGATGTCAAAACCGAATCAATCCAAACTCATTCGAAGTTCAACAAAAAATCGGATGCCAAAACTTTTCTTTTACATACAATTTCATCAATTGATATAACCAAACTATTTTTTCTTCAAGAATCTTATGGACAAAGTCTAAAGCAACGATTTCATCTATTTATATATTTGTTAACATAATTCACCATTTGTATTTTTTCATTATTTTTTTTGTTCATCCTCATAATAGATATTTTATATTTTTTTTCCGCGCGCATGCGCCATAGCGCGGAGATTATACTAGTTAACATAATTTTGATTAGCCAACTCACCGGTCCAGCTAAACCCAATGGACCAATAACGGACCGGTTTTAAACCGGCCCGTTGAGCCCTCCACTTTAAAATTCGTTTGGGATGACCTGACGTGGTCAAGTCGAACGCCGTGTGCGCGACAGCGAGAGGAGCCGAGCGTTTCCGATGGAGGGGAGAACCAAACCAACCGCTGCTTTCATGGCGTTTGGTACCAAAGGCGACGTTTATCCCCTTGCTGTAATCTCCCCCCCTCTCTCTCTCTTGAATTCGTACCTTGTGCTCGATTTCACACTTCGAATTGCTCAATTTGGTTTTTGTAGCGAAGCAACATTTTGTTGGATTCAGTGTTTATCTTTCATTTGGCGAGAGTCCTACCTTTTGTGAACAGTTTGATTGAGTATATTACATAGCGGTTGTCAGCTCGTTGGTTTAGTTACGTGTAGAGAAATAGGCTGTGGAAGATTGTGGACACAATCAATACTTTTTTGCTGTTCAGCTTAAGCTATGTGGTTATTATAGCTAGATGAATGGAGCAGATTTGTTCACATAATCTTATAAAAATGGTGCTTTCAGGCTATTTCTGCAGCTTTTGCTGGCGATCGCAGAGATTACCGCGTCTATTTTATAACTCATTCTGCACATCAGGTTCAACTCTGACATACTTTGCTTAGTCCATCTTCAATTGAGAAAGTGAGAAAATTCTGAATCAAAAAGGAAAATGAATAATGTGAAAATAGTTTCTAAACTGATAGCTTATAGAAACAGATGCCCTGAAAAATGTCAGATTATAATTTTTTTGGTGTTTCTCAATGAAAATGAAAAAGATGATGACAAAGAGAGGTTCATCAGATTATAAGTTATGTTTGATATGCTAGAACAGAAACGATACTAAGCATTTATAAACTTGTTTGTCAAGAGCTTGGTATTGCACTTGGAGGAAAAGAAAGTTGAATACATTCCGGTTTCAGCACCACCTGTTCTTTCTGCTCCGCCTGATGACCCAGAAGGTTTAGATATGCTTAGACAGTATTTACATGTTTTTTGGGGACGTATGGTGCACAGTGCACTCTAATATCATTGTTGTTGGCAGGTTCTCAGGGTTCGTCATTTACCGTGCAGAAAAAGATGATGACGAGAGAGCATAGAAGGGAATGCGTGTCGATCATGGAAATGATCTTTGGAGCTGGCCCCAGCTTGAAGGGTGATTTTGTTGTGATAAACTTTTTTGCATTGGTATTCTTGTCTTACATCCAGAAGGTGTCTTTTAGTTATAATGATGCCAGTTGTAGGAGTCTTCCCTGATAGCTTGATTATACCCAAGAAATACATATATGGAACCCATGCGATCAGACAAACTGTGAAAAGATAAATTGACTGATTGATTGACGAAAGTTGAAAAATTTGTTTTCTTGATTGACCTCTATGCTTGGAATTGAAGTGGAAAACCATGCAATCATTTCACTATAAAACTTTCCCTGTCCAGTGTCCATTATGTTGAATATAAACAAACAATGAAGTAGAGTCGAACTTCAGATGAAAATAATGACCACATAAGTTCTCATTTAGCTCTCTCTAACTCCACTCACTTGTTGGCTTCATTTAAACAATCACATTTTTTTATCATTAAAAATCAGGGCAGCAAACTTGAGCATGATGTGGAGCCTTGCTCAATTTTGTTTCCATGATCTACCAGGAAGGTTGGAGTCTTGCTGAACTATTTCAGATCCGTTGTGTAGTTGCTGCTCCTTATGTTGTTCCTTATAGGTACTTTGTTGGATGACTTAGATCCTTAAATGAGATGAATTGTTTCCTTCTCATGATTTTTATTCACCTTTCTTGACTGATTTTTCATGCAGTGCTCCTTCCTCCTTTGAGCGACAGTTCAGGCAGCAACTTCCGCTTCTATACGAGTACCTTCAAGAGGCTCAATTGGATGAGGTAACCCAATCTCAACTCTGAGAATAACTTAGAATTGTATGCCTTATAAAGTCACATTTTAGTTTTAAAGACACATTTTAGTTTGATTATTACTCTTATGAAGGCAATTCACCACAGTTGTAGGTTTTAAGAAACACTTGCTGTTGGCCGAGTTTGGTAAACCAGATATAAACGATATCATGAGCCTTAAGGTTCATTGGGATGCAAGGCCGTCATTATAAGGACCTTATCTATTCAAATAAGTATTTAATCAGCAACATATTATTACATATAAGCAATCAACATATTGTGCCAAGACTGCCAACTGTCAAATGGAAACTGTGGCAGTAACGTATTCTCCCCATGATTTTTTGTTCTATGTAAGAGTGTCTAGGACACTGAACTTTGGTGATTATAGCTTGTTCTAGGCAAAATATTGAATTTTGCCAACCTTTGTGCTTACTGGTTGATAATGTAGAAGAGATCATTCTAAATTTGAATATGCATACCAATTGCCAAGTAGGTCTCTTGGAATGATGTGATCCACTGGATGTGGCCAATTTTTACCGAAGAGTGGGCGGTCTGGAGGAGCGATAAGTTGAATCTGAGTCGTTATCCTTTCACAGTTAGTGTCTTTCAATGTCACAATATTTTTTTATATAGTAGGAGTTGTTTTTTATGTTCACTCTACAATCTATACAACGAAAAGCCTTATGTTGTGATATCACCATCAAATGTAGGATCCAGTCACAGGTCTTCCTATGTGGCATGATAGGTGTCCTTCTCCCTTGCTAATGTAAGTAGTCGTATGAAATTGAATTTTGCTATTGTTCCAAAAATTTACTCTCTAAAATGCTGATCATTTCTTTTCTTTTCGTTTTCTGCTATAGCTATGGATTCAGCAGAGAAGTGGTTGAGTGCCCCAGTAAGCTAATTTGCTTAATAAACATGACATGTCAAATACCTGCATGTTTTATTAATTTATAACCAATCTTAACTGCAAAAAAACAACCTTTGATCGTTTCTTGAGAGAATTAGAAGATTTTAAGCTTGAAAAGAAAGTGAAACAAAACAAGTTAGCTTAAAATTCTTCAGAACTTACTCAGAACTCAACACCTTGAAATGATGATATTGTTTATGACAGATTATTGGCCTTCAAATGCTCATACTTGTGGATTTTGGTTTCTTCCTCAAGAATGGCAATTTTCATGCACTAGCTGTCGAGATATGTATGTGTCAACACTACTTCCAAAGATACAACACCAGATCTGTACAAGACATAAGTGCTTACAAGCTTTTTTGGAGAACCCTTCATCAATGCCACTTATTTTTATTAGTATAAGTTCAATTGGGAGGTAAAGTTCACCTTTTATTGGTCTATATTTGATCTTTGACTTGTTTCAGAAAGAAGACTTGATTCGTGACAATCTTATTAGTCTAAGCAGTAAACGACTGTGCTCTGATCTGGAAAATTGAGTAAGGAGGGAATATGAGAAGTAATCGCAGGGTTCGAGGGAAGTTTCATACTAGAATCATTTAAACATGTGTCAAATTAACAAGGTTTGATCATTAGAAAAAGACGGTATCTGATTCCTTTGTGTCGTTTTTATCTTGTGATCATCAGAATCTGCCTTCTTCCTATGGCCTATTTTAGACATTGAAAACAAAAGGAAATGATTTATAGGCTGCATTCTTTGAGAGCAATTTTTGGAATATGTTTTGCTTTAATGGTTTATGTTACTATTCTGAATTTTCATTTGTGTTGATAAGTAATTCTGCTCTCTGCTGCAGCATGGGCTTTTTGAAGAATCCTGAAGCTTTTCTTGATGTTATTCAAGCTGCTTTGGAGATAACAAATTTCAGATTCATATTATTCACAGCTGGCTATGAGCCACTGGATATGGTTATTCGTAATGCTGCATCTACGAAACATTCATCGGTTCATCGAGAAACTGATGAAGATGTGATCTCTCTCTTCGCTGGCAGACTGTTTTGCTTTTCTGGGTGAGAATTGCTGAAGATGGCATCAACCAGAAATGTTATCAGTGACGAATGTTATCACCTTTCAATACTAATATGCCTATTAATCAAACCTTTCCAGTTCCATTCCATACAGTTGGCTATTCCAAAGATGCGCTGTTGCTGTCCACCATGGGGGAAGGTGAGGTTCTTCCATACAAATATGAATTGTCTTGTAAAAAACTATATTCAACTTACTAACTGATTGATTGCGTATGTTGAACTCCATGTCTGATCAGTGGGTCGACTGCTGCTGCGTTACACGCTGGAATCCCGCAAGTAAGTTGTCAATCATAATCTGTCACACAAGCTATTATAGTCTCCTTTTCATTACTGGTGTTAACAAGCAAAGAGGAGAAATACACTTTGTAGAAAACCTCAAATCATTTGTTATATTATCTTGATTAAGACTTGAAATAGTTTCTACTCTTCATGTTATCCAAGACTTCACCCTGTAGTAGGAACCCTTAACTGATGGATAGCTAAAGTCATGGATAACTGAACAACCCTCAGCCAAAATCACTTGTCTCCGTATTAATTGCAGGTTTTGTGCCCGTTTATGTTTGATCAATTCTACTGGGCTGAAAGGATGTTCTGGCTTGGGGTTGCACCTGAACCTGTGAAAAGAGAACACTTGCTTCCAGATACGCATGACATGGAAACAATCAGGGAAGGCGGGACTATCCTATCGAAGGCCATTGATTATGCATTATCTGCGAAGGTCAAGACACGGGCAAGGGACATTGCCGAACAAATATCTTCTGAGGTATTATTTTCACTTAAGTTGGAACTACTGATATCCTTGCTCTAAGACGCCAGCCGATGTCAGAGTATAATCCAGATTCCGAATGCTCTCGTGATAGATGTATTTTGGCTTGTAATTTGCAGGATGGGGTCGCAGAAGCCGTAAGACTTCTTAGAGAAAAAGTTTGCTGTCCTGATGAACCCACAAAAGAGATCACAAAAAGCCATAAAATTGAATAGGTGTATGAGTGCAGTCCCACTACAGTCCAGCAAAAACCCTGCACAAGCAAAGGCAAATGGACTATTATGAACAACTTCTCCAAAAAGAATGAATGCTTATATTGCAAGTGAGCTTCTTATTTATTTATTTCTATCATTATTATGGTATAAGTTAGTTGCATCTCTACTCTTCTTCTTCTTTTTTATTTTATTTTTGTTTAAGCTTGGTATAATCACCATTCATACTGAGAAACTCATAATGTTGAGAGATGTGAAGAGACTAAAGAGTCTTAAAATATGAACCACCAAAAGTAATTCGGGGTTTACATTGTTTATATCTTCAGTGTAAATCCCGAATTATTTTTCAAGTTAGATTATAAACAAGATTCAGGTTATGGGGTTCACAATCAGCAACGCAATTGAATCGCACGGGCGGGCACTTAATCTGCCGGGCCCACAAATAAGACAACACACCGCCAAAATAAATTAACCTCAACAAACGTCTATAAAAGGAGCCCTGCCCTCTTTTAACAACCTTCACAATCAAACCCCTTTTTTGTGCAAAATGGGATGCAACAAGGGAAGAGGCAGTGCAGGGTGGATGGTGGTAGCGGCGATAGTGCTGGTGGTTCTGATGGTGCAGAGTGAGACGTGCAGTGCAACTATGTACGCGGTTGGAGGGCACCGAGGATGGACTTTCAGGACAGCAAGATGGCCCAGAGGCAAGCACTTCAAGGCTGGTGATGTTATTGGTATGCTCCTAAATCACATGCTTGTTAAAACTGAATGTGTATTGTTACCTCAACTGCTAACTTGGCATATGTATACTTGTTGTATGGGAACAAGTGTTCAACTATGACTCGGGGTTCCACAACGTCGTGGTAGTGAACAAGAGAGGCTACAAGAAATGCATCATCCCGCGAGGTTCTAGAATGTTCAAATCGGGGAAGGATCGCATTAGGCTCCAAAGGGGAACTCACTTCTTCATCTGCAGCTTCCCTGGCCACTGCCAAGCTGGGATGAAGATCGCCATCACTGTTGTCTGATGCACTCAAGAAAAGCCTCAAGGCACTCCAAGTGCAGACAACGGACCTTCAGAAGTCATCCTATGTTATTGCACTTTAAGATTAAACCATAATGTTTCAAATTTTGTTCATGTACAAGAAATGATATTTCAGAAGTGATTTTATGTGCCTTGCAAGAACATTGTGAAACAAAATTTCTTCAATCGCCCGAGAAAATGAGCAAAAAGATTACAAAAGAGAGTTGATTGCTCAAGTTTCTAAACTCAATCTTCAAGGTCAAAAAATTGCACTAAATTATTCAAGAGCATCATTCCAAAGGTTCTTTTAAAGGGACCTCCAAAGAAAAAGCAACATTCAGCTCCAACTTTACGCAAAGGTAAGATCAAAGTACGCAGCGCAGTGTTGCTACTCGTGGACCCAGCTAAGATCTTGCAGCCGGATACACCTCTATAAGCAGCCAACGCGCCACCAAAAGTGTCGAATGAATAGGTGGAGAGGAGAGGAAGAGTTGCTCTATCTACACCTCTTAAGACGAACTAGCCACTTTCTTCTTGACTACTCTTTTTCTGCGCGCCTTTGGAGCTGGAGTGTCGTTTTCACCAACTGAGCTGCCACTAGGCTGCGTGATTCCGAGGAGTCCAAGTCCTGATACAACGGCATTCTTTGATATGAACCATTTTGAGGAGTCTTTAGATGTGGACTCTGATGGCCTGTTGTACGCCCTCAAGAGGTTGTCCGAATTAGCAAGGGGATCTGCTTCTATTCCTAGCCATGCCAGTCTTGATCTCTCCCCAAGTTGAACATTCAAGATCCTGTATTCACACATTGACAAATAGGGAAGGAAGTGAGAGAGGGTAGGTCAGGAAAGCTCGAAAAACAAAATGTGGTAAAATAGACTCAGCAATATAAAGTAGTGTCTCATCGTTCGCATATCTGATGAATTTAACTAGTACACATCGTAAGTATCCAGCTAATAATGACAATGGACAAATAGTGATAGTTTCAACAGTTATAGAGAGCTTGTGCGGATCATTAAGCATTAATCAAAGTCATTTAACTATCTCAGTTACGGGAGGAAATCATCTTATTCATAATACTAACATAAAGGGGATAATTACTTGTCCTAGCTTAATCATTCCATTAGAAATAGGAACTGGCTAATATAATCTAAGATGACCAGCAGCAATTCATAACAGAAGCCACGTGCTATATTAGAAACAAAGCAAAGACGATCTCAAACCTTAAAGCAGCGCTAAAGAATAGTGTCACTCCAATAACATCAAAATGGCTGGTCAATGTTCTGTCAACACCACACAAAAGTTGATAGCGCAAGTTGGCATAGATTCCAAGGAAGGCTCCATATCCAAGAGCATTGCTACTGACAGATGGAATCGTGATCGACAGCCGGCTACATATAACAGAAGTCCACAGCAAAAGTTACAACCCGAAAAAATAACAGAAATACAGGGCATCACAATACAAGGGCATCATGAATGGCAATGGAAGTTACCTATCCTTCTTTTTACTGGCACAAAGATTTGACAAGGCACCTTGTGCTGCCCCAGCAGTCATTCCCACCAGACATAACTCAGTAGCCTTGTAGAAAAATGAGTGGATTCTCTTTTGCATATCGAATTCTCTAAGAGGATAGCTCTTCTCGAATATATTGTTCGGGAGCTTTTGAAGTGTGTTCTGCAAATCGAAGCGGAATGTATTTCCATACGATCGACAAGGAGCTAGTGACCAAACAACTACAGCATTGCATGCTGAAGCTGTAAGGACGTTGATAAGGGCCAAATCCCACTCCTCCTTGATCCTTCACATTACAAAGAGGTAAAAATTAATGAGAAAGACCAGTAAGGAATATAGAGCAAAAGTGCTAACAAGGACAACTGCAACGGCTGGTATGAAAATAAACTACCTGTCCTTGCGATTTTGCACTTCCCACAAAACAGAAGAACCAATAGTAGCAGCCTGCTCCAACAGAAGTCTATAGAGAAAGGAAGGATCTGCAATCATCCTGCATAATAAAAGCTTTTATTACATTTGTAACAGTGCCTTTCATGAGAGTTGGCATAAACTCATGCAAAATACTAGACTGCTAGTAGCCTACATATAACTTGTACTATATGAGAGTTAACAAGCTCAAGAATGAACCATCCTCATGCAATTCTGAAAGGGCAAGGCTCAGATTCAGAGAAACCTCAAATCTAACACATTACACATTTAGACTTAGGATGGATATAGAAAATGATCATTAACATCTGAATAATGTGATAGCTCAGTTCAAAAACAAACCTAACAAAAATAGCACATGTTCTTAAGAACTGGACACTAAGGTAGTTGATAAGGCCTAACAAGGTGATATTATATTGATACAGAAGCATGTGAACTTTATGTTGCCAAACACACCCTAAATGCAGCTAGAAGTTTACCTCCCAATGAATGCCCTAGAGATTGACTGAGGAAGGGACCGAGCAATAGCCCTAACAGTGGTTGGTCTGGCATTAATTGCGAGGAAGCTAACCATCTGAGCTGAGCTGACCAATCCCTGTACACACCTGAGTAATCAGTAGGTGTATGATGAAACAAAACTGAAAAAGATGTATAAGAATGAGCGCCCTACCATCTCATAAGCTTGTCTCAACCCAGCAGGGAGATCCATCATTGTCTTCTGCCACTCATTCAGAACAGCATCTACAAATTTTCGATCAAATAACTGGAAAGCACACAAGATATTAAAGGTCAAAATATAATAAAACAAAAAAAGAAAAAGAGAAGATAAATGCAAAAAATAGACGAGTTGTACTCGAGCCTCTAATATGTGTTTTGCTTACCTCTTGTAATACAATTCTTCTCCTGAACAATCCACCCTCATCTCCATCTTCGTCATCATCAAAATCATCGTAGTAATCATCATCATCACCACCATCATCACCACCATCCCCACCTCCGTTATTGATCTTCTTTCCAATATCGCCACCACCTCCTCCTGTGGCAATCTACAAAGTTCACAAATAAAAGCAGAAAAGAGTAAGAAAAAACAATTTGAATGCATAACAGTTTATCAAGCATGTGAACTTCAGAGGATTTATTGTGCTTAAAAGATGTATATTTATCAAGCACGTGAACTGACATGTCATATATAGCAGTAGTAGTTTCCTTGCAATTCAAGAATACAAGCCACATTTCTGGACATTTTATGCCAACCAAACCAAGTCAATCATAAAGGTTAAATATCAATACGAGGATGACAAATTGACAACAGTTTTTCTGAAGTTCCCACATTCCATATCTCCTACATTTTATTAAATTCTTCTGTACCCTTACTTTCAAGTCTTATGGAGGCCTTTATCAAAGCTACTTGTTTTAATGTAATGCTTACTTGGTATGCCTGACCAATGCTTACTTGTTTAAAACAAAAAAGGACTGTATTGACTAAATAAACATCAGTTGAGCATAAACACCTGAATGCTACACTATGAGTTTGCCGAATTTGAGTGTGTACAACTTATTTGGGCAATAGCAATTGGAGAGTAATGGAAAAGAAGAGTAACAATTTCAAGATTTCATTAGAGTTAGTTGAAGGAACCACTCCTCTCTACCTCTCCTTCAACTCATGCAAGAATCCACAATTTCTAGGAATTACAATATTTTCAAATGCGCCATATGTCACAAGACTCGCAACAACAAAAAGTGGTCAACTAGTACAACCCTACTGACACAATAAATGTTAATCCGATCTCCACAACCAAAATATCCTAAACTCATAATCCAAAACACCCCGGCTGATTGGGCTCCTTAAGGAATGATTGATGATTCCGTTGCAACAACATTAATTAGTACTGTCCGAATTCTTATAATGGATTATCAAGAACTCGATAGCATCATTTCAACCACATTAACCAACAGCAAAGGGACTTAATTTCACTACAGAAAGGTCCACTCATGGCAGTAAAACAGAACTCTAACTCCAACCACCAGCAGTTAAAGCGTGGATAAATCAAACAGAGCCTATCAAAGGTTGAAATGAAACCTAATTTGTTGATCCTAGACATCATCTACAATCACAGTCCATCTCAAAAAACAACAAAAATTCAGCAAATTAGGGCCGGAAAACCAAACAAGAAATTCAAACCTCTGGACTGGTCTTGGCTTGCTTCTGGGACAAATCAAGCTTCGACTTCTCAAGAGTAACACCACCAAAAGACCCAAACTTCCCTCCCTTCATAACCGGACCATACTCCCCGGATGCAGACGACGAGGACGGCAGCGAATCCTTCGGCGCCGCAGCCGCCGCTAAACACCGCTCCAAATGAGAAACCTCCTCACCTCCACCGCCTCCCTCGATAAAAGATGGCGAAGGAGACGGCGCAGACGCCGCCCTGATGACCACAGCCGGAACCTTCCTGAACCGCCCAGAAGAAGCTGCCGGGAGCAAGAACACCTTGGCGCCGCCTCCAGCGGCGATTTGGGCGTTCATCGACATGATTTGAGCCGCCGGAAACACGGCGTGCGACATTTCGCTGCCGAATTCCTCCTCAAACTGCCTAGGGTTTCTGCAATTGATTACGGGTGGAGAATTCGAGATTTCTGCCGCTCTTGAGAGGATTGGTGGATTGAATTGCTTCCTCTCTCACGGGATTAGAGAGAGAGAGAGGGGCGAAAGAGAGATGGAGTGGGAGTTGAAATGGGGGGTTTTGAAGATTGGGTGGAAAGTGTCATCTTCTTACAACCCAATCCATGCGCACGGGCTGAGTTGGATGAGTTGACTCGGCGGGTTCGGGGCGAGTCGAATCGCTTGGCTTATTGGCTATAGTAGTTTGTGATAATTACATAAAAATCACCCTCAAAATATAGTAATTTTCATTTTTTTATTTATACAAGGCAAGATATGTTTAAGAATGTCAAATTATCAATTTAAACTTAAATATTTTTGTAAAATGTATGCTATAATAAAATGAAAATTTAAAAAAATCACTTTTTCATGTTAATTAATGTCACCATACTATTTATACATATTTTTTTAAAAAACTAAATATATATATATATATGGAATAATATTAAATGACATACTTTACTTAATAGATTGGAATAATACTAAATGACATACTTTACTTAATAGATTGGAATAATATTTTTCACACATATCGAGAGTCTTGACCCTCGAGATTTTGAGATGTTTTAGATCATCCTACTGACGCATATCCTAATGACGTTCGATTGGACGAGAGATATAGAAACTCCAGATAAGATGTGAGAGCTCCATAATTCATGAAGTATTTGAGATGAGTCCCATGACTTCGACTGATTCTTTAAGAAAAATACAAAGTTTAGAAGTGACTTTTTAGAAAATACTATATATTTTAAAAGTTTACAAGTGATTTTTTAGAAAAATGTGATTTTATGTAAAGTAAAGGGTTGATTAACAGCCAGGAGTTTGGTGAGTGCTTAGCGTCCTCTAATCTGTAGCCAAAAGGGTTGGTGGAGTAGCCGTTGGCCCGTTCGCTCTCAAAATTCGCATGGTTCTTGTTTTTATAACAAATTGCAAGAATTAACCCCTACTTTTGCATATAGTTGCCAAAAACAGTTTAAAGTTTCAAGGTTGTAAAAATTAGTACTTCGTCCGTTAATTAAAACTTGTCATTTTAGGAAGTAAATCTTGTTAAGAAAAATTTGTCATTTCAAGCAATTTGTCATCTACTTTACTATATTGCTCTTGTAATGATTAGATAGTTGTTAGTTATAGTTTTTGAAAAAATAAAAAAGTAGATTAATAATGAGGGGTATAAGAGCATCCGCATTCGTGAAACCCACTCGGGTTCCTTAACTCTACTTTTTATATTTATCTCTCCTTAAAAAACTCAATACAACTTTTCACCCACATCCCTAAAACCCTTTAAAACCCCGTTTTATTTTTTTTATCGGGCCCACCTCTTTTTTTACTCTCACACTCCCTCCTCATGTTGGCCCACCTCCTCTCCATTTTCGCTCTCTCTCGGTTTTTAAAGGTTTCTTATGAATAAACCTTTCACATCATTCCTAAACTCCTCCCCCATCTTCTTCAATTTTTTATTAATTGATTTCTTATTTTTGGTTTAAGAAACCCCCATTGTGGATGCTCTAAGTATATTTTGTTTGATTTCTTAATAAGCATGTAAATTTCTAAAATGACAAGCTTTAATTGACGGAGAAAGTATAAACGATACATAGTACGATAAGTTGGGAACAATTCGTATTTTAATTATCAAAACAATCGTATTTGGCGATGAATATATTAATATAGGTAGCTTCGACAAACTACCTATATTTTAAGAAAATATTTTTTAAAATGATTTTAAAAAAAGTACATTAAATATTTTTAAATTAAAATTTAATATTTATTAAATACGGGGTGATAAATATAAAATTTAATTTAATTAATTTATATAAGTTTAATCATTTTTTTAAAATATCAATAATAGTATCAATTTTATTTTACTGTATTTTTGTCCGAGTGAGTATACATTTCCTGGTTTGCATTGCATGATCAAGGAGAGAACGGAGAGGAGGGAGAAGGAGAAGGGGAAGGAAAAGCTGAGAGAGAGTAGATCCTGAGACTGCGCGTGTCATTTTCTTCTTCATCGTTTTCTTCGATCGAGCTAGCGAGAGAGATATGGAGTGCAGAGCGTTGAAGCGCGTCGCTTGGTTGATCATGGCGAGCAGCTTGTGTGGCCTGACTCAGGCGCTATGGATAAATCTCCCGTCATCCGGTTCCAAATGCGTCTCCGAAGAAATCCACAGCAATGTCGTCGTTTTGGCCGATTTCTACGTCATCATCGACGCTTACAACAACAACTTCGAACCTAACATCTCCGCCAAGGTTTGATTTCACCGATCACTGTCTTTTCTGTTTCCAATTCGTCCCTCTATCTAAAATTCTTCGCTTGTAATTTCCGATTTCGATTCATATACCTGCTTCCTATTTTTGCCCCAATTTTGCGATTAATCGGGGTTTCGGTGTGTATTATTGCGGAACACTCCCGGTTTCGTCCGAATTAGGGAGTTCGATGGAACCGTTGGATGACATCTGAAATCTAGTTCTTCGTTTGCTGGGAATCGGCTCGTTTATGATGCTTTATGCTGTTAAATGTGGCCAGATTTTGTTCGGAGAACAAGTTTGTTTAATTTGTACTCCTCCTTCATGAGGGGAGAGGTGTATTATACCTAGGTTTGAAACTGCCTTTAATAAGAGTCTTGATTTTCAAGCTAGTGTAGAACATATGATCTTGCCTCAGTGAATTAGACTTGACAGAAAGAGTGGTTAGAAGTTCAGCTGGAGCTGTTTTGATGTTGATGCAATCAAAATTCAGTGTTTCAGTCTGATGCAATGCTTAATGCTTAACAGTTCAGATGGAGTACGTTGTTTTGATGTTGATGTTGTTCAAATTTGCTGACAAACTTATTTTCTTGTAGCAATTGGATCTGATTTTTATGTTGATAATGCTAAATTTGTCTGAAAAAAGAGAGAGCTTATTTTCTGGTAGTAATTTGTTCCAAAGCTGATGCTAAAATTGCTATGTTATATCTTCACATTGTTCCAGTTTGTAAAACTATTTCCGGTAGTAATGTGGATATATGTGTCTTGCATTATTCGGAATTTCTTCGTCCATCTAATGAAGCTTTATTTTTTCGGTAGTTATATGCATACATTTGCCAAAATGCCTAGCAGAATGCAAGATCTTGTCTCACTGATGGTAGTTTAGATTTAATAAGCAGGTGTTTCGGTCTGACTGGTTTGTTAATGTGTTTTCAAAAACAAATGCCAGCTTGTATGAAATAGGATCAGTTGAATGGAATTTCGAACCTTTGCTATACAAAATGTGTTACATTTTTCGTAAGCCATTCGCTAATTGGAAAAGTTTGCGATGGCCTGGATGTTTTCACAAGGGCAGTTTATAAATCATCTTCCCAAGCTTGAGATCTTCCTTGACGTTCATCTGGCAGGTGACATCACCATTTGGGAGCGTTATTTATCAAGTGGAGAGCGTCAAGTCTGGTCAATTTGCATTCACGACGCATGAGGCTGGGACCTATCTAGCCTGCTTCTGGTCAGAAGAAAAGAATCAAACAGGCAACTTGAGCATCAATCTTGACTGGAAAACTGGAATTGCTGCTAAAGATTGGGCCTCGGTTGCCAAAAAAGAAAAGATAGAGGTAAAACGCTTATAACTTGTACAAGATTCCAATTTCTGCATTGTTTGGTTCATTTTCTGGTTTTGATGATTGTAATGGTTCAAAGGGCGTTGAACTTGAGCTGAAGAAACTTGAAGGAGCCGTCGAAACCATCCATGAAAACTTGCTATTCCTTAAGAGCCGGTACCCCATTCTGCCTTGAATTTCCACAATTACTTAATTTACTCGAAAGCTTGTTATACATTGCTCTGATTGTCCACTTATTATAGGGAGCTGGAGATAAGGTTAGTGAGCGAAACAGCAAACGCGAGAGTCGCGTTTTGCAGCCTCTTGTCCTTGGCTGTCTGCCTAGCAGTTTCGGCAGCACAGCTAATCTACTTGAAGCAATACTTCCGAAAGAAGAAACTCATCTAGACCGTTCCCATTCCTTCAAGCTTCAGTGCTAATATTTACTCTGAAAACTAATTTTCAGTTGATGAAGTTTTGGATTTTGTTGTTCCACTCCATCATTATAATCATCCATATTTTGAAATGGAACTTCTCAGAGTCACAGTTTTGCCGATTGTAACACGATGGATCTTTTGTATGCTCAGTTTACGCAACAATGGCAATATAGATGAAGACTTTACGAGTGTACGACATTATCTTGATTGAGTGCCATGGAATTTCACAGTTGTGGTTGCTTTTGATATTTGACAAGAAATTCTCCGTCTCAATATCTATCTTGTTTTACTCCTTACAAAATATAGGAATCTTCGCCACATTGTCATCCCTAGAAACGTGAAAAACCCAACCTAACCCACAAGTGCACAACATATACCATTTCATAAGAGTATCAAGCAGTTCCATGTAGTTTTTGAAAGCAAAATCTCCAGCAGCAACGCAACTTCGAGGCAACAGCAAGTTTAATTCGAATTTTACGGCACCAATATGAAGATCACAGCTATTCGGTTAAAAATGATGGACAACTCTATGATTGATACTCATACCATGGTATGTAACATAAAACACCGCGGCGAAGTCCCTCTATAACGTCCACCAGAAATAGCTCCATCGGTGGAAAAGTATTGAAAAAAAGGGGAAATTGAGACATATATGGCTAATTTCTCGTACCAAAAATGTTTCGAATTATCAACATTGTTGATCAAATTAGAATCTGAAGCTGGGATCGACATCCATAGCCCACGCAAACTTTGCCAGAAGAGACTTGTTGAATAACTGCAAGAAACGCGCAAAACACAGGAAGTGGCAAATGATCAGGGACATTGAAAATCATCCTACATTGTGTGACTTAGAAGGTGATTTATCCAGCAACCAGTGGTAGTTTACGAGTTCATGAACACGTCGGTTCTTTAATAGGGGGATTGCAATCACTGAAAAGAATCTAAATTGATCCTGAAAGTTGTTTAAAAGCTATGCAAAAGACGGTCATAGCAATGCCTATCATGCTACTAGTGCCTACGACTATTGACCTGCCATATTTCGGCTTTATGGTAACTAGCAAAGAAGCTTTACCTTCTCAATTGGAACCTCGTTCCTCTTGCACCACGCGACTGTGATCCTAGGATCAAGATAGTTTATCTTCGATGTGCCTAGTGCGATTTCTTTTAGATCCTCTTTGGACTTCATATCACGCTCCATCTTGTCAATCTTTACTTTTGTTTGTTCTATCTTCTTTCCTATGCTGCACATTGTAAAAATGAATTATAATAAGAGGAAAAGAAAACACTCATATTTTAAGCACCTAAACGCAAACTAATAAAAATAAGGGAGAGTTGAATACGCTTCCGGAGACAGATTCCTCTTTTGCTTTCCATCAGCACCCTTTAAGGGAGGCTTCCCTTTCTTTGCCCTAGCCAAATCGGTCTCAAGTTCACTCAACGCATCCTGTTTACAAGCTCATATGGTCAGCAAAGAATAATGTAACAAGCACAAAACCATAGACATTCATTGAGTTAACATCAGCTAAAGCAGACGAGAATCCACCCCTCAAGGTATAGATTATAGAACGATGCTTATTAAAAATGGTGAGACTGCGCCAGATTCGAAAATCCTTTTTGACAGAATCAATAATTTATGGCATGATAACAAAAGTGATGATTCAACAAAAACCCTCTTGGCCAAAAAGACAAATGGACCCTAATGAGTACACTAAAAGCATCGCATTCCTTTCCTCCGCGCAAGGGCACATAAAAAATACCTTTAGTTCAGTTATTTTCTCAGTTAATCTCTCCATCTGTGCATTATGGGACTTCGATACAGTCCGTTGATGGTTACAAATAATGGCAACCTGCAGTTTACAAAAGCAACCTATTATTAGAAGTGAGGAAAAAGGCAGCAGCCACAAGGTAAGAGGAAGGAGGCAGAAACAAGGCGAAAAGTCCTTTGCACTTGCTAAATGATCTTCAGGTTGATTACTTGTAGTTTTGAAGTTTCTCATTGAAAATATTCATATTTCAATAAACAAATAAGGTTTCCATGATGCTCGCCTCTAGTACTAAGGCAAGGGTCCTATCGTCCCCATTGCCTGCGTGCAAGGTGAATGCCTAGGGATCAGGTTTTTACTCACTTCCTATTAGCACTAGAATTAGCAACAGTCCTTCAGAAACACAATCTGAGACTTGAATGGACTAGTAAAGCACAATAATGTCTGGCGCGCATCTGATTACCTCCTTGTTTGCATGCTGATAGCGGCTCACTTTATGAACCACATCACCATCCTCAGCTTCTCCACCCAACTAAAACCAACCAAAAGCACAAGAATTTGAACATATCAGTCCAAATTGAAAAGAAGCAAGATGATATAGATGCCATGCAAAATACTGAAAACCGATACATCACACTTTTCAATCTCTTTTATCTACAGTTATAGTACGCTTGATGCAACTAGAAAAATCATGAAAAATAATGTTTTATAACCCATGCAAAATTTTGACGACAAAGCTTTTATTAGCTGGCAATAAACTTTTAAGGAAAAGAAAACCACGACCAAATTACTCATGTCATCTTTTTAAAAAAAATATATATGGCATTCTTATTTGCAATCTTTCTAATTTGAAACCCAATCAATCATCGGAATCTGCAGGGATGCTATGGATTGGATGCACTAAAGGTGAATATTCAGTTAGACTAAAATTGATGAATCATGTTTGTTTAATTCTCTTTAAACTACAGCTGAAACATGTTGCAACTAGTTCTTACAAACCATTGGATTATGTCAATAGCATTACAGTCCCAGAGGAGTGACAGTCCATCCTCAAAAGTCAGCAGATCAAAAAAGAGATTACTACATCTAGAAACCAATACTAAAGGTGAATTATATCCATCTTCTCAGTCCTAAAGAAAGAAATAATAAAAAAGTGAGCATAAACCACTACAAACAGACATGTACAAGGGAATCTTCGTGTAATCAAATGAATATTCGGGGGACCGTAATAAAAGCATCCAAAAGGGGGGAATGAAGAGGAGATAAAAAGACATATTACCATATCATCAAGCGTAAAAGAAGCATTATATGTACGGAAAACTTTTGCTGTCAGGCCAGGCATGAGTTCTTTCAAATGGGCATTCAGTTTACTGGTATCCAACATATCAAAAAGATCATCATTGCCCTTCTTTCCTGGAAAACAGAAACACATTTAATTAGAAGGCTCCACACAATTTTAGAAACAAAAAAATCTCAAAAAGGATAAGCAGCAGTTACCTTTTCGAAATTGTTCAACTGCCTTGAATACCAGTGGTTCAGCTTCAAACTGCTTATGGTACCGAATCGAATCTTTACCCAGGAAGTCAAACTGGATCATTCAGAAACATTAGGAATTTTATAAAGCAGTCAAACAACAACCTGGAGAATGGAAGAAAAAGATGTTGCATCCAAGTTGAAAAATGCAAATAGCAAAAGTGGTACAAGTCTTCACAGGAAATGACTACAAATACATAAATAGCACTCCAATTGTCTTACCTCCAATATATTAGGAGGTATGGGTTTCACATTTTCCACCTTCAATGTACAGCAACCAACCGTATCTGCTTCATCATCATCCTGCACGAAATTCAAGCATATAAAAAACAGATTTCTTTCAGTGTTAATAAAAATATGACCATGAGAGAGATAGCAATGTAACCAGAAGTTGAACAGTCCTAAGCGATGGTAGTAATTTAGTATGTGAGTGGGAAGTAAAAACAATTTTCTATAATAACTTTGTAGTACAGGGATAAAGTAGAAGTATGGTGTGCCATATTAAGCCCTAGATACAAACCAGATGAAAATATATCTTTTGTAATCTAGCTGTAATTGTAACAACATAAAAACCAAGCCATCAACCATTGGTTCAAATTAATGCCATTGTATTCAGTCTGGACACTGCTCAATTTAGGCAATTTGCTTTTGGAGCAACAGCTTTACTCTTGTAGGCAAAGCCAAAAACCAACACCAGCCGTTGAGACCTATTCCACTAGAAAAACTTTTTGAACTATCTAGACAAAAATGACTGAAGAATCCCATGTGCAGCACTAAGAAGAAAAAGCGTCAGTCAAACACTTAACTTCAGCGGGCAATGAAATTATTAAAAACGCACAAAGCAAAGTAGTCACTTCTATGCATATTCACTGCATTCTTATTTGCAATCCTCTCATTTAAAATCAATTAGTTGACATACATAAAGAAGGCAATCAATCAAGAATATCAGGTATCTCAAACATCTGCAAGTCAATTATAAGAACCCTTATAAACATTGATTCACGTGCTTCAATTAATTCACACTCAACTGTAAACACTACAGAAGCATCACTTGCATCCAAACCATTCATTTTGTGATAGTAATGAACTCCTTACTGCAAAAGAAATCTAAAATGAATTTGTTTATGCTTGCTCAGAAACATACCTTCTCATTACCAGCTCTAAGGGCCAGTCTATCAATAAGATAAGTAGCCACTGCAATTTGTTGCTTTGTCTTATCCTTACTAGCAAAATCCTTCGTGTATGCAGTTCGGATGCCTTGAATATAATCCTGCAATCGAACACATCACATCATATTATAATAATCCCCTCAGCATCATCTACCCCCAACATACGCATAGAGAGAAACCAAATGTACACACCTTCAATTTCCTTGATTTCTCATATTTCTCCTTGTCACTTTGGCCCTTTAATGTGCTACTAGCAGCCAGGAAAACATACTTGAACTCCTTAGAGTTAATTGGATCAGTCCAGAAAGCTAACCACGTAACTGTATTATCATTTCGAACTTCTTTCCATCTGTGAAGTGAGAAAAGCCAACATTGAATATTTGTATAAAACACAAACAAATAAAACCTTAGGCATCTATAACACTGTATGCTTCCTTTGCAAGTAAAGGGAGATTCAGCAAACCTTTCACCAGGGATTGGACATTCAGGAACAGGCGCACCCTTTCCAATGTTTAAAGTAATGTCAGAAGGAAGAATGCGTTTTTTCAATTTTCCCATCTGCATCATGGATTCATTAACCATTAAAGCAATTCCTTTGATGAACTCCCCATTCAATTCCACCAGTGAAACTAATATTCATCTAAATATTAATCAAAGATCTGACAACAGAACCTTAGGATGCTCGCCACGGCCTCGAAACAATCCAGGAGGCTCAACTCTGAAGTTTCCAACCTGAAGAGATTTTGCAATTACACAAAAAGAAGTATTGTCAGCGCAAACCAGCACAGGACCAATCTAGAACCCAAATTACATCTTTGAAGATATAGATAAATGAAGAAAAAATTGGTAATGTGTAAAGCCAAACCTCTACCTAACAACACTAAAATAAATGTGCCCAACAGGCAACAACAACCACATACAACAGCACAATATCCAAGATTAAAATACTTATCAAGAATGCCCTAGCAAATAAAGCAATGACCCAAACAATGTGTGGTCCATGAATATAATAACACTTAGTTTGCAAAATATTGTGGTAGCTAATGCAGGGTCTTCTTCCTCCTAATGCAGGGTCTTCTTCCTCGTTTGCTCCTTTCAAAAAATCCTTGAACACAATCATGAGAAAACTTGTTTAATGCCGTTTTAATATCTTCATTCTTATATTCTAACTATATCTCAGTAAACTTTCTTGGTTTCCCATAAAAAAGAAATCTAGCTGTGCCAATAGTATTATATGGTTTCACATTTGTGTACAACCTTCTTTGTGGGCATATTTGGTGCTTGTTGAAACTACACGGTAAGATTAGAATTGGGAACAGAAACAAATATTATATAAATGTGTGTGGGGGACTATACAAATACTATAGGTAAGTGGAAGAAGAATCTATAAATGACTTTCTTTCACGCCATACACCTTTATCAAACACTTTAGTTAACATGAAAATGAAACAATGAAATTCCACATCAAGCTTATTTCAAAAGCAACATTATAAAACAAAAGAGCAAGCACGTTTTTTGCTCCATGGAGATAGAGTATGACTGAAATCGAAGGAATTTCACCTGTTGCACATAAAATTCGCAACACTCATATATATGGTCAAAGAGAAGAGCAAAAGAATAAGAATGATGTTTCACTATTTTAATGCTCACAATATATACTTAATTACTCATCAAAATTGTTTCCTTCAGTTCTAAAATCCATGAAAGTTGTACTGCCTTGTCGGACTTATTTGTTTTTTTTTTAAATGATTTTCTTTTAGGAGCTAGAACATGATTAGCCAATTACATAAGGTCACATAAGAAGATAGCATTAAACAAGAATATCCCAGATGGAATTATTAGAACCAACCTTTTCTTTGACTCCGTCAACAATAGCCCACATGTACTTCTCCTCCTGCTTCAATTTCTCTTCTTTTATAGCCTTCTTCTCCTACAATAACAAATTCCATCAGATGAAAGGGGAAACGAAGCAAATTCTCAAGAACAGGTTATTAGAAGATACTCTGCACAATCATCAACTTATCAGGATGTGTAATAGAAATCACCTCCATCTCATTAGTCAAGCTATAGAATCCTAAGTTTTTTTTATACAGAAAAGGTTAAAGCTGTTTATTAATTGTTGAAAGGGTGTATGTAATGGTAAAAATTCTGAAACTGTGCATAATAATAAACCTATAGGAATTTTGAAACAGATATTAGAGTCACCTTAATAGTATAGATAAAAGTATCCAAACTTCTTTACAAAATTAATTAGATGCAGCTATTTTACAATGTACCCTTGTGCACAAATTTCACCAACAAAATGTAGCAATCATTGATTATATGCTTTAGAGAATAAAACATCGGCAGTTAGTGCATTCCAAAATATCAAGGACCAAAAATTTAGGACTTGACATTTTAATACATACTGTATTAGAAAGTGCTGATAATATTGAAAATTTGAGGCACGCACAAAATGATAGGCTAAAGATGTCCAGAATTTCAATCCAATACAACCACTGTCAACGGGGACAGAAGGATAGTAAGGATATCCTACAAAATTGAAAAAGGTACTTATAAAGTTATATTAACAGAACTACATTCCCAAAACGCATCCAGATTTCAGCAGTTTCAAAATCTTGTGACAGACCACACAAAAGAGGGCCAATTGGCATTTCAAGAGTTCAGGCAGAATATATTGTGTTGTCATAGATTCATATTTAGACTAAGATACAATCATAAGACATACCTCAGTGGTCATCTGTTTCTTTTTCTCCTTCTCTCTGAGATGCCACTGCTGAATAGGTGTAAAATCACATTTCTTAAGATCTTGTATCACATGATTCCTCCCAAGAAGCTTTTTCCAGTC
Organism: Persicaria tinctoria; assembly: GCA_037127255.1. Classification (NCBI taxonomy): domain Eukaryota; kingdom Viridiplantae; phylum Streptophyta; class Magnoliopsida; order Caryophyllales; family Polygonaceae; genus Persicaria; species Persicaria tinctoria. The sequence goes on along the minus strand of JBANSL010000019.1, from coordinate 4,246,073 downwards.
TGTGAAGAAGTTCTCATTGAACTTCGGCTTCTGCATATAATCTGTCTCCAGCATTACAGCGTACATTGTTGCAACCTGCAAAACACAAAAATGTCAAAGGTATAGAACAACACAGATTTTCACAAGCTTTAAAACTCAAAAAATTAAGCAAATAGAAGACAAAACCCAAAGTGCAATATGACTCCTCACCTCCTCTTGTTCCGGAGACAATTCAACTGGCTTACCATCATAGAGCATTTTGACTCGATGAGGTGTGTATGGAGGGGGGAAAATTACACCGTTGTGAACTAATGTAGTCCATTTCTGACTTTCGCCAGAGCTAGGAGCCACTTTTGATGATATAGAATACTTAGATGCATTATTTATTTTCTTTATTTTCTTTTTATCCTTTTTGAATGAAGAAGGATTGACTTTGGTTGCTTTCTGCTTCAAGGCATCCGGCTTCTTAGCAAGTGCAGGATTCTTCAATCGCTGAGATATAGGGATGTGATCATTCTCATCCTCAGAATCTGATTTCATGGACACCATGTTAGCTTTGTCACGACCCGTTTCACTTGAAGGTTTTGGCTTTTTAGCTGAAGATTGACCAGAGAATGAATCAGTTGCAGGTCTCTTAGCAGGAACAGCTAATGGCTTCTTCACTTGGTTCCCTCTATTAATGAATCCATTTTGTTGTAGTTTTGAAGCCAACGGTTTGTCATCATCTGACGTGTCTGAAGAGTTCCCATTCAATAGCTTTGAAGAATTTCCTTGCTCTTTGTTTCCCCCATTGGCACTGTTCTTTTTAATTGAAAGCCTGGAACTAAGTGGTTGGTCATCTCCAGAATCCTCAGAATCACTAGTTAAGGCCCTCTCCTCTTTAACTGTTGCATTCTTCTGAGTCCCAACCTTCTTATCCTCACTGTTCAAAGACGAGGTTGAAGCTTGTGGAGTTGACTTCAACAGAGATACCTTTCCAGCCAGAGTTGATGGTTGCTTATCCTCACCGCGCAAACGAGAGGTTGAATTTTGTGGAGGTGACTTCAAAGGAGATACCTTGCCAGCCAAAGTAGTTGTTTTTTGAATTTTAGGCGGTTTAGAAGATGAAGGTTTTGAAGCTTCAACCACCTTCCCTGTTGTTTTATCTGATTGTCTCGATGCATCCCTTCTTTTAAAAGCTATAGGGGTATCATCATCATCATCGCTATCGTCAAAAATGCTTGGCTTGACAGTAGCTATAACAACCATCTCCAGCTACGCAGCAGATTGAAATATATATAAATCAATGTCTGCGAAAAAAGCAACACTCTCTAAGTCGATACTCATAAATTGGGATATGATAAGATGTTGAGAAGTCCTAGCAAACACAGTAATTCAATAATTCGAACATAAGGAGAAAAAAAAAAGAGGCTTAGGCGTCATCAGTCCATCAGTTTAGGGGGGGAATTTGGTATGCAGGTACAGGGAATCGCAACCCCATACCTGTCAATTTCCCTAATGCGGTGTCGAATTCTTCAATTGAGCCTGTCAATTTCTACTTCCGGCTCGAAGGATGAACAATGGAGGAAAGTAGAAGGAGAAATTGACGCTCTTCGTTCGCCGAGGATGACGATGAGACGCGGGGTTAGGGTTCAATTTGGGATGATGAAGGGTGAGCAGGCAAGGAATTAGGGCCAGGGTTAGGATTAGGGTTCGGTCTATGTATAGGAGAGCAGGGTATAAAACGAACGAGACAGAGGTTAGGGACGATGAAAGGATGTGGGGACGGAGCCGTGGTGGTTGCGGTGATGGACTGGCGGTTTGATTTTCGGTTGCTACCTTTTATTTTATTTTATTTTATTTAAAGTAGGCAAATATTGGGAGCCGTTGCTAAAATAGCAGCCTCACTCCCGGATCATCCTGAAGGATGATTTTACAAAGGTCCCTATGGTAGGGAATAGAAGCTAAATTACAGATGACACCTGACTTGGCTATGTAGTCCGCCGTTTGATTTGCTTCTCTAAAGACATTCTTAATTTCAATTGATTCAAAATCAATTAATAGTTGATGTATTTCTTCAACTTGTCGTAGAATTTCCCATCTTGGTGACTGCGCCTTTGTCACTGCTTTGACCAGTGTTTCACAGTCACACTCCAGAATAATCTTCCTTAGACCCAAACCTCTCGCTCTTTGAAGGCCAAGAACCACTGCCGAGGCTTCTGTTTGGATAGCCGTCTCAGCGCTAAATTTCCCAAAGAAAATATCAATAATGTTACCCTTCGAATCACGAATGAGTCCCCCAGCCTGACATTTGTCAGCTTGGACAAAAGAACCATCTACATTAATTTTATAGATAGTTCTAGGTGGTTTGCTCCACTTTGCATTCATCCTTCTTTTTCTATTATGGTGTGTTGTTATGCTTTGTCCGTCCTCCATAGTCCAATCCTTGATACTCCGCTCGATAATCCGGATGAGTCCCTGGATACCACTTGGGCTTTTGGATCTGAAAATTTTGTCATTTCTAGTATTCCACAGAGATTGCCATATAAATGCTAGCTTGGTAAAGTTAGAATTGGCAGTATAAATATTATACAAGTTATGATTGAGCTGACCCGTTAGGTGAAGATTGTGAAAGAACAATCCGGATGTTTGCTCATATTGAGCTATAACTTCCCTAGCGAAATTGCACTTGGTAAAGAGGTGAGTTGCATCTTCATTTGCATGGCCACAAAGTGAGCATTGACTTGGAACTCTATTAACATACCTGTTGAGGCGGTCTGTCGTTGGAAGCCCATCAGTCATAATCTTCCAAAGGAGGTTCTTTATGCGTGGTGGAACCTTAAGCTTCCATATCCAACTCTGGTTGTCGGAGTCTTGGGGTTGTACAGGCCCAATCTTACTCACTGACCTGGTGGTGAAATTTCCTTGTGCATCTGGTCTCCAGATTAGTTTGTCTTGAGCCTGCTAATGTGGGATTTTAATTTGAAGTATCTTATCTACAATTACATGGGGAAGGTTTGCCTCAGCTCATCTATCTTCCACTGTAGCCTGTCACTAATAAAATAATCAACCGTTAGATCAGGATCATTATTTCCTCTGTAGTTGCTCAGCCTAACTTCTGGAATCCAACTATCCTGCCATACATTAATGCTTGAGCCATTACCCACAACCCACAAAAGGCCTTCCTCAAACCTTTTCCGTAAGGATAGTAATCTTCCGAATTGCCATGACGTATCCTTTTTCGTAAAATTCATAATATTGTCATGTTGAAGATATTTTTCCTTTATTATTTTAACCCATATGCTGTTATCATTTGTGTAAATTTTCCAGAGAAGCTTCATTTGGAGGGCTATATTTAAATCTTCGGCTTTTTTGAGGCCCATCCCTCCCTGAGACTTATGTTTGCAGATGGAATCCCAGCTAGTCAAGGGGGTGTATTTATCTGTTGGGGACTTATTCCAAAAAAGTTTCTATTGATTTGGTCCATTTGGTTAAGGACACCTTTTGGAAGTAAGAAGTTTTGCATTAAGTAGTTAGTTTTGGAGCTTAAGTTGGATTGAATTAGAACCATTCTACCAGCTTGAGAGAGGTTAGAAGCTTTCCATTTTGAGAGTTGTTTTCTCATGTTCTGAATTGCATCATCAAAGACACAGTTTTTAATTCTTCCATTCACAAGCGGAATACCAAGGTATTTCTCAATAGTTGTAGAGATTGGGATTCCCATATGTGACGCCAGATCGCGAGCTAAATTAGGGTTAGTATTCTTAGAGCATTGTAAAGAGCTTTTATTATAGTTTATAGTCAAACCAGAGGCGCTTGAGAAACTATTTAGTATATTCTGAATAGTGTTTAAACTGGTATGTGCTGCTTTAGCAAAGATAATCGTGTCATCAGCAAATGTTAGGAAATGAATGGTAGTGTCATTTTTGTGCAGTTTGATCCCAATTAAAGCATCTTCTAAGATAGCTTCTTTATGCAGTTATCTGGATAGGCCTTCCATGACTAGAACAAATAAGTAGGGGGCTAGCGGATCTCCTTGTCTGATTCCTCTATTCGGTTTAAATTGGTTGTCGGGTGTGTTATTGACTAGAACTGATAGAGAGGTAGTAGATATACATTTCATAACCCAGGTAATCCATTTCTCATGAAATCCAAATTTGTATAAGACAGCCTTGATATAGTTCCAGTTTAGTTTGTCGTAGGCTTTCTCCATATCTAGTTTGAGAGCCATAAGACCTTGTTTACCTTTTTGTTTATGGAATGAATGAAAGATTTCGTGTGCAGTCAAAGTGTTATCTTGTATAGATCTACCTTCAACAAAAGCTCCTTGGAAAGGGTTAATTAGTTTGGGTAAAATAGGTTTCAGCCGATTTGCTAAAAATTTTGAGATGACTTTATAGACTGTATTACATAGGCTGATAGGCCTGTAGTGATTAATTGCAGTGGGGTTATCTACTTTGGGTATAAGTGCTAAAAACGTTTGATTTACTTCTGACAACATCTGACTCGAATGAAAGAAAGCCTTGACCGCTTTGCATAAAGATTGACCTATAATATTCCAGTAGTGTTTATAGAATTCCGGAGGATAACCATCTGGTCCTGGAGACTTATCATCTGCCATACTGAAGAGGGTGTTTTTTATTTCCCTATTAGTAGGGGGAGAGACAAGATTCAAATTTTCCTCACTAGTAATTTGATGCTGAATATTCCAAATGTGGTTATCAACTACGACGGGTTGATTTAAGCCAATGAACCTCTCAGACATTTCCTCTGTGATATGTTGTAAGATCAATTTCTGATCCGTGAGGATCACATTGTGCTTGGTTGTAAAGTGTGGAGACTATTTATTGATGTATAAATTAATATAATATTATAAATAATCTAGATAGATTCTAATAAATAAAAAATAATAATCTCAATATAAATAAATTTTTTCACCAAAAAAACAATATAGATATAAATAAAATTAGTTCGGTATATTATATATACATATTTTTTTTCTTCTAATATATCGTTAATTAAATCTCATGTAAATCATGCCTTCATAAAATCTGATCATGCACAAATCACATTAGACCTAATGGATAATCAAAAACCGAAACTGCAACCCTTCATATTTGAAATGGCTTGGACTACAAGAGCTGACTATGAAACGGTTGTAAGAAATGCCTGGAGAATGGATATTCCAGGGTCGCATATGTATAAACTCACGAAGAAACTGCAAGAAGTAAAAAAAAAAAAAAGCAAACTTTGGAGTAAGGTTACCTTCGGTAATATATTCCGTCAAATAAACCAACTAAAAACCGAATTACAAGAACTACAAACTAAAATATGCAATAATTATGATGCTATCTTAGACACTAAGATAAGAAGGTTATCCATCAAACATTCTTCACTTCTGAGATTCCAGAATAAATACTGGGGGCAAAGAGCTAAAAGAAACCATATAAAATCAATCGATGCCAACACAAAATATTTTCATAAAATAGCAACGGGGAGACGGAACAAGAACATAATAAAATCAATCCAAACAACAGCAGGTGTATCCATAACAAATGAAAAGGAAATTCGGGAGATAATTAAAAATGACTTTGAAAAGCGATACTCCAAAAAACCCAGGCCACAAACTTCTAGTAATCTACTCAACAATATTGACAGAGAGATCACAAATGAGGATAATAATTGGTTAACGAGACCAGTCTCAAACTCAGAAATTAAAAGCACCGTCTTCAACATGGCAAATGATAAATCACCTGGCCCTGACGGTTTCCCTGCCGGTTTTTTTTTAAAAAATACTGGCCTATAGTGGAGCCTTCTATCATTAAGGTTGTTAAAAGTTTTTTCCTAAGCTGAAGAATTCTCAAACAGACAAACCACACCTTCATAGCTTTAATACCAAAATGTGATAACCCGACTACAACATCCCACTATAGGCCTATAAGTCTATATGCTCAACAACATACAAGATCATCTCCAAAATTCTAGCCATTAGATTGAAGAAAATCATCCCTAAAATAATTAACCCACTCCAAAGTGCATTCATTACAGGAAGGTCAATACAAGATAATATACTAATAGCAAATGAATTTTTTCACTCATTCTCAAAGAAAAAAGGAAAGTCTGGCTGGATGGGAGTAAAACTAGACATGGAAAAAGCCTTTGACCTTGTGGATTGGGAATTTCTTTTTTCAGTCCTAGATAAATCTGGCTTCTCCCATCGATTCTCTGGATGGATTAAGGAGTGCATAACAACAGTAACTTACTCGGTTTTGGTAAACAACGAACCAACTGATCTATTTACCCCACAACAAGGTCTTCGCCAGGGGGACCCTCTATCCACCTACCTGTTTCTCCTCATATATGAGATCCTCGCTAGGGGACTACAGCAGGAATCGACCAAACCCCAAAGTCACATAGGAATCAAAATCTTGCGTGTTGGAACTAAAATCCCCTTCCTAGCTTTTGCAGATGATATAGTCATCTTTGCCTCCGCCACAAAAACAGCTTGTAACCAAATAAACAACATTCTAACAGAATACTCGACAATTTCGGGACAACAAGTGAACAGACATAAATCTCATTTCCAAACATCTGTTAACATTGACACCAGTCAAAAGAACTTTATCTAAATGAATTACAAATTGCCTACACAACAAGTCTGGGGAACTATCTTGGATGTCCTATAATAAATGAACGAACAACTAATTAAAGAGGATTTCAAGGAACTCATTATCAACACGAAAGCACAACTAAATCGATGGAAAGCTAATGGTTTATCCCAAGCAGGAAGATGCACACTCATTAAATCCACATTATCGGCAAAACCGCTTCACATAATGCAGTGCTTCATGATGCCTAAGGCTATCCACACAGAACTTGATAAAATAAACCGAAACTTCCTATGGAATAAGGGGCCAAAGCATAAACCACTCATAAGTTGGTATGATGTCTATAAGGCTAAAGAGGATGGAGGACTTGGTCTCCGCAAATCAGAGGACATGAACAAGGCACTACAGCTAAAATTACTATGGAAAATCCTTGCAGAACCAAACAACCCGTGGGTAACAATAATTAAAGAAAAATACCTAAAGCAACAAGACATCCTGCACTACGTCAGGAGAGGGGACTCGTCCTGGCAATGGACACAACTTACAAAATTAATTCCATTACTTAAAGATGGTTTACGCTGGTCAATTGGTAATGGGAATGACATAAAATTTTGGACTGACCACTGGTTTAGGAATGGCCCTCTCATCGACAGGGCCTCTTCAATCCAATCGATAAACATAAACATCAAAGTATTTGAACTCCTAAAACCAGACAAAACCTGGGACCAGGAAAAAATATACGAGACCACACATAATATACTACCTCATGAAGTAAAAGACTCCATAGGACTAACCCCTATACCCAAAAATATTCACCTCGACAGATTATACTGGAAATGGAGTAAGAATGGATGGTTCTACACCAAGTTAGCCATTGATATGATAAACTATAAGAAACACCACCAACGTTCCGATGTCAGTTGGATTTGGTATCTTGACGCATCGCCAAAAGTAAAAGCTTTTCTTTGGAAAGTCATTAGAAACGGGGTACCCACTGCAGTTAAGCTTGCTTCTCGTCGTATGGGTATACCAACAAACTGCCCACATTGTGACAGTGCTTACGAAGATTTACAACACCTACTCTGTGTTAGGTTTAGGAAATTCCCCCTTAGGGTTTGCCTTTCATTAGATAGAATATATATAGAATACAAAGGACTTGGGCCTTGGGCTCCAAGGAAACTAAAGATATGTACATAACAATCTAAGATTCTATCTATATCTATTAACAGACCCCCGCAGTCGGAGCGGGAGGAGAACGTACGGTCAGACTGTCCCGAAAGTCAAGAAACAACTGACGTGGCAAACCCTTTGTGAAGATATCAGCGTACTGATAGGCGGAGGGAACATGAAGGACCCGAATAGCACCAATGGCCACCTTTTCTCGGACAAAGTGGATGTCCATCTCTATGTGCTTGGTCCGTTGATGTTGCACTGGATTGCTGGCTAAATACATGGCGCTGACATTGTCGGTGTAGACGATAGAGGCACGCGGCAAAGGACAATGCAGTTCCAGGAGGAGATTGCACAAGAAGCAACACTCAGAAATGGCGTTAGCGACTCCCCGATACTCTGCCTCCGCACTAGAGTGAGATAGCGTAGGCTGACGTTTGGAAGACCAAGCGACGAGAGAGTCATTGAAGAACACACAGTACCCGGACATTGATCGGCGGGTGTCAGGGCACCCACCCCAATCAGCGTCTGTATATGCCACAAGACCTGAAATAGGCGTTGCTGTCAACTGCATACCAAGATGAAGAGTGCCCTGAAGATACCTCAGAATACGCTTGAGAGCGTTGTAGTGAGGCTCACGTGGGTCGTGCATGAAGAGGCAAATCTGCTGAACCGCATAACTGATGTCCGGGCGAGTGAAAGTGAGATACTGTAATGCGCCAGCAAGGCTGCGATACATGGTAGGATCAGCAACTGGCGGACCTGCAGATGCGCTGAGCTTGGAGTTGGTATCCACGAGTGTAACCACTGGTTTACACTCAGACATGTGCGCACGGGCGATGATCTCAGCAGCATACTTCGATTGGGAGAGGAAGAGTCCAGAGGAAGTTTTGCGAACTGAAATGCCGAGAAAGTAGTGGAAGGGCCTCAAATCTGACATAGCAAACTCAGACGAATGAGAGGCAATCAGCTGGCGACGCAGAGCATCAGATGAGGTTGTGAGAACAATGTCATCGACATACAATAACAAGTAGGCCATATCTTGCCCCCGCTGATAGACAAAGAGTGAGGAATCACTGCGAGAGCTGACGAACCCAATGCGAAGAAGATACGCAGCAAAGCGCTGGTACCAAGCGCGCGGTGCCTGCTTCAGGCCGTAGAGGGACTTGCGAAGACGACAAACCTTCTTCCGAGTTCCAGGCTCAACAAAACCAGGCGGCTGAAACATGTAAACCGTCTCATGTAAGTGACCATGGAGGAAGGCATTCTTGACATCCAACTGATGTATTGCCCAAGATTTGGAGAGGGCAAGCGTGAGAACTGTACGGATGGTGGCCGACTTGACAACTGGACTGAAGGTTTCGTCGCAGTCGACACCGACCTGTTGAGACTTGCCGTTGACCACAAGGCGTGCCTTGTAGCGCTCAAGGGAACCATCAGACCTGAACTTATGATGAAATAGCCACATACAACGGATAATATTGATGCCTACAGGCCGGTCCACAAGCTCCCAAGTACCATTTCGAATAAGAGCTTGATATTCGTCGGTCATGGCGGCCTTCCATTTGGGATCAAGGAGGGCGAGCTTATGGGATTTGGGGAGGGGGGATATAGGTGAAGGTGAGGCAGAGAGGTTAAATATTTGTTTTGGCCTGAAAATTCCGCTTTTGGATCGGGTCTGATAGGCTGCGGGCGGGGCTGCGGGTGCTGCGGGCGCCGTCAGAGGTGCTCCCCTGGCTGTAGGCGCCGCCAGAGGGGCTGCAGCGGGGGGGGGGGTGCCGGGGACTTGAGATGACGAAGTACCGAAGAATCGTTGTAGAGCCATGGGGGATAATGAAGAATCAATGGAAGTATGAGAGGGATGAGACGATTGATGGGAAAAGGGGAATGTATGCTCATCAAAGGTGACATGGCGGGATATGATGAGTTTTTGTGACGTGAGGTCAAGGAATTTGTACCCACGATGGTTGTTGGGGTAGCCTAGAAAGACACAAGGTGTGGATCTGGGGAGAGTTTGTGAGGCATGGTAGCGGAGAGGCTAGGGTAACATAGGCAACCGAACACTCGAAGGTCTAGATATGACGGAGTCCGATGAAATAGACGGAAGGTGGGAGTTTGATTGTAGATAGCAGTGGATGGGAGAATGTTGATGAGGTACACGGAGGTGGTGAGGGCATGGGGCCAATAGGATGGCGGCATGCTGGCGTGTAGGAGAAGGGTGCGCATCATATTATTGATTGTGCGTATAGAGCGTTCGGCTTTGCCATTTTGGGGAGATGTATGAGGGCTAGAGAAGCGAAAGGTAATGCCTTGTGTGGAGAAAAAGTTATGAAATTGGTGGTTGTTGAATTCACCTCCCATGTCATATTGAAAATTTTTTATACGCCGTTGAAATTGGGTAACAACATAAGTATGAAATCGGACAAATATAGGAAAGACTTGTGATTTGTATTTAATTAGAAAGACCCACAAGAAATGTGTGAAATCATCTAATAAGACAAGGTAATAACGAAAACCATCCTTAGACACCACATGAGATGTCCAAAGGTCGGCATGCACAATGTCAAATGGAAAATAAGTAGGAGTAAACGAACTAGAGAAAGAAAGTCTAATGTGTTTCCCAACTTGACACGAATGACAGGAACGTCGATTCAAGTCGTTATTACAAGCAATAGGTAAAAAAGTTTTAAGAAGACCAAAAATAGGGCCGCTAGGATGGCCGAGACGAGCATGCCAGATGGGTGGAGCCATGGCTGCGAGGGAGACATGCGAGGAAGAGGGCGAGACGGAAGGTGACGCGAGAGGGTAGAGATCCCCGGTATTATTGCATCTCAGACGACTGGTCCCCGTGCGAAGATCCTTGACAATAAAACCAAACGGGTCAAATTCCACCGAAACAGAATTATCAACGGTAAATTTTTGAATGGAAATAAGGTTCTTTATAATTTGGGGAGTGAGGATAACATTTTTTAGGTGCAAAGGGTGGTTGTGGGTAGGGATTGTGGTGTGGCCTTGTCCCAAAATTGGAATGCTAGAACCATTGCCGACTATAACAGAATTTGAAGGACTCTTAAAAGAAATAGTTGAGAGACTACCTGGATGCTGGGCCATATGAGATGAGGCGCCTGAGTCCATGTACCACGTCAGATCCAGGGGATTGAGGCTCATGGACGAAAACTGGGAGTTCAAGTCCGTGGGTTGAACACCATATGTTGAGTAGTACGCAACAAGGGCATGAGGCGGAGGACGAGGGTCGGAGCCAAGGATGCCAGCGCCCGGGTGCTGTGGCAGCATCGAGGGGTAGGGACAGGGCGGGGCAGGCCACTGCAGGAAGCCCCAATAGTTCGGCCACTGCTGCTGCTGCTGCTGGGGACCCCCGCGCCCGCGCGCGGCCGCCGCGACCACGTCCTCTGCCGCGAACTCGCTGGTTGCTGTCGCGATTGTTGTCGTGCCCACTGCGTTCTCAGTTGGAAGGTGCAGAAGAGGGCGGCGTCTGATCGGTAGGCGGTGGCGGAGTGGTGACAGTGAGAGCTTGCTGAGACGACGGCTTGTCCAGTCGAGCCCGACTAGTCTCCTCAAGAGCCAGCATAGAGCGGGCTTTGTCAAAGGAAGGGAGAGGATCGGACTGTTGGATGAAGCTGGCGACGGACTGGTACTCGGATGTGAGGCCGGCGATGAGTTGCAAGACCAGGCGACAATCGAAGATCGAGGTGCCTACCGCTTCAAGTTGATCAAACAGAGATTTGAGGCGCTGACAGTAGGCTGCAGCGTTCGGGAAAGCTTCGAGCTTTGTGGTGGAGAGTTCGTTCTCCAAGAGGACCGTGTGGGTACCCTTGTTGTCCTGGAAGATATCAGCAAGGCGATTCCAGGCTTTCTGAGCCGTGGTATTGGGTTTGAGGTTGGTGAGCAGAAGGTCGGACGAGATCGTGCCGTAAATCAATTGAAGGATAATGGCATCAAGTTGGGTCCAAAGATCATCGTCGATGTTGGCAGGGCGTTGCTGAGTAGTATCGATGTGATCAATGACTCGGTGAGCACGAGCATTGTTTTTGAATAACTCACACCAGGAAGTGTATTGAGAGTTTTCAAGGTCAAGGATGATTGGAATGGAGTTGCGGATGTTGGTGACGGAAAGGGCCGAATGAAAGGGGGTTTTGGTGGAGGTTTCGCCGGCCATGGTGGGTGTCGGAGAGGCTGCCAGGGGGCGGCGGGCTGGGCAGGGAGGCGGCGGGTGGGAGAGTGGAAGCTAGGGTTAGGAAAGAAATTATCTTTAAAAGATAATTAGGCTCGATACCATGTTAGGTTTAGGAAATTCCCCCTTAGAGTTTGCCTTTCATTAGATAGAATATATATAGAATACAAAGGACTTGGGCCTTGGGCTCCAAGGAAACTAAAGATATGTACATAACAATCTAGGATTCTATCTATATCTATTAACACTCTGGAGCTGCCCAGTTACTCGTGAAACCATACTATCAATAGACCTTATAATTTTCATCAAGTTAAACAACTGCTTCATGGACGGAACAAATCTAAACCAAATCATCGGCAGGGCAAAAGAAACACTAGGCCTCAATTGCTTTGCCAAACTAGCATTCATTTGGTGGGGCATCTGGTACTTCAGAAACAAAGTACTATTCAAGAACATAAAATCGGATTTCAGAAGTATTGTCACATTCACCAAAGAACAAATGATCATGTGGAATTCCACTAAAACCAGTGAGGATCACGATGGGCTTGAAACGTCAAAACCCACGAGTAAAGCAACGACAATACATAAAAGAAAACAAGCAAGATGGAAACCACCAAAGTCGGGAGCTTATAAGCTCAATTTCGATGGCGCTCTCTCAACTAGTAACTCTGGATCCTATGGCTTCATCATCCGCGATTATAGAGGATATCCGGTTTTCTATGGTTCAGGGCCTTGCCCAGCCTCTTCGGTTGCTTGTTCCGAATGCCTTGGACTATGGAAAGGGATATCAGCAGCTCGGGAACTGAACCTAACAAACATTGAAATTGAAGGTGACAACCTCACCATAATAAATAGTCTTAAAGGTGTTGGGAAGCCTACTGGAGACTCTGAAATGATTGTCTCGGACAGTCTAGTGTCACTGGGTTCCTTTGTTTCCGTCGAGATTTGTCATGTCTATCGGGAGGCTAATCAGTTAGCGGATCGCTTATCGCATCTGACCTATGCTTTCCATAGCACACTCGCTCCTGACGATTCTCTGCTTTGTAGTCTCATCCGTAAGGATGCTCTTGGCTATTAAGGTTGATCCCTAAGCCAAATTTTTTCCTTTTCAAAAAAAAAATCTCATGTAATATAACAGATGGGTAAAATCCACCTATAGTCCCTGAACTTTGATCAAATGTTCAAACGGGTCCCTGAACTTTATTTTTGTTCATTGAAGTCCCTGAACTTTGATACTTTGTACACATTTGGTCCCTCTGTTAGTAAATTTGTTAAATATGTGTTAAGTAATGATAGGGAATCAATGTATTTTTGTATTAATTACATGAGTTAGGTTATACAATTGTAATTGCCCGGTATTTGTTTTACTAAAGTAAAAAATTAAGCTTTTTTCTTCTCAAAAGTCATCATACATAATAGAGTTTTCTTAAACAAAGCATATTTTAAAATATATTTTTATCAAATACACTTTCAATTTTTTTACCAAATGTTATAATTTTCCAATAATAGTTTATTTTAAAGTATTTTAATGACTAAAATTTCCTTATTTAATTAAAAATAGAGTTTATTTTGTTAACACAAATAGAATTTATTTTTTATAGAAAAAGTATAGCTTATTTTTTTTAACAAAACACATTTTAATTTTTTTAATTAAATAAGAAATTTCCGGTCATCAAAATACTTTAAAATAAAATATCATCGAAAAATTATAACATTTAGTTGGAAAATAGAAAGTTTTTTTATTATAAAAAATATTTTTTTAAAACATATATTTTTAATATAATATACTTTTTTTTTACTTTAGTAAAACAAATACCAAGCAATTACATGTGTTTAACCTAACTTATTCTATTAATATACCAAATTACATTGTTTTTATATATCATTATTTAACACATATTTAACAAATTGACTAACAGAGGGACCAAATGTGTACAAAATATCAAAGTTCAAGGACTTCAATGAACAAAAATAAAGTTCAGGGACCCGTTTGAACATTTGATCAAAGTTCAGGGACCATAGGTGGATTTTACCCTATAACAGATGGTTGATTTTTAAAAATATTTTAATATTCTTTTTTAATTAAATATGTACGTAGTACATATTTATTACATTAGTTTACTAAAATATCTATGCATGGATGGATTGTGGCTACATATTATGACTACATAATATTTTAATAATTTATTTTGGCATGAAAAAACAATATAGATATAGATAAAATAATAATGATTAAATAATTAATTTTGATATAAATAATTCTGTCAACAAAAAAACAATCTAGATATAAATAAAATAGCACTTATCAAATACTACATATTTATCTATTAATATTTTTGGTAAGCATGACTATGAAATATTTTTTATTTATATTTTAATCAATGAAATAATATATATATATATAGATATATTGTGGCTTATATAACTTTTTATAAACTATGACAACATATTATTTTATTAAATTTTTTTCCCCTAGGATCAACCACAACACGCCACATAGGATTTTTTCCCTAGGATCAACCACGTACAACGCCCCACATAGGACGTTATGCATTGGTTTTAGTATATGTATATAGAAGATAGATAAATAGATAGATTGTTAAATACTTCATCTGTTAAGAAATACGGAGTATAAGTCTTTTTATGCTTAGATGTATAATTAATGAAAGGTATAAATGTAATAAGTTTATGATTTCTTTAATTTGTGTGCAAATGTATAAAATGTCACCCAAAGCCAACGAAACCCCAAAATTAGGGTTGGTGGCTGGCGAGGAAGAGGACCTTGGCGTCGACGAGTCGAAGGCGGTGAGGTTGGGGAACCTTGAGAGGAGCTTGGGGAGGAGATTGGGAGCGAGAGTGCGGAGGAAGGTTCGCGTGAGTCCTTCCATCCTTAGCCACCGCTTGCAAATGAGGGAGAGGAGGGAGAGATCTATCGGGTGAGTAATTACCCTAAATATCACCCCAAGCTCATCGTCGCTTTGGTTCAGCTCTGCCCAATTCGACCTCCAATCATTGTTGTTGTTGCCTTTCCTCCTCTTCTTCCTCACCCTCTCCCTCAAGCCTCATAAGCCCCAGTTCGACCTCCAACAAGCAATAGGCAACAACCAATGAACAAATTCATAATTTTAAAGATTTAAATTATGATAGGAAACAACCAATGAACAAATAGGTAGATATTATAATGAGTGAATGCATTTAATTTTAAAGATTCTAACCCTTTATCTAAATTTAAAAAAAATTCTTTCTCTTCTCTCATTTCAATATTTTACATAATATTTTTATAAGAGCTGTTAAGATTAAAAACCTATATTTTTCGAAAATTGCTCATTTTCTCTGTTTTACAAAAGCTGTTGGGATGCTCTAAAAAGCAGTTGCTCATTTGCTCATATTCTCTATTTTACAAAAGCGGTTGAGCTATTAAAAGCATCTACAACGCCCATATGGTAGATGTCTTGCCTTCCAATTTGAATTAAAAATAATAATAGAAAAGTCAGTAAAAAGATAAGAAACCTTTGGGAACCGGAAAGTGCACGGAAGAAGATACTCTTGCTTTTTCGGTTCTAACAAAATGTGGGGCCCAACTCATACCAGAAGCCCACTTGATTCAATCGTGCATTTCATTTTAATCCTACTAGGCGCTTTTTTCTTTTCTTTTTGGCTGATTTTTTATATATAAATATTATAAATAGGTCGTGTTGGATGATGTAAGTAGGAGAGTTAAAGCAATCTTGATTGAGTATGTGGGATGTGTGAGAAAATTAAAAGGACTATGTAAAATTGACGTGGCAGAGAGAAAGATAAAAAATAGTAGAAAAAACTTTAGAGTAGAATGTGAGTTGTGGATGCTTCATATATAAGCTAGAGAATGACCGGCAACTTGAAAAGTTGTGATAGTTTGAGGTGATTGGGCCAATTTGACCTCACACCAGAGATATCGCATATTGTAGGGGTGAAAGGGTTAGGATTGAGTGATTAACAATGAGATGCACGCTATCTTCTCCATTTTAAATTAGTTTTGCTCATCACACGGCTAATTTATCGCCAAACACACGATGGCGATCGCGGATCTAAAAACCGGATAATTTTACCGGCCACGGATCCCAAAACCGTGAGAAATGATATGGCGACGGTTTTTAAAATCGTCGCAATAAATACAGTTACGGACGCCCAGACAGTATGTTTCAAAACCGTGAGAAATGATATAGCGACGGTTTTTAAAACCGTCGCAATAAATGCGGCTACGGATGCCCAAACCGTATGCTTCCTGTTTTGAATGAATGATGGCACCTAGTGCTTCCTATTCATTATTTTTCAGTCGATTTTCTCAAAATTAACACGATTTGAGCATCCATAGCTGTGCTTATTGCGACGATTTTCAAAACCGTCGCCATTTCATTTCTCATGGTTTTAGAAACCGTGGCCGGCCAAAATACTACAGTTTTCGGATCCGCAATCGTCACCGTGTATTTGGCGATA
This sequence comes from Persicaria tinctoria, assembly GCA_037127255.1. Classification (NCBI taxonomy): domain Eukaryota; kingdom Viridiplantae; phylum Streptophyta; class Magnoliopsida; order Caryophyllales; family Polygonaceae; genus Persicaria; species Persicaria tinctoria. The sequence goes on along the minus strand of JBANSL010000019.1, from coordinate 4,229,669 downwards.
AATTGGCCGTGTGGATTGTCTCCCCCTTTTAAATGGGATGCATTGAGTTTACAACATGTGACGATGTGACTATAAGCTACTATATATGTCATTCTATTACTGATTACAGTATTCCGTGTTCGAAGAAAATTGTACAATTGTATGCAAGGAAAAACTTTATATATTACCCTAAAAAAGCGTACAAGTTTTTAAGGAAAAAAATTAACACACTGTACATAATACACATCCACACAAATTGTGCAAATAAAAACACTTTCAGTGTTTCTACTTAAAGTAGTCGAACATTTGGTAAAGGGAAATGCAATTACATATACACAAACTATGTTGACATAACTTCACCATACAGTACGACAGGAGAGTCGTCAAATCCGTCTTTCTTTTTTTTTCTTTCTTTGGGAGGCAAAAATCACCATCTCCAACTGTATACTCCTTGTGAGATTCTTCCATTCAATTAATTTTATGCATATTTACAGAGACTAACCAGATTGCATACAATCTATTCCTGACCTTGTCCTACTGGATTCAGTGGATTGGTTTCACATGATTTAAAGCCGTCAGTGGATTACACGTGGCAATTACACATACAAAGTTAACCTGAAATGGATGAACATTGATGAGTGATGACCTCACACAGTCACCCTCATTCATGCATGCAGCTTATCTCTGTTACTGTTAGTATATTAAATTAATCAATTATCACCTCTTTAAATACCTATAGCTCCTCATGCATAGCATAATTGCATACCAATTTCAATCATCTAAAGCTCAAAGACGATCATGAATACGAATCAAGTGCTTACCATTTTAGGGTTTGTCTTCCTGTGGACTGCAACTCACTGGATCATCTCCCAGCTCCTATGGCGGATCAAGCGAGCTCCCCCTGGCCCCTTGCCTCTGCCAATCGTTGGAAACCTCTTCAGCTTCGGCAGGAAACCGCACATTTCCTTGGCCAAGCTTGCTGAATCGTACGGCCCCCTCCTCTCCCTCCGCCTAGGGTTCCTGACCATCGTTGTCGCGTCTTCTCCCGCGGTGGCGCGCCAGATCCTCCTCAGGAAGGACTCTTCCTTCTCCAATCGCTTCGTCGGCGACGGCCTCCGCGCCTTCCAACACAACGAGCACGCCATCACCTCTCTGCCAATCGGCGATCGCTGGCGTACTCTCCGCAAAATCCTGATAGTTCAGGTACTAATTTACGAAATCAAATCGGTCGCGATTCTAGGCTTTCGTGTAATTGATTCAATTTCTCCACAATTGCAGGTGCTATCGACCAGAAGCGTGGATGCGAAAGAGAGCATACGCCGGGAGAAGATCCGAGAGATGGTCTCGTTCGTCAATGGCTGCTGCGGATCTGGAAAAGCGGTCAACATCAGTCAAATCGCCTTCGACACGGCGCTCAATTGGCTCTCCAAAACCTTCTTCTCGGTCGACATGGCAGATCCAGACTCCAGGCTCTTCCGCGAGTACAAGCAGACGATGTGGAGTCTCATGTACGAGGCCGGGAGGATGAACCTCGCCGATCTGTTTCCGGCGCTCAAAATCGTCGATCCGCAAGGGATCCGGCGGCGGATGGACATCCATTTCAGGAAATTGTTTCAGCTGTTCGACGATATCGTGAACAAGAGATTGCAGGAGAGAGAGGGAGGGTCGCCGGAGCGCGGCGACGTTTTGGATGGTTTGCTCAATATCTGCCGGGATAAGACTGAGGACTTCGAACTCGCTCAGATACCGCGGTTGCTTTTGGTACGGTCATTTAATTTCATATTTCCAGTTTTTTTTTAAAGAAACTATTTCAATATATTTATACTAGCAAAAATCCTATAACGCGCAATGCGGCTTGATGCAGGAGCAATTCGGCGGAGCGGAATCAGTGTCGACAACGGTAGAATGGGCGATGGCAGAGCTGCTGCGGAACCCAAGCAAGATGAAGAAAGCAAAAGCCGAGCTGGAGCAAGTGATCGGTAAAGGAAACTTTGTCGAAGAAGCCGATATCATCAAGCTGCCATACATGAAAGCGGTACTATGCGAAACATTTCGGCTTCACCCACCGGTAGTGTTCTTAGTCCCAAGACAAGCAGACCACGACACTGAGGTCAGTGGCTTCGTCGTGCCAAAGGGGGCTCAAATCCTCGTGAACTTATGGGCTATCGGGAGAGACCCTACCGTATGGAACGACCCTCATTCGTTTGAGCCCGAGAGGTTTCTTGGCTCGGACATTGATGTTAAAGGCCAGCATATCGAGCTGACCCCGTTTGGGGCTGGCCGTAGAATGTGTATTGGGGCTTCTCTGGCGACGAGGATGATCCATGTAATGTCGGCTTCTTTGGTGCATTTCTTCGAATGGAAGCTCGAGGACGGAGTCGAACCCGAGACATTGGACATGGAGGAGACATTTGGAGTTGGTCTACATAAAGCCAAGCCCTTGTGTGCAATTCCTATGAATGTTTAGGAATTTCTATGATCATGCTACATTGTGGATTTTATAATTTATGAGAGAAAATAAGATTGCTGAAAATTTAAGGTTGGGCTTGATTGATGTGTAACAAAATACAGAGTATAGGCCAGACTTTTGACAAAACTCGGGTATCATCTGAATAAAATAAAAAAGGTGTGGGACACGAACTGGAATTGTCCGTACCCAAGGGCACCAAACTGAATTTCCCTAAACTATATAATCCTCCAACTAGTTATCAATCAAGATGGATAACAACATTGGATGGGATGAGGCAGAGATGATGATGTAATGAACCACAATTACACATTGTGCTAACTTCTATTTGACATTTCTGATTTGTGAACCATAGCTTTATAAACATTGATGCCCCGTTCGCCTCCTAACTTTGTGAGCTTGGCAAAGGAAAGGGATTGGTCTTCGTATGGTCTCCGATACAAAGCTATATAGCTTCTTTACCAGATTCTGCGCCTTCTGCTTCGGTTGTTATTCATGTTTGTCAGTCCTGCTCGTATTTATCGTCTCCTTGAGACCTGTTGTGGTTGGTGTTTGCTCCGTTGATTACTTCCACCACTTCCTGCAGATGGTTAAGGGTTTAGAATCATATAAGCCTGAAAATTTTGCCGGTTTTACTGGTAATCTAAGGGTCTTGCTAGGTGAAATGAAGCGATTCCCAATAGAGCGCAAATTTTCTTTCATTGAACATATCAAGCATAACAGTTAATCACCATCAGTTAGATACAGTACTATTAAAACTATAAACCCAATTTACTGAGCTCCTGACTATTTTACTAAGTTCGGCTGTTTTAGGCAACTGATTTTGTAATCACAACACCGGAATTTAGGGGAGGGGAGATTACCTTATCTGGGCTTCCTTCAGTCATCTGGCTATCCATCCCATTGGCAGCATCAGTCAGCATACTCGTTTCCTCAACTGGATTTGAAGTGCTTTCTTGTTCCCTAGAAACCATAAAATTTGCAGCATTGCCATTCATAGGTAGCGGAGTGCTAGATGAGCAATCCTTTCCGTTTTCCCCATTAATCATTTCAACCGGATGCCCATTGCCACCCTTCTCTAGTTTGGGTTTTATCTCCTCGTCCTCTACAATGCCGGCAGCTTTTGAAGCTATCGCTTCAGCCAGCCTCTTCTCTTCCTCCCTTTGCTGTTTTCGCCTTGCTTCTTCTTCCTTCAACTGCTTAAACCTTTCTCCTGGACGGGGCCCTGTGGAAGGTGAAGCTTCCGCTATTGGGGTTGATTTCATTTCCACCACAGGTTTTTCAATCTCCAACTGTTCATCCTTGTAGGTTTCCTGACTAATTTTCCCTACAGGGTTCTTTGCACCTCCCAACTTCTGAAGCCATACTTGCTGAGCTGTGCTCAATATATTATTTGTGAGCCTGCAAGGAGTGGTGATAAAGCTAAGATACTCGTTTTATCGTTTATGCTGTCTGATACTGACAGGAGCTCAACAGAAACAAGGAACGATTTGCTCACCAATAGAGACTTAGTCCAGAAGGCACTGAAAGGGCAAAATACCCTATCATTAAAGGAAGGAATTTTGTTATGGTTTGTGAAGTCTTCATGTTTGGATCATCACTAACATTAGCCTGAAAAGGTAGCAACAAACATCAGTAAACAGATATTTCATTGCCTTGACATCAAGAAACGCGATATCAGGCAAGGTGAAGATAAATCACTTTTAGAAAGGGTAATCCAGAAAGTCATAGCCTGAATGACTATAATCATTCTGTACGAGATTCATAACAAGCTGATGCAAAATGATCTCCACAAGAAATGTAAATGAGTATAGTATTTCTTTAGAACTGGCTAACCTGGGATGATTGCATGATTTGGACGGATATGTACTGTGAAATAACTAAAAGTACTGGCAAGACAAGGTATGAGAGTGTGTCCGACCATCCAAGAGGTGGATGACCATCCTGCAAAAGAAATTCTCATAATACTGAGAATTACAATTTATTCACAACATTTCCATCAGTTGACCAGAATTATTATTATTATTTTGCTTGGCTTCAAGGAAGCATTGTTGAATATAGTTTCTTTAATAAGATAGCACATAAGCTAAAGGTTATGAAAACCAAGATAATTTCTTGCTGATAAAGGATGTCTGTGCAAAATCCAGCATGTCCATACCACAAAAGGGAAAAGCCAAGATATCCCAGTTCCATTTTGTCGAGAAACTATAGTTGTTGGACCAGCAAGAGAGGGTATCCAAAAAAAGCCTTCCGTAAGAAGTCCCTGATACAGAAGATAACATTCACAAGTGCTTTAGATGAGGCACCAGTTGCAACAACTGATAACAGAACAGCAACTAAACATGATCTAAGGAAAAAGTCTAAATACCTCATTTGCCACATTTGAAAGGGCTCTATATAGTCCAATCCATATCGGTATAGTAGCAAGTGTTGGCAGGCATCCTATACAGATTAAAAAGATACTATGATAAGTGGAGAACAACTGCTCGTCTGATGTTTGAAATTTAAGCTTTGAGGACAAAGCATATTAAGGAGGGTAGGTAGCATTGATAGACATATAGGCAGTTAGATAGAAGCTTCTAGACTAGAAGATAGTAGAATTAGTAGTGTAAATAAGGCACTAGCCTCTTAGTTTGATTATCCATGAAATTACTTAGTTGAGAGGTTTTGAGGCGTATCAACCCCTTTTGGCCAGGCGTATCTGCCTTGATGGGAGTATCTTCTCGTTTCTATCTTGTTCCTTCAATTTGCAATTAAGTCCAAAGAGGTTTATCCTCACTTTATCCCTAATTCCTATGTGTGAGTGTGAATTTGTCCTAGATAGACCTAATCCAGATTACAGGTCTATCAGATAAGTGGAGAATAGTGTAGTTAGCACAATTTGAAGGAAACAGAGAGAGCAACACAAGAAGCATAGAGTAGAGTAGCATCGAAACAACCTATTCATGATAGATGAGCATACGTGATTAGTAGTGAAGAGTTGTGATAAAATAACTCAATTGCTTGGTTTTACCTGCTAATGGGTTTATGCCAGCAAGTTTATAAATCCGAGCTGTTTCAAGTTGAATCCTTTCCTGCAATAGCAAAGCAAATCCTGTAACTTGAACAGAAAATGACAAACAAAATCTTCACAAAACACTTGGCCTCCAAAAACTTGCTACGAATAAAATTGGCTTGAAAATAACAGGATGAGTAGTATATGGAATGATTGCATTTGAAGGTTACCTGATCTCCAGCATATCGCTCCTGGATAGCCTTAATCTGAGGCTGCAAAGACCGCATAGCCATAGCAGATTCTACCTGCCAAACAGATGTACTACGTCAGGCTAATTGTTGGGAGAAAATTATAGCTTTCACCTTACAACTAATGCTTCAGATGATCTCAAACCAAAAGGCTCTATAATAAGACCACATCAAAAGAGGTTAAGAGTTTTGGTCCAACTGTTAGAAACTATATAAGATCACATCTCTTCAAAACAGGAGAAAATGACCTACGCCCACCTTTGTTTCTCTCATTGAATCACTCTTTGTTTTCCTCTCTAACACCAACCACAATCTTTTAGCACACTCATACTAGTATATTCTGATTTCACCTAAACCATGTCTCTACTACATTGATTAAAAAAACAGTACTTGTAATACACAAACCAAACCATGAATCTAAAGACGGTTGTAACCCAGAACCCACTCTTGGCTGAAATGCTTACTAACTCAGCTTGAGTCGGCACATAGTTATTTGCTTGCTTACATAGCCACCTCAGCATTAAACACACTGCATCTAGCACTTGTAAATTTTGATCCAACTCATCCCTCTCATTTTCCAAACAGGATTTTGGTCGATTCCATCCATTTGATTTCCCATATTGGACAAAGGAGTCAAAATGGGGCAATCAATCCATCCCATCCTCCTACAGACTCATGAAATCATCATCAAAACAAATACTTGGAATACGAAGGAAGTAACAAAGAGACAATAAAGGGCCCACTTGGTTAAACATTATGGAAACGGAAACCAAAAGGAAATTTGCAATTGTAAATTTTGATCCCAACTCATCCTTCTCATTTTCCAAACAACATTTTGATTTGATTCCCTCCATTCGATTCCCCATATTGGACAAAAGTTTCAAAATGGGGCAATCAGTCCATTCCATCCTCCTATAGACTCGCGAAATCATCACCAAAACAAACACTTTGGAATATGAAGTAACAACTAACAAAGAGACAATAAGTTGGAGACAAACCTGCTTTTTGGTCAAAGGAAATGTTGCAGCTTTGACGACCACGGTAAGAAGTATGATTGCAAATCCGTAAGCATAAGGAGCATGGAGATGAGACAATCCATCGTTCAAAACCTATCCCAAAGGTAAAACCCATTTCAATCTCAGATAAGTAACCATCTCTACTCAAACAGCTTCCCCAAATTTTATCCAAATTACTCTCTAACTCCGACAGCTTCACCATCTCAAAAATTTGAAAAATATTTAGTTTTGGAGAATGCTTATATCCTGTTCTCTATTTTTTGAAAATGAAATAAAGAATCTATTGCATCAAAACCAAATTCAAAACCCCAAAACCCTTGAAATGGAGAAGCTGTTCGAGTTGTTCTAATATATAGAAACTTGGAAACCTAACCACCACAAAGCAGAAGACGAAGTAAGTTCAAAACCAAATCGGATACCTTGAGGACGGTCTCCATGTAAGAAGTAATCCCAGAGAGCCAATCATCGCTCTGCTTACTGCTACCAGTAGCGACAGGTTCGGAATTGGAAACGGCGGCATCAGCTAAAGTGTAAAAGAGCCCTTCAGCTCGGCAGAGCAGCTCCGAGAGCACCCCTTGGGAGGCCACCGGGTCGGGAAAATGAACCGAGCCAAGAAACCCGAACTTGGCGACGGTGAGAGTACCGACGGGCAAGAGGGTTCTGGAATTGGGGAGTCCAGAGAAATGGGAGCGATGGAAAAGGGGGTTTCGGAATTGGAATCTTGGAAGTAAGGAGGACGAGAGGAGGGGCTGGTGTCCGACTGAGAGACTAGTTGACATGGTTTGGGAGAAACCCTCGGCGGAGGATTCGCCGCCGGTGGATGTTTCTTGTACGCGGAGAAGGCGGCCTAGAGCCGGGAGAGAGAGAGACAGATGGAGAATAAGGTGTGTTGGGATTGGAATGGATGTAAATATGATTATAAACACTCAAATATTTGGTTTAATCCATTTTATAATGTATTTAAAATAAGTAAATTTTAAAGAAAAATATATTGTCAATTATGTAAATCGATTATATTAAATTTATAATATAATTATAACACAACATTGATTGTTTAATTGATGTAATTTATAATATATTTTATTTGAAATTTACGTTATTTTAAACATATTTTAAATTATGTTAATCAAATATTATTCAGGTATTTATAATTATAATTGTATTGTAATTAAAATGCACCGAATTCAATCAAACTATGAATCATTGACTCATTGTAGTTGAATTTTTGGAAATTGTAAGATAAAAAAATATTGAGTGATCTTACTACACTCTACCTAGTTTTTGAGTGAGTTTACTAAATCAACGTTGAGTAACCATGAAGACCAAAAAAAAAATGTTGAGTAACCAAAATATCAATATGCAAATTCTAATGATAAAAAAAATATCAATATGCAAATTCTAAACCTTTGTGAAAATTTTAATGACAATGTTGACAACATTACATTTCTAACGTGAAATTTATATCTATATGTTTTATTTCGTATGCTACATGTAGATATAAAAATAATAAGATTTCATACACCCAAATATAAAAAACTTATTCGGATTGGATTATAAAATCAAATCACATTGTAAGGTAACATAAATATTCTTGGTATTTGATGCAATTTTCTTTAAAAAGATCTAAGAGTTTCTTGAACAAATCTAATCTATATACACACAATACAACATTGTTATCCACAAGGATTTTCTTGAACAAATCGGTCGTTTACATAAAAAAACAATAAACATCATTTGAAAACTAAAAGCGATTTGATCAAATGTAATCCCTATACATACAAAATAGGGCCAAAAAAATAGATTCATATGAACAACAACATAATGTCAACAAAGATGTCAACAAAGTGTGCATTCAGGATCAGGCGATTCAGGGAAAACTTTCTCAAGGAAATTAATGAAACGTCTTGAGTACAATTCCGGCCCTACTGCAGAAATCGACATGCCGTCGCAATACATCTTCTTGCAAGTGTGCTCGAGCTTCTTCCTCAGAGAGTAGTCTTGCAGTATATCAATGATCCCGAGATACAGGACAACGTCGTAGACCTCGAAGAGCTCGCATTCTGTCGGATCATGCTCACCATTGGTGAGCTTGCGGCTTGCTCGGGCAGGCATGTTCACCCCAAGTTGGATCCTCAACCTGCATAATGGAAGGAACACTCGATCAATAAGTAGTTTCTTATTTATTTGAAAGTCACACATCTCTTTCTAATTTGTTGATGGCAACTTGGGCGGAAGGTGTGGGTTTTGGAACAATGTCCTAAAATATAGTGATTTAGTGAAAATTTCCATATTTGCAACTAGAAACATAAATAATAAAGTGTGACATTGAACATAATGAAAAAAAACTAAAGGAATTTTTTTTTTGGCCTGTGTAGTTTCTTGAAATTTATCCTTTTTGTAAAAAACTAAGGGTGTGTTTGGTAACGATATCTAGATATCAAGATATCGATATCGGGCGATATCGATATCAAGTGATACCTCCCAAAAAATGAGTATATCAAAATAGGCCAAATTTGATATCTAGATATCAACTGATATCGATATCTGACTCTTACCAAACACAGATATCAGATATCACTTGATACCAAGTGATATATTATGCATACCAAACACTAGATATCGATATCAGTTAAAGTGATATCGATATCTAGCCCTACCAAACACTAGATATCAGATATCGGGGCTGATATCTGATATCTGATATCTAGATATCATTACCAAACACACCCTAATAGTCTAGCACATAAGCCTAGCAGGGTTCCATCTAAAACCAATTGATAATAAAAGGAGCTTATATACTATGGCTTGATCTTTCACATTTTCAACGTGGGACTCTTTTGGTCTCTTCACATCTTTCATTCTCTCAACACAGGTCAAACAAGCTTTGAAAGCAAAGTTATCCGAGGAGGTAGAAAATAAGCTAACCTTGCAGTGCCGGGTAGAAGAAGATCAACTTCCTTATCTCCTGCTGAGAATGCACGTAATGCACTTCCGCGGATGTGAGGACCAGGAGCATCATTGACAAAGGTTGGTTCATGGCTGACGAGTAGTAGGCCTGTCGGAGGAATCAAGAGCTCTCCCAATGAGGATTTTGCTGGTAGAATGAACCAAAATTAACCTTTAGTCTTTATGAGTCACAATTTTCATGAGTATGAAGAAGAAAAACAGCAGCCAAAAGTGAAAACAAAAATGGCGAATGAGTTCATGCTATGTACCATCAGCAGCAGGATTAGTTCCTATTTTGTCCCGAAACGTATCTGATGACTCTAAGAGAGGCTTCAGATGATCAGGAGCTCGGAAGTGCAGTCCAAGAAGAAGGCTATAATCAATAATCTTTTGAGACTCCAGGAATTTGGAATCCAATGAGAGCTGTCTGCAAGAAACTTGAAAACCAGTAAATAGTTTTATTTTACGAGTGGTATCAAAGCTTGTTGAATTACTTACTCAAATAGTGCCTCCCGCAATGAGCGATCCATATGAAACTCATATGAAAGATCAAGGTCTTTCAATGTGGTGGTCTCGGTGATCTTGTCTTTGTTTGTACACCTCCCATAAGTTGAACCCTTCAAGTCATAACGACGATGGATTTTTAACTCAGTGTAGAACATATTCCCCATGACGATAAAACGCACCTATCAGAAGAACAATCACGAGCTCAGCAAAAACTAGCTTTAAACCAGTTCAAGCATCTATGCAAGGCAAACATATACCTTTTTCCCGTAAGTTAATTTTATACGATGCAGCCCAAAGAATTTCGTGATGAGAGTGTTTTCATGTTTCTGTACGTGTTCATAATAGTCAGGTAGCATCCTCAGCAAGACCTACAAAGAGAAGATTATAACTTTTCTCCGGTAGCAATAGACGAGAAAATAGATCAAATGATTTTTTCCCTTTTTCCAAACCTACAAACCTTCACTTCATCTTTTCTGAGTGTCTTGATAACAAATTTATCATCATGAGAAAGGTAAAAAATGCAACCACTTTTCCCAGGCGAAGCAAGTTCCCTCAGGCCATCATCACCACAAATTGACATCATGTAATCAGCAGCATCCAGCTTGAACATCTCCCTCAAATTCCTGTCGTTATTCATCCATAGAAAACAGATATGTTCATGAACTTTCGCCATGCAGAATTCATGACGAACGTGTTAATGAATGTCACTAATGATGAAGAATTTCCTGGTTATCTATAAAGGTACCTGAATACCATAGGACAATAGTCCTTCCATTCGAAATCAAGAGAGTAATGTGGAGGCGTCAACCGAGAGCCTTTTCTGGGGAAAAACATTTTTATCCTGGCCTGTTTGCCAAAATCAGCGGACCTTACTTCTCGACCAGGCACTGGTGTTATCTTTCCAACAGTGTACCTGCAATTTTTACCACAAACTCAGTTTAAGTGCATGGACCAGAGGGAAGAGAAGTGCAAATAAGATCAAACTATAATGAAGTCAGCAACGTCGTTAAATTAGGTTCCAATTGTTCATCTATCTCTTCCTTCACGTGTAGTGGCAGACCTGATATTCCTATTCTACTAGCACAAACATTTTTAATATCAGAGAGAGCTTGGAACGCCAGGATCAGCATTGATAATTTGTAACCACGTTAACAATTGGATCAAACTATGTTTCTAATGGTGATGGCCATAGGCCCATAACTAGTGACATTAGAAAACTAACGGTTAAATTTAGTCTAGTTACCTGATACCGAGTTGAAGATTCAGCATCAAATAGTGGCTTCGATTGCCAAATAAGAACAATATGCTTGAACTTTTTTTTACTTCTCTTGCAGGAGGCTTGGACTCTTGCTTACTCTTGTTTGATTTTTTGCTATTTTTCTTGATTCTCTCTCTAATGAGAATGCCTTGCATATATTCCCTCTCGTAAACAACATCAACCCCATCCTTGATCTCAGATTCATCAACAGCTAGGCTGCTTGATGACTTACGCAACCCGTCCTGAAATGACATTTCTCTAACAAGATCACTGAGTATCCAATCTTGATCAAATGAAGTCTTATAAGAAATCCGGCCTATGCTTCGCCTCAAACTACCACTGCCACTTGAAAATTTATCTGAAATACTACGCTTGATTCTTGGTTCTAAGCCCTTCAGCTCAGTCAGTTTCTTAGATGAAGAAAGAGACAAAAACTCATGCTTCTCCCTACCATCATAACCCGCAGATAGATACCACTTCTTCACTGACGGGCGCGTAGTGCCAACAGGGTAGAATGTCCCCCGTCCATCTTTCCATCCCCGCGTCCAATTCCCAAAATAATACCCGCCATCAGAGAACCTATAGAACCCAGGACCGTGCATTGATCCGTTCAACCAAAACCCATAAAAGACATCACCATTAGTCCATTTCAAGACTCCTCTACCAAACATCTTCCCGGACTTCCAAGTGCCGATATACATATTCCCAGAGTTCCATACATACTTGCCACTCCCTTCACGTACTCCCTCCCTCCACAAACCTTCATAAACATCCAAATTCACATACTTTTTCTTTCCATAACCGTGCAAAGAGCTCATCCTCCAATTCCCAGAATAAGCAAACTTGTCAGGACCAGTGAAGTCTCCATGACCATGAAAATGCCCCCCTGAGAAATCACCTTCATAAGCTGACCCCGAAGGCCAAATTATTCGCCCTTTCCCACTCATCTTCCCGTCCTCCCATTCTCCTTCATATACTGTCCAATTCGACCAAGTGTACTTTCCATTTCCATGAGGCAACCCTCTCAAAAGATCACCATAATATGAATCCCCATTGGGGAAGACCTTTTCCACCTCTCTGTATGACATAAACCACATTACTATAAAACACAATTGACAGATCTTTCTTTTCGAAACCAAAGGACAATTTATGATTTAATTAATGCCAATCTATTTCAGCAAGACAATAGACAGATTAACAAAAGAAGCATAAAGGATAAAAATGGTAAATTCATCTATGCTACTGAACTTTGAGAGAGGTTACAAACTAGTTCCTCAACTTTTATTTGTCAATTAAAGCCCCTAAGGTATGAGATTTATCCAGTCCAAAGGTCCAGAAATTTGGAATGAGTTACAAATGTGGATCACTGAATATTTCCCTATGGAAATTCACCTCAAATCTCATAGTTCAAAAACATTAATGAACCAACATAAAGTTGAAGAACTAGGTTGTATCTTCTTGTTTTCAAATTTAGAGACGATATAAGGATTTTACGGACAAAAATTACCTTTGAATGCTCGCCATGGCAAGGAAGGAACACTAGGCTACAGATATTTGAGTCCTGGCATGGCTGAAGAAGTTTAGAAGCCAGTAATACCCTAATTCTTCACTTCCATTCACCAAGAAAAATCCAGAAACATGGAAATCAGAAGTCAATTTCATCAAAATTACTCGGCATTGTATACATAAGCAGTAGAAGTTCAAGTTCATCCATCAATCCCTAACTCGGCGGATGAAGTAGAATCTCATTTAATCTCATTTTCAACTTTCCACAAAGCCAATCAATCCATAACTACTACATAAATGAACGAATTCCGAGATAAATTTGTCGAATGGCACAGAAACATACCGAAATACGAAGTGCTCCGGGATTTTCTTGTCAGCGGCATGATCAAACTTACCGCGAAGGAGGAGAAGAAGAGATCAAGAGAGAAGCAGCAGGAAGATCAGATGCCGTGAGTGATCGGAAAAGAATTTTCTTAAAGCTTCGAATTGATTTTCAGATCGGACGGCGATTGGTAAAGGGTGAACTCTGGGGCCCACTGGAGCAGCAATGAAGTACTCCGAAGATCGTGACTATCGGACGGCGATTTTCAGATAGGACGGCGATTAGTCCAGGTTGGTCATTAAAACAAAATTCTAAAAAAAAAATGAAAATTTATAATTATTAATATAAATTTTATTTTAAATAAAATTCATATTGAATAATACTAATACTCCATCCATTACTTAAAATTTACTACTATTCATGTTTTTTTAGACGTTAAAAACAATATAAAATATTAACTTTTATAATAATTTTTTAAAATAATTTCATACTTATTACGATTAAGTATGAATTTATAAAAACAAATTTAAAAAAATATTAATATTTTATATAATTTTTATCATTATAAAAAAATGTTAATATTTTATATATTCATAGGTCATTCAAGTTAAATTTCTCTTTTCTCTTTTTGTATCTTCATGGTCAATCTCTTCTTATTTTCAACATGCAACACCTTTTATAGTTAAGAACTCAAGATCAATCTTCACTCATTTTCAATATAAGACTAATTCGTCGACCAAAAAAAAAATATAAGACTAATTCTATCATCCCATCGTTTTCAATGTGAGACAACAAAAAACAAATCACATTCTCTCTATTTTGCCTATTAACTTAGTTTATTTTTGTCAAAATCTTTTTCCAACTTAATATATATCTAGTCTCACATTTTTCCCAACAATGCACATCGAATCGGGCGTCTGATACTGCAACATCATTGGCCCTCAACGGCCAATGATCAGGCATGTCATTCATCAAGAACTAAACCTAGAGACGCTAAAGAGTGACACCAAGCCACACGGTGGATCAAACCATGAACAAATGATGAGGCATGTCATTCATCAAGAATTCAATTTGCGCCCAATTTTTTTTCTAATATCCGAGATGGTGCAAAACACTACCCCATTTTTTCATCAACTCCTTGGCCCTCAACGACCCCAAGGAATTCCATCTCCTTGGACTCCAAAGGGTCTTCAACTCCTTGACCACCAAAGAACTCTAACTATTTGGCCCTTTGGTATTCACCTCCTTGCCCGCCAAGGAGTGGAGCTGATGGTCGAGGCGACCAAGTTAGCTACGATCAATTGTGTCGAGAGGGACCCTGAGGGTGGCACCAACCGGTGGATAGGAGTGGTTGGATTTAGGCATTAGGTTTGTAAAGAAAGGGATTGGCGGAAAAGTGATAGGGTGGTGGCACTGACCGATGACAATGATGGCGACGACAGTCAGGCGACCGTCAAAGCCATCAAAATCGATATTCAAACCCTTATTCAGGGGTTCAAATTCATAGCTAATACAAAGATCCTTGAATTGTTATAAATCAACTTCCGAATTTAAGTGAAACTCTTTAAAGATTGAAATGTTCCCAATTCAAGATTTTTTGCTAAAATTTAAGGTATAGGATTGAAATGAGAAACAAGACTAAATGCATGTCCCTAAAACATGATCCATCTTTTTTTGTATGTTTTGCTCTTTAGAGTTAAATTGAAGGGGTGAAAATGTGAAATCACAACATTTATAAAAATAACATATATACGTTATGTGCAAATTCAAAAAATAAGGACTATAGAGGCCGGCCATGTGGCTTAGAAACATATATAAATTAAGTTGGAAAATACATTACTTTAGTTCTCGTTCAGAAGGACGTTCTAGGATATGGAATTATGTGCATATGCGCTAACTCGGTTCTAATTTATTTCCTTTCTTAAAAAATAACATAAATTAAATCGAGCATGTAAAAGTAATTATAAGTAAGCACTTGCATTAATGTGAATCACAATACATAATTTAATTTTGATACAAGTGAAATTTGAGTTCTTATTGATTTCGATCATAGCTAGAAACAAACCAACAAAAAGATTATTGTAGAACAAAATAAGCAAGTGGGATTTATTTTGAAACATCAAACAAAGGGAGGGAAAGGCTTTCACATTGATGTCTTCATAACATGTCTCCTTAGACCGGGAATATGAATATTCACAATGTAATCTTCCCAATCTATACTTCCAACGTCGAAATTGAAAGCTTTCCTCTCTTCCTCCGACATGCTCTCTATCAACGAATGAGTGTTCGAGTTGTCAAACCTGCAATAAATCGATATGATTTGTGTGAGTCGTGTTTCAAATGACACTATAAAGGTTGTTAAGGTGTCTAAACAGTAAACACACTGTTACGTACCTTCCTTCGTAGAAGAGAAAAGGCTCATATACATTACAAAGGTTTTTGGCTTGCTCCTTCAATTTTCTACTAGTCTTCTCTAGCTTGTTCGATAGATCTTTGTTCACGGAGATGTTATTGACATCGGTTGGTGTCAAAGAGCCAAACGTCTTCATTATTTCCCGTTGCCCTTGGGATAAGTAGGCTTCCACAGAGTTGTAGAATCTGTAGGGTTTCATCTCGATTGTGTTCCCTTCAGAGTCCCAACACGACATCTTAGTAAAGTGTTGGTAAAACAGACTCCCCATCTCTTTGTAAATCAACGGATTTCCAACAGATGTAGCTACTTGGTAGACATTGATTTCTGGCTTTCCTGATCTTCCATGCTTTGTTAGGGCTGCTAATGTCGCGTTCACAACCATATCAACTGGAACCTAAGACAATACATTTTCACATGAGAACATTTTGGATATATTTGTACGAAAACATGCACATCACTTTTGTCGTTTACCAAATCAATGGCTATATTCGGGTCCCCTAGGAAGCCAAAGAAGTGGCCTTTTCCATACGAGGTCATTATCGGATCCACCATCCTGGAATAGATAACTTGTTAGCATGGGAATGATGGAATCAAGAAGTGAAAGAAGATTATATATCACTATAGTTTTTCGGATAGTTGAGAGTCGTTAGAAAGCTACCTATGTCCTTCAATCCATCCAGAGAATGGATCACTATATGTGCTCTCTATGGCACTTGGGCGAATAATGACAAGTGGCACATCTCCTCTCTCGCTATCGAGTAGCATTTCTCCCATTGCTTTGGTGAAAACATAAGAATTTTGCCATCCGTACTTATTTGCCCTACAAATCCGCTTAGTTAAAGCATCTCCGACACTCTTGTTAAATAGAGAAAATGGGTGATTTTAGAGGGAAATATGAGTCTTTTTTTTTTTTAACTCCAATAGCTATTCTAAAACATTCTGTAAAATAGAGAAATGGAAGGAGAGGGAAAAAATCTATAAATTTAGAGAAAGAGTTAGAATCTGTAAAATTAAATGCATTCACATCTTCCAATATTGTGTACCTATTTGTTCATTGGTTGTTGCTTGTTGATTTAATTAAGTTATTGAAATTTTATTTATTAAATTATAAATTTATGCATTTATTATAGAGTTTATATATAATAAATGTAGAAAGTTGTATAATAGAGAAGCGGTTGGAGTTGTGGTGTAAATTTTTTTATAGAGATTTTGCTATTTTGTTCTCTATTTTAGAAGGGCGGTTGGAAATGCTTTTACAATGCTTAAATCTCTTACACAAACTTAATATTAGTGTCAAATTTAAACATATGCAATTTATACCTTTTTCGGCCGAGCTCTTTCATCTCCCGAGCCCCATTAGTCTTTGCTGAACTCGAAGCTAAACGTATCTCATCTTCGATATCGATTGTAAGGAGCGGAGTTGATGCATTTTCGTTTTCGAGATTCGGCTTAGCAATACTTTCTCCCATCTTAAAAGGCTTCTCCATGATCCTTCCTTCTCTTTGTCCATTCGCATAAGCTACAATGAAGTAAACTACCATGAAAAAATGTCTTCACCAAAAAAAAAAGAACTTAAAAATGAAAAAAACACAGATTAGGTCTTGTTTGGTATAAACTGCGAGTTTTTTGTGTAATCATAAACTACTAAATCCTGCCATTCATATTATAATCATCATTAATAAGAAGTTGAACCAAACAAACGGTAGGAATGTGGTTGTTCCAAATCAGAAAGTAATGAGATATCTTGATCAGCAATAAAATCTTGAGCCCACTACTCCTCTCATTTTTCAATTAATTTTGAAATGGAACCTCATTGGGTTTATATGTTGTTCATATCTCCTTTATGTGGGTCGACACACGACTCTCCTATAATTATAGGAGAGTCGTGGACATGGCGTGGGCTTTGGGCCCCCATTTAAATCTCGTTAGGTTTATGTACGTATTATTCGCGTATCTTGTATATATGGGCCTACACACGATCCTCCTCCAACATCTTTAGCGGCCACACCGGGATCACCCGACTTTAACACGAAAGAAAGATTAAATTAAACTCACCTGTTGATATTTGGAGGAATAGTTCAAGCTTCTTGCATTTTTTAGCAAAGTTCATAATTCGTCTAGGTCCTTGAGTGTTGATGTCAATTGCAATGTTGTACCTGAAAAACAATTCAAAATACATCTACATATGTTTACATATATAACCAGAGGCGGAATCGGGATTTTCGTTCACTAAGTACAAGTTGCTCTTCTTTCCTTCACTCCAGCACTAAGTTATGAGACTTATTTATTATATTTTTCATTTAAGCCTATTATATTACATTATTACCTCTATCTCAAAATATAAATATTAAATATATGTAAAAATATTTTTTTTTCGGCAGGGGTGCTAAAACATTTGCAAGCAACCAGGCTCCACCCCTGCATACAACCAATTCTTAAGCTCCAAAATAAAAACATCAAAATAGAGATAACTAGAAACTTAATAAAACCCATATAATCATACAATAGATGAGCAAAATCGGTTTCGAGCTAACCTTTCATGAAAATTGGTAATACCAGCTGAGTTTATGATGATATCTACATCTTCGGCCATCATTACTTCCATATCTTTATCGAACCCGAGATTCGGTTCACTGAGATTTCCAACCACGGGAACCAGTTTGCTAAGCATGAAACTCTCATATGAGTTCCCATGAGCTTGTTGAAGGCACTTGAAAATGTTTTCATTAATAACCTGTAGGCCGAGGGCGTGCAACAAATATATAGGGTGTGGTTATATACACCACAAATCCAAAGGTTGAAAATGCACGTCCTTAAAGACGTGCAAGCCTTGTGACTAATTAATATTTAAAGAAAAATTAATTAACCACTTTTAACCATGCACGTCCTTAAGAACGTGCATGATTTGGGGTGTATATAGCCTGCACGAATATATATCTTATTAGTGATGAGGTATTTTAATTTCTAATCGCCAATTAGTTTTAGATTGAAGCTAAACTAGAAATAAAGCATCACATTAAATAAATAAAATTACTTCATTTCTCAGTCGTTTGATTGCTGCCTCCTTGTTGTTGGCCTTGATCAATACATATATCTGACCCACATCAGGGATTGTTCTCAGAAGCTTTTCGATCAAAACTGCATCATTTCAAAACCAGTCAGTTACTCATTAAGGTTACCAAACACATTACTAGCTTATCAATAATTTAATTTAACATATATTTTACACAATTAATCATTCAACTTTAGTTACCATGCAACTTCGATTACCAAATACCCTGCTAATTATATAAAATAGTAGCTAAATTATCAAAAACCATCCTTAAGTTAACTAATTAAGGGCGTGTTTTCTTCCCCTCTTTTTTAAGAGGTGGAAGAGATGGAGGTGGGGAAAACTGGGTGGAGATAGGACAAATTTTGCCACCTTTGTGAGAGGGGGTAGGCGGGGTGGAGGGGATGGGGTTAGGGTGGCTCATCCGGGTCGACCCGACCCGAATATTCCGGGTGGGGGTCAACTCGAAGGCCCGAAATTTTTAAAAATGCGACCCGCCACCCGACCCGAACCTGAAATTTGTAATTCCGGGTTTTCCGGGTCGGGTGACGGGTTAACCCGAGTTTTAAAATTTTGTTAATTGTTACAAAATTAAAATATTTAAAATTAAATAAAAATGATTTTTTTTTACTTTTTATCCGCATATTAGTTATTACATATACTCCGTAGTCTCCAAATTAGTTACGTATTACATATAAACGTACTATTCTTAGTCTC
Source organism: Persicaria tinctoria (assembly GCA_037127255.1). Lineage (NCBI taxonomy): Eukaryota > Viridiplantae > Streptophyta > Magnoliopsida > Caryophyllales > Polygonaceae > Persicaria > Persicaria tinctoria. The sequence continues at coordinate 4,210,243 of JBANSL010000019.1, read as the reverse complement.
TCGAAGCTACTGTAAAAAAAAAAAAAATTAGTTATGCATTAGTGGTATTACATGTAAATTAGCTATTGTAAAACAAATTAAACCAAAAAAAAAAAGCTACTGTAAAACAAAAGGAAAGAAAAAAAAAAAAAGCTACTGTAATATGTTATACTAGTATCGGTACCCGCGCGGTTGCGCGTTTGTTAATAAATTATATTTTGTTATGTTAATTTATTTGAAATATTAGATAGAAGATTTATATAAATTTGTCAAATTCATCATATTTCTGTATTTTAAAGATATTATTTGAATAGTAAAATCTTATTATCAATTAATGAAATATATATATATATATGTGGTATCTAAAACTATAATTAAATATTTAAGAGGCACAAAGCCTTTTTAAGATTTTAAAAATATGTTATATCGAGTAATACACTAAAAAAACATTTGATAAGATTTGAAAACCAATTTCTGGTTAAGATTATTTTTGAAGATTTTAAAGCTACTTTCGTTTAAGATTTGAAAACGGTACGTGTATGATTAGTTATTATTATATTTCAACAATAACTTATTATTATATTTGATTAGTTAGATTGGATATGTTTTCAACAACAATTGTAGTACGTACATGATATATTTATCTAATTAAAATATAAGGTTATATTAGATAGATTATTTTTTTACCTAACTATATTAATTTATTAATTGATGTGATACAAAAAAGATAATACCAATATAATCCAGAATATGACACATAAACAAAAATATCCCGTTTTAATCCGGAAAATTTCATGAACGCGAAATTGCACCAGAGGCCGTTTCAGACATCTGCAAGAAAATATAACTAACAAAAATATTATAATATTTTATTATTTATATTATTAATATGAATCAAAACAATAATATTTTTGTTTGCTCCCATTAATCTATGTGGTTAATATTTATATTAATTAAAAATGAATGTTTTTGAGAATGTGAACATGTTTCAATTGTATTATCTTTAATATAGAAAATGCCAGGTATGAAAAAATAATTCCTTTTTAATCTAGAAAATTCCACGTATGCGAATCGCACCAAAGTAATTTTAAAAGATAACTTTTCTATCTAATTAAGATATAAGGTTAAATATTTATACAAATATATTCAATTTATCCCAAGTAATGAGAAGGCGATAATTAGTTGATTGAAATTTATTCTAAAATAATTTTTTTTATTAATTTTGGCAATTTGTTCCAAAATACCTAAAAATTTAGTACGATACTTCGTTTTAGAGTTCAAATCTAATTGGATTAAAATCGCCCATGGAACTATGTTACATTCGATACTAATCAACTCCTTAAATATATAACATGTAGCAGGTTCTCATAATTTCATGTGATGCATGACAAATTGACAATGTAATTTTTTTTTTACAAAACACATACCTTATATACATTCGTCATTACTACCGGAAAAAATGATAAATATATGAATATAAAGCTATTTTAGGGATATATATATATACATATGATGAGTAAATCTATTTTAAGGACCTTATTTTATGAATATAAAGCTATTGCATACACATAGTAGGATCTACCTATGATGAATAAAGTCAAAAGTAAACCTCTTAACTTAAAGCGGCAAATCTTGATTTGCAACTATCGAAAGTTGTTGAACCGACTAATGATATTGAAGGTTTCGTGTTTGGTGATGACTCGTAGATTAGACTATATATAGGAAATATAAAATTCTATCTTAAACCAATAAGTAATTATCTATTCAATATAAAATCTTATGAGATATATATTTATACAAATATATTCAATTTCATCTAAAAAGGATAAAATTTTCAACTATGTAAGATATAAGGTTGAATATTTATACAAATATATTCAATTTCATCTAAAAAGATAGAATATTTGACAAAGATTTAATTTGACAAATATATTCAAATTACGATGAGATGAATTATAAGCACAAAAAATTATATAGCGTAAATTTATATTTCAACCCGCGCAAATATATAGCATAAATTTACATCTCATCATATATGATATATAGCGTAAATTTATATTACCTTATTTGATATATTTTAATTAATTAATATAACAATACTACATTAAAATACTATGTCAAAAATGATCCACTTCCCGTGCTTATAAACTAATTGGAAGAAAAAAATTGGTATAAAACTCGGATCGGTTTTTTTATATATTATTATATTTGTTTAGTTAGATTGGATATGTTTTCAACCATAACTGTATTACATGTAATATATATTTATTTAATTAAAATATAAGGTTATATTGAATAGATTATTGATCTAAAAAGATAAGTTTTTTCCCTAACTATATTGGATTATTAATTAATGTGGCTCAGAAATATAATACCACTTTAATCCAGAAAATGCCACCTAAGCAAAAATAATCCCGTTTAATTCAGAAAATTATGTGGACGCGAGGTTGCTCCAGCGGCCTCTGTTTTAGTAGTTTATATAGATGTACATATTTGGTTGTTAGAGCCACAAAAAAAAAAAAAAGGCTCGGGTCAACGGGTCAGACCCCGACCCGCCCGTTGACCCGGGATTTCTTAAAATTTGACCCGAGACCCGACCTTGGGGGTCTCGGGTCAACCCTAACCCCGTGTTTTCCGGGTCGGGTGGGGTTTCCGGGTCGGGCCCATTTTGAGCCACCCTAGATGGGGTATCTAAATGAAGGTGGAGTTGGCCTGGGGGAAAACACGCCCTAAAAAAAATGATATTTATAGGGCACTTAATAGTGCAAGCTACATAGCTTAGTTTGTACTACTTCCGTCTTAAAATTTAAGTCGTTTTACATTTTGGTACGTTTTTTAAAAAGTTAAACAATATATAAAATATTAATTTTTTTTATTAATTTTTTAAAATAATAATATAATGGCACATTTTTTAAGGAATTAAAGACTATATAAAATATTAACTTTTTTAGCAATTTTTAAAAATAATAATATAATTATTATTTTTATAAATTAATAAAAAAAAGTTAATATTTTATATAGTTTTTTAAATATTTAAAAACATGAAAAAAATAAAACGAACTAAATTAAATTTTGAGGACGAGTAATAATAAAAATAAACAAGAAAACAACAAATTCTGGTTTTTCTAGTTGTATCATGACGGTTTGTCTATCAGAAAACAAGAACGTACTAACCTTTGGCTAGAAAGCCAGTAACACCAGTAACAAAAAGTGTCTTTCCTTGGAGATACTTGACAATTCCAATCCCTTCCTGGCCTAAAGAGTCACCACCAATAGGCACCTGCAACTCTCTCGTACCGAGTTCGGCTTCCGGTGACAGTGCTATTGGACTGCTAGTGCTTAATGCGGCGAGGCCTTTACCACCTTTGATCAGCACAGATCTCTCCGGTGGCAAGGCCGACGATGACGCAAACTTGAGATGATGAGCTGATGTGATCACATTGGAAATGTTCACCCATCTCTTGGGGGAGTGGTTAAGAACAAGATTTGAAGTCTTGAATGGATGCCCTTTTGGAGAAATGGTGAAGGTGTTTTGTAACAAAGACATCATCGTAATTAGCTCTAAAATGGCCGGTGAAGGTGTTTCAGAAAGATGTAAAACTTGAGTGAGTATTACAACTAATGCTCACAAAATGCTATTTATAATAGCTGGAAGTTCGTTAACACTCGTGAAAGTCGTGTGAATAGTCGCTTGTGTGTTAATAGGCTGGTCACTGGTGGTACGTAGACATAGCCACGGGTCAAATCCGTTGGGTCGAAGTGTTTAACTCGCCGGGTTGAGGGTCAAGTTTGGTCGATTCGAATCCTAATTCGGGAAAACCACGGGTCAAGGTTCGGATTGACCTGTTGACCCAACGGGTTACCATATTTGAAAAAATATATTTTTTTAATAACATTTTGACTAAAAAAAAAAAAGATATGCAAAGTCTTTTTGTACATATTACTTTCTATCCAGTTCATTTTGAAATGAAGTGAAAAAACATGAGAAATTTTATATCTTTATAAAACTTCATTCCTCCATTACAATAGTGAAATAGGAGTCGCGCGCGCGCGCGCGCACACACACACACACACACATATATATATATTCATCCCTTCTTATTCTAACTTTCCATTTTCAATGTGTGAGAATGCTCTTGTCCCACGTTGGAAATGAAAGAATAGAAAGAGCCTTCTAAAGTTATAATTAGGATGAGGGTGTCTTTTGAGTTTTGACCCACATTGCATATTGCATATTGCATGTTTGTTTATATTTTTATTATAAATTATTCTGAGAGTAATATACATAATAATAATAATTACGGAGTATAAACTTTTAAAAAAAATTTAAAAAAAAAAATTGGATTGTGATCCACCGGATCACGGGCTCACTTTTCCCCGACCCGGACCCGACGGATCACGAGTTAACCCACCCAACCCTTAACCTGTGACCACGACTACTGGTACGTACATAAGTCAAGTGAGATTTCACCTTAAAATTAATTTTCCATAAAAAATAGTCCATCAACTTATATATATCACACATACTTATCATTTCAAGTCTCACAACTCACACAGTCTTACATAATTCAGTAAATTAATGTTTGAATTGGTAGGTGGAGATGCTGAATTTATAATTTTTCATATTATAGACCGATATACTCCCACAAATCTAGATCTCGATAAGAGGTTATTCAAGGACTCATAATAAGCTGACAACTTCAATCTTAATCTAATATGATTCCTGATCATACCTACCTAGAAATCATAATATTTATTACATGATTCCTTATCTTACCTGCCTATAAATCATCTGACGATATATTGGAGTATTATTTAGAAAATCATTTTCCTCGTATTTGATGATGCTCCCTTTGATTCGTTTATGGTGCATTGTAGGGTGCTTTCAAAAAGATTGGCAGGTTTGGAATGGATCCAATAGAGTTAACTCCGTAGGGTTGGAAGATTTACCCTAAAAAATAAATTAATGGTTAAGATTTAAAGGGTTATTTTACCAACCTTATGAGATCTAAAGTGATACCGTGTGTATCTTCGTTCTGTAGTGAAATCTTACTTAGAATAAAAAAATGGCTAAATTAACTTAAATCTAAACCCCTTATTTAAAATTGAGTGGTTAAGATTTAACCAATTTTACATAAATTTTACCAACTCTGTGGGATCTAATTAAAGTGGTACTGTAGTAATCAATGGTCACGAATTTGAGTCTAAGTGTTTGGTTTTAAACTAAAAAATCTTTTTAATGTGATTCTTTGAAACTACAAAAGTAATAATGATCAAAGTGTGGAAAATATAAAACAAAAAATTAATCTAAATATAAATAATTCATTTTACTAAAAAAAATACTAATAAAGATATAAATAAAATATTAAATATTTAATTTTGATATAAATAATTCTTTCCACTAAAAAATAATCCAAATATAAATAAAATAATACCTATTAAATATTTATTTATTACTAATATTTTTGACAAGTATGGTCATAAAAATATAACACCGTTTATGACAACTTTTTATAATTATGATAATATATTATTTTAATAATTTTTTTGGCGGGAATTTTTTACCTCTAAAATCGAACACCCCGTCATATAGAATGCTATGCATAGGTTGTTTTCAAAATCACAATAATTTAGTAATTATATTGTTAGAAAGAGAAATATTTACATGAATATGATAACATATATTGAACCTGGGTATAATCTCTCCAAAGCAAATCCTCTTCCCCACAATCCCGTCCCACAACCCTAACACATAAAAATATTCTATCCTTAATTAATATTAAAAAAATATATTTAGTTTCTACATGATCATTATAACATATTTGAAAAAATATATCAAAAAATTCACTTTAAAAAAATTATACCGTAATAATTATAAAATTCAGTTAATATTAGTTATACAAAGATCCGTATTAGTTATACAAAGATCCGTATAGATCTTTATATAACTAATATAAGTCTAGTGCGTTTGCTGTGAAAAACAATCCACTTCTGCTTATTTTTCAGTATAGTCTAGCTATCCTTAATCCTATATGTTTGAGGTCATGATGCTGATTTTTGTAATATATATGTTCCACTGTATTGTTTGGGAGGGTTCACTTTAGGTCTTCCACTCTCCGTGTTTTATCGGGGTTCAAATATTTTTCTACCCTTTCATCCTCATCTATTATGCAATTTGGTATCGCTCGACCTTTGAGAGGTTCTTTATCCATCTAACTATCATTCCAGAATTTTATTGTTTTTCTATTTCCAACCTATCACACCAGTCCCGTACATATTTTTTCTTTAATTTTCATGAGCTTTCCACATTTTCATGACCCTTTCTTCTTCTTTTTGTAATCCCATATGATCATAAGTTGTGTGGTTCGACTAATATTTTCCAAAGTATTTTCATTTTAATACCTTGTCTAGCTAGCTATGTCATTTGTTTTATTGATACCAAGATCGACTTCCTAATCTTTTTGACGTACAAATCTTATCCCGTCCTATGAGTGGTTTATACTTCCTATCCTTGTTATAGAAGAAGCTTTTATTGAGTTGATCTAGTTCTTGGTGCATATATGATGGAAGTATAAAGTTTTACATAATGTAATTTGGTTTTGCCGGCCATCAGATTTGATTTAATGATCGAGAAGTAAGTTTATTTACTTTTCCATTATTAATGGTGCATTGAGGTAATAATATTAATATTTTGACACGGATATCAAAGAGGCTTTCGTGATATCACATATTAGTTTAGATGGTAAAGATGACATGTAGTGACTAATAGGTCACGAGTTCGAATCCCCCCTCTCCTGATATTGTAATGGCCTAAGTGCCTACCTTTGAACCAAAAAAAAAAAATTCACAACAAAGTAATTGCGAGAAGGATAATCCAGAGTTCATCCATGGAGGCTCTCTCCTGTGCCTTCACCGATCCAAGAAGCTTCAATACCAGGACAAAATTCTACAATGGCAGGTCCTTTTTCTCCTTGCTTCATTCATTTGAATTTGCAAATCTCAGCTCCAAGAAGCTCTCCTGTACGGCCTCGTCTTAAGATGGAGTTGCGCGCATGTACGTTAGCTCAGGGACGCATCCAGGAAAATTTTCAAGGTGGGCACAATTTTTTATGGATAATTTTTATATATTATTTTTATAAGAAATAATATTTTATAAAATCCTTCCTACTATAAATGTGGCGGAAAGAAATTACTGTTCATAAAATGAAAGTTACATTGACCGTTAGATTCAGTGCACTGATCGGATCAAACGGCTTACAACCCTCTCATTGTGTAAGGTCTAAACTGCCCATCAGAGTTTGAATTTAAAAATATTTATTTTTTTGTTTAGGGCTCTCCCGTGTCTTCCCCTATCCACCTCTCTCTCTGTCTCTCTCATTTTGCAGCTGCTTCTCCGGATATCGCCTGTCGCCGGAGTCGTCATCGCCACTTCTTATCTTTCTACTGTTCTCCCCTCCCTCATGGTCTCGTCCTTCGATTTATTCGCCACCGGCTGTCGGTTTCGTTCAAATCCCAGGTTTGCCTTTCGATTTAGGGTTTTGTCTTCTTGTCTGTGTTTGTTTTTTTTTTTCCTCTTTGGTTGCTTTGGTTGTTTGCTTTGTTGCTGCGTGAGACATCCAAATTTGTTGTCCCGTCTCCTTTGAAAATTTAAATTTGGTCATTTTTCTTCTTGTACCTAATTTTGGAATTGGGTCCAACAGTCTCAGTTTTTGTTGCCATTGACAGTAAATTTTGTGTGTTATTCGTTGTTTCTTTTACGGAAGCAAATCACCCTGCTTCCACTGAGATTGCTGCAAATCGTCAACATAAATTTATGGAGATGAATGCAAGTTATTTAGTTAAGGAATGAAAATTAGAGTGAACAATCTTTTTCATACGGAGCATTAAAAATCAATGTAAAGAAATTGCCTTTTTACTTTCTAGAAATCCAAGATTAATTCCCCAATTTAATTAGTAGATAGTTGTGTTACTTTTGTAACACAAGATTATAGCTTCGATTCTCTTCCTCTATGTGCAACAAAAAAATTGTTATACAATGTGTAAGAACATCATCTGGGCTCCAATACGGTGACGTCTGAAGTGATGTTAACTCTAGCAGCTTGCCCCTGGTTACTCCCTGATGTCGCTGGTAAGCTCTTTGGATGGTCTCCCTCTTCCCCATGCCTATTTGTTCCCCGGGCCCCGGAGAGATGCGTAACTCTTTTTCATGCTTGATTCCAGTTATTTGATTCAGATATGAATTAGGCTTTGATCTTCCGCTTCCGTTGATTTTGGGTTGTTCCTTTGATTTTGTGATGTTTATTGATGTTGCTGCACTTAATTTTGATGTTGTCACTATGCTATGGCGGTGTTGGATTTAGTGTTTATCTTCTTTTATCGACTGGTTTGTTTTTTTCTGTTTCGTGGCTCCCCACCGCCTTTGTCCTCGTGGCAGCCTATAATGCTATTTCGGCTAAATAGTTGAATTGTTATGAGGATACCAATAGGCTATATCAATAACTTGAGAGGGGGATGAGGGTTAGTTCAATAATTTGAGGTCACTTGGCTTTTTGAGAGATACTCTTTATTTGTCGTAATTTCATATACAGATACATTATACTGTCTATATATATGATTGGATAACTTTCTCACCTTTTGTTTTATTCTATTGTTATTCTTTGCTTTCTTTTATCACCTTAAATTTTTCTTTATCACATGCATGACAATGCTTTCATTTGTAATCCAATTTTTAGCCTATAATGCTAAATCGTATATTTTATTATTTCTAATGGTGTTAATGTTTTTAATCTGGTCAGAGGTTTATGAGGAAGCTCTTGAAATAGTATCCTATTTGATATTCTTCATTCCAATAATTTCAATGGAGATGTGGACCCTTTGGCCACAAGATTGTGGAAGCTTTAGCAGATTAGGCAGCTGATTACTTCTCAAGTAAGCACCATTCATCAATTTTGAATCTTATCAAGTTAATGATGTAAAGCTCAACTTAAGGCATCCCAATGCTGATGCGCAAATGGATGATCTGCAATGGCCTTGTTCTTTATCAATTACTCCCTCCGTCTTGCAATACTCCGTCTCCCAATTTCCATTCGGATGATCCAATCTCTACTCTTTCATGGATTCTCGCGGTCTCAGCGCCCCATCTTTCCCCTGCATTCGAGCTCATCAGGTTACAATTTCCTTCTCTTTTTCCACCGATCACATAGTGGTTCGCCATTGACGATGATGCTGTTCGTTTTATCGGTCTCCTCTTTAGTTTTCTTTACCTTTGGTTGCCGCCTTAGCTGTGGACATCGGCCAATTCGGCAGTTTGAGCTCGTGTTTAGATGTGCGATTCTATATTCAAAGCTGTTGGGGCTGATAGGGTTAAAACTTGACTCGTGTTGTTTTATGAATGATTAGTACTTGTTCAAGCCGTGTCGTGATTTCCATGCCTTGATTTTAGGTGGAAACATTTTGGACTGTGCCATAGAAAGAAGGAAATCCTTGACCTGTTCGTTTAGGGAGATTGCAATTGTTTGTTTTCCACTCAAGAGCTGACCTGTTCATTTTGAATTAAATTGATGAAATGGAATTAGAAAATTGATATTTTGAGTATTCTCCAATGTTGAGGATTATTTGCTTAGTTACTGTACCCATAGTCATTTTTTTTTTCCTTCTTCTTCTGAAGCATTTCTTAATGGTAGTGTGTTGTTGAGGTTTAGGTCTTAGCAAGAGGTGATCCTGGTCTTGTTGAAGGAGATGAAGGAAATGACTGATTAAGATTGTAGAGATAACAGTTTTTTGGTACATTTTCTTTTCTTGTAGTCGGATTTCATTTAGTTTTTTGGTTTACTTTTGTAGTTAGAATCAGCCACACTTTCACCCATTAGCAAATCTGAAGCAAGCGTTCTAAAATGTAAATAATGGGAAATGGGAATGCTGCAAGAGGAACTAGCTACTATCCAAGGCATAACAATCAGAAGAAGGGCACCAACAGGCCCCCTTTGCATTATGAAGGCCCCTTTGAATTTCGGATAGAAAGTGAAGATAACACTCCTTGTACATTTTTGAAAAGATAATATGGCACAAGGACACAGAAGTCTTACAGGTATTTTACGGTTATTTCATATGTATATAGCAGGTTATTGGATGAGAGATAATATCTACCACTCATAATTGTTTGATCTAACATCAGCCTTGTATATTTGGATGTCAAAATCTCAGATCAGGGAGGAGAATGAGAAAATTATCCAAGTTCTAAGGGTTGAATTTAGATTTATAGTTATGATTTGTCTTATTTTTCCCTTTATCAGGCACTTCTTATTGGTTTTTTTGCATATGCATGTATAATCTTATTTGGCTCTTTATGTTTGGGATTTGGTTTATTAGTTGAAAAAGAGAAGGCCTCTTGCTGATTTGAAGAAAGTTGTTGACAATGCTCCCCCAACTACAAACTTTGTTGGAGATTTAAGGGCATCATACGAACGGACAGGATTACCTGGTCTAATTGCAGAAGTGAAAATGGCTTCTCCTAGCAGAGGCATTCTTAGAGAAAACTTCAATCCTGTATGTGGAGCTATTCTCATATTGATTTCTTCACTCTATGCATAATTTCATCTGATGTCTATGTTAGAACTGTTACTATATATTTCAAACTCAGAGATTTGAATCTAAGTCTCACATTTTAGTGTTGTTACATATATATTCATTGAGCGTTATATCCCTGTTTCAATTTCAGGTATAGTTTATTTTTCAATTATAAATTAGTCCTCCTATCAATTGCACTGGTTGTTTAACCGTCAGCCTGTCTCATTTCTTCAGAGCTCGGATCTCTAAACAATAAGAAGTTCCACAAAATTCACTGAGCTGCTTCATTGACAGGTTAAAATAGCTCAAGCTTATGAAAAAGGAGGGGCTGCATGCCTTAGTGTTCTGACAGATGAAAAGTTTTTCAAAGTGAGTTTTTGAGTTTCAGGCGAGTGTCAATTGGTATGTAAGACTTAACGTTGTTGTATTATTCTGTATCTACACTGCTAAATAGTGATGCACTCAAGGAGAGGCAACTTGTCATGAAACATATTTAATTTATTGTGCCTTTCTTGAAAGTAATTCTTGAGATTTGTTTAGGAGTTGCAAAAATTCTCAGATACTTTTGCTGCTTACCTACTTGAAAGTAATTCTATGAGATGTAATTTATTGTGCACTAGTGTTGCAACAAGTTTGCTTGTTTTCAGCATGCGAGTCTACTTGTTGAACAAGCATGTTATGCAAACCTGTTTCACTTTCATCCCTCCAAAAGTGACTTGTTTGTATTCTTGTTTAAAGTACAAACTACAAAGAACCATAACGATGAACACATGCTCTTCATGAAATTCTTAAAAGCCTTAAAATCGACTTCCACAAAGGCGCGCGAATGCGCGCCCACCTTGCCTAATATACGAAGAGAATACCTTAAATTTGTAAGAAAATTATTGTTATTATTTAATTATAAAATACAAAAAAAAATTATAAGAATTTTAAAATAATGAAAAATGGATTGAGAAAAAAATGCATGAAAATATGTGTCTATTGGGATTTGAACAAGAGTTGATTGACTTTTATTTAAAACACTAAAAAAACTTATAGTTGAACAAGAGTTGATTGACTTTTTTTTTTTTTTTTTTCCGGACTGCCCACCTTGGATCCACCACTGCGTTAATTAGCTCGATTCTAATTTATTTCTTTTGTTAAAAAAAGAAACATAAATTAATAAGTCGAGCGTGTACAAGTAATTATAATTAAGCACTTGAAAAACATGGTAACATTACTTGGCGAAAACCCCCTAAGGGAACTTTCAAGTTAAACTTTGATGGATCCACAATTTCAAACAATGATAGCTCGGCTGGTGCTGTAATCCGGGACTGGAAAGGACATCCGACACACATCTGTTATAAAAAACTTGGCAAACAAAGTCCGCTGAAAGCGGAAGCGCTTGCTCTTAAACTGGGAATCCAAAATGCCCTACAACTTCGTATCAATAAACTCCACATTTAAGGTGACTCCATGATAATCATAAACCACCTAAATAAAACATCTACCTGTCCTTGGGAAATCGAACTGATTTTATCAGATGTTAAATTTCTACTATATTTTAAAAGAAGTTTTCTTCTTTCATGTTCCCCGATTAGACAATAGGGTGGTTGATAAGGTTGCACACATTTGCCACTCTGCCTGGGGTGTCGATATTAACAACGATTCTGGTCTTCTAGACCTCATCCGTAAGGATGCCATCGGGTAGAGATCGCTCGCCCGAATTCTTTCTTAATAAAAAAAAAAATTAAGCACTTGAATGTACGTGAATCACAATACATAATTTAATTTTAATACATATGTAATATGAGTTCTTATTGATTTCGATCATAGCTAGAAACTGTAACGGCCCAAAATTATGATTTCCGGAGTACGATGAAACCCCTTGTTTGAATCTTGCAATCCAGGTACGGGTCGAGGTTTCAAATTCAGTTTGAGATTAGTAGGAAGAGGGATTTCAAACCCTAAAAACCTCGAAGGACTGTTGGGTATCCTTGACCTATCCTAAGACTATGTCGCGAAATTCAATTCAAATGAAAGTAAAGCGAAAGCAAAGTTAAGATACAAGTGTCATGGCAGAGCCGGGTCAAAACCAAAACATAGTGGGTTAAAACGATCCCGGCATGTTTATTTTCAAAACTATTAAGTTTGACATTAAATCACCAAACAATTCTATTTTCACAAACCATATTTATATATCAATAACAATAAAATATCTCATAATTTCCAAAATCACATATTTACACATCACAAAATACATATTCCAATTATCTTAAAATACTATAAAATGGATAATCATAATTTCAGATTTTTTTTTCTTCCAAAAACAGAATAATATAATAATGATAGTAAGTAACACTAATTAAATAAAATCATAACATGTACTACGTATATAACAACATAAGTAACCATTTATTAAATAATAACAATGACCAACAACAACCCAAAAGGCCCAACACTCACCAGAGTCCAAAACCGAGCCCAGAGAAAAGAAAGAAAAGAAGACCCGGGAGAAGAAAACCGGATCCGAGCCTAATGAAGCCTGAGGGAAAAAAGGAACCCGGATGAAATAGATTTGGATCCGGAATCAATATGCCCAACTGCCCAAGCCCGGAAAATTAGGCCCAATATTCCATCTCCTTCCCAAATCAAAAGAGTATAGCTCTCGGTCACAGACTCACAGACGACGGACGGAGGAAGAAGAAGACTGCAGGCGCTCTCTCCGGTGACCACGGACAATAACCCTGCTGGAACCTGTAAACCAGCAACTCAAAAGAGCGTTAGGGATGTAGGCCGAACCGTGTTTCTGTGAAGGGGCGAAGTTTGCGGTGAAGCGTGGTATGAGAGCCACTTAATGCGAAACGTATTTGCCCCTGACAGTGGTGCAGATCGTATGCGAGACAACGTCCCCAAGGATTTCACCGGAACTGGAACAAGCGCTCAGAACGGGAAAAGGGTAGGAGAAAACAGGAGAGGGAGAGAGGCGACTGTGTTCGCTGTGTGTCAAAAAGCGAAGCCCTAATCCTCCTTATATAGGCTTCGAAATCCTCCTTAAGCCGCATGCAAAGGAGAGATTCGAGTCTATCGTTAAAGGATTTGAGCTCATCCAAAAACGGTTTTCAAAGATATTTTTCCAGTGAAAAACAGATATTCACGGATAAGCACGAACAAGCTAATCCGTAATATCTTCGGCCTCAAGAAATAATTTTTCTGTAAAAATTAACTCCAAACTCGGAGCACGAGCCAAGCCGAACGACGGCGGAGGCGGGGGCGCGTGTGGATGCACCATCTCCTCCTCAACCTCTCAATGTAGGTAGTGGAAGAGTTTCCTTAAAAACCCTTTAAGATACTCTTGAACTTTTCAGGTGGGATGTGGGAAGTCCAAAGGGCACCTTCCTTAAAACCATCTTCTATATGCATTAACTCCAACACACTTTTCCCGACCTCAACTCCCACCCAGAAGGTCGACACCACAAGGACAGAAACGGGAATAAAGAGGGAGGAGGAAGAGGAAGCTCACCGAGATCGCCGGAGGAAACCGCTCGATCGGAGCTCAATGTATCTTGTCGGGGTCGGATCCACACCAAAATGGCCTAGGAAGGAGGAGGAGTAAATAAAGGTCCGCCTTTACTGACTTTTGGAGCGCAAGAGAAGGGAAAGGGGTGTCTTACTGCGCGTTTTAGGGAGATCAAGGGAGCGATGAGGAGATGGCGGCGCTGGCCTTCCTGGGGGTAATGCTGGGGCTCCGGTTCGGACTTGGGCGTCGAGGTGGCTGATGCTGCTACTCGGGTGTGCTGGATTCGCAAGAAGGAGCTGAGGAGGAGAAGCTGATGGGCTCGGCGGTTTGGCCAGCGAGAACAGGGGCGGCACTGCGATGTGGCTTCTCCGACGACGTTGGTGGCTGGCGACGACATGGAGGGGGAAGATGGTACCTGGTGGAGTGGTGGTTGTACTCGAACATTGGGGGTTTTGTTTTGCTCTGCAGAGAAGGAGAAAGGGGATAAAGAGAGAGTGGAATCCTGTGTAGGGTTTCTTCTGCAGGGAACAGAAATCCGAGAGAAAGAGGGTGGGGTGCTTTTCCTGATGAGGAAATGCAAGCTGGAGGAGTGGGCTGACTCATTTGTGAAGGGAGCAAGAAGACAAGGAGGAGTAATGTACTCTACTACTGGGAAAATCGGAGAGGGGAGCAAAAGAAACAAGGAAGCGGTCCCAAGTTTGGTCAAAGAATACCCGAAATATATATCCCGAACTCGCTCTCTCGACCTTATTCGACCCAACTAAAAAGATTTTCAAATTTCAAATTCCGAACTTAATAAAGAACTCCAAATATTATTTTAAAGTTTCGCATATGGAAGCGGGATGAAGCATATTTTAAATTTTCAACTAAATAATGCCGGAACTCGTTTCGAATGATTTAAAGTAAACCAATAGCTCGAGGACGGAAATTCCAAACCCCCCGAATCTTAGAAATGGAGATGATTATAAATCAATATTTTAATTATTTAATATTATAAAATTTCCCGGTCTTTACATAAACAAATTAACAAAAAGATGATCATTGTAGAACAAAATAAGCAAAGTGGGATTTTATTTTGAAACATCAAACAAAGGGAGGGAAAAGCTTTCACATTGATGTCTTCATAACATGTCTCCTTAGACCGGGAATATGAATATTCACAATGTAATCTTCCCAATCTATACTTCCAACGTCGAAATTGAAAGCTTTTCTCTCTTCCTTCGACATGCTTTCTATAAGAGAATGAGTGTTCGTGTTGTCAAACCTACAATAAATCGACATGATCTGTGTGAGAATCGCGTTTCAAATTACACTACAAAGGTTGTTAAGGTGTCGAAACACATTCCTACGTACCTTCCTTCGTAGAAGAGAAAAGGCTCATATACATTACAAAGGTTCTTGGCTTCCTCATTCAATTTTCTACTGGTCTTCTCTAGCTTGTTCGATAGGTCTTTGTTCATCGAGATGTTATTGACATCGGTTGGTGTCAAAGAGCCAACCTTCGTCATTATTTCCCTCTTCCCTTGGGATAAGTAGGCTTCCACAGAGTTGTAGAATCTGTAGGGTTTCATCTCGATTGTGTTCCCTTCAGAGTCCCAACAGGGCATCTTAGTAAAGTGTTGGTAAAACAGATTCCCCATCTCTTTGTAAATCAATGGATTTCCAACGGATGTAGCTACTTGATAGACATTGATTTCTGGCTTTCCCGATCCTCCATGCTTTGCTAGGGCTGCTAATGTCGCATTCACAACCATATCAGCGGGAACCTAAGGCAACACATTTTCAAATGAGAACGTTTTGAATATATTTGTACGAAAACACATCACTTTTGTCGTTTACCAAATCAATGGCTATATTTGGGTTCCCTAGGAAGCCGAAGAAGTGGCCTTTTCCATACGATGTCATTATTGGATCCACCATCCTGAAATAGATAACTTGTTAGCCATGAGAATGATAGAAGCAAGAAGTGAATTAAATAAGACTATCACTATAGTTTTTCGGATAATTAAGAGTTGTTTTAGAATGCTGCGTACCTATGTCCTTCAATCCATCCCGGGAATGGATCGTTATATGTGCTCTCTATGGCACTTGGCCGAAGAATGACAAGTGGCACATCTCCTCTCTCGCTATTGAGTAGCATTTCTCCCATTGCTTTGGTGAAAACATAAGAATTTTGCCACCCGTACTTATTTTCCCTACAAATCCGCTTAGTTAATTAGAGCATCTCCAACAACTCTTGTAAAATAGATAAAATGGGTAACTTTAGAGGAAATATACAAGTCTTTTAAAACCAACAAGGTGTAAAATAGAGAAATGGAAAGAGAGGGAAATAAATCTCTAAATTTAAAGAAATGGTTAGACTCTGTAAAATTAAATGCATTCACCTCTTCAAATGCCTACCTATTTGTTCATTGGTTGTTGCCTATTGATTTAATTAAATTATGCATTTATGCATTTATTATAATGTATAATAAATGTAGAAATTTGTATAATAGAGAAACTGTTGGAGTTGTGATGTAATTTTTTTAGAGATTTGATATTTTATTCTCTATTTTAGAGATTTTTAGACGGACTGTTGAAAATGTTCTTACATGAATGCTTAAATCTCTTACACAAACTTAATATTAGTGTCAAATTTAAACATAGGCAATTTATACCTTGTTCGGCCGAGCTCTTTCATCTCCCGAGCCCCATTAGTCTTAGTTGAACTCAAAGCTAAACGTATCTCATCTTCGATATCGATTGTAAGGAGCGGAGCTGATGCATTTTCGTTTTCGAGATTCGGCTTAGCGATACTTTCTCCCATCTTAAAAGGCTTCTCCATGATCCTTCCTTCTCTTTGTCCATTCGCATAAGCTACAATGAAGTAAACTACCATAAAAAAAATGTCCACCGAAAAAAAAAACTTAAAAATGAAAAAACGCAGATTAGGTATCGTTTGGTATAACTGCGAGTTTTGTGTATAATCATAAACTACTAAAGAAGTTGAACCAAACAAATTGTTGGAATATAGGTGTCCCATATTGGAAACTTGGAAAGTAATAAGATGCCTTGAACAACATAAAGTCTTGGGCAGACTACGATCCTCTTATTTATCAATTGGTTTTGAAATGGAACTTCATTATGTTTATATGTTGTTCATATCTCCCGTATGGGGGTCCAAGCGCTCACGACTCTCCTCTAGCGTCTTTTTAGCCCATCAAACCTTCTATGTGGACATGTTGTGGGCCTTTGGTATATCCATTTAAATCTCTTTAAGTTTTTGTATTATTTGTGTCTCTTGTATATATGTGGGTCTACACACGACTCTTCTCCAACATCTTTAGCCAAACTAGGGTCACCCGACTTTAACACGAACCCTAATGAAAGATTAAATTAAACTCACATGTTGATATTTGGAGGAATAGTTTAAGCTTCTTGCATTTTTTAGCGAAGTTCATAACTCGTCTAGGTCCTTGAGTGTTGATGTCGATTGCAATGTTGTACCTGAAAACACAATTCAAATTACATTTGCATATGTTTACATATAACCAGTGGACAATGGATGAGTTAGGATTTTCGTCGAGGGTGCTAAACAAAATTCTTGAAATAATTTTTTTAACTAATATAGAAAAAAACACTAAAATATGTCATTTGTAATTGAAATAATAGATGGGAACATAATAACAAAAAATATTAAAAAAGAAGATATTGGAGGTTTGAAGTCAGTTGCTTTTTTTTTTGATCAGGTAATAATTCGATGACCAGATAGACCTAGCTGATCGAGAGGCCGAAAGAGTCGGCAGACGGCGAACCGTCAAACATACAATCATGATAATAAACAAGTGCAATACAAAGACGGCAAACAACCAGTCACTAGAAGAACAGACGAGTCTAATCCATAAAAGGTGAGGACAACAAAGGCAGAACGGAGCCAAGCACCATCAAGAGATAACACCGCTGGCCACCGGTACATCAGGAGTCCCCCTTTGGGCGATGAAGACGAACCTCCAAGGAAATTTCCGGAATATGGAGTCGTCATGATGCACACCGTCACGACCCCAGCCAGACCCGACAATGGACGCACGAGCCCCAACTCAGATCAGAACCGCCAAGAACAACCAGAAAAATTGTCGTGAACCATCATCGTAGAGAGCGCACCTGCAGACCCTTTCGGGATTTTGTCAAGACCCTTTAGGGATTTTATCGAGCCCTTTCGGTATTTTTTTTTTGGAGGTCTAGCTTGGCGTGCAAGGCCAAACTAGCAACTTGCACGCCAAGGATTTGAGCAAGGGGAACTGCACTAGCGTGTTAGACACACCCGTGCAAGGCACGGATGGAGCAAGGCCTTGCCGATCCCGGAGAGCACAGTGGACTGATCAGAATCGCCGGAGAGGACAGCGACCGAGAAGGAATCTCGACGGAGGCACAACAAGGGGCAAACGAACCCAGCACCGACGACGAACAATAGAGGTCAAGGCGGAGGCGAAACCCAAAACCGCCAGAGTTCACACAAGGGTAATATTGGGGGATTACACAATAACACCACCGGGAGACGGGGAAACCAAATCGAAACAAAATGAAACAAATCCGACCAAACGAAATCAGAATCTGAACACCACTAATCGAAAACGGAACACCAATAGAGGGGTGGTAGACGAGGGAAGAGGAGAGGGCTGACATGGAAGGAAACCGGCCAACCGAGAGGGAGTCGAAATCGACCAAGGCGACGGGATGGGTGGTCTTGTGGATTGAATAGGTACACCGGGAATCGATGGTAGGCAGAGAAGAAATCGATGAATCGTGTTTGGATATGGATCAAGATTGGGCCAAAATCAGATTGATCGGAAGAAAGATTGACAAAGATGTGGAATTGGAGTAATGTAGTCCAGGGAGAACGCTACTCAAGGGAGTTTCTCTCTCATACGGATGTCAGTTGCTCTTTCTTTCTTCCTTCACTATGTTTTCCATTTAAAGCTATTATATATATATATTACATTATTACTTCAAAACATTAAATATATGTAAAAATATACTATCCACCCCTGCATACAACCAATTCCTTAGGTTCCAGGGGTCAGTGACGGACTGTAGTTGAAGCCCTAGATCTGAAAAATGGGCTTGTTGAGAGCATGTGCAATTGTGAGCCTTGGGGCTTTTATAGTTCCCACTTCCCACGTAGGAAAAAAATTGTGAAAAATAAAAATTTAATGTAAGGGTTTGGGCTCTTATATATGAGACCCAAACATTTTTGCATATGTTTGTTGAGAAAAAAAAATCATTTGAATAATACTCATATTTTCCTTTTTAAACATTTTTTGCTATGTTATTATAAATTAATTACTTAATATTTTTTACGGAAATTTCGCGAGGTACCCATGTGGTATCGCAATTTTCGCGAGGTATACAACTCTTTTGCATATTTCGCGTGGTACCCCTGAGGTTTTGAATTTTTTCGCCCCGTGCCCTTCCTGGTTAAATCTAACGGATCTTGGTAATATTCCGTTAGTTTTCAATTTTGAAATTAAAAAAAAAAAGGAAAAAGAAAAAAGAATGAACGGGCAGAGAGAGAAGCGGAGAGAGAGATAGACCAGATCTGGCGGTGGCGGTTGCGGTGGTGGTGGAGGAGTCGTGTTGGGATATTTCGACAGTCACACACTCACACAGATCTCGTCAACAAGGGAGTTGTTCCGATGAACAGAATCGATGATGCGGTGTGGAGGATTCTTAGGGTAAAGTTCACCATGGAAGCCAGAGTATAATCTACATAGGTATACCGGGAATCGATGGTAGGCAGAGAAGAAATCGATGAATCGTGTTTGGATATGGATCAAGATTGGGCCAAAATCAGATTGATCGGAAGAAAGATTGACAAAGATGTGGAATTGGAGTAATGTAGTCCAGGGAGAACGCTACTCAAGGGAGTTTCTCTCTCATACGGATGTCAGTTGCTCTTTCTTTCTTCCTTCACTCTGTTTTCCATTTAAAGCTATTATATATATATTACATTATTACTTCAAAACATTAAATATATGTAAAAATATACTATCCACCCCTGCATACAACCAATTCCTTAGGTTCCAAGGGTCAGTGAAGGACTGTAGTTGAAGCCCTAGATCTGAAAAATGGGCTTGTTGAGAGCATGTGCAATTGTGAGCCTTGGGGCTTTTATAGTTCCCACTTCCCACGTAGGAAAAAAATTGTGAAAAATAAAAATTTAATGTAAGGGTTTGGGCTCTTATATATGAGACCCAAACATTTTTGCATATGTTTGTTGAGAAAAAAAAATCATTTGAATAATACTCATATTTTCCTTTTTAAACATTTTTTGCTATGTTATTATAAATTAATTACTTAATATTTTTTACGGAAATTTCGCGAGGTACCCATGTGGTATCGCAATTTTCGCGAGGTATACAACTCTTTTGCATATTTCGCGTGGTACCCCTGAGGTTTTGAATTTTTTCGCCCCATGCCCTTCCTGGTTAAATCTAACGGATCTTGGTAATATTCCGTTAGTTTTCAATTTTGAAATTAAAAAAAAAAGGAAAAAGAAAAAAGAATGAACGGGCAGAGAGAGAAGCGGAGAGAGAGATAGACCAGATCTGGCGGTGGCGGTTGCGGTGGTGGTGGAGGAGTCGTGTTGGGATATTTCGAAAGTCACACACTCACACAGATCTCGTCAACAAGGGAGTTGTTCCGATGAGCAGAATCGATGATGCGGTGTGGAGGATTCTTAGGGTAAAGTTCACCATGGAAGCCAGAGTATAATCTACATACGACAGCAACCACAATCGCACTGATTTCTACTGATTCGCCTCAAAATTCTGAAACCCTAACTCTACAAAATCGAATTTTTAGGAACGACGAACCTGTCGCTGGTAGATGAGGAGACGGAGGGGCAGGGAGTCGTCGGCATCCTCCTCCTCGGCAAAATTGACCTCCTCCAACACGAATCCTCCTCTGCCACTGCCAAACGCTTCCTCCTCGCCGCGCTACACACCGTCATCATCTTAACCCCTCTCCTCGTCACCCTCGCCGACACCGCCTTCTTCCACCGACCCTCCCCTTCCCGCCGGGGCCAGATCTGGTCTCTGTCTTCGCTTCTCGCCGGGGCCAGATCTGGTCTCTTCGCTTCTCGCCGGAGAGGGTCATGGGTTGGTCGGGGAGAGAGAAAAGCTGAGAGGTTCCATGTCAGTTCCTTCTTTCTTTTCCTTTTCTTTTTCTTTTTTTTTATTGAAAATTAACGGAATCCGTTAGATTTAACCAGGGAGGGCATGGGGCGAAAAAATTCAAAATCTCAGGGGTACCACGCGAAATATGCAAAAGAGTTGTATACCTCGCGAAAATTGCGATACCACAAGGGTACCTCGCGAAATTTCCGTATTTTTTATTATTATTAATAATAAAAAAATTAAGTAAATAAATAATAAAATGTAATTTAAGGGCCCAAGATTCGGGCTCACGAATGAAGGTGAAAAATTAAAAAGTTAAAATGAGGCTCTTAAGCTGACGTGACATAAGAAAAGTAAGTTAAGAGCCCGAGGTTGCACATGCTCTAAGGCTCTTGATCTAAAAATTATGAAGCTTGCTTATTGTGGAAGGAGATTCAGAAATCACTATCAATTGTCTAAAATATAACACCAGATGTCATTGGGAGATTGAATTGACTATGAATGACATTAAAACTTTTCTGTTGTGTTTGCGGGAGACTTCGTTCTCCCACATCCCTCGTCTCGGCAATCGAGTAGCGGATAAGGTTGCACATCTTATAGCTTACTCGGCCTCGGGTCCCAACATATCGAATGATTTAGGTCTTATTGACCTCATCCGAAAGGATGTTATCAGGTAGAGCTTTTGCTTTCTCGAATTTTTACTTAATCAAAACAAAACAATCCTTAAGTTCCAAAATTAAAACATCAAAATGGAGATAAGTAATTAAAACCTTAATAAAAATAATTAATCAATCATACAATAGTAGCAAAATCAATTTCGAGCTAACCTTTCATGAAAATTGGTATTACCAGCTGAGTTTATGATGATATCTACCTCTTCAGCCATCATCACATCCAAATCTTTGTCGAACCCGAGATTCGGTTCACAGAGATTTCCAATCACAGGAACTAATTTGCTAAGCATGAAACTCTCATATGAGTTCCCATGAACTTGTTGAAGGCACTTGAAGATGTCTGCATTTATAACCTGTAGAGGCCCATGCCAGGGCAACAAATAGCTTGTTAGTGTACATGATGAGATATTTTTCTGGTCGCCAATGAGTTTTAGGATTGAACCGAGATCAGGTTTAATTTATTGCTTACACAATACCTCTATATGTCCCCAAACTAAGGTTATGTTTGGCATAAGAAGTAGTTTTTCAGAGTTAATTTATGGTTTTGATATTATATAGTTTTAAATGAAATAAATATAAGATTTTAGTTTAATTAGCTTTTGAAATCATAATTTTTCATCAGCTACTCATCCAAGCTTTTCGGAGCTTATGCTTTTTTGTTTCCATCTAATAGCCAGGTTTCCCAAAATCCATACTAGCTTATTAACCTATATTTAACCCAAATAATCAATCAGCTTCACCTACCCCATCCTCTACCCTTTTACCAAGCATAACCTAAGTTATTAGTTTGTCTATTGGACTTGTTAGCAGAAATAATTAGAAATAAAGCATGGCATGAAATAAAATCACTTCATTTCTCAGGCGTTTGATTGCTGCCTCCTTGTTCTTGGCCTTGATCAGGACATATATCTTACCCACATCAGGGATTGTTCTTAGAATCTTTTCAATCAAAACTGCATCATTCCAAAACCTGCAGTCAACTTAATTGAAATATCCTCCAAGAAAATTCATTCAGAAGCTAGTAAATTAAGGTTTTGGCTTTAATAATGAGTTTAGCAAAATACTTGATCTTCCCTTTAATTTTGGTTGTAATAAATGAGTTTATAAAATAATTGTTTTCCCTTTATTGCAAGGTTTTAGATTGAGTTTAAACAATATCTGATTCTCTTCAATAATTAGTTGGAATAAAATAGTTTAGAAAAAAAAATCCTTTTATAAACAAGTTTACATAAATAGGTTTGCCAATTATGTACTGCCTCCGTCTCAAAATTTAGTTCGTTTTACTTTTTTTAACACGCTTTTTAAATAATTAATATCTATAATATTAAATTTTTTATAATTTTTTTAAATAATACTCCGTAATATACCAGCACGTTTTATAAGGAGTTAAAAATTATATAAAACATTAACTTTTTAAAAAAAAAATTAAAATAATAATATCCTTATAACTCTTTAATTAAAAAGTGTGCCACAAAGTAATAGCGATATAGATTTTGAGTCGGAGAGTTGTCTCTTATAGCACGGATCGGACTTGACCGGACTAATAATAATAAAAATAAACAACAAAACAAGAACGTACAACGTGCTAACCTTTGGCTAGAAAGCCAGTAACACCAGTAACAAAAAGTGTCTTTCCTTGGAGATACTTGACAATTCCAATCCCTTCCTGGCCTAAAGAGTCACCACCAATAGGCACCTGCAACTCTCTCGTACCGAGTTCGGCTTCCGGTGACAGTGCTATTGGACTGCTAGTGCTTAATGCGGCGAGGCCTTTACCACCTTTGATCAGCACAGATCTCTCCGGTGGCAAGGCCGACGATGACGCAAACTTGAGATGATGAGCTGATGTGATCACATTGGAAATGTTCACCCATCTCTTGGGGGAGTGGTTAAGAACAAGATTTGAAGTCTTGAATGGATGCCCTTTTGGAGAAATGGTGAAGGTGTTTTGTAACAAAGACATCATCGTAATTAGCTCTAAAATGGCCGTGTTTAGGAAACTTGAGTGTGTGTATTAAAACGGATGCTCACAAAATGTTATTTTATACTCTCAGGCCTCAGTCGTCGCTTGTGCACTAATTATTTACTACTTAAGTTGGGTAAAGTTTCAAAATTAAACCAATGGACTAAAAAAAAAACCATCAACTATACATCTATCTATGTACATATACTAAAACCGATATATAACATCATATGTGACGCGTTGTGGTTGATTCTAGGGAAAAAATTAACCGATACATCTTCCCATTCTATCGATGTACATATACTAATTCTCAACATGACAACTTGAATCATAATCTAATACATTATTAATTCCTGATCGTACCTACCCTAGAAATCATAATATATTATATATATAAGTATTTATTACATGATTCCGTGATCTTAATTACCTGCCTAGAAATCATCTGACGACATAGGCTCCCCTTGATTTATTTTTTTTGGTGAACTAGGCTCCCCTTGATTCTTTTCTATCTGGTGCGCGAGTTATAGGGTGCTAGCTAGCTGTATATATAAATTTGACTAGTATGTGCAGGCTGATCCATTGATTTTTTAGACCTTGTGCAACTTATATGTTAAAATCTTTTTTATTACTAATTGAATAGAGAAAAGGTTAAGACTCCTAAAATTCCTCTAAGATTGATACATCATTCTAAACTCTTCTAAATTAAGATTTTAGATATAGATATAGATAGTTAGTAAATAAATTTGATTAAGCCCAATAGTTATATTAGATTGAATATTAATAGTTATATTAGATTGAATTTAATGTTTAGAATTAAGTCCAATAGTTAGTAAAATTAAATAAAAGAGAGAATTAAAGGAAAAAGAAGAAAAAATGAGAATTAAAGAAAATCAAAGAAAAATAGCAAAAAAAATGATTAGTTAAGACTCCTAAAATTCCTCTAAGATTGACACATCATCCAAAACTCTTCTAAATTAAGAGTTTATATAGATATAGATATAGATATAGATATAGATATAGATAGATAGTAAATAAATTTGATTAAGCCCAATAGTTATATTTTTTTTATACAGTAGGCAAAACTGGGAAGATTCTACCGAGGTAAAATACGACCCTGATCATCCTCATAGATGATGTTATAGAAGTCCCTATTAAAAGGGATGATCGACATATTATAACTATCAGGAGATCTAGCAATATAGTCTGCAACTCTGTTTGCTTCTCTAAAGCAATGTTTGAATCCAATGCTTTCAAATTCGACTCGGAGTCTTCTGATGAGCTCAACCTGCAGCAAGATTTCCCATTTGCTTATGGAATTGTCGTTGATGGCCTTCACCACATCCAAACAATCTCCTTCGATTATAATTCTTCTTAGCTCTCTGGATAAAGCTATCTTTACACCTGCACAAAAAGCTTCAGCTTCTACTTGGGTTACAGATCCATTATCAACTATCTGTTGAAAAACATCAATCACACAACCTTCGGAATCCCTAAGGATCCCCCCCCCCCACTTGGCAGAGGCCAGTGGGTTTTACCGAGCCATCTACATTTATTTTGTAGGTAGCCGGAGGTGGTTTCTCCTAGGTAACATTAAGTCTCCTATTCCCACGTTTAGTTTTATCTTTTGGGATGGCTGTTGAGGCATTCGGCCAGTCCCTGACTGACATTAGCGTTTTGGATGCAATTTGTAGTGGAGAATCTAATTTTTTATTCTTGAAAATTACAGTGTTCCTGGCTTTCCAAATAGCTTCCCAAATTAAACACAAGTCTTCAAATTTATCCCTAGTTGGGTTCGTTCGAAAGACATCCTCTATGGTTGTGATTAGAATTGGGTTTTGAATTAGTACTTTGTTCGTGATTTGTTCATAGTTGGAGATAATTCTTCTAGTTACTGTACAATGGAGAAGCAAATGATTGTTATCCTCATCCGCTTCATCACAAAGGTTGCATTGACTTGGGACTCTGTGAAAAAAACGATTAAGTCAACCTTTGGTTGCTAGTCCATCTTGAGAGATTTTCCAAATCAGATTTTTTAATCTTGGGGGCAAATTTAGTTTCCAAATCCAATTGTAGGAAGCCCAATAGTTATATTAGATTGAATTCAATGTTTTGAATTAATCCCAATAGTTAGTAAAATTAAAGAAAAAAGAGAATTAAATGTGGGAAAAAAGGAAAAAAAAATGAGAGTTAAAGAAAATCAAAGAAAAATAGCAAAAGAAAAATTGATTAGTTAAGACTTCTAAAATTCCTCTAAGATTGACACATCATCCTAAACTCTTCTAAATTAAGAGTTTATATAGATAGTTAGTAAAATTAAAGAAAAAAGAGAATTAAATGTGGGAAAAAGGGAAAAAAAATGAGAGTTAAAGAAAATAAAAGAAAAATAGCAAAAGAAAAATCGATTAGTTAAGACTCCTAAAATTCCTCTAAGATTGACACATCATCCTAAACTCTTCTAAATTAAGAGTTTATATAGATATAGATATAGATATAGATAGTTAGTAAAATTAAAGAAAAGAGAGAATTAAAGGGAAAACAAATGAGAATTAAGGAAAATCAAAGAAAAATAGCAAAAGAAAAATTGATTAGGTAAGACTCCTAAAATTCCTCTAAGATTAACACATCATTCTAAACTCTTCTAAATTAAGAGTTTATATAGATAGTTAGTAAAATTAAAGAAAAGAGAGAATTAAAGGGGAGGGGGGGGGGGGGGGAAGAAAAAAAATGAGAGTCAAAGAAAATCAAAGAGAAATAGCAAAAGAAAAATTGATTAGTTAAGACTCCTAAAATTCTTCTAAGATTTACACATCATCCTAAACTCTTCTAAATTAAAAGTTTATATAGATATAGATATAGATAGTTAGTAAAATTAAAGAAAAGAGAGAATTAAAGGGGAAAAAAAAAGAGAACTAAGGAAAATCAAAGAAAAATAGCAAAAGAAAAATTGATTAGTTAAGACTCCTAAAATTCCTCTAAGATTGACACATCATCCTAAACTCTTCTAAATTAAGAGTTTATATAGATATAGATATAGATAGTTAGTAAAATTAAAGAAAAGAGAGAATTAAAGGGGAAAAAAAAAAGAGAACTAAGGAAAATCAAAGAAAAATAGCAAAAGAAAAATTGATTAGTTAAGACTCCTAAAATTCCTCTAAGATTGACACATCATTTTAAACTCTTCTAAATTAAGAGTTTATATAGATATAGATATAGATAGTTAGTACAATTAAAGAAAAGAGAGAATTAAAGGAAAAAGAAGAAAAAATGAGAATTAAAGAAAATCAAAGAAAAATGGCAAAAAAAAGAAGAAGATTAGTTAAGACTCCTAAAATTCCTCTATGATTGACACATCATTCTAAACTCTTCTAAATTAAGATTTTATATAGATAGATAGTTAGTAAAATTAAAGAAAAGAGAGAATTAAAGGAAAAAGAAGAAAAAACTGAGAATTAAAGAAAATCAAAGAAAAATAGCAAAAAAAAAATGATTAGTTAAGACTCCTAAAATTCCTCTAAGATTGACACATCATCCTAAACTCTTTTTTTTTTGATGTAAACCTAAACTCTTTTCAATTAAGAGTTTGTATTATATATATATATATATATATATATATATATATATATATATATATATATATATATATATATATATATATATATAAAGAGAGAGAGAGAACAGATCAAATGTTAACAACTCTTAATATGTTTTGTGTTAACAAATAATGGCCCTTGGATTAATGAAGATGGAAGGCCATGATTAATCAATGATTTTAATATTATTTTTAAAAAAAACGTGGGACCCATGGGAAAACTAGCCCACTCTCAGTAGAAGCGTTTGATTCTTGTAACTGCACAATTTTGGAAGCAGTATTTCAAGGGGTTTTTTTTATTTGGTGATTTTCAACAATTTCCTTTTTGAAAAGATCATGTTCAATTATTCTGGGTTATGAAATCTTTGGAAATCAGTGACGGTTTCATCCAAACGAACGGTGAAGAAGAGGATATATGATTCATCAAAGTTTTTTAACTTTGTAATTTTCCAAGTAGTCGTTAATATTCGGCAAATTTTATCAAATTCATCACGGTCACTCAATTATTCATCAAATTTTTTGTTAAAATTTATCAAGTATTCATCACATTTACTCAAATATTCATCACAGTCACTCAAATATTCACCACAATCACTCAATTATTCATCATATTTTTTGTTAAAATTTATCAGATATTCATCACAGTCAGTCAGATATTCATCACAGCCACTCAGATATTCATCACAATCACTCTGTTATTAACAATTTCCCAAATATTCATCAATATTCGATAACATTTAAGTAATATGCATCACAGTAACACAATTACTCATCAAAGTCAAGAATATTGTCACCAATATTCATATCACGCCTCCAGAGTATGAAGCAGGATCAACCACTATTCATATCATCGACGGGAGTATCTGGTAGCGCACAGCTTCAGATCATCTGTTGAAGTCGACGATTTCTTCAATCCCTGATCTATTCCCTGGTCGAACTCGGATGTGCGGCCTTCGGATCTACTGTCGATGCTTCGCCGACGGTTCTACTTCCGGCCACACCGCTTCAAGTAGCCGAAAACAGTTGCGGCACCGCCGCCGCCGCCGCTCAGATGGGTCCTTATCGCCGGAATCGCCTTTTTGGAGAGTCGGAGAAGAAGTTGGTGGAAGATTTGCTTTCTCCCAGATCCTTCTTTATCCTATTTAGGTTTCCCAGAAAAGTGATTTTGTGTAGTGAGAACACGCGCTTATGAAACCCAGTTAGTGGGTGTTTTTTTATTTTAATAATATATTTAATTAAAAGGGAGAATAATCTCATCCATCAATTTTCCCTCAATCTATGGTTGTGATTTGTTAACACAAAACACATTAAGGGTTGTTTACACTAGACCTAACCTCTCTCTCTCTCTCTCTCTCTCTCTCTCTCTCTCTCTCTCTATATATATATATATATATATATATATATATATATATATATATATATATAGTTAGTTAGTTAGTTAGTTAGTTAGTTAGTTAGTTAGTAAAATTAAAGAATTAAAGGAAAAAGAAGAAAAAATGAGAATTAAAGAAAATCAAAGAAAAAGGGCAAAA
This sequence comes from Persicaria tinctoria, assembly GCA_037127255.1. Lineage (NCBI taxonomy): Eukaryota > Viridiplantae > Streptophyta > Magnoliopsida > Caryophyllales > Polygonaceae > Persicaria > Persicaria tinctoria. The sequence goes on along the minus strand of JBANSL010000019.1, from coordinate 4,181,284 downwards.
AAAATTATTAGTTAAGACTCCTAAAATTTCTTTAATATTGACACATCATCCTAAACTCTTCTAAATTAAGAGTTTATATAGATATAGATTTGTTAATTAGCTCAATTGACACTAGGCAAATAGTGCATTTTCTACTTTCTAATTGTATCTGTGTTCAAATCCCCTTAGTTATTCACTAGTACAAACATCTCAAACTATATTCCTCTCCACTAAAGAAAAAACCCTAATCAATTCAAGTTATTCAACTATTACAATCGATCTCTCAAACTATATTCATTTCCACTAAAGAAAACACCCTAATCAATTCAAGCTATTCAACCATTACAATCGACCTTCAACATTGAGGATTTTGAAAAGTAATCTAAAATCTTTACTTATATATTTACTTATCTATTCTCTTTCTCACATTAGGTTAGACACATGACTTCTCATGAGAATATCTCTTTTTGCTAGTAGATTATATATATGCAATCTTATTACTATATTAGGTGGTAAAGATCAATGATATATAGTGATTAATATATCACGAGTTCAAGTCTCTCCTTTCTTTATTAGAATGATCCAAGCGTCTATCTATTTGCACTATTGCAATCGATCCCTACATGCTCCGGTCGACGTTCAAGAAGGTAAACGCTATGGAATGCTCAACAGCAGATGAGCGATTGCGGGTCGGTGTGCAGGCCAACCCACTCCTCCGGCTCGCCAACATCTCCCTCTGCTTACAGATCCTAGCGGCGATTCTCATAGATTATGTTGACATTGGAGTGTCTGTCAGCAGTTAGTTGAGATGGCCGATGTTGCTACGGGTGAGAATATCATATATCCATATGACCTACCTCCTAGGACCCAGAAGTCATCTCAATGTCAGTAGATTTTACCTCATTTTTTTATCGGATATTATATATGTACTGTATTTTGTAGGATATTTGAAGCATTTCATCGATATTTTGTATGATACTTTTCAACTTTTATAGATTATGTATCGTAATTTCATTTCAAAAACTCTGACAAAAATGAGTGATATGAAGTTGAATCTCATTTTCATGTCTTCATATATAATCGATACAACTACCTTTGAGATTCAATATCCTGTTATGACTGCAATGTTTTTAAAAAATATAGCCACAAATATTATGTTTATTTAGGAATTTTTTATGTCCGTTTAATAAATTTGTGTGGTGTATTAATTTGTGTGGTGTAATAAATTTGTGTGGTGTATTAATTTTACCCCATCAAACTAACTATAAGGATGTGGCTCGAGATGTAGATGGGGTTTATGAGGTTTGGGGGATTAAAAAAAACCCTGGAAGAATGGATGTTTTTTTTTCCATAAGAATGGAATTTTGGGGGTAAAGTTTGGGAGGTTTTTTTTAGAAGAAGAGAGATGATCGAGAGGTAGAGAGTGAGAGCACTTTAATTTGTCTTCACGACGGTTTTCCCCTGCACATTACTTTCGATCATTTTCTAATTTTTCCATGCGCATTACTTTTCGGTTTATTCTTTTTTTTATGTCTAGCTTTTATAATGGTTTAAGCACTTTCGAGTCACACGCACCCTCTCCACTTTATTAGGGAAATGGTATGTACTACTACTAGTTAGACGCCTCAAACCATGCTAGATACTAGATATACTGATATGATGGTTGTTTGTTGTTGTATATATATACAGATTATTTCAATTTCAAAAAATAAGGGGTGAACTATAGTCTATTGTGTAAATCTGGCAAACAAACCACATAACTCATATATCATTCAACATTACTACATATAGGAGCCATGAAGCTTAAGGCTTCGTTTGGATGCATAAATTTTAACTTATAAATCATCTCTTCTTTTTTTGAACAAGTCAACAGTGGCTAGTGTTGTTTGGGGGTAAGTAGATATTTTGATTTTTTTTTAATCTCCAAAATCTTTCATCTCCCCCAAACTTCATCTCTCTCCTCGCCTCCTCATCTCCCAAGTCCCATGTTGATCTACTCTTCACCATTTTTGCCCCTTTCTGCTCCAAAATTATAGAGCAACTCCCTCTCTTTTCAATTGAATTTGATCAAGACTTCGATTTTCATCGCTTTGGAAGAGTTGTTAGGGTTTGAAGTTGAACGCAGCTGTAACTTGCCAGTTGCTTACCCGCCATCTCTGGACCTATGCCTTCGTCTTCTCCGATGGCGTTGGATTCATCTTTCTCGTCCTAAACAACTTCCAGGTTTAACTCGTCAACCAGCCTGCTTCCTCTTTTCTTTCTTCCTACCCTTGCATAGAAACAAAATCATACCTTCGATTGAACCGAAAAGGGGTTTTGATTAACCAAAAAGGGATTTGATTAATGAGCAAGGAGATTGGTGAGGGTTGAAATTGTTGAAGACCCTCTCTTTTCTCTCTGCTTCTCCTGCTACCCACAACGCAACTTTCCCCATAATTATTGCTCAAAATCAGAGTTTTGACAGCTCTCTCCAGCCAAGTCGATCTAAATTTGAACTCGATTTCAGTGGGGAAGAGAAAGTCAAGTTCCATTAAGATCGTTGTCTTTCTAATTGTACAGGGGTGGCCTGGCGGCAGTAGAATTATTAGCTATCCAAACAACCCCTACCAATGGTGAAAGTGATGATTGATAAGCGATGATTTATAAGTAAAAAATTATGCATCCAAACGAAGCCTAATTAGAAACATAAATTAAGTCGAGCGTGTACAGATAATTATAATTAAGCACTTACATTGATGTGAATCACAATACATAATATAATTTTGATACATGTGTAATATGAGTTCTTATTGATTTCGATCATAGCCATTAGCTAGAAACAAACCAAGAAAATTAAAGACGATTTTATTTCGAAACATGAAACAAAGGGAGGGAAATGTTTTCACATTGATGTCTTCATGACATGTCTCCTTAGATCGGGAAGATGAATATTCACAATGTAATCTTCCCAATCTATACTTCCAACGTTGAAATCGAAAGCCCTCCTCTCTTCCTCAGACATGCTCTCTATCAACGAATGAGTGTTAGTGTTGTCAAACCTGCAATCGATATGATTTGTGTGAGACTCACGTCTCAAATGAGACATCTTTTTGATGAAATCTAAAGGTTGTTAAGGTGTTTAAACGCGTCGCTACTACCTTCTATCATATAAGAAATAAGGCTCATATACACTAGATAGGTTCTTGGCTTGCTCCTTCAATAGTCTACTAGCCTTATCTAGCTTCTTCAACGAAGAGCCAACCATTGTCATCGTTTCCCTTTGCCCAAATTGGGATAAGTAAGCTTCCGCGGAGTTGTAGAATTTGAAGGGCTTCACCTTGATTGTGTTCCCTTTAGAGTCTCGACATGGCATCTTAGTAAAGTGTTGGTAAACCAGATTCCCCACCTCCTTGTAAATCAATGGATTTGCAACAGATGAAGTTACTTGGTAGACTTTGATTTCCGACTTTCCTGATCCTCCGTGCTTTGCTAAGGCTGCTAATGTCGCGTTCACTACCATATCAGCTGGAACCTAAGACAACACATTTTCATATGAGATCGATTTGAATATATTTGTATGAAAACACATCAACAACTTTTGTCGTTTGGGTTTCACGCGACTTCTTTACCAAATCAACGGTTATGTTTGGGTCCCCTGGGAAGCCAGAGAAGTGGCCTTTTCCATACGATGTAAATATCGGATCCACCAACCTATGTCCTTCAATCCATCCCGAGAATGGATTTATATAGGTACTCTCTACAACACTTGGCCGAAGAATGACAAGTGGCACATCTCCTCTCTCGTTGTCGAGTAGCATTTCTCCCATTGCCTTGGTGAACACATAAGTATTTTGCCATCCATACTTCCTCGCATTGCAACTCCGCTTAGTTACAATGCTAAAATCTCTTACATAAATTAGTGTCAAACTTCAAACATAAGCAATTTATACCTTTCTAGGCCGAGTTCTTTCATCTCTCGAGACCCATTAGCCTCAGCTGAACTCGAAGCTAAACGTATCTCATCTTCGATATCTATTGTAGGGAGCAGAGTTGATGCAGTTTTGTTTTCGAGATTCTGCCTAGCGATACTTTCTCCCATCCTAAAAGGCTTCTCCATGATCCTTCCGTTTCTCTGTCCATTCACAAAAGTTGCAATGTGGTAATCCCAAAGCGGAAAGTAGTGAGATATACATCTTGAACAACATATAACTTTGTTTGACCAGTCCTCTTTGTCAATTGGTTTTGAGATCAATGAACCTTAATTGTTAATTAGGTTAAATTTATGTGTTATTTGTGTTTCTCATATGTGGTCACACATACGACCCTATGTCGTCTGTAGCCCCACCAGGCTCACCTAACTTTAACACAAACCCTAAAGAATGATTAAATTAAACTCACCTTTTTTTTTTGTACAGTAGGCGAAAAATGTTGTCTTTGTCAAACAAAGATCAACCCTGATCATCCCTAAGAATGATGTTACAAAGTTCTCCGCACAGGGGGAGTGATCCCATATTACAAGTGAACGTAGACTTATGGCAGTGTTTGAAGCTGACATTACAGTAGGCAAAAATTAAACTCACCTGTTGATATTTGGAGGAACATTTGAAGCTTCTTGCATTTTTTAGCAAAGTTCATAACTCGTCTAGGTCCTTGAGTGTTGATGTCGATTGCAACGTTGTACCTGAAAAAAGATACAAAATACATCTACATATGCTTAGACACGTACAACCAATTCTTAAGTTCCAAGATAAATACATCAAAATATATATAGAGAGATAACCAAAACCTTAATAATAATAAAAAAAATCATACAATTGTAAGCAATTTTGAGCTAACCTTTCATGAAAATTAAGTTGAGTTTATGATGATATGTACCTCTTCAGCCATCATCACATCCAAATCTTTGTCGAACCCGAAATTCGGTTCACAGAGATTTCCAACCACAGGAACCAGTTTGCTAACCATGAAACTCTCATATGAGTTCCCATGAATTTGTTGAAGGCACTTGAAAATGTTTGCATTTATAATCTGTAGGCCCAGGGAAACAAATAGCTTATTAGTGTACATGATAAGGTATTTTTCTAATTGCCAATGAGTTTTAGGATCGAACCCGAGATTAGATTTATTGCATATGTTCCCAAACAAAGGATTTTTTTTTTAATTAATGGAAAGTAGTTAGGTCTGGTTACATTCTGTTCGTAGTCCAATCTAGAGCATCCTTACGGATGAGAATTTGCGGTTCTGAATCGGAGTTAAGGTTGGGTTAAATTAATGTCCCAAGTGGGTCAGTCTATCCGCAACGCTATTAATTAACTTTCCTAAACACATGACGAATGCGAACCGAGGAAAATTACTTCATTGGACTTGTTCGCATAAATTAATTAGAAATAACTCATCACATTAAATAAAATTACTTCATTTCTCAGGCGTTTGATTGCTGCATCCTTGTTCTTGGCCTTGATCAGGACATATATCTTAGTATCTTACTCACATCCGGGATTGTTCTTAGTATCTTTTCTATCAGAACTGCATCATTCCAAAACCAGTCAACTAATTAATTAAAATCCTCCACGAAATTTCATTCAGAAGCTAGTAAATAATAAGATCGAGTTGTCCCTTATCTAATCAAAAAAAAAAAAGAGTTGTCCCTTATAGCACGGATCGGACTTGACCGGACTAGTAAGTAGTAATAATAAAAATAAACAAGAAACGTACTAACCTTTGGCTAGAAAGCCAGTAACACCAGTAACAAACAAGGTCTTTCCTTGGAGATCGATACTTTACAATTCCAATTCCCTCCTGCCCTTGCAACTATCCTGTGGCGAGTTCGGCTTCCAGTGACGGTGCTATTGGACTGCTACTGCTAAAAAAACAACCTAACTCCCGGATCGCCCGGATCGTCCTGAAGGATGATTTTATAGAGATCCCTAGGGTAGGGAATAGAGGATAAGTTACAAATTACCCCTGATTCGGTTATATAGTCCACAGTATGGTTTGCTTCTCTAAATATATGTCGGATATCCACTGATAAGAATTCAGCTAGAAGCCTTTGGATTTCTTCAATTTGATGTAGAACTTCCCATCTGGGCGACTGTGCTTTTACCAGAATCTGATTGTCACTTTCCAGAATAACTAGCTTAGTACCCCATGCATTGCACGGATCTTTGTTTAAAAATATATGTTTATATAATTTCATTTATCATTGTTAACATGAAATTTACGTTTTTTTCTGCACAGTAGAAAAACTGCTCACCAGTGAACTGGGAGGCTTCGGTTCGGGCAACTCCGAGAAGCTTTGAGAAAAATAAAAGATGTTTCTGACAGAGGGTACTGCAGGGTTTACGCCAAAATTTTATTCGACGGTGTCGGACCACGGTGATGGTGGTGGCGCAGCCCGAAAATAGACCAGTCGATCACTTTCTGTAGAAACTTCCGACGTTGTTTCAGACGTCTTTCCGGTGAGCTTCTGCGTCGGGGCTTGCACGATGGCTTCCTGGGTGTTGGAGGAGACCTGTGGTGGTGGTCGTCGGCCTTGAATTCACCGGAATCGTGGTCGAGGGCGATCGGAGCTAGTGGTGGTTTGTGATCTTCGACAGATGTTTGTGGGTTTGTAGAGACTGATGAAGCTGATGGATTTAGAGTGAACGTGATAGATAGGATGAAAGATTGCAATATCCTCTTCAATTTGATTTAAGCAGATTCCCTAAAGATAGTATATATCATGCAATATCCTCTTCAGGCGCGCCAATGTGACCAAGCAAGATCTCTGAAAAATTAATTCGGTTATTAATTTATTTAGATAAGATCTCTAAAAAATAAATTAATTAATTCGGTTTATTTATTTATTCAGATAAGGTAGGATATGCACTAAGGTATGAGAGTTAACTAATTAGATAAGGAAGATAATTACTTAATAAAATTTTCTAATTAGTTAAGATTTGGTTATATCTTCTAAATTAGATATAGATAAGGTAGGATCTAAATACATAATGCACTAAGATATGAGAGCGAGTTAACTATTAGATAAAGTAGTTAATTATTTAATTAGATTTTCTAGAATTAGGTAAGATGTGGGTATATCCAAAATTCATGGGATTAGGACTGTAGATATGGATTTAGCCATATACTCCTTTAATATTATATCTTTAAACGTTCACTCCTTTCATATTATATGTGATTTTCCAAATTATATAATCTTTTAATATTTTGTTATGTGTTGTCCTACTTTAATTAACGTAGATTAGGTTGCTTAATTGTGTGCATTGATTTGCATCATCTCAAGTGGTGAAATAATGCTCTCGTGTATTTTCAATAAATCATCATCTCAAGTAGTTAATTATTTAAAGAATTGGTTAGGATCTCAACTAAATTGGATAAGCTTTAATTTAACAAACAAATTAAAGCTACACGGGTTTAATCTTCAACTCGAAATTAAAATAAACAAATAAACAATTTAATCTATAAAAAAAAAGCTACGCCGGATTTATGAATAAACCAAATCATCAATCATATATACAAAAATCTCAACTAAATTAGAAAAGCGTTAAAACTTAAGAAGGCCGGATGAGGGATTAGTATTATTAAAAATTAACAAAAAATTAACAAAAATAAAGTAATATTCAAAATAAAAACAAACCTACGTCGGATGATGGATTTTAGGGGATCCAAATCATCAGTCATAAAACCCAACATCTCAACTAATTTAGATAATTTTCCTTTTTAATTTGTTTTAATTATTTGTTATATTAACACTTATCTAATCGATTAAAAATATTAAAATAAATCGATTAATAGAAAAAAATAAAAAAGGGGCTACATTAAAGGAGAAACCGCCACATGTCGTAGACAACTTCTCCTTTAGTATTATAACTAGTGTATGCCCCGTCCCGTGCACGGGAATATTTTAACACAATATTATAAAATTACATTAATTATTTATAAAAAAAATCATATTATAAATATGAAAATAAATAAATAAATATGAATTACATTATGATATTTAAACTAATAACTGAAAATATAAGATTAAAATTAATCTAGATCTAAATAACTCATTCTCTTGAAAAATAGTATATACATATAAATAAAATAACTATGAAATAATTAATTCTTTCCACCAAAAATAATCGATAACATCTATCAAATAATTACTACTATGTATCTATTAATATTTTTGGTAATTATAATCATTGTTCTAAAAAAACCCTTCAAGTCCCGCTTAGACTTCCGCCTAAACCCCTTACCTCATCCCTCCACCAAGGCCTTTAAGGTCACCAAGACCCGCCTAGACCCCAAAGACCCGCCATAAAATTCGTCTATATGGAAATTGGGTGAACCTAATGTCTTTTTTGGGTCCCGTCCATATGGTGTAATTTATATATAAACCGTCCATTGGATAGATTATTTATAATCCAGATGGAGATACACTTATATGGCAATTTGTATATCGGTATATGCCAAATTTATTACCATTATTGCCTTTAATTATATTGAAATAGTTATTTCCTTATATAATATATACTCTTTTATAAGATATTCTATCTATTCAATTATATTAGTTAATGGTAAAATAAAATAATTATTTTTAATTATATAGATTAGAACTGTCTTATTATTTTTATTATATTTCCTTTTTGACGGGAGAAGGTTTTGCGAGATGCACTCACGTGCCGCCAAGTAAGCAGATTCATTCACAAGCCGCCACGTAGGCAACAATGCATCGGTTTTAGTATATGTATATAGATATAGATTTTCCTTAGTCGCTTCTGTCTTGCTCTTTGAAGACCTAGAATCATTGCTGAGGCTTCTGTTTGGATTGCTGGCCCAACATTAGCTTCTTTAGAAAAAATATCAATAATATTTGCTTCAGAATCACGAATGATAATTTTTTTTAATAATTTTTATCATTCGTTTAATAATTTTTCTAAAAATATCATGTTTTTTAGATGTTAAAAACTATATAAAATATTAATTTTTTAAAATAATTTCATACTTATTACGATCAAGTATAAATTTATAAAAAAAAATGTAAAAAAATGTTAGATATTTTATACAGTTTTTATCATTATAAAAAAACGTACATGAATAGTAAACGATAAGTTTTAATTAACAGAAAGAGTATATTCATAAGTCATTCAAGTTAAATTTCTCCTTTCTCTTTTTGTATCTTTTTTTTTATGACGAGGAACCCACCTTTGGTTGCAAACCCCGGACATATGACCGAACCGGCAAGAGCCACACACCAGATAAACCGGCTTACGCCGACCGGCTCGACCCACTGGTAAAGAACAAGGCAAACCTTGGATTTTTACCCAAGGAAAGGGACGAAGGTAGGGATCGAACCCGAAACCTCCTAACACCCCCCTTGCTCCCTACCAGTGAGCCACCCCGACTGGGGCCTCTTTTTGTATCTTCATGGTCAATCTCTTCTTATTTTCAACATGCAACACCTTTTATAGTTAAGAACTCAAGATCAATCTTAACTCATTTTCAATGTAGGACTAATTCTATCTTCCCATCGTTTCCAATGTGAGACAAAAAAAAAAAAAACAAATCATATTCTCTCTATTTCGCCTATTGACTTAGTTTATTTTTGTCAAAAAAAAATTTCAACTTGAAAATATATCTAGTCTCACATTTTTTCTCACAATACACATCGAATCGGGCGTCTGATACTGCAACATCATTGGCCCTCAACGGTCAATGATGAGGCATGTCATTCATCAAGAACTAAACCTAGAGACGCTACATAGTGACACCAAGTCAGATGACAGATCAAATCATGAACAAATGATGAGACATGTCATTCATCAAGAATTCAATTTGCGCCCAATTTTTTTATAATATCTGAGATGGTCCGAAACACTACCCCATTTTTTCATCAACTCCTTGGCCCTCAACAGCCCCAAGGAATTCCATCTCCTTGGACTCCAAGGGGTCTTCAACTCCTTGACCACCAAAGAACTCTAACTATTTGGCCCTTTGGTATTCACCTCCTTGCCCGCCAAGGAGTGGAGCTGATGGTCAAGGGCGACCGAGTTAGCTACGATCCATTGTGTCGAGAGGGACCCTGAGGGTGGCGCCAACTGGTGGATATGAGTGGTTGAATTTAGGCATTAGGTTTGTAAAGAAAGGGATTGGCGGAAAAGTGATAGGGTGGTGGCATCGACCGATGACGATGATGGTGACGACAGTCAAACTACCGCCAAAGCCATTGAAATCGGTGTTCAAACCCTTATTTAGGAGTTCAAATCCATACCTAATACAAAGATCTTTGAATTGTTATAAATTGACTTCTGAATTTAAGTGAAACTCTTTAAAGATTGAAATGTTCCCAATTCAAGATTTTTTGCTAAAATTTAACGTATAGGATTGAAATGAGAAACAAGACTAAATGCATGTCCCTAAAACATGATCCATCTTTTTTTATGTTTTGCTCTTTAAAGTTAAATTGAAGGGGTGAAAATGTGAAATCAAAATCTTAGATATATAAAAGGGAGACTTCAAGCAAGCATGTGAATCACAATACATAATTTAATTTTGATACATGTGAAATATGAGTTCTGATTGATTTCGGTCATAACTAGAAACAAACCAAACAAAAATTAAAGATGATTGTAGAACAAAATAAGCAAGTGGGATTTATTTTGAAACATCAAACAAAGGGAGGGAAAGGCTTTCACATTGATGTCTTCATAACATGTCTCCTTAGACCGGGAATATGAATATTCACAATGTAATCTTCCCAATCTATACTTCCAACGTCGAAATTGAAAGCTTTCCTCTCTTCCTCCGACATGCTCTCTATAAGCGAATGAGTGTTCGTGTTGTCAAACCTGCAATATATCGATATGATTTGTGTGAGATTCGCGTTTCAAATGACACTATAAAGGTTGTTAAGGTGTCTAAACATATTGCTACATACCTTCCTTCGTAGAAGAAATAAGGCTCATATACATTACAAAAGTTCTTGGCTTGCTCCTTCAATTTTCTTCTAGTCTTCTCTAGCTTCTTTGATAGGTCTTTGTCCGCGGAGATGTTATTGGCATCGGTTGGTGTCAAAGAGCCAACTGTTGTCATCCCTTCCCTCCGCCCTTGGGACAAATAAGCTTCCACAGAGTTGTAGAATTTGAAGGGTTTCATCTCGAGTGCCTTCCCTTCAAAGTCCCTACACGACCTCTTAGCAAAGTGTTGGTAAAACAGATTCCCCATCTCTTTGTAAATCAACGGATTTCCAACAGATGTAGCTACTTGGTAGACATTGATTTCTGGCTTTCCTGATCTTCCATGCTTTGCTAGGGCTGCTAATGTCGCGTTCACAACCATATCAACTGGAACCTAAGACAACACATTTTCACATGAGAACGATTTGAATATATTTGTACGAAAACACATCACTTTCCACACGACTTCTTTATCAAATCAATGGCTATATTCGGGTCCCCTAAGAAGCCGAAGAAGTGGCCTTTTCCATACGATGTCATTATCGGATCCACCATCCTGGAATAGATAATTTGTTAGCCATGAAGTTTTCGGATATATAGTTAAAGAGACGTTAGAAAGCTACCTATGTCCTTCAATCCATCCCGGGAATGGATCGCTATATGTGCTCTCTATGGCACTTGGTCAAAGAATGACAAGTGACACATCTCCTCTCTCGCTATCGAGTAGCATTTCTCCCATTGCTTTAGTGAAAACGTAACTATTTTGCCATCCGTACTTGTTTGCCCTACAAATCCACTTAGTTTTACAATGCTTAAATCTCTTACACAAACTTAATATTAGTGTCAACTTTAAACACAGGCAATTTATACCTTTTTCGTCCGAGCTCTTTCATCTCCCGAGCCCCATTAGTCTTAGCTGAACTCGAAGCTAAACGTATCTCATCTTCGATATCGATTGTAAGGAGCGGAGTTGATGCATTTTCGTTTTCGAGATTCGGCCTAGCGATACTTTCTCCCATCCTAAAAGGCTTCTCCATGAGCCTTCCTTCTCTTTGTCCATTCACATAAGCTGCAATGGAGTAAACTACCATTAAAAAATGTCTTCACCAAAAAAAAAAGAAATTAAAAATGAAAAAACACAAATAGGTCTTGTTTGGTATAAATTACTACCGAGTTTTGTGTGTAATCATAAACTACTAAATCCTGCCATTCATACTATAATCTGCATTAATAAGAAGTTGAACCAAACCGTTTGTTTGGAATGTGGTTGTTTCAAATCAGAAAGTAAGGTATCTCGAACAACAATAAAATCTTTACCCACTACTCTCATTTTTCAATTAATTTTGAAATGGAACCTCGTTAGGTTTATATCTTGTTCGTGTCTCCTTTATGTGGGTATATCTTGTTCGTGTCTCCTTTATGTGGGTCGACACACGACTCTCATTTATAAAGGAGAGTCGTGGACATGGCGTGGGCTTTTGGCCCTCATTTAAATCTCGTTAGGTTTATATATGTACCTATTCTTCGTGTATCTTGTATATATGGGCCTACACACGACCCTCCTCCAACATCTTTAGCCGTCACACTGGGATCACCCGACTTTAACATGAACTCTAAACAAAGATTAAATTAAACTCACCTGTTGATATTTGGAGGAATAGTTTAAGCTTCTTGCATTTTTTAGCAAAGCTCATAACTCGTCTAGGTCCTTGAGTGTTGATGTCGATTGCAATGTTGTACCTGAAAAACAATTCAAAATACATCTACATATGTTTACACTTTACATATATAACCAGAGGCAGAGTCAGAGGGTGCTAAATAAAATTTTTGAACGTTATTTTTGTGTATAACAAGATTTTTTTTAGCTAATATAGAAAAAACACAAAATATCTAAAAAGAAAATATTGGAAGTTTGACCTTGAAGTTGCTTTTCTTTCTTTCACTCTAGCAACTAAGTTATGATTTTAAGTCTATTATACGTAGTATTACATTACTACCTCTCAAAATATAAATATTACATATATGTAAAAATATATTTTTTTTGGCAGAGGTGCTAAAACATTGCAAGCAACCTGACTCCACCCCTGCCTAGGGATGTTATATGAACATGAGTAGCTCGAATTCGACTCGTACTCTCTCGATAAAAACTCGACTCGTTCGAATTAAACTCGAATAGCTCAAATTTTATAGAATTTCTAAATTTTCCTTTAAATAACTGTATAATAAGCAAGTAACACTGCTTAAAGATCGAAAAAAGCTCGGCTCGAGCTCATTTATTTCCTAAACGAGGCGAGTATGAGCACATTTTTAAGCTCGAGTCAAAATTTAAACAAGTAATACTCGGGTCGTTCGGCTCAAATAAAAGCCTATGCATACAACCAATTCTTAAGTTCCAAAATAAAAACATCAAAATAGAGAAAACTAGAACCTTAATAAAAAACAATATAACCATACAATAGATAAGCAAAATGAGTTTGGAGATAATCTTTCATGAAAATTGGTATTACCAGCTGAGTTTATGATGATATCTACAACTTCAGCCATCATTACTTCCCGATCTTTGTCGAACCCGAGATTCAGTTCACAGAGATTTCCAACCACGGGAACCAGTTTGCTAAGCATGAAACTCTCATATGAGTTCCCATGAACTTGTTGAAGGCACTTGAATATGTCTTCATTAATAATCTGTAGGCCCAAGGCAACAAAATAGCTTATTAGTGCAAATGATGAGGTATTTTTCTAATTGCCAACGAGTTTTATCGAATCCGAGATTAATTAGGTTTAAATAAAATTATTACCTCATTTCTCAGTCGTTTGATTGCTGCATCCTTATCGTTGGTCTTGATCAAGACATATATTTTACCCACATCAGGGATTGTTCTTAGAAGCTTTTCGATCAAAACTGCATCATTCTAAAACCAGTCAGCTTATATAGTTTTTACCTTCTTAAAATACGTGTTAAAAAGCAAACGACATATATTTTGGATCGGAGGTAGTACATAATATATTAACTTTTTTTTTTTTTACAATTTAATACTTATTACCAACAAATATTAAGTTGTAAAAAAATAATTAAAAAAAGTTGATATTTTATATAGTTTTTAACTTCTTAAAATACGTGTTGAAAAGTCAAACGACATGTATTTTGGATCGGATGTAGTAGTAAATAATAAAACCATCTCCAACGGCTTTCCTAAAATTTAACAAAATGGAGAAACAAAATATTTATTCTTCAAATTATTTTTATTTTTAAGTCTAATAGCTTACCCATTTCAAATATTTGGAGAATCATTTAGTTTAAAAAATATACCGGATTTAGGAAACCCGTTCGACTAAAAAATACCTTAAAATGCCTAAAAAAAACTCCAAAAATATCAAAAATGGGTGTGATGCTCTAAGAGTTGCCCTTATATAGCACGGATCGGACTTGACCGGACTAGTAATAATAAAAATAAACAAGAAAGCAGCAACGTACTAAGTACTAACCTTTGGCGAGAAAGCCAGTAACACCAGTAACAAACAAGGTCTTTCCTTGGAGATACTTGACTATTCCAATTCCCTCCTGCCCTTGCAACTCTCCTGTAGCGAGTTCGGCTTCCAGTGACGGTGCTATTGGACTGCTAATGCCATCACTAGCACCCAAAGCGGCGACACCTTTACCGCCTTTGATCAGCACAGATCTCTCCGGTGGCAAGGCCGACGACGACGCAAACTTGAGATGATCAGCTGATGTGATCACATTGGAAGTGTTCACCAATCTCTTGGGGGAGTTGTAAAGAACAAGATTTGAAATCTTGAATGGATGCCCTTTTGGGGAAATGGTGAAGGTGCTTTGCAACAAAGCCATCATCTTAATTAGCTCTCAAATGGTGAAGATGTTTCGGAAACTTGAGTGTGTGTTTTAAAACGGATGTTACAAAATGTTATTATATAACCTCTTGTCCTCGCTTGTGCACGTACTCATATATTGATTAGTACATAAGTTAAATGTTTCAAAATTAAACCAATTGACTATTTAAAAAAAAAAAAAAACTATATATGTATATATTATATGTATCGATGTGGGACGATTCTCATTTCAAATCTCAACTTCTGTTAGACAACTTGATCACACTAATTAATGCTTGGTGGAGATGTTGAATGTATAATTTTTCATGATATATAGACCGATATATTAGCCTTAATCTCGATTAGAGTTTCAAGGGCTCCGTTTGGATTCCATCAATTTATGTTTATAAACACTTTCTTTTAATTATAATCGAATTATTTTTTAAGCAGTGTTTGAATAATAAATGTGAAAAAGTGCTTAAATTAAAAGCGTTTATTTAGACGAGTCTTCACTCTTCTCTCCCTTAGTAGCTCTCCTTTCAGGGTTGCAAATTTGAGTCGTAGCCTAGCACCACCGCCCCTACATCATTGTCGAAGCCGATCTGTTTATCTTGTCGCCCTATTTCGATTTGGAACAACAACAACGAATCAAATAATAATTTCGATCAAGAACAACAGTATCAATCGAAGAGTTTTAGGGGAAAAATAAATCGATTAAGAAATAGAACATGGAGTCGAAATAGAAAGAAGGTCAAATTGAACATGAAGATGCCCTAACCGAGCAATAATATATCCAACCAAAGTAACAACCAATTTCAAGCATTTCAAATTCAATCAATTGGAATGGAGAGAGAAAAAATCAAATCTTTCTTTGGCGTTGGCGGTTAGGGCACCGGGGCAATTGCAGACAATCCCAAACACGCAAGCCCTCGATCCGTTGCTTCATCCACGGCTCCAATCAAGCGAAAGATGTGAATCGAATGAGAAAGGTGGGAGCAGAGTAAGAAAGAGGGATGTAGGGGGATATGACAAGGAACTGTACTTGGAGGAACAAAGGTTGTCGGCGGACACCAGCATCAAGGGCACCGCAATTGCTTCACTCTTCAACCGCCATTGTTTTTTGCTCTCACTCAGTTGGTGGACGTGGATCTGGGAAGGAGGAAGAAGGTATTATAATTATGTTAATTTTTCAACTATCCAAACACTCATTACGCTTTAATGAATACATAATCAATTATCCTTATAATTAACTTTTACAAATAATACATGTATTTTGCTTACAAACATAATACATCGGGAATCCAAACAGACCCTAAGGTGACATACTGAAGTCTGTTAGGACTCGTGATTGGGGTCGTCTTTATACGTGTGTCGATGCGTTAATAGCGTAGCACATAAGTCAATACGCCTCCGCAAGTGTAACTAGCCAGGGGCGTTTTCACTTTTAGTTGGGACTTGGACAACGGGTCTAGCATCTAACTATTTTTTTAGCTAGTCCAGGATCGAGAGTTTGACAGTTTGACTTTTCCGCTTTGATACCATACTGAAGAGTGAAGTCCCTTAGGATTCGTGATTGGCCGGGGTTGTGTATATACGTGCGCCCATGCAATAGTCTAGCTAACACTTAAGTCGAGTAGCTTATATTAGGGGTGTGCACAAATCCCGCAAATCTCGTCTCGTCCCGCATCACGTCCTGGCCGATCACGGTGGGATTTAGAAGAAAAAAAAATCCAATCCCGTCCCACAAAAATAATGTGGGACGGGATGGAGAGTTCGCATCCTGCAAATCCCATCATATCCCGCATATATATATATAATTATATATTTAATTAAAATTAAAATTAATAAAAATATATAAGAATATATTTATATTATACCTTAATATTTATTTAAACCCAAAATTTAAAATTTAAAATGAAAATAAAATATTAAAAACATATTGTATAATATAAGAATACGGTTTAACCTACTGTTTTTATGCTACTGCCTACTATTTTAATCAAAACTGCATGTATATAATCAAGCTACTACCTACTTTCTTTTTTTTTAATGTGATTATTATGCAATACTTTAATTTACACATTTCTACTTGTTATTATTTTATTTTATTTTAATTTCTTTTTAGGAGGGACAAATCTCATTCCGTGAGGGATAAGATCTAGATCCGGTAGGATTTGAAAAATTCAATCCTGTCTCGTAAAAAATACGCGAAACGGAACACGAAATTACCCCAATCTTGTCTCGTCCCATACCCACCACTAGCTTAATTATATAATAAAGTTTAATCTTTTATATTTTGAACGTGGGGCTTCACATTCTATTCTCAACATGACATCTTAAATCTTAATTCTCAGCATGACAACTTGAATCTTAATCTAATACGCAGAACGGGATACGGAATTACCCCAATCTTGTCTCGTCCCATGCCCACCACTAGCTTAATTATATAATAAAGTTTAGTCTTTTATATTTTGAACGTGGGGCTTCACATTCTATTCTCAATATGACATCTTAAATCTTAAGGAGTAATTCTCAACATGACAACTTGAATCTTAATCAAATACGGAGTACATTATTTAATTCGTGATCGTACCTAGCTACCCTAGAAATCATCATAGTAATATACGGAGTATTGATTACATGATTCCCTGATCTTAATTACTCCGGGTGTGTTTGGATTCCATTAAGTGGCGGAGGGAGAAATCTTTCGAGAGGGGAAAGCATGAATCGCACTCCCGACCTCTTTCCACCTACTTGCTAGGTTCAACTGTTGTGCTGGGATGTTCTTTTAAATCAATTTCAACTCTTTAACTATATATACAAAAAAATTTATTTACTTTTCGGGGGGCTCGAGTCACCGCATGCCCCCCCCCCCCTCACTCCGCCCCTGATTCCATTGCATTTTTATTATAATGTAATTATTTTACCTCGTTTTATGTGTCCGTTTGGTTGTAAAAATAAAAATCTCGTAAAAACTGAGGTAAAACCGTAATTTAACCAAATAATCACATAAATCGAGATAAAATAATTGCATTTTAATTAATATTTCGTGGAATCCAAAAATATCATAATTTAAACGCCTTAAAATTTTTATTTTTATTTTTTTGATAAGGTAAAGATTCGGGGGCCATACAGACCTGACTTCCCGAGAGGCCGATGAATCGGCAGACGGGCTAGCCGTCGATAATTACAACCAAAAGCGAACCAAAACAGGCGCAACAAAGATTGAAACTACACGTACAAAGGGGGAGACCTAGGCTAAAAGAAGACCTTCGGTTGAGAACGCAGACACGGACATAAACCAAGCACCACCACAGGTCCACGACAGCACCGCTGATCAGAGGTACATCAGGACGTCATCTCCTGTGGGCAGTGAAGACGGAAACTCCAAGGAAGTAGTCTCCTAGAAACGGAGTCATCTTGAGCACACAACCACGACCCCAACCAGACCCGACTCCGAGCGTCACGCCGTCAACCAAACCAAAACGAAACTAGGACCACCCACAAGCACGCACAAGCCACAATCCGAACATGGAGCGACTGAGAGAATGCTCAACGCAAAATTTACTCAAAGAAATAGTGTTTACAACCCTTTCGGGAATTTGGTCCTGCCCTTTCAGGATTTTGTTCAAACCCTTTCGAGATTTTTTTTAATATATATATATAATTTCCCCCCGGGTTGCTTTGGGCCCAAGGCTAAACCTTGGGCCCAAAGAACAATTTTCGGGCCGAAACATCGGGCCACTGGGGCCCAAGGCACCCAAAAGCCATAGATGCAAACGGAACACATGACATCGGAGAGCCGATGAGGCTCCGCACAACACCGAAATCTGTCCCGACCACCGGAGGAGGCCGAAACTAGCCCAGGCCACCAGCGACAGCGGCCAGCCCAAGCAACGCCAAGCTAGACGAGATGGGATGTCGAACCCAACCCGCACCCGCACACCTCGGATGAACCGAGGACGAGCGTTGGCGGGCGAGCAGGACCACGCCGGAGCCAACACAGGGACAGGCGGGAAGGGGGGTAAGGGTCATGAGGAACATAGCAAACCCAAGCATAGAGCCGAGGGCGGAGGCTCTGTTGGCTGCACTAATTTGACAAGGCTCAAATTAATAGCCATGGTTGAGAAAAGCGGTTGTCTGCACTAATTTGACAAGGCTCAAACTAATAGCCATGGTTGAGAAAAGGGGTTGTCTGCAGAATTGGACAAGGGGAACGAAGGAACCGGGAGGGAGATCCCAAAAACCTTGAAAGCCCCAAATTGATTTCGGTGTTTGGACGGATCTGAAAAATGAAATCAAATTAGGTCATCCAGATCTTGTTCAATCGGGAGCCACGCAGAAGGCGACTCCACGACGTTGCGTAGGAGGTCGGAATCGGTTAGAGTGGTCGAGGCCAGGATAAGGTGGCCGAGGCCGGGATAAGGCGGCCGAAGCCGGGATAAGGCGGCCGAAGCCGAGATTAGAACCTCCCTCTCTCTAGAATATCTAGAGAGAGGAGAGAGCGTTTTCCTTTCCATGTATTTTCTGAGATCCTCTCTGTCAACTGCCTTAAAATTTTTATTAACCAAACACCGCTTTATCATTTTGCATTATTTAGAAAATCATTTTCCTCATAACTGAAGATACTGTAAATAGGTTCCCCTTGATTCTTTTCGATAGGGTGCGTTATAGCCTTATAGGGTGCTAGCTAGCTATATATGGAGTATATAAATTTGCAACCCAAATCCTCTGTTTTTTTTTATTTATTAGGTAATAATTTGGATAGAGGACTATCCAAGAGCATTCAGACGGATGAGATCTTGCAGATCTTTGTTAGATGTGTGTGCAACCTTATTGGTCACTCTGTTGCCAGCGCGGGGTATGTGAGAAAAGGAGACTTTCCTCATATCTCGAGTGATATACTGTATATTAGATAGGATCATTTCTACCTCCCAAGGACAGCGGCTAATGCCTTGAAGGTAATCGATGATGATTTTTGAGTCGCCTTCAATGATTAGGTTTTGGATATTCATTTTCTTGGCCTCCATCACCCCCAACCTAAAGGCCGCTGATTCGGCCATTAGGGGTGACGTCCGCCCGAGTCGCATATAAGATATCTGAGTGGGCACTCCATTCCCATCCCGAATAACGATGTCGGCGGTACTCGCCCCACTATGTAGTGACGTCCCGTCAAAATTCAGTTTGTGCATTCCATACGGTGGTTTTCTCCATTTTATGTCTTTTATCTTTCCTTTTTGTTTGTTATTTTTATTTCCTTTTGGGTAGTGTAGAGGTCGTTCCTGTTGATCATTTTCACTAAATTGGCAAGCCCGGGTCCAGTTTTTAGTTTGTCTTTTCGAGAAGATATCAATAGTGCTGGTTGTTGGTGGCTGGTGGTTTCTGAAAACACACCCATTTCTGAAGTACCATATCCCCCACCATATTGTTACGATGTTTTGCATTTTTGCCTTTGGCAGGGTACGTAGCCAAATCAGCAACTCCCCTATCCCCCTGGATTTGTCCGTGGTTTGTTGAAGTGTTTTCTGTTCTGTTGGGCTTAGATGATTCCTGATCAAATCTGAATAACATTCTTTTAGAATATGGATATCGTCCTCAACACAATCTATGCACCGATCGCAAGATGTACGTATCGATGCACCATGTGACGCAAGTCTGGCTTTGGTTGGTAGACTAGATCGTGCAATTTTCCATAGGAAGTTCTTTATTTTCGGTGGGAGGTCAAGTTTCCATATCCATTTAAAATCTCGATGTTCATCAACCTTTTCATTTGTGATAAATTTGTAGGCGAAAGAGGTTGTGAACCAACCATTCTTATCTGGCCACCAGTACAGCCTATCCTCGAGCGTTGACACAGGTAATGGAATCGATAGTATTTCTTCAACTAATTCTCTGGGTAGGACCCTCGTGAGTTTTTCAACCCACCAACGGCCATTTATGATATACTCGCTTACTGGTTCGTCTTTGTTAAACTGATTTGGGCAGTCCAGCCGGCAACATAAGGCGACCTCCGACACCTAGTTATCGGTCCAGAATTTGACCAATTTTCCATTCCCTATAGACCAAATTAGTCCTTCTTTGAATTTAAGGAGCAGGTTTGTTAATTTCGCCCACTGCCAGGACATGTTTCCGGATTTTGCATATTTTAATATGTGTGTCTCCTTGAGATATTTGTGGGTGATTACTTGGACCCATGTGTTGTTTGGTTCGGCTAGTATCTTCCACAACAGTTTTAATTGCAAGGCCTCATTCATTTCTTTTGCTTTTCTGATTCCCAATCCACCAGATTTCTTCGATTTACAGATCTTGTTCCAACCAATCAGCGGTCTGTGTTGGGCATCCTTATTCCAGAAAAAACATCTGTTTCTCGTGTCCAATTCCTTATGCATTGTGGCTGGGAGCATGAAGTTCTGCATTATATATAGCGGTTTTGTTGTTAGGTTCGATCCAATAAGAGTTGCCCGTCCTTATTGCGATAATGCATCCGCCCTCCATTTACTTAGTCGGTCTTTGGATTTCGTAATGAATTCCTTAAATGTATCCTTGTTTACCCGGCCATTAATGATGGGGCAGCCCAGGTATTTTTCTATAGAGTTGTAGAGTGTGATTCTGAGCGTCCTGCCTAGCTCTGAGATTCTAGTGCGAGCAATCCCACTGGTGGCTTGGAAAGCTGATTTATGATAGTTAACTTTTTGTCCGGATATTTGACAATAGTTGTCTAGGATGTCCTTAACAGTTTGGCATGCAGTATTACTTCCTTTAAGGAAGATTAAAATATCATATGCAAAGGCAAGGAATGGGATACAAGGGCCCGGCGTCCCGAATCTGAATCCGACAGACTTACTAGGGGCCGAAGCCTCCGTAACAAGTCGCCGAGCTAGAACTTCAGCCCCAAGAATAAAAAGAAAGGGTGAAATGGGATCTCCTTGTCTTAAACCTCTTGTGGGAGTAAACAGATATGTAGGTCCATTGTTCACAAGGACAGAGAACGAAACAGAAGTTATGCATTCTTTGATCCAGTTTACAAATCTTGGGTGAAAACCAAATTTCATCATGACAGCTTCCGTGAAGTCCCAGTCAACACGGCCATAGGCCTTTTCCATGTCTAGTTTAAGGGCAAGCCAGACCTCCTTGCCTTTTTTGGTTTTAAAGGAGTGAAAAATTTCATGAGCTATAAGTACATTATCTTGAATGGATCTATCCGAGAAAAAGGCACCCTGGAGTGGATTTATTAGTTTTCCCAGAACCCCTTTCAGGCGTTCTGTCAAAACTTTTGAAATTATTTTATATATCGTTGAGCACAGACTAATGGGTCTGTAGTGACCCGTTGTAGTTAGGTTTTCTGTTTTCGGCAGGAGTGTAATGAATGTATGATTAATTTGTCTAAGCATCCTTCCAGACAAGAAGATACTCTTGACTGCTTTTATAACTGAGGGGCCCACCATGGCCCACGAAGCCTTGTAGAATTCGGCATTCATACCGTCAGGCCTCGGGGCTTTGTTCCATCCTAGGTTGAACACTGCATTCTTTATTTCCCCATTATATGGTATGGCTGTTAGAGTTATGTTTTCCTCATTTGTGATATCTAGAGAGATCAGGTTAAGAAATTCATTCAATTTGGCCGTATTGATTGGTTGTTTTGTAAATCTCTTCTGGAAATCCTTTCTAATTTCATTGTTTATATTGTTTTCTCCTGTTATTTGGGTGCCTTCCGATGTAGTTATGCTTCTGATGTACTTTCTGTTTCTTTTTCCAGAGGCAATTCTATAAAAATATCCAGTATTTGAATCTGATAGTTTAATATGTTTAGATTTGGCTCTTTGATTCCAATATGATTTCTGAAATATAAGTAGTTTGTCTCTCTTCTTGATCAGGTTTGCTTCTTTTAGTTGCATATTGCTATTTGTGGGGTTTGCCATGCCTTGTTGTATTTGGAGTAACTGCGCCTCAACTTTTTATAGTTGTCGAAAAATGTTTCCAAATGTTCTTTTGTTCCAACTTTTCGCCTTGTCTTTTAGTAGTTTCGCTTTTCGGACGAGTTGATACATCGCCGAGCCGTGGCATTTTAGGCGCCATGCTTGTTTGATGATATTTTTGAAGTCATTCCGTTGTAGCCATACATTCTCAAATTTGAACGGTGGGGGTTTGAATGTTTGACTGGTATTTAATTCAATGGTTATAGAGGAGTGGTCAGAGGATGTGAAAGCACTGTTTTTCGTGCAGATGGTGGGGTATTGGTGTATTATATCATGTTGAACTAGTACTCTGTCGATTTTTTCTTTTATGTTGCCTTGTTCTGCTTGTTTTTTCCTCCAGGTGAATGGGTTTCCCCATGTCGAGATATCCTCGAGGGAGCATTGGTTCTTAATTCCTGCGAGCCTGACAAATCTACGTGGATGAGTCGCTGCTCCACCCACCTTATCAGCAAAGCAGCCAATTTCATTGAAATCACCCATGACGATGCATGGGATAGTAGCTCGTTTTATCTCATCAACCATCGGGGTCCAGAATCCTGTCTTGTGTTGTTCGTGTGGGGTGGGGGGGGGGGGCATAAATGAACCAGATTAGGCATGAGAAATTGTCGATTATGTTTGTGTATTTGATTGCAATTGCCCTGGTCTTTTGTTTGATTACCTCTATGGTTTCATTGAGCAAGGTGTTTTCCTTCCAAAGAATACCTAGGCCACCAGATTTACCCGAGGCAGGCGACCAAACAGCTTTATCAAATCCCGCTCCCTTCCACACCGAAGGTGCAGGAATGTTTTCCGTTTTTGTTTCTGCCAGTGCAAGTAGTTGTATGTGTTCTGATTTACACCAAGTGGTAATATCGATCCAGAACGTAGGCCTTCCGATTCCTCTACAGTTCCAGAAACTAACCTTTATTACTAATTGAGTTATGGAAGAGCGAGACAGATCCCCGCAACTCCCCGCATGTGTGGTTCGAAGTTGTTAGTTTTTTATAACCACTGTACTTTGATCTTATTGCCTTGTTTTTTGTTTGTCTTTTGTCTGTCCCCTTGGTGAATTTTCGATGATCTTAACTCATTACCTTGGTTTGCGGTTTTTTGGCCGGCTGAATGGTGTGATATGTATTGTTAAGACCAAGTTGCCACCAACTACGTGTGGGATGCTCAGCCAGTGATAGACACACCATGGTCGAGAATACCGAGAGGGGGCTCATGAATAGGTTTTTGGACTCCAGTATTTTACCCATTCTTGTGTTTGAACCGAAACATTTCTTCGATCCAAAAAAAATGTTATTAGACAATGGTTTTACGTAATGAATTTCTTCACTCTTTCTTAATTTGGCCGGTAAACTTACATATTCATATAGTATTAAATTTTGTATGGTGGTTTCATTCTTGCAATTAGGTAGATGTGTGGGAGTGTATACAACCGCACTGAGAGAAAAGCACCAACCATGGACTTTAAGTAGTGCATTATTAATTTTGATTTCAGATAGGGTAATTTTATTTTCAACAACATTTGATCCGTTGCTTGCCAGGTTTATCATTCTACCTTGATGAAAGCTAGTGTGAATTGAGAGTTTGTCCATTTTTGGGTACTCCTCCCGCTGTGTATGTTTTTTTGGAAGAATTTTTGATTGGTTTAGTTGCTTGTCATGACTCCATGAGTTGGGTTGTGTTGAGTGTATGATAATGATATTTGTTAGTTTTTTAGGCTCACCCATAGTTGTCTGTATTAGATAAAGAAACCAAACAAGGGGAGCTTTGATCCCACACTCAACCAGGAGGTTTATAAAGAAAGGAAAGATCACCCAGCAAAACCAGCTGATCAGACCGAGCTCTAGTCGGTAAACTTCGATTCTAGCCATCAAGTTTATATACATATATGAGTCGAATTGTACAGGCCCCCCAAAGGGGTGGTTCAAGACGGAATTTGGAGCCGAGCCGGCAACCAAACACTCCCAAATCCGCAGGGCCTGGTTCCCCTTTGGAATTTTTTCCAAGTCTGATCTCATCTTTTACTAAGGTGTGTAATTGCACTTCGAAATTCAGAACAACCAATTCACAAAAGCACCCATACGCTGAAAACACAAGTGCTCTCAGCAAGGGCGTAGGTTCAATGAGAGAGGGGTACCTAAGTATGTTTGATTGATCAGCCTTGTCCGACGGCGCAACAACGCAGCGCATAACGGACAGCACCAAGTACCCATATATGAGAGGAAAGGACGCCCCCTGAAGAACGGAAAGAAGCACGCAGAGAAACAAGCCCCGACGCAACCCCAACCGCCGCCAGCACACGTCTTCCCTTAACCGTCGATGAGATTTAGGTCGTCGACTCTCTTCGAAAATCTCTTCATTATATCTCCAAACTAAGTGATTTTTGCAAGCGATAACCCAACAGACGCGAAGATTGAATTTTGAGAGGAACGAGGATACTCTGACTAAGGCTTCAACTTTCAATTTCTTCAAACGGAACCTGTCCCTTGTTGGGACTACTACGTCGATGAATAGTCATGGTTGATTTGCCTTCAATTTGACCTGATTTGATGATTTTCGTTGCCGGCGGCGGATTAGGGAGTTAGGGTTTTTGAGATGAATTGGGGGCGCGTGGTGGAAGTTACAAGCGCGTTCTTCATGGGCTTTTATCCTCTGTGACACTTCTCTACTCCACTCCTACAACACTAAATTATTTTTATATTTATTTAATCTTAAAAATTTTATAAAAATTATATTGATATTCCTAACGTCTAATTTTATATAGTTATAAAATTTTATTTTGGAAAATCATATCTTCATATTTTAAATAATTGTATTTTATAAAATATTGTCTTTTTAATTTTAAAAAATTATAAAGCATGATTTTTCAAAATAAAATTTTATAAATATATAAAAATAGATGTTAGTAGTATAAATATAATTTTTAAAATTTTATTTAAGATTAAATAAATGTAAAAATAATTTAGTGTTGTAGGGAATGGAGTGGGGTATGATGTAGAGGATTTGGATGGATAAATTTGACTAGTATGTTGGTCCATTGATTTTTGAGGCCTTATGCAACTTATATAGACGCAAAGAGATATTCTCATAGATGTAAAGTCATGTGTTCTTACCTAATGCGAGAAAGAGAATAGATAAGTAAATATATAAGTAAAGATTTTAGATTGTTTTTCAAAGTCCTCAATGTTGAAGGTCAATTGTAATGGTTGAATACGTGAATTGATTAGGGTTTTTTCTTTAGTGGAGATGAAAATAGTTTAAGAGGTCGATTATAATAGTTGAATAACTTTAATTGATTAGGGTTTTTTCTTTAGTGGAGAGGAATATAGTTTGAGATATCGTTTGTACTAATGAATAATTAAGCACCCACATTGGCAGGCCCGTGCTAATAGGGGGAAAAGGCTACACATACACTTGGTGTATGTATACACCATTTTTTTTGTTTTGAAAATTTATTTTTCTAGGGTTCACCATTTAAAATTTAGGGTATCATTAGTAGTTATTGAAATTTTTAGGATTTATTCTTTATAATATGAGTATAATAGAATTTTAAAGAAAAATTTTAGGGTTAATTTTTACAATTTTAAAAGTAGTGGATAAATTTTACTAAATTTTACACATGGAAAAAAGACACACCAACATACACTCAGTGTATGTGTATCATCCTCCCTAATAGGGTGTGCAAGTGGGTCGATGGAACAGGGCCCCCAAATTTTTTGGGGCCCAATACCATTTAAGAATTGGTATATAGTAATTTTGTTTCAAGTATATTTCAAAGAATCATTTTTAAAATATTTTGCTGCTAAAAAGTGTCTATAAAACTTTAAATTTCCATCGTTTTCTTAAATATTTTAATTACATTTAATTTAAATAAGCTTGAGTTTGGTCAATATAGTTGTTATTTAATGTCTTTTTATATACATTTTTAAGAATAAATGGAATCTTTTTCATTTTTTGAAAAAAAAAAGTTATTTAATGTCATTTATATACATTTTTATACTAAAAATGTAATCATTATTGGATTTTTTTTTTGGAAAAAAAAACATAATTCAAGATATGTTATATCTTACTAGTAAGATAGTTTATTTAATGCAATTCTCAATAAGAAAAAACACGATAATATAAATAGGGATTTATTATATTTTTAAGCACAGGGCCCCTCAAAATATTGGCACGGCCCTGCACATTGGAGTGTTTTAAAGAGAAATATAAGGAACTTAATAATAAAATAATAAAGGAGAGATAAATTTTGTTAAGGAATGATGTGATGGGTTCATTACCAAGATATCCTTAAAAGCAGTGGCGGAAGGTTACGAGGGCGAGTGGGGGCCATGGCCACCCCGACAGATTTTTTTTTTTTAATAATATGTGTGTATATATGTTACAGTAACTGAGGGGTGGATTTCCTTTCAGAGTTTCAATTCGGTGCAACCGCATCACATACTCAAATATTGTTGTTTTACTTTTTTTAAAAAAAAAAAATATTAGACTGTTGTTTTATTAATTCAATAGCCACGTTGGCTAGTTTTTTTTTTTTTGTAAAAAAAGTTAGATTTCCTTTTTTTAATTTTTTTTAGAATATTTAGATTTCCTCACCTTAACCTTAAGATTATTTAGTTGAGAAAAAAAAAATTATTTTTAACTTCTACATATTTTTAATATCTCAATCACTTAATATCATATCTCTTAATTGAAAAGAATATATATCTCCTAAATCCTAATTCAAACCCTAATTCATACGGTGGAATACTAGAATATAAAATGAAAAGGATGAAGTTGGTGAAGACAGAGAGAGGAACCAGATATTATCTATTTGATAGATTGATCCGCCTTGTTTTGACTCTTCCGGCGTCTACTGCTACTAGTGAAATGGCATTTTCAACAATGAAAATCGTCAAAACAAGGTTGAGAAACAAGATGGAAGATGATTTTTCGACAAATAACTTAGTTGTTTACATTGAAAGGGAAATGGTTAAGACCTTTGTATCCGATGAAATTTTAGATGAGTTTATCGTAGAGTACAATTTAGATAGAATTCACTATAATTTAGTTTTTGTATGGAGTTTTGGCATCAAGTCCCCTCCTATATATGTACTTTGTTTTTTCGTATAAATGAAAAACGCATAAGGATGAGCCTCCTAGCTTGATTAGGTTCCAAACCATAAAAAGAAATTGGCCCCTGCAAAACTTTTATCCAGGTTCCGCCACTGCTTAAAAGCCCAAGAAAGAAAGAAGGGGGGGGGGGGGGGTAGGGCTGATACTTGAGCCGAACAGCTCGAGCTCGAGCTCGGCTCGGAAAAGCTCGAGCTCGACTCATTCGAAAAGGTAAAACAAGTCGAGCTTGAACAATGTTTAAGGCTCGAATCGAGCCCGAGCCGAGCTCAGAAGCTTGACATAGTAAATTACAACAATACCCCTAGGGTTAAGAGGTAAAAGGGTTTAGGCGTGTAAAGGGCTTGTTCCCCTGTTATGTCAGCCGCTTCGCTTTGATTCTGGAGCTCTCCTTCCTTCTCTCGCTCGTCCGTCCTTCTCTCGCTCGTGCCTCGTCCTCCACGCGACTAAGGCGGCTCCGGTGACTTCCCATTTGTTCTCTCGCTCGCCGGCGACTTCCTTCTCTTGCTCGTCCTTCCTTCTCTCGTTGTTCAGCCGTCTTCCAACAGCATCTCGAGTCCTCGACCAAGTGCGTTCTTCATCTCACTCCCTCAATCTATCCTTCATGTTCATCTTACTCCCTCGACTGAAGATCTGGCATCTCTCTCGCAGATCTGAGAAAGGCGAGTGAGAGAAGGAAGCACGAACTAGATCTGAGAAGATTTGGCTTCTCCTCTCGCAGATCTGAGAAGATCTGGCTTTTCCTCTGCCCTCGTCACTGCTTCAATCCAGCCATCAGATCTGATAAATTTCATGGCCATTTTTTTGCAGCTGTTGATTCGCCAATATTGATTTTTATTTCTTGTCTCAGCTTATGCACGTTTGTTACAATATTGTTCAATTCATGCTTATATGTTATAGTATGATATTAGGATATTGTGTTTGTTATTGTTCAGTTCATGCTTAGAAAGTCTTTTAAATTAAGGTTAGAAAGTCTTTTAAATTAAGGTTAATTGAGGCTAGTTGTTGCAGTAGTGCTTTCACCGGACCAATTCTGAGCGGATTTGTCTATCAAATTCAGCAGTAGCAAACTAGCATATAATATCATTAGTTTTGTAGGTGGCATTTTGCATTTTATTAAAGTTGTATGGACTAATACACTTCCGTTGATGTGCATATTAATCTTTCTTTGCAACCATTCTCCTTTACTTATAGGCAGTGTTCTAAAAAGCGGCCTTGGCGGACCCACACTGTAAAGGCTCGGATTTTAAATAATAAATTCTAATAAATAATAAAATAAAAGGGATTTAGGTAAAAATAACAATAATAATCGGATATTTGAAAATCCCCCATCTTCACCTTAAAAATCGTATTTTAAAATTCTTCAAGCGGATTCCGGCCTGATTTTGAACCTTGAAGGACAATTCCGTCATTTTACCTTGGGATTTGAAATAAACTTTGGGATGTCGACATCTTTGAAATTTTAAAGCGTTATTTTGATCGAGTCGGAATTAGATAAAGAGAGCGGGTTTTGGGATTTAATTTCTCATGTATTGAATTTTATTTGGGATCACTCCTTTTGTCTCCTCCCCCCCCCCCCCCCCCCCCGCACTCTTTTCCCCATTCTGAATTCAACAGATGAAATCAACTAATTCTGGGTAAACTCTCCTCTTTCCACCTATCTCTCTCTCTCTCCATTTTAAGCAAAATGTCAAACAAATACCTGCACCATTTCAGGCCTCCTCCCACGCCATTTACCAAAGACCCAAACAGCTCACCTCTTTTGTCTCCTTTCTTTGATCTTATCCAACAGCTCAACAATTGTGTTTTGCTGCAGCCTTCCCCTTGCTTTTGTTTTGATTTCTACAGCACTCCTCCTCCTCTGAAATACGCAGCACCCCCATTCCCCATCGAGAGCTCCCAGCAACGCATCCATCTCCCTCCAATTCCGAGTACCGCCGAGGAGCATTCGTCCTCTGTTCCGCCGAGAGGAGAGGGAGCCTCCATCTCCTCATTGCACGAGCCCGGTACCAGTAGCCTCTTCCCCCTACCCCATTTCCAAGCAGCAGCAGTCGATATCCGACGATCGAGACGAAGGCCGAGCTCAGGAACGCCGCCAGGAGCACCACCACAGGCTTCCACTTCCTTGTTTCGATTTGGCCTCGGTAAGCTTTCGATCTCCACATCCGACTTGAAACCACAAAAAGGTTCACCTTTAACCCTCAATCAACCTTCCTAGGACGAGCTTTCTCGATTCTGACTCCGACGGAGTCGATCGGATCTCTGGCGCACCTCCGACAAGCTCGTGTCTCGTTCTCGGTGAGCACTCCCCTTCTCTTCCTTCTTCTTTTCGATTCCGTGTCCTTCAGTGTCGGATAGAGGGTTCTGGACAAACGAGGTCGCCGGCAAGGGCTTGGATCTCCTTCTCCTTTCCGTTTTCCGGTCGATAGTGCAGAGAGCTCTGTTCGTCGGTTGTGGGGAGGAAGATACGTATTCCTTCCAAAACGTGGGCCTTGGGCTAACCGGGTTATATCATTTGAGTTCGGGTCGGGTTATGAGATTGGAGAGAGTGTTGGGTGTGGGCTCAGGTTTGGATCCGGGTTGGGCCGGGTCTTCTTCCTTCTTCCTTTTCTGGGTCCGGGTTGGGGTTAAGCAGAGCTGGGCCTTCCTTCCTCCAATTTCGGGTTTGGGCTTGTTGGATCCGGGTTTTGGGTCAGCTATTGTGAGAGATTGAGCTGCTTTTGGATGGTTATTATTGTCAATTGTTTTATTTCTATATGATATATGAATTATATACGTAGTATAAGTTATATTATATGATTTATTGTTGTAGTTATTATTATTATTACTATTTTTGAGGAAATATATTGCTGAAATTTTATATTATAAAATGGTTTAAAAGAGACATTATTGGAACATGTAAATTGTGATGTTTTAATATGTATTTTGTGCGATATTGGAAATTGTAAAATGATGTATCGATTTTGATAAGGTTATGAACTAAAATGCCGGAATTATTTCTATAATATGATGTGAGGAATTGTTTTAAAAATGAGTTGACTTAACTTAAGATTTAAGAGTTTGAAAAACTTTGGGAAATGAGTTTTGAAATATTATTTTAATATTCAATATTAAAGAAGGGATTTGGCGGAACTTGAACTATTTGATCTTGAGCTTGAAGATATGTTAAAAGTGTTATTCAAATGTTGGGATTTTGTCTTGGCTTGATGATGCTGGTTTTGAGAAGGAAATTGGAAGAATGATTTTGGTTGATATTGATCGTATCGAAAAGGTTTTGGAAAATGGTTTTACCATCGATTGATTTTGAGGATGTTGAGAACTTGGGTTTCGTATGTGTGAATGATGGATCTGTAGCTTATGGAAATGACTTGATGATAGGTGTGTATTGCTTTTGGATTGCTTTGGACTTGCATTGGGCCCTTGCTTGTATTATCCTGCTGTTCTGCATCTTCAGGTAAGTTCCCTAGGGGGCTTACTCAGGTTGGACATTCATGCCTGTTGTTGCATTTTATGTTAGGTGTTGCATATGCATAAAAGCATGCCATGTAGTATCCTGTTTAGGTTGCACTAATTGAATGAGCATCTGCTTACTTATTGCGTTTGAAACAGAACGGTCGTTATCTGTGATAGTCCTAGAGTCTTTGCTAGGGTCATAGGGTAGCCCAGCCTCATCAGGTACCCTGAGTCAATCGAGTCATGAACTTCCTTATATTATGAGATGCCTGCGGGCTTTATCGTGGAGCGGGTTAGGCATGCGTGCCGCCCGATTATGATGGAATGCATTCACGAGCTGGCCAGTCTCCGCCCTATCGGAAGGGGGTGGAGGTAGGAGAGGGATATGCCATTTGGCATTGTCTTGGGCCCTTTACAGTATTTCTGCACATTATTATGAACTAGGAGCATGCTAGTGTGTTTGACTTTTGTACTGCATTAGAGCATCTTTATTAGGTATAGCACATACTATGTGGCCTCAGCGAGGACTGCCGGTCCCGCATGAGTGGCTCGATCTGACTCCTTTCCCCGTTCTTTTTTTAAGGTATTCTCTGCAGATTTTGAATGCTCGATGTCTATATGACGGGGTTCCCTTTTGGCGAATCGAAGAATCTGACTAATACCCTAACTTAGTAAAATGGTAATTATCCACTCATTATTTGGTTTTGACCCGGCTCTGCCGTGGCACTTGTGTGTTTACCTTGCTTCCGCTTTACTTCCGTTGAAATTGATTTCGCGACACAGTCTTAGGATAGGTTAAGGGTACCCAACGGCCCTTCGAGGTTTTTAGGGTTTGAAATCCCTCTTTCTACTAATCTTAAAAATGAGTTTGAAACCTCGACCCGTACCTGGATTGCAAGATCCGAACAAGGGGTTTTATCCCTTGAAACGTAACCCGGAAATCATAATTCTTGGCCGTTACACACACTGTCTTGAATTCAGCCTTGGTGGTGTAGCTTGGCGGGGGAGGGCCTTGGCAGGAACGGAACAGCACCTTAGCGGCCTTGGCGGGTGCAAGGCAGAGACTTGGCGGCCTTGGCGGGTGCAAATCGGGTATGGCAGGGAAGAGTTTTGGCGGGCACAGGACGGAGGGTTAGTGGTCTTGGCGATTTGAAATTGAGATTATTTAGTTTTTATGGTTTCAAATTTCTCTACTATGAAGTCGTGATACTTATTTGAATATATCTATATGATTTTATATTTGATTCAGACAACTTTAAAAAGGGTCATGATGATTTTTTATTTGATATGCTATAAACTTAAAATTAATACATAGTTTATTACATAATATATGTTTTATACATAGTTTATTGGATAAATATAACAAAATAATCAAAAACCGTTTTATCCACCAAGAACCGCTAATAAGGCCGTCAAACCGTCTTGGCGCTTAGCGGTACCCTGCCACCAAGCATCCGCCGAGCGTTTTTTAGAACATTGCTTATAGGCCAGTACGGCAACAACCTAATCCAAAACTTAAGGACTTCATCTAAGTTACAATGTAAATGTTAGTACATGCATCTTGAATAATGTTAATCTTATAGGTGAATGATACACTTCCTTCCTTTGATGTATGGACTAATATACTTTGATGTTTATGGACTAATACACTTTCTTTGATGTGTATATTAATCTTGCTTTGCAGCTATTCTCCTTTGCATTACATTGACATTGACTTATAGGTGAATGATATTTTGTTTCCCACTTGTAGAACCAGGTAGAAAAGAGGAGTTTGACTAGAAGAAGAGGAACCAAGCTGCAAGATAGAACTCCTGCAAGCTTTTAATTTTAGTCTTGTGCTTGTAATGTAATTGTGAAATTAGAGATAGAACTTATATTTTATTCTTTTCTTATGTTTTAGTAGAAAATATCTATTGTTCATTTTGATTTCGAACTGCATACAAGTTGTACAGATTTCTTTTTAGTTGAACAACTCAAACAAGCCTACCAACCTTGAATAGCTCAAACGAGCCTACCGAGCTTAAACAGCTCAAACAAGCCTATTGAGCTTGAACAGCTCAAATGAGCCTATCGAGCCTGAACGAACGAGCTTGGGCATCGAGCTTGAACGAGCCTAAGCTCGTTCGTTCGGCTTGAACGAGCTTATCAAGCCGAGCTCGAGTATGTGGCTGGGCTCGCGAGCCGAGCTTGAACGCCAAAAAAAGCTCGTATAAAATTTAGGCTCGAGCTCGGCTCGGCTCGTCTCCCGTTCGAGCCAAGCTCGAATAACACCCCTAGGGGGGACATTAGTGAAAGGGGAGGAAAGAGAAAGAGATGAGTTTAGGGTAAGTGGTGGGCTATTTTCAATTTTATATTATTTGTTTATAATAAAATGGGTTGTAGGGATGTGAGTTAAAAATTAAATTGGGTTTCTTAAGGAGAGAGAAAAATAAAAAGAAGAGTTAAGGAACCGAATCGGGTTCCATGGATGCGGATGCTCTAAGGGGATTTGAACACATCTACAATTAGAAAGTAGAAAAAGCATTATTTTTCTAGAGCCAATTGAGCTACAAATCGCTTATTACTTCTTTCTCTATTTTTTTTATATTAATTATATATATGCTTTAAAAAAAATTGAGACCTCCAAAAATTTGAGGCCTTGTGCAATTGCACGTTTTGCCAAGACAACGGGCCGCCCCTGAGTATGTGTCTCGTACTATGCAATCTTATTACTATATTAGTTGGTAAAGATGATGTATAGTGATTAATATATCACAAATTCAAGTCTCTCCTCTCTTTATTCGAATGATCCAAGTGTCTATCTATTTGCACTATCACTACTAACATAATGTGAAATAAGGACGACCATTAGGAATTGATTTAGGGACAAATAGCCGTCCGCCCGTCCCTAATCACATCATAGACGAATTTAGGGACAAATTGGTTATTTGTCTCTAAAACTGGTGTTGGTAAATAGGAACGACACATAGCAACAAATATGGGGACAAGTTTTGAATTAGTTCTCAATTCTTTCACTATTACCAACGACCTCCAATACGACTTAGGTACTCCCAATAGTAACGAGAATTAATGTGACCCCCTACATCTATTCCTACTTTTGTTCCTATATCCGCCCCTAAATCTGTCCCAAAACATATGCCTATTTTTGTCTTAAAGTTTGTTGCGACATTTGTCTCTACTTCTACCCTGAAAATAACTCTAAGTATCGCCCCTAAATTTGTACCTAGATCCCTTTCGATATTCGTCTCTAAAATTGTCCCTAAATTCATCCCTACATTCATCGCTATCCTTGTCCCAAAATTCATTTATATACCAGTCTCTACGCTTGTCCCTAAATTCATTCATATTTCCGTCTCTATATTTGTTTATCTTTGTCCCTAACATGCTGATTCGGTCGATGTTCAAGAAGGTAAACGTTAGGGAATGCTAAATAGCAATTGAGCGATTGCGGGTCGGTGTGCAGGCCAACATAGACCCACTCCTCCGACCCGTTGACATCTCCCTGCGCTTACAGATCCTAGCGGTGATGCTCATAGATTACGTCAACAGTGGAGTGTATGTCATGATAGAGCAGTTAGTTGAGGTCGGGACATAACAATATTGTTACGTCCCAACCTCGATCGTAGGCCTAGACGTAGGAGAAAGATAGGGGAATTCAATGAGTTCTTAAGAGATGAATACAACAGAAGGGAAGAGGAGAAGAAGAAGAAGAGCGATTAGACAGAGATAGAATTGAGAGACTAGGAGAAAGTAAGGTAAAATGAATTTGGTTATTTCTTGGATGATCCTCCAATTACAATATACAAGGGTATTTATACCCTAAACCCCAACTACTAGGGACATAACAGACAACCCGTCGGGTCAACCATTTTTTTTATAAAAAAAATTAGTTTTAAACCCAAAATAAAACTCAACCCATCAAATAAATTACTTTTAGCTTTCACCACACTTTCGAAATGTCGAAAGATTAAGATTAACAAAACATGGTATGTGGGAAGATATATATAGATACCCTCATTCCACTCCATCATTTCATCACACTTTAGATGTGGGAAAGAAAAACTTGGATTGTGGGAATGACAAGTAGGGATATGAGAAGATATATATATATATATATATATATATATATATATATATATATATATATATATATATATATATATATATATATATAGGGGAGATATCTAATGAGAAGTGACATTTGGGTGAGAAGATGAGAAGTAAGCCTTATACCCTTTAGATTAAAATAATTTTTTTTTATATGGATATAGGGGACATATCTAATGATAAATATATCAATGTTTTTTTAAAAATTATTTTTTATGCTATTTTTTTAGATGATGAATGAAAAAACTAATTTAAATTAGCATAAAAACCCTAAAATGAACATTAAATCACCATCCAGATAAATAGCGTAAAAAATATTTTTTTTAAAAAACATTGATATATTTCTTATTAGATATATCCTCTATATCCATATAAAAAAAATCATTTTAATCTAAGGGGTATAAAGCCTACTTCTCATCTTCTCATCGAAATGTCACTTCTCATTATATATATATATATATATATATATATATATATATATAGAGAGAGAGAGAGAGAGAGAGAGAGAGAGAGAGAGAGAGAGAGAGAGAGAGAGAGAGAGAGATAGAGAGAGAGAGAGAGAGAGGTAGATAACACACTTTCGATGTGGGACAGAAATATGGGATATGAAAGAAATTGTGAGAAAATGACGTTTCAACGAATCGAATTATATGATGTAAAATGTAATGTAATTAAAGTCTTTGGATTATATGATGAAATATAATGTAATTTAAGTCTTTGGATTATATGATGTAACATATAATATAATTAAAGTGTTTTCCTCTTAGGATTTAATGAAATGAATAACACATGGTGATGAAACATCATGATACAATATATCAAATTATGTTGGATTAATCTTTTTATTTAATTCAATTGATAGTTGTGTTGATCCATTAATTAATCATAAGTGTTTTATTTTACTTGCATTATATTATGTTAATTTCTTGATCAATGATTTCAAATCTAGGTTCATCTTCATATAGATATGTTAAACTTTCTCGTTTAAAGTTGAATTAGCCACATGTTGTTTTTACAAATAATGATGATGTTATTAGAATTACATACTTGGTTTGCTTGTTATGACATGAAAAGACATATTGAAAAAGTATTACCCAATATTATATTTCATTCTTGTGCTTGAAAATCCAAAGTTCTATATCCTTTTCAAAATAAACGAAAACTCGACATTAAGGATACCATACAAGTGTAACGGTTTTATCAACAACAATATTTCTATTATTTGAAATTATATCATAAAGACTCCTAACTTAGTATCATATAGAATGATTTAATAGTGGATCCACCAAATAACGCAAATGTTTAAGGTATTGTGTTGAACTTCACACTTTCTTGTTACCTGTTCGTTATTTTAATCTTTCATAATTGATAAATAAAATATTTTTAAAAAAAATAATATTTATATAAAGTGTAGTACTAATGTTTGTATATGATAAAAATTTATAAGTATGGATTGAAATGAAAAAACCGAATGGTAAAGATTGAAGACGTGATGTAGTTTCTACTTGTTCTTGTCCCACAGGCCACATCCCATCCCACATTGAAAACTGGAGAAAAAGGAGAAGGGTGCTAAGCCTATAAAAGAAAGCAAATGTTGAGTAGGATTTTCACATCATGCAATGTATGAGAATTTATATATTATGAATTATGAATAAATTAATTTCATAATAATTTTAAATTGTAATATAAATTCTATTGTAGTTTTTTTTAGAAAACATTTTTAAAAAAAATCGATGACACATTTGGTTGACCCACCGGGTCACGAGTTATTTTCTCCCCGGCCCTAACCCTGACCCTCAACCCGAGCCAACCCTTGGACCCTTGGACACTGGCCCGTGACCCGTGGCCACGTCTAGTTGTATGTCGTTAATTTACACAAAAGGTCAAACTAAGAATGTGGCGGGAGGTGACGGTTTGTGAGGTTTGGGGGGTTAAAAAGCAACCTGAAAGCATGGGTGTTTCATGTTTGGAGGGAGGGCGGGAGGTGCGGACTTGCGGGTGGGTTTTTTTTTTCCACAAGAATGGAACCTTGGGGTAAGATTTGTGCGAGAGTCGCGTTTCAAATGTCACATCTTTTCGATGAAATATAAAGGTTGTTAAGGTGTTTAAACGCATCGCTACCTACCTTCCATCATATAAGAAATAAGGCTCATATACACTAGAAAGGTTCTTGGCTTACTTCTTCAATAGTCTACTAGCCTTCTCTAGCTTCTTCGGCGAAGAGCCAACCGTTGTCATCATTTCCGGGCCTTTTCCCTTGGGATAAGTAATCTTCCGCGGATTTGTAGAATTTGAAGGGTTTCACCTCGATTGTGTCCCTTTTAGAGTCCCGACATGCCATCTTAATAAAGTGTTGGTAAACTAGATTCCCCATCTTCTTGTAAATCAATGAATTTGCATGAGATGAAGTTACTTGGTAGATGGTGATTTCCGACTTTCCTGATCCTCCATGCTTTGCTAAGGCTGCTAATGTTGCGTTCACAACCATGGAACCTAAGACAACATGTTTTCACATGATATCGATTTGAATATATTTGTATGAAATTAAACACATCAACAACTTTTGTCATTTGGGTTTCATGCGACTTCTTTACCAAATCAACGGCTATGTTCGGGTCCCCTGGGAAGCCAGAGAAGTGGCCTTTTCCATATGATGTAAATATCGGATCCACCAACCTATGTCCTTCAATCCATCCCGGGAATGGATTTCTATAGGTACTCTCTACAACACTTGGCCGAAGAATGACAAGTGGCACATCTCCTCTCTCGCTATCGAGTAGCATTTCTCCCATTGCCTTGGTGAACACGTAAGTATTTTTCCATCCATACTTCCTTGCCCTGCAACTCCGCTTAGTTACAATGCTCAAATCTCTTACATAAATTAGTGCCAAACATTAAACATAGGCAATTTATACCTTTCTAGGCCGAGTTCTTTCATCTCCTGACTCCTGAGACCCATTAGCCTCAGCTAAACAGCTCGAAGCTAAACGTATATCATCTTCGATATCTATTGTAGGGAGCAGAGTTGATGCAGTTTCGTTTTCGAGATTCTGCCTAGCAATACTTTCTCCCATCCTAAAAGGCTTCTCCATGATCCTTCCGTTTCTCTGTCCATTCACATAAGCTTCAATGTGGTAATCCCAAAGCGGAAAGTAGTGAGATATACGTCTTGAACAACATATAACTTTGTTTGACCAGTCCTCTTTCTTTGTCAATTGGTTTTGAGATCAATGTAACCTTAATTGTTAGGTTAAATTTATGTGTTGTTTGTGTTTCTCATATGTGGTCCCACATACGACCCTACATCGTCTGTAGCCCTGATGTGAGCCTATTTTTCCATGTTTTATACTTACTTTTATATCGTTTTCGGCATACATTTCATGCATTTGGGTTAGAATAGTACATAATCTATGTAGTTTATGCTTATTTGCCAAAGTATGGAATCTACACCAGTTTCTGTTTAATTTCGCAGAAATTCGAGACATTTACATCTGTTCAGAGAAAGGAGGAAAAGCTCAAAGCTAACTACAGAAAGTCCGAGGTCAAGGGGTAGCGGAACCATGACAAATCGAGCTGGAAATGAAGAAAATCGACTCGACACCCACTGGTCGATATCGAGTACACTAAGTCGATATCGAGTTGGCCAGTCGATTTCCACCCAGGAAAGCCAGAATCGAGTGAAGAAGAAGAGCAGAAGTCGATATCGACTTAGCCAGGTCGATATCGAGTGCCCAGAATCGGGTAGAGTTCCGAAAATCGACCCAAGAAGTTGAAGAAGGAAAATGCAAGTCGATATCGAGTACATCGTGGTCGATTTTCATCTCCTGGAGGCCGAAATCGAGTCAAGAAGTGAAGTCGGGAAAACGCAGGTCGATATCGACTAGCCAAGGTCGATATCGAGTTGAGTCACAGTGGCCGATTTCGAGCTAGTCCGAGTTCTAATCAAAGTTCTATCCAAAGTCCAATGAAGATATCCACAAGATCAAATTCTATCAAGTTCTATCAAGATGGAAGGGATTTATCTATTTTAGATATAGTTTATTTTAGATTTATTTCTTTATTTCCATTATTTTATCTTATATTATTAGATAGATATAGATATAGTTTTCTTTCCTAATTTCCTAGGGAATGAACACTATAAATAGAGTCTTAGAGGCTGAGTTTTATTAAAAAAATCAAGAGACAATTAGTTACATAGAGAGAGAGAGAGTTGGAGCCGATTGAGGTTGGAGAAGGCGAGAGCGGGATTTGACTTCGATTTGTTGTAAGCTTTCTTTTATTTCATTAATGCAATTCAGTTCCCTTTTATTAATGATGTCTTTATTTATGATGAAGAGCGAGTAGTCACCCAACTTCTAGGGTCGGGGTGAGCCCGACGGTAGCCATGTAAGGTGATGCGGTAAAGGTACAATATTTTGATGCAATTTCGTCTTCTATCCCTACAAGCATGATTCTTTTGCGAAAATTGAAGGTGATCCTTGTTTGTGTTATTGAAGCGAAAGTGATCTTAATGCAACTTGGATTAATCAATATCTATATTATAATACTAAAGGAGAAGTCGCCTACGACATGTGGCGGCTTCTCCTTTAATGTAGGATTTTTAAAAAAAAAATTAAAATTAATAATCAATGAATTATAACAATATATAAATTCAATTAAAATATATACATATAACTAACGTATCTTAGTAGTTTGGATTTCTAATCTATTAATTCATTAATTTTTTTATCTATTTAAAAATTTGTTAGGATATGCATATTTGCTATAAAAAAAAAGGATATGGCGTAGTAAAAAAAAAATTGTTTGGATATGCTTTGCTTAAAAAAAGGATATGGCTTAGGTTTAAAAAAAAATTGTTTGGATATACTTTGCTAAAAAAAAATTATATGTCGTTTTCTCGAATTTTTGAAATTTTCTTTTAACCCTATAAATACGAAATAGGTTGATATAATCTCGATTTTGTTGTTGGTTGGTTTAGATATTAACGGAATCTTATCCTTGATAATTATCTTTACCAATTATTTTAATTATCTTATTTATCTTTAAACATTTTCCACTTCTATTTAAATCATTTCATACCCCCGACAATCATTATACGTTTGATAATAATTGGCGAGTCGCCTTTCCATTTCAGGCATTTCTTAAAAAAACTCTACTTTATTCTCATTCCATTACCTTTCTATCAAATTGTAACCATGTTTTTGTAGTTTTTAATTTTTACAGGTACTCGAATTCATTGATAAAATGATACTCGATCACAATTATATTTTAAACTTTTACAGTTTTTGTTATTGCTTTATAATCGATTCTAAAAATGATTTTTTCTCATGTTAGTTTTACTTTATTAGATGATCTAAAGGCAAGAGGACACTACAAAATTCGGGTCCATGTTATTCACATTAATTTGAAGGAGTACAAGTTCAAAGAATGACTTCGAAGGTAATTATCTAAATATTGTTATGCTAGATGAAAAGGTTAGTTTTGTGTTTAGTCAATCATCTCTCCCCGTTATCTTTTACCCTCCCCGTTCTCCATTAAACAATGAATATTTGACATCCTCCCCGTTCTCTACTTTTTTATAATAAAAAATCTTATGGCGTAGGATAATTCACCCCCACTTCTCTATTGGTGAACAATATATGTCGTTGATCAAAGATCAGTACCATGTTCATCGGAGCTCGGCGGGATCATCTCCTCCTTAACGTGCTCAGAGCCAACTTCGACGTCACCGATGACGACCAACATCAAAGTATCTTTACCCTCTCTCTTTCTTTCCAATTCATCAATTTAGTACGTTTCCGTCCTCACAAACCTATTGATATTGATTATTTGGTTTTGGTGGTTTTTGCCTCATATGCCTTTCTCTTTGTCTAGATAATTCCTATTTCTCTGTTCGGAGGTGGAGCGATGGTGGTTTCGGAGTACCATAGCATAATAGTGGCAATAAAAAAGTACAAGTTAGATGTAGCTTCACTAGAGTCTTTGCGTTGTTGCTTTCTTCCGTATCCCTCACCTAAGACATCTGTCGCAAGGCCGCTTGCGTATGCTCTATCTCACAAGCAAATTTGAGAGATGTACGTGCTGGATTTGCTGGCACGTCGTCAACTCACTGGTGTCTCATCAAATCTGATTTCGATTCTATCAACACCAACAACCTATACGTGAAATAGATGTTAAGATTTTTACAAGGCCGAGATGATTTGGGCAATTGTGTATGTAACCCACATAGGTCAATTCATGTTATTATTTGGGCAATTGTGTATGTAACCCACATAGTTTCTAATTTTTTTAGGGAGATTACTCATGTACATCTATTACAATTACAATTCAAGATGTGAAATCGAGTTGAGTTGTTATTTTGTGCATTGAATAACAAGAACCTATACGTGAAATAGATGTTAAGATTTTTACAAGGCCGAGATGATTAGACGATTCCCCTAATTGTATGTATCATATATTCATATCGTTATCTTCCCATTGAGTTGAATGTCTACATTATTTTTCATGTTGAATTGAGGACGAGGACAACACCTCCCATGCCAATTCAAGGAAAATCAATTTAAAGATTTTTCGAATTTGAACGATTTTACGGTTTAATTTGGTTTTTAAATCCTCAAATAATTGTGTCAAAATGTTAAAAATTTGAATTTGCATCGGATAAGATTGATATTCACCATGTGGTGTTTTGAACCCGCGCTAGATGGGTAAATTGACGAAAAGCGTCCTTGGTTGATTCTCCGAGATCACAGGAACGTCATTTTTATTTATTAAAAAAAATCATAAGTACTTAAGTCAATTAAGAAGTGTACTTAAGATTTGGATGTGCATTAAAGATTTAATATGATTGATATTCATCCAAAATTTTAATCATTTAATTAATGACTTTTAAACAATTTACTTAATAAAGTTAATTTTCTTATTGAGTTGATATTATTATTTTCTAAATTATTTTAAAAATAAATAAATCTATTTTCTTTATTATTAAACATAATTTTCACAACAAACTTTTTTTTTGTGATTAATTACAATACTATAACATCTAGGAGTTCAACAAGCATAAATCATATGTTTAATTACCTTTTATTTGTTCGTATAAGTTGGGTTAATCACCAAAATATATAATTTAAATTTTAACATGCAATCTTTAACTTTGTAATTTTTATGGATTTTTTCATTGAATTAACTAAATAATCTAATTAATAATTTAAGCACAAAACAAGTCAGTGAAATTTCTTTTCCTCTTATCCAATTTCCTTCTAATTTTTTTAAAATTTAGAATTTTAGTTTACTTAATCAATTAACAATAGAAATCCAAACAACTTCATGTCTATTAATTTTAGTTTTGTAAATTTATTTTTTCTACATTAGATGAACTTAATTTGCCCACATTTTAAATAATTATTTTTATAAATTAGTAAATTCAAATTCAAACAAATTGACATCAATATCAATATCAATATCAATATCAATAGTATAATACTAAAGGAGAAGTCGCTTACATCATGTGGTGAATTCTCCTTTAAAGTAGTTTTTTATATTTAGGATTTGTTACTTAATTAGATTAATTACATTAATAATAAAAAAGAATTATATTTCAAAATCAAAAGATTAATTGATTGGTATCCCACTTATCCGGTGGTTAGGATTGTTATCCCACTTATTCGATTAGTTTTAAGATATGTCGATTAATTGATTGTTAACGTAGAGTTTTTTTAATTTGTTAATTAATTATCCTAATTAATTTAATTAAGTACCCTAATTAATATATGCCGACAATAAATCTATGGGAGCCTAAGGCGATAATTAATATATGTCGATAGTATTTGTCGATAAGGTGGTTATGATTTCATATATACCGATAGAATTTGTTAATTAATTAATTTCAAGTCAAATTAATGTCCTTATAAACAATAGAGTAATTAATAATTAATAAATAAAATAATCATTTATACCGATAGAATAATTACAACTAATCATATATACCGATAGGATTTGCCGATCAGGTGGTTATGATTTGATTTTCAAATATGCCGATAGTAATTAATTGCAAATTGAAAGATATAAAGGTAAGACTCGGCTCCCATGGATTTCATTTTTACCGTTAACTATATAATAATTGACAATATTTAGATGTGAGGGGTATTTAGAGTTTAAAGTTTACTTACAGAAATTTTTTATACATTTTTTTTAATATTAAATGTATTAATTTAAAAAATAGACCGCACAATAGCGCGGGTACTAAACTAGTATAATACTAAAGGAGAAGTCGCCTACGACATGTGGCGGCTTCTCCTTTAATGTAGGCATTTTAAATTAATAATTAATTAAGTATAACTACTTCATTTATTTAATTAATTTATTAATAACAAAATCTTAACAAATCTTATCCTAATTAAGTATTAATTTTTTATTGTTTATAGTAATATTTTGACCAAATCTTAACAAATGCAATCAGTTAAGATATGATGATGTACTTATTTTTCTTTAACTTTTTAAAAAGATTTATAATATATTTAGTCCAATTTATTTTTAGTATAAATATTGATTCATCTCCATCTTCGGGCAATATTGTATGGATTATTAACCTTGCTTAATTACGTTGCTGATAAAATGAGAATAGTCATTATATTTATTATAATTGGTCTAAAGGCTCACTATGTTTATTTGTAATTTTTCATTATTTTCATTCATCTTTAATATTTCTTTTTATTTCTTATGATGATTATATAGTTAATCAATATCATCAATATCAATAGTATAATACTAAAGGAGAAGTTGTTTAAGCCATGTGACTTCTTCTTTAAAGTAGCTTTTCTTTTTATTTATTTATTTAGGATTAGATTGAAAATCAATATAGTAATTGATTATTAAAGTAGGATTTGTTTTAATTGATTTCTTCTAAATTTTCTATGGCCGATAGGATTTGCCGTTACTTCTTCTAATTGATAGGATTTGCCGTTACTGAGGAGTTTTTGAAATAAAAATTTATCATATTTATCCATTAATAACTACTAATTTTTTTGTAAGGATAACTACTAAAAAGATAAATTAAATATTTGATCGAGATCCACTTATTAATATTTTAAATTTAAATATATATTTTTTGCTTTAACCTTTATTTGAAAATGGTTGTGTTGCAATATAAATACTACCCTACACCATTGGGTTCATTATTGGCTTTCTAGATGTGTTTCAATTCTTTCATCTCTTTTCTGCTTCCAATCCTTTCATCCCCTCTTTAGCTTTCTCTTACTTTTTTTTGTAGGGATTATTCTGAATTGTTTG
Source organism: Persicaria tinctoria (assembly GCA_037127255.1). Taxonomy (NCBI): domain Eukaryota; kingdom Viridiplantae; phylum Streptophyta; class Magnoliopsida; order Caryophyllales; family Polygonaceae; genus Persicaria; species Persicaria tinctoria. The sequence continues at coordinate 4,136,634 of JBANSL010000019.1, read as the reverse complement.
AAAGTTATTTTATTTATAGTGTTGTGGGTTATTTAATTTGTGAGTTTTTTTTTGTAGGATCGTCCATCGGTCCCCATTTGGGATGCTTAAAGTCCTCGTCCGAAGCAGTTCAAGGAGGGCTCCAAAATAATCAGGGTTCCGATCGATGAAGTACTTAAGGATCGATTGGGGTCGCAGATTCCCATTGGCGTCCAAGATGGCACCGAAGATTTTTTTTTTTTTGATTAGGTAAAAATTCGAGTTTAGACACATCTGAAACTCGAATCAAAAGGAGAAGATCAAAGAAGCTGGTAAGCCAGTGAATATCAAGGTGTAAGTTTTACATCCAGCCATCCAGGGCCACTCCGAGCATGCCTCTGACACCGTCGACTTCCGAAATCTTCCGAGGATCCCCCTTACATCCCTTGTATAGTTAGCATTAGTTGAGCTCATTTTTGTCTTTATAATATAGCATTCATTTGATTTTTTAATGAATTTTTCCGATTCATTATTATGATTAGTAGTAGCCATTCTGTTATAGATTTCAAGTATATGACAAATCATATATAAAAGTAATTAATATTTTTTAAATAATTTATTTAAAAATAAATCATTTAAAAACAAATCGTTAAAAGTTGTTTCCTTTTTCTACATTAGAAATATAACTCAAAATAAAAAATTTAAACATAATTTTTTTAAAAATAGATTTTTTAAAAACAAATCTTTCAGAGCTGTTAAGATGGGTGAAAAATCTCATCAAATCCAATACTAATTTTGAAAATATATTGGGTTTGATCAGATTTTTGTTTTATCAGACTTTTTTTAATTAGCTAGGGTGTGATTTTTGAAAACTTCTGACTTCTACCGTGTAATTAAAAAAAATCATTCACATCTCATATTTATAGATTAGATTAAAAATTATAGTTGGTTAGATTAGGAAATTTTTCTACCGATCGGAGTTTTGAAAAGAAAATTATATAATAATCATCAATAGTATAATACTAAAGGAGAAGTAGTTTTAAAAAAAAATTATTTAGGATTTGTTACTTATTAGATTAATTACATTAATAATAAAAAAAGAATTAGATTTAAAAATTAAAATATTAATGGATTGTTATCCCACTTATCCGGTGATTATGATTGTTATCCCACTTATCCGATTAGTTTTAAGATATGCCGATTAATTGATTGATAAAGAAGGATTTTTTTAATTTGTTAATTACTTACTCTAATTACTTTAATTAAGTACTCTAATTAAGTACTCTAATTAATATATACCGATAACAAATCTATGGGAGCCTAAGGCGATAATTAATATATGCCGATAGGCTTTGTCGATCAGATGGTTATGATTTCATATATGCCGATAAGATTTGTTAATTAATTAATTTCAAATCAAATTAAGGCCCTTATAAACGATAGAGTAATTAATATTAATGAATAGAAATATGCATATATACAGATAGGATAAATACAACTAATCATATATACCGATAGGATTTGTCGATCAGGTGGTTATGATTTGATTTTCACACACACACACGCGCGCGCACACACACACACACACACACACACACACACACACATAATATATATATATATATATATATATATATATATATATATATATATATATATATATTTATAAAGGTAAGACTCAACTCCCATTTATAGATTTCATTTTTACCGTTAACTATATAATAACTAACAATGTTTAGATGTGAGTGGTATTTAGAGTTTAAAGTTTACTTACGAAATTTTTTTTTATATTTTTTTAATATTAAATGTTTAATTTAAAAAAACAGACCGCACAACAGTGCAGGTACTAAACTAGTTATGTGAAAAAAGGTTAGTAACAATTAGGGTTTATGCGAAAGCCTCTATCTTCTTATTTGTTAATAACGAAAGTTATTTGATGAAAAACATGATTTTTTATGCCTTTATGTGTTATTTTACATGGTTATCGTTGTGGTGTTGAAACCCTGATCTTGGAAGTATTTTAGTTTATTGATTTATTTCACAAATTTCGAGTTTGGGTTTCTGTTTTGAGTCGATTTCGAGTTGCTGCATTCGATATTTCTACTCGATATCGAGTTAGGTGAAGTCGATATCAACCAAGTTTCTGTTTTCGTGCTATTTTATGCTTTTCTCTGTTATTCTTGTTTGTTTGGTTGATTTTCTGTTGAGATTTGGAACCGAAAAGGCGGGCGTTGACATGCTTCCTCGTGGATCGTTCCTGACTGCCTTCTACTACAACGGGAGGAAGTCTTGTATTTATTTGCTGAGACAGGGAGTCAATCTGATTTTATATTTATATTTATTTTCATACTTGACCATCCTCCTGCAACGAAAAGCCCCACCAGGCTCACCTAACTTTAACACAAACCCTAAAGAATGATTAAATTAAACTCACCTTTTTTTTTGTACAGTAGGCGAAAAATGTTGTCTTTGGGGGAAATTAAGATCAACCCTGATCATTCCTAAGAATGATGTTACAAAGTTCTCTGCATAGGGGGAGTACAAGTGAACGTAGACTTATGGCAGTTTTTGAAGCTGATATTACAGTAGGCAAAAAATTAAACTCACCTGTTGATATTTGGAGGAACAGTTGAAGCTTCTTGCATTTTTTAGCAAAGTTCATAACTCGTCTAGGTCCTTGAGTGTTGATGTTGATTGCAACATTGTACCTTAAAAAAGATACAAAATACATCTACATATGCTTAGACACATTACACATACAACCAATTCTTAAGTTCCAAGATAAATACATCAAAATATATATAGAGATAACCAAAACCTTAATAATAATAATAATAATAATTTAATCATACAATTGTAAGCAATTTTGAGCTAACCTTTCATGAAAATTGGTATTACTAGCTGAGTTTATGATGATATCTACCTCTTCAACCATCATTACATCCAAATCTTTGTCGAACCCGAGATTCGGTTCACAGAGATTTCCAACCACAGGAACCAGTTTGTTGAGCATGAAATTCTCATATGAGTTCCCATGAATTTGTTGAAGGCACCTGAAAATGTCTGCGTTTATAATCGGTAGGCCCAAGGCAACAAATAGTTTATTAGTGAACATGATGAGGTATTTTTCTAGTCGCCAATGAGTTTTAGAATCGAACCCGGGATTAGGCTTAAATAAATTACTTCATTTCTCGGTCGTTTGATTGCTGCCTCCTTGTCGTTTGCCTTGATCAAGACATATATCTTACCCACATCAGGGATTGTTCTTAGAAGCTTTTCGATCAAAACTGCATCATTCCAAAAAAAAAGTTAAAATCCTATAAGAGGCGTTCGTTTCAGGTTATCACCAAAAACAAAAACTCTTAAAATTCCTCAAAAACTCCAAAATCTCCAAAATGGAGAAACGGTTGGAGATGCTTTACCGCCTCATCTTAATATTTTTGTACATGGTTATCACCTCAAACAGGCTCTTACAAAAGCGATACTGTATATCATGAGCTCTAGTAAGGGTACAAAGCAGTGGCGGATCCATGAATTTTTGTAAGGGGGGCTGAATTTTTTTTCCTAGAAATGAAGGTTTGAAATGTTCGAGTTTAAGATTGTACCTATATACACCCTTGACACCTTCAGTCCTGCTTATATGTTGAATGACACTAAAAACGTCACTATACTATTTTACGGATTGATGAACCTACATCACCAACTGTAATCTAACACCGAACTTCAAAATTTTACAGCTAAACTACAATATCATATAATTAATTTTTTGAAATATGCAGAACCACTGCCCCACAAGCATAAGTTTCTGACTGACCAACTCTGAAGTTATGTGCAAAATTCTAATGGTGGTTATTCATCGGAAAGTAACAAACACTAGTACAAAATCACTAATTAAGAGCGGTTTTTTATAGGGAAGGACAGCGCTTATTGAAGTGATGTTAACTGAAGCGTTGTGAGCATGTGTAAAAGCGGAAATGAAAAAAGCGCTGTAAAACAGACAAGGACAACGGTTTTTTAAAATAACCGCCTTCTTGCTTTGATTTTTTTTATTTTTTTTTATAAAATTCGAGGAAGGACAGCGGTTTTCCATAATAACCGCTGTCTATATACATTTTTTTTAAAAAAAAATCGGCTCATATTTACATAATATACAATCCCCTATTATAAATATACACAATCCACACTATGTGATGCGGGACCATCCAAGACACCTTCGGATGATGTCCTTATCAAGAGGAAGAAGAAAGCTCCACCATGGGAGAAGGTACAAAGGTGGAAGCTTGGCGTTTTTACATTCGTTCAGCAACTTGATAGCTTTTCGACGTCTCTGTAAAATGGGTCGTACGGATTCAATATTGATCGGATTGAGGCGTGCCATACCTTGTTGGAACGAGGACGAAGAGATCTACAACTTTGCTGTTGAAGGTTTTTCCAGATTCGTCTCATAGCTTGGCCGAAATCCACATTCTTTGAGCTGCTGCTGGTTTTGACGGGATTTTGTTAAGTTTTGGAACATTATGTTTATTTCCTATTTTTAGTATTTCTTTTACTTAAGTTATTTTAGGAAACTTTAAGGTTATTTTTATTATTTCCATTAGATGTTAGTTTTATCTTATTCTATCATCTAACTCGGCCCAACAGCCCTGTGTGGCCTATATATTCCGAGTTCTCCTATTGTAATTCAATTAGAACATGATGAATAGAATTTAGATCTCTCAAATTGTGTGAAACACATGGAGTGTCTTGTTGATCCAACTAGAGCTGTGCTCGTTGATCATCGAATTGGTTTGTTTTAGCTTGGTTTGCTTTGCCGTTCATCAACTTCGCAAGACTTGGTGAATCTAGTATCCACAAGCCCCCTCCTTGTGCCTTCAAGTTGTCCGCTTGATTGTGTAGGGTTGTAGAGGCGGGTTGTGTAGTCATTGGTATTGGTTCCTACCCTCTGAGGAGGCCTGGGGTCTTTATCTTGTTCTGCATAGATCGACTCAGTCCTTATCAGGTCGTGTCTTTCCATTCTTTACATTAAATTTCGAGTCTTTCCTTTTGTTCTTGTTGTTTCGTGTCTTTCTTGAAGATCTTGATCAATTCTTGATCGAGTTCTTGGCGTTTCTTGAGTCTTATATTGCTGCGTTTTTGTTTCTTGTTTAATTCTTGCTTGTTGTCGAAGATCGGACCAACCTACGGCTAACCCCGTATCAGAATCGATCATTGAATCCTAACACTTCACCCATAAAATTTGTGCTCCTCTCCATTGATGTAAACCTTAATTGAATGCAAAACTCCTAAAATGGCCAAAAAGAAACACTTATGAATTAGAGTATTCAATAATAAAACTCAAATTCCTCTAGAGTTATTCACAAATAAAAACTTAAACAATTTAACCCAAATTCACAAATAAAACTAAAATTCCTCTCAAATTTGGAGTTATTCAATAATAAAACTAAGATTCCTCTAGGGTTATTCACATTTCACAAATAAAACTCAAAAAGCTTAACCAAAAATCTCAAATTGAAACACCACACGGAAACAACAATTACAACATCCAATTACTCACGAATCTGGAGTTATTCACAAATAAACACACAATTTCGACCTAGTGTTATCAAAGGCTGAGTTTTTTTACCTGTTGATGACGATGGTGATTGAGTCGGGCCGAGCACAGTGCGTGGTGGACAAGGAACGAGCAATTGTGGCGGATAAAGTGGCGGACAGTTGTGCTCGACGAAGAGGGCCGGCAAACATCGGTGGATGAAGCGGCGGAAAAGAGTGCAGCCCTTGTGGTTCTGCTCCTCGACAACAAACAGGGGGATCGATCTGAGGATGCGCTCATCGACAGCAAACAAGGGGTTGGATGATGTGCTCGTCGACGACAAACAGGAGACGGTCGATGATCACCGGCCTTGCCAGATGGATTGGAGCAGTTAGGGGAAGAATGACGTACGACCGGTTGAAGCACTAGGGATTTGGAGTTTGGGGATCAATTTGGGGATTTTGGAAAATGAATCAAATACTCCGTATTTGCCTGAGATTTTTTATTTTTATTTTTGTTTTTATTATTAGACAGCGCTTTTTTATAAAAAAAAGCGCTAAGAAAGGTTTTACTTTAATAGCGCTTTTTTAATACAACCGCTGTGCTTGAAAAAATATATTAAATATAAAAAAACTAAATGCAGTCTTAGCGGTTATCTGTAAAAAGCGCTATGCTTCCCCTAAATTAACAGCACTTCTCAATAAACGCTCTTAAATTTGCGCTATTAATCAAACATTTTGTACTAGTGAAATTCACAAATTCATTCTCACAACCACAATCACAAACCACACTTCCGAATCAAAAACAACAAATTCACAAATCTATTTCTCACCACAACCACAAACTACAATTTCAATTTTCAAATCACAAAGTCACAAATTTATTTCTCACAAATCACAAACCCTAATCGAAAATCCCCAAATTGATTCTCATTTCTCAAATCTCAATTCCACAAATTCTAATCAAAATTAATTCACACTCAATCAATTCAATTTAAAAATAATCAAATTAAGAGGAAGAGGAAGAAAAATAACACAAAGTCACAAAATTATTTATCACAAACCCTAATCGAAAATCCCCAAATTAACTCTCATTTATCAAATTTCAACTCCACAAATTCTAATCAAAATTGATTAACACTCAATCAGTTCAACTTAAAAACAATCAAATTAAAAGGAGGAGGAAGAAAAATAACTTTACTTTTTAAAGTTTAGATTGAAGGATTTCACAAGTTCGACCGGAGATGGAGGGCCGAAGGTGGGGATGACAGTGGAGCCGGTGGGTCGGCCGGAGGGAGAGGTGGCGGCGGCCGGCGGCTCGGCGGCTAGGAGAGCTGCTCTCGCGCGGCCGCTTGCTTTGTTGCTGCGCTGTTGTCGACTGTCATGACTCATGATAAAAAATTCGATTCGATTCCCCTTGACAAGTTCGGCCGGAGGTGGAGATGATAGTGGCGTCAGTGGGACGGCTGGAGGGAGAGGTGGCGGCGCCCGGCGGCTCGGAGAGCTTCTCTCGCCCGCTTGCTTTGTTGCTGTCGACTGTCAGGATAAGAAAAAAAGGAAAACACTGATGCTAAATAAAGGGCAGGGCTGGGATTCGAACCGCAGACGTCCCACTTCTTCATTAAACTTGTCCGGTGTCATGTCCATCGAGCTATCTCGTCTTTATGATTTACTTCTACCTCACTTTTATATATTACTCCCTCCATTCCATAATACATGTCCATTTGCTTTTAAGCACGCTTTTTAATGAGCGAAAAACTCTATAAAATATTATTTTTTTAATTAATTTTTTTATATAATATGGTACTTATTAGTAATAAGTACCATAGTATTATATAAAAAAATTAATTAAAAAAATAATATTTTATAGAGTTTTTCACTCGTTAAAAAGCGTGGCGTGTCGAAAAGAAAAAGGACATGTATTATGGAACGGATGGAGTACTAAATTAATAGGTATAAAAATATACATTTACCCTTGTTTTGACCAGCGGGCTTCAGCTCAGCCACGCCGAGCCCCCAACAGATCCGCCACTGGTGCAAAGTAATTGTGAGAAGGATAATCCAGAGTTCATCCATGGAGGCTCTCTCCTGTGCTAGTCCCTCGGCCTTCATCCATCCAAGATGCCTCAATCCCAGGACAAAATTCAACAATATCAGGTCCTTTTTCTCCTCGCATCATTCATTCAGATTCGCGAATCTCAGTTCTCTCTACTCCAAGAAGCTCTCCTGTACGGCTTCGTCTTTCGATCTCTCCCCTCCTCCCATCGAACATGATTTCCTTGTAAGTTGTTCTCGTTTTTCTCACTTTGATGCTCGGAACTCACTTCCGCTTTCGCTATTGGGTGCTAATGTTAGTTGTGAAGCGCGGCTGAGAATGATTCTTGTGATTGTATTGTATGAGTGGAATCGGGATTGGCAATTTAATTTGACGACTGTGAACTGTCTTATGGGAGGCGGAAATGAGGATTGAATTGGATTCGATTATTCGACTGGGATTGGGGATTTCACTGTGTTACTTCAATGCCCTAGGTTGGAACTTTCAATGTCATTCTTGAATTCAAAAGTAATAAGTTATTTGCGGATGTATGGAAGATGAAGTGTATGCAATTGAGATTGCTTAGGCTTTGATAAGTGATTTTAATTTGAGCTGCAGCAATGGAAATTGAGAGTTGACACTATTTGTTCTTGATGCAGGAGACTGTAATACCTGCTGGTGCAACTGTTTCAGAAAATGAAGTTATTGAAACGTTTGCGAACGATGAGGAGGCACTAGAAGCAATTGAGAATGGTGTTGCGGTGTGTTCAAACATGTTGCTTATTTCTCTTGATCACCTTGAACTATAAGTTGTTTGAATATTGATGGTTCATTTGTTCTAGTGGGAACATATTAGATGAAATGTTGTCTATAATGATTAGTGATTGTGTTGAGTGAAATGTTCTGCACTACGATTTGAAGTCAGGACTGTACATTGTGCTTTGATGTGTTGTCCCCTTTCACAAAAAGTATTTATGTTTTATGCACCATCTGTTGATTGACTATATTGATTTGTGGCTGCGCAGATTGTTGATCTTTCACAATGGGGACGTATTAGAGGTATATATATATAGTTGTCATTTGTTGTTTATTAAATGTATATGTTACAGGAATTCTTTTCAAGTATAAAATATGTGGACATGACTAGGCAAACATTATAGATTTATCTGGTCCTACATACACAATTTCAGTTCTGGATTAAGACATATGGCTCCTATAGATAAGCTGATATGGATTTGATGTACCTTTTACTTTTTCTTCCCACATGGATGGAATGTTTATAGGAACTGGTCTGGTTGTTGTCTTGTTGAAACTTTTGGAAGAAAGAGCTCATGGACCAAATTTTAAAATCATGTTAGGCTATTAAATTTTGTACACCCGTACCCTTATTTTTTGCCTTGTTTCCACTCATGTTGATTACAGATAACTGTTCTACAGACATATAATCTATGTTCTCTAAAAAAAAAAAAAGTGGTAGTGCTGGCATTGTTTCTTAACAAAAAATGAGTACCCTAACAAAAACTCAAGTATCAAATACCTGGTCAACAGCACTGTTCATGTTATTGTTTCTTACTTTATTTTGGTTATGCTGATTATTGTTTTTGGTTTCTTTGAAGTCAGTGGCGATGATAGGATCCAGTTTCTTCACAATCAAAGCACTGCAGACTTTGAAAGTCTTCGTGAAGGACAGGTGAGCCATGGAAACTAATTCTAACTTCACTGAATTCCTGCAGAAAGGGCTTCACCAGAGGCTGCTTTGATCCGTGAGAATCTGATGGGAATTGACATATACACTGTAGGGAAGCGATACTGTTTTTGTGACACCAACAGCTAGGACAATAGATATTGCACACGCATGGATTATGGTAAGATATTAACATCTAATGCATAATTCAATCTAGTTACCCTTTTTCACCCTGTTAATCCTGCATCTATTTTTCTTGGTTTTGCAGAAAAGTGCAATTTTGCTTATCGTCTCACCTGTGACCCTTAAGAGCATCTCTGAGATGCTTGCAAAGTATGTAGATTCACCTTGATGATTGATTGACTACTAAATCCTTACTGTTAGTTATAGTAGCCTTTCTGTCTTTCTGCAGTTAAGACTTAAGACTCCTTATGTAGGAATTTTCTTTTCAAATTTCACTTTGTTGGCCCAACTAACCCCATGAGGCTGTAGGGTGTTTCTCATACCCTCAGTAATTCCCCCAGAACCCATCATGGGGCTCAAACCTGAAAGGAGTGCCTTAATCACCCAAAGGAGTGCCTCTTGTTTAGTCTAGCTTAAAAAGAGTGCCTCTTTTACTAAGTCAGTACACTAAGTGCTTTCTTTTTGTGCATTTTGGAGTTTGTGAACAGGTACATATTTTTTTCTGATAAAGTAGAGATCCGAGATATCACCTCAGAGACATCCCTGTTTGCTCTCTTAGGACCCAAAAGTGACCAAGTAGGTGGTTACTTTTTGTTCTAGACTCTTCAAAATGTTGGTTTATAGGTAGCATGTTTATGATTAAAAATTGTCTTGAGCAGGTGATGGAATCTCTAGGTCTCAGTGATCTAATTGGAGAACCTTATGGCACACACCGACATTATAATGTAAGTCTGACCTCAAAATAGTTCTGAGATACTTACTATGTTCAAGTCAATTTTCATTCATTCCATAATGGCAGTTTTGTGCACACATGAGGTTATTCTTACAAAAATTTCCTTCATTTCAATCCAATCTTTTTTGAAAAAAAAAAAAATTTAAGTTGGCTTGCAATTGTGGTAAAAATTGGTTGAATTGGCTTAAGTATTCCTTTATTTCAGGATGTGTTGTTTGACTTTGGACAATCCTAAAGTAATAATCTCCAACAAAGTATTATGTCCATGTTGAGTTTCCGTGTAAATAACAGGACTTGGCTAAAATGTTTTGGATAGCTTTATAGTGCAATGGTCCTTTTTATGCTTCGGCTTGCTATAATAGGTGAGGCAGTGTGTCTTCTGCTTGGTAAATGTGGGGAAGATTGTTAATCAAATCTTTTTTGCTTGCAATTGTTGGTAGTTATGCAAGGAACACTATATGCTGAATCTCAAGCCTTGCTCTTATCTAAATGTAGGTGAATGGGATGCCAGTGACTGTAGGGGTAGGCACTGCTGTATCTGAAGAGGGTTATACCCTGATGTTGTCACCAGCTGCTGCTGGATCAGTCTGGAAAAACATTGTTGATCTTGATGCTGTTCCAATGGGATCGAATGCATGGGAAAGGCTGAGGATTTGTCGAGGTAATTAAATTTATTTTACAAGTACAATATATTAATACTATGCCGAAGATTTTGAAACTTGCAACTCTAAAAAGAGCTTTGTGCTGGTGAATACATTTTAAAAATTGGCGGCAATATAATCTCCATACGAGGTTCCCACTGCTACACTAGTATTATTTTGTTAAGTTACATTTCTGAATAGTAAAATCTAGTCGAGAAACCCACTTTTTTTCTCCATCACAATTAGTTGAGAAGTTTTTGGATACACAAACAAGTGAGATCATATTTTAGCATCTCCATTAGTTTCTGGGTTCCATTATTTGTACATTTAATGTGAACAGGAAGGCCATCCCCTGGGAACGAGCTTACTGCAGAGTATAATGTTTTAGAAGCTGGCCTCTGGAACTCAATCTCCCTGAACAAAGGTCTGCCCACTTCACACTTTCTGACTTTAGAAGTTTTCTACCTTGTCTAACTGTGCTATTTAATTTCATCTAGGATGCTACAAGGGGCAAGAAACAGTCTCAAGACTCATCACTTACGACGGTGTGAAGCAGAACCTCTGGGGATTAGCCTTGTCAGCCGCTGCAGAACCAGGCACTCCTATAACCATCGATGGGAAAAAGGTAAGATTGAAGATTCTTGTTTTGTTATTGTGAATTGTGACTACTCAAAATTTCATCCTAGCAATTTATATTTGAAGTGTAATCTGACTCGTTCCATGAACTTCTGACCAAGGAGATTTCTCCGTTTTCCTGCTCGCAGGTTGGTAAGCTGACAAGCTACTCGTTAGGACGAAAGGAATCAGAGCATGTTGGCTTGGGCTACGTCAAGAGACGAGCTGCTTCACATGGTGATAAGGTAACCGTTGGCGACAACATTGATGCAACATTAGTAAATGTTCCTTATCTTGCCAGTCAGTCGATGCCATCTAAGACCTCAAACAGTTGAGTTCTTGCAATGCCTTCATACTATTGATAGAAAAAAGGGTTCTGAATTTCACAATATACAATAAAATTTCTTGGCTGACAACTTTCATAGAAAACTTATCCATCCTCCTTGTATTTTCTTCAAGATTAGTTTTTGAAATTAGGTATAAATATTTTAGTCAGATACTTGTAACTGTCAAAATCTGATTCAATTCGGCGACCGGACTTGAATATTTGGATATAGGATCTAAAATCGCAACTATTAAAGTAAGGATTCGTTTGGTGAAGTTAGTATCTTTTCGAAGTTTTTGGTTTTAATGTTACGTATAAAGTTGTATAGGAGTTTTAAATCTGTGTAACCAAACGCACCCTAACTTGTTATTGTTGATTGGTTATGTCTTAAATTTGACCGAACCATCACCATGTGACCGGTTTAGGCAGGGGGGAGTGGGTCCGTTTGTATTGCGTGTAACCGGATTCTTCCTAAAAGAGGTGAGGAGATCTGGGCCGTTGAAACTTGCAAAGCAATCAAAGGTGAGGATCGTATCGTGCTGCGGGAGTACAGAGGAAGCGAGCACCTCACCGCATGCGATTGCGTCCGCAACGCGGGTTGGGTTCGCTTTCAGAAAGGAAAGCACTTGTTCGTGAAGTGGAGGAGAGCGGAGGCGTGGAAATTTTGACACGCACCAGCTCACCTCACCTGCCCTTGGCGGGCCCCACCTCATCCCCATTCCCGCCACCATTCATTCATTGATTTCATTCATTCCATACGGAATCCCAAATCCACGTTAGAAACATGCCAATGAAACAAAAACAAAATACAGTAAAAAATAAGACTAAAGGGATAATTATATAAAACCACCCATAATTATGTACTTTTTTTTTTACAGTCCTGCTATCATCCTGGTGAGATATCGCCATATACACAGTATTGAACTGAGAAGTCGGTATCTGTGAGGCTGTTGACGGTCGACCTATACTTAAGTTGTCGATCCAGAATTGCATACTCAAAAAATCGATGTCGGCACCGTGTGGATAGCAATAAATTCACCGTGCATATAAGAACTCTTTTTTATGACATGGGGGTTTTGAGATTATTGACTAAACTCTACAATTTCAAGAATTAGTTTATGAATGAATATATTTAAAAAAAAAAAAAAACTAGTCTTATAAAGCAATCGCCATGACTACAATACAAACTCATTATATGTGCAAATAAGGTTAAATTCTAACCTTATTTATGAGTAGTTTTGTGCAAAGTCAATAACATAGGGTGGTTTGATGTAATTAACCCTAAATTAAAATATGTACGTCTTTTTACGAATTTATTTTATTAATTAATAGTAGTAGGTGGGTATAAGTATGTGTGTGTATAGTACGTATAAAGATAAGTACGATACAAATTCAATTGTTTGGCAAGTCCCAGTCCTTTTGTATTTATGATAGTGTTGAACATTTCCACAAGGATTAATAAATGTCAAAGACATTTTTTAATGGTTTTATGGTTGGCTTGTTGTTTGAAAGGAACTTTGCACAATGGAGTAAATTGTTAATCGCAGTTTTGTTTGTGCCAAGCCATGGTATTTGCGTGGTTAGAAAGTCATTCAATTAAACTTCCATTTTGTACAATGCATTCACGCAAAAATGCCTGTAATTCAAATTAATTATTAATTAATTCTATAATAATGATAACTTGTTTAATTAGCGTGTTGTGCCTATTCATTCTTATAAAGAAATCTCAACATACAACTGATAAAGGCTTGTACATGTCTACAAACGAGTAGTTGTTGTTTTTTAAAAAATATTATATACTCACTCCGTTCGGCAAAACTTGTCATTTTAGAGTTTTGTTTTTGTTCGGAAAAACTTGTCATTTTAGGTATTTTTGCTTCTACTTTACTAAAATGCCCTTGATTTGATTGATGTGTTGTGAGTTGTAGTTTTCGATAAAGTAAAAGGTAGAGCAATTATCTTTTCTAAAAAAAATTGCATAATTTTATTTTTTTTTATAAGGAAAAAATTCGGGTGGTGGTTAGCTAACCCGAGAGCATCCCGAAGGATGAGATCACGAGGATCTGAAATAAATACAAATACAGAATACATCAAAAGAAACACATAAAGCAAACCCGGAAAAACCCCAAACCCTAAGCAAACAAGCGGGTACAATATCGAGATAAAGAAAACCCGGCGTGATGAAGTGGATAGCGAGCGCATGAAACAACACTAGCTGACACGATGTCTCACCACTGTTGTTACATGAAATTGAACAAAAAAATCCCCTTAAATAGTTCAATTATAGTAATGATTTACGTGTCACACAAATTTGAGCAGGGTGCTGTGCCAAGTGCCACGAAAATATGCGGTTAGGTTTCCTCCTAGCTTTGTCATCCATTCACCCACAAGTGTCATATAACACACACACCCAACAAAAAACGAAAAAACGACAACAATTCACTATATTTTATATAATTTATTGGGTTATATTAAATGTTTAAGATAAACCTATTCATTTCCCAACTAAGTCAATCGACAGATGTATTTTTTTACTATTTAATACGTTTTTTTATAAAATAATAAAAATTATATAAAATTTTAAAATTAATTTCATATTTATTACTCAAGTTTACTATTCAATCATGTTTTATTATGAAACAATTTATAAAAGTAAACGGATGGAGTAACTGTTATTAGCAAATATATAAAACGATCTTTCATTTCTTTTTAATGGTTGTTTACTATTTTTATACCTTTTTAAAAATAATAAAAATATGAAATATCAATTTTTAATTAATTTTATATTTATTAATAAAATTATAAAAATAATTTAACATTTTATAAAAAAAATTAACTTTGTAATAATGTATTAAAAAAAGCAAACAATGGACTCTAAGTCTCTAACAGATTAAAATAAAGGATTAATATATTGAAACTCGTAATCTAATAATCACTTAATTTATATCATTTTTGTAAGCTATAAGTTAATAAAGTTTGAAATTAGATACATAAAATCTCAAATTTAGAGTTTTACATATATCTCATATCTTTCCTTGTGTTCTTTCTTTTTACCTTGTTCGAGACGAAAATGCTTAAAAATTGGGTGCACCGTGTATGAATATATGATACATGTGCATTAAATTTGATATATACTCCGTATATTTTTAACACATAAGTTTAAATCAACAAATAAATATTTCATCTTTCATATACGTTATCTCTTTTCTATTCATTTAATTTGCATTCAATGTCATCATGATCGAGAATATCATATCATTAAAAGCTCAATCCTTTTATGTTACCCTTGTATTGTATTCAATGTCATCATGATCAAGAATAAAGTAACATTTATAAATTCATTCATCGGATTATAGAATACCCGATATCGCTTTCATTAATTAAAATATATTATTTTATAGTGTAATTTCTTAATTATAAATTACATTTAAGGTATTTTAATTTTTACTTACACAATTGTCCTTATACTTATTGATAAAAAAAAAGCAATAAATGACAGTATAATAATATATTTATTAGTTTTTTTTAAAATTGTGTAGAATGTTTAAATAACTTACTCCGTATCTATATATAACTTTAAGTCAGAAAACTTTGATGAGGTGGCGATTAGTCCTTCAATTTCGGTAGTTTAGCCAATCAGATTTTATCTACTCCTTCCCCCTTTCTATATTTTTTTTCCAAAAAACCCCTTACTTCATTCATCCTCGACTGATCGACTCCTAGGGTTGAGATTCCCACCGCCTCTGGCCATGGCTGCTTCTCCTCCGCCTCTCCTCCGCCTCTAGGGTTCCCACCTACCGCCTCTCCTCCGAATCCATCTTCTACCGCCTCTCCTCTGAATCCTTGATGCCTCTCCTTCTGCCCTTTCTTTTGTCCTCCGCGTTCATCCTCCAAGTTCATCTCCTACTCCTCCGAATCCTTGATACCGGCTCCAGGTTTGTTGCTTATCATACTGAATCCTTGATTTCGGCTCCAGGTTGTTGCTTATCAGTTCGATTTCGTCGAATCCCTAAATTTCGATCAGAAACCCTATGTTCTAGACTTATAATCCGTTTGCTTTTTCGTGTTTTTGTTCTCACTAGGGTTTACGATGGTTTTCAATTCGGTGTATTGGACTCTCCAAGATCTTTTTCCAGAGGTATGTCTGAATTTCGATGATAATATATTCTAGGTCAATAATCAATTCTTCAAGTTGGATTCGGACGATACTTATGAAAGTTCCTTTTTGGATGGATATCCACTCCACTCCTTTAAAAATTGAATATGTGTGAAAGACCTGAGTTTTCCATTGATTGCGGTGGTAGGGTACACTCTAATCACTTCTGAATTTCTTTCTCAGAGTTCTCTGTTTCCCTGCTGAATATACACTCCAATCACATTTTTTTCCAGAGAAGACAGTAGGTAGCAGTTGTAGTCTTTTCTATTCTTCCTTATATGTTCCACACAGAAGAGAACAGGCTTTAGGATAGACTATTGTACAATTTTTCAATTTTGATGCCGGAGGAAAACACGTGTGTCAAAGCTGTTTCTAGATTACTTTCATGGTTTGTTTATGTTTTCCCTAGAAATTTTGATTGATTGAACGTAATAATTCATATGTTGGATGCAAATGCAAGAGTCCTTATTCTTAGGTTGTGCTTGGCTGGGATGAGGAACTGAGAATATTTGATAGGGAAGGATATAAATCACGGCAATAAATGAATAAAATCTTCCCAAATCTTTCTCAATTATACATCCTCTTCTAAATTCATTCTATAGAAACTTCTTTCCCTGGTGTTGTTTGCTCTACATCCATCTCGATCTTTGTATTTCTTGTGTGTATGTGTTATATTGCAATTCTTTGTCGGTTACTTTAACTGTCTCTTAAAGATTGTATCTCTACCCTGAGTTAAATTAGTTAGAAAACATAATCAAGATGTACAATCGGAAATGTCATGGCTTTACCATTTATGTACAATCGGAAATGCCATGGCTTTCTCATTTGCTGATTGTGGAATTGATCGATTTATGACTCCCACTTTCTTGATTGTTGTTTTTGGTTTATGAGTTTGCCTACTGCCTGAATGTTTTTGGTTATAATTATGCCTTATTTCAAGTTGCTTCTCTGTTTTCCGATTGCATATCACACACGAGCTTCTTTATTCTGATTATGCATTATTTATCGAAATCTGATTCCCAGTTACTGATTATGCATTGTATGCAGTGTACCTCTGCCATTGCACAGCCGGCAAAAGGTCAAACCAAGGAAGACAAAGACAGCTCGGAGCTGCATACGCTGGCAGCTACAGCCTTGCAGACAGCTTACAAGACGAAAGCTTCTAGCAAGCTCCTGCTGCTGGAAGCCACCTTGAAAAGTATGAAACTCTCTTCATAACCTCAGATACTTCATGGCGCGAAAGGTCGTACCTTCTCTTCTATTGCTCCTGGGACACAGTGGAGGCTTGGAGGATTCATTCTGAATCCAAATGAAATGGTATGTCAATTTATTTATCTTATTCTTCCATTGATTGAAACCCCTCTTCTTTGTGTTTGTGCTTGTGCGCCTGATTTTGGTTTATGCAACATTCTTAATCAATGTCATCGCACCTTAGAAGAGGGGGATCCTTAGAGAATATATGTGGTAAAGATCATCCTTGCTGCTTAATTCTATAGCCATCACTGAGTAATTTCTTCATATCAGGGAACTTTGAGCTAAAGAACAGATGAAATCAGATGAAATTCTTTTCATTTGTTCAACCTCGAGGGAGAGCCGAGATTGCTCTAAATCAAAAGGAGAAGTATCTGCAGAAGTTTAATCAAGTGCAACAGCAAGGGCAAAACAGTATTCTTGGAATTTCATCTCCAACTAGTGGCAACCACAATCAATTCTCTAGACAACTGCAAAACTCCATCTTTCAACAGGAAGAGCGCATAATTTCTCATGCTTGATGAAATATTTGTTGATCATATTATCTTTTACAATACCTTGATTTTTAAAATAAAGGATTTGAAATCAAGAGTTAAAATATAATTGATATCCGTTCATATATTGTTCACATGTTGTACAAACAAATCATTATCTCATATTCTTTCTTAAAAGAATATTATATGTCATCTTAATTACTTGAATCGTAATTTTCAAAATAACAATTATCTAAAATCTGATATTCTCTTCAAATCTATCCTAACACATCTCGACTTCTTATTTCCTATTATCTCAAATCCTATTTTTCTCGAATGCAATTAACTTGGGGTCACCCACCCATAATCTTTTTTTTTAATATACAATTTTATCAAATTTTTTAACCAAACTACATTTTTTCAGGAATCTTATTGACAAAGTCTAACACAACGATTTCATCCTTCCATATATTTATTCATATGCAGTATTTGTTAACATAATGGACTATTTGTATTTTTTTCATTATTTTTTTGTTCATCCTTATAATATAGATTTTTTTCTCCTCGCGCACGCGCCATGACGCGGGGATTGTACTAGTTTTATTTTATTTTATTATGAAAGAATTTGGATAGAGAAGCCTTATTCAAGAGCATTATTTCGGATGAGGTCTCAAAGATCTATATTTAGGATGACAGAGGACCTCGTAGTAGAATGATCAGATATGCAACTTTGTCCGTCACTCTGTTACCAACAAAATAACATTGATTTATAAAATATATTGTAAATTTCCAAAATAAATAAAAAATATAGTGGTATCCCTTTAATATATATTAATTATACTTATTTTTTAAATAAGAGAATATTTTAAACAATGAATATGCTTGATTACGAAGAAGATGATGATATAAATTGCAATATTGCATTGCAGGAATAAATATGCATAAAGCCACAAAGAAAGAAATAGTCTGTCCTTCCGGTGTACTCCGTACTTTGATGATATCGTTGACAATTTAAAGTTAAACAATCAATGATTAATTAATTTTTCATCTTCCCCTTCCCTCATCCAATCTAGCTTTTCACCCTATTAATTTTTTTTTCCATTAATGAAAGATTACTTTTTTAATATTTGTCCATAATCTTTTAACGTGCGTTTAATTTTTATTTTTTCCCCAATATATATCCTTGTAATATAAATTCTCAAATATAGTGAAATTGTATCTGGTTTTTTTTTTTAAAAAAAAAATGCATATTTTTTTTAAAGAATGAATAGACAACAATAATTATGCTTGGTTAAAGATGATGATAACATAAATTGTATGAATAAAAAGAGAGCCACGAGATATAATAAAGTAACCCAATGGGCCACGAAGCAATGGTCCCCTACACGCTCCCTTTCCAACACCTATCCATCCAAACCAAACTGCTAACTATGACTTTGGGGTTTAGCTTCGTTCGTCCCACCATACCTGACTCCCAACCGCTTGTTTCGGGCCGCCTTTGCGGGCCCCGCTTCTGGTTTAGGCCGCCCCGGCCCGCCCGGGTTCGCCGAACCTACTTTTTCCCTCTAAAAAGGTTGGGAAAGTAAAGTAAACATGTGGTTTGTTTTTGGTTTGGTGAAATTCCCTCAAAGAAATTAAATACACATTGAGCGTTTTTTTATTCCTTTTTTTTAAGGTGTTATGCAAAGTTTTTTTTTGTTTTTTTATTAGGCGAAAAGTGGGTGGTTCTTAAGACATAACACAACCCTGATCATCATTTCAGATGATGTTACAGAATTCTCTATTCAAAGGGAGAGTATCCATATTACAAGTTCTCTAGATCTAGCTATGAAATCTGCTGCTCCATTGGCTCTACGAAAGCAGTGTTTAAACTCTATCCATTCAAATTCCTTTATCATCTTCTTTAGGAGCTCGATTTGCCAGTAGATCTCCCATCTCGGTCTCACAGTACCGTTGATTGCTTTGATTACTTCTAAGCAGTCACCTTCGATTATAACTCTACGTAAGCCTTTTTGCCATGCCATTTTCGTACCTGCACAAAATGCAGCTGCTTCGGTTTGGATAGCTGAGCCGCTACCTACCTGCTGCTGAAAAGTATCCTTCACATTTCCGTCACAATCCCTGAGAATCCCACCTACCTGACAGAAGCCAGTAGGTGTAGTTGAGCCATCTACATTAATTTTGTAGGTGGCCCTAGCTGGTTTCTTCCATTTAATCCACACCCTCTTTCTTTCATGTTTTGTGTCTTTGGTTGGATTGGCGGCCAGCCAATCCCTTACCTGCATATAAGATTTGATTGCCATTTGAGAGATAGGTTATATATGTTTATTTCTGAAGATTTTATCATTCCTAATCTCCCAAATTGTTTGCCAGACAAAGCAAAGGTCTTCAAAGTTCTAATTTGAGGGTTTAGTCTGAAGAATTTCCTTTATTTGGGAGAGTCGATTACCGTTTATATTTAAAGATTTTCCACTTATTTGTTCATAAGCCGCTATGATTCTTTTGGTGTAGGAGCAGTGCTGGAAGAGATGACCACTGTCCTCATCATGATCATTGCAGAGACAGCATTGGGAGGGCACTCTGTTATAGAAGCGATTTAGCCTTTCTTTTGTGGCAATTCCATCTTGGTAATTCAATTTTGTGGATCAAGGGGTTACAATCAATTTTTTTGAGGAGATTTGGGTTTGCATGTTGACCATGCCGGTTGGATCAGGAAGTTTGGTTTTGAGATTTGGGGTTTCTAATTGGGAGAGGTGCCATCTGGTCAGCTTTGATGTGGAGTCAAGAAGGAAGGGGTGGGAACCGGCGAGGCCGAAGATCCGCCAGGGCCGACGAGCGTCGGAGCCGGCAGGGGCGAATGAACGGAGCCATCAACCGAGATCCCACCAGACGAAGTTCTTGGTGGGGCTAGTGGGGACGCCCTTCTTGAAATCGCCACCGGCATCAAGAGTCCGCCAGGGGAGGCTCAGAAGGGAGATCGGGAGATCCCCGTTGCTGCAAGTGTTGTTGTGGAGTCTCAGATTGATGGAGATGGCGCCACCACGAAGAGAGGACGACCAGAAGACTGACGGGATGGTGTGGTCAAGTGGGTGAGGAGTAAGGCGTGGCAGGTGACCGGCTGAGAGGAAGCAGAGGGCGGCACAAAAGCTCTACCCAACGGAAGAAGCCAGTGCGGCGCCAGTGTGTTGGGTTAAAGGTTAAATTTCACCTCATCGGCACCGCCGGAGCCCAACGCAACCAGAACCAGGGAGGTGTGGTCGAGATTGGAGGCGTCGATGAAGGTGTGGGTCGTGGCGGCGGCGAGGCCGCCGTTTGAAAGCTTGGTCAGGAGGGTGGGGCGGCTAGGTTTTTTTTTATTAACAACTAAAAAGTAGACCACATTCATTCTCATTTTTTCCCCATGGTGTTCAACTCATCTAAATATTTTTCATGCAAAAATATGATAACACAATTAATTAATATAAATTATAATATAATTAAATTAGTTTATAGGTAGATAGATTCTGATAAAAAAAATTATAACCAAAATATAAATAAATCCTTATCTTATAAAATAATGTAATTATAAATTAAATTATAGCTATCAAATAAAAGATAATCTTATAATTGAATTTTGTTTTAGAAAAGTACTTATTACTCTATATAGTAATTCATGTAAGATTTATCAATAGTAATATTATATATTTTAATAGATAAATCGATGAATTATACATTAACTGAATATATAATATGATATAATAGATATATTAATTGGCTTACTTGCTAAAATTTTAGTTCGAAATCTACGGCAGCATATTATTTTAATATCATGACATTATATTTTAATTTTCATCTGTTTTATACTTTTATACTTTATTTTATGTAAGAGTTCATCAAACTTTACATGTTAAAATAATATGGATTCAATATAGTTTCATGGATTCGAAAAAAATTAACTAATTTAATATTTTAATTTAAAAAAGATTCCAGAAAATTAACTAACTTATTATTTTTAATATAAATTTATGAGAGTTAGATATAAGTCTATACTACGTATTATTTATATTTAAGAAAACAACAATCAAATTAGATTTTTTCAACGGATTTATTTTCGAACAGATATAAATAGCAATAACAATCTTACATTTACTTTTGATTAAGTAATCTCAGAAGAAAAAAAATATTATTAAATGCAATTTTTTTTTTCAGTCTATGCCTTATGCCGGAAGAGAAGGAAGAACGAAAGAAATTGAAGCTTCTTGCTGACGTGGCAGCTATCGTCCGATTGAAGTAGTTCCTTTTTAATGGGTCGGATCGGAAAAGAGGGCAATCGAAAGAGAAACAGAGAGAGATAGAGAGAGAGAAAGCGTGGGAGAGAGAGAAACGCTTTACTCTCTGCAGACGAAAAGCGAAAGATTCTCAATCCGCTCTTCGCAATCCAAACTATTAATCAAGATTCCGGATAGGAACCACCAAGGATCCATGGCGTCGCCGGAGCCGGAGTATCTAGTCACCGGAGAATCGCCCGCCGGAGTTGCGATGGTGATTCCGCTCTTCGACGATGCTTCTTCGTACGAAGAGGATGATGAGGAGTTCTATTATTCTTCATCACCGTCTTCATCGCCGTCCCGTAAGATGCCTGCGAGGCTTCGCCAGCGGCTGGTGGAGTGGAGGAGTAGAAGTCCTCCGATGAGTGTTGAGCATATCGAGGCCAAGCTTCGGGACGCCGATCATCGTCGACAGGTCTAATCTCTAGTCCTAAAACTGGTTTTGTTATGTTTCTTTCTTCATCTGATTGTGTCTTTTTGTTCAATTCGTTACTTGATTGTTAATTTGGCGGTTTAATTAGAACGACATCAAACTTGTCTTGGAAGCAAAATTAACCTACTTGTTTCTCGAATTAATTTTGTCTTAGCAGAGATTTTATGATCAATTGTCGAAAAAGGCGTCTCCGAAGCGCAGAAATCTTTCGCAATCGGAATCCAACGAAGAACTTGAGCGGCGAATTGGGGCGAGACTCTTGGCCGCCGAACGGAAAAGGTTGGAGAAACGGAATCTTCATTTTTTTCATATTTTAATTTTCTGGTCAGCATAAAGTTGTTTTGCTAATTCCACTGGTTTTACTTTCTTATTTTTTGACTGGGAAAAATAAATAGAATTAATTTGGTTAAAGATTATTCTGTCTGTGTGATTAAAATTGTAAGACGGTCATATTATATTTATATATTACATATAATTGTTGAATGGTCCTTCGCTATTGCCTTTTGATGATCGCCGGGAACGGTCATGTTTTACAATATCTTACCTTTAAGGTCCTTTACTGGTTGATCTTGTTGAAATTGACAGTTTATCTGCTCTATCTTGTTCAATCCCGCCTTATTCCAGTTTATGAGTAAATTTTATTGCCTGTGTTGTTTCAGGAAAAATGAAATTATCTACTTTCATCACAAGGTCCTCTTAATTGATGATTGAGGATGCTTATTGGTTTCTGCATTTCTGCTTACTGAAATTTTCCATGTGCTTATGGACTAACAGGCAAAGCAATATAGCAAAACTTCAGACGCGATTGGCCAAGCTAGATGAGTTGCGTCAAGCTGCCAAGACGCGGGTTGAAATTCTTCAGGAGAAGGAGCGTAAGGAACTTGGGAGGAGAGTGGAGTTTCGGTTCCAGAAGGCAGAAGCTAATAGAATCCTCCTCCTGAAAAAAGATAGGCTTCGAAGAGCCTCGTTAAGGGAGAGGACATCTCAGTCAAAATTGCGTAAGATGGCACGCGAGAGCAAATACAAGGAGCGTGTTTGTGCTTCCATTAGCCAAAAGCGCGCAGCAGCTGAAAAGAAGCGACTGGGATTGTTGGAGAGGAAGATGAGAGCCCATGCTAGATTTTTGCAAGTGCAACAGGCAGCTCAATTAGTCTCTCATCAAAGGGAGGTTGAGAGACGAAGATTGAAAGACCAAATGGAATCACGCTTTCAGAAGGTAGCCTTCTATTAAAGCTCAAAGCTTTCGGTTAGGACTTGTATCAACATTTTACTTTGGATAATTGAATTTTACTACAATTGCTGCTGAACTAGTCTCTAGCACATTTTATTTGGCTGTTTTGAGTTCTTATCATTGCATAAGAACAATCTTAATTGGTTTAGAATCAGAAATCTTTCTGAGTCTCTGACAGTAAGTTCTAGATTTTCATTTTCCAGTAGATCACAAGATGTTTTTCTTTGTTGTCGGAGATATTTTTGATTTATTATTCGGCTGATTCACCCTATTTCTGATTTGTAATACTGACATATAATGCTGCTTCAACCAGGCTAAAGCACAGAGAGCTGAATACTTGAAACAGAGAGGAAGGAAATACCTTATGCAGGAGCAGGGTGATACCCTGTCTTGGAAGTTGGCGAGGTGCATTTCTTTGCCAACCCTCTACATTTGAAATTTTGATATGATGATTGGAAGTTTTATGATGTTAATCATGTGGAGCTTGCACTGTGTTGTGGCATAGGTTTGACTGATGCTCATATTTAGTATAGTATTTCACTGTGGTTTTTGATGCTGTGTAACCAACACACACATCCTGTTTTGGTAATAGGTGTTATGTGATCACATTGATTTTGCTGAGAGGCTATTTCATTAGTATGGTTCATTTGCTAATTGCTATGCAAAGTTGTAGGACTAATTCTTCTCTCCTTTTTCATTTCCTTTATGATCTGTTCTTCACTAAATACCTTCAAAGTTTCACGGAGATTATACTTGTCTTGTATAGGTGTTGGAGGCAGTTTCTTCAGAAAAGTGGAACTACCTTTGCTCTGGCAAAGGCCTTTGATGGCTTACAGATTAATGAAAAGAGTGTGAGGTCAATGCCATTTGAGCAGCTTGCTCATTCAATAGAATCTAGAGAAACACTGCAGGCTGTAAAACCTTTGCTTGATCGGTTGGACAGCCGCTTCAGACTCTCAATCCTTTTCTGTTCAGAAAATAGTCCATACAGCTATTCTGATATTGATCATCTTCTTAAAAAAGTTGCTGCACCAAGGAGAAAAGTTGGACCTAACAACTCTAGCCGAAGAAACAGGGTTGCACGGAAAGTTGTTGCCTCTAAGGAAGCAGCGAAAGCTCCAGATAAATTATCAAGATACCCGATCAGACTTGTGCTTTGTGCTTACATGATAATCACTCACCCGGATGCAGTTTTCAGCGGTAGAGGAGAGCGTGAAATGGAACTCGCCAAGTCTGCTACAGAGTTGGTAAAGGAGTTTGAGCTGCTGGTTAAAATTGTACTAGATGGTCCACTGACTGCTGTTCTTGAACAATCATCCTCTAGACGTCTGACCTTCAGGACTCAACTTGCAGCCTTTGATGCTGCATGGTGTACCTACCTGAATAACTTTGTGGTCTGGAAAGTTAGAGATGCTGAGTCACTAGAGCAGGATCTGGTGAGAACTGCTTGCCAGCTTGAGCTCTCAATGATTCAAAAGTGTAAGTTGAATTCGGATGGAGAATGTGCTGATCTTACAGAGGATCTGAAAGCTATCAAGAAACAGGTATTTTAATTGGGAAGTTTGGACCAACCGTTTGGACCGTTTGGTTACTGCAATTTACAGCATATAGACAAGGATAAGCGTTTTATATGCTGTGTATCACCAATTATCTTTGATGATTCTTATTATAAATTGTCGATGCAGGTTATAGATGATCAGAATTTGCTGAGGGAGAAGGTGCAACGTCTTGGTGGAGATGCTGGAATTCAACGCCTGGAGCAAGCTCTCTCCAATGCTAGATCTCAATATTTCCAGGATAAGGAGAAAGGAAACCCATCAAGCTCTCCATCAACTCCTTTTCTTTTACCAGTTTCACCTGTTTCCTCGATCACTCCACGCCCTACAGCAGTTTCTGATGTGGGAGAGAGCAGAGAGAGACCAAAACAGGTGGTTCGTTCCTTGTTTGGAGAAGGATCTTCTCATTCACCAGTTGGTGCTGGATCATCTGGTGAAAAATTACCAACTGAGAATGAGCTAGTTGTAAATGAGTTTGTCCACAAGCAGGCCTTCCCATTTGCTGATACTTCCAATCAGAAAGATGACCGCATAAACAATCTTAAGGTTAGACTTTCATCTGATTCTTGCTTAATCCAAAGTAAAATTGTCCTTAGTTTTATTATTAAATACAGAAGACAATGTCATGGACTGTTTAGTTGACTAGAAGCACAATCAACCTTTCTGATGTGTGTTCCTTTACACAGGAAAAAGTAAAAGAAACAATGGAGACAGCATTTTGGGATGGCATCCTGGAATCCTTGAAAACGGCCAATCCCAACTACAGCCGTCTAAATGAACTCATGACAGAGGTTAGGGATGAATTGTGCAAGATATCTCCTGAGAGCTGGAAGGAAGAGATCCATGAAGTCATCAATTTGGAGGTTCTTTCGGAGGTATTTACCATATCTTTCTGGACTGTCAAAATGTTTATAACTGATACGGAGTATGATATTAATGTACAGCATTTTTCATGTCAGATGCTTAATGTGGGCAATTTAGATATGGATCATCTGAAGAAGATCCTCGAGTTTGCACTAATCACGTTGCAGAAGCTGTCAGCTCCGGCTAATGATATAAAAACAAGAGAGGAAAACGAGAAGTTATTGAAAGAGCTCAGTCTAGATTGCCAAGTTAATGACGAACCTGAGCAGATGCATATTACTTCTGTGGTCAAGGGGCTTCGATTTGTTCTGGAACAGATTCAGGTACGTGCTTAAGTATCCAAGTTTTTCATGTTTCATTGTGTTCATGGTGTCCATCTAGATGTAGAGTAACAAGCTCTCTTTCAGGCACTAAAAAAAGAAATCAGCACAACACATGTTAGAATGGTGGAGACCCTGTTGAACGGATCTGCTGGTGTAGAGTATCTGCAATCTGCCTTCTCAGAACGTTACGGGTCTCCTACTGATGCTGTTGCACGTCTACCATTAACCCTGCAGTGGATATCATCTGTGAAGTGCATACGAGATCAGGAACTGGAAGAGCACAGGAATGTACTCGCTGGTTTGATGGCATCTCGACAAGGCTATTCTCAAGAGCCTCTCCCTGCCTTAACGCTTAGGACTGGCAGAAACACTCTGGTGGAAAGAAATAGAACTCCAGCTCAGCAAGCCTCTTCTGAACAGCCCGAGTGCCAAGGCGAGATGATTGATTCATTGGTCAGAATCGGAATTCTGAAGTTAGTAACTAGAATTGCTGGTCTTAGCTCAGAAAACGTACCCGAAACTCTCAAGCTAAACCTGTCCAGACTGCGAATGATTCAGGCTCAAGTGCAGAAGATCACTGTAATTCTCACAAGGTAAAAATACCCACTCTCCTAGATCTTCTGTTTAAACTCCATGCCTATTATTTGTAACCAACACCCTTGAATCGGATTTTGTCGTGCAGTTCATTGGTTATCCGGCAAGTCATCCTGAGCAAAGCCATCCCAAACATCTCTTCGCTTGACACGGAGAAATTTCTACCAAGACTCGTGGACCAGCTATCAGCAGTACTGGACAGCAACGAAGATGCGGGCATCAAAGAAATAGTCGATGTAATATCTGAGTCCCTCAAGGAGGAAATGGAGCAGGACAGTTCAGTCGCGCTAGAAGCTGCAAAGGAACTGATTGCCAGGGTGCTGGTGAAGAGCCTGCAAGCCGGTGACAGCGTGTTTGGGAAGGTATCCGGGGCTTTCTACAGGGCTGCGAGGGGAGTCGTGCTCGGGGGAAGCGGGGCCAGGGGACGGGAACTGGCGAAGCTCGAGCTCCAAAAGACGGGGGCAGCGTTCATGGCTGATCGTGTGGTGGATGTGGCGGCGCCGCTGGTGGCGATGGCTACCGTATCAGTTAGCGTACACGGTGATTGGTATGCAAGTATGGTTGAAAATGGTCGTTGAAGTGTGTTCATAATCATAACAGGTACTGCCTATAAACCACCCTCGTTTAATTCAGGCGGGGGTATGTACAGATTTGGGCGTTTTTTTCCCATTATTTGTGTTATGTTAGATAAAATATTTTGTAAATAAACTAGGTAGAACCTTGAGAATTAACAGGTAGATAAATAAATAAATAAATGGTGTAAATTATTTGTAATGGAATTGTTTATGGATATCATTATGTTCTGTATGTGATAATAAAATGCTACTGCGGAGGCTCATCTCACTTATCCACAATCCATTGGAAGTGAAGAAGACAAAACAAAATATAATCCATTGAAGTAGAACATGACAACAACATTTGACTCAAACAAGACAGTTATCTAAAAATAAATTGCTGACACCGACTCCATGTTGGAGTTGGTAAGCTGTTTTCAAGTAAAAATGTCAACACTAAAAACCGGTGACAACTCCGTGTTAGAGTTAACAAACTGTTTTCAAGCAAAAATGGCAACACCAAAAACCGGTGATAACTCCCTGTTGGAGTTGACAAGCTAATACCAAAAACCGGTGATTTAATTGTGCGTTTGACTTGATCGTACATATATAACAAGCGGTATGTTCACTTTATGGCTTAGGCATGCTTATGTGTAATCTAATTTCTGAGTGAAATCATGTGCCCATTGTTAAACCATGTTATCGATTTAATAAGAATAGTCTTTCTAACGAACCAGATGCCCAAAAAATTCTATAGGTTTAAACTTTAAATGGATGACCATTGAATTGTCTCTTTTCCATCGAGCTTCCAGTTGATCAAACTAACTCATCGACCTCTCAAAGTGTATAGTCTCAAACTCTTCTCTGGTGGCATGAAAATGGCTTGCCTCGAGCCATTCCTCGATCGATCTGTTGCACGCGCAGATGAAGCAAATAACAGACATAGCTAGATCAGGGGGCAATACCCTTATTTACACCAAGGGTCACACGAAATGACTCGAGGCCTTTGACAATAGTAGCTCCGAAGTCTCTCTTCCAGGCTTCTGTGGCCTCGGCCACGTTCTTGATGCAGGTTTCCTCTGCCTCTCTCAGTTGATTCCTCAACTTTGATTCTCTTTCCTCAAAGTCTTTCCTCATCTCGGCCAAGAATGCATCCTTCACCTGCAAAGCCGACTTGAGGCTCTCGATCTCACCCTTCAAATTGTTTTTGCTTTGGGATAGCTCGTCGTTCTCTTGAGAAAGTTCCCCTATACGTATTTCAAGGCTCGTATTGGCCTCCTCCAAGGCTTTGTGACTTGCAGCTAAGTTCTCAGCATGATATGTAGACTGCAAGATAAGATAGGAGTTGAGTCGAATTCAGTGTGACAACAAGTTAATGATAGTATGATATGAGTAAGTTCTCACCAATGCAAAGCACCTGGTAGCCTCAATTTGTATGCGTTCGTTAGATAAATGCCTAAGAGGAGTTGTAGTAGTCTCTGGGGCACATGGCGCTTCAGACGCAGGAGGAGAAGACACCAGGAATTCTTCATAAGGAATGGTACTAGCATCGGGATCCTTCTCAAGATCCGTCTTTTTCCTCTTCCTCGCTAGTTTGGAGGCAACAAAGGTTTTGTCCTGAGCACTCTTCTTTGGAGAGGCGTACTCAGGTATTTGCTGCGCACCTGCACCGCAGAATAAGAAGGCACGCAAATGAAAAGAACATAGTTATATCGCAGAGGGTATGAACCACCATAGTGTCAGCTCCAAATTCTTAGTTGTCATGATAACAAGGATCATATAATCTTTGAATCTTTTGATGGTCTTATTTGTCTAAATCGATAGTCTTAGTTGTCATGATAACAGTAAGGATAAACATATAATGAACTACCTTAGTTTTTTAAGAGAGCAAAATAGTAAAATCCACACACCAGATTCTCTCCTTTATGATGAAACCCATTCAAAATGAACTGCGGTCACCATATGTAAGCTTACCAGGACTGATGTTAGAAATTCTTGTGGCCCTTTTTTTCAATCTTCTAGTATTCTCAATGAATTTGTCTTCGTTCTTGCAGCTTTTGCCCGAAACATTGAGAGATTTCGAACTCCTGTTAGATGAATTGTTGTTCTCATTGCTTGTTGTGTTGTGTCTATCTGGATTGTTGTGCTGACAGGTGATGGATTTAATTGTTTCCATAATACGATCCCCATACTTGCTCAGCTTGGCTCTAAATCACATTACCAACATGTTTATAGATTTCAGTATCATACATAGCTTAATAGCTTTGTGACATACTACATATGTCTTTAGATCCTTACTCGCCAATGCCAACAATTTCCCGCAGATCATCTTTTTTTTGAGGAATCTTCATGCAGATATTGTTTATAGTTACGTTTCTGTATAACATGAAAGAGGATCAAAAGAAGAAGAAGAAGAAGAAAAGAACATAGCTTCATGGTTCAAATGATCTTAGAATATAATTTTCTTTATCCACCAATTAAGGAACTTAGACTCTTAGAGACAAAAATCTTATTTATCAATGATTAATCCTTGATGAACAAGACACATATATTGATGACTATTTGATTATCAAGAGTTTAATCCCTCGAGAATAAAGTAATCAAGTTAGAAAGACTATTCTTGCACATTATACAATAGAAAAATACCAAATGAAGGAGGCTCACGAAAATATGTGGTATGGCATGACTTCGTCATTTTTGCATTCTTTTACCAGTGAACAGCGCAGGTGTCGAAGAGCAGAGTGCAATTCAGCATAGAGGGCCTGCATAAGATTATCAGTGAAAATAAAGGAGTAATTAACTGAGAGTTTCTGTTCAATATAGGAATGAGGAGAATAAAAAGTGTGCAATGTAACTACCGGTCGGTCAGCATTGGTTTGAGTTTGACCACAAGTCTCAATCTGTTCTGAACTCATCTTCCCAGGAGTTTGTAAGCCCTTTGCAGGTGTTGCTTCTGCGTTACTACAAGTGATATTTCTTGCATATGTATCTTCAAATCTTCAATGGTATCCAACAAAACATAATACATCACAATTTAAGGTGAATAAAAAACACAGGCCACTACTGTCCAAATGGCACTCCTAGAGAACTGAATGAAGACCTGAATCAACTGATGTATTCAAGTTGTATTGTACAAAGTACCAAAATGGAAGCTTTCATGGAGTCCACGAGATTCCTTCATTAGGATTTCATGGAATTTCTTCACTTCCACGCTTAATTTCTCTACCAATTCTTTTTATTTGACAGCAAAATCAAAACATTTCCTTCTCCCCTTCCTAATGTCATTCATATCCCACTGAGATCCCCCAATCCAGAAGTTATACAGGCTCTTCCTAACAATTTCATTCAAACAGACATCCAACAGGTGTTGATTCTCTATACAAGCACACATTAGCGCAGGCATCCAACAGTACAACATTCCACGAAAGGTTCAAATAATAGTGAAAGCAGCTATGCTAAATCCATAGTCAGAATTTCGAGCTCGATTACTTAAACTGGTGTTGGAGAAGTTATCGCGAGAAATTTACAGATTTTGCAGAAACTTTTTCACGACCGGAAACACTAAAATAGCAGCGATTGCATACAAAAATCGAAAACGTGTATGGAATGGAGTGCGCGGAAATGGTAGATTTTTACCTCATACTTGTCCGTGGATTCATCATTGATCATGAACTGTGTCCGGCGGAACGGATTGCAGTGTAGGGTTTGGATTTCGCTCCTCCGTCCTCCTTTGTTCGGGGCAAAATCTCAACCGCCCCTGTCCTGCTTTAAGAGGTTTTCTCAGTTTGCGTATGGATATCTACGTAGCACGGAAACGGACACGGGAAACGACAATTTCAAAAAACATATGACATATATGATATATATATCATTTTAAAGGTTTTGCAAAGATGCATACGTACTAATAAGAGTCACCTAGATGTTAAAATCAATGAGATATAAATAAATAATTATATAATATTTCAAATCAAAATATATACAAATAAACATTGCTAAGTTTAAAAATAAATCAAAGTATAGAGATGAGGTTGTCCACCATCATGTCTTGTTACCCCCTCCCCTTCTGCCAACTATATCAAGTTATCAACCTAATCCCAAAGTGGTCCACTCCACCTCCACGTTCTATTTCAAAGAAACACCCCATCTGGTACCTTCATTAGTTTGTGAGCCTGAACCATCATCAATTTCTA
The DNA here is from genome assembly GCA_037127255.1 of Persicaria tinctoria. Taxonomy (NCBI): domain Eukaryota; kingdom Viridiplantae; phylum Streptophyta; class Magnoliopsida; order Caryophyllales; family Polygonaceae; genus Persicaria; species Persicaria tinctoria. Next base: position 4,104,999 of record JBANSL010000019.1, on the reverse strand, counting down.
GATCCTACACCTAAATCTCATATAAATTGAAATCAAACATCACTCAATCAAAGTAACCCTAAATATGAAAATAAATCAAGGTATAGAGAGGGAGTGAGATAGGGAGAGAAGAGTTGAAGGAAGATTGACAGGAACGACACTCGTTTGTGTTCAGAAAGCCCGACGATCGACGGTGGCCGGTGTAGATCGAAGAACGGCGATGGCTAGTGTAGAACAGCGCTCGGCGGTGGCTAGTGCAAAAGGACGCTCAAGAAGAGAAGGGCAAAGGTTGATAGCCGGGTTTGCTTTTATCTTTTTTATTTTAATTATGAACCGGGTTTTTTTTAATTCCAAACCGTGTCCATTATTTGTGAACCGTGTCCAAGGCGTTTCCATCGTGTTTCCATTCGTGTCCGAAGTTTGACCGTTTCTTGACCGTTTCTTGATCGTGTCTTGACCGTGTCCAGGCGTTTCCGATGTGTTTCGTGTCGTGTCCGTGTTTTCGACACGACACTGTGCCCTACATAGGCGTTTTCGGGCTACATAGATGGATATTGAACAATTTATATACCAAGGGCGGGGGCTACGTCGGTCCATGGACCGGGGAACCCCGGTTCGTCATTGCCGGTTCATGTACCCGGGTCTACCGGACGGTTCACTATTTTGAAAATTCCGGTCTATCGGTCTTGGCCCGGATAGTGAATTCTAGTGCGGCCCGGTTCACTATTTTTAATAATTATAATTTGTTAAATATTGCCTTTTTAATTTTTAAAAATTTTAAAACTTGATTTTAAGAAAATATAAAAATAGATATTAACATAAATATAATTTTATTTTTATTTTAAGATCAAATAAATGTCAAAACATTTTTGTGTTGTGGCCTTGTAGGGGTGAAACATGTAGTATGTAGAAGATCTTCATTGCCTTTTCAGTTTGGATAATTTGCTAAAATGACCCTCATGTCCGGAAGGTTTGCATGAGTAACCCAATCCGGAAAAAAATTGTTTCACCGGGGCAAGGGCTATTTCCTTTAATTCCCTCTTTCGGGTAATTTGCTAAAATGGGTTATGCATGCAAACCAAACCGGGGCAAGGGTTATTTCCTTTAATTCCCTCTTTCAGTTTTCATGCATAAACTCTTACAAAAATCATTATTTTTTTTATATTTTTTTTTCCTTTTTTATTTAAATGAATTGTATTTGAGTGATGGGTAAAAAAATACACATTTTACTAATGGAGTAATTATTAAAAAGTGATGTGTATTTTTACACATCTTGTGCAAATGTGTATATTTTAAGCAAAACCATTGTGGATGGTCTAATTGATTGATCGATAAAGAAATTAAGCAACGACTTTTGTAAGCGGATATGATCGATAAGAGTTATAATTTAGAAATATTTTCTAATTTTAATTAGTTTAGTTTTTCCTATAACCAATCCCTTTTAGATTTTACATGTTTAGTAAAATATTAGTAACTTTATATATATATATAAAATTTAATAATTTGAGATAATATTTGGAGATTGTAATTTCTGATTCTAAAAATTGATTTTATAACTTTGAAAGAATGTGACAAAAGTTTGCAATTGTAATTTGGATTGAAACAAACCATCTAAATGTAAAAATTTATCAAATTGTTCATAAACTGATAAAGTAGCTTCATTATCCTGTAGAATTATAACAATAACTAGGACTTTTTCCGAACCCTGTTCGGGTTTATTTTCAGAATATTTTCGATCAAATTTGACACACCACGCAAAATACTCAACACATATCAAATTTTCACTTAACCTCTAAAAAAACAAAACAAAAAAAAATCAATTTTCCACTAGCATACCATTTTGCTTAGACTCGTCAGTATGCCATTGTTCAAAATCTTTAGTTGACATGATAAAGTTTTTTTCTCAACAATTAGTACATTGAATTTGACAAAGAATAGTAAATCAGTTGTTCCACATTTCTCTTGACAATGTAGTTATTAGCCTAAGAAAACCGAATTTAGTCCTCTATGACGTACACTTTTTATATTACACATCATATTACACCTCTCAAATTAATTGATCTAAATTATTTGAGAAAAAAAAGATAATGTGGGTTTAAATGTATAATTACATAAACTTTATATAACTAAAGTATTAAAATTTTAAATGAAATTGATGAAAGATTAACCTTGAGCAATATTCGGATGGGTTGTGAAGGAAGAAATTGGTCAGATTGAAAGAAGAAACTGAATTTTTCTCGACTTCTTTCAGACACACCAAGGCGATTCTTCCTGCTCTAGGAAAGTTGGGGTAGATACGATGAAAACAAATTTTCATTCTTAGGGACCTCACATTCTATAAAACTTTCATGATTGTTAGTGTGTACTTTTTTGGCATCATTAGTAGCAATGATACTACTTATGTTGATTGGATCCCCGATCCTACCAGATGTACTACCATCCACTAAGTCAAGATCGATTTTCCCTTCTGAAATCTGCGTATTAATTGCAACTGTATCCGCGGCACTGGGAGGTTGGCCAGGTAATGCAACTTTCTTTCCACGACCAGCACCTTTTTGCTTCCTCATGGATCGAAACTCTTCCAACTACATAACAAACAATAGGGCAAAACAAAAAATATTAGGATGTACAAAAAATGCGGAGCATCCATTCTCAGCTTTAGTATGTCCAGACAGTCTCAGCTCCCGCAGTACCTCATGTACCAACCAATGACCAACTAACCCTAGTTTCAACTAATCATACCACTATCACAAACACTAATACCTCCATCACAGCAAAAGAAATCTACCATAAGCCATACAAAAATGCTAATATATTAAGGCTTAAGGTATTTTACAATGCAATCAAAGAGGAACCATTGAAGAATGTCGAGGTCATGAGAAATTAAACACCGATCTTTTACAGTAAAGAAACAAATGGCAGAAAATATACAGAATTGAGGGAGGTAGCAGTAAGGGAGGAAACCGCCGAATTAGACAAAACCTGAGCCGACGCCATTGCAAAATCCTTTCCAATTTAATAATTGAATTCCAACGGCTCCTATGGCATACAACTAAAATTCGATAAAAATAGGAAAGGAAATCTGATAAGAAAACCTATTCACAAACAAAGATTCCACCGAAATTCAAATCGTCTCCCACAAAATTAAAATCCAATCCAAAGTCTCATCCGTCTCTAAATTATATCATAAAGAAATCATATATCAAGAAGAAGAAAAATCAAGAATTCCAATAAGTAATCTTTGGGCACATCCAATGCACAGTGCATTGGAAGTGCCCAAAGATTACTTATTGGAATTCTACTAAAATTCTACTAAAATGGTGCCTCAATATGTAAGAAGGTAATGTTGTCACTATTTAAAAAAAATCTACTAAAATGCACTTACCCCTTGGATCCAAACAGAAAGCTTTGTGGCTAATTCTTAAAAAAAGCAATTAATAAATAGTTTGATATAGTAGAATTTGTACAATTTTAGTAGAATTTTTTTAAATAGTGACAACATTACCTTCTTACATATTGAGGCACCTTTGATGATATGAATGCATGATGATGAATTTGGTTCAAGTTAACCATGTCAGAGATGAATGGAAAGGATTAGTTTTTGGGTCTCTACAAGAATAAACAACATGTTAATATATTTGGCACCACATCAAATGAACTTTTGCTAATATCAAATGCTTGGCTTGCACAAAGTATATATCAATTATCTCCACAGTGGCATAGTTTCATGACATTAGGTCTTTATTATTTTTGCATATCCTCTAACTATAATTAGCTAGATATATAGAGAAAAAGAGAAGAAATTAAGGACATGAAGAGAAGACTACCTGCTACAACTTTTTGAGGTGTTTGACATTAGTTGGCTCAGAAGCTAGTTAAAGCAAACTCCATCTCTTGACCATTATTAATCTCCTTCCAATGAGTAGGTAAATTGCTTCAGGTCATTATAGCCTATATGAAGAATGATTTAGCTAATAATCTATATATCTAAACCATCAAAGTAAAGAACACTAAACAAATGGTGATTTAGCTCACCAATGAAGCAATTTCCAAACTGGTACATATGAAACAATTTCCGTGACTTCAGTAATATCATCACAGTGAATATGTAAATAAGGAGATCAATATAAAACATCAAAATCTTAATCGAGAATAAGACATTACAAATACAAATAGGGTAAAAAGAACCCATAATGCATAAACAGAGGGTGATGATATTCTAAATATTAGCCTAAGCCCAGATTGAAATCCATTTAACCTTGAAACAAAATCACAAATTATAATCCCCTAATTCGCAACATAAACCCCCAAATTGAAACTTGTAATGTCTATAATCCAGATGTATGTATTGTGTATTATGTATATGTAATGGCTAGAAGCTCAAGGTTAGGACTAGGTCACAGGTGGCTCAAGACATTGGACCAAGGGTGGCTCGATTGAGCCTAGCCAGTGGCACTTGGTGAGCTTGGTTGGAGCCCTTCTCTTGCTGGAGTGTTGGATTGATATTAAAGATGAACCTGGTTCATCTTTAGACGTCGGCCCAGTCTAGTTGAAGCCCAGCCCACTTCTCTTAGCCCAACTCTGAAGAGCTTCCAACGGCACTTTGCTGGCTTTGTTCCAAACGCTGCGTTTTGCCTAAAGACGCTCCCTATAAGAGGCCTCTTTCTCCGAAACCCTAATCGCGAGCTCAATCACTGTTCTTCCATCTGTAAAGAGAAAGAGAGAGAGAAGAGAGGAAACCCTAGGTTCCCAAGCGCCGCCGACGGAGATTCCACACTGAAGAGGAAGAAGACGAGCTTCCGGCCTGGTTTCCCAACCGCCTTAGCGTCGTCTTCACCTGCTCTCATCCGGCTTCGATCTTCTTCGAAGTGAAGGGAGTATATGTTCCTCTTCTGTACTCTCTCCTTGTCTGTCCGTGTTTTCTGAGTTGCTTGACCTAGATCTGTTACCTTGAGCTCGTCACTACTTGTATCCATGATCTGTAACTCGTTCATACTTAGTGGATTCTAGGGTTTGAGTCTCTCCCTCTTGAGGCTCCGCAGAGTAGGGAAACCGAACTGCGCCATCAATCCGTGTGTTATTTTTCGCTTCTGCTTTGCATGTTTACTTTCGGATCTCGCTTCTGTGTTAGCATTTAGGATCAAATCATTTTCTACAAAGTGGTATCAGAGCTTGATTGTCCCTTTTCTTCCTTTGTCTCGTCTCTGTAGACGAGGGAAATAGATCTGGGGGCGTGGACATTGGGCAGGCCGCATATAGTGTCCACCGGCCAGGCGCTGTTCCTCTCCCGTCCGACGTACCACACCTGTTTTCAAAACTAGTTCTTTGTTCTTTACAAAAACCAGTTTTTCTGTGCTTTTACTTTGTTGAATAGCTCTTGATCTAAGTAATCTCTGCTATTATCTTTGTCTTTGAGCCATCTGACTTTGTTTGGCTTTGTGCGCAGAGTACCATGGCTGACTCTTATGTCAAAATCCGACCATATGATGGTAAAATTGACTTTGCCATGTGGCAAGTCACGATGAAAGCGATCCTTATCAAGGAAAAGTGTTGGAGAGCAGTTGCTCCCCTTGAACTAGCACTTCCTGCTGTAAATGCACCAGAGGAAGGCTCTCCAGTCCAACCAGCTCCACCAGCTCCTGTCCCACCAGAAATATCTGAGCAAGCTCATGCTGAGATCATGCTCAGGCTCACTGATGATGTAGCAAGACAGGTAGTGAAGGTAAATGATCCCAGGGCTCTATGGTTAGCCCTGGGGGATCTTTTTCTTGTCAAATCTCTGCCTAGTCGCATTTCTCTTCTCTGCAGGTTGTTTACATTTAAAATGGATATCAACATCACTTTAAATGACAACTTAGACAAGTTTCTGAAAATGACCCAAGAATTAGAGAGATGTGATGATAGTATTAAGGATTCTCATCAAGCTATCTTGTTGCTTAATTCTCCGCCTTCACAGTTTGATCACTTTAAGGATGTTATTCAATTCTCTAGGGAGCCTCTCACTAAGGAAAGAATAGTTGAGACTATAACAGAGAAAAATGAGATGCTAAAAGTTTTCAAATCTAAATTTGGTGCTAAATCTGATAACACTGAAAAATCTGAAGTCTTGTTTGCTAATTCCAACAAGTCTAATGGCAATAGAAATAAAAACAGGAAGAAGAAAAATGCTAAAGAAGATGAGAATTCTAATGCTAAACAATCTGAGTCCACCACCAAGGTACCTAAAGATTCTAAATGCAACTACTGTGGTCACCTAGGTCACTGGATTAAAGATTGCAGAAAAAAGAAAAGAGCTGATGAAAATAAACTCAAAAATGATATCTCTGCTTCATTGCTTGAGTTTGACAGTGGTGCATATCCCAATGAACTCTTTATGTGTACACCAGAGGAAGGTGATTTAGGCAACTGGATCATTGACTCTGGTTGCACCATACATGCCACCTCTATCAAAGCCAGCTTTGATAACCTTGATCAGAGTAGGTGTGGGATGGTCAAACTTGGTGACCATCACACACTTGCCATCAAGGGGGTTGGAGATGTTTCTCTAAAGATGTTTGATGGGAATGTTATCACTCTGAAAGATGTCAAATGGGTTCCTGATTTGAGGAGGAGTCTTATGTCTGAATCTGTGTTTGATTGCATAAATTATGACATACATACTAGTGGTGGCATTAAAACTGTTTCTTCCAATAATAAGTGCATTGTCAAGACTATTAGGAGAAAAGGTTTATATCATGTCATCACCCTTGATAATGAGTGCAATCTTATTGATACTTCTCATCTAACCAAACTCTGGCATCTCAAGTTAGGGCATATTGGAAACAAAGGTCTATATTACTTGCATAAACATGGTTTAATATCTGATAAGCTCTCTGATCTGTCTTTCTGTGAGAATTGTGTATTTGGCAAAGCTACCAAACAGGTATTTCCTAATTCTGTGTACAAGGCCACCAAGCCTCTTGAATATGTACACTCAGACCTCTGGGGTCCTGCACAGGTAGACACTATTGGTGGTAAGAAATATTTTATTTCCTTCATTGACCATTTCTCCAGAAAGGTATGGCTTACTCTCCTTAAATCTAAGGATGAGGCCTTCCAGGCTTTCAAAGCTTGGAAATCAAAGGTAGAGCTTCAATCTGGTTATAAACTTGTTTGCTTTAAGACTGATAATGGCCTTGAGTTTTGCAATACTGCCTTCAATGATTTCTGCAGGGAAAATGGGATCAAAAGGCAACTCACAGTGCCTGGCACCCCTCAGCAGAATGGCACTGCTGAGAGGATGAACAGGACACTGTTAGAGAAGGCCAGATGCCTTCTCTTCACTGCAGGAATGAAGCATAGCCTATGGGGAGAGGATGTGGTCACTGCCTTCTATCTGATCAACAGGAGCCCCTCCTTTGTAACTGGCTTCAAAACTCCACAAGAACTGTGGATTGGTAAGGTGCCCAATCTTTCATACCTTAAACCCTTTGGTTGTACTGCTTATGCTCAGGTTTCTCAAGGTAAGTTACAGCCTAGAGCACTAAAGGGTGTGATGTTGGGTTACCCTGAAGGTGTGAAGGGCTACAAAATTCTTCTCATTCAACCCGGTGGATATAAAGTTATTGTTGCTAGAAATGTTACATTTAATGAAACTGACTTTCACTTTAAGAATATCCTCACCCCTAGAAATGAGAATTCAGGCAACACTGATGAGCCCTCCAAGTTCTTTGTTCCTGATGACCAACTCAGGGATTCTGTAACTGAGCTAGGTGAAGAAGATGAGTTTGACACTGGTCATGTTCCAACTTTCTTCTCTGCTCAAAGAACTTCCTCTGCCACACCAATTCAGCAACCTCAACAATTAGGAGGAGGAAATGATGAAGAGCAACCTGAAGGAAGTGAAGAAGACACAACTCAGGGAGTACCCTTAAACCCTCAATCTGATTCTGATTCTCCCAGTTCTCCTTCTTCTGGGCCTTCTATGTCTGAGCATGCTTCTTCTTCTTCCTCTCCTTCTGTGAACTCTTCTGTGCCCTTCAATGATAACTCTGCTGCAAATGATTATCAACTTGTTAGGGATAGGAGTCCTAGAACTAGGATTCCTAATAGAAGATACACTGATGACATTAATATTGTTGAGTTTGCATTTGTTGCATCCGAAATCATTAAAAGTAATCCCCCTGAAACCTTTGAATCTGCCATGAGATCCTCTGATTCTGTAAAATGGTACAAAGCTATGCTCGAAGAACTTGAATCTATGAAAATAAACAACACCTGGATTCTTGTTCCTAAACCTGCTCATGCTAAAGCCATTGACTGTAAATGGGTCTTTAAGATTAAAGAATGGGTTAAAACTAATGAGCCACCTAAATTCAAAGCCAGACTTGTAGCCAAAGGATTTAGTCAAAGAGAAGGGCTGGATTATAATGACATATTTGCTCCAGTTGTGAAATATAAAACTCTGAGATTACTTCTTGCTATTGCTGCTGTCTTTGACTGGGAACTTGAACAAATGGATGTTAAAACAGCCTTTCTGCATGGAGATCTTGATGAAACTATTCTTATGAAGCAACCTAAAGGATTCACTGATAAGAAGAAACCTGATCATGTTTGTCTTCTTAAAAAATCAATTTATGGTCTTAAACAGTCACCTAGACAATGGAACATAAAATTTGATTCTTGTATGAGATCGCTGGGCTTTATTAGAAGTGATTATGATTCCTGCTTATATATCAAAGGTGTTACCACCAAGTTTCCTCTGTTCATTCTTCTGTATGTGGATGACATTCTCCTTGTCTGTGCTTCTATGAGAGTCATTTCTGATACTAAAGGAACTTAATGAAACATTTTGACATGAAGGATCTTGGCAATGCCAGGAGAATTCTGGGAATTAAAATCATTAGAAATAGAGCTCAGAAAACTCTCATGCTATCCCAGGTTGACTACATTGAAAAGATTCTTGAGAAATTCTGCATGCTTGATTCTAAGTCTTCACCTATACCCTTAGGAGGGCACCTTGCTTTGAGCAAAGGTCAATGCCCTAAGACTGATCATGAGAAAAAGGAAATGGCTGATGTTCCCTATGATGTGGCTGTTGGTTCCATTATGTATGCAATGCTTTGCACCAGACCTGACTTAGCCTTTGCCATAAGTGTCCTAAGTAGATATATGTCTAATCTTGGATCACCTCATTGGAATGCTATGAAATATTTACTGAAATATTTGAATGGTTCTAAACACTTGGGTTTGATCTATTCCAGCTACTCTCATGCAAGTGATCTTCAAGGATTTGTAGACTCTGATTATGCAAGCAACAAGGACACAAGGAAGTCCACAGCTGCATACTATTTCACCTGGGCTGGCAATTGCATCTCCTGGAAGTCTCAACAACAATCTGTGGTGGCCTTGTCATCCACAGAAGCTGAGTACATTGCAGCTACAGAGGCCGCTAAGGAAGCCATCTGGCTGAAAGGCATACTTGGTGAGATTTTCAGAAGAAAGTTTGTACCTGTGATCAACATGGATAGCCAAAGTGCTCTGTATTTGTGCAAAGACCCAATGTACCATGAGAAGACCAAACACATTGATGTTAGGGTTCACTTCATCAGACATAGGGTTGAGGACAAGACCTTGAGAGTTATGAAGATCAAGGGAGAGCTAAATCCAGCTGACTTTGGCACGAAGATTGTTCCTTCTAGCAAATTCTACTTTTGCAGGATCTTTCTTCATATTCTTGATGTGAACTAACTTGCAGGTACATGAGCCGAGGACGGACGGATCGAAGACACAAACCCAGATCCCTACTTAAATGAACGAGTTGTAATACATAGTGGCTGGATTAGGAGGGCAAATTGTAATGTCTATAATCCAGATGTATGTATTATGTATATGTAATGGCTAGAAGCTCAAGGTTAGGACTAGGTCATAGGTGGCTCAAGACATTGGACCAAGGGTGGCTCGATTGAGCCTAGCCAGTGGCACTTGGTGAGCTTGGTTGGAGCCCTTCTCTTGCTGGAGTGTTGGATTGATATTAAAGATGAACCTGGTTCATCTTTAGACGTCGGCCCAGTCCAGTTGAAGCCCAGCCCACTTCTCTTAGCCCAACTCTGAAGAGCTTCCAACGGCACTTTGTTGGCTTTGTTCCAAACGCTGCGTTTTGCCTAAAGACGCTCCCTATAAGAGGCCTCTTTCTCCGAAACCCTAATCGCGAGCTCAATCACTGTTCTTCCATCTGTAAAGAGAAAGAGAGAGAGAGAAGAGAGGAAACCCTAAGTTCCCAAGCGTCGCCGACGGAGATTCCACAATGAAGAGGAAAAAGACGAGCTTCCGGCCTGGTTTCCCAACCGCCTTAGCGTCGTCTTCACCTGCTCTCATCCGGCTTCGATCTTCTTCGAAGTGAAGGGAGTATATGTTCCTCTTCTGTACTCTCTCCTTGTCTGTCCGTGTTTTCTGAGTTGCTTGACCTAGATCTGTTACCTTGAGCTCGTCACTACTTGTATCCATGATCTGTAACTCGTTCATACTTAGTGGATTCTAGGGTTTGAGTCTCTCCCTCTTGAGGCTCCGCAGAGTAGGGAAACCGAACTGCGCCATCAATCCGTGTGTTATTTTTCGCTTCCGCTTTGCATGTTTACTTTCGGATCTCGCTTCTGTGTTAACATTTAGGATCAAATCGTTTTCTACAAAACCTAAATCATAGCTCGAACATGTAAAGCGAAACCCATTGAATCCTAGACGTACTAAACCACAAATTAAAACCCTCCAATTCGTAACCTAAACCCCCAAATTGAAACCTAAACCATAGCCCGAACACCCAAAATGAAACTCTAATTTTAGGAGAATAACCCTCAAATCAAATGGTAAAAACCTTACTTCTTGAATTCGAACAATTAGTCATCCTCCTAAAGTATTGGCGTCGAAAAAACTCTATTGATGTGTCTGCCCTCCTCTTCTCCTGATCGACCGTGGTATGAGCAGTTTAATTAGCATCAGAGTGGAGCGGTTTACCTAACTTCACTGTATCAATTAGCATTAGCATGATCAATTAGCACTAGCATTAAAACCTACCATTAATAGTTGCAGGTATTGTGATCAAGACATAAGAAGAAACCAACCACTTACATAAACCACTTGAAAATTTCCAATATGCTCTTTAAAATCCACTTACATAAACCACTTTGAAAGATTCCAATATGCTCTTTAAAAGCTGTCTTAAGTCTTAACTATAAAAAGACAGTGAAGTGGTCTTAATTGTGCTTATAATTGATACTTTTGAGTGCCAAAAAGAACAAAAACAATGACAGCAGTGCAATATATCGAATCAGTAATAAAGGGCAGAAAAAAATCAGGAGCAAGAGAGAGGGAGATTAGGTAAATCAGTAATCAAGCAAGAGAGAGAATCAAACCAACAAAACTTAAGTTTCATTGATAGCAAAATCAGATTGAAGAGAGCAGCACCATAAATTGACAAAGTATTTTAGTTCAATATCAAAACTTAAATTTTAAGTTTTCCAAATGATATTTTGAAACAGTATCAATACTCGAAACAATCAAACCTAATTTGTTGAGCACATATCCAAAAAAAAGCAATTGCAAACCACACAATCAATCCCCCATAACTATCGATTCCGCACTAAACAAACCTCAATAGTATGCTCTACTTCGCATAATCGAGCCAATAAGGATAAGCCCTAATTTCTAAGGACTCAAATCAGTCAAAAGGAGCACAAATTGAAGCCATCAGGAAGAACAAATCAATTGTGTACTCAAATTCAAAGCTTTGTTTAATGAATTAAGTAATTAACAGAGGAAAGAAAGAGGAAAGAAGGAGAGTACCAAGTTCCCGAGTCGCCAGGCGACTGAGCCGCCTCCAGCCGTCGCAACCCTCATCTGCCCCGGCGTCGACCGATCAACACTCGAGTGACCAATTCGCTAGACAATTGAGCCGCTTATAGCCGTGCTACCCTCGTCTGTCCGCACGATTTAGCCGCCTTCAGCCGTCGCGACCCTCGTTTGTCCACCATATGATTGAGTCACTAGTTTCCCCTGGAAAAGGATCTCAAAACTGCAAAGGGAAGGAGAACGTGGTAGGAGAAACTGCTAACAGAGGGAAAAATGTGGTTTCTTGACTTTGTCCAGGAGGACACGTGGTGCAATCTTTTACAAAAACTTTGCTTCTAAAATTATAAGTATAAGGGGTGGATGTTATGAGGAAAGTGCTGCATCATTTTTAGACTAGAATCACCAACAACAATTCAATCTATCCCACGATTCAGCCGGGTATAGAGAATCGAGATGTATACACTCTTTCTCCGAACTAGTTAAGAGTGTTTATAAATAGACCTAAAAATAATAGAACAAATGAACAAAATGGTAACAGATAAAACATGTAGGACAGTAAAGAAGATAAGAATCAGAAAAGAAGCATAGAGACATACACCAAACAACAACCCAAATATTAAACGTCTGTCGTCGGAATGCAACTCCACTATTGATTTTTATCCAGAATTATAATTTTTGAAAGGACGAATCTTGTACTGTTATACATGTATAACCGAAAGAACTTTTAATTAGACGTAACATAACTTTTCATCTTGACAAAATTATAAGTATACTCCAATTTTCATCGTTGAAATTGAAAATGAAAAGTAAAAAGAGATTCAGAAGGACAAAAAAAAAAGTTCTAACCGTTAAGAGAGACATTCGCAAAATTGGAAGCTCCTGTCTCGTAATTTTCCTACCGAAAAAGAACTGGAAAAATTCGACCAAAAAAAAAAGAACTGGAAAAACCCAGTCCGACGTCAACCAATCACTCCACGCCACGTGTAAGATAGTGGACCCCACACCTATTTTCAAATAAAAAAGCGATAATCGAGAAAATAAACGGCGAACTATTAACGCCGTCAACCTCGCTCTCTACATGTCTCTCTCTCTCTCTCTTCTGTTCGTGCGAAAAGCAAATGTGGAGAACGAAGATGGTTTCCACATTCTCGGCGATGCCATTCAACAGGCAGCCATAGCCGATCTCGTGAGTTCTCTGGGGAGAGCGTTTCCCCAATTCCTAGGGTTTCGTCTTAGTCCTCGCCTCGATTGATCGCTCCCAGTTGTCCTAAATCGTACAGATTTTGATCCTCTATCTCCAAGGATGGAGCCCCTGACCGAGCTCTGCGACCTGATTTCCGAGAATCCGGCCAAATTCTCCGATAAATTGGCCTGGATTTGCAGCAGGGGCCCGTCGCCGGAGTCTCTCCAGGCCAGATCTCCTAGGGTGTCGTGTTCCCAGCTCAATGCGATCCTTGCCGTCGCTCGGTTCCTCTCCAGATGCCCTAATTCCCCCGATCACAACCCCCAATCCGCCATTCTCGAGTTTCTTCGGTCAATGCCGTTGTCGTTCCGCAAGTCGTTCTGGCCGCAGTCGTTCTCGACGGAATTGATTTCGGCGTTCTACTCCAATTTCTTGGGGTATGTCGCGAAGGCGACGGAGTTGTCGCCGGAGCTGGCCGAGGAGGTGGCGGAGTTGACGGGCGAGATTTTGGTAACTTCCTTGAACAACAACAACAATGGCGATGATAATTCGAGTATTTCGAAGGTTTTCTTGTCGGCTTTGTCGGATAATTTCCTTCCAATTGCGGCCTCTGACGGGGACAAGCTGGTTTCCACTCTTTTGAATCAAGTATCGATCGTCTCACCATGGTCATTTGTAGATTCTTCTCAGTCTGTTACATCGTCTTTCCAGAGCTCTCCGACCAGTCTCGCCTATTTCCAGCCGTCCGTCGACAGTGGAACGAGCCCTATGAAGGAAGGTAGCCAGCTCTCCGGTTCATCATGTGAAACGATAGGCAATTCAAGGCACGTTGCGGATGATGCAACCAGTAGTGTGTCTTCTAGGGCTTCAGAGATGAATGGTGGAATTGCGGCTGGTGCAAGGCAACAAGTTGTAAATTTTGAGGACGAGTCTCTGGAGGGTTTAGAAATACAGGCAATCGCGTTCAAAATAATTGGGCATATTGTGGACAAAGTTCGCATCGATCCCAAGCTGTTGGATCAAGTAGGCTTGAATTCAAGAAAACAGCTTCAGTTATTATCTTCCTTTTTGAAGGTAACTTTTCTCTTTTTAATGTTTTCATATTCTTGCTGCCTATTCCGCTATTCGTCAGTTGATGACTCTCTGTTCTAAAGTTTGAATAATATACAGTTATCTCCTTTATTCTATCTTCATAACTCCAGAGGAATGAAACATATGATAGTGAATGGCTGGATGGAAATCATGGAAGAGGGTGTAAACCTAACTCTCCTATTTGAATAATGTGAATACTTTGTGGATGGGATATCTATTTTCTACTATTGACTATGGATATGGAAAACATACTGGATTAAACTTTAAAGATTAAGGAACTGGATAGAATTAACACAAGTTGCTTCGTGGTTTGTTGCAGCTAAGGAAACGAGATTGGACATTACAGGGTCAGCAACTTAAATCACGGGTCAATGCAAAATTGTCCACTTTCAAAGCTGCTGCAATATTAAAAGTGAAAACCCTTGGATCTATTGATACTGAGGGCAAATCCTCTAAGAAATTGTTGCTCGACACACTATCATTGTTTGTAGAGGCCGCTGAAGCTTGTCTGCTTTCCGTATGGCGGAAGTTTAGACTATGCGAGGAACTCTTCAGTTGCTTGCTATCTGGAGTCTCCTTCATTGCTGCTGCTCGTGGAGGACAGCAGCTCCGAATTCTGCTTATTCGACTCAAGCCTTTAGTGCTCACCGCATGTCTACAGGTACGTGTTTTTCTTTGATGGCAGTCATATTTCTGCATTAATATCAATTTTGGCACTGCTGAAAATGCTTAAAACAAATCATCCTAAGTGGTTCCTAAGTTCAGCTCATCACATGAGAGACAAGCTCCTATAAGCTTTCAGCAGAAGCACTTCTCTAGTAATTTTACCCTTTTCAAGTCTGTTTGGCCTATCTGGTTCTTCTTGGAGTAGAAAGCCTATTTCAATAACTAGGTAGATGAACTATTTAATATTATCGTCCATTATATATCATGTAAAATTTTGGCAGGCAGATACCTGGGGCAGCAGCCAGGGACCTATGTTTGAGAGTATCCTTAAAACCAGTTGTGAGATCATTTCACATGGCTGGGAAAAGGACAGGACACCAGTGGACACTTTCATAATGGGACTAACTACCTGTATTCGTGAAAGGAATGACTATGATGAAGAGGTCAGTTAACAGTTGCATGATATATGTCATCTCTGTGCTATTTCATATCACGTTTGCTACTCGAAATCAGAATGGGTGATGACAAGAACAGCTGCTGCTTCCTGCACATGCTGCTGTTTTCTCTCTTGAATGTTACAATGCTTGCAACATCTTTGACCTTTTTCTTTCTACTTCTGTGGGTTGAATGGTTTTGGTCTTTTTCTTTGCTTATCTGTATATTGTAATTGTTGGCAGGATCCTGCCTTTGTTTGGCTTAATCAAGTGCACTATGGATTAGGTCATGTTTGACTAACCTAATTAAGTCATATGAGTTGTTTCATGCATTATAGGCAGTCAGAGACCTTTTTTCTGCTGTTTGATCATCTAACCAACTCTTTGGAAAACAACTGGACTTTAGGTAGTTAGCAGTTGGATTGGCTCTGACTTCTTGACATCAGGGTCTGGTGAAGTGAAAGTGTGAAACACGAGAAAAGGAAAAACAAAATAGTGGACAAATAATATTATAATAACATGCGAGAGGAACTACATTTTGACCTCACTTGTATGGATTGTGTCTACTGCTGTGAAGCTTAGGAGTGTCAAGGTCCTGAAAGGTTGAGGGAGAAGCAACAACGGTGTTTAAGGCTTTGCAAAAATGGAAATGAAAACAGATACCATATCAACTTCTACGCTTAAAGAACAATAGCACATTATGGTCTTTGAACCGTCTCTTTATTTCTTTATGAATTTTCTAACCATAGCACATTTTTATCTTAGGCACCTCTTGCCAAGTGTAGTTCCTCAATTGTTCTAAAAAGTCATGTAAGCCTTGTACTTTTGCTACACTAATGCGTTTATGTTCAGGATACAAAAGAAAAATCAGTGGTTCCTACCATGCAACTTAACGTTATCCGCTTGCTGGGTGACTTGAACGTCTCTCTAAAGAAGCCTGAAATGGTAGACATGATCTTGCCACTGTTCATTGAAAGCTTAGAAGAGGGCAATGCTTCAACTCCTAGTGTGTTGAGACTTCGAGTATGTTTATCTTGTCACGTCATGTATTTCCCATTTGCTTATTTTTATTGCCGGTTTCGATGGAAAAGGCATTGACTGATATAATAGGAACTAAGAAGTTCTATTGTTAAACTTGTGTGTAAATTTACAGCTTCTAGATGCCGTTTCTAGGATGGCCAGCTTAGGCTTTGAAAAGTCATATCGTGAAACTGTTGTTCTGATGACACGGAGTTATTTAAGTAAATTATCGAGTGTTGGATCAGCGGAGAATAGTACTCTACCACCAGAAGCCACAACTGAGCGGACCGAGGTACTTCTAGCTAGAAAGACGTCATGTTTACTTCGTGCTTAGAATCTTGCAATTGTAGTTCAATATATGCTCACTGTTTTGTCAATTTAGGCTCTCCCAGCAGGGTTTGTTTTGATTGCTCGTGATCTAACTGAAATGAAACTGCGGTCTGATTATCGGCATCGATTATTATCTTTATGCTCAGACGTGGGTTTGGCTGCAGAGTCCAAAAGTGGGAGGTATGTCATATATTTTCATACACTTTGTCTTTGTCATATATTCGATTAGCTACATATTTCTTATTGTTTGGAGCCTTCAAATCAAAAGCTTAGTCTATGCAGGAGTGGAGCTGATTTTTTGGGACCTTTACTGCCTGCTGTTGCTGAAATATGTTCGGATTTTGATCCTACTGCAAATGTGGAACCGTCGGTATTAAAGCTGTTTCGCAATTTATGGTTTTACATTGCTCTTTTTGGTTTGGCACCTCCTATTCAGAAAAGTCAGGCTTCTGCTACACCAAAGCCTGATTCTTCTGCACTAAGTGGTGTTGGAAGCATGAGCACTATTTCTCTTCAGTCTGTGGCGGGACCATACTTGTGGAATGCCCAGTGGCCATCTGCCATCCAACGAATTGCTCAAGCAACCCCACCCCTTGTAAGTTAATGCACATCATATTCAAGTTTACATTACAGCGTCACTTTTCAAGTCATCCAATTCTTCAGTGTGTCTCCTTGGTTTGTTTTTTTCATGTGCATGTCAGAATCATGTCATTGTTATACTTGAAAATCATCCAAGATGTTGAAAGGATTCTTTGTTGTTTATTCAACCCAATCTCATTTGTCACTTCTAAGTTTTTGGGCTGGATAACACCACTTGTTTTTATTCGTAGTCAAATTGTATTTATACTACATGTTAATTGTTATATTAACCTGTGGAGAGTTTGAAGAAAAAGCCTTAAATAGTTTTTTATTGAACTGATAAAGAATCTGTTAAAGAGGGTTCATGTAGCTTGTCCACATGTCTGAAGATGGTAGATTTGATTTTTTTTTCTACTGTGAATGTTTGAAAGCTTTTGATGGTAGTTGTCCAAACTTATCCATGGTAGCTTGTCCACATGTCTGAAGATGGTAGATTTGATTATTTTTTTCTACTGTGAATGTTTGAAAGCTTTTGATGGTAGTTATCCAAACTTATCCATGGTATGCATCCTTTTCCTCTGATTTTATTCAATGGATCATTGAGAAAGCCCTGCTTCTTATTTCACCTAGAACCCTACCTTTAATCCTGCTTATCTCTTTCCATTTGATTCAAAAGCAACAGTCGCAAGAAAGTTTAAGGATGTGATGTATATTGCATTTGATCTTTTCTTTTATTTATACTGCTGTAAAAAACCTTTTTTTTAAATGTTATTTTTGTTATTTGTAGTCCCCGTATTTTTTTCCCTGGTTGACATAGGGAGTCCCCATGTAGCATGGTTATTTCCATTTTCATTGCTAGATTGCAGTATTTGTCCTTTGCACAGTCTTAAAATTGCCTCAGAGAATGAAATACAGTAGTTGAAATAATATTAAAGAACTCAATGAGAAAGCAACTATATCCACTGGAAACTCTTAACGTAAGAGTTTTGACTTGGAAGTTGAGTAAGATTCTGTGGTTTCAGCTGGTTTAATCAACAGCTATTATACATATTGGTGGAAGTATTTTGTTTTGCAATATTATGAATACTTTATGGATTTATTCTTCAAGTCTATATGGTATGGTTTCAAAATGCAATATGAACTCTCCCTCTCCAATCCAGGTTGTGAGCTCGGTGAAATGGCTTGAAGATGAGTTTGAACTTAATGCTCTTCACAACCCAGGTAGCCGCCGCGGAAGTGGCAATGAAAAAGCTGCTGCAACACAGAGAAGTGCTCTTTCTGCTGCTTTGGGAGGACGGGTTGAAACTGGAACAATGGCTCCAATATCTGGTGACACAACAGCCTTGTTGCTTAAATACTGTGCTATTCAGATCTAAATTGGCTTTAAAGATATTTCCTGGTTACATTCTTCTCTTTAGGGTTTTATTTAAGAAAGCACTATTCTGTATTATATGAGTGCTTCAAGTGTTTTTGTAACATAGGCATTGATGTTTGTGCTTTCAGGTGTCAAGGCCACTTACCTGCTTGCTGTAACATTTCTGGAGACAATAAGATTCAGCAGTAATGGTGGTATCCTTAATGGTGGCCCTGAGCTGAATGCCTCCAGAAGTGCCTTCAGCTGTGTGTTTGAATACCTGAAAACACCGAATCTTGTCCCAGCTGTACTTCTGTGCCTGACAGCTATTGTCAACCAGGCATTTGAAACTGCTGTGTCATGGCTAGTATGTTTAATCTCTTTTATATGCATACATACTTTCACTTCTGTATGTTGTACGTGGTACTGTTACGTTTGTCGAAAATAGTGACATTATCATGTTTATTAATTTTTCATTAGAAAATATGTTTCTTATTTTGATCAAAATTTACATCCTTATTTAGGAGGAGCGGGTTTCGGGTATGGGGGATGAAGCTGTAATGAGAGACTCTACTCTATCTATGCATGCATGCTTTCTGATCAAGGCTATGTCCCTACGGGAGGAGCATATAAGGGACACCTCTGTCAGTTTGTTAGTTCGGCTCAGAGATAAGTTTCCACAGGTGAAGAACCTATGAGCGCACTTTTGCTTCTGAAAGTTTTTTCATCCAAAGTAGTGAAACTACTAATGCTTGCAACATGTAACATTTCTAGTATCGATCCTCCCCCATAACTGTCCTATTTTTATTACTTTGTTAGATTTTTTTTATTGCTTCATCACATGTTCCTCTCTTTTTATGAACAATATCTCTTCAGTCGCATGCCTCCTTTTTCTTATTTGAAATTTATACCAAATTTGCTTTGTGCAGGTTCTTTGGTATTCGTCATGTGTGGATTCACTACTATTTTCAGCAAATGATGAATTGAATCCAACGCATGTCAATGATCCTGCTTGTATTGCAGCTGTTCGATCACTGTACCAAAAGATTGTCCGAGAATGGGTTATCATCTCACTTTCATATGCTCCATGCACAGCACAGGGCTTACTTCAGGTTGGTTTCTAGTCTGCTTGGAGGGGGATCACCATTGTTCTATCTAGATTAGTCTTTCCTTTTGGCTTGTGATTTAGTTTTTCTAATGTTCTTTATTTATCAAATAAATTATAAAGAAATTTTTCTTAATCTATGATAAAATTATATACGCTTATGTTATTCAAAATTCGAAACAAAAAAAAGAAGAAAATTGATTATATAATACAGTATTAATATTCATTAAGATTAGTAGATACAGTTAATGCTGGGTCCCCCTAGCAAATACATGTTCATTTGTAAAAATTATATCCTTTTTATTACAGAGTATTTATTAGTGTGATCATTAGAAAAATATCTTTTTTTGTTGTTGTTGTCAAGCCTTACTAGCTTAGCCGGTAAGGATGACATGTAGTAGCCAATAGGGCATGAGTAGCTTAGTAGGTTGTAATGGCCTAAGTGAGTGCCTAGCTATGAACCAAAAAAAATTTCTTTCTTTTTTTTTAATAAAATATTTTTTCCTTTTTTTTTTTTCCTAATTGATACTTTGGGATGGAATTTTTCCAGGCAACTACATGAGTAGATTGCTTTCACCCTTATGGCCTATGCTTTGCCTTTACATCTTGAAGTCATTGTATTTGTTTGTCAGGATCACAGGGTGAATAATAGTTGTTTCTATTTTTATTTTCATCCCCTATTGATATATTCTTTCTTGTGTGGGTTTATAAGAGCTAGTTTTTCCACATGAAAAGTAAATACTTATTTTTTGTATTCTTCCAAGCATGCTATGTTTCCTCCTTCAAATACATATGTTTTCTGCATTTAAAGTCTCTTAATTCCTATCATTTCAGGAAAAGCTTTGTAAGCCAGATACGATAGAGAGGGCACAGCCAACAACGGATGTGGTTGCTCTCTTAAATGAGATAAGAATAGGCACGGGTAAGAATGATAACTGGACTGGGACGAGAACTGCAAATATCCCAGCTGTGATGGCTGCTGCTGCTGCAGCTTCTGGTGCAAACTTGAATTTAACTGAAGCTTTTAATTTGGAGGTGCTCAGTACTGGTGTGACCAGCGCAGCCGTCAAGGCTAAGCATGTTGGAGAGATTGATGGCATGAGAAGGCTGTATAATAGTATCGGTGGATTGCAATCTGGTACCGGTGGTTTTGGTCTTACTCTTCAGAGATTGAAATCGGGAACTTACTCTCAACAACCTCAAAATGAGGATGACTCATTCAATGGGCTTTTGCTCAATAAGTTTGTAAATCTCATTCAGCAATTTGTGAGCACCGCAGAGAAAGGTGGAACTCTGGAAAAGGCATCATTTCGGGAATCGTGTTCTCAGGCAGCAGCATTACTACTCTCTAACCTGGTAAAGGGTGCATGCTCTCTCTGTTTCCACCACACAAATATTTATCAGACGAATTATAAAACAAGAAAAGAAAAAAAGATTATGATGTGCCACTTATTTTTGCTATGAAATAATTTTTTGAATTGATGTTGAGAATGGCTTGGATAATAGGATTTCTGCATTTAATTCTTAAATAAATTTACATCAGAAATTTTTTACTCTAAAATGCTAAAACTTAATTTGACAAGGATTCAATTAGAAAAATCTTAATTGCTAGGGGTTCCTAGAGCATCTATTACACATCTAGTGTGTATTTCTTGTCTTATTACTCTGACTTGCAAAGTCATGTCATTCACTGTTTGATATGTGCCATATCATTTTCCAAGGCCACTCTTTTTTCCACTTGGAGAGTTGGAGGACGGTCGGACTTAGTTTTACATGAACTCTACTTGGCTTGGGTTGAACTTGGCTAAACCTACAACTCTGGCCAAGTATATTTTAATATGACAATCTTCTATAGGTGCTGACCCACATATAAGCATACCATCCTCTTTTTTGTTTTGTTTTGTTTTGTCATCTCTGCTATTCGTTTTCACCGTCTTAGCCACAAAAGAGTCTTATTCCTCACAAGCTCCGCCTTAAGGTCTGCTTCTTGGGCACCAAATGCAAGAACTTCCTTGTTGCTAGAATAATCAAGGACTGGCACTTCAGGATTAATTTCATCCGGCTGTTAAATGGTTCTATGGGGATTGGGTTTTGAATTTGCCTCCTCATGCTTGGCTCTGTGATCAGATTGACCTTTGAAGTACTTTGTCATGTACTTCGTCTATAATTCTATATTCATAAATTTTGTTCAAAATGACATGCACCTATGCAACTCATGACCGTTTTCAGAAATTTGGTTGTTTCTCAGAAATGGTCATGTTTGAGCTATCCCATTACTATAACTATACCACCCTGACTTAATTTATATCATGGATTATGGAATCATCACATCAAACCAGTTCTGAACAAGCTTTCTGTCTAGAAACTTATCTCTCAAATATAGAGGTAAACAAGTTGAATATTTAGTATTAATTTGAATTCAGTGAGATTGTGTACAAGGTATTAAGGTGTTTTTTGCCATATAGCGATGTATCTTCACCTAGATTGCTCACACTAAGTGATTTTTTTAAATATTAAAATATTTTTTCAAGTTACACGAGCAAGGTTAGGCCATTGCGTTTTTGTGCATGGCTCTGAGGTTAATCTGTGTATCTCTTTTAATCATTTATAAATTTTTACATTTGAATAAAAATAAAATAAAATTCAATGGGATAATATGTACTGCAGTGGTTCCTAGAACCTCTATTATAACATGATAATCTTAATTAAAATAAAATAGGCTTTAAATAGAACAATAAACTAATAATTAAAAGTAAGTAATAATCCTAAGCAATTAGGAACCGAGGCAGCTTGTTGGTTATGAAGTAAGTTTTTGCCTTATTAGACTACTTTTGAATATCCATCCTCCATTTTTTTTTTTTGCAGGAATCTAATTCAAAAGCGAATGCTGAGCCCTTTTCACAACTCTTGCGCCTTCTATGCTGGTGTCCGGCTTATATATGCACTATTGATGCAATGGAAACTGGTATATTTGTTTGGACTTGGTTAGTTTCTGCAGCACCTCAATTGGGTTGTTTAGTCCTTGCTGAGCTCGTAGATGCATGGTTATGGACCATTGAAACAAAGAGAGGTCTTTTTGCATCGGATTTGAAGTTTTCTGGTCCGGCTGCAAAGTTACGGCCTCATCTATTTCATGGGGAGCCAGAAGCTTTACCAGAAAAGGATCCAGTGGAACAAATAATGGCTCACAGGCTTTGGCTTGGGTTTTTCCTTGATCGCTTTGAGGTTAAGAATTTAAGCTTGCGTATTTGGCATGCACTATTGAGTAGTAGATGGATAATGCTCACATAATCTTCTCTTCTTTTGTAGGTTGTAAGATACAACAGTACCGAACAGCTGCTTCTTTTTGGCAGGTTGTTACAAGGCACAACAAGATTACCTTCGAGATTTACACGCCATCCTGTCGCTACTGGTACATTCTTCACTTTAATGCAACTTGGGCTCAAAGTTTGCTCCTGCCGGTCTCAGAACAACCTAGTCCATTTTAAACAAGGGCTCCAGTTGCTAGAAGACCGGATATATAGGTAGGAAGCTTAAAAAATTCCGTCTCACATGCTGATGCTTTCTTGTTGTAACATAGTGTTGGCAATTTGGTTTTGTCATCTTTCCAGTATGGATGGATATTTTGAAATATCATTTTACAAATAATATTGGTAGCTCGTAAGCCACTTTGACATGGCTGACAATAGCCGTGAAAATATGAGTATAAATTCTACAAAAAAAACATTCATGTGTCTTTTAACATAGCTCTATGGGAAATAATGCGAAGTCTTTGTATTTGGACATGCGCTTGTGCATGTCCCAGTTGCTGTGAAGAATTTCGATAGCAACAGTGATTTACTTGTATATCTTCTATAGTCTTATTTTTCTTTATTGATTCACTGAAAATTATTTTGTGTGTCTGTGAACACAGGACTAGTTTAGGGTGGTTTGCCTTTGAGCCTGAGTGGTTCGATGTCAACAGTAAAAACTTTGCCCATAGTGAAGCTCAGTCTGTTTCTGCATTTGTCAACTACATCATGAATGAGAAAGTAGATACTGTGCCTCGATCTGATACAAAAACACAGGGGAGTGAAAGTGCAAGCGGTTCGAGTGAACCAGTAAGTTGACTTTTAGTTTTTTTTTTTTTTAATTCTACTGCATTGTAGAATATGTATTTGCATGTGTTTTTAAACACTGTAATCTTACAAATGTTTTCCAAAAGGATCAGCATCATCCCGTTTGGGGATTTGTGGAGAACTATGTCACAGCAAGAGATAAAAGGAAGCAGTTGCTCTTGATGTTATGCCACAATGAGGCTGACAGGCTCGAAGTCTGGGCACAACCCACAAATACAAAGTAAGCGTCTGCTCTTTATATCACCAAGTTCCAACTACTATGTTTATTTTTGAGGTTTCGATCTCATACATGCTTTCTGTTTGTTTGAAGAATCTGACCTATTTTTTCGCATTGCTTCTGAAATTTTTCCAGGGATATCACTGTTCGACCTAAAATCAGCTCAGATAAATGGGTTGAGTATGCTCGAACTGCCTTTGCTGTGGATCCTCGCATTGCTTTGTCCTTGGCATCAAGGTTCCCCGCCAATACATATCTGAAAGCTGAGATTACTCAGCTTGTTCAGGTGTGTTATTGTTTTCAATCTATAGCAGTTCAACGTACTTATTTATGTTTCTGCTATGGGCACAGAGGGAAAAATTGGTGTAAACATGAATGTCAGTCAACAGTTTCTTCTAAGAGATGGGAAAAATAAAATAAAATTTGAAGCTCAATAGTCTTTACAATAGTGTGATCAGCGCTTGAAATTCAATCTGGGAAAGGGTTTGTTTGGGCTAGAAGAAGTCAAAATAAGCTCCCCAAAATGCTATGGATTTTTTTTCTTCATGGGTGCTGTGACTATAAGAAATCTGGGGTTGTCAAGCATAGGAATGTCAAAAGTAGTTCAGGCCATGGAATAGTAGTGACCCTCAGCTGTTGGCATATATTACAGATGCAGCCTAAGCCCTAATTGTTTGTTTATAAATTTCAGTCGCATATATTGGAGCTCAGATGTATTCCTGAAGCATTGCCATATTTTGTCACCCCAAAGGCAGTGGATGATAACTCTCCTTTACTGCAACAATTGCCACACTGGGCTGCTTGCTCGGTTACTAATGCTCTCGAGTTCCTAACTCCTGCGTACAAGGGGCATCCACGTGTCATGGCTTACATACTCAGGGTCTTAGAGTCATATCCGCCTGAGAATGTCACTTTTTTCATGCCTCAGCTTGTGCAAGCTCTTCGTTATGATGACCAAGTGAGCTAACCCTCTAACCTTATTTTGTGCATTGTACTTGATGAAATGTTTTATAGACATTGATTCTATGATTTAGCTGCTTGCATATTTACTTGATTTTGACTTTCACTAATACGTTGCACAATAAATTTTATTTTAATTGAGTTTGGAATAACAATGTCATTGTTCAGTCCATTTTGACTGAATCATCACCAAAAAACGACTCAGATTTGCCCTTTCTTCTGACTGATGTTCCATCTGTTTTTTTAATTTGTTGAATTGCAGCAATTAGTGGAAGGATACTTGGTTCGAGCTGCTCAACGAAGTGACGTATTTGCACATATCCTCATATGGAACTTGCAGGTACACCAAGCCTTTCTTTTTAGCATTTTGATGGGAGATTATATGTTATCAAACCAATTTTTCTCCCTAGTAGCTTGATTTATACTGCATCCAGTGTTTTAACTGTCAACTTCAATTTCCAGGGTGAGCAAGTGGAATCGGAAGAGGGTGCTGTCATAGATCCTAATGCTGCTCTTAAGGTATTGGGTAGTCCTTTCTTATTTTAGTTCTATATTTGTGTATCAATATCATGAACTCTATAGTTTCTGTCTGGTTATGTCCTTGAGGTGGTGAACTTGGTTTTATTTAGGTTTCTTTCCATTGTCATTGCAGAATAATGCATTCCAAGAACTACTGCCAAGGGTTAGACAGAGAATTATTGATAGCTTCACAGAAAAAGCCCTTGATGTTTTCCGCAGGGAATTTGATTTCTTTGACAAGGTCACATCCATTTCTGGTGTGCTCTTTCCCGTTCCAAAGGAGGAAAGACGGGCTGGCATCCGGAGGTAGTATACATTTTTATAAATAAACGGAGGCAATTTCTATTGGGCCTGATGATCACATCTCTCATCATTATACTTTTGCTCAACTAGGGAGCTTGAAAAGATTACGGTGGATGGAGATAATCTGTATCTTCCTACAGATCCCAACAGACTTGTTAGGGGTATTCAGGTTGATAGTGGAATACCATTGCAATCTGCAGCCAAAGTTCCTATCATGATCACATTTAATGTGGTTGATAAAGAAGGAGATCACCGTATTGTAAAGCCTCAGGCTTGCATTTTCAAGGTAATTCTTTCCAAGGATGGAAGTGGCCTGTTGTTATTCTGCTTATTTCCCCTTGATCTCCCATTCTTATTATGAATATATGATTTGGGAGTAAGCTCTTGATTTTGCAAATACATTTTGTCCAGAGTTTTGATCCCGCTTTGTTCTATTTGGATGACATTATTTTGGTTTCTCTATGCACAACTTACAGATGGAAAATAAATTATAAATAGCAAATGAATAAGGCCCATAAGAGTTATCTATTCGTGTCTATTTGGATGACATTATTTTGGTTTCTCTATACACAACTTACAGATGGAAAATAAATTATAAACAGCAAATGAATAAGGCCCATAAGAGTTATCTATTTGCTATGAATCATAAGGAACTAGCAGTTCTGCTAATCAAACTGTCAAATTCTTAAAATGAATTGCCTTCTTTCTCTTCTAGGTCGGAGATGATTGCCGTCAAGATGTTCTAGCTTTGCAAGTCATATCTCTTCTTAAAGATATCTTTGATGCTGTTGGGATCAACCTTTATTTATATCCTTATGGAGTTCTTCCAACTGGTCCGGAAAGGGGAATTATTGAGGTAATTTTTCATTTGGCAACAATATATTTGCATCATGCAATTTCCTTCTCACTTGAAACTCTTACGGTCTTCATATGCCTTTTCATGGTCATATTTGAAAAGCAATCGTAAAAAATAATTCAATCATTTATGATATTGGGAAAGCAATCCCATCCTAAATTTTACAAATTAAGTTTTTCAGTATGAACTATTGGAGTATACAAAAGCTGTCATAGCCAGAATATGAAATTTTTGGCTGAGAAAGTTTTCATCTAACAAAGCAACAATATAGTTAAAAAGAACGGAAAAATTCCACTTGGGGTCCCCAAGTTGGGGGCAATGCAGCTTTGTATAAGTTCCATGAAATTTCATATAGGGGTGGGGGGGTACTGTGGTTTGTATAAGTGTCAAGTCCAATCTTTTTTCCCATCCAAGGAACACAGCAAAAATGATAAAGATCCTTGATTGTTGTTGTTAGAGCATGCCCAACAACTTCACTAAATTTTTTTCCAAAATAAAGAATTATAAGTCATATATTCTGATTTTTTGGGGCTCAATTCCAACAAATTACCTATTATGGAGTTTACCCCAACATATATACTCCCTCCGTTAATCCAAACTTGTCGTTTTAGAGATGAAATTTTGTTAAAAAAACACACATCATTTTAGGTATTTTGGTATTCACTTTTCAAAGTTGCCACTGTCATCATTATGGAAATGTTAGTTGTAGTTTTCGAAAAAGTGAAAAAGTAGAGTAATAGTTAGGGGTGTAAGTATATTTTCATTTGCTTTCTTAAAAATGTGAAGATTTCTAAAATGACAAGTTTTTCTTAACGGAGGGAGTAGAGTTTTTCCATATTTAAGGAATGATCTCCATTTTCCTTATCTATTTTAGAGAATGTAATAGAGAAGTTGCTGGATCAAAAACAATCCCAATATTCTCCACAAAATCAAGATGGAGAATTTGTTAGGCTTGCTCTTAGAAGAGAAATAAAGAAGGGAGAAGGATAAAGAGGAACAGTGTAGCTAAAAGGGGGATAATGTCACTCAGTGTCCCTTAAGTGGGAAAATATTTGAAAAGTGAAGGACCCCAATGGAATTACTTAATCTAAAAATGCCTTATGTAGTCCCTTTACCCCCAAAAAATAGTAACCTAGTGTAATTTACCAAACCTTACCTCAAGTGGAATTTTTCCTAATTAAATTATTATGTACACGCACAAGAAATGCAATTAAGCATTACTTGTGTTCTTTTGGCATAAGCTGCTACTTACTGAAGTTACCTCGGAAAGAAGATATCTGATCCACTTTCATCATAAGAGGGGGACCACAGTACTCCCCAGCTTTCGTTTCCATTTGTATGAAAATTTTATTTCATTTGACCGTACATATTAGAACGCATGTAAAAGACTGTCATGGAGTGGATTGCCCTTTACACTCAATTTATTGTGACTGATGTTCTGTAACCTTTAGGTTGTTCCTAATGCACGGAGCAGAAGTCAGATGGGTGAAACTACAGACGGTGGTTTATACGAGATATTTCAGCAGGACTTTGGTCCGGTTGGATCTCCTGCCTTTGAGACTGCGCGTGAGAATTTCCTAGTAAGCAGTGCCGGTTATGCTGTAGCCAGTCTTTTGCTGCAGCCAAAGGATAGGCACAATGGCAACTTGCTCTTTGACAAGTGCGTTATATTTACCGTTTTAGTATTATAAGCAAATCTATCATATTTAGTAGCTGAACCTCTGCATTCCACTCATCCCTCCCACTCTGTCTCCCTTTTGTTTACCCAAGTCAAATCTTAGATCATCATGTCTTCATTTACAATGTAGTACGAAGCCTCCCCAACCATAATTTAGGATTCAATTGAAAATTGAAGGGTTTGCAACAGAAGGCAATCATCTGATGTTCCTCGTTCAGGAGCAAGTTCTTATAACCATTATCTGTATGTAGCCTAACTAGTTCACTAGCAGATTGATAAACAGTTAGCCTTGTGACATCAAAACCTCAATCAATCTGCTGATTAATTTTTGCCCTGCTAGTGTTTTAGCTAAATGGAACTTTGTATACTATTATTTTTAAGATTCAGGTCATCGTAACATGAGATTGATAAATGAAGGATATCTTATATATTGTAGTTCCGGGAGGCTTGTTCATATTGACTTTGGGTTCATCCTGGAGACGTCACCTGGTGGGAACATGCGTTTTGAAAGCGCCCACTTCAAGCTTAGTCATGAGATGACCCAGCTGCTTGATCCATCGGGAGTCATGAAAAGCGACACTTGGCATGCTTTTGTTGGGTAATGGAATCCGATTTCCCTATTCTTTCTCAGTTCCTACTTCCCATAGTGCTTATTTTCCTTGAATTGGTAAATAAAGAGCGGTAGTGCTTATTTTCCTTGAATTGGTAAATAAAGAGCAGTAGTGCTTATTTTCCAACAAAACCTTCACTGCAGAAACATTAAAAGAAAAAAGTGATGCGCTAAAGTGTCCCACTCTTCACATTTGATTTGCTTACTTTTGCACTTGTTTCATTAGATATTGCATCTAGCAGTCCATTGACACGTTTATATTCATCTTATAAAGGTTATGCGTGAAGGGGTATCTTGCTGCTCGTAGATACATGGACGGGATCCTCAACACAGTGTTAATGATGATAGACAGTGGTTTGCCCTGCTTCAGCCGCGGAGATCCTATAGGAAACTTGCGGAAGAGATTCCATCCCGAGATGAGCGAGCGGGAGGCGGCTAATTTCATGATTCATGTCTGCACAGATGCATATAACAAGTGGACGACTGCTGGCTACGATCTAATACAGTACCTGCAACAGGGTATCGAGAAATAAGAACCCAAATCTCCAGTTCTTGTTCTCTTAACTCCTGGCTTTCTTTTCGGATGTAAATCGTTCCTTCAACTTCTAGACACTCTCCATCTAACTTTTTCTTAGGCATGATTCTTTTACGAGTGATCGATCACCTTAGAAGTGTTATTGTTAGAGTTGTTTAGAGGCCTCTTTTTTGTGCAATTGATAAGTATAGTTGAGGTACTTTGGAACAGTGAGAGTTTAACCAGTGTTGGATTCCTCACAGGTTCTGTATAAACTAAGATGAGGACATATATATTGTGTGTGATAAGTTATAGCATCAACGAGTTACTGCTATGTTTCAGATGTCTTGGTAAAATTCCATTCCATCTACAAAACTTCATATAGTCTGAGATCTGATTTTTTGATCATCTGCAAGTTTCTTACTGTCATTAGCTTTTTAGTAATCCTCCAATTGGGGAAAATTTGTGTATTCCTGATGCCTCCAAAGCAACGTTGATGTATTGTATATATGCACTCAGCCTTGTTTTCTCTTAACACATTTGAATCTCTTTTTTCTTGTATTCACACAGGGTTCGTATGCATCTTCATTGTCCTTATGTGTGCGTATGCATAAGCACGCAGCGCACACGTCGTGTGCAGCTTCTTTCGGCCACCCATGGAACTAGAAACCATAACTCATAGATGTGCTGCAAGTAGCAATACTTGAGTCAAAACTCAGTTTCTTACAAGGTTTCAAGTTCTGTCACAATCTGTTATTAAGTGAGGCTGCCCAAGGCCTTTGCTTTGTCCCTGAGAATGAACTTCTGTATCTTCCCTGTTGAAGTCTTTGGCAGCTCATCGAACACGACTGTTCTCGGACACATGTAATGAGGCAAATGATCCCTGCAGTAGACGATTATCTCTTTTTCGTCAACATCATAGAACCCGTCTTTCAGCTTAACAAACGCGCACGGCGTCTGCCCCCAATGGTTATCCGGCCTTGCCACCACCGCCACCTCAAGTATCGCAGGGTGATCGTACAGCACTCTCTCGACCTCAGCCGTGCTTATATTCTCCCCACCCGAGATTATAATGTCCTTGGACCGATCCTTGACTTGTATGTAGTCGTCTGGGTGCTTCACTGCAAGATCTCCGGTCCTAAACCACCCGCCCTTGAAGGCCTCCTCTGTCGCTTTCTTATCCTTGTAGTATCCGTTCATCACTGTGTTCCCTCTGAACATGATCTCGCCCATGGTTTTACCATCACTCGGGACACTCTCCATAGTGTCGGGATCCTTGATGTCCACGTCTTCCACAGCGAGGTTTTGCAGGCCTTGCCTTGCTTTCAGCACGGACCTCTCCTGAGGTGGTAGTGAATCCCACTCCGGCTTCCAAATGCAGTATGTTCCCGGCCCATGAGTCTCAGTGAGGCCGTATATGTGAATGATCTCGAAACCCAAGGATTCCATCTTGAATAAGATCTGGGGAGGGGGAGGCGCGCCTCCGGTGACCACCCTGACCTTGTGAGGCAGCAGCTTCCGGTCACTCTCCGGACAGTTCACAATCATGTTCAGCACAGTAGGCGCGCCGCCCATGTCAGTCACATTGTGTTCTACAATGCTATCGAATATTTCCTTTGGTACGACTTTTCTTGCGCATATGTTCGTACCAGCTAGCGCTGCCATGCTCCAAGGGAGGCACCATCCGTTGCAGTGGAACATGGGTACGGTCCAAAGGTAAGTAGGCGACGAGCTCATTCCATGGAGCATAAAAGTGGCAATGGCATTGAGATAGGCTCCTCTATGGCTGTAAACAACCCCCTTGGGCCGAGATGTCGTGCCTGACGTGTAGTTCAAGGAGATTGGGTCCCATTCATCGCTAGGCCGCCTGATGCTGAATTCGGTGTCTCCATTGGCTACGAGATCATCATACTCGTAGTCAAAGAGACTAGGATCAGCTCGCTCTGATTCATCAAATTCAGCATCATGAATCAAGACCAGGAGAGGCTTCTTGCTTCCGTCTTTCAATAGAAGATCAAGGGCGTCGCGAGCAAGACTGAGCAACGTTTGATCCACGAAAACGACCTTGGCTCCAGAATGGCTGAGGAGGACAGCGATCATAGCCGCGTCAAGACGCGTATTGAGAGTATTAAGGATTGCTCCGGCCATTCCCGCTGCAAAGTGCAGCTCATACACTGCTGGGATATTTGGAGCAAGAGTTGAAACCTGCTCATAGATGAGGAATTATCAAATGATGATATTAATCCAACTTCAATTACTCCATTAACAGATGAGAGATTTTATTGGAATAGTAAAGTTATGCAATCAAATTCCTTAAATCTACTGCATATCTTAAGCAAAACATGTCATTATAGTATTTTGCACAACTTTTAAAGAAATTAACAAATACAGTATGTCATTATATCATCATCAATTGATTACATACAGCTATGTAAAGTAAACAATAAAATACCTTACTAGATAACATATTTTACTTGACAAGAGATTGCTTAACATTGAGTATTTCAAGTTGTTAATCAAAATGATGAATAGGCTGACAAGGCTACAGACGAAAACCGCCGAATTTTGTTTTTGTATATCTAACCATAAAATTATACTCCCTCCGTCTCAAAATAGATATCCTTTTGCTTTTCGGCACGCTTTTTAAGGAGCGAAAAACTCTATAAAATATTATTTTTTTAATTGATTTTTTTATATAACTTGATACTTATTAGTAATAAATATAAAATTATATCAAAAATTTAATTAAAAAAATATTTTATACGGAGTAGAATTTTTCGCTTCTTAAAAAACGTGCTATAAAACAAAAGAACATGTATTGTGGAACGAAGGTAGTACTAGATAAGCAGCACAAAAATGGAATTTCTCTACACAATAAAAAGGATCAATCTTCAAAACAAGAAAAAAAAAAATACAGGGGCATGTGCAGCCACTAATTTTTGCAAATTTTGTATGATACTCAATATTTTCCCATTTTTTGCAGGATAGCCCTCAACACTATTTTCACATTGTACCCTCAAATGATAAGATCAATCCACTTAGTCAGCTACCTATCCATATAATATGCCCCTAATAAATTAATACTGTAAACAAGATAACATTAAATTAATACTGTAAACAAGATAACATTATCTATATAGATTTGAGATCATCATGTAGAAATCCAAACCTTGACACCACACGAAATTTGCCAACCACACAAAAATTTCCCAAAATATTACACAAATTGATCACTAATGTTAACCAAACACGGCCTTAAAATCACCCAGAGAAATATCGATGAACTGATTCAAACAATCAATCACAATTCACAACCCAGATGCGATAATCCCCAAATGCACAAACCCACATGCTTAAACAATCCCCAAAAATAAATTAAAATGAAATAATTTTTCCCCAAATCGGAAAGGGGGAGAGAGAGAGGAAGAACGTACAACGTGGCCTTTGGAAATGCCGAGGCGGGAGAGGGCGGCGGCGAGGTGGACGCAGCGCTGGCGGGTCTGGGCCCAGGTGAACCGGAGCGATCCGTGGACGACGGAGGTCCGGTCGGGGAAAACCCGGGCGGACCGGTCCAGGAAGCTGAGTGGGGTGAGCGGGACATAGTTCGCGGAGCACTTGACCAGGCCTTCCATGGATTGCCATGACCCGGCGAGCTCATCCGGGTCGGGCCCGGAGCTGAATTTGCGGATCAGGGCCGCTTTCCCGGCCCGATTGGCGAAGTGGATCGGGGCGAACCGGGCCGCTGCTCGCCTGAAGAAGTGGTTCATGGTGGGTGGGGGGGAGACCGGAGATCGAGTGGAGAGATTGGGAGTTTTTTTTCTTTTTTTTTTCTTTTTGGGTGTTTGGTTTTTTAGTAAAGAGAGGAGGGTTGAGTTGTGAGGTGAGTGTTAGAAGTTGCAAAAACGTTCAACCATTAAAGTGCAAATGGAATTGTCACCACATTTTGGGGAGGATATGGGGCGTTTGGTTATCATTTTGGGATCGGAATTGAATCAGAAATTGGATTAGATAGCATTTTGACTTTGTTTATTTAGTTATTTACTAGTGTAATGTCCGTGCCTTAAAGGCACGGGAGCTTGATCCATTTTAATTTGAACATCATTTTATATATCTATATAATACTATATATATATATATATATATATATATATATATATATATATATATATATATATATATATATATATATACACGTGTTTACAACAAAAATATGTATAAAATATTTTTTTATAATTTATAAATTAGTTGGAAAAAGATACGATACAAATTTTGAAAATGATTTAATAAGGTCAAGTAGTAATAATATTTGACCTTATTAGCATAGATCTAAAAAGTAAAATATAAGCTCCCGTACAAATATTAAAAAATCATAAGCACATGATTGTGTGAATAATTTTGAAGTTAAATATGTAGATGTACATAACTTATTGATTATTTTCAAGAGAAAGATGTTTATAAAGATAGAAAAATAAATAGTGAAAATAAAGGTAACATGGTAAACAAAAAAGATCCTTAAAGTAGAAAAGTGATCTAAGAAGTCTCATCCAAGATGTAAAATAAGCATTAGTAATGCTTGTGAGTCTTAAAATATTATTTATTTTTCGATAGTCATTTAAGATGTCTAAAATAATTAAATTATAAAAAAAAACACTTATTTGGCTCTAATTGATTTTTATAATTAATTTTTGAAATCGAATATTTACAAATTGATTATTACATGTTCCTTGTATGTAGACATTGTAGGGAATATTGCAATCGGTTAAAAATGATAAATCAACAATTTCAATATCCAAGAATAAAATCAGCCAAGAATTGACGAATGTTCAATGTACGTAGACGATTAAA
The DNA here is from genome assembly GCA_037127255.1 of Persicaria tinctoria. Taxonomy (NCBI): domain Eukaryota; kingdom Viridiplantae; phylum Streptophyta; class Magnoliopsida; order Caryophyllales; family Polygonaceae; genus Persicaria; species Persicaria tinctoria. Next base: position 4,070,814 of record JBANSL010000019.1, on the reverse strand, counting down.
ATAGATCACAAATTGACATACAACATATCAAATTAAATAATATTTTAGTATAAAAATAGGAAACAAATATGTTTAAAATAGGAAACAAATATTTTAAAATTTCAGCAATAATAATGACCAATAAGAAAATACCATTTGAATAAAAAATTCAAATTTAATTATGAGCGTGACACATCAGCAATATAACCGAAAAGAGATTGCAGTCGGGAAAAAAATGGAAACATGTCTCAATATTTACGGCAATATAACCGAAAATAAAAAAAAGGGAATGGATTCAAATCATATTTAAAATAGGAAACAAATATTTTAAAGTTTCCATAATAATATTGACCAATAAGAAAATCTCATTGGAATAAAAAATTCAACTTTAATTCTGGGCGTGACACGTCAGCGAAATGCTAGCAGAATTAGTAATATATATATTGCAATCGGAAAAAAATGGAAACATGTCTCAATATTTACGGCAGTATAACCGAAAATAAAAAAAAAAGGAACGGATTCAAATCATATTTAAAATAGGAAACAAATATTTTAAAGTTTCCATAATAATATTGACCAATAAGAAAATCTCATTTGAATAAAAAATTCAACTTTAATTGTGGGCGTGACACGTCAGCAAAATGCTAGCAGAATTAGTAATATTAATAGATAGATAGATAGATATATTGCAATCGGAAAAAAAAAATGGAAACATGTCTCAATATTTACGGCAATATAACCGAAAATAAAAAAAAGGAATGGATTCAAATCATATTTAAAATAGGAAACAAATATTTTAAAGTTTCCATAATAATATTGACCAATAAGAAAATCTAATTTGAATACAAAATTCAACTTTAATTGTGGGCGTGACACGTCAGCAAAATGCTAGCAGAATTAGTAATATTAATAGATAGATAATAGATATATTGCAATCGGAAAAAAAATGGAAACATGTCTCAATATTTACGGAAATAAAACCGAAAATAAAAAAAAGGAACGGATTCAAATCATATTTAAAATAGGAAACAAATATTTTAAAGTTTCCATAATAATATTGACCAATAAGAAAATCTCATTTGAATAAAAAATTCAACTTTAATTGTGGCCGTGACACATCAGCAAAATGCTAGCAAAATTAGTAATATTAATAGATAGATTAATAGATAGATAGATATATATTGCAATCGGAAAAAAAATGGAAACATGTCTCAATATTTACGGCAATATAATCGAAAATAAAAAAAGGAACGGATTCAAATCATATTTAAAATAGGAAACAAATATTTTAAAGTTTTCATAATAATATTGACCAATAAGAAAATCTCATTTGAATAAAAAATTCAACTTTAATTGTGGGCGTGACACGTCAGCAAAATGCTAGCAGAATTAGTAATATTAATAGATAGATAGATAGATATATTGCAATCGGAAAAAAAAAATGGAAACATGTCTCAATATTTACGGCAATATAACCGAAAATAAAAAAAAGGAATGGATTCAAATCATATTTAAAATAGGAAACAAATATTTTAAAGTTTCCATAATAATATTGACCAATAAGAAAATCTAATTTGAATACAAAATTCAACTTTAATTGTGGGCGTGACACGTCAGCAAAATGCTAGCAGAATTAGTAATATTAATAGATAGATAATAGATATATTGCAATCGGAAAAAAAATGGAAACATGTCTCAATATTTACGGAAATAAAACCGAAAATAAAAAAAAGGAACGGATTCAAATCATATTTAAAATAGGAAACAAATATTTTAAAGTTTCCATAATAATATTGACCAATAAGAAAATCTCATTTGAATAAAAAATTCAACTTTAATTGTGGCCGTGACACATCAGCAAAATGCTAGCAAAATTAGTAATATTAATAGATAGATTAATAGATAGATAGATATATATTGCAATCGGAAAAAAAATGGAAACATGTCTCAATATTTACGGCAATATAATCGAAAATAAAAAAAGGAACGGATTCAAATCATATTTAAAATAGGAAACAAATATTTTAAAGTTTTCATAATAATATTGACCAATAAGAAAATCTCATTTGAATAAAAAATTCAACTTTAATTGCGGGCGTGACACGTCAGCAAAATGCTAGCAGAATTAGTAATATTAATAGATTCAACTTTAATTGTGGGCGTGACACGTCAGCAAAATGCTAGCAGAATTAGTAATATTAATAGATAGATAGATAGATATATTGCAATCGGAAAAAAAAAATGGAAACATGTCTCAATATTTACGGCAATATAACCGAAAATAAAAAAAAGGAATGGATTCAAATCATATTTAAAATAGGAAACAAATATTTTAAAGTTTCCATAATAATATTGACCAATAAGAAAATCTAATTTGAATACAAAATTCAACTTTAATTGTGGGCGTGACACGTCAGCAAAATGCTAGCAGAATTAGTAATATTAATAGATAGATAATAGATATATTGCAATCGGAAAAAAAATGGAAACATGTCTCAATATTTACGGAAATAAAACCGAAAATAAAAAAAAGGAACGGATTCAAATCATATTTAAAATAGGAAACAAATATTTTAAAGTTTCCATAATAATATTGACCAATAAGAAAATCTCATTTGAATAAAAAATTCAACTTTAATTGTGGCCGTGACACATCAGCAAAATGCTAGCAAAATTAGTAATATTAATAGATAGATTAATAGATAGATAGATATATATTGCAATCGGAAAAAAAATGGAAACATGTCTCAATATTTACGGCAATATAATCGAAAATAAAAAAAGGAACGGATTCAAATCATATTTAAAATAGAAAACAAATATTTTAAAGTTTTCATAATAATATTGACCAATAAGAAAATCTCATTTGAATAAAAAATTCAACTTTAATTGCGGGCGTGACACGTCAGCAAAATGCTAGCAGAATTAGTAATATTAATAGATTGGCATTATTATCACCAACACTTTTCTTATCTAGAAATATAATTATTCAAAAGAGAAAATTGTACTTAATATACTAAAAATTTTTACTCTTTGTAAAAATGACAATCCCCATCTAAAATGTGGTAAATGTCAAAAAGTGAATTTTATTTGTAAAACTAACAGGTTACCTTTACCCATTATAATGGGTTAAAATTTTTGGCATGAATTTGAAATTTTGGAGGTGTGTTTGGGCGGGATTTAAGACAAAGCAAAGGAGGTAGAGAGAGAGAGAGCTTCACAACAACAGAACAAAAGAAGGAAGAAGGGGGAAGTGGAGGCCTGAGACTGAGGGCGGCGGGGTGGAGGGCGGCGGTCGTGGTGGCACTAGGCAGCTGGTGCGAAGGTCGGTCGGTCGGATTTGGCTTCCTCTTCTCTGTTTTTTTTTTTGGATTTCGTGAAAGAGAAAATGGGATGTGTGGAGGTCGAACGGATTTGTGGAGATGGAGGGAGAATTGTGGAAGAAGGGTGGTAGAGATGGATGGAGGGGGTTCACTTCGGTCACGACGACTCTTTGCCTCGCTAGACACCAAGGTGAAGCGGAGGGTTGAACAGTGGAGGGTTGAACAAGGGTTAGTCTTATATTGGCTAAGAGATCGTAGTCAGTGGCTAGGAAACAGTAGTTACTGGCTAGTAAGCGTAAATCGTAACTTTTTCTTCTTCTTTTTGGCGGGAGTTTGAAATTTCGGAGGTGTGTTTGGGCGGGATTTAAGGCAAATCAAATGAGGGAGAGGGAGGGACGGAGAGAGAGAGTTCACGACAGGCGAACAGGAGAAGGGGAAGTGAAGACCTGAGGCTGACGGCGGCAGGGTGGAGGGCGGCGGACGTGGTGGAGGACGACAGTCATGGTGGTTGTTCCTCTTTTTTTTTTTTTTGATTTTGTGAAATGGGAAATGGAAATGTGTGGAGGTCGGTCGGATTTGTGGAGATGGAGGGAGATTTGTGGAGGAAGGGTGGTAGAGATGGATGAAGGGGGTTCACTCCGGCCATGGCGGCTCTTTGCCTCGCCGGACACCAAGGTGAAGCGGAGGGTTGAACGGAGTTTAGTCTTATATTGGCAAAGAGATTGTAGTCAGTGGCTAGACAACAATAGTTACTGGCTATTAAGCGTAAATCGTAACTTATTTTTTTTTCATAACTTTACATCGAAATATTTTTTTCATAAAGATATATAAAGTTAGTGTCTATAGATAGATAAAATTAAATTAAATTCAAAAATAAATTTATTTTTTAATTTTAACAAATAAAAATGGCCGAAAATTAGTTTAAAACAATTAAAGTGAGTCTCTCTCTCTTCCCCTTAGTTACCTTCAACCGGTTGTGAAGGTGCCCAAATTTTTTGCTAAAATGGCATTTTGTCATTCCCATGCAAATTATCCCCCCGTGGTTATTTTTGCAAAGTTGAATTTGATTTGGTATATTGATGCAAATCATCCTATTCAAAATTTTAAAAGTTTGATGAACTAATAATTTTTTTGGTAGAGATTGATGAACTAATGATGAAAGGTTGTGTATACCACTGGCGGATTTAGGGGTGGGCTCGTATGAGCGCGAGCCCACCCCTACGTGCATATGATATGAAAAAATGCTAATTATTTATGGTTAAGGAAATCCTACGTGCATGATAAATATAGATTAAAAAGTAAAAACAATAATTTTTTATTTATTTATATTAATTTTAAATAAATTATAATTACAACGTCAAAAAATCTATATAGTACATTGAAAATTAGAAACTATACTAGCTACTACTATTTTATAAGTATTTTTTTATTTTACAGATTAGCATGGGATTTAAAAATAAAAATTTCTCCGGGCTTGGTGGATCGACGGAGGATGCAAAAATGAGTGTTTGAGATGGAGTTGTGAGTCATTTTCATGGCCCTTAACTCTTCCTTAATTGGATTAGTCATGTAGCTATATACAGTCTGTCTTTAACACATACTTTAATCTGCACAAAATCATTCAACAGATTGAGATCAGATTTACTATACAATCATGTTCACTAGTTTTTTTTTAATCTGTCTATATAACACTTGTTGGGTTTTGTGTAAATCCAGGTTGGTCAATCATTCAATAGTATAGACTCGGATCTAGATTGAACCGAATCCAGGTTGATTTGTTTACGAGGTTCGGGAAAATTCCCTACGTCCCCGGCTCAAGAGAGCGTTCCACTATGCTCTAAGGCAATAACGAAAGCATACAAACAATCCTATGAGGGCAGCCTAAACAACAACGGAATAAACGTTTTCAAGATCAAAACAAACAGTAAAAGCCAATGAATAAGCGATGGGAAATCAGTTCAAGAGGTTATGAGGACTCCCTGATTTCAAGACACCACTGCAAACGTTGCTCTTCGCAGCCTCGGTGGACCTTCAAGCTTCTGTTGGCGTTTGTCGTCTCTCAGTTGTAAACCGAGGACACGATCTTGCAATCTTCGCTATTGTCGTTTGTTGGCACTCCTCATCGGACTTTGTTTCTGCTGCTTTAGACGATTAGCAGAATCGGGCTCAAGGTTGGCTCTGGAAGATCACTCGGCGTCGATCTCTCTCGCAATCGCTGGATCTTCCAAGAAGGCTCTCTGAGATTGTTCGATCAGGATCGATTTCGCCCTCGAGCTTCATCCACACAGCCATGGCACCGATGCTCCATCTTCCTTGTCTTTTCGACTCACTGGAGTACCCATCGCCTTCTCATAACCGGAGCAGCCATATGGGAGAAGCTCCCAAGCTCTCGGAGGCACTTCGGGTTCCTCACAGCAAACCCTAACCTTCGCTCGCTCGCTCTCTCTTTTCGCCTCTGAATGTTCTGTGCTACAGTGTCTATGTTTCCAAGATTTAATTTATTTTTTTATAAAAAAATTATAGAGTATATAACCCGGATATATATGGCACGTCCGGGTTAAAATATCGTGGCAAAAAAATTATAGAGCGACTATTTCCAGATCGGTCCAGTCCAGATCCGAGGGAAATCACGAAGGTGCTCCGTCCTCGTCTGTCACCTGCCGCCGAAGGGAAATCATGCTGGAGCTCCGTCCTAGCCTGTCGCCGAAGGGCCCTAACTCTCGCCGTCTTCACCATCTTCACCGACCAGCTCCGTCCTCGCCTGCCGCCAAAGCTCAGTTGCTCAGAGAAGGGAGCTTGCCCTAACTCTGGCCATTTCCCGTCTTCTCTCCGTCGCCTCTCGCTGTCTCACCGAGGTAATTGCCCTAACTCTGTCTTCCTCTCTTGCCTTCTCTCTTCCTATTAGTTTTCTGTCTCACCGAGGTAATTGGACTGTGAGTGTTTGGTACTGAGCGCGCAGTTCAAATCTTCGTTCCTTCGCTTCTAATCCTCAATTGAAGATGACTGTCATTGTTTGATCTTTGAATTGAAGATAACAGCTCGACAATTTTGATAAAATTTAGTACCTGCAGTTCAACAATTTTGATAAAATTTACTTGAAAATAATGAGAACAAGCCTTTCTAAAACTCACCATGCCTTTTTTCTATTGAACATCATCCAATTTTGCCCCAAGTTTATTCTCCAAAATATGATGAACCTCTTCTTAAGTATAATCAGGTAAGCTCTTCTAAATTCGCATCTGAATACCTCTGCTGATGTTCTGTTCTTCATAATTGAATTTAAGGTTGAGATGTTTGAAATTTGAAATTGACATGTTTTGGGATGATCAAAGAGCTACTCAGTATCATCACATCCATATGTGATTTTATTGGAATCTATTATAATCATCAACAGTTATTTTTGTTTTGCTATATTGTTCTATCTCAGCACCTTAGAAGTTAGAAGACGGTGTTTAGTTATTGCTGCTTTGCTCTTAGGCTTAGCTTAAAATTTACTCATATGTCTGCAACTTTTGCAACTGAACCTTTATTTTTTAAACAGTTGCGTATAGAGAGAATCACCGAAAGAATCAGGGCATTGCAAGAGCTCGTTCCTAGTGTTAACAAGGTAAGTTCTACTTATGCTGTGTTACATGTCTTTTTTTCTTCTTTTCTGGTACGAGAAAGAGAGTTGTGAATTCGGTAATATTATGTATGTCTGACAAATTGCAAGATCACATTGATTTACGGGGGCTTGTTGTCAATTGGTTAGATCTCTAAAAGAAGGCATATAATGTCCCAACTTGAACTTGTTATTAGGTATTTAGTATCGTTGTAAACCCTCTCATATACTTGTTGCGAAAGGTAGAATGTCCTGGCTGAAATATGTTTCAATAGAGGGTATATGTCCTTTGAACCTGCGTGTGTCTACTTCCCTCCCTCTATCCTGCCTCCTAGTTAGTGCAGGGTTCAGCTATACGATTCCAATTTGGTTACATCAACCAAGGTCTGTTAGCTGACAATGGTAGCATTTGGAATTGATACCGTCTTTTAATGAATGGAGTTATTCAAGTATCATCATTTGAAAAAAAATAATGAAGTTAATAGGAGAGTGAATGGTAATTTGAGTGATATAGATGCACATATGTAAATAATGAAGTTTGTTGAGGTTTAATAAAAAAAATAAGGGATAACAAAATAACTAATACCCTAATATTATAGCTTAATTTTTTTTGCCCAAATATTATAGTGTTGCATTTGATTTGATTTCATTGTTTGATTGCTTAATTCTTGAATACCCTAATATTATAGCTTAATTTCATTTTTCTGCATTATTCATGTTTGATTATAATTTAGATATGTACGGTCTAAATTCTTTAATATTCACAAGTGTTTATGGTTATACTTGGACTATAATTATCAAATCATTGGGATGATTTGAACATCACTCTTTTGTTTGATTGCTTAATTCTGTGAGATTTTTTTTACCAAAATCAGACTAGACTCCATTAGACAGGGCGTGTATTTTTTGGATCTGGTCTCTTTACCTATTATCACATTAACCTGATGCCCATACCCCATTTGCTTCATATCCGGGCTAAAAAGCCTATTTTATACTAGTGATTCACATAACCGAAGATCATAGGAAGATGAAAAAAACATAGAGGTTTGACAAAGTTATTTTCATTATACAGAAATAGGTCGACCTACAAATATATGATATACATGTATTGGATTATAATTTTGAGTTTTTCCTATTGCAAATCACACATATCAAACTACTAATTAATATAAATTCAACTTCTTAAAAAAAAAAACTAGTCCCACTTGCTCCTGGTTTGATGTGTGTGGCTGAAGCTGTAAGTTAGAACTATAGTTCCATCTAATCTCTTCAAAACAAATCTTTCAACAAGCATGTAACATCCATAGCTTCCCCACTTCCCTACTCTTCCGAATTCTTCTGTTTTCAACACCTTGTCTTGTTTTTCGGCCTTCGGAACCCATCCGGCTCTCTCTTGCTCCCACATCATTCTTCTAACTACCAATGAACTTAGCCCCACCCTCGTTCTTACGTCTATGGTGCTAAACCATGCCATCATATCGTCTTGATGATCTTGTATAGCATCTGTCTCAGCAACTGTGATAGACTCAGTTGGAACAGTAACATTCACAAACACTGTGTTCTTGCCTTGGCTTAGTTCCGAGGCTCCATTTTCATAGAGGAAGATTCGCTCCCATTGTTGCTCGAGAGTCATCTCGTAAAACATCGACTTTTTCACTTGTTCTTTTGGTGTTAGGTCGTCCCTGACGAACATGAAGGGACAGTACCACTTGCCCACAACTACTGGACTAGATGCCTCGTAAGATATAGGAAAGTTGAAGTCTGGAAGACGCGCACGGAGTCCTGAATTCAGGCCTGCTGCTTCTCCAAGTGAGAAATTCTTAGGTGTTTTCAAGTCAAGGCTCCATCCTTTCCGTCGAAGGAAAGTTGGAGGATGACCATCAGATGCAACAGATGTTGCAAAGAACCCCGAGGTGTGCCACCTTTTATATATTGACACTTTGAACTGCTGATATATATCGGTAGGATGTAGTGGTCTTGGTTCAACATCATTCACGGAGTCCCAACAGCAACAAGCCATCATGTCTTCATCTGTAGAACTTGCACATGCTTTCCTGTGGAAAAATTGAGTTAAATGGCTTTGTTTGACACCATCAGCTGTGTGATTGGAGCTTTTAATTTGGTTTTCTATTCATGAGTTTCCATCCGCTACCTTAACCCTTAGTTTACCAAACACCATTCTGTCTTATTAACCTACATTTAACACAAATAATTCATTAGCTACCATTTTTTACCAAACAGAGCCAAAATTGAGCAATCCTTGACAATAAAATAGCAATTACAGTAATTGTTTTGGTATATATGAATTATAAAAGAGGTAGATAAGCGTTACCCTTTGTGACTTCCCTTGATCTTGATTGCATAATACGTGTTCGACGATAGTGGCTGATTAATCACCGGTATGAAGTAGACATGATAATAAGAATGATTGCTAGTGTGTCTACCTCTTGCTGAAGAGCTAGTGCTATGTTCGTGATCAACAGTGTGGAGCTTGTTTTGAGGGAAAGGGAGATCTGTAATACGGTTGTCCTTGAACAATCCGAAGAACTGTCGTCGAGTTGAGGCGTCGTCTTGGAGGACAAGGTAACCGCCATTAGGGCCTTCTGGAGGAGCTAATGAAAGAGCATCAGGATTGGTTAAGTATAGAGAAAGGGGTCTTGTTACATACATTTCTATGGCTATGGCTGTGGTTGATATCTTCCTTTCTCTTGCCCAATTGCTGTGTTTATAAACTAAAAAAAAAAAGGTTGCATCTTGGAAGCTGCCTGCAAACCGGATGAATATCATCAATTGTCAACGGAATTAATGAATTATGTTCAACTACTTTGACTTTACCCAGGCTGTTCAATTTAAATTGAGTTATGTGTGGGTGTACTCTACAAGACTACAACGGATCATCGAGCAATTTAAATTGAGTTATGATGAATATATTTTTAAAATATTAAAAAAAAAAAGTGAAAACATTATTTTAAAATGTCATTTTTATATGTAAATTAATACCATATTTCTACTGTTCAGAAAAAAATACCACATTTCTACGATTCTATCCATTCTTCTCAAAACAAATCTTCCAACCAATATGAAAAACTGGAAAAAATGACTAAACATGATGACTCAGATGAAGAAGACGGAAAGACAATGAAAGTCAAACCTAGAGATAACCCTTGCAAAAGGAATAACATTAGATGGTGTAAACCTGATAATAACGTCTTTAAACTTAATTTTGATGGCGCTAGATCTCTATCTGGTTCAGCTTTTGCAGGTTTTGTTATCAAAGATGATAATGGTAGAGTGGTTGCGTGCGATGATAGAAGATGCAGGACGATGTCTGCGATTCAGGCTAAGGCTGTTGGTCTGCAGTTTGGGTTGTTGGAAGCTCGAAGGCTGAGGACGTTGTCAATGCCCTCAATGGCGCATGGTCAACTCCTTGGGAGATCGTAATCCTTATGTCGGATGCTCTTCGTCTGCTTCGCTTGTTCTATACATTTTCTGCGTCCCACATTTTCAGAGAGGCGAACAGAGCGGCTGATCGACTTACTCATATGACTTTAGAGTTCGACTCGTCGTCTTGGAGTTCTAACTTAGAGTTTCAAACTCTTGTTCGTAGGGACGCTCTTGGGTGGTGGTACATCGTGGTCGAGACCCCTAAATTCTCGCCTATTTCAAAAAAAAAAAAAAAAAAAACTCTCGGATCCTTTGTTTGTATTGCATATACATACTCTTGTTTACATTCAGTTGTAACTAACTTTGAACAACAATTTTCATTCATCATCAATAAAGAAGGGAGAAAAAGCTCTCGGGCTCCCATTGAAACAATCTTCTTCTTCTTCCATTTTCTTCTCTGTTAGTTTGATTTCAGATTGCAATTAAACTTGAATTTCTTCAAGTTTATCAGTTGTAGAGATTACCTGATCACAAGGAGACTAAGATGTTTTTTTTATAATATTAGGTCAACATGTAGATAAGATGATTTTTTTCCCTCTCATTAAGCATGACCAGTGGAGGCCGCATGAATTGCTGGAGGGGGCGGAATTTTTTTTCGGAGAATTTTTTTTTTCTCGGTATATATAATAATTTTTTTTTTAAAAAATATATTGAAAGAAAACCATAAATATGGTATATTTAAACAAAAACCATAAATTATGGTATATAAATATGATATTTTATTACAAAAATTTATACAAAAATTTAATATTTTATATATATGTGTATACTTGATTAAGATTTTTTTAAAAGAATTTTTCATTGGTAAATGAAAAAAATTTGATAGGATTTGAAAAGTATAACAAAAAAACCTCATAAATTGTGGGTTAAATACGGTTTCGCTATATACACCCCAAATCATGCACGTCCTTAAGGACGTGCATTTTTAACCTTGGATTTGTGGTGTATACAGCAACACCCGTTAAATATGACATTAATAGTAAAAAAATTTCATATAAATAAAAATATGAAGATTTTTTAAAAATATATGTGTGAAATAATGAATTATCTTATGAAAATATTAAAAGAAAAATATAAAAATTGATTTAAATATGACATTTATAGTAAAAAAATTTGATGCGAATAAAAAATAGTGCAAAAAGGGGAAGAAATGAGATTTGAACCCATGACCTCTTGGGAACCCAAATTTCATTCCCTCCTTTTACCAACTAGGCTAGACAAATTTTGTGCATTATTTCACATTTTCTTAGTAATACTATAGAGTAAATTTAAATTAAAAAAAAAAAAGAATTTTTTTTTGCTCTATAGTGGGGCGCCCGCCCCCCTACGGCCGCCCCTGAGCATGACATATAATAATTATCTCAAAGTATGTAGTTGCTTGCATCACCTCTATTAATGACTTGAAACTATTCACTTGACGTTTTACTATTTACGCACGTTTTTTTATGAATTAAAAACTATATAAAATATCTAGCTTTTTAAATAATTTTTTTAACAATTTCGAATAAGTACAAACTTGTTAAATTTTTTTTTAAAAAAATGAATATTTTATATATTTTTTAATCATTATAAAAAAGCATGTGTGAATATTAAACGATAGGTTTTGCCAAACGGAGAGAGTAATAAATTTATAGAGGTTTCCTGCAGATTCATACAGAGAAAAAATATACGGAAATTTCGCCAGGTACCCCTGGGAGATTACAATTTTCGCGAGGTATATAACTCTTTTGCATATTTTGCGTGGTGCCCCTGAAGTTTTAAAACATTTAGCATCATGCCCTTTCCGGTTAAGTTTATACAGAAATCCAACTTAGGTCAACCTACAGAAATAGCCAAATAGAGCGACCTACAAATATATAATGTATGGATTATTAATTTTGAGTTTTTCCTGTTGCAAATCACACACACCCACACACACATATATCAAGCTATTAATATAAATCCAACTTATATAAGCTTCAAAAAAAAACTAGTCCCATTTGCTCCTGCCAGTGCCGGTCCTATCATTTTATAGGTCCAGGGCGAACTAAAATTTTAAGGGCCCGATAAACATTAAAAAATAAAATTTTTGTATAACTTTATGAAATTTTCATATTATTTTTATATTTGAATTATTTTTCAAATTTAAGAAAAAAAAGTAGGTCAATGAATAAAAAAATAATATACATTAAAAAAATTCAAAAATATAATTGTAGTGAAAACTATTTATTTTTGCTTGGTATCCAGTATAACATGTCTACGACTACTCAAGTTGTTATGTAGAGGAGTATTAAAAAAATTGTCTAATAATATTGAATATAGTTTTTGTTCTGGGATATCACATATGTGACCTCCTATGACATCACCTATATATGAACTAAAACAAAAAATTTAAAAGGGGGATTTTTTTGTAAACAAAAAAAAAAAAAATTAGATACATCGAGCATATATGAAGAAATAAAAACAATACATTTTTCTCAAATAAAATAGAAAGAGTTATATATGTAAACTATAAAACTTTATCTGCCACATAAAAAATTGTCTAATATTGTATTGAAAAGGTAAAAGTATAAATAATTATGTCTAAATTAAATGAATATATGCTCCTCTATAAAAACATAAAAAAAAATGAAAATTTTAATCGATATAGGGCCTCTCTATAAAAACATTAAAAAATGCAAATAGAGATATTTGAATTCTACACGTCTAGGAATCCAAGTTTTGTTAAGATTTAAACTTATCATTGAGTCAAACTCGTATTTTGTTATATATATAATGTATACATAACATATATTTTTAATGGGCATCTATAAAAAATGGGTCCTGGGCGGTCGCCCACCCTGCCCTACCCTTTGAGCCGGCACTGGCTCCTGATTTGATGTGTGTGGCTGAAGCTGTAAGTTAGAACTATAGTTCCATCTAATCTCTTCAAAACAAATCTTTCAACAAGCATGTAACATCCATAGCTTCCCCACTTCCCTACTCCTCCGAATTCTTCTGTTTTCAACACCTTGTCTTGTTTTTCGTCCTTCGGAACCCATCCGGCTCTCTCTTGCTCCCACATCATTCTTCTAACTACCAATGAACTTAGCCCCACCCTCGTTCTTACGTCTATGGTGCTAAACCATGCCATCTTATCGTCTTGATGATCTTGTATAGCATCTGTCTCAGCAACTGTGATAGACTCAGTTGGAACAGTATCATCCACAAACATTGTGTTCTTGCCTTGGCTTAATTCCGAGGCTCCATTTTCATAGAGGAAGATTCGCTCCCATTGTTGCTCGAGAGTCATCTCGTAAAACATCGACTTTTTCACTTGTTCTTTTGGTGTTAGGTCGTCCCTGACGAACATGAAGGGACAGTACCACTTGCCCACAACTACTGGATTAGATGCCTTGTAAGATATAGGAAAGTTGAAGGCTGGAAGACAAGCACGGAGTTCTGAATTCAGGCCTGCTGCTTCTCCAAGTGAGAAATTCTTAGGTGTTTTCAAGTCCAGGCTCCATCCTTTCGGTCTAAGGAAAGCTGGAGGATGACCATCAGATGCAACAGATGTCGCAAAGAACCCCGAGGTGTGCCACCTTTTATATATTGACACTTTGAACTGCTGATAGATATCGGTAGGCTGTAGCGGTCTTGGTTCAACATCATTCACGGAGTCCCAACAACAACAAGCCATCATGTCTTCATCGGTTGAACTTGCACATGCTTTCCTATGGAAAAATTGAGTTAAATGGCTTTGTTTGACACCATCAGCTATGTGATCAAAACTTTTCACCAACTACTCACTCAAACTTTTGGAGCTTTTAATTTGGTTTTCTATTCACGAGTTTTCATCAGCTACCTTAACCCTTAGTTTACCAAACACCATACTGTCTTATTAACATATATTTAACACAAATAATTCATTAGCTACCATTTTTCCAAACAGAGCCAAAATTGAGCAAGCCTTGTCAATAAAATAGCAATTAATTGTTTCGGTATATATGAATAAAAGAGGTAGCTAAGCGTTACCCTTTGTGACTTCCCTTGATCTTGATTGCATAATAGGTATTTGACGAAAGTGGTTGATTAATCACCGGTATGAAGTACACAGGATAATAAGAATGATTGCCACTGGTAGTGTGTCTACCTCTTGCTGAAGTGCTAGTGCTATGTTCGTGATCAACAGTGTGGAGCTTGTTTTGAGGGATAGGGAGATCTGTAATACGGTTGTCCTTGAACAATCCGAAGAACTGTCGTCGAGTTGAGGCGTCGTCTTGGAGGACTAGGTAACCGCCATTAGGGCCTTCTGAAGGAGCTAATGAAAGAGCATCAGGATTGGTTAAGTATAGAGAAAGGGGTCTCGTTACATACATTTCTATGGCTGTGGCTGATATCTCCCTTTCTCTTACTCAATTTGCAGTGTTTATAAACTCAAAAAAAAGGTTGCATCTTGGAAGCTGCCTGCAAACCGGATGAATATCATTAATTGTCAAAGGAATTCTGTTCAACTAGTTTGAGTTGACCCAGGCTGTTCAATTTAAATTGAGTTATGTGTGGAATGTGGATGTACATGTACTCTACAACCGATCATCCAGCAATTTAAATTGAGTTAGTATGATGAATATTTTTTTAAAATATTAAAAAAAAAAGTAAAAATATTATTTTAAACCTTTCTATCGCATCTGTATCTTGAACTTTGCCAGATTTTGCTGGTACATTAATTAACATCCACCATGTTATCGCCTTCGACGTCTTGTTTTGATCCCACATCCATGCTAGCTTGTGGTACCGTGTTGTCAATTTTGATTTCAAAGAGGGATAGAGATTGGGGTTTGATTTTGAACTGATCGATTGGATTTCGTTTTGCTATTGTTGGCGGCGTTTGAAAGGGATTTAGGGTATTACTTCCGTTCTATATATACCCACAAAAAAAAAAAAAAAATGGGCCCTCTATGCTACTTGGGCCTGAGGCGATGACCTGTTGGGCCTCGTCTCAGGTCCGGCCCTGGATTGCGATGACAGGAGCTCCAACTTCACACTGACAATGGAACCTGGAATCAGTAAATATAAAAGAGGCTATGGGGGAGACAAGCTCCACTCCAACCTCTAGGCTCCAGAGACTAGAGGAGACTCCAACGCTTAAGTCAGATTCATTTCTCGAGATTAATCATGAGTGTAATGAAGGCTAGGGTTTAAAGCGTAGAGATTACCTGATCCCAAGAAGACTAGTGAGACTTTTTTTTATAATAAACTAGCCTAATTCCCGTGCGCCACACACGAGATTTTTAAAGTAAATCGAAGTAAACTCATCTTATTTTTCAGATGTTATTATATTAATCAATATATTTTAAATGATGTATAAAATATAGTACTCCTAAGGGAAATATAGAATATTTCTCGGACGAGTATTAAAATGTGATACACTTCTAGACAATAACAAAAACAAAGGAAAGATGATCATATTATACATATAAGAAAAAAAAAAAAAAATATTTAAAACCAAAATAGGCTTGAATTGTGACACAGTATAGTATCAGTACCATCATCGTCCTGAAACAAAATATGGAGTTATAAATACATTATATCTCAGGCAGGTTTGGGCGGGTGATTCAACATTGACAGTTACTCCTTAACTATGCAAGTGACATTCTTTGATCCATTTTGAAAATGTCCAAGTACCTAAGGTCCTAAACAGATGATATATTTGAGAAAATAAACATCTTGCACCACTTTCACCTCCACAAGGGCTCTTATATTTTTTTTTGGCAGAGGTCTTGAACGCACCTTAATGACAACAACCTCAATCTTGTCCCGAACATAATGCACATGTTTTCTAGGTTGTGCCGATTCATCGGCCTCTAAATTTACAACCGCCGGCAAGCAATTACATCATTTGATAAAACATAAGCAATCAACAAACTAAAACACCTTGACTCGATGAACCTAATTGAATTTCGAATGAAATCTTACATTTTTATTCAAAATCCATCAATAAACTAAACAAACTTACTCATATTTAGATTATCGGTCTATTCTGATTGTAGTATCATGCTCTTTCTCCTATCATGCTTCCAATTGAATGAGTTACGAACAAATGCAATTAGGGTTTATGTGTATTGTCAACAACAACAACAACAACTACTACTACCCAGTCTATCCCGCAATTAAGCAGGGTTTGGGGGGTCAGGATGTACGCACTATTTCCCCGAATAAATCGAGAGAGTGTTTCCGATAGACCCAAAATAGTAGACATATCACTCCCATGGAAGCATGCTAAACAGTAGACAAAGAGGCACGAAGAAGCAAAGAGGAAGGTTGACTAGAAGCATTAACAATAGGACAAAACACCCAGCCTAGTACGACTAAACATCATAAGCCCGAATAGACCTCCTCCAGTGGTCTCTGTCCAAAGTCAATTCTTCCGATAAGTTGAGCAGATTGAGATCCTGCCGAATAACCTCCATCCAGTTCTTTTTCGGTCTACCTCTACCCCTACAAATAGCTCCAAACTCCAAACTCTCACACCTACGAACAGGCGCCGATGCAGGTCTTCGCCGAACGTGCCCAAACCACCGCAATCTGCACTCTCGCAGCTTGTCCACAATACATGAAACTCCAACCTTACTCCTAATGTCTTCATTTCTGATTCTGTCAAGTCTCGTATGCCCACTCATCCATCGCAACATTCTCATCTCAGCCACCGCCAACTTCTGTTCTTGAGCTTTGGTGACGGGCCAGCACTTTGAACCATACAATAAGGTCGGTCTAACAACCACCTTGTAGAATTTCCCTTTCAATTTAGTCGGAACTTTCTTATCACACAGCACTCCTGACGCTCTTCTCCATCTCAGCCATTCCGCCTGGACTCGATGCTCGATATCTCTGTCGACACCCCCATCACTTTGAACGTACGAGTTAAGGTACTTGAAATACTCTTTCCTTGGGACAATATCATCCCCCAATAAAACTGATGTCACTGGGTCCCTGTCATCTCCAAAACGAAACTGGACATACTCGGTTTTAGTCCTACTCATTCTGAATCCCTTGGACTCCAGCACCTCTCTCCAGTTTTCTAGCCTGCTAGCCAAACCCGATCTTGAGTTGTCCACAAGAACAATGTCGTCAGCAAACAACATACACCACGGTACCTCTTCTTGGAGTGGAGCAGAAAGAGTATCCAAAACTAGAGTGAAAAGAAACGGACTGAGCGCTGAACCCTGGTGAAGCCCCACTCGAACCTCCAAATACTCTGAATCACCACACGACGTTCTAACACTTGTCAGCGAACCCTCGTACATATCTCTGATAACTCTGATATACGACCCCGACACTCCTTTCTCTACCAAGCATTTCCAAAGTAGCCCTCTCGAAACCTTATCGTAGGCTTTCTCTATATCGATGAAGGCCATATGCAGATTCTTCTTCATGTCTCTGTGCATCTCGATCAAGCGCCTTAGC
This sequence comes from Persicaria tinctoria, assembly GCA_037127255.1. Taxonomy (NCBI): domain Eukaryota; kingdom Viridiplantae; phylum Streptophyta; class Magnoliopsida; order Caryophyllales; family Polygonaceae; genus Persicaria; species Persicaria tinctoria. Next base: position 4,053,045 of record JBANSL010000019.1, on the reverse strand, counting down.
AGGTGGATAGCTTCCACTCCTGATCTGCTCGGGATGAAGCCAAACTGATTCTCGGAAACGCTGACCAATCTCTGAAGTCTGGCCCCTACAACTCTTTCCCATAACTTCATCGTGTGACTCAGCAACTTGATTCCTCTGTAATTACTGCAGCTTTGTACACCCCCCTTGTTCTTGTAGACCGGGACCAATTTACTAAGTCTCCATTCCGAAGGCATCTTAGCTGACCTTAGGATAGTGTTGAAAAGCGATGTAAGCCAAACCAATCCTTTGGCCCCTAACCATTTCCAAACATCCCCTGGAATATCGTCGGGGCCTGAAGCTCTACCGTTCTTCATCCTACAGACAGCTTCCTTAACCTCTTCTATAGAAATGCGCCGGTGGAATCCATACTCGATACGTTCCGATGAATCGGAACTCCAATTCGAAGAGTTTAAATCCTCATTGAGCAAATTTGAGAAGTACCTCTGCCATCGCCTCTTGATCTGCTGATCATCAACCAACACAAGACCACTCTCATCTTTGACGCATCTGACACTGTCGATGTCTCTGCTCATCCTCTCTCTATGGCGAGCTAAGCGATAGAGAACTCGGTCCCCTCCCTTCTCGTCAAGGGCCTTGTACATACTCTCAAAGTATTCGTCTTTAGCCTTAGCAACTGCTCGCTTCGCCAGGTATTCCTGAGGTATTGCAATTTTCGCGAGGTATACAACTCTTTTGCATATTTCGCATGATGTCCCTGTGGTTTTTTTTTTTTTTTTTTTGCCTCGTGCCCTTTTGAGTTAAATCTAACGGTTTTTTTTTCTTCCGTTACTTTGCAATTAAAAAAAAAAAGAAAAAGAAAGAAAGCCAGAGAAAGAAACGACGCACGACTGAGACGAGAGACGAGAGAGCGAAGCGAGGGAGACGAATCGAAGAAGACCAGTGCCGCCGGGAGGAGGCCAGGTCGCTGCTCCCTGCTCGGATCCGGTGCTCGAAGGCCAGGTCGCTGCTGCTGTGTCTAGGAAGAACGCTGTTGCTGCTGCTCGAAGGGCGTCCGGCGCTGCCAAGTGAGTACCATAATCTAGGGTTTGGGGATTTGGAGGTTAGGGGTGAGGTAGGTGAGGATTTGGGGATTTGGGGGTTAGGGGTGAGGCCGCTCCTGCTCGAATTGGGAAAGAATTGAAACTGAGGGTTTGTTTCTCTGTCCGAATTCAGGAATTGGGGACATTGGGGATTTGGGGGTTATCATTTTCGATTTGAATCTTTGCTTCTTATTTATGTGTGTAATTGGAATTGGATGTGAAACTGGCCATTTTACTTCTTGCTTCGGTTAGTAAAGATTCTTTCTCTATGACAGTTGTTGAATTAATACAATTCTCTGCCTTACGAATTAATTCGCAGTTATTCATACTATTTTTTGTACTTTACTTTGCAACCTCTTATCTGTGCAAAAACCTAATAATGGGGCAATGTTGTAGTATAGAATTTCCTGCCATGTTTGTTATGAAAAAAGCTTTTATTGAACATAAAATCTCTATACTTATCTGTTAGCTTAAATGCAAATATTTTACTGTGGAAGTTGGAAGATAATTCTGAATTTTCAATTCCAAATGGTAAGTTTACTGAGAAAAAGATAGCCTTTCTCTTACTGACTTGATAGCGTTTTGAATCTTATGATGAACACTTGTTGTCATGACCACTTCACTCCTTTAGTCCTTTGTTTCTATATCTCCTTTTATGCACTTCGAAGGAATTTTGAATATTCACCCAACTTCTCTAAATCGTTTGGTGCATTTTAGTGGCTCTAGTTTGTGATGTATTTGGTTAACATTAGAATGGGGATACAAATTCAGTAAGTATCTTACTTATGTGGTTTCCGTTGTACCATAGGTGCCTAACTCACTATTTGATCTAGCTGGAATTTTGTGTGGGCAATTTGGTGTTCCTTTTTGGGAATTCTTCTTTGCGACCTTGATAGGGAAGGCACTAGTGAAGACCCACATTCAGGTTGGTAAAGTCTCTCGTGTCTCAAGATGTGAAGCCCTTAAAAATTGAAAGAGCTACACTTGGTATATTTATTCGGCACATTGTTTTGCAGTAATCAGAATGAAACTAATCTTTTTGTTGCATGTCATGCTTGCTCTATTGATCTATTCTAAGAGCTTTTAATATTTGCATTGAAATGTAGATCTGTGGGTCTTGGTGCGATATAGTATTTTCTTATAAATTCTTATTTTCAGTTAGGCTGAAATTCATACTGATGAGCCGTCTCTTTTGGTAAATGGTGATGATTTTTGTCACGGACGGTTTTTATCATCTCAGTTCGCAACAATCAGCTTCTGGATTGGGTTGAGAATGAATGCAATTCTGGCAAATCGGAAAGGCCCTTATCTAGCTACATTAATAAGAGAATGCTTGCAAAAGAACAATACAATTCTGGAATATGCTTCTAAAACAGGTATGTCTTTAGATGCTAAAAAATCAACTTGCAACTTTGGTATCCTTGTTCATTTGTTCTTTGCTAAGTTATTTGTGTGCTTGTTTGTCTAATTTACTCCTTTGTGATTGAATATTATAGACACTCATACTCACATCCAAATAGAGATACTATGCGAACATGAAGAAATTGTGCTTAATATGTTTTTAGAAAATTGTAAGCCTATTAGCTCAAGTGGTAGAGCGATGCGCGCACGCGCATGATGCGGGTTCAATTCTCGCATAGGCTAATCTCCAATTAAATTGCGCTTCACAATAATTTCATACTTAATTTATTTGTGTCCCTTTGTCTTGTGATATGCGTTGTTCACCTTCTCTAGATCATTTCAATTATACTTTGCATATTTTTAGAAGTTTTGTGATATTTTTAAATGGTGGTTGAGTATTTACGTCAATTCCTTCATCCTAACTATATATAACATCTAATCCCGTTGATATAAAGCCTATGCGGGATTTGAACCCGCATCTATGTGCCCGAGCACATTGCTCTACCATTTGAGCTAATAGGCTTAAATGGTATAAAGTGCAAGTTGGACTTTCATGTGTAAGAAAATTACATAAATGATACTTAAAACAAGTGCAAGTTGAATGCTTAATTAGATCTAAAGTTTCCCTCTTGTTTTCCATTACCAGTGTTGAAATAAACCCTGAAGACTAAAGGTTGAATGCAACATCGTCCTCTTGCTATTGATCTTCAGGCTTCCATTTCTTAAACCCGTTCTTTGGTAGCTTGGAATTTGAAGCAGATTCTATAGCTCCAAGGAATGCAGATTGTGAACTAACAAAAATAGTGTGGGCACATCTTCAAAAATAAATAGGTTATGTTCAAATAATTCAGGGTGCTTACAGTAGATATAAGAAATTGAAAATAGGCAAAATCGGGTATATACCCATGCAAACTTTATTAATTGGGTATATACCCATCAAAACTTCAAAATTGTTTATATACCTATCAAATCATTTAAATTTTGTTTGATTGTCCGTAATATATTTGATCTAATATTATTGAGTGAAAATTAGATTAAAATTTAATTATATACTAAACTTAAATAATTAGAAAATTTATCACTTTACAATTATTAGATAGAAAATATAATTAAATTTTTAATATAAAAGTTAAACTTCAACGTAATTATAATTATATTTTTATCCAATGATTTTATTTTGAATATCAAGTTTCATGTATAAGTTCAAAATAATTAAGTTATAAAAATGACCATAAACCATAGTAAAGAAATAAAATACATATATTTTTAAATGTAAAATCACATCAAATTAAAAAAAAAAATTACTTAGTTTGAGAGAAATTGAAATTAATGTCTCATTTTAATAATTATTTGAAAGTTAAATAATTTTCATATTTAAATAATTAAATTTTAATAATTTTTACATTTAATAGTATAAATTAAATATATGATGGACAATTAAACAAAATATAAATGATTTAATGGGTATATAAACAATTTTAATGTTTTGATGGGTATATACCCAATTAATAAAGTTTCCATGGGTATATACCCGACTTCGCCTTGAAAATATAATATCTTAGGCATGAAACTAGTATGTGATATAAGAGCTCAACTTGAACTACCAAGAAAAGTTAGTAGGCATAGCATTTGTCTATAATACTCAATCACAAATGCTCTCAGGTAAAAAATCATTCTACCTCCTCTCACAATCCCCTTCGGGCCGGGGGTGAGGGGCGCCCGGGGTGAGCGATTTCACCTTTTGGAACAAGGTAAAAAATCATTCAAGGCACCAATGCACCATATTTATCAGAGAAAAGCTTATGAAGCCAATCAATATGGCACTAAGTTGATTAGTCATTAAAGAGCCCTAATTGTATACACATAAGCGAATGAATGAAGCAAAAGCTACAACGTGCAGAGTGTCACAGATTATCCTTACAGGTAGCACAAGACCGAGCAATATACCATAACTATATATATTAATCAGCAATTCTTAGCCATGGATTGAACATTCCAACACATCAGAGCAACGAAATTTCATCAAATTCCAAATGCATCAATTTCAACCCTCAGTTTCACATCCAATTCCAATTGCACACATAAACAAGAAGCAAAGATTCAAATCGAAAATGATAACCCCCAAATCCCCGATGTCCCCAATTCCTGAATTCGGACAGAGAAACAAACTCTCAGTTTCAATTCTTTCCCAATTCGAGCAGGAGCGGCCTCATCCCTAACCCCCAAATCCCCAAATCCTCACCTACCTCACCCCTAACCTCCAAATCCCCAAACCCTCCTAGATTATGGTACTCACCTGGCAGCGCCGGACGCCCTTCGAGCAGCAGCAACAACGTTCTTCCTAGACACAGCAGCAGCGACCTGGCCTTCGAGGACCGGATCCAAGCAGGGAGCTGCGACCTGGCCTCCTCCCGGCGGCAGCGCTGGTCTTCTTCGATTCGTCTCCCTCGCTTCGCTCTCTCGTCTCTCGTCTCAGTCGTGCGTCGTTTCTTTCTCTGGCTTTCTTTCTTTCTTTCTTTTTTTTTAATTGCAAAGTAACGGAAGAAAAAAAAAACTGTTAGATTTAACCCAAAAGGGCATGAGGCGAAAAAAAAGAAAACCACAGGGGTACCCTGCGAAATATACAAAAGAGTTGTATACCTCGCGAAAATTGCAATACCTCAGGGGTACCTGGCGAAATTTCCGTAAATGTTTTTGTTGTTACCACCGTAGGCCAAATTTGGCAGACAAATTTTCTATAAAAACTCGTGTAATTTAGAACTTTCATACTCATTTCCGTCACTCGAAGAACTTTCATACTCATTTTCTACAAATATTATTTATGCATTAATAATTCAAATATGTCAAATATTATTGTCATATCGAAGAACTCTTGAATATATTAACAATACTACAAATTTTATTTTTAATTGGAAATCATAACTGTATAATATATAGATTTATAATTGCATTATTTATAAATTTACTTCATATTATGGTTTTGATGTGTTTTGAGATTTTTTATTATTATTTTCAAATATAGTAATTTATGCAACTCGATATTTATTTATGAGATATGATTTTGATGAAGATGTAATAATATAAAATGAATATGTTTTTCTAAAGATATTAATTATTTATGCAAATATAATCCAAACATATTAAATATTATAGTCATATCAAAGAACTCATCAATATCTTTACAAACTATAACTTTTAGTTTTGATAAAAATTATAATTATATAGTTTATATACAATTAATTGTGTGATTTATAAATTTATATTAATAATGAACAATTAAAAATAAATACAAAAAATGGTGGAATTCACATTTGGCCTTCTAAAATGCCAAGCCAAATTTAGCCTTTATTTTAGAAATAGGCCAAAAACTTTTTGGCCAAAATGGATTTTGGCCTATGATGGGAGAAAAAAGAGAAGCTAAAACCCATTTTATAGCATATGGTGGGAGATGCCCGAAAAACAACACCAATATTGAGCAATTACCAGTTCAGCAGACCATCACATCAAAGGTAGAGGAAGGATTGCAACATCAATTGGAAGATTTAGCCACATCTTAAAAGATTTGATTTGATTTGGCTATGGTTTCTTACCCATGAAATTTGATGAACCAACAAAATGGCACCAAGAACCCAAACACCAACCTCAAGCTCAAAGTACTAGTTACCCGTTCAGACCTTAAATCCTGTTCAGCAACTCCGTTCTCGATTCGTTCAGTTTCTGCATCCAGAGAAGAAGAGGGGGGATTCGAATGATATGTTCACTTACAGTGATTCTTGAATTCATCGGCTTCAGAGTCACCTTCTGCAGTAAACCTTATCAAAAACATGAAGTTCGAGATCAGATTCAAACGCTTGACACACATAAGACAGAAAAAAATAGATATCTCATCCTCAATTTACTAACCAACGCAGGAGACATGCCTGCGGCTGCGGTGGTGGGAGCGGCAGAAGAGGGATTGGTGCTCGGCATGGTGAAAGCTTCTGAACCGCCATCTTCATTGATTGGGATTACGAACTCAACAATCTTTCTCCGCCACCGTAATCGCCATCTTCACCACCATTATCGATCTCCATACCTCAATCCATCCACCTTTGACAATAAAATCCATCAAAAATCCCTAACCCTAATTCAGAAAGGAAGGAATTAGGTCGCCCCTAACCAAAAACCCATCCTTTTCGCGATCACCAATGATTTCTCCGGAATTAGGTCGTCCGATTGGGTTGTTTCCTCCAATAACCCCCGTAGATCATCGAGCACCTTGTTCAAGAATGTTTCAAGGTCGGCAAATGACAGGTGAAGATCAGCGAGGGTTCCTGTTGTGGGTACCATCTCACTCTTGTGAGAGAGGTTGCTTGATAGGGAAGAGGCAGATGTGGATCAACCGTGGGAGAGAGAGGGTAGAGAAGGAGAGCATTTCAGGAGAAGGAAGAGAGAGATCGTGGGCGAGAGAGATGGAACCCACTGAAGATAATGATTTTGAAGTATTGAAGAGGGCGGTGAATTGACGGTAGTATTGAAGAGGGCGGTGAATTGGCGGTAGTGAAGTTCAAAGAACTCGAGATTCGGCCGTCTCCGATCGAAATTGATGAAGAGGGATCGCCAATCGGCGCTAGTGGTCGACCGTGTCAGATCTGAACTCCCATTGCAAGCGGTTGTTGCCCCAACACCCCTTGTCTCCAGATGTCGAGCCCAACCCTAGAATCCTCGCCATGGCCATCGGCATCAGGCGCGAACTCTAGATCGAACTCCTAACCCTAGAATCCTCGCCATGGCCGTCATGAGCGCCCTCTAGATCGGGAGAGCGAACGGAAAGAAGGAAAAATTTGGAGAGAGAACGGGAGAAAGAAAGAGGAAGAGAAGGGCAAAAACGAAAAGAAGGAAAAAAATTGGAGAATGCTCCACGTGGATAGCCTCACTGCTCTCCAAAGTACTCAGCTTTAAGATATAGGAGGATATTAGGTCAACTTGTGGATATGATGATTTTTTGTCTCTCCTTAAGCATGGCATATAATAATCTCAAGGTACATAGTTGCTTGCATCACCTCTGCTAATGACTTGAAATTATTCACGCATCCGATGATGATATATAGGAAGATAAAAAATATATATAGAGGTTTCCTACAGATTCATACAAAAAAAAATGACAAAGTTATTTTGATTATATAAAAAAAGGTTGACCTACAAATATATAATATACATGTATTGGATTATTAATTTTGAGTTTTTCGTATTGCAAATCTCACACACACACATATATCAAACTATATTAATATAAATCCAACTTATATATATAAGTTCAAAAAAAAAAAAACTAGTCCCACTTGCTCCTGGTTTGATGTGTGTGGCTGAAGCTGTAAGTTAGAAATACAGTTTCATCTAATCTCTTCAAAACAAATCTTTCAACAAGCATGTAACATCCATAGCTTCCCCACTTCCCTACCCCTCCGAATTCTTCTGTTTTCGACACCTTGTCTTGTTTTTCGTCCTTCGGAACCCATCCCGCTCTCTCTTGCTCCCACATCATTCTTCTAACTACCAATGAACTCAGCCCCACCCTCGTTCTTCCATCTATGGTGTTAAACCATGCCATCGTATCGTCTTGATGATCTAGTATGGCATCAGTCTCAGCAACTGTGATAGACACAGTTGGAACAGTAACATCAACAAACACTGTGTTCTTGCCTTGGCTTGAATCCGATGCTCCATTTTCATACATGAAGATTCGCTCCCACTGTTGCACAAGAGTCATCTCGTAAAACATTGACTTCTCCACTTGTTCTTTTGGTGTTAGGACGTCGTCCCTGACGAACATGAAGGGACAGTACCACTTGCCCACAACTACTGGACTAGATGCCTCGTAAGATATAGGAAAGTTGAAGGCTGGAAGACGAGCACGGAGTCCTGAATTCAGGCCTTCTGCTTCTCCAAGCGAGAAATTCTTAGGAGTTTCTGAGGCAAGGGTCCATCCTTCCCGTCGAAGGAAATATGGAGGATGACCATCAGATGCAACGGATTTTGCACAGTAGTTCCTCGGCTTTGACACTTTGAACTGCTGATAGATATCAGTAGGATTTAGCGGTCTTGGTTTAACATCAGTCACGCTTTTCCAAAAGCAACAAGGCACCATGTCTTCATCCGTAGAACTTGCACATGCTTTCCTGCGGAAAAATTGATCCTCTAGTTTTCGAAACTTTTGATTTTAATATTATATAATTTTAAATAAAAATAAATATAAAAAAAAGTAGCTAAGCATATATTACCCTTCGTGGGGCTCGATTGCATAATAGGTATTCGACGAAAGTGGCTGATTAATCACCGGTATGAAGTAGACAGGATAATAAGAACGAACTTGAATTATTGTACCGCCGGCGAATATAGTACTATCTATTTGAGAAACGGTGTGGAGCTTGTTTTGAGGGAAAGGGAAATCCATAAAACTGTTGTCTCTGCACAATCCGAAGCAGCTTAGTCGAGGGGAGGCGTCGTCTTGGAGGACAAGGTAACCGCCATTAGGGCCTTCAGGGGGAGCTAATGAGAGAGCTTCAGGATTGGTTGAGTATAGAGAAAGGGGTCTTGTTACATACATTGCTTTGGCTTTGGCATTGGCTTATGGCTATGGTTGATATCTCCCTTTCTCTTACACATTTGCAGTATTTATAGTAAAAAAAAAGCTGCATCTTGGAACATGTCAAAGCGATTAGATGGGTAAATTAACCGTAGAATCTTTCAATGTAAAATACTCCGCGTAGTTTATATACTCTCTCTGTTAGTTAACAAAAAGATGTACCTTTAGTGGTTTCTAAAAGTTTTTAAGATCAATGACTGATAATTGATATTTTTTCATTTTTTCAATATATATGGTTCAACGTTTTGACTTGGTCGACCAATAGCTCCTCTTTCTTGTACTTGTTGGATTACTTTCATTGGCATGGACGAGCGCGTGGTTTATTTTCTTCGAGATTATTGTTTGGATTCTTGTGCAATTTAATTCAGTTGAGATAATCTGTAACACGTTACACACCCGGTGTTACACTTAATTATATTCGGTATAAATTCACATTAAAAATTTTTAAAAATTATATTTATACTTTATATACTTATATTAACATGTCTATAAATTTTTATTTTGAAAATATATGTTTTAGAAAAATATAAAAAATATTTTCTAAAGTAATCAATCTTTTAATTATCCATAACTTTTAATAATATTTTTTCATAATAAAATTTTATAAACAGGTTAATATAACTGTCTAGAATTTAAATATAATTTAAAAAAAAAAATTAATATAAATTTATATATGAAATAATTAAGTGTAGCACTGAATGTAACACTCGGTGTTACAGGGGATCCTCACTGAATTTAATTATACTCCCTCCTATCGAAAATATTTGGAAAATATTTGATGTTTATGAGGTGAAATTTGATCAATAATATTTGATGTTTTAGAATTAATAATTACAATCTTTTTTACTTTTGCACTAATATCAATATAAGTTGTACTTTTTTTTGGCTTAACCAATTACATTTGTGCTTAATAAATGTGATGGAGGAGTAAAAATTAGAACTCCGTATGTGATAGTATTTAAAGGTGGAATTGACATTTCTTAATCTTCGTGCATATCTCCAAAACCTCAAATATTTCTGATCAGAGATAGTAATACTTACTACTATAATGTATATTATAAGAATAGTGTTTTTTTTTGGGTGAAAATTTAAGAATAGTGTTTTGTTAGCACTTTCACAATGTAGTCTATACTAACATAAATTTTAAATAAAATAGATTGTAAATTATCACAATGAAAACATTAACTTTGTAATACTATACTCTTTTTAAGAGCTAAGAATTATATAAAATTTATACATATAGGTGAATTAAGAAAATAGAAGTTATGATGTATGATTAATTGTATTATTAAACAATGAAAATAAATTATTGATTAGGGAAGCTGATAGGTTTATTAGGAAAATAAAGATCCATATGATATCAACGATTGACATTTGATTTATTAAATATTAAATAATAAAAAAGAAATGGTTGATTGTGATAATTATTAGAGATTTAGATTAAAAATAGGGAAATTCCGTGTGGTATCACTACGCCAGATTGCATCTCGCTCGACGGAGTTAAAAACGTTCGTCGCCTGAATCGGGTTTGGGCGACGAACTTACTATGGCCCGTCGCTTGCACGTTGGGAGGCCCAAATCGCCTCCAATCCATGTTCTGCTGACCAGAAAAATTGAATGTTCGCCGTTGAACTTGACTCAAGCGACGGATGAAATCCAGGCGACGAATATTGCTCATTCTCGGTCGCCCGAACAAGGATCCAAATGACATCTGTCAGAATGGGCACTGTGTGAAGTGACACTGTTAGTACTCGGATCCTTTGTTTGTATTATTCAAAACACCCGGGCTAAAAAGCCTATTTTCTACTAGTGATTCACATAACCGAAGATCATTAGAAGATTAAAAAAACATAGAGATTTGACAAAGTTATTTTGATTATACAGAAATAGGTCGACCTACAAATATATAATATACATGGATTATAATTTTGAGTTTTTCCTATTGCAAATCACACATATCAAACTACTAATATAAATCAAACTTATATAAGCTTAAAAAAAAAACTAGTCCCACTTGCTCCTGGTTTGATGTGGGTGGCTGAATCTGTAAGTTAGAACTATAGTTCCATCTAATCTCTTCAAAACAAATCTTTCAACAAGCATATAACATCCATAGCTTCCCCACTTCCCTACCCCTCCAAATTCTTCTGTTTTCGACACCTTAATTGACTAGTTTTTCATCCTTCGGAATCCATCCTGCTCTCTCTTGCTCCCACATCATTCTTCTAACTACCAATGAACTCATCCCCACTCTCGTTCTTCCATCTATTGTGCTAAACCATGCCATCGTATCGTCTTGATGATCTTGTATGGCATCTGTCTCAACAACTGTGCAAGACTCAGTTGGAACACTAACATCCACTAACACTGTGTTCTTGTCTTGGCTTAATTCCGAGGCTCCATTTTCATAGAGGAAGATTCGCTCCCATTGTTGCTCGAGATTCATCTCATAAAACATTGACTTTTTCACTTGGTCTTTTGGTGTTAGGCCATTCCTAAGGAACATGAAGGGACATTACCACTTGTCCACAACTACTGGACTAGATGCCTCATAGGATATAAGAAAGTTGAAGGTGGGAAGACGAGCACGGAGTCCTGAATTCAGACCTGCTGCTTCTCCAAGTGAGAAATTCTTAGGAGTTTCCGAGTCAAGGCTCCATCCTTTCGGTCGAAGGAAAGTTGGAGGATGACCATCAGATGCAACAGATGTCGCGACGAACCTTGAGGTGTGCCACCTTTTATATATTGACACTTTGAACTGCTGATATATATCGGTAGGCTGTAGCGATCTTGGTTCAACATCATTCACGGAGTCCCAACAACAACAAGCCATCGTGTCTTCATCGGTAGAATTTGCACATGCTTTCCTATGGAAAAATTGAGTTAAATTTTCTCTATTTGACACCATAAGCTATGTTATGAAAACTTTAATTTCAGCAGCTACTCACCCAAACTTTTTGGATCTTTTAATTTTGGTTTTCTATTTACGAGTTTCCATCAGCTAATTAACTTAACCCTTAGTTTACCAAGCACCATATTGGCTTATATATTAACATATACTCCGTATTTAACACAAATAATTCATTAGCTACCATTTTATGAAACAGAGCCTCCAAGTTGAGCAATCCTTGTCAATATAAGAGCAGTTAAATGTTTCAGTATTGAATAAAAGAGGTAGCTAAGCATTACCCTTTGTGATTTCCCTTGATCTTGATTGCATAATATTTATTAGACGAAAGTGGCTGATTAATCACCGGTATGAAGTAGACAGGATAATAAGAACGATTGCCACTGGTAGTGTATGTACCTCTTGCTGAAGTGCTAGTGCTATATATGTTCGTGATCAACAGTGTGGAGCGCTTGTTTTGAGGGATAGGGAGATCTGTAATACGGTTGTCCTTGAACAATCCGAAGAACTGTCGTCGAGTTGAGGCGTCGTCTTGGAGGACTAGGTAACCGCCATTAGGGCCTTCTGGAGGAGCTAATGACAGAGCATTAGGATTGATTAAGTAGAGAGAAAGGGGTCTTGTTACATACATTGCTATGGCTGTGGCTGATATCTCCCTTTCTCTTACTCAATTTGCAGTGTTTATAAACTTAAAAAAAAAGGTTGCATCTTGGAAGCTGCCTGCAAACCGGATGAATATCATCAATTGTCAAAGGAATTATGTTCAACTAGTTTGAGTTGACCCAGGTTGTTCAATTTAAATTGAGTTATGTGTGGGTGTACTCTACAAGACTACAACCGATCATCGAGCAATTTAAATTGAGTTATGATGAATATATTTTTAAAATATTTTAAAAAATAAAGAAGTAAAACCATTATTTTAAAATATGTCATTTTTATATGTAAATTAATACCACATTTCTACTGTTAAAAAAAAAAACCACATTTCTACGATTCTATCCATTCTTCTCAAAACAAATCTTCCAACCAATATGAAAAACTGGAAAAAACACTAAACATGATGACTCAGATGAAGTAGACGGAAAGACAATGAAAGTCAAACCTAGAGATAACCCTCGCAAAAGGAATAACATTAGATGGCGTAAATCTGATAATGGCGTCTTTAAACTTAGTGTTCATGACGCTAGATCTCTATCTGGTTCAGCTTCTGTAGGTTTAGTTATCAGAGATGATAATGGTAGAGTGGTTGCGTGTGATGATAGAAGATGCGGGACGATGCATGCGATCCAGGCTGAGGCCCACTACAACAATTAAAGTCTTTTGTAGCGGTTCAAAACCGCCACAAAAGGCCTAAAAACCGCCACAATAGGCCTATTGTAGCGGTTTTCAACCGCCTCTGTTGCTGGCGTTGCATTAGGCCTATTGTGGCGGTTTTTAAGAAACGCTTTAAACCGCCACATTAGATATAATAACCGCCACAATAGAGTATCTATTGTGGCGGTTTTTCTTCGACTACTGTGGCAGTTTTTTCACTCAACTGCGGAGGTTTTATATTCACCAAATTAAAAAAAATCTACTTTTTAGCCCGGTTTAAACTGGCCCGGGCTAAAAGTGCCAATAATTTTTTTTAAAAAAATCAGAATGCAGTGCACCCAGTTCTTGGGAGCTCTCTAATCGGAGTCTCTAGCATTGCAAGTCCTAAAATATCAATATAAACATTACACACATTGGAGGACATTACAAAGTATAAGTTACACAATTTGAGGTGGCCAATGGACACCAAAAAAAAAACTCAAATTTATTCAAATGTGAATACAAATGTAAAGTTAGAAATTTATTTCTTAAAGTTAAAAAAAAATGTTTATTACCAGCTTCACGTTGCTATAGAAGCGTTTAAGGTCCTTCATGGCCTTCTCTTCTATTTCTTAGGCGAGGCCATCAAAGCTCTTCAATTTCTTAGGCAATTCTTGGTCTGTATTTTCAGATGGCTTTGCAGCTGTATCCATGCTCAATGTGAAATTCATTGTCCATTCCAGCATCAGTGACATGAGCTCCAAAAAGATCCAGATGAGTTAACCCAGTCAAACCTAAAAAACACATAATTCTGTTAGAGGAGTTCTCTTATGATTGCTTGACAATTCATTGTCCATTTAGCTGATCAAACGCATTCTTTAGGGGCGGATGAGTATTGGAAGTAAATGAGGCAGTGGGAAATGAAAAATGTAATGGAGTAAGTTTTCAGGGAGAAATGTTAGTAGAGAAAGAGGAAAAGGTCGAGTGGATTGAGAGCTACTAGCTCCGATCATATTCACGGGGACTATTGCTAGGAAAGGACGATATGAATTACCATGTCATAGGAGAATTAATCAAAATTAAGACACCGGGTTAACAAAAAATACTTACTAGTGCACTGTCAGTGATGTAACGAGTATCCAGATTAAGTGATCTAAGGCGAGACAACCTGGACAACTGATTCAGACCATTTTCGGTGATTGAAGTGAATGACATATTTATGCACTCATAATTAGTCAATCCTGCATGGAAATAAACCACATCGTCAAATTATCAATCACTTTTCAATAATGTCAATGTGGAACAACAATCTATCAGCGGAGATCAATTAATTAGATTGGTGGCATTTATGATAGCTGAATATTTTTATAAGATAAATGTAAAGTTAAATTCGGATGAGGCTAATGAATTTAACTTAGAATGACATGATAGATAAAATATACCATAGGAATTATATATAATGAACAAACAATATATAAGGAAGTTGTTGCCTAAAAAAAACAAAAGGAAATATATTCATCAATAGATAAAATATACCATCAGTCCACATGTATGCACAACTCCACATGTATGTACTCAGGTAAAGACATTTATGCACAACTCCACAAATAAAATATATCATCGACGGTATAAGAGATTCCTTTTGAGAATAACATCAGTTTCAAATGCTATCTTGCAATCATGACTACAACACTACGTAAAGCCACATGTATGCACAACTCCACAGGTAAAAACATGGAGGAAGAGGTGTCAACAGAGGATTCTAAACATAAAACGATTGCTCCCAAACGAAAGGCTAAAAATAATGTCATAAAAAAAGTGACCATCAAATCAAACTAGAATTAGAGGAGGGACATGAAATAATCAACTTGAAACCTAAGCTTAAATTTCAGCACAAAGGACACATATATGTTATTCTTGCTTTCATTTATAACTGCATCCCCGCATGAATCTGACGTATGCAAAGATGGGAAACAAAATAAACCATCGATATATTTATGCCAAATATAATGGATGTAGGCCAGAAGAGCGAAAAGATAGAGAGCATCCATGTACATAACCAGTCATTTTAGTGGTGTGCAGAGGAGAACACAGGTGCTTTCCAGGTAATGTGTGGTAGCCAAGATGCTGATTCAAATGCTGACTTAACATCACTCCCCCCCCCCCTCCCCCCCTTTTGTTTAAATAAAAGGAATAACATAACTCTAAAAATTACATATGTTGTTTGTTATGCCATGACAATCTTACAGATGAAGCAAACTTTATCTTTCGGTGGGGTAGAAGACACATAAGCTGAAAGACCCACGGTATTACAAATCTAAATCTCACCAAACACTAATGGAGTTTTAAAAAGGAAAAGTAATTAACAGTCATAATTTATTTCATTAGAGGAGTGCCAAAGCATTTCATTAACCACACACACAAAGAAAAAGCATTTCATTAGCGGCCATGTAGATAACCACAATGTAAAGGAGAAATGTAATAATGAAAGGATTTATGAAAACAAATTCCAAAAAGATACACATTTCAGAGGACACCAATAATGAATAGGCAGCTAGAACATCAAAGAGAGCACTGTGATAGTCATAAAAGCCTTTGATAACATTTCTTTATAAACATCAATGATTTTTCAACTTAATGTCTATCCAAAATGTTAAAACATAAGGACCTTAAAATGGAGGAATCTTAAAGCACATTCATAAAGTTTCAAATCAAAATAAACTAAAAGTAACTCAATTCAGTGAGGTTTGTGCTTGCTCAAGGGAGTTAGTCAAATCACAGTAATAAAGAGGCTATCAGGCTATCATGCAGAAGATGGTTTGGAGCAATAGACACATTACAATGCATCCACGACCTCACACCAGCTACAACTAGCATAGTTAAGACCTCAGATGCAGAGCCGTATGGGACAAAAGACCAACGTGTTAATTGATTAGAGATGTGGAATTGGATTCAAGTGATACACTAATACTTGAATATCGAGTAGCCTAAATCAAATATCATAAAGCAATTTCAACCTAAATCAAATAAAATAAACCAATATCAACCCTGTATCAATAACCCTAAATTCACATCTTAAATCAAGAACCCTAAATCAAATACAGTTCAGTTTTAACCTAAAGAGCAACAAAATTAGTGACAAATTCACAACAGGAAGTAAAAGGAAGTGAGCAAATCCACAACAAAATTATTCTAAATCTAAATGATCCAGTTTTAGAATGACTATGAGGTCGTCGGTAGAGAATAAGGGAGATTAGGAGTAGCTCTTGCTTACCTGAATCGATTATCAGGAATTCGAGTAGGAAACTCCGAGATCTGTAACAATTTAACTCCAATTTGAGTAGAAAAGGTGGAATTAGAAATTCTAAACGATGGCTACTTGAGAAAGAAAAAAGAAAGAGAAAACTTACTAATATTCGACAAAGAGCAAGGACAAGGTTTGCCTCTTTGAGGGTGAGGACTTTCGGATGCTGCACTGAGTTTGGAGACGGCGAAGATGGCCGATGTGAGATAGACACAGCCGCGACGACAAAGGCGGCTGGAGGGATTGACTCGGCGGAAGAGCAGGGACAAGGTTCGCCTCTTTGAGGGTGAGGACTTTCGGATGCTGCACTGAGTTTGGAGACGGCGAAGATGGCCGATGGGAGACAGACACGGCCGCGACGGCAAAGGTGGCCGGAGGGATTGACTCGGCGGAAGAGCGGCCGGAGAAGACAACCTTGAACCCTTCGCTAGGTCTCTCTGGAAATGGGGAAAGATGATTTAGGTTAGAGTTAGATCTGAAATTGTTTTAAGCGTGGATTGAACCGCTTCTTTAATAAACCGCTTCAATTGACAAGTTTACTGCTACAATAGCCTTTTAAAAACCGCCACATTAGGTAGTAAAAAAAAGTGTTTTAAAAACCGCCACAATAGGATTTAAAACCGCCACAGTAGCTACTCCATTAACATACCAAATCAAAACCGCTTCATTAGATAAAAAAAATCGTTGCAATAGAAAACCGCTGCAATGAAGTGTTACAATAAGCCTTAATTGTAGTAGTGGCCGTTGGTTTGTAGTTTGGGTTGTTGGAAGCTCGAAGGCTGAGGACGTTGTCAATGCGCTCAATGGCGCATGGTCGACTACTTGGGAGATCGTAATCCTTATGTCGGATGCTCTTCGATCGTCTGCTTCGTTTGTTCTATACATTTTTTGTGTCCTACATTTTCAGAGAGGCGAACAGAGCGGCTGATCGATATACTCATATGGCTTAAGAGTCCGGCTCGTCGTCTTGGAGTTCTAACTTAGAGTTTCAAACTCTCGTCCATAAGGACGCTCTTGGGTGGTGGTACAATCGTGGTTGACACCCCCAAATTCTCGCTTATTTCAAAAAAAAAAAAAAAACTCTCAGATCCTTTGTTTGTATTGCATATACATACTTGTTTACATTTAGTTGTAACTAACTTTGAACAACAATTTTCATTCATCATCAATACAGAAGGGAGAAAAACCTCTTGGGCTCCCATTGAAACAATCGTCTTCTTCTTCCCTTTTCTTCTCTGTTAGTTTGATTTCAGATTGCAATTAAACTTGATTTTCTTCAAGTTTATCGGTTGTAGAGATTACCTAAGGAGACTAAGAGGTTTATTTTTATAATATTAGGTCAACATGTGGATAAGATGGTTTTTTTTATTACATATAATAATTAGCTCAAAGTACGTAGTTGCTTGCATGACCTCTATTAATTACTTGAAATTATTCACAGACCGATGATGATAGGAAGATAAAAAAATAATAATTTATAGAGTTTTTCCTGCAGATTTATACAGAGAAAAAATATATGACAAAGTTATTTAGCCAAATAGGTCGACCTACAAATATATAATATATATGTATTGGATTATTAATTTTGACTTTTTCTTATTGCAAATCACACACACACACACATCAAATATTAATATAAATCCAACTTATATAAGCTTAATTAAAAAAAAAAACTAGTCCCACTTGCTCCTGATTTGATGTGTGTGGCTGAAGCTGTAAGTAAGAACAACAGTTCCATCTAATCTCTTCAAAATAAATCTTTCAACAAGCATGTAACATCCATAGCTTCTCCACCTCCCTACTCCTCCGAATACTTCCGTTTTCGACACCTTGTCTTGTTTTTCGTCCTTTGGAACCCATTCTGCTCTCTCCTGCTCCCACATCATTCTTCTAACTACCAGTGAACTCAGGCCCACCCTCGTTCTTCCGTCTATGGTGTTAAACCATGTCATCGTATTCGTATTGTCTTGATCATGATCTTGTATGGCATCTATCCCAGCAACTGTGATAGACTCAGTTGGAACAGTAACATCCACAAACACTGTGTTCTTGCCTTGTCTTGACTCCGAGGCTCCGTTTTCATACAGGAAGATTCGCTCCCATTGTTGCTCAAGAGTCATCTCGTAAAACATCGACTTTTTCACTTGTTCTTTTGGTGTTAGGACGCCGTCCCTGACGAACATGAAGGGACAATACCACTTGCCCACAACTACCGGACTAGATGCCTTGTAAGAGATAGGAAAGTTGAAGGCTGGAAGACGAGCACGGAGTCCTGAATTCAGGCCTGCTGCTTCTCCAAGTGAGAAATTAGGAGTTACTGAGTCAAGGCTCCATCCTTTCCGTCGAAGGAAAGTTGGAGGATGACCATCAGATGCAACAGATGTTGTGCAGAACCCTGAGTAGTTCCACGACTTTGACACTTTGAACTGCTGATAGATATCGGTAGGATTTAGCGGTCTTGGTTCAACATCAGTCACCCAGTTCCAAAAGAAACGACGCACCCTGTCTTCATTTGTAGAACTTGCACATGCTTTCCTGCGAAAAAATTGAGTTAAATGGATATGTTTGGCACCATCCTCTAGCTTTTCTATCAAATTTTAGTTTAATTAGCTTTTGAAATCGAAGATTTTCAACAACCTACTCACCTAAGCTTTTGGGAGCTTTTGATTTTCTATTCACAAGTTTCCATTAGCTACCTTAGTACCTAAGTTTACCAATTAACATACTAGCTTATTAACATATATTTAATACAAATAATCCATCAACTATTCTTTTTTTATTATTATTAGATAAGAATTCGAGCTCAGACAAGCCTGAAGCTTGAGAAGTCGACGAATCGGTAGACAGACTATCTGTCAACATACAACATACTAAAAACACAAATTAGCATAGATGAAAGAAAAAACCCAAACAACCCGAAGAAGTCATCCGCCAGAAGATGAGTCGAGGGAGATCCAGGGCGAGCCTAGGGGTGTTATGTGAACACGAGTAGCTCAAAGTTGACTCGTAATCGGCTCGATAAAACTCGGCTTGAGCTCGTTCATTTTCTAAATGAGCCGAGTATGAGCACATTTTTAAGCTCAGTTCAAAGCTCAACTCGTTCGAATTAAGCTCGAATTTTATGGAATTTCTAAAATTTCTTTTAAGTTACTGTATAATGAGCAAGTAGAACGGCTTAAATTTTGAAAAAAGCTCATCTCGAGCTCGTTCATTTCTTAAACGAGCCAAGTATGAACATATTTTTAAACTCAAGTCAAAATTTAGGCTCGATTCGAGTTCGTTCATATCCTAAATGAACGGAATATGAACAAGTAGTACTCGACTCGTTCGGTTCGAATATTAACAGCCCTACGAGCCATGAATGTCGAGAACACGAGAGAGTTCGACGACTCACATGACGTTGTGAAAGCGGAGAACAGTAACCCCCCATTGAAAAGCGCAAACCTGGGGATGTAAGGATAACTAATGTTGCCCCCACCTAGATGAGGGGTCTTAAAAGACCATGAACACAACCACGATCTTTTCGATCATATAGGAAGTCCGATACTACAACCCAACTTGGAACTAAACGTCACCACGCCATAGCAATGACACAACGCCAAAAGAACGAACAAATGCCTGAAACGGGTTCTGGTGCAATTCGCATAAATGTCATATTCGGAATTAATATAATGTTATCTTTTTTAGCCACGTTAATTAATAAACCAATAGTATAATTTTGCCATCTCAATCAATGGTCCTACTTATTCTTACAAATATTCAACCTTATATCAGAAAACTTATCTTTTTAGATCAAATAATCTATCTCATATTACATCAATTAATAAGTTATTATCGTATCTTACTTAGTTATATTTTGATAATATTTTGTGATTTGTTTAAATAAATCTAATTAGTGTTGATAAAGTATAGTCTTAGAAATATTACACTACATTTATATTTTTTTATAGCGGACGAATCTAAGTAGTGCATATAGCACTTATCATGGTGCATATAGCCGCCCCGTAACAAATTCCCTCTTTTTTTCCTTTTCTATTTTGTTTTTAATCGAGTGTTTTACCCTTAGCCTTGTCGTGCAAGCAAAATAAGGCTTTTGCACGCCAAGGAGGGCAATCAACCGCACGCAGGACGACAACCAGGCGAGAGAGATGTCGGCGCCGGCCACATACATCGACGATGACAGCCAGTGGCGAAGTCAGGATTTCCGTCAGGGGTGCTAAAGAAATTTCGTAATTTTTTTTTTGTAAACTTATTAAGAAGATTTTTTTAAAAAAAATATTGAAAAAAAAAACTAAAATTGTGATTTTTTTAATATATTTAAATAGTTGAGAGTAACCAAAAAAATAGAAGAGAAACAAAAAATATAGGAAAAAATCACGAAGAAATAAAAGGTTAAATGTATAATGTAAACATAATTATCACATTTTTTTAATGAAATAATTGATAGAAACAAAAAATATAAAGGAAAATGAAGAATAATTAATAATATAGTTAAAGCAAATAAAAAACGAGGAACTTAAGACCTTTGATTCTCTTTCCTAACTTCTTTCCTTCCTTTACCTTAAATCGGTAAATAAAGAGTTTCCGCTTTCCTTCCTTTACTACTTGAGCAAGATATCACTTTTGTTTCAAATATCGATGTTATATTAACTTAAAAAATACTAAATATATGGAAAAAAATCCGGCTAGGGTGGTCGAGCACCCCTAGCTCCGCCACTGGTGACAGCTCGAACTCGGCCAGAACGAGCACAGCGGCCAACGAGGAGAAACAGGAACAGGAATGAACGAGGCCCGAATCGCTGCGATTAGCGCAGGGATAGGGTGAACACAGCAAACAAAAGCGGATTCTAAGCCCGAGGCGGAGGAGGAGGTCGGCGACAGCAGCGAGGTGATGAGCGGAATCGACGAACACCGAGGAAGGCAATGAATTCCATCGGTCGGAGAAAGGACTAAGAGACCGAAAACCGATTAGGCTCCCGGTGGCAAAACCAAACCGAATTTGAACAGAGGCAAGTTGCTAGAAGAGGAATTAGGCATCAGCGAATTTGGGGCCTAGGGATTCCGGCGGCATAGTATTCAATATATAAAGGAGCAATTGTTTCAGTATGAATAAAATTAAGAGGTAACTAAGCATATATTACCCTTCCTGGAGATCGATTGCATAATACGTGTTCGACGAAAGTGGCTGATTAATCACCGGTATGAAGTAGACAGGATAATAAGAACGAAGGTGAACTGATGCACCGGATTCTCCACTCATCATAGTATTATCTATGTGACTAACAGTGTGGATCTTGTTTTGAGGGAAAGGGAAACCACTAATACTGTTGTCTCTGAACAATCCGAAGAAGTGTCGTCGAGTGGAGGCGTCGTCTTGGAGGACAAGGTAACCGCCATTAGGGCCTTCAGGGGGAGCTAATGAGAGAGCTTCAGGATTTGTTAAGTATAGAGAAAGGGGTTTTGTTACATACATTTCTATGGCTATGTCTATGGTTAATTATCTCTCTCTTTCTCTTACCCAATTGCAGTATTTATAAACTTTATATATAAAAAAAAGTTGTATCTTGGAAGCTGGCAAATATCACTATGTTCGAATTGTCAAAGAAATAAAGATCCATATGATGTCAACAATTGACATTTAAATTATTAAATATTAAATAATAAAAAGAAGGTGAAACTAATTAAAATAACATAACATTTGGAGGGTTGTTAAAAAAATATCCACATCTTTCAACGGTAAGAAAAATAATTCGACCTTTGGGAGAAATGATAAAAAAATTTCCCGAGTCATTTTTTCGACCATAAATTGAGTCAAAATAATGATATAAATTTGTTAAATGATCTCATTCTCATTAAAATAAGTCAATATCATCCCAAATTCACCAAAATCCTAATTTCGTCAATTATATGTCATCATTTTTGCTTATATTTATAGTTATAAAAATAATTGGGATATTTTGTTACCACATCTCCCAAAAATTGGGTTATTTTTCTTACTATTGAAAGGTATGGATATTTTTTTTAATATCCCTCCAAATGTTGGATTATTTTAATTAGTTTTACCTAAAAAGAAATGGTTGATATATTATGATAATTATTAGAGATTTAGATTAAAAATATTTAGGTATAAAATAGGAAATTGGAAGATACACTTAATTTAGGTGAAGCTTGCATTATTAAACAATAAAAATAAATGATTGATATAGCTGATAGGTCTATTAGGAAAATAAAGATCCATATGATGTCAACAATTGACATTTGATTTATTAAATATTAAATAATAAAAAGAAATTGTTGATTATGATAATTATTAGAGATTTGGATTACAAATGAGTGATAATATCTTCACCGTTAATCACCGTATAGGTTGATGGTGGATTTAATAACAGTCAACGAGGCCACCGCATAGGTTGACGGTGACCACCGCCATACTTTGCGGTGAGTTGAGAAGTATACATGCTCACCGATGTGTTGAACGGTAGCCTACCCCATTCCGTTTCAACCCCACCGGATAAGTTGACGGTGGGTCTTGGATAACGCATATTTGGGGATGGTGACCGAACCGGACCGGACACGTCACCCACCGCCAACATATGCTGTGGGTTTGAATCGTCGTCATAACGATCCAAAACCATCGCCATAACGGTGAGTTTGAACCGTCGCCATAACCCATCGCATATGTATACGATGGGTTTGAACCGTCGCCATAACGGTTCAAAACTAGTTCAAAACCCACCGTATACACATGTGGTGAGTTTTTTTAAAATTTTAAAACCCACCGCATACCCATGCGGTGGGTGTTGGCACGACGGGCCCCGTTCTGCTCAGGCTCACCGTCATACCTGACGGTGGGTTCGTATACGGTCAACATACATGCGGTGGGCTTAGGAAAACCGAATTAAGGCCACCGTCAACCTATGCGATGATTAGTGGTGGAAATAGTAAAAATTAGCGGTGAAAATATCCGCCCTGATTAAAAATATTTAAGTATTAAAATAGGAAAATGGAAGATACCCTTAATTCAGGATAATTGAGATAACTCAAAGAAAATTCAAAAAAATGATAAAATTAGTTGAAGAAGGAAGTGCCACGTAGAATCGAAAATACCAAGGGCTGACCCTTTCAAAAGGTCAAGGGTTCAAATCCCACTTCTTATACAATTTGTGCAAATAGTGGGTGTTTAAGTCTTCCTTGGCTTAATTGGGTGAGTCTGTCTGGTGGCTTGCCGTCTGGCGTCCTTTGCAGACTAGAGCTCAGACCCGTAGAAGACTAGTCGATAACCTCGGAACACGCACGTTAAAAAAAAACGTAAAATCAAAAATTATGGGGAAGGTAATGAGAGTGACCATTGTACTCTTTTCTCTAGTGTTAACTAGTTCAATATATACTAGCACCGTATGAGATTTTTTTAATATCAATATTAATGTGTTTGGTATAAAAAATTAAAAAAATTTATAATTAATCCATAAACGTTGACTATTACTATACTATATATTATTTTCATAGACCTGCATCGGGTTTTTCTAGAGAGAAGGGGTCTCCTTTCTCTCTAGTTTCCCGTCAATCGTCTACACACAATCAGCCTCTATCCCAGCCTTCACACCACTCCAATCCACACCCTTCCATGGTCTAATTAATCTATCTGCCACCCTCTCGTTTCTGGTCTTTGGGTTTGTCCGAGTTTGACGAGATGTTTAATTAGCCCTCGTTCGTACAACTATTTTGGGGCTTTTTGCTTCCAACCATTTTTCCCCAAATTATACCTCCTAACGTCCTTTTTTGGCCTTTTGCTTGATGCTATGTTTCTGACCTCCGATTGTTCTGTGGATGCGCCGCCTCAGGGCTCTTGTCGGTTCCTAGCCATCGTTTCAACCCGGTGTTAGTCTTCTCGAGCGCCTTCGTTTCTTCCTGGTGTACTTGGCGGTCGTCTGGGTGGCTCTTTCTGCTTGGCTCCGCCCGTGCTCCCTTGTCTAGTCTCCAGTGTTGGTGGCTTCTCTTGGTCGCCGATTGCTTGTGGGTCGCCGTTCGTATGCTATGGCTGATGGTACTCACTGGTTTTCTGGTTGGTGGAAAGGCTTCCTTGCTTGTGGGCCTGTTTTCTGTCCTTCAGGTCCAAGGCAAAAGCCTTGGGTGAAGCAGCTCGTGGATTAAAAAAAGGGGAATCAAATCATATTGTTTCCAGTGTGTATATTTTTGTGTATAAATATATATATATATATATATTAGACCCTTTAGTGGGTTAATATATATTTATATATATCTATATACATATACTAAAACCGATGCGTAACGTCCTGCGTGGCGGCACGTGAGTGAATCTGTCTACGTGGCGGCGCGAGAGAGCGTCTCGCAAAACCTTCTCCCGTCAAAAAGGAAATCTAATAAAAATAATTAAATCTATATAAACTTTCTCCCGTAAAAAACTATATAAACTTTCTCCCGTAAAAAAGAAAATTTAATAAAAATAATTAAATCTATATAAACTTTCTCCCGTAAAAAAGGAAATCTATAAAAATAATTAAAATAAATATTATATAAGAAAAAAATTATATCAATATAACACAATCATCAATAATAATAATAATAATAATAATAATAATAATAATAATAATAATAATAATAATAATAATAATAATAATAAAAATTATATTATAACCATCCATCCATTCTCCTAATAGAGAATAAATTTAGATACCTAAATTTAGATTATTTACCCAATTTTCATCCTATCTAATCTAATCATCATATATATTATCTATCTATCTATCTATATACATAGATATATATCCTATCTAATTTATATCATACGGCAAGTAATCCAATCTTCTATCTTCTATCTTCTATATACATATATATCATACGGCAAGTAAATTCCTATATTGAGGTCCCGTCCTTTTTCACTATTTACTATTTAGGCAAGTATGAGTATATTGTCCAGTCAAACTCGGCTTATTTCCATCCAAATATAGATAGATATATTTTTCTAATTAACAACTTTGGAGTTGCTATAAAAACTAGGGCTGGCAAATGGTACGGAAATTACCATATCAACCACGTACCAACCACAAACCGACTATGTTGGTAACCACACTTGTAGTAACCAACATGGTGGTAACCATCTTGGCGGTAACCACATGAAGGTGGTACGGTAATGGTAATGAAATCTGAATACCATGGTTACCATGGTTACCAAGTATATATATTATTTTTTTATTTAATGTTTTATTGTTATTATCTTTAAGTTTTTAATTTATATTTTGTGTTTTGCTTTTGACCTAAAGTCGTCATTTCTACTTTTTCTACTAGAAACAGTATGTACATTTTGAATGTTTGAAGACTTTGACTTTGTTTTGTTTGAACTTGCACGGACATTTTGAATTTTTGAACAATTGAACTTGATTTGTTTCATGACTTTGAACTTTGTTGGTTTGAATTGGTTTGTACCTTAAGTTGTGAACTTATTTATTTGAACTTTTAATAGGTGGTAATCATATTATTTTTAATAACCATATTTTTTCGTTCGATAACTTTGATGACTACCGGAAGGTAGCCAGGGGGTTTCAAAAAATTACAAACAGAATTACAGCTTGGTAACCATGGTAATGTACCGATGGTAACCACAAGTCGTGGTTACCACATATACGGTAACCACGACTTGTGGTTGGTACGTGGTATGAAAATTTACGTACCACAAGTTTGTGGTTGGTACGCGGTAATCACCATTTTTTTGTGGTTACCGTACCATGCCAACCCTAATAAAAACAATACATATGATCATTGAATGAACCACCACCTCTTCCATTGAATCCTTTTGTTCTTCGTGCATACGTGCTTAGGCTTTGGAAGAAAGATTTCAGTTTTTGTATTGTTCGGTTCGGTAGGCTATGTAGTTTATACTAAATTTATTTTTATAGCGTTTGTTCTTCATATTAAATTGACGTGTTTGAAATCTAATTTTATCTTTTGATTTAGGATTCTAATGGCAGAAGTATATGATGTTATTCGTGATCTTACAACGAATAAAGAAGATGGAAAAATAAGAATTCGCATACTTCATCCGTGGAAGATTAAAGATTTCAAGTCCCTTAAAATTACTCACATAGATATGATCTTCATTGATGAACAGGTATAAACATTTCCACTTAATTCATATTTATTTATTTATATATTTATAATAGGATTTTTTTATAGATAATAAGTGAAGTTTTATAATATTGTGTTAAATATATTCCGTGCAGGGAACGGGGCATACACTAGTATATATATATATAGCATTAATAATGCTAGATTTATCGAATTGTTGAGGTGGTATGGTTATCTGGTTTTGGGGCTAGTAGTGTAAAGCAGAGTTCTTCTCATCTGTCGATGTGCGAGAGGTCGTGGACGTGATCGAAATCTGAAGGTTTGTCGGTAGAGACCAAATCTGAGGTTTTCACTTAGTTCCCCAGGGCTTCTCTGAGTGCCTCTACCAACTGGCGGGTGAGATGTCACTCTTTGCTTTTGTTCTTTCTTGGTTAGTACTAGTATGGGTCTGTAACTGTACTTCTTGTAATTTGGTTCTTCTGGTTTGGTGTTGCATTGTAATTCACTTGTATTGACGGTTTGTATGTCGCCGATTTCATCGGCTTATCGATCCACCGGGTCTGTCCGGTGCATCGAATTTTTACCTGATCAATATATATATATATATATATATATATTATTTTCATTTTTTGAATCTATATAAATTTTGTATTAACAACCGTTCAACTAATTAATTTTTTTTTAAAATTTCATACTTATTATTATTAAGTACTCCATTAACCAAAACGTGTCACTTTACTATTAATGTATATTTTTTAGGAGTTAAAAACTATACAAATTATTTTGTTTATATAATTTCATAATTATTACTATGAATTTTTTTTAAAATTAATTAAAAAAATCGATATTTTATATAGTTTTTATCATTCTAAAACATGCACAAGAATAGTAACTGATGTGTCTTTTGGTAACGAAAGTAGTCTGAAGTTACGAAAAAATTAATTAACAAAAAACTTGAAAAAAAAAGTACAATAGAGAACGCGCCCCTCTTTCTTGACACGCCCCCCCCCCCCCCTTCGCAGATTCTCCTGATACGCCGGCGTCCTCCCCGGTTGGTTGGCCATGGCGCGGCGGTGCCGTTGCCGGTGGCCCCCGATTTAAGCTCTACACTTGAATCTCCCATCTCCAAACTTCTTTTCCCAAACAACCATCAATTTAACCCTAAATTTTCAAACACAAAATCTCCTCATAAACCTCTTCTTCAAACAACTGGTAGACGCTTCCAAATTGGCAGCTTCCATGCCGTTTTCGGCACATGCATCAGGTCTCGAGGGTGGATCAGCCCTTCTATGGCCTCGCTGATGCTTGGGGGCTCTATTTTGGGCAAATCCCATCTGGATTCGACCATCAGCAGCAGCCCGGGAGGCCGATATTGGAGGGATCTCTTTGATCGATCTGATGTCTATGCCTGTGGGGTGTTGTGCTTTTTGTCTGATCAAACAAACCATCAAATTCTTAACAAAAATCTCTCAAAAAAACCCTTTTTTTACCAAACAAAAACTTGGAATCCAAAACTTTCTCAAAACCCTTGTCTGCAGGCTCATGATTCACAATTAAAGCTTCTCGACGGTGGACACAGTGGTGGGCACAAACAAAGGGCTGTGTAAAATCCAATTCACTCCAGCTACAAGGAGAAGCCCTAGGAGTCGGGTTCGGCTTGATTTGGTCCTTGGATCTCGTCTCCTCGACAAGGACGTATCAGTTCAGTCTACTTCGGGGTATGAAAGCATTCGTTCTGCTGCCGAACAAAGTATGTATCCCAAAAAAACTTTAAACTTCCTATTATGTGGATTTATATCTGAAGGGACTAGATTACTCCTTAAGTGCTTCTGCATGTATCATAATGATCCTTGTGATGAGCTGTACTTCATTCTTAAGATTAGTTTTACCAATACTAGTAATTTGCACAATGCGATGAGATGCGATTCTTTGATGTATGGTGCTACGTCTGATCCTAGTACTAGTTTCCAGGTGTATGAGTTTAAATATTTCAGTACGATCTCTAATGGTGGTATTGTTCTGGTTTTCTCATGTCTTCCCCATCTGTTTGAGAATCCAGGATGTAATCTTAAGTATTCTAATGCTACTTCTAGAAATTATTATATGTTGGTCCGAGTTTTGTGGACTAGTAGGTCTCAAATGAAGAAGAAGAAGAAGAGAGTTTTGGTGGCTCTTACCATATGCAATGAAGATGACATTGATGCAAGAATGGCCCTCTCCCTTCACCAATACTGTAAAACTCACACAGAAGATACACTACATGGAAGGGACAACATTAAACATGATGCCAAAATACACCAGCATGATGAATCTAATGAGGCTAAGGATGTGCAATTCAAAACAAATTGCAGGAGTGAAAACTGGCATCAGTGGAAAGGTATGGTTTTGACTCCCTTCTCCAAAACAATCATGCCTAACCCCACCGAATTCCGTTTTAGAATGGGTGTGGGGAGAAGCAAAAACAACCATCTTACAAACAACAATCATTACAACAACCATTGTAACCACTCAGTTAAAACCTTTGCCACAAGCAAAAATTGCAGCTCAAACTGTCTGAAGAAGAAAAAAGAATGGAACTGGAGCAAAGGACAGCCTCCTAACAAGGCCTAAAGGAATACATATATGAATAGCCGGTCAGGTTATAGGTATTGTTGCTGGAAGTTAGGGATGCTCCGAATGTATGTGCCAGTTTGTATGAGATTCACAGCACTTATGGAAATTGCCAAGCAATGCAAGGATTGGAGTGAAATGAAGGCTGGACAAGGAACTAGTACGAGTAAGACAGCCTTAGCCATAAGCATCATTAATTTTATTCTGAAAATGGATACAGAATGTTGTTCTTTCCATTGTGTAATCTTGGTTGTACAAGGCAGAACCTCTTGTAATATAAAAGCTGATTGTCAATCAATACATAAGCATTTGGTGCTCTTATATAAATCCATCTATGATTAATATTGCCTACTAGAATGTTAGGGGGGTAAGGAAGCCGCTTCTGTGGCAAGAGCTAAATCAGCTCAGACATTCTAACAACTTGGATATGATAGCACTCTCTGAAACAAAAACAGATGCTCCTCCAACTGATGCTCAACTAAGGATGGCTGGATTCCATAAGGTCATCACCATCAGTTCACCTGGAAGGAAAGGTGGTCTCTGGTTGCTTATGAAAAACAAATTCATAGAGGTTAGTATTGTTCTTGATGAAGATCCTAGATTCATTTTGTTTAAATGCTCCATAGAAAACAATGACTTGCTAATTGCCTTTGTATATGCTCCCTCTGTAGAAAATGAAAAGGATTCATTCTGGCATCACTTCAAAAACTCTATTACTAAATTCAATCTACCTATCATGATCATTGGTGACCTTAATGATATAGAAGCTGCAACTGATAAGGTTGGAGGGGTTAACCCCACTAGTTATAGATTCAGAAGACTTAGAACTATTAAAGAAGATCTTGATCTTCACACTCTCCCCTTTACTGGCTCTCCATTCACTTGGAGAAGAAGTACTAATAGTCAAAACAATACATATGAAAGGCTAGATAGAATATTAGTTCATCAACAAATCCTTACTTGGTTTCCAGATCTTTGTACCAAGCATCACTCCTTGCAAAATCTGATCACTGTCCAATTTCCCTTGAGCTTGGTATTAAGAGAAACAGAACTGGCTCCCCCTTTAGGTTTGAAATGGCCTGGACTTCAAATAAGATAATGGATTCTATGATCAAGCATGTTTGGTCCTTCAAGTTAAAAGGTTCTTATGGTTATAAGTTTATGCAGAAACAAAGGCTTCTCAAAAGAAGAATCAAATCTTGGTGTAAAGCTCATCCCAACAACATTAATAAACAATTTTCTGAGATTGAAAATCGGATTAAATCTCTGCAAGATAAGTTGCCTTGGGGTTCTATCTCTTCAGCTGAAGAGCTCAAACTCAACAGGCTTGAACATAAAAGATATAGACTCCTAGAATACAACTATAATTTCTGGAAACAAAGAGCTAAGAGCAAACACTTACAGTTAGGTGACAGAAACACAAAGTTCTTCCAAATCACAGCTAGAATCAGGAATTTCAAAAGAACCACCAGATCCTTCACTACAAAAAATAATACCTTTTTGACGGATCAAGAGCTCATTCTTGATCATATTTCAACTGAAATGTTAGATCGTTTTATAGGGAAAAACCAAAAACATATCTCCCCGGATCAAGTTTGGAACATCCAAACTCAGATCTCACATGCTGAAAATACTGATCTCATTGCCATTCCTTCGGATGCTGAGATCAAACTCATTGTTCAAAGCATGGCTCAAGATAAAACATCGGGGTCTGATGGTTTCCCTCCAGAATTCTATACCAAATACTGGAATATAGTTGGCTATTCTGTCTGTAAAGTAATCAAAGCCTTTTTCCACTCTGGTTAGATGCTATCCGATATAAATCAAACCTTCATCGATTTAATCCCAAAAACGGATAATCCATCTACTATTAATCACTATCGACCTATTAGCCTATGTAACACTGTTTATAAGGTTATTTCCAAGATCCTGGCAAATCGCCTTAAGAAAATACTTCCTAAACTCATAAACCCTTTTCAAGGAGCCTTTGTGGAAGGCAGGTCGATAAGAGATAATACTCTTATAGCCCATGAAATTTTCCATTCCTTTCACAACCGGAAAGGTAAACAAGGATGGATGGCCTTAAAGCTAGACATGGAAAAGGCTTATGACAAGATAAATTGGTCCTATATTCAAGCAGTCCTGATTCGGTTTGGCTTTCACCAAACCTGGATCAACTGGGTCATGAAATGCATAACAACTACCACCTTCTCTGTCTTAGTTAATAATACACCGGGGCCAACTTTCAAACCAAACAGGGGTATACGACAAGGTGATCCTCTTACTCCTTACCTCTTTGTTCTTGTTATGGAGGGATTATCTCGTGAACTCCATAAGGAGGCCTTACTTGATGATGCTCTAATAGGTTTCAGATTCAAAAAGTCTGGTACCCCCATTCCTTTTCTAACTTTTGCGGATGACACTATTATTTTCTCAAAAGCAGCACATACTAGCCTGAACACGATCCAGAACATTATAAATAGGTTTTCCAACCTTTCTGGTTTGACAATAAACTATAATAAAAGTTCTTTACAATGCTCCAAAAATGTAAATCCTAATCTTGCAAGGGATCTATTCACCCATATGGGTATTCCCATTGCAAAAAGCATGGAAAAATATCTGGGTATTCCTATTGTTAGTGGTCGAATTAAAAATTGTGTCTTCAATGAAGATGTGGATAACCTAAGGAAACAGCTAACAAAATGGAAATCATCTAGTCTCTCACAAGCTGGACGAGCTGTTCTTATTCAATCAAATTTAAGCTCGAAGACCAATTATCTTATGCAGAATTTTCTACTTCCAAAAGGAATTCTAAACCAAATTGATCAAATAAACAGAAACTTCTTTTGGAACAAATCTTCAACTAATAGGTATATCCCCCCTATTGGTTGGGATCAAATTTGCAAGCCTAAGTCACAAGGAGGAATGGGGCTCAGAAAAGCGAAAGACCTTAACAGCTGTCTCCAAATGAAACTTTTATGGAAACTTTACAACAATGATAGCAATTCTTGGCAATTTGCCAGACTCCTATCCCTTAGGGAAAATTTTGAAAAAGGCATTCTATGGTCAATAGGAGATGGTTCTAAAATTAATGTTTGGAATGATCCTTGGATCCCGGGAACAAACCTATCCCAGTTTGTGGGAAATAACGAATGCACCCTAATGGTTAAGGATCTTATAACTAATTCGAAAACCTGGGATGAGGACTACCTACGACAACTGCTCCCTACTAATATTGTTCAAAAAATCCTTTTGATAAGAATCCCGCTACATCAATCCCAGGACAAATTAATCTGGACTCCGGAGAACACTGGAGAATTCACCACTAAATCAGCTAGGAAACTACTCCCTAACAACACCACTGGTCCGGACAGGTATAGATGGATTTGGAAGCTGTCTCTACCACCGAGGACTAAAAACTTTCTGTGGAAACTTGCGATTGATGGACTTCCGACGGCAGCTCGACTAAACAGGTATTTCAACAGAGTCCCGAGTCAATGCTCTCTATGCAACCAGGATGAAGAAGATGCCACCCACCTCTTCACAAAATGCAACTTCACTAGAGAAATCATTGGTCTCTTTGAGCAAAATACTGGTATGTTCTTCCCCGAACTAAATAATGTTACCTCCTTACACTCTGATCTGGATTCTCTTAACTTGGCTAACAAAAATTTCGAAGAGCTTATATGTATTTGGCACTCCATTTGGGAAACTAGGAATGAGATGATTTTTAAGCTCAAACAACCACCAGAGAGAATCTTTATTGTAAGAAAGATTATTCAAACTCTTCGTGATTGGAGGGAAGGATTAGGCCGTCCAAAGAAGGCCAACAATATTCAAAATAGAAGGGCCATTGCTAAATGGATGAGGCCTCCTAGTGCTATCTACAAGATTAATGTAGATGGTTCTGTTAACCTTTCTGGTAAGTGCCAGATAGGGGGAATCATTAGGGATTCCGAAGGTCGTATTATTGATGTCTTTTTCAAGGATATAGGTGATTGTTCAATCATCCAAACGGAGGCAGAAGCTGTCCTGCTAGGATTAAAGAGAGCTAAGGAATTGGGATTAATGAAGATCATGCTGGAAAGTGATAACCAAGTCTTGGTTAAGTCAATAGCGAAGCAAAGGAGTCTGAGCTGGGAAGTCATGAGGCACGTAGATGAAATCTCCGTCATTCTATCCGAGTTTGAGTCCGTTGAGGTGCATCATATTTACAGAGAAGCTAACATGTCAGCAGATTATATTGCCAGAAATGGTATTATCTGTAATTTAGGTTCTATCCCCTATCATAGGGAGCTTTGTAACATCGTCCTTAGGGATGATCCAGGAGTAGTGCTACTGTTATAGTGGCAGCTCCGACTGTTTGCCTACTGTAAAAAAAAAATCATAATATTATACTACTAATTAGTTTAATTTTCCGTGTCAAATGATTTGGATATCCATACTCATTGAGGTTATATGTTTGACTTATTATACATATGTATTTAATGAGTGTCGAATGAGATCGAAATCCTTATCAATACATATGTATTTAATGAGTGTCGAATGAGATCGAAATCCTTATATGGATATCCTTATCCTCCAACAATTTGAGGTTGTTGGAATCTCTCGTATCTTCCGAGAGATTAATGAGTGTGCGGATTGCGTTGCTCGTCTCTTCCAGTCATGACGGCTCATTGTCACCTCTTCAAGATAAAGACCTTTATATTCGCATCCGTAAGGATGTCATTAGATGGTGATCCAACAGGGCGCACACACACACATACACACATATGGGGGGCTTTCTGGTGAAACGATTCTTACCATGTAACAGAGGGAGAATTCTAAGCCATTGGATCCATCTAAATCAAAGGACTACAATTTAATTGATTGAAAAAAAAAGAAAAAAAAAACCGTAACTACTATTAGCCATTGGACATTTTGCCAATTTGGAAGGATGAATGGACATTTTTGAAGTGCGAAATAGGCAGAAATAAAGTACGCGAAAAAGTAAGACCTTACCACCTGCTGTAAGACCTTATCTGAGAAGCAAACGCGAATTAGAACCAAATAGCAAGCAAGTATTAAGCGAGAATAAATAACAGGAATATAAGGCACACGATACTTGTTAACGAGGTTTGGCACAACCGCCTACGTCCCCGCCTAGGGTTATCCAACCCGTAGGATTCAACACACTTTATTTCACTTTATCTTATGAGTTCTAGATACAACCTCTAGAAGACTTACCCACTTCTAGACTACCTTTCTATCTAGCAACCCAAACACACTAGTGAAACAAAGCACCTATGGATACCGAAGTACCCTATACGTTTGGGTAAGGAAATCCTTAGTATAACCTAGATGAATTGTACTATAAAGCTTAATATATGAAACCTCACACACACTCAAAGTAAATGCAACACTTAGCGACAAGAGTTGCGTGAGATCGGATGCTTGAGGAAGGCTTGAATGCAGTGAACGTTTTGAGCGTCATGTAGAAGATGTGTGTTCTTGCAGACTTCCTCTTCTTTTTTTATAGCCTGGTTTGTTCGGCGATTTGAATCTAAAAGTCAAGGCCGTTAAGGAGCGTCGTTTCAAACTTCCAGTGAGAGATCTTCGGCCAATCTAGAACCTTCTCTTGATATGCGGAGAAACCACCAAAGATCTGGGAGGCTTGGATTGTTGGCCGTTTGAAGATTTGTTCAAAACCCTACCAAATCTCAACAATATACAAAGGGATATATATATATAAAAGATATGAAAGAATATAAGCCCAATATTCAAACTGAATTCCAATAAGGACTTCTAGACTGATCCATTAGTTCGGCCCAAAACTATACAGAACTCCAAGACCTCAGACCTGTTAAGGTTAAAAGAGTCGATCCATTCGCCGAATCGGCCCATTAACCTATATCAAAATCCGAGTCCGTTTTGAGCCTGTTGAACACTCAATCCTTTGAGCCGAGTGAGTCAATTGGTAAGACCTTACCAAAATCAGGAAACCCGAATTTTGGCTTTCATCAACCAAGGCCTTACATTCCTTAGTCAGGTCTTATCATCAAGGTGGAGTTAACAATTTTCCTAATAAAAACCCTAAGTATGGCCTATTTAGAAAGGGCCTTACTATTTACACGGTGATTTTTTCGCTATTTACACAATCGCGGATACATAGTACGCGGTTGCGATTTTTTTTTATTCTCTTCTTCCTTCTCAGACACGCGTGAAGTACAGCCTCTGTTCCCACCGATTTTCTGCAACTATCCGTCTCCAGATCCGGAAGAAGAAAGGGCTTCGATTTAGAGAATGATTTTGAGGTTCGATTTTAAGAAGGGCTTCGATTTTGAAGTTCGAATTGAAGAATTGCTGCAATTTTCCATGCCAAAGGCTTCGATTTTTATGTTTGATTTCCAGAATCGCTTCAATTTTCCATTCCTAGGGCTTCGATTTGGATCGATTTGCATCTGGAAGCCTTGTTCTTAGAGGAGGAGGGAAAGCGGCCAGAGACGGGGCTACCGGCGGATTTGAAAGCCGGGCCTTGGGCGTTATCATCTCTAGATCTGGAAGCCACGACGTCGAGGCTACCAGCGGGAGGACGCAGAAGGAGAGGAAGAGGGAGGAGATGAGGCCGGAGATTGAGGTCGGCGGCGACAGTGTCGGATATTTATTCGGAGAGGCGCGGCAGGAGAGGCGGTGGATGATACAGGCGAGGGAGACGACGTCGATGGCGGCATCGATGATGATGAGCGACCACTGGAGGAAGCGAAGGCAGTCGGTGGAAGAGATGCTGCCATTGTTGAGTTGGAGAGAGAGGGTCGCGCACCCGTACTCCGCGAACGCCAAATCTTTTTTTTTCTACCGCAAATCCGTAATACGCGATTGCAAATGCTTTTTGTGCAAAATGCGAGAAAATTACCGTGTAAATAGCAATTCCGTTTAGAAATCACCCCATAATATAATAAGAGTGACGTACAACCTGAGTTTTTGTTATTTGCTACGTAAGGTATTCAGGTATATGACGAGGGAGGTTGCCAAATCCGTCCAATTCCCACTTCATGTATGGTTAATTACCTGATGCTATGGAGGGTGCCTTATATATATAGCCCGTGCTAAGGACTTGGTTAGAAAGAGAAATATCCGCAGGGATACAGCAACACCAGGTTGAGCATAACATCCTTATGCACCCATTTCACATGTAAGACGTAGCTAATCGAACCCCAAAAACCCGAGGTCGGCCTCAGACTCACCAATATTGAAGAAGCTGACACCTTCGTTTAACAGGTTATGAAATCCAAACCTAGGCTCTGAAGAAGACGGCCGCCGAAGTCGTCGAGCCCGTAACTGGTGGCGAGCCCCGACAATTGAAGGCGGAGTGCGGCCAAATCAGTCCTCGGCACCCCTGAATTGCAAGAGCGTGATTCAAGGTGGCAAGCTCCGACAATCGAAGGCAGAGTGCGGCCAAATCAGTTCTCGGCACCCCTGAATTGCAAGAGCGTGATTCAAGGCGGCGAGCCCCGACCATCGAAGTCAGAGTGCGGCCAAATCAGTCATCGGCACCCCCAAACTCAACTCGTCAGCGATTTGAATCTGTCCACCTAGATGGTGGCGGCGACCAGCCCCAACCTTCTCCAGTAAGC
This sequence comes from Persicaria tinctoria, assembly GCA_037127255.1. Classification (NCBI taxonomy): domain Eukaryota; kingdom Viridiplantae; phylum Streptophyta; class Magnoliopsida; order Caryophyllales; family Polygonaceae; genus Persicaria; species Persicaria tinctoria. The sequence goes on along the minus strand of JBANSL010000019.1, from coordinate 4,016,147 downwards.
CCCGGCCTTCCCCGACTTTCTACCTTCATCTAGGGTTTCGTCTTGGTCTTTACCCAAAACCGAACCAATTGCTTTGTGATTTCATTGATTTTTAGCTATAGTTTAAGCAAATTGGCATAGGGCTTTCCAATTTGCTACAGGAAAAATTAGCTTGCTTCTCGTTGGATTCGATTTCTCCTTTTTGCTATTTTTTTTGGTTTTGAATCGACATTTCTGGGTTGTTTTGAACCGACATGGGTCGATATTGTATGAGATGTAAGATTTATTCGAGGAAAGCCCGAATTATTCATATGTATGATCGATGTTTGTGCTCCATTGAGATGAGTTATTCATATGAATAATCCATCGAATAATATATCGATACGATCGAATACTCCTGTGAAACCATCGAATAATCTATAGATACGATCGAATAATCCCGTGATACCATCGAATAATCTATCGATAACATCGCATAATCTATCGATACAATCGAATAATGAAACAACCCAAAATCACAAATAATGAAAAAAAAAAACAAATCTTGTCGATATATTATTCGATACCATCAAATAATCATGTGATACCATCGAATAATCCAGCAAAATCATCGAATAATCCAGTGAAACCATCGAATAATCTATCATTACGATCGAATAATCATGTGATACCATTGAATAATCTATCAATAGCATCGCATAATCTATCGATACAATCGAATAATGAAACAACCCCAAATCACAAATAATGAAAAAAAACCCAATCCAATGCACGCACCTCTCATAAGAAGTGGGGCTGAGAAATTGTTGGGGGCCACCATTTTTTTAAATACAAAAAATGTAAAAGTGACTTTTAATCTCCACCGCCCATTTTTATCAATCAACGGCCATGATTTTTGTACATGATACACATTAAGTCTTGAGTACACAAAAACCACCCTATATATATATATATATATAATATGGATCATGTGTACACAAGCCTTATTGTGTATCATGTACACAAATCTCGGCCTTTGGATCAAACCAAATCAAAGGCTCACAATAATCAAAATAAAGAAAAGAGAAAAGAAAAGAAAAGGGGGGGTTGTAAATAGTGATGGAGGAAGTAATTTTTTGGTTTTTTTTGTTATTTTCGATCATTTATTTATTTATTTTTGATGTAATTTATTTTTATCTAGCTATAGACACCCACTTTGCATATGTTTTGCGAAAAAAAAAGTTACGATAACAATTGAGCTTAAGAGTTTTCGTTTTGTTTGTGCCCAGTTTTATTATTCGGTAGAATTGGTGGGTTTTTTGATATTATTCATTGAATTATATATGTTTATTCAGTGGAATGTAGTGGTTTTTTTTTGTAGTTCGAAATCATTTGGAGCCACATTGAGCTTAAGGGTTTTTGTATTATTCATGCCCATATTGATCATTCAGTAGAATTGATGATTTTTTTGATATTATTATTTGAATTATGAATATTTACTCAATGAAATGTGTGTGTTTTTTTTACCAATTTCTTTGAATATGCTACCGAATAATGTTTTTTTTTTGTCCATTGATCTTCGCTAAAATAAAACATTATTCGGTAGCATATTCAATGAATTGGTAAAAAAAACACACATTACATTGAGTAAATACTCATAATTCGTCAATACGATCGAATAATATTGTAACACCATCGAATAATTAAGCTATACCATTGAATAATAAAGCAATACCATCGCATAATCACTCAATACGATCGAATAATATAGTGATACCATCGAATAATCAAAATGACTAACCTACAAAACAGACTCATACGACTGAATAATCCTTCATATACTAGTGCATAATCATTCATACTCAACTGCATAATCATCTATGGGAATCAACGGCTCAGATTCCTCTATGGGAATCAATGGCTTAGATTTGTGTACATGATACACGTTAAGGGCTGAGTACACCGGAACCAACCCCTATATATATATATATATATATATATATATATATATATATATATATATATATATATATATATATATATATATATATATATATATATATATATATATATATATATATATATATATAGAGAGAGAGAGAGAGAGAGAGAGAGAGAGAGAGAGAGAGGGGGGGTAACTTGTGCACAAAGCTTAGGATGTGCATTGTGCACAAAATATTATTCGGTGAAATGTGAAACATTATTCAGTGAAATTTGAAGCATTATTCGGTGAAATGTGAGTATTGTTTAGGGGAATGTGAAACATTATTTGGTGAAATTTGAGGCATTTTATATAAATTGTAACTATTGTTTAGGGAATTGAGGTTTCTTTTATTTGAAATGGATAAATAAAAAAACTAAACATTATTCGGTAGAATGTTATAAATTATTCAGTGGAATTTGTACGTTTTCATCTGAACTGATCGAAAAAAAAAACATAACAGTATTCGGTAGAATGTTTTACATTTCACCGAATAATGCTTCAAATTTCACCGAATAATGTTTCACATTTCACCGAATAATATCTGTGCACAATGCACACCCTAAGGGGTGTGCACACCCGAACCACACCCTATATATATATAGGGGATGGTTCCGGTGTACTCACCCCTTATTGTGTATCAAGTACACAAATCTAGGCCGTTGATTCTATAGAATCGGATGGTTGAGATTAAAAGGAAAAAAGCCCCAAAACACATAACCAAACTTTACCCCTGCGCGTGAAAACAAGTCACCCAAACCCTACCCCACTATTTTCGATCCAGAAGAAAGAGAGAGAGAGAGAGAGCGGCGATCGGAGAACTCGAACCCAAACCCAACACCCAAAGCCGTTGAGGCCGATCCCGCTCATGAGATCTCAGGGAGCCGAAGTCGGATTCCGAGCACGACCCTGGTGGAGGAGCTGCTACCGGCGGCGCATCCATCCTGGCGATTCTGGCTGCGAAATCGGCGGTTGGTGTTAGGAGGAACGGGTGCGGTTCTAGTGGCGAGGATTCCGGCTCAACCGGTGCCGCGTCTGCGAGGCGGAGGAGCACAGTGAGGACTCCTCTTCTCCGGTGTGCGATTCCGAGTGGTTGTTCAACTCCGGTGATGGTGAGGGCCTCCTTGTGCGATTCCAGGTACAATTCCGAGTGCTTGATGGGTAAGCCCCAATTTTATTGAGTATTTGGGATCGATTGTTAAATGTTTATAATGATGAAGTTGGGATTTGTGTTTTTGAACGAAATTATTCATGGATTTCGTCTCAACCGACGACAATTGCGGTGGCAAGGGGTGCACATGAGCAGCGTCGGCGAGGCGGAGGCGCACAACGAGGACTCCTCTTCTTCGGTGTGCGATTCCGAGTGTTTGAGTTTATCAATGGGTAAGCTAGTTCATCAATGGGTCGAAATCTGGAATCTTGTAGGGTCGAATTTGGGATTTTGTTTAGTATTCAATTGTATCGTTCAATTATTCTATGGTATTATGAGATTATTCGATTGTATCAACACATTTATCAAACATCTATTCTATGGTATTATGAGATTATTCGATTGTATCAACACATTATTCTATGGTATTATGAGATTATTCGATTGTATCAACACATCTATTCTAATCTTCTAGTGAAATGCGGGTTATTCGATTATATCGCTCAATTATTCGACGATATTATAAGATTATTCGATTGTATCGATAGATTTATCATAGATAATAAGGGATTTCCATTGTTGTATCTATTCTAATCTTCTAGTGAAATGCGGGTTATTCGATTGTATCGCTCAATTATTCAACGGTATTATGAGATTATTCGATTGTATAGATAATAAGGGATTTCCATTGGTGTATTTATTCTAATCTTCTAGTGAAATGCGGGTTATTCGATTGTATTGCTCAATTATTCGACGGTATTGTAAGATTATGCGATTGTATCGATAAATTTATCATAGATAATAAATGATTTCCATTGGTATATCTATTCTAATTTTCTAGTGAAATGCGGGTTATTCGATTGTATTGCTCAATTATTCAACAGTATTATAAGATTATGCGATTGTATCGATAGATTTATCATAGATAATAAATGATTTCCATTGCTCAATAATGTGGTTAATTAGAACCACATTATTGGATCAAATAATTTATTACAAATGCATAGTCAGAAATCGACTTTATTACAAATGCATAGTCAGCAATCAACCACTAAACACGGTATACACAATTGATGGATAACAATGAATGCATCAGGTCATGAACACAGTGCAGTTCTTCCCTTTTTGATTTCTCAGAAATTTCATTAAAAAAAAGTCAGTAATGTACAATGAATAGTCTGCCCAACGTCAAAAGCCCAAGAAAGCCATCAGCTTGGGATATGATTTTCCCCTCAAGACCAAGATGCTTTGAAAGAGTATCATTTGGCATATATTCAGCTACCAGCAATAGTTCATCCCCTTCTGCACAACAACCTATTAGATTCACTAATCTCTTATGTCGAACCTTCCCAAGGCATGCATCATCTGTCTACAATTAACATGATTACCAGAAAACAGTTACCAAAAATATATACAGTATATATATAACCATCAACAAAAGTACAATAAAAGTGCCACATCAAAAGGACAAGGTATGTTCATCAGTAGCCAGAAGCAACATACTCAATATACTAGCAAGAATCTATAGTTAGCTAAAACTATGCACTCATATACTTGATAATGCATCTTGAGGGGAAAAAAACAATTCGTATATTGATATAAGGACCTAAAAAATGGCCACATTTATAATTCTCAACAAATAAAATAGATAGAAAAGTGGCTTTGCAATAGAATACAATTAATGATGCACATCTTCTCCCCATTAACCAATTCACTAGAATTCTTAATTCAGGAAAGAAACTTTGAGAGATATTGCAAAGCCACTGTAAATGCAATAAGATAAAGGTGGCATTTACCTAGTAATAACACACATATAAAGGACTTTGAGATATATTTGTAAATGCATTTGCAAGAAAAAAAGTGCATAATTCAGGAAAGAAACTTAATAAACAAAATATCCAATTAAACAAATGCAGGTAGCTGCAGCAAAACCGAATAATCAACAGAGGTTCATATAAAAAAAAATTGACAATAGTCCTGAATAATCTTATGAGATTTACCAAATAATCCTGGTATTACATCGAATAATCAACAGAGGTTCATATATGCCTCTGTACATCCCTCTGCCCTGCAACGCCCTTCCTTCCTCCTCCTCCAAACCAAATTCAGGTACTTGCTGTGGTGCCATTTCTTTCACCGATTGTCTCCGATTGAAGTAGAAAACCTAAATTCTAACACAAACCCTAATCAAAATTTCCCAAAATTGATTCTCCAATCCACAAAGTCTAATCTAAATTGATTCACATCTCAATCAATTGAAAACAATCAAATTAAAAGGAAGAGGAAATCTAACTGACCGGTTTAAATTGAAGGAGTGATTCAAGTGAAGAAGAAGAAGTGGTCGAAGGGAAGGGGTTGGGTGCGGTGGCTGGTGCGGGAGGGAGACAGCAAAGGCCGATGGGCTAGGTGCGGTGGCCGGTGCGCCGGCGCCTCCGCCTCGCCCTCCGATTTCCCTCCGCCTCCGCCTGGAGTGCGAGATCTGAGGCTCCTCCGATTCGCCTCCGCCTCTGCCCGACATGTTCATCCAGCACGCGCGCTTCACTTGGCAAGTACCCCCATTTACCATGTGGGCCCCATGTTTTTTTAATTAAAAAAAATCAGAAAATGCCCAATTTTTCACAGCCATCCGATCAAGTAAATGAATGGCCTAGATTTGTGTACTTGATACACAATAAGAGGTGAGTACATATGATCCATACTCTATATATATGGGGCTTTCTAGTGAAACGATTCTTATCATGTAACGGAGGGAGAATTCTAAGCCATTGGATCCATCTAAATCAAAGGACTACAATTTAATTGATTGAAGAAAAAAAAAGAAAAAAAAATCCGTAACTACTATTAGCCATTGGACATTTTGCCAATTTAGAAAGATGAGTGGACATTTTTCTAATAAAAACCCTATTTATGGCCTATTTAGAAATCACCCCATATATAATTCAATAAGAGTGACGTACAACCTGAGTTTTTGTTCTTTGTTACGTAAGGTATTCAGGTATATGATGAGGGAGGTTGTCAAATTCGTCCAATTCCCACTTCATGTATGGTTAATTACCTGATGCTATGGAGGGTGCCTTATATATATACACTGGCCAATTCCGGAAAAAAATACGAAAGGTTAACTATATAAAAAATAAAAAATAAAAAGTTATAAATTAATTTAGAAGTGAAAATGGATCAAAAAGTTTACCTTGCCTAGTTGGTAAAGTATAAATGGGGAACTTTTTCCTCTTTATCTAGAGCCCAAGGTTCAATTCCCACTTTTTACATTTTCTTCACTTATTTTTAACTATCTTTTTATATATAAGTTCAAATATCTTTTTAAATTGAGAATAATAAATTTCAATTAGTATTGTTTGAATTCTATTTTAGTCATTCATTAGGGGTTTCCTTGATTTTTTAATTATTTACTTCTAATAATATGGATAAATCTTTGAATTTTTTTTACATAACCCTTCACAATTAAATTTATTTAAAGTTTAGCAAAACTCGTTTCATTATTACTTAATTTTTAGGCTAAATCTCGTCCACCCCTATGTTACGGGCTGGCTTCGCCACTGTATATATAGCCTGTGCTAAGGACTTGGTTAGAAAGAGAAATATCCGCAGGGATACAGCAACACCAGGCTGAGCATAACATCCTTATGCACCCATTTCACATGTTAGACGTAGCTAATCGAACCCTAAAAACCTGAGGTCGACCTCGGACTCACCAATATTGAAGAAGCTGACACCTTCGTTTAACGGGTTATGAAATCCAAACCTACAATTCTTAAGCAATACACACCAACAAGCACAGTTCTCTGCATCACCTAGCCTCTGCTAATCACTTGAAATTATTCACATAACCGATAATCGTAGAAAGATTTTTAAAAAAAAAAACATAGAGGTTTCCTACAGATTCATACAGAAAAAAAGCGTATGACAAAGTTATTTTGATTATACAGAAATATGTCGACCTACAAATATAGCATATATTTATTGGATTATTAATTTTGAGTTTTTCCTATTACAAATCACACATATATAAGCTTTAAAAAAAAAACTAGTCCCACTTAGAGCTGGCAAAACCCGACCCGAACCTGAAAAACTTGACCCGGTCGACCCGGAAGTCCGAAACCGACTGTTCGGAACACCGACCCAACCTGACCCATTTTGGACTCGAAATCCGAATAACGGATAACCGAAACTCACCAAAATCCGAATGAACCGAACCCTAATCAACCGAAACCCATTAAGATCCGAATCCGTTATAACCGAAACCCGAAATAATCCGAACTTAAAATACATTAATTCTAATAATTTTTTTAACATGAATATTGAAATAATGAAAACTTGAGAAAATCCAAACCCGAAATAACTGAAACCCGAGACAATTGAAACGCGATACAATCGAAACCCGAAACCAACCCAACCAAATGACCAAATTATTAGACATTACCTAAAACCCGACTAACCGAACCCAAACCCGACCTGACCCGCCCAATTGCCACCTCTAGTCCCACTTGCTTCTGGTTTGATGCGTGTGGCTGAAGCTGTAAGTTAGAACTATAGTTCCATCTAATCTCTTCAAAACAAATCTTTCAACAAGCATGTAACATCCATAGCTTCCCCACTTCCCTACTCCTTCGAATTCTTCTGTTTTCGACACCTTGTCTTGTTTTTTGTCCTTCGGAACCCATCCTGCTCTCTCTTGCTCCCAAATCATTCTTTTAACTACCAATGAACTCAGGCCCACCCTCGTTCTTCCGTCTATGGTGTTAAACCATGCCAACTTGTCGTCTTGATGATCTTGTGTGGCATCTGTCTTACCAACTGTGATAGACTCAGTTGGAACAGTAACATCCACAAACACTGTTTTCTTGCCTTGACTTGAATCCGAGGCTCCATCTCCATACAGGAAGATTCGCTCCCATTGTTGCTCGAGGGTCATCTCGTAAAACATCGACTTTTTCACTTGTTCTTTTGGTGTTAGGTTGTCCTTGACGAACATGAAGGGACAATACCACTTGCCCACAACTACTGGACTAGATGCCTTGTAAGATATAGGAAAGTTGAAGGCTGGAAGACGAGCACGGAGTCCTGAATTCAGGCCTTCTGCTTCTCCAAGTGAGAAATTCTTAGGAGTTTTTGAGTCAAGGATCCATCCTTTCCATCTAAGGAAAGATGGAGGATGACCATCAGATGCAACAGATGTCGCGAAGAACCCCGACATATGCCACCTTTTATATATTGATACTTTGAACTGTTGATATATATCGGTAGGATGTAGCGGCCTTGGCTTGACATCATTCACGCAGTTCCAAAAGCAACAAGGCGTCATGTCTTCGTCAGTAGAACTTGCACATGCTTCCCTATGGAAAAATGAGGTTTAAAGAGTTTGAACCAGTGACCTCTAGGTAATAAATACACCTCCTTACCAACTAAGCTAAGCTGTCTTTGTGATTTTATACTCCTTTTACACTTTTTTATCCATAAAATTTGTAAAAATTACCAAAAAAAAATCCAAAATAATTTTTATTTTACGTTTTTTTTTTCCGAACCGGAGAGTTTCAACCACCCCAAACCCCACAAATCCGCCAATGAACACAACCAACCTCAACTATCCAATCAGTTACTTATCAATAAAAGAGCAACTAATTGTTTTGGTACGAATAAAAGAGGTAGCTAAGCATTACGTTCACGTACCCTTTGTGACTTCCCTTGAGCTTGATTGCATAATAGGTATTCGACGATAGCGGCTGATTAATCACCGGTATGAAGTAGACAGGATAAGAAAGACTGCCACCGGCAGCTTGACCAGGACCACCACCGACACCACTGCCGTTTGTTGAACCTCTACCGGTTACGTAAGTAACAGTGTGGAGCTTGTTTTGAGGGAAAGGGAAACCCCTAATATTGCTGTCCTTGAACAATCCGAAGAAGTGTCGTTGAGTCGAGGCGTCGTCTTGGAGGACAAGGTAACCGCCATTAGGACCTTCTGGGGGAGCTAGTGAGAGAGCACCAAGATTGGTTAAGTACAGAGAAAGAGAAAGGGGTCTTGTTACATACATTTCTAATTGGTTATGCTTGATATCTGCCTTTCTCTTACCCGATATTACAGTAATTTTATAACTAAAAAAAAAGGTTGTATCTTGGAAGCTGCCAAACCGGAATATTGTTGGAATTGTCAGAGAAATTAACTCTACTGTTCAACTACTTTGGTGGTTACTTAAAATTAAATTGAGTTGTGGGTTCTACTTCTACCCACAACTATATATTAATCCGTACGAACCTTAAAAAACACTCAAGTATAAATAACTGTTTCATGTTAAACCAATTTTGATAAGAGAAAGATTCGGCTAAATTCTTGAAGTGGCAACTATAGATTCAAAAATTGAGTTAAATGACTCTGTTTTGACACTGTCACTTAGTTGTTTTCATATTATATAATTTTAAATAAAATAAATATAATATTTTAGTTTAATTAGTTTTAAAAATCAGAGCTTTTCATAACTACTAATCCAAACTTTTCAGAGCTTTTGATTTTCTTTTCGCAAGTTTAACTCAGCTACTAGATTTATCAAACAAAACCAACTTTTTTATTTATACATATTTAACCAATAGAGTAAAATAACAAAAAATAATGTGTATTTTTAACACGTTGTGTAAATGTATACATTTGTATACTTAACCATTGGAGTTAATCTTATTGTGCATATGCATTTAATAATTGTTATATATATATATATATATATATATATATATATATATATATATATATATATATATATATATTAATATGTACAGGGATTTGGAAACGGTCAAAAGTTAATTCAAGTGGGAAGGAGCTAGTTGGTCTTCATAAATATTCGAGTCCGACTCGTTAGTTCATCGTTGGTTTGGATTAGATAACTACTAGAGCATAAGACCAAAAAAAGATAACTAGAGCAGGAAAATTATTGACAACTTTGAGTTATAGGAAAATATATATGAATATAAATTAATCTCACCCTTTTGATATAGATAAAATTCGACTTGAAAACAAAAAATTTAAGAAACTAATCTTCATTTGGCATGTATTTGAGAAATCAGAAACGAACTTATATTTAGGAATAAGGTTATGGCCCCAATAGAAAATATCATTCGAAGAATCATTGCAAACATCCGTGATTAGATACAAATTGAAAAGGATAATCATAAGATTAACACTACAAACAAAAGAGTTAAAGCTAAATGGAGCAGACCATCTGGAGTTGTATACAAAATCAATGTGGATGACTCTGTTAATCCCATAGGCGCTTGCCATGTGGGAGGGATTACTCGGGACTCCCAGGGCCATGTCATTGATATGCTTTACAAGGAAACTGTCAAAGGCTCAGCCTTATGGTAGAAACTTTTAATCTCAGCCTTACATTTTACATCAATGGTCATTATAAAACGGTGGCAATTTTGAAATTTGTGTGAAGTTTAGGGCTTTTTTAAAAATCGTTAAAAAAAATATCAAACTCCCTTAATGTGCAGTCAGATTTCAATCGCCGCCTCCTACGCTCATTCCACGCCCGATTCTTCTTCTCCTACGCTCCCCTTCCGATTTCCGTCGCCGCCTCTACTCACTCCCTCCGATTTCAATCGCCACCTCCTACTCCCTCCCTCCGATTTCAATCGCCGCCTCCTACTCCCTCCCTTCGATTTTCATCGCCGGTGCCTCGTCCGGGATTTCTGTCGCCGCCCTCGCCGCCTCCTACTCTCTCCCTCTGATTTCCGTCGCCGGTACCTCATCCATGATTATTTCGCCCGCCGTCGCCGCCTCCTACTCTCCCCTCCGATTTCCGGTTTGATTTCGCAATAGATCTGTCAAGGTATGAGCTTTTAGTCTGATTTGATTTCGTTTTTGGTGTGCTTCCGTTCGCTGTTTTGGATTGTTAATCGAGCATCGTCGCAACCTCCTCTTCCTTTTAATTTTGAGATGAAGACCCGATTTGATTTGGGGTCACTTTTATTTGATTTTTCGAGATGAACTGTTAATAGCACTGAACTGCTAATTTGTTTGCCTCTGTGACCTAGCCTCGGTATATTGGATAGATTGAACTAAAATGGAACAAGTATCTGTGTTCATTTCGTGTGCTTATAGATTTGTGGAAGGTTAGTATTCTGATCCTATGCTAAAAGATTGACTGGTTTTTGGCTTTGTTTGAAGCTATTGAGAAATTAAATGGAGGTGTGGGCAATTCACAATTGTTTGTTATTGTCTATTTGCTTTGCATCAAATAGACTAGACTGACTGCTAATTTTGTTTGGCTTTGTTTGAGAATTGAGATTTTGTTTGGTTTTGTTTGAGAATTGAGAAGTGAAATTTTGTTTACTGAACTGGGCAATAGTTGACAGTTCATTTGCTGAATCCAAATGTTCAAAAGATGGATGACTTATTATATTTTCTTGCTTCAATCTATTGATGTATGCCATTATCAGTGATTCAGTTCATTTGCTGAATCCAAATGTTCAAAAGATGGCATTGAGGTTCTTCTTATTAGAAGAGTGATATTTCAGAAGTGCAAGCTGAGTTATGGTTTTAGGAATATCTTTTTAAGTCTATTAGCTCAATGGAAGAGCAATGTGTTATTATACACATGATATGGGTTCGAATCCCATATAGACTTTCTCTACACAATAGATCTACAATAATAATCTGAAACAAAAGCAATAATCTGAGTAATGTCCTAAAAATTACTCCTGCAATAATCAGAAAAAAAATAGATAGCAATAATCTAAAAAACTGAAGCAATAATCTACAAAACAGAATCTGAGATAATATGAAATGGATAGCAATAATCTGAAACAACAGAATCCACTTCTTTGGACAGCAACGATAATCTGAACAAAATTGTCATAAACAACAATCTGATAACAAAGTATCACAATACACATAAAAAACAGTGAAATGAAAAAACAAGGAAAAAAGGCAAGTTTGCTGATCACTTCTTTGAACAAGTGCGACTATTATGGTTTCCTTCTCCACATGTTCTACAAAGCCTTTTGCGCTTTTGTTGCAACTCCATTGCCAATTCCTTTCCTCCTTTGATTCTTTTACCACTTCCCTTTGTATGCACTTCATTAGGGGGCAAAATATCAACTACACTTGGAGCACTCGATCCGATGAATGACTCTAACTCACGTATCTTGTTTTCGCTTGTATTGCCATGATGCTCATTTGGATCTTCCAATTCCTGCATAGCGTCTTTTATCGCCTTCGAGACAATTGCTTGTCTGGTTAGATCCCTTCCTGCAAGTTGCATACAACTCAAAAAATTCATCCAATTCTTTTGAATTTGTTGCTCTTCACACCCTAGTTGGGAACAACCTTCCATAACATTTCCCTCCAAATCATATATTGGCTTCCTTGATGCCAATTTTGTCCACCTCTCAACAACATAAAACCTCGGTAGCTCATCAAGTCCTTTTAAAAGACATAGTATGTGACGACAAGGAATTCCTTCGCCTTCAAACATCTTACACGAACATTGTGCAACATGGGTCAAAGGATTGTAGCGAACAGTCCTTCGTTTGAAATCTCCTTGACAAGAATTCGTAACAGTGATCACTAAGTCCTCTTCCTCTGTCTCCCTTCGATCATACACTTCATAATCCATACAAGCACTCCATAATTGCTTTTGAAATATGTCAAAGTTGGTACATGTATAAATTGTACCTGCATAAAAAACAGTAGCATCAGATTTATATGAGAAAAGTATGCTGCATAAAAAACAGTAGCATTAAATTGTACCTGCATGTCTCTCTAAACCCCTATTTGTCTTTAACTGAGGCACTGAGGAGAGGGATTGATGGTCTAATAAAGATTGACGATGTCTTTGTATCTCAACTGCACCTTCATATCGCATCCAAAACTCCACTAAACTGAGATGAGGATTTGTGAAATTGCAAAAAAAGTTGTTCTCACTTTCAGATCTTGAAGTTGTCTTCATCACTCTCCCCAGACACATATCCTTAAAGTATGCTGGAATCCACGTCCTTCTGTTTTCATATAGCTGTCCCAACCAATCATTATTTTTCAAATGATACTCGGTAATGATAGCATTCCATACCGACTCAAACTCTTCAGCCGTTTCTGAATTGTATACACACGCCTTAAATTTAGAATTAAAACCAACATCACTCCACAAGGCTACCCCTACCTTCTCTGAAAGCTTTCTCATTATGTGCCAAAGGCAAAATCTATGATAGGAAGTATCAAAAACAAGAGGAATTGCAACTTTCATGGCAGGATCCTGATCCGTGATTAAACATATAGGTTTATGATCTCCCATTGCTTCTAGAAACTTCTCAAACAACCAAACAAAGCTCTCTCTCTTTTCAGACACAAGCAACGCAGCTCCAAAAGTGATGCACCCCCTATGGTTATCAATTCCGGTAAAAGGTGCAAAAATCATCTTATACCTATTGGTATCATATGTTGTATCAAATGAGACCACATCACCATATATTGCATAATTTCTTCTCGACAAACTATCACACCAAAACACATTCTCCAATCTACCATCCTCATCAACTTCATATGCAAAATAGAAGGAAGAATTCACCTCGTTCTTCCTCCTCAAATTATCAATAAACATTTGAGCATCAGAATCCTTGATGAAGGTCTTCAAATCCCTTTGAAAATTCTTCAAATCTTGTTGGCTACATCCAACATTTTGAAAACCACCAACTTGTTCCTTTATAATGCGATGAGATTTACTAGCACCCACATTAGAGACACTCAATGACTTAAACAATGTTCGATGAACACTAGTTATAGCCCTGTTTGATCTTAACATGTGCTTTTTTGAAGGAGTTGCAAGTAGATGTGTATGAGCTTCATGGAATTTGTACACTACATATTTACCATCATCCGTTCTTCTAAATCCCACTAAAGCATTGCACCCTTCCCTTGTCAACTTTCGATTTCTTTGCTTTTTACTATGTTGCTTTGCTTTCCCCTTAGAGTTATTAGTATCTTCCTTGAAGCCTTCTTTCGAACATAGCAAGTATCTATATTTGACATCACCAATTTTATCTTTTCTAGCAATTGATTTCCTCATACTAAAACCAACATGATGAGCATAGGATTTGTAGAATTCCTCACATTGGGCCAATGTTTGAAACTCCATGCCTTCTTTAGGCTTCAACTCTTCATCGCATTCGGGAATCCATTCTTTCATAATAGTTATTGCCTCTTTATCGATTTTCGTTGGCATTTCATCTCCATCGACAGTAACAGTTTCATCTATCAATATAAAATTTTGTTAGTCTTGGAATGTATTTCTCATCCTATTAAACCCTAAAAAGAACACTGATAAATTAAAAACAAGGAAATCTTACTTGATTCATTCGCAATACAATCATCTGAATTGTTCCCAGACAATTTCGAATCAATCCCCAGCGATTCTGAATCATTCCCCGACATTGAAAGTGGTTCCAGATCTAGCAAAAACAAGGACAAGATGGGGAAGGGTAGAGGCGGAGCCTGGACCAGGGGAAGAGGGCGTGAGAAGGGAAGAGGCGTGCGATGGTGTTCGGAGAAACAAGGCACCGGTGAACGGAGGACGTAAACGGTGTGAGCGATTGGAGAGAGATTTGGTGAGTACCTTGGTAAGTCGGAGACGACCTGAACGACAGAAGGGAAAAGGTGAATTTATTTTTTAATTTTTTTTTATCCATAAATGAGTGACCTATTATTAGCCATTGATGTAAAATGAAGGGATGGGATTAAAAGTTTCTACCATAAGGGTGTTTCTATGGTAAGTGAGGTTTCCATGTGAACCTTCCCCTATATATATATATATATATATATATATTAATATGTACAGGGATTTGGAAACGGTCAAAAGTTAATTCAAGTGGGAAGGAGCTAGTTGGTCTTCATAAATATTCGAGTCCGACTCGTTAGTTCATCGTTGGTTTGGATTAGATAACTACTAGAGCATAAGACCAAAAAAAGATAACTAGAGCAGGAAAATTATTGACAACTTTGAGTTATAGGAAAATATATATGAATATAAATTAATCTCACCCTTTTGATATAGATAAAATTCGACTTGAAAACAAAAAATTTAAGAAACTAATCTTCATTTGGCATGTATTTGAGAAATCAGAAACGAACTTATATTTAGGAATAAGGTTATGGCCCCAATAGAAAATATCATTCGAAGAATCATTGCAAACATCCGTGATTAGATACAAATTGAAAAGGATAATCATAAGATTAACACTACAAACAAAAGAGTTAAAGCTAAATGGAGCAGACCATCTGGAGTTGTATACAAAATCAATGTGGATGACTCTGTTAATCCCATAGGCGCTTGCCATGTGGGAGGGATTACTCGGGACTCCCAGGGCCATGTCATTGATATGCTTTACAAGGAAACTGTCAAAGGCTCAGTTATTCAAACGGAAGCTATCACTATTCAGACAAGTATGGAGCAAGCAATATAGGAAAAGACTTCGAAGAGTAATAATAGAAGGGGACAATCTACAAATCATCAAAGCCATCACCGACAACAATAATATCAGATGGGAGATTATACATCACATTGAAAAGATCAAACAACTGGAATCTTCTTTTGACCTTGTTCAATACAGACACTCCTACCGCGAAGCGAATCAAGTAGCTGGCTTCATAGCTCGGAAGGGTATCATTTGTAATAGCTCTACTATCCCTTTTAATAGTGAACTTTGTACCATCATCATCCTTAAGGATGATCAAGGAGCCAGATTACAGTTTTTGTAATCGCTCATAATTCTTGCATACTGTTAAAAAAAACTGCTAGGGCAGGGACCCGCACTTTGTATGAACCCTAATTCTCAATGCAAAATTTCATTAACCCTAAAAAAAATTGTAATTTTATATTATGGACAAAATGTAAACATCATCAATACTTATTAATCATGAAAAATAAAACTTTCTATCATAACATTCGACAAATAAACAAAATAAATTTATGATATACCGCTGGCGAGCGGTGTCATTGTGGCAGTGCTTGGGTTAGTTCTTCATCTGCATTTTCTATTGATGATCTTTTTTAATTCGTCTGGGTTTCACTTCTTAGCAGGGAGCTGTCAGCCTTTGACTACGCGGGAATTGTCTGTTTGTTTTCTTGTATTGTACTATGAAGGTTAGTCTGTCTGTCGATTCGTCGGCCTCTCGAGAATCAAGTATACCGGATTTTTTGAATGTTTTCCTGTATATATAAAAAATAAGAATTACTTAATGGAATGGATCACAAATCTTAATTATCATATTATCGATCAAATATTGAAATTTGATTTTGAATGGGATAGTTTAATTTGATATGAAAATTACCAAAAGATGTAAATGATAGGAAAAAATATAAATTATAATGCAAGACATTACTAAATCATAAAACCTCTCTTGCCGAAATGAACGCGCCTCTCATGCGCCTGCATTCCTCCTCCTTCGAAATCCCCAAATTGAAGAAACCTTCTCTGAAACAAAACCTAATCGCACATGCTCCTCCTATCCGGTGGCTTTCTCTTGTCAAATCCCCCCTACAAACCCTATTGATTCAAGCATTAAAGATGAGATTGAGTGGATTATGGATCCAATTGAAAGATTGCGTGATATCTCTTGGCTTGCTTTGGTGGATTTGCAATCCGAAAATCTTCGAAGGAGCTAGGAAGTGGATCGATCGAAAAGTACGGTACGAACTGATCTTGGAAGTTAATGCTCGATTCGACGATGTGAGTGTTTGGTTGGTGCTTTGGGTGGAGAAGCGGATTCGTCGCCCCCCTCCTTGGCCTCACCCTACTCGTGTAGCAGTATGAACTCCAATCTTGAAGGGGATTGTTCTTGGAGCCTCACCAATAACAAGTGTTCTTGCTCTGATTGTGCACTGTTACACGCATTCAGGACAGAGGTATGGTGCTGTGATGGCCGGCGGAGGTTGGCAGTCGAATTTCTTCCCTTACTTCTTTATAAGAGGAATCTGGTATGAGAATAACATTCATTCCATCTTCTTCATTGTCTGCTTCTTTCTCCTAACTCTCTCCTTTCACTGCTCTAATTCTACTGTTGTTGTTTGGTTCGCAATGGCCTCGTCCGCAATGGACAAGGGCAAAAAACCCATGGAGGGCGAGTCTCTCGCTCCTCCTCCCAACACCGCCCGAAAGGGCTCCAAAAACCAAGCTTTTGGTGAACCAGTAGATGGAATCTCTCCTTCCTCTACTGGTTTCCCAAAAGCAAATCAAAAACAGGTTGACAGATTCTTGAAGAAGTCCAAAATCAATGCTCTGATGCTGAAGGAGTTACAGGCCGATGTTCAAGAGAACATTACATGCTTATCTGACACATCATTATTTGCAACAATTGTGGGGAGTTCTATCGAGGCCAGAGAAGTCCGGAAAAGGATCAAGATGGATTGGAAGTTCTTGAGTGGTGGGTTCCAGTTGGTGCCGCTTGCTAACCATTGGTTTGAGCTCAAGTTTGATAAGAAGGAGGATCGGGCTTTGGTATGGGATGGTAGGCCATTCCATGTGGCCGGCCAGCTCATGTTGTTGCGCCCTTGGTCGCTGGAATTTGATCCTTGGGTGGAATTTGTTTCTGTCATGGACCTTTGGGTTCGGATTCCCGGGCTGCCTACAAAATTTGTAAGTGAATCGATCCTTAAATCAATCATTGAGAAGAATCGGGTTGGTAGGGTCTTGAGGGTGGCTGCCTTCAACCCCAATGGGGCTAGGCTTCGCTATCCAAGGATCTGTATCAATACTGATTTATAGAAGATCCCATGTAAAATGGTGTTCGTGCCCAATGAGAAAGGTGAAATAGAAACCTTCCCTCTCTGGTTTGAGGATTTCCCCGAGGGATGTGGGTGTTGTGGGTTATCTGACCATGTTTTTGAGAACTGTCCCAAGCGCAGGGTATGCAATGTCCCTAATGAAGGAATCATGGGTGGAAAACCTGAGGAAGTAACAGCAACTCAAGGCAAAGTTGGCCCTTTCGATGATGGTGGGAGTGGAAATTTGTTCCGCCTAAGAAGTCACGCTCGTTCCCTCCCCCTTTCTTTGGTCACTCCAAGGCCGAACTGTGGAAGTGCTTTGGTGCTAATGTTGCTGATGGCAGTGGTTCCTCTACTACTATTGACTCCTCAGTGCAAACTGGGGAGGGTTCCACTACTACTGCTGTTGTCATTGAGAAGGATTGTGGTGTGGGTGATGTTGTTGTTGTAACCACAGGCTGTTGTACAAAAGAGGGAGAAAACACCACTGGCGAGACAGTTACTATCTTTGATGAGATGATAGTTGAGGAAATGATGGTGGATGAGGCCAATGGCTCTGAGATGGTGAATGAAGTGATTGAAATTGAAGCTTCTGGTGATGAGTTGGATGAAGCCCCTCTTGCACAAATCCCAGGTGATGTGAATCAAGAATTAATCGATGCAGTCCTCCAAGACCCCGAGTATGACGGTGCCGACGATGATTAGTTCTTTATGGATGAGGTTTTGGATGAGGAGGTTAGTTTTGAACACCCGCTTGATTATTCTGGCTTTCCTGCTGATTTTACACAAGCCGATTTTGATCAAATGCTTCGTGTTATCCCTGCTTCCTCTGAATTTCTTCTGCCAAACGTATACAACTCTGTTTTCACTGATATGGGTGGCCTTGACCTTCTTGTTGCTCCCTCATGCTCGCCTTCGGCGATTTTGAGGTTCGAGCAGCTTGGGGTTGAAGGTTCGGCTAAATCTGAGTCTGGCAAACGTAAACTCGGGGATGAGGAGGGTGAAACTGCTTCTTCAAAACTGATGGGTAGAAGTGCAAAGAGGGGTAAGAATGTGTAGCAAGCTTGTGAAGGTTAAGCAGCTTCGTTTTCTTTGGGAGTGGTCAACGAGCTGTGATGAATGGCATCTTACTCCTTGCAAGGTAAAGCTGGATTGTGAATGGATGTTTGATAAGTCTCTAGGTGTCAAGTTAAGCTTGTGTGTGAATATGGGTAACAAGATTCGAGTCTGCAAGGGTATCCTAAGTTGTTTGTTTGCTTCATGGCTGTGCCCTGACCTCCCTTTATGGGTTGCAATAAGCGTCTATCACAGTCTTTGTCTCAGGGTGTGTAAGTGTCGACTAATCTATGTTCAGTCTGAGTCTTTGTCTGGTCATCGAGTCGGTTGTAAGAATTGGAGCAGCTATGACTGCGTTTGTTATTATATTTCGGTTATCTATGGGTATGTGGTTACCATCTTGCCTTGGGGTATTGACTTGATCAGATTGACTAAAGAAACTGGGTATTTAAATGCAAATACTTGGAGTAAACTCGGTGAAGGCTCGTTGTTCGTGAGGTCTTTCTCACAAACGATGGCCAATAGCAAAACAAATATTGATACATATTTTATTTGTGTAACCGGTCTAAATAATCGGATTTGGTACATAACCAGAACTCATTTTAAATGCAGCAAGGGCGTGTATACTGGGAGTACGACGCAAAATGGTTTTATGCTTATAAGCATAAGGAAAACATGTTATAGCGGCTGGCAACTAACAAGTAACGATAGTATTTCTAGAAAAACTAGGCTGAGCGTTTACTTAGTTTGTGAGAAATCTAAGTTCTGTGATTCTAATAATATAAAGTGTGGAAAATCTACTCAAAATGTTATAGTCGTCTATTTGAGTAAACTGGCTTTCTTAGCCATGAGGGGAATGGTTGATAATGGTGTTAAATGAAAATAGGTTCGTGGAATGTACGGGGAATAGGTAGACCCCAATTTTGGGCAGAATTGGGTACGTTCTGTAATATCCAAAAAATCCATATTATGGCAGTAATGGAAACAAAAACTGATAAAATTCCAGAGGACAAACTATGGCGATCAGCTGGGTTTGATGAAGCGTTTTGGATACCTGCCACTGGTAAATCAGGTGGAATAGGGGTGATGTGGAAATCTAGATTAATGTCTCATGAGTCAATAATGATAGCTCATCATAACCAACGGTCTATCTGTGCCACCTATCATAATTCAAATTTGAATTTTCAATGTCAAATTATATTTGGGTATGCCCCTACTCAAGAGCGAGATAAAACACAGTTTTGGGAAGAGACTGAAAGGTTAATTGCCTCTTCCTCGATCCCCTTAATTCTTATAGGCGATCCCCTCAATTCTTATAGGCGATCTTAACGATATTATATGTACAGAAGATAAGAGTGGTGGTGCGGATGTATCTCTGGCTAGACTTACTAGATTGAATGAAATTAAAAATAGGGGTGAATTGTTTGATTTACCTTTCATAGGGAATAGATTTACTTGGAGAAAAAAAAGGAAGGTATGGATAATATATATGAACGGCTAGACAGAGCTCTGGTGCATAATGAGATCCTGGTGCATTTTCCGAGCATACACCTATGTCACCATGCATTTTCTTCATCGGATCATTGCCCGATCACAGTAAATTTGAGTGATGGTTGCCCCACGCAGGCAGCGCCGTTTAAATTTGAAAATATGTGGCTGAAAAGGAAAGACTTAAGGAATATTGTAAAACAAGCCTGGAGAGCAAACTGTGCCGGTTCAGCAATGTATCAGTTAGTCTTTAAAACAAAGGTCCTTAAAGCAAAAATTATAACATGGAATAAAAGAACATTCGGTAATATTTTCCGTCAGCTAGAGGAAGTTGAAGCGGAACTTATTGCTATCCAAATGGCATTATGCAATAAGTTTGATACAAAAGATGCTATGAAGCAGAAAAGATTAATCCAAAAAAAGGAGGCATTGATCAAATTTCATAAGACATTCTGGAGTCAGAGAGCAAAAACTAAACATATCCTATTAGCAGACACAAATTCGGGATATTTTCACAAGATTGCGACTGGTAGAAGGAATAGGAATATTATAAGACAAATTACTTCGAATGAAGGTACGTTGATTGTAGGTGAAGACAACATTAAGACTGAAATACAAAGAGATTTTGAAAATCGGTTTAAAAAGGATAATACAAATCCAGGTAGTGTTTGGCGGAACAGTTTGGATGTTATAACTCCAGAAATTACGATAGATGATAATGACCAACTTATTAAACCAATCTCAAATAGTGAAATAAAGAGTGCTGTGTTTAGCTTAGGCAGAAACAAATCTCCTGGGCTTGATGGGTTCTCGGCTGAGTTTTATAAAAGCTTTTGGGATATTGTGGGACCTTCAGTAATTCGGGCTGCCAAGGGCTTCTTCCACTCGGGGAAAATTCTCAGGCAACTCAATCACACGTTTATCACGCTTCTTCCAAAAGTTGACAATCCGTCATCAACAAATCACTACAGACCAATCAGTTTATGCTCGACAATATATAAAATCATTTCGAAAATTCTAACTGAAAGATTAAAAAAGGTAATGGGTAAGCTTATTCACCCTTTACAAGGGGCGTTTGTTTCAGATAGGGCGATTCAGGATAATGTGCTGATTGCGCATGAAATTTTCCATTCTTTTAAAACTCGTAAAGGCAGGGAAGGATGGATGGCGGTAAAATTAGATATGGAAAAAGCTTATGATAGATTAAACTGGGATTTTATAATTGAAGTTCTGAGCAGATTTGGTTTTCACGGAAAATTTATTGGCTGGGTCAGAGAGTGTGTTGAATCTGTTTCATTCTCTGTCCTCGTTAACAGTTCTCCGACAAACCTATTCTTCCCATCAAGGGGTATCCGGCAGGGAGACCCCATTTCTCCATTTCTGTTCATTCTTGGGGCTGAAGTTCTAGCGAGACGATTATAGAGTGAGTCCGTGTCTCCAGTGTCTAAGGTTGGATTTAAATTTGGACACCACGGCCCAAAGGTTCCCTTCCTGGCATTTGCCGATGATACAATTGTCTTTGCCAAAGCTACTCTGGAAGCAAGTAATAAAGTCAGAGAAATAATAGATGACTATTGTAGGGTATCTGGACAAAAAGTTAACTTCCATAAATCTTCCTTTCAGACAACTGGTGGGGTGCATGTGCAAAGAATCCAACTCCTACAATCGTTGCTTCTAATGTCACACACTAGTGCCATGGAGAAGTACCTGGGATGTCCTATTATCAACGGAAGAGTCAACAAACAAACCTTTGAAGATATTATTAGTAAGACAAAAAACCAGCTCTCAAAGTGGAAAGCAAGCTCCCTATCCCAACAAGGTAGGTCTATTCTCATTAATTCAAACGTATCAGCAAAACCTCTGTATGCTATGCAAAGTTTCATGCTACCTGCGTCAGTGCATACCGAACTGGATCGTATCAATAGGAACTTTTTCTGGAATAAAGATCTACAATATAAACCACTCATAAGCTGGGATAAGATTTGTAGACCAAAGAAAAAAGGTGGTTTAAATATAAGAAAGTCAGTTATCATGAACGAGGCCTTGCAATTGAAATTGTTGTGGAAAACTCTTGCAGAGCCAAACAACATATGGGTAAACATTATCAGATATAAATATTTAAAACAAGGTGACATTCTACACTACACAAAACCAAGAAACGCATCCTGGCAATGGAGAAATGCGTCCTCTCTAATTGACAAATTTAAGGAAGGCCTAGTTTGGACTATCGGTGATGGGAACTCTGTAAAATTTTGGAAAGATGTGTGGATATCGCAGAAGCCACTAATTGAATATTTTGATAATACTGGTATTTCGGATGATAATGTTTTTGTAGGGGAATTTATTCGGGACGGAAAATGGTGGAGGGATAAGTTTTATGCAACTGTAGGAGCAGACTGGGCGGATAGGATCATTCATTCTCCTCTCCCACTGCATAGAATGTCTGATAGATTATATTGGCGACATGATAAACAAGGCTAGTTCACGACCTCCAGCGCCGTAAGATTTCTTACCCACCAAGACTACCTAACTGATAGCCCTTCTAACTGGATTTGGAAAGTGAATACAATGCCGAAAATTAAAAACTTCTTATGGAAAATTGCACAAAATGGACTACCAACAAGGGATAGATTGAGTTCAAGAGGAGCTTCAATTCTTAACGAATGCAGTTTCTGTGGGATGAATGGCGAGGATGAGCAACACTTATTTGCAAATTGCTCGTTTGGACAAAATACTCTACTACAAACAAACAAATGCGCAAAAATAATGAATGACCTTAACTACACTAAACTAAGGGGCGATGTTATAATGGCAAGGTTGGGCGAACAATTATCTAAGGAAGAAAAGGAGGAGATGGCAATAAAATGGTGGACGATTTGGTACTATCAGAACCAAGTAACCTTTAGAGGAAGTGGGGTGCCATCTTTTTTAGAAATTAAATCGTTTGTGGAAACTGTGAAAGAAGGTTGGAAAAAGGCAAGGAGAGTGGAAAAAGAAGAATTGAATATGGATTATAAGGTCCAACCTATGAGTAAAAAGAAGGTTAGTAGGAAAAATATTAAATGGAGAAAACCCATTAGTGGATATATAAAACTAAACTTTGATGGTGCCACGAGTCGTATAGGGGAAGCTAGCATAGGGTATATAATTAGAAATTCGGAGGGGAAGACTCTCCAATTAGGATATAAGAGTATTGGTAATATAAGCTCAATTATGTAAGAAGCAATTGCCCTAAGAGAAGGAATATTATGTGCGCAAAATTATCATTACAATAACTTAATCATAGAAGGAGACTCGTTGACGATCATAAATCATCTGAAGGGGACTGACGTTTGCCCTTGGGAAATAGATTTAATTTTGGGTGATATCAAATGTCTTCTTAGATCTTTTCACGATATCTCCTTTTCCTTTGTGCCCCAGGGGGGTAATATGGTGGCTGACAAGGTTGCATACCTTGGTCATCCTATTAACGGGTTGGCACTGGAAGAACATCTAGATCTTTTTGATCTCATCCGTCGGGATGCTCTCGGTTAGGTTCGCCAACCGAATTTTTACCTAATCAAAATATATATATATATATATATATATATATATATATATATATATATATATATATATATATATATATATATATATATATATATAAATTATAATGTGATTAACAAAATCGTATAAATAAACAAAGTTATTATCAATACATCTTGTCATTTATAATAAAATATATAAAACATATTATAATTGCTAATATATTATTACTCAACCAATACTAGTCCCACTTGCTCCTGGTTTGATGTGTGTGGTTGAAGCTGTAAGTTAGAACTACAGTTTCATCTACTCTCTTCAAAACAAATCTTTCAACAAGCATGTAACATCCATAGCTTCCTCACTTCCCTCCTCCTCCGAATTCTTCCGTTTTCGACACCTTGTCTTGTTTTTCGTCCTTCGGAACCCATCCCGCTCTCTCTTGCTCCCACATCATTCTTCTAACTACCAATGAACTCAGCCCCACCCTCGTTCTTCCGTCTATGGTGTTAAACCATGCCATCGTACTCTTATTGTCTTGATCATGATCTTGTAAGGCATCTATATTCTCAGCAACTGTGATAGACTCAGTTGGAACAGTAACATCCACAAACACTGTGTTCTTGCCTTGTCTTGACTCCGAGGCTCCGTTTTCATACAGGAAGATTCTCTCCCATTGTTGCTCAAGGGTCATCTCGTAAAACATCGACTTTTTCACTTGTTCTTTTGGTGTTAGGATGTCGTCCCTGACGAACATGAAGGGACAGTACCACTTGCCCACAACTACTGGAATAGATGCCCAGTAATATATAGGAATGTTGAAGGCTGGAAGACGAGCACGGAGTCCTGAATTCAGGCCTGCTGCTTCTCCAAGCAAGAAATTCTTAGGAGTTTCTGATTCAAGGCTCCATAATTCACTTCTAAGGAAAGATGGAGGATGACCATCAGATGCAACAGATGTCGCGAAGAACCCCCAACTGTGGCACCTTTTATATATTGACACCTTGAACTGCTGATAGATATCGGTAGGATGTAGCGGTCTTGGTTCAACATCATTCACGCATTTCCAAAAGCAACAAGGCACCATGTCTTCATCTGTAGAACTTGCATATGCTTTCCTGCAGAAAAAATTGAGATTAATGGCTCTATTTGGCACCATCAGCTAGTTTTTCAGAACTTTTGGTGTTGATATTATATAATTTTAAATAAAATAAATATAAAATTTTAGTTTAATTAGTTTTTGAAATCAAAGCTTTTTAACCGCTACTTGTCCAAACTTTTCGGAACTTTTGGTTTTCTGCTCACAAGTTTTCATCATCTACCTTAACACGTAGGTTCATTATTTGAGGGGTCAAGGTGTACATGAGGAGAGTGTTTCCGAGCATATATATATATATGAACAAATTAATAACAATCGCCAAAGGGACAAGTAAAAAGACGATAAATTGAGAGAGATTTGGAAAAGACAAAAGCATGGTGTAAGAATAAGGGTGGGGAATGGATACGATCTTTGTTAAATCCTTGCCCAATTTAATCCTCTTGAATGATGCTTCTTCATTGCATCCTATCTCTAACTATGTTCTCATTAAGGTTCAGAAGGGCAAAATCTTGTCTAATTACCTTCCTCCAGTTTTTCTTTGGTTTCCCTCTACTCCGTCGTACTTTATCAATCTCCAAACCGTTCCATCTACGCCTCACGCAACTTATTGCGGATAACCTCACTCCTAACTTATTAACATATATATATTTAATATAAATAATTCATATGCTACCCTTTTACCAAACAGAGATAAAGTCGAGCAATCCTTTTCAATAAAAGAGCAATTGTTTGAGTATGAATAAAAGAGGTAGCTAAGCATTACCCTTCGTGACTTCCCTGGAGGTTGATTGCATAATACGTATTCGATGATAGCGGTTGATTAATCACAGGTATGAAGTAGACAGGATAATAAACAGGCATAATACCACCGGTTGCTGCATCGAAAAGGAAGTGAGTATCGGTGTGGAGCTTGTTTTGAGGGAAAGGGAAACCACTAATACTGTTGTCTAACAATCCGAAGATGAGTCGTCGAGGGGAGGCGTTGACATGCGATATATTCCATAGCGCATTTAGTAGTTTTTGTCATCATTTACATGTCATTGTGAGAGATATTTGTATGAACTTGGTGATTCGGAACCTGTTGAAGAAGTTGAAGAAATCACAGGATCATGCAAGTTACAGAAGAGTTGAAGTGAAGAAGTTCGGAAGCAGCTGGAAGCTGGTGACCTTGGCGCGGCCGCGCTGCTACTGGCGCGCCCACGCTGCAACTGGCGCGCCCACGCCGCTAGGAGGAAGTGCCCGCGTCGATGCACCAGATGGAAGTAGCAAGACGAAACACTGGCGCGCCCGCGCTGCTACTGACGCGCCCGCGTCAGTCCCTAGAGACGGATTCTTATCCGATTTTTCCCGATCTTATTAGTTTTAATATTATATTTTTACGGGATTTTAAACCCTTTAAGTAGGATATATATTATTTCCGAACGAAAGTTTTTAGGGATTATTAGGTTATTTTCGAGAGACGTAGTTTCCTTTTTCTTCATCTCACAAACCCTATGGAGAACTAACTCTCCGTTGTTACACTTGGTTCTTTGAAGCCTTCGATTGATTTGGTTGTGAGTATTCTACTCTTGTTCGTCCTTTGTTAATTGTTTCGATCTCCTGAGCTTATTGCTTGATTGCTTATTATTGGTTAATCTGGATTGATCACCTAGGTTTATCGATACTAGTCATATTGCTAGGGTTTCCAATCCCAGGTTTGGGGTTGTAGATTCATTGTAGCAAACACAATCATCATACGCAGGTTGCTTGTGGTAGATTGTGAAGGAGATTCGATTACAGGCTATTTTAACGGGTTGTTAGAATCGCTTGTATCTCATTATAATTCATGTTTGAATGCTATCGCTTTATTATTCGGTGAAGGTTTTCCCTTGTAATTTGGTGATAAGTGCTTTTAGGACTGGTAGGACTAAAAGCTATTACACGATCTGAATTGAGAACAATTACTGGACATTAGAACTTGAGACTCATAGAATGCGATGATGAACCATCTCAATTGTTGTGCAGATAATTACCTGGTGTGATACTTTTCCATCATATATTCGCAACCTCTTATTGCAACTTGTTCTGTCACTATTGTTTACACACAAAACTCCCCTTTGAATTGGTTACTTTTGGGTAATAATACTTGCTCTTACAATTGATTCTGTTTCCCTGTGGGTTCGACCCTAACTTACCTACTATACTTGTTATAGTTTGCACCTTAGGAATTTACTTTGATTAGGCATAACGACCTTAGGCCTGTCAAATTTGGCGCCGTTGCCGGGGAAACGGATTATCTTTGTTCTTGTTTGTCTTATTACCTGTTTGGGTGCGAACCTCTTGCATGGTTCGCACTCGTGCTACTGATCCCCATCTTGTTGATTTTGATTGGGAGATTGACAGGACATACCACCGCCGTCTTAGAGAACAACACCAACATTCCCAACAACCCGATCCAATGGCTGGAAATGTAAATAAGACGCTGCGACAGCTGACAGCATCAAACATCACACAGCAGGCACCTGCTGTGACAATCCCTGCTCTAGGGGATGACAACCATTTTGAGCTAAAGTCTGGGCTGATTCATCAACTGCCCAAATACCATGGATTGGCTGGAGAAGACCCCATCAAGCACATGGGGAAGTTTCATAATGTGTGCATGAGCATGAAACCAGCCAATATATACGAAGCACAGATAAAGATGAGAGCTTTTGGGTTCACGCTGGTCGATGCTGCGGATGACTGGTACTACAGTCTTCCTACAGGGAGCATCGATACTTGGCCTAAGCTCCACAAGGCCTTCCTGGAGAAATTCTTCCCTGCTAAGAAGGAGAACACCTTGAAGAAGGCAATCAGCAATATAGAGCAGGAAGATGATGAAACCCTCTATGATTACAATGAAAGGTTCAAGAAGCTTTGCGCTAATTGCCCTTTCCATGGCTACAGCACGAAGGACCTAGTCCTATACATCTATGGGGGACTGCTGGAATCTGATAGAAGGATGATTGATGCCGCCTGCGGAGGAAATATTCTGAATGCCACGCCAGAGGGAGCCATGGAGAAGATTCAGGAAATGGCTGAGGGGACTAGAAATTTCGGGAAATCCACCAGAAAAAAAGGGGTCAACTCGGTAGACTCTAACCAAGCCAAGGATATTGCTGAATTGAAGGATATGGTTAGGAGGCTCACTCTGCAAGGGACTCCTCAACAAATCAAGGCTTGTGGAATCTGCAATGATAACTTCCACCCAACTGATGCGTGTCCTACACTCCAGGAAGACACCGCTGAAGTAAGTGCTATAGGTGGAAATGGACCTCAGAGACCCAGACATGACCCCTACTCAAACTCCTACAACCCAGGGTGGCGGGATCACCCAAATTTCAGATGGAGGGATCCACCAAACCAACCACATCAGCAACAGCCACCTCCCTACAATCAGAGGCAGCAGGGTAACGCTCCCTCTACTGAGTCCATGCTCAATACCCTGACACAGCACTTTACTGCGCATGTTCAGACAACTGAATCGAGCATAAAAGATATACAGAAACAAATGGGGCAAATGGCTGAAGCAATCACGAGAATAGAGGCAAAGACGTCAGGGGGTCTACCATCTCAAACGGTGGTCAATCCAAAGGAAAACGTCAGTGCTATAACTCTTCGGAATGGAAAAGAGCTGAGAAGTCAGGAGGATGAGGAGGAAAGCACGCAGGTCTCCGACGTGGCCACGCCCAATACTGGCGCGCCCGCGCGAGAGTCTGACGCGCCCGCGCCGGAGTCTGACGCGCTCGCGCCGGAGTCTGACGCGCCCGCGCCGGAGTCTGACGCGCCCACGTCGAGTCCGATCTCGCCTGAATCTGAGCCCTATGTCGATACATACGTCCGACCGGATTTTCCCCCTCTCGGGTCGGAGAAACCAAAACCTCCGTTCCCTGAGGCACTCAAAGAGAGGAGGATAATCGATGATTCAGAGCTCTTCGAGACATTTAGCAAGTGTCAAGTGAACATTCCTCTGCTGAAAATGATAAAAACTGTGCCCAAGTACGCCAAGTTCTTGAAAGAGCTTTGCACGGTGAAGAGAAATCAGAAGCTGAAAGGAAAAAAGAAAGTGAAAGTAAGTGAGCAAGTCTCCGCTATGTTTCAGAGGAGAATGCCGAAAAAGTGCCCTGATCCAGGTATGGTTACTATCCCTTGTGTCATTGGAGATGTAAAATTTGATAGAGCTATGCTTGATTTGGGTGCTTCCATAAATGTGCTTCCTTACTCACTTTACAAATCGCTAGATTTAGGACCTTTGCATGAAACTGGAGTAATTGTGCAACTAGCTGACAGGTCTAATAAATACCCTAAAGGCGTAGTAGAAGACGTTTTGGTCATGGTCGATAAACTGATTTTTCCTGCAGATTTCTTTGTCCTGGATATGGAACATGATAAGCATGATGCGCCTATTCTGTTAGGTAGACCTTTTATCAAAACAGCTAGGACAAAAATTGATTGTGTTTCTGAGACACTAACAATGGAATTTGATGGAGAAAAGGTTGAATTCGATTTATACAAGGCTATGAAACATCCTGTTGATGACCATTCTCTGTGCTCTATTGATGTGATTGAACCATTAGCTCAAGATCTATTTGATATTTCTAGGGAAGATGAGTTGCAGTCAATTATTGAGAATGCTATTGACGAGTCCTATACAGATTTTTCAATTACATCTAACATGCAGGAATTAGTAGCCCAGATGGATGTAGAAGGTAAGTCCCCTACTCTTTTGGGCATTGGCCCCAATCTACTGACTCCAAGCGAAGTGCTTGTTCCATCTGTTGTGCAGGCACCTGAAATTGAACTCAAACAACTCCCTAGTCATCTCAAGTATGCTTTCCTAGGAGTTGATGACACTTTACCAGTTATTGTGTCGAGTAAGCTTTCGGCAGAACAGGAAGAAAAGTTAGTGGAGGTTCTAAAGGAATACAAAACTGCGCTGGGGTGGACCATCGCTGACATCAAGGGAATTAGTCCATCTACATGCATGCACAGGATCCTGTTGGAGGATGGAGCTAAGCCATCACGCCAACCACAGAGAAGGCTCAATCCTCTCATGATGGATGTGGTGAAGAAGGAAGTGCTGAAATTGCTATCAGCAAACATGATTTTCCCAATTTCTGACAGTCAATGTGTAAGTCCTACACAAGTTGTCCCTAAGAAAGGAGGGATTACAGTCGTGGAAAATCAACAAGGTGAGTTGGTCCCTACCCGGACACAAACAGGTTGGAGGGTGTGCATAGACTATCGCAAGCTGAATACAGTAACCAGGAAGGATCACTTCCCCCTCCCCTTTATTGATCAGATGCTAGAACGCCTTGCTGGGCGCCCCTATTATTGTTTTTTGGATGGATATTCTGGATATTTTCAGGTGGCCATAGCGCCAGAGGACTAGGAAAAGACTACATTCACATGTCCTTTCGGTACTTTTGCATATCGCAGAATGCCATTTGGACTATGTAACGCACCCGGGACATTTCAACGATGTATGGTTAGTATCTTCTCTGAGTACATTGAGAATTTCATTGAAGTATTCATGGATGATTTCACAGTACATGGGGATAGCTTTGATACTTGTTTGATCCATTTGGCACTAGTGTTAAAAAGATGTGTTGAAACTAATCTGGTTTTGAACTCTGAAAAGTGTCATTTTATGGTAGAACAGGGAATTGTTTTAGGTCACATAGTCTCTGCAAAGGGTATTGAGGTCGATAAGGCGAAGATTGATGTAATTCAATCTCTGCCTTATCCTACTAATGTGCGCGAAGTTCATTCTTTCCTAGGCCATGCAGGTTTTTATCGCAGGTTTATCAAAGACTTTTCGAAGATATCCTCACCCTTGTGCGAGCTTCTGAAGAAAGATGTGACCTTTGTACTCACACAAGAGTGCAAAGAGGCGTTCGACCAGCTGAAAGGACGCCTCACTAGTGCACCAATCATTCAGGCACCAGACTGGTCTCGCCCATTTGAGATCATGTGTGATGTGAGCGACTATGCAGTGGGAGCAGTGCTAGGCCAAAAAGAGGGAAGAGCCTCTCATGTGATCCATTATGCTTCCATGACTCTGAATGGAGCGCAGCGCAACTACTCCACCACTGAGAAAGAAATGCTAGCTGTGGTGTTTGCACTAGAGAAGTTTCGACAGTATCTGCTTGGGGTTAAAGTGATTATCTACACAGATCACGCAGCCCTCCGCTACTTGATGACAAAGAAAGAGACAAAGCCAAGATTAATTCGATGGGTTCTTTTGCTCAGCGAATTTGATGTGGAGATTAAGGATAAGAAAGGAGCGGAGAATCTGGTGGCTGACCACTTAAGCAGATTGGTGAATGAGGAGGACAAGCCGGAGTCACAGAAACCCATCTTAGGCACGTTTCCGGATGACACATTATGCAGAATCGAGCACGAAAGCACGTCGGAGTCTGGCGTGCCCACGTCAACAGCTGACGCGCCCGCGCCAAAGTCTGACGCGCCCGCGCTGACTTCTGACGCGCCCGCGTCGTTCCCTGACGCGCCCACGCTATTGCTTCTCAGCCCATCTCAGTCCGTTCTAGGACTTCATTCTGTAAACCCTTGGTACCGGGACATTGTGAACTACTTAGTTTGTGGGGAATTTCCTCCGGATCATACCAAGGCCCAGACGGAGAAGATTCGAAGAGAAGCAAACCACTATGTTTGGGATGACCCATACCTTTGGAAACATTGTTCTGATCAGGTAATTCGTCGTTGTCTTCCAGATAATGAGGTACGATCTGTTCTTGAATTTTGTCATTCTCAAGCATGTGGGGGACATTTTGGTGCCAATAAAACTGCTAGAAAAGTGCTTGAATCTGGATTTTATTGGCCACATATTTTTAAAGATGCTTATTCTTTCTGCAAGGCATGTGATAGGTGTCAAAGAATGGGGAATATCTCTCAAAGAAATGAAATGCAACAATCACCGATGATTTTTTGCGAAATCTTCGATGTTTGGGGCATTGACTTTATGGGACCTTTTCCTAGTTCTTGTGGGAACTTGTATATTTTACTTGCGGTGGACTACGTTTCCAAGTGGGTGGAAGCGAAGGCCACCAGAACTGATGACTCTAAAGTTGTGGCAGGGTTCTTGAAAAGCAATATTTTTGCCAGGCATGGTATCCCTAGAGCGCTGATTAGTGACAAGGGTACCCATTTCTGCAACAAAACTGTGACTGCTGTGCTGAAGAAATATCATGTCACACATAGAGTTTCCACCGCATACCATCCACAGACGAATGGCCAAGCAGAGGTGTCCAATAGAGAGATCAAAGCCATTCTCGAGAAGACTGTGAATCCTAACAGGAAGGATTGGAGTTTGAGACTTGATGATGCGTTGTGGGCTTATCGCACTGCTTACAAAACTCCAATTGGGATGTCTCCTTTCAGACTTGTCTATGGTAAGGCATGTCATCTTCCTGTTGAGCTGGAGCACAAGGCTTGGTGGGCAGTGAAACAATGCAATATGCAGAGTGACGGGGTCGGAGAACACAGGAAGCTACAGTTAGGCGAGCTCGAGGAGTTACGGTTGGACGCCTATGATAATGCGGCAATCTACAAGGCGAAGACCAAGGCATGGCATGACAAGCACATCCATAGGAAGGACTTTAAAGCTGGTGACAAAGTCCTACTCTTTCAGTCTCGCCTGAAACTCTTCGCTGGGAAGCTCAGGTCAAAGTGGGGGGGACCATACATTGTTGCTGAAGTTTTCCCACATGGAGCTGTAGAGTTATATGACCCGAATAGCCACAAGAAGTTTAAGGTAAATGGTCAAAGGCTTAAGACATACTATGAAGGGTTCCCAAAGGAGGCTATGGATGAGTTAGCTTTGGAGGAGCCAAATGCAGAGTTAGAATAATCGAAAAGGCTTAGTCGAGCCAGCGACATGAAACAAAGGCGCTGCTTGGGAGGCAACCCAAGGTATTGCATTCTTTCCCTTAACTCGATTTTATTGTAACTTGTAGGTAATAAAGACGGAGTTTCTAGCGACGAATTGCACCCGCATTTCGGACCCACTGCTTCCGCAGTGTTAATTTGCGTCCAAAAAAAAAAAAAAAGGGCCACGGGCTGGAAAACTCGCTTCGGGCCAGCCCGCCATTTTCAAGCCCCATCATCACTACCCATCACCATCCCCTCAAATACCACCAAAACCCTACATCCCCCACACTCTCTCACCTTCCCCACACCCTCTCCTCTCACACCCAATCTCCTCCACACTCCACTCAAACACCCCCCACCAGGGTCCCCACACCCCGTCCCCCTCCCTTCCTTCAACTCTCGGCACTGAGACATCGACGACCGCGTCCGACGAGTTTGGAGGTCTGCAGAAATCACCGACGCGGCCGCGCTGCTACCCAACGCGCCCGCGTCTGTCAGAGAAACCCACCAAAAGGCTGACACACCCAACGTGCCCGCGCCACCCCAAACGCGCCCGCGCCACCCTCCAACGTGCCCGCGTCTGCCCCCTGAGCCGAGCCCCATCTGTTCGTTGTGAGTTCCTCCCGCTGTCCTTATTTCGATTCCGATTTAGTCGTATTATCTATCGAGTATGAGTTCATCGGAGGAAGAGGCGAGTAGATCTGATAATGGGTTAGAATTGTCTGAAGAGGAGTGGGCTATTTATAATAAGGTCAGTTGTGTCAGTTCTACCAAATATTTGCATAGAGAGACCCTTCAGAGACTTCAGATGCTAGATTGTATGCAGAAGTGTCTAGCTCACGCTGGTATTAGTGACTTTTTGGAGTTGAGAGCTGTAGGATACCCGGAACTGTGCAAGCAGTTCCTCGCGACATATCAGCTGTACCTTGTAGATAACAGAATCAGAGGGGTTGCTTTCAGATACAATGGCACTACCTACCGGGCTTCTGCAGCAAGGTTGCGAGCTGCTTTGGGGGTCACTAACGCCCCAACTGATGGATGGGTGACAGCCGCGACCGACCCAGACCTAGTTGCATTCTTTAGAGCGGTGTCTGGAGAAGAATTCTTAACCAGTAACGAGTACAACAGCAGGATTACGCATCCTGTCTTCCGTATGTTGTGCAAGATCGTCTCTGGGACATATTATGGGCTGATCACAGATACCAAGCTTTCCATGACACACCTGAGGTTTGCTTACAGCGCTGTGCCTACTGCAGATTATACGCCTGACTGGGTTCGGCTCTTCTTCGATGGGCTCGACAAGGTCAGAAAGGATCGCAGTGCCGTTGGACCAGAAATGGTCCAGAGCGGACTTATTACTCGGGTAGCCATTGCTGCAGGCGTTGGGCAAAATGGTTTGCAGGCACTGGAGGAGCAGGTCATAGCGAGGACCTATACAGAGGAGTATCTGCGAAGGTGTTTGATGCTTGATACTGCACCGGATGGGGGAGCCATTTGGTGTACAGGCAAGAAGAAAGAGCATCAGTTCAGGCTCCCTAAGCCCCTTCCTTGGTCTGAGACTTGGACGGATTGGTATATTGAGGCTGATTATTTTCCGACGTCAGTTCTAGGTAGACGGCGTCGCCTTGAGGTGGGTAGCAGTAGTGGCACAGCTGGAGCTGCCACGGATGAGGATGCGCCTGTGGCTCCGCAGACGTTTGTTCAGACAGATACACAGGGTTTCGCACAGAACCCACAGCAGGAGATGCCCGCTTATCAGACCCCTTCTCACGGTTGGGATTTTCAACCGACATATCAGAGCCAACAGGATTCACATCAGTGGGCCCCTTGGCCCCCACAAGCTTTTCAGGATGCCCATCAGCAGCCTCACCAGTGGGGCTACCTGGTTGATCAGATTGGCCTTCTGCGCCAAGACGTGGGGAGTTTGACGACAGTGACGAACCAGATTCTCCACCAGCAGGCCGACATCCTAGAAGGCTTTGGCGAGTTCAGAGAGATGAGGGAAGAGCTGCGCCGCATGCGAGAGGATTACTCTCGCCACTATCCACCCCCTTAGTGAGTCCTTCTGTTTCCTTTCTCCCTACTTATTTCTGTCTTCTTTCACATTGAGGACAATGCTTCATTCAAGGATATATATTATTTCCGAACGAAAGTTTTTAGGGATTATTAGGTTATTTTCGAGAGACGTAGTTTCCTTTTTCTTCATCTCACAAACCCTATGGAGAACTAACTCTCCGTTGTTACACTTGGTTCTTTGAAGCCTTCGATTGATTTGGTTGTGAGTATTCTACTCTTGTTCGTCCTTTGTTAATTGTTTCGATCTCCTGAGCTTATTGCTTGATTGCTTATTATTGGTTAATCTGGATTGATCACCTAGGTTTATCGATACTAGTCATATTGCTAGGGTTTCCAATCCCAGGTTTGGGGTTGTAGATTCATTGTAGCAAACACAATCATCATACGCAGGTTGCTTGTGGTAGATTGTGAAGGAGATTCGATTACAGGCTATTTTAACGGGTTGTTAGAATCGCTTGTATCTCATTATAATTCATGTTTGAATGCTATCGCTTTATTATTCGGTGAAGGTTTTCCCTTGTAATTTGGTGATAAGTGCTTTTAGGACTGGTAGGACTAAAAGCTATTACACGATCTGAATTGAGAACAATTACTGGACATTAGAACTTGAGACTCATAGAATGCGATGATGAACCATCTCAATTGTTGTGCAGATAATTACCTGGTGTGATACTTTTCCATCATATATTCGCAACCTCTTATTGCAACTTGTTCTGTCACTATTGTTTACACACAAAACTCCCCTTTGAATTGGTTACTTTTGGGTAATAATACTTGCTCTTACAATTGATTCTGTTTCCCTGTGGGTTCGACCCTAACTTACCTACTATACTTGTTATAGTTTGCACCTTAGGAATTTACTTTGATTAGGCATAACGACCTTAGGCCTGTCAGGCGTCGTCTTGGAGGACAAGGTAACCGCCATTAGGGCCTTCTGGAGGAGCTAATGAGAGAGCTTCAGGATTGGTTAAGTACAGAGAAAGGGGTCTTGTTACATACATTTCTCTGGCTATGGCTGTGGCTGATATCTTCCTTTCTCTTGCCCAATTGAAGTGTTTATAAACTAAAAAAAAAAGGTTGCATCTTGGAAGGTTCCAAACCGGAATATAATTATGTTGGAATTGTCAAAGAAATTCTTCTGTTCAACTAACTTGACCCACGTTGTTAAATTTAAATTGATGAGTTGTGTGTGGATTATGGTTTCTACAAACCGATCATCGAGCAATTTAAATTTAGGAAAAATATTTAAAAATAATACGAATTATTATTCATATAACACTAAAAAGATTAAACCAATTTTGATACAAGAAAAAATTCAGACGATTTTTCGACGTGGTAACCATAGAATAAAAAATTTAATGTATTGCGTCATATTATTAAGTATTCAATGTTTTTTTTTTGTAGAAATACCCCAGTTTTGAGTGTAAATTATATGAGTAAATTAACCCTATAATCTAATTCATTTGTACTGAAAATTAGTTTTTTTTTCCAAATATTATATTTGTACATTTAGTAATATGGTGTCACATCATTAAATTTTCAAACATTCAGTTGCCATGTTGAAAAATTGAACGAAAGATCGATCAAGCGAAAATTCCTTGTATCAAAATTGATTAATCTAAAATAGTTTATATACCCCTCCGTCCAGGGACGGAGCCAGGAGTTTATCGAAGAGGGGGCGAAGTTTTATACAAATTGTTGATTCATTCTTCGATAAATTTTTCTATAGTTTAGAGAAGCATAACTATGATATTTAGTTTATATTGAATGGTGATATATTTTAGTTCAAGACAAGGTTTTTTTAGTTCAAAACACAATGTTTTTTTAATCAAAATTGTAGGTTTTAGTTTAAAACTATGTCTTTAGTTGTTATATTGTTATTTTTCTCTTTAAAAGGAAAATGATGTCGTTTTAATCTATAAAAAGATTATTTTTCGTCTAAAAATATTGTTTGAAACCCACAAAGTCAGATGCAACTTGTTGTTCTCTTATCATCCAATAATGTGTAACAAGATATGCAAACTTTAAACTAGCATAATTTCTTATATAATTATCGAAATTAGTAATATAGCCTCTTGTTTCGAAGCTCTTAGGTTCAATTGCATTACCAAAATATCAAATTAAGTAAAATATAAAAGCATCATGACTTATTAAAAGACATTTGCAATAATTAATCTGTGTTTAACTTTCAAATGTTCATAACTTTTTACTCGGTTATCGGATTCAGGCTTATAATATATCAAAACGAAGCTATCGACGAGTAGAACAAATATAGGTAATTTGTCGGATGAAAGGGGGGGCGAATGCTACCGCTTGCCCCCGCCTAGCTCCGCCTATGCCTCCATCAATTTAAACATGACGTTTTACTATTCATGCACGCATTTTAGGTGTTAAAAACTATATTAATATCATTTTTGTATATAATTTGTATATTAAAATAATTTCAAACTTATTATCATTAAGTATGAATTTATAAAAAAATATATAATAATAAAAAAATTTGATGTTTTATACTAGTTTTTTTTAGGTTGTTGCTATTTGCACCCACTTATTTCATTATATATATGCATCACACCCTGCCTCTCTTGAGTCACAGACATGTGACCCAAGAGGAGTATGATCTATTTTTAAAAAGTAATAAAAAAAAATGGAATATGGGGTGTATATATATAGGAAAATAATGTGGGCATAAATATCACTCCTGTTTTTTTTTTATCAATCTAAAAAAAACTTACATGAATAGTAAATGTTATGCAGTTCGTATTAATATTGATTAATAGTTGATGATTGGTATTATTATTATTTTTCATTTTTCCAATTTATATGGTTAAACACACTTTGACTTGGTCCCTGTTGGATTACTTTCTTTGGCATGGACGAACGCGTGTTTTATTTTCTTCGAGATTATTGTTTGGATTCTCATGCGCGCATTTCCTGCAGTCCGTACAAGAGGATTTCAATCGTCGGCATAGCATCTGCTCCATCTCCGACGTGCTCCTAACCGGAGCCCTCAACGTCGACCCCTGAACTCACCAATATTGAAGAAGCCGACACTAAATTTCCCCGCTCCCAGATATACTCTTTTGGTGGCCAGATCAAGAGGGCTGGTTCACAACCGCAAATGCAATGAAACTCATTACAAACTCTGATAATATGACAGACGGTCCCAACTCCGTCCATCTCATGGATATGATCATATGAACGCTAAATATTCCCCAAAAGATTAAAAACGTACATCCTATGGAAACTAGTTCAAAAGGGGCTCCCGGCCAACAACTTGATTATCTCAGAGAGGTGTTCCTGTCCCAAACCCCTATAAATTATGTAACCACCATTTTGAGGATGAAGCACATCTTTTTATCGAATGTTGTTTCGCAAATTATCCAGTTTTGCAGATGCAAGCAATTCAACATATCATACCCAACATTCTAAACAACAGTACAAGATACATCAAAGTAATCATGAGCACATTAGGTGATAGACTCAATACCACGGAAAAAAAAAAAGCGATAACGCTCAAATGGTGGGTCATTTGATTTTACAGAAATCAAATAACCTTCCGAGATAACCATATTCCATCAAATAGGGAAATACAAATTTTCATAAAAATCCGACCTCCATGAAAATTGGAGTAAAGCGTGTAAGCAAGAGGATGACATAGGAATAGAAAATACAAAGAACAAGCCCAGCCGAAAGATAAAAATAAAAATATTAAGTGGAGAAAACCGGAACAAGGGGTCTTGAAACTAAACTTCGATGGTTCATCTTCACATTCGGATAGAAGCACCACGGGGTACATAATTCGGGACTGGGAGGGGAAACCCATTACATTGGGATACAAACAAATAGGTAACCAAAATCCTCTTATGGTGAAAGCTCTCGCCCTGAGAGAAGGAGTAATTAAAGCTAGAGAACTTCAGATCAGAAAACTCGAGATATAAGGAGATTCACAAATTATCATCTACCATCTAGCAAAGAAAGGAAAATGTCCTTGGAAAATTGACTTGATAATGAGAGATATCAAAACAATTCTTCAATCATTTCATGAAGTATCATTTTCGTATGTCTCCTGCAATGGGAATAGAGTGGCAGATAAGTTTGCACACCTTCAGACTCTTCTTGGTACATGGACACTGGTGCCACCTCCCACATGACGAATTCCTCAAGTAACCTCTCATCTCTTTCTTTTAAGGGTCCTGCACACTCTATTATCGTCGAAAATGGTGGTCGTCTTGCTACTTCGGGGATTGGTCACGCCGCATTACAGACCCCAGCCCACCCACTACACCTTAACGATGTCCTCATTGCCCCAAAGATTGTCAAAAACCTTATCTCTGTCCGTCGGTTCACTACTGACAACAACGTTTCCCTTACGTTTGATCCCTATGGTTTCTCTGTGAACGATCTTACTACGGGGGTTACTCGAATGAGATGTAACATCACCGGGGAGCTCTATCCTGTCACACCACCTCCCGCGTCCAGTCAGTCGTGTCCGGTCGCCCTCTCGGCATCATCATCCAGCCTTTGGCATGCACACCTTGGTCATCCCAGTCCTGCAGTTTTAGATTTACTTCGTTCTAAGAGTCTTGTCCAATGTCATAAAGAGCATCGCTCTAGTTTATGTTCTTCTTGTCAGTTAGGCAAGCATGCCGGACTTCCTTTTCAGCGTTCTTTAAACACTACTTTTGCACCTTTTGATATTATTCATAGTGATATTTGGACATCTCATGTGCCTAGCAAGGAGGGTCATAAGTATCACCTGTTGTTTCTGGATGATTATACACATTTCTTATGGGTTTTCCCTTTGCACTTTAAATCTCAAGTGTTTCCTATCTTTGCCAAATTCCACGCTTACATCAAAACACAGTTTCACACCTCTATCAAGTGCTTTTAATGTGACAATGGTCGTGAATTTGACAACAAAGATTTTCACACTTTCTTCAATACCAATGGGATCTCCTATCGCTTGTCCTGCCCCTACACCTCCCAACAAAATGGCAAGGCCGAACGAATCATCCGAACCATTACCAATATGATGCGCACTCTCCTCTTCCACGCATCTATTCCCCCTCACTTTTGGCCGTATGCCTTAGCCACCACGTGCTACCTCCTAAACATCCTACCTTCCACCACCCTCCACCATCGCTCACCATTTCAGGCACTGTATTTCACTTTACCCAGGTATGATCACCTTCGTACCTTTGGATGCTTGTGTTTTCCAAATCAATCATCCACCGCCCCTCACAAGCTTCACCCACGCTCCACCCCTTGTGTCTTTCTTGGCTACCCGTCTGATCATCGCGGTTACATCTGCCTCGATATCAAGACCCACAAGATCATTCTCTCTCGCCATGTCACCTTTGATGAGTCGCGATTCCCCTTTGCGTCTCCCACACCCACCGTGTCTCCGCCAGAGTCTGAGTCACCATTCCCGCATTTTCTTCTTCCCCAGAGCTCTCCCGGTGCTCCTGCCTCTCCCCCTCCCCCCCTACCACCACCACCCCCCACCAGACCACACACCCGCAGCGTCTCTGGTGTCTTCCGACCCCGTCAAATCGTCTCGATGACCACCACACATCACCCCCGCCGCTCAACACCATGCCTACATCCCTCCGTCGGATCGCCATATTGTAATGCGGCGCCCGCAGCCAATCAACTAAACCGTCCTTACCCTCCGTCCCACACACTGGCGGAGCCCACAGCACACCTTGCGGCGCCCGCAGCACCCCTTGCGGCGCCCGCCGCCAGTCA
Source organism: Persicaria tinctoria (assembly GCA_037127255.1). Lineage (NCBI taxonomy): Eukaryota > Viridiplantae > Streptophyta > Magnoliopsida > Caryophyllales > Polygonaceae > Persicaria > Persicaria tinctoria. The sequence goes on along the minus strand of JBANSL010000019.1, from coordinate 3,975,390 downwards.
ACTAAACCATCCCTACCCTCCGTCCCACACACTGGCGGCGCCCGCCACACCCCTTGCGGCGCCCGCCGCAAATCAACCCCGCTCCGCCCCCCTTGCCCCAGTCCCTCCCGACTCCCATTCAACCTCTTCCTCCACCTCGACCTCCCTGTCCCCCATCCCCACCTCCCACAAAACATCCCTCCTCGACCCGAATTGGCAAGCGGCTATGCTCGACGAATACAGGGCCCTTACAAAGAATGGTACTTGGGTTCTTGTCCCTCGCCCTCCAGCGGCGAACGTCGTTCGCTGTATGTGGCTCTTCCGTCACAAGTTCCGCTCTGATGGGACGTTGGAGCGCTATAAAGCACGTCTTGTCGTCAACGGTCGATCTCAGCAGGTAGGTATTGATTGTGATGAGACCTTCAGCCCCGTGGTCAAGCCTGCCACTATCCGAGTGGTATTGAGCTTAGCTCTGTCGCGCAAATGGGCCATTCATCAGCTGGATGTCAAGAACGCTTTTCTGCATGGTCACCTGAATGAGACAGTCTACATGTTTCAACCGCCGGGATTTACTGATGCTGATCGTCCCAAGCACGTCTGTCTCCGAAGCGCTCTCTGTATGGTCTGAAATAGGCTCCGCGAGCTTGGTTCCAGCGCTTTGCTTCTCATCTGCTCCGTTTGGGTTTCATTGGCAGCCGCTCGGATTCGTCCCTGTTCATCTATCGCAGAGGCTCCGACATGGCATTTCTGTTATTGTATGTTGACGACATCATTCTCACCGCCTCTTCTGATGCTCTTCGGACATTGATTATTTCACAGCTGAGTGCTGAATTCGCTATGTCAGATTTGGGTCAGTTGTCTTACTTCTTGGGAGTTGTTGTTCAGCGGCATGCGTCTGGGCTATTCCTCTCACAGAGTAAGTATGCTGCTGAGATTGTTGCTCGGGCTAAGATGAGTAACTGCAATCCTGTCGCCACCCCTATCGATACATCCAACAAGCTCAACGCTCACTCTGGTCCTTTGGTTGATGATCCGACATTGTACAGAAGCCTTGCTGGTGCTCTTCAGTATCTCACCTTCACCAGACCTGATATCAGTTACGCCGTTCAGCAGATCTGCTTGTTCATGCATGCACCCAGGGAACCCCACTTTCATGCCTTAAAGCGGATCATTTGGTACATCAGCGGCACACTCGAGTTCGGCACCACGATCACTCCTTCCTCTAAGTTTGACCTTGTTGCTTACACTGATGCGAATTGAGGTGGTTGTCCTGACACACGTCGCTCCACGTCTGGTTACTGTGTCTTCCTCAACGACACCCTTGTGTCGTGGTCGGCCAAGCGTCAGTATGTCGTGTCTCGCTCCAGCGCTGAGGCCGAATACAGGGGCGTTGCCAACGTTGTCTCCGAGTGCTCTTGGCTCCGCAATCTCCTGCTTGAGCTCCGTTGTCCTCTTATGAAGGCCACTCTGGTCTACACTGATAACATCTTTGCCGTCTATCTGGCTAGCAACCCGGTCCAGCATCAACGCACGAAGCACATTGAGCTTGATCTCCACTTCGTCAGGGACAAGGTTGCCATAGGACATGTCCGCGTTCTACATGTCCCGTCCTCGTATCAGTAAGCTGATATATTCACCAAGGGTTTACCTAGACAGTTGTTCATTGATTTTCGCTCCAGTCTCACTGTACGACCCCCTCCGGTTTCGACTGCGGGGGTTTGATAGATTACATAGGTCTTAATATTGTATAGTGGGCTAAAAGCCCATTAAGGCCCAATACCTTTGTAACCTATATATATATATATATCAATGAATGGAACCCTAAGGAGGACTTTACATCAATTCTATAATCTCACAGCTACTAGCGCATGTGCGCCCGTGCATACGACCCCCAGTCATCGGTCCGAGTCGGACTTTAATATGGTATCAGAGTGGTTAGCCTAACGGCCCGTGTCGATCATGGTCTGGGTTACCCAGTTGTCCAAGTCTCAACTAGATGGTCATTTCTAGTTGGACTTGCGGGGGCGTGTTAGAGATGTGAATGAGACCAAAGTGTCCCATATCTGAAAGTTGAGCATATCAAGCCCTAGTATATGAGTCGGTGGGCTACTCCTTCTATTGCCAATTGGTTTTAGAATGGAACCTCACTCGGCTTATGTGTTAGGCTACTAGCGCATGTGCGCCCGTGCATACGACCCCAGTCATCGGTCCGAGTCGGACTTTGATATATAGAAATAGGTTGACCTACAAATATATAATATACATGTATTGTGTAGAGTATATATATGATACACAATACAAGTTAGTTAGGTTGTTAAGGGGGTTCAATAGGTGGTTACAGATCACCCTCGGCTATAAATACACCCAAGTTAGTTTTTACATACACAATAAATAGAATACAATACTTGCTATCAAGAGAGAAAACATGTAAATTCCTTTTCTCTCATCTCCTTCTACTCGTTCTTTTCTGCCTGATGTTTCCATTGATGATTGCTACATGATCTCTTGAGATCTGATCATGATGAACAAGATTCACACTTAGAATCTTGTGATAGTATCAGAGCTGGTGATTTCGCAAGTGCGAAATTCATTTCTCGGTTGATATTCGTTGCTTACTTCGGTTTTCTGCTTTCGTTGAATTCTCGGTTATATAAATCCAACTACTAACACACATATATCAAACTACTAACATAAATCCAACTTATATAAGCTTTTAAAAAAAAACTAGTCCCACTTGCTCCTGGTTTGATGTGTGTGGTTGAAGTTGTAAGTTAGAATTATAGTTCCATCTAATCTCTTCAAAACAAATCTTTCAACAAGCATGTAACATCCATAGCTTCCCCACTTCCCTGCTCCTCCGAATTCTTCTGTTTTCAACACCTTGTCTTGTTTTTCGTCCTTTGAAACCCATCCTGCTCTCTCTTGCTCCCACATCATTCTTCTAACTACCAATGAACTCAGCCCCACCCTCGTTCTTCCGTCTATGGTGTTAAACCATGCCATCATATTCGCCTGATCTTGATGATGATCTTGTATGGCATCTATCTCAACAACTGTGATAAACTCAGTTGGAACAGTAACATCCACAAACACTGTATTCTTGCCTTGTCTTGATTCTAAGGCTCCATTTTCATATAGGACGATTCGCTCCCACTGTTGCTCGAGGGTCATCTCGTAAAACATCGACTTTTTCACTTGTTCTTTTGGTGTTAGGTCGTCTCTAACGAACATGAAGGGACAACACCACTTGTCCACAACTACTGGAATAGATGCCTTGTAAGATATAGGAAAGTTGAAGGCTGGAAGATGATCATGGAGTTCTGAATTTAGGCCTGCTGCTTCTCCAAGTGAGAAATTCTCAGGAGTTTTTGAGTCAAGGGGCCATCGACTTTTAAGAAAATATGGAGGATAACCATCAGATGCAACAGATGTTGCGAAGAACGTCCCTGAGTTGTGCCACATTGACAGTTTAAATTGTTGATAGATATCGGTAGGATGTAGCGGTCTTGGTTCAACATCATTCACGTAGTTCCAAAAGCAACAAGATATCCTGTCTTCGTCTATAGAACTTGCATATGCTTTCCTGTAGAAAAATTGAGTTAAATGGCTCTATTTTGCACCATTCGCTAGTTTTTCAAAACTTTTGTTTTTGATATTTTATAATTTTAAATAAAATAAATATAAGATTTTTGTTTAATTATTTTTTGAAATTGAAGCTTTTTAACAGCTACTCACCCTAGCTTTTCGGAACTTTTGGTTTTCTATTCCCAAGTTAATTTGCACCATCTACCTTAATTAACACCTAGGTTTATCAATCACGTATCATACTAGCTTATTAACATATACAACGACAACAACATTCCCAACTATCCCACCTTGGGGGTCAAGGTGTACGCACACTTTTCCCGACTACGTCGAGAGAGAGTGTTTCCGAGTGACCCAAGCACAAACATGAACACATAAAACACCAAAGGGACAAGTAAAACAAACGATAAAGTGCGAGAGATTTGGAAAAGACAAAAGCATGGGGTAAGAATTGGGATGGGGAATGGATACGATCTCTGTCAAATCCTCTGTTGCCCAACCTAATCCTCTCTGATATGAATGATGCTCATCCATTACATCTGATCCTATCCCTAATTATCCATGTTCTCATTAAGGTTCAGGAAGACAAAATCCTGTCTAATCACATCCCTCCAACTTTTCTTTGGTCTTCCTCTGCTCCGTCGTACTCTATCAATCCCCAAACTGTCAAATCTACGCACTGATGCACTCGGATTCCTCATCAAACCAACGAAACCTTGACTCACGTAACTTATCTCGTATAGTTCTTACTCCTACGTACCTTATCGCGGATAACCTCGCTCCTAACTTATTAACATATATTTAATATAAATAAGTGATATGCTATCCTTTTACCACACATAGCTAAAGTTGAGCAATCCTTTTCAATAAAAGAGTAATTGTTTTGAGTATGAATAAAAGAGGTAGCTAAGCATTACCCTTGGTGACTTCCCAGGAGCTGGATTGCATAATACATATTCGACGATAGTGGTTGATTAATCACCGGTATGAAGTAGACATGATAATAAGATGCACCGGTTGAATTCATAGTGACAATGTTGTGGAGCTTGTTTTGAGCGAAAGGGAGATCTGTAATACGGTTGTCCTTGAACAATCCGAATGAGTGTCGCCGAGGGGAGGCGTCGTCTTGGAGGACAAGGTAACCGCCAGTAGGGCCTTCAGGGGGAGCTAATGAGAGAGCTTCAGGATTGGTTAAGTATAGAGAAAGGGGTCTCGTTACATACATCGCTATGGCTATGGCTATGGCTGATATGATCTCCCTTTCTCTTACCCAATTGCAGTGTTTATAAACTAAAAATAAGGTTGCATCTTGGAAGCTGCCTAACCGGAAAACATTTGAAAGCTGTCTACATTATCTATATATTATATACATATACTAAAACTTGATAGATTACATAGGTCTTATATTGTATAGTGGGCTAAAAGCCCGTTAAGGCCCAATACCTTTGTAACCTATATATATGTTATATCAATGAATGGAAACCCTCAAGGAGGACATTACAATCAATCTCATGATCTCACATGGTATCACAGCCTAAGATCCAAAGACCCTAAATTTCTTTTTCTCTAACCCTAGCCTTAGCCGCCTCCTCTTTCTCTCTCCTCGCCGCCACCTCTCTCTCTCCTCGCCCCCACTCAACCCGCCACCTCCTTCTCTCTCCTCGCCGCTCCTCGCCGCCGGCCTCCCCGTCCCCTTGCCGCCGCACCATCCCTCCCCTCTTTCTCTATCCTTCCCTTGTGTTCTCCTATTTTTCGTTTCTGACCCTAACTTAATTATTTATTAAGTTAGGTGGCATAAAAAAAAAAAACCCTCTTACCATGGCTCTCTACGATCACCAACATCACGCCTTCTCTAGATACTCTGGATATCCTACCCCTCGACATGCCGGTCCTCAGGCCTCTCTTACATCGCCTGACCTAGGCTATGTTCCGTCAGCTCTGCATCACGCCTTCTCCTCTACACAGCCGACATCTCCAGACTCTTCTTGGTACATGGACACTGGTGCCACCTCCCACATGACGAACTCATCAGGTAACCTCTCATCTATTTACTTTAAGGGTCCTGCCCACTCTATTATCGTCGGAAATGGTGGTCGTCTTGCTACTTCGGGAATTGGCCACGCCAATTTATAGACCCCAACCCACCCACTACACCTCAACAATGTCCTTATTGCCCCAAAGATTGTCAAAAACCTTATCTCTGTCCGTCGGTTCACTACTGACAACAACGTTTCCCTTACGTTTGATCCCTATGGTTTCTCTGTGAACGATCTTACTACGGGGGTTACTCGCATGAGATGCAACAGCACCGGGGAGCTCTACCATGTCACACCACCTCCTGCGTCCAGTCAAGCGTGTCCGGTCGCCCTCTCGGCATCATCGTCCAGCCTCTAGCATGCACGTCTGGGCCATCCCAGCGCTGCCGTTCTAGATGTCCTCCGTTCCCAGAACCTTGTCACCTGTACTAAAGACCCACACTCTGGTTTATGCTCTTCCTGCCAACTAGGCAAACATGCCAGACTGCCGTTCCAACGGTCTTTGACCTCTACCCTTGCTCCCTTTGATATCATTCACAGCGACATTTGGACCTCTCCCGTGCCTAGCAAGGAGGGTCACAAGTACTACCTTTTGTTTCTTGATGATTACACTCATTACTTATGGGTCTTCCCGTTGCATTTCAAGTCCCAAGTGTTTCCTATCTTTGCCAGATTCCATACCTACATCAAAACACAGTTTCACATGTCCATCAAATGTTTCCAATATGACAATGGCCGTGAATTTGACAACCAAGACTTTCACTCCTTCTTTGCTGCAAATGGGATCTCCTATCGCTTGTCTTGCCCCTATACTTCTCAGCAGAATGGCAAGGCAGAAAGAATCATCAGAACCATTACCAACATGATGCGCTCTCTTCTCTTCCACGCATCTATTCCCCTTCCCTATTGGCCTCACGCCTTATCCACTACATGTTATCTCCTAAACATTCTCCCTTCCACTACCCTACACCATCGCTCGCCAGCTCAGACACTTTATTACGCCGAGCCGAGGTATGATCACCTTCGTACCTTTGGTTGCTTGTGCTTCCCTAATCAGTCATCCACCGCCCCCCACAAGCTTCACCCACGCTCCACCCCTTGTGTCTTTCTTGGCTACCCGTCTGATCATCGCGGTTACATTTGCCTCGATATCAAGACACACAAGATCATTCTCTCACGTCATGTCACCTTTGATGCGTCGCGATTTCCCTTCGCGTCTCCCACACCCCCTGTGTCTCCGTCAGAGTCTGAGTCACCATTCCCTCACTTCCTTCTTCCCCAGAGCTCTCCCGGTGCTCCTGCTTCTCCCCCTCCCCCACCTCCCCCACCACCATCTACCACCAGACCACACACCCGCAGCGTCTCCGGTGTCTTCAGACCCCGACAGATCATCTCCATGACCACCGCCCATCACCCCGCTATCCACCTCCCATCCCCTCAACAAACACCAACGCCTCCCCTACGCGCGGCGGCCGCAGCATGGCATGCTGCGCCCGCCGCAACCCAATTTGCAGCGCCCGCAGCAACAAACCCGTCCCTGGCGGCGGCCGCCGCAGGCTATGCTGCGCCCGCCGCACCCCATGCTGCGCCCGCCGCCATTCAACATGCGGCGCCCGCCGCATCTGCACCCGCCGCCCCCTCCTCCCCTTGCTTAGCCTCTCCTGCCCCCGTCCTTCCCGACTCCCATTCACCCTCTGCCTCCACCCAGACCTCCCTCTCCCCCGTTCCCACCTCCCACAAAACAGCCCTCCTCGACCCGAATTGGCAGGCGGCTATGCTCGACGAATACAGGGCCCTTACGAAGAATGGTACTTGGGTTCTTGTTCCTCGCCCTCCTAAGGCGAACGTCATTCGCTATATGTGGCTCTTCCGTCACAAGTTCCGCTCTGATGGGACATTGGAGCGCTACAAGGCCCGTCTGGTGGTGAACGGTAGATCTTAACAGGCAGGTATTGATTGTGATGAGACCTTCAGCCCTGTGGTCAAGCCTGCCACTATCCGAGTGGTCCTGAGTCTGGCTCTGTCGCGCAACTGGGCCATCCATCAGCTGGATGTCAAGAATGCCTTTCTGCATGGTCATCTGAATGAGACGGTTTACATGTTTCAGCCGCCGGGGTTTGCTGATGCTGAGCGTCCAAAGCATGTCTGTCTCCTCAAGCGCTCTCTGTATGGTCTGAAACAGGCTCCACGGGCATGGTTCCAGCGTTTTGCCTCTCATCTGCTCCGTTTGGGTTTCACTGGCAGCCGATCGGATACGTCTCTGTTTATCTATCGCAGAGGCTCGGACTTGGCTTTCCTGCTGCTCTATGTCGACGACATCATTCTCACCGCCTCTTCTGATGCTCTTCGAACGTCCATAATCTCGCGATTGAGTGCGGAATTCGCCATGTCTGATCTGGGTCCGCTGTCTTACTTCTTGGGAGTTGCTGTTCAGCGGCATGCGTCTGGTCTCTTTCTCTCACAGAGTAAGTATGCTGCTGAGATTGTTGCTCGGGCTAAGATGGTCAACTGTAATCCCGTCGCCACCCCAGTCGATACATCCAACAAGCTCAGTGCTCATTCTGGTCCTTTGGTTGACGATCCGACATTGTATAGGAGCCTCGCTGGTGCTCTTCAGTATCTCACTTTCACCAGGCCTGATACCAGTTACGCCGTTCAGCAGATCTGCTTGTTCATGCATGCCCCTAGGGAACCTCACTTTCAGGCTTTGAAGCGGATCATTCGGTACATCAGCGGCACCCTCGAGCTCGGCACCACCATCACTCCTTCCTCTAAGCTTGATCTTGTGGCTTACACTGATGCGGATTGGGGTGGTTGTCCAGACACACGTCGCTCCACGTCTGGTTACTGTGTCTTCCTCAATGACACTCTTGTGTCCTGGTCAGCTAAGCGTCAGTCCGTCGTGTCTCGCTCCAGCGCTGAAGCCGAATACAGGGGTGTTGCCAACGTTGTCTCCGAGTGCTCTTGGCTCCGCAATCTCCTGCTTGAGCTACGATGCCCCTTGCAGAAGGCCACTCTGGTCTACACTGATAACGTCTCCGCCGTCTACCTAGCTAGCAACCCAGTCCAGCATCAACGCACGAAGCACATTGAGCTTGATCTCCACTTCGTCAGGGACAAGGTTGTCATTGGACATGTCCGCGTTCTACATGTCCCGTCCTCCTATCAGTACGCTGATATATTCACCAAGGGTTTACCTAGACAGTTGTTCATTGATTTTCGTTCCAGTCTCACTGTACGGACACCTCCCGTTTCGACTGCGGGGGTTTGATAGATTACATAGGTCTTATATTGTATAGTGGGCTAAAAGCCCGTTAAGACCCAATACCTTTGTAACCTATATATATGTTATATCAATGAATGGAAACCCTCAAGGAGGACATTACAATCAATCTCATGATCTCACAAAACTGATGTATAGCGTCCTATATGTAAAAAATTTTGTTAATTCTAGGGGGAAAAATAATAAAATAATATATTTTCATAGTTTATAGAAAAAGTTATATAAGTCACAAGCTATCTATATATATTTTAGTTAATTGAAAAAAATATAAGTAAAAAATATTTCATATTCATACGTACCAAAAATATCAATAGATAAATATGTAGTATTTGATAGACGCTATTTTATTTATATCTAGATTGTTTTTTATTGGAAAGAATTATTTATATTGAAATTAATTATTTAATAATTATTATTTTATTTATATCTATATTATTTTTTAAAACCAAAATAAATAATTAAAATATTATATACCCTATGTAGACACAATTTATCCGTACCTAAGCAATTTAAATCCATGTTCCACGAGGGAGGGAGGGGGGCATGCAGCGACTCGAGCTCCCCACCCGGAAAGTTAATTTTTTTTTTTTAAACAAAAAGAAGAGTTGTTTGTGACACAAAAGAATATTCTAGCACGGTTGATTGTAGGCAGCAGTAAGGTTGAAACAAATGGGGACTTCGATTCATACTTCTGCCTCCTTCTTTCAAAAATTTTTTATTTAAAAATCCTTCTAAACTCTAAACCTTCTAACCCTCTTTTTTTTTACTTCATTTCCCCTTTTCATCAAACCCTGTGACTGCGGCTGTGAGACCTATGAGAGACAACAAGGCTCGTTCACAACTTTAGTTTTGGTGGCTCGTGCGCAAGTGCTCGCTCCTCTAGTCCAGGTTCAGTCGCCGACTCAAAACAGCGAGCCCCCTCTGACAGATTCCTGCCTCCGCCACTGTCCACAGATACATACAGACTCAAGGACACTACACAATACAGATCATTAGAAAATGCCATTTTAAAAAATATCAAATAAAATCCATTAATTAAGAACACAAAAATTGTTGTTTTAAAGGTTTAAATATAATTAGTATATATATTACAAAAGAAGCATTTTTTCTTCGTAAATGACCATACATCTTAAAAAACTTTTTGGAATAAATGATGATAGTAAATTATACTCCCTCCGTTCCAAAATAGACGGTCTTTTGCTTTTTGACACGTTTTTTAAGGAGCGGAAAACTCTATAAAATATTATTTTTTTAATTAAAATTTCTATACTATTTGATACTTATTACTAATAAGTATCTAATTATATATAAAAAATGAATTAAAAAATAATATTTCACATAGTTTTTCACTCCTTAAAAAGCGTGCCGAAAAGTAAACGACCATGTATTTTGGAACGGAGGGAGTAAGAGAACAAATATTAATTAAATACTTATATAATTAAATTATAAAAAAAAACACTTATTTGGCTCTAATTGATTTTTATAATTAATTTTTGAAATCGAATATTTACAAATTGATTATTACATGTTCCTTGTATGTAGACATTGTAGGGAATATTGCAATCGGTTAAAAATGATATATCAACAATTTCAATATCCAAGAATAAAATCAACCAAGAATTGACGAATGTTCAATGTACGTAGACGATTAAAATAGATCACAAATTGACATACAACATATCAAATTAAATAATATTTTAGTATAAAAATAGGAAACAAATATGTTTAAAATAGGAAACAGATATTTTAAAATTTCAGCAATAATATTGACCAATAAGAAAATACCATTTGAATAAAAAATTTAAGTTTAATTGTGAGCGTGACACATCAGCAATATAACCGAAAAGAGATTGCAGTCGGGAAAATAATGGAAACATGTCTCAATATTTACGGCAATATAACCGAAAATAAAAAAATAGGGAATGAATTCAAATCATATTTAAAATAGGAAACAAATATTTTAAAGTTTCCATAATAATATTGACCAATAAGAAAATCTCATTTGAATAAAAAATTCAACTTTAATTGTGGGCGTGACACGTCAGCGAAATGGTAGTAGAATTAGTAATATATATTGCAATTGGAAAAAAATGGAAACATGTCTCAATATTTACGGCAATATAACCGAAAATAAAAAAAAGGAACGGATTCAAATCATATTTAAAATAGGAAACAAATATTTTAAAGTTTCCATAATAATATTGACCAATAAAAAAATCTCATTTGAATAAAAAATTCAACTTTAATTGTGGGCGTGACACGTCAGCAAAATGCTAGCAGAATTAGTAATATTAATAGATAGATAGATAGATATATTGCAATCGGAAAAAAAAAATGGAAACATGTCTCAATATTTACGGCAATATAACCGAAAATAAAAAAAAAGGAACGGATACAAATCATATTTAAAATAGAAAACAAATATTTTAAAGTTTCCATAATAATATTGACCAATAAGAAAATCTAATTTGAACAAAAAAATTCAACTTTAATTGTGGGCGTGACACGTCAGCAAAATGCTAGCAGAATTAGTAATATTAATAGATAGATAATAGATATATTGCAATCGGAAAAAAATGGAAACATGTCTCAATATTTACGGAAATAAAACCGAAAAGAAAAAAAGAAACGGATTCAAATCATATTTAAAATAGGAAACAAATATTTTAAAGTTTCCATAATAATATTGACCAATAAGAAAATCTCATTTGAATAAAAATTTCAACTTTAATTGTGGGCGTGACACATTAGCAAAATGCTAGCAGAATTAGTAATATTAATAGATTAATAGATAGATAGATATATATTGCAATCGGAAAAAAAATGAAAACATGTCTCAATATTTACGGCAATATAATCGAAAATAAAAAAAGGAACGGATTCAAATCATATTTAAAATAGGAAACAAATATTTTAAAGTTTTCATAATAATATTGACCAATAAGAAAATCTCATTTGAATAAAAAATTCAACTTTAATTGTGGTCGTGACACGTCAGCAAAATGCTAACAGAATTAGTAATATTAATAGATAATAGATAATAGATTGGCTTAGGCGACATTCAAAACCGAACGGAGGGAGTACTAAGCAAACCGGGTTCATAAAAATGAACCGTGAAAATTTTCAGTGACGTGAAAGTGAAATTACGGTTTGGGCGTAACTTGTAAAAATCTCTCCCCCGACGCTTTCCTGCATCGACTCGCGCTTCCCAGTCCCACCAACAGCGGCAAATACCAATCCCTAACTCCCAATTCCACATCTCTCTCGTTGCTCTCGATCGATTTCTCCCCAATTCCACACCATAGATCCGGATACGCACTCCGATTCAGTTCAATCAATCCCGGATTAAAGCCGCCACGGATCTGTCTGAACGAGCTCACCGTTGATTTGCGTAATTTTGATCCAAGTGTTCGATCTTACGGGTTCCATTTCCCACAGCTCTGGGGCGGAGTTAGTTTTGGATTTCTTGTATTTGGATGGAACTTGATCTGCTTTGATTTCGTTTTGTGCTGGGATTACTCCTTCCGGCGCGCCATGCGGTGATTCCTTGCTCTTCCTAATTCGGTGAGTTCAGTGGCAGCGCTTTGGTTCGTACTGTTTGGATTATTTTTTTCTTCTGTTTATTGAGCTCGTAGACTTGATTCAGTTAGATTTGGTAGCTGCATTATGAAATTTTGCTATATTTGTGTATTCATCTTCTTAATTGTATTGGTTCGTAATAGAATCTTGCTGAGCTTGGAGTGATTGTGAGATGCCGGGAGAGGATGGGACTGTGCTGGAAGGCACGGTAGAAGGGGATGTAACTGCCAGCAGTCAAGTGGTTAAGACGGATGGGGGTGAAGGGTTTTATCCCAAGGAAAATGGGTCCTGCAATGGTAATCCAGATCCCGATGAGTGTTCTAATGATGAGTTGCTACGGATGATTTTTGAGCTTAAATCTGAGAATGAGTATCTCAAGTCTCAATTCAAGGGCTTACACTGCCAATTGGAATTGAGTGGTGCTCATCAGCAATCTCGGGAGGTTGAGCAGGGGGAATCTGTTTCTGAGAGCGATAATAAAGAACTGTATGATAGAATTGAGTCATTGAATAGAGAGTTGTTGGAAGAGAAGCAGACAAGGGGTGCAGCTGAGGAGGCTCTGAAGCATCTCAGAACAGCACACTTGGAGGCTGATGCTAGAGCCCAGGAGCTTTCTGTTAAGCTAGCTGAAGGTTAGGTTTCATTGCTCTGATTTGTTTATTTTCTTTATGATTTTGATTTCATGATTATATTTTGTAAAGAAAAATATTTTTCTGCGTGAAGTGTTCACACTTTCACCACATTTCAGTTTTCTACCTTTGAAGGGAAATATGTTGTGACTTGCTGGATTTAGGTTGTTAACAACTTTTCTGGAAAGGCCACATCATTGTTGTTGCTGTTGCTAATTCTTACCTGGAATTTTGATATCCGACCATTAAGTTTATGTGTCATTGTAAATGAGCTTTATTTTTTGATCTGTAGTCCAGCTGAAGAGGGAGCAAGAGATAAAAGAACGTGATGATAAGTTATCTGATGTAGATTCCAAATTGAACAGACTTCACAAACGAGCAAAGCAACGTATTCAAGATGTCCAAAAGGTATTTATGATCTTAGTTTCGATGTGTTAGTTGATGTATGGCAGCATAGAGTCTCTTGTATTTCCTATTATCTTTTAGCTGGGTAATGTTGCGAAAATAGCATGTCTGTTTTATTGAAGGCAGTTACTATATATTTGACTTGTGAAGAAATTTACATTCCATTTTACCACTTCAGGTAAAAGATGATCTTGAAACCCAGCTTCGTGATGCTAATGAGAGAGCTCAGCAAACATCATCCCAACTGTCAGCACTACAGCATGATCTGGAGCGCACACGGCAACAGGCAAATGAAGCACTAAAAGCAATTGATGTTGAGAGGCAACAACTAAGAAGTGCTAATAATAAGTATAAGACCTTCTGACGTTCTAAAGGCTGAAGCAAAGTGTTATTATTGTTTGTTTAGAAGGAAAAAACATTGATTATTCATATAGATGGTCTCTTTCTTTCCCATTCTTGCTTATGGATTACTTAATACATTATATCATTTTAGTGATTACAAAATATTATTGAGTATATAAGAAAATCTAACGCATCCTCTTTGTTTCTATCTTTTCCTTGACATGTTGGGGCCCAAAAAAGTTTATTCAGTAAACATGCCTATGTGATGATTAGTTGTACAGTTTCTTTTCTGACCCAAACGATCTTGGGTTTGGTTTATGAGTGAAATGTTGTCTGAATTGAGTTAGGTTGTGTTTTCATAAGGAAGTATCAGAGAGAAAAGAGGATTCTAGATTGATCACTATCTTTACAAATGGAAGAGTCTCATTATTTGGTTCTGTAAAATCTTGTCTCGTTCAAGTTAACAGTATGTTTCCATTTGTAGGCTTCGAGATAATATTGAAGAGTTACGCCATTCACTGTTACCTAAAGAGCATGCTTTGGAGACTCTCCAACAGTCCCTTCTAGAGAAGGATCAGGTAGATAATTATTGCTATTGTTAGAAAAGTTGAGTGGACACTTTTAAGCTTTCTTGTTCATATCTTGTGTGTAATTAAGGAGTTGAAAATTTTTGGTTTCTTTCCAGTTCATTTTTCGCTTTGCAATCAGAAAATTTTGCCATGATATCTGGTGCATGCGTGTAGTTTGTGTAGTTTAGACTACTTTACAAATTTCCCTTGACCTTCCTGCACTTGTGATTCATCGAGAAGCAGACAAATGGTCAATTTTCTGATGAGTAATTGTCTGTCATTAGTTTAAGTCATATATTGGTTCTTAAGCCAGTCCTCTTCATTCATTTCTCATTTCTGTTGTAAGGTTATTGGTGATCCTGCTCTTTTGTTTTCCATGCATTATTTTGTTTTTATCTTAGAATGTTGAATTTAATGATCATTTGCATGTAACCAGGCAACAAGCATATTAGGCTAATTAAATGTGAGACCAAAGTTTATCCCTGAGCATGACCATCACAATGAGAAACCGGCAAGATCTTGTGGACATGTGTGAAATGGACAGATTCTGATCTCCTTGGTTCAAGATATTCTTGCAAAATGATTTTCATTGTGAGCAAAAAGAATTTGATATAATATTTGCTTTATTTTGAAATTTCTGGTAAATTTGACATTTTACACGATCTTCTTCCAGAGGAAATATAAGTAGCAATTAATCCAATTATCATCTGTGAATTCAATTTTTCGAAGACAGTTGGAGTCCTATGAAAATTTAATTATGGAGAGAAGAAAAGAATGCAAATCATTAGGCTTGATAATTATTCTTATTGTTGGGATATGATTTTTTTTTTTTTTGCGGAATTAGCATTTTTGGTTGATTCTCCCAGCTTAGTATTACCGGGTTTGTTCCTTCGATGACATGAGAAAGAAACTTTTCTTAGTACTTGTATGTTTAACTTCTATTGCAGATGCTAGCGGACTTGCGAGGATTGTTGCAAGCTGCTGATGAGAAGAAGCAAGCGTCTATTGCAGAGATCTCTGCTAAGCATAAAAAAGTAAATGGTGTTGTTGAGTAATTATTAAAATGTTCCTCTTTCTTTACTTCTCACACAGTCTTCTTAACTAATACCTTTGTTTTGATTTCAACTTCAGCAATTGGAGAGTTTGGAATCTCAACTTGCAGATGCAGTGTCAGATAGAAACAAGGCAACAGGAACTATCTCTGTTTTACAGGTGAGTACAAAACGCATCAGTTGGGGTTGATATTCACCTTTAAAACTTTGCCTATCCACACTAAAATTTTACAAATTGCCTAATAATGGTTCTGTGATCACCTGTTTTCAGGCAAGGCTTGCTGAAAGAGAATCTGAAATTGCAGAACTGGATGCAGCTTTATCTGGTGAAGCGGTGAGATCTAAAGCTGCTGTGGAGACAGTAAAGGGGGAGCTTGCTCACCTGAAGCATGAGCATGTATGCCTCTTCACTAACTAAATGATACGGCCCAGTTTTATTTTATTTTTAAATGTTCTGTTATGAAATATACCTGTTCTTTGTGAGATCTGTGATGCTAGATCATAGATAGTTGTATATTTTGGTTGGTGGCTCAATCAACCATTGGCTGATAGTTTCTGTTTTAGTGCAACAATTAGCTGATAGTTTCTGTTTTAGTGCAACCATTAGCTGATAGTCTATTTTTCACTGCAACCATTAGCTGGTAGTTCTTTAGTATCTTTTTAGCGCAAACATTAGCTGATAGTTTTTTTTTATAGTGCAAAGCTGATAGTTTTATTTTTTAATAGTATAAAGCTGATAGTTTTTAGCAAACTTCTGTTGAAAAGCGAGAATTGATCTTAATTTTCTTATGAAAATTAAGATCTTTGTTTTTTCTCATTCCTTACACAAATAAATCGACATAATGATGTTGACCTATGAATCTATTGTTTTTTTGGACTTGCTTAGTAAAGATTCTCATTGAGATATTTCAGTTGCTCTTAAAAGTGGTGATAATCCATGCACTATTGAAATTGTAGCATTCACTGGCCATTTACTCTAGTAACTATTCTTTCTATTGTATGGGCATACCAGTTATGACTTATTTGGGCCAGAATGTATGCCAAAGGATGTTGGTTAGGTGTAATTGTAAAAGGAACTGTTTTGCTTCTCAGGGGATTTAACATGTGTCATCTTGAGCAGCCAACTCTCATCTGATACCTTGTTTTAGAAATAATGTGCAGCTCTAAAATACGTCACTTGGATCTCAAACACATGGTTTCCTCATGTTAGTTTAGAAGTTTGAACCAATTAAAACTGTGAAGTAGTTGATTTCTTGCTCTTAGTTGGTCTTAGTGCAGTTTTCAGCTTCCTGACATATGACATTCTACAGGAGAAAGAGAAGCAAAGTTGGGAGGCTACCTGCCAATCACTAAAAAAGAAATTGGAGGTTGCTGAGAGTAATTGCATACGTGTTGAAATTGAAGCTGCTAAAACAAGAAGTACCATTCATGAATTTGGAGCTTCTCCTGTACTTTCCTCTACATAGAAGTATATCTTATGAGTGCACTTTTATTTTGTCATGCAGGTCAGTTGGAGTTGGAATTGTCCAAGCAAATGCAATTGTTGAATTCTAGAGATTCTGAATTAGCAACTATCAAGGAGGAGGTATTCAATCACTCTTTAACCTTTGTGTGTGGCCGTAAAATGGATATTTACAGAGGTGGGCTGAAATGTTTTCTTCAAAGTATTATTATTGACATGGAAATTATTTTTTTGGACCATTTCATAGCATAAACGGCTGGAGACTGAGTTTTCTTCATACAAAGTTCGTGCCCATTCACTTCTTCAGAAGAAGGATGCCGAGCTAGCAGCTGCTAAGGATTCTGAACAATTCAAAGCTCTAGAGGACGCCCTAAAGGTACTGCAGTTGCATTTATGCTGGCAATTTGGCTCTTTTAACCAATATACTCTTAGTACCTGCTTTACTTCTTTTGCGAAAATAAATGATGAAATGCCAGATTTTAGAATGTTATTTTAAAGTGGTCAGTCTTTTGATTGGTGAATTCTTTTGCCTATTAGGAGGCTGAAAAGGAGATATTCTTGCTCTCTGTTGAAAGGGACAAGGCTATAAAAGAGCTTCAAGATACTTTGTCCAGTCACGAGAGAGAACTTCGGGAAAAGTATGTACTATGTTACCCCAATTTATGCTCCCCTTTAAACTCTAGGCCATACAGGTCTTAGGAGGATAATATTTTCCAAGTCCTCTAAATCTGGTACAACCTGGTTTGTGACAGACTCCAGTATTCTCTTTGTTCCCTAAATCTGGTATAACATCTAGACAAGAACAAAGAAGTGTACTCTCCTTATTATTTAGCACTCTTCATGAAGTTTTGCTGTCTTGGTTGACAGCGGCAGGTTGAGGGAATGATAGTCTATTGCTTTCAGTTGAGTGGAGTATCATTTCATGGCCTACTAGTAGAGACATATAGTCTTGCTGTTTAGGAAATGAGAGCAGTTTTTCCAATTCAATCTAGAACCAGTCAAGTTTTCAGTTCCTTCATTCTTAGTGAAGGAATTATAACTGAACCTCTTATGCTTGTGTATGGAGCTTAGTGAACTAGGGAACTGTTTACAATGGTGTTTTACTTCAAATGGTGTTGTATTATTCAGTTGACATTATACTTTGTTGTGGCATTGATTCCAGAGATGCAAACCTCATCATTGTTGAGAAGAGACTAAAGGATTTAGAGATGAAGTGGGAATCTGATAGGGTTACCCACCAATCAGAGAAAGAAGTTTGGGAATTAAACGTTCAGAATTTGGAGGAAACATGGCAATGTAATCAGCCTGTACCTTTAATTGCAATTTCGTTGAACTGTTTATTGTTCCCTTCCTTTTTGTCCTTAATGTGCAAGTGCAATATCAATGTTATGGCCATATGTTACGTATTTGATGGAATGATGACCTGTGCAGTGAAATATAATGCATTGAAAGCTGAGAATGAGACCATGGTTCGGCCAGGTCTGGAGAAGGAGATGGAAGATCTTAAAATGAAGTATAAAAAATTGAGAGTATGGAGCAGTAACTCTTTATTGATGGTCGATGATGTCATTAGATGCTTTGCAGCATTCGCAATCTAATCAGTTTTACGTCAGCAGGAGGAGCACAACTCATTTCGGGATCTTGCTGATAAAATGATTGAGGAGAAGGATATAGAGATTTCTAGACTTGTAAATGATAACAAGAATCTTCAGCGCTCTATAGAAGCAAAACCACTGGTATGTTTTTTCTTTTTCAAATTTCGATTAGTTCTTTGAATTTAAATGGAGTAATGATGTTTTTAATCATCCTTAGAGACAGTTCTTATTCAACACGGGGAAACAATTTTTTACTTGCTCACCATTTCATCACTCAGTTAGACATCATCATTTTCAGTGAACTTTTTTTTTATTAGTTTACGCTTAGGATCCTGTAAATGTAATAATACAATCGTTGCATGAACCACAAAATATATGACATGTTACTTGTAGCAGGATAATTCTCATGATTTACTGGGATCTCAGTCTATAACCAGAAATCTGTATTTACATTTTCCTTCTCAAAGAGCGGTATAGCTGATGACTTGTAATCCATTTCTAGGTTGAGGATGATAATAAGCAGAAGACAGGTATGTAATAATAAATTTGTGTTCATGTTGAGTAGTTTCATTGGTACATGCTTGGAATTTCATATTCTTCTTTGTTTGGGAGCAGTGTTTTCAACCTTTGAGAGGCAAGATCCTAGTGCATCTGCTGCGGAACAACAGATTCTGGTATATAATGCAATATTTTTTTCTTATTAGAAATGATGATTATGATTATTGTTATATGATGTCTCAAGTTTATGCCTTGATTATAAGAGAATAGGTCTCTTTAATGAACTTTCAGCCAGCTGCTCACTTTGTGTGATTTTTACTATGGAAATTGTATTGAAGTACTCGCTGAATGTTTTAATTGGACTGGACTTGGAAGCCTTTTATCTGTTTTGTTTATTACACAGAACAGTGTTAATCACCCTGCCAAAATGGAAGTCAAAACCTTGAACTCTTTAACAATATTTCTGGTCTCTCCTTCGTCAGATCTTGGCAAGGCAACAAGCCCAGAGAGAAGAAGAGTTGTCTCACTCTCAGCGTCACATCCTAGCACTTCAGGTTAACAAAAATAATGTCACTTAAATTTGATCATCTGTTTTCCTTCAGAAAAAAATGATCATATGTTTCTTGTGAATCTGATTATTGTCTTGCCACACAGGAAGAAATTGAGGAGCTTGAACGTGAAAATCGACTTCACACTCAACAGGTATAGTCTCTGCTTAAATTCTCTTATTGAATAATTTTACATGTGTCTTATCATGTTGCTAGTAGTAATCTGTAGCATTGCCATGGTTCGTATCTTGGTGTGTTAAAAGTGTTATTATCACTATCACAAATGAAAATGAACAAGAAATTAAGGTAAGCCATGCAGTTACACTTGGAGAGAAGGAAAACGCCCCGGTTTGGCCTCTATTAATATGGCATGCCAATCTGTATATGTATTGCCCATGTCATTCCCCGATTTTTGAATATCTTGTGTCGCTGCGAGCCTGCAACTGCGTTTCTGATGATCATAATTACAGGTGACCTTGTTGAAGGATGAGCTACGAAACATGGATAGATCACAAAAGAGGGAAGGAGTCGATATGACCTATCTGAAAAATGTAGTATTGAAGCTTCTTCAAACAGGTATTTGCATTTCGCTTTTTGCTTTTGTCATTCAATTTACAGAAAGCCCCTTAGTCTCAAAAATCATTTGCTCATACATTGCGTGCTAGACACTTGTTTCATTTGTTGATATATGGACTGCCCTAATCACGGATCACCCTGATGCGATTTTCTTTTGCAGGGGAGGTGGAGGCTTTGCTTCCAGTAGTTGCTATGCTCCTCCAGTTCAGTCCTGATGAGGTAAACGTCATCCACCGCTTCCTCAGCCTTGATAACAAAGTATTAAAATAACAGCACCACCACTTAGAATATCCTGTTAAATCTGTGAAAACATGGCCTATAATGCAATTTTAGAGTTTAGCTCGAACGTTTGAATCCCTAACCCAAATCTGTCCGGCGTCAATAATGTTAATGTTAACCCAAAGCGACTCGGATTCACAGTTGGCAAAACCTATCTGCGTCCAAGCAGAAAACTATTCGCCTTGTACCCAAAACTACGCACCCTGTAACATTAACTGCTTTTTGATTGGAAGTGCAGATAATCAAGTGTCAACAAGCATATCGCAGCCACTCGTCTGATGTTCCACAGAGCGCCGCAAGTGACACGTCAAGTCGGTCTCTCTTCTCGCGGTTCTCATTTGCGTAGCAGCTAGATTAACAGAGAAGGCTCTTCTGCAAGTGTCAACAACACGCGGGATTCGGTGGTTTGATCATGTAAAGGAGATGGGTGTCGTTGGCATGATTCTTTTGTATACCATTTGCAGTTTTCTTCTTTTGCCAAATTCACAGTTGAAAATATCTTGTAAAATTGAACAAGTAGCAGACTTACCACACAGAGAGAATGCATATGTGCGACTAATGAAATGCAAGTTTCGTGTTCATTTTTTTTTTTGGAAAAAAAAGTTTATTGGGGAACTGATGAAATGCAAGTTACGGCGTTGAGAATTTGAGATTGAATAAATAAATTCAGGGTCATTTCTTATATAGATCCTTGCCCCATTATTTTAGACGTGAGTGAAGCTTCTGTAAAATAAAAATTTGTCGACTTTAAAAACTAAAAAATGGAATTTATTAGATTGCAATTCCTCTATTTGATTCGGTTATATTTTTAATGAGCTAACAACTTTGTAAAATATATATTTTTAAAATATTAGATTACTAAAAAAAAAATAATTATTTTTTATAGAGTTTTTAATTAATTAAAAGAGAAAATTTTCGATCTAATTTGAGCAGTATCCTACCTTTTGTATTAATTGCTAATCTGTCCGTCTTTTTTAACCTACTGCTAACGGCCTTTAGTTGCCATTTATCTTTTATCGTTCTCCAAAAGGGAAAGCTCAAACCTTTCGTCATCTGTGACCGCCGTCACCGCCTCATCACCCCCACCACCACCGCCGTTGCCATTGAATCGCCGCCTCCTCCACCAGCAGAAAGCGCCTCTTCCGGTCTCCTTCCTAGAGTTTCTCGGCCTCAATTTGTTGGATTGGAGTAGGGCGGCGCCGTTCGGTGAAGATCTCGCTCCTGTGCCGCTCTTCGATCCCGCGCCGGTCGCCGTTCCTGTGTCGTTCCTGTGCCCTCCATCGATCTCCATCGCCCTCCATCTTCGTTGAGAACACTGAACGCCGGCGAAATCAATTGTGAGAGGAAGTGGCTCCTCCTCGCTCCGCCGCAGCACCTTCTCCCCTTTCCTCCTCCTCGCTCCGATTATCGAAGATCTAGGGCATAACCGACCGGCGGTTTCAATTCCGTCTCTCCGACTCCATCTTTGGGTGCCTGAAGATGATTGCCTCGATTGAGTCCTCTCGGTCGACTCCCCCGGAGTTTCTTTCCTTCTGCTGTAAGTATATCAGTCATATGCGGTTTCCGATTCCGGCTCCCTCCATTGTCGAAGATCTGGGGCTTCACCAATCGCTAATTATCACCAGTCGAAGATTGTTTGAGCATCTGTCAATTCTGGCTCCCTCCATCCGGCGATTCCATCATTTGAGCATCTGTCAATTCCGGATCCCCTGCAATTTCTGATTCCGCGCTCCCTCCATGGCAGTTGTACGCCTGTCCGCCCTCTCTTCCCCCTGCAATCAGTCCCCTGCAATAGCTTATGTAAGTTGGCACATTGTATGTATATACTCATCATTTTATCTTTGTTCTATTGCTGTGTTTTTCTTATGCTGCTATGTATGTATATACTAATCATTTTATCTTTGTTCTATTGCTGTGTCGCCTTTTGCCGCCTTGTGGCGTGCTGGAGTGAAATTAGGGTTTCTTTTTTTTTTTTATAGCGGATTTTGGTTTGATTTTACTGGCATTTTTGAGGAATTGCGTGATTGGATTTGGTTGCGATTTCTGAGGAACTGATCTTTTGCTGTTATTGTGGGATTATACAGGTTCTATCGCTGCTACTTTTGTTTGTCCTTTAGATGTGATTAAGACAAGATTACAAGTGCTTGGCCTACCTCAGTCATCTGGTTCAGGTCACAAAGGTGCGGCATTATAGATTCTGTTGGCTTTGTCATTCAATCTTGGTCACTAACTGTATAAATTATAATGAATTCAGTCATTTCTCGTTTCATTGTTCAAACTATATTTACAAGGATTAAGGGAATGAAGAATGAAGAATACTTAAGTTAACAGCTTGACAGCTTGAATTCAGTCATTTATCATTTCATTGTTCAAACTATATTTACAAGGATTAAGGGAATGAAGAATACTTAATATAACAGCTTTGTGCAGCATATGCCTGCATCTTTGATCATCTTTCTCACCCTGTGCGCAACATATAACCTGGTTGAAGTTTTGATTGGTACGTAATTATCCATGTTGTCTTGGCCTATATTCATGTTTCTATCATATTTTCACCGGGCTGTTGGTTCATTGCTTCCATTTCATTTCTTGAAATCTTGTTCACCTGTGCATCTTTTTGTGTGTAGTTTTGCTGCCTATTTTTTAATTTACAATTAAAAAATTAAATTATAATTATAATTCTCCAAAATGGAGAAACTGTTGGAATGTGGTTAAAATTTTTTAGGGAAGATTGATTTTCATTCTCCATTTCGAAGAAAATTTGGGGATGTTGTTGGGGATCCTCTAAGGTGCTTTCCTTTGCAGAGATTTTATGAGATAATTTGGAATTAGTTATCTGTTATCTAGCAGTTGTAGTTGTATAAATGCTGACATCTAGCTGTTGAATGTTGATATCTTATGAAAACTTTAAAAATTCATTAAATGTTGACATTTAGGTGTTGATGGTAAAAAGCTTTATCTTTTACAGTATCTTTAATTAGAGGATTGTAGAAGTTTGAGCATGATCTTCTTTGTAAACGGTATGATTCATCAAACTTGTAAATGCTGACATCTTCTGGAAACTTGTAAATGCGGACATCTTTTGAAAACTTGTAAATGCTGACATCTTCTGAATGATTCATTAAAATCTTATGGAAATAAAATATTCTGGAATTGCTTTTTATTGATCGGGTGAAATCTTATTCCGATCTTTTAATTCTTATGAAATTCGAAGTGGTTTGGATGGATCTTATGTTCAATTAGGGTTTGTATCACCCAGATTATCATTGTGCTTGCTTTATTTCTGAACTGGTCTTGTTTTGGCTAATTTCTGAACTGGTATTCGAGTTCTCTTCATGTCAGATTGGTTGTTTTTCTGTGTGATTGAAATTGAGCATAAATCTGACATTTTTGCCTGAATTTGGGATGTGAACCCATTGATTGTGAGTGAACCCTGCAGATTTCCTTTCCTTTTTCTCTTGTTTTTTCTGATGGTTTAGTCTTCATCCTATTGCTATTGATGAATTATGCCACTGAATACAGTTCCATGTGCATTTTGGTCCTACTGAAATTTCTCTGTGCATTTTGGTCCTATTTTTTGGGTCTGTTTTACTGCTGGCTCTTCCCCCACCTAAACCGAACTGTTCTATTTTGGAAGACTTATGAGAAGCTGTAATTTCAGAAATCTGTAATTCCTGAAATCTGTAATTTCAGGAATCTGTAATATCTGAAATCTGTAATTTCTGTAATTCCTAAAATCTGTAAATCACATTTTAATATTTAAATTCTGTAATTTCAGTTTTCTGTAATTCCGTAAATTCGTTTTCTCACATTTTAGAACAGTTGTAATTCTGTAATTTCTGCAAATCAATTTTCTGAAATCTGTACTTCCTGAATTCTGTAACTTCAGTTTTAAAATCTGTAAATTAAGTTTTAAAATATTTAAATTCACATTTTAATATGTAATTCCAACAATATGTAATTTCACAAAACTAAAATTTCAGAAATCTGTAATTTCCTAAATATGCAATTTCAACAATATGTAATTTAAGAAATCTGTATTTATGAAATTTGTAAAACAAGTTCAATTTGATTTATCACTTGCGTAGCTCTTTACTAGACTTATTGCTGGGAGGAATATGATTTTTCACATTATTTGCGTAAAATTAAGAGGGAATAACAATCTTGCTGACATCCGGTGTCAGCAGTTTCAATTTGCATAACAGATTGTTATATTTGCATAACAGATTGTTATATGTGCATATCATAAAGTTATATTTGCATAACAGTAACTTATATTTGCACCACATAACTTAGATTTCTTGTGAAATGCATTTTTTTATTTGTCTTGTGGTTGCATTCATGTCAGCATCCTAATTGTAGCTGTCATATTCCTTTTGCAGGTTGCTTTGGCACATGGATTTTGTAATGCGAGCTTGGTGACATGAAGAATGAATTGAAGAACTGGAAGAATACTTCTCCTGACGAATAAGCCAATGTGATGACACCGAGTGAATGTGTTGATACGGGTACCAAATCCATCTTTTCTTTATTGTGTTATGTTCTTTTATGTTCTTATGCCTCTCTTTGTTCTCGCTGATGTGTTCTTGTGCTCTTCGAATTTTTGTGGCATGTATGCATCTGTTTGAGTTATCTAATTTGTGGAATTCAAGTGTGAATATAAATGTCAGCAGTATGGATGTACTGAATATGTATGTCAGCAGGGTTACTTTAAGTAAATCATCTCAAGTAACTTTAAAATTATGCTTATACCTTGTTCTGTGTAACTTACAAGACTCTCTGATTGCTTCATTCCTCATCTAACAAGGAGTTTTCTGAGTTTTCAGTCTAAAAAAATGGGGTGCTGACATCTGCTGTTATGGTTGATGTTTTTTGAGTTTTCAGTCTCAAAAAATGGAGTGCTGACATCTACCTCCCAATAGATATAAACAGTGCTGGATTGGGTGGAAACAAACCAATTTCATTTTATCACATGTTATATGATTATATGTATATGATCATCATATAGGTATTCATTTCCTCTCTCTGCCCACTAGGATGTTTTGTTCAACCAAGTTATCAAAATAGCGTAATCTGCATTACAATCAATTTTATGAAATGTGAAAGTGAATTTTACTAATTTTTACTTGTGCTTTCTCATTAAACTAGTACAATTTTGCATACAAATTCAGTTTCTAGTACCCCAAAGATCTCTTCACCATAGTCCATAGCTGTTGTCTTGTTGCGTCTAGTTCCTGATTATTTTCGTGTCTGATTATTTGATGCTGACATCTTCGTGTGTTGAACTGTCTTGGCTGCTATGCTGACATCTAATAATTAGTATAACTGCTATGCTTCCATTCTCTTGCTTTTGAATATAAGAAAATATACATTTTATTCATATGAATTTTCGTGTGTTGATCTGTCTATTTAAATAGGTATAGTAAGATCGCTGACAGGGAAGCATAATTTTACAAATGAGTTGCAAATTGAAGACCCCACCTCCATTGCTACTCCATTTGATGCCAATGACCCATTTTGACTTGTGAAATCAGTAGGTAAAGAGTGGGTATGGTGTAACTGTTGATGGCAGCATCTGCTCTCTGCCTGCCCTTCCAGCGTATCATGGTCTCCGCTGTTCATACTGGTATGATGGAGGTACGATGATAAAGCCATCCTCTCATTATACAAAAGCAATTTCACCCTGATTCACATCTCAAAATAACTGACAGAATAAACTGATGGATTGGGAGAATTATTTAGCAGCACTATATATGTATTCTACAATTTAATTCTGTATTGACAAGAGCTCATCTTTTACTGCTTCTATGTTTCTTGAATAACGAAATATGGCTTCTGCCTCTTCTCTAGATCAACATCTTTTACTGCTTCTATCTTTCTTGAATATATGTTGCTTTAGAATCCCCCATACCACTGATGATTTTATCATTCGACTTTTCACTTGTCATTAACTATATGTTGCTGTAAGATCTGTCGTCTAATTACTTCCCTTGCCCTCACCAGCTTCTTTGCTTGATTGCAGATCTCTTGACGAGTAATTCTATTGTGGGACTGCACACGTGAATGTTATGAATCATGTCCTGAATTCAACAGTTTCAAACAGCGGACTTGGAGCTGCTGTCAGCAGCGTTTCCAGATCAAATAAAAAGCTCAATGAATAATAGTGTCAGTGACAGTTAATTTTTTCATTAATTCAACACGGTAACAAACATAGGTTTGAACACTCAAGTTCGACAAATTGTGTTGTTACATTACATTTTCTTTGGTTTCTGAATGCAATTTCTAGTTTTGTCTATGAATACACACCTCCTGCATTGTTATCATCTGTTGTGAGGTTCTTAGAGGAACGTTTAAGTAGCCATGTGCTTACCTACCTCTTAACTAATAGTTGAAGCTTCAAGTTCCATTCCAAATGCTTATTCTTTTGACTCTTGTGTTCTTTTAAAATGCTTATTTATTTACATGAGAGCTCTCTGTTCGTGTGAGTTCATTTTCAATTCTTACCAAATCTTTACTCCCACTGCCTGACAAGTATCATGAACTGACCGACATTGATAAACGCTATCGCCAACGGTTAGTTGGTTAATTATTTTCTTATGATAGTTCTGATTTAAGTCTTGGTGATGTCTTTGCCTTCCTACTTATTCTGCTATTCCATGGATTTATGCCCAGATCTCTGCTTCGTAAATTTGAAGGCCCTTATTGAGCTATTGTGTAATGATGGCAGTTATTCCACTTCTACTGAAGATGATGTTGACGTTGTGTTGCTGCAACTTACTATGCTGACAAATGCTCACAGATTCCATTTTTTCTCATCGTTGGTGAGTTAAAACTTTATGATGTTTTATTTTTATTTTAAACAATGTTGCCTCCAGTTTCTGATTTTTTTTTCATGTGGTTCCTAGCCTTGAATGCTATGCTTCAGTTTCTTCCCATTTACATTCTTTTATCCTGCTAGTGCAGCAATATTGGCTCTTGCGTTTGTGACAATTCATATACTTTAGTTTTTTTTTGTCTAGTTTGGTACATTAATTTGAAGTGGGATTTGTCTATGGGCTTGGATTATGTATAACTTGGTAGTCATTTGCCATTTGGTATATAGATACATATTTCCGTATTGATCAAATATGAAAATATGTCTTTATATACCAGGACTATAAAAAACAAATACATTAAAGTCGATCAAATATGAAAATATCAAAAACAAATACATTAAAGTCCAAGAATCTTGGGCTAGAAAGTTAAAATAGCAAGCCTCTTAGCTCTATGGTAGAGCGATGTGCTTATGTGCAAATACGTGGGTTCGAATCCCGCATAGGCTTAAATTTATAATAATTATATTAATTTGCAAAATTTTCTAATAATTGTTCAATAATAAGATATATTAGTGCAATTTTCTAGTAATTTATAATTGTATATTATGCTTTTACATTTGCATATTATCAATTTATATTTGCATATTTTAATCTTATATTTGCATATCATCAATTTATAATTGCATATTATACTTTTACATTTGCACACCATCAAATTATATTTGCATATTATAATCATATATTTTCACAACATCAATTTGTATTTCCCCAACTTATTTTTATTTCCCCAACTTATTTTTATATTTGCATATTATCAATTTATATTTGCATATTATCAACTTATATTTTTGCATATTATCAATTTATATTTGCATATTATCAACTTATATTTGCATATCATCAATTTATATTTGCATATCATCAATTTATATTTGCATATCATACTTTTACATTTGCAAAAGGATGGTTGTATCTATTTATATTACCACAATATTAAATTAAATTTAATATTTATATTTCATAATTTTATATACGCCCTAGATGATTTTATATTTGCATATCATCAATTTATATTTGCATATTATACTTTTACATTTGCAGAACATTAATTTATATTTGCATATTATAATCATACATTTGCATATCATCAATTTATAATTGCATATTATACTTTTACATTTGCACAACATCAATTTATATTTGCAAATTATAATCATACATTTTCACAACATCAATTTGTATTTCCCCAACTTATTTTTATTTACTAAAAATTAAAATCTAAGTATTAGATATCAATAATCTTATATATGTACAACGTGAATTAATTTATGTATATTTTAATCTTATATTTGCATATCATCAATTTTTAATTGCATATCATACTTTTACATTTACACAACATCAATTTATATTTGCATATTATAATCATACATTTGCACAACATCAATTTGTATTTTCCCAACTTATTTTTATTTATTAAAAATTAAAATCTAAGTATTAGATATCAATAATCGTATATTTGCAAAACGTGAATAAATTTATGTATATTTTAATCTTATATTTGCATATCATCAATTTATATTTTTAGGGTCTGTTTGGCAAGACATTCCTTATCACTTATCAGTAACCCATCAACATGTTATCAACTTACAACTGACCTTATAAGTAACATATAACCCATGTGAGAATGGCATCAAATAAAATATAACACCATACATTTCAGACATTTGTTCATGCATTATCCCTAATCCAGGTCAGTATGATTGATCAATGTTAGATTCCCCATGAGGGCCATGACTGATGATAAGCAAATATTGCATTCTGGCATATCTAAGAGCACTTCTGAACTGCAGGCATGCTGGGGTAGTCGCCCAACTATAGCTGAATATCAGAGTCATGTTCATTTTGTTTGCAGAGCTTCGCCATTCAGCATTTCATGGTAATTACTCAAATTAAGAGTTGGTTTTATCATCTGAAAAGATGAAAACATTTTCATATCAACTATGCATAACCTATCCCCCCCTAAAAACACTTTTCTACATATTACAGGACCTCTCATCCATCACCTGCTCACTCAGCCGGGCCAATCTCAGGTTCTCACATCACGTGAAGATGATTTAAAGCTGAATCTTTTAGTTTGTGAAGAGATGAATTACATCATGCTTGCTGTAGTTCGCTGACATGCTCTTCCGTCGAAGAAAGCCGATGATATGCTTGCTCTAGTTCCTTCTCATTGTTACCCGTTTAGCATGGAGATGAATGTTAACCGTTTAAGCTCAATCTTGGTGTCTTGCTTCTGCTTCCTTAGTGTCTTTGTTACCAATTCCTCATTATTGGCCTTGAAGCCAGAAGAAATAAACTACTACTGTGAAGATTCACTACAAGAAACTCAAGCTTAACTTGCCTTGATATTTAACCTTGTGACCAACCAAATATTCAATGATTCGCTGCTTGAACTTGAGTAGTCCATAATGTTCTCTATCAAGACGCTCTTTTGCAGCTCTCAGGTCCAACTCTCAAGCTCTTCACTGGCCTTTTGCCAAGGCAGATCAGCCAGCATATGAAGATAACCTGATGAGGAATGCACAACAGACACATGAGCCAATGCACTGTCTCGAATATAAGCAACACAGAATACCTGGTGTAATGAGCTTTGGCAGCACAACATTGTTTAAAAGCATAAATGAATGAATGAGATACAAAACAAAAGTTCTATTAATGTGTCTGGTAGAAACAAAAGCCGCTGACACCGCTAACGCTGACATTGATGACACCGCTAATGCTGACACCGCTGACACAATAATTATTGCCCCCGATACTGCTATACACGTACTAGCTGCTGCAAGTTTGTTTGAGTGTAACAGCTGCTGTAAATCAACACTGCAATACACGAACCACTTAAGCAAACTATATAATTTTCCTATTAACATAACAAACAGTAGATTGTAGACCTAATTAACCACTTAAGCAAACTAAAGAATTAGAAGAAATTGAAGGTTGACATACATACATGTGTTCTAAAATCAAAATAAAAATAAGCTCTTCAAAGAAAACTCCCTAATTTTGTTATTACTCTCTAGTCTCTTCATCAGCTTCAGTTACATATATAGTAATACCCCACCATTTCCCAAAAGCAACAGCAAACAATCCTTGAAACAACAATTACTCTCGGTCCAAACTATGGTAGCTTCGATTGCGGGTGAAGATCTGTCCCTGCTAACTAATAAAAAAAAAAGCGAAACTACTTATACTTCGAACATTTTACACTTAGTGATATATTTGGAGGCACCAGTGAGCATAGCATAGCTCCTAGTTCTATTATACAATCTCCCAAAGACCATATGGGTGTGTCTCGCCTCTCAAGGATCACTAGGTTTAAGACTTATTTCTGTGACTGGATACAACAAATGCAACACTTACAATCCTTTTTAGAAACATGAAAAGTATAGATCAGAAGTAGCAATTTAATCAAACAAACAAGCACCTGATCCAATGTCAGCAGACTTAAACGAATAAATTAGCCAATGAAAACAAGTTGAACTCAAATAGACTTCAGGTGCTGAGGGGAAGAGATCAAATAAACTACTAAGAACAACAAAAAGAGAGTAAGAAACTAATTGAAAAACAAGTTTGTTTGAGTGTAACAGCTGCTGCAAATCAACACTGCAATACACGAACCACTTAGGCTCCGTTTGCATAGCATAATTATGCTTTATAAATTTTGTCTTTTGATTTATAATGATTATTGTGCAGTAGAGGTGTTTGGAAGGAAAACCAACTACTTGCATTTAATATACCCAGTAAAAACAATGCGCCCCTTTCTTCCATCCACGCGCCCCCAAATTGTTGAACGGAGCCCTAAACCCCCGTACCAATCTCCTTCAAATCTACGTTTTTGGTATATTTCCGTCGAATTTGTATCAAAAACCTCCAATGGATACAAACTTGGTGGTCAATTTTAGCCCTCCTAACCTTCTAAATCTGCAAACCTCTGTCAAGGGTCACAAAAGATGCAAGTTATCCATGGTTAGAGGTAACGACGGCCGAAGATTGGAGATTCAGGAGATCTGAAGCCTAACAGTCGTTAAGGTGGGAAAAAAAATCAGAAAAAGGAAGAAGAAACTAGCCGTCGGGGGTGGCGAAGTGGCTGTCTTTGGTGGTTTGTTTCTGATGGTGTTTCGTTCGTGGAATCGTGGACGGTCCAAGTTCGAGCGGCGGAGCAGTAGCCGGTGTTGGGATAAATGGATTCTTCGGGCGCCATTAGAGCCGATGGGTCAAAGTGAGGCAAGTTGAAAAGGGGAAATGAACAGTTGCAACCTTATAGGGGTGTTCGAGGAAGACGAACAGTTGCAAGCCATTGAATTGCATAGAATAATTTATTTTAAATCAGTAATTTATATCACAAATTAATACTTATATCTTCAATAAAACATTCTAAAAATTAAACTATAATGACATTATAAGTTGGCTATCCAAACGAAGCCTTAAGCAAACTACTGAATTGCCTCTACAAAATGGATCAAAAAAAACTACCTAATGCATTGAATTGATCTATATCATTTCTAAGCTACTGATCTAAGAACAAAAACAGTCTTCAACGATCTTGAAGAGTGAAGACATATATAAACCCTTCCAAAGCAAGCTTAGACATATATAAACCATTCCAAGGATCTATATCATTTGTATCATTCTTGATCTGTATAATTTAAATTAAAAAGGAAGTAGACATATATAAACCATTCCAATGCAAGCTTAGTTTCATAAAAAATTGATGCTGACATACACCCATGCTTGTTGCAGATCTTGAAGCTTAGAACTGCATTACTAAAGTAGCCGAGGTTTAAAACTAACCAGATCCAATGCTAGCTTAGTTTCATAAAAAAAAATTGATGCTGACATACACCCAGGATACTTGGATAATACCAAATCGACATCTAACAACCCAATTTGCAAACAGCAGGCTAAATGCAGATTCAATACTCTAATTTGCAAGCAGAATCAATACTAAAATATCATCTAATTTGCAAGCAGATTCAATACTATAATACCAATTTGCAAGCAAATTCAATACTATAATATCATCTAATTAGGAACAAACAGAGATTCAGAAATTTGAAGCCAAACCTAAATAGGTTCGCAAACAAGCTCTCACCCTCCTTCTTCCTGCTGTAGGTTTTCTGAAAATTTGAAGCCAAACCTAAAATTGCAAACAAATTCAGAAAATTTGAAGCCAAACCTAAAATTGCAAACAAATTCTCGTCCTCCTTCCTCCTGCAGTAGGTTTTCTGATTTGCAAATAGGTTCGGGCTCCTTGGGAAGCAGATTCCGCAAGCAGATCTCGAAAAAGTGTGGTGATGGTGGTGAGGGAGGCGGCCGGTGACGGTGGTGAGGGAGGCGTCCGGTGATGGTGGTGAGAGCCGCAACCAGTTGAAGCAATCGGAAGGGAGATCTCGATTGCAAACAGCCGAAGACATCCGAAGACCTCGAGACTGAGAGTGGATTCGGAGACAACAGATCTCGACAGAGAGTGGTGATGGTGGTGAGGGAGGCGGCCGGTGACGGTGGTGAGGGAGGCGTCCGGCGATGGCGGCGAGGGAGGCGGCCGGTGGCGGAGGTGAGAGCCGGCGTCGGGTAGATCGATTAGGGATTTGAAGGAAGGAGAAAGAAGAGGGCGATAAAGATGTCAGCACAGTAAGTTCCGTTAAAAGGGTTGGACAGTTTTGCAAATTTTTCAAATATATACATACTCCTCTAATTTAGCCATTTTTTATGGATATTTCACAAACTGCCCCTTAAAAAAATATGACAAATTAAAGTCAAAGTGACATGACTGTGATATCTTTAGAGTCCTTTGATATTTCATTCCTTGGAATTAGGATTAAACAATTTTAGGTTTTGTGTTTGTGTTTAAAATAGACACAAAAGATTAAATCGATTGATTATAGAGAATCATCCATTCTTAATTTTGAGTCATTTTCAATATATTCAAAATGGATCAACCCCTTAACTTTGCGGAATCCATCTGTTAGGAACTTCCATGTCATTCCATCATTGCCTTGGATTTGATCCATTGGTTAAGGATTACAAGCTTGTTAAACTCATCCGTCGAAATCCTATAATATTCATTCAGCCTGCTATTGCAGTTTATATCCTTAAGATTTGATTCATGGAGGATAAACCAAATTCAATCATATCAGGATGCCTGAATGAGGAAAAGCTTTTGCTGCTAAAACAAGATGTCCATCCTGATATCTGTCAAGTACAACATTGATGAGAGCTTGGTCCTGCTTAAATAGTGTTACGATTTCAGCCAAAGAGAAGCCGTGGAAAACTTCTATCTATATATAAAAGCGGCAATGAGCCACAAAGTTGAGTTACCATATTACCCTCCATCTATAATTGCTAAATTGCCACTACCAGTGTTTCCTTCCGGTGCAATCTCGACGTCTCGCAATCTCTCTCAAGTTCTCAACTCCCTTCTCTCTCGCCTCTCTGGTTTTCCCACCCAAGCCATCTCTGTCCTTCCGCTTGGTCCTTTCTGCTTCCGTCACAACCTTCTCCCTCCAGGCTCTCGATTTTTTCGATGATGGATGCCTCTATTCAACTCTCAACGGGAGAATCCGCTTAAATTAAACTGTTCGACCCTTATTCTCTTTCAACGAATACCAAATACAAACCAAATACAATCACCTATTATTCAGTTAACGAAGTCGGTGGTGACTGGTGAGCCAGTGAGGTGTGAGGAGGGCGGCGCTGACTGATGTTTTTTCGCCCAACAGAAGGTATCTCTTCGAATTTTCTTCTACAATTTCAGTAATTTAGGGTTTAGGTGTTTGAATTTGGAGATTTGATTGGATGGAAATTTCAAATTTAGGGTTAGTTCGTTTTAAGTAATGGCCAATTAAATTTCAAAATATAGGAATGGAATTTAGGGTTTTGGCTTTTTACCGATCGAGTTTTGAACTTCTATCTTTCTCTGGTCGATTTTATGCTTTCAGGAAGTTGCTGGTTTTTGCTCGTTTTCCTCCTTTTAAGTATTACTTATTTAGTTTTTATTTTTAAATTGATTGTTTGATTCATGTTTTCTTGATCATATAGTGGTCTGTTCATATATTGATCTATTGAGAATCAGTTATAATTGGATGCTTTGGCAACGCTCATATTTAAGATTGAATTGCATTTTCTTTTTCTTTCGAATTGGAGATGGTGCTAATTTGAACAAATTGAGGTTAGATAGTTGAAATTAGGTGTGTTGTAACATGTAACTTATAAGTCATGTAATTGATTCACGTGGGTTTGAATTTGAATAAATTTCAAAGTTGCTATTATGGTAGTGAATATGCATTACCTTCACTTTGAACGGTCTCAAGTATGCATTGATTCTAGCTATAGAAATAAAGATGATGACGTTTGATAATACATCATCTGTCATTCACTAGGTTTATATGTGATACTTGTTGCTGGTCTACTTTGGTTAATGACCTTATTTTATTACAAAGTTTATGTGCTTCCTTTGAGTCTTTGACTATGATATGTTGCTGCAGATATTATAAAGAAATGATATCTAGGAATGGGGGTATTGTTTTCAACTGTAGCTTTTAATGACTACGGTAATTTCTTATAAAACAATATGTGACAGTATTTCTTGCCAGCAAAATGGTAATAGTTTTGGTATTGTATACAAATATGTGAAGAAAGACTTATTTCTTACCATTGCTACTGCTCAACACCAAAATATGGTCAGAAAAGAGTGAGGTCAAAACTTAAGCTATAAACTAGGTGATATCAATAAGGAATTTATTCATAGTGGGATATATTTATTTGGTTTTGCAAGCATTTCTTATAGTTGTCATTTGCAGCATAATTATAAGCTTTTTGGAATGTTTGTGTGTTATTCCTTAATTAATCATCTTAATGCACTTTACCTTTTTTAATCAAATTACATTTACAATACCATAGGGACAGGGTTTCAAGGTCGGCGAACACCCGATATCCTTCTATCACCCCCCTGTGTGAACGGGTTTATGAAGACAATGCTTTTGGGGTCGAAGCTCTGACCCGAACTTAATCTGTGGAGCTGTAGCAGAAAGGGGAGGAAAAGAGCGAGGTCCTTGTTCTGCTCATCGCAACCTTGAGCTTGACAAATTGGCAAACTAAAATCTGTCTAAGATGGAATCGGTTAAAAGTAATGCCTTTTGTTCACCGGTTGAATCTATATAGAGAATCAGGACTCTAGGATAAGGCAGAGAACTTGAAGGTGTCAATGAAAAAGATAAGAGCTTATGAAAATCCCCTGATACAACTGAATTAAGGTAAGGAACGAGACAAATGCTTTGTATTAGGGAATTCATCCTCCCCTCATTATAAGGACATCTTTTGGATGTTAAACACTTTCAAAGTAACATGGGAGTTTATGAAGAAGCTAACAATGATACAAAGTATTAATTAGTAACAAACTGTCATGTCCAAAAAAACAGCTCTTTCCAGCTAATCTTGTGGATTAGCCGAAGACCTTCCAAGCTATGGGAGTAAAAAAACATGCTTATTTTTTCAGGTTTTACATAATTGAGAATATATTGTGATGTACGGTTCTAATGAAACTGATGTACCCATTGATACTGGATCTGCAGGCTTGGAATAATTGGGCAGAGGTTACACCTTTGTTGATAATGGATTCGACGAAACTGATGTACCCATTGATACTGGATCTGCAGGCTTGGAATAATTGGGCAGAGGTTACACCTTTGTTGATAATAGATTCGACGCTGAAGGATATATCAACACTTTCTTCCAATGAAGCGAGACGGTGCATTCATATAGGATTGTTATGCATCCAAAAGGATGTTGATAAAAGGCCTACTATGGCAGCAATAGTCCATATGCTCAACAGCTCCTTTTTCCACACTTCGCCAGACCCCCAACCGCCGGATTTTTTTTGTGCCTCGAATGCCGAAAAGTGTGCCAGGAGAGTCAGTTAGATCTGATCAGTCAAAGAGCAAGTTGTTTCACTCAATGAATGAAGCGTCAATCACACAACTGGACCCTTGATAGCTCGATGCAGAAGTGCATGGCAGTGCATATAGGGACAATGGTTTAGTACTTGAGCAACAAGATTTCCAGTCATGAACACGGATTGGAACAAAAAAACAAGTTGCTTCATATCCTGTGAAATCTAATCCTTTGCACTTGAACTAGGACTAACATGTGAGCCTAACGATTATACAATAATTTATGCTCCAAACTTGCCCTCTTTAAGCAGGGGAAAGCTTTGCAGAGAGAGCAAGTTTCATACGGTCAAGTAGCCAATATAAGTAGCATATCACAATTCCTCATCTGCAACTGGAAGTGCATGCTAAGAAAGAAGGGAATATAAGCTTCTATGCAGTATCAACTTTCAACATCATATAAAATGATTCATACAACGTTGAGTACTCGTGTGCGGAGCACACGAGAAAACAACTAGTATGTTAAAAGAGGCCTAAACTGCAATAGCAGGCTGAAGGTCAGTAGCCTATTTCCTAACGTTCGGTCTTAAGGCCATTAGGCACACTCCTATGTGTGGAAAATCGTTAGTTTCTGAAGGTCAGTAGCCTATTTAAGTCTTAGTTAAACCAGCAATGAGTCGGTTGTTTTATCAGAGCGGATCCACTATCATAAAATTCTCACTGATTACTCACTGCTTACTTGTAAAATGAACATTTTTTTGAAAAACAAATTCTTTACTAAGTTAAACACAAAGGAGAAAAAACAACCTCAAGGAGTGAAAAAGACAAAGAATCATGGTATAATATGAACCATTCATTTATTAATCATTAGCATTGCGTAAAAAAACAAAAGCAACATTAAGAGTTAATCAGATGAAAAAAGTAGGAAAGAAAAAATAATGTTGCATAAAAGCTCTAAATCAAACAACTAGGCTTTGTTTGGTCTCCTCTCTCTTTCTTGCCACCCCCCTTTTAGAGAGCAACATCAACAGTTGCAATTTGCAAAGAACCATCCATCTTCTTATTAGTCCCACTCCCAATCAACCATCTCTCCCTCCTTATACCCTCC
Organism: Persicaria tinctoria; assembly: GCA_037127255.1. NCBI lineage: Eukaryota > Viridiplantae > Streptophyta > Magnoliopsida > Caryophyllales > Polygonaceae > Persicaria > Persicaria tinctoria. The sequence goes on along the minus strand of JBANSL010000019.1, from coordinate 3,938,105 downwards.
TTTCCAGTGATCGAATTTAATCATGTAGTGGTCAGTAAAGTATACACAGTAACCAACCAGCATCAACACACTTTAGTGCATTTGATCAGTAGAAGAAGCCTCTTGATCTAGCAGAAACAATGCTGGCTTACTCTCGGCTGCAGATCCATACTTGGATGTTGAGTACTTCCTATAAACACCTGTCAATTTCCCTGTCCCTGCCCTCTGATGGTATCCCACCATCAGCCTTGAGCACTCCCTGCAATCATCCAAAAAAACCATCAAAGATTTGAGTGATTTGTATGATGCAGTTGGGGCTTATCATTAAAAAAATATTCGATTTAGATAGTCCTTTATGGGACTATTGCAGTGTGAGGGTAGATTGATACATACATAGTCTGTTTTAGGGATTGGCAAGTGGGAGGAAGGTAAGAAAGAGTTACTTACATGAGTTGATCTTCAGAGTAGTTGGAGTACCACTCACAAGTCTTGTTCCATTGCTTTAAGCCATAGAGAGCACATTGAGCTGTGTACACTGCAGCTGCTGCTAGGAGTGATGGTGGGAACTTGAGCATCTCATACTCCACCAATGAAAGCTCAATTATGAAAAAGGACAAAAGCTCAAGCTGCTTCCAAAAAAAGCAATCATCAGTAACTGTTGGATCATGATTACTTTGTTGGATAGCAAAAAAAGAGTTTAGCTCTAACCTTCCTATCAGATTCAGCTGCCTTGAGAAATCTTGATAAAAAGACATATGGAGTTGGCAAGGACATGTTGAATTGCAATGTATTAAGCATCACCTTTTCCTGTTAGCAATAAAAAAACCATGAGGAATTTGGAAAAAAAAAATGGACCTAATTAAACAAATCCATTGACTAGGGTTTCAAAAGGCTGCACACCATATCAAGAAGTTCCTTTCTTGAATAAGCCTTATCTGAAATGAAAATCAGATCCTCAACAACTGGGACGGAGACCTCCTCATACTTGCAAGCCAAAAGCATGGCTACTAATCCAACTAATTGGAGCTTCTTCCTCACCACTGATTGCTTAGCTAGAAATCTATCTATAAGGTTTACTGTCAGGAACAAGGTCTCATCCCTCAGATCAAACTTATAATGTACCTGTTTTTCCAATGCCAGTTGATTAGTTCTAATTGACACACTCCAAAAATCTCACATTTAAGTAAATGGACAAAAATGCACCTCAATTAGCCAGTCAATTAATATGGCTCTCATCTTCTCATTAATGTCAAACTGTTGTGATATATAATCTGGTGGGAGACAATTATCTGCCTGCAAAGTTTGAGACAAAACCCAGATCAGAAATTGAATGACAGATGCTATCCTACAAGTCAAACTGCATTGTCAATAACATATACACTGAATGAGATTATAAAAGACTCTTTTGGAAGGTAGATGATGCTTATATAGTTGACTTATTATCACACTCAAGTTATAACATGTTGATAACATGTAAAAACACATTTTTTATTTTTTTATTTTGCAATTGTAGTACCTCCATTCCTGAGTAGTAGGCATAGAGCTCTGCCACATATTCTGCAACTGCAAGGGGATTCTTAGCATCACAGTCATCGATATCTATAACGGGCTCTTCGAAAATGTCTTCCATCTCAACCTCCTCCTGTTAATATACAGTGTGCAAGTGTGTACTTAGAAAACTTCACACAGCTGCAAATTGAGATTTTGGTGATAAGAAAAAAACTGGACATACCATTTGATTTTTGTCACTAGAGAGTGAAACTGTTTGATCAGGAGACATTGGAACAGGTTGATCTGTAACTGTTTTACAATCCTCCACATCTATGATTTTGCAATCCTCAATTTGCTTTGAATTTTGAACTGGTGGGTCTGGTTTCTTACTCTCCTGATTAAGATACTGAGAGGACATTACTGAACAATTTTGCTGCCTTTTTTGGGATTTCTGGAGCTGAGCAGCAAATTTCCTGAAATCATAAAGATTAACTAAACATTAGAAGAACAAGATTTCAAAGAAAGCATTCATATATAATCACAAACTTCTTTCCAAAAACAAACTGAATCTCTCTAACCTAGTAAGTGGTCTTTTCACTGGATTGGGAAGGTTCTCATCATAAATGGCAAAATCCCTACAAACACAAAAGCAAACCCAAATTAGTATATGGTCCAAAAATATCAAAATTGAACAATGTTTCACCAAATCAACCATGGTGAAATGTGTCTTAAATACAAACCCTGTCATGGCTCTTTTGTTCACAGCACAGGGGTAACGCTGAGTATCAGCTCTCACTAAATTTTGGTTGATTTGACCCAAAGCTCTTCTTGCAGTGCTCCTCTTGATCTCACCTCCAGCCTTTCTTGTACCCATTTCAGCTCCACCTTACAAATTTCCAAAGACCCAATTCAGCAAAACCACCAAACCCCTCTTGAAATTGTAAATCTTAAAACAGAAAGAAAGCAAGAAAAAGGCGAGGTTTTTTCAGGCTAAATTCAAGAACCCAAATCTGAAATCCAATTTACCATGTGGGATTGTCCTGGAATTGACAAAAGGCAGATTGTTTTCGTCGGTTGCCATTGTAAATCGTGAATGAATTCCCGTTCTTCCAAAACAAACCCAGAAACCCTAGAAAATAAAAAACCCAAATCGCCGGGATGGTGAATTAGGGGAAGCGCATGAGACACGCTCTCAGTGACTGCCGAATTTGGGATTTAAGAAGCACCGCACCCACCAGGTGAAGAAAGCAAAAAATAAAGGGGGAGGATTTGGGTGACTTAAAACGGAAACAAGCGGTGAGTTGTCTGGAAATTCTCTCACGAAATTTCAAATCCAACGGCTAGTGTCATGTGGCCGTTGCGCGTGTTTTCTTTTTTATTTATTTTTAATTAATTTTTGTGGGGTGCCAACTAGCAAGCGCTGCAGTGTAGGATAACAGAGGCGCTAACGGTCATATCATACATAATACATTGCTTTGCTAGTTCTATATTCATATGCTAACAATTAAAATAACATATTATTTGTGCATTTAATTCCTTATATATCTCATAAAGGTTTTGTTAAATGTACCAAATAAATCTGAATGTTTCCACCCCAAAAAATATAAAAATTCTGAGTGTGCGCTAGCCGCTTTTATTTTATTTTAAAAAAAATTATCAATTTTTTTAATTTTTTATTTAAATGTATTTGTGTAGCAAAATATTAAATTGGGTAATTTATTTCTTTCTTGCTATATATAATGTCATATAGAATGTATAGAGATTTACTATAACTTTTTCTACCAAAAAGATTATGGATAATTTTAGAGATCTTTATTTCCTCCAAAAAAAAAAGGTGTTATGCACTTTATAAGTTTATATGCATGTGCATACACAAAGCTTCAAATTTGTCAAGAGTTTATCTAGAGGATCATGTATGTACAAAAAAAAAACATTAAGGGGCTTCATTTCACTCAACCACTTTATATAATACGGAGTAGTAATTTGTACAAAATCTCTTTACTTTAAAATTTCGTTTAATATATTTTATTGGTATTGGTATATCAAAACCCCAATTCTAAAATAGCTTATAATCATTTTTTTTAACAAAATAATGAATATATATCTTCTAGATAAAATAACAAAATTTTAACCATTTATGTTCAAACTGGTGAAGGGTGATATTTTTAAAAAAATTATGCGGTATTAAGAGTGATTATACTCCCTCCGTCTCACCCAAGTTTTTAAGAATAGGAAAAACTATATAAAATATCAATGATTTTATTAATTTTAAAAAATAATTTCATACTTAATACAATTGTCTATAAAATTATGAAAGAAATTAATATTTTATAGAGTTTTTAGCTTCTTAAAAAGCGTGCCAAAAAGTAAAGTGACAAATATTTTGAGACGGAGGTAGTATTAAAATTACAAAAAAAAAGAGTACAATATTGCGCAAATTAGCCAACATAAAGGATGGCTAAGTGAAGGTTAGGGTGTGTTTGGATTCCAAGTGTGCATGTATTATAAACCTAAACACTTTGGAAGTGTTTGTTTAGCTAAATTTGTATGTTTTTGAAATAATAAGAATTTAAATTAAAAATATTGTGTAGATTGTATAAATCAAATACTTGATATTGCATTAAGTTTATAATTACCTTATAAACTTAATGCAATTAATTTATTCTCCCTCCGTCCCACAATAGATGTCTTTTACTATTCATGCGCGTTTTCTTAAGAAGTTAAAAACTATATAAAATATCAACATTTTATTAAATATTTTTAAATAATATCATACATATTACTAATAAGTACAGAATTATTTTAAAAAATTAATTAAAAAATGGATATTTTATATAATTTTTAGCTCATTAAAAAGTGTGCATGAATAGTCCAAAGACAAATATTGTGGGACGGAGGGAGTACAATTTATAAGATATTTTATTTTAAATTTATGTTATTTTAAATATCTTGTAAATTAACCAAACACTCTTCAACAGTTCAACTTACAAGCTAGTGTTTACCAAGCAAGGAATCCAAACACACCCTAACTTACAAAATGGTTTGTGTGGACACTGAACACTGACTGATCAAACGCTCTGGCTTAGTTCAGTGGAGTCAATGAGTGGGAGGCTCCTACGCACTTTTTAGCCTTCATTTTTTATGCCAAAACCCTTTATTTTATCATTATTTGTATTTTGGAATTTGGATCCTGACTACCAGTACCCAGTACTACTAGTGTTCATATCAATGCGACCCACTCTTTTTGGCTCAACTTATCTGAATGTGGGTTATGTGGGTCCCTTTCTTTGTCTAGGAGCGCCATGTTGGATTCATCCACATTTCAACCTTCCTACACATCCATTCATATAGGTAACTAAATGGACTAATGACTACTTAGATGACAGTTCACAAAATTTACCATATGATCATTTTTGGTGTATTCCATGTACCACATAATGAGATTACTGAAAATCTGTCAATGATTTTGATGTTCATTGATATCATAATGCCATTGCTGTTGAATTTCTAGTTGCTGTCAACATTTAAATCAAAATTGACAGTAGATTGTGTTTCCTAATTCCTATTTCAATCACAACAAAATGAGGATTTCAATCACAGTTTCTACATGGTTAAGAAGGAGGTCAATGTTGCTTCTTTTTCTTCTCCAAGTAGCTATGGTGCCTTTGGAAGTTCAAGACCGTCCACACGAGATGGCGCAGCCCAAGCTCTGGCCACAACGCAGATGGCGAGTACAACAGACAGTTCGCAGTCTGCCATAGCAAGAAGTTGCTCAGCCGCGTTTCCCCTGAGGTACGAATCAGAATGTCCGGATCAGGAGCCACAGCCATGTACATGTTTCGTTCTACATCACTCGCTTTTATTTCAGCGTCCTGCATCTGGTCTCGAAAGCATTCGTGAATCGTGTGAACTACCTCATCTGTTGAGGTGTACGCGACACAAACCACAATCACAAAATTGGTGTTATGCGCAGTGAGCTTCATCACCCGGTCTATAGAAGCTTGAACACTTTGACTCAGTAGCTTCAAGTTGCCGACAAAATGCACCTTGACACCGTATTCCATGACCACACTCTCTTCCTTGAGAAGCCCTTCGATTTTCTCGTGCATCAGCTCCATCACATACCTCACTTCTTCTGGCCGCCTCCTGAAATTGTCGATGCTGAAGGCATAGATGGTGATGTACTTTATCTTCAACTCACAGCAGTACTTGAGTAAGGACATGAGAGCTAAGAACCCGACTCTGTGGCCGTCTCCTTCTTTCAGATTATGCTTCTTCGCATACCTTCGGTTCCCATCCAAGATGAAGGCTATATGGTTCGGCAAAGGACCAACCGATAGGACACTGAAGATACATTTTCGTACGAAACTGCTGAATCTTCCGGAGACTTTGTTTGTGTAACCATGTATGCGATCACTTACCACTGGACTAAAACTTGGCACCAAATCAAGTAACCAAGAACAAAATTGCCTGATCAACATTTGTAGAGCTTCAAGTATCTGTCATAAGAAATCTATAGTTACAATTTGAGTTAAATGGCGCTGAAAATTTCCATTACTATTAAATTCGAGTGAAAATATATCAATTTGGACCACCAACAATGGAATTTGGGGGTAAAAAAAGAGGAAAGTTAACAAATTGGAATTGAAAATATTCATAGGAGCATTTCATCGAACAGCTTGAGTGCAAAGTAGGAGCTAAACAAATTGAAACATGTGTAACTTACGAAATAATCAATTTGAGTTAAATGGCATCGAAAATTTCCATTACTATTAAATGCGAGTGAAAGTATATCAATCTGGATCACCAACAATGGAATTCAGGGGTAAAAAAAGAGGAAAGTTAACAAATTGGAATTGAAAATATTCATAGACGCATTTCATCGAACAGCTTGAGTGCAAAGTAGGAGCTAAACAAATTGAAAATTTTGTAACTTACGAAATAATCATGCCAAGTAGTACTGATGTTCAAAAAGGGGTAGAAATTAACAATGAGGGATTAGGCTGAATTGCGCATCGACAAGATATCATCTTTGAAGCCATCGATTACAGACGTTGCTAATTGTAATCGGCGAATTGATCTTTTTTCTTTTGGGCTGAATTGGGATGCAGAATGAACGAAAAAAATCATATAATCCGAGAAGAAGCACACGAAAAGATGACGGGGGATTGGAAATCTGCGGAATCGCCGAATTAGGGAATGTTTTTAGGGTTTAATCATCAACAACGGGAGACGGGGGTTGAGCATCAAATGTTGCGTGAATGTTTTTCTCATTCTCGGTCTCATTTCATTTCTCTTTGAATGAACAAACTTCAGGGTAACTAAAAAATACCCTTAAAACATGTGAATTTTCACAAAATCACCCGTAAAATAAAATGTTGATAAAACTGCCTATAAATTCAGTTTCTTTCAAAGAACCACTCATAACCAATTTTATGTGCATAATGTTTGAAAAATGTTAAAGTTTCATTCTTTTCCTAAATGTTTTGTTGACACCTTTTCTTTTCTTGTTTTGCAAATAAATGGTTATTGGTGTTCCTTTTTTTTTAAAAAAAAATTGTTTATGAATGGCTTTTTGATTTTTTTTAACTTTACAATCCGTTATGTGAAAATCTCTAAAATTCAGCGTTTGTTTATGGGTATTGTTTAAGATTAGAACTTTAAGAGATTGGTGTTTAGCTAATGTCTATATTGTTTGAAGACATCAATTATATTTAAAAAAACATAAATTTATGGATGACTTTTTTTATTATTTTTTAAATTTTACTAGTGGTTTTGTGAAAATCCATAAATCTTAAGGGCAATTTGATACAATTTACTCTTTGCAAAATGTACCAACAAAAAATCAGGTGTGACTCACTAAATAGTAATGGGCAAGGCTAAGATCCTATTGTTTCTTCTTCTTCTTTTTTCCATGGTGTTCTTCTTCCCTCTTCTCCCTCGTTCATTTATATTTGAGGTAGATGTCACACGCCTCGAACCTTGGATCCAGGGGCGAATCCTGGACCGTCATTCCGAGATACTTGAAAGTAAATTTTTCAACCTTCCGATAATGCTTAAAGGTAAAAAAAAAATTGTAATTTTTTTCCCGAGGTGGGGACCCTGACAGAAAATGTTAAGAAATTAATACTAAATTTTTTTTGATGCTTGAGTATCCCAATGATACACAAGGATCCGCCCCTGCTGGGACGAAAAATGTTTCCCATACCATAGTGGTAGTCTACCTCCAAAATATACTTTATAATTAATTAGTATTAATTACTCTGTATTTTAATTGTTTAATTTGTGTTGGGAAAATAAATGTATTACTACGTAGTATTATTCCAGTGTAATTAATACGAGTATTACTACGGTGTATGAGTATTACTTTTCCCATGTATGAATTGGTATCTAATCAATATGGTAGGTGGAGTGTTTTGTAAATTGTCCGTAATAGTAATTACTAGTCGAAAATCCATGAAATTTACGGATATACATTAATTTAGTTTAAATAATTATTTAAAAACAAATTAAAAATTTAATGTTAAAACTTTGAAGTAAGTAAATAAATAAAAACTAATATAAGTATTATAGTATATATAATACGTGTTGTATCTTACAATGTAAATTAAAACACTAGAAAACTTGAAATGAGTATGTCCATATGATATCATAAAATAACAAGTATTTTTATGAATTTTTTCGGTTAATAATTATAAGGAAAAATAACTTAAAATAATATGAACTATCAGATTAAAGTATGTTATAATAAAGAATGATGGGATAAAGTATATTCAAACATAATAAAATTCTCGTGCCATTGTGCATTTATTTTAAAATTAATAAAATAATGATGATATAACACATTATTATGACAAATATAAGAATGTTTTGATAAAATTTAACATAAAAAGATTAGTTAATTTCAAATTAAGGACCATTGGTTGCTAAAAAGATATTTTTGAATTCTATTTTAAATTAATCTCATTGATTAATGATTGATTAAATCATAAACAATTTTTTTTTTAAATAAAAAAATCATATTTTGATGAATTTGCAATTGCAAATCGGGATCAACTCGTACGCAGTAGTAACTATTCCGATAAAAACCAATCACAAGTTGATTTAGTGGTTGTGGAGCTACATCAGTACATCCCATGCAAAGAGGTTCGAAGTTCGAATCCCCTTGGAAACATGGAGTCGTTTGTGAGTGGGAGGGTCAACCTCTTAAATGGGTCATACAGTATCCAATCCAGATATAGAGCGACTGATCGAGTCGATCGAACTGGACTAAGAAAAAAAAACTATTCCGATAAAATGTGCCCAAATTTCAAACGATGGGTTTGCAATTGCAAATCGGTCAAACATAGTACAAAAAATCCAAATCGATTAATTGTAGTATAAATAAAATAAAATGGAGAATCTATTTGATAAAAACGGAATTCCCCTAAAATTAATTAAATCATTTTGAGATTTGCTTTGATTCATTTTTCGTCGTGTGTAATTTTGTATTGCATGATCTTTTACACTCGTTTCTATATTTATATGGTATGTGTGACGGTATGCCGACTTGTCGGCTTTTCGGTGTTTCAAACTTGTCTGAGCTCGAACTTTGACTTAATAAAAAATTAAATTATTGGACATATGCAAGTTATAAGTGAAAACGACTTGCCTTAAATGTATTTCATGTGCATTTTAGTATATAGGGTAAATAATAGGGTGATTTTGCTAGATGGCCATTTTTTAATGTTCAATTGGGTACTTAAACCCCAAACTAATTTAATTAGTTTTATGTAGACCCCTTCCAAATAGATTGGAATGGTCAATGATCAACCATTTGACCGGTCAACGGTTGATCATTGACCGGTCAACATTGACCAACCCATTTGATTTTTTTTTTTTAAAGTGATGTCATATTTTACCGTTTTGATGCCAAAATTTTATTATATTTTATTTTCACTTTGATGCCACTTTTCTAATGAAATGATTGGATGAGACTTTTTTAAAACCTTGATGACATTTTTTGTTTACTGTAATGTCACGTTGACCATTGATGCCATTTTTTTTACTGTTAACTGATGCCACTTTTTTTTATGTCAATTTTTTGATGATATTTTTTTTACCGTGAAGCCATATTTTTGATGATATTTTTTCAAAGTAGTATTTTGATGATATTTTTTTAAAGTAGTATTTTGATGACATTTTTTTCTTTAATGTTATACAACTTTTTCAAAATGGTGTTTTGATGTCATTTTTATAATGTAATTATTTGATGCCATTTTTTTTAATCAAATCGATTGATGCCACATGTTTTTAATTTAATCAATTGTATATCGATTTATTTTCATCGATTATACTTTCATTCACTGATGACACGTTTGTGATTACATTTCATTGATGCAATCACTTGTGGTGACATATTCATTAAATTTTTATTCATGGGTGACATTTGTTATTACGCTTCATTAATCACAATTGTTTATGGTGACAATTTTATATAATTGATGACATATGAGCTTAAAACGTGGAATCAAAATAATGTCACTTTATTGCATATATAAACACCTATTATACCATGTCATCAACTCAAAAACATGCATCAATTATTGCCTTTGTAAAAAAAAACCTAAAAAAGATGCATCAATTGTTACATTAGCTACGTTGAAACTTTCCATGGACATATATTTGTCAAAGATATAAAAGAGAGCACCCCAATTCTAACTTGACAACAACCCTTTCCAAGTGATATCCCCCAATTCATGTTCAGACAAATTAAAAAAAGCAATAAATATCATTTTTTTACTGTTCCTTCACCTCCCCCCCCCATTGTTTCTTAAAAAGGAGGTGCAATTTCACATCCCAAATCCCCCACACTATTCTTCCACCAATTGAATTGGTCTCCAACATCAACACAGGAGTTGAACCGAAATTGCTCACAAACTGCCCTCGTCGCCACGAATTACTACAACACAGGAGTGGAGGCAAAAAAAACTTCGATCCCAATCAATTAGGCAAATTCCAATATGAAATCGAAAATTAGGCGAAAAAATTGTAGTTACATGTACTAAATTTGAAGGTAAACGGAAGTCAATTAAGACAAAGAGCCAATGAATTTTGGAGGAAGAGCACTGAGATGTTCTCCGACGAACTCTACAGCTACTTGCAGATGAGATCGGAGAGGGAGGAGGTCAAGCGACGGTGGCGGCGGATGCATGACGAGGAACACCGGGATTGATCGAGGCGGATGCCGGAGGAGAGGCCGAGAGGAAGAGCGCCGGAGATGAGGAGGAGAAGCGCCTTCTTCTTCATCGGCCATGGATGGAGCATTGGAGGAGGAAGAATCGTTCGGGAAGGAGGAACGGCGGGCGCCCAGGAGAAACAACTATGGGAGGAAGGGTTTAACGCGGCCAAAATTTTTTTAGAGGGGCCTAACGCGCCTAAAAAAATAATTAAAGAAGCTAACTACCTAACTAAAGATGCTTAAAGGTCCATTTCAGCAAATTCCCTCTAAATAATATACAAAATTTTACGGTATCTTCAAAATTCAAACGACCATTGTAAATTTGGGGCGGTATAAATGGTGATGCATTTTAAATAGACCTGCCAAAACGTAACATGATCCAAAAACGGAGATGGACTTCGAGTAGACGAGAGCCAGACGAGAGTTGTTGGCGAGGCTGGAGACGACGGACTTCGGGCAGACAGGAAGGCGTCGACGGAGCACCAGAACGGCGATGGAGGTGCAGAACACCACGAGTGAAGGCGAACGGGTCTGTTGAACTCCGCCATTGAAGAGGACCTTCTCCTTATGTCTCTCCCCGAGAAGTCACTGCGAGGGTTGGTTGAATTCCGCCATTGAAGAGGATCTTCTCCTCTCCATGTCTCTCCCTGAGTCCTCACGCGAGAAGCCATGTCGGAACCCGATTCGAAACACCACTGAGAACAGGGAGGTCAAGATACCCAAATTAAAGGTCGAATCCGTGAGAACGGATAACGGGAACCCAAAATCAGCCAGAAATCCATCTGAAAGATGAGAAGTTGGAGCGGAGCGAAATAGATGATTGACGAATTTTAATTTTTCTTTAATTTTATAAAATTTTCCCAAACTTTGTAAGTAATTATATTTTGAGTTAAATATAATTTATAGTTTGTGAATTTTGGACCTTGTATGAATTTTGGTTGAATGTGTTGTAGTTTGTATATAAATTGGTAGTTTTAAAAGTTCGTATTATTTTCGGTTCACTGTTAATAGTTCGTATTATTATCGGTCATTTTTCTTTTTATAAATCATCATAAAATATAAAGTCATTGTTTTAATAATCTATGATCTGTTTGTAAATTAACTTTCTTTCAATTTGAAGCAATTAAATCAATTAGTTACGTGATAAAAACCTTAAAGGAAAGAAATGGAGAGCGGAGAGAGCAGAGAGAGTGGTAAGGCGAACTCTTCGGCACCGGAGAACTGCACCAATGACGAGATGCAAACTGATTCAACCCCTCAAACACCATCGCCAGGTGAGCCTGAGCCAGGAAAAACTTCGTCTGAAGATACTGGCTGTCCCCCGCTAGTGAGTGTCCCGACTTGGAGCGATAGGGTTGCGATGGGTGGTGTGAGCCAATAGAGAAAGGTGTTGAGCGAGGAATTCCTGAAAGGGAAGATTGAGATTACATTCCCCTCAGGGCCTAATGGGGATCCTTTCGTCTCTATTGCACCGGAGGTTATGAGTTCCCTGGCAGGCGCCTGGGAGAATTCACTGGTTATCAGGCTCCTGGGACCGAAAATCCCTCTTTACGTGATGGATAGGAAATTGCAGGAATTGTGGAAGGACTGTGGCAGAATTCACATCGTCGATATGCCGTTTGGTAATTTCTTGGCTAGGTTTGAGAATAAGAAGATCTGCACAAGAATCCAGACAGGTGGTCCATGGTCTGTATTCGGAAGATGCCTAATCCTAGGCATCTGGTCGCCGGATTTCAGACCGTCGGATGTGATAAAAACCGTCCCGGCATGGATTAGGATTGCCGACCTCCCTATTGTCCTCTATCAAAAAGAAGTGCTTCTAAAGATTGCTGAGAGCTTGGGTAGACCTATCAAAGTGGATCATAGAACCATATACACCAACAGGGGGAATTTCGCCCGAGTCTGTGTCGTACTCAACCTCGAAGAGCCCCTGAAGGGGACGATCACCATTAATGGAGTGAAGTATCTTCTTGAGTACGAAGGTGTCCTGAAAATCTGTTTCTCGTGTGGGAGGGTTAGCCTTTTCAGGAACAATTGCCCCGATGCGATCAGGGTGGAAGAGACCCTCGAAAAAGGTAACGGTGGAGCCACCACAATAATTACTCCTGAGAAAGGCGAGAGCCTGAGAAGTCCGGCATAAGGGGGAGACAACCATGGGCCATGGATGGTGGTTACGAAAAAGGGCAAAGCTGTGAAAGCCAGCGGAGCCCCGCATACCCCGATTCCCTCCGGCGGCCGGCCGGGTAAACAATCGATGCACCGTTCATGGCAGCCGAAACAACATTAGAAGGTTGTGGGTAAACGCAGCATTAATGAGGGCAGTGTTCCAAAACACAATGGTTTGGGGATTGATAATAACGGTAAGAATATTAATGTCCCCAAGGGGAATGGAGAGAGGAGCTCGGTGACCGCTGGGAATATTGACGGCGGATGTTTTGGGTGCCAACAAAAAGGTAGTGGATTGAAAGGAGATGGAGGCATGGGTAGTAGGCCTGTTTCTAATAATGGGTCGAAAATTATGAACCAGACTACCACGTCTAATGGGACTGAACAAGGTGAGACCAAGTCTAATGGGCCCAAGGCCCAAGCTGTCAAAATGAAGAAATCTTCTGTTTTCAAGAGAAAACCCCAGAAAAAGACGGGATCTAATATCCCCAGAACCCGCGTGAGAACCTCAGATTACTCGATTCCGGTAGGGGATCAGATGGCGGAAAACGGTAAGGCTATGGTGGAGGACCCCCCCGGGCCCCGGGGATTTCTACTCAAGCTGCGTCGGAGCCTGGGAAGGAAGCCTGGGCGAGCGCATCGGAAACCATCCTATCCTCGCCTATTGTGGGGAAATTCTGGGAGGCATGGCAACCTAGGCCAAGTGACAGGTTAGAAGCGCCGATGGGTGCAGGATGGAGGCCGAACGTTACAGATGACAAGAGTTCCCAGTAGCGTGGGGTTCACAAGGAGTCTTTCGGATTTACTCTTGGGAAAAACTCTTCTTTTCTTTTTTGTTTATTTCTCTGTGTTAATGGCCATGAATATCTTATTTTGGAACTGTTTCGGTGCAGGTAAGAAGTCCTTATGGAGAGCTATCAGATACATTTGTAAGCACTGTTCCGTTGATATCCTTGCGCTCTTTGAAACCCGCGTCTCTGGAGATACTGTTGATAGAGTTTGTAGGAGGCTGAAGTTTGAGAATTATGAGAGGGTGGAAGTTGTTGGGTTTTCAGGGGGCATATGGCTCTTATGGAATGATAGCACTTGCAAACTCAAGATTGTCTCCAAGAATCCTGGATTCATTCATGCTTCTTGGGATATGGGTAGCGAGAGGAAGAATCTGATTGTCGTCTATGGCCCCCTTCGGTCTCCCGCCGGGTCCCTTTTTGGGAGAGCCTGTATACTACTCTCAAGAATGTTTCTGGAGATCTTATTATTGGTGGCGACTTCAACTGTATCGTGAGCAAGGAGGAGACTGCCGGCGGTACGGGAGCGCTGCACAGGGATGCGAGTAAATTCAAAAACATAATTAACAGTGCCAGCCTTGTTGATCTTGGATTCACCGGTCAAGAATTCACCTAGAGTAAGAAGATCCTGGGGGGTAGAACGGTTTTCAAAAGGTTGGATCGTGCTTTGATGAATCTTTCAGGCCATCTCGCTTGGCCGGAGGCGCTAGTGAGACACCTGCCTAGATACTCGTCTAACCAAACCCCCTCCTGCTCGAACTCAATCCGAAAATCTCGAAAGATAGTAAGAGGCGTCCTTTCCGTTTTGAGGCAGCATGGCTGAACCATCCCGAGTTCGGTGATCTGGTGAAATCCAAATGGGTGAGCGACCAACCAGTGGGGGCTGCTCTCGAAGGTCTTAAAGCTGAATTGATCAAATGGAACAAGAGCGTCTTTGGTAATATTTTCAATAGGAAAAAAATGCTTTTGGAGGCGCTGGATGTCGTTAAGAAGTAGAGTAGTCAAGGAGCGGATGATGTCGTGAGAAAGCAGGAGGCCAGAATCAAAGCGAAACTCGACGACACCCTTGAGCAAGAGGAAATTTTCTGGATGCAGAAATCCAGGGAGTCTTGGCTCGCTCTGGGTGATCAGAAATCGAGGTTCTTTTATGCTTCTACGGTGATTAAGAGGAAGTATAATAGAGTTGAGGGCCTTTTCGACAAGTATAACAGATGGATAGAGGAGAAAGGCGAACTGGAAAACATTGCTATGTCCTTCTTTGTGGACCTTTATTCGGAACCGAGTCATGTCGACATAATCAACAACCTCTATGCTGCTTTCCCAGTTCATGCCGACACTGGCTAGAGTGGAGCTAGCAGACCATTCTCTATAGAGGAGATTTACAAAGCTTTTAGAAGTATGGGGGCCTACAAAGCTCCGGGAGTGGATGGCTTCCAACCCATCTTCTTCCAAAGTTATTGGGAGGTGGTCAGACCGGAGGTGATTGATATGGTTCTTGAGTTTTTTAGAACGGGGTCTCTGCCGGAAGGGGTTAACGACACGCTCATCACCCTCCTTCCGAAGGTGGGCAAGTCTGAGAGGATCAGTCAATTCAAAGGTATTATTTTTTGTAACGTCTGTTATAAAGCTATCACGAAACTCATGACCGAGAGGCTGCAACCGATCATGGGGAAACTTGTTGGCCCTACGCAAGGCAGCTTCCTTCCGGGTCGTCTGATTTCGGATAATATAGTGGTTGTCCAAGAGGTGATCCATTCGATGAAAAGAAAGATTGGTCGGAAAGGGTGGTTATGCCTGAAGCTAGATCTCGAAAAGGCCTACGATCGCCTGAATTGGGATTTTATTGAGGATACTCTGAAATGGGCTAATTTTCCTAGGAGGTGGGTTGATTGGATTATGGAATGCATAAGAAGTGCTAGGATGCAGGTTCTTTGGAACGGTGAGATGTCAAGACAATTCCTTCCCTCGAGAGGTATTCGGCATGGGCTCTTGGGTCCTCCCCGAGGGCTTCACACATATGGAAGGGGATTAGGAGGGGCTTAGGCGAGGTTATCAACCCCGGCTTGAAGTGGAATTTGCGAAATGGAGATAGCATAGACTTTTGGAATGATTGTTGGGTCGAACCGGTACCCCTGAGTTACTTCGGTGGTTGTCCTGCCGACGAGCGTTCTAAGTGGAGAGTGGCGGATCTTTGGGATGCGGAAAGGGGGTGGCGGTGGGACCTGTTTGACCAGCTCCTCCCTCCTTCCACACTGATGAAGATTGCCGCCAACGCCTGTAGGGATGGGGACGACGTCCCAAGCTGGAGTCTCTCTAAAGATGGCGACTACTCGGTGAAATCCGGGTATAAGTTAATCGAAGGCTGGGGAGATTGGAAGGATGCCGATACTGATTTTCATAAGGCAGTGTGGAAGCTCCAAGTTAACGAAAGAATCCGCTCTTTCGTATGGATGCTCAACAAAGGAGGGGTGCTCAACAATGTGGAGAGAGTGAGACGCGGAATAGGCAACTCACCTCTATGTCTTATTTGTGATATTCATGATGAATCGCTCAATCATTTGTTCAAGGACTGTGGTAATACTAATACGTTGTGGGCGCAGCTTGCAAGGGAGAGGAGAAGGAGGGACGACTGGAGTGCTCCGTTCGGGGCTTGGCTCAGGTCGAATGTGCTATCTAGGGAGCGCATTGGAGATGGAGTGGATTGGAGTGCTGTCTTCGCAGCAGCGCTTTGGAGCTTGTGGAAGAATAGGAATGCCATGGTTTTCGATGATAACTCCGACCAAGTGATATCGCCCATTCGTTGCATCAGCTTTGCCGTGGACTACTCAAATGCCATGAAAAAAGCCAATGCGGGGAAGGTCGTCCACGAAAGAGTCCAGAAGGTGGTTGGGTGGAGTAGGCCGAGTGAAAGTTAGGTCAAGCTCAACACCGATGGAGCTGTGGGAAAGGACGGACGTGCTACTGGCGGGGGCATCTTCAGGGACGTTGAGGCCCGGTGGACTGGAGGATTTAGGCTTAACATTGGGGCCTGCAATGTTCTTATGGCGGAAGGATGGAGCGTGATTAAAGGGCTGGAGCTAGCCTGGGATTTGGGTTTTAGAAAAGTTGAGGTCGAGTCGGATTCGGATGTCTTTATCAATTTGGTGGCGAGGAGGGTGCGACTTTCTCCTCCCATGTTCAGCCTAGTTAATTCCGACCATGGCTTCCTTCGTAGGAGTTGGTCAATCCAACTCCGTCATGTGTTTCGTGAAGCTAATTCTGTCGTCGATAGCTTGGCTTCCTTTGCTCTTAATTCCCTCCTCGGCTGTCATTTCCTCTCTGAGACGCCTGCGTGCGTAGTCCGACTGCTGGAGGATGATGCGGAGGGGAAGACTTACTCTCGTTTTTGTACTGTTTGATTTGCTGTTTCTAAGTTAATTCAAGGGGAGCTCTGCTCCCGGTTGTTCACCAAAAAAAAATAGTTACGTGATAAGAGTTGAAAATAATTTTTGGGTAGGCTTTTTTCTTTCCTTTCCTGATTTACGAGGAAGAAAAAAAAACAAAAGAAATGCTCAATTAAATGCAGTAATTAATAAAATTCTTTTTATTTTTCATTTTTTCCCACATAAATTAAATGTAGTGATTAATTAATGTTATAAACCAAAAATAGGAGGTGGACCACCATGTGGTATGCTAAACATGGTATGCTAAAAATAGGAGGTCACATGTCACTGACTCACTGTGGGTTCATGAGCCAACCCCAAGCCACTAGAGTCTACAAGGTTGATACAGATAAAAAAAGAGTCTACAAGGTTGACAATTTCTTATAGGTTCTTTAATGAAATGGGGACATGAGTACTTTCCCTAGAATCATCAATTGCATTGTCACAAGAGACTAATGAAGTTTGATCCTCCATCTTGTTTCCAATAGAAGTCTGATCCCCCATCTTGTTTCCTATCTCATCCGGTACTTTTCTTGAGGAGGAGGAGGAAGGCAGAGGAGAACATGGAGCTTCAGAGAAAATGCCTTCTTCTTTTTCCTTGATTGTGACTTCACATCAGGAGTATCCTCTCCAGCTAGGAAAGAGCTCACCAGCTTGTCTATAGTGTTCTGCATATCTTCAAGCTTCTTTTCCAGATATTTACTGGTGCCTCCTGGAGAGTTTAATTGCACTATTTCCTCTTTCAGAACAACTTTGTTGCTGATAATAAACTCTTGTGAAGTAGAGTTTCCTACTTGCAAATTCTTAACCTCTGAAAGCAACGTTGAAATGGCTTCAGCAGCCTCTCTTATGTCCCAAGCCTGTTAGAAGAGATTTCCTTATGACAGCACATCAGCAGCTCGGTTTGCTTCTTCACCTAGCTGCCACTGCAACATCTCAAGCTTTCTTATTTCGTGCATAAGCATGGATGGGTATGTGGAAGTGATTGATTGCCTCCTTCTGGCCTTTCTTCCACTGTTGTTTCTTCCGGTGTTCTTTTCCGAGGCTTGTGTTGGGATCAACAAGACCCAAATGCATAAATGAATCGGGAACCTAGCAACTCAAGCTACAATTTCGCTGATAACCAAGTTCACAAATTTATGGAACCACCAACACAATCAAACCAAGCAACACAAGTACACAAACAATCACAAGCAAGAACACAACGATTTAAGTGGAAAACCCTCCCTAACCCGGAGGATCAAAAACCATTGTCGCCCGCCAGTGCACCAAAATCCACTAATCAACAAAATGGATACAAGTGTTCACCACTTACAAGTCTCACACAAGGAGACCACCACCAATTTCACTCGAATCGGTACAACACCATTTTCATCAAGATTAGGGATTCTAAACGAGAGAATAAAAGCCGACAAACACGAGTAGGCTTACCAAGAACTCGAGGTGAAAGAACCCGGATGAGACAAGGAAGATCCACTCACTTTCTCACCACTTTTCCCCTCTTTCTCCTTTCTCCCTCCTCACTTTTGTGCTCCTATTTTGGGGCTCACACTTCAGCTTTCATCAATGGAAAGCTACTGCTGCTGGTTGCTCTTGCTCTCTCGTACTTCACTTCAAAAAGCAAATGAAAAGGTATCATTTGTCTTGCAAGGGAAGCCTCCAAGAGGGCCTCCACTTTGGGCTGGACACATGGGCTTGGGCCCAACAATCTCCCCCTCCAACCCAAGGGGAAGACATCCATACTCGTCTCGGCATCAGTTGCGGATCAGCCCCGCCATCTTGGCGCAGAACTGATGCTTGTCAGCAGTCACCACCTTGGTCAACATGTCAGCTGGATTCTTGTTCGTGTGAATCTTCTTCAAAGTCATCTCTCGGTTGCTCACCGCATCTCGAATCCAATGGTACCTCACATCAATATGCTTGGTCCGGCAATGGTATGTAGCGTTCTTGCTCAAATCAAAAGCACTCTGGCTATCACAGTTAACCACATACTCTCCTTGCTTCAACCCCAACTCTCGAAGAAACCTCTTCACCCAAAGCATCTCTTTTCCTGCTTCTGTCATGGCAATGTACTCTGCCTCTGTCGTGGACAAAGCAACACACTTTTGCAACTTAGACTTCCATGAGACAACTCCCCCGGCAAAAGTGAATAAATACCCCGATGTAGACTTTCTACCATCAAGGTCTCCTGCCATGTCTGAATATGTGAAGCCTTCAAGAATGGGTTTGGAACCCCCATAGCATAAACACATCTTCGACGTACCTTTCAGATATCTGAAGATCCATTTCACTGCCTCCCAATGATCTCTGCCCGGATTAGAAAGGAACCTGCTGACCAAACCAACTGCATGAGCAATGTCAGGCCGGGTGCACACCATAGCATACATCAAACTCCCAACTGGTGATGAGTAGGGAACGTTGGCCATCTTCTTCTTCTCTTCACTTGTAGATGGACAACTCTTCTTGCTCAACTTGAAGTGACTAGCAAGAGGTGTGCTAACTGACTTAGCTTTCTCCATGTTGAACCTGCTCAGGACCTTCTCAACATACCTCTCTTATGACAACCATATCTTCTTGGCCTTCCTGTCACGGGTAATCTGCATACCCAAAATCTGGCGTGCTGGTCCCAAGTCTTTCATATCAAAGGAAGTATACAACTTCTTCTTCAAATCATCAACCATAGATTTATCCGGTCTAACAATCAGAATATCATCTACATACAGAAGAAGAAACACAAACCTGTCATCTGGATGCCGCTTGAAGTAAACACAATGATCTGCACTTGTTCTGGTGTAGCCATGATCCACCATGAAGCAATCAAATTTCTTGTACCATTGTCGGGGAGCTTGCTTCAGCCCATACAATCTCTTCTTCAGTTTGCAAAGCAAGTGCTCTTTCCCTTTTACTTCAAACCCTTCTGGCTGCTCCATATATATCTCCTCCTCCAAATCACCATGGAGAAATGAAGTCTTCACATCTAACGGCTCAATTTCCAAATCCATGCTTGCAGCTAAGCCATGGATCACCCTGATGGAACTCATCTTCACAACAGGTGAGAAGATTTCATCAAAATCAACTCCCTTTTTTCTGGCTGAAACCCTTCACAACTAGTCGGGCTTTGTACTTGACTAGTTTTTCTCCATCCATCTTCAGCTTGTATACCCACTTGTTCTTCAAGGCCTTTCTTCCTTTAGGAAGTTTAACAAGCTCATAAGTGTTGTTCTTCTTCAAAGAACTTATCTCTTCTTCCATGGCTTTTCTCCACTGAGCTTTCTCCTTGTGGGTTTGAGCTTCCTAAAAGCTCTCAGGTTCCCCCTCTTCAGTGACTGCAACATACTCAGAACTGGGGTATCTTGTGGACGGACGACGTTCTCTGCTTGATCTCCTGAGCTCAACTGTCTCCTCATCTTGTGTCGGCTCCCCCTGCTCAGAGCCCTTACCAAATTCAGCTTCAGCTTCTGGTGACACTTCATTTGTAGTAGGAATCTCCTCATCGTCTCTTGAATGAGACTCACCACTTGTTCCAATCTCTTCTTATTGAGAAGGGAAGTAGACTGGTAGCTCAGGAACTTTCTCTGGTGCAGGTGTATCAGCATCTGATAGTGTCTTGTCCTCGTGAAAGATCACATCTCTGGATCTGAACACTTTCTTCTTCTCTGGATCCCACAACTTGTACCCAAAATCAGCATCTCCATAACCCAGAAACATGCAAGTGATTGCTCTGTCATCCAGCTTCTGTCTCTGTTCTTTAGGCACATGAACAAATGTCTTGCAACCAAAGACCCTCAGGTGAGAGTAGGAAATGTCTCTGCCAGATCACACTCTCTGAGGGATATCAAAATCCAAAGCCGACGATGGAGATCGATTCATTAAGTAGCAAGCAGTGCTCAAAGCTTCACCCCAAAATGGCTTCGGAAGCTTTGCCATTTTCAGCATGCATCTGACCTTCTCAAGCAAGGTTCTGTTTGTTCTTTCTGCAACGCCATTGTGCTGTGGAGTACCATGAGTTGTCTTCTCATGCCTGATCCCATGTTGCAGACAATATCTCTGAAACTCCTTCGACGTGTACTCGCCTCCATTATCACTACGGAGGCTCTTCAAGGAGCAACCCTTCTCCCTTTCCACCATGGCATGCCATTGCTTGAAGCAGTCAAGCACCTGGTCTTTTGTCTTCAGAACAAACACCCAAACCTACCGTGAAGCATCATCAATAAGGGTCAGAAAATACCTACTGCCTCCTAAGAAAGGTACATCAATGGGACCACACACATCAGAATACACCAACTCAAGCAAATTTTTCTTCCTTTCAGAAGACTTACTGAATGACACTCTAGTTTGCTTTTCAAATAAGCAATTGTCACAGGGGTTTAGTGTCATACCTTTGGCAACAGGAATGGGAGACTTCCTTGCCAAAATTTGCAGTCCTTTGTCACTCATATGCACGAGCCGTCTATGCCACAAATCTGGTGATGCAACACCCTCAACTGCATTCAGGCCACCTCTAACAACCTTCAGCTGAGTTCTGTAAAGAGTGTAGCTCAAGCTTGCTGTAGAAATCACCATAGATCCTTTTGTCAGCTTCCACTTTCCATCACCAGTGCTACTATGATAACCTTCTCGGTCCAAGGCTTGTTGAGAAATCAAATTCAAGCGAAGATCTGGTACATGTCGCACATTCTTCAAGGTCATCGTGCAACCTACATTTTTCTGGACACAAATGTCACCAACACCAACAATCTTTGCAGAGCTAAAGTTCCCCATCTTCACTAAACCAAAGTCTCCAACTTCATAGGTGGTGAAGATCTCCTTCCTCGGTGTATCATGATAGGATGCGGCTGAATCAACTATCCACTCTACACGAGTATCAAATTCTTGGTTGTGATCATCAACACAAGAGAGAACCACCATAGCTTCCTCATCGCCATAGAAAGTTGCAGCAGTGTTCTTCTCATCATCTTTCTTATTTTTCTCTTCCTTTTGCTTCCTCTTCAACGCATAACAATTCTTTCTTATATGCCCCTCTTTGCCACAATGATAACAGACAGACTTTTCTTTGCCTTGGGAAGCATCTCTCTTCTGCGATTTCCCTCTGGATTTTCCACGACCTCTTCTGTCTCTGCTTCTTCCTCTGAACCTTTCTTCAGCAGTTGTGGCCAAAGCATGTGAGGTGCTTGTGCCCATATCCTTTCTCCTATTCTCTTCGTTGTAGGGACTATCCTTCACAGTCGATAAGGACACAACACCACTCGGTGCAGAGTTGCTAATGGTCACCACCAGTCTCCCAAGTGTCAGGCAAAGAGCTCAGAAGCAATAGGGCCTGCAACTCGTCATCTAGGACCAACTTCATAGTATTCAGCTGATTTACAAGCTCTTGGAACTCACTCAAGTGCTCGACTATAGGCTTTCCATCCTTGTACTTCAAATTTACAAGCTTCCTTATCACAAAGGTTTTGCTTTGCGCAGACTTCCTCTCATACATTGATTCTAACTTCTTCCACAAAACATGTGCATCAGTTTCGTTGCTTATATGGTGATAGACACTGTTATCAACCCATTGTCTGACGGTTCCCACAGACTTCCGATGTAGCTTTTCCCAGTCTCCTTCAGACATATCAGTCGGCTTACAAGACCCAAGCTTAATTGGATCATACAAATCCCTGTAGTACAACAAATCCTCCATTCTCGATTTCCAAATCGAATAGTTGGAAGATGTCAACTTGATCATCGTACCAGCAAAATCATCTAACTTGGTTGTCATTTCCGCTTCCAAACTAGAAACCAGGCTCTGATACCACTTGTTGGGATCGACAAGACCCAAATGCATAAATGAATCGGGAACTTAGCAACTCAAGCTACAATCCCGCTGATAACCAAGTTCACAAATTTACGGAACCACCAACACAATCAAACCAAGCAACACAAGTACACAAACAATCACAAGCAAAAACACAACGATTTAAGTGGAAAACCCTCCCTAACCCGGAGGATCAAAAACCACTATCGCCCGCCAGAGCACCAAAATCCACTAATCAACAAAATGGATACAAGTGTTCACCACTTACAAGTCTCACACAAGGAGATCACCACCAATTTCACTCGAATCGGTACAACACCATTTTCATCAAGATTAGGGATTCTAAACAAGAGAATAAAAGCCGACAAACACGAGTAGGCTTACCGAGAACTCGAGGTGAAAGAACTCGGATGAGAGAAGGAAGATCCACTCACTTTCTCACCACTTTTCCCCTCTTTCTCCTTTCTCCCTCCTCACTTTTGTGCTCCTATTTTGGGGCTCACACTTCAACTTTCATCAATGGAAAGCTACTGCTGGTGGTTGCTCTTGCTCTCTCATACTTCACTTCAAAAGGCAAATGAAAAGCTATCATTTGTCTTGCAAGGGAAGCCTCCAAGAGAGCCTCCACTTTGGGCTGGGCACATGGGCTTGGGCCCAACAACTTGCATCCTTTTTACAAGAAAATCTTAGAAATCACGTTGGGATTACGCTCAACCAATCTTAATGGTTACCTACCCCCATACCCATTTCCTATAATCTCACCCGCTCTTCTTATCACTCTTCAATTTGCTTCAAAACTCACTCACTCATCTTACAGGGAGAGTGAGAGATGGGGAGGAAGAGCATACGGGAGATTGACGAGGTCGAATTGGGTAAAGCTGGCTTGGTGCCAGAGGAAGCTGCAGCTTTCCACAGAGTCCTGCTGTCGGTGGCGATCCCAAGGAGGTGTGGGTTGAGCTGGTGGCGCGTAGGATGATGCGCCCTGATCACCCCCACGCGCTTCATCAGCTCATCTACTACTCCGTTTACTCCAATTGGGATGAATCTCTCCTAGGTCCTCCTCCCTACAGGTTCCCTTCTCCCTATGCTCTCTCTCCCTCTCTGAATTTGTGAATTTTATGCAGGCCTAAATCTGGGATGGATTGAATGCTTTTCAATTTGATGTTTGCTCTTGATTTTACATCCAATTTGATGTTTGTTCTTAATTTTTACATTCAATTTCATGTTTTATCTTAAGGAGGATTTGGAATCAGTATCAAATCAATGTGCTTGATACTAGTGTTTAGAATGATCAGGTTCTTATCCATACCTTGATACCTGGATAAATGCAAAGTAACATCACTTTGTAATCTTCATGTTTTTAAAACAATGTAAAGTAAGGTTAGTTTGTGTGATACACGATTCAGACTGATTGATACCGTAGTTTGCGAAAAACTATGTGTTCAGTTTCAAGTGAAAATAAAGAAAAAGGGTTGGCTTATTTGCAAATGACCATTTGAATGCTATATTGCTATATGCTCAGCTCTTTGAAGCTTAAAGAAAATCATCTCCTTATTTTTGCAAATGACCATTTGATTTGGAATGTAGTTTTTCTGATATATTCTTGTTAAGTTGATCTTTTTTTGTATATCTCCAAAGCAGACATTTTTACAAGAAAATCTCTTTTTGGACTCTGTCAAGATGGAACAAGAAAAAAGATGCAAGCCTCGGAAAAGAACACTGGAAGAAAGGCCAGAAGGAGGCAATCAGTCACTTCCACATACCCATCCATGCTTATGCACGAAATAAGAAAGCTTGAGATGCTGCAGCGGCAGCTAGATGAAGAAGCAAACCGAGCTGTTGATGTGCTGTCACAAGGAAATCTCTTCTAACATGCTTGGGACATAAGAGGCTGCTGAAGCCATTTCAACGTTGCTTCCAAGAGGTTAAGAATTTGCAAGTAGGAAACTCTACTTCACAAGAGTTTGTTATCAGCAACAAAGCTGTTCTGAAAGAAGAAATAGTGAAATTAAACTCTCCAGGAGGCACCAGTGAATATCTGTAAAAGAAGCTTGAAGATATGCAGAACACTATAGACAAGCCGGTGAGCTCTTTCCCAGCTGGAGAGAATACTCCTGATGTGAAGTCACAGTCAAGGAAAAAAAAGAAGGCATTTTATCTGAGCAACAGTCCTACGATGTCAAACTTTACACAAGCTCCATGTTCTCCTCTGCCTTCCTCCTCCTCCTCAAGAAAAGTACCGGATGAGATAGGAAACAAGATGGGGGATCAGACTTCTATAGGAAACAGGATGAAGGATCAAACTTCTTTAGTTTCTAATTTTATTATTCTCAAAGATCAAAATTGACTAATTTTCCTCTAACCAATTAAGTTATCCCTTCAAATTAATCAAAAATTAGAAACCACATAACCTCATTTTGTTTGTTTTCTTCTCACTTTGTTTTTCATCTGATTCTCCATAATCCACAGTATCTTATGAGTAGCTCAGCACAACTGCTAAGCTAGACATGTGTTCAGTAGCTCATAATTTATTTATACTACTAAAATTGGGATGGGTTCGGTAGCTCATAATTTATTTATACTACTAAAAAGGTATATATGATCTGCACCAGCTTCCTGAAAACGCCTTCTGCCAAAGTAGTCTGATTTGTCATCATATCGGCCTTGTAATGGATCCCTAAAAGGATCAGACTTGGAAACGCTGGCGTCCCACCTCCTTTTGTCTGTATTTTCTGGGATTGGGACATTTATGCCAGGAAACTCCAGTCATTTTTTTTCGTGGCTCAGCATGATCAATTTCAAGAATTTCCCCATCTTCGTGGTCTCCTTCCTTCCTACTCTCTTCATCAACAAATATGGTAATCACTGAAGGATGGTCTGCTTCTTCTGGCTCTTTAAAAAAAATGCAAGGTTAAAAAAAAATCCAGGTAAAAAATAAGTTGTGCCTACATAGGCATGTGTAGTAGGGAAGTAAAAGGCATAAAAAAAAGTCAATCAGCTAACTTAACACAAGGAGGTGAACTCTATAAAAAAATGACATTGTTATAATAGATATGTATGAAACAGAAATTTATATGCTCCACCCTTCACAAAGTCGTATTCTAGTTTCCAATCAACAAAAAGAAAAGCTCACCAAGGCTAACAAAAAGAAAAGCTCAATAGTTGGACACCAGCCATATCACATTGCCTTAGGACCTTAGGAAGTTTCTATTTATGACACAATTAACAATTTTTAAGACATTAGCCTACGCGGGAATTGAACCCACATCTTTGTGCGTGAGCACAATGCTCTACCATTTGAGCTAATGGACTTAAATTATTTTGACAAACGGAAAAACTCACAAGGTCCAAGTTCAAACCTCATCAGTTGGGTCACTTTTCAAATTCTATTATTCTTTATCAATTCATTTTCAACTCTCGTCTTTCTTGAATGATCAAATTGTTGCATTACTGTATATCAGTTCCTTCTAAGAAATAAGTACAACACATCAAAATATAAGATGGTCATATATAGAGTTGTGGTATGCTATCCAACAAATAATTGAAAGCGGACATAAAGAATATCTCAAGGCTATGGGAAGTTATGCATCAATGAAAGCAAATCAGCAAAGTTCAATCAACAAAGTTCAATTAGCAAAGTTATGCATCAATTGCTAACTAAGATTTCTTAGCCCCTGTTCTATCTCTTCTACAAACCAGCAAAGTTCAATTTCAACAAGTCCACAAATCAACAAATTCAAACTTGCAAAACCCAAAAATCTTAGTTAGCAATTGGTATACTCTAGGGTTGTAGATGGTAGAAGCTAGACCCACAGTCATTCAAGCTACGATCACCAAATTGAAACAAAAAAAAAACCCAAAATTCCCTAAATTTCGACATATGAATCCATTCAATTCCAAAAATTAAATCACAAATCTTGAATTTCCAAACCCATAAACCATAAATTTCTGAAACCCCAAATTGATACAGATACCGTTCACCATCGCACTGATGGAGCGAGAGCGAGAGAGATGGACTGATGGAGGAGCGAGAGCGGGGTGGGTTGCGGCGGCGAGGAGTGAGAGAGAGGGAGACTGATGGAGAGAGCGAGAGAGATGGACTGGTGGAGCGGCGAGGAGCGAGAGAGGGGGGTGGGTCAGCGCCGGAGCGGACACTATCGGATGAAGAAGGGCTCTCTCTGGTGGGATTAGTCAGAGTTTTTTTTTTTAAAAAAAAAATACAAACTAATCTCAACCCTTGATCTCTTTATAAAATATTTTCACCTATTCTAAAAGGAATAATTTGGTGAAATATCCATTTAGGATTGTTAATTAAGTAAATGTCCACATCCATTTGACAATTAAGTAAATGTCCATAATTTTTTAATAATACCCAGATTACCCCTATATTAATTAACCTTCTTTAATTTAATGTGAATAGTCCCAAAACAGGCAAAACTCTAATGCTTCAGATTGTCGATCCTCTGCATTTTCATGAAGATCATCTCTCTCCTCCTCTTCCTTAAAGATCGTCTCTCCCCGCCTCTCCCTGGTTGTGATTCAACTCTTCCTCTGTGCAATTTCCAGGTTATTGATTCTTTCTCCTCCTCTTTCCCTTTCTTATCATCTTTTCTCTTTCTTTGATTTTTCAATTTCGAATTCCCTCAACTAGGGTTCATATGTTTTTCTCTACTTTATTGTTTGAATCTTAATTTGAAATTGTTGATTGTGCTAATTTGTACTCGATTTAGGTTGTTGATTTGGATCGATTGTGCAAATTTCTTGCCCCGTTGGTTGATTTCCCCTTGCTATGAGATCTGTAGTTTAATTTTGGTCGACTGGATTACGAAAAGGGTCGAATGAAGAAATGATAGGTGGATTTGGATGATTGAATCTGTGTTGAGAAATAAGTTTGTCCAAAAGCAATTGAAGATGAAAGTGAAGATTTGCCGAGAAAGAGGTGCAATATATGACATTAAAGATGAAGATCCATGGAGAATGGTTGATTTTGATAGTCAAAACTGAACGAAACAGGAAGTTATGGAAGGAGAAAGCAACGCTTGTTTTTTTTTTACATATACCGATTTTGATGACAATTCTTTTAAGTAGATTTTTTGTTTCAATTAATACTGGTGACAATTAATCAAATTTGTTTGGTGACAGTGTTATGCAATTTTGATGACATGTGTTTTTTATGTGAAACTTTCCCCCATTTTGTCGACACTATGCTTCTATCACATTTTATGACTTTTGTTGGAGACAATTATTATTTAGCTTGATTCTATATTATCAATTTAAATGAGACTATCAGGGGTTTGCTTCATTGTTTGGTGACAATTGGAATTTATGTTGTTATTTTGTTTTTTTTTTAGATTGGTGACAATTGGTAGAGTTATATATTCTGTTTTGGTGACAAATGGAATTTATGTTGTTATTTTTAGATTGGTGAGAATTGGTAGAGTTATATATTCTGTTTTGGTGACAAATGGAATTAATGTTGTTTTTTTAGATTTGTGACAATTGGTAGAGTTATATATTCTGTTTTGGTGACAAATAGAATTTATGTAGTTATTTTTAAATTGGTGACAATTGTTAGAGTTATATATTCTGTTTTGGTGACAAATGGAATTTATGTTGTTATTTTGTGGTTTTTTTTAGATTGGTGACAATTGGTAGAGTTATATATTCTGTTTTAGTGACAAATGGAATTTATGTTGTTATTTTGTTGTTATTTTTAGATTGGTGAGAATTGGTAGAGTTATATATTCTGTTTTGGTGACAAATGGAATTTATGTTGTTTTTTTTAAATTGGTGACAATTGGTAGAGTTATATATTCTGTTTTGGTGACAAATAGAATTTATGTAGTTATTTTTAGATTTGTGACAATTGTTAGAGTTATATATTCTGTTTTGGTGACAAATGGAGTTTATGTTGTTATTTTGTTGTTTTTTTAAGATTGGTGACAATTGGTAGAGTTATATATTATGTTTTGGTGACAAATGGAATTTATATCTCATTTAGCTATAAGGATAATTTTCATTAATCATTATGTTCAATTGTAGTGGAAGTTGAGGTATATCGAGGGTCTTGCATTTCATGGTGGTATTGAAGCTATTTCAGACAAGTATATTAGAGAGAGGATGGCTATGGATTTATTTAAGAAGTGTTGGACATGAGAGTTGTAGGACTACAATATGCACCTACGTTTTAATTGTCATTATTTTAGGATATTAAGTAGTAGAATGTTGCATGATGCTTGTATTTTGATACTTATTGCAATCTGACTATCATGGTGAATGTCTCAACATTTCCCCTTTATTTTGGAAGTTAATGTAGTCTGACAATTGGGAATTTTATATTAAGTAGTACAAAGTTGCCTGGTGCTTGTAGTCTGGAAGCTATTTTGGATGTTAAGTAAGAATGTCTCAACTGTTCCCCTTTGTTTTGATATTTTTGCAAGTTAATGTAGTCTGACAATTAAGTATTACAAAGTTAAACTTTACATCAAATTTCATCTATTTAGGGTTATTATTGTAACAAAAATGCATTAATATTAGATGACAAATGTAATGCCATTATATTATTGTACATCGAATTATTCGTTTGCTCAAGTTTGGCCCCTTTAGGGTCTATGCGCCCCTAGTTCTAGGCTAGGGTTTCAGTTTCATAACAAAAATACGTTAATATTAGATGACAAATCTGATAACATTGGTATTGTACACACATTTTAGGGTTTAGAATTTAGGGTTTAGGGCCTTGACCCTAAACCCTAAAGACTAAACCCTAAACTATACTGTACATCAAATTTTCGTCTGTTCAGGTTTAGCCCCTCTTGGGTCTATGATCCCCTTGTTCTAGGGTTTCAGTTTTGTAACAAAAATGTGTTAATATTAGATGACAAATGTGATAACATTAGCATTGTAAACATTTTAGTTTGATAAAAGTGCTTTGTAGTTGGTGACAATTGGTTGGTGACACTGTTTTGTCGTTGGTGACAATTAATTTCTAAAAATAGGTGGTTGACACTAGATTGGTGACAAAGTTTTGAAATTGGTGACAGTAGATTATTGACCAAAGCTTGATAAAAATAGGTTGGTTACAATGTTTTATTGTTGGTGTCAATAGATTACTAAAAAGAGGTTGGTGAGAATGTTTTTTATAAGTTGGTGACAATACGGTTGATTAAACAATATGAAAACAATGTTCTGTAGTTGGTGACAATGTCTTAGTGATGTATAATGTTATGGTGACAATTTTTTTAAGGTTACAATATCATGGTGACAATATATTGTCATCAACCATGTCATTAATAGTTGTCACCGACAATTGTCATCAGGAAAATCATCTATTAGCAGAAAAACCTCATTTGTCACCGAGGAAAAGTGTTACTGGCAACTGTCACCGGAAGAAAATCAATTGTCACCCAAATTTTTTTGTCACCAACAATTATCACAAGAAAAAAAGAAAATCAATTGTCACTAGAAAAGATTTCCCCCTGTCACCAGAAAAAATAAAATGTCACAAAAAATCAATTGTCATAAAAATAATTGTCACAATTAACTGTCACCAAAAAAATATATACTCAACTCTCACCAAAAAATTGTCACCAAATGCAGGCGTTGACCGGAATGGTCAATGTTGACTAGTCAATGTTAAAATTACAAATGGTCAAAGGGGAAGGAGGAAGGGATAGGGATGGGGAAGGAGGGGTATTTTTTGAAAAAATGGACATTTACTTAATTATGTAAAAAAAAAGTGGAAATTTACTTAATTTTGACATGAAAAATGGATATTCACCAAATTTAACCATTCTAAAACTACCATTATTTTACATTTTTAATATGTTCATTTCTAGACTAATTAATGAAGATCTACCGATACATCTTTTCACATCTACTTCGATTTTTTTTTCAATCAAACGATTTTTTTTATTAGGAAAAAATTTGGATAGAAATTCTATCCAAGCCGATCCTGAAGATCTGGGTTAGTTGTTAAGCTTATCCCCATGACAGAGTGACCAATGTGTGTAACCTTGTCAGCCACTCTATTGCCAGCACGGGGGACATGAGAAAAGACCACATTCCTCGTGCACTTTATCATGGATTGTATATCCGACACGATTAATTCGATTTCCCATGGGCATTGTGTTTTGTTCTATAGGTAATCAATAATGATTTTGAGTCCCCTTCAATCGTTACATCCTGTAATTTGAGTTTTTTTATTTCACCAATACCGAACCTTAGAGCCAGGGCTTCGGCCATTAGTGGGGATGTGTTCTCGAGTTTTGCACAAGCTATGTGTCAAGGTATTCCCCTCCAATCTCGGACAATGACACCAGCACTACTATCCCCGGATAGCAGCGATGAACCGTCAAAGTTTAGTTTGAACTCATTGTATGGGGGTTTTGTCCATTTTTTCCTTGTAGTTTTCCAGTTTGTTTGTCTGAATGGGTTCACTATATTTGATTTTTCTTGCCATTCATTATCAACCTGTTTCTCGAAACAACACATTTTATGCCATGATTCTAATTGTTGGTCAATGAAGCTCTCAATATTTTTAGAAGGTGTTGGCACATGGTTTCTAAAGGTGATCTCATTCCTGAAATACCAAATGGCCCACCAACTTGTGGCTATTTTTTGTATTTTTTTCTTTTGCCAATTTCTTCATCCATGCCAATACTAATGACATATCCCGATTATAATGAATTATTTGTTGTAAAGCATGATATTCCGCTCTAGTGAGGAATATGTTAGTTAGATTTGGGTAGCATTCCACGAGGATATGTATATCGTCTTCATTGTAGTCATTGCAGATTTGACAATTAAAACATCACATACAAGTCCATTCTTTAGAAAGAGTGTACCGGAGTATAGTTAAATGTGGGCCTTGTTTAATTGTTAAAGAGCGCCTATGTGGGCTTCAAGAGTAAGAGTATATAGACTCTAAATCTTCTGAATGAGCAAAAATACAGATGACAAGTTCGAAATCTACAATCAAGCAATAAGTCATAACAAGAGAGTCCTTTGCGGTTAACATATGGTAATTTTTTGGGGGATTCTATATGTACCACATCGTGTGAGAATAAACTAAAATCTGTTGATAGTTTGATCAATACCTGGAGTAAGATCGAGATGGTGTTCTTGATGCTCATTGATCCTCTCCATAAGTTTACATAGATTTGTTTTCGAATTCCGAATTCACTCACAAGGAAATGGTTATTCAAAGTTGCAGCAAATCAAATTTTGGAAAGCTAACAATCAAGATTGCTTCTTTTTCTTCTCAAAGTAGCTATGGTGCCTTTGGAAGTTCATTATCGTCCACAAGAGATGCCACAGCCCAAGATCCGGCCACAACGCAGATGGACAGTACAGTAGACAGTTCGCAGTCTGCCATAACACGAAGTTGCTCAGACGCGTTTCCCCTGAGCTACGAACCAGAATGTCCGGATCAGGAGCCACTGCCATGTACATTCGTTGATCTACATCAACAATTTTGATTTGAGGATAAGTCTCTGAACTTCTTCCCATCATGTTTCCAACTTCAGATTCGACTTCCTGCATCTTATCACGGAAGGATTCCTGAATCGCGTGCAGTACCTCATCAGTTGAAGTGTAGGCGACGCAGACAACAAGAACAACGTTGGTGTT
Organism: Persicaria tinctoria; assembly: GCA_037127255.1. Classification (NCBI taxonomy): domain Eukaryota; kingdom Viridiplantae; phylum Streptophyta; class Magnoliopsida; order Caryophyllales; family Polygonaceae; genus Persicaria; species Persicaria tinctoria. The sequence goes on along the minus strand of JBANSL010000019.1, from coordinate 3,905,618 downwards.
ATGCGCAGATGCCTTCATCACCCGGTCTATAGCGGACTGAACGCTTTCACTCAGCAGCTTCAAGTTCCCGACAAAATGTACCCTCACACCGCATTCCATGATCATGCTCTCTTCCTTGAGAAGCCCTTCAATCTTCTCCTGCATCAGCTCCATTAGACTCCTGACTTCCTCGGGATTCCTCTTGAAGTTGTCGATGCTGAAGGCATATACGGTGATGTACTTTATCTTCAACTCATAGCAGTACTTGAGTATGGACATGAGAACCAAGAACCCGAGCCTGTAGCCATCCCCTTCTTTCAGATTATGCTTCCTAGCGTACCTTCGGTTTCCATCCATGATGAAGGCGATATGGTTCGGTAGAGGACCAACCGATAGGATACTAAAGATACATTTTCGTATGAAACTGCTGAATCTTCCAATGATTCTGTTTGTGTAGCCATTTTTGTACTCGCTTACCGCCGCATTGAAACATGGCACCAAATCGAGTAACCAGGAACAAAACTGCCTGATCAACATTTGTAGAGCTTCAAGGAGCTGCCATATGAATGCATCAGTTATGAGTTGAGTTAATAGTTATTGATTACCCAAGAAAGGCATGAAATTTAACAACTTGAAATCGAAATTTCCACAGAGGCATTTCATCAAACACCTTGAATGCAAACTAGAAGCTAAATGAACAGAAGAATATTAATCAATCGCTTCAAGGAGCTGCCATATCAATGCATCAGTTAGGAAGGCATGAAATTTAACAACTTGAAATCGAAGTTTTCATAGAAGCATTTCATCAAACACCTTGAATGCAAACTAGAAGCTAAATGAACGGAAGAAATCAATCGCTTCAAGGAGCTGCCATATCAATGCATCAGTTAGGAAGGCATGAAATTTAACAACTTGAAATTTAATTTTTCACAGAGACATTTCATCAAACACCTTGAATGCAAACTAGAAGCTAAATGAACAAAGGAATTTCAGTGAATCGAATTGAAACATTTGCAACTTACAAAATAAACAGGACACTAAGGTACACAAAGGGAAGAAACAAAGAGGGATTAGGGTTAATTGAGCATCGATGAGAACATATTTAAAGTAATTGATTGTAACAAGATGACGTTTTTCTGTTTGATTGAATTGAGATGCAGAACAGATGAGAAAAGCATATAATCCAAGAAGAAGCGCACGAGAAGATGATGGGGGGTTTAAAATCTGCGGAATTTCCGAATTCAGGTGTGTGAACGTTTTTCCCATTCTCATTTCATTTCATTTCTTTTTGAATGATCAAACTTCAAGCAGTCATGACTCATGACAAACCAATGGAGTGAAATTAAATCCCAAATTCGTGTGTCTCACTCTTTGCTTTTAATCTTTTACTAATACAATCCATAATAATAACATGGGGCAATATGTAAAATGTCCAAAAAAAATTACTGTAATTAGAGGAGTGTCCTACAATTTGAAAAAAGTGCAAAAGTGTCCATTATCTTCTAACGGAACTTTCAAACGGTAGTGAACGCTGACATCTGCTTGAAATCTATCTCCACCTTCTCCGCCGCCTTCCACCTCCTCTGATCCCCGTCTGGAAGCCTCCACCATGTATTTGCAGATCAATTCCTCACTGAACCATGGCCAAGGGCGTCCCCAAATCACATCTTCTTCGACCTCCGCCTCTGCAGATCTTCCGTCCCAGCCTTCAATCCGACCTCCTTGCCCTCTCTCGGTAATTTTGGTCTCGATTGGTTTTAATTTCGCAGATCTTCCGCCCTAGCCTTCAATCTGACCTGGTCGGGGTCGGTTGAACTCCCCTCGGTGATTTTCGGTTTCGATTCGGGGTCTAGGTGTATCCCTAACCTTGAACCTCCACCCTATTCTACTTTCGGCTTGAATTTTGACTGTTGGGGCTCTCAGACCTTGATTTCGTCGATTCGAGGCTCGTTGGCGGTGGTGTGGTGTTCGCTGCAAACCTGGGTCCTCATCCTCCTGTTCTCAATTCCCCCTCCTCCCGGTGGACGGCTTTCAGCACCGTCTTCCAGAGGCGTTTCCGTAGGCAGTGGCGGATGCACAAGCTTCCTCCTCCTCTGCTCTCTCCTTCCCGACGCCGAATCTGCTCTTGATATGGCGCCCGCTTCTTCCAGCACGACAAATGTGAAGTTGAGGAGTTTGCTCCTCTCTCCATCCTCTGCTCCTCCTGGTATCATCATCTTCTTCTTCTCCTTTACCCTAATCTCTTTCTATTTCTCAATTGAAGTTTGTTTGTTATTGATGGTGTCTAGGGTGTTTGTTTCTAATGTGTAGTTCTTGAATCCTTTGCTGCAAATCTATGGATACTTTTATTAACTGACTTCAGGAGATAATGTATTATGAGCAGAGCACCTTGATGAACTGAACTGCAATGATTATTGTTTTGTTGAGATATTGTTCCCCTTCCATTAACAAATTTATAGTAATGGGTTCTTCCTCTCTTTTCTGTTTGTATAGTTTTGCATATAAAAGAGATGCTTTCCTGAAAAACATTGTGAAATTTAGACTGTATACAGTGTGTGAAATTAAGTATATGTGAAATTAAGAGATGAATATTGAGGGGAAAGGGAAACCAAACCAGTCTGGATGCAACATCAACATTGCGGATTGTAAGAGATCAATTTAGGACACTCATGAGATCTTACCTTTTTTTTTTGAAGCTTTTCTTTGTTCTTACAGCTGCTCAATTTAGGAATACTCATGGATATATGTTGATTTCTTTTGCATTTAACCATTCCAGGGCTCTGAGGAGCCTATTTTTCTTCTCCTCTAAATTAGTTTTCTCTAAGCTGTAATTCTAAATTTGTCAGCAGCTATTGAGTATTATGCAAATATTTCCAATGTTTTTGTCCTTAGAAACTGAATCCTCGTCAAATTGTATTTATTTATTCTTTGTTATGTAGTTTGCGTAAAAGTTTGGATCTATTATGGAATTATCTATGTGTACTTTTTTCTATGTACTTCCTATGTTCATATTCAGTGGAGTTTTATGCAGTTATCTCAGCAATGTGTTATTGTGCCTCAAGTTGATGTTTGAGTGCAATGTGAGTGCTGTCATCTGATGCTTGCCTTGGAAAGGTTATATTCCACGTTGATATGGAGAGGAGTAGTTCTAGTGTAGTCTATAAGCACTTTAGCGATGAACTGAAACAAAAAATGGTATGACCAGTCTATGAGCATATTCTTTGATTACTTGTGAAGTTTTGGTGATGTGGAAACTGGAAAGGTTATATTATATATTTCTTGGGTTATTTTTCAATTCATCAGCACCATACTACCTATAGTTCCTACTGTTTGAATAACCAAGAAGGTTGTAAAAGTTCAAAGGGGGAAATGTAGAGGCCAAACAAACTCTAAAAAGGAGCAGCTAAATTCAGAAATCACACCCACTAAATTCAGAAATTACACATATGAATTACTACTTTATTTATTGGATTTTGACATCATATTTGTGTTTCTTAATATTAGCAGTAGATAATAGCATTCCTTCACCTTTAGAAATTAAGTTACAACCACTACGGGAAATGAATATGCAACATGGCTACATATTACTATTATTATCAAATACATATATAGTCAAACCTATAAGCGTTTCATACTAGTTGGATTTAAGGCCCTACCCTTTTCCTATTCTTTTTCTATTTTCCTTGACCCGGGCACGTTTAATTGTCTCATTTTGAGTTTTGGCAGTGCCTTGTTGTACACATCTGATTATTTTTATTTCCTTTACATTGGTTAAGGATCCTCCACGTAAAGAGGTCCGTCAAGCAATTGAGGACTGCAGAGCTGCAGGCATTAGAGTCATGGTTATCACTAGTGATAACAAGAACACAGCAGAAGCCATTTGTCGTGAAATAGGTGTATTTGGACATCATGAGGACATTAAATCCCGAAGCTTGACTGGAAGAGAATTTATGGAAAAGCGTGATCAGAAAACGCATTTGAGACAAACTAGAGGACTCCTGTTTTCTAGAGCTGAGCCTAGGCACAAACAAGAGATAGTGAGGTTGCTTAAAGAGGATGGAGAAGTTATTGCCATGACTGGTGATGGAGTTAATGATGCACCTGCTCTTAAGTTGGCTGATATTGGCATGGCAATGGGCATTTCAGGGACAGAGGTATTTTTATTCATCTTTTACCTAATCTCTTTATAGTGCTATACTACAAACTTGTGTGCTTACTGAGAGGAGTAAGAGTGAAATTATATGGATTTTAGATACTACATATCCAGCTGTCTATATAGAAAACTAAAAGAAAATTAGTGAAGTGACTTAGCCACTTCCTTTCCTTCACAACATAGTGTTTCTTCCTCCTTTTCAACACAAACCTGGTGATCGTGTTCTGCTTTAAAGGAATCAAAGTTTTCCTAGCATATGAATTTGCCAGTTTGCTAACTTAAATGATATTGTGTTGCTTCTACTAGGTCGCAAAAGAAGCCTCTGATATGGTCCTAGCCGATGATAACTTCAGCACCATAGTTTCCGCTGTATCTGAAGGTAGATCAATTTACAACAAGATGAAGGCATTTATCAGGTATCTCTTTATTCTTCAACTTATCTTCTGTAATGTCCCCTTTTTCCCCTCCCGTATTTCCATTTTTTTATTAAGATGGGTCATGATTCAAGTGCTCCAAGGATTAGTGTTTCTTGTTGCCTTCCTATTGGTTCCCATTGTTTATGTTCTATCTGATGTGTTGACTAGGTTAATCCTTGGTTTGAATTTTGATGCTTTTTATACTAATTGAGAATTCTATGGTTAATCCTTGGTTTGAATTTTGAGCTTTTGTGGATTGGAAATTGAGATTGGGATGGGGAAATACATGCCTTCTAGGTATTCGATAAAATGTCTAGGAGATAAAATGGCTAGGATATTGAAATGGGGAAGTACTGCAGGGGATTCATTGGCCAGACCAACCTTCAAATTTGGTGGTTTTGGCTGCTGACATGTCTCAAGCAATTATTATAAGAGTAATTGAAAGTGGAGAATTGAATGAACTTTTATCTGTTAGGGATTGCTCATGAGTATTTGATATCTAAATGGATGGATGGATTCCAAATTTTGTGAATTTGGTTGATTACTTGATTGTTTGAATTTCCATGATTCATGATAATGTTGCTATTTATGCCTTATTAAAATTCTATACTGAATTTGAATTGGTTTTTGCCCTTTCTATAGATTAGTGGTGAAGCCTCCAATTTGGTCTCAATCTAACCAAAATGCACAGCATTGTCATTCAAATGAACTTTTGAACTTATTATTAGGTTGTGTCTTTCATGAAAGCTTTCTTATTTATATATATTGAATAGGTTAATAGAGATTCTGCATCTAGTGAAATGACTAATGTGTCAGCAGCTCAAGTGCATGCAAACAGAAGTGATGATGCAACAGCTATAATTTATTTCTATTATAGGTTGATTCATTTTTTTTAACTACATGTTCTGTTCTAGTATGGGTTATATCTTACAAAGTTCTACCTTCTAAGCTGTTTTCTGCTTTTTTCTCTCTTGAATTCTTGTCAACTCTTCTAAGCTGTTTTAGGTTTCTTGGCTTTGTACTGTAATTTGTATTGCTTTAGTTCTTTTTGTTTCAGATTATGGAGCTAGAGCGGGAGAAATCTTTAAGCCAGCAGGACCTTAGTGATGTTTATGAGTTAGCTAAACAACAAAATATGCAAGTTAAGGAGGAGCATGAGAGGGTACTCTTTCTTTGAACTCAATGATGTTTTTCCTGAAGTCTGCTGACAGTAGAATTAGAACTGCCAACTGCTGGCTGTAAACAAATGTACCATAAACAAATGTACTCATTCTACCTTGTTGCTTAATGTGCTGATTGTGGAGTTAAATAAAAAAATCAAGTGTGAAGTTTGTTCTCTTTAAATCTTGTGTTGGACTCTACAACATCAAATAAAAATGATCAGAGGGAGTAGCATTTTGTGGGTATTTTGCACAAAGATATGAAGCTGACATGTGTTTTTGTATTTTTTTTCATAGCTCGAGGATGAAGACAAATTCCATCTTATTCCTATGGATGAAGATGAGGAAGACCAGTGCATTCGTCTGCTATCTATTGCACAAAGCATAAGCCACCCTCTAATGATTGTCCAAACCTTGATGGACGGATTGAGCATATTCCATGTCAGTCTTACTGTCCCTGGTGTACTGTTTGGGGCTGTTTTGATGACTTTCGGTGCCCGTGGATCGACCCTCCTTTGCTGCTGTCTTATTGTCTCTTTGTAATCTTCCATTGCTTTTGTTGTTAAATCTTATTTGTTATTTTAGAGCATATAGAATGACGGATTAGTTTGTTAATCAGTAGCTTAGTTGTAGTTAGTTGTAAAGAATAAAGGTGATGTCATCATCTTAACAAACTCGGCTATACATACTTGCTCCCACTGTGTACAGAAGTGAGTTTTGGTGAATAAGAAAGAAGGTGCATAGTTCCACAAATCTGGTTTTCCCTTTTCCTTTCTCTCTCTTTCCTTGCTCTGGTTTATGAATTCTCTTCAATTTCCTCCGTAGCTGTCATAGATCATGGTCACATAGATTATGAAATGTTTGTAGTTGTGCACAAATTCAGTTTGATTGCTGAATCTTGACAGTTATCTTTCAATTGACCCACTTGTTGTTGGATTCGGTGCTGAGCACGAGTTTCTGAAGAAACAACACATAGAAGAGTGAGTTTTTCGGTGCTGTGTTAGTTCATGAAAAGGCAAAAAAGCCTTTGATTTCTCATGATAGATTCAAGCAAACATAAGTATCAACAATATGAATCTCTATGACAGTAGCTGCTAATTGGCCATATATATCAAAAGCCTTTGATTTCTCTCAAGTTTAATTAATTAGCTTTGAAAAAGGAAGCAACTCATTGCTACTGAATCTTCCTTTGGTCTTGCACATGTATACATACATGTGACAAAATCTCTTTTTTACCTTAAAAATACAAATTTCAATATCCTCTTCAATAAGCCAGCAGCTCTAACCATTCACAATTGGATTTCAACATCGAGCTACTTGCTTGTTTAAACAAAAAAAATATTATCGAACCCAATTAAGGCTAAATAGACGGATACTTAACCTCAATGAATCACCTCTTAGGGTGAACGGGTTCCCCAGACGGCGCCAATGAAGATTCTCAGTTCTCGTACGGTCCACCCTCGATTGACTACCGGCTCTCCATATATGGTACGATTCACGCAATTCGGTACAAATCCGCTTTGGGAAAGACCGAAAAGTACAATTTTATAAATTTATATTTGAACAACATAAACTTATATTTGCACAACACAATATTATATTGTTAAAGTATGATATGCAAATATAAATTGATGATATGCAAATATAAGATTAAAATATGCATAAATTAATTAACGTTGTGCAAATATAAGATTATTGATATCTAATATATACTTAGATTTTAATTTTTAATAAATAAAAATAAGTTGCGAAAATACAAATTGATGTTGTGCAAATGTATGATTATAATATGCAAATATAAATTGATGTTGTGCAAATGTAAAAGTATGATATGCAATTATAAATTGATGATATGCAAATATAAGATTAAAATATGCATAAATTAATTCACGTTGTACATATGTAAGATTATTGATATCTAATACTTAGATTTTAACTTTTAATAAATAAAAATAAGTTGGGAAAATACAAATTAATGTTGTGCAAATGTATGATTATAATATGCAAATATAAATTGATGTTGTGCAAATGTAAAAGTATGATATGCAATTATAAATTGATGATATGCAAATATAAGATTAAAATATGCATAAATTAATTCAAGTTGTACATATGTAAGATTATTGATATCTAATACTTAGATTTTAACTTTTAGTAAATAAAAATAAGTTGGGGAAATACAAATTGATGTTGTGAAAATGTATGATTATAATATGCAAATATAAATTGATGTTGTGCAAATGTAAAAGTATGATATGCAATTATAAATTGATGATATGCAAATATAAGATTAAAATATGCATAAATTAATTCACGTTGTACATATGTAAGATTATTGATATCTAATACTTAGATTTTAACTTTTAATAAATAAAAATAAGTTGGGAAAATACAAATTAATGTTGTGCAAATGTATGATTATAATATGCAAATATAAATTGATGTTGTGCAAATGTAAAAGTATGATATGCAATTATAAATTGATGATATTCAAATATAAGATTAAAATATGCATAAATTAATTCACGTTGTACATATGTAAGATTATTGATATCTAATACTTAGATTTTAACTTTTAATAAATAAAAATAAGTTGGGAAAATACAAATTAATGTTGTGCAAATGTATGATTATAATATGCAAATATAAATTGATGTTGTGCAAATGTAAAAGTATGATATGCAATTATAAATTGATGATATGCAAATATAAGATTAAAATATGCATAAATTAATTCAAGTTGTACATATGTAAGATTATTGATATCTAATACTTAGATTTTAACTTTTAATAAATAAAAATAAGTTGGGAAAATACAAATTAATGTTGTGCAAATGTATGATTATAATATGCAAATATAAATTGATGTTGTACAAATGTAAAAGTATGATATGCAATTATATATTGATGATATACAAATATAAGATTAAAATATGCATAAATTAATTCACGTTGTACATATGTAAGATTATTGATATCTAATACTTAGATTTTAACTTTTAATAAATAAAAATAAGTTGGGAAAATACAAATTAATGTTGTGCAAATGTATGATTATAATATGCAAATATAAATTGATGTTGTGCAAATGTAAAAGTATGATATGCAATTATAAATTGATGATATGCAAATATAAGATTAAAATATGCATAAATTAATTCATGTTGTACATATATAAGATTATTGATATCTAATACTTATATTTTAACTTTTAGTAAATAAAAATAAGTTGGGGAAATACAAATTGATGTTGTGAAAATGTAAAAGTATAATATGCAATTATAAATTGATGATATGCAAATATAAGATTAAAATATGCATAAATTAATTCACGTTGGGAAAATATAAGATTATTGATATCTACTACTTAGATTTTAATTTTTAGTAAATAAATATAAGTTGTGAAAATACAAATTGATGTTGTGCAGATGTATGATTATATTATGCAAATATAAAAATGTAAAAGTATGATATGCAATTATAAATTGATGATATGCAAATATATAATTATGATATGCAAATATTTACGTACCCTTTAATTATCAATATTATAATATTTTAGTTACTTGTTATTTTAAATTTGGTAACTTCCATACAGTAAGGTAATTTGGTGAATCAAAGTTGTATAATTTTATTATAAAGTATTGCTTATATCAATATTTTCAAGCTCAACCTCATGCTCAAGCTCATAGGGAATTAATATACATATTTCTTGAAGCTGAGTAGGTGTTGGACGCAGAAAAGCTATGCCTTCAGATCATTTCTACTAAGATTGAGTTAGAAAATGAAGTGGCCACTTCAGCAGGTGATCCTGTGGATTCAGAAGTGCGGCCTTCGAGTGATTTAATGCCCAAATTTGTTGAGGCCAATCAGACGTTGGATGCAGAACAACGATACGATCAGTGCACTGTTAATGGAGTTGAAATGGAAAATGAAATGCTTGATTCAGAAAGTAAATCTGTAATATATATTAAAATCTGTAATATAAGATCAATAATAGTCCAATACCATATATTATGAAATCTGTAATATATATTAAAATCTGTAAGCTGACATCTGTACAAAAATCTGTAAACTTCAAACTGAAGTAAATCTGAAATTTGTAATCTGAAATCTGTATAAGCTGAAATCTGTACAAAATCAAATTTTGAAACCGATTCAAACAAAATCTAATTTTGAAAGCCTGGGTTCCAAGTCAAGGGTCGAAAGGTACACAACCTAAGACCCCCACACTTGCAATGCAGCAGGCAAGCAAGAGTGTATTGCACATCAGAACTGATGGCATAGCCGAAGGTTTTGATGTTCAGTCAACCCTCTACATGCGTGTCCGACTTTTGATGGCCATGGCCTGAGGAGATAACAAGCACAAATATGATCAAAGATTTTATCAAGATCAACAATATGAAATAACCCAAGTCTGGAAAGGCATGTGTAATTTAGGTATATAGTACAATCAAAAGTAGCAAAGGCATGCACAATTTAGGACTGAAAAGTAGAAAAGGCATGGATTAAGGACTACTCCATCTGTGATGACAGCAGAAACACGTACCAACGATTCAATCCAGTGAATAAAAAAAACAGCACTGCTGAAATGGAGTTCAATCTTCCCCTTCCTCTTCCTATTATACATCTTCCCCTTCAGGATGACACTAAATGAGATTTATATTAACATTTGAAGAATTTCTGGAAACAATTAGATTTAAGCTTAAAAAGTAAAAGTGGCAATAGAAGAGGCAATTTTGTGAACTAAGCAGAAAAGAGAGGGTAAAAATCATTCAGGTGAAAACACTATTTCGTAAATACCTCCATATCATCTTAGTATCGCTATCAGCTTCTGCACCACAGTAGCTCCAGACCAACAGGTGCAAAACATCCATTAGTCTTGAGATCCAAAATGATAGGGCTCTTCAAGGGAATAGGCTAGTGCTTTCATAAAATCAAAGGAACAAGTTCAGATTTCAGATCGAACACGCTCATCATCATTAGTCAATCAACCAAGGAGTCATCCAAACACTCTCAAGAAGGCATAAGCAAAGCAAAACAATAAATGGCTAAGGCGAGTACAGGCACTGAGTTTTTAAAAATGTTCATCCTTCCGAACCAGAAACACACTTATCCCGAAAAATTTACTTATATATGATGATGACAAGTAACCCTACCAAGACAGCAATGAAGTCCGGAAACAGGCTCTGATATAGCCAAAAAGACTAGTGCACTTTTGTGCATCACCATGAATAAAGCTCTCTAAATTCAGCATCTTTTAACCCACCCCTAATCCCGACAACAACACAAAAATCACTCCCGAGTCCCAATAAAGCTCCAAAACAGCCCCTAATCCACCCCTTGAACTATCATTTATTCTGCAAACTTGAATTGTCATTTAAACACTTAAGAATTATTTTATTCTTTCACTTGCAACAGAAGGATGTATACATCTGAACCTGGATTTTACTGGCATCAGAAGGTAATTAAGCCAAGCATATGAGCATAAGAGTGCTAGTAACACAAAATTTCTGAGTTCATAGACGTTCTATATCTTTAATAGTTAAATTAGCACACTAAAACAACATGTTCGCATAATTTCCATACACGCAATGTGCAACATCAAGCTTACACCTTAATGACTTCCTTAAACATGGAAAATCAGGAGATGGTACATAACAACAACCATAACAACAAATGTCAGCAGTAACCAAAACAGCAACCATAACAGCAAATGTCAGCACATAAACTCAGAAATTTCTCAAAAGATATGAAAGCCTTTTGAGACTGAGCATCAAACCCAATATTACCAACGCTAAAGTCCCAATATAACACTATTAAGGAGTAAAATCATCAATAATTCAGCATCAGTTTGCACCACAAACAGTACAAGGCAAAACCCTCAATGATTTAGTGACAAAGCCCGGAAAACAAAAAAACAAAGAAAGCACGAAGGATAAGAGTCCAGTAAGAATGCTGCAGTTCACCCTAAAATATCAGATTCGCATAACAAAAAGGATGCACATGCACTATACCAACAAGAAGAGTTGCTATATTTCATATGTCAGAACTAAATCACAAGCCCGAGCACTGGTAGCACTGAAATGAGTAGTATTCATGCCTTTTTATGTTCTTACCTATGCACTTTGGACTTTGGAGTATTATTCAAGCACCTTATATTTCATAGGGATATACATACACCGCTGACATGTGAGTATGTAGACTGCTGACATAAAGCCAGATGCATGTCTCAAATATGAACAATTACTGTTTTTTGCATCATTTGGAGAGGACAAGCCAACACCAAATAAGTCAAAGCATCATTGACACAAAAACTACCAAGGAAATAGAGTAACTTCATAACAAAACTACAAAAAAAAAACAACATTAAAAAGAATCAAGCTAGAACTTTGTAGGTTAAATAAATGAGCAAAGATTTTGGACTAGAGCTTTAAGGGTGTGTTTTTATTATGAATAAAATCAGCTTGCCATTGATCCCGCTATTATTATGAATCTAGTACAACCTAAGATAATAGATCAGCATCACCAGCCTGACATGTTTCCTCTTGTGCTGACAGAGGTTGCTTTACAACGTCCAAACAGCAACACACAGCCTCCAAGTTCAGTATAGAATTGTAATAATCAACAAAGTAAAAATATGAGAAAAGCACTAATATGTACAAATACATGCTGGGAAAGCTTCTACGCAATATTTTTTTTATATTTACGATTCAATTTTGATTGAAATTGTTTCACAATTAGCTAACCAAGATGAACAAATGCAAGCACCCAAAGATAGTGTCAGAAACGTCAACATTCAGAGACAAAGACCTTCCATCTCTAAGAAATAAGTTCATTCAAGCATTTTATCAAACACCTGGTGAGCAATCACTGACCTAACTCTACAATCATGACAGATAATCGAACAAAAGATCAGTAGGGTAAGAATCGAACTACAAGAAACCTGCTTTTCCATGCTTTGTAGCTCATCATGAACCTGATTTTGTTACGGCCGGCTCCATCTGCGAATTCATGAGGCGACATGAGGAAGATGGAGGCGGCAGGAAACCTCCTCTTCTTCGATTCCGAGATCCATCGGCTGGAATCCTCCTCTTCTCAGCCTCACTGGCTTTCAATTGATGCTCGGATCCGCCGCTCGCCGATAAAGGAGAAGACCGCTCGCCGAGAAGAAGAAGAGGAGGCCATAGAAACGGAGTGAGGGAGAAAGGATAAGGGCGTTCAGTGTTCGGTCCAGTTCCTCTCACCGTTGATTTCGCCGGCGTTCAGTGTTCTAAGCGACGATGGAGAGCGATGGAGGGCGATGGAGAGCAATCGAGATCCGAGAATCAGATATTAGAGGTGAGAGAGCGAGAGGAGATATGAGATTAGGGGAGTGCTGACAAGTGTGTATTATTAGATTAATAGGAATGGACACTCTTGCAATTTTTTCAAAAATTAGGATACTCCTCTAATTAGAGCAAAAATTTATGCCTTCGGCACAAATTTTCTCTAATAACATACGGAGTAATAAATTAATATTATAAAATATTAATAAAAGTTATGATAAAATAACATAGGTAGACTTGAATATTTAAGAAAATGGTAAAAATGCTTAACATGAAGTTAAGTCTCATCAAAAAGGTTTTAAATTAAGATATTATGTTGATGGAGTATAGATTATTATTATTATTATTATAATATATAAATATTTGAATATCGATTAATATTAGACATTAGATTTAATTCAATGTTTTGAATTAAATGGGTACAAAATAAAAGGTGAAAAATATAAATGTATGAAAGAGATGAAAAGAAAAAGAAATAATAAGAGAAAATTGTGATTAGTTAAAAAACCTTAAATTAAGGAGGTGTTGATACATTATCAAAAAGTCTTTTAAATTAAGATATTATATAGATATATATAGATGATTAAGGTTTTCTAAAATCAATATTATAATCTATATTATTTATATAATAAAATACTAAAATAGAGGTCACTGGCGCGACCTCGCGACCACGTAATTTTATGGATTAAACGGGATTATTTTTGCTTACGTGTCATATTCTGAATTAAAGTGGTATTATAGTTTTGGGCCACATCAATTAATATAAGCAAAAAACTTATTTTTTTAGATCAAATCATAACAACTAAGTATTTATTTAATATAACTAAATTTAAGATATACATATTACCGATTCAATACATATATTTTTATAATTTATCCGGACAATTAGCATACTACCATATCTTTCTATGGCTAAAGATCAAATTTCACGTACGTAAATTCAATATTTAATAGTAGTTATTTTAATCTTACTTAAGAAATTAAAGATTTAAGTTGCATTGCACGTAGAACAATGTTTATTAAATTTGAGTTTACGTGCAATTATAAACTTATTAAAAAGGGTCATAAAAATTAAATTAATTACTAAAGGAAATAGTTTTAAAAACCAGATTATGAAATAATTTTCCCCAATTCAATTATTTATCTGTACAATATTAAGGTTGTGATTTATTTGTTTGAATATTTTGATGGATTGCATATGAATTTTAAATTTTTATTTTTTATATAAATTGCGAAAGTTAAAATAGTTTCATTGCAATATTTATATGAAAGGTTTCAAGTAACTATGAATTAAATTAAAAAAAAAATACAAAATGTACAAACAAATTATAACAAATCATTTTGTAAGAACTTGAAAAATAACACCAAGTACGCCCACATAGTAAAAAAGGATTGATCTTTAACCTTCACAATTTTAATATGTTGTATATTGATATGAACTAAACATACTCTTAATTTAGTTTATTGTTTGTAGAAGATCTAAAAATTTCAACCAAATTATTATAAATTTATAATCTTCAAATTTCAGAAAGAAAATGTAGATTAAAGAAAACTATAATCTATCGAAATTTATATTTATGAACAAAAGAAAACAATTTATCTATTATAACCTTCAAATATCTATCTATATAATCTTTATGCAAGGATAAATTTATACGAATTAATATATAGGTCCATAACAGATACGTACTTGACACAAATTTCTGCAATTTTTGTTGAGATAATTCTGCAAAATTTTATTGTTACAAACTAAAGTGCAAACTAAAAGTTTATCTTTTCTTTTTATCCGTTATTAACATTAGGTGGATAAACTAAAGTGATAATCCGTATATATATATGTTTATATTTTTTACATGACACTAAAATAGTACATTATGCGGTTAAGTTACATAACAAACATTTGATGTGGTTAAGTTGATATAATGTTGTTAGTTACGCAATTTGAAAATTTTACCATCGATAAAATTCACGTTAAAAAACCGCACAACGGGTGGGTACCGAATACTAGTTATATTACTAAAGGAGAAGTCGCATACGACATGTAGCGGCTTCTCCTTTAATATACCTTTTTTTTAAGATTAAATGATTTATTTTAATTGTTTGTTAATTTTTAATTGATTTATTTTAATTTTTTGTTAATTTATTGTTAAAATCTAAACAAACTTATTTTCTAAATAATAAAATATAAATAAAATTTATTTTCTGAATAATAACAAATTTGTTTTAAATGATTTTTTTAGATCCTAACTTATCTAATTTAGATGATATATTTAGATCCTAACTTAAACAATAAACAATAGGGTTTTTTTGTCTCCATTGAAGTTTAAGGAAGAAAAAAAAAAGTGGGGAGGGGAGCAGGCTAGACGTTTGCAATAATGGTAATTAGCATTGAGTTATATCCGATCGATGTATTATAAATCACTCCGATCTTCTTGTAACACGATAATTAACATTGAGTTACGAGTGTATACAGGGTGTTCAGGAAGCACAACGCAAAGACCGTTGTTTTGTACCCTACATACAACAAAGTCCTCCTTCGACACAATCTCGTATCTCTGGACATACCTCAATAAATTATACATCGTTCGGCGCATTCTAGCAAAATTTTGGAAAACTTGTGAGAAAAAAGATTAAATTAAAGTGGACGAATTCATAATTGAATTTATAAAACTTTCTCATATAATCAGAATATGAAAAACCTGAACTAAATGACCTAGGGAATGATTAGGTTGTGGCAGAGCACCGGGGCTCCTATCAACCATGATATTTGTCTTCGCCCTCGTAAGTGTATGGACAACATACGAGATGCATAAAACTAATAACACAGTAGTCAATCCCACCAAAAAAATAACACAACAGTCTAGACAAATATAACAATAGCCATGATATTTAATTACCTCGGTGACCTTGGTCAAGTCGGGGAGGGATTGGATACCCTACCCATCCGAGAACGATATTGTTGGGGAACCTCCACGGTTCAGACCAAGAGATAGCTCTCTTACCCTCAATACTCTACAAATCAATATACTTTATTAATCTCTCCTCTGAGACACCCTCCCCCTAGATATGGATAAGGAGGCATGGAGTACAATAGTACATATTGTGAGCTACAACAATGGGATCCTCTCCTACTGAGAGTTTCCTTATAATTACCTAATAGACTAATCTAAGCCGTTGATCGAATCAAATCAATGGCTAGGATTAGAACCTCATAATTAATTAAAAATAAATCAAATAATTTTCCTCTCAAGTGCATCTTCTCCTCCTTCACTGCTCTAAATGTAATGGGGTGATCAAGTCAATGAAAAGTTAATTAACAAAGATCTAATCCTTAACCATTGCATAAAATCATTGATCAAAATGTGAAAACTATTTGCACAAAAATTCCCTCAAAAATTCAACAGTCCCCGCACCAAGAATCATTGATCAAAATGGGAAAATTGTGTTGTAAGCATTAGAAAGAAGAAGAACTTACCGGTAGCACCATGAGAACGGGGGATCCGGAGAGTAAAGTGGGAAAGCAAAGCGGTTGAAGAGCAAAGTGAACGAGCAAAATCAGTGTTGCAGATAGTGTTATATCCGAATCCGAAGTGTTATAAATCACTTTGATTTTTTTGTAACACGATAATTAGTAAACTCACCTATTATATCCGATGTATTATAAATCACTCTGATCTTCTTATAACACAATAATTAGCATTGAGTTAAGAGTGTATACGGAGTAGTACAATATTTGACAGGTTGTTTGTTATCAATTATCACTCAACATGTTCAATAGCAACGGAATAAGACTAATCTATATTCTCAAAAAAAAACATCATCCATATATCCTTGTACCATCTCTTAGAATCATTGAGCTTCACCTCAACCTTTGCTAAACCCTACAACTCGATAAGTCACTTCGTACACACACAAAACTTCCATTGCAATCAAAGAAGAGACACATCCAACTATACATCACTCCTTCAAAAAAAGAAAGTAGAAAAGCAAATCAGCACAAGATTTACGGAACTATCAGGCATAAGTGCAATAATTGAACCACACACAACATATCCACCAATCTAAATTCTCAAATAAAAATAAAAATGGTCAAAACTCTAACCCTTACCGCTGGAATTGAACCACACATAACATAAACCAGCACAAGATTTATGTAATTCAAGATTCAACCGAGTAGCGAAAAACCCTAACCCTTACCGCTGAAATAGTCCAAAAAAGAAATGAAGCCGGGATACTTTACCGCTGGAAGATCAAAGAAATGAAGCCGGAATAGTAAAAAAACCTTACCGCTGATAGCAGTCGCTCCATAGCCGGAGAGTGGACGAGAATCTCTCCCTGAAGTCGGAGAGTGAACGTGCGGAATCGATCTTCACCAAGGAAGAGAGAGAGGGGGGGAGGGGAGGAAGTAATATGAAAAGATATTTGTACGGTAAAAGCAATAGTGTGTTTAATAAAATAAAAATATTATATTATATAGACACCAAAAGAACACTAAGATATAGACCTCCTCCTTATTAATGTTTGTTTTATTTTTCATGACAATGTTATATCTAGATCTGATTTGTTATAAATCACTCCGATCTTCTTGCAACCATCCAAGAACGATATTGTTGACTTGAACTATGTTATTGGCATTGGGGGCTTTGACTTGGAGAAGTACTTAATTCCAAATCCAATTTGCAACAAGAACCCAACACCCTTACCCTAACCGAGATATAGAAAGAAGAAAAGTTTGCAACACCACTCTCACCAAAAACCCCTAACCCTAGATTAGAAGGAAGAAGATCAAAGAAATGAAGAAAAACTGCAAACTTATCGGTAGCGGTCGCAATATAGCGAAGCCGGAATAGGGAGAGCCGGAGAGTGGATGAGAATCTTCATTTGAAGCCGGAATAGGGAGAGTGAACACGCGACGATCTTTCACCGGGAAGAGAGAGAGAGAGAGAGAGAGAGAAGAATAGAAAAAGAAGATTTTTTACGGTAATTAAAAGCAATAGTATGTTTAATAAAATAAAAATATTATATTATATAGATACTAAAAAAACACTAAGATATAAACCTCCTCCTTATTAATTATTGTTCTATTTTTCATAACAGTGTTATATCTGAATCCGATGTGTTATAAATCACTTCGATTTTATTGTAATACAATAATTAGAAAACTCACGTATTATATCCGATGTATTATAAATCACTATGATCTTCTTGCAACCATCTAGGAACTGGGGGCTTTGACTTGGAGAAGTACTTAATTCCAATTTCAATTCCAGTTTGCAACAAGAACCCAAAACCCTTACCCTAACCGAGATTTAGAAAGAAGAAGTTTGCAACACCATTCTCACCCAAAAACCCTAACCTAGATTAGAAGTAAGAAGTTGAAAGAAATGAAGAAAAACTGTAAACTTATCGGTAGCGGTCACAACATAGAGAAGCCGGAATAGGGAGAGCCGGAAAGTGGACGAGAATCTTCAGCTGAACTTCATCTATCAGAACACCCCAACAAGATGCTCAATTCAATATATGAAGGGTCAAATGAATTTTGTACAATGTTGATTAGGTTCTTTTAATAGATTGATTCTTTTAGCAAGGCACCTGCAGTTACCCACGGTCCCACCGCGTTCTCTTTCTCTCTCGCGACCTCCACGATCAATAAAGGGAGAGAGGAAGCGACGAGTCTTGATCTTTGCTCGGTCTCTTCGATGGCAATTCAGTGTACTAACCAATTTTTCGGGAAATTCC
Source organism: Persicaria tinctoria (assembly GCA_037127255.1). NCBI lineage: Eukaryota > Viridiplantae > Streptophyta > Magnoliopsida > Caryophyllales > Polygonaceae > Persicaria > Persicaria tinctoria. The sequence goes on along the minus strand of JBANSL010000019.1, from coordinate 3,886,843 downwards.
AAAAAATAAACAAATCAAATAGTTGAGATAGGGAGATTCTTGTATAACTTGTCCTTCATCAATCACAACTACAAGCTAAAGTAGCATGTGCACAAGAATTCAAATACTAAATTCAACAAACTTTAAACAATACTATTAGAGTACAAAATTGGATGACGGGAAGAGCCTAAACATTCACTAGAAGAAATATAAACAGATCTAAAAGACAAATAGTAAAAAAAACAATGAGAATCTAAATCAACAAAAAACTTGAAAATTGAATCAATACGAAACCGTTCTTCGACGTTCTTCATAGGCAGGGGCTTATGATCTCTCTATATATTCTATGATAGCAGCTGAGTTTCCGTTTGATTGGATGATTTATGTTATCAAACTAATTTATTTTGATTTTTCCCTTGGGCCATATGGTCCTCATATATTTATGGGTTGTTTTGCAATGACAATAAACAAAAGTCAAGGTCAATCGTTCTCACAAGTAGGGTTATATCTTCCGAATTATGTTTTCACACATGGACAATTGTATGTGGCACTTTCGAGGGTGACAAATAGGAATATGCTGAAGGTTTTTGTATGCGATTCCGAAGGCAAACCAGATCATTCTACAAGAAATGTGGTTTACAAGGAATTATTTCAGAATGTTATTTAGGAATTGCTCTCATTTCATAATGGTACGTTACACCATATTTTCCTTATTTCATTTCTTAAAAGTTTGAGCATAATATGTTAAAAATATATGTATAAATATACTATTATTTATATTATTCAATACTTCATATATCTTGCATTCTTTTGCAGCACTCATGTTTTTCCTCTCATTTCTACCACGTAGGCGATGGCTTTACAGTCACGGGTGGTGAAGTGGAGGTTCACAACAAATTACAAGACATTATCAACATTATTATATATTTCTTATATTCACTGTTTTTAAAATTATTTTAATTGTTTCTCAAACATTTTTCCAGTTTTAGTTTTTCCATATATTATTTTATTCATGCATTTTGTTGACGACATTATATTTATTGGAATTATGTTCATGGTATTTTTTTGTAATTTTTAATTTTCTTATTATTTAACATTTGATTTTCTTTATACAATATATATTTTGAACGTAAGGTCCGTGCATTGCACGGTTACTGAACTATGGCCGGGTTTTAAATGTTAACTAACACTCACCCTCACCCCCACCACATCTTCTAGTGAGGGGCGAATGGCGATTTTGTTGAATACGAAATTGGTGATTACTTTATTTGATGACGCCTTCACATACCACCTAAAGGTCGTTGGTTTCTTCAACGATGTCCAGATAATCAGCGTCTTGCCCGTTGACACATTGGAGTCCGGGCTGTCCACCTGGGCGCTTGAGTTTTCATCTACTGCAACGACAGGCGGTGGGATGCCCGTCTTGTCTTACATCATCGACTCGCTTTCCAAAGCAATTTCTACGGACGTCATTCGGATGGAGCTGGTCTTTACAAGCTTCTTTGGGCTTGAAGAACAATCAAAGTATACGATTAACGCAAAATGCCCTTTAGAGATTGTCGTCCAACAGAGCATGCTTGCATCCGGGTTCATAGGATGGGTCCGTGATAAACCTGCAATGCACAAAACATGTTACCAAACGCAAATGATCTGTTCATCTCTTTTTCTGCTCAGCGTTAACTTGTGGCGTCGGCAAGGACAAGTGAAAATAGTAAAAACACATATATAGTATAAAAATACACATATACACATATATACTCCCTCCGATTGTAAATATAAGAGGCACACGCGCACACACACACTTACGAAAGCCCTCGCTGATACATCAATCACAAAAGGTGCCGTCCTAACACATATATAAAATAGTAATAACACATATATATAGTATTAAAAACACACATATATACATATATACAGGAGGTTGCTACACTTACACATGGGTATGCATACCCGGGGGAAAATTAGTAAAAACCCATAAAAAAGCAAAAGCAAAAAATCAGGCCTAACTTATATTTCACACTATTAAGTAATGCAAAGCCTTTGGGTTTGAGCTCTTCAGATCCCCAACAATACATAAGTATGCCACAAGCATAACTTGCCACGTCGTGTCCCAACTCCGACGCCTTTAGAAGATCTTGAATGCCTGCATCGTGATCGCATTCTGTGAAGAATTTAACCTGCAATTTGAAATGAAATATTCAATCTATATAACAAGTTTATGAATCAAATATATTAGACAATGTGAGCTCTCTGCCTATGATCAAGCACACACACTGAACCAATGATCCACAATCAAGCTATGAGGAACTATAGACCATCTTACCATTCCTTGATGAAAGAGTGCCTCTGGGTTTCCCGCATTGATGCATTGTTTTAAAAAACTTCTAGCATGATTATCATTTCTCGATACGGCTATAAGCGAAATTCCCAATTCATCCGGGTTTGCAATTGCCATCTTTTCAAGCATATAATTATGTTTTCCAACCAAATCAAAACTTTTGCAACTGCATCACAATTAAGTAAATCAATTTTTTTGCAAATGCATCAAATAACGAAATAAAAAGTGGAGGCAATTTCATCGACTATAGACAATACCTTAACTGTAAGTTGAAGACGTCCACTATAGATTCACTTGCGACTCGACCGACAATCTCCAATATGAGATCGAATGGTAGTGTTTGTAGGGTTAATACCTCTGATTTCCTTGCCCTAACATATCTACCTTGATCCATTGCAACTTACTATCTCAATTTCGGTTCTAGTATTATCGATGGTATGGGAGGATGAGATCGATCTATATATATGAAGAACAATGCAAGGGAGAATGTGCAACGTAACTGCCGCCGGAAGAGGAAAAGATTTGTGCAATGTACTTCAAACGCAGTAATGGATGTGGAAGTGGAAGAGTCGTGATCTTAATCTCCTTTTATATGATTAATATCTTTCTTCAATTTATTTTCGGTAAACAATCTTTCTTTTAGATATATGGTCTTTCTATGTAGATATAAGAATCTTGCTAAGTGATATTCTTACCAAAAAATATTATATGTATGATCTAACTTATATTTAGTTAAGTTCATGTCGTAATAAATTAGGTGCCTATAAACTTATATTATATATATGATCTATGTAAATTATACAACACTTACTAACCCTTTGTTCAAAAAAAAAAATAATAACGGATTAACCCTAAAAAATAATGGATTAAGTAGTTGGGGACTTAACATTATATAACGGATGAAAGTATAAAATTTTAAAAAAAAATGATAAATAGACTAATTACAAAAAAATTACCGCATGAAATTAAGTATAAGTTAAATATATATGTAATTTGCATGCATATTGCATGGGAAATTAGTTAGGGTTTGTAATTTGTTAAAATATGGTGTATTATTTACATCAAAAGAAGAGAATAAGACATTAGACCATCTTTAATGGTGGTACTTTGAGTACCATAGCCCTATTTTAAAAAAAATAAAAAAAATGTAAGAGTTGGGGTTGGAATCAAAAGCAATCATTACAAGTGAGTACCATTTAGATGATACTCACTCTTACACAATATCATTAGTTTTATCCAATGAACAATAACATGTGGGGATCACTTTTTTTTCCTACCCTACAAATATTTAAAAATAAAATGAAATGTATGTTAAATACTTTTGTAAGTATCGTGGTTGTGCATTCAAGTATTTTAAAATGATGTGGCAAGAAAAAATATAAGATATGATACTTGAATTGGGTACCATAGATAACGATGCTCTTAATGCTAGGAATTTTTTTTAAAAATGGTCAAAAACACAAAAAAAATTTGCGAAATAGCCAAAGAAGCAAACTATTTTGCAAAATAGTCAAAACATGGGTAAGTCGCTGTTATAAACAGCGACTCTAGCCCAAACATTAAAAAAATAATAAAATAATAAAGTCGCTGTTTATAGGTATTTTTTTTATAAAATAACTTTCAAATTTATTATTTATTTTAAAATTATTTAAAAATATATATATGTATGGAAAGTCGCTGTTATTAACAGCGACTTTCCTAACAGCGACTTTCCTTTTAATTTTTTTTTTTTAAAGGGAGCCAGACCACGAAATATAGCTAGGGGAGGTATAGAGAAAAGTAGTGTAGGCCTGTGGGGGTGGGGGCCACGTGAATGTGTGAGAAAAGAGAGGGAAAGTGTGGGAAAGTAGTGTGGGCCTTTGGGGGACGGGAAAGTGTGAGAAGGGAGAGAGAAATGGATGAGGGGAGGGCCCACGAAGTCCAGCAAGGGAGAGCTAATTTTGGGTTAAATGAAACAGCGACTCTCCTTGCATATTTTTTTTTTACAATTTTAAAATAAATAATAAATTTGAAAATTATTTTATAAAAAAAATACATAAGTCGCTGTTATATCGACTTTATTATTTTATTAATTTTTTTTAATGTTTGGGGTAGAGTCGCTGTTATAAACAACGACTTACCCCTGTTTTGGCTATTTTGCAAAATAGTTTGCTTCTTTGGCTATTTCGCAAATTTTTTTTGTGTTTTTGACCATTTTTAAAAAAAATTATAATCCTAGTTGTTAGAAAAAAAATTTACAATGATTGACTTAGTTTTGTGTGATTGCTTTTTCCCATCAATTATATCAAAAAGGTGGGTGGGTATGTTTACCCATGTGTAAGTGAAGCATTTTCCATATATACTCCCTCCAATTGTAAATATAAGACATTTGACTTTTATGCACCTAGTTTAAGAAGTTAAAAACTATATAAAATATTGATTTTTTAATTAATTTTTTATACTAATTAATAAGTATTACTATAATGTAAAAAAAATTAATTAAAAAATCAATATTTTATATAGCTTTGAACTCCTTAAACTACGTGTACAAAAGTCAAATGTGTTATATTTATAATCGGAGGGAGTATAATTTAGAGGGTAAAATATTAAAAAAAACATATATGCATATTATATGCATATATGTTTTTTTTAATATTTTACCCTCTAAATTATACTCTCTCCGATTATAAATATAACACATTTGACTTTTGAGTCGAACGAGCCGAGTACTGGCCTGCTCATACTCGGCTCGGTACTGTTCAAGCTCGAGCTCGAGCTCGACTCGAATTTTACTCAAGCTTAGAAGTGAGCTCGAACTCGGCTCGCGAGTATTTGAACAAGCTCGAGCTCGAGCTCGTTTTGCTCGTTTTTTTGTCGAGCCGAGCTCGAGCTCGGTTGAGCTCGTGATATTGTTTTAGCTTGTTTTGCTAGAAGTTCGTTTATGAGCTCGTTTTTGGCTCGTTTTTTGGCTTAGCTGCATTAATAATAGTGTTATTACACCCAACCTAATGAAATTCAGATTATTGCTGTTTTAGTCGAATCGGAGCCGAAGGCAAGTTTTTCAACAAGTAAATATATATATATATTGTCATGAAATTCATTCAAAATCAAATTAAAAACACTTGAAAGAATGGCAACAAAATATAATTAAGCTTGGCAGTGGCTTGCAAGTTGCAACATCAAAAATACTCCGTACCTAAAGAAAGGCAACTGCAGCTGAAAGAAATTAAAGAGCAAGTTCATTAGTCATGTAGGATCTGAATATAAATTGAATCGAAAAGGTGCACCGATGAATTGAATAAAAATTACTCAAGCTCATTAGTCACAAACTAAAAAATGTGCAAGAGAAATTAACAAATTGAATAAAAAAATCTGAATGCAATACTATGAATAAACAATTTGAAACAACCAGATGAAAGAGTTCCTCTCCTGTATAGTTCATGCAGGACCTGCACAACAGCACAAATAGGTTGCTGTCAAGTTGTTGCTCCAAGTACAGAATTGCTATAGTTCCAATTCTATAGTTCCAAAGGGAATCAAGTTCTTCTGCCATATAGTGCATGCACAAACAGAACACATGAGTTATCAAAATTAGACACTAAAACAGCAACTCCAAGTATTCAACCGCATTCATTATCATCCAAATAGGGAAAAAAAACCACAGAAGAAAATAGCAAACCTGTATTTGGCAGTCTCGATGAAGAAATAAAGAGGAGCATCGACTCTCCAATAGAAGATCTGAAAAATAAAAATGATCTCAAGAACAGAAAAATCAACCTTCAACGATGGATAGATGGGAAACAAGGCTAGAGAGGGAGATGAAGAGGAAGTTAGTGAAACTAAATATCTCAGATCTGGAAGGGAGATGAAGAGGAAGTTAGCAGAACTAAATATCTCAGATCTGGAAGGGAGATGAGGAGGAAGATAGGATAAGGGTGCATACCAGGTGCTAGATACGGAGAGCCGACGAGAGACGACCTCGGCCTAACGGGGAGGGCTCAGATCTACGGTCACCAGCTCTCAGCTTCGCCAAATTCGTCGGAAAAGAGTGAGGTAGAATGATTGAATGAAGGGTTGGAACTTTGGAAGGGTAGAGGGAATCGGGAGGGAGGCTAGAGGTGGCTAAGGACTGCTCTTCAACAAATCAACATTTATAAAAAAGGGTGAGAAAACCCTAGGGTTATGCCCCAAAAACGAGCTTTACGAGCAAGCTCGTATAAAGCTCGAGTTCGGCTCGAGCTCGTGACGAGCTCAAAATCTTGCTCGTATTCGGCTCGTTTTCAAATGTGATCGAGCTCGAGTCGAGTTTTTTCGAGCCGAACTCGAGCTACTCGTGTTCACATAACACCCCTATGCATAAATGCATATATACATATATACATACACACACACACACATATAAATTAGAATTTTATGCGGGTAGGAAGGGCGGGTGAATGGAGCAGGTTAATCCATGGACAATTGGGGTGGGTAACGGGTGAAAAATCTTTACCCATAATCCATCCATAACCCGCTTCACTTGCACCGTACCCCCACCATCTAGGGAGGGGCGAATGGAGATTTCATTGAATACGAAATTGGTGATCACTTCCTTCGGTGACGCCTTCACGTACCACATAAAGGCTGTTGGTTTCTTCAATGATGTCCAGATCACTAGCGTCTTACCCGTCGACACATTGGAGTCCGGGCAGTCTACCTGGGCACTTGAGTTTTCACCTACTACAACGGTAGATGGTGGGAGGCCCGTCTCGTCCGACACCATCGACTCACTTTCCAAAGCAATTCCTATGGACATCATCCGGATGGAGCTGGTCGTTGAAGGCTTCTTCGGGCTCGAAGAACAACCAAAGTATACGATTCACGCAAAATGCCCTTTGGAGATTGCCGTCCAACATGACACACTTGCATCCGGGTTTGTAGGTCGACGGGTCTGTAACACCCCGCAATGCACAAAACATGTTAATATTTTTATTGAGAAAAAAAGCTCTGAAATAAATAACTTTTAAAAAATATATTTAAAAATTAGAGAATCGGATAAAATCTTATATATATATATATATATATATATATATATATATATATATATATATATATATATATATATATATATATATATATATATATATATATATATATATTGATTAGGAAATAATTCGAGATCAGACAGGCCCGGACCTCGAGAGGCCGACAAAGTCAGCAAACGGCAAGCCGTCTAAACGTACAACATAGCAAAAGCAACATTATATATAAACATTAATTATTGCTCATCGATCCATTTACCCTTTTATAAGACCTTTTATATCACTTTCCCCATTCATTAAAACTACAAATTTGCGAAAATCAAAGAAAATGGAAACGAAGATACTATCAACCGGGATCAAGTACAGCAAGCTGCCGGAGATCTTCAAGTGGCCTGAATCCAAACGCCCGGTGTTTACTGAGCCCTCCGACGACACCGAAACCGTCCCCATCATCGACCTCTCGGACCCCGACCGGTCCACCGTGGTCCTCCGAATCCGCGACGCCTGCAAGACCTTCGGGTTCTTCCAGGTGGTGAACCACGGGGTGGGGAAGGAGGTGGCGGAGGGGGTGGTGGGGGCGACCGAGGAGTTCTTCGGGCTGCCGGTGGAGGAGAAGATGAAGCTGTACACGGAGGAGCCGGGGACGAAGACGACGAGGCTCGCGACGAGCTTCAATGTGAAGGATGAGGAGGTGCGGAATTGGAGGGACTACCTCTTCCTCCATTGTTGGCCCCTTGACAAGTATGCTCCTGAGTGGCCCTCTATGCCCCCTTCCTTTAGGTATCTTCTCCATCTCTATTCTTCATATATAATCTTTCGAGTCGAGTTCGTTGAAAAGATTTAGATATCATGAGCAATATATAAGTTTGGGGTTAGTCTTCTCGTTGCCAATTGGTTTGGTACGTGATGGAATTCCGTTGGGGTTATGTGTTGTTCGTGTCTCCGTACGTGAACCCGCACACGACCTCCCTCCAGCTTGTCCTTGACCCTACTGGGCCTAGCCAACTTTAACAGTTGTAGAGGTGTTATTCGAACCGAACGAGCGGAGCTTGACATGTTCAAGCTTGGTTCGTTTGTTAATCGAGATGATATATCCTAATTTTTAAACGAGCTTTATTTTTTTATCAAAAGCTCGGCTTGTTTATGAAATGAACAAGCTCGAGCTCGAACCGAGCTTTTTTCGAACTTTAAGTAGTTCTATATATTTTGAAGAGTCTATAAGATGATAAATAATACTCTAGAGGGGGTTGAATAGAGTATGCACGATTTTCGCAAGATAAGAAACCTTAAGACAGTTTGCAAACCCACTTGTCAAGACCTTGATATGCAATCAAATCTTGACAAAAGCAAAATCGAATAAGACAAAGTAAATGCGGAATAAAAGATGAACACACGAATTGTTAACGAGGTTCGGCACGAACTTGACCTACATCCCCGCCTAGGGTTATCCAACCCGTATGATTCAAACCTCTTTATTTCACTTTCCTTGAGACTAGAACTTCCTAGGAGAACTTTCCTTCCCATATACAAAGTCTCACCGCTTCTATTCTAACCCTCAACCTTACAAGTGAAATAGAGGAATCAACTACACACCAAAGTGTGCTATCACGAGTATAAAACTCAAGGAGTGAATCAAATAACTTGTACAATAAATGACTTGTGTTTCTCTCAACGCTCAAAACCAATCACACTAAGCTCAACGTGTAAAGAGAGAATGTTTCGCTACTTTTTGATGCTTTCGGATGAATGCTTGCTTCGATCATCCTTCATCTTCCATGTGCACCGTTTAAATAGATTTCCAATGGAGCCGTTTGGAGTTTTGAATTTCTTCCAAAAATAGTTCCTTCCAATTCCAGAGGACGCTTCTTGATTTGGTACAAATCGGCAAGCTTCAAGCCTTGATCCTCAATGATCTTTCTTTCCTTATTGGGTTGATCCGAGAAGGTAATTGTGGGATCTCTCACAATGGATGTGAGCCCAATTCCTTTCGATATTCAAGCCCATTACGAAAGGCTCATCTCTTCAAATAAAGTCCTGCAGGTTAGCTTGGATAGATATACATATAAAGCCCAAACCGTAAAGTAATGCAATACGTAGTCCTGGTTTCAAGACCTTGAAACCCAGACAATGTTTTGTCTTTCATCATCCCTTAATATCATCCTGCAAGTTAGTACGTCAAGATCTTACAATCAAGGTGGAGTCTTCATATTTGATCATAACATGTTAATTAACTTAAAAGAAATATTAAAAATTCCATAAAATTTGAGCTACCCGAGCTTAAATTGCACGAGTCGAGCTTTCAACTGAGTTTAAAATCATGTTCGAACTAGGTTTATTTAGGTAAATGATCGAGCTCGAGTCGAGTTTTTTTCGAGCCGAGCTCGAGGTGTTTAGTTCACTTCTAAGTTATAGAAATGTAAGAATCACATTAATAACTCTTTTTTTTAATAAATAAATCATACCCCTGAGTTAAGAGATAGTAATGTGATTTTTTTTTATTCAAAATTTTCATGTTAGAAATATATTCTACATTTAACATTTTATGGAATTCAAATTAATTAACAGAGTCAAGCACTCAAGCTAGATTTCATTTGAGAATATTTTTTTAAACCCTCCCTCACAAAAAAAAAAAGAAAAAAAGTATTTGGTTGCCATGCATGATTCAAATCCCAAATCTTAAGTTCTTAACATACGGTGGAGATTTCATTTGACATATTAATCGGTCTGTTGATAGCAACCCCCACTAATTACCTCTTAATAATACTCCATTATATTATTATTAACCTTAATAGTAATATAATGAATCTTATATATTTTTAAATATTTCTTTTCTTCTGTCGGTAAGAGTGGAGCCGGATCCAGACTCAAGGGGCTGAGAGCATCCACATTGGTTCAGGTTTCTTGAGTTTCTTAACCTCATTTTATCACCTTCCCTTTTGTCCCACCAATTCCCACCCACTCTCTCTCCTCCCTTCTCTCTATCTCTCTCTTTAATTAGGGTTTCTTGGGTTTTTAGTATAGTTGCTAATTTAGCAACTCAAAATTAGATTTTTAAGCTTTCTCTAATATTATAATGTTTTCTTATCACTAAAAACCCACTAAAAACTACCAATGTGGGCGCTCTGAGCCCTTAGAAACGAGGGAAAAAATTATTGTAATTTTTTTTTATTAATTTTAACACTAAAATATAAAGAGGAAATTTGTTGAAAGGGATCTTTGACCATATTTGATTAGGTAGTTAGCCCCCTTAATTTGTTTATTAGTCACAACCACCCCTCTAATTATTTTTTTAGCCGTAGCAGTGATTCCTTCATTCCTCCCATCTTCTTCCTCGGAGCTCACCGGATCTGGAGCCGACGAAGTCGGAGCCGCCCTCGGAGCTCACCGGATCTGGAGCTGACGAAGCCGGAGCCGCCCTCGGAGCTCACCGGATCTGGATTTTTCGACTCCCCTCCCATGGCGGCTGGGTTTGTAGCGAGGCTCGGTGGCGGCGGATCCGGGCTTTCGGTGGCCGGATCTGTGGTGTGGGTGGCCGGAGGGACTCGGATCTGGGGTGACGGCGGTCGGTGAGGGCTGCTGTTGGGACTCGGGATCTGCCGGTGGTGTGGGTGGCCGCCATCTCTGCAACTTTCCAACGGGGAAGAAGAAGGGTTTGTGTTGTGATTGCTAATAAATCACGAAATCGGCCCAGAATTTTTAAAAATTACAAATTGGCCCTATATTTTATATAATTACAGAAAGTGGCCTAAAACTTTCAGGGATGTATATTTTGCCCCTGTGAAGTATTCACATATCCTGAAGATGATATATAACCCCCGAAGTGGTTGACCCTATATTTTATTGATTCCGCATTATATTACTTACATTGATGCATTTTTTTTAGCTGATGACATGTTATAATAGGTGTTTTTACGTATACAACCAATATTAATGTCGTAGTAGTTCAAAGACGTATTTTTATATGTGCAATAAGGTGACAATATTTTGATTCCACGTTTTAAGCTCTTATGTCATCAATTATATAAAATTGTCACCATAAATAATTGTGATTAATGAAGCGCAATAACAAATGTCATCCATGAATAAAAATTTAATGAATATGTCACCACAAGTGATTGCATCAATGAAGTGTAATCACAAACGTGTCATCAGTGAATGAAAGTATAATCGATGAAAATAAATCGATATACAATTGATTAAATTAAAAACATGTGGCATCAATCGATTTGATTAAAAAAAATGGCATCAAATAATTACATTATAAAAATGACATCAAATACCATTTTGAAAAATTTGTATCACATTAAAGAAAAAAAAGTCATCAAAATACTACTTTGAAAAAATATCATCAAAAATATGGCATCACGGTAAAAAAAATATCATCAAAAAATTGACATAAAAAAAGTGGCATCTGTCGTTAACAGTAAAAAAAATGATATCAATGATCAACGTGACATTACTGTAAACAAAAAATGTCATCAATGTTTAAAAAAAGTGACATTAAAAAAGTGTCATCCAATCATTTCATTAGAAAAGTGGCATCAAAGTGAAAATAAAATATAGTAAAATTTTGGCATCAAAACGGTAAAATATGGCATCACTTAAAAAAAATTAAAAAAATTGGCATCAAAATGGGTTGGTCAACGTTGACCGGTCAATGGTCAAACGGTTGACCATTGACCAACCCACCCTATTGGGAAGGGGTCTAGGGCAAAACTAATTAAATTGATTTAGGGGCTAAGTGCCTAATTGAATATTCAAAAAAGACCCTCTACCCAAATCACCCAAATATAAAAGAGTATTTATTTATAAACAGTTTTTCTATCCTATTTTCCAAGTACATAAAATAAAACATAATTAATTGAAAAAGATTTCATACCAAGAAAATAAACGAGTATAAGAATCTAATTAAAGAAAAAAACTAAACTAATTAAAATTTTAAAAAAAAATTTAAATTGGTATTATTATCCTATATCTTTGGAACATAAGATAAACAAATCGATTTATAAAAGACAACTTAGTTTAGTTGATAATGAGTGAATTTTTAAATCTTGAGATCATGGTTCAAACCCTTTTATCTGAAATTTTATAATTTTGTTTCTTTTAATTTTTTTTCATACTAAAACGACTTGAATCATAAATTTTAAAGTTTTTCCAACCTATTTAAACAAAAACTTATTTTTCACTACAAAAAATCATCCAAATTTTTTTTTATCCCTTCCTAAAGGAATTCTTTTTTTGATCCAACTCCTAAAGGAATTCTTACATCCGTCATTTAACAATCTCTCTAACATATGCTATAGGCTAAAGTAAGAACTCCAATTTGACTATTACCTACTTTAAATGATAAACCTTATTAAATAAATTTTAAAAAATTATTATCCAACTAAATGTAAAAAATATATTTTTTTTATACAAGTTGAAAATTTGGGTGTGGTTAACCACGGTTGAACCATCCCCAAGAAAATGTAAAAAAGATATCGATCACAAGTTAGTCTAGTAATCGACGAATAATAAAATAAATAAACTAGTTTTAATATTATATCAAAAAGGGCGCTATGAAGCTAAAATTTTGAAATGATCGGCCAGGGAGATTTTGAGAAGCTACTGTATGGAGATTCGAACCCTAGGGTTCCGAATCGAAGAGTTGATCTCCGAGAGCTTGGGCTTGGAGAAGGATTACATAGCAAGAGTGTCGGGTGAACACGGGCAGCGGATGGCTATCAACTACTACCCGCCTTGCCCGGAACCCGATAAGACATTCGGCCTGCAGGCCCACACCGACCCTAACACTCTCACTATCCTGTTGCAGGACACGAGGGTGTGCGGCCTGCAGGTGCTCAAGGATGGCAAGTGGCTCCCCGTCAAGCCTCACCCTCACGCCTTCGTCGTCAACATTGGAGACCAACTGCAGGTATGCTACATTTTAAAATCCGTTTTTCTATAAGAGTATAGGATAAGAATTCCGATTTTTTTTAAAAAAAATACATAAGGCCACACATTGTACGCGCACAACATAATACTTGATTTCAATTGACACTATATATAGTCTATCCAATGTATCCAAATTTTAATTTCTGATTGTGTCTGATTTCAATTGACTGTATAGGCATTGAGCAACGGAATTTACAAGAGCGGGTGGCATAGGGCGATTGTGAATGCAGATATGTCTCGGATATCTTTGGCTTCATTCCTCTGCCCGGCCGACGAAGCCCTCATAAGCGCCCCGCCATCCCTTGTCGCTGACGGGTCACCCTCTGTGTACCGTGACTTCACCTATGTCGAGTACCAAAAGACGTTCTGGAGCCGGAAGCTCGATCAGGAGCATTGCCTCGAGCTCTTCAAGAATTAAACTAGCAAGCCATAGACAAAGAAACTATCTCAATTTATAGTGGTTCTATCATGGCCACAACCTATTGTGTGTCGCTTGTTCCGTGAACCCTAAATTGTGTGTTAAATTCGGTTGTCTATGCTTTTGCAAAATCTCATGGACACCCCGCGGAATTTATCAAAACTTTGTGTACCTCACAAAACTTCGTGGTCACGACAAGGAATTTCCCTTATAAGTTTCTTACTTTATCCGTTACATTATATAGTATTATATAGACGCACCTACAATATATTTGTTAAGTTTATACTTTCGACATGGGATATATACTTGTTCTTTCACATCTTAATATGTAGTTAATCCGCATAGCTTCAAATCTAAGAATAAGTGATGATAAAAAGGAGTCTAGCATTGTTTCATATCAAGATAATTGATAGTAGTACTAATTTAAGGGAAAAAATTTAGGCATTGCTGTTACAAGTCAATCAAAAACAAACTAGGAAAATGCCCTTTTTCTATCAACAAAAAATACAGTATATGAAAAATAATCACAACAAATTTATATAAGCATTCATTTGAATTAAGTTTGAAGGCAACTCAAACCTAAGAATAAGTGACCATGTCTAACAACACTGAAATGATGGGTGCCGATGATCACAAGCTTCGTCTAGCAGAGCTGCGCGCTGATGAGCTCGCTGAGCTCGTTCCCATCTCACCCGCCCTCCCGCTCATGGCCTCAATCTGCTGCAAAACCTCTACCACTTCCTTCATGGATGGCCGGGTTTTCTGTTCTTGCCTCAGGCATTTTAAGGCAAGCTGGGCTGCCTCTTGTGATGCCTTCACTGGATACTTCAGTCCCAATTTTGGGTCCATTATGGATTTCAGCTTCCTCTTGTTAGACAGCTTAGGACTTAGCCAATTCACTAGGTTGTTCTGCCCCTCTGGCCGGTTCGTATCTATCGCTCTCAGCCCCGTCAGCAGCTCGAGCAGTACCACTCCGAACCCATACACGTCACTCTTCACATACAAGCGTCCTACATGATGTAGACATGGTTAGCATTTTGATATACTACATAAGTACTGAGTTTGTTTGACGCAATGTGTTGATTGCTGATAAATGATGTCACCTGTTGCGACATACTCTGGGGCCGCATAGCCATATGTGCCCATGACTCGGGTTGTAAGATGTGACTCTTCCGCTGATGGGCCGAGCTTGGCTAACCCAAAGTCCGCCAGCTTCGCGTTGTAGCTCTGCAAGCAACCGACAATGCTAACAAGTAAGGGCAAAGCCCATCTAAGGGAGGATCAAATCAAGCTCCAATGTAAAGGAGTGTTATAAGTTCATACATCATCAAGGAGGATATTTGCGGCCTTGAAGTCTCTATATATGACTTTTTTGTCTAATGTGTGGAGGAAAGCCAAGCCTCGCGCCGCTCCCAAGGCTATGCTTATCCGCCTGCTCCAAGGAAGTGGCTCGATGCCCCCTGAAAAGCCGAGAGAAAGATAAGCACAAGCTATTGATTGATGGCATACTGGCATATACTGGGTGGTTGTTGTTGTTTGTTGTTGAGACTTACTTCCGAAAAGATGATTTTCCAAGCTTCCTCTTGGCATGTACTCGTAAATGAGAAGAAGCTCCTTATCCTCCCAGCAATACCCGAGCAGCCTCACCAAGTGAGGATGCGAAAGGCTTCCCAAGAAGTTCACCTCTGACTACGTTCCGATCAGTAAGAAAAAAAATCACTAAACAAAGACTCTGTTTGGAAACAATAAGAAGCTTTTCGGAGCTTCTAGTTTTGATATTATATAGTTACAAATGAAATAAATATAAGATTTTAGTTTAAAATCTTAGTTTTTCAATAACTACTCACACAAGCTTTTCAAAACTTTTGGATTTTCATCAGCTACCCTAACAGTTAGTTTCACCAAACACCATATATTTAACACAAACAATCTATCAACTTCAGCTACCCTATCAGCTTCAGCTACCCTTCTGCCAAACATAAACGGATAACGAATCACTGACCTGCCATTGCTCGAAGCCTTGGATGCTGTCGGAGTTGAGCTTCTTGACAGCGACGACAGTCTTAGGGGCGCCCTTGGAGGGCAATGCAGGCTTGTTGTCATCAATCCAACCCTTATAAACCTTCCCGAAACCGCCAATCCCCAACACAGTGTCAGGCTTGAAGCCCTTGGTGGCAGCTTTCAGCTCAGCAAAGCTGAAAACTCTCAAGTTGGGAGTCTCTAGTGTCTCTCCATTCGGATCCCTGTCGTCTATGCTCCCGCTGGCAGCCAACGAGAATCGGCTGTTCCCTGTAGTGCTGGTGCTACTCTCCGAAAGCCCTCGGTTGGTGCTGCTATACCCTGAAATCCCTATACACAAACACCCCAACAGTTGCAACATTTTATCAACCTGGCTTTGAATCTCTTGGCATGATGTCAAACAATATGCCAAGAGATTCAAAGCCAAAGAGGAGTAAAATGTACAAGTAAATAGTGTAATTTGTAAGAAATCTATAAGCAATCATCATGAAATTGGCAAGAGATTTGAAGCAAACAACTCAATGTACAAGTAAGTAATTATCATAAAATTTGCAAAATAAACAATTGCAATTGGGGAGTCACACCATAGCATATTCCAAGAGGCAAGAGATTCAATGTAGAAGCTGAACAAACCCAGTTAGAAGCAAACAACACAATGTACTAGCAAACAGTGTAATTTAATTTACAAAAACAATTGCAATTGGGGACTCAAAGTAGAAGCACAATAAATACAATAATTACAAGTAAACAAGTCAATTTACAAGTAAATGGTGTAATTTCTAAGAAATCTGCAATCAATCATCATGAACTTTGCAACAACAAAACACTTGTAATTGGGGCATCAGAACATACCCTATGCAAAGAGATCAATTCAAAGTAGAAGCAAAATAAACAAAATTAGAAACAGATAACTCAATGTACAAGTAAATTGTGTAAATCTGCAGAACAACAACAATTTTTATTGTTGTTATCAGATTTTTGGTTACCTGAGGATGATAAAGGAAGTGCAACGGAGTTGTTTCGTTTGGGCTCGTCTTCAGAGCATAAGCAGCCAAAAAGATTGCCCATGAGATGGTCTTTTTATGTCGCGAATCCTTGTTTATAATCGCGATCTAACCATCCTCAAAAACGAACAAATCGGAGCAAGTTTTTTCCTTGAATCTGTGTGTGTTTCTGGTGAAAAGAAGGAACAGCTCTTGCAGGAATGATTGTAGAGAGAAATTGAGCAAATGGCTCCATTACTTGCATACTTTTCAGCTTGACTTTGATTGCTATGTTGTTCACTACAGACCATTTGTTTTTTGATTTTTTTTTAAGTTTATTATTATTAAAGACATTTTTTTTTTGTAGGGTCTTCATTTAGTGCATACCGTTAGGGGAGGGTCAACGGCAAAATCAAAATGTACGAAAATTCAAATCCACAATTTTAGACCCTAAATAAAAAACTTTTGAAATTCTTTTTCCCAATTTTGTTTTTATGTACGTACATATATTAATATGATTAAAAAAAGGGGATTTTTTTTGGGCATCGGATTAAAATTTCAAATTTATAAAATTTTGAGTTAGGTTTAGAGTTGCCTATGGAAAGTGGAGATGATTATCTCGAATCTCCGAATAGATATACAAAAACTTCAAAAAATCCACATTTAGATTTAGCATCCACAATAAAAAATGTATTGATGTACAATTAGTTAACCTTTCTTACACTTGTTCCCTAGGTCGTTGTCTGTGTCACCTCTCCCCTTTGTGACTTCCACGACTGAGCTCATGCGGACTTTGCTAACACATTCTGCGTCTGATCTCTGAGCCGTCCTTTTTCCACTTTTGTTTGTTTCTATTTTATTTGGTCGGTTTGTTATTGTATGTGTGTTGTTCCTTCCGATTTTCCGGTTAACGATATTTCGGTTTCTCGAGATACCAAAGTTGTTTGGTTCTCGAATTCTTTTCGGTTTAAAAAAAATACAATTTCAAGAAACATATATGACCCAAACACGTGGATAGAGTTTTTTATGGGATAGGTAACTTATATATACTTGCGTAATGGACAATTTAATTAGTTGGGGGCAATAATGGGCTAGGCCAGGAGAGCCCATTACTTTGCAATTGGATGGTTTGAAGATTCCAAAAAGGTGGATGCGACGATGGCTTAGATTTTTCTACCAAATAACTAGTCTTGAACTTAATGTAAGTGGGAGGTGTTAACCGACATAGAAGGCAATAGGCCTTGGTGCATTCATTTCTTTGCAAGTGAGTGGGTCAAGTAAGAGTCCTCCATGGGTGTGAGTTAATTAAAGATAGTCGGTAGGTGAGGGGAGTATTCTAATAATGGAAACGAAGAATTTCTTTTACATATCCATCTAGTTTGTCCGTTGAGTGGCGCTGAGTGGAGTGCATACGTAAAGCGAGGGAGTTTATGTGTGGTGTGAGTCTTGTATCGGGTGAATCGTGCCAAATATTTTATACATTAATACAAATATTTATTTGTAAAGAGAGTTTGTTCATTCAAATCCCATGTAATCGAGTGAGATTATCCATTTTCCCCGGATATCAAAGTCAAATGTTGTGAAGTTCGTTAGAGTAAAAAAAAAAACCAGGGTAGCATTTATCAATGGAGTAAAAAAATCACAATGGAGATTTTTAGAAAACCATAAAACGAGACCCAAAAACTATAGCAATTTGGCTTTTATAATATTTCCCATATCATTTCATTTGTTGTGCTTTTTTTTTTTTTTTTTTTTCTGTCGTTGATTTGTATATGATGATTAGTTTATCTGTCGACTTATTCGGTCTCTCAAATTTATCTAGAATTCTGAATTACTTCCAAATTTATCTGTCGACTTATTCGGTCCTGGAATCAAATTCCAAGAAAAAAAATATAGCAGCTCCATGTAACCCCACGTATAATTAAGATAATTCAATCTGTTTCACTCATTTTTCACTTGTATCATCCAAATCTCCAATGTAACTACATTCCTCTTGAAGAGAGGTTGTTGTTCAACGTTCAAGTTGGAAGAGCAATGGCAGCGCCAGGAAAATGCATTCTAGTGACGGGCCCACCTGTAAGCTGCTCACCCTTCACCCTCTCTAGTCTCCCTACCATAGCTTTTCTTCCTTGAACAAAGCTCAAATCTTTCTCTCTCCCTAGGGTGTGGGCAAAACTACTCTGATAATGAGGGTTCTGGAGAGCCTCAAATCCTCAAACCCTACCTTGAAAGCCCAGGGTTTCTACACCCGTAAGTCTTTATTTCTTTTAATCATTTCTCAATTTCCAATTTCTGGGTATCTAATTTTGACCTCAATTTGACCTAATATGAAAATCCCCAAGTGTAATAGTTGGTCTTTTGATGTGGGTTCATGAAGGTGAGATCAGACATGGCAATGAGAGGGTTGGTTTTGAGGTTGTCACTGTGAATGGTCAAAGGGCCCCCCTTGCTTCCATCAATAATTCAAGGTATATGTTTAAGCTTATCCTTAGGTTCCGTTTGGCGCAAAGTGTTGATTTTTTATCAGTTGGCTTAGTTGCACTTCCACTTGATTTTGGTTGATGATTAAAAGGTCAAATCTTTATTCCCATTTTTCCATGTTTTGTTTTTTTGAAGATTTTAGTTTGAGATTGGTTAATAGCTTGATCACACAATTTGCATCTCTTAAGCATGATAGTAATTAGGAAGAGCTTGTGACTTGTGGTTGCTGATTTAGTTCCTTCTGGTAATGAAAGAGATTGAAGCTTAGTTTTGAAGCTCTGGTGCAGGACCAAGGGAGATGATGTATGCTTTTAGAGATTGTTCTTTAGATCTTAAAGATCTTTGTCTCCTTAGATGAGTAGTATTTGACACCTAAAAAGAAGATTATGTTAGACATTATAAATCACACGTGGTGGCGTGATAGATGTGGATTCACCAAGTGATGAGTGAGGCATTACTGATGAGCATCTGAGCTTTGGAGATGTATCAAATAATATGGAATTTGTGTAAAAGTTCCATACGTTTTCCCCATCAGTTGGCTGCAGACGCTTGATGCCTTGGCTCATTGTTGTAATTTCTAGAAAAACAAGCAATCATCATTCAATAAATTTTTCAAACCAGTTTATGTATTGACTATGTCAGTAACAGTATAATAAAAACATATGTCCATCTAATTCTGCTCATCCTTTAACCTTTATTTTTTTTGGGCTTTCTTTTATCAGTTCAGAATCACTCAGATGGCCTTCTGTAGGGAGGTATAGGGTGGACGTATCTTCTTTTGAATCGGTTGCATTGCCGGAACTACAGGTGGAAAAATTTGATCCAAATGCTGCTTCTAGATAGGTTTGTTATGTGTAATGAGGGTAGGGTTTTCAATTCTACATGGATTGTTCTTACCTTTCAGATCAAAGAAGACACCGATCTGTTTGTTATTGATGAGGTTGGCAAAATGGAGTTGTACAGCTCTTCTTTCCTCCCTGCAGTACTGAGAATTTTGGATTCAAACATCCCGGTTTTGGCTTCCATACCGATTCCAAAACAGGGCCGGGACATACCTGGAGGTGAACTTATAGACCTTGTTTTTAAGAATCTTCTTCCATGCATCCAGATGCTCCATACATTACATTTAACTAGCCTGCGATCTTTGTTCTCCACAATTTGATCTCTTTATGCCTATGGCTTACTTCTGACATAATGATTCCTTTGAATCTGTATGCAGTTGCAAGAGTGAGGAATCATCCAAGAACAACCATCTATACACTTAGCCCAAGTAACAGGGATACTTTTAGAGAAAGGATTTATTCCCAATTGGCTGATCTCGTGAACAATCAATCGTAGATTATGAAGAAATGCTCGCTCCCTATACTGCGGTATGTCATATTGTTAGTTCTTTAGAAGTGATTGTTAGGATTAGGAGTTAACAATTATTCTGATCATTTTGCTTTGC
The DNA here is from genome assembly GCA_037127255.1 of Persicaria tinctoria. Taxonomy (NCBI): domain Eukaryota; kingdom Viridiplantae; phylum Streptophyta; class Magnoliopsida; order Caryophyllales; family Polygonaceae; genus Persicaria; species Persicaria tinctoria. The sequence goes on along the minus strand of JBANSL010000019.1, from coordinate 3,866,244 downwards.
CAATAAGTGTTTTTTTCTTTGTAATGAAGTTACCCTATCTTAAATGCAATATAAAATTTATATAAATGAAATAAAGAATCTGTCAATAATATCTTTCCGATAAAAAAGAAGTCCTATGCATTAAACAAAGTTCACAATATATTTCCAGTTTGATCTGACAATACAACTACAATCCTTAGCTTCTTACCTTCTCTTATGCACTCAAAACCAATTTACACTGGAAATAAACAGACCCGCTCACTACCAGATATCAGGGGTTTTGTTTTCAAACAAATCAAATGAATATAATTATACCCAAGAATCCAAGATGCAGCAAAATCGCAAGATATATACAAAAGGAGCTTCAAGGTTTGTGAGGAGGATTTTTCATCCCACTTCGAGTTACATCACAGGTTGATGCGATTTTTCTCAACTGTCTGGAGTAACTCTTTGGCATTAGATGAGAATGATTCTGCATTGTTCTGCATATCTGCTGTTCTTAAACTGATGCCCTGGTATTTTCAAAAATAAAATTGCATTAGGAACAAAGAACGAAATATGATTGGGCGATTTGCATGTTATTTTTCAAGGACGATACCCTCTATTGGCCTATTTCTGTTAAAACTATTTTTACGTTAACCTACTTACTATCATTACTCGACAAGTTCCAGGTCTTAATTGTAGTGTGTTAAGGATGAACACAAGTGACAGCTTCTTATAGTATCCCTCTAGGAGTAAGAGATATATAGTGGTAAGTTGGATCACTCACCTGTAGCTTCTTCAAGTTCTCTGCGAGTTTGCTTTGAGCGATGCTGGCAAAAGAGGTTGTCTCCTGAATTCAATAAGAGCAAAGAGAAAATTAGCTAGCGATAAGAGCAAACTCCTATTTTTGGAACATTGAAATCAGTTCAAAGTCATCAAGTGTTACTTAGATTTTATAATCGGATAGAGCAATGAAATCTAGGAAAATGTATAATGTATTCAAAGATGGCAGATTGGTTTTGTTCTTACACTACTAGGAGTACTAGATGATGAAAATCCATATTTCTTCTTGATTTGATCAACAGATCCAGTCTTTTCCTGCTGTGTCTCTTCCTTTGCTGAAGCCTTTTCATGCTTGGGCTTTTTTTGTATTAATTTACCTGAGATTTTAAAACACTTGTAAGGTTTTGAATATGTGTGCCTAAACTTCCTGATGATTTTAATGTTATAGCAACTTTCTGATGCAACTGGTGCAAGTATGCTTTTTTAATGTGATAATCTGGAGAAAAATCATTGGAAGAGATACATCACCCACTTACCCTTTAGTGATTGAAACTTGCTAGAGATGTTCTGCTTGTTTATTGATGCCATCACATTGAATCCCTTTGGCTTATCTTCTTCTTCATCATCAAAGTTGATGTCATCTATGAAATATCAGGAAACCAGAAAAATAAAATTGAAGTGCAGTTATGCACATTGATTGTCATATCCAGCTCGGAACAAAAAGGCACGAAAATAAGTTTCAAGACGTACCAATATCCAACTCAGCCACGTCTTCTTCAGATGCAGCAGGTTTATCTATGGTTTCAGCCTCAGCTGGGAAATTAGGAATTGAAAAGATTATTGGAAGCTCTTCAAAGCTTGTCCGTGACCCATCACCTCCTGAATCAGCTCCAGTCTTCGTTTTACTGCCTTTCAAATCCTTGATCACAGAGCCAAATATACCCTAAAACACCAAATATTAGTTACTCGTATGGCTCAAAAAGTATCCGAGAAACAATTGGTGTAACCAAACCTTTTTGCTTTCTTTCTTTTGGGCAGTTGGAGAAGTGATGTCTTCACATGAACCCACCAAATTCTTGTCATAGACTTGTGAAAAGAAGCCCATATCCCTAGTATTAACCAATTACATCAGTCAATACAGATCATAACCATCTAAAAAAGAAACTGCAACGAACTCCAAACCCAGTGCAAAGTAAATCTGTGATATGCATCAGTATAAGCAACACCAAATGCCCAAGTAAATATGTCCTTGTACCTGTAAATTTTCTTTTGGGGTAGCAGGGAAACAATGGTAACCTCTTGATCACTCCTTGCCTACACCAGATAAACAAGCAAGCATGTCATAGGCACATAAACTCGTAATGTTGCAGAGAAAAAAGGAGAAAAGGATGGCTTCATACCACAAGAAGTTCCCCATCAGGTGAAGCACACACTGAAGTCTCTGAATATGAATTCGACTTTATAGGAGAGTGAATGAAGCTTCTAAGCGTGGTTTCTTTTAAAAGCAACAGTTCTGGAAGGGACCTGTGATGTTGAAAAGACAAAGGAATCATCAGCTGCATTTGATCCGTCTAATGCTGTGATTTTGAAACCTAAAACTTTTAATGCTGTTAGAAGATGGAAATAAGCCGCCATCTCACCTTATTTCAATCCTTCCACATGAAAAGAGGAGTATCAATCCTGAACTGGAGGGACTGTAGAATGATGATGCCCAACAACAAGAAGCATTTTGGAACTTCACTTTGTTTTGCACTTTCTTGACCCCTTGAACTGCATGCCTTAACGAATAAACATAAATAGCTTTTTCGGCGCACAGTAAAAATAGCTGCTTGGATGTATCACTTTCTGCAGCAACCCCCTTATTGGAACTCAGGCTCAGTCCTTGCCCATCTGTACAGTAAATTGTATGCAAGGTAATCAGTACAGCGGTCACACTTGAAGAAAGCAGCCGACATAAAGTGCAACAAGGATAAACTTTTGCAAATTGAGAAGGTATGTGTCCTGATTACCTAAAATATCTGAAAAAAGCGTCCTTGATTGTTTCTTAGGATGAACTGTGTTGTTGCTTATTAAGTTTCCTGTATCCCTCTCAAGAGCAAGCAAAGATGAATCCTTTGTGGTCACCACCAGTACATTCTTCTCGAAACCTTGAAGATTGCAAGATCCAAATAGCAAAGATACGACCCCAGGGGATAGTTCACTTGGGATTTGTTTCTGCCACAAGACAGTTGCTTCCTCTACGTCAATAAGTGAAACCTGCAACAATCAAAATGGAGATCCATTAGTGTGTGCTTTGACACTGACTGCAAATCAATTCCTAGTTCACATGATTAAGTATCAAAGTCAGAAGAAGCTTTACATATCCTTGCTCCGATCCAACAGCAACCTGCCTTGAGCTACCATTGAAGTTTACAGAAAGCACAGGAGAATTGACCTTCACTTGTTTAAAAGTCTGAATATAATGATGACTTCCTTTTTTAGAACTTCCTGCTAGAAATTTTAAAAAAAATCTCAGTTAGAGAAGAAAAAAAGTAGATTACAAAATTTTTTGTTGATCAATCAAAATCATAAACTCGTGTCACTTTTACCTGTTAATGAAATGAAACTGTTCTCTTTGGAGTAAGGTTCTGGTTTAAACTTGTAAATGTGAATCTGTGAAGCATAAAAGATATAACCATCATCGCAAAGGTAAAATGATATGATAAACGAGGGAAATTTTTTTAAAAGAGAAAGAGAGGTGGTTCACCATTCCAACTTGATCACCATAGATGAATAATCGCGACTCTATGTCATAAAACAGTGCTGTAATGGCTGCACAACTTGAAGAATCACACTCGCTCTGGAAAAGTGAAAAGGATTTGCTGTCAAAACCTTCAGAGAATGGTGGTAGAAATTTTCAATAGAGTTTTATCTAACTAGCAAGGAACAAGCCTAGCTAAAAAAGTACAAGGATTTAGACCTGCTCTTTCAGTGACAGAAGAGGAATAAATATGGGAGATGAAGCGTCCCAAAATTTTACGGATCCATCACTGTGTCCTGTTATATATAAGTTCTTAACTTGTGCAAAACCATTGAATCCAGCTGAATCAAACTGCTTTGATTCAGTTGGAAGAAGAGGAGGCACATATTTAGCCACCATGGCACCCTGCACAGTTTCTTCAATTAGGTTAATAACTGAATGCAAGAAAATAATATGGAGTGACATTGTCAAGGATGTGCTCCTACCTCATCTGAAGGGGTTGACGAGCTTGAATTCGTGATAAGCAATGCGGATGTGATAATGGATGAATCAGCAAATGGAAGCTTTATCTTCATCTCGCTTGGATTGGATGGTGGAGATCTGGACTGGCTCTGGAGCAAATACCTCTCGATCAGATGATCATCATAGGCATATAAATTTCCTGATTTCCCAAGCAAAAGGATAATCCCTTGTCTATTATGCTTGCTTTGATCATTGGAGCTTGGGATAATCTCCATGGAAAGACATGGTTCAGGTAGCTGAAGACCCACTTTGATCATGCGTGATTCGGTGTGCTCGTTCAACAAAAGTACCTGCCAAATTAGACTACCTCCTTAAAACCGAACATATAACTTTTTGAAATAACACAATCCATTGTGACTAGGATACCAAGGTGACGTAATATTCATGTTTGGTAGTAGATATGCCTTAAGAAAGTGATGCTGAATACCTGAACTAAGTTTGAAGATGCGAAATCAGAAGCACCCATAACATATAGCCGAGTAGCCTTTCCATCTGCATATGCCCACTGCATTGATGCTATGGGAATTCTGTCCAACTTATATCCAAGGTTTAGTTTAGAGATAGGGCCATTCTGAGTGGTGGGTGTAGAAGGAATGCTGTACATCAAAATCTCCCCACTGCTATATCCTATAACAAGTTTACTACCAAAGGGGCATGCCCAGCAGGCAGAAGTCGCTTTTTTGGTTTCGTGACCAACAGAAGAAAGAAGTGATCCTCCAATGGTGAAAATGGTTTTGCTTTCTCGGATATCCCATAACGTAACAACACCATCACTGAATACAAGAAGGATCCTGCACCCAAAAATATATGGAGTAATATAGAAGGATTATGATTTCATAAAATAGAACAAGAAAGACATCCAAGCAACTCTGTGAAGAAATACCTCTTGCTTTCTGCCGTAGGTTGAGGTAGAATATGTACAACGGCATTATCAGCTGCCACATCATTTGTGCTTCCTGATACAGAAAATGCCAAAGATTCAAGGGAGAACTAAGAGGAAAATGTACACAAATTATGTCACTCACCGTATGACGCTGAAAAGGGTATGCTATACATCATTGTCTCAATAGTATGGGATTGTTGGTCAAGTTTCAGTACTGTAACATTACCAGTAGAATCTCCAATATATCTGGAAATAAAAAATGAGAACATTATCACTGTTTGAAACACATTGTAAGCAGAGCCAGAATTAGACTTTTAAGGACATCCATATAAAATGGAGCACCTACATGAAAGTAGATCGGTGAAGAACCGCCACTGATGTGATCTCTTTGTGAAAATCATGCACACAAGCCAGTGACCTTCTCTCTATGTCCCAGACCTAATTAAGCCATTCATTAGCATACTCTGCAGTAAGTCTTTAACTGTTTGAAGACCTTTAGTTATGATACTAACATACTATCTGAGGAGCTCTACCTCAATTTGGTTTTTGACTGTCACATTTAGAAGAACTCCTTGACTGTGAACGAACTGTATGATCAAAGAAAGACCACGGATGGTTCCGCGTCAAAAATAATCCAAACAATAATTGTATAAATCCGTTACATGGATATCATATACACTATAGTATGGAGAATTATAGCAATCTACAACCTGCAAAAACCTGCTTGAGAGCATCTCCTTGGATTCTAACAATGCTTGGGTGTTGCCTTTTCCTAGTAATTTGATCTGGCCATTTCTGTAAGAATCAAACCATTAGCCAAATGCCACAATATATCCTCCTATTCAAAAGACCTGTAAGCACACTTATTTGAGCATTTGAGTATTTTACCATCCCAAACATAACATTTTTAAATTTACATTTTTGTTAAATGTCGAAAAGACAATTATGTAACATGATTGGCTGATTATTACCGACGTCAATAGAACGGTAAGCTTCAGTAAAGTCTTACTTTGTGGAAATTGCAAGTATTTTTTGCAATGGATCATAGGCTAGCATAGTAGCTCCAAGGGGAATTCCATAATGAAAGGCCACAAGTGGTTCCACATCTTCAGGCTTCAAAGCCTCTGCATTACTCCCAGGCTGCAACGATCAATATTTCGGATAACACATCATTAGTACTTCAGTATACTGAACTTGTAAGTTATAACCAATAGCAATGTAGTTAACAAAAACATGTCATATGAAAAAAATTCCGTATTGGCTTTATTTGAGTATTACTCCGTAATACTTAACCTAACCTTACTTTGGTTTACATACAATGTACTATCACTATATACACTGAAAACTCTGATGAATGATGATAAAAAAAAAATGCATCAGATTTGAAATTTCAATACTCTACAGTGCATCTGGATTTGAAACCACCGGCCCTCACGTGGACAAAAAATAAAATAGTTCGCCAAAATAAATATTTATTTCAATTAATTTGTTGTCAAAAGTTTTCAGAAGCTTGATATAGCCAAGACATAAAATATTTTCCAGTGTTCAAAATTGAAATTTTAAAATTAGATATAGTGAATAAGCTCAGTAAATATTCCCAAGTTTTTAGAACTGCCCTATTCCCTAAGGCATAAAATAGTGAATTCCATTACTGCCGCCCATAAAGACCATAAATGTCTGAAATACGCAATAATCCAAATTTGTTAATTCATTTAATATTACGATTTTCATGGAATTCAAGGAAATTTCGAATTTCCATATCAATAGGTATCATCTCTCCCTTCATTCTCATCTCTACCAATACAGTGAAACAGTCAAATCTAGATCCAATTTCAAACCAGATATCTCAACTCAAGACAAAACTAGATCATTTTCATCACATATTGAACCGTCTATAGAGACAAAAGGAACCGGAATTCAAATTCAAACTGAATAACAGTAAAAACTGTAGCAGATCATACTCAACAGTAGAAGAGTTGTTGAATCGAACTTCAGAGCGAAAACTCCATATTCCGGGCTTCAATTCGCGTCAATTTGATGAGTGAACGGAGATAAAAGAAACTAACAAAGCGAGAAATTACCTTCTTCGTGGCCTTGTCGACGAGCTTTTTCACAAAGGCGTCCATGAATCAGGAACTCCGAGGATAAATTAATCTCCTGAAATCGAGCTTTTTGGCTATGGCGATCGCTCCGCTGAGATGGAGACAGAGAGGAGAGGAAAAAGGAGTGAGGAAAGAGAGAGAGTGGATGGAGCCGTTAGATATTATGGTTGTTTTATTTGTCTTTTAAAACTGCTGCTGGGTGGGTGGAAAACGCGAAATGACAAAAAAGCCCACTCCTCTATTAATTACTTGTGCTTGTGCATAAGTTTTAAAATTCCTCAATCAAAGCCAAAAGGTGCTTCTCTAAATTTCGAACGGGTTTGACAAAAATTTCGAAAGGGTTTCGATAAACTTTCGAAAGGGATTTCTGGTGTGCTTTCTACGATGGTGGTTATCAATGATGTTTCCGGTTGTTCTTAGTGATCCTAGTCTGAGTTGGGGCTCTGGCGATCGGTGTCTGGTTTAGCTGGGGTCGAGGTGGTGTGCATCAAATCGACTCTGTGTTCCGGAAATTTCCTTGGAGATCCATCTCCATCTCCCACAGGGACTCCTGATATACCGCTGGCCAGCGGTGTCACCACTTTGTGGCGCTTGGCTCCGGTTTTGTCTTTGTTGTCCTCGACTTTTTTGGGTTAGGTCTATTCTTCTGGGCCAGTTTGTTTGCCGTTTTTGCATTGCACCATTTTATTTTTTATATTGTTTGTTTGACGGTTTGTCGTCTGCCGACTTTGTCGGCCTCTCGAGGAGTCAGGTTTGTCTGGCCTTCGAATTATTATCTTATCCAAAAAAAACTTATGCATAAGTTTTACAATCAGGTAAATCACAGATTAATGTATCACTCCCTCCGACCGATAATACATGGGTTTTCATATACGAGTTTATGTCCAATAAATAGATGGCTTTTTATATTTTCTAGGTGGGAAATTGTAATGATTTTTATTGATTTGCCCCTTATTGGCTTTTTAAAAGAATTTGATTTTTTTTTAAATCAAATTCTTTTAAAATCTGCTCAAAAAAATACATTTAAAAAATCTGTTCAAAATTTTTAAAAACTCATGTATTATCGGAGGGAGGTAGAGTATCATTTTTTAAGAAATTCAGGGTCTGTTTGGTAACACCTAGCTGACGAAATAGTTAAAGCTCATAGGGTAGTTGAAACAGATGGTTTAAATGTGTTAAATATGTGTAAATTAGAGGGTTGATAAGCTACCAATCACAAGTTGGTGTTGTGAGTGTGAGACTACATCTTATATCAAGAGGTTCGAAGCTCAAACCCCCTTGGAAACCCATCCAGTAAAAAAAATATGTATTTGATGGAAAAAGTTTGAATTCTTAGATTCTTAATAAATGAAAAATTACACTAATCTGCATGTGATTATCAAGCTTGAAAATTTGTTTGAACACCAACGTCAAGGGTATTAATTGAAAAAAATCATAAACTCGGGATGGTTAATGAAATTTCCGGAATTTAAGAGAAATGAAGGGGACAGATGTCAGAGATCGGAGGGGTACAGATGTCAATAGATGGGGGATCCTGGTGGAATTCAGTGAAAGAGAGAGCCGTATCTTTGACGGTGTAGATGCACCAGCTTGGTCGGCCGGTGGGTCCAGGCTTGGCCAAAACGGAACCGGAAATCACGAGGGTGGGCTCCACCTCCACCTGATGGGCGAGTCAAGTAATGACACGTCATTACATTCGATGAAACGTGGTTTGGATGATTTAACTGCTGCTTTCACTCTTCTACTACGTGTAACGTTCTTCTTTTCTTTGCTTTTTTTTTTTTTGCACGTCACACATTATACGATACGAGGAATGGTTTCCAAACTCCCAATGAATTTGATCGATATATATTGTAATTAAATAATTTGTTGATTAAGAAGAAATGGTCTCATGGAAACTCGACATAAACTAAAACTCTGTCATGAAAACTAAAATGGAATGGTTTTTCGGTAAAAGAAAGATTGATCATCTATTTACCAAATACTCGATCTCATTAGCTCTGATGGGAAATTTTAATAGCATGCCCAACAGCTTTTCTAAACAATTCCCTAAAATGGAGAATTATAGACTGAATTCCAACAGATTCTCTATTATGGAGTTTATCTCAAAATATATAGGGTATGTTTGGCAAAAGCAAGTAGCTTTTCGGAGCTTTTGATTTTGATATTCTATAGTTTTAAATAAAATAAATATAAGATTTTAGTTTAATTAGCTTTTGAAAGCTTTTGAAATCAATGCTTTTCAACAGCTATTCACCCAAGCTTTTCGGAGCTTTTGGTTTTTTATTCAGAAGTTTTTAACAGCTACCCAAACAGCTAGGTTTACCAAACACTATACTAGCTCATTAACATATATTTAACTCAAATAATCCAACAGCTTCAGCTCCTCCAACAGCTACCATTTTGCCAAACACACCCATAGAGTTTCTAAAAATTTAGGGAAAGATCTCCATTTTTTCTCCCAATTCTCTATTTTGGAGAATGTAATGGGGAAGCTGTTGGACCAAAATCAACCTTGACATTCTCCAAAAATCCATTATGGAGAACCTGTTGGGGTTGCTCTAAGAGCATCCACATCGGTTATCATGGGGGTGTCTTTACAGTTTAAAAAAAATTCAGAAAAGAATGTCAATGTCAGGAGGGGGAGTGCAGGCGGGTGTGCTATTTTCTCCCTTGAATTTCTACCGTAAGAAACAATTATGTTAGTTTTCATTTTTTTTATTTTGATTTTTTTTAAAGTAAGACACTCAAAACGAGTGTCACCAATGTAGTTGCTCTAATGAACTAAAGAATATTGATATAATCAACAAGGAGATGAGAGAGATTCATGTAAAACAAGGGTTCTGTTATTGATATTTTTGTCAAATGCACTGTTAGTCACCAACTTCTAGTGTCGTCAATACTTTTTTTTTATATGTAAAAAGGTTTTGACAATATCAGAAGTCGGTGAGTCAGTGACAACTCATGGCATTGGGATTGGCGAAATCGAACCATACATATAACAAGCCGGTAAAATAACAATTCAAATCATTATCAAATCTGCTATAGTTGAAGATCTGAAGTAATTCAGTATGCGAGTTTGAAAGAAATTCATTTTATAAATTTGTACTACATCCGTCCAAAAATACATTGCCTTTACTATTCACGCACGTTTTTTTAAGAAGGTAAAAACTATATAAAATATTAACTTTTTTATTAATTTTTTTTAATAATTACAAACTTATTGATAATAAGTTTGTAATTATTAAAAAAATTTAATAAAAAAGTTAATATTTTATATAGTTTTTAGCTCCTAAAAAAACGTGCATGAATAGTAAAAGTCCATGTATTTTTGGACGGAGGGAGTACATTTTTTAAGAAAGTGAATTAAATACACTTAATTATGTCCCTAATTATAATTTACCTTTTACCTTTTCATTTTATTAAAAAATATAACTAATCTCTCTCCCATTATTGTAATTTGTAAGGATAATGATGTAATAAATTTGAATGATTTTTGGTATTTGATTAAAAATCTTAATTATTTTTGTGATAAAGATTTTTGGTATGAGAAATTTGGAAGTCCAAACGCTTAAAAAAGAAGAAGTAAAGAAGCCCACCTCAGTTGGGTAAATGGGCTGGACCTTGTTAAAGAGGGGTCTGTAGCCCATTTTCTTAATTTGCCAAACAAGCCGATTAGGGATGAAATTTAAGTTTTCATCATGTGGAAACGTTGACTGGTGAATTTTTTTTTTATTAAGTAAGAATTCGACTCCCGGATAGGCCCGGGGGTCGATAGGCCGAAGAACTCGGCGACGGATAAACCGTCAAAATAAGCTAAAGACATAAACCAACAATAAGGCAGAGCCGACAAATTAAAAGAGTGCAAATAAAGGCAAAGACTAGTAAAAGATGAAAGAACCAAAGCAGTGTGCGGCAACTCATCCATCAGTTGGTAGAGGCAACGCAGGGGATCCCTGGGGAACAAAGTGGAAACCTCAGATTTGGACTCTGTCAATGAGCCATCAGGTCTCGATCACGTCCACGACCTCTCGCACGTCGAAAAATAAGAAGAAACACCGCTCAGAAACAGCTAGCCTCGAAAGCCCCACCATCACACCACCAAATAATTCAGCAACCTGCCAAACACTACGGATCCAATTCGAAATTTCCTCACCTACAAAAATATCGTCAAACCCTTATGGGATTTACTCAAACCCTTATAGGATTTACTCAAACCCTTTCGGGTCGATTTGCTCATACTCTTTCGGGTTTTTAACCGGATGGCTTATTTTCACTTTCTTTTTTCCCTTTTTAAAAAAGAGAAAAAAGAAATTAATGGGGCTTGGCGTGCAAGCCAAGGGCTACATCCTACAACCATTCCCACACGCCATCAGAGAAGTTGAAAGCACGGAGGAAGGCCATCACGGCAAGGTCATCGGCTGGTTAGGGACGTCGGCGGACGGGGGAGGAAGGAAAGGTGGAATTAAAGGTCTCCGCATAAGTAAATCTGAAGAGGCGACTCACAAAGATCGCCGAGGAAGACAATCGGAACGAGTCGGCTGATAAATCGACGGATACCAACACACCCAACCCGGATCGAAAGGAAACCAGATCCAGAAGGAGGATGAAGGGCTGCGCGAGAGGGGTAGGAGAAAACGACAACGAGGGTGACCGGACTAGGGATGCAAGAGAAGATTCGACCATGGACGCAGGAAGCCCAAAGCCAAACACTTGAATCAAAAGTACAAATAGACCTTTGAAGGGATGTGAAACAAGACGTCGAACCCGAAAGAGAGGGGGACGAGACTCATGTAAGAGGCGGCCGAAGCCGGGTTAGGGCGGCCGGAGCCGGAGTTGGGCGGTCGAAGCCGAGTTAGAACGGCCGGAGCCGGAGTTGGGTGGCCGGAGCCGAGGTTGAACGGCCGGAGCCGGATGTAAGATTCCCTCTCTCTCTCTAGTAAGGAGAGCTTTTTTGCAAATAATATGGGAGTATGTTGACTGGTGAATGATCCAAGATTCCAAATGGGTCAATCGATAAATTAACATTTTTTATTTCCTAAAAATATGATGGATTTTGACGTTATTGGATTTAATTGAGTTCAATCGAAGAGTTTGATTTCGGTGCATTACTGCACCATCAAGTTAGTTTTTTTTTCACAGATTTTATTTTTAGGAAAAAAAAAAATTAGCTGGGGTGGGCCTCAAAGGAGGGGTAATCTTTACCACCCACCCATCTTTTAATGGTTAGGATTTGTTGAACTTCACCATACAGTACTTGAGGGGAGCCAAATCCTCAATCGAAAGTATGATGATATTATCCGGTTCATGTTTTTTATCTTCATTTGTCCTCACATAAGAGCATGCTCAACAACTTTTCTAAAAAAAAAAATCAAAATAGAGAATTATAAATCTCATATTCTGAATTTTTTTTGGTTGAATTACAATAGATTATCCATTATGGAGTTTACCCCGAAATATATAGAGTTTTCTCCAAATTTATGGAATGATCTTCATTTCTTCTCCACATTCTCTATTTTGGAGAATGTAATGGAAAAGCTGTTGGGCCAAAATAACCCACAATATTCTCCATATTCCTAATATGGAGAATCTGTTGGGATTGCTCTAACAATCATTCTTTTTTAAACAAGCACCTTCATCAATTCAAATCATGAAACAAAATAGAGTTCAAATTGTTAATGAAATATCCAAAGAAACCAATAAATGTCTAAAAGTATTAGTTACACTGACAAATACGTTGCATTGTAAGCACCCTCTTAGGTACAAGGCTATTTGCATTAAGCCGAGTGTGTAATCCGATCCAAAAAACACACCCACTATATTTATTATATATATATATATATATATTTGGCGTTGAAAAAAAATCCCACATTGTCCATATTTATAAAATGTTGACTAAGAATCTAATTAAGATACAACATGATGGACTCTTGAGAAAGAAAATTATAACAACGCATTTATTACATTATAAAATGCATTTAAAAATAATATGACCGGTCAACAATAATCAACAATACATCTAACGTATTGATTTGGAATACTTCATCAATACAACCATTTTTTTTCCCCAACATCAGAAAATGAATAAAATCCATGAAATAAGATTAAAAAAAAAATCATGGTAATTGAAAAAACAACCTTTTTTGATGAAATAGTTTAAAAGTTTATAAACTAATTAACGGTACATGCTTTATGAGACAATTCAAATTTCCTTTCTATCCGAGCAATATATATTAACCAAAGTTTGTGGGTGTGGCGTAATGATGCTACCCATTGATGGATGGTTCCCAAAGCTTCACATAATTAAAATCATCCTTCTAATTATTGCACCACATGTAATACCTTCTTGTATAACAACATTTACTCTTTTTTTTTTTTTTTTTTTATGACGACTAACCCACCTTCGATGGTAAACCCCGAGCACGTGACCCAGCCGACAAGAGCCACGTACCAGATAAACCGGCTTGCGTCGACCGGCTCGACCCAATGGTAGGGAGCAAGGTAAAACTTGGATTATTCACCCGAGGAAAGAGGTGGAGGCAATGATCGAACCCGGGACCTCCTTACTCCTCCCCGTGCTCCTTACCACTAGGCCACCGCGACTGAGGCTCCAACATTTACCCTTATTCTTACGGAATACCATGATGAATAATACTCATTCCGATTCAAAATAATTGTCGTTTTAACTCTTAATACAATTTTGAAGTAAATTATTAATTATAATTGATTTTATACATTTTTTTATAAATCTTATAACTTATTAAATGCTTACCAACTTTTTCAACCAATAAGTGGAGAGTTTGAAGTCAACAAATACAATTTTTAATAACAATTTTCATTAATCAATCTATTAAATTGCATAGAAAACATAAAACGATACTTATTTTGGATCAAATTTAAAAGTCTAAAACGACACTTAATTTGGATCGGAGGTAGTCCAAGTTTTTTTTTTTAATTGAGTGATATTAATTAATTGTTATTTAATTGATACATTATTATTTTACAATATTCAAAATAAAATTTCATGCTTTACATAACGCCATTTAGTGGTGGATATTGAATCAACTTGTAGAAGAACTTAAATCCGCTATTTCATTTCATAATTATTCAGGAAAAAGTGCTAGATTTCTATTTTTGGTCCAAATTGGTGGTTTAGTGCAGATATTTCAATAAAGGGAATTAAAAAGTAATTTCTCACTTGTTCTCATGATTCAAACTCTAAGGGTGTGTTTGGCAAAATGGTAGCTGTTGGAGAAGCTGAAGTTGTTGGGTAGCTGAAGCTGTTGAATTATTTGAGTTAAATATATGTTAATAAGCTAGTATAGTGTTTGGTAAACCTATCTGTTATGGTAGCTGTTGAAAACTTGTGAATAAAAAATTAAAAGCTCCGAAAAGGTTAGGTGAAGAGCTGTTAAAAAGCTTAGATTTCAAAAGCTAATTAAACTAAAATCTTATATTTATTTCATTAAGACTATAAAATATCAAAACCATAAGCTCCGAAAAGCTACTTGCTTTTGCCAAACATACCCTAAATCTCTGATTAAGGGTGAAGAGTCCTCAACCAACTAATCACGTTTTTTTTTATATCAAGTTTACAACATTTTTTTAGAAAGAATAGTGAAATTTGTGATTTAAAGACATCATGAACCTTAATTAATTAACCTCTAGATTCAAATAGTAACTTATTATTTTCCAATTAACCTAAACAAATTATTTGTTCTAATATTATACAAGAGAAAATCCGTACAAAATTGTCGAAAGATATTGAATATCACCAAAAATATTTTAATTTAAACTACGTACATACATGTAAATACAAATCTTATTATCAAACTTCATTATTGACATATTGATTTAAAACTTTATGCCACTAAATACAAATCAATGTACCAAATTCACTATTTTGCAATTACAATTTTTTGCCCCACATAGATGTAAAAGGTAGAAAAATGAAAAAGATGGGAAAAAGGTAGATGAATTGGTAAAGTCCAGAGTAGACCAGAACATATGCCTCCAAAGTTAAAGAAGCTTTGATGTAATCACATGCTTCTCATTTCATTGGGATTGTCCTTTTTTTTTTTTTTTCCTTTTACCTTTCCATATATCAATATCATATCATATGCCCATCAACCTAGCTACTAATTATGTCTTTTATAGGTTATGAATGAGATGAGTTTGGATTGAAAATATGAGCATGTTGCAATAAATAGAAAAATATGTCTTTTACTGGCATAGTTTAGACCTTCATTTTTTACTTCTAAAACAACCTTTTTCTCATTCATATAATCATATGTATATCAGGTAAGTAAGATGGGTTGAGGTCTGCTTTAATCTACCTCATTTAAAAAAGATAATAATAAAGAAAAAATAATAAAAATAATGTATGTTTTATTAGGATAAGAGTTTTGTTAATAAAAATTATGAATATATGAAAATTTTAGTCTATTCAGTCTACTCAAATTCTATTTTCTGATTTCATGTCGGGTGTTCTTTAACTTATTAGAAATTAAATCAATGTCAATAATAATAAAAAAAAAGGTTTGATGATAAGAAGTGATAAAAAAAATAGTAAAACAACCCCCTCTCTCTCTTAATTAAAACACCTTATTTTATTATTTTCACACTTTGTATAATTATACTTACCTCTTTGAAAGAGTGGATTTTGAAAAATAATATTTTGTATTTATTTTTATAAAACAGTTTTTTTTAATATATTATCAACCCAACATACAAACTATGGTTATGATATTAATTTTTAATTTATATTTACCAAAATATCAGCATTTAAAGCCCAATGTATAATTGCACATACACTAAAAAACACAAAAAAATGAATCTAATTTTGTTTGATAGATCAAAATTTCATGATGGTGTCTCACAAAAGAAATAAAGCAAAGATGCAACTTTGTGACTACAATACAACCCAATCAACCATCAAATGGTGTTGGCATGCCTTTATCTACTGAGACCGCATCCAATTCCCGTGGACCCTCCCCCACCCGATCACTCCTCCTCCCCCCACAGTTGTAAAACGACACCTTCCACGGAACCCTCAGAGACCGCAACACAGCAGCTGAGCTCGAAGCTTTTCGCCTCTGCAAAAATTCCTTTTTCCATTTTTTTAATTATATATAATTTTTATTTTTAAATACTTTCTTTTCGGTTCAGATTACAATAAAACCGAAATTTGATGAACACGGCAGAAAAAGGGAACGAACTGTTGCGCCTCTCTCTCAAGCTATCACTTCCATCGATCCATGGCTGCCTAACTCGATCCTCTCCATCACAGTCATTCGCTTTCGTTCCGCGTCTCCATCTCCTCGGATCAAGCAGGTGCGCGGGAAGAAGTGGCCGTTGAGTGCTTGTATTGTATTTCGCCTTTGCCGCCTCCACTTCCAACTGTAGGTTTACTTTTGTTCTGATTGTACGATTGCTGATGCTATTTTCGTTGCGTTTGTGTGGTTTTTTTTATCATGTCTGGCCAATTGAGGAGCTCCTGGTGGAATTGTAATCAAATTTTCTGTACAGTGTGGATCTTCGTGAGGTTTTGGATTGAATTGGTTGGTTTTACACTGCTGGTTTCATTCTAGGTTAAATTCGGAGGTTGTACATTCGTGAGCATAGGGATTCTGATTAGTGGAGCATTTCAGATGTAATTCAATTTGGAATTTGATGTTGATGAAGTGAAAATCGAGGTAGATGCTAGTGGAAGAGCATAGAAGATTTCAATTTACTAGGAGGTTTCTGCATTCTCTACTTCTTAACTAAGACCTGATTTTGTTCAATCTGATGCTTGAAGCTGATTTTTTCATTGAACTGCTGCCTTTTCAAATCGTGTTCTAATTGAGCTATGAGCAAGATGTAATTATGTTTAACCTTGTTCTATTGACTTGCAGCCAGTATTTAGGTTCCGGTATTTTGATCTGAAGATTCATGAGCTAGTGTAGAGGTAGAGTTTAATACATTTCCAAAATGTTTTTCAATCAATCCTGTGGCCACATTGGTGGCTTATAGCACCTTTTTTTGGATGCAGGAAAGATGGCAAAAAAGCATAAGAATCATATTGGAGGTATGTGCATTGCAACATCCACGAGCCTTAAATATTGGATAGATGAACATAATCTGTTGATTCGCCGCAAAAAATATTTTTCGGCTAAATTAGTCAATGCTAGGTATTAATGATTGATGATATGATCCAGGGAAGTCGATCTTTGATCTAGTTGGTCATTATTAACGAGAAACAGATATCTCTTGAAATTTTATTTTATTGGGAAACAACAGAAATGCTACTTTTAAGGCTTGCTTCCTATGGCTGATCATACAGAAGGGATCTGCATACCAACTTTGCAGGTTTTGACGCTCCTCGCAATAGTTTAGAGTTATCAGCAGAGTCATTTCAGTCCCGTTATACTGTCAGAGAGTATCAACCGGTAAATGCCCTGATCTTCAATTCTCATAGGAGTTTTCTTTGTCAATGTTTGAGTTTGTCTGCTATAATAACTCATCTTTTTTAACTGCTATTTCCTTTTAGTCCAGCTACTTATTTCATTGTTTGAGTTGGCAGTGAGATGAAATGCAAGTTGACTATTTATTTTAGTTCCAATGTTCCATAGTACTGATGGCTGAATATTTGTTTCGGTTTAGAGTGTGAATGAGTAATTGATTTCTTACTTTGTGAAGCCTAGTTGATCCATAAAGGTTATGTCATTCTTTTTTGACATGGGTTGTATTAAGCTCCTTTTCTCCTTGTTGGTTGATGCTGCAAACTTTGTGATAGCAGATATATTATTATAGTGAGACAATCAATGCCTCTAGTATCTATCATAGATTCATAGTGGTTGTTTTCTCCCAATAAAAAAATGAACACAAGCTTTTTATACTAGGTTAGGTCTAATATATTAAGTGTTAGTTTTTCATAGTTGCTTATCTTTTGCGCTCAACCTCAAATGTTGCATGCTTATGTAATCATGTGAAAGGGTTGGCCTACCCTTCCTCTGTAATCATTTTGTGTATGTGAACTTTGCAGTAATACATTGCTTTTTCATGTCCAGTACTCCCATGTTGTGAGACAGAACATGCCCAAAAGCAGCTCCTTTTCCACTAATCCCTCGATGAAGAAACTGATCAGTGATGAAATCTCACGAGGATCAAATCACAAACAGCGTGGTCCAAGTATCGTTGCTCGTCTAATGGGCATGGATGTGTTCCCATCAGATACAGAGTCAATAATTGAACATAAGGACAATAATCCAGGAATTGGTGGTTTGCCAAAGCAGAATAGGGAAAATATCTCAAATGGCTATGCCCATAAAAAGTCTTATGGGGACAGGTATCTTTGCTCATCTGACAAGCATATGTATACTTCATTGAACAATGGAGAAAAGATGGGGAAGCCACGACACCGATTACATCCTCAGGAAAAAGAATTACAGCAGTTCAAGAAAGATTTTGAAGCATGGCAAGCTTCCAGATTTCTAGAATGTGCAAAAGTTGCGGAGCTGGAAAACATTCCTGACCAGTGGCTTGCTCAGTTGGATCAGACTAAGGAAAAGATGGCTGCTTATGAAAATGCCAGGAAAGCAGCTCGTGAGAAGGCTGAGTCACTCACGCGTCATTTATTGAAGCCTAGGACTCCTAGCAGAGGAGATGAGAATTACCATAGCTACAAAAAGAGTTCCTTTTCTCCGAAGCATAAGAATCCGTATGCTTTTAGAACAAAGAGCATGGACAGGGAGTTTGAGGAGCTTTCAATGATGGATTTCGACAAGAGATCCGATAGATCTTCTACTCCTGCAAGAATAGTAATTTTGAAGCCTGGTCCTGAAAGCTTCAGCTCCAACGACGAGTCATGGGCTAGTAGCTCAGGCTCTGTGGATGACAAAGATTGTATTGAAGATCTTCTTGAAGAGGTCAAGGAAAGATTGAGATCTGAACTGCAAGGGAAAACATTTAAAAGAGGTAGTATGATAAGAGGAGGTGGGATTGAAACGCCTTTCAAAGAGAGGCCAATACATCCAAACCAAAGAAAGCGAGATCTTAGAATGCAGGTTAGAGAAAGCATTACTGGAGACCTTGCAAAGAAGTTGCTTAGATCTGAATCAACAAGGTCACACAGAAGTGAAATCTACCCAAATAGTGACTCGCCAGAATATACCAGACAAGATGTTTATGCTAAGCAACTCTTGTCCGAGCAGTTGAGGGGTGTCATAAGTGGAGAAAATAATCAGGACATACCAAACATGATTACCTGCAGCTCAAGAGGAATAGCCTTTGACGATACAAGGGGGCGGCTAGAGCAAGTAAGGAATATTTTAAACGCTAAAAATGATTGGAATCATTGGGATGACAGCAACAATGGAGATTATTATCCAGAGGCAAGGTCCTTCAGGCATGAATTTTCCGAGGAAGAAACATTCGAGGAGGGAATGTCTCCTAGGAACCTGGTGAGATCTTTGTCAGCTCCTGTACCAGGAACATCATTTGGCAAGCTTCTTCTAGAGGATCGCCACATACTTACCGGGGCTCACGTTAGGAGGAAGCATGAAGCCCTTGAAAGCGCGGGACTGGATGGAAAAGACCGGAAGAAGGAAAGGTTCAAGCTACGCAAGAAGGTATCCGATATCAGATACAATTTCACCCTCAAAGGAAAGCTGTTTACCCGGAAGTTCCATTCTTTTGATCTATCCCAAGCAAACGAGTATGACCTGATGAAAGATATTAACAGCGGACCAACAGTCCTGATGAACTTCACTGACAGAAATGTAAGCTCACATTTTTCCGCCTTCAATCGATTAGAGCTGCATTCTATCCGGAACTGCCTAGATAAACTACTTTCTGTTCTTTTGGTCTCAGGAAAACTACACTGAGGTGCCCCCAAGCCCTGCATCTGTGTGCAGCAGCCCTCCTGAAGAACTCCAGAAGCCAGCAGACCATCCCAGCCCAACGTCAACATCAGGTATAACTTCGGTTGAAGATCACAGTGTCAGCAATGTTCTTAGAGAAATCAGCTCCAATCTTACCGGTAGGCAGAAACTTCGAGTTCATTATTTGTCATCTGGAATTGTGTTTCGAATACTCATATTACATTCCACTATTCTATCTTATGGTTCTTAGAGCTGAGAAGAGACTTGGACCAGCTCGACCTCGAAGACTCTATTACAGAAGAGCCTTTAGAGGCTGAAGTGGAGAACATGGAAGACGAATCAGAAGCCTACATCAGGGATCTACTCATCGCGTCTGGCTTATACTATGACCCATCCGAGGAGATCATTGATGACCTGGTCTTCGCAAAGGTGGAGGAGTTGTACGTAAAACCGAATGAGCAAGATGAAGAATCACCATTTCCCCACAAAGTGCTATTTGATCTGTTAAATGAAGCCCTTACCATAGTCCTCAATCCACCCAAGACCCAGTCCAGATTCAGAAGGAACGTTAACATAACCGCCACACCCTTACCTCCTCCATTGGGTAAAACATTGTTACAGCAAGTCTGGGAGATCATTCGTCGACACATATACCCATCACCCGATAACACTTTCCCCTCTCTTGAAGATATGGTGTCACATGATCTAGATTTCGGACCCTGGGTTGATCTGATCGACGAGGAACTCAAAGGTGTCGGTAGGGAGATGGAAGAGCGAATCACATCCGAGCTCATTGAAGAAATCGTCAAGGACATTATTGATGGTGAGCTAGGTACACGATTAAGCAATGCTGCATCATATTGTTAACATAACACCACTCCTGTATATGATAATGTAACACCCAAAAAGATGTTTTTGGTACAGTTTGGAGAAGTGGGTGAGTCTAACAATGTACCAATCCAGAAAGAAACAGTGATTGAATCAAATATGAAGGTG
Source organism: Persicaria tinctoria (assembly GCA_037127255.1). Lineage (NCBI taxonomy): Eukaryota > Viridiplantae > Streptophyta > Magnoliopsida > Caryophyllales > Polygonaceae > Persicaria > Persicaria tinctoria. Next base: position 3,845,394 of record JBANSL010000019.1, on the reverse strand, counting down.
TAAATCATAATGTACAGACATGAAACGTTACCCTCAACTTTTGTAGGTTTTGAGTAGCAAATGTTGAGAAAGTGAGGGGCAAACCTAGAGAGTGAATGGACTCCTTACCTTCCATTTTAACACTATGCTTTTATTTTATTGTTATTTTTTAAAATAGTGAAGTTCTTTATAGCAAGGTATATTCCATTTTGTTCACGCAGTGCTGGCAAATTAAATGCAGCACAACAAATTGGGGACTGAGGAAGAAAAAATGTCAGAAAACGACATTCCCTTGCCTGAAAACACACTTCGTTTTCACGATTTGCCCGACGAATCACAATTTGGACTTAGGGAGAATTTTCTAACACAATTTCTTACGGAGTATTGTAAATTGTAATGAAAGCTCAATACTTTTTCCTTCCCAAAAGAGTATGAATTACCTAATTACTCTAATAAGTAAGAAAAATATGTTACTTTAGTATTCATATACGCTTTTTAAACTGCTACATGGTATCGTGATGTAATATTTTAGTCATAGATGATCATGTTTGTGGATAATACCCTTTATAGTTTAATGCAAAGTCTCATAATAAGGTTTAGAGTTCATTACAACACGAATAAAGTCCAATAAAATATAATGTTCATTTAAATTCTAGAGAAAAACAACCACTTTTAAAATTGAATTTTTTTATCAAAATATTCAAAGGAAAATAAAATAATTCACAAGTTGAAAATATTTACAAAAATATTTAAAATTTGCAGGGCAATCAGAAAAACACGGTTTTATACCACGTTTCATTCACAAAATGTGTAATCTGGGGGCTGGAAAAAAAAACAAACGAAAAAAACCACATTTTATTATTAGTTTTGGGGACTTTTATTATTAAATTTAAAAAAATAAAGGACTGAAACGCGGCCTGATGCCGCGTTTCGCTTGTAAACCAAAAAAACGCAGTGTCTTCTTCAATCTTCCTTCCGCCATCATCGTCTTCTTCTTGATTTGTAGGCTGGCCATCGGCCCATCACCATCGTCTTCTTCGTCACCAACGTCTTCTTCATTCGGATCGTTTATCCGACGATGTAAATGAAGGCCGAATCGTTGTCTTCTCCAGGGTCTTCCCCATTCCACCTCAAAACCCGTCGGAATACGCAATTGAACCTCCCAGAAGGCCGAATCGAAGGCGGAGTGAATGCGTGGCTGCCGGCCGGAGGAGACGGAGCTGCAAATCGGGGGAATTAGGGTTGGGGGTTGTGGGTGAGAGGAGACGGAGCTGCAAATCAGACAGACCTGCTGCCGACGAGGTCGCGGGCGGCCACCGCTCCGCCAAGATCCCCACCGCCAGTCGCGTGGCTGCCGACCGGAGGAGACGAAGCTTCCCTTTCCCCTTTCTTTCTGGTTTGGCAATGTAGCAAATGAAACGCGGCCTAATGCCGCGTTTAAGTCCTTTTTATTTTATTTTTAATTTAAAAATAAAATTTGGTAAAAACGCGGTTTGAAACCACGATTTACCCTAAATTAATTGTAAAACGCAGTTTCAAACCGCGTTTTTTTTGTTTGTTTTTTTTCAACCTCCGGATTACACATTTTGTGAATGAAAGACCGCGTTTTTCTAACTCCCTTGCAAATTTTGAATATTTTTGTAATTTTTTTCGTAAAATTTTATTTTTCTTTAAATATTTTGAAAAAAAATGCTTTAAGATTTAAAGATAAAAAAGGGGTGGGCACGGGACGGGATTGACACTTTTTGTTCGGGACGGGATGATGTGTGGGCGGGACGGGCCTTGTCCCGCAAATAAAAATAATAAAATATTATATAAATTTGCAAAGTGAAAAATGCTTTCATAATTCATTAATTTGTATAATATGTTGAATACGATATTCTTCTCAACTATATTATTCAATATTATTATTATTATTATTATACTATTATTAATTCATACAATGATTGTATAATTAATTATAATGTTGAACATATTTGGCTACATTATCTTACTAGATCAGGACGGAAAGGGATTGAGACGAGATTCACAAGATACTGTCTCATTATCGATTGATAGTTGGGAAGAACACCGTATTTAGCTATTTGCCTCTTGTAGCTCTAAATGGGTATAATAATAATAATAATAATAATAATAATAATAATAATAATAATAATAATAATAATAATAATAATAATAAGATTTGCACAGAAGATTTGGGCGATCGATCGGCGTTCAGCGGCTGGCGGCCTCGACGTTCTGGCAGGCCGTCCCTCCGGCAGTTCTTGGTGGCCGGGGCAGGCGCTCCTGAGGTCGGAGCAGGCGCTCCTGAGGCCGGATCCCAATCTCGGTGGCGGGGCTGTGAGTGTTCGGCGGTTGCGGGGTTCAGCGGCTTCGGTGATCAGCGCACGGGTCATCCTCTCAGTCGCTCTCGCTATCCCTAGGGCATTAGTTCAGTCCGGCGGTGTTCCCCGGCGTTGGCGGTGTCTCTTCTTTTTCAGCAACTGGCGTTCCCCGGCATCCAGCGGTCTCGGCACTCACTGTCTTCTCCGTTGCATCAGGTCAGTCCGGTGGTAGCGCAGGTGTGTCTTCTCTCTCTCTCTCTCTTTGTTCGGTGGTGGTGGGGTGCACTGGTGGTGGTGGCTCTGGTGTCCGGTCAGTTTCGGCGACCTCTAGGGCAACTGCCGATTGTCTATGCTCCTTCCCAGCGTCCTTGGTTTTCTTGATCGGTTGTTGTGTTTGTCGTCCGTGGTATTGTGGTAGTGCTTGCTGTTGTTGTGGTTCAGTTGCTGTGGTACCTTCTACTGTTGTGTTTGCTTGTCGATCAATTGCTTTGGTGCATATTGGTTTGGGTGTGCTTTGTTGTTGCTTGGCGATGCCGATTGCTACGGTTCGACTTCATTTTCCATTCGTGGGTCTCAATGGGTGCCAAGATGGTGGTGGCCAAGGGCTTACGAAGGCGTCCTTAATCACACACCTTAAGGATCGCCATTGTACGGGGGATGCTCAGGAAACAACAAGGGATGTTATTTCTTCTAATATTCTTGTTTTCAATGCGGCCGAAACTACTTTTAAGAGGATGGGGATTTGGTTGTGTGGAGTATATTTTAAAACGCATACTCTTTGCTCTAAATGCCGCCATGGGAGGGGTTCTGAGTTTGTACACCCCCCTGATTGTGGGGATGGTGTGGTTAGATTTGTGCTTTATGATTTTGCTAGACCACAAGTTACCTCTTCACCGGTGCAACCAGTTCGTGATTCTGGTATGGTGGATGGACAACAATTGGCTTTCAATGTTGATCTGCTCGACCGTATCTTTTCCAAGGGGCTGCACACTGTGAAATCTATTCCCCCAAAGTGTCGTCTTGGGTTTTCTCGGGTGCTGATAGGAGCTCTTGATAAGGTGATTAGCAACCCGGTTGACATCGGAAGGTGGGTTAGATTGTTGGTGCTGCCTATGTGTATCCTTAAAACTTTTTCCCCGAGGAGTAGCCAAGAGTCCAGGTCTGGTAACAAGTGGCGGTTGCAGGAGAATTGTATAGTCAAGGCTATTTGTTCATGGAGTGAGTCGAGCACTATTATGCAGCTTGTTTCAGATACTCTTAGTGAGCCCTCTCCTCCCTTGTCGGAGGCTGGTGAGGAGGACCTTGAGTTGGCAGAATGCAATATCAAACAGTGTAAGAGGAAGATTTGTGATGGGCACTACACCGCTGCTGTTAGGGTCCTTTCCTCCTCTGGCATTGCCCCATATTCTAGTACCACTATTGATGAGTTAAAGGCAAAACATCCTTTCTCTCCGCCGCCGCCCATACCTACTACTCCAGTTGGTCACCATAACTTATTCTCGTCTAAGGAGGTTGTTTTGGACAGGATTATGAGTTTTCCACGTGGTACATCTTGTGGACGAGATGGTTTGCGTGCTCAACATCTTATGGATTGTTTGAGTGGGGCTGCAGTTGCTATTTCTGATGAGTTAGTTAATGCTATCACCCAGGTGGTTAATCTTTTTCTAGAGGGGAAATGCCCTAAGGTTTTAGGCGAGTACATTGCTAGTGCACCTCTCACAACACTTGTCAAGCCGGGCGGGGGTATTCGCCCCATTGCTGTGGGTACGGTCTGGAGGCGTTTGGTTTCCAAGGTTTGTGCTTCCTTGATTGGTCATTCCTTAAGTGGTTATTTGGGTGATTTTCAGTTTGGAGTAGGTGTGTCGGGTGGGGGGGAGGCCATTCTCCATGCTGTGAATCGCTTAGTTGAGGAGCGCGGTGATGATGAGGGTCTTACTATGCTGTTAGTGGACTTTAAAAATGCTTTCAATATGGTTGAGCGGGAAGTTATGATCCGTGAAGTACGAAACCATTGTCCTGCAATCTCTCATTGGGTTGAATTTTGCTACTCTAATCCAGCGAGATTGTACTATGGGGATCATACTCTGCGATCTTGTCAGGGGGTGCAGCAAGGGGATCCTCTCGGCCCTCTTCTTTTTGCTTTAGTTTTGCATCCGTTGGTGCGCAAAATCTGGGACATGTTTCAGGTGTGTTTTCAGGCATGGTATTTGGATGACGGCACTATTGTTGGAGATACCTTAGTCATGGGGAAAGTTCTACAGATGATTATTGAGGAAGGACCCAATTATGGTCTGCACCTCAATGTTGATAAAACTGAAGTCTTTTGGCCGAAAGAGGACCCGAGGAGTAGATTGGCTGATGTTTTTCCACCTAACATTGCTAGGCCGTTGCATGGGGTCAAGCTCATTGGCGGACCTGTCAGTGTTAATTCTGTGTTCAGTACCGAGCTTGTGATGAAGAGAGTGGACAAAACGATCGCACTTATGGATGCGGTTGCTAAGATTGGTGACCCGCAATGTGAGTTGTTGCTGCTGCGTGCTTGTACTGGTGTCTTAAAACTTTATTTTGCTCTGCGTACATGTCCACCTCGTGCTTTTGAGTATGCTCAGGTTAAGTTTGATCTAGCCCTTCGACGTTCTCTAGAGCGTATCGTTACTGCTTCGGGTCCGGGTTTTGGCAATTGGCAATGGAGACTCGCCACGTTGCCCTTCAGGTTTGGGGGGCTTAGTGTTTATTCTGCAGGTGACGCTCTCTTTTATGCTTTTTTGGCTTCGCGCTTGCAATCAGCTAGCTTGCAGATTAAGCTTCTCCAGCATACTGAGGTCGCATCACCTGGGTATGCCTTCGATGACGCCGTGCGTGTCTTCAATACAAAGGTAGGGACTGATATTCTGAGTAATCCAAGTGAGATCGTTGCCCCCAAACTCATGAAGAAACTGGCAGACATATATTTCACACGGATTACGAAAGATGCAGAGAATACCTTTTCCTTATCACCGCGTCAGATGGCTTTGTGGAGTTCTCAGTGTCGAGACCATGCTACTGACTGGCTTAGGGCTGTCCCCATCTCAGGGCTGGGTCAGACTATGAATGGTAAGACGTATCGTTGTGTGCTAGGCTATCGGTTAGGCATCCCTTTGTTTTCCATTTCGAAGCCTTGTTCTGCTTGCTCCAGGGTATTTGAGGGAGACATTTTTGGTGATCATGTTGTGTCGTGTGCTGGTGTTGTGGGGATTAAACATCGCCATAATGCTGTTCATGACACTTTGGTGAATGTCTGTTATCGTTCTGGGATCTCAGCTGGTAAAGAGGTTGATATTGGCTTGTGTGGAGGAGACGGAAAACCCCTCCGTCCTGCGGACATGCTTCTTTATACGTGAGATGATGGAATGGATGTTTGTGTTGACTTGACAGGGTCATCCCCTTTGACGCAATCTGGGATGGTTGATTTTGTTCCAGGACATGTGGTGGTCGAGGCGGCTCGTCGTAAGCGGGTCAAGTATCAGGATAAGTGTAAAGCCATTGGTTATGGGTTCTTACCCTTTTCTTTTTCTGCATTGGGGGAACTTGAGGCAGACGCCATAGCCCTTCTATAGAGGATCCAGAAATTTGCGCACGCTCACGATATAGGGGCTCATAGTGCAGCTCATATTTTCACTAGGGTGGGGTTTTCTATTGCTAAAGGAGTGGGGGCCCAGATTGTCTCTCGGCTCCCCACTAATTTTTTGTAAACTCCTATTCTTCTTCTTCTTCTTCTAATAATAATAATAATAATAATAATAATAATAATAATAATAATAATAATAATAATAATAATAATAATAATAATAATAAATAATAATAATAATAACATCTCGAAAGTTTCGTTCTGTTCTCCAATACCATCTGTCGATCCCTATGTTTAGTGGCTATTCGACTTGTCCTAGTTGTGAGCTTGACAGGATGGACCCATTTGGAGACCATGCTTTACATTGCAGCCGAGGCATCGGGTCTAAGCACCGACATAACATGGTTCGAGATGTTTTGGCAGACATTTGTTATAAAGCGGGCATTGCAGTTCAGAAGGAAGCTCATACGGGTATGAGCAGTGATGAGGGTGTTGAGCTGAGTCCGGGTGATCTGCTTGTTGATGGATCGGACAAGGGGAGAGACACTTGTATCGATGTGGTCGGGGCTTCACCGTTCACGACTAGAGCCAATGACTCATTTGTACTTGGCAAGTCGGTCTCTCAAGCCACAGAAAGAAAGAAGAAGAAGTACGCTGATGTTTGTGCTGTTAAAGGGTATGACTTCATGGCTTTTGCGTTCTCCACATTTGGTGAATTGGGAGTCGATGGTATTGGTTTTTTTAAAACGGGTTCAGTTGGTTATGAAAAGCCACGGGTCGTCATCCGTTAATGACGATTTCATATTTCATAGAGTTGGTTTTACTATTAAAAAAGGTGTTGGAGCTCAATTTGTTACGAGGCTCTCATCTAACTTTATGTAAGTCATTTCTATAATAATAATAATAATAATGCCACGTTATAATTAAAAATATTATTATTATTATTATTATTATTATTATTATTATTATTATTTATTTTTATTGTTATTATTATAAAATAATTTTACTTTACAAGAAAAAAATATAATATGATATAATAATAATAATATAATAATAATAATAATAATAATAACATAATAATAATAATAATAATAATAATAATAATAATAATAATTTTATTAGGGGTATTTGCAAAACCAACCTAAAAAACCGGTTGTGTTGCCCTCTCTATCCCTTATCCATATTATTTGCAAAAGGGTAGCCCAATTTTTTTTAATTTTGCAGCCCAGCCGGTTACACAAGGGAGAGACACTGGTTGCATTGATGGAGGAGAGAGAGGGAGGCGTGTTGATGGGGAGAGAGTTGATAGTTTTGAAAAAAACTGTCACCTCAACTGCCTAGGAGAGTGGTTTATTAAAGGGGTAGTTGAGCCCGATTGTTTCTCCATCTCTCTCTCATACATTTCAAACTTTCAAAACCGAAGGAAGAAGCGGAAGGGTTTCGAAGAAGAAGTAGAGAAAGGCGGTAGAGGAGACGACGAAGAAGCGGATATCAAGCCCTAACTCCCCTGCACACAAGTGACGACAACAAGTAAGTAAAGCCTACACCCTAAAGCCCCCGAATAATGCCCGATTGAACAAAATATTAGGGCGAGAACTGTAGTTGCAGATCCAATTGTGTTTGCCATTGTTTGGAATGTAGAAATCAAGTAAGTTGCGGAAAGGTATATGAGGTTCCCTCTGTCATGTAAGTTTCAACCATCGGCATGTAGACATCAAGGACTGGAAAGTTTCCGAAAGGAAATTGACGAGGGGGATAGAAAGGAAATTGAGGGAAAAAAACAATTGGTCTTCAACATTGGCTGGGGTTAAATGGATAAATTGGGGGAAAAGAACAATTAGTTGGATGGAGAAATTGGGGGATTTGGGGGAATTATCGACATTGGAAGATTTGGGGGTTTTGGGGGAATTGGGGAAAGGCGCTTACGTATTATGAAAATAGGGCCAAGGGGAGTTCGAGATGTTTACTTTTGAGATGCCTTCGAACATTGGACTGAGTTCAAGGGAGACTTGATTACATGTCATGTTTGATTTATGTCATGTTTGTACTAGTGAAATGTCATGTTTATAACATTTACTGTCATGTTTCCTAAAAAATCTAAAGGTTTTGCTTCCCAATTTTGCAGGATATCAAGGACAGGCGAACATGTTGACTTCCCGGTCTGTAAGAAGAGTTCCCCTTTCACAGACAACAGGCGAGGTACGGTGTGCATAGTCTTGATCAAAGGAATATAGTAGTGTGGATGTGCGACTGACAAATGTGCGATATTTTTGCAGGCCATCTATGCGGTCCCCGAGGACCAGCACTACAAGGGCCGTGTAAACCAGTACGGGCGGACGACAATACTTGCAAACCTGGACAAGTACCTAAGCGAGGGGGACTGGAACAAGTTGATGGCAAGCCCGTTGGCCGCCATTGCGAGGCTTGGTTCCCGTGTCCAGTTCTCAGCCCAACTGGTGCACTACGTCCTGCAACGCCAGCTGCGGACGAGAAAGGAGCATGAGAGCTGGTACATGATACACGACAAAATAGCTCGGTTCTCCATCCAAAAGTTCGCGCTGGTGACCGGGCTTAAGTGCTCATTCATGTTGCTGCCTGAGGAGAATGATGGAGACAGGTCGGCCGTCAAGGACTTCTTTGGGGTGGAGAAGATGAGGATGGAAGAGTTCGAGGTTGAATTCCTAGTGGCGATGAAAGGCAGAGAGCATTCGCCCGTGATGAAGTTTAAGTATGCGTTGCTGATGCTGGTTAAGGGTGTGCTATTTGGGAAGGATCCCCGCAACTACATTCATGGATGGGTGGTGAATATGGTGGCCGACGTCGACGGTTTCTTGCGATTCCCGTGGGGCAGGCACTGCTACGAGAGGACCCATGATTTCCTCAAAAACGTTGTTGAGCGCAAGCTCCAGCATGGGGTGAAGGGCCCTCGGCCGTCATATTTTTTAGCTGGCTTCCCCCTCGCCTTTCAGGTATTGGCTTATATTTCAACTGGACACGCTTAGAATTTAACTGGACACCTTTATATTAAAACTGGACACGCTTATATTTGAACTGGACATGCTTATATTTACACTGGACAAATATTGACATCCATGCCCTGTGGTTTATGTAGTTGTGGGCTTAAGAAGCTTTTTATCCAATCCGATCCCAATTTGTTGCCGTCCTTGACGTGAATGCCCACCCTCGGTGCCTGCGGTACGCGTCGAAAGAGTACAACATCAAGTACGAGTTAATCGTCAGCCTCATGGTGGAGGAGAAGGACGAGCTTAAAAGCTTTGACCTTGAAGACAGTGTGCAGACAATGTTAATCCCCGATGACTTTGAGGCAAAAAAACGGGTGATTCACGGGGCTGTCTACCCTAGAGAGAAGACCGACTTGTTCTTCGACAACCTCCCCGTAGAGTACAAGAAGGGTGTGCACGCGAGGGCGACAGCGGAGACCGCCACCCAGGCAACGACCCAGGCAGCCCCCACGCAGGAAAAGACACATGGGCCATCGGTGGGTGATTTCTCACATATGTTGTCGAAGATGGATGACCTGGCAAGGGAATTAAGAGCTGACTTCGCTGCGAGGATCAAACCCCTTGAGGATGCCATCCGCCAGCTGCAGAGGACGGGGAAGGAGGGACTGGACGAGTCCGACCACGCAGTCTGACTGGGAAGGGCGGAATCGTCGGTGGCGAAGGAGGTAAGATTTTCTGATGCCTGGGATAGCACCTTTAGGTACCCAATACTGTACTTACTACGATGTTCGCAAGTTGATGAAGAAGCACAGAGAAAGGAGAGTGAGCAGCAGGACAAAGTTGATGAAGAACCAAAGCCAAAGGATAGTGAGAAACAGGGCCAAGGGGATGGGAGCAAGGACCAGGAGATCACCAATGAGGTAGCTGGGGAGAAGGCGAAGAAGGACCAAGGGGATGAGAACAAGGAGCAGGACAAAGGGGATGAGAACAAGGGCCAGGACAAAGGGGATGCCGACAGAGTTTCTAAGGACAAGAGGGGGGAGAAGGACGAGGAGGTGAAGAAGGGCAAGGTGGGGAAGAAGGGCAAGAAGCCCCCCAAGGGGAAGAAGGACGTCAAGGGGACAGCCGACGTTGCCCACGTCCCCAGCCAGACAAGCGCTGAGGCATGTCAATTTCCGTCAACTGTCATGTTATGGATACTAAAATGTCATGTTATGGTGGTTAAGTGTCATGTTAAAATTTTCCATTTCTCATGGCATTGTCAACCGTGTGTGCAGGACGATGGTGACCGGGATGCCCAAGGTTTGACGAAGCCCAAAGGTGGCCGCATGGAGAAGAAGGGGAAAGCGGTCCTCGGCGATGCACCCACCCAGAAAACTAGTGAGGTATGCCACCTCACTCCGAACGTTAATATTGTCCAGTTGAAATTTTCCAGTTGTCATGTTGAAATATTCCCGATGTCATGTGTGTGCAGGGTGACATGGAGACGGAGGAAACCTCTCAGGTGGAGCCACTAACGCGGAGGGGGACGAGAGCCCGTAAGGTTACTGCTGCATTTGCTTTCCTCGTCCGTCCCGTAGGTGGTGTCCCTCGCCTTCATGGCCGCTCGCCGCGCCTTCCAGTAACTGGACGGCACACCCAGCTGGGACTTCGTCAGAGCCTGCACTTGCTCCGGCACAAGGGCCTTCTTTGAACCAACGAAACTGCACATGGACAGGCGCATTGGGTTAGTGTTTATCGAAGTTACTGTCCAGTTTTATAACATTGCTTGTCCAGTTATATTTAACCAGCGTCCAGTTATAAACAACATACTGTCCAGTTCGGTTGGTTAGAGCGAATGACATACATGTCCACTATGTGTTGCCCCACCTGGGTGTATGTCGCACGACGCTTTTGTGTCATCATGTCAGTCAGGTCGCACGTGTGCTCGTCCACAAGCTTGGAGATAATCCAAATCCGCGTTTTCTTGTATGTGGAAACCCGACAAAGCCACTTGCAATTGGGACCACTGCAGGCACAAGATACAAGCTCTTCGTCGACTTGTTCACCTTGGTCGTGAAACACCTAGCTAGGGCCGCTCACTTGATTGTCTGTTGGACCTCCTCCTTCGACCGAAACACTTTTCCCTTCCGGAGCTCAACCGTGTGCTGACTGGGACCCAATGGGTTCACCGCAACCATTGGTTCACTTTCCACACCCTCCGGATTCGGTCCCAACTTCTGTTTTCCGCGTGCGTATGCTTCCTCTATTTCCCTCACAGCCTGCTCGACCTCAATATCTCATGACCACGACTTGGTCGGAACTGCGCACCCGAGCTCCATCTTCACCGCATTTGGTAGTACCTCATTGTCGTCGGAGGAGCTCCCGATGTCAATGGGCACCCGTCCATCTCCACCCGGTGGAATAACTTCATCTTCCGGATCACTGCTGACAGAAATGACTTGCTTCCCACGTCTTATTTCCTCGGCTTTCTTTGCCTTCTTTCGCAACTCGAACTGCAACTCCTCATGTCGCCCGTACTCGTCGGTACTATTATGTAACTGGACACATTCGTTTTCGAACTGGACGCATTGGGCATCTAACTGGACGCCAGTTTGTTGTGTCTGGACACATCCGGCTACCAGGACTTCGTCTTCTTCACCACCAGCCAATTGGAGGCCCGTATGTGCGTGATCTTCTTGGGTCACAGGCGGCCCAGTTAATGGCAGTATAAATTCCTCACCTCCCGCCACTGAGATACCCACCCCGACGGAGCCACCCGTTGACGATCCTTGTGTAGGTGCCACAGTGCTGCCACAAAGCTTGGTTCGCAGGGAGACATGGAGGTCGACAGGCCACGATCGTTCTCCAGTGAGTCCGTTTACAAACTTGAAGGCCTGCAGGTCTTCATCATCTCCTATTGCATATGGCCTGCACCCTCCCTTCTTCAGCTTCCCATATGTGAGCTCTACCTCATGCCTTCTCCCATCGACATTAAACTTTTCCATCACGAGTTTCTTTAGTGCAACGTAGTCGATACGTTTGTCCACCAGCAGAGCCTTCTGGCTCCTTGACCCCTTGAAGACCCAACCGCCTTCTTCGCAAGCCCACCATCCTCCGAACACCACAGTCAAACATACGATTGTCTTCTCCCCTGTTCATTTACATAGCGAGGGGATACAGTAAGTTTACATTAAGTTATAGCAAAGTTTTTTTTTCTCGTCATCTTCATTGAGAGACTACTTACCCATTTTCTATCTGCAGACGGTCGCAACTCGGTCTAGTCTATTCCACCAGCTGTCATGTTGTTTGCTGTTGGTTGTCACGTTGTTCTCTCCCGGTTGTCCAGTTAATATTAACTCGTAACGCTTCAACTTTAAGATAAACCCCGACCCACTTGCTTCTTCTACATTGGCTGCTCTGTGAATCTTTAGATTTTTTTCCACCTGGTACCCATTAAATGCCACCCCCATCATTCCCTCCCATATCCTTATATAGATCCCCATATCATTGGCCACCAACCCTCCTCCTTCACTCTTTGACGGCGCTTCTCCTTCCTCCTTTTAATTCTCCTACTCCAGTGCATTAATGTGGAATAATCATTGGACTGAGGTGGAGCTTCAATGCTTATATACTCTCCCCCTCTTCCCTCCTCTTCTTCTTCAGGATTTTTTGGCGCAAAGGTTGGGCGAGAATTTTCCTTCCCCGGACTGTTCAGAGAGTCCCTGTCAAACTCAATTAGCTTTCTCTCTCTTTATCTAATCAAACTCAAAAGCTCTCTCTCTTGCCTCTCTCCTCTCAATGGACGTCTCTCTCTCTCTCTCTCTCTCTCTCTCTCTCTCTCTCGCCTTCCTTTTCTCTCCCTCGCTGAGGTGTCACGGTTGGCCCCCACTTTCCCTACCTGTTACTTGCTGACCAGGTTTGCCGGATAACCGGTTTCACCCAATTTTAATCCGGGTTGGGTTAACCTTGCAACACTTTTCGGTTTTTGGGTTACCTTGTGCAATTCCCTCATTTTATTATAAAGTAATATTATTATTAAATTATATTATAATATTATATAATAATATTATTATAATCAATTATTATTATAAATTGAAAAATATTATTATAATAATAAATAATATTTGCTCAAATAATAATAATATTATTATTATAAAAAATATTATTATTATTAGGCGAAACTAATTAAAATAACCCGACCTTTAAGGTTGTGTTAAAAATATATTCCAACCTTTCAAAGTGTAAGATAAATATCCCGACCTTTAAAGGGGTGTTAAAAATATATCTCAACCTTTCAAATGTAATATAAATATCTCGACCTTTATAGATAATGTTAAAATAATATCTCAAAAAAATTTGTACAAAAAAAAAGCTAACAGGACATGCATATATGACAAAAAAAAAACTAATAAAAAAAACCTATATAAAAAAATTATAGATTTACATATCTTTCGTCTTTTATATTTTATACACACTATTTTCTTATAACTCTATATTAAAAACCTTTTTTTATTAAACCAGTTTTTTTTTATCAAGGGAAAGAAATAAATTAATAATATATATATATATATATAATGATATATTTACAAGTGTTTAATATTTTATTTAGATTATTTTTATATTTGAGGGATAACACCCATGTTCGTATAATGGACCATTTAACTAATTTCACATTTTTGATGAAAATTTAAAATAGAAAGAAGAATAGTTAGAATTTTAGTAAATAAATTATGTAAAAAAAAAATGGAACAATTGAACAAAGAAGAATAATATGGAAAATTGAAATAAAAATTGTCTTGAATTTTTTTTTAAAAATAATAAATGAAAAAACTTGTTTTCTTAAACCCTTCTATTAATTTTTTTATATATATTTTTTAAATTTTATTTTTTTATTAATTTAGTTTGCCACATATGTATATGTATGCCATGTTAGTTTGTTTTGCTAGAGAATTATTTTATATATTATTTGAACATCACTTATAAAGGTTGATATATTTATCTTACATTTGAAAGGTAGGGATATATTTTTAACATATCCTTAAAGTTCGGGATATTTATCTTATATTTGAAAGGTTGAGATATATTTTTAACACGCCCTTAAAGGTCGGGTTATTTTAATTAGTTTCGCCTTATTATTATTATAAATGAAAGATTATGATTATAATTTTAATTATAATATTTGCTCAAAATAATAATACTAATAATATATTATTATTATTCTATTCTATTATATTATTATTATTATAAAAATTATTATTATTATTATTATTATTATTATTATTATTATTATTATTATTATTATTATTATTATTATTATTATAATATGTGTGACAGGACGGGATTTGCGGGTTCCCACCGGGATCGTCCCGTATAATTTTTGCAGGACGGGATCGTGACGAGATTCGCTATTTTGTCCTAAATCCCACTGGGATCGGGACGGGATCGGGATTTGCGGGATTTGTGTCCACCCCTAAACTATTTTAATTCACGTTTTCAACTTCAAGAAGATTTTTTTTTGATAAGGTAATAATTCGAAGGTCAGACAGACCTGACTCAACGAGAGGCCGACAAAGTCGGCAGACGGCGAACCGTCAAACATACAACATAAAAAGACATAAATACAAATAAAAAGCGAAATGAAACAAGCAGACATAAACTTTACAACAAGACGACCTAAGAAGACCAACTCCAAAACAAGTTGACGACGCCGATGAAGAATAAAGTCAAGCACCACCAAACAGTGGCACCGCGGGCCAGCGGTACATCAGGACTCAAACTCCTGTGGATAGTGCAGTCGCCCTGAGCGCACCACCACGACCCCAGCCAGTCCAGACTCCAGACTCCACGCCCCCCAACCAAGCAGAATACCTCCTATAAACGCCGGAAGCAAAGCCGCACGCTGCTCGAACAAAACGCCAACAGAGTTCTCCTACAAGAATTTAGTCAAGCCCTTTCGGGATTTTATCGAGACCCTTACGGGATTTTGATCAAATTCTTTTTATAAATATAAAAAACAAACATTCATTAATTTGTTTTAGATATTTATAAAAAGAAAAGCTTAATTACTTATTTTATAAAAAAAATTCCCGAACTTGGCGTGCAAGCATAGGAAAGGTCCTTGCACGCCACAGAGTTAGACTGGAATGGTCAGAGGACAACCGGCGGCCGGACAAGCATTGACGATGTCACAGAGACGGCGGTGGGAGGGTGGAGACCGGCACTGGAGGCGTTGACGATGGGAAAAGAAGGGAAAACGAGGAGAGATTGGTGAGGCCGGAGAGCGGCGGCCGACGGGAGTCCAGGAAGGAGGAAGGGCAAGGAGGCCGGAAGGGTTGACTCCGATGAAGAGGAAACAGGGGAGAGGAGGGGATGGTGGACGACTGGAAGGCTGAGGACAGCAGGCTGAAAGGAGGACTGGGGGGCGACGCAGCGCGCCAGGAGGCGGAGGCCGAGCCTACACCAGACCGGAGACAATGCCTCCCAAAGATTCGGCGACAGGTCAGAAGCCAAATCGAAGAGGCGTCGGACCAAAGGATTGACAAGGTAAGGTTGTACGAGCCTGAAGAAGGCAGGATTGAGGGCAGGAAACCCCAATCTACAGAAGCCCTCAATCAATCCAGAAATTGATTGAACACCGAAACCAGAATTCGAAGATAGGGCAATTTCATACATGGATTTCAAGCGGTGACGCACCGAAGCAAGAGCGTGGTGACGCCACAGTGATACTAGAGCGGCCGGAGCCGGATTGGGGCGGCCGAAGCCGGGGTAGGGCAGCCGAAGCCGATTTCTAGAGAGAGGAGAGAGTTTCACATAGTATATTACTTTAAGAAGATTATAAACACGCCTCCATACAAAATATATAATAATTAAATGTTTATATATTTTATGATTCAAAATTTTCATAAGGTGATTTTTTTTGCAAACATGTTATATTGATCATTCTTAAACTAAATATAATTTTAATTTTTTTAAAAATATTAATTTAGCAGTAAAATAATGAATATGCTATCTACACGACGACTTTTAGTCAAACCGGCCCAAACATACAGTGAGACATTGCTGACATCAATAGTTGGTGACGGTGGCTGTCAGTAGTTAGCAGGAGGCACGGTGGTTGTCGACTTCGAGTTGTTAGATATATTATATGTATAAGCCCAATTACCCGATTGTAATTAGGTTTAACTATCTTGTACTCCTATATATATATTCTAATGATAGCGAAGGCAACCCTAACGGGGATTATTCACTCTGACTTGGTATCTGAGCCTCTAGGGTTTCATCTAAATTAACCCTAAATTTTTTCGATCCCTTCCCCGCCGCATCTCCTACCGTCGTCGGCCTCCCCCCACCTCCGTCGCCGTTCAACAATGCGCCACCGACGATCTTCTTTGACTAATTCTGTCTTCTCCACTACCGATTGATCTTCTTCGCCTGTCTATCCATCACCGTCGTCGACCTCCGATCGATTTCTCCGCGTCGACCTCCGATCGATATTCATCACCCTCGTCGATCCTTCTCGCACTCACCTCGCACCTCCCAGATCCGGCCACCCCTGCCGCAGATCCTGCCACCTCCTCACCCATCCGACCACCACTCCTACCGCCAATGATACGGCTTCCTCGCTACTCCCACCAGATCCGCCGAAACCTCGTCGAAACCGCACACAGCACCTCCGCCGCCACATAATCCCACCAGATCCAAGCACCTCCGGCCACCGCATCCACATATCTGACCACCAGCCCTCGGATCTGCCACCTGCGAGCCCATCTCGGACACCCAGCCGCCACCCAACAGCCATCGGATCACACCTATTTGTTCTGATATAAAAAAAAAAGAAAAAAAAAACAACCCTTACCATGGCCTTCTACAATCCACAACGGTCTCCCGTCGAGGTTATCGCCCCTTCAAGTCATTTACAGAGGGGGTATTCCCCTATTGGAGCCCTTCCTCAGGGCTACATGACCTATACCTTTCCGCCTCCCCCGTACGTCTCTCCAATGCGGCCATGCCCGAGACAGCAGGGACTCCTCGGGCCCTCTCCGCACAATCTGGATTAGGCCTTAGCAGCGGGATCATCGTCATCGTCCCGACACAGGCTGCCCGCCATCATGACACCTACATGCGTGTCACTTGCCGATCCGAACTGGTACATGGATAGCGGAGCCACAGCGCACATGTCGCACAATCCAGGTATAATTTCTGTCCCTGCTTTTAAGAGCCCTTCTACCTCCATTATTGTTGGCAATGGTGAACGCATTCCTACCTTGGGTCTTGGACAAACTACATTACGGACCCCTACCACCCAACTAAGCCTTAACAATATCCTCATTTCCCCCGGCTTAATAAAGAACCTTGTGTCCATTCGTCGCCTCATCACAAACAATAACATCTCCATTGAGTTTGACCGCTTTGGGTTTGCTGTCAAAGATTTCACAACTGGGGCCCCGCTCATGAGATGTAATAGCGTTGGAGACCTTTATCCTGTCACCTCCAATATCAATCTTGTCCCCAAAAACATACATCTTGTCACCTCTCTTGTCGCAACCAATCTATCGGCGGTTGCTCGTTCTGCATCTCTTTGGCATGCCCGTCTTGGTCACCCAGGCTCTCCAGCTTTTGAGTCTCTCATATCCAGGCTTATTTCCTGCAATAAAGCCTTTCCCTCCACTAGGTGCCCAGCGTGCCAGCTTGGCAAACGCACTAGATTGCCTTTTGCCACGTCTTATACTCAGGTGCACCCTCCATTTGACATCATTCATGGTGATCTATGGACTTCTCCCATTATCAGTCATGATGGTTTCCGCTATGCACTTGTGTTGGTTGATGCATTCTCTCATTATTTTTGGGTGTTTCCCCTAAAGTACAATTCCGAAGTTGCTACTCACCTTATGACCTTCCATAGCCTTGTCCGCACCCAATTCGACCTCTCTATTAAATCCTTTCAATGTGACATGGGCGGTGAATTTAACAACAATGCCCTTCAATCCTTCTTCTCTACTCATGGCATTCAGTTCCGCTTATCTTGTCCTCACACCTCCTCCCATAATGGGAAATTAAAGCCGAACGGAGCATTCGCACCCTTACCACTTACATGAGGACTCTCCTTATCCATGGGCATGTCCCCTTGCAGTATTAGCCATATGCTATCGAATCAGGATGCTATCTTATCAACATCACTCATTCCACAACAATCCATAATTGGTGCCCTGTTGAGATCTTATTCCGAGTCACTCCTAAGTACGACCACCTCTGTGTGTTTGGTTGCCGGTGTTACCCCAACCAAGCATCTGTTGCCCCTCATAAACTTGCTCCTTGATCCACACCTTGTGTTTTCCTCGGCTACCCCTCCAATCATAGAGGGTATATGTGTTTTAATCCCATTACCAAACGTGTCATATTCTCTCGCCACGTCACATTCGATGAGACCACATTCCCTTTTTCTAGCCCCCCTACATTCCTAAACACCCCTCCCCCTTCTGATGACTACCCTCCACCTCACCTCCACCAACTATATCCCTCTTCCTCTTCTAATGTTATTACATCTCCGGCCCGGGCACCCAACCCTCCCTTACCACAACCTGCAGCACCTATCCTGCCACCTCCTGGCTCCTGCCTTCGGCCAGCCCCCTGTGGCTCCTGTCATGTCACCTCAAGCCTATGTCCCGTCAGCTGTTACCCCTGCCCTACCACCTAACCCCACACAGCCGGTCAACCAGATCCAAACTCGAAGCATGAGTGGCATCTTTCGCCCCAAACAGATATTTGACCTCTCCGCGTCTCACATATCGTCCATCCCTACCTCCCACAAAACTGCCGCCTTAGACTCGAATTGGAATGCTACCATGCTCGATGAGTATAAGGCTCTTATTAGCAACGATACTTGGGTCTTGGTTCCTCGCCCCCCTAGGGCCAACATTGTGCGGTGTATGTGGCTCTTTCGGCACAAGGTTCGCTCTGACGGAACTCTTGAGCCCTATAAGGCGCGACTGGTTGCCAATGGCAACTCTCAGCAAGTGGGGGTCGATTGTGATGACATGTTTAGTCCGGTTGTTAAACCGGCTACCATCCGTATTGTCTAGCAGCTTGCTGTGTCCAGGAATTGGCCTATTAATCAGTTGGATGTGAAGAACGCGTTTCTACATGGTCATTTGAATGAAACCGTGTACATGTTCCAAGCAGGCACCTCGGGCATGGTACCTTTGCTTTGCTACTTATCTACATATGCTTGGCTTTGTTAGTAGCAAGAGTGACTCATCTCTGTTTGTGTTTCGCCGGGGTAATCAGATTGCATATCTCCTTCTATATGTTGATGATATCATCCTTACTGCATCTTCAGAGTCTTTTCGATCTACTATTATTACACAACTCAGTAAGGAGTTTGCTATGACTGATCTCGGGCCACTTAGTTTCTTTTTGGGAGTCTCCGCATCTCGTTCTGCGTCCGGCTTGTTTCTCTCCTAAGAAAAATATGCAAAGGAGATTGTTGCCAAGACGAATATGACTAACTGCAAGCCTACTGCGACTCCTGTTGAGATCACCGTCAAACTGTCTCAAGCCGAAGGTCCCCCTGTGTCCGATCCCACATTGTATCGCAGCCTTGCAGGTGCTTTGCAGTATTTGACGTTTACCCGCCCGGATATTAGCTATGTCGTTCAACAGGTCTGTCTGTTTATGCATGATCCTCGAGAGTCTCACTTTGCAGCTCTTAAGCGCGTCATCGGGTACATTCAGGGTACCACTTCTCTTGGCACCACTATCACCCCATCTGCTTCTCCTCCATCATTGGTTGCTTATAGAGATGCCGATTGGGCTGGGTGTCCAGACACCAGACAGTCTACATTCGGATACTGCGTGTTCCTCAACAACTCTCTAGTATCTTGGTCTTCTAAGCGCCAACATGTGGTTTCTCGCTCTAGTGCTGAAGCGGAATATCGCGGTGTTACCAATGTTGTCGCTGAGTGTGCTTGGCTCCGCAACCTATTGCTTGAGCTTCATTGTCCTTTGAGTCATGCGTCTATTGTGTATATGGACAATGTTGGTGCTACATACCTTGCTCACATCCCGGTTCACCATAAGAGAACCAAACATGTGGAGATTGACATCCACTTTGTTCGTGAGAAGGTAGCTATGGGCCATGTGCGTGTCCTACATGTCCCTTCCCCGTACTAGTATGCAGACATATGCACCAAGGGATTGCCTCGCCAATTATTTCTTGATTTTCGATCCAGTCTCACTATTCACTGCCCTCCTGTTTCGACTGAGGGGGTATGTTAGATAGATTATATGTATATGCCCAATTACCCGATTGTAATTAGGGTTAACTATCTTGTACTCATATATATATATATATATATATATATATATATATATATATATATTCTAATGATAGCGAAGGCAACCCTAACGGGGATTATTCACTCTGACACGAGTGTCGGTGCAGAATGTTAGAGGGAGGTTGTAGGTGTTGCTAGAGGGGCACTTGGGCCTGTCGCTGACGATGGCGCCGTTGTTGTAGACTTGTAGGCATCGATGGCGCTGTTGAATCCGACTATTCGTGTCGCCGTGTCGGTGGCTCCGCCGTGCATTTGTTTTTTTTTTTTTTTGACAACAAGGTAAGGAATTAGAGACTGAATGACCAAACACAGGTCATCCCAGCCCTAGAGCGTCCTTCCGGACGAGAACTTGAAGCTCTGGATCTTGTAATAAATCTTCGTCGGCAGGGAAACAGTAGGCCAGATGCGCGATCCTATCAGCAACTGTATTGGACTCCCTGAAAATATGACGAATAGAAATCGAATTAAAAGAACTGACTAAATGAATAACATCGGTCACCAGAAAATCGTTGACCCACGGGCATTGCCAGATACCCAAAGTGGCATTAATGACCATCAAGTTATCGCCTTCGATGAGAAGGCTTTCTACCCCCAGCTATTTAGCTCTTAGCATTCCTTTAGGGAGGCCCAGCGCTTCCGCAAAAACAATTGGGACACCCGGGCAAAGACCAGACACAGCTAATTGGACTGGCGAGGACGTTACGAATGATGAATCCGTAAGAAGCGTTACCACGGTTATCAAAAGAACCGTCAAAGTTTAGTTTGCAAGAATTTGTTGGCGGAGATTCCCAGAGTATGGATTTGCGAAGCCGTTTAGGGATGACCTTTCTGTCATAGTTTGGTTTTAGATTCATAGGAGGATTGCTCAAAACTTCATCCGAATCAGTGTTAAACAGTCGGGCTTGTGACCAAGTTTGTTTAGTTGTAATCATGAAAACCTTTATATGATGTAAATCAATGCGGATATTATTTCCAAACACAGAGTTGTTCCTATGAAACCACAAAGCCCACCAGGCGAAGGCCACATTTATCATGGCTTGAGGACCAATATTTGAGTGAATGTTGTTCAGAGCAACATCGTATCTGTTAAACTCAAACTGACACAAATCGCTAGTTGGCACAGAGACGTTAAGAGCGCACATTAGTTTTTTAGTCGTGGGACAATCTATGAGGATATGCTGGGTTGATTCGTAAAGGCAATCACAGAAAACACAAGGCATGGGAACTGAGATATGAGATCTTTGTAAACGTTCTTTCGTGGGTAGACCATCTCGTGAGATTTTCCAGAGGAAGTGTCTAACTTTTGGTGGTACGTCAAGTTTCCAAATCCAAGGACATTTGAAAGACACCAGTTTGCTGCCGTTCGGTATGAGAGAAGTAGCTGATTTGGTAGTAAACCAGCCAGACGAGCTGGGACCCCAATACAAACGATCAGTAACCTGTGTGACAGGTAGATGGATTGTACTTAGGTGACCAATCACTGAGTTCGGTAGTAAATGTAAGAGGTCCTCCTGCAGGAGCTCCTTGTTCCAAGAACCATTTGGGAGAATAAACCGATCAACCTTCCAAAGGAGCTGATCCTCAGAAGGAGGAGTAAGCGAAAAGTCCAGTAAACCAGAATCATAAGCCCATCTGTCATACCAGAAACGGACAGTGCGGCCGTCCCCCACGCACCAGTGTAAACCAGAAGCAAACAAAGGACGCAGAGGCAACAACTTTGCCCACTGCCAAGAGGAGGAACCACGCTGAGAATAAGAAAACAGATCTGTTGTTTTAAGATATTTTTCAGAGATGACTTTGACCCAGACATTATGCGGTTCAGCTAAGATTTTCCACAGTAGTTTCATTTGAAGGGTTGTATTCATGGTTTCAGCCTTGTACAAACCAAGGCCCCCATCCAATATGTCAGAGCAAATTTTGTCCCAGCTAATAAGGGGCGTAAAGACAGCTTGTTTATTCCAAAAGAATGACCTGTATACCTTATCAAGCTCGATTAAAATTGATTTAGGTAACATGAAGGACTACATGATAAAGAGAGGTTGAGCTGCCAAGTTAGACTTAATAAGAACTTTCCTGCCTTCCGCAGACAGTGTGGACGCCTTCCATTTAGAAAGTTGTTTTTTAGACTTAAGAACTACTTCAGCAAAGGTGTCTTTGTTTACTTTCCCATTGATGACCGGGCAACCAAGATATTTTTCTATAGCAACCGTATGATCGATGCTCAGACAAGACTTAAGAGTTGCAATGGTTGAATTTTTAACATTAGAAGAAACCTGGAAACAAGATTTATGATAGTTTATTTTCTGACCTGAAATCTGGCAGTAGCGAGCCAAGGTGGTGGAAATGTGCCTAGCCGCTGAATTTGTAGCTTGGGAGAAAATGATGATATCATCTGCGAAGGCCAAGAAAGGGATCTTGTTGCAAGTTTTTGAGAAGGGTAATCTCTGGTCCTTTTGAGAGTTTGCATTTTTTTGTAGTGTACGTGCTAGGATCTCAGCAGATAGGATGAAGAGAAACGGAGACAAAGGATCCACCGTGCATTTGATGAGAAAATGGCTAACACCCCTAAAATAATTTCGTAATTTTCGTGGAATAGTTCTAAGCCGGTTGGACCGGACAGCCACCGCGGTTTGATTCTTTTGTTTTTATTTTGGGAAAAATAATTACGGTTCACCGAACCCTAACCCTATGGGCGGGGCTAGAGTGTGGAGATGACCACGTCACTACGGTACACCCTCACCCAGTCAGCCACTCAGCCCACTCATCCGGTCATCCATCCATCCCTTTTTGTGCGTTTTTAATTGCGCATTTGCGCGTCTCCCGACAAGATTTTCTCTGCACCGAAAGAGAAGGAAGAAAAAGTTGTCTGCGACGATCAACTGAAAGCGATTTCGGAGAGCTAAATGATGACGGAGTGGGAGAATCAACCGCAACCGCCACCGGCAAATCCGCCGCTCCAGCCGTCCAAGCAGTTCGGAGAATCCGGATACTCTACCGGTAGCCACGACGCCGCTGCCGCTGGAGGAGGAGTAGTTACCGGTGCTCTGTACGTCAAGGTCATGACTGACGAGCAGCTCGAAATCCTCCGCAATCAGATCGCCGTCTACGCCTCCATTTGCGAGCAGCTCGTCGAGATGCACAAGGCCGTTACTGCTCAGCAAGATCTCGCTGGTTTTTTCTCCTCTTTCTCTCTCTCTTTTTACGCAATTCCATGTTTACTGTTTACATTTTTGTGCTTTCGCTCATCTGTCGATTCAGATGTTTGCCTGTTTGTGCATTGATATTGATTGATTGAGAATTGAGTTCGCTGTGATGTGAATTTTGCACTTAATCTACCTTTCTAGGTTTTCTTTCTCTGTACTGAAGTTCGTCTTCTGGATTACCTGTTTTGGACTTTTCCTTGTGGATTTATGTGATATAATAGTAGCGTGTTGGCTGGATCTGGCAATTTGAGTTCCGACAGGTAGTGTAGCGTGTCGTGAAGTGTTCGTTTTTTTTATGGCTCTGTTTCTTCTAGTGTTTGTTTCTCCAATCCACAAAGATCGATTGCTGTTAATTGTTGTTGGATTTTTTCCTGGAAATTATAGGCTTTAAATTGTTACTTTTTGAGTGTTTACTGCTAGATCAAATTTTTAGTCAAACTGTCTTCAATTCATTTGCTAACTCTTATGAAGTCATTGCTCTCTTTCATGTCTCTATGGGACCTGTTAGCACTTGTAACCGATCACGTTCAATACGAAGACACATGATCAATCAATTAGTTCAATTTTGGCTTTAAGTGATTGGGTCACCTATGGTGGTACTCTTGGAAGGAATTTAAAATTGTGTTTTATATTGTATACCATCATTGCCTGCTATTTCATATATGCAGCATAAAATAAATTGGTTGAATTATCATTTGATTGAGGAGTTCTGCCATCTGTTTGGAATGTTTTGTTTTTGTATAGCTAATTGAAGATTCCTGCATACCGAAATTTGGATTTGGAACACAAATAGTTTGATTTTTTTTATAAAAAAAAAAAATCTTATTCTTGCTACCTCAGGAGCGAGGCTGGGAAATCTGTACTGTGATCCCTTGGTTACATCTATGGGTCACAAGATTACGGCTCGACAAAGGTGGACCCCAACACCTGTGCAGCTCCAACTTCTGGAGCAAATCTTTGAACAAGGCACAGGAACACCAAGCAAACAGAAGATCAAGGATATAACTACTGAATTGTCTCAACATGGACATATTTCTGAAACAAATGTCTATAACTGGTTCCAGAATAGGCGTGCCAGATCAAAGCGTAAGCAGTTAAATTCGGCATCCAACAATGCTGAATCTGAGGTTGAGACAGAGGCTGATTCACCCAAGGACAAGAAGACAAATCCTGAAAATTTCCTACATGAGCATGAGTCGGAAGCTGCCGGTGAAGATTACTGCTACCAAGGTCAAGAGATGAGCTCTGAAATCCATTCGAGTGGCCCCCGGTCCAATAAAGAGTCTTCTGAATATCAAAGTTTCGGTCATCAACTAGCTTTCTATGAAAGCATGATGGAGCATTCAAGCATGATGGAGCCTCAATTCTCTCAATTATACAAGTATGTATATCCTATGTTATTGTTTCTTCTTTAGAACTTGCCTAGAATTAGATAAGACTCCGCATTGCCTTCCATAATTCCTAGTATATACTAAAAATTGACATTAGCAGCTTTACCATGGAGGTGAAGTTGATAAGGTTGTCCACCTTCGCTCGCCCACTATATAGGAATATAGGATGTCTTATTCCTCAATAGGAAGTCTACATAACTTATTTATATGTGTTTATGACAATTGAAAATGTCAAAATGTAGAGTATGTCAATTGCTCCACTGATACAAATAAATAACTAATCACTGATGCCTATCTAGATATGAAAACTCAGCTTAGTTTTTGTTATCTTCTTTGCCCATCTCTTCGTTATGATATGTATGTTGCTTGATATTTTTCCTTGAGAGAAGCTGCTCAATGTTGCCTGACAAATGGTATCAAATGCAGGAATTGATAACTTCATTGCGAAGATTGAAGTTTCAGGGTGCTATAATCCATTAATCCCTATCAAGTACCAATCCGGAGAACATTAGAGGATGACGGGCTGAAGTTTATGCGCTCTCTCCATCATTATACTTATGACGTGAACATTTTCGAAAACTGAAAGCCAAGCCGGAGTCTCATATAGAGATTATCGCGCTAGGTACGTAGCAGTTAGCAGTTGAACCAAAACAGAACTGCAAAATCTTATGCTTGAAGCCATGTAAGATAACCTTCTGTAGCCAACTCTATACATACATTGCCTATATCAAAAGCGTGCAACTGATCCGACTACACAAGCATGACTTGTTCGGGTTTAGGAGAAGAACATGCGTGTTTATCGCATGATTTGATCCTTCGGTTTGGAGTGTTCTTCTGTCAATATATGCATTACTGTTGCCAGACGACTTCGCCTTGTCGTTTCCTTCATGGGTTTGGAAGCTTCTTTGTACTGGACAGTGCTAGTAGGTAGATATGAGGAAGGCTTGCTTTGTACCAGTTAGTTGTGTCTTTAAGTTGCTGTCCTTGTTTTTCTACTGCCAGTTTTTCTTTGGATACACTTTTCTGGTACTATTATCTTCTTTTTTTAAAAAAAAAAAAGTCTCAGCTTAGCATTCGTCCGTAGTCTACGTCCCCATCGTGTTAGATTTAGTTTTGTCTTGGCTCGTTTTTTGTAGGGTGCATTTCCACTTGTTGTATTGCACCACTTTTTGTTTTCGTTTGTATGTCTTGACGGGTTTCCTTCTGCCGACTTGTCAGCCATCGAGATTCAGGTATATCTGATCTCGAATTATTACCTTGTCAAAAAAATAAAAAAAATTATACTACCTCCGCAAAACTTTTGTTTTGCTTTTGGCACATTTTTTAAAAACGGTAGAAATCATTACTAAAATATCAATGATTTTATTAATTTTAAAAAATAATTTCATACTTAATACAATTATCAATGAAATTATTACAAAAATGTATTACAAAAATTAGTACAATTATCTATGAAATTATTACAAAAATTTATTATTTTATAGAGTTTTAAATTTTTTAAAAAACATGTCAAGAAATAAAAATTACTATTTTTTTGCGGAATAAATCGCAAAATGGGTCTCAATGGATAAACCTAAAAGCATCATCAACGATGGAGAGCTCCCCTCCCCACTTTACTTTTTCCACCCATTTGGACAACCCGACTATTGTAGAAAACCTCCCGATTTTTGGGGTGCCTCAATATATTGGGAACCTTCCCAAATCCGAAACCAATAAAATGAGGCCACGTGTCCCCATAATAATTCCTTTTTCTTTCTTTTTTATTTGATGTGAGATGGAAAAAGTGATTTGGGAACCCGACTACTGTGAGAAGTGAAAATAAAATGGGTAGGGTTGAAAATAAAGTTAGTGAAAAGTGAGGTGGACGAATGATAAAAGGAGAGAAGTTTTGGGCCACCCCACCATTTGGGATGCTCTAAAGCAACTTGTTTTTTTTTTTTTTTGGTGAACCAACGAGAGCAAGCTCTCAACCAAAAGGAAAGAACAAAATCGAAGCGAGCGAGGCGGGGAGTAGCCCTCCCCCTAGAGTCATCCTCAACCAAACGTAAAACACCCTCAGGCGGGCAAGGCAAAACATGAGACCCAAGCGGGAGAGAGAAAGCAAGAGCAGCAAGGGAGTCCGCGACGAAGTTCGCTTCCCTAAAGACATGGCGGATCTGGATTTCCCATCTCCGGGTGAAGAAGCCTTGGCATTGTAGAACCAGACTGGAAAGCGGATGCCCCGCATTGATGCGCCCTTTGATCAGCGTGACAGCGAGCTGGGAATTCGTCTCAAACAATACTCTTCGAAAACCTCTATCCCTGACTAAGCGAAGCCCACCGAGGATCCCCACTTGTTTTTGTAGTATAGACCGACACAATTCAACTTGTAACAAGTCGACATGCAAGTGAAATTCTTTTTTTTTTTTTTGGAGGAAGTTGAGGAAAGTCAGGTTTGAGTTTTTGACTTTTCTGCTTCCTGTGACGAAGCAATTTTAAATCACTTTATTACAAGGATTTGATAATTGATACAAGGCATTGACTGATTTCATTTGTATAACTTTAAGAGATTAACATTTTTATTATTTTTTTATTTACATGTACTGGTTAATTTATATGTGAATTTTGTATTGCCTTGACATGGAATTAAACATGATTAGAGAGGAGATCTCAAAGCACCTACCGGAAATTTTCAACCAAAAAAAAAAAAAAAGCACCTGCCGGAACAATAATGATTAAACCAAATTGGATCGATAATATGTAACTTAGTTATGAATGGGCATGATTGCATCAACATTTGTTGTGGGGATCAATCACCATTCACCCAAACTACCTAATCTGACAAAAATGGATTAAAACTCGATCAATAACGTAATGTAGACTAATATGTAGGGTTGTTACATGAGCTGAACAGTTCGAACTCGGCTCGAAAAAAGCTCGACTCGAGCTCGTTCACTTACCTAAACATGTCGAGTCTGAACATAATTTTAAGCTCGGTTGAAAGTTCGCCTCGTTCGATTTAGGCTCGAATTCTATCTAATTTCTAAAATTTTCTTTAAGTTAATATGTTATGACCAAGTAAAACTATTTCAAGCTCGAAAAAGGCTCGGCTCGAGCTCATTCATTTACTTTTTTATTTTTTTTACTAAAACAAGCCGAACTTGAACAAAAAGAAAGCTCGTTTAAAAATTGGGCTCGGCTCGGCTCGAGCTCGTTTAACAAATGAACAAGGTTGAACATGCCAAGCTCGGCTCGTTCGGCTCGAATAACGGAGCAATAAACCATTTTTTTACAAAAATATATATTGCAAAAAAAACTGAAAGAAAGAATAATTTCTAAAAATTGAAATAATCTATTGGGGTTTAAATTCAAGATCTCATTGTTTAAAATTTAAATACCACTCTTTATTAAATCAACTAAGCAAATTTTATGAATAAATAAGCTCGTACGCCCAAGGGCGGATAAGGGGAGGCAAAGCTGGCCACCCTCTCGGACCTAAAATTTAAAGAGGGTTTAATTTTAAATTTTTTTTTAAGTATATGAATTTTTTTATTAGTATAAGTTTGACTAAAGTCATTATAGTGTATTGATCAAAATTCTCATTCTTTCTCATTAGTCCATGATTCAATTCTCTTTGTAACCCAATAATTTGGTTGTATTTTTTCCTCCAAATTTCATTTAATAATCACTAAAAATACCAATAAAATATAAATTATCCATTTTTAATGGTATTTTATGAAAAATAAACAAAATTTTATTTCCTTTTATCTTGTGAAACTTCATATTTTAAACAAAAAAATTAGATTTTCACAAACCCTTTTCTAAAAGAATAATTGCCCAAAATCATGAATAAAAAATATTGGAAAAACTAATTAAAATACCCCCACCTTTGAGGAATTGGTAAAAATATATCCTCAACTTTCAAATGTAATAAAAATATCATGACCTTTGGTTAGTGCTAATATATTACCATGAGTTTTCTCAAGTTTTGTTTTTTTTCCCTCTTCGCTGTTGTTGTATTCGGTTTAGTTTTGTTGTCGGTTTGATGTTATAAATATTTATGTTGTGTTAATTGGTTGTATCAGTTTCGTTTTTCGGGTTTAATTTTGTTTTCGGATTATTTTTTTCTGAATGAAACCGTTCAGAAGAAACCCAATTTTAGTGCTAATTTGTAAAAAGGCTTCCGCGCAGGCTACCTTGTCAAAAAAAATACATGTAGGCTGCATTATCAACATTTTTGACCCGTGAGAAAACTGTGGTAATATATTACCACTACCCTCAAAGGTCGGGATATTTTATTACATTTGAAAGTTGAGGATATATTTTTACCATATCCCCAAAGGTGGGGGTATTTTAATTAATTTTCCCAAAAATATTTAAAACCACCCATATTGAGCTTTTTTTATAGGCTAAATTGCAACTCATATCCCAACCTTTAGGAATAGTTGCTTTCAATACCCTAACCTTGTAAAATTTCACAAAATATCCTAACCTATACCATTAGTTGCAATTAACACACTAAATGAGTTTCTTAAATTAAAAAATCATCCACGTCAAACAAAAATTACAAAAAATCACTCATATTCATAAAATATTTTTAATGAACCCCTAATACATTTAAAAAAAATGAGAATTAAATAAATCTCTTAGAATTTAACCCCACCCGACCTACCATCCCAAAATAATTATAATAGATATATAAAATATACTCCTTTAAAATATAATATAATTACTTTAGCATCTACTCATTTAAAATTTTAATATAATCAATCAAAATAAGTAATTCTTTATATAAAAAAAATACATTATAATTAAAATCTAAATTTATATAAGCCTGTCTCGATACATGCCGATTTGTACATCTATATATTTCGTGTATATTATTTGATATATATATCTTTTTGGTCAATATTATGTTATACATACTAAAACTAATACATAACATCTTATAATGTATCACATATAAATTCCATGGCATTAAAAAAATGATTCTATAAGAAATGTTTAACATAATAGTTGTACAAAAATAAAATAAAGTAGATTTAAAAAAATAAATGGTAAAAGATATGATAATCATTTGCAATAAATAATTATATAATAAATATATACTAAAAATAATAATTTTGCCATATTATTTTTAATATATCTTTATTATGTAACTATTTATTACAAATGGTTATAATATCTCATACCATTTATTTATTAAAATCTACATTATTTTATTTTTGTAAAAGTTTTATGTTTAAGATAAATAATTCATTATTTTGAGTAATTATATTAAAATATTAAATGAGTAAATGCTGAAATAATTATATTATATTTTTAAAGGAGTAGATTTTATATACCTGTTATAATTATTTTTGGATGGTGGGTTGGGTACTTGGATGGGCTTAAACTGTAAGAGGTTTTTTTAATTTCAAATTTTAAAATTTATTAGGAGTTTATAGAAAACATTTTATGAATATAGGTGATTTTTTTGTAATTTTTGTATGATTTGGGTAATTTTTAAATTTAAGAATCTCATTCAGGGTGTTAAGTGCAACTAATGGTATATGTTAGGATATTTTGTGAAATTTTACAAGGTTATGGTATTAAAAGCAACTATCCCTAAAGGTTGAGATATTAGTTGCAATTTACCCTCTTTTTTTTATATAAAAGTAGCTAAATAAAATAAAATAAAGGAACTAAATTATAAAGAAAATTCTCCCCTAAAAAATAGTAGAGGGCCTCATTTTTATATCTGGCCTCGGGCATTTCAAATCTCAGGTCCAGCCGGTATGCCTAAGGATGTTATTCAAGCTGAACGAGTCGAGCTTGACATGTTCAAACTTGGTTTATTTATTACGAGGTCGAGCCGAGCCCAATTTTTAAATGGGCTTATTTTTTTTGTTCAACTTTGGCTTGTTAGGAAATGAATAAACCGAGCTTTTTTTGAGTTTTAAGCAATTTTACTTGGTCATAACATTTTAACTTAAAGGAAATTTTAGAAATTCCATAAAATTATAACTATTCGAGCTTAGGTCGAACGAGCCGATCTTTAAACCGAGCTCAAAATCATGTTCAAGCTCAGCTTGTTTAAGTAAGTGAACGAGTTAGAGTTGAACTTTTTCGAGTCAATCCAGAGCCAAGCTCAAACTGTTCAGAATCTATTTTCAAATAAGAAAAGACAAATCGACTTATTTATGATCTGATTTATTTCTAACATGGATATGAAGTAAATTTTACTTATTAATAAAAATTTTGATTATATACATTCAATTTTTTTTATAAGAATCGAAGATAATATCTTATAAATACAAATAATTCTTCTTTTTCCTTAAATGCTTTTTATATATTTATCTATAATATATCTAGTAAAAGTTGTGTTCAGCCCACCATAAATGCTATAATTGTGTTTTCGGTTATCCGCTTAACCGGTTATCCGCACGGTGGGATTAAATGTTGAATTTAATCTCACAACCTTGCTATAAAATATTTTGTAATCACTAGCTACTTTGCTATAATATTTTTGTCTCACATTCAAAATGTGGAGAACATTATATGTTTTTTGTTTATATGTAATGTTTTGAAAAAAACTTTGAGTTTTTTTAATAAAAATTTGTCATATATAGTTTATACTATACGAATGTGTGGATGGGATAATTTATTATACCATCATCATAATCTTTTTGTTACTATTTATTTTCAACTAATTTCAAAATATTATCTTTGTGCTCATTCTTTATAGAATATATTATGATCTTAATCATACAAAATATTATATTTTAATTTGATTAAATTTCTTTTCTCTCATATATTAATGGTATAATTTTTCTTATGTAACATGTATAGTTTGTAAAGAGTAAACAACCAATAACATAAAAAAGTAACTCCAACAAACATTGAATACAAAAAATGTAACACCTTTAGCCTATTTAATTTGAAATTTATTTTCCTTAAGTAATAAGTAAAAAATTGAAAATCCTAATTCAATTAAAGCATGCTTATACTATATAAAGACACACCTCATCTTTTTACAATCAAATCAACTCTTTCTTTTTCTTTCATTCTCATATTATGTCAAAATAGATTTTTTGATATAATATTGAATTTCTATTATCTTAATCTATCGTTTGTTGATTGATATTGTTTTCAACTTTCATACTAATATTTTCTTTTTGTTTATTGTATTTTTTATAGTGTTATTAGTGAAAAAGAATAAGTACATATTGAGAAGTTTCATTGGTGAAAAAGAAGAAGCTCATATTGATAAATAAAATCTAAGATGAGTGGTTGTAATACAATCCTTTACTTGAACTTTTATTTTCTTTATTTTTAGTTTTGTTGGAATTTATTTTATTTTAATTTTTTTTTTGTAGAATCTCTTCTTTTTAGTTTTGAGTTGTGGTTAAGGTGTTTTAGACTCCTATTTTTATATATACAAAAATTCTATATTGTCTATGTTTTCCCTATCACTTAAACTTTCCCCTATTTTTGTTTATTTGTTTGGTTTAATTAATTTATTTATTTATTGTAATTTCTTGATTATTTATATATGATTATATTTTTCAATTGTTTTTGTCGTTACTTTATATCATTTTATTATTTCTTAATTTTTAATTATTCTTTAATTATTATTTTTCCCTAATAATTGTTATCTTTTTGACCGAAAATAAAATATAATAATGACAAAGTTTTGATTATATTTGTCTCGTAATTTTATATTAATGCCACCCAACTTTTTTTTATGTCAAATAAAAAATGACTATAATGGTCAAACAATACTTTAAATAGGGTAGTCAAATGGGTGGAAGTTTTTTGTGTCAAATGAATAATGCATCACATTAATTTTACTTTTTAAAGATGATAAATAGGAAATTAAAGTGGGTTAGTCCAAAGGTTGGGAGTTTTTATTTGGTTAAATGCTAGATTTTTCTTATAAATAGTCAATTGTTTCAATGTTCCTCAAACAAATGAGAGAGAAATCATATATTGTTAGGTGACACTTTTGTTCATCACTTTTTTTTTTCTTCCAATTTTTATTTATTTATGGCTTTAATATATTATTCAATGCACTTTCTTATTTCTATTATGATATTAGGCATGGTTTTATTTTTCATTTTTTATGATGTTACTTTATATCATATTTTATTTTGCATTTCTTATTTGTTGAAATAATATATGATTTTTAATTTTCTCTAATTCCTATTAGGTTTTGATGAACCATTGTTGCAAGAAGACTCATATTTGGAGGTTTTATTCATCATTTATTTATTTCCCCCTATTTTTGACTTTTTTTTCTTTAATTAATTTATTATTTATTGCACTTTCTTATTTATATAGTAGATTATATATGATTTTATTTTTCAACTGTTTTTGTTGTTACTTTATATCATATTTCTTATTTGATTAAATATTCTTTAATTATTATTTTTCTGTAATAATTATTTTCTCTTTGACCAAAAATACAATATAATAATGATAAATGTTTTATTATATTTCTCTCATATTTTTATATTAATGTTTACCCAAATTTTTTATTTCAAAAAAAAATTACTATAATTGTCAATCAATGCTTTAAATAGGGTAGTCAAAGGGGTGGAAGTTTTTTTTTGTTAAATGAAACATACATCACATTAATTTTACTTTTTAGAGATGATAAATAGGAAATTAAAATGGGTTAGTCCAAAGGTTGAGAGTTTTTCTTTGGTTAAATGTTGGATTTTTCTTATAAATAGTCAATTGTTTCAATGTTATCTTCTAAAACTCAATTTTTTTGCAAACAAATAAGAGATGAATCATATATTGTTAGGTGGCATTTTCTATTCCTTTTTTTCTTACAATTTTTTTTATTATTTATTGCTTTAATATATTGTTTCATTGTACTTTCTTATTTCTATTATGATATTATGCATGATTTTATTTTTCAGTTTTTATGTTGTTACTTTATACTATCATATTTTATTTTGCATTTCTTAATTTTTTTATAATAATATAGGGTTTTTAGTTTTCTTTAATTGCTATTAAGTTTTTATGAACCATTGTTGCAAGAAGACTCATATTTGGAGGTTTTATTCATCATTTATTTGTTTTCCCCTATTTTTGTTTATTTTGTTCTATAATTAATTTATTTTTTTATTGCACTTTCTTATTTATATGGTAGATTATATATGATTTTATTTTCCTTTTTTGTTATTTTATATCATATATTATTTCTTATTTGTTTAAATAATCTTTAATTATTATTTTTCTCTATTTTGATTTTTTTTTGTTGATATATGGAAAAACTTACA
Organism: Persicaria tinctoria; assembly: GCA_037127255.1. NCBI lineage: Eukaryota > Viridiplantae > Streptophyta > Magnoliopsida > Caryophyllales > Polygonaceae > Persicaria > Persicaria tinctoria. The sequence continues at coordinate 3,811,361 of JBANSL010000019.1, read as the reverse complement.
ACCATGCACCATTGTTGAAAGAAGAATCATATTCACCATGGTGGGATCTTAACGAGAAATAAATATATTAATGGACCGATCTCTCTCTCTCTCTATTCAATTTATATTAATATGTCACATTTAGTTTAATGAGTGTGGTTGTAGTTGTAGTGCGTTGAAATATATGTATAAGCAGAGGTATATATAAAGTAAAAAAAATACATGGAGTGGTTATGTACCTTATTTATTTACATTTTTCCTTCTATATACTTGCATAGAGATGCATACTTGCAAAATCTTTCACTTCATGATTGGAAGAGAAGAACTCAAAATGTTAAGCTTATTTATAAATATATTATGGATGACTATAAATAATACTGAGCTTTCTTCTCAAATCTATATAAACCAAATATATTCATAATAAATTCAATTCCACGTAGTTTAACTATATATAATTATTTCTTTGATATGATTTTCGCTAATAAGAACCAATCATATAAAACTTTAATACCATATGATTTGATAAACTTTAATACCATATGATTCGATCTGATTAAATTATGTCCCGTGCGTATGCACGGGCATGCCCCCTAGTATTGTTAAAAAGTCAATTTTCTTAAGAAAACCATAATTGGGTAGTAGAACCAGAACCAACCAAAGACATCCCAACCTTAATAATCTTTTCACATTTTATTTTTTTTCTATTTTCCTCCCAACCTGAATTTCTCTCTCTCTCTCTCTCTCTCCTTCCTTCTCTCTTCTTCTCCCTGCCTAGTGCCTATCCCAAACCCTAATTTCAAGTGGCTGGTGTCTCTGTCTCCTCCCCATCTCTCTCCTTCCACACCTCCAAGATAAGGTAAATTAGGGTTTCCTGATAATCTCCAACCTCTCTGTTGCTCCTTTGATCTCAAACCTCATTTGATTTTTCCCATATTGGACGCCCTAATTTGAGTAATTTCGTCTAATTCTATCGGAATCAAGCTTGCTAGCTTGGCTGATTTGCTTGAATCTCTTGTATTTTTCGATCCTTGTATTGTATGTTACATCGGTCTTAGAGATTCAGCTTGGAATTCTCCCACCTCTTATGGACTCAGCTGCGCTGTGTTTTCTCTTGATATATTGATTTTATTTGATTTGATTTGATTTATAATCTCCCGGCGTTTATCGCTTTGAATTGTTCTTGTCCTGCTTAATCGGATTCAAATCCTTGGGATTCTGTGGAATTTGCATTGCTCATTTGATTATTATGTTAAAATTGGTTTATTACTGTTTCGGAATTTGATTGATCTACTGTAGGGAGGTATCAGAATCTAAGAACTATGTGATGGGAAAAAAAAATCTGATTTTTTTTTTGGTTATTTGTTGATACAGTTTTAATGTAGCCACCGATGGTTTTCTGATCTAGACAGTATTTTCCATGAATTTCTGGCGTTGAAGTTGATCAGAGGCGAATTCATATATGGAGGCTAACGAATATGACACGAATCACCTGGATACCGATGTCCTTTTGCCGCCTCGAAAGAGATTGCTCGCGGGAATGAAGCGACAGAGCTCAGAGAGCCCTTCAAAGAGCTCACTCGAAAACTCGAGCCCTAGTCCTTTGAGTGAGTTCGATGTCCGGCTCCAAAATCTGTTGAAATTCTATAGGAATGGTCCCCATATGACGCCTGAAGAAATAGCCAAGGCTGCTGGATCCGCAGCCACGGCTGCAGCCAAGGCAGCTGAGGCTGCAAGGGCTGTGGCAGAGGAGAAGGCTGCCATTGCAGGGAAGGCAGTGAAGGCTGCTAAAAACGCGTTGAGCTTGGTCGCGTGTTTTTCCAAGGCGACGGGAAGCAGTGATGGGCAATCAAGGAAGAACAAACTGAAGAAGCACGTTCCAGTTGAATTTCTATATAAAGAGCAGCAGGTAGCCGAGAACTGTGGGACGGATGAAGAATTAGCCCGAAAACTTCACCGGGCAATCAACAGCTCACCGAGGATTACAAAACATTCACCAGGGTCTAAGAATAAGCATAAGAAGCTCAAACCATCACTTCAGGATGAGAGTATTGGAGCTCCAAATGGTGCAGTGATTGGGGATGGCATATCAGCATCTCCATGTGAGGTAGATGATATGCAAGAAGACGCCGATTCTGAAGCGTCCTATGAGGAGTCCTATGTACCTCAAGCCTATGAGAAGGCATGGAAACCAAGTAAACCTGACCAAGTAGAGGAAAATCGTGTTGAGGAAGAGTCGCTTCACTCAAGGGAAAGGACATTTGAATCATCAGACGGTATCCATACCAATGGCAGGAAGAGGGGAAGAGTGAAGCAGAAAAAGCTTCCATTAAGCCTTTGTAGTAGCAAGGATAGAACAAACCCTAAAGACAGGCCAAGCCAGAACAGCTCAGAGCCGAACAGATCAGCTGCAGGCAACATACCCGTGTCTCCTTTAGAGCCTCACGCGAGTAAACGCGTCCCTATTGAGCCTGCCCCGAGTTGGAAATGCCAGGATTTCAAGGTCCCCCAATGCATAAAACCGAATAAGGTTGTCCAATCTTAGTGCACAACAAAGGGATATATGCTGTCGCCACAGGAGAGCTTCGCGCTTCAGAATCCAAGGTAGGGTTCTATCTCAGAACTTCTTGTAGAAATCGTTGCATTTACTGTATCTTGTTTTTCCCCTTGTTTGATGATTGTCATGGACTTGTTAGCAATATAAATATATATATTTTACTTTGTGATAAGTCACTCAATTTTACAATACATAGGGCAGAGATGTGCAGCAAAGGGGCTAATTTGCTGCTCATATTGCATTACTCATTCTCCTTGTGGATGATGTAGTAGTATGTATAGACGAGTAATTTGTATTGCTCTTTTGAGAATTAGATGGTTCATTTCATTTTTCAGTTCCTGTTTGATCACCTGTGAATCGGTTAGGTCATATGGAAACTGGTTTTCATCTAGGCTGAAATTGAGCTCTTAGAGAAGATAGAAGTTGCCACATATAGTTCGCCATGGCGTTGAAACTCGGCTATCTTTCTTGACCCTTCATTCAACATCTTGACTCCACAACCTCATCTTGAAGATCCCAAATTGAGTATGCAGTGTGTTTCATCAACCTATGCATCTGTTCTTGATGTGTTGTTCTTCATTTTCATGTGGTGTGTTTAACCAGTAGATTCTACACATGATATATGACATGATATGATGTAATTTTGAAGAATCCATTGTATATTTTAACAGAAAAGTAAAGAAAAAAGAATCCATTGTGTATGGTTGAGCTTAGCTATAAAAAAAATACAGTATAAATTATGAGCCTTGGATGAGTTGGATCTGAAACTGATTGTGGGCGGCACAGTAACATGCAAGTTGGGCCCTTGTTTGGTCAAAAAATTCAGATTAATGGATCTACAATTTTATGGATGTGAAAATTAGCTAGCATCTGAAATGTAACAACAAATCCAAATTTTAGATCTTGAATTTGTTTGTAAAATAGTCTCAAATGTTTTTCATTTTTTAAAAATCCATACGTATTACTAGTAATTTACTACTTTCGTTCGTTCATAAATAAATGTCGTTTGATTTTTTGACACGTTTTTAATGTGTTAAAAACTCTATGAAATATTCATTTTCTAAAAAAAAATTTTAAAATAATTTCAGACTTATTGCTATTAAGTTAGAAATTATTTTAATTTTTTTTTAAAAAGTTTATATTTAATAAAAAATTTAACACATTAAAATGCGTGTAAAAAATTCAAATGACTTAAATTATGAGACGGAGGTAGTATTAACTTTTTTTAATTAATTTTTTTTTTTATAATTTTTAGACTTATTTGTTATAAGTTTATAAAAATTATTTTAAACTTTCATAAAAACAAATATAAAAAAGTTGATGTTTATATACTACATTCGTTCAACATTATAAGTCCTTTTAAAAATTTGCAAACAAGTTAAAGAGATCATAAACTTATTACATTTATGCTCATCGTTATTTATCTACAACCCTTATCAACCAATAAAATTTGAGAAAAAAAAAGTAAAAAATTAACAATTCTCGTCCCCTAATACCTATAAAACTTAAAATAACTTATATTTTCAAGTAAAAATTTAAATCTAAAAAAGTCTTATATTTTGTAACGGATGAAGTAGTTTTTACCATTTTAAAAAAAGTTCGCATAATAGTAAACGACATGTTTTAATTATTAGGAGTAATGTATTTTTTTTTGGTGGAATTAATTTTAAAATATGGTCGGCAGGATGTAAGGTATTTCATCCACACCTCACATCAATCTACAGTCCATCATTTGTTTCCTTTCCCTTTCATTAATTAACGTTTACTTTATTTATGGAATCTTTTTCTATGGAATGATCTTGAATCAGATCTCAAACTAATTGAATACTCGGAGTATTTGTGTGGTGTAAATACAAATAAAAATGCTTAGTTGTGCGGTGATCTCTGCAGAAAATAGGTCATGTTACAAGTGTGGTCAAAATTTCGCTAAATGCACGATTATTTATCGACTTTCAGTGTTGTCAAGCGTTTTTCGCCTATAAAAAACTTATTGACATAGGAAGCCAGTGGATAGGCAGAAAGAAAGTATGTGTTAGATTTGATAAGGGTTTTCACTTAAAACATTCAATACGTAATCGTTTCATTTACATTTGATACTTTTATTTTCTTAGCACCCGATATTGTGGAGTTCATCAAAAGAGTACAAAATGAGAAACCCAAATTCTAGAGAGATTTGCCCTCTCTCTAGAATTTTTGTCCAAAAAAACTCCAAATCTAACCTATCAATTTGCCCCAAAATTTCAATAGAAATCTGATCTATTCAACCCTCCAATTTTCTAATTGGATTTGTCGATCCTTTATGGTGCCCATTTGCTTTGGGGTTGTGGGTCTTCGTCTTCGTGAGGGAGTCCGGTGTTCTTCCCCCAACTTGTGTCTTCTCCCCGCCAGGTTGTGATCCACTTTCTTCCTCGTCGGTAATCGTCGGTGGTGGTGCTCCTTGCCGCCGCCGCTTTTCTACCGCTCGGGTGGTGTTCCTCCTTGCATTTGGTCCTTCGTGATCTAGTCGGGTGGTGGTGCGTGGTGGTCCGACGTCTGCTTTGGTCGCCGCTGCCGCTTTTCTGCCGCCCGAGTGGTGTTCCTCCTTGCCTTTGATCCTTCGGGCTCAATGGTGGTGTGTAAATGTGCAAATGTGTATTTTTTAGACATTTTTAACTCCATTGGTTGTTTTGGGTGTGTGCAAATTTGCACATTTGAGCATGTGATGTGCAAATTTGAGTACACCATCTCCCCCATGTGCAAAAACTTTTACAAAAACCAAGATAATTTCATTGGTTTATTTTTTTATGATTTTATTTTCCTTTTTGTTTTAAATAAATTGTATTTCAATGGTGTCTAAAAAATGCACACTTCACCAATGGAGCAAATTGCTAAAAAGTGATGTGTATTTTTACACATTATGTGCAAATGTGTATATTTTGCACAAAACCACTGTGGATGGTCGGGCCCAAGGTTGGGGATTTGTGAAAAATAAAAAATAAAAAATAGCCCGAAACGGCTTTATGTAAATTAATATAGCTAGAGAGAGAAAAATCCCGTAAGGGTCTGAGTAACCCACCCGTAAGGGTCTTGACAATCTCTCATAAGGGTTTTTTTGGTGCATTATTTACAGGGTGGCTCTCGACGACGTTTTCAGGTGTTCGTGGCGGTCCTAGTGATACGTTTGGAATCCCCGATCCTTCGCCTGTGGGCTCGAGATCAAGAACTCCAAACTGTTGATGGCCCGATCTTGCAATATTCTTGATATCCTTGATGTTTACAAGTAGTTACAATAAAAGGGTTCGAACTATTGCGAAAGAAACGAAAACAAACAAACAAAAACTAAGTAAAAGACAACAAATGAAACAGCAGCAGCGACGGCACAGTGGTGGCGACGGATGATGCGGGCGCAGTAAGCCTGCGGCGGCTGCTGCCAGCGACGGCTCCTGGGTTCTGCAGCGACGGAATCTGGGTTCCAGCGACAGTTTTTTTCAGCTTTTCTCTTCTTTCTTGTGTTTGGTTTTGTGTTTGGGATTAGGGTTTGGTATCGGATGATTGATGAATGAACAAGAGCATAAATCGATTGCAAAGGCTTTTGGATTGGGAGATTGAAGAACCTTTTTAATCCTAAAAAGGGTTCCTCAATATAATTTCCAATCTAATTTTTATTAAATGTAAAACATGAGTTTAAATAGACAATAGACCAATTCTATCTTGTGCAAAAGATAGAGTTTTGGTAACTAAAGATAAATCAAATAATCTAAAGATATGTAAATCTTTCCGAAGATAAGTAAAACTAACTAAGAATAGAAAATTAACAACTTGGTGGACAAGAATTATATCTAGAAAAGATATAATTATTTCCACATTATTTTCCTAAATTCATAAAATAATTAAATCTAATTTAATTAAATAAATTCGAAAATAATTAAATAATTATCTAGAAATTCGTCCAAACAGTGACAACTGTAAAGATGATGAATTTCGGCCATTCTCGAGGTCGATTCTGGAGAAACCTTCAACATCAAAGTTGTAGATCTTTTCGTCCTCGTTCCAACAAGGTATGGTACGGCCTCATTCGATAAATATGGACTCCGAACGACCCATTTTACTGAGACGTCGATATGCTGTCAACCCATTAAGAACGAACTCAAACTTGAACATTAGCTCACCTTGCTCCTTTGAAGCTTGTTCCATGGTGGAGCCTTCTTCCTCCTTTTGAGGATGACACTCTTCGCCATCAATGGCCCTCGAATCGGTCTTGAGAGCTCGCCTGGATCAAGATCATTGTTTGACCCACAGAGGCCATCTTGATCCGCATCATTCTCCCCTTCTTAGCTTCGATTCATCCTCGAATCGAATCATTGATGATCAAAGGGGAAGGAGCAACCACCAAAAAGTAACTTTCTTGACAATCAACTTGAGATGGCGCCAGCAGAATTTGAGACAAAGGAACCTCAAAAACAACACCTGTCGTAGGGAACATTGAGCAATCAAGAGGAACAATATCAATAGGCTCAATAACCCTATGAACTTCAGAATTCTCAAAATTAGGAACATTCTCAAGAGGTACAATAGCTAGCTCCAGAGAAGTGTCCCCAACGTCCTCATCGTTGTCGTTAGAAGCAACCACGTCATCTTGCAGAAAATTACAGCCAGCTTGCAGATCAGATTCAGGTGTTTTCCCGGAGGAATCTTGCAGCGTGTGACCCACCGTTGGAAAGCTCGTCGAGTCAGCTTCGCAACAAGACTGAGTTGACTCAATTCCGAGGTCGGAGTCAACGGGAATCTGCAAAACAAGTTCAGCGCGTTGTGCTGAATCCGTGGCAACGATTTCAACAGAAAGCTCCTTCACGTCCTTCTTGAACTTGGCCATCACTTCCTCCATGGCCTCTTTGCATATAGCCATTAATCTGGCATCTTGGTTGGCTCTACGTTGCGCCTCTTCCTCTTCGAACTTCGCCTGTGATCTGGCATAATAGGCATCTAGTTCGGCTTGAATTTCGGCTGTAAGTTTGGCTTGGAGTTGTTGTCGATGCCTCTCCTTTTTGATTTTCGCTTGTCGTTCTTCCTCTCGGCGACGTTCCTCCTCCTCTTGTCGTCGTGCCTCCTCAGCCTCTCTTTGTTGGAGAAGCCGAATCTGATAGCGTTGGCGACACCTCTCTTCTTCAATTTCCGCTTGCCGTTGAAGCCAAAGGCGGCGCCTTTGAGCCTCTCGTTGTCGCTCTAAAGCTTGTTGTTGTTGCAAAGCTCGTCTCTGCAACTCTCGGTGACGTTGTTGTTGTGCAGCCCATGGATCGGGATCATCATCCCAATCTCCCCAGATAACGTCAACCATTGAATCAAATCGTAAACAACATCAAGAAAAAAAAAACAAGAACTTGCGAACCCTACGGCTCTAATATTTTATCATGATATGTTCCAATAGAAAGGGAAACTAAACATTGTTTGGTGACCAATATATCAGAACCATCATCAGTAATGCCATTTAAACCATAGTGAGTAGCTCTAGGAGTAGTAGTTAAATGGAGAAAATCCACTACCTTTTCGCTGGACTGACTCACATCAAAAGGCTTTCGACGCCCTCAAGGATCGCCTGACACACGCTCCAGTGCTGCAGTTACCTGACTTTGCTCAACCTTTTGATCTCGAGTGTGACGTTCTGGCACTGGCATTGGAGGGATCCTGCTGCAGAACAAGCGTCCCATTGCCTACTTCAGCGAAAAGTTGGGCTCCGCTGAGCTCAACTATTCTACCTACGACAAGGAGCTATTTGCACTGGTTCTCTGCTTACAGACTTGGCAACATTACCTCTGGCCTAAGGAGTTTGTGATTCATTCGGATCATGAAGCTCTAAAGTATCTCAAAGGACAAGCAGTGCTCAGCAGGCGACTTGCTCGATGGGTGGAGTTTATAGAGACCTTTTCCTATGTGGTTCACCACAAGAAGGGAAAGGATAATGTGGTAGCTGGCGCGCTATCACGCAGGTATGTCCTCTTATACCATATGGATGCACATGTTTTGGGTTTTGCTATGATAAAGGAACTGTATGCTTCTGATGGTTTCTTTAAAACTATATATGCTCAATGTGTGTCTAAAGGTGAAGTTGATTCATATTTTCTTGATAATGGTTATTTGTTTAAGATGGGCAAGCTTTGTATCCCATCTTCTTCTATTCGCCGATTGTTAACTCAAGAAATTCATGAATCTAGAGGACATGGTGGTTTCGAAAAAACCTTAGCTGGACTTAAGGAACATTACTTTTGGCCTAAAATGTCTAATTATGTGCTGAGATTTGTCAAAAGTTGTGTTACATGTGCTAAAGCCAAATTGAAATCGAATGCTAATGGTCTATACCAACCTTTGCCTATTGCTAATGCACCCTGGGAAGATGTTTCTATGGATTTTATTGTAGGATTGCCTAGAACTTCTAAGGGTCATGATTCCATATTTGTTGTTGTAGACAGATTTTCCAAAATGGCTCATTTTATTCCATGCCATAAAACAAATGATGCTATTCATGTTGCTCACTTATTCTTCAAAGATGTTGTTTGCTTACATGGATTGCCATTATCTATAGTTTCTGACCGTGATAAATTCAAAGTCTTTATTGTAATTGATTGTAAACATCGAGATTAGCAAGGATAATTGCAAGATCGGGCCATCAACAGTTTGGTGTTCTTGATCCTGAGCCCACAGGCGAAGGATCGGGGATCCCAAACGTATCACCTAGTCTCAGTTGGGACTCTGTAGTCCGGTGTCGGGTCTGGCTGGGGTCGTGGCGGTGTGCATCGAGGCGACTCCGTATTCTGAAAATTTCCTTGGAGGTTCGTCTGCATCGCCCACATGAGGGACTCCTGATGTGCCGCTGGCTAGCGGTGTTATCGATTGGTGGCGCTTGGCTGCGGGGTTTGTCCGTGTTGTTCTCTACTCTGTTTGGTTAGGTTCGTCTGTTCGTCTGGGGTTGTTTAGTTGCCGCTTTGTATTACACCGTTTATTTTAAATTGTATGCTCGACGGTTCGCCATTTGCCGACTTTGTCGGCCTCTCGATGAGCCATGCTTGTCTGGCCATCGAATTTTTACCTAATCAACAAAGAAACAAAAAAAAATCAAAAGAGTACAAAAATGTTATATATTGTAATGTTACGAGTTTTACGACCCATTGGTCTATAGATGTTATTTTTAAAAGAACTAGTACTTTTCCCGTACCTTGTACGGGTGAGTATTTTTATTGAAATTTACCTTTAGTTCCCCCTCATACCATGAATATATTTCATTTCATTTGAATTGTTGTCATGTTATCAATTACAACGTTATAATACAATAACACTTACAATCACAAATAAAAGTTTCATAATTTCAGTCAAGTTTGATATCTTAAACAAAATATTCGATACATTAATTTTCTACTAACATATTGTTCTTGCTTCTTGTCATGTTATTCTTCGAAATCTTTAATGGATTGCGAAAAATGTTATACCTCTCAATTTGATGGATTGCGAAAATTAGTTGGGCACGACTTGTGTATTTAGAAAAAAAAATTATGAGTACTCAGTTAGGTTTTAGATGCAAGAAATTGATAGATCGTAAATGATAACTAATCAAAATAACATTCTTATAGTTGGTGTTTTGTATGAAAATTTTGACAAAAGACTCGCACATATAAGGGAAAAAAAATCATCCTTTTCAAAATCAAATTGTATCCACCCATAATACTTATAAAATTAGAAGCAAAGTCTTCACAAAAAAAGTTCCACGTGTCCTTTTTTTTAAGCATTTATTTTTTCATCAATTTATCATCCCACGTTCTTAATGAATGATTAGGAAACCACGTTATCAATTTATTTGTAAAAGCAATTTATCAAATTCTCTCAATTTCTTCCACTTTCACCATACTCACGCTTAATAATCGTCGAAGGAAATGATTCAATTCTTCATCAACACAAAATGTGGTTATGAGATCCATTGAAATAAGACTACAGTCACAAGGAAGAAGTGTGGACACTGCTATATTGCCACTAAGAATAATAGCTAGATATATAATCACAGAATAAACATTCATTGGCATGTCTATTGTTATTGGAGATCTTTTAGGTAGACCCAATGAATCAAGTGAATGTGCTACAGACCTGCAACATGGTGTTAAACCATTTCAGGGTCCATTTTCTCCGGCTAAGAAAAATAACTTCGTTCACATCTAATTGTCAACTTACATTTACAGATTTAAATGTAGGCAAACTCAGAGAGAAAGGTAAAACCATATTCTTCAATAAGAAATAAACGGGAAAAAAACCCAGAACGGTGCAAACATATGTTCAGATATTAGAGAATCGAAGCTTGAATATCAACCATAATCCAGAAGAAAAATGCAGCCCCTAGCACTACAACATATCCCATTTAGTTTCCTTAGAGAGATGCTCAGTAAATTCAACATATCACACCTCTCTGCGAAATTGTTGAAGTGTCATCTTCTTCACCGGTAAATCATAACCTCATCATGCCAGATAACAACAATATCCTTCAAGTTCCTCTTTCTCTTCAGACTCAAGCAATTTTCTACAGGGTTTAAAAATGCTCCTGGAAGCCACATACCTCCTGGATAAGCTGAGTTTTCACGTTGGATACATTGGGAGTTAACAGAGAATGAAATTTCCATCTATTCAAGTATGCTCTTCCAGTAAACCTGACTAACATAAAGGGAGATAATCAGAAATAGGAGACAGACTACAAAAAACTATCGAAAAGTTAAGTGCAATCTGAAACCTAAAAAGAACATTATTACAAAGAAAGATCAGCATACCTCAGGGTTTTCGACGGAGAATGCCTGGAAATCCGAGAAGCTCGATAAAGGATCCTTGTATTTGGAACCAAGAAGCTCCTTACCACATATCTCCAGAAGTTGGCCAATGTTGGATAATTTTGCACTTTCCCTTTTCACATCACGAGAAAGATGGTCAATTTAAGATCAAAATCCATATATCAATCCAGCAAGAGTGACCGTGAAGACCAAATAATTTAACTCGTACTCCCGCCTAAGTGGAATACAACTACAACGAGAACTTGAGTTATTTACACAATTTACACAAGAATATGCAAGCAACACAACCAACCAACCAACCCAGTCATAAATTAGGATATTCATAAGAGAAACACAGATATTACATTCAAAAAATCCCTAATCAGTAATCAATTTGGTAAGTCAAATCAAATTGCTATTAACATAGAAAAGTGCATGTAGCTTGCAAAATAGTCCAGCCACAATCTCAGTCAAGCTCAAGGTTCAGAGTTAATAGTGACAGCTCAGCTACAAGCGTACAAGTCTACAACTACACCTGTTAATCAAGCCATCTATAACCAAGTTACAAAGAGACCTAGACCAAAAAGGCCATCAAGGCCATATACCAAAAAAACCATCTCTGTACAATTTCATCCATAATTTATTCAATCAATTTGGGAGATATAGCACTAATCCAGTTTATTCATCTTTGCTTGCAACTCTCTAAAACCTTATTTACATTTATAACATTACAAAAATAGCAAGGCTTGGAAAATTAACATTCAATACCTGATCATCCTTGAGGAAGAATCCACAAATTGAGGATATAAAGAATCCACAAATTGAAAACCTCCAAGAATACTAAAGACAGAAAAATGAGAAATAAGCTAACAATATTATCCCCTCTTTTCATCTTTGAAAAGGATACTGATAACGAGCAAAAGCCGATCTTGCAAATTCTTTGTTGAACTCTTGATTCTTAACACATGACTATGATTTAACCCGATCAAACGCCAAACAAGTTGAAATTGAATGCAATTAATTCACTCACGAGCAAGTGCCAATTAGATTAATTGGATGTTTGAGAACACACGGCAAATTGCAACAAGAAATGAAATTGGAATTAATTTTGAAAGTGTGATGTGGAAAGTGATTAACGAGATGTGTTTCAGGATCGGAAGAATTGAATGCATAAAACACGGAATGCTTTTGGATTGATATCGAAGAACCCTTAGCCAAGGTTTTTCCAATATTTTCAATCTGCTTATTAACGAATACAAAATAAGTTTAAATAGACAAACTAAAACCTAGAACGGGAGGAGGTCCGTCAAACCATAAATCGATAAGGATGACGACTCCTCAATTATAAAAAACAATATAAATCTAATAAATTCATAAAAGCTAAAATAATCCCTAAAATAATGTTCTTTAAAAAATCTAAAAATAACTATCATAAATAATTTATTAAAGAGGAAATTAAAACTAGTCGGAAGAACAAATTTATGAGCACACCAACGTATTCAATGTCGGGATCCACGGTGGGGCCTTCTTGTTAGCCTTGAGGAGGGGATCGAGGAATCTTGAACGCATCATGACCTGCCTACACGCCGCCATCCTCGTTAAAGAAACAATTGTAAGAAGGTGAAATTGAAGAAAAACGCACAAAGAGAGGAGTTACCTGGACATCTAGCTCAACATTAAAACAATTCAAATCCAACCCTACCCACCGATTGTGCCGCCGCGTCGACCGCCGATCGAATGATCGTAGGGGTGTTATTCGAGTCGAACGAGCCAAGTAGTGAGCTGCTCATACTCGGCTCGGTACTGTTCAAGCTCGAGCTCGAGCTCAGCTCGAATTTTACTCGAGCTTAGAAGCAAGCTCGAACTCGGCTCGCGAGTATTTGAACAAGCTCGAGCTCGTTTTGCTCGTTTTTTGTCGAGCCGAGCTCGAGCTCGTGAGCTCGTTCGAGCTCGTTTAAGCTCGTGTTATTGTTTTACCTTGTTTTTGCTGGAAGTTCGTTTCTGAGCTCGTTTTTGGCTCGTTTCTGAGCTCGTTTTTGAGCTCGTTACTGGAGACATACGGGAAGAAACCCTAAAACTAATGGTGAAAAAGCCCAGGGGCAAAATTGTCCGAGTAATACGAGCTACTCGAGCTCGATTCGAGCCCAAGAGCCTGCTCGAACTCGGCTCGTTTTTCAAATGTGAACGAGCTCGAGCCGAGTTTTTCGAGCCGAATCCGAGCGGCTCGTGTCCGCATAACACCCCTAAATGATCGATTGCATCTCCTGCAGCTTCTCTTCCTCGCGGCGTAATTGACCACATCAATTTCCAATTCAAGCCCCAAAAATCAAAAACCTAATTCAAGCCCCAAAAATCCAAAACCCTAATTCACATCCGGATTCACATACGAATTCAATCACTATCTCTACGGAAGTTAAAATTGGAATTGAAAAGTGGAAAGCTAACTAAAGCCTAAGCAAACTTAAATCCTCAATTTCCAATTCAAGCCCCAAAAATCCAAAATCCTCAATTTCATTTGAAGACAATCACACAGAAATTAAATGGAGATCGAGAGGAGAGGAGAGAACCTGTCATGGGGTGAACCGTTCTCAATCCGACAGATGCAGTTGAATCGAGATCAAGAAGAGGACCTGTCAAGGCTGCCGCCACGGTGAGCTCGCGCGTCGCCATCGTCCTCTCCTCATCTCGGTGGCTGCGTTCTCTCCTCATCCCGCCGATGTGGGCAACGACGACCTTGGTAGCCGTGATAAAACTGAGATTCGGTGATCGGAGAATCTTCCTACTTGGATCTTCCGGCAACCATGGCGAGGGTCGATTAGGGAAAATCGAGGAACTAAGAAGAGAGGAAGTACCTTTACAGTTGTGACTTGCGAGGAGAGGAGAATTTCATATTTTCAAATGCGAGGAAGAGATGAGAGAGGGAAGAGGATTTGAACATTTGAAAGGATTTGAGCAGTTGAAAGAACGTGGGTGAAGAAAGTAGTTTCTTAGGTTGCTCAAAGGGTTGACACATGGCTCAATTTTTTGTGAAGACATTGCTTCTAAAATTATAAGTATAAGGGGTGGATATGGTTAAGATCGGTAGTAGGGCTTGTTACCATTGTCGATGCTGAAAATAATAAATATCATGAGAAAAGCACACCAAAATGAAATTTCCCCCAAAATAGCAACATTAAAAAAAACAAAATTACATGGATATATATGATGAATCATTTTAAGGCCACATTTTAGAAGGATAATGAGTGGATATAAATAATACACCCATGTTGTGTTTCACTGGGAGCCTATGAAATTGACTGATCAACTTAGAAACTTCAAACTTATATTCATATGATATTTGCATATGATCAACTCAGATTGCATATGATACATGATTTCTATTTTCATTCAACTTAGAAACTTATATTCATATAATATTTGCACATAAAAAAGTGAAGTCTTCCCAATCAGATTGTCACATTGTGCTTTGTAAATTGAAATTTTGTGGTAGGTTTAGCATTTGAAGGTTCAAGCTCCTAAATCAAACAAAAAATACCTAGTTATTGATATTACTAAACCTATTCTACCATTCTGTTTCGGCAAAATGAACACAACCAATGTCAAAAATAAAGAATCGATCACGTGTCACACTAACTCTGAACAACGAAAGCAGCTCAACCAACTCATAAATTAGTTCAGTTTACATCAAAAATCATAACAAAGACATCCCAATAACCTTTTGTCCTAATTTCATAATCAATGTTGAGATTTTAAAGCACCTCTCATTTGCAAAATGCAAAACTTTCATTCATAAAAGAGGAAATCAAAGTTGAGATTTTAGAACAACTTCACTTCTTTGCCATTTCGGCTACAAAATTGGCATATAACAACCATTTCTTCTCTTGACAAAACCAATAAGAAATCTATAGAAGTTTACATCTTAGTGAGTGATGCAACCATCACATAAGTGTAATATTCAAAGAGGTCAAGCAACGCATCCCTAGAAATCATCACATATTTATGTATAAACTTAGACTTGGTCATATTAGTGAGTGCAGCATTTTTTACCATAGTTATGATATAAAAGTCATCACACAATTCTATCTCCCTTTGCTCATCCATAAACTCAAATGAATCAACACAAAATTCAAAACGGCATTATGAAATCACAATCACATGAGCTACCAACAATCACAAATCAAAACTTCACCAAGTAAGCATTTTATCGAACACCTTGTGTGCAATACATTAACCCAAAATTTTCTAACTTAATCAACTCAGTATACAGATCCAATTGGTAAGCAAAGGGCGAATAGAGAGTGTTTTACCTCGATTTGACGCATCCCGCCTTCAATTGCAATCGATTGCCACCTCCAGCCACCAATTCAGCCGTCACGACTGATCACCACATCAAACACAAACCAACAAACAAATTAGATCAAGAGCATTCTAATAATATGCAATTTGTAAAGCTAATCAAGAAAAATTCAGCAATTGAATAAGGGCAAGGGAGAGCAATTGAAGAAGGGCAGCGCGAGAGCATCATCGCCAACCGCTGGAATGTACCACGCACACCCATATCCGGTTCTTCGCGCCACTAAAGTCGGTGTCTAGGCTTCGCTTGGCTCCTCCAAATTCGTCGTCGGGAGCGAGATGCAAGTAAGAGATTCCATGGGAGACCTTCATATTTGGCTTCGAGAGCGGTGAGAACAATGGAAGGATTTCAGAGAGAAACAGAGCGTATATTAAGAGAGTAAAATCGTTGACCAAAAAATAATACTCCGTAATTAAGAGAGTAAAGGGGAGACTAAAGAAATTAGCTTTGATGAAGAAAGAGCATTTGAGGAACAATGATTTGAGGAATTGAGGAAGAACGATTATAGAATCCATGGTCACTTCAATATTCAATGTTCAATCGAGGAACTAAGAAGATAGGAAGTACCGTTACAGTTGTGACTTGCGAGGAGAATTTCATATGCGAGGAGAAGATGAGAGAGGGAAGGGGATATGAGCAGTTGAAAGAACGTGGGTGAAGAAAGTAGTTTATTAGGCTGCTCAAAAGGTTGACATGTGGCTCAATTTTTTGTGAAGACATTGCTTCTAAAATTATAAGTATAAGGGGTGGATTGTTTTACTATTCAAAATGAGTTTTTTTTAATGAAACTATTCAAAATGAGTTACTACAACCCTATTTATTACCCATTTTAAATTTTTTTAATAAACGAACCCACCGACCCAACAGGTCCACCCGTGTAAACATGATACACGAGTAGATAACATGAATTATATATTCAATTTAATAAAATTGATTACCCGAAAGTCCCGAACGAACATGATTCAACAAATTCAACCCAAAAAATTAAAAGTTTGAAACAAAAGTAGACATGCTTCTACTTGAAACCTGAATGAAACTGGCCCGAGTACCGACCTGAAACCCGACCAATCTAATTTTCATTTTGACCGAATCCGACCCGACCCGACCAAGTCCGACACGGAAATTTTGACCGAGTTACCCGACTCATTAGTGATCCGACCCAAATGTGATCGACCTGAACCCGACTGGATGACCCGAATTGCCAGCTCTATACACGAGCATCAACAATCAACAAACAAGATGTAGTTGTGTACATTGACAAATGCAATAATTTGTCATCTCTCTCTTGTCATTTACATTGCCCAAACAAATCAATTACTACTATATTACATTAATTAGGGCATTTATCAAAGAGCAAAATTTTAGTTTATTTGGTACATTTAGACAAACCAGTGCAAAAAAAAAGGGGAAGGGTAAAAAAATGAACAAAAAAAAATAAGAGAACAATACAATCAAACAACATATATACCCTGTGCAAATTTTTAGCCTTCTTCCTTCACTTAGCCACTTTGAGTTGAAGGCTACTCATCTGATTACCTATTTTCAGAACACTGGAGTTCTCCTCCGCGTTGTTCGTAACCTTCGGATTGCACTTCACCCACGGATGCTGCAGGCATTGCTTCGCGGTTGGCCTCTTCTCCGGTGCAAACTCAAGGAGAGGGCAGAGGAACTCTGAGAACTGACGAGCATCGGCCTCTGTGAACTTGTACCTGTCGATTAGCAGCTTGTCGAGTGGCCAAAACTTGAGCCTCTTGATCCTCTTTAGGTCGCCGTATTTGTCAAAGTACTCTCTGGATTTCGCCCCTCCTACAGCAATCTGTCGCGCCAAATGGGTAAATTGTAGATTCGGGGTTAGAAACAGCATAGGATGGTGTCGGATGCCTTACCTTTCTAGGCATTTTTCCAAGGAGTTCCATCATCAGGGCAAGGTGATCCTGCCACCATACAAACAACAAAGTTATGCAACCTGTTTCTTGTTCAAGTTGTGAATCGGGCCATTTTACGCATCCATCAGCCAGCAGATTGTTTCCTATTATACCTTGAACGGAATTCCCATACAAAGCAAGCATGTCGAGATTGAAGAGTCTTGCTCACAAGATATAATTTTGAGACAGATGCAAAACTAACTCACATTAAATCCAACTTTGCGAAAAAAAAAGTACATTTATTAATAGTATCAACATCTAGTGAAAAAAAAATGAGCATTTTATCCTAAAGAGTATACAACATCAACAGCAACCCACCCAGTATATCCTGCTTGCAAAGGGTATGGGGAGTCGTATGCACGAACCCATTCTCCAAGCAAGATGGGAGGGTGTTTCCGAAGGAACCCAACAAGCAGACAACAAGTCAGAGTGTAATTTTGGCAAATCTAATAAAAATGGGTTATTTTTGCAAAATGCTCCTTAAGTTGGGCTATTCTATGTCAATTCTTTTTTTTTTTTTTTTTGGTTCATACGTAGGCACTTAGGCTATTAAAATATGAGGAAGAGAGATTTGAACTCGTGACCTGTTGATCACTACATGTCATCCTTATCAACTGGGCTAGCAAGACTTGGACAATTCTTCTATTTTCTATTTTTCTAATCAAGGTTTCTCAGTGAACTAAGCTTACCATGCTATGTCTTAGCTATTTAGCTAATAGATATATCAAAACTTCAAATTGGTTAATCAACTACATATATGCATGCTTAAATCAAATTTAGATCAGTGCATTGTAAATGAGCTTGATGTATATTATGATTGGTACCTCATCATCAGTGAAGTTTTGTCCGCTTCTGGGAGCGAATAGCATGTCACCGGTGGCAAGCTCGAAAGCTATGCAGGCAAAGGACCACATATCAGCTGCTGTGTTGTAGCCAGACTGGAGAATAACCTCGGGAGCTCTATACTGCCTCGTTTGGATTTCGTTGGTGAATTGCCTATCCACCCAACAAGCATTCCCAAAGTCGACGGTTTTGCATCTCATACTGATTCCATCCAAAGACCTCTGAGGCTTTGGGTTCTCTGCTAAGCCCCCAGCTGTGGGGAATTTCCTCTCTGATATTCTAGCCACCGCCCTCTTTGCCCTCCTCTTCAGTTTCCTCTCTATGAAGTTCATCGTCGCCCCACCATTCCCCTCTTGCCTCTCTAAAATAGGCGCCTGTCCTGTTTTAACCGGATCCTTGGCAGGGTCTATGGGAGCACAAAGAAGAATGTTTTCGGGCTTCAAGTCTGTGTGGATTATGTTGAGTTCTCGGTGCAAGTAATCCAGGCCTATCAACACATCTTTGCAGATTTCCCTGACTTTGTTCAAATCAATACACTTGTGGCGGTTGTATCGGATCAGCCGGAGCAAGCTGTCTCCTAGGAACTCAAGGACCATGCACAGATGCTGTCCGTTCGGGCCTGTGTGCTTGAAATGGTCTATCAATCTGGCTATGCCTTTTGTGTTTGATGGGTCTCCCTTGGTAATAGCTGAAAGCACTTCGATTTCGTGAAGTGCAGCCTGAATAAACTGTGGTGCACTCTTCTGAATCTTCATTGCTACAAATTGCTGTGAAAAAAAGAAAGCAAAGATTAGAGTAACCCTGCAATGAAATGAACAACAAGTCCATAGCATAAAAAGCTTCAATGGGTATCAAACCCGAATGCCATCAAACACCGAAAAGATAAGAATGGCATTCCAACCCAATACCTTCCTAAACCGAATCCTTATTACAACCAAAGTATCCATGAACATTGATCAATTCAATCCTCAGGCCTAGGATTGCTTCTTCTTACCTACCTACACTTTGATCAGCTGATCAAGTTTTCAATTGGTTGATGAGATTCATATAACTGGGAAAATAAGAAAAGCTTTCACCTTTCTAATCCATATTTAATTCATCAGCATTTCAAAGGAGAGGATTCAAAATCTATTTTTCCATGATCAATGTCAAAAGCAGATGAGCAAACAATCACCATTTTCAGTTGAATTATTGATAGAAGTGATATGATCGAGGTAATCAATGGCTTCAAGATAATGGAATTCAAACCCTAATCCGTATAGAATGAGCAGAAATCGGCTCAAATTGATCAAAATAAGATTCGCGATTCGACGAAATGTTCAAAGGGAGGAGATCGTACGGAGGTGCGAGTATCGTAAGCGAGCCAGACGGTAGAGAATTGGCCCCATCCGAGCTTCCGCTGGGCAATGTAGCGACCGCCATTGAAGGAATCACCGATTCTAACGGCATGGTAGCCTCCCTTTCTGTAGGACTCGAACTCCTCCTCATCCTCCGACCCCGACGACGACGAGCACGACATTGTTCCTTGTCAGAAGGCTTTCTAGGGTTGTTGTTTTAGGTTTTCCTATACACTACGATTTGATCGGAAAAAGGACCCAGCTTTGATTGAATTGGATACGGAATCGAATGATCTGATTGAGGGGAAAGCTGGGTTCTTTGACAAAACCAAAGGGGAAAAAGGGGAATGGGGGTGATTATAATGGAAGATTGAAGGTGTGGAAATGGAGGCAAATCTCTCTGGACTGCCCAGTTTGGGGAGAGAGAGAGGGAGAGGGAATGGGTGATGGTTGGAACTCCCCGCCTGAGAGAGGAAACAGGGAGAGACTAATTCGAATTTATATGGCCTTCAATGGCAATCAACTCAATGCCTTCTCCCACTTTTTCCTCTCTTTCTCTCCTTTTTATCCAATCAAATTTTGCACCCACGAGAAAGCAAAAAAGATTTGTTTTAGATTGTGAGACATCAAATCAAACTCATGACCTACCCATTTTACCATTTACATGTTCTTGCTATTTGGATAATTGGATTGGTTTGTTGCATAACTTATACATTTATCAGCATAGGTTAATGATAACAATGACTTAGTTAATGACTAATTCCATTGTTCTGAAAATGACTTAGTTAATGTAATATGGAATAATTTTTTAAAAATACTGTATAAATTAGGAAAAATAATACATAAAAAGATACCCCTCCGTCTCGAAATTTAGGTCATTTTAAGACTTTATTCTTGTATCAAAATAGTTGTGATTTTATGTTTTTTCTAGGTAGGGAATAATAATGATTTGTATCAATTTATGTGTTGTTGATTTTTTAAAAGATTTTGATTGGTTAAAAAATATTGTGGGTATTAAAAAACAATAAAATTTATAATAAAAAATTAGTGGAATGATGATGTTGATTGAGAGTTGAGTGTTTTATTAAAATTTGTGCTAAAACGACTTAAATTTTGAGACGGGGGTATTAAATATTTAAATTTGTTCAAATTCATTTTAAAACATTTTTGACATGTTATCTCATTCAATAACAATACTCTTAATTGAATGGTTTGTTTTACGCCTTTTTATCATGTTTAGAGTTTCAATTTGCAGATCTATCTTATGATATGACCTCCTCACCAGTGTTCCAAGAGTCATCAAAATTCATTTCAAAATAACCAGTCAATCGTTTCTTATAAAAGGCCATTTTATCTTTACTATATACACAAGTGACACGATTTCTCTTTTTAGCAATCATGCCTTCATATTGTCTAGAATGAAAGGTTGAAAGAGCCTCATCCAAAGGGTTTGCACCCTCCATATTTTGAAAAGTTTTAAGGTCTCTAAAAGTTCCAAATTCCACATGGTTTATGTGACTTCCCGTTTGATTATGTACAGAAAAAGAAATTTGTGAAATAGCACTGCAATAAAGGTGATCAAGTGTTGAAATTACAGAAAGATGCAATAAGAAAGAGTGCATGAAATGAAAGTGGAGATGTCAATGTAATGGTGGTGGTTGCAGAAGAGGTATGGTGGCTTTACAACCTTGGCCCAGCCATGGCCATGGTCTGATTATGGGACCCATGTCCATGTGGTGCCTCGGTCTGTGTATTAGGTGGAGTCATTATAAATGTCTGGTGTGACCAATATGGAAAGTGACTAGTGCACATTTTGTTTTTGCATTCTCCATATGAATGAATTACAGATAACTTGAGTATGACAGATGAAGAAATTTAGGGAATGAAATCTATTTCAGATTGCAAATCACTGCAGTGTTTGATGTGAATTGGAAACCAACACATCGGACCAAACTCTGATAAATGAAACTGTCATTTTATTTATACACATAAAGAACAGTCCAGTGGAAGAACTACGAATACCAAACAGCAAATAACCATCTTCTGATCTCATCATATATATGGTGATCAAGAAGAAACTGAACATAAATAAAACAATTTGCCGAATGACCTTCGCTATCGGCATAAAACAGGCCAATAGTTCATACTAGATCATTCAAGCAGTACAAGTTTCAACACTTTGAAAACATTCAGATAGCAGTAGCAAGCAAGAGTCTTTACACACTAGCCAAAAAAACATGACATTCAACAAATGAAGATCTTAAGCTGTGTATCCAAAGATCTCCACCAATGAAGACCAAGTCCCAGACACTGCGAGGACGACTCCAAGAAGCAAAATTGCACCATCCAACAGGAGCATGCCTCTCCCCATTGATTCCTTGAACACCAGCATATGGAACAGCGACGGCAGCACAAACCCGAGTGCAATGCACACACTGCTCCCAACAAGCGACAAGAAATCTGCAAAGTTAGGAACCCCCAACGCCACCAAGCAGACGCCGAGAACAGTAGCCCACCTCAGCCAGATAGAGTAGCTACCTTGGGTGAGTCGTCGCTCGACAACCTCATAAACCGGGTTCATCATCAAAGGGCAGGTGAAGAAGAGGTTCACACAAAGACCCAATTGAACAAGGGTACTCAGCAACCCTGTGCCTATGTTTGTAGTGATTATATCTCTTGTTTCGTCACCAAAAGCAAGGTAACCAAGAACTCCAAATGATCCATACAACAGCGAAATCGCGGCCATCGATAACCCAAGGGTTTTGCCAAACTTGTCCTTCTCTTTAGCCTCTGTTTCCAAGGGCAAAACCATACCAATCCCTTCAAAGGCATAAACACAAACACCAACACAGTAGAAAAACATATTCCACCCACCAAATGATTGAACAGCAGCCCTATTTTCGATAAAAGCCAATGAATCCTTCACCATAACAATACCCATAGCACCAATTTGGATCAAATCAGCAAAGATACTCAAAGGGGCTAAGTGGGTAAGGGTAGGGATTGAATTCAACCCTAATTGGAAGGGGAAACACCCCCAAACATACCATGATTTGGAACCACTAAACAAGTGTACAAAAGTGTTGGCTATGAATATAAAATAGCTGACACAGAACCCGGCCTGAGATAGTATGATCATCAGATCGACTGAGAACCGGCCAACCGGGCCACAAACGGCGAAACCCAGATCGCCGAAAGATGAGATCTTTGTGAACCCGGCAACGGATTCCATCTTCCTCCGAGTGTGGACCAGAAGCATCATACAGTAGTAAGTGAGTCCGGCGACGGAGAAGAGGGTTAAGACGCCGAAGAGCCACCCTGATCTCTTGAAGGTGTAAGGGAGGCCGAGAACGCCGGCGCCGACGATCGATATGAAGATGTTTGCGAATGTCTTGAATTGGGAGGATTGATGACTTGATTTCCCTAACAATGGAGTGTCTTCTCTAGGGATTGGGATTGAGTAGGAGCTTGATCCAGCTTCTTTGTCAAAAACCATTGTTTTTTTGGGGGGCTGATTTGGGGGAAATTGAAAACCCTAGAAATGGATCAACTAATCAACGATAATCAGAGCTGGATATATGGGGGGTTCCCCTTACAAATAAGACCCGCCCGGGACTGAAAGATTGGAACTTTTGATAGGAGGCTGATAATTTGGGATCGGATTTTCAGAGATTTGGGATCAATGGGGGATTTGGTGGTGATTCTTGGGGAAGGGAGGACCAACAAAAAGGTGCCTTTATTTGGGCGGAATTGCGTGAGCAATAACGATACTTGAGCTCAGATTATCTGTTTTTGGACCGATCGTAAGAAATTTATTCGGAAAACAACAAAAACATTGAATGGGGGTTCATAGTTTAAAAAATGGTATTCGTTGATTCAGCAAAGTACAAAATCAATATTAGGGCTCGATTAATTCCAAGTTGGGATGATCTGTGGTTGAGATTTAAATTTGATTTGTTTATTAAAAAGCTTTTCTATGATTACTTTTGGCATACATGATACACCAATATTATTGTAGCTTCAATAGATTGATTATAATGATTATGTATGTGTTCGCAAGTTGAGCTCGACATCGAATGATTTGAGCAAATGTATCATACTAACATTTTACTTTTTGGCCTTTTTTTTTTATTAAGTAAAAATTCGAAGGCCAGACAGGTCTGACTCATCGAGAGGCCGACCGAAGTCGGCAGAAAGAGAACCGTCTAACAGAGCAATCTAAGAACAGAAACAGAAATACAATAACAGGCGTAATGAACCAAACAGAAATAAACTCTACAACAAACGTTCTAAGAAGATCAAACACCCAAAAAGCTGAGGAAGCCACCGAAGAACGCAGCCAAGCACCACCGAACAGTAGCACCGCGGGCCAGTAGTACAGCAGGACACTAACTCATGTGGGTAGTGCAGAGGAACTCCAAGGAAACTCTATCCTGAATACGGGTCACCTTTGAGCGCACCACCACGACCCCAACCAGACCCGACTACAAACTCCACGCCCCCCAACCAAGTAGAAGATTTTCTAGAAACATCGGAAGCAGAGCCGCAAACTGCTCGAACAAAACGCCAACAAGCTTCACCTGCACATTGCACACCAACTTAATTTTTAGTCAAGAACGAGCTGACGACTACAGGGAAGCGGTTTCCAGCCGCCCAGCTTGTAGCAAGCAAAAAGTTTGACTTGAGCCTACTTTGCTAAGAGAAGAGAGAGAAAGGAAAGACAGACGGCAGCCCAAAGGTGCGTAGAGTATGGTAGTTAGGTGCTTATCCATATAGCTTATAAAATCAACGGGAGATATGAATCGAAGGACCAAAGAGAGGAGTAAGAAATGAGACACTCGCCCTAAAGTCAGAAAGCGTAGCCCCAGACTCAGACCAGTAAGCTATCAGTAGAGCTGGTACCCCTTTCCCCTTCTGCAAAGAGCGTAGTTTACAGGAGGCGCAAGACATCTTAGTCAGCAGAATCAAGGAATGGAAGTTTGACATTTTTGGTGTTCATTTTTAGCACAACTAATAGCACAGGGCCCCTCGGAACAACGGCACGGCCCTGTCGAGAATCAAACCTATCTGATATCGAATTATTTCTTTATAAAAAAAATTGTATTACAATACATTTTACTTTTTAACCATTTGTTCAAATCTTAATTTGGACGATTTTAGACAGCGTTGAAGTGTCATTTGTGGCATTCCAAAAGGGATGAAACTTGTTGGGTAGCCTTGGTAAGATACTTGGGTGGGGAGATTTGGCCCAAAAATTCCAAATTTTGAAACCGTTGTCTTTTTTACTATTTAATGAGGTCTTAATTTGGATGATTTCGGACAAGGTTACATGTGTCATTTCTAAAGCTCCAAAAAGGTTAAAACTGGTTGGAAAACTAGTTGGGAAGCCTTCGAAAGATATATAGGGTCGATAAACAACAACAACAACAACAACAACAAAAAAAGATAAATTGCAACTAATATCTCAACTTTTAGGGATAGTTGCTTTGAATACCATAACCTTGTAAAATTTCACAAAATATCCTAACCTATACCATTAGTGGCAATTAACACCCTAAATGAGTTTCTGAAATTAAAAAAATTACCCATATCAAACAAAAATTACAAAAAATCACTCATATTCACAAAATATTTTCAATGAACCCCTAATACATTTTTCAAAAATGAGAATTAAATAAATCTCTTACAAATTTACAATTTAACCCCACCAAACCTATCCAAAAATAATTATAATAGATTTA
Source organism: Persicaria tinctoria (assembly GCA_037127255.1). Taxonomy (NCBI): domain Eukaryota; kingdom Viridiplantae; phylum Streptophyta; class Magnoliopsida; order Caryophyllales; family Polygonaceae; genus Persicaria; species Persicaria tinctoria. The sequence goes on along the minus strand of JBANSL010000019.1, from coordinate 3,785,854 downwards.
TAAAATATACTCCTTAAAAATACTATAGTATAATTACTATAGCATCTACTCATTTAAAATTTTAATATAATCAATCAAAATAATTAATTATTTATCTAAAAAACATACATTATAATTAAAATCTAAATTTATATAAGTCTATCTCGATACATGCCGATTTGTACATCTATATATTCCATGTATATTATTTGATACGATATATACTGTCTTTTTTGTTAATATTATGTTGTATATACTAAAACTAATACATAACATCTTATAAAATGTATCACACATAAATTCCATGGTATTAAAAAAAAATGATTTTATAAGAAATGTTTAACATAATAGTTTTACAAAAATAAAATAAAGTAGATTTAAAAAAATAAATGGTACAAGATATGATAACCATTTGCAATAAATAATTATATAATAAAATAATACATATATATTAAAAATAATATGGTAAATAATAATAATTTTTCCATATTATTTTTAATATATCTTTATTATGTAACTATTTATTACAAATGGCTATCATATCTCATACCATTTATTTATTAAAATCTACATTATTTTATTTTGTAAAAGTATTATGTTTAAGATAAATAATTAATTATTTGGAGTAATTATATTAAAATATTAAATGAGAAAATGAGAAAATAATTATATTATATTTTTAAAGGAGTAGATTTTATGTACCTGTTATAATTATTTTTGGATGGTGGGTCGGGTGGGGTTAAATTGTAAGAGATTTATTTAATTCTCATATTTTAAAAATGTATTTGGGGTTCATTGAAAATATTTTATGAATATGGGTGATTTTTTTGTAATTTTTGTTTGATGTGGGTATTTTTTAATTTAAGAAACTCATTTAGAGTGTTAATTGCAACTAATCGTATAGGTTATGATATTTTGTGAAATTTTACAAGGTTAGGGTATTGAAAGCAACTATCCCTAAATGTTGGGATATTAGTTGCAATTTACCAAAAAAAAAAACTAAAGTATTGTATAAACATTAAAACCAACCATACGTGTACCTCCCTCTAGCTAAGGTTAGGGTATTGAAAACAACTATTCCTAAAGGTCGTGTATCTCATACATGTACCTCCCTCTAGCTAGAGTCGAAATGAAAGTTTACCAACCCAACATTTTCAAACTACTTAGGGCGAGTTTGGCAAAAGGTTATTTTTTAAGGGATGAAGATTATTTTTAAGAGATTATATGGGGTGGAGATTATTGTGTGGGTTATGGGGATGAAAGAGGTGGAGATTTTTTTTTGGATAAATAATCCCGGTAAGGTGTTTTGTGGGTAGAAGACTATTTTTATTTTTTTTTGCACAAAATGACAAATTTACCCTCACCTCCTACCTCCTTCTTCTACGGCCCCAATTACCAAATCTCTGACCCCGCCGCCGAGCTTGCCCCCCTCCCCCCGACGCCTCACCACAGCCTTTTCCCGGGGGATTCTCTTCACCGTCTCCTGCCCAGGGCCGGCCCTAGGGTTAGTCGAAATAAGCGGTCGCCTAGGGCCTCCTACCGAGTAGGGCCCCGTGAAAAAATTATGTTATATATATAATTAAGGTATTGTGTATTATTATATTTACACGTAATAAAATATTTATGTAAATTTATACGTCAAAAAAACTAATTTGTGATGTGACTTTAGATATTTCGAGTCAACGATAAAGAGTGTAAGGTCTCCGTCTTTCAATTATTGTTATAAATGCAAAAACGGGTAGTTTTTAAATAACAATTTATGCTACTTTAATAAATTTATTTAAATGATTATAGTATTTTATTTGGAAAATTTTGCAAAGTAATAATCTGTTTTAAAGTATTTAACTATACTGTTTTACATTCCTGGAAAAAAATATAATATTAAAAAATATTTTTTTACTTTTATTTCTCACAAAAAAGTTCATATTTTTTAATAGGACTTGTAAGGAAATATAATAAAAATTAGTAAACAAGTATATTGGTAAATCTATAATAGTATTTTGTTATGTTATGCCGAGAGATTGTATACTACTGCAAATCCGTAAATTTTTCTTTTAGTGATAAAAATAAAATCTAAAATTTATAATAGTTAAATAAATAAAAAAATTGCATTATCAATATTTATTGATCAAAATATTTTTTTTACATCGCCTCGGGCCCTAAAAATCTCAGGGCCGACCCTACTCCTGCCGCTCCTCCTTCCCCCTCCCTCCGCTGCGATTTTCATCTCCCCTTCTCTCTTCAACTCTTCAACTCCACACTCTTCAACCTCGCCGAGTCCGACTCCTCCGAGCCCAGAAGCACTGCTATTGCAGGGCAGGTCCGACGAATCGCCGTCGAAGGTGCTCCACTAGCCACTCGAGAAGGGTTACGAATTTGGGACCTTCTCTGTCGATTCGCCAATGTCCAGACAAGGGCACCACTGTCATCTGCAGGGTTGTTGTTTTAGATAACCTCAACAACCTTCAATTGACGGGTTGGGATTCTCGGCCTTCAGAATCCCCATATAACCTCAACCTCCATCACCTCCAACCTCCTACCTTCCTTTGCCAAACGCCCTTGTCTGAGTTGTTGTTTAAAAAAAAAGCCCCAACAATCCCCTGTAATCTCTTGCCGAGCGCGGCCTTAATTTAAGGGATAAAATTAAGCTTCCATCATTCCAAGATGTCGTTCAATTGATACATAAACCCTTAACTTAGCATGCTTATTGTGAATAAATGAATACCATCTAAAGGCCAAGCTACCCTTGATAGAGTTGATTGACGAGTCCAAACTTGCAAAAATACAAATAATTTTGGTCAAACTCTATCGGGATCGGATACTCTCAAATTTGAATATGTAACACCACGGCCACTACACTAATGGTAATCGGTCACATAGCACCCAATTTATAACCCAACTTAATCGATCACTATTCACATGCTTCATCCTGAAATACATATGAGAAACTAGGTAAAGTTTGTCAACTGCCAAGGAAATGAGATGGCCGTCCATTAATGAATGTTATTGGGCCGATGCTATTAGCTCAATAAAAAGCCCATTGACATGCAAATTAAGATTCTCATTCACATGAGCAATCTGTTTGGATTCCATTACATTTTAATCCTAATCCAATTTTTTTTTTTTTATCCTTTCCAGTTCAAGTGGGCTTAGCCCACTCTACATCTGGATCGGGTTACTGTAGGCCCATTTAAGGGGTTGACCCTCCCACTCACAAGCGTCTCCATATTTCCACGGGGTTTCGAACTTCGAACCTCGAGGCATGGGATGTAGCCCCGTAACCACTACACCAACTTGTGATTGGTCTAATCCAATTATTTTACCTCTATTTATACGAGTATTGGGTTGTACAAATTCAAATCTTATAAATCGAGATAAAATAATTGTATTATAATTAATACATCATAGAATCCAAACACACTCTTATTTAAACATCTTAAAATTTGTGTTATCCAAACACCACTTTATTTATTTATTGGTTAAAACACCACTTTATTTATTTGCATTGCAAACCTAATACAATTGGAATTCAAACACACCCTAATCACCCACTTGATTAATTAATTTGGATTACTTACACTACCAAGTACCAACTAGGCAGTTGTAGGAATTGACACATTCAATCTCGACATATTTTTAGGAAAGTAAATAATGTAGCAAACTTTCTATATTCTTTGGTTTTGAATATTCCGATAGGGTTATATGTATTACTATTAGAGAATCTCCCGAAGGGTGCTTTAAATTTATAATTAGAAGATATAATGTTCCTTTTATCATTTTTAAACTCGAAAAACATTTTTTTTTAATATGAGAAATAAAAAAACAATGCATATGTGCTCTTTGGAATATAGATTTCGTTTTCTACATTTTAAATATCAATCCTTAAATAGTAGTATTCGGTAGTACCTTATTAACGATAAGTGCATCATATTCAAAGAACTCGTCTTTAAATTATACATAGTGAGTATTAACAAGTTCAATTCCAAAATTTATTTTTTTCATCAAAATTTAATTTTATTGATTTAATTCCCCTATGGTATCATCTCCTTCATTTGAGCCAACTCTTTATCCTCTTTTCCTTGATGCCACATATTTTTCATCATAAAACTAAACCTAATCCACATTTACCCTTCCCAAAAATAACACCCTATTGTTCTTTGGCTATCATTATATTGTCCCCTTTTGCTAATGTTGAAGCCCAACAAATTCAATAAATACACAATAATTGGACCCATTCACACCAAACCATATTTTTTCCAAAAATAATAATAATTATAAATAAAATCCAATAAAAATCCGACACGTGTCAGATGGCTATGGTGCATAACGATGATAAGGGAAAAGATGAAGGCATGCTCCCCATGTGTGGTAGCCAATATGCATTATCTCATATGAGAAAAACCAAAGGCTAAGATTAGCCCAAACCATATCTTGAAAAAACATGAAGCAAGATGAGTAGCTGCATTATATATTGAGGCATACCAATTGCTCACAAAACAGAGGCTAAAAACCCCAAAGCTTGCGAGTTCGATCGGTCGATAGAGAGCTAACAATATGGCCTCTGCAATGATGTCCTCCTCCGCCACCGTCGCCAGGGCCAGCCACGCCCAAGCCAGCGTGGTTGCCCCCTTCACCGGCCTCAAGAACGTCGCCACCTTCCCCGTCACCAGGAAGTCCTCCAACGACTTCTCCTCCCTCCCCAGCAACGGCGGCAAAGTCCGCTGCATGCAGGTTTTTATATTATCATTTGTTAAACTTCATCTCATTTAATTTTTTTCAAACAAAATATTATGTTAAGTGTAAGAAATAATCTTATCATTCAAACTTCAAAGTGAGTGAGATACAAAATGTTTCATTTATTATAGTATGTGTAGGAATTAATGTTTCATGAAAATGTAAATCTAGGGGAATTTAAGATAAATGTACAAGTTTAAAAGAGAGAAATTAGATATGTAGATAAGTTTAATTGAATATATATAGATTTTTTTTATTAATTAATAATTCGAATTCAGATATATCTGAAACATAGTTTACAAATGAATTTGTGCAAAACAAGAGATTTGGGGGTAATTAGACATTTTTAAGTCATGAATTGAATGGATGAAATGTACAGATTTGGCCACCAGAGGGGAAGAAGAAGTTCGAGACATTGTCGTACCTCCCACCCCTCAGCGACACCGATTTGCTTGCGCAAATCAACTACCTCCTCGTCAAGGGCTGGGTTCCTTGCTTGGAATTCGACGTTGGCGTACGTTATCTAACTTCTTTTTTAGTTTTCAATTACCTATGTATATGCTAGTTTAATATTTAAACTGACTATGTGTCTGTATATATGTATGTATGTACGTATGTATATGAAATTAAAAAACAGCCTGGATTCGTACACCGTGAGCACCATGCGAGCCCAGGGTACTACGACGGCAGGTACTGGACAATGTGGAAGCTGCCCATGTTCGGATGCACCGACCCGACCCAGGTCGCGGCCGAGCTCGAGGAGGCCAAGAAGGCGTTCCCACACGCCTTCATCCGCATCATCGGATTCGACAACGTCCGTCAAGTGCAGTGTGTCAGCTTCATTGCCTACAAGCCCCCTCGCGCTGAAGGCCAGTACTAAGTTTCAGATTGCATTTCATTTCTGAACAAGTCTTTTCTTTTTCTTTTTTTTTTTCTCTTTTGCACACTGTGCATTGTGTTTGTAACTTCACTTGGATATCAAGAACCAGTTGTTTGATTATTCAAATGTGATCATATGGCTATATATTTTTCGATTTTTGCTTGACAGACTCGATCACCGAGTAAGTTCTTACCGGTATATGAATAATCAATTAAGCTCTTAATAAGATGTACAATTCGATTTATAATATTGCGCTAATCAAGCCGAACACACAAAACCACCGATGGAAGTAGCCCCTCAAGTGCAACTGTCTAGCCACACAAATTGCATCGCTCGATGTGGGGGTCACACATTTGAGCGCACTATGCGCTAAATAAGCCGAGCACACAAGACCGATGGAGTTCATTCTAAAACCAATTGATATCAGAAAGAGTAGTTCACCGACTTATATGCAAGGTTTGAATTTCTTATATTATCAATGTAGGTATCTGCCCTCTCCTAGCTAGTTTATGTTTTAGTAAGAGTGTTGATTGAAAACGTTAAAGAGTTGGGGCTTATTTGGTACCTCCGATTTAGAAACTTGGTTAGTTGTAGTTTGATTAGATCGAAGATTGTGAAATTATTCCGATGGTCGAGTCTGATCGTTTTTAGTTTTCGTGATTATAAGGGATTGGGATACATCTAATCATTTCGAAATGGTTTAGTCGGAAATGACTTGCGGATAGTACCTAAATGTCCTAGGTTCGAACCCTGGATGACTGTTCTCTATTTACCAAAATCAAGGATTGGGATACATTTTTAAACACAAAAGTTTAAGTCAAAGTGTAAGATTTCATCATACCCTTATAAACCATTACCATTTTTCCTTTTCAGCACGACCCTTTCAAATGGGTTTTCCTTTTCAACACACCCCTTTTAAGTGGGCTGTCCAATGTCGGGTCACATCGTCTTTAGTTTTCATTACTCTGTATTAAGTTATCGTTTTACCTGTACAAAATGGCGTGATCGGTGATTTTGGTTTTACATCTCGTACCAAAAACTTTAAAGTTTGAATTCTCTTGAAAACGGATCATTTTAATGATTCTATAAATAATTCTTTCTTACAATCTACTCCCTCCGTTCCAAAATACACGGTCTTTTACTTTACGACACGTTTTTTAAGGAGCGAAAAACTCTATGAAATATTTTTTTTAATTCATTTTTTTAATATATATAATTACATACTTATTAGTAATAAGTATTAAATAGTATAAAAACTTTAATTAAAAAAAATATTTTATAGAATTTTTCGCTCCTTAAAAAACGTGTTAAAAAAACAAAAAGACTATCTATTTTGGAACGGATCGAGTATAAACATTATTAGCAAAAATAACATTTTAAAGTCCTAAATAAACACTAGCAAAAATAGCACAATATATATGCAAGTTGTACTTGGAATTAGTTTGGTAGTACATATGTAGAAAAAAATGTAGATAAAGTGCAAAATGTACACCAAACCATTCCAAGATTGTAAACAATGCAAGTGGTTCTTCAAAGATATTTTTATCTTGAGGTTTCTTCTCACCACATATTCATAAATTGGTTAGTTGCGAACTTGACAAATTCTTATCATAACAAGCGATCGGCTAATAAATAAATGAAAAAAGACATTCGAACCACTTGCAATGAGCAAAAATCCATGGAGAACGAACGATACATTTTCGATTAGGGCAGTTATTCGAGTCGAATAAGACAAGTATTATTTATCTAGATTAAAAATAGCCAAATTTAAGTTTGAATTTGAAACATTCAGCTTGAACTAAGTTTTTTTTTTCTTTTTCAAACCAAGCGACAGGGACAGTGTCGTGCCAACCTTTTTGGGGACCTGTGTTAAAAAATTGTGATTGATTTATATTGTTGGTTAATTAATTTTATATAAATGTGCTAGATAAAACGTGTTATGAAACTTGGAAATAAGATAATAACTTTTTATTTTTTGATTAATTTTTTGCATAAAAATATCTTAAATTCACATTTTTTCCTTTAAAAAATATATTTTTGAAAATTTTAGTTAGTTATAGCAGATATAATTAATATTGAACTCTAAAATTTTGGGAGGCCTATTCCTTTTGAAAAATTTAGTGTTAAAGGTCTTGGAAAGGGTTTGATTATTTTTTGCATAAAAATAGTGTAAAATCATATATTTTTTCCTTTTAAAAATATATTTGTGTAAAAAATAGTGTTAAAGGGGAAAAAAATTGGGAAGTAATTTGGTCCAAAGGCCTGACCAATTACTAAATGTCCTAAAGACTTTGGCCAAATTTTTTTCATAATACCTAAACTACCCTCATTTTAATTTACCCCCTTCCCGTGGCCCCTCTCCTTTCTCCTCCGATCGTCCATGTACACCATCGCCTCTAACTGTTACTCCATCGCCTCCACCGATGAATCCGTCGATTGCATATGCTCCTTCATCTGGTTCCCAGCCGCCTCTCCCTCCGCCGCAGCTCCGCCGCCTTCGCTCCAATTCCCAGTCCGACATCGATGAGATCGAAAACCTAATCAATTCCTCCATCTTTCTATAACGAACCAATTCCCCACTTTCCTACCGATTTCTCTCTTCCAATTGAGTGGTTCTACTTAGTCGTCGAAGAATCCCGATTCGGAAGAAGATCTTCGCACAACAAAGGTCTGTTTCTGTAATATGTATTTACGCGTGCATTTTCTAATTTTTCTTCTCGAAATTCAACTGTTGTTGCTCAATTGCATCTGGTGGATCGATCGATCGAGATGGTGAAGGTGGTGAGGATGTCAGTTTTGATCTACAGCCTGATTTGTAGGTTCGTTGCTGGACTCGCGGTCCCAGCGCTCACGGGACTGGGACTTCATGAGGAAGGCCTCGGGGAAGCTCACGCGGGCGGTGGCGTATAGGAATGAGACGACGTCGTAGTCGTCGGCGTCGGGGAAGAGCACCTTGTGGAGGAGGGACTGCCTGCCGTAGCGGCTGCAGCCGCAGTACTTGGAGTTGGCGTCGTTGTGAAGGTATCTTAGGTGACCTGGATGAGGTCCCCGCACCGCAGAATCAGCCGCCGCACCTCCAGATCGAGTGGTTCCAGCAGCCCCTCCCAGTCTCAGCTGCCCAGCAGCTCCTCCCATGGCGTCTGTTGTACATGTTGTTGTTGTTCTCCGCCATTGAAGAGTAGCTAATGATAGATTACATAGGTCTTATTATTGTATAGTGGGCCAAAAGCCCATTAAGGCCCAATACCTTTGTAACCTATATATATGTTATATCAATGAATGGAAACCCTAAGGAGGGCATTACAATCAATCTCATGATCTAACATGGTATCACAGCCTAAGATCCAAAGACCCTAAATTTCTTTTTCTCTAACCCTAGTCTTAGCCGCCTCCTCTTTCTCTCTCCTCAACCCGCCACCTCCTTATCTCTCCTCGCCGCTCCTCGCCGCCGCCCTCCCGCCGTCGGCCTCCCCGTCCCCTTGCCGCTGCACCATCCCTCCCCTCTTTCTCTATCCTTCCCGCCACCATGTCTGTCGAAACCACCGCCACCAAATCACCCTTTCATTCCGCCCTAACCATCTCCAACATCAAAAATTGCATCCCTATCATTCTTGATCATGAATCCAGTACCTACACCATGTGGTCGCACCTCTTCACGACCCATGTTAAGGCTCATAAAGTCCTCCACCACATTGACTCCTCCGCCAAACGCCCTGAAAGCGAAGACGACGATCTCTTCGCTCAACTTGACACCATTGTCCTTCAATGGATCTTCAACACCATCTCAAAAGATCTATTGACCACCATCCTCGACCCCAAAGACTCCGCCTTGAATGCTTGGAAGAAACTTCAGGATATCTTTCAAGACAACAAGTCCACCCGTGCTGTCTATCTTGAGCACGAATTCTCAAGTTGCAAACTTTCTTCTTTCCCGTCGATATCTGCCTACTGTCAGCACATCAAGACCTTAGCTGATCAGCTCGACGCCATTGACTCCAAACCCAGCGCCACACGCCTCGTCCTCCAGGTACTCTCGGGCCTCCCTTCTGAATACAATGCTGCTGCTACTCATATACAACAGACGGAACCTCTCCCTACGTTCGAAAAGACCCGGTCCCAACTGATCCTGGAGGAGACTCGCCTTCACCGTTAGACAACCGACGCCGCCAAAGACAAGACGGTGTTGGTCTCATCCAGTGACATCATCGAGCAACTTGCCCTACAGCCTGGCCGCAGCAACGATCAGCAGGGACCAAGAGGCGGCGGCCGCAGCGGCGGGCGCGGCCGCGGCCGCGGCAGACCCCGCGGCGGCCGCAGCAATGGCCGCCCGCAGCACTACGATCCCCGCAACCCCTCTTGGTCCCCCAACCCTGGCTACCCTCCTTGGATGCCCTATGGCTACCCCGGTGCATCGTTTCGTGGACCTGCCCCATATCCCAACCGTCAGCAGGGCTTGTTGGGTCCTGCTCCCCGCCCGTCGTCTGGTCAGGCATACCCGACTGATGTGCACAACGCCTTCTCTTCCATGCAGCTGACACCCCCTGACGGCACTTGGTACATGGACACTGGCGCTACCTCTCATATGACGAACTCCTCGGGTACTCTCTCATCTCTTTCTTTTAAGGGTCCTGCTCATTCTATTATCGTCGGCAACGGTGGTCGTCTTGCTACTTCGGGCATTGGCCACACCACACTACCAACCCCTACCAACCCTTTGCACCTCAACAATGTCCTTGTTGCCCCCAAACTTGTCAAAAACCTTATCTCTGTCCGTCGGTTCACCACTGACAATAATGTTTCTCTTGTGTTTGATCCGTTTGGTTTCTCTGTGAAGGATCTTACTACGGGGGTTACTCGCCTGAGATGTAATAGCACCGGGGAGCTCTATCCTATGTCGTCACCATCACCATCCAACCCGTCAAGTCCAGTCGCCCTCTCGGCATCATCATCCAGTCTTTGGCATGCACGCCTTGGTCATCCCAGTCCTGCAGTTTTAGATTTACTTCGTTCTAAGAGTCTTGTCCAATGTAATAAAGAGCTTCGCTCTAGTTTATGTTCGTCTTGTCAGTTAGGCAAGCATGCCAGACTTCCCTTTCAGCGATCTTTAAACACTACATTTGCACCTTTTGATATTATTCATAGTGATATTTGGACATCTCCTGTGCCTAGCAAGGAGGGTCATAAGTATTACCTTTTGTTTCTGGATGATTATACACATTTCTTATGGGTTTTCCCTTTGCACTTTAAATCTCAAGTGTTCCCTATCTTTGTCAAATTCCACGCTTACATCAAAACACAGTTTCACACCTCTGTCAAGTGTTTCCAATGCGACAATGGCCGCGAATTTGACAACAAAGATTTTCACACTTTCTTTAATACCAATGGGATATCCTATCGCTTTTCCTGCCTCTACACCTCTCAACAAAATGGCAAAGCCGAACGAATCATCCGAACCATCACCAATATGATGCGCACTCTTCTTTTCCACGCATCCATTCCCCTCCTTTATTGGCCTTACGCCTTGGCCACCACATGCTACCTCCTCAACATTCTCCCTTCCACCACCCTCAACCATCGCTCACCGTTTCAGGCACTGTATTACACTTTGCCCATATATGATCACCTTCGTACATTTGGTTGCCTGTGCTTCCCCAATCAGGCATCCACCGCCCCCCACAAGCTTCACCCTCGCTCTACCCCTTGTGTCTTCCTTGGCTACCCGTCTGATCATCGCGGTTACATTTGCCTCGATATCAAGACTCACAAGATCATTCTCTCTCGTCATGTCACCTTTGATGAGTCGCGATTTCCCTTCGCATCTCCCACACCTCCTGTGTCGTCGACAGAGTCTGAGTCACCATTCCCTCACTTCATTCTTCCCCAGAGCTCTCCGGGTGCTCCTGCGTCTCCCCCTCCCCCACCTCCCCCGCCACCATCTACCAATAGACCACACACCCGCAGCGTCTCCGGTGTCTTCAGACCCCGTCAGATCATCTCCATGACCACCGACCATCACCCCGCTATCCACCTCCCTTCACCTCGACAATCACCCACGCCTCACCTACATGCGGCGGCCGCGGCATCGAATGCGGCGCCCGCCGCAACCCCATTTGCGGCGCCCGCAGCCACAAACTCGTCCCTGGCGGCGCCCGCCGCAGCCCTTGCTGCGCCCGCCGCAGCCCCATTTGCTGCACCCGCCGCGTCGAACACCTCCCTGGCGGCGCCCGCCGCCTCTGCACCCGCCGCTTCCTCCTCCCCGCACCTTGCGCCTCTTGCCCCCGTCCTTCCCGACTCCCAGACCTCCCTCTCCCCCATCCCCACCTCCCACAAAACAGCCCTCCTCAACCCGAATTGGCAGGCGGCTATGCTCGACGAATACAGGGCCCTTACAAAGAATGGTACTTGGGTTCTTGTCCCTCGCCCTCCCGCGGCGAACGTCGTTCGCTGTATGTGGCTCTTCCGTTACAAGTTCCGCTCTGATGGGACGTTGGAGCGTTATAAAGCCCGTCTTGTCGTCAACGGTCGATCCCAGCAGGTAGGTATTGATTGTGATGAGACCTTCAGCCCCGTGGTCAAGCCTGCCACTATCCGAGTGGTATTGAGCTTAGCTCTGTCGCGCAAATGGGCCATTCATCAGCTGGATGTCAAGAACGCCTTTCTGCATGGTCACTTGAATGAGACAGTCTACATGTTTCAGCCGCCGGGATTTACTGATGCCGATCGTCCAAAGCACGTCTGTCTTCTGAAGCGCTCTCTGTATGGTCTGAAACAGGCTCCGCGAGCTTGGTTCCAGCGCTTTGCTTCTCATCTGCTCCGCTTGGGTTTCATTGGCAGCCGCTCGGATTCGTCCCTGTTCATCTATCGCAGAGGCTCCGACATGGCATTTCTGTTACTGTATGTTGACGACATCATTCTCACCGCCTCTTCTGATGCGCTTCGGACGTCGATTATTTCACAGCTAAGTGCTGAATTCGCTATGTCAGATTTGGGTCAGTTGTCTTACTTCTTGGGAGTTGCTGTTCAGCGGCATTCGTCTGGCCTATTCCTCTCACAGAGTAAGTATGCTGCTGAAATTGTTGCTCGGGCTAAGATGAGTAACTGCAATCCGGTCGCCACCCCTGTCGATACATCCAACAAGCTCAGCGCTCACTCTGGTCCTTTGGTTGATGATCCGACTTTGTATCGGAGCCTTGCTGGTGCTCTTCAGTATCTCACCTTCACCAGACCTGATATCAGTTACGTCGTTCAGCAGATCTGCTTGTTCATGCATGCACCCAGGGAACCCCACTTTCATGCCTTAAAGCGGATCATTCGGTACATCAGCGGCACACTCGAGCTCGGCACCACGATCACTCCTTCCTCTAAGCTTGACCTTGTTGCTTACACTGATGCGGATTGGGGTGGTTGTCCTGACACGCGTCGCTCCACGTCTGGTTACTGTGTCTTCCTCAGCGACACCCTTGTGTCATGGTCGGCCAAGCGTCAGTCTGTCGTGTCTCGCTCCAGCGCTGAGGCCGAATACAGGGGCGTTGCCAACGTTGTCTCTGAGTGCTCTTGGCTCCGCAATCTCCTGCTTGAGCTCCGTTGCCCTCTTATGAAGGCCACTCTGGTCTACACTGATAACATCTCTGCAGTCTATCTAGCTAGCAACCCGATCCAACATCAACGCACGAAGCACATTGAGCTTGATCTCCACTTCGTCAGGGACAAGGTTGCCATAGGACGTGTCCGCGTTTTACATGTCCCGTCCTCATATCAGTACGCTGATATATTCACCAAGGGTTTACCTAGACAGTTGTTCATTGATTTTCGCTCCAGTCTCACTGTCCGAGCCCCTCCAGTTTCGACTGCGGGGGTTTGATAGATTACATAGGTCTTATTATTGTATAGTGGGCCAAAAGCCCATTAAGGCCCAATACCTTTGTAACCTATATATATGTTATATCAATGAATGGAAACCCTAAGGAGGACATTACAATCAATCTCATGATCTAACAGCTAATTAAGGTAGCTTGGATTGAATTGGCTCCTGGGTTTGAATATTTGGATAGTGCGGTGCCTTTTTATTTATTGGAGGAGATAAAAGATGTGGCCTGCAGTAGCTAATTAAGAGATGTTGCCTTTCTATTAAGAGATGTTGCCTTTATATTTATATTTATAGGCCTCTACTTTTTAGAACATAGTAATTTTTTTTTAGAACAGGACGAAATTACCCTTACAATTAAATCAAATTACACCCTTACCCATCCCACCCCAACCCACTCCATTCTATCTCTTTCCCTTATGCCAAACCGAAGCAGCCTCCCACCATAGCTACCCCAATTTCACAAAATATTAATTTCAATCAAACTAATTGGAATGAACAATCAGTTCATGGTTCTCAAATAATGCATGTTTTGGAATGAACAATCAGTTCATGGTTTGGTCATTGCCATTGTCAAAAGATGCCCACTAACCCTAGCCATGGCATCCCGTCGAAATTCCAAATCAAACCCTTTTAACAAACAAACAAACAAATTGATGATCGATTAGTGTATACAAATGGAATAGCATTCAAAGAAAAATTTTAATTAGTAAAACCACCGTTCTGGATATTTATAGAAATTGAAGGTGGGATGAGAGAGAGAGATTTTGTTTTTCCCTAATTAAAGGTGGGTTTGTGTTGAGGTTTTCTGGGTTGTGGAAAAGCCGAAATCAACAGCCTCCTTCGTGGCGGGATGGGGAAAAGTCAAGAGCTCCCCGACGACGATCTGGATAGAAGAGGAGAAGATGGACTGGATGGGGAAGGAAGACGGATCTGTTTTTTTTTTTTTTTATAGTTTTTACTACACTCTTTTAGTCCGGTTCAAAGTACAACCGAGGTAAAAAGGGATGATTTAGCCCAGTAATTTCTTGACCCGGGATAAACCCCTATTTTAAAAAAAAAACACGGTCGCACCGACCAACCTACACTGTGGTCATTGCGATCATTGTCCTTTTGGTCATTGCAACCATTTTTGGTGTGGTCATTGCGACCCCTTTTGGGTTTGGTCATTGCGACCATGTATTGGTTTTGGAAAAAAAAAAGTGGTTGCAACGACCATTTGACATATGGTCGTTGCGACCATGTGACTACGCTAAACGGTAAAAATGCCCTGCGCTAAACAGAAATCATGTATTTATAATGTATGATTGTGTGGAGGAGATAAAGAAATTGGCCTGCAGTAGCTAATTAAGAGATGTTGCCTTTATATTTATATTTATAATGTATGATTGTGTGGATGAGATGACCTTGTTTTTCTTTGGTTACAGTGTCTACTACCCTATTTTTATTTTGATTACAGTGTCTATGACTTTGTTTTTATAGTGATGACAGTGTCCATTACTCTATTTTTATTTTGGTTACAACTTCTATAGGGTTTTCCTTTGATTACAATGCCTATGACCCCCTTTTTTAATAGTGGTAACAATGTCTTTGACCTTGTTTTAATAGTGATGACAGCGTCTATGCCTCTCTTACTCATTCATATATTGGAAGGGTTTTCATTTGGTTACAATGTCTATTACTCTTCTTTTATAGTGGTGACAGTGCTTATGACCTTTTTTTTTATAGTGGTGACAATGTCTATGACCCTGCTTTTATTTTGATTACAGCGTCTATGATCCCCTTACCCATTCATTTATTAGAGGAGAACTGTCAAAATAAAATTTTGGCTTCTCATTAGCCCCTATAGGGTTTGTACCTCCCTTGTCGTAGGGTTTTCCTTTGATTACAGTGTCTTTCAGCCTTTTTTCATAGTGGTGACAGTGTCTATGACCGTGTTTTTATTTTGGTTATAACTTCTATAGGGTTTCCTTTTATTACAGTGTCTATGACCTTTTTTTCATAGTGGTGACAGTGTCTATGACCCGGTTTTTAACGTGGCGACAATGTCTATTATCTTGTTTTCATAGTGGTGGCAGTGTCTGTGACTCTCTTACCCATTCATATATTGAAGGAGAACTGTCCACCTAATGTCTTTTGACTTCTCATTAGCCCATTTAGGGTTTGTGCTTACCTTGTTCTAGGGTTTTCCATTTGGTGACAACAATCATTTCTTATCGACGTATTGTACTTAACATTTTAGGATTTAGGGTTTAGGGCCAAGACCCTAAACCATACTGTACATCACATGTTCTTTTGGCTTCTCATTAGCCCTTTTAGGGTTTGTGCTTCCCTTTTCCTAGGGGTTTCCTTTTGGTTACAAGTGTCTATGACCTTATTTTAATAGTGGTTACAGTGTTTATAAATCTGTTTTTATTTTGGTTATAGCGTCTATAGGGTTTTCCTTTTGATTACAGTGGTTATGACCTTGTTTTTATAGTGGTGATAGTGTCTATGACCCTATTTTTATTTTGCTTACAACGTCTATGACCCTCTTAACCATTCATATAGTATAGGAGAACTGTCGCCACATTTATTTTGGCTTCTCATTAGCCTCTATAGGGTTTATGCTTCCCTTATCATATGATTTTCCTTTGATTACAGTGTCTATGACCATGTTTTTATAGTGATGATAGTATCTATGACTTTATTTTTATTGTGGTGACACTGCTTTTAAAAAATCTAAAAAACTAGAAATTAGAAATTAGAGAAGAATTGTCACCACATGTATTTTGGCTTCTCATTAGCCCCTATGGGGTTTGTGCTTCCCATTTCCTAGAGTTTTCCTTTGATTGCAGTGTCTATGGCCCTTTTTCACAGTGGTGACAATGTCTATAAAGCTGTTTTTATATTGGTTACAACGTCTATAGGGTTTTCCTTATGATTATAGTGTTTATGACCCTATTTTAATAGTGGTGACAGGGTCTATGACCTTATTTTTATTTTGCTTACAACGTCTATGACCCTCTTACCCATTCATGTATTACAGGAGAACTGTCATCACATTTATTTTGGCTTCTCATTAGTCACTATAGGGTTTGTTCTTCCTTTATGATATGATTTCTCTTTGATTACAATGTCTGTGACCATGTTTTTATAGTGGTGACAATATCTATGACTTTATTTTTTTACAGTGGTTACAATAGTAGTTACATTTTTATTTATTTTTATTGTGGTGACACTACTTTAAAAAAATCTAAAAAACTAGAAATTAGAGAAGAATTGTCACCACATGTATTTTGGCTTCTCATTGGCCCCTATAGGGTTTGTGCTTCCCTTTTCCTAGGATTTTCCTTTGATTACAGTTTCTATGAACCTTTTTCAATAGTGGTGACAGTGTCTATAAAGCTGTTTTTATTTTGGTTAAAGCGTCTATAGAGTTTTTCTTTTGATTACAGTGTCTATGACTTTATTTTTATAGTGGTGACAGTGGCTATGACACTTTTTATTTTTATTACAGTGTCTATGACACTCTTACCCATTCATGTATTAGAGGAAAACTATCGCCACGTTTATTTTGGCTTTTCATTAGCCCCTATAGGGTTCGTGCTTCATTTATGATATGATTTCCCTTTGATTACAGTGTCTATGACCATGTTTTTATAGTGGTGACAGTATCTATGACTTTATTTATTTTTATAGTGGTTACAATAGTAGTTACATTTTTATTTATTTTTATTTTGGTGACGCTAATTTTAAAAATCTAAAAAACTAGAAATTATAAATTAGAGAACAATTGTCACCACATGTAATTTGGCTTCTCATTAGCCCTTATAGGGTTTGTGCTTCCCTTTTCCTAGGATTTTCTTTTGATTACAGTGTTTATGAACCTTTTTTCATAGTAGAGACAATGTCTATAAAGCTGTTTTTATTTTGGTTACATCGTCTATAAGGTTTTCCTTTTGATTACAGTGTATTTGACCGTGTTTTTATAGTGGTTACAGTGTCTATGATCCTATTTTTATTTTTCTTACAGCATCTATGACCCTCTTAACCATTCATATGTTATAGGAGAACTGTCACCACATATATTTTGGTTTCTCATTAGCCCCTATAGGGTTTGTGCTTCCGTTGTCCTATGGTTTTTCTTTTGATTACAATGTCTATGACTTGGTTTTTATAGTGGTGACAGTGGCTATGACACTGTTTTTTTTATAGTGATTACAATAGTAGTTACATTTTTATTTATTTTTATTTTGGTGACACTAATTTAAAAAAAATATAAAAAACTAGAAATTAGAAATTAGAGAACAACTGTCACCACATGTATTTTGGCTTCTCATTAGCCCTTATAGGGTTTGTGCTTCTCTTTTCCTAGGATTTTCTTTTATTTACAGTGTTTATGAACCTTTTTTCATAGTGGAGACAATGTCTATAAAGCTGTTTTTATTTTGGTTACATCGTCTATAGGGTTTTTCTTTTGATTACAGTGTATTTGACCGTGTTTTTATAGTGGTTACAGTGTCTATGATCCTATTTTTATTTTGCTTACAGTATCTATGACCCTCTTAACCATTCATATGTTATAGGAGAACTGTCACCACATGCATTTTGGTTTCTCATTAGCCCCTATAAGATTTCCTTTTGATTACAGTGTCTACGACCACGTTTTTATAGTGGTGACAGTATCTATGACTTTGTTTTTATCATGGTGACAATAATAGTTACATTTTTAATTTTTTAACGGAGATTATGCGAGTTAGAACAACTTCTATAGTTGCGGGATAATTTCTGAAATTTTAGAAATTAACACAGGGGCATATTTTATAAAAACAGAAATTCTGGGAGGTTTTGCGTAATTAGTCTTCTTCTTCCCCATCTCGACAGCATCTCACGCAGCCTTAACAGTGATTTTCGCCGATCTTCCGACGGCTCGTTCTCCTTACACAGAGCTCCGTTTGACGCGTATGCCCTATCAAACTGACGAGTGCAATCTCTATTTCAGTCTCGTTGTGTTTATTTTGTCGAAGGTTGATCTTACACAACGCGACGAATGCTTGAACAGACGCTGCTAAGCGGTTTTTCATGAAGCTCCAAGGTGTCCAACAATGGCGGTTAGCGATTTTGGATAAATTTGAGAGGGTTTTTTGCACGAAAACCATCCTTGAGAGATGTAGAACGTGATTGAGCGGGTAGAAGGCTTGGATTTAGGGTCGAACGTGATTTAGGGTGCACGAGGAGATTCGATTCGGCCTTCAATGAAGGAGGGCTCGGTTGTGAGGCTTGGAAGAGTGCGAAAGCAGTAGGGGCGGATGACGCTCATCGTCGGTGGCGGAGAGAGAGGGGCGGTCGACGGGAGGTGGTGTGCAGCGAGGAGGCGGGAGGCGGGAGGTAGGAGATGTGCAGCGTCCGCCTCTTTTTCTCCAAATCTGTTTTAGTTGGGAAGGAGGAAATAAAGGCAGGGGCAAAATTGGAAAAAATGGACACTTACCTAATATTGTAACCCTTGTGTCCTATGACTTAAAATTTGGTCCCCAAATGTCCACTTAGCAAAAAAAAAACCCAAAAATTGGAGCATTAATTGAGATTCGAAGACAGAAGTTCCAAGGGTCACGCTACTATGATACTTGACATAATTGAAATACTTTTTTTTTTTTATCTGAAGGACGGGTTAGACTCGTGTTTTATTGAGCTAAAAGCTTAAATAACGTTTACAGTGGAACCTTCCAAATAAGGAGTAAGGACATGAGGAGGAGATAAAAATTCTGAATAATCTATATCTAACGAGACAACCCATTGTGCCATAGCATCAACCCTTGTGTTGGCTCGCCGCCCAATCAGAGAGACTAAGACTTCCCATTCCGGCCGAGCCAGCAGTCTGCTACATTCATCAACCAGGAAAGCATCCGGGTGGGTAATAACATCTTTGGTCATGAAGAGCTTGAAAAGAATGGAAGAATCCGTCTCTAGGATTAGACGCGGGGTTCCCATCCTTGAGCCCAACCGTAGGCCATAAAGGGCTGCCCATAGCTCCGCTTTGATAGCCGTAGCAGTGCCGCACTTGAACGTAAAGGCCGAGAGGAAGTCGCCTGTGCAGGAAAGAAGGACCCCACCTCCTCCCGCCATGCCCGGATTGCCTTTGGAAGCACCGTCAATATTCAATTTTACCCATCCTTCCAGGGGTGCCATCCATTGTGTGATGATTGTTGGCTGAGCAGTAGGCGGACCATGGGGCAAATTGGTTTTCATTTGGCCTTGCTCATACCATGTTGTAACCTCTTTTGCCCTCTTCGCCAGGCCATTATGGTCATCTTTGTTTTCAAAAACCAGCAGGTTCCTCGATTTCCACACGAGCCACATCATATTGGCGAAGATTGGTGCCCATCTATCAGCTTGTTTAGTGTTCCGGAAAATCCAGTCCCGGATTGAAGTCTGCTAAAAAAAGTCGGTGATCCCCTGATTCACAAGAAGTACCTCCCACTCCTTGCGAATAACTGGACAGTCTCGAAGTGCATGGATGCCTGACTCAGCCGAGGAACATCTTGGACAAGCATTCGAAGTAGTGAGATGACGACGGAATTTTGTGCCGTTTGAAAGGAAGGCATCGTGGGCAGCAAGATGAGCAAAAGACCGGACACGCTGCTGAACAGGAAGCTTCCAAATCTGTCTCCATTTCGGGTTCGAGGTGCTGGAATCCCCGCCTCGAATCAACTGCTGGATCACCGAGCTAGTGGAGAAGGCACCGGAAGGAGTGATCCCCCAATAGAGTCGGTCCCTGGCTTGAGGATCCTCGGGTATGTAGACAGACTGGAGCTTTGAAAGAAGTGCAGCCGGTAGATATTGAGATATTAAATCCCAATTCCAGGTATAATCAAGCCACATCTCCGACACCGTATAGCCGCTAATGTCCTCCGGCACCGGGTTTGTAATGGCGTCAATTAGCGGCTTCTCCTGCAACCACGGGTGAAGCCAAAATAAAGTGGTGTCTCCATTCCCAGTCGCTGATCTCAGATGAGGCGTAAGTAGCTCCGCTCCATGAGTGATGCTGCGCCAAGTTCTCGACACCCCTGGTCCTCTAGTGAACATATCAACATCTAATCTCCCTTTGCAATACTTCCCTCGCACAACTCGGATCCAAAGAGACGAGGGAGATTGAAGTAGTCGCCAAGCGAGCCTGGCGAGGGTTGCCTGGTTCGCCGCTCTCATGGGCCGGATGCCCAACCCCCCTTCGTCTATTGGTTGTGTTACTGTATCCCAACTAAGGAGATGGATCTTTCTCTCCTCCGGTGAAGAGCCCCAAATAAAGCTCCGAACCTTCTTGTCGATCTCGTCGCAGATGGTTCTTGGAACAAAATTGGATTGCATTGTATACAGACGTAGACTTGTGAGTACCGACTTAGTGAGGGTGACTCTCCCGGCAAACGAAAGCGTCCTGTCTTTCCAGCCTTGAAGCTTCGAAGACACCTTGTCCAGGAGGTAATTATATTGATCTCTCGACATCCTTCCACACTTAGTGGGGACTCCCAGATAATTGCTAAACTCCTCCGACAACGGGATGGCAAGCTCGCTGTATACCTGCTGTTTGATTCCAGCCGGCACATTCCGGGAGAAGAGTACCGAGCTCTTCGAATGGTTCACCTTTTCCCCCGAAGCTTTGCAGAATTGGTCGAGACATTCTCTAATCACACGGCCCTGCTCAACTGATGCCTCTGCGAGGAGTACCAAGTCATCAGCAAAGAAGACGTGGGATAAGGCAACCTCTCCGACCTTCACCGATTTCCAAGCCCCGCTTCAGACTGACTCTTCTATTATGTGGGAGAGGCGTTCCATACACAAGACAAAAAGATATGGAGACAGGGGGTCTCCCTGTCGTATTCCCCTTGATGGGTGGAATTTTTCTGATCGACCACTATTGAAGAGCACCTCAAATCTACCCATCGTCTGGCATTTCATACACACTTTTATCAGCTTACCCGGTAGCCCGCACAACTCAAGAGTTTCTTGAAGGAAGTCCCACCGGATTCTATCGTAAGCTTTCTCTAGATCTACTTTGATCATCATCCACTTCCTTCTCCGCCTTTCCGACATTGAGTGCAGAGCTTCCTGTATGATCACCACGTTGTCCACGATTTGCCTTCCCGGGATGAAACTGGCTTGTGTAGGGGAGATCAAATCGCCGAGCGTAGGTTTAAGGCGATTAACAATCACCTTTGTTGCCATTTTAAAAATAGTGTTCAAGAGAGCTATCGGCCGAAACCGAGCAGGCTTCGTCGGAGTCGATACTTTAGGTATGAGGACCAGAAATGCATCAGCTATCCCTTCCGGCATCTGTACTTCATTCAACATATTCAGAACTGTGTTCATGACTTGCTCTCCGACCTTGTCCCAACTACGCTGGAAGAAGATGGCCGGAAAACCATCCGGACCCGGGGCCTTGTAGGGTCCCATATGTTTCACCGAATCCCACACCTCCTCGCGCGTAAAAGGCTGATCCAAAGCGGCTCGTTGACAGCTGGTGAGCGATGGGAAGGAAATCACTTGCGGTCTGCGGGGTATTGTTCAAAACCCCGGGCTCCTGTGTATAGAGTTTGCCAAAGAACTCTCGAACCAAGGCTTGTAGGCTTCTTTGCTCCGTCACCCAACAACCCTGTTCATCTTCAAGTGCAGTGATCTTGTTGAAATTGCGCCTTCGCAGTGTGGAAAGGTGGTAGAAACGCGTGTTTCGATCTCCATCGATCAGGAAATTGGTGCGCGATTTTTGGAACCAGAGGGCCTATTCCTGTGCCATGACATCCTGTAGCTCCCGGGTAACTTCACCTTCTAGCTGTAGGTAATGGGAGGAAACCCTCTGACTTAGCTTTAATCAGATTCCTTCAAGACGGCCTAGCAGATGGCGCTTCCTCCAGAAAATGTTCCAAAAGACTTCCCGATTCCAAACAATCAGGTCATCGACAAGGTAAGAAAGCGCTGCACATGTGCCTGGTTCCCGCTTCCAGTGCGATAGCATAAACTGTTCATAATTCTCATGCAATAACCAAGCTGGAAGGAATCTGAAGGGGCGATCAAAATTGGGCGGAGGTGCAGACCCATCAACTCGGATCAGAAGGGGGACGTGATCCGAATGTGGTGCAGTAAGGTGATGCACACTCGCATCCGGAAAAGCAGCATTCCACTCGGCAGTACACAATGCCCGATCGAGTCTTGCCGATCTTCTCGTGCTCGGAGTCCTACCGTAATTCCAAGTGAATGGTATTCCTTCATACCCAAGATCTAGCAGCTGCAAGTCATCTATATGTTGCCTGAAACGATCCGACTCCCGGTTAGAACCAACTGAAGATTCCATACGCTCGTGAGGTCCCACCGTGGCATTGAAATCCCCCGCCAACAGCCACAGTTTATGATTCGATTCTGCAAATTCCTTTAGATGTTGCCAGAGTTCTAGTCGTCGAGCGGCAGCCGGAGCGGCGTAGATTGCCGAGAGAATCCAAGGCTCCTCCTCAACTCTCTGCACTTCAACTGTAATATGTTGCTCGCGAAGATCAACCAGTTTGACCGTGACTTCCTCTGTCCTCCAGAGAAGCCATATTCCGCCTGAAAATCCCTGTGCCTCGACTCTCCTAATACCATCGAACCCAATCTTGCTACAAACTTCATCCGCCGACGCACCACTGATGCGAGGCTCCACAAGAGCAAGCACCCGCGAATCAAAAGTTCGGATGAGTTCCTTTAGTGTGTTCAGGAAGTCGTTACTTGCTGCCCCCCCTGACATTCCAAACTAGAATGTTTAACTTATTCATATTAAAAATCATATTATTGATGCTGCGTCTGATCTCCGAAAAGGAATCCGGATTAACTTCTAGATAGGCTCCAGTCGCTTCCACAAAGTGGTCAAGCGCTTTGTTCATTGCTACAGGGAGCGATGCTTTGCAGAGCATTGGTCTGGTCTCTGTCACGATCGGCATGAATTTGCACACCATCTTGTTTGCCACCTTCGGCATGTTCACTTGGAAAGGACCCGTCCGGCGGTCGAACAGGAGGAAACTTGCCGAGATGTCGCAGTGGATCACTTGGATTCGCGGTATTGGCTCCATTGTCGGTGGCTGATTGAGACGGGATTGGGGCGTGGGGGGCTTTTGGGGAGGGACGTCAGAGGTCGTTGTGATGAGATTAGGGTTAACGTTTTCTGTGGCCTTACTATTAATTGTGGTGGGCTTTGGTTGGGGCTTGTGGACGGACGAGGATGGCTTGCTATTGTGGACTTGCTTATGCTTCGGGAGTGAGGATGTGTGGGTCGTGGATTTGGGCTGTGAATGATGATTGTTTGCCTCCAGATTTATCTTATCCACCAGAATATAGGTATCTGCCGCGGCCAAAGGAATAGATTTATCATTGTTCCCCGAAACTTTAGGATCAGAATGATCTAAGATTTGATTTTCAAATTGTGGAGCGAAATCGCCTTGTACCTGAATATCTCCCCCAGAATCCGGGATTACCTCCCCCGAATTAAGGACATCGAATCTTGAGGAGGTTACGATCGGGTTGGGGGATTAAGCTCCAGCGCCGGCAGAGATGAAGCTTCCCGACGCGCCACCCTGATGCTCAACGTCCGTCACCGATTGAGTGGGCTGTCTAATCGGTTCATTGGCCCCATTCCCAACATTCTTCGACTGTGATTTCCGTCTTCTTGGCTGATTTTTAACCTGCATCCAACCACCATAAGAGTTTGCATCAATTTGGGTTGTAGCAACCCTCTCAGCGCTAGCGTTGTCTGGAGCATTCATAGTCCCAGTTGTTTCTTTTCCACATGTCTCCGTGATGTGCCCCACTTTCCCACAGCTGAAACATAACATTCGAATTCCTTCGTACTGGATCGGCCAGGTCTTCCCGTCCATCTTAAACTTAGCAAGCAGCGGCTTATTCAGATCAATCTCCACACTTAAACAAGCAAACCTCCCTCTGTCTGCTGCAGCCGTGGTGTTGTCAATTCGTAAAACCTTCCCAATTTTGCTACCGACTCTGTGTAGGAATCTTGGGTCGAAGTATTCGATGTGTAAACATGGAATACGAACCCAAACTGTCAGTGTCGTTATCCTCTCAATTTTAGCGTTGAACTTTGGGACTCACTTCCGCATCGCTAAGTAATTATCTCCTACCATCCATGGGCCCTCCATAATGACATGGTTGTAGTCGGCTTGATTCGCGAATATGGCGACGTAAAACTCATTACCCAGGTCGACTAGGGAGAAAGGGGCACTCAGTCTCCACTTCTGTGAAAGCCTTCGGTGGAGCTGCATATATCCCGGTCCCTTGTCGAATAGCTTGATGATCAGGGTATTCCGCCAGGGCTTGTGAAGGGCAAGCTTTTCTGCCTTGTTCAATACAATTGTAGGACAAGTCGGGTCATCATCTTCCGGGAGCAGATCGTCGTCAGTGCTATACTCCAGGCCCTCCTCGTTGTGTTGAAGCAGGGGATTCGAGTGTGAGGCTGGAAAATCCGTATCCGTCCCACCCACAAGAGCCTTCCTGTAGTCGGGGAAAGAGGGAGATTCCTTCTCGCCTCCAGTCGCATTAGGGGGGAACTGCCCCTTCTCTGAGGTCTCCGGTTGACTCGGAAGGGCTCCGAATACCGTCTGTGCCACATGGTGCTCTGGCTGAACATTGGAATTCTCCACGGGAGGGTCGGCAGGAGGGGTGGCGTTGGGGTCAGGAGGGTCGCCGGTGGCGGCCCTTGCGTGGCGTTGGGGACTCCGGGAGCGCTCTCTCTTCATATTTCTAAAACACATCTTACTAGCTATATGATCGATGATTATAATTGAAATACTTTTGCAAAGGCTACCTGTCAACAGAGCGCAGAAGTGTTAGATATCCTCCGTCTTTATGGAGAGACTTCAGGACAACAGGTTAACTTTGCAAAGTCGGAGCTTTCGTTTAGCAGGAATGTAGGGGAGGAACTCAGGGAGCAGATTCAGAGTATTCTGGGGGTAGAAGAGGTTGAGAAGCACGAGAAGTATTTAGGACTACCCACGATGGTTGGACGGTCCAAGAAGGTCATCTTTAATAGTGTTCGGGAAAGGGTTTGGAAGAGATTGAAGGGGTGGAAAGAGCAGGCCCTATCAAGAGCGAGGAAAGCAGTGCTATTAAAGTCAGTGGTCCAGGCTATACCAATGTATACAATGTCATGTTTTCTCATGCCCGAGTATCTATGTAGAGAAATCGAGCAAATGATGTGCAATTTCTGGTGGGGAGAAGAAGGGGGAAAGAGGAAAATGCATTGGTTATCCTGGAAGCGGATGTGCCGTAGCAAGGAGAGGGGTGGTCTTGGTTTTAGAGACCTTGAGGCTTTCAACTTAGCCTTGCTTGCAAAACAAGGATGGAGGATTGCAAGAGAGCCGGATGCTTTGCTTTCTCGCCTCCTCAAGGCTAGGTCTTTCCCTCGCTCGTCGTTCTTTGAAGCAAAAGTTGGGCGCACACCTAGCTACTCGTGGAGAAGTATTCTGAAGGCGAGGGGGGTGCTTGAGCAAGGATCGTACTGGATGGTCGGAAATGGTGCTAGCTTGACTGCGTGGAAGGATAGGTGGATTCTAGGCCAACCTCCTTTAAGGTCATCGCCAATCCACAACAACGAGACCCAACGGTGAGGGTCCTGGACTTTATCGATTGGGAGAGCGGAAGATGGGATGAGGTGGCGGTAAGGGCGGCGTTCTTGCCTTGTGATGCAGAGCTGATCCTCAGGATCCATCTGGTTGATGCGAGGGTGGAAGACACATTGACTTGGTTTTACACGAGAGATGGTAATTTCAGTGTAAAGTCGGCGTATCACCTCATCCAGGAGAAAGATTTTGCGGAGAGTGGGGGGGCCGAGTCGTCAACTCCGGAAGCTGCGGTGAGAGCTTGGAAGAAAGTGTGGAAGCTAGACGTGGTGCCGAGGGTACGAAACTTGATCTGGAGAGCTTGTCGGGGCATTACGCCTTGCAAAAGCGCCTTGTGGAAGAGGAAGGTGATTGCTGATCCCTTTTGTGATGTGTGTGGGATGGAGGAATCAATGATCCACGCAGTGCTAGACTGCCCATGGGCTCGACAGATATGGCAACTGGTATCGATGCTTAAGAGGGCGAGAAAAGGGGCTGTTGATTTTTTCCAATGGGCAGAGCGAGTGGATGCACTGAAGAACGAAGGTCAGCAGAGGTTATGGGCTTACCTGGTGGAGGGGGTGTGGCTGGCGCGAAATCGTCGGATTTTTGATGGCATTCATGTACTCCCACAGCAATTTCTCGAGGATGCCATGGAAAGGTGTGAAAGAGGGACATCCCGCGAAATGCCTCAGGTGCCTGGTACGGGGGCTGGTAACGCTGATCAGTCAAGGGACAACGCGAGATGGTGGCTGCCCGAAACAAGCTTCATAAAGATCAACTGTGATGCAGCGGTTTCAGAGGAGAAGGGTTGTGGTGTTGGCACAATTGCAAGAGACCCCAATGGTGCTCTGATCTGGGCTGCGGCAGGGACCATACAAAGGAGATCAGAGCCGTTTATAGCTGAAATTGAGGCTGCAATTTGGGCTGTACGAATGGCTTCGGAAAGGGAGGCGAACAAGGTGATCATCGAATCGGACTGCGAACGCCTTATTAGATGTATGCAACATGGAACTAAGCTGGGAGGGGTGGCAGGCGTACTGATCAAGGAGTTGGCAAATTATGCAGCTTGCTTTAGTGAGTGCAGATGGAGTTTCGTCCGTCGTTCCGGAAACCAGGCAGCTCACGCTCTTTCTCAAATGAGACCTTTAAATTGTTATTTCTGTTTTTCGGAGAATGATCTACCAACCTTTTTATTTGAAATTGTTTTGGGGGACTTGATGATGAGTGAATAAAATACGCGACCTTCTATCAAAAAAAAAAAGTATACCAAACTAGTATGATCCCCGCACCATTGCGCGATTTTTTATAAATAAAATCCTACTAATATGTTAAATTAATAATATAAAATAATAGTAAAAGTTCATATAATTAAATGTTTTGAATTAAACTCATGAGTTGAGAAAACAATTAAAGTAGTATATATAGATATAGATTACTAATATTGATTTTATGTTTTCTTATTATTAATTTTATATTTTGAATTAATCATGTTCTACTAAAATTATAATTTAGGCTAAGATCATGGGTTAATTGATTTTTTTTTTTAAAAAAAATTGATTGAATAACCTACATTTAAGAAGAGAGCAACACCTCATCAAAAATGATTTTCTTTTAATAGTTAGATATAGAAGATATGACTGATATTGAACTCTAAAATTTTGGGGGCCCTATTCCGTTGGGCCACTTGAACTGTCTAGAGCACGGGTCTGCATAGTGAGCTCGAACTACTCAACCACATCGTGAGCTCGTTTAAAAATAAGGTTTGGATTCGAGGTTGACTTATTTATAAACAAGCTGAATTTAAACACCTAATAATACTTGATTCGTTCGACTTGAATAACAACTATGGGGTTAATTTCCCTTCATCACGTTCCTTCAAAGGATCAGCTGTCTGGACTTTTTCTTACTAAGCCGTTGCCAGGTTCATGTTTTCCTCGAGTTTTGGATTTTCCCACACACCGATCACTTGTATTGGGCCGGAGCCCAAGTAGTGGTTGGGCCTAGACTACTAATAAAGTCCGAATATAAATACATTTTCCATCCTTCAACCTCTCGCCCTCTGGTTTCTTGTTTCCCAATCCACACATTTTGTCACGGAGAGCAAATTCGAAGACATACTTGCAAAACTGAGTTAGTTAATTGAAACATATATTGGGGGATCTGCGGCATCACAAAACACACGCAGATCCCAGAGTCGGATCTGAGATTTATAATGTCTAAGGCGAATTATAAATGTGGGGCCCTCTACCATAGTTAAAATAATGTTGTTGATCGATCAAATACATCATCTAATACTAACGTACTATTGTAGTACTATATTGTATAAGAAACTAAATTATCACAGTTTCAAAATCCAAACGCACAAGTTACCCGGCACAGATTCAAGATTATAATTTTGGACTGCGTGGATTGCATATAATTTTTATTTTTTTCTCTATAGGTCACTACTCACTATATCTATTTAGCTAAAATGTGCAAGCACGTCCTTAACTAGGGTTTGCACGTCCTTAAGAACGTGCAATGCTTGCACGTTGTTAAGGACGTGCAAACCCTAGTTAGAGTTTTGCGTTTAGGGTTTAGGGTTAGGGTTTAGGTTTTCCAACGGTTTTGTAATGTTAATTGATAAAATTGTGTTTAGCTAATGGATTTGAAGGATTTAGGGTCAAATTAAATAGAACACAAGAATTGTTAAGGTTTTCATTCGGATAATATGCGAATAACGTTACAAGGAACGGAAAAAAGGTTTACATTCATAATTTTAATAAAGTTGTGGAATACAATCTAGGAAAATAGTAAAGGACGGTCGGACTCGGCACGCAAGGCTCTAAATCTCTCAATCTGAGCTTGAAACAGAGCATCCCATCCTTCGACGCTCGGATGATGATGTTCGACCCATTCTAGTGGAGGCGGCGGAAGAGGAGCGTTAGGACGCAACCAGATCTATGAGAACAAAAATTTAGAGTTAGAGTATTGACATATGTATGAAAAGCATGAATAGGTAATAAAAAAGACGTTTGAAGTCGTACCGCGACAAAATGGTCTTGGTTTCCGATGCAGGCTACACCAAGAGTTGCTGATTGAGGGTTGTTCGCAAGTGTCGGCGAGATTATGGGGAGACATGTGAACGGATGATGCCAAGCTAGGACGACGAGAGGAATCTGATATACCGTTGCAAATACTAAACCCATAATGCGTAGCTCTATCCACCGTCTCCTATCACCGTGCACAGCTCCCGCCCATCTCTGGTAGTCGACGAACTGCTGGAATGGGCACGACAGCTCCAGAAGCTGTCGTGCTCGTCGGCCGGGGGGGGGGGGGTCCCCATCGACTGCTGGTACCGCTCTGCAGACGCGAGCAGATCGTCGACTGTGGCTGTCGAACTGTCGGGTACCGTCCTCTCTGGAATCTGGCTGACCGCTGCCCGGTCGGCGAACGTAACAGGTCGGAGGGTACCGTCCCCCCTCATGAGCCTCCCTGCCTGTTATTATGAAATGTATTTTATTATAATTTATTATATTATAATTTAATATAATTTATTATATTTTAATGTTTTTTATTTTCTTTTAATTTAAATTTATTTCTATGTATTTTATTATATTTTAATGTTTTTATTTTCTTTCAATTTAAATTTATTTCTATGTATTTTATTATATTTTAATGTTTTTATTTTCTTTCAATTTCAATTTATTTTTATGTATTTTATTATAATTTATTATATTTTAATGTTTTTATTTTCTTTAAATTTAAATTTATTTCTATGTATTTTATTATATGTTATTATATTTTAATGTTTTTATTGTCTTTCAATTAGAATTTATTTTAATTTATTTTATTAAATTTTAATATTTTTATTTTAATTTATTTTATTGTCTTTTAATATATTGTAATATTTTTTTAATATCTTGTAATATATATTAATCGTTTTTTTTGTTTTTCCATTAAAACTATCAAAATATATAAACTATATAGTATCTTTCAAACTATATACTAAACTAATTATAATCTATCAAATTATATTATATATTAAAATCTAAACTATAATATAAAACTATAAAAATAAATCAAATAAAATAAATAAATCAAAGAACATACCGGTGGGGTCGGGACCGGCGAAACCTCAATAGTCCGCCGCTTCCGTGGCGGTTCCGCCTCCGCCACTCCCCCAGGGCTCCACCCCCACCACCAACCTCCTCAGCCACCAGCGCCGTCGGTTCCACCACCTCCTCTCTCTCCGGCTCCATCTCTCTGTCTCGATCTCTTTCTCTTTCTCTCTCTCCGGCGACCTCTCTCTCTCTCTCTCACTCGATTTCTCTCTCCGGCAATCTCTCTCTCGCTCTCGATTTCTCTCTGGACGAAGATGGAATGAAGACGAAGAGGCACGTCCTCTTCGCCTTTTAGAAGACGGGCTTGCACGTCCTTAAGGACGTGCAACACGTGCAGTTTTGCACGTCCTTAAGGAAGTGCAGCACGTCCCTAAGGACGTGCAAGCACGTTTTTAAAAAAAAATAAAAACGTGCTCGCACGTCCGGCTTCGGGTGGCTCTCACCCCACTTGCACGTCCTTAAGGACGTGGAGATTTGCGGTGTATATAGCCGAAACGAAAAAAAATCACATTTTTTCCCTAATTATATTCCAAAAGGGTTTAATTATGGTGGTAGGTTGACGGTTAGTATATCTGTCGAATTTCAGATATATCCGAGCTCGAATTTTTACCAATTAAAAAAAAATCACATTTTTTCCCTAATTATATGTGACGGGACGGGAATTTGAGCAATGGAGATCTCCTACTTCACTCTATGCTTCATTCCCTACATCACAAAAATATTTTGACATTTATTTAATCTTAAAAAAAATTGTAAAAATTATATTTATATTACTAAGATCTATTTTTATATATTCATAAAATTTTGTTTTGAAAAATGATGTTTTGAAATTTTTAATAATTACAATTGGTTAAATATTGCATTTTTAATTTTTAAAAATGATAAAAACATGATTTTTTAAAATAAAATTTTATGAATATATAAAAATAGACCTTAGTAATATAAATATAATTTTTATAATTTTTTATAAGATTAAATAAATATCAAAATATTTTTGTGATACAGGGAATGAAGCTTAGAGTGAAGTAGGAGATCTCCAGTGGAATTCTAGGAATTGGTTCCCCATCCCTACTCCAACCAATTATGTACTCCGCTATTATTTGTCAGGGAAAGAAGAATCTGGTACTAAAAATTTAAGAATCCATCAAAAGCAATGAAGAGGAGAGATGGTGGTCTTTGGCATCTGTACAAGCGCTGCAGGTGGGAGTTGCTCACAATTCATGTCTCTGTCTCTCCTCCTCACTTCTCTCCCCTCCATTATTAATTCCTCTGAAAATGAACCCTAAATGAAAAGCTCCAAAATGGTGGTTTTGGCCCTTTTGGGGTTAGTAGATTAGATGGAATCGCACTAAACAAATCATTTTTGAGGGAATGTGAAACTTCGTCCACTAAAAAATCAAATGGGATTTTAGCCAATTTTATGCTCATCTCATCTGGTCGCTCTCCTGGTTCCCCACGTGATTTGTGTTTTTGCAAATGCTTGTTCTTGGCTGCTTGCTTATTTTCTACTGTCATTTTCCCCAAATTTCAATTTCAATTTTTCTCTCAAATTTCTTTTATTGGCGTTGACTGTTAACTTATTTTGCCCCTCAGGTGACTGTTTTCTTCCTTTTCCATTTTTTAAAGGCAACCCAGAAAGGGAATTTAGGGTAACCAATTGAGCATGGAATATCAGGAAACATTGCACTGTAAAAACCCCATTTTTATAGCCCTTTCTTTTTTTATGCCCCTTTGGTTCTTTTTCAGGTTTGAAAGATTAGACACTATTATTTATTCCATCTGGGTTCTTGCTCTTTACAGGTATGGCTGTACTGTTTCTCCTGTATAGAGATGAGGAGGGGAAATAAGTAAAATTTGCAGCTTCTGATTTGGTATAGAAATGGGAATTGGAGTCTGGTTTCTGGTTTTTGTGGGAATTCAAAGTGTAGTTACAACAACAACAGCAGCAAGTGTTTCTACAAGACCTCAAGTTGTGAACATTGCGGCTATCTTCCCCTTCAATTCCACTATTGGTAAAGTGGCAAAAGTTGCAATCTTGACTGCTTTGGATGATGTGAATTCAAACCCACATGTTCTTGGTGGAACCAACCTCGCCATTTCCATGAAAGATAGTGAATACAGTAGATTTCTTGGTATTGTTGAAGGTACTCTTATCTCTTTTACTAGATGTTTCATCTTCTGTTTGTTGCTATTTTGATATTTTCTGACAATCTCAGTTTTCTTTTTCCATTTCTTGTATGCTTGGCTTAGTTACTTACTATCTAGCTAGTTCAGTCAGTACATATTTGAGTATCTTGCCATGATTCATGAATTTAGGGTCTGTTTGGATAGAATTAGTATCCAGGTATGAGGTATTTGTATGGGTTAAAACTTTGATATGAGGAGGCATGAATGGCTCAAGCCTCAAACAAAGGCCAGGAGTCAGGATGGTGGTATCAAAGTATGGACATGGTTCATACCTTTAATCAGTTTGATACGGTATGGGGATACCCATACATGATAGTTTGGTATGTATACCAAATGTCCCCTTAAGGTGTGTTTAGTGTAAGGTATTAATGTAAAGTGTGTGATGCCAAACATATGCCCATAGTAGATTGTGTTTGCATATGCTAAGAGGTTTTCGATTCAGAAACTTCATCTTTTTCCGCCTTGCTGTTGTAGCTATGCAGTTTATGGAACGAGAAACGGTGGCCATCATCGGTCCCCAATCTTCTGCAATAGCTCATGTGGTCTCTCACATTAGTAATGAGCTCAAAGTGCCTTTGCTCTCTTTTGCCTCAACAGACCCTAGTCTATCTTCTCTCGAGTACCCGTTCTTCGTAAGGACTACACAAAGTGACCTCTTCCAGATGGCTGCCATAGTGGATGTGATTGATTACTTTGGGTGGAAAGAAGTAGTTGCTGTCTATGTCGACGATGATTTTGGGAGGAACGGGATAGCTGCTTTGAGCGATAAGCTGGATGAGAAGCACTGCAAGATAAGCTACACTGCAGCTATGGATCCCAATGTAAGCAGGGCGGATATCATCAGTGTTCTTGCTAAAGTCGCCTCAAGCGAATCTAGGATCATAGTTCTTCACACTTACAACAGCAATGGCCTAGAAGTACTAGATGTGGCAAATTTGCTAGGCATGATGGGAAGTGGGTATGTGTGGATTGCTACGAATTGGCTCACCGACATCATAGACACCTACTCGCCCCTCTCTTCGGATGACACTGAGCTTGTCCAAGGAGTTATTACTTTGCGAATGCACACACCCGACACAGAACTTAAGAGAGACTTTCTTTCCAGATGGAGGAATTTGACCCTTATGGAGAATGACAATGACCCCTTAGGATTGAATGCCTTTGGCCTCTATGCCTATGACACTGTGTGGTTGCTTGCTCGGGCGCTTGGAACGTATTTTGATCAGGGAGGGAAGCTGTCATTCTCTGCTGATCCAACACTGAAAGATCTCCATGGTGGTAGCTTGCGTCTTGACGCGATGAGCATTTTCAATGGCGGTGATCAGCTTCTTGAGATCATTCTGCAGTCCAATATGACCGGATTGACAGGCCCTGTCAAGTTCAGTCCAGATAGGAATCTGATTCACCCTGCATTTGACATCATCAATGTGATTGGTTCAGGTTACAAGAGGATAGGTTACTGGTCCAACTACTCGGGTTTGTCAGTTGTTCCACCCGAAGATTTGTACTCACAGCCTGCCAATCTTTCGAGTTCAAGCCAGAAGCTTAACAGCGTTGTCTGGCCTGGCCAGACGACAGTAAAACCTCGTGGGTGGGTTTTGCCGAACAATGGAAGGCGTCTAAGGATAGGGGTTCCCAATAGAGTTAGCTACCATGAGTTCATTGCATACTCTCCAAGCACAGGAAAATTCAGTGGATACTGCATCGACGTGTTTGTAGCTGCTGTGAACCTGTTGCCGTATCCTGTTCCATATGATCTAGTTCCATTTGGAGATGGTAGTACTAACCCGAGTCCAACTGGCCTCATAGAGAGTATGAATGAAGGGGTAAGTGTCAAAACACATCATATTACTACCAGCTAGTAGCATAACATTGATCTTGTGCTCCTTTTCGCTACTTGTAGAACTATGATGCCGCGATTGGAGACATTGCAATCACCACAAACCGAACCAGGCTAGCTGATTTCACACAGCCATATGTTGAATCAGGTCTGGTGGTTGTGGCTCGTGTTCGGAAATTGAATCACAATGCTTGGGCGTTCTTGAGACCCTTCACTCCAATGATGTGGTTTGTCACTGCCATGTTTTTCCTCTTTCTCGCTGTGGTTGTTTGGCTTCTGGAGCATAGGATCAATAATGCTTTTCGTGGTCCTCCTCGAGAGCAAATTGTCACGACATTATCGTGAGTTATCACTTGCCCAAATCTACCAATGAAGTCCTTGTTGCTAAAATCACTGATGTTTTCACTCTTACTAAACTGCAGGTTCAGCCTTTCAACTCTATTCTTCACTCATAGTAAGTCACTTGCTTAGTTATCCGTCTTTCGTCTTGGTTTAGGCTCCTTTTGGCAAAAAAAAATTCCATCAGCTAGCTTATTGGACCTTTTGATTTTGATATTATTTAGTTGTAAATGAAATAAATATAGGATATTAGTTTAATTAGCTTTTGGAAGGAGGGTATTTCAACAGCTACTCCCGAAACTTTTCAGATCTTATGATTTTTTCTATTAACATGTTTCCATCCGCTAGGTTTACCAAACATCATATTAGCTTATTAGCATATATTTAACACAAATAACTCATCAGCTTCAGCTAGTCCATCAGCTAGTATTTTGCCAAACAGAGCCTTAGAGCTTCTGCTTTTAGCAAAGAGTCTCATATTGTTTCGACATTTTTGCAGAGGAAAAGCCCATCAGCGTGATGGGTCGTGTGGTTCTGATCGTATGGCTGTTTGCAGTGCTGATCATAAAATCAACTTACACTGCAAGCCTGACCTCAATGCTCACAGTGCAGCAGCTTTCTTCTCCTATTAAAGGGATTGAGAGTTTAATGGCGAGCAACGATCCCATTGGGTACCAAAAGGGCTCGTTTGCACGCAGTTATTTGAACGAGGAGCTTGGCATTCGTAGCTCTCGTCTCATTCCTCTCAACTCCATAGACGAATACGCAACATTCCTGGATAAAGGTCCTAAGAATGGCGGTGTTGCTGCCATTGTCGATGAACAAGCCTACATGAGACTCTTCCTCTCAACGCGATGTGAGTTCACAATGGTTGGCCAGGAGTTCACCAAAACCGGATGGGGCTATGTAAGTATCTCTACGATTAGCTACGCGTCTAATGGAACCATCTAGTTCGACATGGTTGTGTATGATCTTATAGTTTTTGTGTACTTTTACCATACAAAACCGAGTTGTTTAGCGAGTTTCCTTTCTTCAGGCCTTTCCGAGGGATTCTCCATTGGTGGTTGACATGTCAACCGCGCTCCTGAAACTGTCAGAGAACGGAGA
Source organism: Persicaria tinctoria (assembly GCA_037127255.1). Lineage (NCBI taxonomy): Eukaryota > Viridiplantae > Streptophyta > Magnoliopsida > Caryophyllales > Polygonaceae > Persicaria > Persicaria tinctoria. The sequence continues at coordinate 3,750,210 of JBANSL010000019.1, read as the reverse complement.
GCTGCAGAGGATCCACGATAAGTGGCTCAAGGGGAACGCTTGCAGCTCACAAGGCGCAAACCTCTACGAAAACCAGATGGAGCTGAGAAGCTTCTGGGGCCTCTTCCTCTTGTGTGGGCTTGCCTGCTTGTTTGCTCTCCTCGTCTACGTTCACTACGTCGTGAAGAAGTTCAAGCGGCACTACCATGAGGCAGGCGAGACAATTGCAAGAGCAACGACACCCTCTCAACGCCTCATGACGTTCCTTTCCTTTGTCGATGACAAGGAAGAGTCTGTCAGTGGCCAGTCGAAGAGAAGGAAGTTAGGCAAGTCATCAAACGAAGGCAGTGTCCGAGATGCATCAGTGCATTCCTCCACCAGGGAAACTAACACTGACATTGCTTCAGGCGCGAATGCGTGCCCTGAGATAACTCATGAACCCAACGTAGTGTAAACATGTAGACACTCCCTTGTAGGTACAGTATAGCAACTAAGGTAACAACAACAAACCCAGTATATCCCACTGAAAGCAGACTCTAGGGGGTCACGATGTACGCATCCTTTCCCTGTCTACAGAACCAAAATGTAGTTAGTGAGCTAATTAGTCATCAGTGGCATTCTAATTCTGACTTGAATTCGAGTCATTTTGGCGCAATGTGTTGATTGTTGATACGAGTCAATCATAGTCCTCCTGTTCATAAGCATAAGCATCAGCTGCTTCCCTTGCTCCAAGATTGAAGAACTCGGTGATGACTTCGAGGGGCATTCCCTTGGTCTCCGGCACTTTGAGAAAGACGAAGAGCCAAGACACGACACAAACTAACGCGTAGATGCCAAGCACGCCTCCCAGGCCTATCGAGGATAGCATTGCAGGGAGCGAGTAGGCGACTATGATGCCTCCGAGCCAGAAGGTCAGGGAGCAGATGGCTATGCATAGCCCACGGACACGAGTAGGAAAGATCTCCGAGCACAGAATGTTTGGTATGGGACCGAACCCCATGACGAAGCAGCATAAGTAGAGCACGGCGCTGATGGCTGACACTACAGCGCGCAGGACCTGCCCCATGTCTACTACATTGGCAATGGCTAGTAGGATCAGCGTAGCTACGAGGATCGGTATTGTGTTCAGCAACAACAACCTGCAGTCGGAAACAAACCCGGATATCTCAGCAGCAATTCAGCAATAAGTTAGTGTTCAATTGATAGATTGTTACCTTCTACTGGAAACATCCATCAGCTTCATGGCAAGTCCTATGCTGGGAAGCATAAGTAGTGTTGTGAAAGCACTTATGAGAATCAAGGAAGAGGATGGACTGAATCCGAGGCTCGACATTAAGGCACCAACTCCGGCTTGCTCAAGAATTTGAGGCGTGTAGTAGAGGACGCCGTTGATGCCTGAGAACTGAGAACAAGAGACGATTTGTCCATTAGAGACACACTTGGTCTCGAAGATAACAACAACAACAACAACAACAACAACAACAACAACAACAATGTTAATCTCGCAATTAAGCGGGGTCCGGAGGTCAGGATGTAGGCACTCTTTCCCCGAATAAGTTGAGAGAATATTTCCGATAGACCCAGAACAATAGGGCACAAGGACCACAAGGTAACATGCCTCACAGAAGGTAAAATAGACAGTAAAGAAGCAGAAGAGAAGCAAAGACAACAAGACACAACACCAAAGCCTAAAGCTCTAAACATCAGCAGCTCGAATTCACCTCTTGCAGTGGTCCCTATCCAATGAAGAGATTGCTTGGTCTCGAAGATAAACCGAGTAAATGAAGAGATTGCATTTCGGTATACCTGTTGAAGCATCTGAATTCCCACACCAACAATCAAAGCATGCTTTACTCCAGGCTCAAAGAGCTCACTCCAGCTAGGCCTTCGCATAGCTTCCTTAGACGGTTTGATCTTCCTCGACGAAGCAACTGGTGACTGATTCTTAGGGTCCTTGATATGGATAGCAGACTGGCTTACTAAGGCAGCTGCCTGCACCATCTGTGGTGGCTCGTCGGACGCATCAGGACCGCCAACAGGTGAGAAAACCGATCCCCTACCCGAAGCCAAAGCACCCTCCTCCTTAAGGAAGACCCTTTTGAACTCACCTTGTTTCTTACCATTTCGTCGAGTCTCACTATACTTCCAAGCCAGCTGCCAACCGCCTCCAATGCCGGTGCTATTGACCATCTCAGCCCCACCACCAGTTTGATGGTTCGACAGCAATGGACTCTTAGCAGACTCCTCAGCCTCATCATCATCCGAGGCAGGATCTTGGCTGTCCGGTTGGGCATTCTCCTCGTCCCAATCATCGGTGCTGACATTAGCCTCATTTCCATTGTACATGCTGCCAAAGTTTGGGAACAGCATGCTGCGCATGCTCCCTGTTGCCGGGATCCTCTCGTGGACACTCCCAAAGAGCGCGACGAGAGGATCCAATGTTCCGCCTTTGGAGACCATCCCCAAGGCACACTGCCCAGTGACTGGTCTCGCAATCCACGATTGGCCTTGCTCGGTACCGTATAGCTTCACATGGTTCTTGTCAATGGGAGACTCCCCACTCTCAGCACTGATCACATACTCCTCAATGGCTGTTTCGCCTCCTGTTCCGAGGCCTTCTACGAGCAATGCCATCTCGCTGGTGACATCCTCATTACCGCGCAGCTTGCGCAAGACTCGCTTGGCCTCGGACATCTTCCCTTTGCTGACAAGCCATCTTGGGGACTCTTGCAGGTAAAGCACTGCCAAAGCAAGATACACTATAGATGGGATTGAAACAGCTCCAAGCATCAGCCTCCAGCTCGGCGAATCCATCAAGAAAATCATACAGTAGGAGGCAAGCATTCCACATGAGCCAGTGAGCTGAGGGAGGGTGTTGAGCGGCCCTCTGATCTCAGGTGGGGCGGTCTCCGACACATAGAGAGGGGCAAGGGTGACCGCGAGGCCAACACCGAGGCCATCCAGTAGCCGCCCTAAGAGGAGGACATAGATGTTGGGAGACCAGAACATGACCAGCCCACCAAGGAGGTAGAACAAGGATGAGATGATCAGCATGGGGCGCCGCCCAAGCTGATCGGACACTGGACCCGAGAAGGTGGTGATGAAGGTGGCGCCGATAAGGGACATGGACAAGATTAGCCCTTCAATGGTGGGTTGAGCCTCCAATTTGAATTCCTTCTTGATGTGTTTGATAGCTCCTGTATATGGTAAGATCATATATATTGGATTTGATATCAAAAGTGTAGCAAGTTTTGGTTACGGAATTCGTGTTTTTACCCGCGATTGTTGCATTATCCCATCCTTGCGACAGATTGCCCATGGTTGCAGCCAGGGCCGCCAACACCGCTCCTCTCATCTCACTTGTCATATTATGCCTCTATCTTGCCTAGAAATACAACCGAAAGAAGCAAACAACAACGATATCACAATCTTAGGGAATGAATCCACCGAGCTAAAGCCTTTACAAGCATATTTTCTCGGTATCTATGAGCTAAAATTCTTCTATGCAGTGTTTTCTGTCGCAAAAGACACGACGAGAAGCAGGCAACCACAAGTATGATCAATGTGCTTGCTGTCATAACTCTAACAAGTTCCTATTAAGTACTTTTTTTCAGATCTCCTCTTTCAACATCTTAATGATTGAATCCAGTGTCATCCTTTATATGATCAATGTGTCACATGTGCTTGTTTATTAAGCGACGCACATCGATCATCAACACGCAGTGTAACGAAAATCGAAAATCGCTGCAAAAATACCTCTTGGAAGTGGATTCAAAGGAACCTACAATGTGTGGTTGGAGGAGCAAGTGCAGAACTCAAATCGAAGCGAATCATGAAGATGAAGAAACCCTTCTAGCATGGAGATCATATTTGGCCAGAAGAGAACCAAATCATATATGAGAGAAACAAATGAAAAGGGGCAAAATTAAACTCTGCTGTTTTTTTTTTCAGTCTTGAGAAATTTTGGGAGTGTAAGAGAATCTGTTACTAGTTCCAAATATTTAGATCAGAAACATGACCCAAAAATAGTAATAACTGAAATAGCAACTTATAGATCCCAAAATAGACATGTTTATCAAAACTTTTTCCCACTAATCTTCCAAAATCCAAACCCTCCTAGTAAAAAAATCGATTTTGCTATTCGCACGGCGGAATTTTGCAATCCGCACGGTGCCGATCTCGAAAACCAGCACTGGTGGTCTGCCTACTTGGGAAGTTGACATCGGCAGAGAAGCTGACTTGATCCAACGGTGATCTCCCACTCAATGAAGGACTGACAACCAATGCAATGCCGCTGACTCAGAAACTCGGCATCGACACTGTGCGAATGGCAAAAAAATGACCGTGTGAATAACATGACCCAAAAAAATTCACCCATTTAAGAGAGAATGAGATACACGAGAAGATCAAGAATCTAGCACATGTAATAGTGGCTTGAATAAGATTTTTTTTTTTTTTTTTGGGGGGGGGGTCGGAATCGAAAATGTCAAAATGAGTTTAGTAGTCATCAAGTGGGGATAGTCTGACCCCTTACATCATTCAAAAGAAAATATAAAACACTCTCCGACAGATCACGCGGATATTATATGAACAAGTATGTCACGCTTGTTGTATGAATTAGTAGGAATCACAAAGTGAGAAACTAGGAATATCAATATATCATCCACATGAATGCTATCTTACATTCCAATACATGCATCTTTGTGCTTCGGCGTACCAGTTTGATAGAGCTAGGTCAGCTAACATTAGTTTAACTACTACGAAGTTACACCCACTCGACATAATCGGAAAAATAGTACATACTATCTGTAATTGTTGTTGTAGCTTGTGGAATAAACCACCCTTCAAACCTATTCCGTTATCAATTCCGGACTCTACGCATCTTGATTCACATATAGTATGTAAATAAATCAAGATACACAAGATATTTATATAATAATAAATAAATAATAAAAAAGAAGAAGAAATTTTTAGGGTGTAAATAGTAAATTTTTAGGGTGTAAATAACAAACCGGATTTAGTAATCCTCTTTATGAGTGGTATTCTGAAAATACCATCCAAAAAGTTGATGGACAACAAAGATTACACACCTGAGGGCCAGTGGTGGAGGCCCTTGGAAGTTGGAAGGGAAGTTTCATCCTTGTAAATTGTATCCCCCACCATGAATATATACACGAGTGGCTGTCCACTTCAACCTTTGCTCATGATTTTATCCTCAACACAAACAGATTTTCAAAACTGTACTAATTGGCATATAACAAAAGTATCAAACTTTCCAATAAAGTTGCAAATTCAATGAGCAAATTGATGGAGTCACGTTCTTTAACCTCATTCCCAGCCGGGTAAAATTTACATTTCGTGCATCATCAGTTCATCACACAGTGTGAACAAGGTGAATTTGACCAACAGTGAATTGCAACACAACAAAAAGAATACATGTTGTCCACGAAGAAAGATCTAGCTACAGAGTTGCTAAAAGAGTAAGGAGCCTTATCTGAGAGGCCAGCCAACCTTGATTATTTAATGTGATTGTGATTTGTGAAGGTTTGAAATGCATGATCAGATTCAGGACTCATTCATACCTTCCATGTGATTCGTCCACCAGCTGGATTTTGCACACATACAGAGAGACAAGTGCAGATGAGTGGCCGGTACATCCCCAAGCAATTCCAAATTTCTCCATTAATTGTTGTTTTTTGTCCTCTTCTATCCTCCATTTGAACATCATCTTCTCTATTTAGATCCTGTTCGTGAATAACTGTGTGATGAGTAATGACAGCTATATTATACTAGTTTTTTTTTTTTTTTTGGTCACTTTATTATACTAGTTTGTTTAAAACACAGCAAACAATCTCCATCCATACCCTTTGATAACATGGATTCAAAAAAGCAAAAGATTGGAGCATAGTAATGGCAGATTAACTTACATAACAGAAAAGTCATGCGGTGTCACGGGTTCGTCATCATAGATCACCCTTTACGAAATCCACACTATCGCGTTTCCTTTTGCTACGCATAGAGAAAAAGCATATTTGCGCCCAGCTTCTCTTTTGTTTGGCAGGTTGTGTTTTTACGTCCTTGTTCGTGACAAGATCAGCCATATGCTGGATAACAGCCTGCAAAATAGAAAATGAAATCAATACCAGATTGAATATTCCAACAAAATCGCTATGGTTTCGCTGTTTTACTTGCCTGAGCACCCTTTTCAGCTACATGTCGTGGAGGTACTTCCAACGGGTTCTCCTCCACGCGCAAAACACGCAATTTGGTTAGCAACCTAAATGACTCGGGTAGAAACCGTATTTGGTTATTGCTCATATCCAACTCTTCAAGCATCTCAAGGTTCCCAATGGACCTCGGAAGGGACCTTAGATCAGCAAAATTGTTACCAATGTTCAGCTTCACAAGTGAGGTAGCAAAGCATAAGCTCTCAGGCACCTGCTCCAGCTCATTGAAGCTCACATCAAGCTCTCTCAACTTTGTGAGAGACGACATAGTTGTAGGCAACTGTCTAATATTATTGTAGCGCACAGAAAGAATTTCCAGGGACTCGATCCTTCCCACAGCTTCAGGAAGTGCCTTGAGCCTGTTGTAGTCACAGTGGAGCTCCTGAAGAGAAGAGCATTGACCGATAGTATGTGGGAGCTCATCGATATCATTGGTCTCCACATTCAATATCTTAAGGCTAACCAAGGACCCAATTGCTTCTGTGAGCGAAGATATCCCGTTTGAGCTGAGATCGAGCTCCTCAAGGCGGACCAACCTGCCTATGCTCGGAGGAAGAGATGACAACTGATTTCCCCTCAAGTCCAGAAACACCAGATTCAAAAGATCTCCAATTGACTCAGGCAACTCAGCTATTTTATTCGAATGTAAATCCAATCTCATTAGGGAGGAAAGGCCTCCAATGGTAGGTGGCAAGGCCATGATCCGATTCTCAGACAAATCTAGATTCAGCAAACTTGATAGCTTTCCAATGGAATCAGGCAACCACTCTATTTGATCCATCAACTTGTTCTGCAGATTGAGATCTTTGGTACCTTTCTTTGAGGACAGTTCAATCAAGCTGGCAAGCTTTATCAAACTCAATTTCTCACCATATTGAGCTGCAATTGGAAAGCAAATCGATGAATAATCCACCAATCAGGAAAGAAATCATTACAACTCCACTAATGTAAATATGAATTTCCATTCCCTAACAGTAACACGACCAAAGTCGGCAACAAGACAACCAAATTCTACAGATTCTACAGAACTGCAAGCACAAATGTTCAATTCTATAGGAAATTAAGAATAAATAAATTGATAATCACCTGAACTTGATGCTTGTTTGAATGTTGAATCTGCTATACGCGGAGCAGGAGCAATTCTAGACCGAATCCCATCAACAAGGAAATTACCTTTCCCCTTCGTTACGAAACTATCATCTTTGCAGATCAACGGAGAGGTCCTCAATGGTTCTTTCTCCAAGTAACGACTCGATAAACTCGGACCATCAGATTTGTATACAGAAGTGCCAGTAGCAGTCAAAGATTGGTCCGGAAACGACGAATGAGAGTTTGCCGACGGAGGAGCAACCGACGCCTCAGATCCTGACGGGGAGGTAACGCACTGCGAAGCTCTCTGAATCAAATCGTCGAAAACCGAGTGGAGGTGCTCAAGATCCAGAAGGTTCGTAGCTTCCCTCTTCTGTTCTTTGCTCTGAAAGAGTACCAAACTCCTCTGCATCTTCTGGAGAATGAAGAAGAGCTCCTCAGGGACCTCGGCTCCCTTGTTCTGCTTAGCAATGGCTTCCAATCTCAGCTGATCTTCCTTCTCCAGGTTCCGAATCAGCGCCTTGGCGGCTTCAACCTCCTCGAGTCCCGGCCGCGGCGGCAGGGATCTGTTGATTCTCATTATCTCCGCCACCGCCTCCTCCACCGTCTTCGCCGCCGTCATCTCCATTTCTCTCTCTACCTCAAAAAAACAGAAATCGCGGAGAACAAGACGAGAACGAACGGTTTCTCCACCAAGAAGGTTCTGGAACCGATTCAAAGCACACAGATACACATAACCGCTGCGGTTACCAAGCTGAAGCTTAATAACTGCAGATTGCAACTTGCGAATTTCAGCTCTCGAGGCAAATCAGTCGAAACTCGAACAAGTATCACCAAAACCGAACAAATCAACCACCAAATCTCTAACAAAATTGGGGAGAAATAAAAGCTTCCGTGGAAACAATTAATAAACGCTGGAATTCAGAAAACAAAAGCAATGTGTGGCGAACTCTGTGAGATTGGAGTAGAAAGAGAGGAATTCATCAGAGTTTTCCGATTCCCAAAACTCGATTTCTTGGAAATCAGACAGAGAAAGGGATTTGGAGTTCGAAGGGATTCTTGGAAATCAGACAGAGAAAAATAAAAATAAAATGTTTTAGTTTTCTTGTGCACGAATTGAGTATGGCCATTTTTGACACTAATATAAAGATGTCATTTTTAGCATTTGCGAAATTTGTAATGAGAGTACTAATAAGTATACTTATTCAGGAGTATACTTTTATTTATTAATTTATATTTTTAATTTTCTTAAAAAATACGGAGTACTATATATATAGTTGACATTGTTGTTAAGGGGAATTTACAATAAATATATTTTGAATATCTTTAATGTAACCATCTTTAAGAAGCACGATGAATTGATTATTCACTCTTTAAAACAGAGTTTGAGATGTTGAAAATATGTAAGTATCATTTATCATTTAGTGTTATAAAAACATAAACACAAATACACAAAAACTTTTCATAACAAAAAATAAAAACTAACAACAAACAAAATGACATGAATAACTTGGACAGTACAAGGAAAAAACAAATTAACAATATCAAGACGTGTCCTATCTTTCTTCGTATCCTTAGTAAGGTCCAAATGTATAAGGTTTTATCTCATCACCTCCTTCCACCTCTTCCTTGGTTACTCTCACTTTCGATAACAAGACTCTCACACCTACACGTACACTGACGCATTTGTATCTCTCCTTTAAACATGATCGAACTATGGATGTCTCATCTTATGTAACTTATCCATATGATATCGATCACTCTCTCCCAACTGTGAATAACTTCATCCCCAATCATGTTGAGTCTATATACCTAAACATTCATTTAATCATCGTCTTTTCTACCATGAGCCTCTAATCATACGGTTGATCATCTTATGTAAGTTTTATTATTAGGGAGCTATTTTGCATAATATACCCATAAGTTCTAAAGAAAACTTAATTAACAAGTTTGACTATTGAGCAAAAGTAACTATTTTGTAACCTAATTACCCGATTATTACAACGCAGAATTCCTATAAGATTTATGTGTTGAGTGGAAAAAAGTCCAATTTTGTGGCTTTTCCCCGCTCAAATTTGTGAAAGCTTATTTGATGAGGTGCATTAGATAGAGTATACAAATTCAATTTGGATCCCCTTTAAACCAAAGAGCAATTTGAAGGGAATCTTGAAGAATTCAGACTCCCACCCCTTTTACATTAGAGATCATTTTACTCATTTTTCATGTTTTTTGTTCACAAATTCAATGGGTTTTTAGTCAAATTTCTTGTCTTCAAGGAATCAAGGATATAGATATATAAATGCACCATTTAGAGCGTCTCCAACAGTCTCTCTAAACAATCTCTAAAATATAGAACAAAATAATAAAATCTCAAAAAAAAATTAGACCACAACTCCAACAGTTTCTCTATTATACAAATTTCTACATTTATTATACACTATAATAAATGCATAAATTAATTATTAAATAAATAAAATTCCAATAACTTTATTAAATCAATAGGCAACAACCAATGAACAAATAGATAGACATTGAAACGGGTGAACACATTTAATTTTAGAGATTCTAACCCTTCCTCTAAATTTAGAGATTTTTTTTTTCTCTCCTCCCATTTCTCTATTTTAAAGATTGTTTTAGAAAAAATGTTGGGGTTAAAAAACTCATATTTTCTCTAAAATTATCCATTTTCTCTATTTTGTAACAGTTGTTGAGGATGCTCTTACAAACAACATGCATGCAAGCTATTTTTGATAAAAAAAAAATTATTGGATTCACACTTTGTTCACGCTCGGACATTCTACTCCAACGTTGAGTTTGCATCCTCCAACATCAATTTTTAATTAATGGATAGAGTATATCTCTAAATTAATATTTTTTTTAAAAATAAAAATATATATTTAACTTATATATAATTATTTTAACATGTTTGAAAAAATCTTTAAAAATCACCTTATAAATTTCGTACTAATGAATTATGTTGTAAAGTACAACATTTTTACAACCTTCTTACATCTTTTCATTATTGCAATGTTTGTAAGCAATTTTTTAAGATTTTTTCGAAATATATTATAATATATATATATATAGATATAGATATAGAGAGAGAAACTTGTGCACACTCATTAGGGTGTATTTTGTGTACAATTTTGGACCCTTGGATTGCTTGTGATGGATGGAGGAGATTAAATAGGGATTCGGATCCTCTCCTTACGAGAGTTTCCTAAAATCTTCCTAATACAGTGATCTCAACCATTGAAGGAAATAGAGGGTTAAGATTAGACCTAAATTAATCAATCCAAAAATAAAAACCCTCCTCTTTCTCAGCACTTTGTTCAGCAGGTGGGAGACAATTGATTTCACTCTCTCAAACTTTCTGAATACTTCGTTCGACGATTTAGGGCCGCCTTAGGAGTGATTGATTTCACAGAGGAAGATTGGACCTGATGGAGAAGCGAGTCAACCCTGGTGGTCCGTCGCTGAGCTCTATCTCCAATGTTGTCGCCGAGCTCCATCTCCAATATGGCAATACCGTAGCCAAAGTCCGTTTTCTTATTTATTTCATGGGCATAGATTACAGTGAGAGCGTGAAGGAAAAATTCAACGAGAAATGGTTGTGCGGGCTGTGCTCAGAGGCAGTCAAGGATGAACTCGACGGATCTTCGATCGGCTGCCAAGAGGAAGCAACTATAAGATGCAGTCAATGTTGTTGCCTCTCGTCATCAAACTGAAATTTGATTTTAAGTTTGGGATCAATTAATTGATGAAATTTAATTGATGAATTGGATTGAAATTAACAATTAACTTGTTCATTGCTAAAAAAACAATTAATTTGTTCATTTCAATAAAAGAATATCGTAGAAGAGGAAGGGGCCGGAGAAGGAGAGGGAGAAGAGAGTGGGGCGGAGGCGGCGGAGGTGGAGGAAGGAGGGAGAGAGGAGGAGGCGGTGCCAGTGGAAGGAGACGTAGGGCAACAGTGGTGGACCTGGTGGTTGCAGGCGGCGGCTACAATGGTGGAAGACTAGAATTGGGAATCAGGCTGGGAGGAGAAGACAAAATAGGGTTTTCTTTTCTTTTGCTTTTTTTTTAAATTTAAAATCAAATAGATCCTGACCTTTGAATTATTTTGAGGGTTAGGATTGATTTATTAGGACTCCTAATAAAAGGAGAGGATCCGGATTCATTAAATAGAGTTTTCTTTTTTTTTTTAATAAAAAACAGGTGGGTCTCGCACCTATTTTTTACGAAAACCTATCACAAGTAAGAACTTGCACGTGAGATCCACCAGTCTTCATCTCTTTCCTCCCGTCTGCCATGGGGTTCACGACGCCGTTGTTCACGGATCGAAAACAGAGGCGTTCGTCCCCGGCCGTCTCATCCAGTCCTGGTGCGTCTCCCACCGATCCTCCGGCGTCTCCCGCATCCCTACCCCCAAGCAGCCCGCCGACCTCCCCCTCCCGGCCGCCCTCCTCCATATCCCCTTTTCCGATCCCATCCTCGCCGCCGATTAATTGTCCTAATTCGACTGCGAACCCATCGCCTATTGTTACTGCGAACCCACCCCTCATCTCCCTCTTTCAATTGACCTATTTCGACTGCGAACCCGTCGCCCCCGATCCGGATCGCGCCTCGTTCTTGATTGGGTTGATGTTTAATCCGAATCGAATCGATATCCAGATCAATGCCGCTTCGATAATCGAGTCGGTGTCGAGGTGTCCGGAGGCGCGATCGAGCTTCAGCGCCGCCGCCGGGGTGTTCGACGATGTATTGGGGTGATCCGGGATGGGGTTGGGTACGTACGGTAGGCGGGGTGGGGTTGGTTGGGTGGGGGGTGGTGGGGTGGTCGGGGGGTGGGGGGGGGGGGGTGTTTGAGTTTTGGGTTTGTGTTAGGTATTGGCGTAATTGGAGAAATTGTTTAATCAACCCATATTATTCAGGGAAAAACGAAAAACTATTCGGACGTATGAGTTGAATTTAGCGTATGATTTTTTAGATATATAATTTGATTAATTAGTCGTAAATTATTCAGAAATATGTGTTGAATTTCGGATACTAGTGGTAAGGAATTAGTAAATTATTCGATGAAATCTGATTTATTATTCGTTGGTAAGAGTCTTCGATTTGACAAACAATATAAAAACCCTTCATCGCATTAGCATTTTTCGGTGAAATATAAAACATTATTCGGTGAAATATAAAACATATTCATATAAATAGTAAGTATTGTTTAGGGTATGAGATTTTTTTATCCGAAATGGATGAACAAGAAAAAACAAACATTATTCGGTAGCATATGACAAATTATTCAGTGGAATAGGTAATTTTTCATCTAAACTAGATGTAAAAAGATAAGATAATATTATTCGGTAGCATATGAAATATTATTCGGTTGAATTGACAAATTTTAAAAACAATATAAGGGGTTAAAATAAAGCAGCTTACCAAAAAATAGCTTAAAAAAAAAGTCAAAGGGGGTTTATTATATACAGGAGAAACCAAAAATGAAGAGAAGGGAGTCATTCACGCGCAGGCAAGGGAGGGAGTTGTTTGATTTTTGTACGTGGGACCCACACATTTAATGGGAAAAAAAGAAAAATTCATTTTAATCACAACCATCCATTTTCTTTTGATCAACGATCCACAATTGTGCACAAGATACATTATAGGAGGTGTGAACTCTGGAACCACTCCTTTTATATATACTAGTGGTGAACCGTGCTTTGCACGGTGGGTATGTGGTTGTTAACTAAATATACATCATTTGAATGAAGTAAAAGCGCAGTCACGATCCCAGTCTCATGTCTTAACATCATTTGAAGACATCGTCAGCCACCATGTCGAAGTCGGCGCCGAGCTTCCTCACCAATCTGCTGTTCTTGCTCCGGCCTTTGACAGGCTCCTCCTCTTCGTCTTTCTGGAGAGCGAATCTCCTCTTCCTCTTCAGCACAGTCGGAGTCAGAGTAGGGGAATCAGACAAATAGTCTTCGAATTATAGCGATCGGGGTGAGGACTACGCTTCTTCTGCGATGTATCCCTTTCCTTCTGAAGCTTATTCGAATTTACCTCGAGCCGGCCCTGGAGGCGGAGGCGCTTGAAGCCGAGGCCGCTCCTCATATAATGTATGAATACATCCTAAGTGATTGCTACGGTGAAGAAACAATCCAGGGAAAAAGGAATAGTTAGAATCGATGAATTAGGCCAAATTGTATGTACTCATTTTGACGCTTCAAATCTAAACTAATTTCCTCTTGTTGCCATGTATTTTCATATTATTGATGAAGGATTATATATCAGTTGCTGCTATTTCATTTGTTGACCCTATGAGCAATGCAAAATCTGAATTTATTCCCACATCTTCTAACAAAAGTTCGTGAAATCCACTCTCTAATGCAGTCTTTAGAAGTCATTAAATGAACAAGAAATGAGTGATGGCTGTGAATAACGTGACATGGATTCTAAATCTAAAACTAATATAAAAGGGAAGACACCCCATGAACATCAATGTTGTTGGTAACTAACCTTCTGTGCTGAAAATATGTTTAAGGCAAGCAATACGAAGAATCGAAAATAAGCAAGCATTGGTACATCATCAGTTGCTTTTTCCTGTACACCAAAAATAGCGAGATTGAAGATTGAGGCTGAAAATGAAAAAGGACAATCTAGTACATCCAGTTCTAATCTATTGAAATTGGGCGGCATAACGAGTAAATGGGATATGCACATATAGTGAAACTTATATGAAAAAATCTGCCCTTAGAGCAGTGAGCATAGTCGTAGCCATTAATTTTAAGCATGCACTTCACCACCCAAAGTATAACAAAGCTCAAAGAAGAGATTGTATTGACATTCGGACATCTCCTGATCACAAGCAGTATATGGAGCTTAGCAAAGCACATGAGGGTCATTGGTCACATGTCCATCTAACCAAATGAATCTTACTGCATTATTAGGTGACCATAGATTACATACAAAATACCCTGTTTAAATCAACTCTACATGTTTCTTGCCATAGGCCCAGCTTTGCAGCTGAAACAAGATATTTACAAAACCCAAAAAAAAAAAAGGTTAGTGAACATGTTCTACTATCTAGCTTGCAGTTGTAGAAGCCAGGATTACAAAATGATGCTTTTCCATTAATAATACAAAAACTTTGAGATTCAAGCTTATTCATAAAATGGATGCAACAAGTGACAGTAATAGATTTTTTAAGATTGTGTATTGTGAAACTGAACCCTTTGCATTTCAATTGATAGAACGTTTCTCTTTTATCATCAACTACAAATTCCTGAAACAAGCAAACCCTAAAACAAGATTGAAAACCCATAAGGCAATGGCTTAAAATTTGTACATGCTTCAAACAATAAGTCAATAACCCAGTATATCCCGCAAAAGCAGGATCTGGGGGTCAGGACATGAAATCACTAATCTGAATAAGGGCAAAAATATTAAAAGACGAACCTAATTGGAAGAGGGGGAGCGATTGGAGTCTATAACTCAATTAGGTGTTGATTTTAAAATCACGAGTAGGTGACAGCTCAGGCGAGAGAGGAGGAGATCAATGAGGGAAATCTCCTTGAAAGCCCCATGGATACAATCTGAGAGGGGAGCAATTGACAGAAGCATACAAAATATTTTATATTAAAAAAACATCAGGATGACCATACTTGAAGTTTAAACAAGTTAGAAGGGGGACTCTTAAACATACCTATAGTTCATTTGATTTTGTAGATATGCAGTCCAATGCGTTTGCAGATTCCCTGTTGCAGTCTTTGTAGATTGTAATCTCTGTTGTTAGATATTGTAAGTGTCCACATCTTTTACGTGTTGTAGCTCCATCTTTAGTCCTCCCATTTCATTCATGAAAACTTCTTTTTGGTTGACTTTTTCTTCTTGGAAAGTCTGAGGAAATCTCAGGATGGGAAATCTGAGGAAGACATGGATTGTCTTGTTGGAAAGTAGTAAAACAAAAGGACCACCAACAATCAGAGTCCTTATAGGCCAATGCTATGTTGATTGCTGCTTCAGTCACAGCTAACGTGGGCTGTGGTAACATGGACAACATCCGGATGGCGAGCAAGCTAAAAAAAAGGAAATTAAAGATAAAGAAATCAATCAAATCACATATAGAAATGTGATAAAACAATTAGTTACCTCAACAACACCCCCCTCTCCAGGAATGATTTCAAGCTTTGTAATCACAATCAGAAAGAGCTTCCTTTATATCTCCATTCAATGATTCATTTGTAACAGTAACCAGGTGCAGTTTGAATATTTTAACCTGAGATTCAACATTAACACTTCAGACAAGCTATATCGTTCAATCGGATCAACATGAGAGGAAGCCAATATGTTTGAGGAATTATCCAATCCCAAAAGGGACTCAAGAATTCAAGGTTTGATGTCAAAGAAATGAATTCAAGGTTTCACCTGGGCAAGGCCTGCAGGCCACCACATATCAACTGCATGCACCAAATACCTCCTTAAAACTCCAGCCCAGTAATAACCAATCATCTGTTCAAATTCAGCTACATAAATTACATTGCAGATTGACCATTAATCTGAACTGACTTTCATCCTTGGTTAGGGACTTGAAAGATACAAATTTCAGCATGACAAATAGAGAAAAATTAATCTGAAAACATGTTCAATCTGATATCCTTTGGGAAAACAAAATTTAAGCAGTAGCGTTGACTGTATTTTGACTAATTGTCTCCAATAATTACACAAACGACAGTACTTTGAATTTTTAATGCCCTGATAGCAACTCGGAACAGAAACTGAACAACAAAACAAGAAATGAAAGTGATGAATTAAGTGCTCCTCTCCTCACATCCCTTATATTTTCGATTTCTACATCCTGCAAATGCAATTCCAAAATTGATGCAGAACTGGAAAAATAACTAAACACAATTAAACTATTGAAATTCCAACTCATGCAAAGGAAATTGGATCAATTAGATGGTAATGTGCAGATGAAATTGCAAGAAATTAGAAAACCTAGATTCAAAATCAGTAATAAAATCGGAAATTCACTCACCTGAATAGTCAAAACAATGAAGGGAGACGAGAATGACGACAAACAAAGGGGTAAAGAACGCAGAAAAACAGGGACCAGCCTATCCACAAGAGTGGCATATGGACAGCTGCTAGCCCTGTGCCCTACGGTTCCGGCAAAGTGACTTTGTCGTGCAGTCAGCTGCAATGTGCCCGTGAACCAAACATGAAAGCTCAAGAGTTTAACAATTGCCCTGGTATTTTACAAAAGACAAGAAATGAGAGAGACAAATTACCCTGGAAATCAGAGGAAACAAGAACATACATGGATCCACGATCGATAAATAAACCAAACATGCAGATGAAGATGAACAAAGGAAGAAAACAGAAGCTCGGAGAGACAAAGACGAAGATGGACAACAGAGAAGAGGAGGCAACAAACCGTAGGGTAGCGGGGGTACAAAGATAAAGATGAACAGATGAGATCGAAAAGAAATTAGCCGAATGAAGGACAAAATTGAGAGAGACAAAAGATACCCAGCCACCGAAGAAGATAGGGAGAAGGAAAAGGCGGCCATGAGGGGTAGTAAAAGGCTAGCAGTGATGGCCAGCTGTGGGAAGCATGTTGAGACAAGGTGGTGGGAAGCAGGTGGAGATGAGATTGAATAACGAACACAAATAATTATTAGTAACGACGATTCTAAAGAAACAGAAATAGCAGCCTTCTTTTTCAGTCAGTTTCAGGACGAATTACCATCACACAGTCAAGTACGAAGATAAGAGTAGGCGACGAGATTTCAGAAGCCAAATCGATACAATGACGTAGGAGACGCATATCACCCTGCAAAAAGCATCAAAACATCAACAGGATGATACCAGAATAAAACAAATTGGAAAGCACCTTCGCTCCCCAGAGTGATGACCCTCCTTATTTAGAATTCAAAAGTTCTTACCTTCCTCAGCGAAGGGAAACACTCCAAGTATCTCATCATTTTCCATGTCTTCCTCAGATTTCTCCTTGGCATGGGGACTGCTACTGCTATCCACATCAGAGACCACCTCCCCCATGTCAGTGCTTTCATCAGGAGAAGCTTTACAATATTCTTCCTGGAAAAACTGTCCGAAATCTGTCTGGTCCTCATAAGTTTCCTCAACACATCCCTCATCAGCAAGGTTCATACTAAA
Organism: Persicaria tinctoria; assembly: GCA_037127255.1. Classification (NCBI taxonomy): domain Eukaryota; kingdom Viridiplantae; phylum Streptophyta; class Magnoliopsida; order Caryophyllales; family Polygonaceae; genus Persicaria; species Persicaria tinctoria. Next base: position 3,732,739 of record JBANSL010000019.1, on the reverse strand, counting down.
ATTAGAACGGTTCGAACTGACATTTGAACTTCCGCTGCTTCCATCACTGTTTGATGACTGAACTTCCTTGGGAATAGAACAATCTGTAGGATCTAACTTGCGTCCAAAAGAGGGACTGTTTACAAGACAACTATTCTGAGAAGATATATCCATAGCGAAATTGTTAGTCATTGCTCTAGCTCCAATTTTGTAGCTTTTTAGCAGCCGCCCCTGAGTGGGTAATGCAGAAACAGAAAATGAAGAGTTTCTCCTCACATTCTCCTCTACTGGTTTATGCAGAGCTAGTGGATAAGACTTGAACATGTCCAGCTGACTTGAATGAAGATATGGTCCACGGGTTGGAGTTGGCCCTGATTGAATGATAAAGAGAATTAGAACATATCCTTGTCACGGATAAATTTCTATTGAATATTCACTTACCATCTACTGATCTCTGAACAACTTTAGTATAGACTGACTCATCAGTGAAGGCAATAGCATCTTGAAGATACTTCTCTTCAACTGAAATACTGTCTGACACATTCAGGCGTCCATATCATCTACAGAGTAGGAATACACAACTTTAATGATAAAGAGGTACCAGCAAAAACAAGAGAGCATAGAAAAGAAAATTCTTGTGAGAGCTTGCTAGTTCTGGTATAGACGTAAGAATTCATGCCAAGACATCATTTAATGATGATTTGTGATCATAAACGGCAGAAACAAACTTCATCCTATCCTATGATGGCTCTAGACAAGTACGAAAGTTGTTCAATGGTAACCTTTGCTCTAGATTAAATAACAAGAAAGAAAGATGTGATGTATGAGTAGGAAAAAAAAGGATATTGCTTCAGAACAACATAATAGAAATATTAAAACTGAGAAGTAGATGCTAAATCTGTCCCTCCGACCAAACTGAACATTCTGAGAGTGGCTAAAAACAGGCAACAAATCCTTCCAGCTTATTTCAACCCCATGATCAGGAAGTGTCTCCATTTCACCACCAGAAGATTCCTCATCTTGTTCTAGAGGACTCATTGTGTAGAAATATATCTACAAAGTAGGCATAACTGTAATAGGAAGCATGTTAGCTATGCTTATGATTACCTTTGATCTTAGCCAGATTGGAACCCTTCCATAGTTCATTTGGACCTCTGCATTTGAGAGATGTAGGTGAGAACGCTCCTAGAGCTTCACAGGGGGCTTTTTGCTATAGCTGCTACTGGTACTATATCTTCTGAGTCAGAACTATCTATGTTCATCCCAGAAGCATTAGTCTGAACCAATGTTATCCCAGTGATACACTCCTCTATCTCTGGCCAATCTGCCCTTCGGCACACATCCCACCACTGAACAGGCTCAGACTTCACCCCCAATCCATCCTCTTGCATGTGAACCATGGAAGATGAACCAGTTTTCACTGCCTTTTCATTTCTCTCTACCCCTACAAATATCTTGAATAACCTGCACCAGAGAAAGTCTGTTTAATGGAGATCTAGTATCTTTAGCAGTAAATATTCTCTGAACATGGAACATGAAATAGAAATTAGAAATTGAACTATATGTTTAAGAAGCATACAGCTGAGGTTATGCCACAGTGAAGCTTGTGAAGACGAGTCCAATTGTGTTTTTGACAGACTGATCCATTTTGTGTGCATGAAGGCATGATTCGGAAAATGTTTATATTGTTCCACTTGGATCAAAACATATAGCAGAAATAGGACTGGAATGTGCCTTAAATTGCGAAACAATAGCTTTGGAGGCAAAATCTTTCACAGCTACCTGAAAAATAACAAAATACACAAGAAAAGTGTATTGATAAATTTAATCCAAATGGTTGAAAAACATGACAACCATGTTTGCAGGCCAGCGTATTTATACTATATCGCTATTTCCAGTACACATATACTAAATAGCTTTATCATTTTCACATCGAAATTGAACCAAAAAGATATATAAGCATGCATATATGCTACTTTTTCCAAGCAAGATATTCAATAAGTGGGTTATAAACAAGCAATGAAACACAATGGTGAAAGACTCAAAACTAACCATTCCTGCATTATCCATCTCGCTTGGATGTGTTGATCTACCAATTTTCCAGCCAGATTTGGAAGATATAGGAGAGCTAGAACCATCGGGAAGAAGATCCTGACAGTATTTAGACAGTGTCTTGTATCCCATGTCCCCAAGGCTAATCAGCCCAGCTGCTAGCTGCTTGCTAGACTCCACTGCATATGGTGCGACCAAACTACCATTGCCTGGAGAAGATGAAGGTCTAACACCAGGAGAAGGTATCACACTTTGAGGACTTAAGCGTACTGTATTTGTAGACAGTGGGTTGTTCGGCGTATAAGCTAACCCCTTGGACCCACGTCCATTAGGCCATAACCAACATTAACCCCATGGATTCATTGACCTCCTAGTTGAGGGACAGGATAAGTCAAAACACTGAATTTGTTCTCAATACTAAGAGAATCAAAGCAGTTGAAATCAAAATAATGTGGCAAATTAAAAGCTTCAGAAAATACAAAGATGGCAAATCAAAAATTTGCTTCGAGCGTATTAACAATAAAACCAATAATAAGAGAAATAAATCCTAAAGCATATATCAAGGTGAAATGGAAAGTAATTACTATGTTAAAGCATGTATATTGGCAAGGTTTCACCCAGGTGTTTGATGGCTAATAATAAGATCCGGTTATAAACATATACTATATTAAGAAATTAATTTAGAGCAAATCCAATTAGTAGGGATCATATGTCCTAAATGGCTAAATCCATTGGTATGAAACAAATAACAGAAAAGGTAAATGATATCAGTTGGGTTACTGCAAAGCACAAGTTTGGATGACCACACTAACAGACTAATGACCTTCAAACCTCACCTTTTCCTCTAATAGATATTGCACGTTCATCCCTATATCTCAAATTCATTAGAGAATTTCCAAGTGTTGGCTTATCCACCCAAATGGAAAATATCCATATGAGAAACTCGAGGAATGCATCTAGGTCTGGTTCATTGACAGGCCTATTGTCGTTATGCCAAATCAAAGTAAATTCCTAAGGTGCAAACTATAACAAGTATAGTAGGTAAGTTAGGGTCGAACCCACGGGGAAACAGAATCAATTGTAAGAGCAAGTATTATTACCCAAAAGTAACCAATTCAAGGGGGAGTTTTGTGTGTAAGCAATAGTGACAGAACAAGTTGCAAATAGAGGTTGCGAATATTTGATGGAAAAGTATTACACCAGGTAATTATCCGCACAACAATTGAGATGGTTTATCATCGAATTCTATAAATCTCAAGTTCTAATGTCCAGTAATTGTTCTCAATTCAGATCGTGTAATAGCTTTTAGTCCTACCAGTCCTAAAAGCGCTTATCACCAAATTACAAGGGGAAACCTTCACCGAATAATAAAGCAATAGCATTCAAACATGAATTATAATGAGATACAAGCGATTATAACAACCCGTTAAAATAGCCTGTAATCGAATCTCCTTCACAATCTGACACAAGCAACCTACTTCTGACGATTGTATTTGCTACAATGGATCTACAACCCCAAACCTGGAATTGGAAACCCTAGCAATATGACTAATATTGATAAACCTAGGTGATCAATCCAGATTAACCAATAATAAGCAATCAAGCAATAAGCTCAAGAGATCGAAACAATTAACAAAGGACGAACTAGAGTAGAATACTCACAACCAATTCAATCGAGGGCTTCAAAGAACCAAGTGTAACAAAGGAGAGTTAGTTCTCCATAGGGTTTGTGAGATGAACCAAGAAGGGAAAAAATACGTCTCTGGAAAATAACCTAATGGAATCCTAAAAACTGCCCCCTTCGGAAATAATATAAACTAATTAAAGGGTTTTAAAATCCCGTAAAAAATATAAATTAACAACTAATATGATAGGGGAAAATCGGATAAGAATCCGTCTCCAGGGACTGACGCGGGCGCGCCATGTAGCAGCGCGGGCGCGTCAGTGAGTGTCTTGCTACTTCTCTCTAAGGCAACGACGCAGGTACTCCCTCCTAGCAGCGCGGGCACGTCAGTAGCAGCGCGGCCGCGCCAAGCTCGCCTGATTCCAGCTGCTTCCGAATTTCTTCACTTCAACTCTTCTATAACTTGCATGATCCTATGATTTCTTCAACTTCTTCAACAAGTTCCGAATCACCAAGTTCATACAAATATCCCTCACAATGACATGTAAATGATGACAAAAACTACTAAATGCGCTATAGAATATATCGCATATCATTCATATTGAAATAGCATCCCTGGCTAATTCCAAAAATGAGGAAATAGTTAATATAGGAAAATCACGTTGACATGTTAACATAAATCTTCAGCTACATAGGGTTGTAATTGATATTGCAGTAAGTAGCTGGCAATTGCCACCTTCGTCAAAGTGAAGACTTTAACTAATTGTTCTTGAGCATAGCTGCCCTTTCTATGGCAAGCCTTCCTGCGTCGATTTGGTTTACTCTTGATATCATAATAGGGATTGCCGACTCCCAAAAAAATAAATGCATCAGCCTTAAAAATGCATCCACCGCCAAAAAACAATGAAACATGCAAATAAAAAATTAAACTAATGTAAGGCATATATCAAAGGGAAGAGAAGGATACAACTGGATGTCTTATTCTTGGATTAAGAACCTATCTCATCTTACTGGATCATGGATTAAATTCTACTCATTATTAAACATTATAATTGGTAAAGATCTTCTTGAACTGAGTTTACATTCTTATATTCTATAACAGTTATTAGTAGATTAGAAAATAAAGCTCTGCAAATAAGGATTAAACAAGAAAAATAGATTTGAGAAGCCAATCTACCAATGGGGCTAAGGTGGCCTGAAATTTAGGATCTGGGTGAAGAAATCCCAGATTCCTATTGCCGAGAAAAACTAATTGCTTGTATGATGAGAGGCAACATTACCCCAATTTCCGTGATTTTGCAGGACAAAGTAAAAGCAACATATAATTAAATCAATGAATCAACAATCTGAACGTTATAGGATATTTAATGCATTCTAGACATTCAATTCCCAAATTAGTTGTGCCTTGAAAATTAGAAACACAAGGAAACTAAAAAAACAATCCAAGTGCGAACATCAAATGGCGATACTGAATCAAGTAAACAATCCTGGACTTGAAAGAGGGCCATGAAAAAACGCATGATTCTTTTAACTCACTGAGTATGACTAACTGGATAGGGAACTGCTATCTCCAATAGACAACATATATACACACAAAATTGGACTATTAATGTGAAATAGGATGCTTCCATTTCATAGGCACGAGTAAATGAACACAAGATTATACTCCACTCACTTTAAGAAGAAGGAAAAAATGCTCTAAAGAAATCAATTAAAGAAGAGAATCATACATTCCCTTTTCTTGTTCCTATTTCCTTTGCTTGAAGCCTTGAACTGACAATGAAACTATCTGAGTATAATTGCAACTCTCTCACTAGATACAAAAGCAAAAGGCAGACAAATCAAATAGTTAGATAATCCAGAAATGGCTGAAATTGAACGACAATTTCAAAATTAGGAATATTTTGACATAGGTCGAAATAAGAAAATGCGATGAGAATCACACATAGAATTTGTATATTGTTGCTGAAATTTGGTGGGTTTAGATCATATATATGTAGTGAGATAGTATGAATAACATACAATATCTGTCTTGCAATCCTTTTAGAACCACCGAGTATTAACTATTAATTTATAATATTTCTTACACTATGGAAAGATGAATTCATATATATTCTACATAAAAGATCACTTTCCTTTAAAAAAATATAACAGGGCGGTTTCTGAACGGTCATTGATATACTGTCATCTCTATTTATTTTTATGTTTTTCAACATTTTCAAATTTCTGGATACACTTGCTTGTACATCTTTTGTACCCTTGAATTTAAATCATGCAATCAATATGATACATGAAACTTAAAAGAAAAAAAAAAGAATGAATACATAATCAATGCAATTACAAAAGCAAAAAAAACGAGTACTTAATATTGGATATGAATTTATTTCAAATCTCATGGAGTCAATCCTTAATCCCGAGGGGTATTCCTCAATCTCAAGAATATAACCCTCGATTCGAGCTCTCAATTATCAGCTTAAACGCCATAACACTCAATATCACAACCCCAATCCTCAATTTAAAGGTCCTCACCATCAATTTAAAGGCGTTGATTCTCAATTTGAAGGCAATAACCCTGAATTTCAAGATCTTAAAACTAAAAGACATCAATATAACACTAAAGGAGGTGCAACATCAGTCAATCCTAAATCCCAAGGCCGTAATCCCCAATCTTAATAATATAACCCATAACCCTCAATTTCACAACCCAATCCTCAATTTAAAGGTCCTCATCATCAATTTAAAGGCCTTGATTATCCATTTGAAGGTCATAACCCTGAATTTCAAGATCTGAAAACTAAAAAACATCAATTTAAACCTAATGGATATGCAATATCAACTACAAACCTTTAGATCAAACACTAATTTCCAATTTGAAGATCCTAATTTGCATTTTCAAAACCTATAATCCTCAATTCAAACTCCTGCAAAACCCCAATTCAGAGACCCTAATCCTCAATCTCAGGACTATAACCCTCAATTCAAACTCCTCGATTATGAGATTGAAGGTCTTCATCTTCAATTTGAAGGACGGAACCCTTAATTTCATAAGCTCATAACCAAATTGACACTTAAAAGTAACTGGTGCTCAAATTCGTGTTGAAGGTGTATATGTATGGCCATTTAGGCAATTTCGGATGGTGGCTAATAGGTTATTTTGCTTTTACATGTTCTATTTAGTATTCTATTTTCTCCCTGCCTAAGATTTCCTTCATGTGCTAGGCTACTGCTCTTATCACCCCACTAATTCTATCTACTTTTATATTTTACCATGGGATCCTACTCAGTGGGAATGGAGAATTGATCCAAGATGACGATTATATCCTATCTAATCCTTATCACATGGTAAAATTATTCTTGCTCTTTTCCTTAGTGTGAATATCTGCTTAGACACCATTGCTTTTGAAATTGACACAAAGTGCAAGGATAAGAGGAAAAAATATTAGCGATACTTAGTTAATTACTTTGTCCAAAGCAATTCCTCAAACAAATAAATGGCAGAGCACAAGTAGAAAGCAGCTTCACCCGAACAAAGTATACACCAGTTATTTTTGTTGGCCGGAGTACTAACTACCTCAAGGATAGAGCTTCCATCAGATTTCTTAAAATCAGAAAACTTGGTGGATTTATTGGATGAATCCAGCAATCTCCAACTATCTGTTTGTGTAATGCATTTGAAAAGGGAAAATAAGTATCGTAAGTAAACAAAATAAGAAAGCTAGAAGAGATACTATTACACTTAGGCAAACAACCAAAAAGACATGCTTGTTAAACTCAGGACATTGGCAAGCACTAATCCGTTGAAACAACTTCCTTTTCCACTTATTGGATTACAAAACAGTCGTCCATTTAGTCAAGTAAAATATTCTAACAAAATAGACAAATTCAAAAAAATATAAAAGGTGACCCGTGAGAATAATGTCAAAGGTAACAAGTGCAAAAAGGGTATGATTATTAAAAAGGAAGAAGAGAATTTACAACTGCTTATCAGTATTACAAAAAGCTCCCCATATGCAATTGCTTTTAGCCTCCAAAAGTTTTTAGACGTTAGAACTTAATTCATTATGTTGTTATGCTCGTTTCTATTTGCCATGTTTGGCACCAAGAAAATACATTCATAACAGAACACGATCTATATTCGGCCAAGAAGTAGATATTTAAAACAGAAGAATCTAACATTATTGCAGAATTCATTCATCAAAAGCATGCGGGATTAAAGTTGCAAACCTTTGTAGGTTCCTATGTTCCAGGCTAATAAATGGCTTAGATCATTGCCGTCTTTCCTAACAAAAAGCCACTGCAAAAAAAAATTCCACACGATCAAATCATGGAACACACACTGTAATTAGACATGGAACCCTAATATTTTATTATTGCACATTTATTCCATGAAAGTGCTTACACTAAGTTGAAATTATAAATAAAAAAAACTTTCCATAAAAAAGGCTAAACCATTGTTTTTCGTCACAAATCGCCTGCTAGATTTTCCAGCTGCCCTCTCTAATAGGTAAAGCACAATAAAAAGCCCTTTTGAGCAATTAAAGCGGTAATCCAGTAGACCATAAGGCAATTTCTGACCCTACCTCTTTGAATACATGAGAATCCACTACTCATACCAGCCATTTTCCCAAAAGGTAACAATCAGATTTTCAATATCCAGGAAAGGAAAAAAACAGCAGAAAAGGGAATCTCATTAAACCTGAAGAGTCATGGCTCTCTCTTACACTTGCAAACTAACATCTAAAAGCATTTGGCTTTTGATATTTGGTTTCCGCATTTGGGTTCCTGAACAAGGTGGTGTTGATGGCAGTTATATATTTTTATTTAAAATCTCATGTAGTAAATCCTCAACTCCGAGGCCCTAATCCTCAATCTCAAGACTATAACCCTCAATTCAAAGTCCCTAATTATCAGTTTGAAGGCCATAACCCTCAATTTGACAATCCCCGATCCTAATAAAATTAAAAGGCCATAAACATCAATTTAAAGTCATTGATCCTCAATTTGAAGTCCATAACCCTGAATTTCAAGATCTCAAAACTAAAAGACGGCAATATAAAGCTAAAGGATGTGCAATATCAGTCGTAAACATTTAGATCAAACCCTAATTTGCATTTTCAAAACTTGAATGTATTTAACAGCTCATGGAGCCGATACTCAATTCTGGGGCCCTAATCCTCAATCTAAAGACTACAAACCCGAACTCAAACTCTCCCCATTTATCAGGTTGAAGGCCATAACCCTTAATTTCGGAACCCAGATCCTCAATTTAAAGGTCCTGATTCATAACACACCATAACAGCTATTTCCCTATCAATCATTTAATCGAAAACCTTTGTAGGCAGATATCAAATCTCTAACATCTCACAAACAAATATACCTTGAAGGAGAGAAGATAAAACGGAGAGGAAAAGGGATACTGAAATCGCTAGAGAGAAGTGGTTGAGGAGAACATAAATTATGTACAATAATAGGGAAATCAGAACAACAGATATACCTTGAAGTGAGGGGAAGGAGCGGAGAAGAGTAAAAGGCAGAGGGCACGACGGCGATGACGATCAGTTTAGGAAGCAGGAGAGACCATTAATAGGGGAATATGTAGGTAAGAGGAAGCAAAGGCGGTGCAACAAGGACGCTAGTGACCACGAGGGATGAAGAAATCGGGAAGGAGGTGAAGGTGCATTTGTAATCGATTGACACGCTAGAGAGCACAGTACGGAGAACAAAAGTCGCAGAGAAGGCGACACGAGGAGGAGGAGAAAGCGGCTAAGTCGGTGGAAGGAGGGTTAATATTGGTCGTAGATAAAAAAACATATAGCATATAGACGATCTGGATTGCTTCTACCCTCCACCATACTTATAATAGTCTAGATTTGGTATCAATTTTGGTACATTTTATCCCTATAGGATGAGAAGCTAATAAACAAAGTCGATAATATTTCAATATTATCAACATCCAGATAAAAACCTTATTATGAGTATTGATTTCCATGTCCTACAGTACAGAAGCTTCGATATTGAAATGGTTTCGCAAGGAAGTGAATTTTACCTGAAGGAGATAGGTCAACTTTGAGTTCCTGAATGGCACATGGTCTTCCTTCTTTCCAAGGGCAAAAAAGACATAACTTAAAGAAGATAGGCTCTTGTTGGTAGCCTGAGTGTGATCAATGTGGGGAACAAGCAAATCCTCAATAAGGAACTTACTGACAAGCAAAAGAAACATATGACTTTTTTAGCATTTTTAATACTACCTGTGTTTCCTTCAAACGATCTCCAGTTGACCAGCTCTTTGGGAGACGCTCACTTCCCGCTAGATCAATCAGGTATGGAAAACCTTGCACTTGTTGTTCTGTGTTCTGGATAAAGCGGATCAGTTCAAACCATCAGAATACATTCGTATTGTGAGTTTGTGATAATCTGTGAGCATACAAGTTGTCCTTACCTCATTAACACCCGAGATCCTCAAGGTGAAAACAAAGTGGGTTCGTGATGACTGCTCATTCATCAAGGTTTTTCCAACAGATCTGTGAAAATTTGAGGACTTAACCCGTTTAGCTAAATGCTTATCATAATGCCTAAATCAAAGCTATCAGCTTTTTATTCTTTGGAAAATTCTTGTGTGAAAATTGGTCAAAGAGATCTTTATAGTTGGTCCTGATTTATGAATAGATAATTTGCACCTGGTTATCAACGATGACTGCCTCTGCTAGCCTGATTCAACATAAAACAGAAAATGATTCAATTACAAATAATCAGTAACCAACTTCAGCTTGTATCAAATGAAAAGGCACAACAAACAGCACAAAGGTACTTCTGCATATGACAGAGAATGCAGGATAAGATGAATGAGCAATGGAATCAAATAAGATATTTGGGCTTATAAGAAGCTTACATTGCTCCATCCAAGTAGAAGTGAAATGGTGAGATATCTTGTACCCTATATACAGTAACGGATTATAATAAGGCATTCCCATCATCCATAAAAACACTATTTCAAGTTCTGAAGCATGAGCACTTGGAAAAATAAGACAGCTGGGAGTTGTAAGATGACAGGGAACTGAGGAAAAGAAAATGAGAATAAACCATGAAGGAGACTTGGATTTTTGGTATTATAATCTTGAACTACTCAGGCGGCTGATCCTACAAATGAAATAAAAAAGAGTTGGGAAGAGGGGGAAGAAGCAAGCTCAAGATGAAGGAGTTTAAAAGTGAAAGTACTATGACATGAGAACAAACCCAAAACAAAATATAAGGAGATGATTTTGTTAAAATAAAATAGTCTAAACACAGAAATTCAAGAACATATAACCGTATTCAAGAAACTCCGTAGATAAAATATCAACAACCCAAAAGAGTAAATTAATACATAATGCTAAAGAGAAAAGCGTGAGTCACTTGCAGTCTGTTCAGTACCAAGCTCATCGTAAGTGTTTGGTATGGAACTAGTGAAAGCATTTCATGTAACATCCAGATTCATCAAGTTCTCCATGTTGCTAACATAATTAGGTAGTGGACCACTGAGATTATTATCCTACAACTCCTTGGAAAAGGAATTGAATAAGCTTATTAGCTTCAAATGCATGAATGACTGATGAGAGCAGAGAATGTTAGTGGGGAGTGGGGACTTACAGAACCTCCTAAAACTTCAGGTTAATAACAGAAGGTGAAAGAGTCTCTCTAAACCCATTTCATGAGAGGCTTGTAGATTCAAGACAATGGGTTGTAACAAATGAGTTAGTCAGCCCACATGTGCTTTGCTCTTTCAATATCAAATTTTCTCGCTTTCAGAAGCTTGCGACCTACATTTTTGTTATATACTGAGAGACCTATAGTACTATTCCAGTAGACTTAAAATTAAAAGAAATACACATAAGCTACCTTAACATCACATGGTAATCGTCATGTTTTGCAGGTAGAAGTTCCTCTAGCAGTAAAACTTGTCGAAACTCGTCAACAGCTTGTAGCTCTTCAACATCACGAACATCCTCGATGGAAACTGAGCTAACACGGCCATCACTCTTCCTTATGCTGCTCTTCTTTCTTAGAGAATGCTTCAACTTTCAAGATGCATTCAATGCTTTGTTTTTCAACGACCAATTTCTCGACCTCCTCTCATCTTCAGAGTTTCAAAATCAGATTTCCTCTCTCTTCTATCCTCAGCAGAAGATCCCTCAAAGCCTGCCACAATTATACAAACATTATAAAAGTTAATCAACAAGGGCTGCCAGAAACATTCAATGCCAGCACCTGGCTAATGATGATCCCAAACAAATCCAAGAAGCTTACATACATCAAACTGGAGAAACTCCCAATAACCCTAAAAACCAAAGTATCCAACAACTCAGAATTCCACTGAAGAAGATAACATCTATAGCTTAAAAATAAAATTAACCTAAGTTACCTGTTCTACTAAACTCCATGTAGATTCATAATCTCAACACACAAAAGCAATCAAACTCGTACTCCTCCCAACCCTTAAAAACAAATATCAGACAACATACATCGAAAGAAACTGCAAGCAACGCCACAACAAGAAATTAACAATTACAAATCGAATAACTGGACAAAACCCCAGCGATTGAAGCAACTTGTCATAACCAAATCCAAAATTAGGGCACGGACTCAAACTGAAATAAGCAACATATAGAGAACAGAAATAGCAATTAAAGCCAAGGTTGAGGGTTTGAGTAGAGGGGAGATTGATTTCTCCACCAATTGATGCAAAATCCAGGCTTGTCGCCAACGAATTGGAGAGGAAGAAGTAGGGAAGGAAGAACCAGCCATGGGAACCTTCTTCCTGAAGAGGAGGTGAAAACCGGCGAGCACAGAGGCGAGGTTGCGACGGGAAAAGGAGGGATGAAATAGGTCGGCCAGGAAAGAAAGAGGAAGCGTGGCGGCATGAAAGAGGAAGCAACAGAGAGAAAGAAAGAGGAAGCATGACATGTATAGGTGGGAAGGCGGCGAAGACCACGAGGGAGGTAAGAAGAGGAGAAAGTAAGCAGGAGGTGTACCTGATGAAGCAGTGAGGAGGACGACGACAACAGTGGAAACGGCAAGAAACGAGCGTTCATATAGACCGTAGATAAAAACATATATAATCTATCAACGTCCAGGATGGTTTATACTCTCCCTCGTACTTACAGTAGTATAGGTATAGATATGGGAAGGATCATTTGTAAATACTCCCTATAATACAATTTGTGAACAAATCTAAGCCTTAGGATTGTGTGAAATAGAGGGTGGAGATTTAATCTCCCCTTTTTATTTTTTTAATTAAAAAAAATGTGGGACCCACACCCAATACTCACCCCAACCTCATTGCAATTTGTAAGTGGGCGTGTACTACAGAAAACGGTTTTTTTTAAAAAAAATTTAATTTGACAAATTAGAAAGTGGGGGTTAGTTGTGGCAGATTCCAAAACTTTACAGGGCCTTTCAAATAGAAACAGGAATTTGGAGAGTACCCATGAGAGATTAGTAGATTACATCACACTCAATTCGAGTAAGGTCAATATTTCGGCATGTGATCGACATCATTGTTCAATTGATGCCTCAGATCGAAATCACAAAGCTTCAATCAATAGCAGTGTTCTAAAAAACGGCCTTGGCGATCGTCAAGACGGCGCCAAGACGCTTGGCGGACCCACACCGTCCCGAATTCGACCTTGGCGGTGTAGCTTGGCGGGGGAGGGCCTTGGCGGGAACGGAACAACACCTTAGCGGCCTTGGCGGGTGCAAGACGGAGACTTGGCGGCCTTGGCGGGTGCAAATCGGGCTTGGCAGGGAAGAGTTTTGGCGGGCACGAGACGGAGGCTTAGCGATCTTGGCGGTTTTAAATTGAGATTATTTAGTTTTTATGGTTTCAAATTTCTCTATTATGAAGTCGTGATACTTATTTGAATATATCTATATGATTTTATATTTGATTCAGACAACTTTAAAAATGGTCATGATGATTTTTTATTTGATATGCTATAAACTTAAAATTAATACATAGTTTATTACATAATATATGTTTTATACATAGTTTATTGGATAAATATAACGAAATAATCAAAAACCATTTTATCCGCCAAGAACCGCTAATAAGGCCGCAAAACCGTCTTGGCGCTTAGCGGTACCCTGCCGCCAAGCATCCGCCGAGCGTTTTTTAGAACATTGATCAATAGCCGCACAATTTGAAGAACTCAGTGAAAGAATCATTATAATGTTATTTTCACTACACCGAAACATTTTGATAAATACGAATAATTTTGGTAAACGCATTCATACATCTGAAAAAACTTTTACTAAACAGTTTTTTCAATTAAAAAATTATGAGTGCATTAAGGAAAATTTTGTTACTCACAAATTCGCTAATTTATACGAATAATTTCTCATCAATCGATGAATAATCCAAATTATGCGTTCTTATTTAATCGCACATTACCCAACCGTAAATACGAATATTGTTACTCAAAATTTCGTTCATTTTTACGAATAATTCATCACCAATCGATGAATAATTGCACAATTTGGATGAATAACTTATGCTTTCCTATTAAATCGCACATTACTCAACCATAAATTCAAGTATTGTTACTCAAAATTTTGTTAATTTCTATGAATAACTCCTCATCAGTCGATGAATATTTTTAGAATTATGATGAATTCATAATGAGCTCCTATTTAATCGTACATTACCCAACCACAAATATGAATATTGTTACTCAAATTTTCGTTCATTTCTACGAATAATTCATCATCAATCGATGCATATTTGCATAATTTGGATGAATAATTCATCATATATCAATGAATAAGTTTGTTATATATATGTGCATAATTCCTCCTATTATTTATTTATAAAAGATATAAAAAAGCTAAAAAATAAACGAAAACAAAAAAAACATTAAAAAATTAAAAATTAAAATCAAATATGGACTATGGAGTATACCGTTATGAATGGGAGGGGATTGTTCAATCTGGGGGCTTAGCGACGCGCGTAGAGGGTTAAAACGGGTGGGGTCCGTTTTTAAAAAAAAAACAATTTAAATCATTATTAATCTAGGCCTTTTCTTTTTTCAAATCCAATGGTTCAGATTCGTTTACAAATTACATCTTAAGAGGTGTTTTCACCATAACCATCCTCTATATATATATATATATATATATATATATATATATATATATATATATATATATATATATAGGGGATGGTTCCGGTGTACTCATGGCTTATTGTGTATCATGTACACACATCTAGGCTATTGATTAAAGAAAATGGGTGGGTGAGATTAAAAGGTAATTTTACACTTTTTTTAATTGAAAAAATGGTGGGCCCCACGTCTTTCCTTACCCACTTCACCACTTGCCGGCGTGTGTGATGCACTCTCCTTAAATTATTCGATTATATATTTAGATTATTCGATCGTATCGACGGATTATACGATGATATATCTAGATTATTCGATCGTATCGCCGGATTATGCGATGGTATCGATAAATTATTCTAATCGGCTACCAGCTTGAAAGCACCAATTATTCAATGATATATCTAGATTATTTGTTCGTATCAACGGATTATGCGATTGTATCGATAGATTATTCTAATCGGCTACCACCTTGAAAACACCCAGTGGCTTGATTATTTGATAGTATCACCGGATTATTCGATGGTATATGTTAATTATTCGATGATATTATAATATTATTCGATTACTTATGTGATATTAACAAATAACTAAATATTATTCGGTGATATCGCTAAATTATTCAATGATATTGCTAGATTATTCGATGTTATCACGTGATTATTCGATAGTATAGATGTATTTTTTTTATATAACCGCCAACGTAGAAAAAACTTATCTCCTTAAACACAAAATCAGTTCATACAAATGAATAATTTGGTTCATACACCTGAATAATTCGATCATACATCGATCATACAACTCAATAATTGAAGAACCAACGGACAATTTAGAAAATTGCATGCAAAAATAAAATTGACATTGAACCTATTGAAATTGAAATTGCAAGCCAAGCACTGGTCGAAGTATATATACACACAAACGAAAGAAAGCAAATTAATAATTGAAATTGCAAGCCTGACTTCTAACTTTCTAAGGTTACAAAACCCCCTGAGAACAAGACTTGAGAATAGCAGGAAAAGAAATTCCAAGGTTACAACATGAAACCCGACTTCTGTAATAATTTGGTCTCAATCCCCTAATTCATTCAATCAAACCCTGCCTAATTCATTCAATCAAAACATGAAACTTGAGCCTTACCACAAAGACAACGCTAATTTGCACTCGCTTCTCGCTCTCCCTCCCCGCAGGTCCACCTGAAGCACATACTACTGCCGTATTCTTCAGGTCTACTCTAGGACTCGCGACCGCCGCAGTCTCCATTGGCCGCGGGAGAGCGCTTTCCATCGAGGCTCTGCGGAGTGCGAACCCCTCGAAACGGAGGATCGAAGCCTATGTTGCCACCGAAGTCGACGAGGGGAATTCGACAGAAGCAGCGCCATCTCGTCCATCTGGCTGGCTGCCTGCACTCACCAGCACACCATCGCCATCGCCTCTCCTTGGAATCAAACGAACCACCCCTTTCATTGTGAATCGAGAATGGAGGAGCAGAAGAGAAAGGGTCGCCTCCCCTTCTCTTTCTCTAATTCTTTAGGGTTGAAAAAGATTGTTGGCAGGGGTGGGATTGTCGGTGTACAGGCGCTTGTATATAGAAGTGGGGGAGTGTTTTTTTCATTTTAATTTTCAATTAATAAAAGGCGAAATCGGGTATATACCCATGGAAACTTTATTAATTTGGTATATACCCATCGAAACTTCAAAATTGTTTATATACCCATTAAATCATTTAAATTTTATTTCATTGTACATAATATATTTGATCTAATATTATTGAGTGAAAATTAGATTAAAATTTAATTATATACTAAAGTTAAATAATTATAAAATTTATCACTTTACAATTATTGGATAGAAAATATAATTCAAATTTTAATATAAAAGTTAAACTTCAACGTAAATATAATTATATTTTAATCCAAAGATTTTATTAAGTTATAAAAATGACCATAAACCATAGTAATGAAATAAAATACATATTTTTTTTAATGTAAAATCACATCAAATTAAATAAATATTACTTAGTTTGAGAGAAATTGAAATTAATGTCTCATTTTAATAATTATTTAAAAATTAACTAATTTTGATATTTAAATAATTAAATTTTAATAATTTTTACATTTAATAGTTTAAATTAAATATATGATGGACAATTAAACAAAATATAAATGATTTAATGGGTATATAAACAATTTTGAAGTTTTGATGGGTATATAACCAATTAATAAAGTTTCCATGGGTATATACCCAATTTCGCCAATAAAAATGCCGGATTAATCTCAGCCTTCCAAATCCTCTAAATCAATTGTTAGGATTTGTGTACATGATACACATTAAGCCTTGAGTACATATGATCCACACTCTCTCTATATATATATATCGCACTTCTTACT
Organism: Persicaria tinctoria; assembly: GCA_037127255.1. Taxonomy (NCBI): domain Eukaryota; kingdom Viridiplantae; phylum Streptophyta; class Magnoliopsida; order Caryophyllales; family Polygonaceae; genus Persicaria; species Persicaria tinctoria. The sequence continues at coordinate 3,715,565 of JBANSL010000019.1, read as the reverse complement.
CCGAGCCCGCCACTACGCCGCACCTCCGATCGAGAACGCCGCCGTTGTGCTCCCACAATCGGATTAAGTGGGAGCGTTTCCACAACTCCGGCTTCGGAGCCTCTCGCAGCGACACTTGGAGCGGCGGAGGATATCGATCGAGAGACCACGGTCGTCCACGGTGGACGGGATGGTGGAGATGGAGGTCGATCGGAGCCTGTCCTGAGCTCGAAGGAGACCATGGGCTTGTTCATCTGTTTGATTTTGCTGTGGTATATAATTCTATCGCATCCTGGGAAGCCACGAAGTTTGATGGGAGAGAGGAGTTGCTCCAGGAGCCCAATTTGCCTCGTATGCGTCAATTTGCCTTGTGAAATTTAGTTGCCCCGTATTAAGAACTTGCTGCATTCGAGAGAGAAGCATCAATATTCAATATCAGTGCCCAGTGGTTATTTTTGCTTTTCAATATTTGGGGCTTTTCAATTTGTTTTTGTTGCCTCGGATGAAACAGAGGTCGGTACAGTGGCCAAATAGGTTGGTTCAGTGACTAAATAGAGGTTGGTTCAGTGACTAAATTAAGGTTGATTTAGCGACGAAATAGAGTTTGATTCAGCGACGAAATAGAGGTTGGTTCAGTGATTAAATTGAGGTTGGTTCAGTGATTAAATAGAGGTTGATTCAGTGACTAACTAGAGGTTGGTTCACTAATTAAATAGAGATTGGTTCAGTGGTTCATTTACTAAATAGAGAGAGGTTCAGTGACTAAATAAAGAGAGGTTCAGTGACTAAATAGAGATTGGTTTAGTGAACCATTTTATTTTAAAAGAAAATTAATTATTTAATTAAAAATTAAAATAAAGTAAAAGAAGAATGAAAATTCTATAATTATTAAATAGTAGTGGTTAATGAAATAAATTCTAATGGTTCAACAAATAAAGAGTAGTGGTTCATGAAACATTTTATTTTAATATATTTAATATCATTTTTTTTAAAATTAAATTATAAAAATGTGAAATTTTTTAGGTTCATGAACCACTTTATTATAGCTTCATGAACCACTTCTTTATAACTTGTGAACCCTATGAATCACTACAAATAAAATGGTTGAACCATTGTGAAAAAAGTTGTTGAACCACTGTGAATAAAATTGATGAACCAATGTGAATAAAATGGCTGAACCACTGTGAATAAAATTGCTGAACCAATGTGAATAAAATTGCTGAACCACCGTGAATAAAATTACTGAACCAATGTGAATAAAATTGCTGAACCAATGTGAATAAAATTACCGAACCACTGAGAATAAAATTGATGAACCACTTAGAGTAAGAGGGCTGAACCGCTAAGTACATGTGAACCTTATGAATCACTTATTGTTAATTTTTTTTTCAACAAAACATATACAAAGTGGGTGTCTATGGGTAGATAAAATTAAATTATACCCAAAAATATATTTTTTATATTTTTTTAATAAGTGAAAAATGCCAAAAAATAATTTTTAAAAGTCTATCTCAAGCATTTTTATATGGGTACGTACTTTTTCTAATTAATTAGCAAGGTGGGTGAACATGCGCGTGCAATTAATTAGTTTTGAGTGTTAATTAGCGCGTGTGCAACTGAGAGTGTGGGTGTTACTAATCAATTTACATGGGTGTTACTAATTAATTTGGAGAGGCGCGTCTCAGCTTATTTGGCATTAACTTTTGTACACGTGGACCAATCAACGCGCTTCTTTCCTTCTCACTTTTGGAGAGCTATAAGATTATATATATAATCCTATAGCTCTCCTGGCTGCTCAAGATTCCTCATCCTCTGGTGAACCCCTCCTTATCCCCTCCCTTGTTGCCTTAGACTAAGCCATCTGCACCCTCGCCCTCTTGAGTAACGGCTTCTTCGGCTCCCTCGACGGTGTTGGAGAATACGGCATGCGCCTCCTTCAGTCCTTCTTCCTCCTTGATCTCCTTTGAATCGACACTGCTGGTTCAGGACCCGATCCGTCACCTAGATCCAACCTTTCTCAGCTCTTGATTTGAGTTTCTCTTAGGACCATCCACACAAAAATCCCCAAATTTCTAACCCTAAAACTAAAACTTCAAACAAAACCCATTAAAAAAAGTGAGCATATATATATATATATCTATGGTGGTGTAACTTTCAGATTCCAAGCTTTCGAGTCCGATACAACACATGCAAAAGGATTGATGAGAGCGAGTAAGTAGCGAGCTTACTCGCTGCTGGATTTGGATCCAAACCCGCATCCGTCACCTCTTTCTATGCCATCTATGTCAAAGCCAACAACTTACTTGGCTTGCATGCAAGCCGTCTAAGCCATCAAGAAGGATCAGATATCAAGAAATGGCTCTAAATCTAATGTTTAGTTTTTTATTATAATTTTATCTCTAATTGTAATATTAGATTTAAGTTAGTGTTTTATCTCTAATTGTAATCTTAGATTTAAGTTAGTATTTTTTTTTTTTTTTTACTGGCGACCCTCTGTGTAGGGTTTATCAAGCCATCTTTTGATAGCTTCAAGATTAGGAGAAAAAAAAATTCGTATGGGATGGGGTTTTGGGATAGGAAAATGGGGTAAAGGATTAGGAATTTTGGATCGAGGCTAATCAGCCCATCCCCTTTACGATAGAGTGGGCTAATCGTCCTCTTATGGGCCTTTCTTCAGAACCCCAAATTCAAAATGCGAGATTTTTTTTTTTCACAAGCACATAGAAATAGAATTAATTAAAGAAGCAACCATATAGTAGGATTTTAGGGCGTGTTTGGATTACGTTATAATTAAAATACATTTATAAATATAATTATTTTGAATAGTATTTTGTTAATATATTTTTACACATTATAAAATGTGTAAATCAAACACTATTAGATACAGTAGGATCCAAACGCACCCACACAGCACATGCGAATTGACACGAGACTCTCCTTTCTTAATCAGATATCTAAGTTTGAATTTTGTGAATACAAAATCTTTAAAACATGTAGTAGGGCACGTTCCTTGTCCCCCCAATGAAGACCTTTTTAATAAACCCAGATACTTTTATATGTTACTTTTATTATGAAGTTGTGAAGTTGACCTTCGAAATGAGAAATTATATTACTAATTTTAACAATTAGATTATAAACTATATATTTTAATACTGTAAGAAACAACAATATATATTACTCCATCCGTTTCAAAATAAATGTCGTTTGTCCTTATGTGCCCGCTTTTTAAGGAGGTAAAAACACTATAAAATATTATTTTTTTAATCAATTTTTTTAAATAATTTCATACTTGTTAGTTATAAGTATGAACTTATAAAAACAAATTCGTTAAAAAAATAATATTTTATAGGGATTTTACCTCATTAAGATGCATGCCGAAAATTCAAGTGACTTTTATTATGGAACAGAGGGAGTACTCTATGTAACAACCCTTCTCTTTAAAACCGGGCATGTATGTCATATTGTCAGGGAAAAGAGCACATAATTAAGTTTAAATGTTATGGGATTGTTAGTTGTTACTGCGTCGATCACCCGAAATTCCATCTTGAATTTGTAAATAAAGAGCGATTATATCCGGGGTTCGAACTGAGGACCTTTGATACTACCCACAAGTCCTTTCCAGTGAGTCATTCTGAAATCGTTGCCTCGAAATTCCGTCATCTTCTCTTTAAAATCGAGCATAGCTTACCTAGCTATAGGGACATAACCGAACCTGCGACCAAAGGAAAGCAAACGCATAGTTCTAAGACCATGTTCATCAAGGGATACTAGGAATACTGTTATTTTAGTCTTCTCTCTCCGCCACATCATCATAGCATCTCATTCTCATTTTTCTCACTTTATCAATAGCATCCCTAGTATCCCAAAACCCGTCTTTTCATATCCACTAAATTTACAAATATATCCCTCCCTAACAATTATTTCCATTCTCGATTATATTATTATATTCATTTATTATTATTAAAATATTAATATTAAATTAATATCATTTATAAACGAATATTTTTTTAATAATTATGTATTTCATTTCTTACATTATTTATTATTTCAAATTCTTCCATAATTATAATTCAATTTTTCAGATAATATTTTGTATATTTATAATCAAAGAGAATTTTTTTTAATATAGCCAAACATATTCAAAATTGATGTCTACATGTAGGTAAAAATGAATCTAGCATTGTGGTTATTTTTTTATTTTTACTTTTTACATTTTTTCCCCGGAAAATTGAATTTAATAAGTACATAAAATTTCCTCCAACAGCAAATCAGAGTCGTCCATGCTCCAACACGTGACGCTATCCGGCTTCCTCTCCTGTGGGCAAATCCGGTGCCGACACTTGTCCTCCCATGTTGCAGATGCATTCAATGCTTCTTCTCTCCCCTAAGCTAGTATCGATACTTTTGAAGTATCACTCTAGTATCTCAATTTCAACTGTTCAATTTTTTGTTCAATTTTTTATTATTATTAAAAGTGCTAGTATCTTGAATAGTACCAAGCCCGATAAAAATGCTCTAACCATTAGGCCAAGAAATCACAGCTATGCTTTATTATTTTATTTATAGAAAAACGAGGGGAGCTACAACATATATTTCAACTTACGATGAAGTGGAACCTTGAAAGCTAAATTACTTACTTCGTCACTGACATGAAACAACAATCCAAGCTAAGTAAGAACGATTAGGGGGAAAAAATCATAAATTGATGTTCGAAGATAAATTAAAGATATAGAGCATTCGATTCCACAAACAACATTTGAAACCCCATCCGCGAGCCAAACATAATCCAAAGGAAGTAGCCAGAACTAACCTGATGAACCCGTTTCAAGTCGAGCAAAGCAACATCGGTATTGATTTTAAGCTCGCCTTTGTCGAGTGTCGACTAAGGCCGTGTTTGACAACGGGATGGGGATAGGTGGATGGGGATGGAATTTGGGGGATGGAAGGGATGGGGATAGAATTTCGGGGTGGATCAGGTGGACTTTTGAATCCAGTTTCACCCCGTTCGTGTTTGGTTTTGGGTCAAAGTTTATGGGATGGAAGTCACTGAAAAAAACATACTTGCCCCCACTAATTGACATGAAAGGACAAAATTACCCCTCAAATATACCCCTCAATTCAAAACCCCATCTTTCACTTCTCGTCAAGACAATCGCACATTGATGGAGAATGGATGAATTTCCCGGCTACCATCTCAACTCTTCAAACTTATTTTGCAATTGGAGATTCTCCTCCCTAAAATCTTGGATTTGTTTGTGTGCAAATCTTAATTCCCATATATATATATATATAATACCCATATAAAAAAAAATTTGGGGGCTAACCCTACTGGTCCTTCAAAGGAGACGCCTCTGGCGGCTGGTGGACGGCGGCGGCAGGGAAGATCTGGAGTCGGTGGAGGAGCGGGAGGCGAAAGTGGTGCGGATCTTCAGAGGGAGCTGTGGAGTGGCGAAGCAAGAGGCGAAATCGGCCTCGGAGCAGGAGCCGGTGGCGGCGGCGACGATGACCGATTCGGAAGAGGAGGAGGATGTAGCAGAGGTTGCCGGAGTAGCGGCGGACCTCGGAGCAGGAGCCGGTGGTGGCGGCGACAATGACCGATTCGGAAGAGGAATATGATGTAGCAGAGGTCGCCGGAGTAGCGGCGGACCTCGGAGCAGGAGCCGGTGGCGGCGGCGACGATGACCGATTCGGAAGAGGAGGAGGATGTAGCAGAGGTCGCCTGAGTAGCGGCGGAGGCGCAGGAGCTCCTTGTCCTGCTGCTTGTCGATCGAGTGGTCTCAAAGCTTTTTGACATTTTGATTTGGGAGGGAGACGAAGGAGGAGGGATAGATAATTAGGGGCAAATCTAGAACCCATCCCCTTCCCATCCCCCAAATCCTCGTTCAACAAGATGCGTCGCGCATCCCCTCTCATCCCCCGCATCCCCGCTTTCCCATCCTCTTCCATCCCCGCGCATCCCTCGCCAAACACGCAGGCGCGCTTCCCGAGAACCCACCCCCACCCGCGGCATCCCCTCCCATCCCCTATCAAACACGCCCTAAGTTACAAAAATGGGAAGTCAGCAAACAACAACAAAGCCCATTGTTTGTCAGTTTTTTTTTTGGAAGCAGATAAGGATTAAGAAACACGCCGACGACCCGGCGTATTTCCTAGCGCGTCCGAGAGGACGAGAACACGAAGTTCTAGATCATCAGTGTAGCTATCATTGGCAGGGAAAGTGTAGGCAAGACGTGCAATCCTGTCAGCCACAACATTAGAATCCCTGGAAATATGATGAATAGCAACATGAGAGAATGTATATAAATCGACATTCGTATCAGTCATAAACAACTCGATATTCCAAGGGCAAACCCAGTCCCCTAGCAGATTGTTTGTCAGGAATGGTTGTAGGTTGAAAATCCTCAAGATGGATAATCCAATATTGGAAAACGTGTATTACATTACATTATATAATTAATAAACATGTATGTTAGTTTAGTTATCCGACAACCTAACCCTGGCATGATTTGCATTTTGTGGAAATCAAATAATTATTGTACAAAGCTACAAATGAGATTAGGAAAAAATTTCATACATTTTATGGACAAGGCAAATAAAAAAAAAAAGTGAATTCTCAATGTTACAGGAAGTATATGTTAAAATAATCGTTCTAATAAAATTAATGTGAAATGGGTTAGTATTAGATCTGTCAAAACTTGACCCAAACGCTCGAAATTTTTTGGGTCAAGACCCGATTTTTTTTCCAACCCAAATTCAAAAAAATTTCGGGTCATTTGGGTTTAGACCCGGTGACCCGATTAATTTATAATTATATATGATTAATTTTTTTTTATGGAGATTTCAATTTATTACATTTTATAATTACAATAACTTTATCTTTCATTTTCAAATCAATTTTTATATTTATTTATATTGTGTAATACTCTATCCGATCGATAGTATTAGATTTTGGATTTTCGTCACATTTTTTAAGAAGATAAAAATCTAAAAAATATTAAAACAATTCTATGCTTATTATTAATGGATAAATTTGGTCAAATGTCCATCTACAATATCTAATTAGCTAAATGTCCATTTTAAACCGGAACGGATATTTCCACCGCTAATTTTTACTATTTCCACCGCTAATAACCGCATAGATATGCGGTGGTTTTAATCCACTTTTTCCCACACCCACCGCATATACATGTGGTGGATCCGTTGACCGTATACAAACCCACCGCATAGGTATGCGGTGGGTTATGACGACCGTATACATGCGGTCAGTTTTTGGGCAATTGAAAACGGATTGTAGAAGTGGTCCAAAACCGTCGCCATAACCCACCGCATAGGTATGCGGTGGGTTATGACGACGGTTTTGGCCCGTTATGGCAACGGTTTTGACTGTTATGACGACGATTCAAACCCACTGTATACATATGCGGTGGGTTATGACGACGGTTTTGGACCGTTATGGCGACGGTTTTAAACATGTATACTCCTCGACCCACCGCAAAGTATTACGGTGACCCACCGCATAGGTATGCGGTGAGATCGTTGACTGTCATTAAACTCACCGCATACCTATGCGGTGATTAGCGGTGAAAATAGTAAAAATTAGCGGTGAATTTATCATCTCCCATTTTAAATTGGTTATTAAGTAAGTGTCCATTCTATTTTCATAATACCGAAACTACCCTCATTATAATTAAATCACCTCCCCCACCTAACCCCCTTCTCCTTTGTCAATAAACTGTCGATCTTCCTTCTCAACTCACTCCCTCCCCCGCCGGCAAGGCCCTTGCCGTCTACATCAATTCCCTCGGTTCCTCCTTTCTTTACTACGACGCCATCACCGTCTCCAGCCCCTCCGCCATCCTCTCCCTCCCCTGTCCCGACACCAGCGCCTACTCCACCTCCCCCGCAGCTCGCCGCCCTGCTAGATCGGCGTCTCCGTCGAGGATCTGACATCCCTGCCGTCTCTTGACGCCGCCGAGGATCGAAGGATCGAGCACATGGCTCCCAAGGCCGTCGAGCGCACATGCTTGCTGCTGACTCCGAATCTCCGGTTCAATTTCTCCACCTTCCTCAACATACAGTGCTTTGGTTATTTACTTGTTGTCGACAATTGATACTATAAATTACAAGTAAGTTTGAATTGTACCTTTAATTTTGCCTTTTGTGCTGATAAAATTTAGACCTGGGCAAACGCGGGCCGGCCTGTCCGGCCCGCCCTGCCCGTCCGCTTTTTTAGACGGGCTTGGGTAGAGGAAAAAGCCCAAGAGGGCCGCTAAGTCCGGCCCGCGCCCGCAGCGGGTACGAGATTGGGTAGGTCAATCTAACCGTTACGGGCCGCTAGGCCCGTAACGGGTACCTGCTGTTTTTTATATACTTTAAAATATATAAATAATATATATAATATAAATTATTAATTATAAGAAGAAAACAAAAATAATAAAATATCTATACAATATACGGTATTCTTTAGGTGAAGAAATGAGAGTGCAATTATGAAATAGTAGTAATTAACAATTACAGTAATATACAATGTAGACTTGGTGGACATGAAGAATATTGTATAATGTATAAATAACAATACCAAAGGTATTGGTGGACATTACAGTGTAATTCTTCGTGAACCGCATTTTAGATAAGATATAGTATATAATTACAAGTATTAGATCAGAACTTATGAACCGCATATTTAATTTTAGCATTAAAATTATCAAATCATGACTTTTAAATTCATAAAAGAAAAAATTGACAAATTCAAAATTGATCCGATTTGATCTGAAACCGGGTCAAACTCGAGTTCGAGTCAACCCAAATCTACCCGGGATTTGTTTTATTCAAAATCCGTTTTACCCGAAAACTGAAATGACCAGACCCGAACCCGAACCCGACCCGATGGATAAGTCTAGTTACTATGCATTAGTTTATCATGCCGTTGGAAGAATCCCAATTATTTAAAAATAATTTAAGGGTTGGAGATTTGCCCCCTTCTTATAAAGTCAATCAAATCAAATTAATTTTGTCTTAAAAACAAAATAATTGTGAGGGGAATTGAAGTGCATGAGATGTGATCCTATGTAACGGAACACTTAATTTGAATTGTCTTATATATATATTTGAAAGCTTAACAATTCAATAAGATTTGATTAATATAAGGTGAAGATAAAATGGTAACCATTGATCAATCCCACGTTTGTTCGATCCAATTACAATTTATGGAAGGATTCCTCACACCCACGTTTGTTCGATCCAGTTTACAGCTACACATCAAAAATTTAGTTTACAGCTTGCTGACGTGCTCACCAAACCTTTAGGTGCAGATTAGCACAAGTTCTTGTCGTCCAAGTTGGGTCTTGTACTTACTCATCCAAGTCTGACTTGAGATTAGCACAAGTTCTTGTCGTCCAAGTTGGGTCTTGAACTCACTCACCCAAGTCATACTTGAGGGGATGATGAGTGTGCATATTAATTAGAGTAGGTGAGGATGCACACATCATGTTGATAACAATTGTAATTAGTTATAACAATAAAGAGAGTCGGTTAGGAGATTGGAGTGAATATAAATAAGGGGAGACTGCCTTCATGAGAGCTATCTCATTCCACCTCATGACAATGGTGGTTGTAATGGCTTTTCCAGCTCCATGAATAAAATATACAACTTGCTCTCAACTCCTAGTTCGAACGCAATGACTTTTCACATACTATACCCAACTTATAAAACTAATGGGATTTCATATCCAGATTAAATTTTAAATTTGGCTATGTTTGATAAGAAGGTAGTTGAAGTGGGGTGACTGAGTACTTAAAGTCAATTAAACTAAAACCCTATATTTATTTCATTTAAAATTATATAATATTAAATCCGTAAGTTTTGAAAAGTTAACTACTTGTGCAATTTTGTGTCAAATATAGCCTTAGTTGGTAAATCAATAATCATTAGAGGGAAGGAAATAACTTAGCATGTTTATTAGTTTTTCTATCCTATACCTTGACGCTTGATTGAGAAAGATTTTTCGAAATTAAATCATTTTAAGTTTTTTGAAAATTATTTTCCTAGAGTGAATTGCTACGTTCGATAGAGAATATTTCTCAATTAAGATTTTTATCTTACGCCATTAAATATAGGATAGAAAGATCGTATTATGTACCAATACCGTCCCTTGTCTTTAATATATATATGGATCCCATGCCCTAGCTAGTAGCTAGTGATAGAAGACAGATATGAGTAGGTCGCACATTCTTTAACTTTTTTTTGTGGATTAGGAAAGAATTCAGGCGAGCGAGCTCTATCCGGCAGTATCCTTACAGATGAGGTCTAAAAGACCAAAATTGTTATGAATATCGACTCCCGAGGCAGAGTGGCAAAAGTGTGCAACCTTGTCCGCCACTCTATTGCCTAACCGGGGAACATGAAAGATGGAAACTTCTTTCTTAGTCGATAATAATAGTTCAGCATCTGACAATAGCAGTTCAATTTCCCAAGGACATTTAGATTTTTTTGTTAAGGTGGTTTATGATTATACTTGAATCACCTTCAATTTGGATTTTATCAATATGGAGTTGTAGCGCATGTCGAATTCCCAACTTAAGAGCAAGGGCTTCTGCTTTCAAGGGGCTTTGTTTTCCCAATTTCTGATAGCAAATGTGTATCGGCCAGCCTTCCCAATCCCGGATTATGGCACCCGCCATGCTGTCATTATTTGAAATATATTGTGGATCCATCAAAATTTAACTTGAGGGTTCCCCTCGGGGGTTTGCGCCATGTAATCGTACCATGCTTCTTTTTATTCCTTGTGTGATTGGGGTTTTGTTTGTGTTAAGGGGGGTCCTCATCAAGACTACTTTCAAAGAGAGATGTTTTACTCAAGTTCTCTTTATGAGTTTTAATAGTACGTAATGAACAGTTTCTGTTAGGGATGAGGGTCTGACACTCTGACTAAAGACATGTTGATTCCGAATATACCAAGCCGATCACCCGGAGAAAGCAAGCTCTACCTTGAACATAGAAGTAAGGTTATTTCCAATTAAGGACCTGATTCATTTTATATGTCGTGATTGGTTTATCATTCCGAATATGGTTGAATGTATGTGTGTGCAGAGATACGGAAGAGATTCTTCAACTTCAGTACCATCGGCAGTCGACATCCAATAGTCTTATGACTTTAATCGCCCTGCTTGCAGCCAATTAGATGATGTTTAGTTAGTTTCTCACTAGCTACCAACTTCCAACCATTTCAAATTCCAAATTTAATAATCTTCATGTATATATCTCTATATACACCGTTCATAAAAAATTTCTTCATATACTCATGAAACGCCATATCATTATCTATTAATATGTCTTGAATCATCGTTGAAGAACGATGCATCGGGGGTCTGGGGTGGAGCCCCCGAGGATTTGGACTTTCAGTCCATTGTCAGTTTAGGATTTCATCAGTCTCTTCATATACTCATCAAACGTTGACCCCTTGTAATCCTAATATGTTTTGCTTCCTCTAATACAAATCTGATTCTCTGCCCATAGACGTAGGTAACACACCGTTATCGAACCACGTAAATCTCTGTGTCTTTCTTCGCCTTTATCATTCATGCTATAACATTATCATTTGCTAAGCGATCCATTAAATGAGCACATCATTATCACTTGTTCACAAATTACAGTTACTGAGATTTACAATTTTTTTTTTTGGGTCGACATTTACAAATAATTTATTATGTACGTATATATAGGATATAAAATATAGCACAATAAATTATAGGATGTAACATGAAATAAGTTATATAGGAGGTAACATGTGACTATATAACCATATAGTTACATTTAAAATGAATATTGACGTTGTATGAAATGAATATTCACATATTTGAAATGAATATTGACTTTGTTTATATGAAATGAATATTCAATGTTATTAAGGTGAATTCTAAGCTATTTGAAATGAATATTCTTATTTACGGGGGATTTATGGATTTTTCTAATGAATGTTAAAAGATTCTTTTAGATGCTTCTATCCCTAAGTTATTATGTCTTTGAATCTAAGGGTTTTATTCCCTTTTTAGTTTATATATTGTAAAAAATTAGTATAGTTCCTACGTCGATCATGTTGAGTTTTGATAACTATATATACTAGTTTTACTTTACCCCGCCTGTTGTGCGGCTTCTTAATAAACAAAATAATGTTTAATTTATATTTTGTTTTTAAAATTTAAAGGTTATAATAATTTTGTTCTTTTCAGGAGGAGCTCAAAAAAAATGGATATTTTAATACACCGCAGTATCAAAACATTATACAAAATAACTTAATATAAATTATTCTATCGATAATAGGTTTTGTAACAATTTAAGATATGAGATAAATATGAAGTTGTTAACTTTCACGGCCTTAATGTTCCAGCAAACCACCTAAATCCATAAGCTTGCAAAAGAGAACGGAAGTTCCAATATAAGTTTTCTAATTAATTCAAGTAAAATCTATAAGATTATTTGATCTAAAAGTCCTAATATAAATTATATCAGTTTACGCCAATTTGAACTGATCTAATTTTATACAATTAATGCATAGTTACTTTGATTCATGATATAAATTAATAAAAATAAAATTATTTTACAATCATTTTTTTTTAATTTTCTACATAATACAAAACATTGGAATAATGGAAATACAATGTATATAATACAAAACATTAATGATATTAGTAGTGCGTACCTAGCTACAATGTATATAGATCTTGAGCTTATTTCAATAGTCATTGGAATAATGGAAATACACAAAACATTAAATTAATTTGTGTAATAGAATAGCATTTATCTTTTCGTAGTGATAAAATAAATCTTACTTTTTTTCATATAAATTAATCTAATCTAGATTTTTTTTCTAGATAAAATATTTATAAAATAACTTAAGGTAAAATGATGAGATTTGCAAGATATGCGGTTGAATATTTATAATAAAAATTAAATTAATTAGGATGACACGTGTATAAATAGATGGGGTTATCGTCTAATGTGGCTTAAATTTATTGGACCATCATTAATTGACGTGCCAAAACACCCGGGTCAGATTGCACCAGAGTACGACACGTAAGCGAATCGCATCAGGACCCGCCACATAGGATTTCCACGTCTCTGTTTTAGTATTATATATATATTGATTGAGGAACTCTAATATGATATTATTATATAGATATGAATTTTGATAACTATATTAAGGAACTCTAATATGATATTATTATATAGATATCAATTTTGATCATTATTGTGAAAATAAATTAATAAATCTTGATGAATTTGATTTGGGTAGATTATTATGAAAATAATGCTACATAAACTATAAAGTATATGGAGAGTTTATTTGTTTAAAATTACGATTTAAGTGAAAACCGTAATTTTTAATAATATATTTTTAATGTTCCATGACTCCCATTATTGTGATTTAAAATAATTTATCTCCTTATTAATTATTACTATTATATTTTGAATCAATCTCATTGTTATTATTTAAAAAATTACTAAAATATAGATTATCCTTAACTAATAATAATGAATAAATATAATTGTATTTAAAGGGTATTTTTAAATTTTGGACTATAGCTACATTTGAACATAATTGAATATTTGTATGCATGTTCTAATTAAGGTCCATTATAATATAATATTATATATGGATGACATAAGATAACAACCTCAATTAAAAAATATTTTTTAAATTTAAATTATTTTAGCTTTTTTAATATGTTTTTCTAGGATCGCTTCTTTATTTGATAGCAAATCTTTCCCAATCAAGATTCTTATTTTATGAGGTTGGTTATGGTGTACATATATCTTATCATGTACGCATAAATTATTCCTCTGTTTTCTTATGATTATTCGTCTTCTGTTTGCACGTACATTGTTATTCGTCCATAACCATTTAATTATTCATTTGTACAAAGTGTAGATTTCATTCTAATGAATAATCGACCAGTGCCGCTGAATAATTTAATTCAACAAATAAATTAAATAATCACCCACTACCAATGAATAATCATAAGTTACTTTTAATCTCATTCGTTGATATATAATTTGATTATCAACCAATATTTGCATATTATAGAGCTTGTTCCATCAAATAAAAATTAATTTACCCATTTCATCTATTTAAAAAGACTAAAATTTTAATCTATTCGTACACTTTTACTAAAAAAAATAGTATGTCGCGTGTTGAGTTCAAGTTGGTTAAAATTTATCAATTTAAACTCAATAATAAGGAGTATATATTTATTCCTTTTGATTTTAACTATATATATATATTATAGATTAAAAATGATTTATAAAAATAAAAATAATAAAATAAAGAGATAATTAATAATTAAAAATGATTTAAAAAAGAGAGAATAATAGGAAATAACCATTGACTCGAAAAACTTTGCTAGCCTAACCCATATCCATTTCAATTTGCAAAATTAACCCTCCCCCTTAAAAAATTGCACCTCATCCGGTAATCTTTTACCTGGAGAAACCGGTCTCCTTTCCTTTGCCTCTCTCCTGCCCATCGATGGCAGAAAATTCAGAGAGAGACACGGAGGCGGAATGCGGAGGCGGCAAATGAGGGTGAAGTCGAAGGCAGCAGCGGAATCAGAGAGAGACGGAGGCGGAGGGCGGAGGCGGCAAATGAGGGTGAAGTCGAAGGCGGCAGATTAGAGGCGAAGGCGGTAGAAAAACGACATGGAGGAAGAACGCCCCAATCTCAATTTGACGGAGGAAGAAGAACCCTAAATTGTAGATCCAACTTTCCGAAATCACCTTCCTCGTGTTCCAATCGGCTTGGATTTTGGTTGTTTCCGGGATCTCCTCTCCTCTCCTCCTTCACGCGACTCGATTCCAAGTACACTCTTCTCCTCTTCTTCCTCTCTACTGAATTTGAGATTGCGGGTTAGGGTTTCAGGTTAGGGATGAATTTGAGTGAATTTGGTTGCTCCTGAATTTTAATTAATTTCAGGTTAGGCAAAAGAGTGGGATGATGGGTGAGAGGAAGAGCGAGGATTTGGAGACGATGAGGGTGGCAATGGCGGTAATGACGATATGAGTCGGGATGGGGGATGGAGGATGTTGAGAGGACTACGTACCAAAGGGAAGCAGATGGTTGAATTGCTACTTTTAAACACTAAGAATGATACCTAGCTCCTCTCTTCCAGTTTTGCAGGATAAAGGTCAGTGATTGCTTCAATTTCGATTCATGGAATTGTTTAGATTTGATCTTGTTCCTATTTTTTGCAGGAGTTGAAATTATTATTAGTTCTTGAATTTGAGTTGTGACCTAAGTTCAAGTTCTTGAGGGATGCAGAGGAGAAGCTTCAAATCAAGAACACCAAGAAAGACGGTGTACATGACACTTGACAGGTAATGTTATTAACATGTCATTCAAAGACGGTGTACATGACATGAACTACTATTAACATGTCATTCAAATACGATGTACATGACACGAGAAAAGCGCATACTAACATGGCCAAATTCTAAATTCAGTCACTCTTTAACCTTTGTGTGTGGCTGTAAAATGGATATTTACAGAGGTGTGCTGAAATGTTTTCTTAAAAGTATTATTATTGACATGAAAATTATTTTTTTGGACCATTTCGTAGCATACCCGGCTAGAGACTAAGTTTTCTTCATACAAAGTTCATGCCCATTCACTTCTGCAGAAGAAGGATGTCGAGCTAGCAGCTGCTAAGGATTCTGAAATCTGAACAATTCAAAGCTCTAGAGGACGCCCTAAAGGTACTGCAGTTGCATTTAAGCTGGCAAGTTCGCTCTTTAAACCAATATGCTCTTAGTACCTGCTTTACTTCTTTTGCGAAAATAAACGATGAAATGCCAGATTTTAGAATGTTATTTTAAAGTGGTCAGTCTTTTGATTGGTGAATTCTCCAGATGTGGAGAAGGTTCTTGCGACATCAAGAAAGACAAGGATAGCTGCACAAGAGTACTCTAGGTCATCGAGCACTCGACAGGCATCTTGGGCGAGGCAGGAAAGTGGAGCATCAGGTTCATAATGCAATCAATGAGCTCTCAAAGCTCGTCGTCTCTCAAATAATCAACTTGCAGGCGGAAGTGACGGAGCCACAAGACCTTAACCCAGATTCTCCATAGCAAAGCTTATTCTGATGACGATGATATCTCTTATGGCCCCCTTCCAAATTCTATGATATTTTTTCTAGATACATCTCACCAGATTTATCTCCACTACATCTAGGGGTTTTATTAGTTAGTGATGTTTTATAGTTTTAGTTTTCTGTTACACCTTCGGTATGTAAGCATATCTGATGCTGCTACAAGCACACAAGTCTCACTGATCTCTTGTGTGGTTTTTTGCCTTATAATTGTTTGAGATATCAACAATCTTAGTTCTGTGGGAAATTTTACAATTTTTGGGGTGAGCAAAGCTATTTATGGTTGCAGTTGCAGATTTGCAGGGCATACCTATTGGAAATCATCTTGTGTTCCTGCAATGTATGTGCACAAGTATCTTTTTAGTTACTAGCACCTTCTCTTATGGCAAAAAAAAAAAATCATTGATTCCAAATTTGGAACATATTACTCTTGTTGTATTAGTTACAAAATCAATTCAATATTTATAAAGGGCACAAACTTTGACAGATGATTGTACTTGCTCAAACACCAGTATGTGAAGAAACCGAGCAAATAGACACGTAATTAATGCTGTATTCAAATTCCCTAGAGGTCCAAAGACTCCAACACTCTACGACCTTGGATGTGCAAAGCCATCATCCTCTCCTCTGGATCAAGAGTTGAGCCGAATTGTCTTGTAGCCCATATCAAGGATGCAGATTTTTCCCCAAGTAACCGCCTAATAGAGTCATGCACAATTGCCATATGTGTTTCTCTTGCTCTCATTTTCAATACATTAGGCATGTCAATTCTCTACCCACACACAAACAAAAAACAAAGGAGTCTAGCATTACCTGTCATGTTATTTTCTTTCATTAAGGAGAAGAGGATCGATTTGCATTACCTGTCATGTTAAAGGTTATAACCTGTCATGTTAAAGGGTATAACCTG
The DNA here is from genome assembly GCA_037127255.1 of Persicaria tinctoria. Classification (NCBI taxonomy): domain Eukaryota; kingdom Viridiplantae; phylum Streptophyta; class Magnoliopsida; order Caryophyllales; family Polygonaceae; genus Persicaria; species Persicaria tinctoria. The sequence continues at coordinate 3,698,536 of JBANSL010000019.1, read as the reverse complement.
TCATGTTAATAGCATTACATGTCATGTTATTTTATTTCATTAAGGAGAAGAGGATCGATTCGCATTACCTGTCATGTTAAAGGGTATAACCTGTCATGTTAATAGCATTACATGTCATGTTATTTTATTTCATTAAGGAGAAGAGGGTCGATTCGCATTACCTGTCATGTTAAAGGGTATAACCTGTCATGTTAATAGCATTACCTGTCATGTTATTTTCTTTCATTAATAGCATCACACACAAAGAAAAAGGAGTTTAGCAGAAGGAATTCTGAAGCCTACCAGAGTCCATTTCCGGTTTGTCTGAGCTCAGAGCGCTCTTGCTAAATGGTTGTTATTGTTTAAGAGCTTAGAAGCCTTGACTTATTTGGCTGTAAGTATCGTCCTGTGCAGCTGAGTCGGTTAGCTGAAGCACTGTCGCGTCTCCATTGCCTCTAGCTGTGCCAAGAGGTGAATTTGAAGGATATGATGAAGCTAATTGTGCAGCAAAGGGTGATCATGCCGACGGAGGAAAAGTCGTTGATTCACCTCGTCAAAAATAAATCCCAAACAAACAAACTAGTATAGTATGCAAGTAAGTCCGCTCACTCTGACTGTCATGTGAAGTGACGTAGGTGACATGTCAAACCTATTACCTGTCATGTTAAAAACCCATCTTATGATGAATTCAAAAGGAAGATGAAGTGTTCTGTTAAATGATATTAGTCTTTATTTTGCTAAAAGATATCTTTGTACCGTTCTATCAATTGAAAGTGTCACTGGCAAGCAGCGGAAAGGGGCATGGAGATTCACAAAAATATATGTGATAGCAGCACCAAAAATAACTCATAACCCATACTGAATTTACATGTCACCCATACCGGATTTACATGACATATAATGTATTTTACTTGACATGTGAATTTTTTTACTTGACCTGAATTTGAGACATTCTATTCCTTTTTTATGATTCAGAATTCCTTCTGCTAAACTTCTTTTTTTGAACTTGGTTTCAAATTCAGCATTGGATTATTTTTGGGGTAAGTCCGCTCACTTTGACTGTCATGTTAAGTGACGTAGGTGACATGTCAAACCTATTATCTATCATGTTAAAAACCCATCTTAGGATGAATTCAACAGGAAGATGAAGTGTCTTGGCTTTTGATTTATTATGATATGAAACTGCCTATAATTTGGTGATGTAGCAAGCTTGACTTGTTCTAAACATAAGTTGATAGTCGGCATTGATTAATGAATAATAAGCCTACGTGGGAATTGAACCCACATCTTTGTGTATGACCACAATGCTCTCCCATTGAGCTAATAGGCTACATGTGAATTACTGAATTGCTGCAAGCTTATTTCACTCATAAAAAGTGATCTCGCCACTAAACATTTTCACCGCAAAAGACATGACATTAGAACATAAAATGATTACAAGTAACCAACTAAAGAAAGAAATTTGTGAATTTAAACATTAAATGAATACATCATCAGGCTCTACACCATTCTTTCTCATGTCATTGTATATGTTACATGCAAATTCCCAATCACCCATCTGGCTGCAGCTGCTAACATCAATTATGTAAAGCTTTGCAGTACCTTTAATATTATATTGTCGAGCCATCTCATAAACCTCTTCCACTCGATCAACCTACATGTACTTGAATTTAGATATTAATTTTTAATCCAGAAGAAGAATCCTCCATGAGGAAGGAATAAGGGATAACATGGAAACCATCGGTAAGATTTCTCACCCGACCAACATTTATCCAGGCTTTCATTAAAGCACCAATAGTTATATGATCAGGATCTATAGGATGTGGTTCAGCTCTCATTTCTTGCAGTACATTAAAAGCACGGTCTACAGCTCCAGACTGACCACATGCAGTAATAAGGACATTGAAGATGACGCGATCTGGCTTCACTTTCTACTGCATAAAGTGCATTATCAGTTCAAAGCAATTCAGTAGGAAACTGCTTAGTGAGCAAAATACAAGCAGCTATATATCATTACGAAGAGGTCCAAGATAGATATTGTGAAATTATATATGAGTAGTGTGCACCTTTGACCTTAATATCCCATAAGCACCAAATGCTTTAGCAATTTGCCCAGACCTTGCACAACCGTCAATAAGTGCTCCAGATGTATGGAGATTTGGTTCTACTCCACTGTTGGTCATTTCATGAAAGACCTTGATAAAAACAAAGGACAAACCATACGCCTCAGATCATTAGATATGAAACAAGAACAGTTCTAGACAGATGTAACAACAGGAAGTATACCATATTGGCGCAACCTTTGCAATGATGTTTCCGTTATCCTTGCCTAGCAAGGTCACATTAATTAACTTTTCAAGTTGTGGAAACAGCAAGTATACCATACTGAACTAAAAAGGAAACCTAACTGAGTTATATATGAAAAAAATAAACCATGCAATTTTGCTTAAGAGGATATTAGATACTTACCACACTAACAACTTCAGCTGCAAGTTCATAGTAAAGCCTGGTAATCTCCAAGGAAGCCCTTCGTACAACTTCATTTTTCAGGTCTTCTATTAAATATCTTGATACTCTGTCTGCCTCCAAGAAAGTCTGAAAAACAGTCACCACATGAGAGAACAAACTAGAAGGGTTGAAAAAAAAGAAGATAATGACAGAAAATTCCCCATGGACACCATATGGTTTCCAACTGGACACCATTTGGTTGTCTACTGGACACGTCAGATTCAAGCATCAGAAAGTGAAATATTACAAAACAGAAGTATATGAATCAGAATAGAGAAAAATATTAGAAAAATATGATTCTTGCATCAATCATATTATAGACATTAGAAAAATATTAGAAAAAAGAGCAGAATATTACTCCATAAATTTACAAGCAAACATGAGGGAGCATCCAACAAAAAACAAGACAGTGAAAACATATATGCTCTTCTTTCATGGATAACAATAAACAACAAAAGAATGACCAGTTTTTACATGATATTCCTATTGAGATTACAGCAGAAGCATCGAAATTTGAATGAAACTAGTACATAAGATGAAATATAAAAAAATTAGGAAATGCATAAGATACTCATCAATTATGTCTATCGGAACTAGTTGTCACCTGTTATCCTTCAAAAAAAAAAAATTTCCTGAACCTTAATAGCTTTATCTAAGTTTAAGATTTTGTAATTGCAAGTCTCTTATGAACACATACAAAGATGCTCATGGTCGGTAAACTGTATTATAGGGAAACTTTATGAGATTAAACAAGGACGAAGAACAATTATACTTATACCTCCCCAGCAAAAGCTTGCCAATCCAACAGAAGAAGCTCCTCGAGTCCTTAATGCAACAATGACTAACTTCGCATCTTCATATCCTTTATCCTAATATTAGAAAAGTCATCTTCATATCCTTTATCAAAAATCGGATTCCAGAAGTTTCTGGAATGAGCAACACAAATTAAGCACTGAAGCCATGAAATGTGGGGAGTTAACAATTGTTTCGTTCTAGAATTTCACTTGTTTTCGGCTTTGATTTCACAACAGTGTGCAGCTTCAATGACGATTGATGGCAACTGACTTAAAACCCTAGAAAAATAGCATCTCCAAAGAATCTCGAAAGTCACAATAGTCGACAGATTGCAGAATATTAGGGCACAAGAAGTGGAGATTACATACCATAGAGTCGGAGTTGAGGAGGACACAATAGTCCGTAAATCATGCGCACTCAGGCGGCCCCTATTCTCGAGCACAAACCAGCACTACACGGAGGCAGCCACACTGATTTGAGACACACTCAGGCGGAATCAAGGGGGGCTCCTCACGGCGAGCTTCGACACAGGCGGAATCAAAGGTCGATGGCGATGGAGAGAGATCGGGGGAAGATATCTCGCCCGCCTCCGATCCCCTTCTCTCTTTCCTTTCTCTCCTTTCTCCTTTCCAACGGGCTACCGGCTGTACCTGGCAAGCGGATATCCGCATTTCAACAATTTTTTTCCGGATTGGGTTATTCATGCAAAGCTTTCGGATAATAGGGTTATTTTAGCAAAAAGCCCTTTAAAGCATCTACATATAAATTTTATACATACGAGTAATGGACGTAGTTAGAATTGGAAGGGAGTGATACGATAGAATGACATTGATTATTATATGATACGATAGAATGACATTGATTAATTTATAATAAGTATTTTTTATTGGTTCATTTAATAACGGGTAGTAAGTGATTAATGTGGATGTCTTTGACCTTCGTGTGCATTACCCGACAAGCTAGTAGTCCAAATTTGACGAAGTATTCATTTAATATAATACTCCGTAATTCCAAGTCTTCTACTGAAATTTTGCCCCTCTCCTTATCACAGTCTCAATTAATAATACGACCGGGGTGTTTTTTTTTAAATGTAAAAGATGGTTTATGGTTAGGTCCATGGATTAAGTCAAAAGAAGATCATGGGCAGAGGCGGACCTAGGGGTAGACACAGCCACGGGTCCGACCCGTCGGGCCAATAGGTCGGACTCGCTGGGTCGACAACCTGGGGAGGGTGACCCTAATTCTGACCCGGGATTGGAACGGGTCGGCGGGTCGGACTGCTGGGTCGGCCATGTGACACCAAATCAGGTACCCAACGAGTTTTGCGGGTCGACCCGCCGGGTCAACCATTTTTTTTTTTTTAAATTGTTTTAAACCCAAAAATAAAACTCAACTCAAGTCTTTCACCACACTTTCGAAATGGAAAGATTTAAGATTGACAAAACATGGTATATAGGAAGATATATATAGATATTTTCATTCCACTCCCATCATTTCATCACACTTTAGATGTGGGAAAGAAAAGGTTGGATTGTGGGAACGACAAGTAGGGTATGAGAATCTATATATAGAGAAAATAGAGGTATGTAGCCCACTTTCGATGTGGGACAGAAATATGAGATATGAAAGAAAATGTGAGAAATTGATATTTAAGTATATGATGTAAAATGTAATGTAATTAAAGTCTTTGGATTATATGGTGGAATATAATGTAATTTAAGTATTTGGATTATATGATGTAACATATAATAATATAATTAAAGTGTTTACCTCTTAGGATTTAATGAAATGAATAACACATGGTGATGAAACATCATGATACAATATATCAAGTTATGTTGGATTAATCTTTCTATTTAATTTAATTGATAGTTGTGTTGATCCATTAATCAATCATAAGTATTTTATTTTACTTGCATTATTATGTTAATTTCTTGATTAATGATTTCAAATCTAGGTTCTTCTTCATATAGATATGTTAAACTTTCTCGTTTAAAGTTGAATTAGCCACATGTTGTGTATACACTTAATGACGATGTTATTAGAATTACATACTTGGGTTGCTTGTTATGACGTACATGAAAAGACACATTGAAAAAGTATTGCCAACATTATATTTCATTCTTGTGTTTGAAAATCCGAAGTTCTATATCATTTTGAAAATAAACGAAAACTCGACATTAAGGATACTATACAAGTGTAACGGCTTTATCAATAACAATATTTATATTATTTGAAATTATATCATAAAGACTCCTAACTTAGTATCATATAGAATGATATAGAATGATTTAATAGTGGATCTACCAAATAACACAAATGTTTAAGGTATATTGTTGAACTTCACACTTTCTTGTTACCCGTTCGTTATTTCTTTCATAATTGATAGGTAAAATATTTTTTTTAAAAAATAATATTTATATAAAGTATAGTACTAGTGTTTGTATATGATAAAAATTTATAAGTATGGATTGACATTAAAAACCGAATGGTAGAGATTGAAGACATGGTGTAGTTTCTAGTTTCTACCCTTGTTCTTGTCCCACGTTGAAAACTAGAGGAAATTAAAGGGGGGTGCTAAGTCTATAAAAGGAGAAGCATGGGGGTGCTAAGTCTCACATTGTCATTGCATATTACATTATGTAATATTATGAATTATTCTAAGAATAATTTATATAATTTACATAATAATTATAAATTTATTTTATTAAAAATATTTTTTTTCAAAAAAAATATATTTTAAAATGGCGGGTTGACCTGGCGGGTCGAACCGGGTCACGGGTTATCTTTTCCCCGACCCTAACCCTAACCCTCAACCCGAGCCGACCCTTTGGACCCGTGGACCTTGACCCGGCGGGTCACGGGTCGACCCGCTTGACCCATGACCCATAGCCATGTGTACTAGGGGGGTCCTAGGGGGTCACGTGACCCCCTCCTAATCCGACAAATTACCTAGTACAACAGTATCAATCACTTTAGTTTTATTTCAATATACTATAATACTTTAATATTTTACTTAAATTGACATTCACATATTATAATTCATCTTGAGAGCTTCGAAACCATAAGTTATATTACTTATTTTGAGAATATGGTAAGAAGTTACGTAAGTTTAAATTTTGTATATCTAGTTATACATTATTACATGTTAATAATGCAATGTTTATTTATTGCGTTTTATATCTTTATTTTTTATTTTTTATCCTTATTTTCGTATTATATATTTGTAGTATTTTCGAAATCATAGGTTGACACTAGTTTGTACTATCGATCACGTTGTGTTTTGCGATTTTTTTTCTCGATCTTATTGTCGACTACTATGGTGACCCCCTACTAAAAACTTTCTGGGTCCGCCCCTGATCATGGGTATATATGGTTAGGTATTTAAACTGTTAAAAATTAATCATTTGTAGGTGTTTATTTTTTAAACAAGTTTTTTGATTGTTTGGAAGACCAAAATAAATAAAAGCGTGCTAAAAAATTGTATTAAAATAAGCTACAAAATTGAGGTTATTTGGGTGTTTATTTTATACAAGTGTTATTTTACCCCTTTCCTTTTATCTTATTTGGTTTGAAAGTACCACCATATTCTTAATAACAACCAAATCAACTTCACTTTTTACAAATAAACAGTTTTTCGTCCCATACGGAGATTAGATTATCTTGTTGTTTAAATTTTTAACTATTTTTACCAACAATTTATAAATTTTACCCTGTTTATAATTTTAGTCAATTTATTAACCTCGTCTCATACGAACCCATACGTGAGTCGTCTATATATAGGAAACAAAATCAATAAACCAAATTTCATCCCCATCAATCACGGTAATGAGAGTTGCTCAAAATATATCTTATATGTACGTTAATTTGCATAACCATTAATTATAACTTATAATATATAATACAATCTTTCTATCTTATATCCAAAAGATATAAAATAAGGAGTATAGATCTATTGTTTACAAGATTTAGGGTGTATCTTATAAATACAAATAAGGAAACTAGATCTAAGGGCCTGTTTGGTATCGATTCCCGGGAATGAAAAATCGGTAATCGGAATGGATGATTACCATTTTAATGTTTGGTATGTCAAAAACTGGTAATGGGAATCATTACCAGTAATCCCACCATCCTCGTTTTTATCCCAATTTCATTCCTCCCCAGAACTAGGGTAATCTCTCATTCCCAATTTCCCACCAAGTACAGCCCCCATATCTACAGTTCCCGTCCTCCTCCAAACGTTGCCCGCCCAATCCAGATCTATCTCCGCCGCCACCAGGGTCCTCCTCCGTCTCCACAGTCCCCGTCCTCCCTCTCCCTCGCCCTCGCCCTTCCCCCTGCTTGCCCAGCCCTCTTCCAGATCTCCGATGCTACAGTACACCCTCCGTCGTTGTCGTCGGTTGCAGTCCTCTTTCCCGTTCTCTCTCTCCCCCAACGCGTCATCTTTCCGGTTCTCTCTCTCCCCCTGCGCGTCCTCGCGCCACTGTCCTCTTTCTGGTTCTCTCTCTCCCCCTGCGCGACTTCGCACCCTCCCTCCTCGTTGCAACCACCCACCGCCGTCGCCCTCCTAGCGGCATCGCACCGCCCTCCAAGCTGCAATCAACCACCGCCCAGCCCTCCCTCATTGAGATTTTGAACTGGGGTTGTATAATTTGGGTGATTTTTGGATCTGCGTGATTTTTGATTTGTGTTGGTGAAATTTGTGTGGTTTACTGGTTCATTCCAGTATAATACCAAACAACCTACTTTGGTAATGAATGAATCCAATTTTTGATTCCGATTCCGATTTCCATTCTCATTCCGATTACTACATTCATACCAAACGAGGCCTAAATGGAATGGAGAGATGAGATGGTGACACGTGTTCTTTTTTTATTTTATTTTAAAAAACTATCTAAATCTCACAATTGGAGAGTGAAAGCGCATATGTGGGATTAAAACCCCTAAATTGAGATTTGTTTTCTTATCCTTCTTGTGCTCCCAAAGAGAACCTGTTGAGCCATATGATCACTCAAATCAGATGTCATCGAGTGAAGCTCTACAGAAAGGCATTACACTCTCGATGTATAGGATCACCACTCTTGTAACTGATTTCCCGCTCATATTTCCAGTTGTATAAATAGTAGCTACTCGAGTGTAACAGAACAATTCAATCAATCAAGTTTTCTCTTCTCCCTCAAACTCGATTCCCTCTCTTGTTCTTCCCAACTTTCATGGTGGATTCGTTTTTTCTGGCTCATGATTGAGTCAATTTTTCAACAATTGACATGGTATCAAAGCGTAGTGAAGGTTTCGACATGCGTCACTCCGACGATGGCGGAATTGATCCAATGGACGAGCTTTATCTCCATCACTCAGATCACCCTAACTCCGGTCTCTCCACACGCCTTCTGGATGGTCGAAATTATAGCCACTACAAGCGATCAGTGGAGGTGGCTCTCATGGCGAAGAACAAGCTTGGCTTCGTCACCGAAACTTGCAGGCGACTGGTCACCGATTCTATTCTTCAACAACACTGGGGTAGATGCAACAATATGGTACTTTCTTGGCTTTTGCACTCTGTCGATAAGGATATCGTTGAATCTGCAGTCTATTGTCGCACTGCTTCTCAAATCTGGAGAAATTTAGAGAATCGTTTTGGTGCAATCAATCAATCACGTCTTTATCATATTCAAAAGGATATTATTGCTATGAATCAAGGGAATCTTAGTGTTTAGGATTATTTCAATAAATTCAAACGATTTTGGGATGAATACGTGACCTTTGATTGAATGTGAGTCATGTGATTGTGGCTCTTCTCTTGCTATGACAAGAATGATTCAAGATCAGCAGGTGATCTTCTTCTTGATGGGACTTAATGAGGGATACAATAGTGTGCGTAGGAATATATTGATGATGACTCCTCCTCCTGGCATTGACGACACTTATCGATTTCTGATTCAAGATGAGCAATAAAGAGGTATGAACAAAGGTTCCTCCTGTACAGGAGATGCTTCAACCTTTTCCTTTCAATCCAAAAGAGGTTTTTCTGGATCCATGAAGTCTCTCTATTGTGATCATTGTAAGGTGTCTGGTCATGCTATGGATAAGTGTTGTAAAATCCATGTTCATCCCTCAAATTCAAGCACTTTGGGTTCTTTTTGTGATCATTGTAAAGTAGGAGGACATATTATGGATAAGTGTTGGAAACTTGATGAATATCCAACCAATTATCCGAATTCAGGTGCAGGTTCTTCCCAATCATCATCTGGTTCTCGACCTTTTTGCACACATTACAAGTCTCTTGGTCATGTTGTTGATAAGTACTCGAAGCTCCACGGGTATCCACCTGATTATCCTTCTGTGGGCAGCAACAAGAAGCTAGCTTCAAATGCTGCTTCTTCTCCCATCACATAAGAGAAATATCAACGATTGTTGAATCCGTTGCAACGTCATGAGATCAAGGAGCCCACAACTATGTTGACAGGTACAAACACTTCTCTCTTTTCTTCAATGGTTAACTCTTCATGGATCTTGGATAGTGGAACAACCGATCATATGCCCCTTACCTAAATCTTTTCAATTCTTTTGAATCTCTATCCAGACCATTATCCATTACCTTACCTAATAATATGAAGGAAACCATCTCTAACATTGGCACTGTCAATGTAGATCCTCACATATCTTTGAAAGAAGTCCTTCATGTCCCAAATTTCCACTTCAATTTACTTTCCATTAGAAAACGCACAAATGATATTCACTCTAATGTTCTCTTCACTCCAAATTCATGTATTATCTAGGGCGCTTCGATGAGTTGAGAAAACCTCTGGTAATTGGAAGTGAATAACGTGGATTATACATTGCACACAAGGCATATGAGCTACCACATTTTCCTGCTTTGACTTCTATTTTACAGTATGACTTTTCCAAATGTAATCTTGCTTCTTCTACTTCTGTCAACACATGTGATGTTGTTTTTTCAGCTATTTGTAAATCTGAGCTCTTATATTGCAGAATGGTACACTTACCTTTTTCTCAAATAAAATACATTGATGATTCTATCCATGTTTCTTCTCCCTCCTCTATATGCCAAATCTGTCCTCAAGAAAAATTACACAAACAACCATTTCTTTTAAGATCTAACAAAGCTGCAGCTCCTTTTGATCTAGTGTACTTTGATACTTGAGGACCATACAAATATAATACTCACAATGGCTATAAATATTTTTTAACCTTGGTGGATGATTACTCAAAATGTACATGGACCTATCTTATGGCATCCAAGACCAGTACCCTCTCTATTATGACAAATTTTGTCTCTCTGGTCCATACACATTTTAACTTTCCATCAAAGCTATGAGATCTGATAATGCAGTCGAGTTTGTTGACCAATTTTTGTCCAATTTCTTTGCTAAACATGCTATTATCCACCAAACTAGTTGTGTTGATTCCCCTCAATAGAATGGAGTTGTTGAGAGAAAGCACAAACATTTGCTTGAAGTTGCTCGTGCTTTAAAATTTCAATCCAATGTTCCTATACACTATTGGGGGGAATGCATTTTATCTGCTACTTACTTAATCAACCATAGCCCTTTGCCTGTCCTTTCCAATAAGTCTCCATATGAGCTCCTTTTCCATAAACCTCCTTCATATTCTCACATACGGGTGTTTGGTTGTCTGTGCTTTGTTAGTACTCTGAAGAGAAGGGGGGGGGGGGGGGGGGGGACGAGTTCCAATCTCGTGCTAGCCCTTGTGTTTTCTTGGGTTATAGTTATGGCAAGTGTGCCTATACTGTGCTTGACATTAAATCTCAAACTATGTCTCATACTCGTGATGTGGTTTTCCATGAAACACATTTTCCTTTTCATACTGCTTTCACTGCTCTCCCTGATATTCCACTTCTACCACCAGCTACTTCTTTCCCATCTAACATTTTTCTACCCACCTCTACTTCTTTACCTTTTTCCAACTCCCTTGATTCTCCTCATAATGATACCTTTCCTTTTGCTGATGCCTCACCTCACACTAATACCGTTCCTTCCAACTTCATGGACAGTCCTTCCACTTATGTTTATCCTCCTACTGAGATTTCTTTGGCCCCTCCCAATGATAGTCATAATGTGGTCCCTGCACTAAGAAAATCCTTCAGAAATCATCACCTTCCTGCTCATCTTAATGACTATGTGTGCAATGTGTGTTATGCTTCTTCCTCTTCCTTTACTCCTCACTTTCCCAAAGCTTACTTTGCTTTAGCCATACCCTCTCACTCTTTTTCCATGATATCCAAATTAACCTCCAATGTTGAACCTATATCTTACAAAGAAGCTTCCCAAGATCCTGATTGGGTTTTAGCTATGAAGAAAGAGATAGATGCTTTAACTGCCAACCATACTTGGGTCCTTGTTCCATTACCTGCAGAAAAGAAAGCCATATGTTGTAAGTGGGTTTTCAAAGTGAAATTAAAAGTTGATGGAAGTCTTGAGTATCATAAAGCTCGTCTTGTTGCAAATGGATTTACACAAAATGAGGGAATCGACTATAATATGTTTAAAAAAAGCCGAACAAAATAAAAAACCTAAAAAAAATAATGGGGCTGAGGGGTGATTAGCACGCAGTGCAAATAATAGGGTGGGTGGGTTTTTGGCATATGGGTCCCACAGTTTTATTAACAAAAAAAATATATTTTAATCATAGCATTCCATCTTATTTCAATGAAAGACTCAAATTTGTGAACAAGATAGACTCTAAAAGTTGTGAATACCAGAACCACACCATATATATATATATATATATATATATATATATATATATATATATATATATATATATATATATATATATATATATATATATATATATATATAAAATCTTACTAGATTTATTGATTTAAGGAAAATTTTTTTTAATATTTTGTAAGATTTATATTTTATATTTACGAAAACAACTCTTCAATTTATATTTTTATCTTATGTCCTTAAACGAATTCTGTGTGACACACACTGCTTTGATCAATTTTGCATTGTACCCACGCTGTTTTGCAAAAGTTCTTATGGTAACCATGATATCTCCCTAGAACTTAAAGCTCAATCCTTCGAAGAACAACTAGGCTATCCACGTGGCGGGTTGTGGAGTTTTTCTTTTCTTTTTTTTCCCCAATTTTCCCCTCTCTTCCTTTGTATATAGGACCCGTTTTTTGTTTTTTCTTCCATTCCTGCCCCTCTCTCCTTCACTGCTCAGTAGCCCTACGTTCTCTCTCCCATGATCTCCATTCTCCATCTCTAACTCCCTCTCAATCACCAAAGAAGTCCGAGGGGTTCAAAACCAGATCTGGCACGAGAAGGGTTGCAGATCTGACTTGAAACCCTATGGATTTGGGAGATTTGGTGGTGCATAGGCCGAAAGAGGTGGTGGTACCTCTGGTGGAGCATCGACGACCCTTAGCCTCGCGGAGCTTGATTTGGAGGAGAAACCGGTTTCCGTCTCAAATCAAGGGCTTGGACTCAAACACTCTTAGTAAGGGTGAGCCAGAGATTCCAACCGAAGGTGCCTCCAAGTAAGCACGTTCTAGGTTTTTTTTAAATGTGAAGTTCATCCCCAAATTTTGTGTTTAATCCTATTTTAGGTGATTCTTATTTAGGGCAAAATTGGCCTGGGTGGTTTCTCTTCCTCAATAGGCGCTTTTCAATTTGGAGAAGAGGAAATCCTCGATGGATTACCCGCCTTTGAAGTCAGTAGGAGTTTGAGTTCAAAGTCGTTGTTGCTCGAAGGGAGTAGAGATAGGTGGACATCAGAGCAATGGTGGAGATCTATGCAATTCGGATGACAGAGGCTTCTTCCTTTTCTCATCCTCATGCATCTTTAAGGTAATATATTCTTCTAAGCTTGATTGAAGTTGGGGTACCACTTCTAGTCGACATACCTTTCTTCATATGCCATTCAATCTAATTTCTAAATTTGATGTTCTTTTAAAGATTTGGTTTCAACTTAATAAATTTCTAGCCAATAATAAATTCAATTTGGTTTTAATTTGGTTGTTTCAGCCTGTTTTACCACCGATGAAATTTTTTACAAGTATTGTTTATCACGGTTAGTAGCTTGTAACCATCACTCCCCACTACCATTCCCACTTATTTTCCTTTCCATATAAATAATTATTCATCAAAATTAATTGAAAAATATGGTTAGTGAGTAGTTACACACACATATATTATATAACTTCTTTTACATTTTAGTCCATGTATATTAGTTTATGTTGGTCAGATTCATCATATTGGTTATTGATATTTGAAGGTCATGTACTTACTCCATCAACTTCTTATTCATTACAACTCAAATCTTCATTGATTTATAGTATTCGAAACCTAACTGTTACTTATGACTTTGTAGCTCATGCTAGCTAATTTTTCTCATATCCATCACGGATTGCGCATGTTAGAGTTCTTCTATCAATTGTTCCTAATTTGTTTACAATTGTGTTATGTTCAATAAACTCATTTATTCCCCTCATATGCCCTTTATAATCCTCTATATTAAGTAGTAGGAGGTTATTAGGAAGTTACTTAATGTGAGAGGTTACATACGTAGTGAGAAGTTATATCAAGTAGTGGGAAGTTATGTAAGTAATGAGAAGTTATCGGAAGTTACTTAAGTGGGAGGTTACATAAGTAGTAGGAAATTATGAGTGTTGAAAATAGTGAGAATTTATATTAATGAGTGAGAGCGCGGTTATGTAAGGAGTAGAAGGTTATTAGGAAGTTGCTTAATCTTAGAGGTTACGTAAGTAGTGGGAAGATACATTAAGTACATAGCATCTTGAAAATCTAAAGGAGGATGGCTTATATATGTGTGTTGTCATCTTTTCGGTTAAGTGAAAACATGAATTCTATCAAATATGCGTCATATAGATACAAAGTCTTTTTTCATTGCAAAGACCGCCATTTATGAAAGACGATGGTTGAGCTTTGCTATCAATGACTTTAAATTCGTCAACTCTGATGATATCAAGTGGTAGTATTATAGGCCCTGAATGTGTTATTGGTATCCAGTTCATATAATTTTTGTGCTCTTTCTTGGGAGAGTCTATTATCTTTGTTTCAGTTTATATGTGAAATAATTTACTAATCCCGTAAATTAGATTAAATAACCATATCTTACATTTTTATTAGGTGAAAATGCATAAAACCACCCATATTATTCATTGTTGTTTGCAAATAATCATCCCTTATTAAAAAATTGTCAAATAACCACCCATTAAATATATATTGTTTGCAACTATCACCCATACCCCTTTTCTTGTTAAACCTCATTTAATTTAATATGAAAAGACAATTATACCCGAAAATTTTTCGAGTAATCCAGTGGCCCGATTGACCCAGTTGATTTATAATTATATATGATTGAATTTTTTTATGGAGATTCCAATTTATTACATTTTATAATTACAATCACTTGATCTTTCATTTTCAAATCAATTTTTATATTTATTTGTATTGTGTAATACTCTGTCCGATCGATAATATTTGATTTTTTTATTTTTCAAGATATTTTTTTAAGAAGATAAAAATTCTAAAAAATATTAAAATAAATCTATACTTATTACTAATTACATGAAATTATTTTAAAAAAATATTTAAAAATTGATATTTTATATATTATTACATTTTATTAAAACTTACGTGAAATAATAAAAATCAAATGTTTTTAATGAGATGTAATAGTATATAAAATTTAAAATTAAAAAAATAAATTCTGATATTTAAATATTATTATATTTTATTAAAATTACGAGAAACAATAAAAATGAAATATTTTAGATCAAATATAGTATATAATTACAAGCAGTAGAATTTATGAACAACGTCTTTAATTTTAGAATTTTAAAATTATCCAAAATTATCAAATCATGAATTTTTTTAATTTAAAAAAGAAAAAATTGACAAACCCGAAATTGACCCGAAATGACCAGAAATCCGGTCAAATCCAGGTTCGAGTCAACTTGGATATACCCGGAACCCGTTTTACCCGAGACCCGAAGTGACCCGATTTGAATGACACTTTTGACAAGTCTAATTGTATTACCTGAAAAATCAAGCAATAGAGAGAAGTATAATTGTCTTTTTACCAAAAATGAAACAGTAAAGAATAGGGGTATAATTGTCTTTTCATAGTAAATTAAGTGAGGTTTAACAAGAAAATGGTATGGGTGATTAGTTGCAACCAATCTATATTTAATGTGTGGTTATTTGACAATTTTTTAATAAGGGGTGGTTATTTGCAAACAACAATGGATAAAGGGTGGTTTTATGCATTTTTGCCTTTTTATTATTGTACATATATCATTTTAATAAAATGTGATAGCTTTAATTAAGTATTTAAAAATAGAAAAAATGGCGAGGTGTCACTTCATCGAATACCCAAATATTTTTTCGGAATTTTCGCCTGGCGCCCCTGAGGTAAGGGTAAATTCGCTAGGTATACAAAAGTTTTCAAAAATTCGCCCGGTGCCCCTGAGTTTTGTGTTTATTTCGCCTCGTGCCCCTGGTGAGTGAAAACTAACTACGCCGTTACGTTAGTTCCTCGTTCTATCAGAAGACGCTGAGGGAAGGGAAGAGAGGAGAGGAAAGGCGCCTGAGGCACGAATCGCCGGCGAGTCCGAGGCCATCGGAAGGAGAGGTGGAGAAGGAAGCAACCCGTCCTGGAAGAGGACTTGCAAAAGAGGGCCCGACAAAAAAAAACGGAGGAGGAGGAGATTTCAATTCGACGCCCGACCTGGAGAAGGAGGCCCGTCCTTGAATCGATGGTAAACAAGGCAGCCGTCCGAGGCGCTACTCGACTCGCCAGAGGTGGTGGTGGAGCCGCCAGCCAACTAGGTAAGGCGATTTAGGGTTAGCAAATTGGGGTTTCGATTTGTGTTTACAATTTGGGGCTTCAATTTGGATTAGTTCGAATTAGGGTTGAAAAATTGAGATTGAAGAATTGTTGAAGTTGTAAATTCATACTAAACTTTGATTAGGGATTGTTGAAATTCATACTAAATTCTACAGATTAGGGATTGTGTTTGCAATTTTAGTTTGAGTGTCAGGGTGAAATCAAGTATGACTGCTTGGGGATTTAGGGATTGGAGTTGATGTTTTGGGAGATTTAGGGATTGAATTTGAGGATTTTGATTCTTTGTTTCAATGAGGGGATTATGTAATGAACAACTCATTGAATTTGTGTTTCAGCAGCTTGGTGTTTCAGCAATGCTTGTTGCATCGTATGGTTCCAGTCCTTTGATTTTGATTTACTTTCCTGTTGTTTTATGCTTCAAGTGTATGGATCAGTTTCAGATTCGATTCTCAACTGTTAAGATGCACTTTATGTGTAGATTCCATGGGAAAATTTGGCCAATTACTCCTCTTTTTCTCAAACGTTTAATGTTTTCCTTTGATTTTGGTTGTCTGTGTTTCTTTAAATAGAAATATGATCATACTTCTGGCATTTTGACATCTTTTTGTTGCAGGTGCTTTCGACCCAGGCGATGGATACAAATGATTCAGTCACTGGTCACATAATTTCCACTACAATTGGGGGTAAAAATGGAGAGCCTAAGCAGGTAATTGCTGATGGATTGTGGCTGCGCTCTGATTGTTCACTGAGGTTCCCCTTTCGATCAATTCATTCTGTGGTTGGCATGGTTTTACCGTTTAATCTTTTACCAAAAGTGGCTTGCTCGATTGATTTGGCTGCTTATAGTCTTGTACCATATTGCTTTCTAGCAAGTCATATGACCGATCAATAAGCCTACAGTTTGCGATTGCGAACTGTACCTTTGGATTAAAGACGGGTCATGCCTCAAGTTATTTGTCTTTGTGGTTCTTGTAATACAATTGTTTTGTTCTTGTCTCCTTTATATGTATTTGGATCTGACAAATAATGGTTTTGCAGACCATCAGTTATATGGCAGAAAGAGTGGTGGGCTCTGGTTCATTTGGTATTGTAATTTTTAAGCCTATTCGCTCAAATGGTAGAGCGATGTCTGCTCACACACAAAGATGTGGGTTCAAATCCCACATAGGCTTTTAAATTTCATAGTCTATATATATATATATATATATTTATGTGTAGTTTTTTCAAGTAACCAAGTGCACAAAGAAGCTAAGAGTATAAGAGCTCCAAGAACTCGATCAAGAAGCCATCAGATATTGTGATATCATGTTCTCTAAAAGTATAAGAGCTCTTAATCTGGTAAATGTTTGCTGTCTAAATCAATTAAGTAGGTAATGCACATTAATTAAGTAACTATATACATCTAGATATTGTGATATCATGTTCTCTAAAAGTTGACAGCTTTTTGTCATTGCCAGGATGAATGAATCAGATGAAAAAAATTTCCTATAATGATCAATCAGGGGCTTGCAACTAGTGTTTTAAGGGAAGACTCAACTACTATTAATTTAAGGGAAGAAAAGTTTTGACAGAAACTATCTTATAACAGTAACATACGTGGTAACTCAGAGCAATAACATACGGTCAAGCTAGGAACTCAATTCATTGGCCTATGTGGGGTTAGAACCCACGTCTTTGTGCATGAGCACATTGCTCTCCCATTTGAGCTAATAGGCTAAAATCAGATACTAGCTAGCTAGATATCAAAATACACCCTACGGCGATCTCAAACACTTGAAACGACATTGTTCGGTTTTTAGTTTTTGATTCATCAAGCGCAAAACTGATGGACACCAAGCAACAATTATTTTTGCAGCTCCAAACATGGCAAATACATCAAAAGAAGTATCTAACCCAAACAATACATTAAAAAAGAAAAGAACCAAGTTTATGCAAACCTTCAACATCTAAAAGCATCCAGACCATTAAAGATGGCAAGAAATTGATATGTTGGTTTGTATCCAAACCATTAGCAACCCAATACCAAATTTCTCAAAGACTAAGGTGTAAAACTCCTTCTAAAAGATTAAACGCCTTCTAAAAAATTAAGTCATGACAGTTGAGGAAATTTATCGACAGTAAGCACCCCAATAACAACTTTATTGCCATCAACAAGGGCAACCAAACAACAACAACAACAAATTGAACAATAGCAGCAGTAGTCGAACAACCCTCAGAAATCGAACAACCCTCAGAAATCGAACAACATCAGCAATCGAACAACATAGATTTTGATTTCGAACAGCCCTAATCGAACAGAAATTTTGAACAGCAATCGAACAACCTTCATAAATCAAACAGTTCTAACTAACTTGTTTAGCTAAGACAACACCAAATCGAACACGAAATCGAATAGCTCGGATAGATCTCTTTCACTAGTAAACCCTCAATCGAACAAAACAGCGTATACTAAATTCAAAAACAAGTAAAGCCCTAAATCCCCAAACCATAAAATAGCAAAACTAGAAATTGAGATGGGATTGAACTCAATTAGATGTCACAGTTTAACATATAATTGATCCATAAAACCAACCAATAAACCACAATTCGAAGATCTTAAAACGATAATCTCAAAAAAAAAATACACAAATCGAAAAACCTCTAAACCTTGAAAATCTATATCCCCAAAGTTGAAATTGAAAAGAGAGACTTGCCTCAAGATCGAGCAGTTGCAGTTGTCGGCATCAGCATCCTCTCCCTCCATCGGCGTTGAGTCGTCTAGCTGCCCCCTCCCCTAACTCCTTGCCTCTCTCCGTCGTGAATGGCCTTTGAAGAATTAACTACGAGTATTTTTTAACGGAGGGTTAACGTTTTTCTAAAAAACTCAACTGAGGGGCACGAGGCGAAAAAAAACGAAACCTCAGGGGTATTTGGCGAATTATCCCAAACTTTTGTACACCCGACGAATTTTCCCTTACCTCAGGGGCACCAGGCGAAAATTCCGATATTTTTTTTATATAAGAAACTAATATTGAGTATAATAATGACAAGTAAATCAACTCTAGACCAATTTATATACACAATTTGTTCTTTAATATAAAAATTAAAATTTTGGGTATTTAATGATGTGGTATAGCGTTATTAAATTTTTGAACCTTCATTTTCCACGTCAATTGTTGGAATTTGTTTTGTATCAAAATTGGTTTAACATGAAATAATTTATATATGTTAATTAGTAATTTTTAAAGTTCATATTACTATTAGTTTATGGGTAATAACTCGTATATTTTTTTCTATTTTCCTTAAAATAAAAACTAAATATCAAAAGCAAGTCAACATTAAATGTTTAAGATTTTGAAAAAAAAAATGGCCATTTTGCATGAATATACCAAAAAAAAAAAATTGATTTTGCAAAAATGACATTGCCATTGCACAAATTGCAAATTGTTAGTGAAAGGGTAGTTTTGCAAATGAAAATGTTACATATATATCCAACCCTTACCCGATTAAGAAGGGAAATTACTAGTAAATACCCCACTTTGATATTTGGTTTGCAAAGATACCTAGGTTTGAAAACAATTGCATCAATATATGAAAATTTGCAAAAATACCTTATTTAATTATCAAAACTACCCACCACCCCAAAAAATCAGGAAAAAAAAAGTTAAATATTTTTTGTATTTATAATTTTTCTTATATTTTTAAATAATTAAATAAAAAAAATCTGGAATTAAAAAAAAAAATCCAATCCTAATCCCTAACAGTTAGCCCCTGACCGACCCAATCCCAATCCCTAACCCGAACACACAAGAGTCGCCTGACCAACCCTAAGTCCCAAGCGCTCTGACTTTAGCCCGCACTAATTCTTCGGCTCCGTCGCTGTCCTCACCCTTCGTCGCATCGCTCACTCTCCGACGCACTCATTCTCTGGCTCCGGCTCCATCGCCAGCCTCTACTGTCTTAACCCGTGCTCGACCCCAAGAGCAGCCCGACCAACCCTCCGACTTTAGCCCTATCTCTTTACTTAATCTCCCGCCGAATTTTTATCATATCCTGTCAATGTTCATATTTGGATTGTCAATAACAATATTCATCCTGTCAATGTGATAATATTATGGTTTTAAGATATATATTGACAATACTTTTATAAATATGGTTAATAATCCTGAAGATATGATTTATCGTATCTTCAGCGATTCTCTCCAATTATAGCTTCAATCCTGTCAAAGTAAACCTATAGCTTGTCACTATGAACATTACTCCTGTCGTTGTGAACAAATAACTTTGTCATCTTGGACAGACCTTTAATTTCTAGTTATGATATGGATAAAATCGTGTCTTTATTCTCTTCCCTATTATAGACTTCATCATGTCATTATTAATTATTAGCTTTGTCATAAATAACCTATATCCTGTCAATAACAAATTTTATTCCTGTCACTATTAATTCTCTTACTAGGACAACGATTTTAATCCGGCTAGTTTAATTATTTTTAAATTTCTGAGAAAATTTTTTTAAAACATTATTTTAATATATATTTCATTATTTTATATATTTTTTAATTTTTCTTTTAATTCATTATTTTTTAGCACAAATGACCCACCTATCCTATTTTTGCTATTCTCGGAAAACGGGTATACTTTTGCAAACCGAACACCAATTTGGTGTATTTCTGCAAATCGGCCAGAAAAGAATGAAGAATGGCGCCATGGCTCATTCACACCAAATTTGAAAGGGGGACAAATGAGATGGTGACAAGTGGCTCAACTTAAGTTTTAATTGTTTTAAACTAATTTTTAGCCATTTTTATTTGTAAGAATTAAAAAATAAATTTATTTTTGAACTTAATTTAATTTTATCTATCTATAGATACCCACTTTATATATGTTTTTGAAAAAAAAATATTTCGAAGTAAAGCTTGGTCTACATCGCATATTGATCTCAATTTGGAGTATGAAATGGATAACCATTTGGATGACAAAGACAACAATTCAGTTGACATAAAAATTCACACAAGTGGCAAGATAAACCAAAAAACCTAGGAAGAACCGACAATTGTTGCTCCGGAGATGAAAGGTAAAGCTGCCGACGTGGACATGGAGGAGTGGGCAATGCTCATAGAAAAGAGCATGCCATTTGGGTCCTTCAGGAGCAAGATAAAGGAGACAAGCAGGTAACCATCTTGGCGAGAGTTCCTTCGCTGGAAGCGTCGGAGGACATAAGCAAGCGTGGCGTGGCAAGGTGAAGAAATCGATGTCTAATGGGATAACTCTTCTTTTGCGTAGCCAAATGTAGTATTTTGTTAGTTTGTTTGTAACTCACTGACACTTTGGGGTTTTGGTGGTTTTGAATGTACATAACTGACCGTTTAGTTTGCCGACGATGCAAAAGACAAATGTATGCGATTTTTTTTTACTAGCCAGTATATGATTTTCCCTAGCCAATAAAATCAAATTTTATGCCAATAAGATAATAACCCCTCGCATATCTTATCTATCTCATAAACTTCTCATCCTAAGTATATCGACCATTAAACCCAAACGAAATGCGTCATAATGCAGAATTCACAGTAACCATCCCTAACACATATAAACAAGTGATCACAAGACCACAACATACCTTATTAGTAATCAAACACAATTCATCCAAAAGGTGAAAACGATTAAACAAATAAGACCTAAACCAAAAACTACGAAGTACTAAAGTTCCTAATTAACCAATGCATAACAAGTTAAGTACAAAACAACATAAGTAATGGATAAGGGCATAGCAATACGGCACGTTGCTTCCGATCATTACAATGCCACCGATCTCGAAACCCACCCAAAGTATCCGTCACGTGGAGAGTATGTTCGCCGGAAGTGTCGGAGGACATAAGTAAGTGTGGAATGGTAAGGACCATCACACTTAGCCCATATGGTGTAGTCCATATGGTGATAAGGAGGAAACTATCTTTGGGGATGGTCATCGAGCGCATGAACCTTCCTTCCTCTTGGGGAGCTCTTCGAAAGAGGACCATCACATCCCCATGTAGCGCCATGAGAGGGTTGTTTTGAAATCTCATCCAACGATATAGACACTTATTTGTACGCACTTTGGGGCTTCTCACCCCCCCACACATTTTGGGGCTTCTTTTGTATTTACGTATATAGGCACTTATTTGTACCCGAACTACCTTGACTTTTCTTCCAATTTCTGTGTTATGAAGTTTATGATAATTTATTATGTGCCAGTTTTGACATTATTTGTGCCAATAATGTTTATTTACTTGCCAGTAAAGGTGTATACCTTGCCAACACATAAGACTCGGACAGATAAAACATAGTTTTACGATAACAATAAACCAGGAAGTAAAGGTATATAACAAAATCAACCAAAGGTACGAATCCTACAACCATCAAAAGCGACCAAATGTACGAGTTCTACAATGACAAAAGCAACCAAATGTACGAGTCCTACAATCTTAAAAAGAGAGCAAATTTTGGTGGCATCCACGAGGAGGCAGAAGCCTCTTCCAATCCGTAGTAGCAGCAAGGGCGTCGTCCATATGGCGAAGGAGTCCCGTCTTTGAGAAATGGTTGGCCCTTCTGATCTTGGAGAAATGGTTGACCCTTCTAATCTTGCTCGATGGCGTGGGCATCACCTTCCCTCCTTTAGTTATAACCATGACTCACTTATTTTTAAACCTGAGATACAAGTGTGTACATTAAAAGTTACAGGTTGCTAAAACAAGTGTCAGTAATTACAAAATTCGTGCTAGTAAAGAAAAAATCTGTGCTAGTAAAAAAAAAGTGTGACAGAATAAATGTATGACAGTAAAAAAATCCATGACATTAGCACATGAATACATGATCATCTGATCAAGTGCTTAAGCCATCCTAAAACCTGCCCTATCCTGAGGCCAAATGACACATAGAACTAACAGATGGACCATTTGACTTAAGTCATATCAAAATGGCCTAAGAAAACTTCCTTATCTACAATATGTGCCTAAATCAAAACTCTAAGGCAAGTTGATTCCTATGTCCATTCAAGTGAAATTCAAAGTGAAAACGCACAAAAAACTGAAATAAGAACAAATTAGGAAAATAATTGACCGGGATAACAAAAACTAGGGTTTATCCAGAACCAATCTTAGCAGCACCGAGAATATTCCTCTCACACAGGGAGTGCGGCAACAAAGCCCTCTGAGTGTCAGTCATTTCAGTGTATCTCGTGTCCTTAAACCCATCCTTGGTCTTTTTCTTCAAGAGGCAGTTGCCTGAACAGGTGGGACCCAGTGAATCGGGAGAAGAAGTCATTGGCAAGGCGCTCAATCGGAGAAAATGCCGATAGCGGAGCCAAAAAGAGCGGGTTTGAACCACGTTCGGGCTTACAGAATTCGATCCATTCCTCGAGGAGGGCAATTTCATTGGAGGGCGAGAAAACAAACAACGAGGGAGGGGAGATGAGGGCTCGGTGTGGGGTCAGGGGGTATGAGCCGGATGGGTTCTGGGCTCGGGGGGGGGGGGGGTGCGGGTGAGGGTGGCGGTTCGAACGGTGGTGTTTGGGCGGGCACGAACAGGATGGGTTTTGGGCTTAGTGGGTGCACCAGATGGAGAGGGTTTGAACGCCGGTGGTTGGGTGGCTGGAGGTGGTGCGTGGAGGGCGGGGAATGACCAGAGAGAAGAAGGAGGCAGTGCGGTGAGAGCTTGGTTCAACATGAATGGTGACCCGTGAAAGGGGGGTCATGAGAACCTTTTATTTTGCCAATTTTTGGGCTTATTTGATACTTTTGCAAATTTTGGATGGGAGTGCTATTTTTGCAAAGAGCCCAAACATTTTTTTTATTAGGTAAAAATTTGGATAGGAAACTACCCAAGAGCATCCAAGAGGATGAGATCTTGAAGATCTTTGTTAGTTGTCATATGGACCCCATAGGCAGAGTGACAAAGGTGTGCAACCTTATCAGTCCAAACATTTAGTATACTGGATGTCATTTTCTAAAAAAAAAAAATTGGTTGGATTCTCTCTCTCCCTCTCTCTCTATATATAGTGTATACAGTATATTAAAAAAATAGTTTTTAGAATGATTCAAACCAGGCCAACACACAAGGTTGTAAAATGTTTGCAAAATAATACTATATATTGGTTTTTATAGAATAAAACTTTTCCAATATTAAACATCTTATTTTTATTTTATTTTTTTCATTTGAAAATAATTCGAAGATCAGACACACCTACACCCTTAAATAACCAACAAAATCGACAGACAACAAACCGTCAAAACATACCACAATATTAAACCTGTTATGACTATCAATCTATCATCATATGGTAAAATTTACGAAAACTTATGGTCACCGAAATTTATTGGCTAGTAAATCCAAATTACGTATTGATGTATACGGAGTAGTTAATAACTTGGAACAATCGTGTAACGGGTAAATTCAAACGCCCACCGGACCTATCAAAGAAAAAAATATATTAAAAAAATCAAACGCCCACCGGAAACTTGCGGGAGGGGTAACATAAGATCTTCACATGCCTAATCTATTGCAATGGTTATGTGTAGTTATGGACTGTATTGCCTCAAAGGATTGGATGATTACGTTAACATGTATCTTTCTAGTGTCTAATCTATTGCAATGGTGCGATATTCAGATGGAAAATTGGCCTAAAATACTCATGTGTGTCTATAACTCCTATTGTCTCAAGATGGAATTCATTTCGAGCCCTCCTCGTCAACACAAACTGTCCAATGCTCTGTGCAGGCTCAAAGTTCCCTACCCAACTCCTTTCTGGCTTTGTTTATTTGAAGCCGAGTGGGCTTCTGCCTCACTTAATCTACAATCAGTGTATATTATTAGGACTTCTCTTGAGCTATTGTTCAACCCACCTGCAACAATAATTGCCAAGATACAAATTGATCATACCAATCTTAGAGCAACATACTGTGCACCTCATTTTATGCCTACAAACTTTCGGCTTAAAATTTGTTTAAAATGCTTGGTTAAACATTGGTTAAGTGTTAGTACAATATGTAATATATACGCATCCCACTATATAAATTTGGTCTATTGCAAGGCCTGGCAAAGTGCCTTTTCGGCTAAACACCCTCTCCGTAGTCGATATTCCACTAATTTAATTAATGCTGGACACACATTCTCTTTGAATACCGATACTGAGCAAATTTGGATTAGTATTTGGTTCTTGCGTGGATTTTCATTAATCTATATTGTGCTAAACCGTTGGCTCATCAACACCAATTTCTCAACCCATATCAACTTTCAAACGACACATCATTCAGTAAGAACGACTTTTTGGACTATGAGGAAATATTTGATCTTCTTCGATCAATTTAACTTAATAATTAACACTCTCATGTTAGTCCAAAAGAAACTCAAAAGAGTAAGATATGGGTATGGGAGGGCTCACCTTTTGCTCTCCTATGCAAAAACAAAGTTGTCATGATCATACGATATTGGAACTGTAGGGGAATTGGAAAAAGAACATTCTGGACTAACATGAACGAATGGCGCTCGCTAGATCATGTACAAATGCTAATCCTAGCAGAAACAAAGACTGAAACAGAACCAAAGGAATCTCTATGGAAAAATGCGGGATTCACAAACATGTGTTGGTCCCCAGCTTCGGGTCGTGCCGGGGGTATTGCCCTATTCTGGAATGAAAACTCCTTCATAGACGAATCCATCTCGGTGATTATTCATCTCCCAAGAATTATTGGCGTAAAATACGAGAATGTAAAAGAGAACTTTGAGTGTCTAATGTTGTTTGTTTACGCCCCCCCAAACCCCTCAGAAAAAGATGACTTTTGGAGAAATCTATACAGTCTGATTACCCAAAGCGACATTCCATGTCTAATCATGGGAGATTTAAACGAAATAAGCCAATCATCCGATAAAAGCGGAGGGGCAGAAATCCTACCTGGAAGATTTATGAGGATAATGGAATTCAAAGATGCATGCTCCTTGCTGGAGATCCCCTCATACGGTAACCCATTTACTTGGAGAAAGAAGCAATTTGGCCCAGACAACATTCTGGAAAAACTTGACAGGGTGCTTGTCCATCATGAAATAATCGACATGTTTCCCGAATTGGCAACTAAAAATGGAGCATTCTCTAACTCGGACCACTGTCCTATCTCAATTAACATCTCCAAGAACACTAGCTTTAAACCACCCCCTTTTAAATTTGAAAACCTTTGGCTGCAAAGGAAAGACTTCCGAAATATTGTTAAACAAGCATGGAGAGCTTCATGTGCAGGCTCTGCTATGTTCCGAATTACACACAAATCCAAAATCCTCAAACAAAAGGCAAAAAATTGGAATAAAAAAACATTTGGAAACATCTTCCGACAAATACAAGACGTTGATAAGGCCCTAATCGAAATACAATCTATCCAACAAACTAGCCAAAACCCAGAGTCATACACAAAAGAACAAAATCTATTATCTAAAAGAGAAAAACTACTCCTTTTTCATAAAACTTATTGGAACCAAAGAGCTAAATCAAAACACTTAAAGTTAGCAGATACCAACTCCTCCTATTTTCATAGAGTAGCCACAGGGAGAAGAAATCGGAAGATAATTAGAACAATTACCTCTGCAGAAGGAACTAACATAATTGGCAATGAAAACATTAAAAGGGAAATTCAAAGAGATTTTGAGAAAAGATTTAATCGGGAACAAATGTATAGAACCCCCCAATTAGAAGAATACCTTTCAGAAATCAACCCGGTCATTACAGAAGAGGAAAACGAATCACTTATTCAACAACCAACAAACAGTGAAATAAAAAAAGCAGTCTTCTCAATGGGGAACAACAAATCCCCTGGCCCTGATGGAATGACGGCTGAGTTTTACAAAAATTATTGGGACATCGTTGGCTCTGATATCATCCGGGCTACAAAAGCTTTCTTTCACTCTAGCAAAATGTTAAAACAAATTAATCACACATTTATCTCCCTCATACCAAAAATTGATAACCCCTCTATGACTACACACTATCGCCCGATTAGCCTATGTTCTACCTTATATAAAATCATCTCAAAGATAATAACAGAACGACTGAAAACGGTAATAGGAAAACTTATACACCCACTACAAGGAGCCTTTGTTACCGACAGAGCAATCCAAGACAATATCCTAATAGCACACGAGATATTCCACTCCTTTCGTACTAGAAAAGGTACCAAGGGTTGGGCTGCAATAAAACTTGATATGGAGAAAGCATACGACAGAGTAGATTGGCATTTCACGAAAGCAGTTCTCCAAAAATTTGGATTCAAGCAAAAATTTGTGGATATTATTATGGAATGTGTGACCACAGTCTCTTTCTCTGTTTTAGTAAACAATGGCCCTACAGATCCTTTCAAACCTTCAAGGGGTCTGAGGCAAGGGGACCCCCTCTCCCCGTTTCTCTTCTTGCTCGGGGCAGAAATTCTTGCTCGTAAACTCTCGAGGGAGGCAGAATCTAACCACAACAGCATCGGATTTAAATTTGGCCATTCGGGCCCATGCGTTCCGTTCTTGGCCTTTGCGGACGACATAATAATATTCTCGAAAGGAAGTAATGATGCATGTAAGAAAGTTAAAGAGATAATTGAAGACTATTGTAAGTTCTCAGGGCAAAAAGTAAATTACCACAAATCATCCTTTCAAACCACCCCAGGTATTCCTAGATCAAGAGCTCGAGACTTGGAAGGAATTCTAAACATACCCCTTGAACGAAACCTGGAAAAATACTTAGGCTGTCCCATCATTAATGGGAGGGTTACCAAGGAAACCTTTGGCGAAATGATATGCAAATCTAAAGACCAATTGAGCAAATGGCGTGCTAATGCCCTTTCTCAACAAGGCAGAGCAACCCTAATAATGTCTAATTTATCATCAAAACCTTTATACTCAATGCAGAGCTTCATGCTTCCAGTAGCGGTCCACAAACAACTAGATCAAATCAACAGAACCTTTTTTTGGAACAAAGATGCGCAACATAGCCCATTAATCAGTTGGGACAAAATATGTAAATCAAAAAGGGATGGAGGACTGGGAATTAGAAAATCCAAAGATATGAATGAAGCTCTTCAATTAAAACTCCTCTGGAAAATTCTAGCTGAACCGGAAAATAACTGGGTCAAAATCATACAATACAAGTATCTGAAAGAAAACCACATCCTTACCTACTCTAGAAAAGGCAATGCCTCGTGGCAATGGTCGAAACTGAGTTATCTAATCCCCAAATTCAAAAAGGGACTCATCTGGCAGGTGGGGGATGGGAAATCAATTAAGTTCTGGGAAGATAATTGGGTGGCTACGACACCTCTAAAGGACAAAATAGACTCTCAACATAACATTAATCCACATGATTCCGTAAGCAATTTCATAATAGGAGGACAATGGTGGAAGGAAAAACTTGGGTCGATGCTTCCTAAGCCCATAGTAGAGGATATTATGAAAATCCCCTTGCCAATCACTCCCCTTACAGACAGACTATATTGGTGGCCCGCCAAAAAGGGATGGTTCACAACGACAAGTGCCTATAACTTAATCTCATCCACACCACAAAGATCGTCGGATGAATTCTCATGGATCTGGAAACTCGATGCCCCACCTAAAGTTAAGAACTTTATTTGGAAAATAAAACAAAAAGGCCTCGCCACGGCTACCCGACTGGCCCTAAAAGGGGTGGCAGTACCGAACACATGTACCCTGTGCAACCAGTTCGTGGAAGATGATATTCACCTATTCATAGAATGTCCCATCAACAATTTCCAACAACAATTCCCTCGACAAATATCTCAAAACATTAACAGCCTAATTACAGAAAACAGAGATATGAATCAAATTTTACAAATTTTAGGCTCCACTCTTCCGATGGAGAAGAAACAACAAATTGCAATCAGATGGTGGACCATTTGGTTTATAAGAAATCAAACAATCTTTAGAAATGAAACCATCCCTACTGCAGAGGCTATAAATAAAATGATCACGAACAATATTGATAACTGGAGGAAAGCTAGTAGATGGAATGAAATGGAGAATGACGATATACAGAAACAAAGTAAAGGAAAAGGGCTCTCTCGGAACAATTGGAAAACCTACCGATGGAGGAAACCTCCGACGGGTAAATATAAGCTAAACTTTGACGGATCATTTAAATCAACCACAAATAGTTCCATTGGATACATCATCAGAGACTGGCGTGGAGACCCAGTCAACATTGGTGGAAAAGCTAATGGTGGACAATCACCCCTTATAGCGGAAGCCTTAGCTCTACGCCTAGGATTAGAAAAAGCGAGAGAATTAAACATAACCGATCTAATAATAGAAGGAGATTCTAAGATTATCACGGACTACCTAAGATCACAAGTTGGATGTCCTTGGGAAATAGAAATGGTTATGTCAGATATCCAAAGCCTTCTCCAAGGAATAAGGAATGTTAGTGTATCACATATTCCCCGCATTGGTAACCGGGTAGCGGATAAGGTTGCACACCTTTGCTACTCTACCAGGGGGGCTGAGCTATACCTAGATACAGGTCTTCTTGACCTCATCCGACAGGATGCTTTCGGATAGGATTCCCCATCCGAATTTTTACCTAATCAAAAAAAAAATAAAAATAAAAATAAGATCTTCACATGCAAGTAATTCTGGCAGAAATGCGTGCGCGAAACGCGCCTGGCACGGTGCACGTGATCCCGCTAACCCTCCCCCACGTTATCCGCTATCCCACGCGCCCACGCCGTATATGTATATACACGCACTTCATTCACTTCCACGCATTCTCCCTCCAAAAATTTCCCCCAAATTTCTCTCTTCGCGCTTCCATGGCTATTTCCCGGCTGCCGGAGCTCGATTGCCGCCTCCGTAAGAGGAATCAGCCGCTGGAGGCTGCGAAGGCGTCCGACGCGCTCCCTCTGCCGCTGCAATTGACGAATGCGGTGTTCATTTTCCTCTTTTTTTTCGTCTCCTACTTCCTTTTGATCAGGTGGCGGGAGAAGATCCGGAGATCCACTCCTCTCGGCATCGTTTCCTTCTCTGAGCTCGTGGCAGTTGTTGCGCTCTTCGCCTCTGTAGTTTACCTGATCGGATTCTTCGGAATTGGAATTGCTCAGTCGGCGGTGGAGAAGAAGAGGAGTGAGAAGAGAGACGATGCTCCAGTTGACCGATTCGTCATCCAGGAAGGCCCGATCGCGCCTAGCATTGATGTGTTCAATTCGATCTGCTCCAAATCCGACGAGGAGATTGTGCAATCGGTGCTCAAAGGAGAAACGCCGTCTCACTCGCTCGAATCGAGGATCGGTGACTGCCGGAGAGCGGCGGCGATCCGGCGGGAGGCTCTGCAGAGGGCGACAGGGAGGTCACTGGAGGGGTTACCGCTCGAAGGATTCGATTACGAGTCGATTTTGGGGCAGTGTTGCGAGATGCCGGTAGGTTTCGTCCAGATCCCGGTGGGGATCGCCGGTCCTCTGCTCCTCGATGGTGAGGAGTTCTCGGTGCCGATGGCGACCACCGAGGGCTGCCTGGTGGCGAGCACCAACCGCGGGTGTAAGGCGATGTTCCTCTGCGGCGGCGCCACTAGTGTGGTACTCAAGGATGGGATGACGAGGGCTCCGATTGTTCGTTTCGGGTCGGCTAAACGGGCCGCGCAGCTCAAGCTCTTTCTGGAGGATCCGGACAACTTCGATACGATTTCGGCCGTTTTCAACAGGTTTGCTTTTTCACTACCTTTCTAAATTCCCTTTTCGAGTCCACTCGCTTCTTCCCAATTTTAATGTTGATTCCGAAATTATTATTTTAACAATTACTTTAAAAAGGTAAAAGTTATATAAAATATCAACTTTTTTTTAATTATTTTTTTACAATTTAATATTTGTTGGTAATAAGTATTAAATTGTAATAAAATAAAAAATAAAAAGTTAATATATTATATAGTTTTTAGCTTTTTAAAATATGTGTAAAAAAGTCAAACGACATGTATTTTGGATCAGAGAGAGTATTATTTATATTCTCCATCCGTTTCAAATTTAATGTCATTTGTCTTTTTATACCCGCTAAGTAAATATTAAAAGTGAACTGAGGGAGCAATATATTATCTTTTAGTTAGTTTAGTTTGATATGTCGCTCTATATTTGCATGAGATATTTTGTGACCCATTTAAGTGTTGACCTGCTCATTCATAAAAGAGTTTATTTTTAGTATAAGAGTAGCTAATAGGAT
This sequence comes from Persicaria tinctoria, assembly GCA_037127255.1. Taxonomy (NCBI): domain Eukaryota; kingdom Viridiplantae; phylum Streptophyta; class Magnoliopsida; order Caryophyllales; family Polygonaceae; genus Persicaria; species Persicaria tinctoria. The sequence continues at coordinate 3,667,186 of JBANSL010000019.1, read as the reverse complement.
AACTGAAGCTGATTGAGTAGCTTAAGCTAATAAATTATTTATGTTAAATATATCTTCATAAACTAGTATGATGTTTGGTAAACCTAATTGTTGGATAACTGATGAAAACTTATAAATAGAAAATCAAAATCTCTTAAAAGCTTGGATGAGTATGGATAAGTAGCGGTTGAAAAACTTTGATTCTAAAAGCTAATTAAACTAAAATATTATATTTATTTCATTTAAAACTATATAATATCAAAATCAAAAGTTAATAACATGTCATCTTAGAAATTTTTGCCTATATTCTATATAATTGCTCTTATAATTATTAGGTGATTATTAGTTATTAGTTTTCAATAAAGATGATTATAAAAAAGTTTTGTAAGATTTAAAATTTGAATCCTCTTAAAACTATGGTTTATACTCCATTCAAATAGGGGATGTCTATTGACAATATATCTTTTCGTCTATTGACAAGATAATTGACAAAAAAAATTACATTTGAATCATTTTCATTTTTATGAAATATTTACGTTTTTGGGGTTTGTATCGAAATACTAAAATTCCCAAAACATCGCTAATTGAAAAGGTTTGAAAAACAATACTCCATTCGCTCATTAATAAGTGTCGTTTGACTTTTCGACGTGTTTTTAAGGAGCTAAAAACTATATAAAATATTAACTTTTTTATTAATTTTTTAAAATAATTTTAAACTTATAACTAATATGTATAAAATTATTTTAAAAAATCAATTAAAAACTTTATATTTTATATAGTTTTTAACTCTTAAAAAAACGTGTTAAAAAGTCAAACGTCACTTATTAATAAACGGAGGTAGTACGTATTAGTGTTAATTGGTCTTCGATTTTGTCCCTTGATTTATGTGGATTTCAATAACTTTTATAAGTTTTCGAGGGATCGATTAATCGAGAATGAACTTGGTGGTTTCAGATGAGTTTATAACATTTTATTGACAATATTCATTGACCTAGGAATGTTAGCTCTGTTTGCTTTTGTTTATGGATGATTTACTTTGGGTAAATTAGTACGTTAGAAATAGAAGATTAAAGTGTTCTTCATCTATAGAATTATGAAATGATTTTCGTTGGACACCCAACTACTCAAGATGCAATTACATGTGTAAAGAGTCATCATATTGCATATGGCTGAACATCTTTAATTTCAACATCTTTAATTTCAACGTAAAATTAACTGACTGACCCTTTGCCCAATTTTCCAAAATTTCCTCTGGCCCTCTGGGGTGATCTCTCAATCTTCTTCCAACAAATTCGTTTGACTTTTTTTTCTTTCTTTTTTCACTCAAGATTCATGATTTGTAGGGTGAAAGGTCAGTTTTCAGGATTGAATTTCTATTTTCCATGTTTTTAATGTTGCTTTGAATAGGGTTGAAGAAAACTCCAAATCGTGAATATCTTGTAAAAATTAAAAAGGATGCACTTTTTTTTATATCAATCATCTTTCTAATACGCGAAAAGACGTATTGCTAATAGACTTTATGATTCAAATACATAGCGACCGTGTTCGATCTACGTAAACTTAAAAGAAAAATCGTTTATTTTGTAAACATAAAAAATTAAAAACACTTCAAAATTCACAGATGGACCAAATCAGCAAACTTGCAATTTGATGAGAACGATTTGGTGTCAATTATTGGGAAAGGAGTCACAATTGAGTAAGCAGTATAACTTTCCTGTATCAAAGTCCGACTCGCACCGATGACTGGAGGTCGTGTGCACGGGCGCACATGCGCTAGAAGCCTCGCACACAAGTCGAGTGAGGTTCCATTCTAAAACCAATTGGCAATAGAAGGAGTAGCCCACCGACTCATATACTAAGCTTGATATGTTCAACTTTCCGACGTGGGACACTTTGATCTCATTCACATCTCAACATCCTGTACCCCGACTGTTGGATTAAGCCCCTTGCAGAGATGATTTTGAAGTTTGCTTTGTTTCTGTAGAAATTGGTTGCTGCATTTTTCAGGTTTCACTAATAAATTGAAGTTACATTATTTTATCATCTTAATCAGCCCTTCCACAGTTGAATTATGATATACTGTCAAGTGTCAACCCGAAATTGGTTGGTACATTTTTTTGGTTTCACTAATAAATTGAAGTTACATTATTTTATCATCTTCATCAGCCTTTCCACAGTTGAATTATGATACACTGTCAAGTGTGCGTCAACCCCTAAATTGGGGAATTAAAGATTTACACTCCTTGCTGTTTTGCGTGCAATTGATAAGTTTGATTGATAACTAATGAAAACAATTACAGTATATCTCAGCATTTGTTTCCGTCCTGTTCTAATGGAGTTGGAGTAGAGTTTAAGATCTAACTATCGATTCTGATTTTGACAGCAATATCAATAGGGTTTTTTTTTTCAAAAAAAAAAGATTCGGTCTATTTGGTAATACGTAGACGTAGTTGATGGGTAGCTGAAGCTCATATGATAGATGAAGTTGATGGATTAAGTGTGTTAAATATATGTTAAATTAGAGTATTCATAAGCTACTAAGATGTTTGTTAATCCAGTTGATAGATACAAACTAGCTGAGATAAGAGAAAATGACTAGATTTGTTGGAAAAAAGTTCTAAAAAGCTTGTGGTGAGTAATGGTTGAAAATCTAATTTCAAAACCTAATTAAACTAAAGTTTTATATTTAACTTATTTAAAACTATAGAATATTAAAATCAAAAGCTCCGAAAAACTACCTGCGCGCATTGCCAATCGGAGCCTTATTTACCATATACGTAGTAAGTATTAGGATGTTTCCTTCAAATGGTGTGCAGATTTCACTTCACATTTCCATGAGCATGATATATCTCTCCTCCATCATGGACTAAAGCTTGACTTCACTCACAATTTCTATGGTGTAAGCACCCATAACTCCCATAAGGTAAGGTGATTTTGAGTACCTAACTCGCATGGTACAAAAACCTTTTCCAGATCAAGCCGATTTGCAAGGCTGCAGAGTGTAAAATGCGCAATGGCAGGACGGAACTTGTACATGAGATTTTGCTGCAGCACCGGTGATGCAATGGGGATGAACATGGTATCCAAGGGCGTTCAAAACGTCCTTGATTCCCTTCAGGGCGATTTCCCTGATATGGATGTCATCGGAGTCTCTGGTAATTCAATTTGCGAAATAGAAACTCCAACAATCTGTTGTTCTTATCAAGTATAATGTTGTTCTCTTGCTCGAATTAGGAAACTATTGTTCCGACAAGAAGCCAGCAGCCGTGAATTGGATTGAAGGGAGGGGTAAGTCTGTGGTCTGTGAGGCCACCATAGATGAAGATGTAGTAAGGAAGGTTCTGAAGACGAGCGTTGAAGCGTTGGTGGAGCTCAACACTCTCAAGAACCTTGCTGGATCAGCAATCGCGGGCTCCCTTGGCGGCTTCAATGCTCATGCTAGCAATATTGTCTCTGCCGTCTTCATAGCCACCGGCCAGGACCCGGCTCAGAACGTCGAGAGCTCTCACTGCATCACGATGATGGAGGCCGTCAATGATGGCAGGGACTTGCATATCTCTGTCACCATGCCTTGTGTTGAGGTAAAAGGAGACTTCCATTTGGCAAAACTAAGTAGCTTTTCGGAGCTTATGATTTTGATATTATATATAGTTTTAAATGAAATAAATATAAGATTTTAGTTTAATTACTCCCTCCGTTCGGCAAAATATGTCACTTTGCTGATCACACATGTTTTTTTAAGAGACAAAAAATACATAAAATATCTAGTTTTTTTAATAATTTTTTTAATAATTTCGTAGTTATTACTAATAAGTACAAACTTGTTAAAAAAAATTTTAAAAAAAAATGAATATTTTATATAGTTTTTATCATTCTAAAGAAGCTTGCGTGAATAGTAAACGACATGTTTTGCCGAACGGCGGTAGTGGCTTTTTTAACAGCAACTCACCCAAGTTTTTCGGATCTTTTGATTTTTTATTCACAAGTTTTCCGGATCTTTTGATTTTTTATTCACAAGTTTTCTACAGCTACCGCAACATCTAGGTTTACCAAACTGTATACTAGTTTATTAACTTATATTTTACACAGATAATCCAATAGCTTCAGCTACTCCAACAACTATCAGTTTACTAAGCGCGCCCTTAGCTTCTTTTTTAACCATATATAGTGTAGTGGTTGATGTCATGAATCATGTGATACAGGTGGGCACGGTAGGAGGAGGCACCCAACTAGCAGCGCAATCAGCGTGCCTGAACCTGCTAGGGGTAAAGGGCGCGAGCAGTGAGACACCAGGGGCGAACGCGAGGCTCCTGGCCACCATTGTAGCTGGGTCAGTGCTCGCCGGGGAGCTGTCCCTTATGTCGGCTATTGCAGCCGGGCAGCTAGTCAAGAGCCACATGAAATACAACAGATCAAGCAGAGACCTTCCCATTAAGACGCCCTGTTGAGAGGGTCCTTTGAGACCAAATAAAAGGGCAATTCAAAGACCCGGTTTTCGCCCTCTAGGTTTGGCATACCACAGAAGCTACAATAGCCCATATCTATATATAGTACTTTGTAGGTAGATGGTTGTGTATTGTATTTATGTGTACAACAAGATGGTGGCCTAACTCCTAAGAGTTAGGAACATGTGTAGTGGGTCTTTAGTAAGTGTTGTGCTCTAGCTAACTAGCTTGGATCCATGGGGAAAAATCAGGTCCCAACACGTGAATCATCTAGTTCATGTTCTCAATGCAATTTTCAGTTATTATTATTATTATTATTTATCCTTTTTTAACCTATGCCTTAGGGCGTACGTTTATAACAACCTAAATTGAAAAAGATTATTTACCAAATAAAGAAGCAACCATTGAAAAGCAGTATTAAAACAAGAAAAAATTTGCAAAATATGACGTTTTTTTAGACGTATTTGCAAAATGCCCTCGTTTTTGGACAATTTAGAAAAATTTCCACCTTATATACTAATTCACCCCCAAATCCCCAATTACATATCTCGGCTCTCTCGATTTGTCTAGTTCGCTGCCCCGCCGCCGCTCCTTCTCTCCTCCAGTTCGCCACCGCCACCGTAGCTCCTCCTCCGGACAGATCTGAAGTTGAATTCCGCCATCGCTACTTCTCCGGTCCAGATTTGAAGCGGCGCGAGCGAGGGACGGAGCGGAGGAGGCCGGGATTCGAGATCTGGAATTCGAGATCTCAGCTGCGAGGCAGAGGCCGGAACGAGCGAGCGAGCGATCGAGTAAGGGAGGTGGTGGCGAGCGAGGTCGGAGTGAGGCCGGAGCGAAGGAGCGGCGGGTCTGGTGTCTCTGATTTTCCAGATCGGGGGACGACGGGGGAGGTTGAGGTTGAAGAAGAACTTTTAATTAATTACAAAAACTACCCCATAAATATGGGAATTACAAAAAACATATATATTTTATTATGTGATTCACATCTACCATATTTTTATTTGTACATTTCCACAAAAGTTATATTTGCACAACAGATTGTTATATGTGCACAACGTAAAGTTATTTTCGCACAACAAAAAGTGCTGAGACGGAAAAAAAAAAGTGAAAAAAAATATATTACATTTTGCACAATAAAATATTATATTTGCACAACATACAGTTATATTTGCACATCGTACTCTTATATTTGCACGACAAAATGTTAAAAAAAATATAAAAAAACTAGACTTTGGTCATATTTGTTCAACATCATCTTTTTTTTGCTCAACTATATGTTATTTTTGCACAACAATCGAGAAGTGTGAATTTATACTCAACATGATCTTATTTTATCTCAATATAATTTCATACTTTCTCAATAAATTATTGCTCAACACACTCTTATTTTAAGAGTTGCACGACTGTGTTTAAAGAGTTGCACTCTGTTGTAAGCGTTGCACGATGTCAGCACATAAATTTCACATAAAAACGATGTCAGCACTAAAAAAATATATTTTGCACAACATACGATGTAAGAGTTGCACGACTCTGTTGTGAGAGTTGCACGCCTCTGTTGTAAGAGTTGCACGACTCTGTTTTAAGAGTTGCACGACTCTGTTGTAAGAGTTGCACGACTCTATTTGAAGAGTTGCACGACAATCGAGACTTGTGAATTATTCTCAACATGATCTTATTTTATTTCAAAATATAATTTCAGACTTTCTCAATAAACTGTAAGCGATCCATAATCTATATTTTTTTTATTTCTTTAACATTTCGTCGTGCAAATATAAGAGTATGTTATGCAAATATATCTGTAAGTTATGCAAATATGACCCGAGTTTAGTTTTTTTATTTTAATTTTATTTTACATTTTGTCGTGAAAATATAACCGTAAATTGTGTAAATATAATTGTATGTTGTGCAAATATAACATTTTGTTGTGCAAAAATAAAAACAAAAATATAAATTATGGATCACATAATAAAATATAACTAGTTTTTTTAATTTCTCATATTTGTAGGGTAATTTTTGTAATTTCATCAAAATTTCTTCTTCTTCCTCCCGATTCTGCAAAGAAAAGATGCGCGCACGCCGGCCCTCCCTCGCTCCGTCGCTCCGGCGTCGCTCACTCACCACCGCATCCCTCCCTCGCTCGCTCACCACCGCATCCCTCCATCGCTTGCTCGCTCCGCCTCGCTCGACCTCGGCTCAGATCTGAGATCCGCCCTCGCTCGACCTTCCTCGATCGCCATGGATCCGGCGAGCCAGAGTAATCAATCTCCGAGCTCGGCCTCTCCTCCTCGACGCCGGCGATTTGAGTCCAGATCTCGCTGGAGGAGATCTCGGATCCGGCGAGCTCACCACCTCCGCAATCGCCTCCGAAGAGAATTAGATTAGGAGAGAGAAAGCGGGGGTTTATATTGTGTCTATTTCACTAAATTGTCCCAAAACGCGGCTATTTCGCAAATTATGTCCAATTTCGTGGCCATTTTTCAAAACGCCCCTTAAAACAAAGAATTTGAATTTGGAGAATTTTTTTCAATGGTTAGAAAAATCTTTATTTATTATTATATAATAATTATTAGTTCTTTTCCAATTTCCGAATAAAGAAGCAATATAATAATTCTTTTCCAATTTGGAGACAAATCTTTATTTATTATTATATAATAATTTTTTACCAAATAAAGAAGCAACCATTGAAAAGAAATATTGAGAAAAGTTAAAAAAAAATGAGTTTGGAATAATTTTTTCCATTTGAGGTTCTTAACTTTAGGTATAAATTAAAAAAATAGTTATTTATTTAATATTATTATGATAATTTTTTTTAATAATAATAATAATTATTATTATTATAGAAATGACTTACCTAAAGTTTTTTTTTTGAAGTTTCACTTACCTAAAGTTCGTTGAGAGTATCGTAACAAATTAAACTCTAACACCTTTTTGAATAAATTCTTTTTTCTTTTTAATATGAATCCAATATTATTATTTTTTTTATTTTTTTATTTTTTTTTTACAAGAAATTAGTGGGTAGCCGAGATACTATCTGGGCACCCTCTCCTTTAGCAATAACAAAGCTAAGTCTAGTAAAAATATAAGATGCAGCACGAGCCCCAACATCATGAGATATAGAGAATTTCTGAATCCGCTTCAGCAAGGCAACAACATCCGTATCCAGCTCCCCCAATGAAGAGAAGGAGAAGGGCAAGAAACCATAACCCGCTGCCGTGCACAAATCACGATACTTAACACACTTACGTTGAGTAGCATCAACAACAGCACGACCAAGGGCAAAGTCAGACATCCCCGACTGAGTCAAGGGGGAAGATCCCGTCAGATCAACACAAACATCACGCCCTCTGTCCCATGAATAAAGAAGCAAATCTGCCGGACGTAGAGACCTATCATGCCCATCGACCAAACCGATATCAACTTCCTTACCAGCAGAAATCCCAGCCCTAAAACAGATATCCAATAAGGCGTCACGCACAAGGTTATGTCGATGTTTAATTCCCACAGTACCAGGACAGGACACAGCATGATCTCCATAGACATCACCATTAAAGACCCGGGAACAAGCTGAACAAGGCCTAGACATCGTGAACAACGGAACACCCAATCGATAGCTAAGCACACTACGATAGGTCCTTCCATTCATAGTCTGCCCCAGCCCAGAAATAGGAACTGCACGCAACCAATCGGAGGAGTGAGTACCTTGCTGAGACTTCCACAATGCCACCTGTCGCGGAGTCAAAGAGAAAAAAGAGTCTGATGTAGCAGCAACCTTTGCGAAATATATATCTGCCAATTTCTTCATAAGTTTGGGGGCAGCGATTTCACTAGGATCGCGTAGAATGTCAGAACTTGTAGTCTCATTAAAAGCACGACAAGCATCATCAAAAGTAGGACCAGCAGCAATAATACCAGAAGGGCCTAGGAGCTTAGCCTGCAACTTAGCAGACTGCAAACGAGACGCCAAAAAAGCATAATGTAGGACATCCCCAGCAGCATATACTCCGAGCCCACCAAAATGAAAAGGGAAGGTGGCAAGCCGCCACTGCCAATCACCAAACCCAGGCCCAGACGCAGTGACAATACGCTCCAAGCTAGAACGGAGTGCCGCATCGAAGGAGAGTTGGGCCGGCCCAAAGACACGCGGGGAACAAGTACGCATAGCAAAGTAAAGTTTCGAAATACCCGTACAAGCCCGAAGCAGAAGCAACTCGCACTGTGGATCCTCAATCCTTGCGACGGAGTCCATAAGCTCTATGGTCCTAGTCACTCTCTTCGCCACAAGGTCGGTGCCGAAAACCGGGCACGCACTGACAGGCCCACCCAGAACTTTGACACCACGTGAAGGCCGAGCAATAGAGGGGGGGAAAACCCCAGGTAGCCAACTTCTGGGGTCTTCTGTAGGCCAAAAAACCTCGGTCTTATCCACATTAAGATGAAGGCCAAAGCGGGGACCCTCCGCCATAATCAGATCCAAGACCTCCCCCACAACCAAAGTGTCCCCAACAATCGTGCCATCATCTAAATACCAAGCCTGCAGACTCAGGGAAAAAGAGTCTTTGATCTTGCAAACCAAAGGATGCAATACCGAAGCAAAAAGTAGAGGCCCTAAAGGATCACCCTGCTGAACCCCTCGACAAGACCATAAGCTATGCTCCCCATAATACAGTCGGGCAGGACTAGAGTAACAAAACTCCACCCATCGTGATAGAGTCGGGCAGTGACGGCGGACTTCCTGTAACATGGACACACGATCAACTAAGTTGAAGGCATTATGAAAATCCACCAATAACATAGACAGACCCTCCTCACCGCCACGAGCCTCAACAAACCGGTTCAAGGCATGCAGAATAGCCTCTCCTCCACCGGATACCCCGACTTCAAACTGAAGACCGGAAAAATAACTAGACAAAGAGGGACCGACTAAACAAGCACCAACCTTAGAGACAAGACGTCTCCAAATAGTGCCAACGGCAATAGGACGTATGCCCCCACCTGGTTTAACAAGTGGCGTGAGCGGAGCACTAGCAATATACTCACCCAAATCCTGCGGACAACGGCCTTCAAGGAAAAGATTGACCACCCGAGTAATAGAGGAGATCAAATCATCCGCAATAGCAACAGCAGCCCCACCCAAACAATCAAAAAAATATTGAGCACGGAACCCATCCCTCCCACATGACGTGCCCCGCGGAAAACTTCGAATCATATCCAAAACAACAGTCGAAGAGGCAACAAGAGGATGGTGATCAACCGGCAAAGGCGTCAAGTCGGGAGACGGGGCAGTGGGGTGCTTATCTCGCAGGGCCTCAAGAGTGACATCAGAATAAGGAGCAATACCTGATGAAGAAAGTACCCGAATAGCGGCAGTGTAATGACCATCACAAATCTTTCTCCGACATTGTCGGATGTTAAGCTCACTCAAATCAAGGTCCTCCTCCACACTAAAAGAAGGCGGAACCTCAGCTAAGGTCTCCTGTACAAGCTGCAAACTGCCGCCAGGCACGAATAGCACTAGCAATACTCTCCTCTTGACGCTGACGCTTGACAGCAGTCCTACACTCAAGATTACTCCGCGGGGAAAAGGTCTTAAGTATACAAAGAGGCAGCACGAGCAAGCGAATCCAACAGGAAAGGTCACCAGGAGAGTCAGCCACATCATCTAATGCCCCTTTCAACACCCGAGCAAAACCTAGGCGAAACTAAGGAGGGATAGATCTCACGGAGCGTACCCCCAAAGAGAACAACCGGTCAAGCGAAGATATAGAAAAACCAACAGGCACAACCTCAACATCAGCTAAAGGAACCGACGAAGCCGGAGCGGAAGGTCTAGGAATATGATAAATAATAAAGCGAACAAGGCCATCACCACAGTCCGGAGGGGCCACAAAATCATCCTGACTATGCCGACACCGAGCACGAAAAGTATGAGTTTTAAGGCAAACTCCACACAACCAAACCCCCATGCGCTTGAAAGTCGTCTCAACATCACAATAAATAGTCAAACTATCCGAAAGAGTTTGACGAGTAAGTACCTGAGCATCACCACTGCAATGTCGATCACGAAGATGCCTGAGCATGGAGGTTTTAACAAGTTCTCTACCACCACCATCAAGGCACCCACAAAGACCCACAAAAGGGCAATGGTACCGAACAAGATCGGGCATCAATCAAAGTCTTCAACAAACTGAATGACCAATTATATATAGCATATATAGCAGCATCCGATCAAAGTCTTCAACAAAAGACTCAAGCAAATCTGATTTTTTTTTTAATATGAAAAAAAAAACAAACAAAATTAAAGACCAATTGCAGCAGCACCCGATTAGCAACACCAACAGTTATCGCCGACAACAGTGGACAAGCCGATACCGCCGATCACCAATAGCAGCAACCGGAGAAGACCAGCAGCAGCAGCAGTGGACCACAACAGCAGCGGCACCAAATCAAAAGCAGAGACCAGCCCCAAAAACAAACCGAAAAACCGATATACCGCCACCGATCAAGCCCTCGGATGGACCACCATACCCATCAGACTCAGCAGCCCAACATACCGAAGCACTGGGACATTGTCGCCGCCGAGACGAACACCACGAAAGGAGAGATTGCAGGGGATACCAACCGATGCGATCGCGGCCGAAGAAGCAAGAATCCGACGGGTGAAGAAACGCAAACCAGCAATGGAAAGGGGAGAGTGCAGAATGAAGAAACACAAACCTTGAGAAGAACCACGAGCCCCGGCCAGCGAGATGAAGAGCCCGGAGATCAAGAACGACGGCTCCGGGCACCAAAGACCACCAGGGAGACCCCATCTCAGTGATCGACGATCGCTGATCGCCCGCCTGCGTGCCCTAGCAGAGCGAGTCGGGACTATTATTATTATTATTATTATTATTATTATTATTATTATTATTATTATTATTATTATTATTACATCACACACTAATACAATCCATAAAAAAAAAAATCAATGTCTAAATAAATTCTTTTTTCTTTTTAATATGAATCCTAGCCTATTGAATCTATACAATCTATTTAATTGTATCAAAGTTTGATAGATTGAAATTGGAGTTGTGCATTCGTGTTTGACCTACCCATATGTGCATTAAGTTAAGTTCGAAATTCGTCCCTGTGATTATTGATTATAATAGGCCGGTTACTCTCTCATCATCTCTTTTAAGGTTTTTTTTTATGACGAGGAACCATCTTTGGTGGGGTTCTTTTTTTTAATTGCCGTGTACGATATTTCTCTCGGTTTCCCTTATCATCCCGCCTTGAAATTAAGGGCTCGTTTGGTATAAGATTATGTAAGTTAAACAAAATAAAAACAAATTTTATATAGAAAAATTGATAATACTTTTATATTTTACTTAAATTGATATTTACACATTATAATTCATCTCGAGAGTTTCGAAACCATAGATTATATTACTTATTTTGAGAATTTAGTAAGAAGTTACGCAAGTTTAAATTTTTTTATATCTAGTTATACACTATTACATGTAATTAAGAATACAACAAGTTAAATATTGACTTAATGTTTATTTATTGTGTTTTATATCCTTATTTTGTTTGTAATTTTTTGTTCAACTATTTCATTTCTTTATTTTTTTTAATGGGAAGAAATAACAAAGTTTTATTTAGTAGTATAGACCTCTAATTAGAAATGATGAACTCTTTAATTTGTAATATCGGTTGACACTAGTTTATAATATCGAACATGTGTGTTTTACGAATTTTTTCTCAATATCATTGTTTAGTACTTTTGTACCCCTCATTTCAAAACTTTATGGCTCTGTCTCTGCTTACAACCCTAGGTCAAAATGCGTCGTTTCACTTAAAGCTGGGCAAGAGATTAAGAAACCATTCCGAAATGGTTCAGTAAAAAAAGGATTTGTGAATAGTACCCAAAGGTCTCTGCTTCGAACACCGAACGACCACTCTCTAAGAGTTTAAGCTAAGGTTTGGGCTCCGGGATAAGGAAGTTGGGCCAATGTTGGAGTTTAGGCTTGGTCAGGCCCAATTCCTATGTGATATGAGCTTTGTGTATAAAATTCACTACATTAGTGTAAAATTTGATCACTCCCAACACTTTATGTAGAAGATAAAATCATACAAGTATATTTGATAATTTGAAATGCTAACTCTAATTTTATGACATTTTATTTCTTATATTTTAAAAATAGTAGATATGAAAAGTATAACATTGCATCATACACTAATAGTAGTACGTTGAAAAGAGAGTTTTGCTTGTTTTTATTTTCAAATAGCATTAATGTTTTAATTTGTAATTGTAAGCCACAACTTTTGTATGACTTTTTTAGCTTGTATTAAATTGTTTTTACGTTGGTGACACCAAACTTATTTTGAAAATTTTGTAACTTGTTCAAACTTATTTTATTTTAAATGAACTTCGTCGTGTAGTTTTTTTTTTTTCCAGTACAACTATTATTTTTAAAATTTTGGTTAACTAAGTAATTAACCAACCATATTTGTTATAAATTACATTTTAAATAAATAATTAATCTATGTCTTAAGGACACATGTTTAAGAAGACTGAGTAGGAAAGATATATTGCATATCAAATATCAAATAAAACACCATTCCTAATGAAATAATTTAATTTAGAAGAATCTTTTAAGTTTTTCCCTTGAAACATAGAATTAGATTAATTGTTAATAGGAGTTATCTACACTTATTAATAAAAATTAAAAATATAGTAAAAATCTACACAAGCTATACCTTCAAATTAATCTAGGTCTCTATATATATATATGGGGAAACAATGTAGACAAGAGTTTCATCCCCAACAAAAAAGAGAGAGAGAGAGAGAAATGGAGATATTTGACATCTTACTTGTTTCCATAATTCCCACATTACTCTTCATCTTTTATGTCTCAAAATATATCCAATCCATAACCCGATCGGTAGCCCCATTGCCACCTGGCAAGCTGGGGCTACCGATATTAGGTGAGTCGATCAATTTCATATACAAACTACTATCATCAACCCCAGAAAGGTTCATCCAAGATCGTATAACAAGGCACGCATCGTCCACCTTCAAGACGTCGTTGCTTGGGGAGACGATGGTGGTGATGTACGGCGCAGCAGGCAACAAGTTCGCGTTTGCGAACGAGGGGAAACTGGTGAGGGCATGGTGGCCGAAGACGATAGACACTCTGTTTGGGAGGAGTAGCAGCTCGCCATCGGAGTCGGATGCGTTTCAGGTCAAGGACTTGGCATCGTACCTTAAGCCCGACGGGCTGCACAAGTACGTGGGGATCATGGACTCCATGGCCCGCTCACACTTGCAGGCTAAATGGCATGGCCAACAACAGGTGATTCTAAAACCAATTTAAAATAAAATTAATTTTAAAATTTTCATAAAATTCGAGCTATTCGAGCTTTAATCGAACGAGTCAATTGCATAAAATCATGTTCATGCTCGGCTTGTTTAGGTAAGTGATCGAGCTCAAGTCGAGCTTTTTTCGAGCCGAGCTGGAGTTGTTCGGCTCATATATATAACAACCCTAGTAGCAGAGCCGGCCTTGGGCATACCCGATTCAGGAAGGGCCCTGTACAAAAATATATAATGTATATAATTAAGGTAATATACATATAAATATTTTTGTATGTATAAGTAAAAAACCCACTAATGTTAGGATATAAACAAAACACGTACTTTGTCACATAACTTGATATATAAATTATTTAATCTTCAATCCAAGTGAATAAATGACGGATATAGTCCAAGATAACCTTATCTTAATTTCGATTTTTACAAATAATACAAGGTGGGTTTTTAGTAAAAAAGATTTTATTTGTATGGCCAATTTTGATATTGTTACATGTTAAGTTTAACTTTAATTACAATCTAAAAACGAAGACATTGTAAAAAAATACTTTTCCAACTTTATTTATCACTAGCAAAATCTCTCATTCTTTTTATACCGCTAATAGGGAAATCTATTAACCTCAAGTAAATAAGTATAATGACATAAAATCGTTGCTTTGATGAAAATATAACTAAAGTTTAATAGTGTTAAATTAAGTTTAAAATTTATATTTCAAAAAAATGTATTTAAAAATATAATTTGTGAGTTGTGACTAAATTTGTAGTAACGGGCCCTGTTTTTTATTTTTCGCCTATAGCCTTAAAAACATCAGGGTCGACCCTGCCTACTAGCTTATATACTATGCTTGTTTGTTCATATATATTTTCAACGTGCGACCCTTTTTCCTTTTCACAACTTGATGAAGCAGGTAACGATTTATCCGATGGCAGAGGAATACACATTGGCATTAGCCTGCCGGTTATTTCTATCAACAGAAGATGCGGATTTCGTCGCAAAATTGAGCGGCTTGATGAAGACATTTACGTCGGGTGTTTTTGCCGTCCCTATAAATCTACCATGGACCCAATTTGGTCGGGCCATTCGGGCCTCAAAACTCATTGTGACCCTGTTGGCGACTGTTATAAAGAAGACAAGGCAGGCAATGTTTGATAAAGGGGATTTCACCGTTGCTAATTCTCATAAAGACGACGTACTTTCTCACTTGTTGCTTACTACCGACGAAAATGGAAACTATCTGAACGACGCCCAAGTCGCCAAACGGATTATGGGTATCCTTGTCGCTGGACACTCTAGCAGCAGTATTGTTATTACCGTGCTTTTCAAGTATCTCGGTCACGACCCCGACCTCTATCACAAAGTCTTCCAAGGTACACAATTAATTAATCTCGTCCGTGGATCTTTTTTATCATTAAATTTGTTCACATATATAAACATTAATTTGATATGAACCAGAGCAAATGGAGATTGCAAGGAACAAGGCAGATGGAGAACCATTGAATTGGAATGACATAATGAAGATGAAATATTCATGGAATGTGGCTCTTGAAGCTATGCGTCTTTATCCTCCCATCCAAACAGTTTTCCGAGAAGCGATCTCCGATTTTAGTTATTCCGGTTATCACATTCCCAAAGGTTGGAAGGTACGTACGTACATATATACATACAGAGTACTTGAGATCTTTATCGAAACAAATACATCACATTAAGTAACCTTACAATTCCAAATCTGTAGTTACTTGTAAGCATCCACTCGACGCATAGAGACCCCCAATACTTTCGAGATCCTGAGAAATTCGATCCATTGAGATTCGAAGAGGGTGCCGGTCCAATGCCTTATACATTCCTGCTTTTCGGAGGAGGGCCAAGGATCTGTCCCGGTAAAAACTACGCGCCGATAGAGATACTCACTTTTCTTCACAATGTAGTGAAGAGGTTCAAATGGGAAAACATCTTTCACGACGAGAAGATCCTCTTCGATCCAACTCCTAGGCCTGCTAAAGGGCTTCCCGTTCGCCTTCATCCTCATTGAAGCTCATACCTACAACAATAAATCGCACTTCCTTGGCCTGATTTGTGCGTTAACGCATCAAGTAAATCGCTTATGATCGAGTTATGATATATACTATACATGGGATAAGATAAGAAGCTTGTAATATATAATGGATCGGTGTAAAACAAAACCTGTATTGGACCATAGCATAAGGTTCAATGGGACAAGCTAATTAATTTTGGTTAGCAAAAACATGTTGTTTAATACTGTATTTATTTATGAAAAAACTATATAAAATATTAACTTTTTAATTGAATTTTTTTTATGACGAGGAAACCCACATTTGATCGTAAACTCTAGATACATCGTGACCCAGTTGGTAAGAGTCACGCATCAAGTAAATCGGTTTGCGCCGACCGATTCGACCCACTAGTGGAGAGCAAGTCAAACCTTGGATTTTCACAGCGGAGGTAGGGATCAAACCCGTGACCTCCTTACTCACCCAATCACCATAGGAGAATAACAGCTTGGTGAGTATCATTAATCTTATCATCACAGCGTTTAAGTTCTTGTGTCATACGAAGAAATCTATCTAGATTATCATCAAGAGACACAGACACATCCATTTTAAAATTAAAAATGCGACATAACAATGTTATTCTACTGGAAAGAGTTTTAACCTCATATAAGTCCTGTAAGGCCGGCCATAATAATATGGAGGTCTCACAGTGTACTACCTTTCTAGAAACTTCATCAGATATCTTGATCATTATCTCACTATGTGCGATTAGATCAAGCTCTTTCTTAGTAGAACCAGTGGCGTCGAGTGGGAAAGAGTTAATGCAGCATTCCAACATTTCTCTTTTATAAGAATGACCTTCATTTTGACTTGCCACATGGCAAAGTCTGTTGACCCATCAAAGGGTTTGATACGGTAAGAGTTATCAGACATGAGGTCTTAGTGTACCTGCAAGAAATGGCAGAAAATCAGTAGCAATCTGTGAAGAGTGAGCACTCAAATCCTACAACCTTCAGCTAAGGATTTGAATCTCGTAAATGTGGAAGCAAGGGAAGGAGCAACAATCGGGTGTGTCTAAAGTGATTTCAAAGTCGATAGAACCTCAAAACACTTCAGATCTCAAAGGTTCTCGTCGGATCCGTTCAGATCTAGTGACTCAAAGTCCAGATCTGAACAGCCTACAACGATGAGACTAAGATTCCGAAAAATGCCAAACTAGGGTTTCGAAAAATCTTACGAATCTTAGATATGGAGCTAAATGGAAGGAAGATTTCACCAAAAGCTTCAACAGATCCTAGATCTAAACCCGAAACCAGAGCTCTGTACCACTTTGAAGTGGGTTTACATAAACAAACACCAGAAACAACGAAGAGAGCAATAGATTGAAACGAGAAAGCGTTTTACAACCAAATCAAATGACAGACGAATGAAAGTAAAACGACGATCAATTAGCCTCAACTAAGACACCAGTCACCAAGGCTAGGACCAGAAAGGCAACGAAGCTACCAATCTCACAGCTCAAGTGTTTCAATCAGTGTGTTTAGATGGAAGGGAGCTCGTTCAACGCTCACTAAGCAACTAGGGAGAAGGAACCCTAGAAATCGCCATAGGAGACAAGAATGGAAGCACAGTAACCCTAGCAGCTCGATCTCTCCACTGATTTTAGGGTTTCATAACCCTTAAATATCAGAGTGACAAGCTAAGCAACATTGCCAACAAATGGGAGCCTCAAACATGTGCAACCGAGTGGGTTCAAAACCCATGGGCTTCTGAGATCACAGATTGGGTTAAGGCACAAATCTCCAATTCAATCAGAAGCTTATGCATACATTTATACCAACACTTAGAATTAAAAAACAACCTAAGAGATGAGCTTTACAATTACGACTATATATTATTTTACTATTATAATTATGGTAGAATTTTTTTTTATAATTAACCATAGGTCGCCACGTAAGCTTCTATACATCCACTTTAGCATATAAATATAGATATAGATATAGATATAGATTATGCTATTATATATGAATAATTCCGGTGTTCACATGTTATTTTTAATCTCATTCGTGGATCTTCTTGATCATAGACTCTAAATTTTTTCACATATTAAACCATTAGAGGCCAGATGTTACGTGTATATATATAACATTAATTTGGTCATGGCGCAATTCAGGCGACGGACATTAAACCGTCGTTGAATGCTCATCACGTCACCTGAACATTCAGGCGACGACATATCGCATCAGCCTGATGCTTTAAGCTCATGCCCCAATCTTCAAGTGATGAACAAACCATTCGTTCCCTGAATATGGTCAACGGTCTGGCAATCGAACATAGTCGTTCATGTGAGAATTGTCATAAATCATATGGATATTGTCAGAATATCCGAAATTTCAAGCGACAAATATATTATGTTCGTTGCCTAAGTGTTGTGGCAATGGATATAATGTCATCGCCTGTGTTATGAGAAGATCATTATGAGTTTACTTTGTTCGTGGCATGGATTCAAGCGACTAGTTTGTTCTACACCAAGTTGTTCAAGCGACCAGTAATACTCTCAATGTTCATTGCCTGAATCAATTTTTGATTTTTTTTAAGTTTAAGAAATTGTTATATGCTATGTTCGTTGTCTGAGTAAATTTTATGTTACATATATATAACATTAATATGATATGAATCAGAGCAAATGGAGATTGCAAGGAATTAGGCAGATGGAGAACCATTTGATATGTCCCATGACTTTTTGTAACCAATTGAACTCGCTTCATAAAATCAATAGCATTATATTATCTCCTAGTTTTCCAAATGTAGAGAATGCAAATGTTATAAAGCAATACCCCTTAGCAGCTCAAACATCTGCATACTTTTTCTCATTCCCGTCAATGGCTTCGACAAACGCCTTATCAGGTACAAAGAAGTCATACGTTTATAAGAAATTCAATCAGAAAAGATTTTTTTACCAAATAAAGAAGCGACCATTAAAAATTAATATTTAGAAGAGTTGGAAGAATTTGAATTTGGATAATTCTTTCCAATTGAGGCTCTTAACTTTAGATATGGATTAAAAAAATCGTTACTTATTTATTTATCTATATAAACTCTTAATTTAGAAGAGTTTAAAATGATGTGTCAAGGTTGGAGGAATTTTAGGAGTCTCGACCAATCATTATTTTTGCCATTTTTCTTTGATTTTCTTTAATTCTAATTTTTTTTTCTTCTTTTTCCTTTAATTCTCTTTCTTCTTTAATTTTACTAACTATCTATATAAACTCTTAATTTAAAAGAGTTTAGAATGATGTGTCAAGGTTAGAGGAATTTTAGGAGTCTCGACTAATCATTATTTTTGCCATTTTTCTTTGATTTTATTTAATTATATTTTTTTTTATTCTTCTATTTCCTTTAATTCTCTTTTTTCTTTAATTTTACTAACTATTGACCTTAATTCAAAACATTGATCTTAGCCTAAACTATAATTTTAGTAGTTCTTTTCTCTAAAAAAACAATATAAACTCTTAATTTAAAAGAGTTTAGAATGATGTGTCAAGGTTAGAGGAATTTTAGGAGTCTCGACTAATCATTATTTTTGCCATTTTTCTTTGATTTTCTTTAATTATAATTTTTTTTATTCTTCTATTTCCTTTAATTCTCTTTTTTCTTTAATTTTACTAACTATTGGCCTTAATTCAAAACATTGATCTTATCCTAAACTATAATTTTAGTAGTTCTTTTCTCTAAAAAAACAATGGGATTAATTCAAAACATAAAATTAATAATAAGAAAATCTAAAATTAATATTAATAATCTACATATATATCTATATATACTACATTAACCGTTTTCTCAACCCATGAGTTTAATTCAAAATATTTAATTATCTGAACTTTTACAATTATGTTATAATATTAATTTAATATATTAGTACGATTTTATTTATAAAAAATTGCATCATTGCGCGGGGATCATACTAGTTTATTATTATTATTAACAACAATTTAACATCAAGTTATCACACACTAATTAATACAATCCCCCCCAAAAAAATCGATGTCTAAATAAATTCTTTTTAATGTGAATCCTATTGAATTTACACAATCTATAATCGCATCTTAGCAAAGTCCGATAGGTTAATAAATTGGAGTTGGGCATTCGTGTTTGACCTACCCATATGTTCATTGAGTTAATTAAGTTTGAAATTCGTCTCTATGATTATAACATAGGTTATTAGGTTAAGTTTGAAATTCGTCTCTATGTTTGACCTCATATTAATGTGTTTTTTTTAATTGCCTTGTACGCCATTTCTCTCGGTTTGCCTTTTAAACCTACCTTGTGATTTAAGTGCAAAATCAATTCTATGAACCCTAAAAATCAACCCAACCACCTATAATACAATACATATTACATGTTTAAGGAAAGATTGGTTGGGAGGTGCCTTTTCAAGCCATAAAATTTAAAACACACTTGACATTAATTACATATCTAAATAATGTAAAAAGTCTCCTAGTGAGGAAGACTCTGTTTCGTATGGCAAGCTATATATGTTCGGGTTCGCTTCAAGCTTACTACTCCTACTTACCCTTACAAAGACGTACTTTTTCAAAGTTATCTACACTTGTTAATAAAGGTCTTTCCATGGGTATAGGATAAAATCCTAATTAGAAAAGATACCCTACTAAGGGTGCATTTGGCAAAATGGTAGCTAGCTGTTAGAGTAGCTGAAGTCGTTAGGTACTTGAAGCAGTTGGATTATGTTAGGACATTGAGTATAAATACTCTTGTATGTGATGAAAGGAGATTCATTCAATACAAATCATATTCAATACTCTCTCTTTCATGTGAGTTTGTTAGGCAACCACCATTAGAGTCCTTACAATTGGTATCAGTTGCTCTCGATCTTCGGCAATTTTCAACAATGGCGGATGGTACGCGACTAAAGACCAACGAGAAGATAGATTCTCAACTTCTTCACCTTCAACAATTCACAACTGCAACAAATGAGCGATTGATGGAGGCTATTCAGAAACAAGATGATCAACAGCAAGCCATTTTGGATCTCAAGAAGTCGACGGACGAGAGGTTGACAGAGTTCCAGATGGAGCTTCAATCCCGATTGGATCAGTCGGTGGCGCAGATCACGGACTAGATGAAAGTTCTGGCTCAGCGGACGACGAATCAAAGCAATCTTGGTGGTGTAACGACGGATCAACAAGAAAAGACTCCACCAATTGGCAATCGGGAATTTCATGAGGAGGCAAACGCAAACGCCTATAGGCCACCGCCGATGAGAAACAAAGGTAATCTTGCAAATCAGAATCGTTTTCCGAAAATTGATTTCCCACAATTCGACGGCAAGAAACCGCGCAGCTGGGTAAGAAAGTGCGACAAGTACTTCTCGCTAATTGGGGTCCAAGAACACCAGAAAGTGGAGCTTACGGCTATGTATATGCAGGATAGAGCCGATACTTGGGTGCAGGGATACTTGATGCAAAGGCGAGGGGTGAGATGGAAGGAATTGAGTGAAGCTGTGTGCGTGAGATTTTCCACAATTCGACGGCAGGAAACCGCGCAGCTGGGTAAGAAAGTGCGACAAGTACTTCTCGCTAATTGGGGTCCAAGAACACCAGAAAGTGGAGCTTGCGGCTATGTATATGCAGGATAGAGCCGATACTTGGGTGCAGGGATACTTGATGCAAAGGCGAGGAGTGAGATGGAAGGAATTGAGTGAAGCTGTGTGCGTGAGATTTGGGGAGAAACAGGGAGTTGAAATTATGGAGGAATTCAACAAACTGAATCAGGAGGATGAATTGGAGACCTACAATGAGAGGTTTGAAGAACTGCATGAATGAATGTTGTCCTATAACCCTCACCTCCCAGAAAACTACTTTGTGACGAGATACATCAGCGGGTTGAAACCGGAGCTCAAGCCATTGGTCAAGCTGGGACGACCAAGGGACCTAGCTGAGAGTTTGGAGCTCGCAAAACTGCACAACAATGCAGTGCAAGCCTTAGTGAAATTGAGCAAGCCTTCATGGAAACCAAGTGGAAATTGGAATCAAGAACAGGCTCGCAATGGATCCAAAAGCACAAGCGAAACCAAGAGAACTCCAGGCCTTTGTTTTCGATGCGGGGACAAGTATTTTGTGGGACATCGTTGCAAGACTTCAACTGTGAAGTACCTAACAGGCCAAGGAATGGACTCTGGAGAGGAAGATGAGCCTTCTGATCACCCAGTAGAGGAGATGGCATTGACAGAGGACGAGAATGGAAGCTTTGTAAGGGCTCTCACTGGAAATGAAGGGCCGGACACATCCATTATGGTCAAAGGATATGTGGGCAAGAGATTGATAAATGTGTTGATCGATAGTGGATCCACACACAGCTTTGTCGATCCCCAAATTGCCAAAGAAGTCGGGTTCAAACTGTCGTCCGCAAACTTGATGATTGTAGAAGGTCTGAATAAAGGGAAACTATTTTGCAGACATGAATGCAAAGATTTCAGATGGACAATGCAAGGGGAAAGTTACTCATTCGACATACGGGCTCTTAAAGTTGGTGAGTTTGAGTTGCTATTGGGGGTCAACTGGATGAAGAACTATAGCCCAGTCCAATTCGATTACAACAAAATCACCATCGCGTTCTCTAAAGAGGGAAAGAGAATTGAATTACAGGGAATCGTGGATCACAACAAGGGTCCCATGGTAAGGCATATCACGGGAAAAGAGTTGCAAGTGCTGGTAAAGGACCAGCAACTAGAGCACGCCTTAGAAGTGGTCCAGGCTTTTCAAGTGTGTGAGAAAGAGGAGCATGTGGTTGCAGAGGTACAGAATGTGTTGGATCAGTTTAAAGATGTATTTGAAGAACCATCTCAGCTACCTCCGGAGAGGGGTTGTGAGCACAACATACCTTTGAAAATTGGCGCACATGCCATCTGTGCTAAACCATACAGGTATCCCCACACACAAAAAGACGAGATCGAGAAACAGATCAAAGTAATGCTATCAACTGGGTTGATCAGACCAAGTCAGAGTCCGTTCGCATCTCCCACATTACTGGTGAAGAAAAAAGATGGCACTTGGAGGTTCTGTGTGGATTATCGGAAGCTCAATGAGGCTACAATTAAAGACAAGTTTCCAATCCCCAATATTGAAGAGTTGTTGGATGAATTAAAGGGAGCTGCAGTATTCTCAAAGTTAGACTTGAGAGCAGGGTATCATCAGGTGAGGGTAGCTGAAATGGACATCCCTAAGACATCCTTTAGAACTCACAATGGGCATTATGAGTTTAACGTAATGCCCTTCGGCTTGACAAATGCCCCAGCTATGTTTCAATCATTGATGAATGCAGTTTTTGCTGAGTTTTTAAGGAAGCATGTGCTAGTGTTCTTTGATGATATTCTTGCCTACATCCCGAGCCTAAAGGAGCACCTTGACCATCTGAAATCTGTGTTGATTAGTACGAGGAAGCATCAGTTGTATGCTAAATTGTCCAAGTGCAGTTTTGCAGTGTCAAGAGTGGAATACCTTGGCCATATCATTTCTGCAGAAGGGGTTGCAACAAACCCACCTAAAATTGAAGCAGTAATGAACTGGCCAGTGCCCAGGAATGAGAAAGAACTGAGAAGCTTCTTGGGGTTGGCTGGCTACTACAGGCGATTCATTAGAAGTTTTGGGGTTATTTGTCGTCCAATGACTGAATTGCTGAAAAAGGATAGCTTCAATTGGGGTGTGGATAGTAATAAGGCCTTCCAACAGATCAAGCAATTACTCTACTCCCCACCAGTGCTTGCTCTTCCCGATTTTTCAATCCAATTTCAGATTGAGACTGATGCTTGTGATGTGGGTATTGGTGCAGTTTTGATTAGGAATAGCTCATGGATTTCATTGTTTTGGTAGGATACCAAACAACTTCCAGTGGAAGAGCATTTGATCTTGTCGAAGGATTTATGTGCTTAGGAAGTTTTCTCATCTGATGATTTGACACTAGCTAATTTACTTTTCATTTGATTTACATATTGATTTCTAAATCTATAATAAATTTTCTTAATGGTCATGATTTATTTATGAATTGTTTTTAATGATTTTCTAGGAATTGAACTTCTGGAAACTCATGGGTGGCTTTAATCTTCATGGGATTACTGCACCAGGTTGGATCATTTCCCTTTTCTTCAAACCATTTAACATCTTGGAAGATATATATGAGCATCCTTTGTTATTTTGAATTGGTAATATAGTTTAATGGCAATCAATTTAAAAATTTATAAAGTTGTGCGATCAATTTTAGCTTTCAAATTCAACCGTCCTCTTTTACAACCTCTAGATTATGCATACATAAAGCAAAAAATTGACTAAAATGAAAATTCTTTGATAGATGAAATTAGAATCTCATTGTTTATTTCTAGAGGCTCCAATATAATTATATATTGTGATGGCATGAATTTTTTTTAACCAGTCCATAGTTTCCATTGTGAGCACTGGGCATAGCTTGAATGGAAAGCCTTTAGTCTTTGCACTTGTTACCTACAGATTAAATGCTTTTAAAGCTTGCTTGAATAGTCAATGGTTATTTTCTAAAAGAATAGTGGACTTGGGCTTGGTTATCTCTTTCATTGGATTGCAATGGAGGAATTAAGTAGTGTTTTAGGATTTATTGCCCTATCATATGGAGCTAATTCTAACCTGTGCATAAATCAGCTGTTATATATATCATACATATGCTTCATATTTTGGTTTGCAATATTTATTTTACAACACTTTATGTCAATGATTATAATACCTTCTTGATGATTTCCTAGGCTAGGAATGGAAATGCTTGTTCAATGTTCTTTGCCGTCGCATTCTTCGATTTCTCTTTCTTTAATGATTTCTGCATGTTCGGTGCTCTTTATTGTTTTTTGACCTTACTCGCGTATTAGATGTATGTTGTTCAATTGAATTTCTCAACCCCTTTTTGTTATTCAATTGAATTTCTCATCCACCCTGAATTTTATATGACCTCTTTGTTGTTGTTTTTTCCTCTGTCTTACAGCTTCATTCACATCCTGCCCGCATCTATCTTCTCTAGCTCTTTGTCTGTTTCCCTGTTCATTTCAGTTTTTGCTTAACCTGTTTCTTGTTCCATATACAGGTTTGTTCAGTTCTTGCCGACTCTCTTCAAGCTTATTCTCTGCTTTGTTGGTATTTCTTAGTTTGCATCGCGTTCACTGTTGTGTTTTTCTTTTCCAGGATGTTGTTATGCCATCGCGTTCACTCTTGCTTTTCATCTCCCTTGGAGCCTCGCCATCTCTGCAACTCACGTTGCTCTTTCCACTTCTCCCTCGCCTCGATATCTCTCTCACTCATCTCAACTTTCTGTTCTTCTGCTCACTTCCTTCTGATTTTGCCTTTCAGCAGTTGCTTAAAGAGCATTAGCAACACTCTCAGCCCTCAGGTAACTTTTAGCACTAGATTTTGCTGTTTATTGTCTTACTGTTTGCAACTGCTTCCTATGCAATATTGGCTATTGTTTATTGTTTGTTTTTGTTCAACTACTATATTCATGCAACTATGGAGGTTGGAGCTGGTGATATCAGAGAAGAAGTTTATGTGAAAGAAGGAGATAGAGTTATTGCTTTCGGTTAGTGATCACATTGCCGACACTCCCTTTTCCAGTGCAAACTGAATTTGTGATTTATGTGAATCTCTTGGAGCAAAAGACAGAGTCATAATATTTTCAAATAGCAAGATCGGATACAAACCAATTTCAAAAACTTACAAAATGAAATTGAAGGGGAATAAATTGCAGAGTTTAAGTAGCAAAATGCATTAAAGCATTAACACATGATGAATAAATCTTTTCCATAATCTCTTATTATCTTAATTAAAGTTAGGTGTTTTTTATTATATCTGCCTAATTTTTAAAAATTTTGATTATATTAACTTTTGTCTAAATTTTTAAAAATTTGGGACACATACCCATTGCAAAAATAGTCTTGAGACCAGCTATCCTAAAGCCTCACAAATACAGTTGCTCACTTAAAATAATACTATCAAGTTACAACTTCGACAAGATGCCTAAAGAATCTACATTAATGCATGTTCTATCTTAATCCTGCTTATTATTTGGTTTTTGGGTTCTGAGGGTAAATATCATTAGTTACCTAGAATTTGTATCTTATGTGATCTTGAATCTTTGGTAGATATAAGCCATGTTTAATGAAGGGTGTACATTTTTTAGTCAAAAGTAATGGAGTGCCTTGTTGCATAGATGTGAAAAACAAGTGAAAAAGCAGCTCCTGGGGTCAAAAGATGATTATTCAACATAAGAGAGCATTACTCAATGACTTCGACAGGTTCAAGATAATGTTGGCAAAGATCAAGGTCTGTATTATTGATTTCCCAAGGTTAGTCAGCTTCATCCAAAACTCTTTGACATTTTGCAATGGATGCCCAATCCTAAATTTTGCCCCTTGTAATTATTATGTATTGAAGAGAGCTGAAAAAATGAGGCAAGAACTTGTGAATTTGAAAAGGCAGTAACCTAAGAAGATCGGCGTCGCTTGATTTTCAGTTTTTATTATTTTTATGAAATATCACTCAAAAATAAATTTTATATCACTAGTTACTCTCAAATTTGTCAATAATTTAGGGTGTTCTTGAGGCTATAAGGATTAGTTGTGCTGGATATCCCACTAGGAAGACGTTTTATGAATTTCTTCTTCGGTTTGGTGTCCTGGCTCCTGAGGTGCTGGAAGGAAAGTGAGTTCATGTGTCTTTTCATTGATTTTGAGCTCGATGGTCAATATGAATGCCTCTTTCCTGTTTCTGCGACTCATGAAATACTGCGAGTGCGTTCATTTTCCTTGCAGCTATGATGATAAAGTTGCATTCCAAAATATTCTCGATAAAATGGGACTAAAAGTATATCAGGTGCTGATTTCTTCTTCTTGGACTCTTACCTCTTTTTGTCTGGTTTTATACCCCTGTCTCATTCTTTTATGCAAATGGATAAATCAGCCTTCTGAGATCTTCAACTATCTTCTTTTTTCCATGTCCGAGTTGCACCTATTGCAATCTATGGATTTGTCGTGTGCTGCTTTCCAAGTTACTGAATTTTGGTTGTAGCCTTTTCTTTTTTCTAACAGATAGGTAGGACGAAAGTTTTCTTGAGAGCAGGCCAGATGGCTGAATTGGATGCAAGAAGGACAGAGGTTCTTGGAAATGCAGCTAGAATCATTCAAAGACGGATTCAAAGAAGGATTCAGACGTATAGGCTATATGGCTACTTATCGACATATTGTATATATTTATTGTATATAAATTATGTATTTTTTGACATTTTATTTTGTATAATGATTGAAATTTTAATATATAGGTAAATTGTGGGTATTATTTAATTTTTTTTAAAAAAATATTGGACTTTTTAGCCCGGGTCTAAATAATCCGTGCTAAAAAGCAGTGTTTTTTTAATTTTACCCCACACTTTAGCTACGGCAGCTAGCCGTCGCTTAGCCGTTGCTAATTTTCTTGCTGTTAGGGGGAAAGTCTTGTTGGGTCCGATCAGAAAGCCCAACATATAAGCCGGACCGGGGCACCATCCCAAAACCAATTGGCGTTAGGTGGAGTAGCCCATCCACTTATATTTTAGGTTCAGATTTCTCCCACTTCCGATGGGGGATTCACAAGTGTCCCAACAAATCCCCCTAATTTGTTAATGTGCCTTGAACGACTGTTGACCGGCGACGCATCGGGGGGTCCGGGGGGCGGAGCCCCCCGGCGGTGTTTATTGTAAACGGACCTATCGTCTGTCTATTTTGGGCTTTCAGCCCGTTGTCTGTTTAGGGTTCCATGAGTCTCTTCATATACTCATGGAACGCCGACCCCTGTAACCTAATCTGTTTTCGCTTCCTCTAATAAGAAATCTGGTTCTCTGCCCGTGGACGTAGGCAACACACCGTTGCTGAACCACGTAAATCTCTGTGTCTTTCTTCGCTATTATCGTTCTCGTTATAACAAACTGGTATCAGAGCTTTGGTCGTTGAATTCCGCCGAGAATGATGTCTGGTTCTGTGTTGAAGATCGACAAGTTTACTGGAAGAAATTCTTTCAGTCTGTGGCAGATCAAGATGCGGGCTTTGCTGAAACAGCAAGGCTTATGGACACCGTTGGCCGCCGACAAGAAGGGGGCTGATACAACCACCGCTGAGTACGGCCTTCTGGAGGAGAAGGCTCATTCGACGATTATGTTGTGTCTCGCAGACGATGTCATAACAGAAGTTGCTGATCAGGAAACCGCAAGCAAGTTGTGGCTAAAGTTGGAGTCTTTGTACATGACAAAGTCTCTGACGAACAAGTTGCTTCTGAAACAACGGTTGTTCAGGCTGCGTATGCAGGAAGGTACACAACTCAGAGATCATCTTGATCAACTTAACACTTTATTACTTGAATTGTGTAATATTGATGTTAAGGTGGAGGACGAAGATGCTGCCCTAATTCTGCTGGTATCCCTACCCCCCACATACGAGAACTTCGTTCAATCGTTCGTCGTTGGGAAGGATACCATCACGTTGGAAGAGGTTAGATCGTCGCTTCACAGCAGAGAGTTGCGTCTGAAGGCAACCGCGTCGGTTACAGACAATCAGGCTTCCGGGCTTGTGGCAAACGGAGGCAAATCTGATGGTAGAAAGGGCAATAAGAAGAAGCATCGGCAAGATCGCAAATCAGGCCCTAAACCAAACGATGTTTGTAACTATTGCAAGGAAAAAGGTCATTGGAAGAATGACTGTCCGAAGAAGAAGAAGCAAGAGGAAGAGAAATCTGGGTCTGCAGCAGTAGTTGATCGTGGCAATACTTCTGAGGAGGATATTGTTCTGTTAGCTGATGATCACACACACAGGGCTGATGTGTGGTATCTTGACTCAGGGGCATCCTATCATATATGTCCTAAAAGGGAGTTGTTTGCAACATATAGCCGTGTTGATGGGGGCAATGTATCCATGGGGAATGATGCTCTCTGCAAGGTTGTTGGGACTGGCTCAGTTAGGTTTCGGACAGATGATGGGAAATTTCGCACATTGGAGGATGTCAAGCATGTGCCATCCATGACGAAGAATCTGATATCCCTAACAGTGCTAGACGACAAGGGGCTCAGGTACACAGGTTATGGGGGAAAGTTGCGTGTGTTCAGAGGCTCTGATGTGGTTCTGCAGGGAGTCAAGCGGGGAAATGGAACTTTGTACACCCTACAAGGTTCCTCGGTTACAGGTGCTGCAACGGCTGTTTCTGCTGGGGTTCAGGAAGCTGATCTGACCAGGCTTTGGCATATGAGGTTGGCTCATATGAGTGAAAGGGGGATGCAAATTCTCTCGAAAGCAGATCTTCTGGGAGGCCATAAGGCCCAGAGCCTTGAGTTCTGTGAACATTGTGTGTTTGGGAAATTACACCGCAGCAAATTTCCTAAAGCAGTTCATCAGACAAAGGGCACGCTGGATTACATCCATTCAGACTGTTGGGGTCCTTCACGTGTTCAGTCCTTGGGCGGTCACAGGTATTTTTTGTCTCTGATTGATGATTACTCTAGGATGACTTGGGTATTCATGATGAGGCATAAAAGTGAGGCATTCAGTAAGTTCAGGGAGTGGAAGACTCTAGTAGAGAATCAGACTGGAAAGAAGGTCAAGAGGCTGCGAACTGATAATGGTCTGGAATTCTGTTCATCTGAGTTTGATGGGTTCTGCAGAGATGAGGGCATTGCTCGGCATCACACAGTCAGATACACACCACAGCAGAATGGTGTAGCAGAACGAATGAATCAGACTCTTCTGGCGAAAGCAAGGTGTATGCTTTCCAATTCAGGCCTTGATAGGAGATTCTGGGCAGAAGCAGTTTCAACGGCTTGCTATCTCGTGAATCGGAGCCCACACACAGGTATCGACTGCAAAACACCTTATGAGGTGTGGACTGGAAAGGCTGCTGATTACTCTAATCTGAGGGTTTTTGGGTGCATTGCTTATTATCATGTTGATGAGGGTAAGCTAGAACCAAGAGCTAAGAAGGGAGTCTTCATGGGCTATGGTACTGGTGTGAAAGGGTACAGGATCTGGTCTGATAGCAAGATTATACTTAGCAGAAGTGTAGTCTTTGATGAGAGTTCTTTGCTGAATTCTAGGAAGAAGACCAGTGATGCAGTTGAGAAAGAGGCTGTTACTGAGGAGGTGGAGTTGGACTTCACTCCATCTGAGAGTCAGGTACATGATTTGGTCACAAACCAATCAGGTACTATTGAGTCAGACACTGCTGAGACAGAGGCTATACCACTAGACACAGGAGCAGGTGGAGCGACACATCGCAATATTGCTCTAGATCGGCCAAGAAGGGCTGACATCAGACCCCCTGCGAGATATAGGTCTGATGAGCTGGTGGGATATGCCTTGCAGGTGGCCGAGGAGGTGGAGGATGATGCTCCGTCCACCTACAAGGCTGCTATTTCTGGAGATGAGTCAGCACAGTGGCTTGCAGCAATGGGAGAAGAGATGGAGTCCATCTCTTCAGAAGAATCAGACTTGGGAGCTTGTCAAATTGCCTGCTGATAGGAAGGTGATTACTTGCAAATGGGTCTTTAGGAAGAAGGAAGGACTATCAGCTGCTGAGGGTATTAAGTACAAAGCACGAGTTGTTGCAAGGGGTTTCAATCAGCGAGAGGGAGTAGACTACAATGAGATTTTCTCACCAGTGGTCAGACATACTTCTATCAGGGTGCTACTAGCAATGGTTGCACATCAGGATTTGGAGCTTGAGCAACTAGATGTGAAGACAGCTTTCCTACATGGAGAATTGGAGGAGGAAATATACATGTCTCAGCCAGATGGTTTTCAGGTTCCTGGAAAAGAGAACCATGTTTGCAGACTGAAGAAGTCTTTGTATGGACTGAAACAGTCACCAAGGCAGTGGTACAAGTGATTTGATAGCTATATGGTGCAGCTGGGATACAACAGGAGTTCATATGATTGTTTTGTTTACCACAACAGTCTGGATGATGGTTCGCGTATTTACTTAGTATTGTACGTGGATGATATGTTGATTGCTGCGCAGAACAAGTCAGATATTCAGAAGCTGAAGGATTGTCTCAGTGCAGAGTTTGATATGAAAGATCTGGGTTCTGCTCGAAAGATTCTGGGAGTAGAGATCTATAGAGACAGAAAACAGAGAAAACTCTTCTTATCTCAAGAATGGTACATCAAGAAGATATTGAGCAGGTTTGGTATGTCTTCGGCTAAGTCTATAGATACTCCAATGGCGTCTAACAGCAAGCTGGGAATGTACACACTTCAGACTGAGGAGGAGAAGGAGTACATGTCTAAGGTCCCTTATGCCAGCGCAGTGGGGAGTTTGATGTATGCTATGGTCTGCACTCGACCAGATCTAGCATTTGCTGTTAGTGTGGTAAGCCGCTTTATGGTTCAGCCTGGGAAGGAACATTGGCAAGCTGTGAAGAGGATCTTCAGGTATCTCAGAGGCACTACTGATGTTGGTTTGTGCTATGGGAATGATACAGAGTGCTTGGTTGCTGGGTTTTCAGACTCTGATTATGCCGGCGATGTGGACAGTAGGAGATCGATGACTGGCTATGTTTTCACTCTTGGGAGTTCTGTGGTGAGTTGGAAAGCAACTCTACAACCTACAGTCACTTTGTCTACCATAGAGGCAGAGTACATGGCGTTGACAGAAGCTGCTAAGGAGGGAATCTGGCTGAAAGGCTTGGTCAATGATCTAGGCCTACATCAGGATCAGACTTTAGTGTATTGCGACAGCTTGAGTGCAATATGCTTAACTAAGGATCAAGTTCATCATGAGAAGACGAAGCACATTGATGTCAGGTACCATTTTCTGAGGAATGAGAAGAGAATCAGGGTGAAGAAGGTGGGAACTGCTGATAATCCCGCTGATATGTTCACTAAGCCAGTTCCAGATAGCAAGTTCCAACACTGTTTGGACTTGCTTAATATCACCAGCTGTTGAGTTGCCCTACGGGGCAGTCTGGGTCCTTCTTCAAGGACCAATCTGAGGCAGAGAACGTCTGGGCACTTTGTCATAGGTGCATCTGTTTATGAGAGGATTCAAGTCAAGGTGGAGATTTGTTAATGTGCCTTGAACGACTGTTGACCGGCGACGCATCGGGGGGTCCGGGGGGCGAAGCCCCCCGGCGGTGTTTATTGTAAACGGACCTATCGTCTGTCTATTTTGGGCTTTCAGCCCGTTGTCTGTTTAGGGTTCCATGAGTCTCTTCATATACTCATGGAACGCCGACCCCTGTAACCTAATCTGTTTTCGCTTCCTCTAATAAGAAATCTGGTTCTCTGCCCGTGGACGTAGGCAACACACCGTTGCTGAACCACGTAAATCTCTGTGTCTTTCTTCGCTATTATCGTTCTCGTTATAACACTTGCTACGGCTATTTGCCGAAGCTACCAAATTTTGCCACCCCAAAATTCGCCACCCCCCATTTGCCGTAGCTAAGCCGAAGCTAGATGCCTTTTGCTACCCCTTAAAGCTCTTTTGCCACGGCTTTTTGCCGTAGCGAATTTTTTTTTTTTGTAGTGATAGCCCCATTGCCTCCGGGCAAGCTGGAGCTACCGATACTAGGGGAGTCAATGGCTTTCCTATCGAACCTAATGGCATCAACCCCGGAAAGGTTCATCCAAGATCGTATAAAAAGGCACGCATCGTCCACCTTCAAGACGTCGTTGCTTGGGGACCCGATGGTTGTGATGTACGGCGCAGCAGGCAACAAGTTCGCGTTTGCGAACGAGGGGAAGCTGGTGAGGGCGTGGTGGCGGAAGACGACAGACACTCTGTTTGGGGGTAGCATGATCCCGCCGTCGTATGTGTTTCAGATCAAGGACTTGGGTCGTACCTTAAGCCCGACGGGCTGCACAACTACGTGGGGATCATGGACTCCATGGCCCGGACACACTTGCAGGCTAAATGGCATGGCCAACAACAGGTGATTTGTATTTGGGACAGTTTGCAAACTACGCAAATAAGGTGGCCAAATTAGCAAACTATACAAAGTTTTGGAAAAATTGCAAAACTATACATCCGTGCTTTCTAGATTTCTTTTATTTTAACCCTAATCTGAAATCAAAACCACCCCCAATTTCTCAGATCTGTGCCCCTCTCGATCTCCCCCATTGCCGCTCTCCTCCATTTCTAGATTTTCGTCCGCAGATTTCCAGATGCTGCTCTCCCTCGCCCTCTCGCTCATCGCCATCTACGGCGTCGCACCTTCCCCCGTTTCCGCTCTGGCGTTGAGCCGATCTGATCGATTTCGACGGCGAATTTGTGATGTGATTTGATTTCGACGGCGAATTTGTGTGTTTGCGATTTTAGGTTTTGGATCCATCAGTACTTCCGGTGACACTTTTGGCTTTCAGAGGTGGAAGCAAGAAATTGTCGGAGGATCTGGATATGGAGAGCAATCGTCGAAAGCATCTGGATCTGGATAGGAGTTGTCCGGCCTCGTTCCATTGCTGACTGATGTAGGACGAAGACGGATAACGCCAATCAGGGACCTCGGGAGTCCGAAAATGGCTAACAACACTCGAGGATCGGTGGATGTGTAACAGAAATCCCCAATCGAGCAAATGATGTCAAGTGGAATGAGATCTGGGATCTCAGTACAGATATTAGAGGGGAAGAGAATAGGAAGAAGAAAGGATATTTTCATTTTTTAAAATCTGCAACTGCAAATACAACCTTATATAGGAGAGTATAAATCGGTTTAACTAAAGCAAATATAATATAAACGAACCGGGTTCGGACACCCCTAAAACCTAGCAAATTGCCCTGTATCAGTACTCCACCCTTCGAAGATCATTGTCCTCAATGATCAGCTTAATATGGCCTGCGAACACCATCGATCTATATGAGCTTCGTATGTGGACATGGAGCCTTGTCCTCCGGGATCGAAAACAAAGGAAGTAGCACCCTCCTCACACTTGATGAGCACCGCATGGCAGAGCATCAGTAGCAAATTCAGGAGAAGGGTGAGTGAGCTAATGGGCTTTGGGTAGCAAGCTGCATTAAATTCTCCACCTCCGGGATCAAATATCAGCACATCGAAAACAAAGAAAGTAGCTCCTATAGTGCCTATCCAAGCAAAGCTGAGGGATTGTACAACAAGGTTGCGTTCCGTTTCAACTGCAGTAAAAGCTTGAAGACAGTGTTGCGAGTAATCCCCTAAAGAAAACAAAAACATCCACTGCGGCAAATAGTCCATAGACATCAGCTTTTGTCTCAATAAATTTGTCACACCAAATTCAATTGATTGTGGAAAAGGGACATCAAGAATTGCATTAATTGGGTTGGTGAAATCCCAGCAGTAGTAAGAGCCCAACTCAGCTAGGCTTTCCCCAGGATCAAATATTTTAATCCTAAACTGATTCAGAACGAGGCCATCTCTCAGCTTAGTTGCAACCCTTATAAGTTGTTCCTTATCATCATAAAGCAACACAAGTGGAGGTTGAAGTCTCTCTAGCTGATGGGTAACACCTTCTGCAGCCAGTAACATTGTAGTAATCTTGGGACTTCGGTGTTCAGCAGGAGCCCCCACAGATGAGTCGTTCAAAGGCAATTCAACAAGATGATGCACAAAGATATATTGTCTATCATTTTTCGAATATGCAGCCAGACGTGGAGCACTAAAATTAGAAGTAACAATGGATGATTGAAGGGCTTTACTCACATATAAATATTGTTGCTTGACCATGGGAGAGAAAGTAGTACCAAACCCATAAGCTTGAATCATGTCGAGTGCTACTCCCATATAAAAGATTGCAGCAGCCCCAATATCCCCACTTGATTCCCTCTCAATTAATCTCACTAGAGGAAGAGCCATATTAAGTCCTATAACATCATCAGCCAGGACTTTATGTATCACCAGCTTCTCCATTAGAAAATTTTCCCCAGCTCGATCACATTCGGAAGCATCAGGAACGTGTTGAATCACATTAACACAAGATAAGTAAGTTTGCCACAAGTTTAGCACATCACCCAGACCCTTACAAAACCTCATCGATTCTCGATCAGATTTCAAGTTACGAAGAACATCTCCACGATACCCCGACTCCTTATATAAGATCCCATGTTCAAAAGCAAACTGCAAATTAATAGAGTAAATCAACTTACTCTTATGCTCACCCGCTGCAGGTGCTTCCTGTTGATCCCAATTATAATCAATTCGCCATCCTTGCTCAACTTGTGCGACATCGATATCGAGATCTTCACTTAGTTTATCATTGATCTCAACTTCCCTGTTATCGGCCTGTGTGTACACTCCAATGACAACAAAGACTTCACCCAAATAGGCTGCTAATTCATCAGTTTTATCAAGCAGATGACCACACAGTGCATACTTTCGGTTCACAATTGTTTCAGAAATTTTTGAAGAGAATCCATTGATAACTCCTTTCGGCATCATCTCAGGCACAAAGTTCTCTGTACAACGCTTGGTTGTAGGGATGGAGAGAGTATTACCCGTATTCAACTCATCTAGTACCCGCAGGTGGCGCACTACTTCAATTTCAAGTGTAATCAACTCCCCACCAGGATCGAAAGACAGCATGTTATCCCAATCACCCATCATAACATTAACATTTTCTAAATCATTAGTAAGAAGTGTGACTAGGTGAATGGGGGAGTTACCTGCCAGGGAGCCTTCCATTTGAATGCTCTCATCAGTTGTCCTTGGGAAATCATCCAAAAACGTAATTCCCTTACTGTATGTCCATGGTGGCATTTCGTCGAGCACTTTGTGAGCGTCAGGGTTTCGGTGTTCCCTTGCAATAACCAGATCCCCTTGTGTCTCAATCTGTTTGAGCTCTTCACTTTGCTTCACAACCCCATCAAATTTTGGTTTCTCTTCAATTTGAACTGATTGTGCTTCCTATCCCGTAGGTGAAAGAGATGAACTACCCTCTTGCTCTTGGTGGATTGAAGGACTGAAGTGATCCATCAGCGACTGAAGCATCGCCTTAATCTCCAGGAACGTCTGAGATTGCTTCTGATCATCGGACATGATTGATGGTCGGAGAATCGCAAGCTCTGATACCAATGATGCGGGACGAAGACAAATAACGCCAATCAGGGACCTTGGGAGTCCGAAAATGGCTAACAACACTCGAGGATCGGTGGATGTGTAACAGAAATCCCCAATCAAGCAAGTGATGTCAAGTG
The DNA here is from genome assembly GCA_037127255.1 of Persicaria tinctoria. Lineage (NCBI taxonomy): Eukaryota > Viridiplantae > Streptophyta > Magnoliopsida > Caryophyllales > Polygonaceae > Persicaria > Persicaria tinctoria. Next base: position 3,631,196 of record JBANSL010000019.1, on the reverse strand, counting down.
GAATGAGATATGGGATCTCAGTACAGATATTAGAGGGGAAGAGAATAGGAAGAAGAAAAGATATTTTCATTTGTTAAAATCTGCAACTGCAAATACAACCTTATATAGGAGAGTATAAATCGGTTTAACTAAAGCAAATATAATATAAACGAACCGGGTTTGGACACCCCTAAAACCTAGCAAATTGCCTTGTATCACTGACAGCATCTGGATCTGATGCTCCATGTCGACCACCGGACCTCCGATTCTTCTGTCTATGACAGCATCTGGATCCTTACACAGCTGTTTAATTTTGCAGTGAGATGTGCAAGTGCCAAATCATGTGTGTTGTTCCTGCCGAGAGTTGATTGTGGGCTGTAGAAACATGATGTGAAGTTCCTCTGGATGAAAGTCTTCCAAATTGATGTCAGCGTTTATGGCCATGGAACCTCTCACAAAGAATGCAATGAAGGATCAATTACAGAGGAAATACTAAGATTCATCTAGGAGCATTGCGTTCTTAATTTTATATGATGCATCTGGGAGCATTTGTCTGCTTAATGGAAGATAATAAAGTTGCAGGTAGTAAATGTGGTTTGATGCATCATATATCACATCTTCCAAATTGCATATATTAATTTTATATGATGTATGTATGTGGATATCAATGGACCATCCCCATTAAATTTGGTATATAGATCAATTTATGCATATATTAATTTTATGTCAGCAGCTTTTTTTTTTCCATCAATACTTTTTTTTTCGCGCGTCAGCATTGCTGACACCAACACCAACTACATAGATTTTCCCGTCAATACTTTCCCGTCGCGCATGAAATGTATTTTTTTTCGCGCGTCAATGATGTCGCCGACGTCAGCAACGTCGGGAATGCTGACGTCAACATTGCTGATGCCGTTTACAGGAATGCTGACGCCAACGTCGGATTTTTTTTCCACGCGCCAGTGCTGACGCTGACGTCAACAATGCTGACACCGTTTACATGGATGTTGGCGCCAACGTCGAAAATGCTGACATCAGCATTGCTGACGCTGTCTACGAGGATGCTGACGCACACGTCGAAAATGTTGACATCAGCATTGCTGACGTCAGTGTCGGAGAAAACAATTGCTGACAAGAAATATTAACAATAACCTTTGCTGACACTGAATTTTTATAACGTTTGCTAACACTGAAATATTTAATTTCGCTAACACAATTTAACTAATAGAAACCACAAATGTTTAATAAATAAATAAGTTAGGCAAAAGTTTAATTAAATAAAATTTCAAAATCATTATACATCTTCCTCCTAGCTCCACCGACGGTGACATTGGAGGCTCCTCCGCTGACGTCCGTCGTTGCCGCCGAATCGCTCAAAATCATTGTACATCCTCCTCCATCTCTTATATTGCAAAAACGATATCAACACATATATATCTACATAAAAATACGCATAAAAACGGTGTCAGCATTAAAAATTACACATAAAAACGATGTCAGCACTAAAAAACAAACCAATTTTTAAGGACCCAAGCATATATAGATACGTACATATATAATATCCAACTAAAAACGATGTCAGCATTAAAAAATATGCGTAAAAACGGTTTAAGCACTAAAAAATATGCACAAAAACGATGTCACCACATACAAATACACATAAAAACGATACCAGCACTAAAAAATAAACCAATTTTTAAGGACTCAAGTAAACATATATACCTACATATATAATATCAAAGTTGCATAACCACTCACTGATATACGTAACAAGTAATACAGGTCTAAGTAGAGTCTAATGTAGGAGTGGCATGTGTCGGGCCTTCATGGGCTTTGATCATCATCATTTGTAGTGGGTTGAAGCCCATCAGTTACCTGGTTGCTACTAGATCAAATGTCAATTAGTTCCACAGTAGTCCAATTTCAACTTACATCTGTAATTCAACTATATATCTTGGCTGATTTGCTGCTGTAAATTAAATGTTTAAATAATGGCTGTTTGGGTTGACAAACTATGAATTCCTCAATGATTTACCCTAAAACAAGAACAGAAAGAGAAAGCGCATTTTGGAGATTGAATATATATGTCAGCTTGAGTTCCCAAAATCAAGGGCTAGCTAGCTAGTACTGTTAAGTGACACGACTCGACTTACTTTGGATGCTAGTCGTGCGGCTCTTAGGCACTTTTCTCGGTCAGTGACTAAGTCAAGCCTTGAGTTTAGCGGAAGAGAGATGGCTAAGAACTCCGAAAGTTGTTGGAAGGTTTTAAGAAGGCTTTGTGTGGGAAATGAGAGCTTTGATTGCTTGTGAATGCTTGGATGGTTACCAATGGTGGGGTGGCTCCTTATTTATAGCCAAGGCCCCATGTACAAGGAAAATTCTAGACCAAGGCTTAGCTAGGTCTTTCTAGATCCTTCCCGGGCTAAGCTAGCTTCCTAAGTCTCTAGAATTCTCTAGGACTATCTATACATGGCTAAGGATCCCTACAAATCTCTACAAGTCTCCGTAAGGTTCCGGAGACTTCTACACAAGGGTGGAGACCTCCATAAGGTTCTCCAGGATTCTAGAACATTCCGGACATCTCTAGATCAGCCCAGAAGCTAGCGGAGGCATCACCGGATTGTTCCGGAGTCGGAAACGCGGCCCGTTACAGTCTCCCCCACTGATTCTCGCAACGCCCTCGTTGCGGTGTCTTCGTAGTGCTCGATCTTGTCCTTGAATTGCCACAAGGACTCAGCTGGTTCCCACGACATCTCGGACTCTGGTAGTCCCTTCCATCGGACTAAGTATTCGAGCCTCGGACGTCGGTACTTCTGTCGCACCTCTCGGTCGGATACGATCTCTTCGACCTCTCTGTCGAATGATGCCTTGATGCCCATGGGTGCTCGTTGGTCTCGACCTCGAGCAGGATCATCCTTGTCTTCGTGATAAGGCTTGAGCATACTCACGTGGAAGACCGGATGAATCTTGAACTTTGGCGGCAACTCTACCTTGTAGGCGGCCTTGCCGATCCTCTTGAGAACTCTGAAAGGTCCCTCGTACCGCCGTATTAGGGCCTTGTGTAGCCCCGAATGCCGCATGATGAAGTGAAGCTTTACGAGTACCATGTCGCCTACTTGATACTCGATGTCCCTTCGACGCTGGTCTGCCCACTTCTTGGTGCGCTTGTTCGCCATGTGAAGGCAGGCCTGCGTGAGATCCAGCTCCTCTTGCCATCCTTTAGCGAACTTGTAAGCCGCAGGAGTTGAACCCTTATAGCCCGAGTTGATGGTGCTCGGGGTGCTCGGCTGGAATCCCATCACGATCTCGAACGGACTTTTCCCTGTGGACTCGTTCCGTTGGAGGTTGAACGAGAACTGGGCGACATCAAGGAGCTTGGGCCAGTCCTTCTGGGATGCGCTCACATAATGTCTCAAGTACGTCTCGAGCAAGTTGTTGGCCCTCTCGGTCTGTCCGTCGGTCTGAGGATGGAAGGCCGTGCTGAACCTCAAGTCTGATCCGAGTAGTTTGAACAACTCGGTCCAGAATCGCCCCGTGAACCGAGCATCACGATCACTGATGATGGTCTCGGGCAGCCCCCAATACTTGACGATGTGCTTTAGAAAAAGGCGGGCTGCTTCCTCGGCAGGGCACTCTTTGGATGCCGGAATGAAGGTAGCATACTTGGAAAGTCGATCCATGATGACTAGGATGCTCCCATATCCCTCGACCTTGGGCAATCCCACGATGAAGTCCATGCTGATGCTTTGCCAAGGTCGCTCCGGCACAGGCAAGGGCTCCAATAGCCCAGCGGGTAGCCGCGGCTCGATCTTGTCTTGTTGGCACACAAGACACGTCCGGACATAAGCCTCCACATCATCGCGGAGCTGCGGCCAATAGTAGCGTTCTTCCACAAGCGCCAAAGTGCGAGTGACTCCTGGGTGTCCGGCCCACTTGGAGTCATGGCATTCCCGGAGGACTTCTCTCCGTAGTCCTCCATAGTGGGGCACATAGACCCGTCGTCCCTTCGTGTATATAAGGTCTCCTTCGATCCAAAATCGCCGGGTCTTTCCTTCTTGAATGGCCTCCTTGAGTGATCTCACGGCTGGATCGTGATCGAGACCTTCTTTGATTTGCTCGTCCAAAGCCCCTTGTGGCCTGCTAATGGCAAGTAACTCGACCTTCCGGCTTAGAGCATCGGCCACAACGTTCGCTTTGCCCGGCTTGTACTCCAGTTCATAATCGAATTCCGCAAGGAAGTCCTGCCACCTTGCTTGCTTGGGCGTCAGCTTCTTCTGGCTTTGGAAGTAACTCGTGGCGACGTTGTCCGTCTTTACCACGAACTTGGACCCGAGGAGGTAGTGACGCCAAGTCCTTAGGCAATGGACGATGGCCGTCATCTCCTTCTCCTGAACGGTGTAGCGCCGCTCAGTTTCATTAAGCTTCCGGCTCTCGAAAGCTATGGGATGCCCCTCTTGCATCAGTACTCCTCCGATAGCAAAGTCGGAGGCGTCGGTGTGAACTTCGAAAGGCACCGTATAGTTGGGCAGGGCTAGCACGGGCTCCTCAGTCATAGCCCTCTTAAGTCGGTCAAAGGCCTCCTGGCACTCCGGACTCCACGCCCACGTTACGCCCTTCTTGAGCAAGTTTGTAAGTGGGGTGGCGATGTGCGAATATCTCTGCACGAACCGACGATAATAGTTGGCTAGCCCAAGGAAGGAGCGAAGTTCAGGTACCTTAGTCGGCGGCTCCCATTCCACGATCGCCTTGATCTTTGTCGGGTCCATGCGTAGGCGGCCACTTCCCACAATGTGGCCAAGGAAGGGCACTTCCTTCTGAGCAAAGGAGCATTTCTCCTTCTTCACATAGAGCTCGTGCTCCCTGAGTACTTCGAATACTTGCCGCAAGTGCTCCACGTGCTCCTCAAGGTTGCGGCTATAGATGACTATGTCATCAAGGTAAACCACCACAAATTTATCAAGGAAATGATGGAGTACCTTGTTCATCAAGGTGCAGAAGGTTGCCGGTGCGTTGGTCAGCCCGAAGGGCATGACTAGGAACTCGTACGCCCCGTACCGAGTCACGCACGCCGTCTTCTCCTCATCGCCTTCTGCGATCCTCACTTGATAGTACCCGGACCTCAAGTCGAGCTTCGTGAACCACCGAGCATCTCCAAGTCGATCGAAGAGCTCGTCAATGAGAGGGATCGGGTACTTGTTCTTGATGGTCAGCTTGTTCAGCGCCCGGTAGTCGATGCACATCCGAAGACTACCATCGTGCTTCCATTGGAACAAGACGGGCGCTCCATATGGGGACTTGGATGGACGGATGTAGCCGGCATCAAGCAAGTCCTTAAGTTGCTTCCTGAGCTCCTCCAGCTCTGGCGGGGCCATGCGATAGGGTGCTCGGGCAGGAGGCTGAGCTTCGGGCACCAACTCGATCTTATGATCGACTTCCCTTTTCGGAGGAAGTCTCTTCGGGAGCTCGGGTGGCATAACATCTTGGTATGCTTCAAGAACTGCACCTACCTCGGGTGGAGCCTTAGTCTCCTCCATGGTCGGCTCTTCTATCCTGAGAGTCGCCAAATAAGTGGGCTCCTCATGCCTTAGCCCCTTAGCAAGTTGAATAGCTGAGACAACATGGGGGCTTGGACCCGTTTCTCGCCGGACTTGTACCACACATTGGTGCTCCGGGTCCAAGATGCATATGCAGTTGGCAAACGGCACAAGGAGAGCATGGATACGATCGAGGAAGTTAAGACCGATAACGAGATCATAGTCATCAAGGGGGATTACCTCGATCGGGACCTTGCCGGTCCAGTCGCCTAGCTTCACCTCGACTCCTCGTGCGATCCCAAGGGTCGGCACTTCCTTGGAGTTCACGGTCTTGATCCACCCATTGCTCTCGGACACCACAAGTCCTAGCTTCTTAGCTGTGCCTTCGGACATAAATAAGTCGGAAGCTCCGGTGTCAACCAAGGCACTAAGCTTTGTCCCCGCTACCACGGTGTCTACGAACATTAGTCCCTTCTTCTTGGCGAACCCCTTCGCCTTGATGGAACTTAGCATCATGGCGCCCAGCTTAAGTCTGTCCGCCTCTGGCTCTCGGTCTTGCGATGCTATGGCAGTTAACTTGGCCTTCGTCGGACAGTCCCTCATCAGGTGGTTCCCATCACAAAGGAAGCATGCCAAGGGCTGTCTCTCCGGTCTCTTGCCCTTGTTTCGGTCCCACCGCGGCTTGTCCTTGGTCCTAGACTCCTTGGACTCCTTAGACTCCTCGTCGCTCCTTGGGGACTTAGGCTTGCTCCGCTCACGGTCCCTACCGGTACGTCCCTTGTTCTTCGAGGAGTCTCCGCTCTCCTGTCCCTTAGTGAACTCGAACAAGGAGTCAGCGGTGGTCATGGCGTCGGTTATGTTGGCAACGTTCCGACGTTGGAGCTCTAGCTTTGCCCACGGTTTGAGTCCATCCATGAACCCAAAGAATGCCTCCTCCTCACCAAGGTTGGTGATTTGGAGCATGAGCTCCGAAAACTCCTTGACATACTCACGCACAGTCCCTCGTTGCGTGAGTCGACGAAGCTTGGCCCGGGCTTCGTCGTTGGCATAGGTGGGGTAGAATTGCTTCTTGAACTCGGCTTCAAAGTCGGCCCAAGTTGTGATCGGGGCACCTCCAGCCCGGTCACTAGTTCTACGCCTCCACCAAAGTAAGGCTATATCGGAAAGGTAAAGGGTTGCAGTACTTACCTTTCGTTCATCGTCCGTGATCCCCACCACTCGGAAGTATTGCTCCATGCCCCAAAGGAAGTTTTCCACATCCTTCGCTGACCGGCTCCCCTTGAACTCCTTCGGTTTAGGTGTATCCACCTTTTGCGCGGGCATGATGGTTCCCCCAAGCATGCCGGCACCCACCGCCGTCTTGCATGCCTCGAGCTCCCTCTCGAGCTTCTCCATCTTCTCGCGCATTGTCACCACCAACTCCTCAAGAGTCTCATTGCGCCTGGTCACGGCCACCACCATGGCCTCGAGATCATCGTCCTTCTTGGACAGATCTTCATGGGCACCCTTGAGATCATCGACGGACTTCTCCATGTCGTCGACCCTTCCGATGGTGTCCTCGATGTTGTCACGGACTTCTCCCATGGATAGCTCTACCTTCTCCAAGCGAGCCTCAAAGCTTGCCACGATGTCCTTGGAAGCCCCACGGGTGATCTTCTTCTTCTGGGTTTGATCGAAAACATCGGGTGTAGGAAATTCGGCCATCTCGAACCTTAGGCTCTGATACCACTTGACACGACTCGACTTACTTTGGATGCTAGTCGTGCGGCTCTTAGGCACTTTTCTCGGTCAGTGACTAAGTCAAGCCTTGAGTTTAGCGGAAGAGAGATGGCTAAGAACTCCGAAAGTTGTTGGAAGGTTTTAAGAAGGCTTTGTGTGGGAAATGAGAGCTTTGATTGCTTGTGAATGCTTGGATGGTTACCAATGGTGGGGTGGCTCCTTATTTATAGCCAAGGCCCCATGTACAAGGAAAATTCTAGACCAAGGCTTAGCTAGGTCTTTCTAGATCCTTCCCGGGCTAAGCTAGCTTCCTAAGTCTCTAGAATTCTCTAGGACTATCTATACATGGCTAAGGATCCCTACAAATCTCTACAAGTCTCCGTAAGGTTCCGGAGACTTCTACACAAGGGTGGAGACCTCCATAAGGTTCTCCAGGATTCTAGAACATTCCGGACATCTCTAGATCAGCCCAGAAGCTAGCGGAGGCATCACCGGATTGTTCCGGAGTCGGAAACGCGGCCCGTTACATAAGCATAAACCACGGAAGGTTAGCTGTTTCACTTACCGCTACGAACCCGATCTCGCCGTCAGCATCTCCCCCGCCATCTCCAAGAGCAGCGACTGCGACCTCCCCCGACACTACGAACCCAATCTCGCCGCCAGCACCTTGCCAAGGAGTTAAGACCACCAAGGAGAGGGAGATCATTCACACTGTCATCACAGTCATCACAAACAAACCTAGGACTTCAGCAAACTCGTTTAAAAATTAATCGGTTCAAGTTTTGGTCACCTTGGAAGGTTGCACTCGTTCGGTTGTCAGCGCTGACGGAGACGCCTCTGGAGCGCCGAGACCTTCCGTAGCTCGAGCGCGACGTCGGAAATGGAGAAGTACTTCTGCATCTGGAGGACGGGGATCCATTTCAGCCTCCGCCGATGGATGCCGCGAAAACCGCCTCGTAGTCCGAAGCGCCTCCGCAGGAACCGATCTGCGTGATGTGGTTGCAGAGCGCGTCAATGATGGCGTTCGCTGCGGCGAACTCCCCTCGGTACCAGGTGATGATGGCGTCCTTGGTCGCCATCTCGGCCGCAGCGGGGGAGACGAGCCCCACCGCCAGGAATCTGGCGATTGTTGATCTCCCTCCATTGAAGACCGAACTCCCTTCCAGCCTCGAATCTCAGATTCGGCGATGAGCGAGAGGGCGAGGGCGAGGACGAGAGAGAGAGGGGGAGGGAAGGAGGGGCATCAAATCTGGAGGTAGCCATGGACGAGCGACCATGGGAGAGAGAGATCGAGATCTCAGATCTGGAAGGGACGGGAGTGGAGAGAGATCGGCGCAAATTTTCTCTTTGTATTTTAGCTCTCTCTAATTAAACACTTCCTTTAATTAAACAACAGGGTCAATTTGCTGACTATACAAATACAAAGGCCAAATTAGCCAAATATACAAGATTTTGGGAATTTTGTAAAACTATACACAACACTACCACAAAGCCTTGTGCCCCCTCCCCCTCCAGCGTGCGCCCCCGTACCCCCCCTCCACGTCAGCAGTTTTTTTGTTTTTCCGTGTGTCAGTGCTGACGTCATCGTCGGGAATGCTGATGTCAGCAATGCTGACACCGTTTACAATGAAGTTTTTTTTTTGCGCGCGTCAGTGCTGACGTCATCGTCGGGAATGCTGACACCGTTTACAAGGATGTTGACGCCAACTTTTTTTTCTTTTTTCCCACGCGTCGGTGCTGACGCCAACGTCGAGAATGTTGACGTCCGCATTGCTAACACCGCAGACTCCGACAACGCTGACGCGGAGGACGTCGACGATGCTAACACCGGGGTTGTCGACGATGCTGACACCGTTTGAGGGATGTTGACACCGACGTCAGGAATCTGACGCCGTCTACGAGGATGCTACGCAGCCGACGATGACGTCGGGAATGCTGACGTCAGCATTGCGGACGCCCTCTACGAGAATGCTGACGCCGACGGTGATGACATCAAAGATCAATATATTTTTATATAAAATATAAAAGGGGAGAACAAAGAGACAAAGGAATATTTAAAAAAAAAACGAATATTTTATTTTTTTTGTAGTGAGAAACAAATAATTTTTCGACGCTGACGATGCTGACCTCTTTCCTCATCCATCTCTTATATTGCAAAAACGATGTCAGCAAATATATACCTACACAAAAATATGCATGAAAACGATGTCAGCACTAAAAAATACGTATAAAAACGATGTCAACACTAAGAAATAAACCAATTTTTAAGGACTCAATCATACATATATACTTACATATATAATATCAAATTAAAAACGATGTCAACACTGAAAAATACGCATAAAAACGATGTCAGCACTAAAAACTACTCATAAAAACGATGTCAGCACTAAAAAAACAACTAAATTTCTAAGGACTCAAGCATACATATATACACAGTGATGATTGCAATCTGATTTTGTGAATGAAAAATGTTGTAGTAGAGAAATTGCTTGGTGCTGCATCCATAGATGCACATACTATATATATATATATATATATATATATATATATATATATATATATATATATATATATATATATGAATGTACCGTAAGTACTTAATTGAGCAGCAGTACCTTAAGCTTCCATAGATGCACGTTATATATATGAATGCAGACTTATCTAAATGAATGCAGACTACATTCTCATAGTATTCTAACTTCAAATTTTCGGTCAAACTCCTAGCTAGATAAAAAAGAGACCAAGATGTAGCTTTTTTTAAAAGCAAACAGAAGTCCACCCACACGGGCACACACGCTAGCACATGTGACACTCTGTCATAGTTAACCTGCATTTTCCTTCATTCAAGCTGCAGATTTTTCCTTTCATTGAACAATCTCAAATTTTATATGATTCCCTAATTCTTCGATTTTTCCTCTTCAACGAGTTCAGAAGTGCCGATGAATGCAACAGATTGTGATATTAACAGGACATGTAATGATGCGAACCTCTTTCGCCATCGACGATGCTGACCTCTTTCCTCATCCATCTCTTATATTGCAAAAACAATGTCAGCAAATATATACCTACATAAAAATATGTATAAAAACGATGTCAGCACTAAAAAATACGTATAAAACGATGTCAGCGCTAAGAAACAAACCAATTTTTAAGGACTCAAGCATACATATATACTTACATATATAATGTCAAATTAAAAACGATATCAGCACTAAAAAATAGGCATTAAAACGATGTCAGCACTAAAAAATACGCATAAAAACTATGTCAGCATTAAAAAATAAACCAATTTTTAAGGACTCAAGCATACATATATACCTACATGTATAATATCAAACTAAAAACGATGTCAGCATTAAAAAATATGATATAACATTGATCGGAGCAATGAAAGCAAATCATTACAACAAGTAGAATTGGCAGAATTGCTAAAAGTAAAGCAACATAACATCCTCGGTAGCCATAATCAAAACAATAACTAAAACTGCAGAGCTAATGCTAGCCAAAATTAACAAAAGCACCAACTACGAATACAGCAAGTGAAATGCTTCCCGGGGCATAGCTCACTGGTTGAAAGGTCACCCTACGCTGGGCCTAGAAGCTTCGGGTGGGAGGTTCGATTCACAGGAGGAACATTATTTGTTTCTCTTGTGGAGTGGGCTTCCTGGAGCCAAAGGGTATAAAGGGAGGTGGTTGGACCATTAGTGAGGCACATCCCGCGGTTTACCTCCCCAAGTCGATGAGGCTAAATTTTGGTAGGCTGAATAAAAGGTAACGGTTGATGTAGTGGTTGTGAAAATATATGTATGTGCATGGAGCAGGTAACGGTTTATCCGATGGCGGTGGAATACACCTTGACACTAGCCTGCCGGTTATTTCTATCAACAGAAGATGCGGATTTCGTCGCAAAATTGAGCGGCTTGATGATGACATTAACTTTGGGTGTTTTTGCCGTCCCTATAAATCTGCCATGGACCCAATTCGGTCGGGCCATCCGTGCCTCAAAACTCATCATGGCCCAGTTAGCGACGGTTGTAAGGAAGAGAAGGCAGGCACTGTTATCCTCCGTTGATAGAGGGGATTTGACCGTTGCTAATTCTCATCAAGACGTACTTTCTCACCTGTTGCTTATTACCGACGAAAATGGAAACTACTTAATGAACGATGCCGAAGTCACCAAATGGCTTAGGGGTATCCTTTTCGCTGGCCACTCTAGCAGCAGTATTGTTATCACCGTGCTTTTCAAGTATCTCGGTCAAGACCCCGACCTCTATAACAAAGTCTTCCAAGGTATGCAATTAGTTAACTATATATAAAATTTACTTGTATCCATCCAAACTTTTATATATATAATACATCATTTGTCAACGTCCCTAACTTATATCGTGAGAGGTTTTCACACCGAATCCATTCTCTATATAGTAACAGATATGAATCATTTATATACATCTATTCAAATATATCAAGTTAATAGATCTGAATCACTGAATTAATAAGATCACCAAATAAGTTTAAAAGTAACTTTCGATTATTGGTTGGTATCGTTAAAATAAAATTTGTACAAACGAATATTTTTTGTGTACACGAGTACATGTTAAGGGTTGTGTACACTTAATTGAATCATTCTGTATATATAAATACAATTATTCATACGAGTTTTATACACAATATTTTAAAATTACATCATTTATATATAAAATTCTAAATCTATAAATAAAATATGATAATTAACGCAATAAATCAAAATTATAATTTGCTTTTAAAAATGTTTTTTTTCAAAAATTTATTTATTTTTAACAAATTGAACCGTAAATTTGTGTGAAAAAAATTGTATAGTATCCCTTTAACGAATACTGTTAGGGCTCGTTTGGTTGATTGCGGGAACTACAATTCCCGGAAAAGTTACTTCCCAGGAATTAAATTCCCATGAAATATACTTCTCGAGAATTAAACAAAGTTGTTTGGTTGAATTTTGGTGTTTAACAACATAAATAGAAAAACAAAGAAAAATACATTAAAAAGGGAGGAAGTTGAACTTACCTAGTCCCCCTAGGTAAGTTAACTTCCTACAACTTGGAGGAATTGACATATTTTTTTTGAAATTATTTGGTGTTTTTTTCAGTTTCTTCATTATGCAATTAAAGTTGTAGAAAAGACTCCCCTACTAAATAAATCTATAACTATTTTAATTAAGATATTTTTTTAATTAGATACAAATTACTAAAATATCTATATTTTTATTAACTAAAATATCTATATGTAGATAGATTGTGGCTTCGTATTGTTTTACCTAAATTACGACTATATATTATTTTACTATTATAATTATGGTAGAAATTTTTTTTTATAATCAACCATAGGCCGCCACGTAAGCTTCTATACATCCACTTTAGTATATAGATATAAATATAGATATAGATATAGATTATGCTATTATATACGAATAATTTCGGTGTTCACATTTTATTTTTAATCTCATTCGTGGATTTCTTGATCATAGACTCTAAATTTGTTCACATATTAAACCATTAGAGGCCAGATGTTACGTGTATATATAAATAACATTAATTTGGTCATGACGCAATTCAGGCGACGAACATTAAACCGTCGCTGAATGCTCCTCACGTCACCTGAACATTCAGGCGACGACATATCGCCGCCTGATGCTTTAAGCTCATGCCCCCAATCTTCCGGGGACGAACAAACCATTCGTTGCTTGAATATGGTCAACGGCATGGCAATCAAACTTAGTCATTCATGTGACAATCGTCATAAATCATATGGATATTGTCAGAATATCCGAAATTTCAGGCGACCAATATATCATATTCATTGTCCGAGTGTTGTGGCAATGTAGATATGACGTCGCCTGTGTTATGAGAAGACCATTATGATTTTACTTTGTTTGTTGCTTGGATTCCAGCGACTAGTTTAATTTGTTCGCCACCAAGTTGTTCAAGCGACCAGTAATACTCTCAATGTTTATCGTCTGAATCAATTTTTGATTTTTTTTTTAATTCAAGAAATTGTTATATGCTATGTTCGCTGCCTGAGTAAATTTTATGTTACGGATATATAACATTAATTTGATAAGAATCAGAGCAAATGGAGATTGCAAGGAATAAGGCAGATGGAGAACCATTGAATTGGAATGACATAATGAAGATGAAATATTCATGGAATGTGGCTCTTGAAGCTATGCGTCTTTAATTACCCTCCCATCCAAACAGTTTTCCGAGAAGCGATCTCCGAGTTTAACTATTCCGGTTATCACATTCCTAGAGGTTGGAAGGTACATACATACATATATACATACGGAGTACTTAAGATCTTTATCGAAACAGATACATCACACATTAAGTAGAATGCACTAACCTTACAATTCCAAATTTGTAGTTACTTCTAAGCTTCCACTCGACGCATAGAGACCCCGAATACTTTCGAGATCCTGAGAAATTCGATCCATTGAGATTCGAAGAGGGCGCCGGTCCAATGCCTTATACATTCTTACCGTTCGGAGGAGGGCCAAGGATCTGTCCCGGTTAAAACTATGCACGGATAGAGATACTCACTTTTCTTCACAATGTAGTGAAGAGGTTCAAATGGGAAAACATCTTTCACGACGAGAAGATCCTCTTCGATCCAACTCCTAAGCCTGCGAAAGGGCTTCCCGTTTGCCTTCATCCTCACTAAGCCCACCATCATGATCATTTGAAGCTCAAATCCAACTCATACAACAATAAATCACACCTCGTTGGCCTGATTTGTGCGTTGATATTGTTTAATTTTAATGTACGTGCTCATCGATAATTAGAAGCTTTTATATTTGTGCAAATAAAAAGATAGTTTATGAGCTAGTTATGATACGTACTATACATTTGGGATAAGATAACTATAAGAAGCTTGTATTATACAATGTATTGGTGTAATTAAAACTATTGCACTACATATACCTTGAATTTGGGCTTATTAATATTATCGGTTTTGTGTTTATGCTCATAGTTTGACTAGGGTTTTATAAGTCCCTATATATACTCATGAAACACCACAATTTGTAACCCTAGTTTATTCTTTGCCTCCATGATAAAGAATCTTATCCCTCTATCTGTCCGTTGACGTAAGTAACACACCATGTTAGATAGAATATATATATAGGCCCAATTACCCATTTGTAATTAGGGTTAACTATCTTGTACTCCTATATATATATTCTAATGATAGCGAACCCCAATGAGGATTATTCACTCTGACATGGTATCCGAGCCTCTAGGGTTTCATTTAAATTAACCCTAATTTTTTTTCCGATCCCTTCCTTGCCGCATCTCCTACCATCGCCTTGCCGGAGATCCCCCAAGGCCAAGCCGCCCCGTCCTCCTTTTCTCTCCAATCACTGCCCGAGACCACCACGCCTCCCGTGAGCCGATCTCCCCTGAGTAGCCACCGACGACCTGAGTCCGAGCCTCTCGCTGCAGTCGCTCTTCGCCACCGCCCCTGCAGAACGCAACCTTGCCGGAGAATAGAAGGTCGAGCCGTGATGCCCACGAACTATCGCTCGAGTCATCCCCGATTACCACGCCCATCACTGTCCGAGCCATCTCCGATTTCCGTTGTCCGTCGTCGCCGAGCCGCCGCCCCAGTCGCTAGTCACCGACGCAGCGGAGAGTCGCGTCCATGAATAGCCGACCGATCGAGCTCCTTCATCTCTCTGTCTCTGTACGTGCTTCCAAAGAGAAGAAAGCAGAGATTTTAAATCTCTTTTGAAGAAATTACAGAAACGTCCCTTGTGTTTTACTATTCTCGTTTCTGGTCCTGAGTTAATTATTTATTAAGTTAGTTGGCCAAAAAAAAAACACTCTTACCATGGCCTTCTATGATCACCAACGACCTCTCGTCGGGATTATCGCCCCTCCAAGTCATTTACAGAGGGGTATTCCCCCATTGGAGCCCATCCTCAGGGCTACCCGGCCTCTCCAATGAGGACATACCCGAGCCAACAGGGACTCCTTGGGCCCTCTCCACACCATCTGGATCAGGCCTTAGCAGCGGGATCATCGTCATCGTCCAGACACAGGCAACCCGCCATCATGACACCTACGGGCGTATCACCTGCCGATCCGAACAGGTACATGGATAGCGGAGCCTCTCTCTCCACAATAACTTCCCTGCTGCCTCTCTCTCTCCACCCCACTTCCTCTCTCTCCTCCTTTACTTTCTCTCTCCTATGTTCCGGTTATTTTCCATCACTTTTAACCGGAACCTTTGCAATTTTTTATGGAGGGTTAACCCTTACAATTGTTATAAATAGTGGGTTAGACTAGCAAACTTGAGCGGGTCAAAAATGACCTCCTCTTAATTGTATCTTAGCAAAGTCCGATAGGTTAATAAATTGGAGTTGTGCATTCGTGTTTGACCTACCCATATGTTCATTGAGTTAAGTTTGAAATTCGTCTCTCTGATTATAACATAGGTTAAGTTGTACTATCTCACTATCTCTTTTACCGTATACTAGTTCAATATCCGCACCGTGTGTGATTTTTTACAATTTAAATAAATTTGATATAAATACCCGTTCAGAAAGTTAATTAATTTATTTCAATATTTTTGAATTGGTACACAATTAAAATAAAATTACCATTGATTCTCATTAATATATTGAAAGTATTATCATACGTTTATATAATTATTATCAAAATCTTACAAAATCGGATAAAATCTTTCCAAAATATATCTGGTTAAATTTGGTTAATATCCATCTTTCATGTCAAAATTAAGTAAATGTCCACTTTTTTTACATAATTAAGTAAATGTCCATTTTTTCCAAAAATACCCCTCCTTCCCCATCCCTAACCCTTCCTCCTTCCCTCTTTGACCATTTTTAATTTTAACATTGACTAGTCAACATTGACCATTCTGGTCAACACCTGCATTTGGTGACAATTTTTTGGTGACAATTGAGTATATTTTTCTGGTGATAGTTAATTGTGACAATTATTTTGGTGACAATTGATTTTTTATGACATTTTATTTTTTCCGGTGACAGTTAAAGGAAAATCTTTTCTAGTGACAATTGATTTTCTTTTTTTCTTGTGATAATTGTTGGTGACAAAAAAAATTGGATGACAATTGATTTTCTTCCAGTGACAGTTTCCAGTAACACTTTTCCTCGGTGACAAATGAAGTTTTTCTGCTAATAGATGATTCTCCTGATGACAATTGATGGTGACAACTATTAATGACAAGGTTGATGACAATATATTGTCATCATGATATTGTACCCTTAAAAAAATTGTCACCATAACATTATACATCACCAAGTCATTGTCACCAACTACAGAACACTGTTTTCATATTGTTTAATCAACCGTATTGTCACCAACTTATAAAAAACATTGTCACCAACCTCTTTTCGGTAATCTATTGACACCAACAATAAAACAGTGTAACCAACCTATTTTCATCAAGCTTTGATCAATAATCTATTGTCACCAAATACAAAACTTTGTCACCAATCTAGTGTCAACCACCTATTTTTATAAATTAAATGTCACCAATGAAAAAACAGTATCACCAACCAATTGTCACCAACACTACAAAGCACTTTCATCAAACTAAAATGTTTACAATGCTAATGTTATCATATTTGTCATCTAATATTAACACATTTTTGTTACAAAACTGAAACCCTAGAACAAGGGGATCATAGACCCAAGAGGGGCTAAACCTGAGCAGACGAAAATTTGATGTACATTATAATTTAGGGTTTAGCGTTTAGTCTTTAGGGTTTAGGGCCAAGACTTTAAACCCTAAATCCTAAACCCTAAAATGTGTGTACAGTACCAATGTTATCAGATTTGTCATCTAATATTAACACATTTTTGTTACAAAACTGAAACCCTAGAACTAGGGGAGCATAGACCCTAGAGGGGTTAAACTTGAGCAAACGAATAATTCGATGTACAATACCAGAATGGCATCACATTTGCCATCTAATATTAACACATTTTTGTTACAATAATAACCCTAAGTAGATGAAATTTGATGTAAAGTTTAATTTTGTAATACTTAATTGTCAGACTACATCAACTTGCAAAAATATCAAAACAAAGGGAAACAGTTGAGACATTCATACTTAAAATCCAAAATAGCAAGACCCTCTATAACTATCCTCTCTATATATACGCATCCATATATTTGTTTGAAATAGCTTCAATACCACCATGAAATGGAAGACCCTCGATATATTTGATGGTATAAATACCATAACTTCCACTACAATTGAACAGAAGGATAATGAAAATTACATTATAGCTAAATGAGATATAAATTCCATTTGTCACCAAAACGGAATATATAACTCTACCAATTGTCACCAATCTAAAAAACAAAAAAAATAACAACATAAATTTCATTTGTCACCAAACCATGAAGCAAACCCCTTATAGTCTCATTTAAATTGATGATGTATAATCAAGCAATATACTAATTGCCACCAAACAAGCAATTTCCACCAAAACAAACAAGCAATGATAAACCCTTGAAATTGAACAACATATAAAGTAAGAACGAATTGGTTTCATCGAGAAGAACACTAAACTGGATAATCCATTTGAAGTAGATAGGAACACACAAACCCTTGACTATTTTGGTAAATGTCTGCATTTGGTGACAGTTTTTTTATGACAGTTATATATATTTTTCCGATGACAGTTATTTATGATAATTATTTTGGTAACAGTTGACTTTTTGGTGACATTTTATTTTTTTCTAGTGGCATTTAACGTAATTTTTTCCTGGTATTACTGAACATTGTCACCAACTCATTGTCATCAACTACAGAACATTTTCACCACCTTTTTGTCACCTACTATAAAATATTGTCACCACCAACTTTTACTAACTATATACTATCACCAACTACAAAATATTGTCACCAACATATTGTCAACAACTACGAAACATTGTTATCAAATTATTTTCACCAACAAGGGAACACTGTCACCAAACATTGTCACAAATCAATTGTCGCAAACTAAAAAACATTGTCACCGGCCAATCTATTATCCCTAAATAGATAACATTTTCACCACCCCCTATTGTCACCAACCTACTTTAGTAATCTGTTGTCACCAACAATAAAATAGTGTTATCAAACTATTGTCATCAAAATATTGTTTCAACAAATATTTGTCACCAAGACCATGTAATCACAAAAAAACTGTCATCACCATACTAAATATCACAAAGATAGTGTCACTAATAAAAAAAAACGGAGATATTGTCACCATACTAAATATCACCAAGATAGTGTCACCATACTAAATATCACCAAGAGAGTGTCACCAATAAAAAAAACTGATTATCATCAAGATACTGTCACCAACCCGTATTTATCACCAAGATACTGTCACCAACCCATATTTCCAAAACTTATTATCACAAATTTAGCAAAAAAAATAAGTTAATCAAAACTTTCAATTGTATCTAATTCCCGAACAATTCTAACCAAATATTCAACACCAAGAGCTAGATCACCTCATCCAAATCCAATTCCTTGAGAAACTGATAAACTTGAAGCTGTAGCTGATTGTTTATTCTCTAAGGGGCAATCTACATCTCTCCCGTCACCTTCAACCATTACCTCCAATTTTCACATGTTCCAAGAAGCCCAAACACCAATCATGATGGTCAAATCGCATATTTACCAAACAAATACTGAACTATAGAAGTAAAATGCTCTAATTAACCATCAGAATCAGCAAAACCCCCCATCAACATTCGGTCGGTGCCCCACAAGCCCTAAACAAACTCCGCTAAATCTAACTACAGTCATAAATTTTCCAAGAACAAGCACAAATCTTCAATGAACATACCAATCCAATAAAGGCCGAAAATTTTTCAATCACCCCTAGGGCTACGCAACAAAACAAAATCCAGTCCAACAACCACAAAATTCACACCAATCGTCCAGCTTAATCATTCTAAATCACAAGGAAATTTTACGGAATTGAACTCACCAGCATCAGAAGAACACAAACTGACGAGAATTAAAAACAACTCATCCTCTGATCTCGACGAAGAAGCTTCCAAAAGAACACGAACACGGAGACGCCGAATCTTTACGGAGAGCATGGCGGCTCCAAGGGCGGTGAGTTATGGAGGGGAGGTGGAGTAGGCGTCGGGGTCGGGCAAGGGGAGGTAGAGGATGGCGGAGGGGTGGGAGACAATGATGACACCGCAGTAGAGGAAGGAGGAGCCGAGGGATTGGATGTGATTTGCCGGCGGGGAGGGAGAGAATTTAGGAGGAAGATGGACAATTTATCGAGGGATGAGAAGGGGGTTAGGAGGGGAGGTGGATTAATTAGAATGGGGGTACTTTGGGTATTATGAAAATAAAATGGACGCTCACTTAATAACCAATTTAAAATGGACATTTAGCTAATTAGATATTCTAGATGGACATTTGACCAAATTTTTCCAATATATCTATGTCTAAAAACTTATGAAAACTATTATCTTAAAATTGATTAAGGTGGAGATAAAAAAGAAGATGTTATATGTAACATACGACTTATCATTTATTATATACAATATATAATAGATTAATAGATAGATAGATAGATAGATAGATAGATAGATAGATAGATAGATAGATATGATTACCAAACATAAAAAAATATATAATTACATAATTGGCCGGATAGAAATTTATAATTGCATCAAAGCACCATTCTAAAAGAGCAAAAGCAATAGACCTTCCATAAAAAATATGATTAAACTCTTACAAAGTTATATCCATATCTAAAAAAAATTGGGAAAAATATATTCGACGATGCCCTAAATTTAGGGCTAACTATTCAACACAGTAATCAACCAAAAGAAGATTAAACGATCTTAATTGATAATCAAATAGGGATTTCCCGCTATATAAATTAAACCCCAAGAGAAAGTTATATAAGAATAGAATCATATCGAATCATAGTACGACGCGTATACAAATCAAACCGGGAGTCATCTCGGATCTTTACCACACCTTATATGTATAATATATAGAGTGTAAATGACTTCCAAAGCCATAATATATATGTTTGCATGTGCATTTATATATACAATTGCTTCCCACATCGGCACTATAAGGGAACAAGGAGCAAATGGTTTATAAAGCCATAACATATATATATTGAGATGCCCACATCGATAGTACGATGGGAAGCAAGGAGGAGGCACTCTTATAAATATAGGCCAAAGAACAACATAGAAATCGGGTTTGGAAGTGTAGCGATCGGCTTAGGCTGATCCCGATCGGATTAAGATCCTTTTCCAATGAAAAATCTCCTTATATTTTCCTAATAAAATCAATGGTTCAGATTTTTTCTATTAATTAATTAATAACCCTTTAACTAGCTATAAAAAAATCCCTAACGATTAACCTCAAACACAACCGCAACCTCCTCAGTCCTCACCACCTCTATTGACAGTCATATCCTAGGGATGCCTTGAGGTCTAACGGCCTAAACCACCACCTCTATTGACAGTCATATCCTAGGGATGCCTTGAGGTCTAACGGCCTAAACCACCATCGTACGATCATGACCCCAACCTCCATCGAAGGCTGAAATCTCAACCTCCATCGAAGGCTGAAATCTTGGAGACACCGGCCTTTAGGCCTCGCGAGAGCATGACTCGATAGATAGAGTCAGCCAAAGGTTCGAGACTTTGAGCTCCTCACGCATATATAGGATCCTCTTGAAGTCCCGACTGTGAAGTCCGGGGGAATTTAGAATCGAAAGCGAACCCACCACCACCTCAACATGACAAACACAGTGGATGGGTGAGTGAGAATTGATCCCTCCAACTCCAATTTTCCTGTATATTGAATGAAATTATGCAAGGAGGAAGGGGTTAATTAAACGGGAATTTATAAACGAGAAACACAGTGGAAGGCAGTGGGTCGGGGGATGTGTTTTTAATTTAATAGGAATTCATTAATAATTAATTATTGATATTTAATCTCAACCCTTCACTTAAATCTAATGGTTGTTATTGATTTATTAGGAAGATATTAGGAGATTTCTTACAAGGAGAGGATCCATCTCCGTCCCGATCAAGCTTTTTGGTCTTTCTCGAAGCGGGATTTGCACCGAACTGCGCGCATCGAACCATGGAGAGTCGGTAATCGATACGAAGGCCGGAAATCTTCAATATTGACAAAAAAATGAATTCCATGAGTTGATAACCTTTACACGGCGAAGTATTATTTCAATGGGGCATTTTGCAAAATAGCCACGAAATAAGGCTGAATTGGCGAAATGTCCACGTTTTGGGACAAATTAGGGAATTAGCCGCTATATATATACTAATTAGTCTAATTTGACAAATTATCTGTAATTAGTGAATTAGCCGGATGCAATTACCTGCGCGAGGTTTTCGGATGATCGATTGCAATCGGAGGCGGAGGCGAGCGAAGGAGCGAGATCGGAGGCGAAGGCGGTGAGACACAGCGGCGAGATCGAAGGAGGCCGGAGCGAGCGAGCGACGCCGGAGTGAGGCGGAGGCGGAGCCGGATCCAATTCCAGATATGCGCGAGGATTCCGGATCTCGATTGCAATCAGAGGCGGAGCCGAGCGAAGGAGCGAGATCGGATGCGGAGGCGGCGAGGCACAGCGGCGAGATCGAAGGAGGCCGGAGCGAGCGAGCGACGCCGGAGTGAGCCGGAGGCGGAGCCGAGCAATTCCAGATCTGCGCGAGGAAGGAGAAAGACTTTTTTGTTAAATTACAAAAATGACCCAATAAATATGGGAATTGTAAAACATATCTATATTCTATTACAAAAATCACCCTATGAAAAAATGTTAAAAAATGTTTGGATTATTTGCACAACATCGTACTTTTTTGTTATATTTGCACAACTTACATTTATATTTGGATTATTTGCACATCGTACTTTTATATTTGCACGAAAAAATGTTAAAAAAGATTTAAAATAAAAAACTAGACTTGAGTCATATTTGCTCAACATACGGTTACATTTATATTTGGATGATGCTGAGCAAAAATAACATAATGTTGTGCAAAAATAACATATAGTTGAGCAAAAATAAGATGATGTTGAGCAAAATTTCACCAATCCCCCATGTTGTGCAATTATTGTCTATTGATGAGCAACTCTTACAACAGAGTCGTGCAACTCTTGAAACAGAGTCGTGCAACTCTTACAACAGAGTCGTTCAACTCTTAAAACAGAGTCGTGCAACTCTTAAAGATAATGTTGAGCACATTTCCACCAATCCCCCATGTTGTGCAATTTTACTCTATTGATGAGCAAAAATAAGACCGTGTTGTGCAATAATCTATTAAAAAAGTATAAAATTATATTTACAAAAAATAAGATTATGAGGAGACACAATTTCACAAGCCTCGATTGTTGTGCAAAAATAAAGAATTGTTGAGCAAAAATAAGAGCATGTTGTGCAATAATTTATTGAGAAATTATGAAATTATATTGAGAGAAAATAAGATCATGTTGAGAACAATTTCACAAAGTCTCGATTGTTGTGCAAAAATAACCTGCCAAGTATCTAACAACGGATTTGTCGATATTAACCCCACTAAAATCGACAGAAATGCCACCCTGCATCATCTTAAGCTTATCCAAGAACTCAGTCAACTCTTAAAACAAGAGTCGTGCGACTCTTACAACAGAGTCGTGCAACTCTTAAAACAGAGGCGTGCAACTCTTACAACAGAGGCGTGCAACTCTTACAATAGAGTCGTGCAACTCTTACATCGTATGTTGTGCAAAATATAAATTTTTTTTCCGCTTTTTTTTTTCATTTCAGAACTTTTTGTTTTGCAAAAATAACTTTACGTTGTGCACATATATGGACTGATCGAGTCGCAATCGACGAGCGATGAGATTCACATTCAGATCGCGGTCTCTCTCCCATTCAGTTTTTGGTCGTGCAAATATAATTTAATTTAATTTTTAACAGATCATGAGCGATACATGAGTTTTTTTTAATTTTTAATTTAATTTAACATTTTATCGTGCAAATATAATAAAATATAGATATTTTTTTATAATTTCCATATTTATTGGGTCATTTTTGTAATTTAACAAAAATTCCTTCTTCAACCTTTGTAAAGTCGATGAACCAGGCGGAGATCTCGCCCCGGCCACTCGCTCCGGCCACCTCGCTCGCTCCGCTCACTACGACCACCTCCCCCGCTCCGCTCGTCCGCTTCGACTGCTCGACCTCCTTGACGCTCGTGTTCGACTCCACCGGCCGCTGGAATTGGAGATCTTGGAGGAATCGCACAAATCTGGAATCGCGATTTGCCTGGAGTCCACCTCGCTCGACCTGGCTAATCGACGGAGTCCACCTTGCTCGACCTCGCTCAACCGCTCGCTCAATCGCTGGCTAATCGACGGACATATCCGGCCATCGCTCGCTCCGAGGAGATGAGGAAATCCGAGTTGTTTCCATCGCCGATTGAAGAATCTCCTCCATCGACAATGAAAACGGGAGAATCTCCTCCATCGACAATGAAGAATCTCCTCCATCGACGGACATATCCGGCCATCGCTCTGGGACCGGGAGGATGCCAATCTGGAACGGGAGGAAACGGTGAGAGAGAGAGGGGGAGGTTAGAGCGTCTGATTTTTAGGGTTATATAGTGGACATTTTGCTAAATTGTCCCAAAACGTGGGCATTTTGCAAAATCGACCAAAAAAAGTGCCTATTTTGCAAATTTTTTCTATTTCAATTTCGTCAAAACCTTTTATGTTCTAAGAATATGTTCATATTGATAAAGTTATTTAATTAGTATGACCATGTGATATATTGAAAAAGTTATTATTTTCTAAAAATATGTTCATATATAGCGAAAATAGGTAAAATCTTATCTTATATAATAGTATTTAAAACTGGTTAATCTCTTCTAAAAATATATCTATATCTAATCAAATTTGGTCAAATCTAATCTTATAAATATATAGATATATTGACTAAATACAGTTAGAATAAATTTTTATCTTATGCATATATTGTTATATTGATTATTAAATCTTATCTTAAATGGTTAATATCTTCTAAAAATATATCCATATATAATCAAACTGGGTCAAAATTTATCTTGTGCATATATAGATATATTGATTAAATAGAATTAGAATAAAATTTTATCTTATGCATATATAGATATATATATTGATTAAATATATATATTCAAAAATATATCCATATATAATCAAATTAGGTATAATTTTATCTTATACACTCAAAAAATGTGATTGGTTCATACGACTACTTTTAAGGAGAAGTCATCATATGTCTAAGCCGACTTCTCCTTTATTATATATAATAGATAGATAGATAGATAGATTAAAGTTTTTTTTTAATTGCCTTGTACGCCATTTCTTTGGGTTTGCCTATTAAACCTACCTTGTGATTTAAGTGCAAAATCAACTATGAACCCTAAAAATCAACCCAACCACCTATAATACAATACATATTACATGTTTAAGGAAAGATTGGTTGGGAGTTGCCTTTTCAAGCCATAAAATTTAAACCACCCTTGACATTACATGTCTAAATAATGTAAAAAGTCTCCGAGTGAGGAATACTTTGTTTCGTCTTGCAAGCTATATATGGTCGGGTTCAAGGCCGTGCCAATCATTTTAAGGGCCCTGTTCGAAATTAAAATTAAAATTGAGCATATCAATTAATTACAATATTTTTTTGCTAAATTATAATTATTTATATTTCATTAAAATACTACTATATTTGATCAATTTTAGATTAAATTTATCATTTTTTTTTAAAAAAAAGATGAGCATTAATTGTTTTTAAACACTTTTGTACCTAAAGAGGATTTAGGAGGTTCTTAAAAATATTATTGTACGGGGCAAATAACCTCGAGTCTATTTGGAGAATTATTTGTCTTTCTGAGAAAAATACATTCATTACTTTTAAAATTTAAAGAGAAAAACTATTTTAATTCATTTAAAGGTAGATTATGGATTTGTTTGGATTTCAAATCAATTATGTTTATAAATGTAAAAACTTTTAAAGTGTTTGATTAGCACAATTTATAATATATTAAAATAACATAAATTTAAAATAAAATATCTTGTAACTTGTGTTATTTAATTATATTTAGCTTAAAATGTAACACAATTTAAAATAAACTTTACTTAATAGTCCAAATGGGGTTAACACAATTTATGATATTTCATTATA
The DNA here is from genome assembly GCA_037127255.1 of Persicaria tinctoria. NCBI lineage: Eukaryota > Viridiplantae > Streptophyta > Magnoliopsida > Caryophyllales > Polygonaceae > Persicaria > Persicaria tinctoria. The sequence goes on along the minus strand of JBANSL010000019.1, from coordinate 3,605,722 downwards.
AATTCAAGATATTTTAAATACGGTATAAATAATGTTAAATAAACATTTTAAAAATATTTATATTTATAATTGGTTATAAACCTAATAAATTGAAATCCATATAAAAAAAAGCAAGGAATTTGCCAAATAAAAAGTAAAAGGCCCAACTAGGCCCTTGATTTCTAAATATGGAGTGGGTTATAAGAAGTAAAAATAAAACAAGTTGCCATATACCGTACAATTTTGTAAATTCGTGTGTATGGAAAATAAAAAGAAATGCCAAACACGTCTCGGTGGGGAATCGAACTAGGGACGGAAAGGCTCGTGCGCGTGGCTCATTCCACAAGGCCGATGTCTATTTGTGATGCCATTAATGAAAGAAAAAGTTTTATACTTACATATACTGGTATTTCATGAATTATTGGGCCCTACAAATTAAGGGGCCCTGTTCCATTGAGCCACCTGAACATGCTTATGCACGGGCCTGGTCGGGTTCGCTTCGAGCTTACTACTCCTACTTACCCTTACAAAGACGTACTTTTTCAAAGTTATCTACACTTGTTAATTAATAAAGGTCTTTCCATGGGTATAGGATAAAATCCTAATTAAAAAAATGAAAATATAATAGAAATATATCTACACAAGCTACCTTCAAAATCTAGGTCTATATATATATATATAAGGAAACAATGTACACAAGAGTTTCACCCCCAACAAATGAAAACAAGAGAAATGGAGTTTTTTGACATCTTACTTGTTACCATTTTTCTCACATTCCTCTTCATCTTTTATGTCTCAAAATACATCCGATCCATAACCAGACCCATAGCCCCATTGCCTCCGGGCAAGCTGGGGCTACCGATATTCGGTGAGTCGATCAATTTCATATACAACCTACTCTCATCAACCCCGGAAAGGTTCATCCAAGATCGTATAACAAGGCACGCATCGTCCACCTTCAAGACGTCGTTGCTTGGGGAGACGATGGTTGTGTTGTATGGCGTAGCAGGCAACAAGTTCGCGTTTGCGAACGAGGGGAGGTTGGTGAGGGCGTGGTGGCCGAAGACAATTGACACTCTGTTTAGGATTAACAGCATCTCGTCGGAGGAGGCGTTTCAGGTCAAGGACTTGGCGTCGTACCTTAAGCCCGACGGGCTGCTACAGTACGTGAGGATCATGGACTCCATGGCCCGCTCACACTTGCAGGCTAAATGGCATGGCCAGCAAGAGGTGATCATTTGATTTTCGGTCTTTATATTCAATGTTTTAAAGCATAGGATAAGATTCTAAATTGGAAAAGATATCTTATAAAAAGTAAACGACTCAGTGAGTGTAATTTAAAATTTGACTAATGCATTTTAATTAAGGATATATTTTTTTCTAAAACGAGAATCTTATCTAGGATATGTAGGTTTAGCTCTCTCTAATTAAATATTCCAGTATACACTAATAGTAGTACGTTGAAAAGAGACTTTTTCTTGTAAAGGAAATGAGATACTTTGCCCCACTCGGCCACCCCGAGTGGTTTGGAGCAAGGAGGGAATTAAGTAAGGAGGTTCTGGGTTCGATCCTTGCCTCCGCCCCTTTCTTTGGGTGAAAATCCAAGATTTGCCTTCCTCTCTAGTTACTAGTGGATCGAGTCGGTCAACTCAAATCGATTTACCTGGTGCATGACTCTTATCAGTTGAATCACGTACGCGTGTTCAGGATTTACCATCAAAGATGAGTTTCCTCGTCATCAAAAAAATAGCGACTTTCGTAGCTTTGATTGATGTTGAAATGATATTCTCAAAATTAAATGGGCATTTGGAGTGGAGTCTTTTGGCCAAAATTTTCAATTCTTCTTTAGATAAACTCAGATGTAGATAAAAATGTACCTAATTTAAAATTTATTATAGATAAATATGTTATAGAAAAATATTTTTTTATTAATTAAATCAGCTATAAATAAAGATAATTAATTTTCTCATACAACATAGTAAATAAATAAAATGGTTAATTATACTAAATATCCTGATTTTTAGGGTTTGTTGCACATAATATTCCAACTTTGTAATATTTTATAAAATACCTTGAACTTTAGAGTTAGTTGTCTTCAATACCCTAGATGAGTTTCTTAAATTAAAAAATTACCCACATAATACAAGAATTACACCAAATCACCCATATTCATAAATCCCTAATTCATTTAAAACTAAAATAAACCACAAATTAAAAAAGGATATCATCAGTTAAACCTGAAACACACACACCCACACACAAAAAAAAGCATAAATAAAAGGTAAGATTGACGAAGCTCTATTCTAAAACCAATTGACAATAGAAGAGAGTAACCCAGGTCGAGTTCACAGACACACATGCGCGAGTAGCCTAGCACATAAATCGAGTAAGGATCCATCCTAAAACTAATTGTCAATAGGAACCCTGATTTATATACTAAGGCTTGTTTACAATGAAGCAGGTAACGATTTATCCGATGGCAGAGGAATACACCTTGGCACTAGCCTGTCGTTTATTTCTATCAACAAAAGATGCGGATTTTGTCGCAAAATTGAGCGGCTTGATGACGACATTAACTTCAGGTCTTTTTGCCGTCCCTATAAATCTGCCATGGACTCAATTTGGTCGGGCCATCCGGGCCTCAAAACTCATCGTGGCCCATCTAGCGACGGTTATAAGGAAGAGAAGGCAGACACTGTTATCCTCGGTTGATAGAGGGGATTTGACCGTCGCTACCAATTCTCATCAAGACGTATTTTCTCACTTGTTGCTTGCTACCGACGAAAATGGAAACTACATGAACGATGCCCAAGTCGCCCAACGGATAATGGGTATCCTTGTCGCTGGCCACTCTAGCAGCAGTATTGTTATCACCGTGCTTTTCAAGTATCTCGGTCAAGACCCCGACCTCTATCATAAAGTCTTCCAAGGTATGCAATTAATTAACTATTTATAAACTTTTCTTGTATCCAAACTTATAAATTTCTCAAGATGTTTTCACACCATAGATATGAATCATTTGTATACAACCCTTAAAATATATCAAGTTAATAGATCTTAATCATCGAATTAAGAAGATCAACAGATGAGTTTAAAATTAACTTCAAATGAAATTATATCCTCAACTTTCAAATGAAATTAAAATATCCTCAACAGATGACGGTATGGTAAAAATATATCCTCAACTTTCAAATGAAATTAAAATATCCTGACCTTTGAGGGTAGTGCTAACATATTATCACGAGTTTTCTCATGGGTGAAAAATACTGACAATGCAGCCTACGTTGATTTTGTTTTTTGACAAGGCATCCTACGTGGAAGCCTTTTTACAAATTAGTACTTAAATCGGGTTTTCTTAAATGGTCTCCTTAGGGAAAAAATGCACCGACAACAAAATTAAACCCGAAAAAATGAAATTGATTCAACCAAGCAACTAATCCGGTCAAAATTACCTCAAATTAACACAACACGACTATTCCTAACACCAAACCGACAACTATAAAACTAAACCGAAAACAAAAGCAACAACAAAGAGGGAAAAAAAACTTATTCGGCTAAGTTTGTGAACGAATCAAAGAGGAAGAAGATGTAAGAGAGGCAGCTCAAGATAGCCGACCACGAGGGAGGGAGACTGTCATTGAAGAGGAACTATGAGTTTTATGGAAGACCGGAAGACAGCTCAAGAGGCGATCACGAAAGAAGATAGGAGAGAGGAAAAAGCGTGGTGTATGAACCTGGTCCAACTCTTTATTTTTTTTCTAAGGAAACCGTTCAAAAAAACTCTTGTAAAAAATCAACGTAGGATGTCTTGTCAGCATTTTTGACCAGTGAGAAAAATCATGGTAATATATTACCAATACTATCAAAGGTCGGGATATTTTTATTACTTTTTAAAGTTGATGATATATTTTTACCATATCCCCAAAGGTGAGGGTATTTTAATTAGTTTTCCCATTTTAAAATTACATCATTTATCTATAAATTTCTAAATCTATATAAAAAAAATATGATAATCAACGTAATAAATCTAAATTATAATTTTCCTTTAAAAATGTTTTTTTTTTCAAAAATTTAATTTTTTTTAACATATTGAACGATAATCTTTTTGTTAAAAAAAATTTGTATAGTATTCCGTTAACGAATACTCTTAATCTTTAAAAAAAAAAGGTTATTTGGTGTTTTTTTAAGTTTCTTCATCATGTAATTAAAGTTGTAGAAAAGACTCCCCCACTAAATAAATCTAAACTATTTTAATTAAGATATTTTTATTTAGATAAGACAAAATCTATATTTTTATTAACTAAAATACCTATATATGGTGATTATATTATTTTTTATGGTGAAATTTTTTTAGAATCAACCATAGGTCGCCACGTAAGCTTATATACAATCAATTTAAGAAATAGATTATGTTATTACATAAAAATAATTACGGCGCTCGCAATTTTTTTTAAATCTCCTTCGTGAATCTTCTTGACCATATCTATTAATGTTACTAATTCTGCTAGCATTTTGCTGACGTGTCACGCCCACAATTAAAGTTGAATTTTTTATTCAAATGAGATTTTCTTATTGGTCAATATTATTATAGAAACTTTAAAATATTTGTTTCCTATTTTAAATATGATTTGAATCCATTCCCTTTTTTTTTATTTTCGGTTATATTGTCGTAAATATTGAGACATGTTTCCATTTTTTTCCCGATTGCAATATCTTTTCGGTTATATTGCTGATGTGTCACGCTCACAATTAAAATTGAATTTTTTATTCAAATGGTATTTTCTTATTTGTCAATATTATTGCTGAAATTTTAAAATATCTGTTTCCTATTTTAAACATATTTGTTTCCTATTTTTATACTAAAATATTATTTAATTTGATATGTTGTATGTCAATTTGTGATCTATTTTAATCGTCTACGTACATTGAACATTTGTCAATTCTTGGCTGATTTTATTTTTGGATATTGAAATTGTTGATTTATCATTTTTAACCGATTGCAATATCCCCCACAATGTCTACATACAACGAACATGTAATAATCAATTTATAAATATTCGATTTCAAAAATTAATTATAAAAAATCAATTAGAACCAAATAAGTGTTATTTTATAATTTAATTATTTTAGACATCTTAAATGACTATCGAAAAATAAATAATATTTTAAGACTCACAAGCATTACTAATGCTTATTTTACATCTTGGATGAGGCTTCTTAGATCACTTTTCTACCTATAATGATATTTTTTTTACCATCTTACCTTTATTTTCACTATTAATTTCTCTATCTTTCTAACCATCTTTCTCATGAAAATAATCAATAAGTTATGTACATCTACATATTTAACTTCAAAATTATTCACACAATCATGTGCTTATGATTTTTTAATATTTGTATGGGAGCTTATATTTTACTTTTTTAGATCTATGCTAATGATAATAATTATATATTTATTTCAAATTATATTACATTTTCAAAATTTGTATCGTATCTCTTTCCAACTAATTTATAAATTATAAAAAAATATTTTATACATATTTTTGTTGTAAACACGTATATATATATATATATATATATATATATATATATATATATATATATATATATATATATATATATATATATATATATATATATATATATTAATATATTAATATAGTATTATATAGATATATAAAATGATGTTCAAATTAAAATGGATCAAGCTCCCGTGCCTTCAAGGCACGAGTATTACACTAGTATAGACTCTAAATTTGTTCACATATTACACCATTAGAGGTAGGGTTGGCATGGTACGGTAACCGCCAAAAAATGGTGATTACCACGTACCAACCACAAACTGATGGTACGTAAATTTTCATACCACGTACCAACCAGAAGTCGTGGTTACCGCACATGTGGTAACCACGACTTGTGGTTACCATCGGTATATTACCATGGCTACCAAGTTATAATTCTGTTTATATTCTTTTGAAACCCCTTGGCTACCTTCCGGTGATCATCAAAGTTATCGAACGAAAAAATATGGTTACTAAAAATAATATGATTACCATTTGTTAAAAGTTCAAATAAATCAAGTCCACAATCTAAAGTACATACCAATTCAAACCAACAAAGTTCAAAGTTTTAAAGAAACAAACCAAGTTCAATTGTTCAAACATTAATTCAAAATGTTCCTGCAATTTCAAACAAAACAAGTTCAAAGTCTTCAAACATTCAAAATGGTCCTACTGTTTCCGGTACAAAAAAAATAGAAAGAACCAATTTAGGTCAAAATCAAAACACAAAATATAAATTAAAAACTTAAAATTAAAAACTTAAAACTCAAAGATAATTACAATAAAACATTAAATAAAACAAATTAATATATATACTCGGTAACCATGGTATTCAGAATTCATTACCATTACCGTACCACCTTCACGTGGTTACCACCATGTTGGTTACCACAAGTGTGGTTACCAATATAGTCGGTTTGTGGTTGGTACGTGGTTGGTATGGTAATTTCCGTACCGTTTGCCAGCCCTAATTAGAGGCCAGATGTATATGTAACAATAATTTGATATTTATTTATGTTTGATTCATTACACCTGTTATTGTATTTATGTTTCTGTTTTTAGATTGCTCTGTTAAACGGTTTCGCCGTCTGCCGACTTCGGTCGGCCTCTCGATGACTCAGGCCTGTCTGACCTTCAAATTCTTACCTAATAAAAAAAAATTGATATGAACCAGAGCAAATGGAGATTGCAAGGAACAAGGCAGATGGAGAACCATTGAATTGGAATGACATAATGAAGATGAAATATTCATGGAATGTGGCTCTTGAAGCTATGCGTCTTTATCCTCCCATCCAAACAGTTTTCCGAGAAGCGATCTCCGATTTTAGTTATTCCGGTTATCACATTCCCAAAGGTTGGAAGGTACGTACGTACATATATACATACAGAGTACTTGAGATCTTTATCGAAACAAATACATCACATTAAGTAACCTTACAATTCCAAATCTGTAGTTACTTGTAAGCATCCACTCGACGCATAGAGACCCCCAATACTTTCGAGATCCTGAGAAATTCGATCCATTGAGATTCGAAGAGGGTGCCGGTCCATGCCTTATACATTCCTGCTTTTCGGAGGAGGGCCAAGGATCTGTCCCGGTAAAAACTACGCGCGGATAGAGATACTCACTTTTCTTCACAATGTAGTCAAGAGGTTCAAATGGGAAAACATCTTTCACGACGAGAAGATCCTCTTCGATCCAACTCCTAGGCCTGCTAAAGGGCTTCCCGTTCGCCTTCGTCCTCACTAAGCCCACCATCATGATCATTGAAGCTCATCGATCAAATCCAACTCATACAACAATAAATCGCACCTCGTTGGCCTGATTTGTGCGTTGATATTGCTTAATTTTAATGTACGTGCTCATCGGGAATTAAAAGCTTTTATATTTGTGCAAATAAAAAGATAGTTTATGAGCTAGTTATGATATGTACTATACATTTGGGATAAGATAACTATAAGAAGCTTGTATTATACAGTGGATTAATGGTGTAATTAAAACTATTGGACTATATATGCCTTGAATTTGGGCTTATTAATATTATTGGTTTTGTGTTTATGCTCATAGTTTGACTAAGGTTTTATATGTCCCTATATATACTCATGAAACACCACAATTTGTAACCCTTATTCTTTGCCTCCATAATAAAGAATCTTATCCCTCTGGCCGTTGACGTAGGTAACACATCGTTGTCGAACCATGTGAAATCCTTGTGTCGTTTTTGTCTGTTTATCATTCTCGTTACAACAAACTGGTATAATAGCTTTGATTGTGATTTATGTCAAGAATGATGTTTGCATTCGTGTTGAAGATTGACAAGTTTATTGAAAAAAACTCTTTCAGTCGGTGGCAGATAAAGATACGTGTTTTGCTGAAATAACAAGGTTTATGGACACCGTTAACCACCGATAAGAAGGGGCATGAAGCAATACTCCATCCCATGACTTTTTGTAACCAATTGAGCCTGCTTCATAAAACCAATAGCATTATCTCATAGTTTTCCAAACGTAGAGAATGCAAATGTTATAAAGCAATACCCCTTAGCAGTTAAACATCTGCGTACTTTTTCTCATTTCTTTCAATGGCTTGGAAAAACGCCTTATCGGGTACAAAGAAGTCATATATATGTTTATAATAAATAAGAAATTCAATCAGAAAAGATTTTTTTACCAAATAAAGAAGCGACCATCAAAAAGTAATATATAAAAGAGGTGGAAGAATTTGATTTTGGATAATTCTTTCCAATTGAGGCTCTTAAATTTAGATATGGATTAAAAAAATTGTTATTTATTTATCTATCTATCTATCTATCTATTTATTATTATTATTAACAACAATTTAACATCAAGTTATCAAACACTAAACCAACGACCCCTTGCCCTAGTGGTAAGGAAGAGGTGGCCCTTGCAAGAGGTCAAGGGTTCAAATCCCACTTCTTACACAATTTGTGTATTAGTGGGTGCTCAAGCCTTCATTGGCTTGGGTGAGCCTGCATGGTGGCTTGCTGCCTGGCTTAACCGGTTCGCGTCCTTTGCAGGCTAGGGCCCGGACCCGTGGGGGATTAGTCGATAACCTCGGAACCCCCCACGTCCAAAAAAAAAAAAAAGTTATCACACACTAATTAATACAATTAAAAAAAAAATAGATGTCTAAATAAATTCTTTTTAATGTGAATCCTATTGAATTTACACAATCTATTTGGAGATATAAGAGTTTAGGAACTTTATTGTAATTAGTGAAATAAGAGTTCCTTAGTTGTAATAGAGAGCTGTTAGTTGTTGAAGTGGTTAGCCGTGCTTTATGTAGCACGGAAACGGAAACAGACACAGGACACGGACACGAGAAGACACGGGGAAACGACAATTTCAAAAAACATAGGACACGGACACGGCAAAGATATATGATATATATATATATATCATTTTAAAGGTCTTGCAAAGATGTATACATTTATAGTAATAAGAGCCACCTAGATGTTAAGACCAATGAGATATAAATAAATAATTATATAACATTTCAAATCAAAATATATACAAATAAACATTGTTAAGTCTAAAAATAAATCAAAGTATAGAGATATTAAAGAGAAGGTGGTCCACCATCATGTCTTGTTACCCCCCTCCCGCTCTTCTACCAACTATATCAAGTTATCAACATAATCCCAAAGTGGTCCACTCCACCTCCACGTTCTGTTTCGAATAAACACCCCCTCTGTTAGCTTCATTAGTTTGTGAGTCTTAACCATCATCAATTTCTAGATCCTACACCTAAATCTCATATAAATTGAAATCAAATATCACTCAATCAAAGTAACCCTAAATCTGAAAATAAATCAAGGTATAGAGAGGGAGTGAGATAGGGAGTGTAAAGGCTCGATATTTTAGAATATTATTTTATAAATTATGATTTAATTTCGATATTAAATGTAGGGGATTTCGACAATTTTGAAAACCTCCGTTCTCGTTCAGAATGATTTTATTTTATTCTTTCGAAGCAAATCTAAGAATAGCGGGATAAATCTATATCTTGAAGCTAACTCTAATTAACGGAGTATATATACCTTTGTAACCTAACCCTAGCCGCATATCCCTCTTCATCTGCTCCCCTCAATTTCAGATCTGGGAGCAATAGCTCCATCAGTTGTTCCTCCTCCCCGCCGATCGCGATCTTCAACCTCAAGCTCCGCCCATGGCTTCTCCCACTCTCGATATGGTTTCCTCTTTCCCCGTTCTTGAGCCGAGCTCCCTCTCGACCTTGCTTCTTCTCGCCCTCACTCCTCTCGCGAGCCTCTCTCCTCCTTCCTCGTTCAGATCTGATAGACGCCCCTCCTGGCCTCCTCGCTAGTCGCTAGTCTCGCTACACCGTACCTCGATCTCCGACGCCGCCGACGAAGCCTCCTGGTAACGAGGGAGACAATGTCGCAGCTTCCCTGGGTGGATTTGGAGCCGATCGCGAACTCAACGATGGGAACAAAGCGCACACGGAACCACTGCTCTCCTCTCCTCTCGTCGGAGTCCATTTGTCCGGCCCTCTCTCTCGCTCGACTTGGCCAAAACCCGTACACCAACGACGATGCCTACCCGGGAGCTCTGCCGCCCTGCCAATCTCTCCTTTTTCCTCTCGGCTGAGCTGTGCCTCGTCCTGCCTCCTACGCCACCGCTGGGCTCGATTGAGGACGACGCCGAGCTCGGACCTCCTGATGTTGGGATGCCGTCGACGCCGAGCCACCTCCGAGATGGGTCCAGCAGCTGCCGGCCACCACCTCCAATCCCGATGGGGGCTGATCTGATTCCCTCCTCCAACCCTTCGTTTGATCAATTCCGGGCTGGGTATACTCTCTTTACCTGTTGAATCTGAGTTGTTAGCTTCGATTTATTGGGCATGATTTGGTTGAACTGATGAACTAAACGATTGAATCGGTTTTATCCTTCCAAATTAAAATGGATGCTTTTGGCTTTGTTGAATTGGTAAATTAATTTTATACACTTGTTGATTTTACTTGGTAGCTGCAGCTTGTAAGTAATTAAGGCTAACTTCTTTTACTTATTGGTTAAAAATCTTAAGAAATTATATTATCGGGCCATATGAATAATTATGCTTAATGGTGTTCCACCTCCAGATGTTACTTTATGAGCTATGTGAAATTGTTAGATTTGACACTTTAACATAAATCGCTAACTTGAACTTGTTGGTTAACTAGAGAAATAATCTGAATGTTGTAAGCTTGTTAATTGGCCAAACTAGTTATAATCAACTTCGACTGGTGTAACTATATAAGGATGGCTTGAGTATTTGTTATGTTTTAACCTTGCTTGTGTTGGCTTCGAGCTTTCGTTGGGTGATTTGAACATAATTGAATTCTTAAAGGATTTAGAAATATTGACTTATAGCGGCTTACCCCTTAAATATGAGCGGATATACGATACTTGAGAAAATGATTTGATAAAAGGAGATTCTTGACAACTTTCCTTGGCTAAGCTTATAAGATATAAAGGACATCTTGAGAACTTGTTATTGTGCTTATTGGGTTATGAATTTAGTTATTAACTTGAGCAAATGTTTAAGGAAAATCTAAGCTTGAACTGAAGTAAGATGCTTTGAGTAATGATCTTGGTAATGCTTGAGCTAGGCTTCGTGCTTGATTGGAACAAGGTTAATGGAGAATGATGAGAATGCCAGATTATTTGAATGAAATATTGTTGAATCCTGTGTTGACTGGAAAACCTACTTGTGTGTTAATTAAGTATGTATTGATGAGTTGTTCCTTGTTTATTACTTGCTAGTGTGATTGGATGATTCTCTGAGTGGCTTGTGGACCGATGGATGATTATCTGAGTGGCTTGTTTGCTGGTTAATTGGATGTGAAGACTTCAGGCAAGTTCCCTAGGGGCTTACTCAGGTTGGACATTCATGCCTGTTGTTGCATTTTATGTTAGGTGTTGCATATGCATAAAAGCATGTCATGTAGTATCCTGTTTAGGTTGCACTAATTGAATGAGCATCTGCTTACTTTATGTGTTTGAAACAGAACGGTCGTTATCTGTGATAGGCCTAGAGTCTTTGCTAGGGTTATAGGACGACCTAGCCCCATCGGGTACCGTCCTGAGTCAATCGAGTCATGAAACTTCCTTATATTATGAGATGCCTGCGGGCTTTATTGTGGAGCGGGTTGGGCATGCGTGCCACCCGATTATAATGGAATGCATTCACGAGCTGCCCAGTCTCCGCCCTATCGGAAGGGGGTGGAGGTAGGAGAGGGATATGCCACTTGACATTGTCTTGGGCCCTTTACAGTATTTCTGCACATTATTATACCTAGGGGCATGCTAGTGTGTTTGACTTTCGTACGACATTAGAGCATCTTTATTAGGTATAGCACATACTATGTGGCCTCAACGAGGACTGCCGGTCCCGCATGAGTGGCTCGATCTGACTCCTTTCCCCGTTCTTTTTTTTAAAGGTGTTTTCTACAGATTCTGAGTGCTCGATGTCTATATGACGGGGTTCTTTTTGGCGAATTGAAGAACCTGGCTAATTCTCTAACTTGGTATAAATGGTAATCATTCGCTTACGTTTTGATTTTGACCCGGCTCTGCCGTGACACTTTGTATCTTAACTTTGCTTCCGCTTTACTTTCATTTGAATTGAATTTCGCGACATAGTCTTAAGACAGGTTAAGGGTACCCTTCGACCCTTCGTGGCTTTTAGGGTTTGAAATCCCTCTTTCTACTAATCTTAAAATGAGTTTGAAACCCCGACCCGTACCTGGATTGCAAGATTCGAACAAGGGGTTTAATCCCTTGAAACGTAACCCGGAAATCATAATTCTTGGCCGTTACAAAGATGGTATCAGAGCTGAGGTTGTGCAATTCTGGTACGCAAGGGTCGAGTGTGTGTTTTGGAAAATTGCTCATGAATTTCAAAGGATTTAAAAGGATTTTAAGAAGGGCAAAATGAACTTAAGATGCCTAATGATGAAGGGTTTTATTTCAAACAAATAAATTTATAAGATCGAAACCCCGCTATAGTATAGTAGGGTCAAGTTCGTTCACAGGGAGAAAGTCAGTGACTCAATTCTAGTTACCAAAGAGCAAGAAATAGCAAGAAGAGATGACAAATGTAGAGATTTTTTTTTGGGTTTTAAAGTTGCTGAATTTTTGGAAGAAAATCAATAATATGAAAGATCTAGGGCATAGGGATCACCACAACGATAATCATAAAAGCATTGCAATGATTCAAGTAAAAATCATGTTTTTATCTATTAAATAGGTCAACTTGCATCAACCCTAGCAAAGCAATCAATTTATTTTCACAAATTATTAAACTTTACTATCAATCTTAATTAGGTTATCAAACTTTTGTTTCAAAATCCTAATTACTATCCAATTCACAATTCAATCTTTCAATTTAATTGCAAAAGGGAATTTCCCCAATTTTCATTGAGTACTTAAGCACATAAGATAGATAAAACCAATCAATTCATCAATTCATAGCAAAATTGCAAGCATAACTATCGTTGGGATCACCCCAACCCTAGAAAAGGCGACTACTCACGCATAAACATGGTAGACGTTACAAAATTCATGAAATAAATAAAAATCAGAAAATTAAATTGCATAAAAACCTGAGAATAATGTCAACAAAGCTTCACAAAAGCCTCACAAAACGTTCTTCAACTTTCGCCAAAGAAATCGCTTCAAAAAGCTCTCAAATCCGCTCTCAAACGCTCTCTAAACGTATGTTCCAAATTCTCCAAGTGCTGAAAAAGTGGTGGAAGGAAGAAGAAGATCCTCCAAACCCTAAAAATCCTATTTATACTTAATAGCCCATAAACTAAATTAGGAAATAACAAATATATGAATTTTATCTAAAGTCTATCTAAGGAAAAGGGTAAAAATAATTAAATCCGGATAAATAAGCTCCGCTGGATCCCATACCGATGCGGAAGGCCTCGGTACCGACCCCCTTAGGGTCGGTATGAGCACTGTTGCCCTTTTCTTGCTTCGCACTTCCAGATTGAGCCTCGGTACCGACCCCCCTTAGGGTCGTTATGGGGTCGGTATGACGGTAGTCCATCTCGGACTTAGGGAAACGCTCGTATCTCCTTCGTTATAACTCCGATTGCTTCCGTTCTTTTTCCTATGCGCTCCAAAATCTCTTCCGCTTCTTTTATCTCTTGAAAATTTCTTCAAAAACAGCTTCCAAAATTCTGTAAAACACAGAAAAGCTAGTGAAGACATCTATTTCTCATGAAATATGAAAACTTATGCAAAAGACAATAAACCCAATGCAAATCTTATGAAAATGGCTCAACTTGATCACAAAACACATGGAAAAATATGACTAAAACCATGCACATCACCTAACCGAAATTGGACTAAGTAATGAACTTGACTTGTAATAAAAGAGGAAAACCGACCAAACGGGTACGCGAGTGGGTAGTAAAGGCACTAGACCACCCCTATTGGGTGTAGTTGGGAACGGTAGGCAAAATATCAGCTTGTTCTTTACAGACGGGAATGAAAGACCCCTAGGAGATGCACCACGACGGATGGAGTTTTGGGGAGAGATTGTGTAATTGTCTATGTGTTCTTCTTCTTGATTTAGCTACTTGTCTAATATGTCTTTTAGATGCGTATTATACTTTATGGGCATAACGTGCATATGTAAAATCTTGCTTGGGTAATTCGTAAACTTGATTATAGAGATAAATGAAATCGGGGGAGAAGTTTGATGATTCATGTATGTTACTCTTAATGAGTTGGTATGATATCTATTTACATGTGTTTCTCTCATTATAATATCTGACGTGATTATTATAAGATGTTTAGGTCTTGTTGTGGGCTTATAGTTTGTGGTACTTGATGACTTGTGTGGTACAATTAATACCATTCTTGATGTGTTTGGCTTATGCACACTTGTTTTGTTACTTATATCACTTTTGATGGCAATTGTTGGGTGCCTTCTGGCAATTGTTGGCAATTCTGGCACTTGGTTTGATGAGGACATGAGATGATATTATGAGAATTTACATGGTTGTGGTTGAAGTTTTGTGCTGGTTAGTGGAAAGCTAAGCTTATGAGCTCAGGTTTGAGGACCTTACTCTAGTTGATGGAGAACTTATTGAGGATAGAGAAATTGTGTTTGTTGATTTGAGATACATGATATTCTGATTATGAGACTCTATGGTTGAATTGATAAGGAATGTTTATAGAATTCAAACTCTTAGTATAAATTGTTGATTCTTGCTTATATGATAATGTTTTCATATAGTCGACACAAATATTTTACAGGGACGCTTGTAAAGTACTTGGTCGGATTTAGTGAGAACATTGTGATGATTTTGTGATACTTATACAAGTGTTTCATGGGGACGCCTATGGAATACTTGTAGGGATCACAAAATGCATTGCTTAAATTCTTAATTGAGATGTTTTGGCATGACATTGTCCCATGATCTATTTAGTTGATGCTCTACATGTTTTACATGATGAATTCTAATGATATTGATGCGCTACATGTTTTATATGTTCTAATGATATTGCTCTCCTATGTGAAATTTGTCCAATAGAGGATGTGTATGAAACTTGACTAAAATATGGGTGAATCAATTAATAGACATAACTCGCTTATTAATAAAATAAGATCTCTGTGATTGACATGAAGTTATGCCTCCTACCCCCCTAACGTGTTATCGATCACATGTTGTGACTCTATGAAATTTGTGAAGTTATGACATGCACCTTTACCTTGTTCGTATGGACGATGATAACACTTTATGATGTTTTGCTTATGTGACCACTCGATATCCTATAATTGTTTGACTTGTATAATTGATGCTTTACGTGTCCCTTATTCTAATAAGAAGATGTTATCCTTGCTTGTCTACGTGTTTAGTGAAAGAGACTTATACAACTTGACTAGTATAGGCTGAAATAATGGATAGATGTATACTCGAGCTAACTTGCTAATTATGAGACTCGATGTGATAGTCAGCTCAATTTGTTGATTAACTTACATGGATTCTTGGTGAAGTTTCTTTACGATCTTTGGGAAACTCGATGAATTGTCATGCAACTCTTTATCTCTCTTTCTGTCATTCTCATCTTGGTTACTTAATTCGTTAGTTGAACCTTTATGAGGAGTAGATGTTGCCCTCTCACTGGATGAGTTCTCCTACCTTATCGTATTTATTTGTTGTGCCTGATTGACATCATTTCTCTCCTTACGTTCTAAAGTATGTTTTCTCACCATCTTATTCACCGATTCCAATTTGGTTGTCCCTTACTAGTTGCTCCTAATAGTTAGGGTTTGGAATGGCGATATTTCGCATTTCCAGGTATTCCATTCTTAGGTTGTTAGCGAGAGTCTTGAATTGTGAAGGTTGCCCTATCCATTTCATGGATTCAATGCCCTCATTATATTTTGTTGTCGCTTTGATTCTCCCTCACCTCTTTCTTTCATGTTGGTTATCTACGTTCTAAACCATATGTACCTAGCCTGTTGCAAACGAGTATATAAGTTGGAGAGTTCGTTGTCTTGAGGAAGTACAACACAAAAAGGGGTCTTTATGAGTGATTCTTAGAATCTGTTGGATCTCATCCTTTGTACCAAAAGTCTTTTGATGTATTTGTTCACTCGGGAAACTTCGTTTGAATGTCTTCCTTATGGTCGGTGTCAGCTCAAATGTATATTGTCGCCCTAAAAAAAACAACTAAGATTCTTCCCGGAATGGGTTATAGAGTCAGTGGGGATGAGTCGATATTGCTCTGAGAAACTCCTATTTGGTTATAATTGTAGTCTCGTTATGTTTCATGTTTTGATGTGCGATTGCGTTATATACTTGTTTTATCTAGATCTACGTTGATATGTATAATCATATGTTTAGGTGCTCATAGGCCTATTTGATGTTACTAGTGTCATATAGAGTCCATGACTTGTAAACTACCCGATTTTATGCGCCATCTATGTTATTGTTTATTACTCTGAATCATAGATTCATGATAGTCTCTTCATTCTCCCTTTTACAACCGATTTTCCCTTGGAATGCTTAAAAATGATAGGTATAATTGAATTAGTTATGTTGTGCTTGTATGTTCCTTCTACATCATGCCTTTACTAATTCTATTGCGGATTCGTGGTAGACTTGTCATACTTCTTGCGTCTTCTCTTCACATGCTCCTTTGATCCGTGTATGCTTATACTTGTTAAATGCTATTGAGTTAGCTATGTTATGATTTTATGCCTTATATATGTGGCTAACGTCTTGCTTAGATGTGTATCTCTCATCGTTGTCTCTTCTTAACTTGTTCTATAACTCTATGATTATCACGCTTTAAGGACCTTACACATCGCATGTTCACCTACCATGATAGCCATATAAATTTATGTGATGATCTTGTGATATATGCGTGTTATGCTCTTGTAGTATGTCCCCCTTGAAAACTGTTATTGGATTCTGATGGTAACCACACTTGAGCAATCCATGACTTGATATAACAGTACATTTAGTTACATGTAATATTCATGCTCATGTTGATACATATATGCATATCAAGACGTCGGTATAATTATAGATAGTCAATATTGCTTCATGGTCATATTATTCCCTTTTACCCATCTCTCATGCTCCTGCTATATTTCACATGATTATTTTGGGCTTAGTATGAGTTGTTGTCATGTGTATTGTTACATGCTACTTATATGCACTCCTATAGTGTTGTATACTACTAGTATCCCTTATATAGTCTCTACTTTCAAGAAAATAATTACTAAGTTTTATGTCCTAATTATAATCGTGATTGATTACTAGTATTGCATGACTCATGGTAACTCGGTCGTGTCATTTCTATCTGTACCTTAGTTGGTATGCATATCCATATCGTTATACTCTATATATATGTATGCATGTTTAGTCCTCACCATTTTGTTCTCATCGTTTTCGATTATACTTCATGTATTTTAATGTTGTGTGGTTATATAGTTGTTTTGACTTGTTGTGTATCGTCATGTTAGATAGTAGACCATAACTTCACATGCTTACGACTTACCATATATTATTCATACTATTTGGAAATTAAGTAGTTGAGAAAATGATTATGTGATTTATTGCACTCCCTATATTATTTGTATGATCACTCTTATGATATGGATGGTTTGACTTATTATGTGTCGTCTCATTTGTTGTTAAGGTATATTTTTATGTACTTACCTATGGTCATGTGTTATCGATAGTATGTAAAAAAAAAAAAATTGCATCAATGATATGGTATGTGATTATTTGCAATATTTACGTTATCTGTTTGATCACTCATTTAATAGGGTTTTGGTAGTATACCTATGTTGTACGTTGCCTTGTTATATGATCTTATGAAATGATGATTGCTTACACACTTTGAATCCTATCATTAGAGCTATCTTGTTGCCTTTTGACACCAGCATACTCTATTTTATATGAATAGGACCATGCGTAGGCCATAATAGTGTCCATGCTCACTCTTCTTTGCCATATGATGCCTTTATATACTTGTTATGCATTAATAGTTTTAAGCTCCTATGCTCGCATGTCCATCCTTATAGTTTAAATTGCACTTACATGTCTACGCACAACCCTTTTGCTTAAGATTTGTTGCTATTGTACTATCTACCATGTTGAGGTTATAGTGGTATGAAAAATGTGTTGATGTGTGCCTTGGTGACACAATTGCATAAAGCACACACTTGCACTTGCCTTTCTCTAGTGAACTATATGATATGTCTTTCGTGAGATTTAAGACATGTTGATTCTATTTCTTACATGTTTTGTTAAGTTCCCTTACACCATAGCGACATATAGGATTCCCTTAGGCATGTACTGGATATATTTGGTTGTTTTCGGATGGCAAATTGTTAGGACTATCTTAGGTATATACGAACGTTTTACCTTAATAGCATTTCCTGACCATTATATGTGATATTCCTTGCCAGTGCAGCTTTGATTTGATAGTAGTGTGTATATTGTGGTTGCTCCCGTAATTTTATATTATTTACATTGAACCTTACCATACCACATGTTACGACACTGACATTATAATCATATTTCCATTGCCTTTTGAGATAGGTTCATGTTAGTGTGCAAGATTATCACGTTGTGTGTTTTATGACTTGATGTGTTATATGATGATTTGAGTAATACGATCGTAACCTTAAGGGTTTCCCATGAGCATCAGCAAAATTCTCGTGTTCAGCCTTACTAGATACTATCCGAGTCTATCTTCGTGTCAAGAGTTAGTTGAATTGTCTCTTAGCGTCTCTTTCCTTCGGTTACAACTTAGGTCTTGTGTCATCCTTGTGTAATTGCCTATAGTGTGATCAAGAGTGGGTCGTCTAGGTTGATGAGAGTGGTGTAGCGGAAGCGTGGTGTGGCCGCATGCTGACATTTTAACATATTGAACTGTGTTTTCCCTTATGAGTGCATATATTATTTATGATGATATTTGTTTTCCGCACCTTGATATTGTGCAAGATAACTCGTGAGCTTGATAGTCAGTGTACTCTATACGTCTTTTGGTCCGTGAGTTGTCTTTCGTTGTCTATTCATATGCTCTTCATGATGCTGAATATGCCCTCTTGGGTTGGTGGGTGATGATGTGTGAGTATGATGATTGTGTTCTTTTCGGATTGACAGCAGAATACAGATTATATGATCATATGATTTGTTAATGATGACTTTTGCTATTATGATATTTTGGATATGATAATATTTGAGTTTGATGCTGAAACTAATAATGAGAAATGGAATTAGGAAGTGGAATTTGGGATTAGTCCTTAGAGGTGGATAAATTGTTTCTTGAATCCTTGAGAATCCGGTTGACTAATATAGAAAGAGCCGACTTGAACTTTTGAAATGTTTCGTTGCTAAAAAAAAAAAACGATTTTAGTCTCGAGGACGAGACTTATTTTTAGAGGTGGATGATGTAAAGGCTCGATATTTTAGAATATTATTTTATAAATTATGATTTAATTTCGATATTAAATGTAGGGGATTTCGACAATTTTGAAAACCTTCGTCCTCGTTCAGAATGATTTTATTTTATTCTTTCGAAGCAAATCTAAGAATAGCGGGATAAATCTATATCTTGAAGCTAACTCTAATTAACGGAGTATATATACCTTTGTAACCTAACCCTAGCCGCCTATCCCTCTTCATCTGCTCCCCTCAATTTCAGATCTGGGAGCAATAGCTCCATCAGTTGTTCCTCCTCCCCGCCGATCGCGATCTTCAACCTCAAGCTCCGCCCATGGCTTCTCCCACTCTCGATATGGTTTCCTCTTTCCCCGTTCTTGAGCCGAGCTCCCTCTCGACCTTGCTTCTTCTCGCCCTCACTCCTCTCGCGAGCCTCTCTCCTCCTTCCTCGTTCAGATCTGATAAACGCCCCTCCTAGCCTCCTCGCTAGTCGCCAGTCTCGCTACACCGTACCTCGATCTCCGACGCCGCCGACGAAGCCTCCTGGTAACGAGGGAGACAATGTCGCAGCTTCCCTGGGTGGATTTGGAGCCGATCGCGAACTCAACGATGGGAACAAAGCGCACACGGAACCACTGCTCTCCTCTCCTCTCGTCGGAGTCCATTTGTCCGGCCCTCTCTCTCGCTCGACTTGGCCAAAACCCGTACACCAACGACGATGCCTACCCGGGAGCTCTGCCGCCCTGCCAATCTCTCCTTTTTCCTCTCGGCTGAGCCGTGCCTCGTCCTGCCTCCTACGCCACCGCTGGGCTCGATTGAGGACGACGCCGAGCTCGGACCTCCTGATGTTGGGATGCCGTCGACGCCGAGCCACCTCCGAGATGGGTCCAGCAGCTGCCGGCCACCACCTCCAATCCCGATGGGGGCTGATCTGATTCCCTCCTCCAACCCTTCGTTTGATCAATTCCGGGCTGGGTATACTCTCTTTACCTGTTGAATCTGAGTTGTTAGCTTCGATTTATTGGGCAAGATTTGGTTGAACTGATGAACTAAACGATTGAATCGGTTTTATCCTTCCAAATTAAAATGGATGCTTTTGGCTTTGTTGAATTGGTAAATTAATTTTATACACTTGTTGATTTTACTTGGTAGCTGCAGCTTGTAAGTAATTAAGGCTAACTTCTTTTACTTATTGGTTAAAAATCTTAAGAAATTATATTATCGGGCCATATGAATAATTATGCTTAATGGTGTTCCACCTCCAGATGTTACTTTATGAGCTATGTGAAATTGTTAGATTTGACACTTTAACATAAATCGCTAACTTGAACTTGTTGGTTAACTAGAGAAATAATCTGAATGTTGTAAGCTTGTTAATTGGCCAAACTAGTTATAATCAACTTCGACTGGTGTAACTATATAAGGATGGCTTGAGTATTTGTTATGTTTTAACCTTGCTTGTGTTGGCTTCGAGCTTTCGTTGGGTGATTTGAACATAATTGAATTCTTAAAGGATTTAGAAATATTGACTTATAGCGGCTTACCCCTTAAATATGAGCGGATATACGATACTTGAGAAAATGATTTGATAAAAGGAGATTCTTGACAACTTTCCTTGGCTAAGCTTATAAGATATAAAGGACATCTTGAGAACTTGTTATTGTGCTTATTGGGTTATGAATTTAGTTATTAACTTGAGCAAATGTTTAAGGAAAATCTAAGCTTGAACTGAAGTAAGATGCTTTGAGTAATGATCTTGGTAATGCTTGAGCTAGGCTTTGTGCTTGATTGGAACAAGGTTAATGGAGAATGATGAGAATGCCAGATTATTTGAATGAAATATTGTTGAATCCTGTGTTGACTAGAAAGCCTACTTGTGTGTTAATTAAGTATGTATTGATGAGTTGTTCCTTGCTTATTACTTGCTAGTGTGATTGGATGGTTCTCTGAGTGGCTTGTGGACCGATGGATGATTATCTTAGTGGCTTGTTTGCTGGTTAATTGGATGTGAAGACTTCAGGTAAGTTCCCTAGGGGCTTACTCAGGTTGGACATTCATGCCTGTTGTTGCATTTTATGTTAGGTGTTGCATATGCATAAAAACATGCCATGTAGTATCCTGTTTAGGTTGCACTAATTGAATGAGCATCTGCTTACTTTATGTGTTTGAAACAGAACGGCTGTTATCTGTGATAGTCCTAGAGTCTTTGCTAGGGTTATAGGATGACCTAGCCCCATCGGGTACCGTCCTGAGTCAATCGAGTCATGAAACTTCCTTATATTATGAGATGCCTGCGGGCTTTATTGTGGAGCAGGTTGGGCATGCGTGTCGCCCGATTATAATGGAATGCATTCACGAGCTGGCTAGTCTCCGCCCTATCGGAAGGGGGTGGAGGTAGGAGAGGGATATGTCACTTGGCATTGTCTTGGGCCCTTTACAATATTTCTGCACATTATTATACCTAGGGGCATGCTAGTGTGTTTGACTTTCGTACGGCATTAGAGCATCTTTATTAGGTATAGCACATACTATGTGGCCACAGCGAGGACTGTCGGTCCCGCATGAGTGGCTCGATCTGACTCCTTTCCCCGTTCTTTTTTTTAAAGGTGTTTTCTACTGATTCTGAGTGTTCGATGTCTATATGACGGGGTTCTTTTTGGCGAATTGAAGAACCTGGCTAATTCTCTAACTTGGTATAAATGGTAATCATTCGCTTACGTTTTGATTTTGACCCGGCTCTGCCGTGACACTTTGTATCTTAACTTTGCTTCTGCTTTACTTTCATTTGAATTGAATTTCGTGACATAGTCTTAAGACAGGTTAAGGGTACCCTACGACCCTTCGTGGCTTTTAGGGTTTGAAACCCCTCTTTCTACTAATCTTAAAATGAGTTTGAAACCCCGACCCGTACCTAGATTGCAAGATCCGAACAAGGGGTTTAATCCCTTGAAACGTTACCCGGAAATCATAATTCTGGGCCGTTACAGGGAGAGAAGAGTTGAAGGAAGATTGACAGGAACAACACTCGTTTGTGTTCAGAAAGCTTGGCGATCGACAGTGGCTGGTGCAGATCAAAGAACGACAGTGGGCGATGGCTAGTGTAGAACAGCGCTCGACGGTGGCTAGTGCAAAAGGACGCTCAAGAAGAAAAGGGCAAATTGTTGATAGCCGGATTTGCTTTTTTCTTTTTTATTTTAAATATGAACCGGGTTTTCTTAATTCCAAATCGTGTCCATTATTTGTGAACCGTGTCCAGGGCGTTTCCATCGCGTTTCCATACGTGTCCGAAGTTTGACCGTTTCTTGAGCGTGTCTTGACCGTGTCCAGGCGTTTCCGAGGTGTTTCGTGTCGTGTCGTGTCTGTGTTTCCGACACGACACTGTGCCCTACATAGGCGTTTCCGTGCTACATAGGTCGTGCTATATAAGCACTTGAGCTCTTATGTATAGAACAAGTTCATCAAAAAACAGAAATTGATTCTCTTCAACTAAACTCTCTCTTCAAAGCTCATTTTCGATTCTTCAATGGTGCATTGATCACCATTTCAAATGGTATCATAGCGCAGTTGAAGTAGAGAGTGTCGGAGATTCAATTTCGATCACAGATTCAGCCATAGCAAAGCAACCTTGAAGTTCCATTACCGACAACAATGGTGACGCCGAATGAAGTCGTTCTTGAAGCTTCGCAACTGCAATCAAGCGTTCTTGCTTCTGGAGATCCGCTTGCCCTCACCAATTCAGATCATCTAGGTGCGCAAATTGTATCTCTGCAATTGACTGGATTAAATTTCTTGAATTGGAGTAGAAATGTCAAGATGGCATTAGGGGCGAAATGCAAATTAGGTTTCATTGATGGAAGCTGCAAGAAACCTGGTTTGGAATCATTTGATCATCAAAGATGGCTGAGAGCCGATTATATGGTCAGATGTTGGATATTGAATTCGATTGGGAATTCAATTGTGGAAACTTTGATGTATATTGAATCTGCGAAATAGTTGTGGGACGAATTGGTTGAGCAATTTGGTCAGACGAATGGACCGCTGTTATATCAACTCAGAAGGACATTGGCGTCGCTGGAACAGGGAAACAAATCAGTTGGGGAGTACTATGGCAGGCTCAAGAAGATCTGGGATGAGATCGGGAGCATTGAAGGATTACCTGAGTGTGAGTGTGGAATCTTGGCACAGTGCAAGTGCAGCGTGATCCAAAAGATTCTTGACAAAGAATCCAGAGAGAGATTGATGCAGTTCCTTATGGGACTAAATGAGGAATTTGATGGAGTCAGAAGCAACATGCTATCATCTGAAGTACTGCCTACTGTGAATCGTGCATTTTACATAGTCCAGCAAGTGGAAAGGCAGAAAATGGTTACAGGATCTATTCAGGTGGACCAAGAGGGTTCAGCTATGCATGTCAACAGGCAGTATCAAGGTGGAAACGACCAGTATCAAGGTGGAAATGGCAATGGAAATAGAAATGGAAGAAAGGAGTATAAGTCTGATTACAAGTCCAAAGGAGACAAGAAGTGTGACTTCTGTCACATGAAAGGACACATAAGAGATGAATGTTACAAGATCATTGGGTATCCAGACAAGGGCAGAAATGGATACAAGAATGGAAAGCCATATGGAAATAGAATGGCCAATGATGTGGATGCACAAGAGCAGGACAGTCCTTTTGACACATTGGATGAAGAGCATGCAGTTGATCAAGCCTTAGTCAATGCTGTTTGCAGAGAAATAGCAAAGATGTTCAAGGGAAAGGAGATCATGGTGGATAACTCAGTCTCTTCAGCAAATATGGCCAGCACCTCTTCAGGCATCTCCTCATCAAATTTAGCAGGTAATGTTGAATTTTCAAGTGCTTTAAGTGCTGCCTTGAGTAGAAGTAGTTCTGTGTGGATAGTAGATTCAGGAGCTACTGATCACATGGTTACAGATGTGGATAGGTTGATTAGAACAAAGAAGCTTAGTAAGCCTATCAGAGTTATCTTGCCTGATCATAGCATACAATTGGCAGACACAGTTGGAGAACTGGTCATAAATAAAAAGATTGTTATACATGATGTGCTTGATGTGAATGGTTTTGAGTATAATCTGATGTCCATGACCAGATTGTTGGATGATAGGATTCTAATCAGTGTAAATCCTGACAAATGTGTACTACAGGACCCTATCACTAAGGAGATGGTGGGCATTGGACAAAGAGTAGGAGGATTGTTCATCCTAGAAGAATCTGAAGCCAGAAGAGGATCCAGAAGACAAGAGCATGGATTAAGAGTCACTGCTTGTAATAAAGCTGACGTGGGTCACACAGCTGAGTCAATAAGCATAATTCATGCTAGGCTAGGTCATTGCTCAAACAGTAAACTAGAGCATTTAGATGTGATCAAGTGCAAGCCAGTAAAGGATTTCTTTTGTGAAAGTTGTATATTTGCAAAACAGTCAAAGCAAAGTTTTAATAGAAGTGAATTTTTAGCTGCAAGTGTGTTTGATCTTGTGCATTTAGATCTCTAGGGTCCATACAAGACAGCTACATGGTATGGTGCCTCATACTTTGTGACATGTGTAGATGATCACAATAGATATACATGGGTGTATCTTATAAAAGATAAACTACAGGTTTATGATGTGCTTAAGTCCTTTTTGGCTTATGTTGAAACTCAGTTCAGTACAAAGATTAAGATACTCAGAAGTGATAATGGGACAGAGTTTGTGCAAAAGAAATGCAAGGATCTGTTCAGTGAGAAAGGGATAATACATCAGAGGAGTGTAGTAGGAAATCCCCAGCAAAATGGAAGAGTAGAAAGGAAACACAGACACATCATAGAGACAGCCAGAGCTATGAGAATACATGCTGGGATTCCAGTGAGATTTTGGGGAGACTGTGTACTGGCAGCAGTCCATGTGATTAATCTACTTTCTAGTGCTGTGAGGAATTGGAAAATACCTTATGAAATGGTACACAAAAGGGCTCCGGATTATGATCACCTAAAGGTATTTGGTTGTCTTTGCTATGGGAAACCAAATCAACCTAAGAAGGACAAATTTGGTTGGCAATCCAGGAAGTGTGTCTTCATGGGATATCCAACAGGTCAAAAGGGTTACAGATTATATGACATAGACAATAAATGCTTCATCACTAGCAGAGATGTGATTTTTCGAGAGAAAGAATTCCCTTTCAAAGACAGCAAGCCAAGAACAGATGAAGTGGTAAATGGAGTAAACCTACCACTAGTCAATCCAGCAACAGATAGAGACATATGGTGTTCAAGACTACAGAGATCTCATGAATTGTGTAGAACACAGCAAGATGAACATTTAGAATCAGACAGCATTGACGGGGATATTGTTGAAGACTCTGAGAGCAGTGTAAGGCAAGACAATAGGAGAATGGATGGAAGTTCATAATCCAGTTCCATCCCTACAGTACCTGTTGCTGAGATACACGAGCAGCCTAGGGAAATAAGGAGATATGAGATAGTGGTCAAGGCACCTGCAAGGCTTCCGGATTATGTATGCAGACATAAGCCAACAAATTCAATCTCCACTTCCTTCCTAGTTCAACAATTGTTTGACATGGAAAATTATTCAGATGACTTTGTGGGATCTTTAGCAAATGCCTGCAAAATAGCAGAACCAGTGACTTATGCACAAGCTAGAGGTCATCAAGAGTGGGAAGAAGCAATGAGGAAGGAAGTTGAGGCCTTGGAAGCAAATCAGACATGGATTTTGACTACACTGCCTAAGGGAAAGGAAGCTATAGGATCCAAATGGGTCTATAAGGTCAAGTACAGGCCAGATGGAGAGGTTGAAAGGTATAAAGCCAGGTTAGTGGCAAAGGGATACAACCAAGTGGAAGGGAAGGATTACAAATCCACTTTTTCTCCAGTGGCCAAGTTGGCTTCAGTAAGAATGTTGATTAATATTGCCACTGCAAGGAAATGGAGAATCCACCAATTAGACATCAACAATGCTTTCTTGCATGGATTCTTTGAAGAAGAAGTGTATATGACTCCACCTTTGGGGTATGACAAGGCACAAAAAGGACAAGTTTGCAAGCTGCAAAGATCACTGTATGGGTTTAAACAAGCATCGAGGCAGTGAAACATTGAGCTAACTGCATTTCTTGTTAAAAAGGGGTATGTGCAGTCAAAGAATGATTACTCAATGTTTATTAGAAGGAAAGGAGATAAAGTAGCAATGGCACTAGCTTATGTGGATGATTTGTTATTCACAGGAAGTGATGAGGAATTCATTGCTGAAATAAAAAGGGATCTACATTCAGCATTCACCACCAAGGATCTAGGAGAAGTTAGATTCTTCTTGGGAATAGAGGTGGCCAGATCAGAAAAGGGGACTGTGCTAAATCAAAGAAAATATGTGCTGGATATCCTAAAGGATTCTCACATGTTGGATTGCAAAGCAGCCTCTTTTCCTCTTCCCACATGACTAAAACTGTCAACAGAAGAGGGTGAATGTTTGAAGGAGCCAAAAGAATACAGAAGGCTAGTTGGGAAGTTGTTATACCTCAACATTACCAGACCAGATATATCATTTGCAGTACAACACCTGAGTCGGTTTCTAAGCAATCCAAGAGAACCTCACCTGAAGGCTGCAAACATGTAGTGAGATATCTAAAGGGAACTGTAAACTTAGGGTTGTTCTATGCTTCGGATTGTGATCTCAATTTGACTACATACAGTGATGCAGACTGGGGAGCATGCAGCTTCACAGCAAGATCTGTTACAGGGTATTGTATGTTCCTAGGGACTTCAATGATCTCTTGGAAAACAAAGAAGCAGAAGACAGTGTCGAAATCATCAGTTGAATCAGAATATAGAAGCATGTCATCTGCAGCCAGTGAAGTGGTGTGGTTGTACAGAATTTTGCAGGATTTGGAAGTAATGGTCAACCTACCTATTACAATGTATGGAGATAATAAAGCAGCACAGCATATAGAAGCTAATCCAGTTTTCCACGAAAGAACTAAACACCTAAACATAGATTGTCACTATGTTAGGGAAAGAGTTGCTGAGGGATTCATCAAGACTGCATTCGTGAGATCTCAAATGCAATTAGCTGATGCACTTACCAAGCCTCTTGGAGAAGCACAGCATAAATTCTTTGTATCCAAGTATGGACTTGTTGACTCATCAACATGTCCTACTTGAGGGGGGGTTTGGAGATATAAGAGTTTAGGAACTTTATTGTAATTAGTGAAATAAGAGTTCCTTAGTTGTAATAGAGAGTTGTTAGTTGTTGAAGTGGTTAGCCGTGCTATATAAGCACTTGAGCTCTTATGTACAGAACAAGTTCATCGAAAAACAGAAATTGATTCTCTTCAACTAAACTCTCTCTTCAAAGCTCATTTTCGGTTCTTCAATGGTGCATTGATCACCATTTCAAAATCTATAATCGTAACTTAGCAAAGTCCGATAGGTTAATAAATTGGAGTTGTGCATTCGTGTTTGACCTACCCATATGTTCATTGAGTTAATTGAGTTTGAAATTCGTCTCTATGATTATAACATAGGTTAAGTTGTACTCTCTCATTATCTCTTTTACCGTATATTAATGTTTTTTTTTAATTGCCTTGTACGCCATTTCTCTCGGTTTGCCTTTTAAACCTACCTTGTGATTTAAGTGCAAAATCAACTATGAACCCTAAAAATCAACCCAACCACCTATAATACAATACATATTACATGTTTAAGGAAATATTGGTTGGGAGGTGCCTTTTCAAGCCATAAAATTTAAAACACACTTGACATTACATGTCTAAATAATGTAAAAAGTCTTCAAGTGAGGAAGCCTTTGTTTCGTCTGGAAAGCTATATTACCCTACTTATATTACCCTTACAAAGACTTACTTTTTCAAAGTTATCTACACTTGTTAATAAAGGTCTTTTTATGGGTATATGATAAAATCCTAATTAGAAAAGATACCCTACGTACTAATTCGGTTCCTTAACTCTCATTTTTATCTAACTTTCTCTCTCCTTAAGAAACCTAATTTAATTTTTTACCCACATCCCTAAAACCCATTTTATTATAAACTAAATAATATAAAATTAAAAATAGCCTCGCTACATACCCAAACCACTCTCTTTCTCTTTCCTATCCCCCACCTTCTTTTTTTCTTGAGTTTTTAAGGGTTCTTTATTAATAAACTCATCACATCATTCTTTAGCAAAACCCATCTTTCCTCCATTATTTTATTAGTAAGTTTCTTATTTTTCTCCTTTAAATACCCCAATGTGGGTGCTCAGTTTGGTAAAACAGAGCTGATGGGGTAGCTGAAGCCGATAAGGTAGCTGAAGCTGATGGATTAAGTGTGTTAAATATATGTTGAATTAGAGTTTTCAGAAGCTAGTAGGGTGTTTGGTAACCCAGTTGATAGAGTAGCTGATGCAAACTAGCTGATCAAATAGAAAAAATGAATAAAATTCTGAAAAAATTGGGGTGAGTAGCTGTTGAAAATCCAATTTCAAAAGCTAATTAAATTAAAATCTTATATTGAACTTATTTAAAACTATAACATATTAAAACCAAAAGCTCCGAAAAGCTACTTGCATTGCCAAACGGATCCTAAGGGTGCATTTGGCAAAATGGTAGCTGTTGGAGTAGCTGAAGATGTTAGCTAGCCGAAGTTGTTGGATTATTTGTGTTAAATATAGGTTAATAAGCTAGTATAGTGTTTGGTAAACCTAGCTGTTAGGGTAGCTGTTGAAAACTTGTGAATAAAAAATCAAAAGCTCCGAAAAGCTCGGGTGAATAGCTATTGAAAAGCTTAGCTTTCAAAAGCTAATTAAACTAAAATCTTATATTTATTTTATTTAACATTATATAATATAAAAATCATAAGCTCCAAAAAGCTCCTTGCTTTTGCCAAACGGGCCCTAAAAATAAGCGATCTTAAAAATCTTATTTAAAATTTGGCTAATACGTTTTAATTAACAATATATTTTTTCTAAAATGAGAATCTTATCATATGCCTTAATTATAAAAAAACATAGTATTAATAAAAAAAATGAAAGATATAATAAAAATCTACACAAGCTACCTTCAAAATCTAGGTCTATATATATGGGAAACAATGTACACAAGAATTTCACCCCCAACAAAATCAAGAGAAATGGAGATATTTTCCATCTTACTTGTTACCATTCTTCCCACATTACTCTTCATCTTTCATGTCTCAAAATATATCCGACCCATAACTCGATCAGTAGCCCCACTGCCACCGGGCAAGCTAGGGCTACCGATATTAGGGGAGTCAATGGATTTCCTATCGAATCTAATGGCATCGACCCCGGAAAGGTTCATCCAAGATCGTATAAAAAGGCACGCATCGGGCACCTTCAAGACGTCGTTGCTTGGGGGCCCGATGGTCGTGATGTACGGGGCCGAAGGCAACAAGTTCGTGTTTGCGAACGAGGGGAAGCTGGTGAGGGTGGCATGGCTGAAGACAATACGCACACTGTTTCCGACGGCCCTGTCCGGCTCGGAGGCATTTCTGATCAAGAACTTGGCGCACTCGTACCTTAAGCCCGACAGGCTGCACAAGTACGTGGGGATCATGGACTCCATGGCCCGGGCACACTTGCAGGCTAAATGGCATGGCCAACAACGGGTGATTTATATATTTATTACTCTATTTGTTAATTAAAACTTGTCGTTTACTATTTATGTACGTTTTTTTAGAATGATAAAAACTCTATAAAATATTTATATTTTTTTTTATAAATTCATACCTAATTGTTATAAGTATGAAATTATTTAAAAAGTTAATATTTTATATAGTTTTTAAGTTTTTAACACCTAAAAAAATATGCATGAATAATAAAATGTCAATTTTTAATTAATGGAGGAGTAGCTCTCTCTATAATTAACTACTTTTTCAATTTATCAAAATTTACAATTAACCGCGTATTGTAATTTGGGTGAATTTGTAAAATTCCGAGAAACCGGTCGAATCATATGAAACGGAAATCGTGTCGGATTTTTTTTTTTTTATTATTATAAGATCGGACCCACCCTAACTTCTAACATAAAATCTTAACAATGCTTTCCTTATATTTTCATAGCCAAACAGAATTGGAGTCTTACAAAAACACTAGGAAGAGCTTGCAATTCATGGAAGAAAAATGATTTTTTTAAAAGTTTTTAAAGGTTCACTTTCTACCAAATTTAATCAATTAGATCTAATATAATGTTGCGCTTGAACTTTAAAAACTTGAGTTTATAATTCGTTTTGTTTGAGTATTTAATTATATGATTATCCCTAATGTTTTTATTTTTATAGTAATTAACTTGGAGTAAAATTGAATGTTTTAGTGTTGTTTGTAAGGTTGGTTTCTCTAAAATGAGTTAACGGTGGTGTTGCATTTACACTTTATTTGATTTAATTGTGTTATTTAGAGTTTAATCTATATTATAATATATATATATATATATATATATATATATATATATATATATATATATATATATATATATATATATATATTTTTGAAAACGATACACAACGTAGATTCTGGAAAAAAAAAATTGACGCCAAAAAAATTTGCTAAAATTCCTAACTTCGCTTTTGCACCTATTGAGGATTCAACTGATCACAAATATTTTAAAAAAAAAAAAAGAAACAAGTGCTAGTAGCCTAGCACACAAGTCGTCCATTCTAAAACTAATTAGTGTTAGAAGGATCAACCCACTGACTCATATACTAAGACTTGTTATGTTCAACTTTCGATATTGGACTTTTTTATGGTCTCATTCACATCTCTCAACAATAATTGTTTACATATGGATCGAGCAGGTAATGGTTCAACCGATGGCGGAGGAATACACCTTTGCCCTAGCCTGCCGGCTATTTCTATCAATAGAAGACGCCGATTTGATCGCAAAATTGGCCGGTCCGATTACCACATTTGTTTCCGGTATCTTTGCCGCCCCTATCAACCTACCATGGACCCAATTTGGTCGAGCCATCCGAGCCTCCAACTTCATCATGACCAAGTTGAAGATCATTGTAATGGAGAGAAGGCGGGAGTTGTCGTTGGCCGGTGACAAGGATTTGACCGTTGCTTCTCATCAGGACATATTGTCTCACATGTTGCTTAGTACCGACGAAAATGGCAAGTACATGAATGATGCCGAGGTAGCCGAAAGGATTGTGGGTGTCTTTGTCGCGAGCCAAGTTAGCAGTCGTATCGTTATTAGCGTGCTTTTCAAGTATCTCGGTGAAGACCCCGATCTCTATCACAAAGTATTCCAAGGTATATAAGTATTCAAAACCATAGATTTGACCCAAAAGCAAATACACCCTGACTTGGGGCATAAAAAACTCTAAGTCGACTAATCATTTGGCTAAATGCTAAAATTGAATACTCGCCGACCTAGATGGGTCTAGGCAGTGCCCTCCCGCCTAGCGTCTAGGACTCTAGATGGTGCCTAGGCGCAATTTTTAAAACATTGTCCATATGTGTGTTTCTTATATTAAGCATTTGATATGAACTAGAGCAAATGGAGGTTGCAAGGAATAAGGAAGATGGAGAGCCATTGAATTGGAATGATATAATGAAGATGAAATATTCATGGAATGCCGCTCTTGAAACTATGCGTATTTACCCTCCGACGCCAGCAATCCTTAGAGAAGTGATCTCCGATTTCACTTATTCTGGTTACCACATTCCCAAAGATTGGAAGGTACATTGCTTGATCGATCATATCTCTGATGTCGTCGCAATAAGCAAAAAATACTTCAAAACTAACATTTCATTCCAAATTTGTAGCTATTTGTTAGCGTCCACTCGACACATAGAGACCCAAAATACTTTCCAGATCCTGAAAAATTCGATCCATCAAGATTCGAAGAGGGCATTGGTCCAATGCCTTATACTTTCTTGCCATTCGGAGGAGGGCCAAGGATCTGTCCGGGTAGGAACTACGCACGGGTAGAGATACTCACTTTTCTTCACAATGTTGTCAAGAGGTTCAAATGGGAGAATATCCTTCACGATGAGGTGATCGTCTCAGATCCATTGCCCAGGCCTACAAAAGGGCTTCCTGTTCGCCTTCATCCTCACCATCATCGTTGATTTATAAGCTCAAATCCAACCCCTTGGAAAATATATCTCACTTCATTGGCGTGATGTGCGCGTTGATTGCTTTTAATGTATGTACTCCTCGGTAGTGAGGAACTTTTATATTTGCGCAAATAAAAAGCTTATGATATAAAAAAAAAACCTATGTATTATTAGAAAAACATACATAAATCATAATGCATAGTCTATTTTATGATGAGACTCAAAATACTTTTAAGGCGCGAAAATAATTTATGTACACATTGTTGGGCTTAGGCCCATAGGCCCAACAAGACACACTACTCTACAATCTACACAACAGTTATAAAATTACGTTTCGACTATATACACCGCAAATCCCCACGTCCTTAAGGACGTGCAAGTAGGGTGAGAGCCACCCGAAGCAGGACGTGCAAGCACTTTTTTTAAAAAAAAAACGTGCTTACACGTCCTTAGGGACGTGCTGCACGTCGTTAAGGACGTGCAAAACTGCACGTGTTGCACGTCCTTAAGGACGTGCAAGCCCGTCTTCTAAAAGGCGAAGAGGACGTGCCTCTTCGTCTTCGTTCCTTCTTCGTCCAGAGTTATCGAGAGCGAGAGCGAGAGAGAGATTGCCGGAGCGAGAGAGAGATTACCGGAGAGAAATCGAGAGCGAGAGAGATTGCCGGAGAGAGAGAGGTCGCCGGAGAGAGAGAAAGAGATCGAGACAGAGAGATGGAGCCGGAGAGAGAGGAGGTGGTGGTGGCTGAGGAGGTTGGTGGAGGGGCGGTGGAGCAGGTGGCCGGGGGAGGAGCAGGTAGGCTGGGGGAAGGGGTGGCAGTGGAGCAGGTGGCCGGGGGTGGTTGTGGGGCGGCGCCCATGGAGGTTGAGGAGGGTGGTGGTGGTGACGGTGGTGGCGGTGGAGACGCATCGCCGGCAGCATCTGGTGGTGGTGGTGGTGGTGATGGCGGCGGAGTGGCGGAGGCGGAACCGCCGCGGAAGCGGCGGACTATTGAGGTTTCGCCGGTCCCGACCCCACCGGTATGTTTTTTGATTTATTTATTTTGTTTGATTTATTTTTATAGTTTTATATTATAGTTTAGATTTTAATATATAATATAATTTGATAGATTATAATTAGTTTAGTATATAGTTTGATAGATTATATATTTTTAGTATATAGTTTGAAAGATAGTATATAGTTTATATATTTTGATAGTTTTAATGGAAAAACAAAAAAAACGATTAATATATATTACAAGATATTAAAACTTATTACAATATATTAAAAGACATTAAAAAAAATAAAAATAAAAAAATAAAAATTTAATAAAATAAATTATAATAAATTAAAATAAATTCTAATTGAAAGACAATAAAAACATTAAAATATAATAAAATATAATAAAATATATAGAAATAAAACTTATTACAATATATTAAAAGATATTAATATATTGTAAAATAAAAATATTAAAATTTAATAAAATAAATTCTAATTGAAAGACAATAAAAACATTAAAATATAATAAAATATATAGAAATAAAACTTATTACAATATATTAAAAGATATTAATATATTGTAAAATAAAAATATTAAAATTTAATAAAACTTATTCCAGAGAGGACGGTACCCGACAGTTCGACAGCCACAGTCGACGATCTGCTCGCGTCTGCAGAGCGGTACCAGCAGTCGATGGGGACCCCCCCGGCCGACGAGCACGACACCTTCTGGTCGGGTATGCCAGGTTGGGATCCTTCTTGCGATGCGATGATGGGGTTGCAGCCTTCTTTAGAGCCCCCTGAGGTTTTGAGTAGCTGCATCACCCACGTAGTCGCTGGGCGACGGGCCGACATGGGTAGACCTCCTACTTGTGTTCCACCCACCATCCCGGAGGCATCTTCTTCAGCCGTTCCGGAGACTTCTACTTCAGCCGTGCCGCCAGAGGCTTCTACTTCCGGCACACACGAGCTCGAGCCTTCGACCTCCGCCACACCAATGGCGATCTCCTTGGGCTCTGCAGATGATGTGATCCCTGACGTCGTTGAGGAGGCTGACGACGGTCAGGAGGGGCAGGCTCAGGGCCAGGGGGGCCCACAGGTAGAGCCCGAGCCCATCCCTGCGTAGGCTGCCGCACCGGCTGTGCAGGTCGACCTTTTGTTGCCGCCGGGAGAGCTGCTTCTGTCTTACAGGCATCACCGTGCGTATCAGGTGTGGAGAGATCCTACGGTGGAGCTGCCGCTGCTGAAGTTCCACCACCGGGCAACTCACTTGCTGCCTTTCGAGCCCTACATATTTGAGGGCCCGGGGACCTGGGTGCAGGATCTGCTCCCATACGGCATCCCCCAGCTCAGGTCCCTCCACTGGCAGTGTGTGGACGAGTTCACCTGCACGGCCTTTTTGGAGCATTGGCACCCGGAGACCAGCTCCTTCCACTTTCCATGGGGCGAGATGACCATCACGCTCCACGATGTTGCGTGTCTGATGGGACTTCCGATTGATGGCCAGCCCTGCACGTCACATTTGCCTGCGGCCGGTTTGGTCCCTGCCATCGCGGAGTACTACCAGCTCACCCCTGCGACTCTGAAGTCGTACAGACACGCTGGCGGCCCTCCGGTGACTGGGTTTACTGCCCTGTGGCAGCAGAGACACGGACCGCTCGTCGACCCCGCCCCCGCTGGTGACCCAGAGGCCGCGACTGATCCTGAGCAGATTCGGCTGCGCACGCATGTGGGAGGGGGGGCAGCCTGAGGATGACCCTGCACAGCGTCTGTTTCTGCACAGGACCTACATGGCCATCGCTCTCGCCGCGACTTTGTTTGTGGACAAGTCGCAGAGCCGGATCCCATGGAGGATATTCGGCCTCATTTAGGACATCCCACGGACGGCCACCCTTGCATGGGCTGCAGGTGCCCTCGCATGTCTCTATAGGGGCCTAGGCGAGGCTACCTGCTCAGGTGCGAAGGGCATAGACAGCTGCACGCCGATCCTACAGGTACGAGACCGTTGAATTAGAGTTTTAGTTTACAAATATTTAAATTATATGCTAACAACATACTTTTTTGTGTCAAGACTTGGATATGGGCGTACTTCCCTCGCTTCCGAGGTGATTTGTCCAGCGACCCGGCTAGGAAGGATAACCCTCGCTTCTACGCGAAGTTCATCGGTCCGAAGCAGCCAACGCGCATGAAGGACGACGCGAAGCTGAAGAAGATGCGGGAGCTGCGGGACGAGGTGGACCGTCTTACCGTTGATGATGTATGTATTCGAGACTCTATCTATATCACTTATAATTCTTAGCTGTGAATTAAATCTGATTTGTTTAATTGTAGGTTCGGTGGATGCCTTTTGGGCGTGATCTGGACTTCGACGGCCAGTACCGTCAGTCCACCTATCGGGGCACCATCACCTTCTGCGGGGAGGAGGAGCCGTATATGCCCGATAGGTGCCTCCGGCAGTTCGGACGGATCCAGGGGATCCCGCAGGCCGTCATCGCGCCGGATCAGGTCTGCCGCGACACGACCCTGAAGAACACGCGGTACATCGCCGTGTTTGCCCCGGGCCACAACAGGTGGCGGGACCTGCAGGACGTGCAGTTTCCTTACCCTAAAACCCTAACCAACCCAAACCCTAAAACCCTAGCCAAACCCTAAACCCTAGCACGTCCTTAAGGACGTGCAGCACTTCCTTAAGGACGTGCTAGGGTTCTGCTTACAATTAACGCAACAGTGCCTATTTGAAGCGATGGAGGACATCTTTATTCCGCACTCCAAAATAAAGTCCGACTTCTTTCGATATATTCTTTCGTCGTTAGAATCGTTTTGGCCGAGCCGCAAAGCAATCCTCGTCTCCAAGTATCCCAGGTACGGATAGGTTTCGTAGAATCAACATATTTCGTATTCCTTCCGCTTTTTTCATATTTCCAATTATGTGAATACAGTTTCGAGACTTTACGTCTGAGTTCTCGGACCCAAGGGTTTGGAATGACCGTGACGAAATGGTTACGCATTTCAAGGACTTGGGTCGGAGACAATGCATGATTTTAGTAATCAAGCGGTCTTGGACGGGGGCGTCGAATCGTCCAGGCGGGGTTCTCCTTGCTTGCGAGCAGTTTGGGGAGTACCGACCACGCGGGAGGAAGCTCCGGAGCACGCAATCAAAGATAAGTGGTTGTCCATTCTCTCTACACGGACACGAAGCTCCGCCGGGTCAGTGGCGCATGACGGTAACCCATGGTGTTCATAACCACGGGCTTTCCACGAGCTTGAAGGGTCACGCCATCGCCGGACAGATGACAGAGGGGGAAAAGAAGATGGCGAGGTGGATGAAGGAAGTTGGCACTCCTCCAAAATCCATTGGGTACGGATTGAGGCAGTTGGATGATACCACCGTCACGTCAAGGAAGAGCCTTACCAACACGCTCGCCGTGATGGTCGCCGAAGAAAGAGGTAGTCGGACGATGACCCAGGATACCTTGCACCATCTACGGGAAAGAAGGTACTACTATGACTTCAGACGACATCCGAATGACGACAACGTCTTGAGCGACCTCTTCCTGGCGCATCCCGACGGGATACGCCTTCTCCGAAGGTTCCATTACGTCATCATAATGGACAACACATACAAAACAAATGCGTAAGTTACTTAATTACGATTACATTATTGCACATATAGCCAATTATAAAGTATTTTATATTTAACATATTTACACTTGCAGATATGGGATTCCTTTGTGTGAGGTGGTCGGGTTCACACCCTCAGGCAATACTTACTGCATCGCCTATGCCTTCATGTCGCAAGAGAACGAAGACACATACGCATGGGTGTTGCGACAGCTTCAGATCTTGCTTGGGACGGTTCAGCCTCAAGCTATCATGACTGATCGAGAGCTAGGTCTCTTGGCGGCGCTGAATGTTGTCTTCCCCGACGTCCAGCATCTCCTTTGTTGGTTACACGTGACGAGAAGATGCGAGGAAGCAGCTATGAAGATAACGAAGAATTTAAACCACGCTGGCATCTTTAAGGGCAACTGTTGGGGGCTGTTCGAATCGAGGTCGGAGGAATCATTCAACCGACGTCGTCGGGCGCTACGAGCTGCATGGCACCCATTCCCAGGTGTGGTGGCGTATTTGGATTCGGTTTGGCTTCCATACAGCAAGAGCATAGTACGGTGCTACGTAGATAATGTCTTCCATCTCGGCACCCGTACGACAAACAGGTACAACCTTACTTCATATCTCCCATTACAATATGATATAATATCGAATATTTAGTGGTATGCACTTCAATGTGTATATAGTTGAGGGTCAACACAAGGTTCTGAAGGAGGCACTTCACTCATCGACTGGTGACTTCCGCATCGTGATCGATGCAATCCATAGAGTCAACGATTGTCAACTGCATGAGCTGCAAACTGCTTTGGAGATCGACCGCTTCAAATGGCCAACAGCGGCGTATAAAGTCAACCTTTTCGATGAGGTAAAGACTTTAATCTCCAAAAAGTGCTTCGATTATCTGTAAAAGATGTGGCAGGACGTCGTGAACCAAAAGGTTCCTCCGGTATGCACGGACCGACATTGGAGGATTTGTTACGGGATCCCTTGTGTCCATGAGATTCAGGCATACGTCAACTCCGGTACTCCGATACCCGCCGAGGACATTCACCCGTTCTGGATGGATTTCACATGGACTGACCTCGACGACACCCCACTGTCGTATGAGTTGTCATCTTCATACACGGCTTCCAACGATGTATGCGAGGATGAGCTGCACCCACCCTCATCAGCAAGCATCCGAAGGAAGGGGAGGCCTCGGGGGTCGAGGAATGCCTGCAGAACCAACCCGTTGCCATACGAGGAGGTAAGAGAAAGGTTTGAAAGAGAAGAAGCGCGTGCTGCTCGAAATGCTGCTCGGCCTCGTCCACAAGCGACCTCAGCTCGACGTGGACGTGATGATGTGTTCGGAGGGTTCAACTGGGGTCGAAACAACGTTGATCTCTTCATGCTCGGTCATATTGAGACGGTGAGGGACACTGTTGGAGATGGTCATTGTGGCTACCATGCTTTGGCGGCTTTGACATCACCGATCGGCGAGACTGCTTTCCCGGAAGTCAAAACGTTACTATGCAATCACTTGGAGGATCACGCCGATCTGTACGCCGGTTGTTATACGGGAGAGTACCCATTCCAGCAGTTCGTCGACTACCAGAGATGGGCCGGAGCCACACATGGTGATAGGAGACGGTGGATAGAGCTACCCATCATGGGTTTAGTATTTGCGACGGTATATCAGATTCCTCTCGTCGTCCTAGCTTGGCATCATCCGTTCACATGTCTCCCCATGATCTCGCCGACATCTGCTAACAACCCTCCCCAATCAGCAACTCTTGGTGTAGCCTGCATCGGAAACCAAGACCATTTTGTCGCGGTACGACTTCAAACGTCTTTTTTATTACCTATTCATGCTTTTCATACATATGTCAATACTCTAACTCTAAATTTTTGTTCTCATAGATCTGGTTGCGTCCTAACGCTCCTCTTCCGCCGCCTCCACTAGAATGGGTCGAACATCATCATCCGAGCGTCGAAGGATGGGATGCTCCGTTTCAAGCTCAGATTGAGAGATTTAGAGCCTTGCGTGCCGAGTCCGGTCGTCCTTTATTATTTTCCTAGATTGTATTCCACAACTTTATTAAAATTATGAATGTAAACCTTTTTTTCCGTTCCTTGTAACGTTATTCGCATATTATCCGAATGAAAACCTTAACAATTCTTGTGTTCTGTTTAATTTGACCCTAAATCCTTCAAATCCACTAGCTAAACACAATTTTATCAATTAACATTACAAAACCGTCGGAAAACCTAAACCCTAACCCTAAACGCAAAACCCTAACTAGGGTTTGCACGTCCTTAACAACGTGCAAGCATGGCACGTCCGTAAGGACGTGCAAGACGTTTTTAGCGGACGTGCACCGTCCCAGACTTGCACGTCCTTAAGGACGTGCAAATCCTTAATCCGTATTTGCGGTGTATATAGTGACACCCTAAAATTATTAAGTAATTACTCTATGCAATTTACCATAAGGTTTATTTATGTGATTATTTTGAATGATACTACATATTCTCATTCGAGCCGAACGAATCGAGTATTGCTTATTTATATTCAGCTCATTTAGAAACGAGTCGAACCTAAATTTGGACTCGAGCTTAAAAATGTGTTCATACTCGGCTCGTTTAGGAAATGAACGAGAGTTTTTTTCGAGCATTAAGGTTAAAGGAAAATTTAGAAATTTCACAAAATCTGAGCTATTCTAGCTTAAATCGAACACACCAAGTTTAAAAATGTGTTCATACTGAACTTGTTTTGAAAATAAACGAGCTCAAATTGAGCTTTTATCGATTTGAGTCCGATCTTAACTCGAACTATTCGGCTCATATAACAACTCTAACTACCCCGCCAATGTAAAGACATTTCCCCGCCACTAGCATGTAGGTTGATCTTTGGACAGGTGGGTCCCATCGGTTGAATATTGTTCTCCTAAATGTTTCTACCCTTCGAAAAAATTAGGTAGGGGTGCAGTTGCAACAAAGTGTAAAAATTGGATGTGGGCCCATATTGTAATTAACCAATTTTATTTTTTAATTTTTTTTATTGAGATTGTATTATTAAAATTGTGGAGGGAAATTAAAAGCCCCTTTAATAAGCTCCTTTTTCCCCGCTAATTATGATTTGTTTTTGGGTTAGTCAACTAATGCGACCATGTTAGGTGGCCTTACTCTCTACATTAATCTATTCATTGTGATTCGTTTAAAAAAACACGTTATTTGGAACTATACAAAAGTAATATTGCACAATGACTCTACTCAAATTTATAGAGAAATAGTACGGAATATTCAATTATTTTAGGGTAAAAGAAAAATATTTTATATTAACTATTAATGAGACTCATGCATTATTGGAGATCGTATGTAAAATCCAATGAGATTTCATTTTAAAATCAATTAACAGTTTAAAAATAAATAAAATCTAACTATTGGGTTCTATAAATTTATATATTATCCACTATAAAATATTTCAAACAAGGTTAATGTTAAATTCTGGTGGGCCACGACCATATAACGTGGGGGTCACATGTTGCCAAATCGCCGAATTTCATCTTAAAACAAATTAAAAATAGGAGAAATATTCCACTGACTTATGTGGTATGTTCATTTCACATCTTTTACAGTTAAAATAAATAAATATGACCTATATATACGGCCTAACCGTTGAGGTCTATGAACTTCTTTTCTTGTTGTTAGTCTTTACTCCTACCAACTTAGAAAACTTGGCTTCTTCAATTCCCCTCTCTCATCACCTTTCCACACCACACAAAAAGAAAAGGTAGAAATTTTTTTAAAACAAAAAAAAAACTATATTTCTACCCTAAAATCTAGAAGAGAGTAGCTTTGATTTACATATCAATATAGCAAAAATCAAATTAAGATCAAGTATTCAAATGGTCACAAAACTAATCCAGAACATATGTACCTTTGATATATAACAACAACATTATTTTCCTACAAATTATATCTCAAATATAAAACTTAATTCTTAATGCTATAGAAAAAAAATCATCTGCAAAAAATCAATATGATCAACAATTTATACATTGTTTTATTTTATAAAAAAAAAAAAAGAGAGAGAGGGAGAGAGAGAGCAGGAAAGTACACCAAGAGCTCTACCATCAAAATTTCAAAGTTTGAAAAAGGAAAAAAAAAATCAAAACATAGGTGTACAATGAAGCTATAGCTAGCTAGGAAACTTAAAAACAATATCTACAAATTAAATAAAAATAAAATGGGATGACTAATTGGTAGAATTCAAGGCACAAACTGGTCCATGATTATCCACAGAGAGGTCAAGGGAGGAGGCACCGGAGGAGCGCTTGATGAACTCCAAGCAGTCTGCTATGGCTTCGGCGTAGAACGAGTTGGTCCGCCCCAACGACTTCATCCGGCTGTACTCTATCGACGAAACCCTCTTGCTCGCCTCCCTTCGTGGAAAACATGAAGGGAAAGAGGAAGAGGAGAATATTCGCTTCTTTAAGAAGCTGAAAAATCGGATGAAGCGGGCTCTCAATCTCCGGATTGAGAGCCTCTTTAGATTAAGGCGGAATCCGATACATGGCCTTCTTCCAACGACTCTCTTGTATCTGACACCGTTAGTGCTGACACTCATCTTGAATTCGATTTCGATTTTGAGAGGGGAAATGTATGGGAAGTGTTTCCTTGGAGGGTTTTATAGAGTGGGTTGAATTATTGGAGAGTTTTTGGAAGCTAGAGGTTGGTGACTGAGTTTCCTGTGAGATAGCTAAGATACCCCTTTTT
Organism: Persicaria tinctoria; assembly: GCA_037127255.1. NCBI lineage: Eukaryota > Viridiplantae > Streptophyta > Magnoliopsida > Caryophyllales > Polygonaceae > Persicaria > Persicaria tinctoria. The sequence goes on along the minus strand of JBANSL010000019.1, from coordinate 3,563,802 downwards.
TTTATTTATATAGTATGATCATTTTATAAAATGATAATATGAAAAGGGTTTACTTGCTTTTTATGTTTTTTTTAAAAAAAAAATATTTCAGGGTTAAAAAGGAGTTTGGAATCAACAGCTCTCTTTCCCTGTATTTGGGGGAATAGGTAGTGTTTTTTGTGTGGTAGTTTTGATTTTGTATACTAATTTTTATATTATTTTAGAATTTTTATTAATAGATGAATTAGAGTTTTTATAGTTTTTTTTTATAAGGTAAGAATTCGAGGGTCAGACAAGTCTGACACATCGAGAGGCCGACAAAGTCGGCAGATGACGAACCGTCAAAACATACAATAAAAATACCAAAAGGTGCATATATATCACACAGTGACAAGCAAACAATTCCGAATGACCTAGCAAACCTAATTCTGAAGAGTTTTTAAAGTTAATTTGAAAATTAATGATAAATCGATCTTATACATGCATTGTGTATATTATTTAATCAATTAATGAATTGATTAAACAATTAAACAAAATAGGAGTAATTGTTGGAAATGGAAATGTTTATTTCCATTCTTGTGATGCTATTTAATTTTGAGCAAAATTAATCATATAACATCATTAATGTATTTTGTGAATTGAGTGTTGAACAATTCAAAATTAGACTTTTAAGTGGTTGTGTAAATATTTAGTTGACATTAATGGTTAGATAATTTACTCACTTTCATTATTAGGGCATGTTTGTCAATTGATTGTTTTTTAGGAAGGTAGAGTATTATTGGGATATAGTTTATTTTTGTGGATTATGAATTTATGATGGTTAAGGAGAAGAGATTATTTTGTAAAAATAATTCCATTGATGTTTGACAGAATGGAAAATATTGTTGGACAGATAAGGAAAAAAAGCAATAATCCTCCGTCACAATCCCCTCCATCTAAAAAACAGGATTGTCCAACAATCCCCTTAATTCTCCACTGACAATTCCCTTAATAATATATCAAACACCACTACACGCTACTCAATACATTTCCTATACGATCTCCTCATTCCCCACAATCCCTAGCCAAACACGACCTTAGAGTGTCCTCAAGATCTTGAGATTAAAGTCTCTTAGCTATTTATTTAACATTTCTGTATATTTCAAAAATGATCATCATTGTAATTGTAGTTTCAAATTCATAAAGTTGAACTTTACTACTCATCCGTTTGTAAATCAATGACTTTTTTAAGTCAAATACGTACTGTTATGAGGGTAAAAACTATATCAAATTTTAAAATTTTAATTATTTTTTTAATAATATTATACTTATTATTAATAAGTATGAGTTTATCAAAAAAAAATTAATTTTTTTTATATTGTTGTTATCATCTTAAAATACTTACATTAACAGTTATTTATGAATGGATTCGAACCGATTATTAGTATATCATCATCTTGCTAAATGCTAATGCATAGATTATCAACACGTATGGTTTATTAATCATCTAACATATCTACCAAATACACCTCAATTATACATAAACTATAATGAGAGGAAGAAAATAAAGGAAGCATCTTGGGAAAATGTTGGAGGATTATTAAATAAAATGTCTGCTGTTTTGATGTTGGTGTGCTGACTTGATTTCTTTTGGACGGTATATGAAATGGGTGGGCTGTGTGTGTTTTGTTTACTTACAAATTTACAATCAGGAATAATATTATTAAAGTGGTCATTAGCACTTAACAGTAGGAAATCCAATCTGTACATGTTTGTGATAATGCCTAATTTTAATTAATTAATACTAATTGATTGATTGATTTTTTTAATTTGGTTGGAAAAATTGATTGATTGATTAATGGTGAGCAAGTGGAAAAAAACTAAAAAGGCTTGAAAATTGGGAGAAAGCAGGTGGGAGAGGGTGGGGAGCAAAACCCTTGGACTTGGGGTGTGCCTTCGAGGCTTTTCATTCAAAGTTATTGGTTCATACTGCTTTTTAGTCCAATGTCGTAATCTATTTTTATGGTCCATTTAATTTCATTGGTCGATAAGTATTAAAATAAATTATAATGTACAAACACTTAAAATAAGAAAATCATTAGAAATTTCAATTTAGCCAATGAGATAATTTAGACTACGGTATGGACTACAATTGCGGACTAGACGATCCTCATTGACTGCTTTTGGCTTACATCTTAGATCATCCACATTGGATTGAGATCACCTAGTCCACAATCACGATCCATTTTAGGGTCCGTATCAGGTGATTGGTTGTGCCGAATTATTTTATTATTTTTCTTAATAAATATGGTAGTATTATAATTGATTTCAACCAATAAAAAAATACAAACTATAGAATAGACTATAAATGCGGACTAGAGGATCCTTACCGATCCACATTGGGGGTTTCTTAAGGGTTTTTAAGACAAAAATAATAATTAAATAAAAGGAGGAGGGATGAATAGTTTAAGAAATGATGTTGATAGTTTCTTATCCAGCAACTCAACAACAAACTCAAAAAACCCAAAAAGAGGTGATGGTGGAGAGTGAGAAGAGGAGAGAGATGAAAAAATAGTGGAGTTATTCAATTAATCTAATTGTTAAATTAAATAAGTATAGTATTAAAATGAGTTGTATGTATGTGGGTTGAAAATAGAGTTGAGTTTTTTAAGGAGATAGAAAATGATAAAGGATAGTTAAGAAACTATAGAAACCGAAACCAATGCGGATGCTTATAATTGTCTAGTTAAAGACTACTCCCTCCGTCCTAAAATACATTGTCTTTTAGCATTTTGCACAAGTTTTAATAAAACACCTTACTTTTTAAAAAACATCATCATTGCACTAACTTTTTCATAAATTTTATTATTTGTTAACACCCACTACATATTTTAACCAATCAAATTATTTTAAAAAGTCAACAACACACAAACCAATACAAATTATTAGAACTTCTTACCTAGAAAACCTAAAAGCCCATCTATTGTTGGACAAAAATTTACATCTAAAAACTCATGTATTGTTGGACGGAGGGAGTATATCTTTAACTAGTATAAGTATCATAGGTTTAACCAAATAACATTCAAGTGTTTACATTTAGATGTTTATTATAATTAAAATGCATTGCAATTCAAATATACCCTTAAGAAAATTATGCTGCTTTTATAAAAGTAAAATATTTTATTAAAAATCTGGGTTGTTGCTAAAAATCCTATTATTTTAGATCATATTAGATATGATCGAGCAAGGATCGACCATGTTGACTCGCCGGGTTTAGACCTCGTTGAAACCCGACAAGTCAATGACTTAGCAATTCAGGGACATCAAGAGTGAAGGGTTAGGATTAGGGTCGTATTGATTTAAACCCGCGCGGACTTGACGAGTTGACTCCCATGAGTCATTTTTTTTATTTATACAAAAAACAGTTGCAATGTTCATTTTAGAATTGATAGGACAGTTAGGACCAGGGGCGGAGGGAGGGGGGCATGCGGTGGCTCGAGCCCCCTGAGCCAGAGGAAAACCTAAAAAAAATAATTAAAAATATGTTTTTTTTTTTAATTTTTGATAATTTAAGGGATAAAAACAATTTAAAAGAGTAAAAAATCAATAAGAGTGCTTAGCTTAGTTGGTATGATGGTGGGAACTTGAACAATAGAGAGTTCAATTCCCTATAGCTTCATTTATTGATTTTTTACTTCTTTTAGCTTTTTACACTTAAAATAGCAATTTAAATCATAAATTTAATGTGTTTTCTACTATATTTTTACAACAAAGATTGTATCTTATATATATCTTAAAAAAAAAACTCGAAAATATAGTTGAGCCTCCCTGGATTTTTTTCTGGCTCCGCCCCTGGTTAGGACTAGCTCTTTAGTTTAAGATAATCTAGGGCTCTAACTAGAGATATATTTGGCACGAAAAGAGTGTCCGATCGAGGATCTCTCCGAGATACACTTTTGAGCTCAACGAATATTACTGTACTAACTTTGAATTTCGAGGTAAAGAGGAAGAGGAATTCGATATTTTATATATAGAATGATGGAGTCTTATAGAGAGATCCTGGCCGGTTTCCTACTCTACGGGTAATTATCGCTCCTTACTCACCATGGCGGATTGGCGGTGAAGCAACTTTTTAGTTGAGGTGATCAAGTACATAGCAAGAACATATCCTGTTTTTAATTTTAAAAAAATCTTATAATATGGTTTGGGAGATCAAGGTTAGGGTGGAGATAACTGTCTTGGATCAACAAAATAAGTTTATGAGGTTTCTTATATATCTCAATATATATAAAATTTTATTTATATTCGATGTGGGAATACCTTAACTAAGTGCAATTATCTAGTCCAGTTGCACTTGTCATATGTGTTACTGTGTATCTTATGGTTAACAAGTTCAGTTATAGGGAATTTCACTGTTCATATATGGTCGGCTATACCAATAAAACATAAACTCATTATTAAATCTTTGGCTTTAATTAGTATACTGTTATGTCCCAAGATCGGATTAGGGAAGTTGATAGGGAAAGGGAAAGAATTAAGGAAGAAGAGATTAAGGAAAGGAGGAAGAAGTTTAGGGAAAAAGAAGATATAGAGAGATAAAAGGAGAGAGAAAAGGTTAGGGTTAGGAAGAAAGAGGTAATTTTGATGATTATTCTAATATAAGATATAGATATTTATACTAATCCCTAGTAACCCTTATACATTACACTAGGGCTGGTAAAAGGTACGAAAATTACCAGACCAATCACGTACTAACCACAAACCAACTATGTTGGTAACCACGCTTGTGGTAACCAACATGGTGGTAACTATTTTGGTGGTAACCACATGAAAGTGGTACGGTAATGGTAATGAAATATGAATACCATGGTTACCAAGTATATATATTAATTTTTTTATTTAATGTTTTATTGTTATTACCTTTAAGTTTTAAGTTTTTAATTTATACTTTGTGTTTTGATTTAGACCTAAATTGGTGCTTTCTACGTTTTCTACTAGAAACAGTATGAACTAGGAACATTGTGAATGTTTGAAGACTTTGAATTTGTTTTGTTTGAACTTGCAGAAACATTTTGAATGTTTGAACAATTGAACTTGGTTTATTTCAAGACTTTAAACTTGGTTGGTTTGAATTGGTTTGTAATTTAGGCTGTGAACTTGATTTATTTGAACTTTTAATAGGTGGTAACCATATTATTTTTTGTAATCATATTTTTTCGTTCGATAACTTTGATGACTAACGGAAGGTAGCCAAGGGGTTTCAAAAAAATACAAACAAAATTACAGCTTGGTAACCATGGTAATGTACCGATGGTAACCACAAGTCGTGGTTACCACATATGCGGTAACCACGACTTGTGGTTGGTATGTGGTATGAAAATTTGCGTACCATCAGTTTGTGGTTGGTACGTGGTAATCACCATTTTTTGGTGGTTACCGTACCATGCCAACCCTACATTACACTAGTTCAGTACCCGCACCGTGTGCGGTTTTTAATAATTTAAATAAATTTAATATAAATACCCTTAATTGTCATGGGTAGGTATTGTCATGTGTGTAGTGAGGTGGATGAATACAAGGGGTAAGTATTGTCATGTGTAGGGTTATAGTGATATAGGTATTAGTATACATCATACCCTTAATTAATTGTAACTGTGAGAGTTACTCAATCAATAATCAAATCCAATTACTCTTTCTCTTAAACCCTTACTCTCTCTCTTATCCCTAAACTTCGTCTTCTTTCTTATCCGTAATCTCTCTAACCCTAATCTTTCCCCCTAATCTCTTCCTTTTCCATTCAATTACACATAAATCATCACTATGCCATGGCGCAATTCAGGCAACGGACATAAGTCGTTGCCTGAATGCCCATCACGTTGCCTGAACATTCAGGCAACGAACATGTCGTTGCCTGAATGGTGGTTGCTACAAGCTCGTTCTCCCAATACTCAGGCAACGAACAATCGTTTGTTCGTTGCCTGAGACGGTTCAGGCAACGATTCAAACATTCGCTGCCTGAATATGGTCAACGGGCTGGGAACCGGACTGATCCATTCAGGTGACGAGAGAATTTCGTCGCCTGAATAATAGGGACATTGTCAGAAAAATTCAAATATTCGAGTGACGAAAATGTTCGTTGCCTGAACTATAAGGACATTTGTATGAGTGTTGTTCCAGCAACCGTATTTATCAACGTTTGTTGCCTGATTCTTAAGGCGCAACATTTTAAGTTCGTTGCCTGAATGCCATCTTGGTAATAAAAAATGTCATTTAGAAGCTCTTGTTGCTCCCTGTTGTCAAGCACCCATTCACATTTCACCCAAATACTCAGGCAACGAACAATCGTTTGTTCGTTGCTACTAGATTTGTCAAGCACCCATTCACAAAGCCAAAAGTTCACACTTCACCATTCCACAAAGCATACATAATACCGAAGTTCTTACACAATTCACAAACCCAGCAGATCAAATAGAAGTCTAGCAACCATAGAAACTTGACAAATCTAGTAGCAAGTACAAGTACAATGTAATTAATGTGGTAGTTGAAAAAAGTTCATTCAGGCAACGAACATAGGAATATGTCTGTTGCCTCATACAACGGTATTAATGTTGGTAGGTAGGACCCCTTAATTCATCCAACGGACAAAGAAAATGTTCGTTGCCTCAAACCGCAATTTAAAATGCCAAGTGACACCCTTAATTCAGGCAACGACCATAAATATTTGTTCGTTGCTTGAATGTATATTCAGGCAACGTACTTTACCTTTGTTCGTTGCCTGAATATTAACATTGTTAGTCAACGCTCGAAGATTCTTGTGGCCACGTTCCAGCAACGAACATTTAAAACTTGTTCGTTGCCTGAATACTCCCAAGTTTTGGTCAACACTTGACATTTCTTTGGGTAACCATTTATAATATGTTCGTTGCATGAGTCAACTCTGGCGACGAACATTGATCTTTGTTCATTGCGTCAACCCTCTCCAATATTGAAGTTGCCTTGGGGTTGTTTGGGGCAACGATACGAACTTTGTCCGTTGCCTGAACTTGTTTCTGGCAACGAACCTTAGTATGTTCGTTGCCTAACTTGCGCCATGGCATAATGCATGTTTGGGACACGACATATACCATGGTTAAGTCCACAAGCTTGATAATGCCGAGTTCCATGTAAGTAATTTCCCAATCTGAAATATACCATGAAATTAATATTCCCTAAATTTTATTTATTAGATTTAACAAGCCATTTGAATTTAAGAAAAAAATTCACAATTTGAATTGTATATTGGAAATATATGGATGTCAATTTCAAGTGATCGAGGAGAAAAAAAATAGTAGAGTATTAATCATATCCTAAGTGATTTCGACATTTAGTGTTAATATAATTTGTGAATGAGATTGTATAATATTTGTTGTTTAAGTGGACAGGGCATAATTAGAATGTACAAAAGGGCGGTGGTTGTATACTTATTAACATCATATTATATATATATATATATATAGTATATATTATCATTAATTAAAGATTTGGATAACATTAAATGCCTTATTAGACTAATCCATGTATAATATATTTTATTTACTCATTAATAGGATGAATCTTACGCATACGACATAGTAGTGCACGTACATTTGATGGGATCAAACTCCTTGCAGATATATACTACATCATTAATTAATTAATATGGCACTGTATTGACCATTTGCTTAAGCTATGTTAATTATCTCTTATCTTGTCGGTTATAAAATGCTTAGCACAAATATGCCAAAAAATACAGTATTTAATTTATAACAAAATTTGAGTTAACATTATACTCCGTGTATTTGAGTTAACTTATGATATGCTAATGATCCCCGGAGTCTTTTGTAAGCGTCTTTCGTTTGACTGATCGGTCGTTGGCAGTGGCGGACCCAGAAACTTTTGAGGGGGGGTCACCAGGGTGGGTGCGGCGGCGGGTTGTTGGATGGGTCGAGGGCTTGACTCGGACTTCTCTCTCACAGTCGGCGGCTACTGTAAATGTAAATGGGGGAAGGGGCGGCTACTGACTGTAAACGTAAATGGGGTCTTTTGAATTTAACCTATAAAAATATTTTAAAAAAAATAGAGGTAAAAAATTAAAGTTTGGTGAGTCGAACCTGGGTCTCCTGACTCCAAAAGAGCTCACCCACATCCTTTGCCAATTGAGCCAACGCTGTTTAGTGATTCTTTACTCTCTTTACTTAATTATATCCAAAACGAGTTTTTTTTTTAAGTACATATTTCCGGGGCCGAGGGGGGGGGGGGGTCACGTGACCCCCCAGGACCCCCCTTGGGTCCGCCATTGGTCGTTGGTTCTGCTAGCTTGTAGTTTAGTGTAGGATGACTTGTACTTTATTTCTGTTTTTTCTTTCCGTCATTTGCTTCTTATTATTTCCATTCAGTCATTTGTTTAATTATATTATTTGATTTTGATTATACATGATGGTTGGTTCATCTCCCGATTTGTTCGGGCTCTCGGGTTCTCTAGGTTTGTCTAGATAATCGAATTTCTTTTCTTATATCAAAAGAAAATCATGATATGCTAATCGACCCAGAGTGATTGAGGAAATTCTCCATCTGAAGAGAATCTAATTCATGCACGGACTTCATTCCTAATTAAGTCTAGTGATACTTGTAATATGATTACCCTCTATTTGAATAGAGATTTTTGTAATATTATCATGAGGGATGATCAAGGTTGATGTTTGTCTTCAAAGCCTTTATATTTTTCGCCTACTGTAAAAAAAAATGATATTATGCTAATCGGCCCAGATCTTGTTGCATTATCCTCCTTTTAATTTGCTCTTTAGCCTAGTCTTGTTTGATTAATTGGATGAATTAAACTTTCTAAACATTAATTGGAGTAATAAACTCACTCAAAAAAAGAGTACCCTCCTTATAAAAATATGTTTGATTGAAAATAAATTTGGATAAATTAAATTTCATATTTTATTTGGTTGAAAATGAAACCTTTTTTATACTGGCCAATTGGAGATTTTTCTTGTCAAAAAATAAAATAAAATATGAGATTTATGAAAAGAAAATAGAGAAAGTAGCTTTTTTTTTTTTTCGGAATCAGATAAGGATTAGGAAATACGCCAGCGATCCGGCTTCTTTCCTAGTGCGTCCGAGCAGACGAGAACACGAAGTTCTAGATCATCGGTGAAGCTACCATCGACATGGACAGTGTAGGCCAGACGAGCAATCCTGTCAGCCACAACATTGGAATCCCTGAAAATATGATGAATAGCAACATGAGAGAATGAATGTAAATCGACAGTCGTATCAGCCATCAAAAACTCGATCTCCCAGGGGCTAGTCCAGTCTCCCAGCAGAGCCTTTATGACGACCATGCAATCTCTTTCGATTAGAAGGTTATTAAACCTCATCGACTTGGCCTTGAAGACCCCAATCTGAAGGCCCATAGCCTCAGTGAAAACAACGGAGCTATTATTACATGGACCCGCCCCTAAGGATAGTATATCACCCAAATAATCCCGAATCACAAAGCTGAAGGTTCCGACCCCTGACTGGCAGTAAGAGCCATCAAAATTCAGTTTGTCCCAGAGTCATCAATTCTGGCATTCCAAGTTTGGTACATCGAATTGCAAAGAAAGTAGTTCTTAACCTAACTTCAATCCCACCCTTTTGTATATGAGTTTTTGTAATTGAAAAAAGGATATTAAACCCATATATTGGTAAGTTGGTAACTATTTCATGAGATTTTAGGCCCCGTTTGGTATGAATACGGGAATCGAAATGTGAATGGAAATCGGAATGGGAATCAAAAATGGGAATGAGCCATTACTCAAAGATGTTGTTTGGTATAATGTCTGAATAAGAAATTCTCAAACTCCAAAACCTAAAGATACCCAAATTCATCCTATCAATATCAAAATCAAAATCACACCTATTCAATCTCTCAAATTAGGAATAATCAACACACAAACCACACCAATTCTGAAATTTATTTCACAAATTACGTACCCCAAAAAGAAATTAATGAAGAGGGAGTCACACTGTCATTGTGTTAAACTGGAAGGAGGAGGGAGGGCTGGGCGCAACAGTGCTCTAGAAGAACGAGGAAGGAGGGTTGGGTGGCGCCGGCGGCATCTGTAGATGGTGGTGGCAGCGGTGACCCAAGAGGTCGGAGAGAGAAGCGGAAATCGCAGGTGGTCGCCGAGAGAGAGGGAGAGACTACAGGCAATGCCAGAGCGGCGACACCGGCGCAAACCCTAGATCTGGGCGATGGGGGCGACACCGGCGATGGGCGATGGCGGCAATTGCAAGCAACGGCGGCAATGGCGACACAGATGGACAGAGAGAGAAGCGAAAATGTCTGATCTGGAAATGGGGTGACATCGGCTCGGGCGATTGGGGTGGTCGTGGACGACTGCACGGCGGCGGCAGCGGCGGCAATCGGTGGTGGTGGTGTCAGTGGCGGCAACCGGTGGTGGTGGCGATGACAGGCAATCGAAGGAAGATGGAGGTAAGGGATGTTGTACGTGAGTTGGGGAGGGTGGGGGAAATTGGTAATGACTCATTCCTCACCTAAAGGCAAGGAATGAAAAATGCTCAAAATTGGGGATAAGGGGATTACCCGGTAATCGATTTCATTCCGGGTTTTGTCGTACCAAACACGAAATCAGTAATCACTCATTCCGATTACTGGATTTTGATTCCCAGTAATCGATACCAAACAGGGCCTTAAATTTTTAGAAAATAGAGAGCTAATCAAATGAGGCCTCGTTCAGACGTTCACTCATCAAAAATATAATTTTTTGTTATAATTTGGATTATACAAAAGGGCCCATATGTTATGTTTTATGGGACATAAACTTTGAAGTTGTCAAATCTTCTAAATTAATGAGTACGTGGATCGGAATTTGATCATACTAGTGTAATACCCGTGCCTTGAAGGAACGGGAGCTTGATCCATTTTAATTTGAAGATCATTTTATATATCTATATAATACTATATTGATATATATATATACACGTGTTTACAACAAAAATATGTATAAAATATTTTTTTATAATTTATAAATTAGTTGGAAAAAGATACGATACAAAATTTGAAAATGATTTAATAAGGTAAAATAGTAATAATACTCAAACACGCCATCTAATATAATTTGAAATAAATATATAATTATTATCATTAGCATAGATCTAAAAAAGTAAAATATAAGCTCCCGTACAAATATTAAAAAATCATAAGCACATGATTGTGTGAATAATTTTGAAGTTAAATATGTAGATGTACATAACTTATTGATTATTTTCATGAGAAAGATGGTTAGAAAGATAGAGAAATTAATAGTGAAAATAAAGGTAAGATGGTAAAAAAAGATCCTTAAAGGTAGAAAAGTGATCTAAGAAGCCTCATCCAAGATGTAAAATAAGCATTAGTAATGCTTGTGAGTCTTAAAATATTATTTATTTTTCGATAGTCATTTAAGATGTATAAAATAATTAAATTATAAAATAACACTTATTTGGCTCTAATTAATTTTTATAATTAATTTTTGAAATCAAATATTTACAAATTGATTATTACATGTCCGTTGTATGTAGACATTGTGGGGAATATTACAATCGGTTAAAAATGATAAATCAACAATTTCAATATCCAAGAATAAAATCAGCCAAGAATTGACGAATGTTCAATGTACGTAGCCGATTAAAATAGATCACAAATTGACATACAACATATCAAATTAAATAATATTTTAGTATAAAAATAGGAAACAAATATGTTTAAAATAGGAAACAGATATTTTAAAATTTCAGCAATAATATTGACCAATGAGAAAATACCATTTGAATAAAAAATTCAAGTTTAATTGTGAGCGTGACACATCAGCAATATAACCGAAAAGAGATTGCAATCGGGAAAAAAATGGAAACATGTCTCAATATTTACGACAATATAACCGAAAAAAAAAGGAATGGATTCAAATCATATTTAAAATAGGAAACAAATATTTTAAAGTTTTCATAATAATATTGACCAATAAGAAAATCTCATTTGAATAAAAAATTCAACTTTAATTGTGGGCGTGACACGTCAGCAAAATGCTAGCAGAATTAGTAATATTAATAGATAGATATTGACCAATAAGAAAATACCATTTGAATAAAAAATTCAAGTTTAATTGTGAGCGTGACACATCAGCAATATAACCGAAAAGAGATTGCAATCGGGAAAAAAATGGAAACATGTCTCAATATTTACGACAATATAACCGAAAAAAAAAGGAATGGATTCAAATCATATTTAAAATAGGAAACAAATATTTTAAAGTTTTCATAATAATATTGACCAATAAAAAAATCTCATTTGAATAAAAAATTCAACTTTAATTGTGGGCGTGACACGTCAGCAAAATGCTAGCAGAATTAGTAATATTAATAGATAGATAGATAGATATTGACCAATAAGAAAATACCATTTGAATAAAAAAATCAAGTTTAATTGTGAGCGTGACACATCAACAATATAACCAAAAAGAGATTGCAATCGGGAAAAAAATGGAAACATGTGTCAATATTTACGACAATATAACCGAAAATAAAAAAAAGGGAATGGATTCAAATCATATTTAAAATAGGAAACAAATATTTTAAAGTTTCCATAATAATATTGACCAATAAGAAAATCTCATTTGAATAAAAAATTCCACTTTAATTGTTGGCGTGACACATCAGTAAAAATGCTAGCAGAATTAGTAATATTAATAGATAATAGATAGATAATAGATAATAGATAGATATGTAAATTAAAAATACATGATCGACCCCTCTTTATTTTATCAGAGTTATTCGACCTAATTTACAATCGCAAAAGGTTGATGAAATATTACAATCATTTAAAATTTAAATATGTACACTTTGTCACAAAAGCACCATATACATGTGATTAGTGTGATAAATCAAGGTCGATTTGATGCTTCCTTTCCGACTCCAGCCACAAACTTGCGAGTCAATTCAAACCTGACTTGAGTTGCAATGTTCTAAAAAAAATAAAATTTCCTTCTTGCTTTGTAAATATCTCAAAAGTAAAGATCGCAAAATGCATTTCCCCCAACATTAAAGTCCGTTTATATAGTTTAAGGATCATTTTGATAACATTTAATTGATGGATAGTTGAGTGTAGCCGAAACTAATGAATTGTGTATGTTAAATTATACTATAAGTGATGTTTGATTTTTTGGCACGTTTTTTAATGAGTTAAAAACTATATAAAATATAAAGTTTTTAATGGTTTTTTAAAATAATTTTTATACATATTAATTAGAGAAAATTTGGTGTTTTGGATACTTTTTTTAACATTTAATAAGGTAATTGATCACTTTTAATATTTTTTTAGGCGTGCTAGACCTTTTTTAAAATTAATCCGTAGTGTGTACCATGTTTCACTTTCCCTTTTATTCTCACTTCTGATCTTGTGCCCTCCTCCGTCCATGACGAGATCTCATTTCTCAACTTCCGATGGTCTCCATCGTCCCCAATCGTCGACGTCATCCCGAATCTCCCTCTCGCTCTTGGTTGCCGTCGATGTATCACCCTCTGCTTCCCTTCTTTCGCTCTCTCACCCTCTCTTTCGCCGTCTCTGCTAGCGGCCGTTGAGGGCCAAATAAGAGCTTCTGCCACCATCCCAATCTCTCGCTTTCCCCCTCTCGGTCGGGTTCGAAGGATCCATCGCCTTGTCCCGCTTCCTACGCCACTATTGGGCTCAATTGAAGACGATGCTGAGCTCATTTGTGAATCCAACCACGAAACATCATGGCAGGTAACTTTTCTATCTATTGAGATCGAAATCTGCCACTCATTTGTGAATCTGGGAATGTTCAAGTGGTGCTAAATGATTTCGATGAGTTACTGTCTTTTGATCCGGGAGGAGAGTACTAGATGGCTGCTAGGTATGGCTCGCTTGAGGAATTTCTAAGTCAGTAAGTGACAAGCTGATTCCTACAAAGGAATCCTTCCGTTCGATTGCCCACCAAGTGTTCGATGAAAGTCCTGAGTTCATGGAGAAGGAAATTGAGTTGCTTGATGTATTCCCTACAGAAATTTGGTGTACTGAGAGTGCAGCGAGCATAAATAAGGAACAAGCCGAAAGTTGTATTCTTCATCTGGAAGCTGGAAGTTGTGTTCTTTTTTGGTGAAAAGTTTCAATGCAGTTTTGTATATTACTCTTTGAAGAATAGCTTGGAAGCTTTATTCTTCATCTGGTAAGTGAATTTTAGGTATCTTGCCATGAGGGCATCTTGATGCCTCTCAATCACAATGTGAATTTCAATTAGGGCTTATTACAAATTTACAATGTTGGGTATTGCTTTAATGTTGATTGAAGCAGATGTAGCTATCTTATGTAGCATATGTGGCTACCGAGGAGCAACAAAAGGGATCTGTTGGGGCTGCTAACAAGCTTGGTTTTAGAGCTGTTGGGGCTGCTGTACAACATATATTGGAGGTTGCTGGTAGACAGCAAATAGTTGCTGTAAGGGCTGCTGAAAAACATCTATTTGGGGCTGTTATTGCTGCTGTGAAAAGCCAAACTGTAGCTGCTGTAGGAGTTCAGAAAAGTGGTGTTTTTGCTGAGGAAGAAATGCATCATTTCATCCTTGTGCTTATTTTGGAGTTTTTGTTAGTTTTTTTTTTTCTAATTGCATCCTTTCATCCTTGTGCACCTGTGCTTATTTTGGAGTTTTTGTTTAGTGGCAGCTTACTGAATTGAATGCTAATCGAGTAATCGATGTGCAAATATGAAAATTATATTTGTATGGTTGCATATTTGCACTACCTGTGGAGTGGCAGTATCCCTAAGTTTCTGTGATCTTTTCAGTTACTAGTCCCTGTTATTCTATTAGCTAGTTATCAATCTACAAATTTGGTGTCAAGTTGTAATGCCTGGCCTATTTAATTAGGCTTTAGTTTTCCAGTGGTTCCACATTTCAATCTCCTTTATCTTTATTTGTTTGTCAGTACAAATCAATACACATTCACGTAAAATATTTTAGAGTACCTTTTTTTTTTGCTGAATTAATGCAAATATCTCTCCATTTTCTCGTTTGGAAAAACATAAGACTCATATAAATTAAGCACTTCCATATTTATGTGAGTGATCTTGGATCTTTGATTAATGTCATCTATGATTTTTTTTAAACAAGGTGGGATTTTAAAAAACAAATTAAATCTCGTTCCACTAAAAATACGAGGGACGGGACGCTGGATGATCTCAATCTTATCCCGTCCCATACCCACCCCAAATATGTCATCAAAACATTTTTAATAAAAAAATGTTATTGATATACAATCGACTAGATTCAACCACTTAGCAAATTGACATCATAGTAAACAAAAAATGTTATCGATAAAAATGTCATCAACAAACAATGTTATCACAAATGATTGAGATCAATAAAGTGTAATAAAAAATGTCATCAATGAATAAAAATGTAAGTAACATGTCACCACAAGTGATTGCATCAATGAAGTGTAATCACAAACGTGTCATTAGTGAATAAAAGTAGAATCAATGAAAATACATCGATATACAATTGGTTAAATTAAAAAAAATGACATCAAACGATTTGATTAAAAAAGTGGCATCAAATAATTACATTAGAAAAATGGCATCAAAACACTACTTTGAAAAAGTTGCATCACATTAAAGAAAAATAATGTCATCAAAACACTACTTTGAAAAAATATGGCATCACGGTAAAAAAAAATATCATAAAAAAATTGACATGAAAAAAGTGGCATCGGTAGTCAATAGTAAATAAAAAATGGCATCATGGTTAACGTGGCATCACAATAAAAAAAATATAATACAATATGGAATAAATGGTCAACGTGGCATCACAATAAAAAATTGACTTTAAAAAAGTGTCATCAACAGTAAAAAAAAATTGGAACAAATGGTCGACGTGGTATCACAGTACACAAAAATGTCATCAAGGTTTAAAAAAAAATGTTATTAAAAAAGTGGCATCAAAGCGAAAATAATACAAAATGGAATCAAAACGGTAAAAAAATGGCATCCCAAAATGTCATCAAAAAAAAAGTTTGACCAACCGATGGTCAAACAGTTGACCATTGACCATTCAATACCCCATTTGAGGAATGGACTACCTACCTAACCTAATTAAATAAGTTTACTGTCTAATTAGTTAATTGAAGTTTCTAAATAGACTACTTAACTAAATCACCCTATTAATTATAAGTTTAAAATTATTTAAAAAAAATTAATAAAAAAGTTAATATTTTATATAGTTTTTAGCTCCTTAAAAAACGTGTTAAAAAAGTCAAACGACACTTATTAATGAACGGAGAGAGTATTATTCTTATCTATTATACATAGGGGAGCTGGGGAGTAGCAAGAGGGCGCATTTGCCCCTCCTTAGTCCTTTCATTCGACGAGTTACCTATAATTGTTCTTCTCGTCGATATCTTCGTTTTAATATATTACAAGTCTCAATTTGATACCCAAGTAAAAAGTAACGGATAAGGTTGCACACATTTGCCACCCTGTTAATGTAAATATATAAACAAATTTACAATTCAAGATCGACCTTTTTTTGCAAATACCTTCTATATATGGTCCTGTTCTGTAAATATATCAATGTAAAGGTCCCACAACGCGATTTCCGCTTCTATACATGAATTGAGACTTCTCCGCCCCTCTCAGCATTCACTACCTTGAAGCCTCCAATGTCGGCGGCGGCGGATTCCCCTCTTCCGTCGTCAACCGCCACAACCACCGCCTCCATCGCCGGAGCCGACGATGTGATCGCGCCTCCGTCCGATTCGGCCTGTTCGGAGCCCCCTCCCCCTCCATCCGCCTCCTCTTCGCCGCCAGATGATCCCTGCCCCTCTCCCGACGAGAACCCTAGAATCCCGATTTCATGGCCTCCCGACGGCGTGATCTCCCTTGATTGGATCTCCGATCTCATGGCCGCCTTCGACTGGTCCTCTCGCAATCTCTCGCCCTCCGAATTCCCCTCTGTATTGCCTGTCGCCACCTTCGACAAGCTCGTGCTCTGCGCCTCCAAGATCCTCCACAAGGAGCCGAATTGTGTACGGATTGATGGCTCCGGCCCCGATTCGAGCGTTGTAGTCGTTGGAGATGTCCATGGCCAGCTCCACGACGTGCTTTTCTTGTTGCGCGATGCGGGCCTTCCGTCGGAGAATCGGTTCTTTGTGTTCAATGGAGATTATGTCGATCGAGGAGCTTGGGGCCTTGAGACTTTCGTTCTACTGTTGGCCTGGAAGGTATTGGAAAATTCATAAATTTATTGGTTTTGCTTCTCCTGGTTGATGGGAGATCATCATTTTGTTTTTGTTGTTAAAAAAGAACCTTTGCATTGCTGATTGTGATAATCTGAATTATCCTAGTTTCAATTTCTTCAATTCCTATCCTTTGGGTGTATCCCAACACTGCAAAGAGATTGTATCTTGAAATTCAGCTAAATTGGTCATTTTAAGTTGGTTCTGGCTAGTTCGGTAGATTAACTGGTTAAAAGTAAACATCAGGATGGGGATGTGATGTATATTGTTCATTAATTTGATTAGATTAGATGGACACATAGAGAGTGAGTGAGTGAGTGACAGTTTGAACATTAATGGTTTAAGGGGGCTTGTTCCTCTTGGAGTTCAGGCAGGCCTCTTCTGTTTTTTAGCAGATTTATGATTAGGTTATATGATCATGTGGCTATGTGTAGAAGCCTCATGTTTTTCAATTCTTTATCCTCAGACTAGGTGCCATGTCTTTAAACTCAGTGTTCATTTGGAGATTACAGCAAGAAGGAGATCATCAAATAAGGACGCGTCTCTTAAAAGTAACTGGTATGTTTGATATGTCAGAGTTACATGGTAGCGGCTTCTTTCCCATCTGTTACGTGACATTGCCTCTGTAGATTCATGTTATCAAGGGCTTCTTAGTTCTATGTCATCTAAAGAGTATTAGCCCAACCAATCATGTATCGGTGATTCCGAGTAGCATTTCCATCGCATCCTGATTACAGCATCGCAGACTCTTCCCCCTTCAACCATGAGTTTCATGAATCTGATTGAGCTGATATGTACAATAGATTTGTCATGAAATACGTGGCCATTATTCAATGTTTGTTGTATTTTGCTGGATGCTTTAGTTAGTTCTGTGTTTGTTTTAGTCAGTTTTGATTTCATGTTTAATGTTTATAATGAAGCAGTCCAAGTTATAAGACTTGGTGGACTAGTGTACTATCCCTGCTGATAACGGGTGCTGTGCTTGAATTTGTATAGTAAGAAGAGTTGATTTTCTTTTCAGATTCTCATGCCACATAGAGTATACATGCTTCGTGGAAACCATGAATCCAAATATTGCACATCAGTTTATGGTTTTGAAAGAGAAGTGCTGACAAAGTATGGTGATCAAGGGAAGCATGTATATAGAAAATGCCTAGGCTGTTTTGAAGGGCTCCCCTTGGCATCCGTAATAGCAGGGCATGTTTATACAGCCCATGGCGGTCTTTTCAGGAGTGTATCTGTTAACCAACCGAAGGCGAAAAGGCGCAAGGGGAAAAAGCAGAATCGTAAGATTGTTGTTGAAGCTGAAGAAAGTACTTTGTGTCTTGGTTCTTTTGATGAGTTAGCCAAGGCTAGGAGATCGGTTCTTGATCCTCCCTGGGAAGGTGCAAACCTGATACCAGGAGATGTTTTATGGTCCGATCCTTCAATGACTCCTGGACTTTCACCGAATAAAGAGAGGGGCATTGGATTATTATGGGGTCCAGATTGCACAGAGAAATTTTTGAAAAAGTTCCAGTTTAAGGTGATTCAAAATTTCTTTTTATGACAATCTAGATGTAAAGTTATTCTTTAACAGTGTGCCAAGAAAATCTCATTTTGATATAAAATAAAGATCCCACTTATTTCTCTCCTGCCATTCATATATTTAAAAGAAATGCTTAGGTGTGTAATGTTTTATTCTTTGCATATTGGTCGAGTGAAATGCTTTTATGCTAATATTAGAAATTGGTGTACTGCTTCCTGACAGTTAATTATCAGATCACATGAAGGTCCTGATGCAAGAGAAAAACGCCCTGGACTTGGAGGGATGGATGTCGGTTATACAATAGATCATGTTGTTGAGTCTGGCAAGCTAATTACTTTGTTTAGTGCTCCAGATTACCCCCAGTTCCAGGTACTTTGCTCAATGTTTATGTATTTTTTTTCTATCATATTTGAATAGCTATGTGCTGTTTTTTTTCTGCCACTGCTATTTGGACTTTACTCTTTCTTTGTTTTTGTTAGTCCTGAATTCTTTTCTTCAGTTGTGAATTGAAAATTTACTCATGAATTCTCACTTCTTTGCATCTTATGGCTAACTGAATCAACCATATAGAGAGAGTTCATTTATTTGATAAAGAATCTTTATGTTGTATCATGCTACTGTTTTTGTTGAAAGTATAGCAAGAGGGTATGTAGCCACTTTCCTCGCCATTTTAGCCTAAACCCAGTTTTTCAACTATTTTGAATTTATTTTGGACTCTATTTTACATTCTCGACACATAAAGTACTCACAAGAGAATAGCCTGCAACGGGTTTTTCAACTACTTGCCAACCATAGAGCCAAGAAATATCCTTTTTAAGAGCTCCAATTATTTATTTTTTGATTCTCATGCACATACATCGCTATATTTGTACATCTACGACATCTTTACATGGCGTCCTCATTTACCCTCGTTCTTCAACAGTCCTTTTAAGCTCTCTCCTAAATTGCCCCTTGCATGAGTTGTGCAAATAGAACAGCTGAAAGCCTCTATTTTTTCTTTCCCATGACTGAAAAATGACAGTGTTCTCCTAAATTTTAGGCCAGCGAAGAGAGGTTCAATAACAAGGGAGCGTATATTGTACTAGAACCTCCCAACTTCGACACTCCAGTGTTCCGTAGCTTTGAAGCAGTCTCTCCCAGACCAAAGGTAAGAAAATTGTCTTCATAATTGGCACTTTTTAGCATCACATGGCACAGTTGTACACTAGTTGTCCTATACAAGAGCTATCCAACGCAACGTTCTGGTTTATCTAATATAATTAAGCCTTGAAGTCTTCCATTTGACATCACCACAACCCTATTCTTAATGCTTTAGTTTCATGTGCCCTTCTTGAAAGACAGTAATGGACCCACTTTACATGACAGGCAAATCCCTTTTACGACTTTGAAGAAGTGCTAGACTCCGATGAGGAATTGGACTTGGTATCTATGGTGACATCTTAACGGTAAAAAGGCTCACATCCATTTTTTATGTTGTGTGTATGAAAAGACTGTTGATTTTACTGCAACGAGCCTTAAATCTCAAAAGGACAGTGCCCCTTCAATTGAAGCTTTGAAGGCACTATGTATCAGCAATTTTTCCTTATTATACTTTCAACCTATTCTGTATCATGAATTCACCTCTGATGTTGCCCCCTTCCCATTAAATGCCTGTAAATATGGTTAACTCGTTGGCACGTTATGTCGTTATCTGCTACGATTCACACACACACAGAGCTCCCAACATTTCAGTTTCAACTATTACTTCGACGTTAAAGATAATTGCTACTTTGCCAAGTAGTTTGAGGATTTCGTTCGAGGCGGTTCTGCTTTGGGCAATCAAACGAATATCAGTACTACAATACTTAGCGGCAATGTAATTTGGTATGTCATATATGGTTGCACTCTAGTGTTGTCAACAGCTTCAACCTGCAACATTGTGTGGATAAATCTCCCAAGCTATCTCTAATAACCAATGTTATAAAAAACAAAACGTTTGGCGGGTGGTTGGCGGTAAAATAGGGTATTACATCTAGTGGTTTTGTGTGTGGTAGCGGTTAGTGGTCTTAGTCTAGGAGGTTTGACGTGGCTTATGTGGTGGGTCTTAGTCTAGGAGGTCTGGGGTCTAGGCGGGTCATGGTGACCTTACAGTGGGGCGAGATCAAGAGTTTAGGAGAAATGTTGGCGGACTTTGAAGAGTTTTTTAGAACAGTACTAATAACAATACCATAAAGGTAATTTTTTGAGAAACCCATAAAGGCAATTCAATTTTTTTTAAGAGTCAAATTTTAGTTTAAACCAACTTACCTAAGTAAGGTTCATTCCATCTATTTTGTTATTCTAAGAATCACCGCACTTCCTAGTCCAATGGAGCCCAATTTATAATTGCATCAAATGATGGTTGGGTAATTCCATTTTTTTAACAGTCATATTTTATATGAATTAAATCAACTGAAAATGTATTTTCTAAGTTCAATCGATGAATGCCTGTTTGGTTCATTAAAAAAAAGCCCAACAAACACTTTATTAGTGTTAGGCTAAAACAATAAACACTTTATTAGTGTTAGGCTAAAAAAAAATGTTTGTTTCGTGCCTCAAATAGGCTCAAAGAGTCAAAGGTAACTTAGGTGTGTTTGGATTCCAAAATACATTATTTAATGCATTATTTTTACCTCGGTTTATGTGCACATTTGGTTATATTACATATTTCACCTCGATATTTGCGACTTTTTTAATTGTGCAACCAAACATGCACATAAACCGAGGTAAAAAAATGCATTATAATTAATGCATTTTGGAATCCAAACACACCCTTAGGCCATCCGTCTCAAAATTTAAGTCATTTTAGTATTCTATATAAGTTTTAATAAAACACTCAAATATCAATCAACATCATAATTCTACTAACTTTTTTTAAACAAATTTTATTGTTTTTAAATATCCACTACATTTTTTAAACAATCAAAATCTTTTAAAAATAATGCATTAAAATGACTTTTTTGAAGGTTTTGATTGGTTAAAAAATGTAGTGGGTAATAAAATTAATAAAAAAGTTAGTGAAATGATGATGTTGATTGATAGATGAGTGTTTTTATTAAAATTTGTGTATAAAGCTAAAACGACATGAATTTTGAGACGGAGGGAGTAATATTTTATATAGTTTTTAACTTCTAAAAAAATGTGTATAAATAGTAAAAATCCATGTATTTTTGGACGGAGGAGTATCTATTTTGATTCAGCTCAACTAGTCGTGAGTTAAATTTTGAGACGGACGGAGTAAGAAATTGTTGTAGGGGTCAAACTCGCCGTCTCACTCAGTCTCCCCAACACCATCGTTTCCCATCGATTCGTCGAAGGGATCGCCGGCCGAAAGCTACTCCCCGTCGATTGCACCTAGGTGTCGTTCGTCGACTGCACCACCGTGTCCCTCCGATCTCTGTCTCGCTCGACTTCCGTACCTTGGTGCTGATCGTCGGTCGTCGGCTTCAATCTCGTTCGGTGAGTTTTAACCTTAGCTTCGCAATTTCGCGTGTAATTTCTACCTTCGATGTGAGGGGAACCTGTTTCCTTGTGCTTTTCCTTCTATTTTCCTTTCAAATCTATTTCCTTGTGCTTCTCTTCGAATCTGAACCACTTGGGCACAGGTGCTTGAATCTGCAAAAAAAAAACGAGTTTCTGAACCACTTGGGCACTGGTGCTCGAAGATTAACTGGTATATGCATTAACTCGATTCTTTCTGTTATGCCTCTGCCTTATACCTCTGAAATTGCTCACCCGTGATGTCTTGTTTTCCTTCTTTGAAGCGGCTCTTTCTGGCAATTCAACTGCTGATATCAACATCCTTTTGCTCTCCAGTCTTCAAGGTACTCTCCCTCTCTCTGTTTTGTTGTTCACTTTCAACAGTAAAGTATATATGTTTGTGGTTTCAATTGGCTTGACTGCAGTAAAGTATATTAGCTCATAGTAAAGTATATGTATGGTTCTGGTTCTGAATTGCTGGTTTCATTTGGCTCGTAAGTCCTGTTTTTCTGTTGTTGTTGTTGAAATGCAATTGAGTAGACTATTTTGGTTAGTCTGCGCAAGTATATGTTTGATCTTGTTTTTGAATTGTGGTTTCTGAATTGCTATTTTGGTTAGTCTGCGCAAGTATATGTTTGATCTTGTTTTTGAATTGTGGTTTCTGAATTGCTATTTCGGTTAGTTGATCTTCCCGCATTTATGCATTTGATCCACACTGCACCATTTGAGCTATTTTTAGAAGAGCTTTCATAAATTTTACCTTTTCCAATCAACTTATATAAAATCAAAAAGTGATCTAGAAAATACCAAAATTTATGCTAGATTGTGATGTAGTCAGATGTTAATTAGACGTGCTTGGATTTCGAGATGTGTACTTACGTTGCCTTTTTATATGGATAATGCATTGCATTCAGATGTGCTTTTGCTCCTTTGTGGCCTGTGGGTCTTCTTGTAATGCCATGGATGATGCATTGTATTCAGATATGCTTTTGCTCCTTTGCTACTGCTGTTGTGGCCTGTGGTCTTCTGGCAATGCCATTTCTGTTAACAATTTAGCTTGCTTTATCTGAACAAACGACCAGATTTACTCCTGGGACTTGCATCTTGATTTATTGGGCAAAACTGCCACCTTGGCATTGTAATCTGACATCAGAAATTCTTGGATTGAGATTGGTAAATCATTAGTACTGTGTTTATAGCTTCATTCATTTTTACACAGGCATCGAACACCCATATAGTATGTTTTTTGAAAAATCATCAGAAATTCAATTACATCATGGTCATGTAGGATCTTGGAATGTTCGTAGGGTTAAGATCAGATTCTAAAAGTAGTTTTTCAGCAGTGACCTTTGCAGTTGGACAATATGTCAATATATAAATCTAAGTTTTTCTTTTCCACATGTTATGAATTATTTTGAAGGGAAAATCACTGTGAATTTCCATTGGAAGATTTCGGCTTTTTTAAAAAGGTTTTCTTTCTTTAATATTAGCTGATGCATATAGCTTGGCAGGATTGAAAAGGAAGGAAAATTATTGTAGAAAAAATGGCTTTTAAACAAGTCATCAACACTAATTGCTTTCCTATAAAAATGATGCCTGACATGTGTGTTGTATTGTAAACTGTTCGAAAATGAAATTTACTTCACACTAGTATGCATCGGAGAATTAGGTTAGCTAGTGGGCTCGAATGTTGTTCTGATTCCCTAGTTGTGAAGGCTATGTAAATTAAATGTTCAAAGATGGTTTAAAGCACAGTGCTGATCTGTCCTTTTACTCAAAATTGACGTGCTTGCCTATATTTGCAAGTACTGCATACTTTCAGCTCAAGCTCTCCAGCATTTTTGTTGTTTGTTTTAGAGCAGTTGCAAATACTTGCTTATATGAGTATGCTGGTTAAACAGAAAGGCAGAGTCTCCAAGCCAGCAAACACAAACTGTTCTGTGCTTGAGTTTAGAATTCATCTTCTGAGATAGATTTTGTCACAAAAAATTGTTTCTTAGAAGCACCTGTTCCATCCATTTGAAGCTCATCTTTCAGAAACATGCCTAATTTACCTTGCTAGACAATTTTTTTCTCTAATATATTTATTGCAAAGGATTAATAATCTTTATCTAATATATTTATGCAGCAAGCTAGCTTATATATTTGTGCAACGGAACTATTTGTGCAGAAAATGGCTTATAAAATCTCAGTCTCAGCAATTGCATTTATCACAATAAATGATAGCTTTCAAAGTAAGCCGGCTAATATATTTGTGCAGCAAATTAATTTAACCAACATTTGTGCAGAACTATATAAACGATCATCTACATCTTACTTCAGATGGTATATTAAAGTAGTGAGTAGATTTTTTACTTATAACTTGTTGTCCTTAATTTTGCTGATTCTATGATGTGATATACTTGTTTTATTTGTTTGAACTATTGTAGATTTGTAGTGAATAGTGATTCATCATGCCCCAATTACCAGCTCATAATGCTTGATCTAATGCTTCTAGTTGCGAGTCAATGCGTAATCCTTCGAAATTGAAGAGAAACTAGTATAATTCCCGCGCCATGGCGCGGTTTTTTAAAACTAAAATGTTAATTATATATATATATATATATATTATAAAATATTAATAAAAGTTAAGATAAAAATTATAAAAAAATTTACACAATTTATCTTATAATTCTTTCGGGATTTTTTTTCAAAATTTCATGTAAAGTATAATTGCATAAGACATAAATATAGATATTATAAATTACTCAGTAATAATAATATCAATATCATTGTAACTTTGTTCAAATGTGATATGTCCTAACCAACCATTATATTCAATGTTTTGAATTAAACCCAATAGTTGGTAAATAAACTTGAATTAAGCCTAATAGTTAGTAAATAAATTTGAATTAAGTCCAATAGTTATATTAGATTGAATTCAATGTTTTGAATTAAGCTCAATAGATAGTAAATATGTTAAGAATAAAAGAAAAAATGTGATTGCTTTAAAGAGATAAAGGGAATAATGAAAAATGCGAAGAGGGAAAAAACTAAAAAGCAAAAAATTTGATTGGGCAAGAAGGAGTGAAACGTGGGGAGGATGTCACGTAAGCGTAGTATTGTGAATTAAGTTATTATATAGTTAATTAGTACATAAATTTGAATTATGTTCAATAGTTATATTAGATTGAATTCAATGTTTGGAGTTAAGCTCAATAGTTAGTAAATATGTTAAGAATAAAAGAAAAAATGTGATTGCTTTAAAGAGATAAAGGGAATAATGAAAAATGCGAAGAGGGAAAAAATTAAAAAGAAAAAAAATCTGACTGGGCAAGAAGGAGTGAAACGTGGGGAGGATGTCACGTAAGCGTAGAGTATTGTGAATTAAGTTATTATATAGTTAGTTAGTACATAAATTTGAATTATGTCCAATAGTTATATTAGATTGAATTCAATGTTTGGAGTTAAGCTCAATAGTTAGTAAATATGTTAAGAATAAAAGAAAAAATGCGATTGGTTTAAAGAGATAAAATAAATAATGAAAAATGTGAAGAGGGTAAAAAATAAAAAGAAAAAAAAATCTGATTGGGCAAGGAGTGAAATGCGAAGAGGCTGCCACGCAAGCGTAGAGTATTCTGAATTAAGTTATTATATAGATATAGATATAGATATAGATATAGATGGTTAGTCAAATTAAAGAAAAAAGAGAATTAAAAGGAAAAGAAAAAAGGAGAATTAAAGAAAAATAAAAAAAATGGCAAAAAAATATGATTGGTTAAGACTCCTAAAATGCATCTAAAATTGACAAATCATCTCAAACTCTTCTAAATTAAGAGTTTATATAAATAGTTGGTAAATATGTTGGGAATAAAAGAAAAAATGTGATTGCTTTAAAGAGATAAAGGGAATAATGAAAAATGCGAAGAGGGAAAAAACTAAAAAGAAAAAAAAATCTGATTGGGCAAGAAGGAGTGAAACGTGGGGAGGATGTCACGTAAGCGTAGAGTATTCTGAATTAAGTTATTATATAGTTAGTTAGTAAATAAATTTGAACTATGTCCAATAGTTATATTAGATTGAATTCAATGTTTGGAGTTAAGCTCAATAGTTAGTAAATATGTTAAGAATAAAAGAAAAAATGTGATTGGGTTAAATAGATAAATGGAATAATGAAAAATGTGAAGAGGGAAAAAAATAAAAAGAAAAAAAAATCTGATTGGGCAAGAATGAATGAAACGTGGGGAGGCTGCCACTCAAGCATAGAGTATTCTGAATTAAGTTATTATATAGATAGTGGTGCTATTGGATGTGATTTTGGAATGCTACGTGATGAAAATGATCTAGAATGGAAGTGCATAAAATTTGGAAAAGAAACTAATGGTGGAGTTAAGCAGTTAACCAACTCAAGCGACACATATGTTGTTAAGTTTTTTTTTCTTCTTCCTTTTGACAGTTTCAGTTGGATGGATATGTGTCTTTCAGTTTGTTTGCTCTAGAACCGAACAAGGACCATGGTTTTCAGTTTATGCATGGCATTGTGAATTATTATTAGTGTAAATGTATTATAAATGGGGCTAGAGCCTAGGTGGCTAGGCAGAATGAGTTTAGATTCGGTCATATGATTTCCCACAACGTTTTTTTTTTTGGAAAACAAAGGCGAAGCTTCCAAAAGAAGTGGTTCAAGGGTAGAGAATGATTGGAATATAGTGTTTCTAAAGATGTTGCGTATTGTTTTGGTGTTATCTTTTCAAAGGTGATTTAGGGTCAAAGCATGGAGATGGGGTGTTTGTCAAAGATGTTGTGTATTATTTGTATTACTCAACTTATTTATATTATTGAACTCGTAATATGGAATTTATTATCGTTCGTTGTAGTTTTCAGCCCCTTGTCAAGAATCCTTGATCCACCACTAGACATAATCGAAGATTCCTGGTCACACTCCTCCCAAATTAGATCAGATGGAAGTGTAAGTTTATTCTTCTCTTCATGTAGGATTTTATCCGGACCAAAAAATTGGTAAATTTCTGTTGACGGAGAAATCAAGGCTAAATTTGGTGAATCTCAGTTTGTAATTTTGATCTGCAGTTTCTTTGTGAGGTTGGAGTGACTTTGGATTGAAACGAAGTGGAATTTAGACTTAAGTTTCAGCGGTGTGCTTTTGATTGATGGACTAATTGGTTCATTGTTGTTCGATTCTTGGATGTACAGTGTTGCTTCGGCGCCTGGTAAGGTGTTGATCACAGGTGGATATCTGATTCTGGAGAGGCCAAATGCAGGGCTGGTACTGAGTACAAATGCTCGGTTTTATGCCATCGTGAAGCCTATCTATGAGGATGTCAAGCCTGAGAGCTGGGCATGGGTGGGCACTCTTACTCACCGATTCTTGTAATTTACTGATTTATGCGATCTAGTCCTTTTTATTTGCTTGTGCTGTTTATTTGTTCATTTTTCATATGTGAGAAAGTTTGTTTTGATATACGTGAGAATGAAAAGAAACCATGTTAAGAATTATGTTTTGATGTTTGGATTTTTGTTGATTTTAGGAGTTATGGTCCTGTCTATAATAGAAAGAACAAACAGGAGGAAAATCAGCAAATAAAAACTACTTGCTTGATTTCTGTTCATGAATGTCGTGTTTCTTTGGAAATATAAACAATTGAGCCAACTAAATTTTGCACTTTTTTCTAATAGAGTAGGCTGTTGGCTGTAAATAATGGGTTTGAATGATTCTGCACAGCTCCTTTCGTTTGTATATCTGACTTGTGAAATTTGGCAAGACAACCATATAATGCCTGAGTTCTTGATAATACTAGACTTTCCAATCTCAATTGTCAGGCATGGATTGATGTAAAGCTCACATCTCCCCAGCTTTCAAGGGAAACCATGTACAAGTTATCACTGAAGAATCTAACTCTCCAATCCGCCTCCTCAAGGCAAGAACACTCTGAACTAATATTATGGTTTGTCCAATGGAGCGACTATTTGTGCTGGCAAGCTTTGAGTGGAAATGTCTTTTTATCTTTCTCAAGTGAAGTGCTTTTCTTCGGTTTACGTTGCGCTCACATTTGGATAAATTGGTTTTAATATTGTATCACAAGTTAATTGGTTGCTGATTTATTGTGTTAGTAGCTTGCTATAGGTTTAATTTTTCAGTTGTAGGTGTATATTTCTTAGGCTCTTCTTCTGGCAGTCATTAAGTCTTTTCAACTTCTCTTCCCTGTTTTTATTATGGGACTTCTCCCTTTGGAATACAACTGATTTAATTCTCTTCCACTAATTACTGACACTAACATGTGGAGTAATCTATCATGTATCAGAATATGCCTAATGCCTTCATCTGTCCCTTATAATGCCCTTTTGGCTTTGTTATTTCTAGTGCTTTAGATGATTCACTTTACCTCAGATCTTTGATACACGTCTTAATTTTTGTGAGTTCTTGCATCTTTTACTATGATTTATTGTTGTTCAATCAGGAGCTATCTTCCTTCACACTGAATGATCATGATATGAATCTGGCTTTTATGAAATAAAATACACTTATTGTATCACTGCTGTATGCTTTAGTGATGCAAGGAATCCCTTTGTAGAGCAAGCTGTGCAGTATGCTGTGGCTGCTGCACATGAAAGACTTGGGAAGGACAAGAGAGATGGCTTGGAAAAACTACTGTTAAGAGGTGATATAGCTTTACAATCTCTATGGCTCTCGCATATCACCATATGGCATATTGCACCTTTTTTGTGAATGCTTGTGGTATGTAAATTATCTTTTTCCTGCAGGTCTTGATATCACAATCCTTGGTTCAAATGATTTCTATTCATACAGGAATCAGGTAGTTTTCTTAATTTATGTCAGGAATAAGATCATTAATTTAGTTTCAATTCCATCGACCGATAGTGATATATCCCCACTGTCATGGACGTTCTGCTTGGCGTTTGTGCTTGCTTTTCTTGCCTAAGATACTAATATAGACGATCTGTTGATCTATTATTATCTGGAGGGATAATTCTCTGTGTCTGAGCCGGTAAATATATAAGAAGCATGTAACCTAGTTACAAAAGGCTGAACACCAAACCAAGAGTCTTAGTGTAAAAACATGGGTCAAAATGAGAGAAGTATACGGTATACCCATATACCCCCCTCTAAGCAAAAACACAAGAATTGCACCCGATCCTCTCGCCCCCTCCAATCAGCCCTCCCATCCTTTGCATAGTCAATCCTCTTCTCCACTGCTTTTCCTTGGGTGTTTTGGAGTTGTACTTAACAGAAGAGCAAGTGGAGCATGCATCAATGATACGTTTTGCACATCCTCTTGGGGTGTGATTTTTGTTACAAAATATGGCCTGATTTCTAACTATCCGTACATAGTAAATAAGGACACAAAAGACTAAATATTTAAATTGAAATATCGTGAATTTCCTAATGTTATCCAGTTCTTGAACAAACCATTGAAGCCATTGCTCTATAGTATACCCTCGCTGCTGTATTCCAATCCACCTCCACACCAGCTTCTGGATTTCCTGCATGTACGAACATTGAAGCCATAAGTTTGCTACAGTTTCTACCTCAGTTTTGTAGAATTCGCAAAAAGGAGAAGTGCTTGGTTTCCGCTTCTGCAGCTTCTGCCTAGCCTGGAGCTTTTCCTTGATGGCCAACCACACGATAAAGGACCACTTCTTGCTCTGAATTCCTCTCCAAAGCAACCTACCCCACGTCACCTGCACCCCCCTGATTGATTTTGACTAGCTCATAGACGCAACTGCATGAGAAGCTACCATTCGCATGCAACAAGGAGGAGACATCAACCTGACTGGCTGAATTGTGAGGTTAAAGAGCCAGCTTTACTTCATTCCTCACTTTTAACAAGCATTTCCAAGCCCATGAATCATCAACCTTTACTTGTATCTCCCATGTGCAGCCTCCCCTAGTTAGATCACTTGTTGGCCATCTTAACCATATGCTTGGCCTAGCAAGAACTAAGCCTCCGTTTGGGTAACACAAGTAGTTTTTCGGAGCTTTTGGTTTTTAATATTATATATTTTAAAATGAGGTACATCTAAGATTATAGTTTAATTAGCTTTTGACATTGAATTTTCAACTGCTACTCATCTCAAGCTTTTGAGAGCTTTTCTTTTTATATTTACAAATATATTAGTTCTACCCTCTCTATCAGCCAGGGCAAATACCTTACTAGCTTATGAATAGTTTTAATTTACCATATACTTTACACAACTAATCCACCATCTTTAGCTACCCATCAACTATGTGTTACCAAGCGGAGCATAAGTCGTCAAGTTTGGTGAATATAGCTTTATTCCATGATAAAAGTTCTTTAATGGCAAGCCCCCGATTCTCATAAGGTTTAGTAACATCCTTCCATTTCACTATGAACCTTTTCCCTGTTTCTCCTCCATTCCATAAAAAAAATTGCACATTCCTTCAATCCTCCTAGAGTGCTAAGAAATGCCCAGATACCTGACCAGGAGTGTACCCATTGTAAACCCCAGTCTTTCTACAACGTCTTCAGCCAGTTCAGGTGATATTCCAGCCAGATAGAGAGTACTCTTGTCGTCGTTTTCTTGCAATCCAGACTCCAGAGGCTGAGAAGAACTGCTCCAAACACTCACGGAATCCATGTTTGCCTTGTAGAAAATAAGAAAATTGTTGGCAAAGACACGGTGATTCAGTTTTGTGTTTGTAAATCTAGGGTGGAATTGAAATTTGGGGTTCTCAGCAGCCTTTTGTAGCACCCTACTCAAAACCTCCATGCATAAAACAAATAAATAAGGGACTTTAGATCCCCTGCCTCAGCCCCCTCCTTCCTTTGAAGAATCCTTTGGGAGATCCAATGATGATGATAGAGTATGCAGGGGTTGTCACACATTCCACTATAAGTTAATGAGTTTTTGTAGAGAACTTGAACTGACAGATTGCAGAATCGATGAATTTCCACCTTATGCTATCATACGCTTTGTGTAGACCCACCTTGATTGTGCACCTTGGCGAGACGCCCTTGTTCCCATAACCCTGACCAGCTCAACTACACCAGCATTATTATGGGGGATAGATCGACCAGGGATACAGGCCCCTTGACAGTACGAAACAATACCAGCGATCCTCAGCTTGATTTGCCTGCAAGGATCTTAGTGATGGTCTTCATGGTTGAATTACAACATGATATTGGTCTTAGATCCTTTACAAACGTTGGATTTTCCACCTTAGGAATGAGTGGCATGAAGGTAGCATTGGGCAGTTTTAGCACTTGGCCGTTTCTGAAAAACTCCTCAACTGCTGCACACACATCAGCTCCAACCACAATCCCTGCAATCTCTGAAAAACAGACTGCCGAAGCCATCTGGTCAAGGAAATTTATTAATTCATATAAACCATAGTGCAGTCTTAATATCTTTCTCGGAGGGTATAGCTGTCATCTTGGTAAATAAATTACCATTCACCTCAGACTCAGATCCCTGTTGCAGCATTGGACACTGCCCTGGTGCCTGGTGGTGCATCTGCAAGCAGATTGGTTTTAAAAATGTAGAATGTGACTTCTGACCTCAAATTGAATGGCATTTTTTGACTTCCTTTCCTTAACACTTGTATCAAAAAATTGAAGATTTCTCTTCTCCCATTGTAAGCTAATGGAGTTTTTCTTTTTGAGTGGTGAGGCTAATGAGTCTGGCCACATTTGCCTTGAGCCTCTCAGCAGCAGCATTATCCAACTCTACCAACCCTCTATTCATCTTCTCTTTTACCAATCTGAGCTGTAATTCGTGCAGGCATTCCTTATCCAGCTTTATTTGACTCTGCAGGTCAGGGAATTTAGCTTTATCCCAAATCTTCAGTACATTTTCCAGATTCTTCATTTTACTGTCCAAGATAAACTGTTTTGACCCAGTCACTTCCAAATTCCAAGCACTCCTGGACAAAAGAATAAACTCCTCTTTGGTTCAGACAATTTTGAATTTGAATGGGTATTTCCTGAAGCGATGATTGGTCTTGAGAGTAACCACTGCAGGAGAATGGTCCGAGAATCCAGCTGTATCAAAAAGGCCTTGGCATCCTGAAACTTATACATCCATTCCTCATTGATCACTACTCGACCAAGCTTTCTTTCAAGTGTATCCATTCCTTTCTGTCTATTGTTACACGTAAGCTGAGCTCCAGTGTACCCCAAGTCAGTAATGCCACAATCATCCAGCAAGAAAGCAAATTCTTAAAAAAATTCTCTTCTTGACTCCTTCACTTGCACATCTTGTCTACCGACAACACAGCAGTGAGTAAACTGAGGAAACACATGTATAATCTTCATCCCAAAGACATCGGGTTCCATGTGAGCCAGATTCTTACCTCCCCTTGACACTTAACATTGTTGACTAAACATGACAGATAACATGAATGTGGAAAGTGATCCTCTTTGTATTTTGGCTTACTATTTTTAGCCGATAAAAATATGGGCTTCACTTACTACACATATTAAATCCATTTAGTGTATCTGTTCTCCCTCATGCTGGATGCTTCTATAAAGGATGTTTGTAACTGAATTGATTAGTGTGTAATGTTATTATGTCTAGTTTACTTGTTAAGAAAGAGAATAGATGGGAATGGATGAATGATGATAAAGCAATATGAGTACCCCACATGAAGTTGTCTTCTTCAGTGTAATATTACTTTGTTGGAATTTTCCTATTTGCTTTTGCTTTTTGCTTGATAACCCAATGAAATTTGAGAGTTTATAATTTTTCCCGTAGCAGAACTTGAATATGACTTTTTCTCCTCCGTCATGTACTGCTAATGTTGTTAGAGGTGTCTCATTTCTTCCTGCTTTTAGTTTAACAACCAATTGGAAAATGGTCAGTCATTATAACATCTGCTTTTCACTTATTAGTTAGCAGCTCGTGGATTGCCTCTTACACCAGAAGCACTGGCCGCACTTCCCACCTTTAGTTCAATTACATTTAATGATGCAAGTGATGAAAACTGTAAGCCTGAGGTTGCCAAAACTGGTTTAGGTTCATCTGCAGCAATGACAAGCGCTGTAGTTGCTGCATTGCTTCACTACCTCGGTGCTGTTAATCTTTTGTCGTCGACTAGAAGTCCATGCAACAAAAGCAGTGGCAACAAAGACCTAGACTTGGTGCATATTATAGCTCAAACTTCTCACTGCATTGCCCAAGGGAAAGTTGGAAGTGGCTTTGATGTTAGCTCCGCAGTTTATGGGAGTCAACATTATGTACGATTTTCACCTGATGTGATATCTTCAGCTCAGGTATTATATCCGATGCCTGTTCAGTTACTTCTTTGATGTTTGTTCTTGGCTTGTTACTGTCTTATGAAGAGGTTGTGGATTGTCATGACCTTTTATAATTGGAGAAAGCATGCTGGATCTTTTCTTGTTTGACCACTTTTCTATTCCTGCTGCATGCATGATGCATTTTGAGGAAGGGTTAAAAATAACTGGTGAATCCTGTTATCTTCCATCTTATGATCACACAAGAAAACTATATTTTCTGTATTTGTTATCCTTTACCTTCATATCTCCATCTTCCAAACTCAGTCATTTGTAATGTTTGGACTATGATATCTTTTTGGCATCTCTAGTTTTGTCAAACAAAGCAATTTTGTTCTATTTTATTTTTCCCAGTCAGCCTAGGTTTTAGGAGTTTTTCACTTTAAGGCTCTGTTTGCATGGCCACTCATTATGATTTATAATGCACATTATTGCATTATAATATATATATTATAATGCAATAATGTGCATTATAAATCATAATGAGTGGCCATGCAAACAGAGCCTAAAAGTAGGATTAACAACCATGGCATATTAGAACCGCCAAGCCAGATTGTCTTATTTCCTTTTCCAGTTGTTCGTTTTAACTTTATTAATCTGACACTCAATTCCTCTGCTCTTGAGGTCTTGAATGACGGTGTAGGAAAAGGAGAATAGGAACTGTATGGTAATATACTTACTGTCTTGTAAGATCCTTCTTGGTTGGTTTGTAAGCTGTACCTAACTCATCCTTTGCAATGGCTTGCGAGCTTGTCATTTACTATGCTACTAGGACATATTGTTGTGTTCTTGACTATGGTTACATAGTTTTGTTCTTGAAAAGGCGTGACATGCATCATGGTGAATGGCTAGGTTGCAGTGACTGGAGAGCCCCTTCATGAAGTCATTGTTGATGTCCTAAATGGGAAATGGGATCATGAGAGGACTAGATTCGCCTTGCCGCCTCTGATGACTCTTGTAAGTGTGCTGACAAGATTTCTCTCATTTGGTTCTTGATGTGCTTGCTGTCTTTTTCATTTTAGTATCAGCAGTTTGTGTTTCTCGAACTCAATAACTAGGAAAACTTATGGAATGTAGTTTATTGGCTTGACTTTACATTTTTGTTTATTGTTTGTGGCACATATAGTGAAGCACTATATGGATTTGATTCCTAATATAGCTCTATCTAGGATAACTTATGCCAGGGAATTTGATCATTATTAAGCAATAAATCCAAATTGAATTCCAATACACCTATCGATTCCCAAAGAATTTTGTGGGTTTTTATGATTTGCTTGGTTCAATCTATGTCTGCCCATGTTTTCTTGTTTCTCAGTTTCTTGGGGAGCCAGGAACAGGAGGATCATCAACCCCATCCATGGTAGGTGCTGTGAAGAAGTGGCAGAAAGACGAGCCTGAAAAGTCTCGTTTAGTATGGAATAAGTTATCTGAGGCCAATTCATCACTTGAAAAGCATCTATCTACATTAAGTAAACTGGCAGAAGAATCATGGGATGTGTACAAGGTTGTCATCAGTAATTGCAGCATAAACACATCAGAGAAGGTGATTAAGCGTACTTACATCTATTTTGATCCAGCTTCCCTGTTAAGTTTTTTGCACTTCACCTAATGCATGATCATGATTACAGTGGACAAGCCAGGCCAACAGTTCGGGTGAACAGGCAGTTATTAATAGATTATTGGGAGCAAGGGCATCTATGCTTGAGATTAGATCCCTAATGCGGCAAATGGGTGATGCTGCAGGCATCCCGGTAAGCTCCTTAACTTTTTATATTGGACTGCCCTTTTTATCTATGCTTGTTCACCATTTCATCAATTGAAGTCTCTGCATTATGGAAGAGAAATGATGCTCCTACTCCTATCCCGTACATTGAATTCAATATTTGATCCTGCACTATATAGGTTTATCAACTAAAAGATGATTAGATCGTAAACCAAAATGATGATTGAATTATTCCAGGAAACTATAATGGATTTGTGTATTAATGCATCAAAATTTATAGGTATATAGTGGGCCAGGGGGGCATTCCTGTGAGAAGTGGGCGCTAGGGTGAGAACTGCGAATGATGCACTTTTTGGCATAAAATGTTATGCTTTTAAGTTTTAAAACTGAATGATTTTTTTGGCATAAATTTTTTGGCATAAAATGGTAGAGCTAAGATCAGGAACCTATGGAAATCACAAAATCCGGCACATACAAACATGATAAGACACACTTAAACCAAAGATACCGTAGCCAAAGGTTGAAAAAGATCAACCAACGGGAGTATTCTCTATTAACTACCAGCAGAAGCTGGCCCTTAGATGGCAAAAGCCAAATACAAGGAAGATAATAGAATACCCTTTGACTCTCCTCCCCTATTTATATCTAAATTGTAGGTGATATACTAAGAGTCACTTGCAAGCGACCTTATCATCTCTCTCCTATAGCCCTAGGGCTAATATACCAATAAGTAGCTCGAGCTCGGCTCGATAAAAGATCGGCTTGAGCTCATTCATTTACAAAATGAGCCAAGTATGAACATATTTTTAAGCTTGATTCAAACTTGGCTCGACTTGAATTTTTTGGAACGTACAAAATTTCCTTTATTATTATTATGCCAGGAGCAAGAAGGGTTGCATAATACTAAAAAAAAAATCAGTTCCAGCTCGTTCATTTACTAAACAAGCTGAGTATGAGCATAAGCTCGTTCATTTACTAAATGAGCCAAGTATGAACATATTTTTAAGCTTGATTCAAACTTGGCTCGACTTGAATTTTTTGGAATGTACAAAATTTCCTTTATTATTATGCCATGAGCAAGTAGGGTTGCATAATACTTGAAAAAAAAATCAGTTCGAACTCGTTCATTTACTAAACAATCTGAGTATGAGCATATCGAGCTCAGCTCATTTCTAAACGAGTTGAACATGAACAAGTAATATTTTTGAATCAAATAACAACCCTAATAAAAGTGTCATTTTCAATTTTAAGGGCTCGTTTGGTTTAAATTTTGGAAAGGCAAAGTGAAGTGAAATGAACGTATTCCATTTATAGTTTAAGATGCATTGGTTTTGTTTCTCCTAACTTTTCATACAAAATTGGTTTTGTTTCTCCCTTTCAATCACCCATTTGCAAGGGGTAGCCATATCCCCTATACTCCTATAATAATTACCCCTCCTATCTTATTTTTTATACAAGAAATAACATTCTTCGCTCATTTAGATATATTTTTCCACACAAAAATTGTTTCCATTCCGTTTACCTTACATGCTTATACCAAACGAGCCCTAAAACTAGACTTATAAAACATAGTGCCCCAATTTGTGCATAGAAGTGTACTAGTTTATGTCAAAAAAATCATTCAGTTTTAAATTTAAAAGTCCGCCATTTTATGCCAAAAATTGCACCTCTCACCTTTCTCACATGAACGCCCCCTCTTACATACCTATAAATTTTGATGCATAGTATCCAGAATAAATTCTATTAATACACACAATTATAAAAGTGCACTAGTTATGTGAAAAAGTGCATTAGTTTGTGAGTAAAAGTCCACCAGTTAAAGGGTGCACCATTTTATGCAAAAGTGCACTGTTTGCAATTCACACTCCATGTCCATTCTCACAAGTTCTGTTTCCTATGTGTGTGTACATTTTGAGTTAAACCCTCATCATGTTTTGTTCTCCTGAACTTTACAGATCGAACCTAAAGCACAAACTCAACTTCTAGACGCAACGATGGCACTAGAGGGAGTTCTATTAGCTGGAGTTCCTGGAGCTGGTGGCTTTGATGCAGTATTTGCAGTCACGTTAGGGGATTCGGGTGACAAGGTCACAAAGAAATGGAGCTCACACGACGTTCTGGCTTTACTAGTCAGGGAAGACCCCGAAGGCGTGCGCTTAGAAAACGGCGACCCTCGTTTGAAGGAAATCACATCAGCTGTTTCTTCAGCACATATCTAGCAAAACTCTCAAACTTGCTCACCTAGGAGTTGAAATGGTTGAAGTTTAGAGCGTAGTTGGCCATATAAACTAAATAAACATCATCTAAACTAATAAACATCCATCTTTTGTCGTCGGATATTTCTGAGGATGGAGTTTCTTCCATGTACATTTTTTTTTCCCGATTCATCTCACCTTCTTTTGGTCGTAAGAAGAGTCGGTGCTCCCCGCGCATCTAGTCGCGCTTTTATTAATAAAATAAAAGGGCTAAGTAGTCAGCATACGAGGGATAGTCCGACCCTTAACATCATTATGCAGGAAACTTAAAACACCCTCAGACGGGTCAATCAATACATGTAAACCAATGTCATAAGAAAAGGCTAAACTAGCCAAGTGGTCCGCGACGCAGTTAGCTTCGCGGTAGTCATGTCGAAACTGAATAGTCCAGGCTCACTTAATGAACAGAAATGTGACTCAATGTCATGCTTTGTGTATATCAAATTCGGTTTGTTCTGTCAATGCGCTTTCATTGATCGGTGAAATCCCCAATGTGAATGTCAGAATTACCAAGATGAAATATGAGAATCCTATCTGCAATGAGTGTAAGTGTTATATATATATGCACCCAAGGGTGCATATTCATTATCCATTCAATTCTTGCGGTGATACTTGTCTTATAATGATTATTTGCCCAAAGTCTATTGGCAAGATAGTATTCAATTATTTGCACAAAGATTTTTTTTTTATTATAGAAAATAATTGCAAAGCAATCTCAAACCTCATCAAGCCACGGACATGACCTTGAGACTTGAAAAACATGGAAAATCCTCAAGTCGCAATCATGCCTCTAAAATCAATCACTAAAATTAAATTAGAACTTTAAAGTTGAATTAGACATGGAATAATCTCTAATTAATCATCTTTTTAATCGTCTCTATAGATGATTAGGACGCCATTGGTCCACGACTCCACGTCTAATTGAACGTTGCTTCACGACATGAGCGGTGTATGATGAGGGTTTCAACTTTCAAGGCACGGGATGGCGGGATGTTGCGATTTCTTAGACCAACTCATCCAAGGCGACGAGCTCGCTCTCTATTCCACCAATCCCTCCTAGTTATCCAAACTCTAACCTCTTCCTTTTCTCAAAGACCAGTCCCATAGGTCTATATATTCCAATGTCGGATTTGTTGTGCTTAACAATGCACAAGATTGAACTTGAAATGAAGGGATTGGTTTTGCGTCTTGGTGATTGCAGAAAGAGTAGAGACTTGCCTCCAAGCTGCAGCTTAATGGCTAGCCTCTAACAATCTCTCTTCACCTTTTTTTTTAATGAAAAGGCACATTACTGTAGTCCTGAGGCTATGTGGGCGTTTTGTGGACGTATGGCCTGAATAGCATCACTCCTTGCCTATTGCAAAGGATTTTGGTTTTTTCATTTCTTGAGATTTTGAAGTTTTTTCGTTGACTAACCCCTTTGGAAAAAGTCTAATATTTGTCCGGATTGCAAGCCTAGGAAAATTGATTTTTTTTTTTGCCCTTTTAGAGGAGGATTTATTAGGAAACGGCCTCATTAAATTCGTAGCCCATGATGTTAGCTTTCCAGCAACTGCTCAAATGCCTCGATCGGACCAACGCAACTTCCTCTATGTCAAATATATCGAGCACGTGTCCGTAACTCCTGTTGTAAGGCACATTACTGTAGTCCCGGGGCTGTGTGGACATCTCGGGTGGGCGTTTTGTGGACGTATGCCAGGAATAGCATCACACCTTGCCTAGTGAGGAGGATTTTGGATTTTTCATTTTTTGAGATTTTGAGGGGTTTTCGTGGACTAACCCCTTTGGAAAAGTCTAAAATTTGTCCGGATTTCAAGCCTAGGAAAAAAAAAATTTTGGGCCCTTTTAGAGGATGATTTATTAGAAAACGTCCACATGGAAGTCGTAGCCCATGAAGTTAGCTTTCCATCGACGGCTCAAATCCCTCGATCAGACCAACGCAACTCCCTCTACGCCAAATATACCGAGCACGTGTCCGTAACTCCTATTGTAAGGCACATTACTCTAGTCCCGGGGATATGTGGGCATCTCGGGTGGGCGTTTTGTGGACGTATGGCCTGAATGACATCACACCTTGCCTAGTGCAAATGATTTTGGTTTTTTCATTTTTTGAGATGATGAGGTTTTTTCATGGACTAACCCCTTTGTAAAAAGTCTAAAATTTGCCCGGATTTCAAGCCTAGGAAAAATGATTTTTTTGGCCCTTTGAGGAGGATTTATCAAGAAATGTCCTCATGGAAGTCGTAGCCCATGAAGTTAGCTTTCCAGCGACTGCTCAAATGCCTCAATTAGACCAACGCGATTCCCTCTATGCCAAATATACCGAGCACATGTTCGTAACTCCTGTTGTAGGGCACAATACTGTAGTCCAGGGGCTGTGTAGGCATCTCGGGTGGGCGTTTGGTGGACGTGTGGCATGAATAGCATCACACCTTGCCTAGTGCAGAGGATTTTGGGTTTTTCATTTTTTGAGATTTTGAGGTTTTTTCGTGGACTGACCCCTTTGGAAAAAGTCTAATATTTGCCCGGATTTCAAGCCTAGGAAAAAAAGTTTTTTTGGCCCTTTTAGAGGAGGATTTATTAGGAAATGACCTTGTTAAAGTCGTAGCCCATGATGTTAGCTTTCTAGCGACTTCTCAAATGCCTCGATTGGACCAACGCAACTCCCTCTTGTAAGTGTTTGGAGAACTGAGTCCTTAACGGATCTCAGAGGCCTACTCCTGTATATATATCAATGGGTGAAAACCCGAGGGTACAATGATAACTGTACATGTGTAAATAATATAATGCTAACATCCTCCCTCAGTCGCAGCTAGAGGTGAGCGAATAGCAAGACTGGAACGAAAAGAAGTAAAAAGAGGAGTAGGTAAGCCTTTTGTGAAAATGTCCGCATACTGATGTGCAGAAGGGACATGAAGAACTCGGACCTGGCCTAGGGCGACCTTCTCTCTGACGATATGGATGTCAATTTCGATATGCTTCGTCCGTTGGTGCTGAACTGGATTCGACGACAGGTAAACAGCGGAGACATTGTCGCAGTAGACCAGTGTAGCCGATCGAAGGGGAACCCGGAGTTCGCAGAGAAAGTTGCGGAGCCAGCAGGTCTCAGCGACGGCGTTGGCAACACCACGATACTCAGCCTCGGCACTCGAGCGGGAGATGGTGGCCTGACGCTTGGAGGACCACGAGACCAGATTGTCACCCAGGTACACCGCGAAACCGGATGTAGAGCGTCTAGTTTCAGGACAACCCGCCCAGTCAGCGTCAGAATAGGCGGTGAGGGAGTCAAACTTGCTGCGAGCGAGATGTAAACCCATGTCAGAGGTGCCCTTGATGTACCTGATTATCCTCTTGAGCGCCTGAAGATGGTGCTCGCGGGGATCATGCATGTATAAGCAGATCTGATGTACGGCGAAGACAATGTCCGGTCTGGTGAATGTCAAATACTGGAGAGCACCGGCCAGACTGCGGTAGGCTGTAGGATCCTCAACCTTAGGACTGGAGGCAGCGTCGAGCTTGGATTTGCAGTCGACAGGGGTGGTGGCGGGTTTGCAAGACGTCATGCCGGCCTTGTCGACAATCTCAAGAGCGTACTTCTGCTGATGAAAGAACAGGGTAGTAGGAGTGCGTGACAAAAAGACCCCAAGGAAGTAGCTCAAGGAACCGAGATCAGTCATGGCGAACTCTGATCGCAGCAGGGCCATCAGCCGTGACAGGAGCGATGTAGAGGAAGCGGTGAGCACGATGTCGTCAACGTACAGGAGAAGATAGGCAGTGTCAGACCCTGAGTGGAACACAAAAAGGGAGTGATCAGACTGACTGCCCTGAAAACCAATGCCAGTGAGGTACGTGGCGAACCGCTGATACCAGGCGCGAGGCGCCTGTTTCAACCCATAGAGAGACTTCCGGAGGAGGCAGACGTGAGATGGGCGGGTGCGATCATAGAAGCCTGGCGACTGATGCATATACACAGTCTCCTGAAGGTTGCCGTGAAAGAAGGCATTCTTGACGTCAAGCTGATGGATAGGCCAATACTTAGTAAGGGCGATGCTCAGAACTGTGCGGATGGTAGCCGGTTTGACGACCGGGCTGAAAGTCTCATCACAATCAACCCCAACCTCCTGTGACTTGCCGTTGACCACTAGCCGAGCCTTGTGTCGCTCTAGAGTTCCGTCTGACCTGTACTTATGCTTGAACAACTACATGCAGTTAATGATATTAGTGTCCCGAGGCCTTGGAACGAGGTCCCACGTGCCATTTTTAATAAGAGCACTAAACTCATCCATCATGGTAGCTTGCCAGTTCGGGTCATGTAAGGCCTTGTGGGGCGATTTGGGGAGAGGAGATATGTCGGGAGACGGAGTGAGAAGGTTGTATTTGGGGTTAGGTTTGAAGATGTCGGACTGCGACCGGGTCTTCATGGAATGGGCGGAGGGTACAATCGGAGGTTGTTGGGTAAGAGGGGTTGCCTGCTGAGAGGGAAAGAGGGGGGCGAGGGGGTGCGGCGGGCGCTGCCAAGGGGGGTGTACCCGCCGCAATGGGTGCAGCGGGATAGTCGGGGGGTGCGGTGGGGGTGCGGCGGCCGCTGCCAGGGGGGGTGTGCCCGCCACATGGGTTGCGGCGCCCGCCGCCAGTCGATTTGGGCGGGGGGTTGGTTCCGGATGATGCTTGTTGGAATAGGTGGCGTAGGAGGGATGGGAATTCGTCGGACTTGGGTGGTGTGGGTGGGTTGGGGACAGCAGGGGTGGGTGATGTGGTGAAGGGGAAGGTCTGTTCGTCGAAAATCACATGGCGCGAAGTGACAACCCGATTTGTATCCAAGCGAAGACAACGGTAGCCTCGATGGTGTGGGGAGATGCCCAAGAAGACACATTTAGTGGATCGTGGGGATAGCTTGTGAGGGGCGGTAGCACTCATGTTGGGAAAACAGAGACATCCAAACACTCTAATGTGATTGTAAGAGGGGTAGCGCTTGTAGAGTGCCAAGGTTGGGATGGAGTTGTCAATGGCTTTGGATGGAAGTATATTGTGGAGATAGGTGGCCATGTGAAGCGCCTCAACCCAAAAGGGGAGGGGGAGAGAGGCGTGATGTAGGAGGGTTCTAGTTTTGTCATTGAAGGTGCGGAGAATACGTTCCACTTTGCCATTTTGTGGAGAGGTTTGGGGGCATGAGAAGCGGAGTGATATCCCATTTTGTTGACAAAAGAAGCGGACAAAATTGTTGTCAAACTCTCCTCCCATGTCGCACTGAATAGCCTTGATGGGCAAAGTGAATTGAGTGCGGACAAATGTGTGAAAATTGACAATGTGACTTTGTGTTTCCGATTTGTGACGTAGGGGAAAAACCCAAACAAAATTGGTGAAATCATCAAGGACAACCAAATAGTATCGAAAACGACTAGCACTTGGAATAGGAGATGTCCACAAATCACAATGCAAAAGATCAAAAGGTGCAAATGTACTGGAATGAGAAATGCTAAAAGGGAGACGCTTGCTCTTGGCGATTTCACAGGAAATGCAAACGCCAGAGGCTTTATTACAAGAAATTAAATGACTAGTGCGGAGACATTGGAGCACGTGGTCGCCGGGATGGCCAAGACGAGCGTGCCACAAATAAGAACGATGGGCGACGAAGGCGGTGGGGGCGGTGGGAGACTGTGGGCGAGCTTTGGTGATGGGGTAGAGGTCGCCAGAACTATTGCAGCGCATGATTGGGGTCCCCGTACGAAGATCCTTCACAAGAAAACCAAACAGGTCAAATTGGACAGCCACGTGATTATCGACGGTAAATTGACGAACAGAAATGAGGTTTTTAACAAGGTCAGGGGCAAGCAGAACTTTGTTGAGGCTTAGGGGTGGGGCATTGGGAAGGGTTGTGTGACCCGAACCGACAATTTTAAGAGACTCGCCGTTTCCGACATAAACAGACGGTAAAGTGCTCGAATTAAAAACAGTTTGTAGGTTACCTGGTGCGTTCATCATGTGAGAGGAGGCCCCGGTATCCATGTACCAGTTGTCGTCCGGCTGCTGGAGTCCCATGGTGGAGAAAGCGGCGGAGAGGTTGGTGTGCATGGGGTGCGCTGGAGGCTGCTGTGAAGCGTACATCGCTGGGGATGGGGCCCGCTGCTGAGGCGGACGCTGCGTGTAGGCCAACTCTGGCGGGGGGTACCCCGCCCACGTCGGATAAGGGCAGGGCGGCGGAGCAGGGGACCATTGCTGCTGCGGGTACCACTGCCCTGGCGGCGGCCGCGATGGCCGC
Organism: Persicaria tinctoria; assembly: GCA_037127255.1. NCBI lineage: Eukaryota > Viridiplantae > Streptophyta > Magnoliopsida > Caryophyllales > Polygonaceae > Persicaria > Persicaria tinctoria. The sequence goes on along the minus strand of JBANSL010000019.1, from coordinate 3,520,001 downwards.
TGCTGTTGCCGCCTCTGTCGCGTCCTCCGCGTTGTTGGGGTTGTCTAGGTTAGGTGTGGGGAAGGGGGTCCGGGGCTATGAAATCCTTGGAGGAAACAAGGACATGGGAAGGGCCCTGGGGGCGTCCCTGACGGCTCTCCTCCCTGGAGAGCATGCTGCGAGCCACCATGAAGGTCGGAAGTGGCGATGTGTTGCTGATCATGCCACCGACGACATCAAATTTGGTGGAAAGACCGTTGATAAGTTGAAGAACAAGGCGTTCTTCGCTAACTTTGTGCCCAACATCGCCTAGTTGATCAGCGATGGCTTTGATGGCGAGGCAGTAGTCAGAGACGGTGGAGAAGCTTTCCTGACGGGTGTTGATGAACTTGCCCTCAAGATCCGCTGCCCTAGCGGATTGATTGTCATGGAAGAGGCCCTTTATGCGGATCCAGACATCACGGGAGGTAGAGTTTGGTTGGAGGACGGTAATCAGGACGTCCCTAGATATGGTGGCATAGATCCATCCAAGAACGATGGAGTCAAGGCGGTTCCAGAGGGGCTCAGGGACATCAGTCGGACGATCAGAGCCGTCGATGTGGGTGATGACGTCGTGAGCCTTACAGGCGGTTTGGAAGAGCTCCGCCCATGTGTGGTATTGGACCTTTTTAAGATCTAGGGTTAGGGGAATTTGATTTTTGATGTTGGTGACGGATTGAGCGGAGTGAAAGGGGTTTTGTGGTGGTGGTGGAGGGTTAGGGTTGGGTGGAATGGGGTTAGGGTTGATTGGGTTGATAATCTCGTCGGTAGACTTGGAGAAGGGGTGGGAGATTGCGGCGGAAGGGAGAAAGGAGGAACAAGGGGCGGCGGCGGCGGCTGTAGGGAGCGGCGGCGGCGGCGGCGAGAGGGGGTAGGCGGCGGCAGCAGGGGGCGACGGCGGCGACTAGGCTGGCGGCGGCGGCTGGGCAGGCGGCGACGGCTAGGGCGTGGCGGCGGCGGCTTGGGGCTGCGGCGGCTTAGTGGATCGTTAGGTGTGAAACAAAAATTAGGGTTTCACACAAAAGCTTGATACCATGTAAGTGTTTGGAGAACTGAGTCCTTAACGGATCTCAGAGGCCTACTCCTGTATATATATCAATGGGTGAAAACCCGAGGGTACAATGGTAACTGTACATGTGTAAATGATATAATGCTAACACCTCTATGTCAAATATATCGAGCACATGTCCGTAACTCATGTGGCACATTATTGTAGTCCCGGGGCTGTGTGGGCATCTCGAGTTGGCGTTTTGTGGACATATGGCCTGAATAACATCACACCTTGTCTAGTGCAGAGGATGATTTTGGGTTTTTCATTTTTTGAGATTTTGAGTTTTTTTCGTGGACTAACCCCTTTGGAAAAAGTCTAATATTTGTCCGGGTTTCAAGCCTAGGAAAAAAGGTTTTTTTTTGCCCTTTTAGAGGAGGATTTATTAGGAAACGACCTTATTAAAGTCGTAGCCCATGATGTTAGCTTTCCAGTGACTGTTCAAATGCCTCGATCGGACCAATGCAACTCCCTCTATGCCAAATATATCGAGCACGTGTCCGTAACTCTTGTTGTAACACACATTACTGTAGTCTCGGGGTTGGGTGGGCATCTCGGGTGGGCGTGTTGTGGATGTATGGCCTGAATAGTATCACACATTGCCTAGTGCAAAGGATTTTTGGTTTTTCATTTTTTGAGATTTTGAGGTTTTTTCGTGGACCAACCCCTTTGAAAAAAGTCTAAAATTTGCCCGACTTTCAACCCTAGGGAATATGATTTTTTTTGCCCTTTTAGAGGTGGATTTATCAGGAAACGACCTAATTAAAGTCGTAGCCCATGAAGTTAGCTTTTAGTGACTGCTCATATACCTCGGTCGGACCAACATACCGAATACTTGTCCGTAACTCCTGTTGTAAGACACATTATTGTAGTCACGGGGCTGTGTGGGCCTATCGGGTAGGTGTTTTGTGGACTTATGACCTTAATAGCATCACACATTGCCTAGTGCAAAGGATTTGGGGTTTTTCATTTTTTGAGATTTTGAGGTTTTTTCGTGAACCAACATATAAGTAGGTAAGTTAGTCTTTTTATTATCAATTGATTTTAGGTTGAAATCTCACCGGATTATATACTTGACATCAAGCACATGTTCACCCATACACACGACCATCCAATCGTGAATTTCAAATAAAAGAATAGTGTATATATACGCTACCAACATATTTAATATGATTTATAACCTAATTTGAATTGATAAATGCACTATAAAACCTAATAGTAGGGGTGTGCGTTACCGGGTATCCGACACGACACGGTTAACCGTGTCGGATACCCGAAACCATTTAAGACCAATATGCCGAACCGTGCACGAACCGCCAGGAACCGGATATCCGACACGGTAAGGGTATTCGGATCCGTGTCGGATACCCGTGTTATCCGACACGATCCGTTAGGGTTTTTTTCCCTGGCCTTGTCACTGTGTTGCAGACTTGCAGGCTTGCGGCAACAGGTGCTACTGCTGGTGGGAGGACTGAGGAGGGAGGAGTCCGGATGGTGCCTGGGCTCGTCGCTTCGGGTTCACAAATCAGGCTCGCTCATGGCAGACGAGGTGTTCTTCGGCTTCACCCTCCGTTTTCGTTGGTCAGGGCACGAGTGGGACAGCGCCGACGTGAGAAAGAGGTGGCTTCGGTGATCGAGTGGGGAAGCGAGATTTGAGAGAGAAAGGTGGAGGGAGGTAGTGGCGCTGGTTGGCTTTGGCTCCGATAAGCGTCGGAGGCCGACGCTTCAGATCTGAGCGCAAAATGGGAGGGATTGAACACGAACAGTCGGCATCGGCGACCAAGGCCTCAGATCTGATCGAGGAGGATGGAATTTGGAAGGAGGAGTGAACACGAACAGCAATTTCGAGCGAGGATGATGGAATTTGGAAGGACGATTGAATTTCGGCGAAGAGCAATGGGCAAAGAGAAATCAGAGGATGTCGGCGAAGTTGTAAAATGGTTGAAATTAGGGTTTTAAGAACTCTCCGCTAGTCCACTGTTGAGAAAGGTTAAAAAAAAATTAAGACTAAAAGGAAGAATAAAATGTAACTTATGGGAATTGAACTCGGATCTAATGAAACAAAGCAAGTCCACCCTCCTCCCTGGAACCAACTGAGCAAGCAGAACATTTTGTTACCTAGGGTATTCTATTTATACAAGTAATATACCTCCAGACATAAAATTTTAAAAAAAATAAAATTAAACGGTTCGTGTCGGGTATCCGACAAGGGGATTTGCCCGAACCGTATCCGAACCGTTTACAGCCGTGTTTTCTCGGTTCGTGTCATTATCGTGTCGTGTTTTTTCGGTTTCGAGTTTTTTCGTGTCGTGTTTTCGTGTCGTGTTTTCAGTTTCGGATTTTTTTGCACACCTCTACCTAATAAATTAATCCAATATTAATACAAACCTATTTGACCAATCTAGATAGAAAAAATGTTGCTATAATTTATGGATGTAGATATGAACTCACTGGCTTAGAAGCGACACACTGGCCATAGGTGCAAGTAGGCATCACCCCCAAGGTTACACGGTATAGTAAAACTAAGGAGCGTTTGTTTTTAAGAAGAAGAAGAAGAATGCTCCTTCTCCTCATCAGTTCTAAAAACAAGTCACTCCGCACACGTGACATGGACTGGCAACGGTGGTGGTGTGCGCGTGTGAGTCGTAGTATATTCTATCTCTCAATGATGAAAAAGAAACCCTTATAAACCAACATTTTATATCCCTATAAACAAGTGTGAGGTATTAAAAGCTTTCACATTTCATAAAACTCATTTCAAACGTTTTCCTAAAAAAAAACTCTGCACTCTTTTAAAAGAAGGTATAGGATTCTATATTTATATTATATATTGGGATTGAAAATTATTAAAGTGGAATTTATGAATGATAATAGATATTCGAATGCCACATGCGACCTAGTAAGCATTAACTTTACAGGTTTATCAATCAATGATTAATAATATCACTCGTAGTTATGCTTCATATTTATAAATTAATTTGGAGACCATGAAAAGGAAGAAATTTTCCCACTTCTGTCATTGTTGGCTTTTCTATGCATCTTTGTTCACATCTAATCCAATTCCTTTCCATTTAATTTTTTTTAATACAAAAAAAAAAAGTTTGGATTATTGTTATTGTTTAAAAAAAAACAACTTTGGAGATAAATTTATTTTAATAACAGGTTTATAAAGGAAATTAAACCCCGTCATCTTCAATGCTTATTCACTCATTCATGGATATATGTTTCAAAAATCCGATATGAATTTATTTTTCTTCATCACCCATATATCAAGGAGATGATTTTATTTGTTATATTAATTTTTAATGATTTATAATTAAACTAGTCAAACTTGAAGGAAATAGTTTATCTTTAAATAAGTAAAAATTGTTATAAGAGTATTTTTTATTTTATCTCTTGAAAAGACGAATAAACCCAAAATAAAAATGAAAGGAAAAAAAATTACAAAATTTAATCTTACAATCAACCAAATTAAATATATAGTGGTTGCGACCAATTGGTGCACTTATTCATGGTAATTAAGAAGTGTTTTACTTTAATTTAAAAGCATGACACATACATACATACACACATTAATGATATATATTTATATTTTATGTTAATACAAGTGTACGACTATTTTTTTCACCAAGTCACCAACTATTAAATTTTGTTATATACTATGTGTGGAGAATATGAGTTGTGAGAGTGTCCCACATTGATTAAAAATTGAATCTAAGTCTTGCATATAAGTCGGTGGGCTACCACTCGGCTTGTGTGCTCGGCTTGATTAGCGCATTTGCGCTTGGCGTGTGTTGCCCGACCTCCACGTCGGATGACACACCGTTATTTCATACTCTGTATCACTCTTTTTGTAAGTTAATAATAATATGATTAATTTAAGTATATATATTTAATATTTTGCATTAAAAAAATATGGAGCAGCTTACATCGTCTGACGTGGATCCAAAATCCAAATGTAAGTATAATCGTATGGATTAAGTTATGGCACTTCTTGATTTATACGTTAATATGTGTTTTTGACCAACTATATATTCTTGTTTGAATATATATGTCATTTCTTTAACAATAAAACTTAACTAAAGTCACTTATTATTTTAGATGTTTTTAAAGAGAATAAAAACTATCTAAAATATTGATTCTTTATATAATATTTATTGTAGCATCTTAGTTTTGATCAATACTATTTAATGTTTTAGAGTTTTTTTTATCGATATTTCTAATATATACTCTAAAAGTATGAGTTTAAAAGATTAATTGAAAAAGATTTTCTTCTAAATAAAATATTAACTCTAGTAAAAAAAAATTAAAAGAAACTAAAATTATTCAATTTAGGAAAAAAAAAATCATAATTAAACTTCTACACTTATACCTACATTTGACACAGATTAGAAAAACTGTATCAAATATAAGTTGGTGAATTGGTTGTGGAGCTACATCTCATGCTAAGAGACTCGAGATTCGAATTTTCTTGAAAATATGGAGCCTCGGATGTAGAATGACTTAGTCGATCGAACTTGTTCTTTTTTAATTAAGTTGATTACTTGATCAACCTTCGCTCTCACACAATCTACATGAGTGCTGATCGATAAAGTGGGTGGAGTCTACAAATCGTGGATTGCAAAAAAAAAAAAAAATTAATTCAATTTAGTGGAAAATCAACAAAAAAAAAAAAAAGACTAAGTTGAGTTTCTGTGAAGACAAATATATGTTTCATAAAAGTTGTACATGATAATTAGTCCATCCACCAACTTGTTCGATCTCTCGGTTTCTTTTGACTTGTCTAAAGAAGTGAATTTCTTATCTTCCTTCCAAAAAAAAAATATATATGTTTCATAATTCTTCATTTATGGTTTACATTTGGACCTCATTTTTGTGGTGAATTATAATGTTTATCCATATACTAGTGTAGATCCCGTCCCGTGTACGGGGAATGCGTTAATCTAACTATAAATTATTTTTTCCTCCAAAAAAATAATCTAAATATAAATAAAATTAGTTCGACAGATTATATATAATCTAAATATCTTTTAATTAGATTCTCTCAAAATATAAATAAAATTCACATTTATAAGGTACTACGTAAAAGTTTTTTTTTTTCTAATCTATGGTTAATTAAATCTCATGTAATTTAATTAGATAGTTGATTTTTAAAAATATTTTAATATTCTTTTTTATTAAATATGTAGTATATATATTTCTTACATTAGTTTACTAAAATATCTATATACGGATGAATTATGGCTACATATATGGTTATATAATATTTTAATTATTTATTTTGTCCTCAAAAAATAATATAGATAGATATAAAATAAAATTATTAAATGATTGCTTTTGATATAAATAATTATTTCCATAAAAAAATAATCTAAATATAAATAAAACAGCACCTATCAAATATTACATATTTATCTATTAATATTTTTGGTAAGTATGACTATAAAAATTAGTTTTATTAATTATCTTTATTATTACTACTATTACGTTTAATTATATTGATATAGTTTTTTTCCTTATATAATATTTACTCTTTTATAAGATATTCCATCTATCCAATTATGTGTTAATGGTAAAATAAAATAATTATTTTTATTAGATTTCCTTTTTGACGGGAGAAAGTTCTGCGAGACGCGCTCACGCGTTGCCACGTAGGCAAATTCACTCACATGCCGCCACGCAGGCACCAATGCATCGGTTTTAGTATATGTATATAGATTTATCATTATCATATGTGTATAAACAAACGTGGTTTTATTCCCATTGGCCTTCAAAGACAACGACTCAACGAGGCATCTTCCACCTTACCAACTCATTCGTTTTCTATACATTTTTTAAAAAAGAAAAAAGAAAAATGGTCGATATTTCGACGAAAGCGAAATTCAAGTTGAAGCCTGGAAAGCATCAAAAGAAGGAAGCCAGCCCAGCAGCCCAAATAATTCAAAGATGGATTGAATTTTTGGATTTTTATAAGCTAAAAGTTATACTTTCACCATTTTTAATACTACTATTACATAAATAAATAGATTTTTGAAAATATACTTTCAACTAATTTGAGGTAAAATTGCATACTTCTCGCTTCTTTAAACTTTACTAAATTTTTTTGATACATTTAAACTTTACAAAAAAAAGGTGAAATCGCTCACCCTGAATGCCTCTCATTTCTGGTTCAACGGAAATTGTGAGAGAAGACAAATTATGGTGATTCAATCGGTAACAAAGATATGAGATCAGTCCCTCTCTCAACATGAGATTGGTGTTGTAAGTAGTTCCCAACAATTGGCATTTTAAAAATGGTACTCTATCTATTCATTATTCAATAACATAAAATATTAGGGGTGGGCACGGGACGGGACGGGACGGGATTGAGCCGGGACGGGACTCGTCCCGCGAAATTTTTACGGGACGGGATTGACACTTTTTTTTCGGGACGGGACGGGCCTTATCCCGCATATAAAAATAATAAAATATTATATAAATTTGCAAAGTGAAAAATGCTTTCATAATTCATTAATTTGTATAATATGTTGAATACGGTATTCTTCTCAACTATATTATTCAATAATGATATTATTATTATTATTATTATTATTATTATTATTATTATTATTATTATTATTATTATACTATTATTAATTCATACAATGATTGTATAATTAATTATAATGTTCAACATATTTGGCTACATTATCTTTCTAGATCGGGACGGAAAGGGATTGAGACGAGATTCACCAGATACTGTCTCATTATCGATTGATAGTTGGGAAGAATACCGTATTTAGCTATTTGCCTCTTGTAGCTCTAAAAGGGTATAATAATAATAATAATAATAATAATAATAATAATAATAATAATAATAATAATAATAATAATAATAATAATAATAATAATAATAATTCCACATTATAATTAAAAAAAATAATATTATTATTACTTATTTTTATTGTTATTGTTATTATTATAAAATAATTATACTTTACTAGAAAAAAATATATAAAATATATTTTTTTATGTCTTAAAAGTTAAAATTTATGTCATCTGATTTTTATACAAATTTTGAAGGAATTAAAAACTATATAAAATATAATTATTTTTAATAATTTCAATTTTATAAATCTTAAAATGTATTTTAAAATAGACGTAATACTATTTTATACACGCTTTTTAAGATGATAAAAATTATAAAAAAAATTGCCTATAAAAAAATGAATATCTTATATAAATTTTAACAATTTAAAAATGTATACGGAAATAATACCGATTAAAGGCGAAAAGAGGGAGTATTCAGTAATTAACCTTCCCATCCTTATCAGAGCATCCCAAGAGATTCCACATCTTTATTTTTTGGAGAATATTTAGATGGGTTTTACCCCAAGAACTTCCCCATTATATTTTCCAAAATAGAGAATGGAGAGAAAATATGAAGATTATTTCCTAAATTTGAAGAAAATTCTATATATTTTGGACTGAATTCGATAAGGGGAAAGTTGTTGAAATTGAGCAAAAAAAAATATTCAGAATATTTGACTTATAATTATCTAGAGTTAAGTTTAGGGATCCGATCAGTACATCCAAAATCATTTTATGCATTTAAAAAAAAAATCCCTTTGGTCGTTATCTCCACCATTTTTTAAAAAAAATATTAGTTTTTTTCGGTCGAAGAATTAAAAGTAATACTAAAATCAATCAACGACGATACAGCAATAAATCAGTGTAAAAAAACTCGTTTATTTGATTCTTTTCTCCGTCCCTCCTCCCTCGTGCAACTCTTCCTTCAGCTCTCCCTCCCTACCGCCATTAGCAGACACAGAGAGCTTGATTGAGTGTTCTCTGATATGAAATGACTCCTCCGCTGGCGCCGGCGCTGCTTCTTTCCTTCATCCTCCTCCTTCTCCTCGCTCCGTCCGCCGTCCAAACCGCCATAGCCGCCGGAGCTCCTAAAACAGTTACATTTACTCACGGCTTTCCGTTCAATAGCACCGACTACGGTTCTTTCACCGTCCAATATCCGGCGATGATATCCAATCAAGCTCTACAGATTACACCTGATTCCAGCGGGAACTACACCTTGTTTAACCGCTCCGGCCGGGTCCTGTATACAAATCCGTTCATACTCTGGAAGAGAAACGGATCCTCCTCCGGTGCTAAAATCGCCTCCTTCAACACGACCTTCCTTGTCAACATGTACCGCACCAAGGAGAATGTCACCGGCGAAGGCATGGCGTTCATCATAGCTCCCGATCTCTCCACGCCGCCGGGAAGCGACGGCCAGTACCTGGGTTTGACGAATTCTAGTTCCGACGGCTCTTCGGAGAACCGCCTCTTCGCTGTTGAGTTCGACACCTATAAGCAGGAATTCGATCCGGATGACAACCACATTGGAGTGGACATCAACAGCGTCAAATCGAACTATACCGTTCCGCTCTCCGGTTTCAATATCACGCTGTCTCCAAACGGCACCGTCTTCCACAAGATCTGGATCCAGTACGATGGACAGAACCAAACCCTAACCGTCTACATGGTGGAGCTACACGGGCAGGTGGCGACGATTTCGTTGACGACGGCCACGACTTCGATGCCGAAATCGCCCGTACTCAAGATGTACAATCTAGATCTGAGCTCAATCGTGGCGGAGGAGTCCTACTTCGGCTTCGCGGCGGCGACAGGGGCGACGACGCAGGAGCTCCACTGCGTGCTCAGCTGGAACATGACGGTGGAGCTGATCCGGCCGCCGGGAGGACTAGGAGTGGGGATAATTGCGGGAGTAGTTGCGGCGGTCGTAGTGATACTTCTGGCGGTGGCGGCGGCGATTGGGTGGATGTGGCGGAGGAAGGCGAAGACGGCGAAGGATTCGAACGTATTGGGGGCGGCGCTGAAGAGCCTTCCGGGGACGCCGAGGGAGTACGATTTCAAGGATCTGAAGAAAGCGACGGAGAATTTCAACGAGAAGAACAGATTGGGGGAGGGTGGATACGGCGTCGTTTTCAGGGGCTTTTTCCCCAATGAGATCGTCCAGGAAGTGGCCGTCAAGAGGTTCACCAGAGAAGATGCTATCAAAAGCAAAGATGATTTCCTCTGTGAGCTCACCATCATCAATCGTCTCCGCCATCGAAACCTTGTCAAATTACTTGGTAAGTTTCTTAACATTTTTGCCTTCAATTTGATTGTGCTTCAATTTGATTGTGTTTGGCATAGTATAATTACACAGTATGTGATTGTCATGGAACAATAGAAGTACCAAATTCCAGTAGCTCATTCAGTTGAAGCTTCAAATAACATGCTTTAACTTGTGATTAGAAATTTTGATCATCTTCTTTTAATTCAATTGAACCATTGTATGAGTCCTTTTTTTAGATAATCACCCAGAGTCAAATATAACTTTGAATGAATAGATGAGGTTAGATCATGTCATTCTCAGCAAGCTGTACATGTATACTTGCCCCTTGGATAGGTATGGATTAGTTTGAAAACTTGAAGTCTGACTTTTCATGGTGAAATTTTGAGGAAGCAACGGATTGACTTTCCCTTGCCTAGAAGTGTTTTGCAAGGAGAATGAAGCTACCTTTGATGTGTTACCATTTGAGACTATTATGTGTTTGGAATATGAGGTTGCCCCACAATTAAAAGATTGAGCTATCAGGAACAACGTATAAGTTTGAGATGGAATCGAAACCGTTGAGTTTATGTGTTGTTCATGTCTACCTTTAATTTGGTATCTCTAATCACTTTTCTTAAAAAAATATATGTATATATATTCAGGTCTCCGTTGAAATAGTTGTACCATGTTGTATTGTATTAAATGCTGTCATAAATATAAACACTTACTCCCTCCGTTCCAAAATACATGGTCTTTTACTTTTCGACACGCTTTTTAAGGAGTGAAAAACTCTATGAAATATTATTTTTTAATTAATTTTTTTTATATAATTAGATACTTATTAGTAATAAGTATAAAATAGTATAAAAATTTTAATCAAAAAAATAATATTTTATAGAGTTTTTCGCTCCTTAAAAAGCGTGTCAAAAAGTAAAAGACCATCTATTTTGGAACGGAGGGAGTATTGATTTGCATTAAATGATGTCAAACAAATACTAGTACTTTTTGTTGACAAAGTTGTGTACAATTTTGTGGAAAGATTGGTCTTTTTGCTCTATGATTGAAATGTTTAGTTTGTGATTACAATGGCTATCCTGAATGTTTGTTTGCAACCAAACACAGGTTGGTGCCACAAGAATGGGATGCTTCTTTTGGTGTACGAGTACATGCCCAACGGAAGCCTCGACAAGCACATATTTTGTGGTGAGGACGAGACGCCGATAGGCTGGAGCTACCGCTACAAGATCCTGAGAGGGGTGGCATCCGCCCTGCAGTACCTGCACTACGAGTTCGACGAGACAGTCATCCACCGAGACCTCAAGGCCAACAATGTCATGCTTGATGCAAACTTCAACGCGCGTCTAGGCGACTTTGGGTTGGCCCGCGCCATAGACCTAGAGAAGACGTCCTATGCCGAGATGGAGGTCATCCATGGCACAATGGGATACATCGCCCCAGAGTGCTTCCACACAGGAAAAGCTACAAGGGAGTCCGACGTTTATGCATTTGGAGCAGTTTTGTTGGAGGTGGCAACAGGCCACCGGCCTTGGGCCAAGCTTGGCGGGTACAACTGTCTGGTTGACTGGGTCTGGTCCCTGCACAGGAATAGGGAGATCCTTCGGGCAGTTGACTCGAGGCTCGGCAAGGACTTTGTCGCGGAGGAGGCTGAGCGAGTCTTGCTCCTGGCGCTGGCTTGCTCCCATCCTACAGCTGCGGATCGGCCTAAAACGCACGCCCTTGTGCAGATTCTATCCGGGTCAGTGGCTGCACCGACCGTCCCGCCCTTCAAGCCCTCTTTTGTGTGGCCCTCCATGGGCCCGGTTGGGTTCGACACGAGCTTGGATATGAGCCGGAGTAGGACAGATTCAACGGCCGTAGCCTCCTCCCAGTTCGAAACCGAGTGGACTCCTCGCTCTTACAATCTCGAGAGCTTCGAAAACACGCCACGCTCTTTCAACCAAGAGACGATTTAGCAGCCCTATGACTTGCCATACACTAAAAAAAGCCATTCTTTGGGAGGTTTATTACTTCCGTTGTGCTATTTTAATTTATTTTTTCTGTTTGTGCAATGTGGGATGTTCTTCAGTTCATCGTGCAGGGTTTCTATTTCCTGCGTGATTTTTGTACACTGATTTGTTTCCTGTTTCCATCTTTTTTGGGGGGTTTTGGTTTTTGATGATTTGTACATTCTGATCTAAACTCCATGTATTTGCTCTATAGTGTGTCCTACACAACACTTATGTGTCCGATCTGACTGAATGGAAATGCTTGATTGAATAGCCCGTTAAACCGGCAGAGATTCTATGATTCATAATCCATTTTGATTGAGTGAAATATTTTCGTATTCATTTTCTCAATAATTATTTATCATTAATGTTGAATTAAAATTAACTTTCACTAATTAAAATAAATATTTAGTACATAAAAAATGGTCAACTATGATATTTAGCGATATATTGGTAATATTTAGTACATTTTGCAATGAAAACATTATTTTCTCAAGGTTATTTGAAATTTTGAATGATGAATGTTCACTACTTTAGCAATTTCTAGAATAAGTGTATATAAATAAATAATTTTGACTCAAAATTAGCTAATTAGATAAATCTTATATATTCTTATATATCCTTGTTATATTCCCGATATTTTTAAGACGCCCAAATTATATAAATATCAATTTTTTGTTATTTTTATAATTTCGTAGTTATGAATAATAAGTATGAAATTAATATTAAAAAATAATATTTTATATGATTTTAACTTTTTTTTAAAATATTATAAAAAATGGGAAGACTTACATTTTTTAAACGAATGTAGTATTGATTGAGAATTGATAAACATTAGCTTAATCTATATAGAAGGATACATATCTCATAGGTAAGAAAAAATTGATTTGTTTTATCCAATATGATTCTTGCGGATTCAATCGATTTGACTGAACTCAATTCAATCAAAACCGTTGTGACCAAAAACCGATTCACCCGAACCCGCTTAGGTCGAAACCCGATTCACCCAAACCCATTTAGATCGACACCCGATTAACCCAAACTCGTTTAGACCCGAAACTCGATTCGCCCGAACCGAATAGGACCCGAAAATCCGATTGTATTCGATAAACTAATGCCCGAATAAACCCGACCCGAACCCGATCAGACCCGAATTGTCATCACACCCGATATCAACCCAAATCCGATATGACCCGAAACCGAATAACCCGACCCGACTCGCCCAATTGCCACCTCTAAGAGCATCTTTTGGATGATAACATCAAGTTTTGGATGAGATATCAATCCATCCGCGTCCACAATCCACATAATTCCGAAGATGGATTTGTCCAATTAATTGATAGCAATCGGCTCATTCAAAAACACTCAATTAATTCCTTTACAATTAAAAATTGTTATGGTCATTGATGATTAGTGACATATTCAGCATATGATGTCAGCTAATTGCATCATACGACACCATTTGCAAATAAAAAAATTGGCAAGCAGAAACTGGCATGCAACATCTTAATAAAACCACATGATGGGTTTAGGTTAAACGTCATTTTCTTTCATTACAGGAAAGGGTTTTTTAATATATACTTCACCATCAAGGAGACTTTTTTGGTAAATATTTAAATTTCATACTGGCTTCATCCTGATGCAGGTTACATTCTTTGCCCAAAACACCCAGTTATAGTCATAGGAACCAGAATTCAAGCTATTGTCAACCAGGCAAAGAAGGTGACATTACGCGTTTTCGACATGTTTTTGTTTAGCTTCTAGTAGCCGGACCTATGCGACATTGACACCTACAATATAGTTCTTGAACATTCAACCATTCAGAAACTCGTTGCATCAACCATATCCCTTTTGCGGGGAGAGGAACGTAGCAGTCGTGTAACATGTCTCAGTATACCAAGAAACCGAGTTTAGCATGTTCTTTATTTTACATTTTTTGGTTTATTTTGTTCGTTTTTGTTCCATGATGGTTTGACTATCTACTGACTTATTCAGTCTAAAAAAAATAGCAATAAAATAAATCAAGTGTAGCAAACCGTTGCAAAATCTTGACCCCAAATAAATAAGGTATATTTCTTACTAGTTCTTTCTGGTGGGTCTCAACTCTCAAGTACTCCAAATGAAGCTTCTTGGAGGCCAAAATTGACTCTCAACTCTCAAGTACGCAGCCACACAGTAAGTACAAAGCGAACTATTCTTTCGCCTTTTACTCTTAGCACATGTTGTTCATGTTCACAAAACAATTTAGTGGGAGTTTGGCATCTAAAGCAAGTTGTGGTAACAATAAAGGATATGTTTGCAACCTCGTGTCAAACAAGGTATACAAGCTAAAGCAGCAGCAGTCCATTGTAATCGCTTACAAATCAGGGTCTGAGAGTCGAGATGTACACATCCTTTCTTGCCTAAGGACGAGAGGATGCTACTTCAATGCCCATGCCGAACAGGTTCTAAGATCAATAGCACATCAATACTCCTCTTGAAACGCACCAAAAGACTCCTCATACATAACTGAAATTAACTTCCAATACATAGCATGCATTGCAATTTCCTACCATTGCAACATGAAAGAGTCCTTTGAGCTTACTAAGAATAGTTTCCTACAATGCCATACCCCATTGATCTTCCCGAAAACGCGACAAAAAATAAATAAGACGATATACATATTCTTCGGACTATACAATTCCTATAGGCCTCTCCTGGGCACATTGATTAGAACATTTCGGACGAACCCGTCTGGGTGCAGTGACATTCAACCAAGCAGATGGTATTTCCCACGGGCAATGCAGATAGTATCCCAATGCACTTCAAAAGTGTGGCATATATGGACTTCCAAGAAAAATACCTCATCTCACATAGAATAGCGGCTGTCGGTTGAATGGCGACTGTCGGGCCTTTCTTTTGATGCTGATCTCTCGTCTTGGATCTCCTCGAGATCCTCTTCGTCCCCTCTTCTTCCTGCTTGCTCCTTCCAATATGCCACTAACTTTTTCAGTCGAGCAACTTCCTTCGAGTTTACGTTTTTGTTTGGGTCGTTTATGATGGTTCTCACCCTTGACGCGTACCTGAAAATCAGACAAATGTATTCAAAATTAGAGGCTATTTACGTGCTAACGCTCTTTCAGGCAAGGCAAGTATTTTCAACCATGTCTAGCACATGGTTAAGTCTCAATTAATTATCTAACAATCTAATAGCCTCAAGGATATGAAGAAAAGATAATAAGCACAAGAGTGCAGGAACATACGACAAGGAGTTGTATGTCTCATCCAAGTTTGATCCAGCAGGAGACACGTTTACAAACATGAGTGTCTTTGCATTGCCTCCAAGAGAGTCGCTCATCAGCATTGTTAATTTGTGGTTCCGGTAGGGTATGTGTTGTCCACCAGAAGATAATGCACTAATGACATCCCCAAGTGCAGAAAGAGACTTGTTAATACTTTGTGCTTCCTTTAGTTGATTGCCAGCAGAACCTGACTTCTTTACTCTTTCTGATCCAGCCAAATCTACGAAGCTTAGCTGCAAATATACAGGGAAGTATGTTATACAAGCCCCAACAAAGTGCATACAATAGCAAAATACTAAAATGACAATTCGGATACAATTATGAAAACTGCAACTTGATTAAATATAAGTACCTTTCCCCTTGCAACAGATTGAGTTTGAAAATTTGTGCTTTCAATAATAATTGAAAGTATCAAATGAGATCTTGAACTCTCTTCATTCATTTGGGTTCCAGATACATGTCTTCGTTCTGAGCCCTTCTGAATAATGCTTCTCAGCTCTTCGTGTGTGGAGATATGTACAAGAGTCGCATTTTCAACCGAAACCATTCCCTATGAAGCAAAATTTCAATGTCAATATAAGCACACAATATTGCATCTCAAATCAAAGTACAAATAAACAAGAAAACATGTCAGAAGGGTAAGGCTTGAGTCAAGATCAGTAAAGTGCTTTTGTAATGTAGCCACCTTAGTATCCTTTTTTATGTCCAATTTTAAGCGCTTTGCACTTTTTGGTAATAGGAGATCCATCAAATTGTCTTGATACAACTCCAGCATGTACACCTGCGCAAAAGAAAACAGAATTAAAAAAAAAAAATCTCAGTACATGTATACAGGTTATTTAGATCATCAAAATAATTTTTTTAGCATGTGGAATAAGTCAATGTCTAAATGATAAGTGAAAGACTTCTAGACGATAAGTTACCTTCAATGAAAATGAGAATTTCTTGCTGTCACGCTTTAAAACATTAAAGAGCTCAGAAGTAGCACGCGGTGTAAGTCCAGGGTCCCTTTGATTACCGTATATCGTATAAGTCTTTCCAGAACCAGTTTGGCCATAAGCAAATATGCATACATTGTATCCATCTACGGCGGATTGAACCAAATACTGCACAATTCATATGCAATATAAGAATCCCAAAAAATACATTATACTAGATTACTAGTATACACGAGAAGAACTGAACATGTTATAAAATATAGATTAGCTGAGCATGCCTTGGTATCCTCAAAAATATCTTCTTGGGTTGCACTTGGATCAAAAACATGATCATATATATGCTGCTTTGCCTTATCATCTTTCCATGGATGCTCAACTGTGAATTCATCCACACATGACACAATATTTCTTTCATTATCGACTCTCTCTTTATCACAGAGTGGTCTCAGTCGACAGTAGACTCGAATTTTTCCTTTCATATCTGCAAGAAGAAAATAATGTAATTAAGTTACCGATGGAGGAAACTTAAGAAAAAGACAGAATGAGAAAACAGTTCACCAAACATCAGTAAAGAGACCTTCAATCATATTGAAGTACCGCTTCCTCAATGATTGCTCTTCCTTGTAAAGAGCTTCTAATTCAGCTAATTGTGATGCTTGCATCTTCAAGATGGCAGCTGTTTGTTCATTCTTTCTATCCATATCCTGGAACAAGAGAAAAGATCATTTGCGAATATTTGCATATTGATACCAGAAAAAGTCAAGGAAATTTTAACAAGAAAGGCTTTCAAAAGAAACGGTCAGATTAAAATAAAGAAATTAAAATAACTTATTGACTTTTTACCTCTTTCATTTCCCTCAGATCTTCTAGTTCCTTTAGACTACTATGTATCGTTGATAATTGTTCATCCCTGGATGCGATGGTAGACTCTGCAACAACTAAATCTCTTTTGATCTCTTCCAGCTTCTTCTCCAGTTCACCAATTCTTTGCAGCAAGGTTCGTTGTTCTTGCTCGTACCTTTTCTCAACAGTTTCAACCTATAAGATGGCACTCTACAGGTTAATACCATAAGAATACATTTTCTTGAAAAGAAGGCAGAAGATAAAAATAAGTAGAAAGATACCGTATCCCCATGTTTTCTTTCCAGCCTCATAATCTTTTGTTCTAACGATATTTTTTCATCTATTAGCCTCTTGACTGTTTTTTCTGCTGACTGCAACTCCTCAGTTCGCGATTTCAGCTCATCCTGAATCTTCTGTAAAGCCTGTAAAATGATACCCTCAGTCGGAGGTGTGTAAACACCAGAAATAACAAAATTAGATTGAAGACAAGAGACCATAGACAAAGGAACTTGCTAAATCAAATCTACCATACACCTAGAATTATATTCTGCAGTCTTACCTGGTTATCATTTCCGGCCAACTCCTTTTTGACATTGTTCTCCAATAAAAGATCATTCAATTTTACTAATTTCAACTCCAAGTTCTTTTTATCCAATAATGATGCCTGATCAGCACAACAAATGACATAAGAAAAATGAAGCAACATAACTTAGAAAGTTGTTTTATAGAACCTAGAGATGTGTACCTGGAGGGTTGTATCCTTATCATCATACAAGGACCTGAATCTATCACATTCAGAAGTCATCTTCATCAAATTTTGCCTTTCAATTGCCAAGGACTCTTTCAAGCCTTCCAATTCTTCTCGCGACTTTACTTCTTGTTTCTGCTTTTCTTGCAGTTCCTCCAATAGCTAGAGTAGAAAACGAGTTAACTTTGCAACAAACTAAGACACAATTAATAAGAGGAAAAGTGTCTTTGTATGATGTTTTATTGTTATCAGGATGAAAGTTGACCAAAAAGCCGCAAACTGGTATCAAGAACTACCAATTATAGTGTATGCTTCCAGAAAGGATGGAGTTTTCCATGTTTTGCAGGCTTTATGGCAACCACAAATATGAAATAAGACAAGAAGAACTGAAAAAGGTGATAAAACTGAATAATCAATACTCAAAATAAACCTAACAGTGAAATATAAGCAATACTACACATGAAAATTCAAAAAATAAGCTTTCAGTTGCTTATCGTAATATTCTCATGATAGCCAAAGCAATATTGAATTAAGCATTGATATTCTGGTTCTAAGGATGCTTGGGACACAACAATGACATCATGGTCCTACTTTCATGTTCTGAAAGAGAAGATGCAGTTATAAAAGCTGATATGTGCTTACTCGATCAACATTTTTCTGCGACTCTTCAGATGTTTTGTACAAATCTTGAAGGCGCTTTTCATATACTTCGGCACTGTTAGCAGCAGGCTTGTAAGTAGCTGCCACATCTCCATTCATACTGTTGGTAGACATAGCTTTTGCTTTAGAGTAGCGACGCAGCATGACATCATTTATATGGGTCTGAAGGGCAACACAGATTTCTTCTCCCTATATCATATTTTAAAATCAATCTCAACTAAATACATATAGATAAGTTTGAACTTCAAGCATCACATTTAAAATGATAGCAAGAATTACGAGAAGTGAATTAACCTGCTTGGTTTCAAACTGGAAGATGTGGAGGACACCTGCAACTCTCATTTTGAAAAATACAGCAGTGTTGCTACTGCCAAACTGCATTATGTCTCTTAGTTCAGCTGAATGTAAATATTCTTTAGGAACCGGTCTGAAAAAGTGAACCTGCAGAAGTAAACATGAATAAAACTTAACATCATTCAACAAAGAATAGCATATTACCATCACAAAGAGTTTAAAGTTCACAACAGACCCCGCGTTTGTTGATCCCTAAGGTGACCCTCCCTGGCAGGAGCCCTATTGGATCATCAATTTTGCGGACACTGAAGAAAACCGAATTCCCATAAGGAAGCATCCTCAAAGTTCTCAGAAACTGTTGCCTAGCATCCTCCTTTGCTAGATTCTCCTACAAGGCAATGTCAAGGATTAATTTATAGTAGAATTTTCAGATACGAAAAGAATTGTGACAGAACTTTGATATAGTAGTTCAAATCAAGCATCTCCAATGGTTCATGTAAATTTCCTATTAGATGAGTAAGCATTAACATGCCAAACTTCTTATTAACTTTCAACATTGAAGACAGTCTGCTACACATAAGGATTGTTATAATTAATTCCAAGATCAAGGCAATGATGGAATACGAGAAGCATCAGAAAAAGAGATTTATAACTACATGCTGAATACATAAAATGGCCTTACTACGTTTCAACCACAATTCAATGAGTCAAGAACTGGGGTTCAATGGAAGCCACTGTAATTTTTATAATGACATTTCTGTCAACAGTGATGAAGAAATAACAGGAGATTCTCAGGTTTAAGTTGTAAACAGTGTGAGCAAGAGAAATGCTTACCATCAGTCGATACCGAGAGAGGATGTCCAAAACCCAGTCCTGCTTTGCACGTGTTATTGCAATTTGTCTTGGTAAGAACCTCTCCAAGGGTGAAGTCCAATCACTAATAATTAAAGTCAATGAGTCAAGAATTGACAAAGAGTTCTAGCAAACAAATATTACAAGATAAAATAACTATTAGGTCCCCTGATTGCAAGCCAGAGTCCCTTTTTCAGCAAAGAAGCACAGACATATTTGCGTGTTAAATTACTCACGTGCACAATTCAAGGTTACCAACAAATCCGAACTCAACCAAGATCTGCAATGCAGACAACTGTGCAGCATCGTCTCTTCCAACAGGGTAGTTACCCAGGATATAATCATGTTGCAACTGCAATATGAACTTTTTTGGTGAGACTTGCTACACTTTAATCATCTAGTAGACCTTAGAACTTAGAAGGGTTACTTACTTGAACATATGATAACTGAACAAACATCGGGTCTGTAACAGCTTCATCTGACTCCCTAAACAACTTTTTCTTGAAGACAAGTTTACAGTGCAATATTTCTCCCTTGCTACGGTCCTTGGCTGCCTTGAAATCAGCAAGCAGATCACCAATGTACTTATTATCATCTAATCCAATATACTCCTCTGTTAAAAAAAATCAATTTAGCTTGATGTTAAGTAAAAATTGGGTTGATAAAGCAATTCAAAGAACCTACATACCAGTTCCAGGATCTGTTTGTTTGGAACCAGTAACAACTTTGCGGCATTCAAACAAACTGAAGCTAGAATAGGCAGACAGTTTGATAATTCCAGCAAGTTCCTGAGGTAGAAGAAAAACAAGTACCAATAATATTAAAATAACATAGTGATTGTAAACAGCAGATTGACCACTAGAAGCAAATTTTGGACAATGAACTCTAGGTGAGCAGTGACCAATAGCTAGAATGTTAGGTGCTTGTTCTCTAATTTAGTAAAAAATAAGATGATGGGTAATAATGAATTCTCTTATGTGTACCTCAACAGCATCAGCAACAGTGGTCGACATGTCATATGTAATTTCTTCAAAAGTTTCATCCAAGAAAAAGACTATAGTTGTAAGCTTTTTCCCTGTCAAAAGAGCTTCAAGTTCTTCCCGAGCAGGAATGTTTTGCCTTGGTCCAGCCTTAATAGAACGCTTCAAGGCAGTCAACGTATTTTGTGCAAGCAATTGGATGTCAGAGTCTATACTTGCACCATAAGCAACATTGTGGACATACTCAGACAAATATCCACCAATTTCCTTGCTAGGGGGCATAGAGGATGCACATAAATACATAAGCTCCCAAGCTTTAATCAAATATAGCCTGAAATCATAAACAATATAGATGGTTACTAGTGCACATGCCATCTATGTTATCTAAGGGAGCCAGTGCACATACTTCTCAGGGTTGTTCCTAGTTTGCTTTGAGATCTGTACGAAAAGTTCATCTCGGAGCTCCGAACGCTTCAATGTATGCTTAAACAGTTTTCCAACAAGCTCAATCCTTTCATCTAAGGTGGTTGGAGTTACTTTATCAGAGGAATCAACTCCCATATACTTCAAAATTGTTTGGAACAGCTTGGTTGCTCGGCTTACCAAGTCACTACTAATTCTAAGCAAGGATGTTGGAATAGGATCCTGCCAAGATTTCATAATATAAGTAAGGTGACTTAAAAGTAATCCTAAAGAAAGAGACAAAACTATCATACGAGGCAATGTACCTTTTGAAAGCAAAGCATATCCTCGAATGTGAACTTCTCCCTATTTTGAGGGCCAACTGGCCTTTTAGAGAAAAGGCCACGTTTTCCAGAGGACTGCATTTGTTTCTGCATTGCTCTTAAAAAGCCTTCCACCTGAAAATAAGATATATTTTTAAAAAAAAAAACATTACATACTTGTATAGTGTCAAAGCTAAAAACAAGTCCATTAGTTAATTCTGACAAGTTGTTTGCCATAAGGAAATGATTTTGTTCTCTGTAGTGATCAGACTAGATTGCAAAAGTGCTACTGCTCACCTGAAACTTACTAATCAATGGTATGGCACCAGCAAGCTCTGCTGGAATAGACATTGACAGGGTCATTGGTGTACTGCATAATAAACACAAATGATCAGAAAATCCTCTTTTATTTTGCATGTTTCAGTGTTATTTGGAGATCAATTTGATCCTTCACGGAATCACTCCAAGTAAGTGCCCTAAATTACACTAACTTTATTCTGAATCATCATCTACTTAAAATTGTAAATACATAAATCAAAAGTGCACTCTCATTCGTTCCTAATCTGTTATACAGGTGTATAACCAACATCCTAGCTGCATAATACGCATTCCAATTGGCAAAGATGGTAAATAAAGCAAGGATTGGACGAATATAAACCTCCGCCCATATTCAAGTGTTCTCTTTGTTGTAGAAAGTATAATATGACAGCATAAACAAAAGCAATGACAAAGGGCCAACCAAGATTAATATCTATATCAATCACTAAAAACCAGCCCACAAAATCACCCCTCAAATATATAAATGTCAAGTGACAAGTAAATTCCAAAGAGGTTGACTGATGAGTTCCTACTACATCAATAATACTAATGCTAAGTATTCCTAAATGAAATTATCAATAGATGCTGATGATTAATATACAATGTCTGTCAAATCCTATGGTAAACTCTAGGAATTGCACCCTACATGTAATATCTAACAGATTAAGGAATGGACTTTACATTATCATGAGATTCCAACATCTAAAATATGAAGAATGGTCGCAGAAGGGAATTAGGACTCACGCTGGCGCAAAATTAGATCCACCGTCACTGTCATAGTCGTCTACATTGGAGACTGCACTGGAGTGGGAAGGAGTCTCATTGCCATTGGCGCTAACAGAAGAGTACTTTGAGTTCTGGGAAGCCATATCTGGGGGCAAATCCAATCGCATTTCCCAAACTAATCCCAGAAGAGCAACGGCATTATCCGCTTCATAGACTCATGAGACGACGAAGCAGAGTTTCCCTAACAATTGAATTAGAATGAATAAGCACAGCAACATGGCATTGCAGAGCTGCCAAAGACTAAAAAAAATAGACAAACTGAGGGGATGTGTGTAGAGTCAACACATATAATCGAACTGTATCAAAAAAACATGAAATGCAAGTTCAAAAACACAAACTTACAACATCAAGCTTGCAATGAATCGAAGAAAGCTTTAAAGAAAGAACATTGACCCCACCAATCAGACATCATCAGCCCCAATTAAATTCATCCACCATAGCTTTCGCATTTCGCAGCCCCACCAAAGACCAAGCCCCCACAGCGACAGATCTAAACAATAAAAATCCTAGAAAACACCACTCGAAAGCAAATCCACAGCCACAAAGAAGCGAAAACCAAAAGAAAATTTCAAAACATTCCAAGCACAAAGCTCAGCTGAAGCGGCAAATGCGAAACGAGAAAAAAAGAGAGTCGGCAGAAGCAGACATTAGCCAAACGAACATCAACATCAACACCTTACCGACATCAAAAAACGCCAGAAATCAGGAAACAGAAACTAAAAACAAGTGGAAAACAGTGACCTAGGTCGACCGAGCAAGAAGCACGGCCATAGATCCTCGAAATGCACAACCTCTAGCTCCTAGAAAAGCGAAAAATCGGCAGAAACTTGCACGGAGATGGACACGAATAGCAGAACAGAAATGTACCGTGAGATGATAATCAGTAGGAATGGGAGATTGCGGAGCAAGATCACAGTTGAACTCGTCGAAATCGTGGATTTGACTTGAGCGGGGGGATAGGGAGGGCGGAGAAATGGGGAGGGAGGAGGGCGAAGAAGATGGAGGAGAGGGAGGAGAGAGAGAAAGTGAGGGGTTGGGAGGGAAAGGAGAGAGAATCACGAGGGACGTGAGAAAACAATACGGAGACGGAGTACAAAATAGAGTGTCTGTAACTCACAACAAGTCGTATAACTCATTACTGCCCGTTACCATCATCAACTCACACAACAATAAATAAAAATCTTCCTTTGAAATTACTTCCCCTTTTTTTTTCAACACTTACCAAAAAAAAATGATTAATTTTAGTAATAGATTTATTTTTTTTAATCTAAGCTCAATTCGATCGACTCAGTCGGTCTAGATCTGAATCGGGTTAGTATTAGAAATTTAAATTGGGTCATTTTTAACAAAATTTATATGGTGATAAAAGTGATTTTAAAGAGTAGTTGATAACTCCAAAATTTGGGATGTGGATATAAATAAAATAAATTGGTTTGAAAAAATATATATTAACAGCTTCTCTAAAAAATTCTCCAATATAGAGGATTATAGATCAAATATTCTGAACTTTTTTGGACTGAATTTCAACAGATTCTCCATTATGGAGTTTACTCTAAAATATATAGAGTTTTCTCTAAATTTAGGGAATCATCTCTATTTCTTCTCCATATTCTCTATTTTGGAGAATGTAATGGAGAAGCTGTTGGACCAAGATCAACCTCAATATTTTCCAAAAACCCAATATGGAGAATCTAATGTTAATCTTTTTCTAAATTATTAAAAAATTCTTAATTCAAATTTTTTTATAAAAATAAATTAATAAAAGGAACCAATTCAAAATAATTATGATATGAAGCTTAAAGATTATTTATGTATAAAGGTGTCTATTATTTTGAAATATAAATAAATTGAATATATATATATATCAAAGTGTAACATGAAATTCATTGGTTTCTTATAAATATTAATTTTAGGAATCCAAATTCCTTATTCTTTGTTTTGAATATTTGAAAATCATTTAATTTTTTGAAGAATGATGTGTATTTTGAGAAACCTCTCCATTTTTTATTTTATTTTTTTTGCTACTTTCACATTTTAAAAATGAGATGAAGAATATGTTAAATCAAATAGAGAGTAATTTTATTCCAAAATAGTGACGTTATTTGAGATGCATCATACATATTTTGGGAAAATCTCAAATAAAATGTACAGTCTTAAATAAAATCTCAAACAAAATTTTATTTGATCATTTGATTAATTTTTTTTTTTAATCCAACTTACAGACAAGTAGTATTTCTCTACGTTGAGCAAAACCTGAAATATTTGTTTGTTCATTGTACACTACTATAGCATTTACTGGTCGGATTTATGGCTCTCTGTTTTGGAATCCCAGTAGAACAAATTACTACAGTAACATTTTTTCTAGGTCAAGATAGGTAAATTTATTTTACTGTTGTATTTATTGATAGGTTAATGCATTTTTCTAAAATTATTAAATACAAAAAGAAGGGGAAAAAAAGAGGCCGGCCGTAGGGGGCGTGCCGGCAAGCAAAGAGCACTAGCGTTTGGACATGAGAGAGTGGGTGGGAGGTTTTTGAATCATTTAAACATTTAATCCAAAATATTTAACAATTTTTTATTGTATTAATCATTGGGATCGGGGTTCGTGTGCACACACGTGCGTCATTGCACTAATAGCCTAGCACATAAGTCGGGCGGAGTTCCATCCTAAAACCAATTGGCAATAGGAGGTGTAACCTACTATCTTATATACTAAGCCTTCTTTGTTCATATTGTCGATGTGGGACTCTTTTGGTCTCTTCACATCATTCATTCTCTCAGCAATCATCTATCTCAATATTAAGACTCGTTCCAAATCAAATAGCATTTCCAAGACAATAAACATTGGTGATCTACAATTTTTTTTCTTCTTATTCATACAATGTTTTTTTAGTCGATCGATAAATCATTTGATGGTTAAAAGCTTCGGTACAAATTAGGAGATCAATCACTAGGGTCGTAGTCAAGCGCTTACAAACAAGAAACTGCAAGAGGCAAGGGTCGTCGTCATTGTCTCAATCTTTCTCCATTGTTTTGAGAATCCTAAGTTTGATTAATGGAAATTGTAAGCTACAAGCATGTATAGAAATTATGAATTTTGATGGATCCTTAGTTGCAACGTGGATATCTTATGGGTTCGCTATTAGAAACCATCACTCAAATGTTATACATAACGGTGTAGTAAAATGCTCTTTCAAATTAGTGGTTGAAACTGAAACCGATGCATTTGCTTTAAGAAATAGCATAATACAAACAATCGGTAAGAACATTCATCATATCGAGATTGCAAGAGATAATGTGATGGTTATTAATTGTCAAATAATTGGTGCAATTTTTCATAACCTTGATATTTTCGCAATTTTTGTCCCTTTGAAAGTTGTGTTTGTCATGTGACAAGCTCTCATTACAATGGTTAATATATGGCTGCGTTTACATAGCCATATATTATAACTTAATTATAACACATAATATTATTGCACAAATAGCGCTTCAAAACCTAAAATGATACTCCAAATACTACTATAAAGTCTATAAACGCACCCTAAATCACTCGAAAGATGGTTATGGGTCCACAACATGGTTCCAATATGATGAAGTATACTCGAATTTGGACACACCTCACGTTAATACATAGGGCCACTAGTGTCTAGTGTTACTCCATTGAGTAGTTTAGCTAAGATGGAATATGGTATGTTTCATTTCACTTGTTTTTATTTGAAAAAAGTGGACAATGTAGAATGTTATTCAAGCCACAATGATAAGGGCAAAAAAGTGGGCCCAACAAATAAAATAATGTGTATAAAATCATTAACAACAAAGGTTGATTGTTAGTCTTGTAATTAGGGTTTTTAAGTGTAACTCATTCCTTTAAAAGAGGGGCAATCACTAGCAATATAAATGACAAAAGGAACCAGACAAATTAGTCAATAATTTTTCATTTCCACCTTCTCATTCCCAATACAACACTTTCTTCCTTTCTTTACCCTTTTATTTTCTCACCATCACATCTATTTCTTATTTATCATATCAATCCAATATTATCACTGCAAATGTGTTCAAATGATAGTATAAGTTTTAAATTGAACTTGAAATGATTTTTTTGGTTGAAATTGATATATTTTTAAAAAAATCATTAGTAGTGAAAAAAAAGGTTAAATAGTTAATTTGAGAGAGTTTTTACCATTTATAAAAAAAAATGCAATATAAAAGCAAGACAACAATATAAATGTACATGTCTTTAAGTTTTAGGATTTTTATTTTTTTGATGACGAGGAACCCACCTTTGGCGGTAAACCCCGAGCACGTGACCTAGCCGACAAGAGCCACGCACCAGGTAAACCGGCTTATGCCGACCGGCTTGACCCACTGAAAGGACTTCATTTTTTTGTAATCCCTATATTCGTGATGACATATATTTTGGGTAAAAAAAAAAAGACAATTAAAGTTTCATTATGTTACAAATGTAAAAAAATGAAAAGAAAAAAAGACGTTACATTTGTTATTTTACTCCCTGAGTGACCTAATCTTAATACTAGCAATGTAGCATATAGTCTCAAAATTACCCCTTCAATGAATTTTTTTTTCAACGAACTTTTTAAAAAGCTGAAAATTAAACTATGATTTTTTTTAACAAGTATAAAATTATTAATGAAAAAATATTACATTTTATAGAATTTGCATAATTTTTTTTTTAATAATTTTAATTATTGTTATTTAGTATTTACAGATTTCCAGATAGATTTCTTCTTCTTTAGGTCTTTTGGTAGGGTCATTAAAAGGGATTAGGTACATTTAAAGCAATCACCCATGTAAATGATGAAGACATTTTGACTCCATAGATTTGGAACAATCTTACCTAACATCAAAGGCATACATATATGTGCTTCTTGGTAACATAAGGTGCCCACACGTTTCACATACATTTATTTATTTATTACCCTTTTAAAATTAAAAACCCAATACCTGCGATTCTATATGCTTGGAAACAACAGTCCCAGCCCAGCCCAGCTCATTACGCCCAATCACAACAATCCCAGCCCATTAGGCCCTTTAATAAGATATTCAAGTTCGAATCCTAGAATGGAACCATTATTGAACGACTGGTTTCAATCAAGAAGGAATTATTTCTACCAATTCACTATAATTCAGATGAAATATAGATACCAGAGAAAGGAACATCTCTGATTTCAAAAAAAAAAAAAAAAAGGTACATCTCAGTCCCAAATGACTGAGTAAAGGCCTGCACAAGCCTCACTTAACAGGCTCACCAGGAACCGAACTCACTAGCTGCTGTAAAAATGAGGGAAAGGAAATGCATCTGATGCTATAAATTCCTGTTGGCCCTGTGAAATAATAATAGTCCAAGGGCCGTTATCGTTGTTCCGAAGCCACGCCTTAGGCGTTGGTGAGTGTTTTGCCAAACTTTCTCAAGCTCTCCAAGGCACCATGGAGCTTATCAGATATGGTGGAGTAGAGGCATCTCTGTGCTGCCTCATCCAGACCGTCTATCTGGGGCCACCCGGTTTCCCGAAATGAGAGACTGCGTGACGTGGATATTGCCATCTGCCTCATTTTAGGCAGGTCCAATTCTATCGGCTTGCCAATTACAATGTTGATGTGCTTGTTCCATAATGGAACTGGAGGCTTTTTGCCAAACAAGTAATTCTCGGGCATGACCTGGAATGAAAACCATAATGAAGACTCACGAGTCATGTCTGATCTATTCACTCCATATGTATTATAGAAGTAGAAATGTCTATTTCATGGTGTACTATTCCCAAATGTATAAGACTGTCAATTTTTTTTTTCCCTTTTATTTCATGAGGTCTACATGTGAAATTACCTCCTGCATACCGTGATGGACAATCGGAAGAATAATCGGGGTTACAGGTGCTCGTACTATAAGACTTGCAGTTCCCCATTTTAATCTTCTTACTGGAACCCCCTCTTGACACACCTTTCCCTCTGGAAAGGTATGAAGCTGCATATCAACAAGTATTAAGAATGTCAGGCGCGGAAAGCAAATGAAAAAGAAAATGAAGATGATGTCCCTCAACTATCCAGTTTCCGCATTACAGGCTTACAGCGCTAGAATCCAATATCGAATCTTTCAACAATCTCTTATTTTTCCAATAAATAAGGCACTTGAAAGTAAACAAAAGTCAATAAAAATGCCCCGACAAATTTTCTTGTGGAACTGCTACAGAGAGCATGAGGATGAACATCTCCCAAGCCTAAAACACCAAACGAGATAAGAGCAGAACCCTCAAAATTGTATTATCAGGTAAATGAAATAAGGGAATTACCCATTCTCCATCACTCAAGCGCTCCAAAGCCTCATTCATGTGCTCTTGATAAATCCCACCTCCCCTAGTTATAGGTATGCATTTCCCTGTTAAGTTACCCTTTCAGAATAGTCGACACTTCTGGCATGAAAAATCTGTTAAACAATTACAAGCATACTGAAATCATATTCGTAAAAGCCAAAATGAGGAATTGCCTAGCACAATTTAATAAGACAACCAAATTGGACTAGTTGATAAAAGATAATAAGAGAAACTTATGATGCATAAAGGACAGCTAAATCCAAGAGATAAATACACCTTCTGCTGCCACCTTCTAAAGAAATACACAACATAAATGATCCCCAACTTCTCATTGATCAGCTAACATGATCCCCAACTTCTCATTGCTCAATACAAGAAATACACAACATAAATGGTAACCCACATGTAAAAGGCAATTGCAAGCAGTGATACCTAATCGAAAAAGGTAAGAGAACACCGTGTTTTTGAAGCAAATATCTTCAGCAGCAAGCACCCAACGAGCTAGTTTTGCATCTGTTGTGGGAAAACCTTTGAATCCCCACATCACAGGATCATCTAACCTGTTGGAGATTTTACATCACATCAAACCGAAAGCTATCCACGGAAAAGTTGCAAACACAGTTCACTATAAAAATTGTAAAATCGACGACTTAGATGCAACATTTTCTAGTTTCCTCCTTAGGTGGATCAGCTTCATTATTAAAGCATTGGTTGGAACTTGGAAGTATGAGAAAGATTCAAGCATCCACTCCATTTGACGAGAATGCACATGATCATACAATAAAAAAAACTATCATCTTTAAATTTGAGCTTAAAAAGTTACCATGACTAGGGTATAAGTGTAAATAATTGGAATCTAGGGCAACAAGATTGATGCTTTTCCGTTTGGTACTGCACCAAGGGATGAATTGGATCGATTAAGATGCCAGAAAACCTACATTAAGCTCCATTTTGCAATTCAAACAATCTGGATTGTTCAAAACCTTGTTGCGCCCTAAAATAACCAGTCAAATAGATCTATGATCCAAAGACACAGAAAACAACTCATTTTGCAATCAAATTGAAAGGCGAATCTCAAAATTGATAGAGGGAGAGTGAGAAAGATACGTGGACATGTGGTTGCTGACGGTGAGGAGAGGAACGCCAGGAGGTCGGGATCGAACGAGCTGAAGAAGGCCGTCGGCGTTGTGGACGGTGGTAGAGTTGAGAAGCGTCGCCACCGCCTTCGCAAAGGCGCCGACGGCGGTGATTATCACTCTACGGGGAACACCTCCGCCGTGATCTGCGCGCGCCGCCCACTCCATCGTCCTCCCCATTCCAAACGACGCCGTTTTAGACGTTTTCCCACCTTCCAGCCGCCACCAACCAAATTCAATTCGACTCTCACAGCCTTTTCTACGTTCTTCTTCCTCCTCCTCTTCACTGGAAACTGAACCCAACATTTAAACCCTCCCAGACCGAACCGGAAAGCAATATAAACCGGTCGGTTCGCACACATCCCACCGACTCTACCGGACCGGTTTTGAATTTCACATATTGCCTGAAATTTGGTATGAATATGAGCCGAGTGGATCGAGCTGAGCTCGGCCTCGACTCGATAAAAGCTCGGTTCGATCTTGTTCATGTTCTCACAAGTTGAATATGAGCAAATTTTTAAACTCGATTTAAAGGCCAGCTCACTCGATTTAAGCTCGAATAATTCGAATTTTGTGAAATTTCTAAAATTTTCTTTAATATATCAATGTTTTTAGCAATTGTTCGTTCGGCTCGAATAACAACCCTGTTCTCGAATTAATTGACACATGTTAGTTTTGTCATTGGTAGCTTTCATGTTGGTCTCTCGGAAACACCCTCTCGAGTTATCACCAGTAATCTCTACAAGAACAATCACCGTCCTTGAAATGGTGAAAGCGAGTGGCATCTCTCAAGACAATCTCTCTGCCCACAAGCTTTGAAATGAACTTGATAGCCTTATGACAGTCATTGCACACTCTCAAGTTCTTCATGATCCTCAATGTGGTCTTCTCAGGCGTGCTCATCACCCCGAAAGCGATCGCCAGCTTCTCGCTGTGGTGCATCAGAATCCGCTCCTTGACCTCCTCGTCGAGGTCATGGAGCACCGATGCTGTGTCCGGGACGAACCCCATCTTCTTGATCGCGTCCCAGAGCTCCGCCATGGCAGCATAGATCGCGTCTCTCTCAGGGTGATGCCCATCTTCCACCCCGAAGACATGGACCTTGTCCTTGATCTGCAGCCAGCTGAATCCTTGGTCCTTCTTCACTCCTTTTGCCTTCATTTCTTTCCTTATCTCCGCGGCCTCCTCCCACCTCCCACACGCCGAGTACACGTTGGCAAGCGCCATGTAGGCCCCGCTGTTGTCAGGGTCGAGCTCGAGCAGCTTCGTTCCAGCGAGCCTTGCCATGTCCGCGTTCTTGTGGACCTTGCAGGATGCCAGGAGAGACCCCCATGCTATGACATCCGGCTCAACGGGCATCTTGGCTATGAAATCCCGAGCTTCTTCGAGCTTGCCTGCTCGTCCTAGGAGGTCGATCACGCAGGCGCAGTGGCTCTGGGTGGGCTCGATTTCGTGCAGGGACTTCATCATGTCATAATAGCTCTTTCCTTTTTCGACTAGGCCTACGTGGGTGCACGCTGACAGCACACCCACATAGGTTATGTGGTCTGGCTTGATCCCATGATGCAGCATTTTTTCGAATAGCTCTATGGCCTCTTCTCCGAGGCCATGTTGAGCTAAGGCTATGATCATCGAAGTCCAAGAGACGGGGTCTCTCTTGGACTGCACGAGACTAAACACGCGCCTTGCATCGCGGATTGTTCCAGCCTTGGCATACATGTTGATCAGTGCATTGCCCACTGAAATCGATTTCGCCTCCCAGGATCTTAGGGCAACAGCATGAATCTGTCTTCCATGACCAAGAGAGGCCAAACTGGAGCTGACACTCAACATGGCTGCTAATGTGTAGCTGTTCGGCTTCGGTCCTTCCCTAACCATTAGTCCGAATAGCGACAATGCATCGTTGTTCAACCCGTTCTGCACGTAGCCCACAATCATTGCCGTCCAGGTGACCACATCTCGGTTCTTCAACGAGTCAAAAATCCGCCTTGCAGGACTCATATCTCCGAGCTTGACATATCCATCCAGCAATGCTGTGAATGCTATCGTGTTATGTTTCGACATCCTGCTAGTCTCAACGATCTTTTCAGCACTTCTGACCCCTCCACACTTGCAGTACATCGATATCAGGGCGTTTTCCACAGCCCCAAAAGCGTCAAACCGAGCCATGATCATGTGTCCATGGATTTGCTTTCCGGCTTTCAGGTTCTGTGTGTTAGCACAAGCAGATAATGCACTAGCCAGTGTAAATCTATCGGGCTTCAGCGACGAATCTTTCATCATTTCGGAGAACATATTCAAGGCCTCGGAATCAAACCCATGGTGATTGTATCCTGTGATCATAGAGTTCCACGAAACTATATTGCGTTCAGACATCTGCTCGAAAACACCAAGAGCGAGATCAACGCAACCTGACCGCATATGCAACGAGATCAAAGCATTCCAGCTCGACAAGCATCTCACTCTCATCCCATCAAACACAATCCTTCCTCTCACTGGATCACCCGATTTCGTATACATATTGATCAAAGAATTTTCCACAGGAAGAAAGCTACTAAACCCGAGTTTCACTACGAAACCATGAACCTTCCTGCCGATACCCACATCTTCTGCAGCAGCACACGACGCTAGAACGTTAGTAAACGTATACTGGCTAGGTGCACACCCACTGTAAACCATCTCCAAGAAAGTTCTTACAGCAGTTGTATGACATCCCATCTTATTATAACCCACAATCATTGCAGTCCAAGACACAGAATCTGGATCCGGAATCATCCCAAAAACACGGTTTGCCGAGTCCATCATCCCTTCTTTCGAGTACCCGGATAAAATCGTATTCCAAGAACAAGTGTTCTTCATTGGCATTTCGTCGAACAGTTGGTGGGCATCAAAGACAGACCCACATTTCACATAGAAGCTGACCAGATTGTTGAGGAGATAGAGGCTCACATATAGGCCCGCTTTTGTAATGTGAGCGTGAACTTTTCTTCCGGCCGGTAAGTTGTTCGTCTTCAAGCTCCTTTGCAGGAGCGAGGCGTAGAAATTAGGGAGGGAAGAGGTATGAAGTGCCCCTGAGGACTCCATTGGAGGCCTAATTTGGCGCAATTTGCTGATGACTGATGAGAAATTGTGGATGAAAAACAACCAATGCCTTGGCTTTTGGGTTAAACAGTGAATCTGAAACTCAATACCTCACTCATTTCATCCGGGATTGGTTCTCTCATTTCATCCGGGATTAGTTCAACTTTTGCACTGAAGGAGGTTTCATATCTGACAGTGTTTGTTTAATGTGGAATGTGTAGGTTGATTTGCATCTCTGTTTCCCTGTTCAATCAAACCCTTCAAGTCTCCAACTTCACTGAAGACATACCAAGGAAACAAGCAAACAACTTCAATATGCAACAAACAACTGAATCAACTAACCATAGAGAACCAGCATCACAGAGACCCGATTTCGCAATGAATGTAAAGAATTAGACGCCATCCATTTTACAACATCATCTTACAGTGCCGGATGGACAGCAGAATATAGACACAAACCAAGTGTTTCTTTACTATGGCTTAGCAGAGGTAACTGATGGTGTGGATGTGCCATCTTTCTTTGATTCTGTATTAGCTTTCGAGGACCCAAATGATCCTAGAGCTTCTAGGAAGAAGCCTTTGTTAGGGACAATGCCGTCTTGCTCCATACGATCAAGAAGCTTCTGCACAAGCTCCTTGAGATTTGCTTTGGTGTAAGCCTTGTATAGGAGCTTGTAAGTAGAAGAGCCTGGTCTGATTCCAATACTAGTTGCGCTATCAAGCAGGTTATCGGCTTCGGTTGCTAGTCCATTCATGCAATAAGCCTCCAACATAGCGTTGAGAGTAGAGACCCTCACCTCCTTCCCGGAGGCAACCATCCCATCAAATACATCCCTAGCCCTCGACACAGAATCACAGACCCCGTACATCATGATCACACTCTCGTATGTAATGTAGTTGGGGCTGTGTCCCGTCTCTTTTAACTTCTCGAAAGCATGCTCTGCTTTCTCTCTGAGCCGTGCCTTCCCGTAGTTTGTGATCATCGAATTGAATGTGGCTGGTGTTGGTTTTTCCTTGGTGCGTAGCAAACTCTTGAACACTTGCTCCATCTTTTCAAACTCTTGCTTCTTTCCATAGGCATCGATGAGCAGATTGAACGTGATTAAATCGGGCTTACATTGATTGGTTTTCATGTGGGCCAGCACAGATTCCATCTCTCTGATCATACCATTCTTCCCATATGCATCCATTACTCCGTTGAATGTAAAGACATCTGGGGTGATAATGCTCTCTTCGAGGTCCTTAAACAAAGAGTTAACTTGATCCACATTGCGCGCTTGAGCAAAAGCTCTTAAGAGAATGTTGTAAGTCACTATACTTGGCTTGCACCTCTCCAGTCCCTTCATCTTGTTAAAATACCCAAGAGCTTTGTCCAACGCCTTGATTTTATCTCGGGAATGAAGGTGGGCCGATATGAGAGAGTTGTAAACAGAAGTGTCAGGACGACACCCACTGTTACGCATCTCAGAGAAGAGCCACATTGCCATCCGTGTTTGACCCTTTCTTCCCATGATCGAAATAAGCTTTGAATACACACCATTGTCAGCAACATACCATCTTTGTTTCTGCATCCATCTAAAGACCTATACATTGAAGCAACGTCGCAAATGCATCTAATCAGCTAAACAGACTATTTAGCAAAACTTGGAACCATTTTTCCAAGTCCCAACAACAACAAAATAGGGCAAAAAAAGGTGACTGAATCTGAAGACAAAACCTAAGAAAAGGTCGATGATCATTCACCTCTACCAACATCTAGATCTTTCCCACAGAGTTCACAATGCAACAGCAAGTATCTTAACAGTTAACACAATGAAGCGAGCCATGTGCCTATAAAAATGTTTGTTCAGATTTTGGATCATTTTGGAACAATTATTTAACGGAATATAGTACAAACTCATCTTATTACCAATAGGATCAATCCTCACCAAGGTTTAGATTTTTCACAAAGTTCATCACACAAAAGCAAGTCTCTTGAAAAATGATTATTTATATTTTGGAATATTTCGGTATATTTTTTCCTTAAAACCGAAAGTAGCACAAATTCATATGATCTCCAATAGCATCAATCTGCAGCAAGTTCAAAGTAAAAATGACTTTGATCACAGACGATTAGACGGGAAGGATGAGTTCCATACCCTAAGCCCAACTACCTATGGTTGAAGACTAGCAACTACCAAGCTCTCAAATCACCACTTCTACTAACATGATGCAAACCAAAAGTTTCAAAATGCAGACTGAGACTTCAACTCCTACGAAGTTCGAACATTTCGGTACAGTTTGATTGTCAATATCATTAACATGGATCAGGATTGTAAGCAAATCCCTTCTTTTTTCGTTTTCTATACAAGATTCGCCATAATCCCCTCCATTTCAATTCCCATTTCGAGCATCAAAATCTCTCAATTCTCCCTCCAAACTCACAAAATAAGAAATCTCTCTGCAGTTCATTTCTTCTACATCTAAATTATATATCTCACTTCATTTTCCCTTTCCATTCCCTAGTTGTATACCCCACCAATAGGCAATATGTGTTGCTAGCAATTTATCAAACACC
Organism: Persicaria tinctoria; assembly: GCA_037127255.1. NCBI lineage: Eukaryota > Viridiplantae > Streptophyta > Magnoliopsida > Caryophyllales > Polygonaceae > Persicaria > Persicaria tinctoria. Next base: position 3,484,307 of record JBANSL010000019.1, on the reverse strand, counting down.
TGGTAGGCAACATTTTCTCCTCCTCTCAACTAAGCACCTGTAAATTTCATCTCCTAGCAACCACAGCAAAGCAAATACACACTCCAAAGGATCGAAAAATCAAAGCAGGAGAAGGAAACAGAGAGGAGAAATCAAACCTCAAGACACTGAAGCCACTTATCAGTTTTACCGAGCTCCTCAAACATGAGGAAGCAGTGCTCCATCCTCAGAACCCTAACGTACTTGTTCAAAGTCGACACCAACGGCTTCTTATCAGTGAAACCCCTCATGACATCATCAACTAGCTCCACCGCCTCCGCATTGTCGGCCCCTCTCGGGCCCGATTTCCTCCGGGGCCGGGTCGAAACGCAGCTGATTTTCCACACAGGCCTCCTCGGAAACCCTCGCAGAAGACATGGACGAGTTGCGACTTCGGAATCTAGAAATTGGGGGACTGGAGCGAGTTGATGAATGCCAGTGCACATGGAGGTCGCCATTTTTGTGGTTTGTTAAAAAGGTCTAAAATCTGTAAATTCCAGGGAACGAATTGAGGATGTAAAAGGGAGACGATGAAGCGGAGATGATCAGGAGGAGGAATCCATTGATGCGGAAGGGAGTGGAGTGCGATGTGGAGGTGGAAGGAGATGGTCAGATGGGATGGAGGAGAGAGAAAGTGGTCGAGTGAGGGTTTTTAATTTTTTAGAAAAAGAAAAAAAAATAAACCTGCGGGTATTTTCGGGGGATTGAACCCGACGTGAATCGAACACGCAACCTTCTGATCTGGAGTCAGACGCGCTACCATTGCGCCACGGATCCGCAGATGCTAAACTATGTAAATTGAAAATAATAAAAAAGAGAACAAATTAAACCCAGTATATTAATTTTTTGGAAAAAGAGAAAAAGAACTAAAATTAAACCTGCGGTTAATTTTCGGGGGATTGAACCCGACGTGAATCGAACACGCAACCTTCTGATCTGGAGTCAGACGCGCTACCATTGCGCCACGGATCCGCAGATGCTAAACTATGTAAATTGAAAATCACATTACTAAAATTCATGTTGGATGTATTTCTTTGAATTTAGATATTATTTGGTTATAATGTAATTGTAAATATAAATATTTAAATATTATTTGGTTAATATTTTTTTACTATGAGTTTAAAATAACATAAATTTTAAATAAAATAATTATAAATTATGTCAATTAATTACATTATATTAAGTTTATATTATAATTATAAACTTTTGCAATAATGAGTGTTTACAACAACGACGAAAACAACAAACCCAGTATATCCCGCTTAGAGTCGTTGTACGCTCCCTTTTTCCGACTAAAACTGGAGAAAGTTTGTGTAACAATAAATGTGTTTTATTTGAAATTTAGGTTATTTTAAACACATAATAAATGTGTTAAACAAAGAGCATTCAAGCATATGTATTAATAAGTACATGATAATTATAATATCAATTGATTTTGAGATAAAATCTGAACGAGTTTATTTATGAACTTAATGTGCATCTGTACTTGTTCACTTGACACTAAAATGGTATCGGAGCAGGTTTCTTGAAAGCATTTCAATAAAACATGGCCTAGATGCTGCTAAAATGAGTTACTAACACTTGCAGGATAGGAGGAACAAGCTCAAATGCTGCTAAGCTCGTGGTACCAAGGGGGAAAGTTTAGGATTAGCGCAGCATATGAATTTTTTAGGAGGAAAGCAATGAAGCCTCCATGGTGTCCAGTGGTGTGGGATGCAACAATCATACCTAAGCACTCCTTTATCCTATGGTTGGCTTCTAAAAGAAGACTAGCCACGAAGGACAAAATTAAAACAAGGGAAGTTGACTTAGGTTACGCCTTTTGCAACCAAGCAATTGAAACTCATGAACATTTATTTTTTGGTTGTAATTTTTCCTCCCACATTTGGTCCTAGGTAAAGCATTGGCTAGGCCTTTGGAGGGGAATGACCACACTGCAGGGAGCTCTCAAGTGGATGAAGAAGGAAGCAAGAGGAAGGAGTTGGCAATCCAAAGCGAAAAGAATAGGCCTAATTTCCACCGTTTATCATATCTGGAAGGCTAGAAACGAGAAGATTTTTGAAGAGACTACAAAGAGCCCGAATGAAATCATCCATATCATCAAAACACATGTGTACAAGGTGCTAAGTCAAAGGTTTTCACTGCACTTCAGCGCTGCACCTATACTTCAAGAAGGGCTGATAAGTGAGGACTATACTGGAGAGACTTTCGAATGATGAGGAATCTGTGCACAACTGCCCCTTTTGCATCCTGTTGTGCAATGATTAACAAAAGTCAACAACCAACATCAACTGCCAGACCCGAGTTTAAAGAAAGAAGTGTGTAGGCAACCTTTTGTCTCTTGTTGCTTCACCAATGTATTTGGGTCCTCAGATTTGTAACGCTGTAAAAAGGCGGTAATTTTTGAAATAGGGAGGCTAAATATGGGATTAGGGTGCTCAAAGTGTTAGGGTGGAACCTCCTTGATGGCCGAGCCGAAGGGGAGGTCTCACCTTAACACTTTTGAGGTGTGTGTCCGACTTTTGATAGCCGAGGCTTGAAGAGATAGGAACCACACATGTACATTGTCCCACACCCTTATGGTCAAATTAGGATGTGAGTCTTACTCACCTATGATACCCCGAAACTCAATTTCATAGCGGTTTCGCGTTTTTGCATATGAAGAAACTCCGCGGAAACACCTCATAAACGTTTCTGAAAGGTCAGAAACTTTGACCGTTTCGTTGACCAAAAAAGTCAGAAACTTTGACCGTTTTCGTTTGGTCAGAAACGTTTCTGACTTGCCAGATGGCATTTCCACTAATTTTATAGTTAATTTTTTTTAAAAAAAAATCAAACCCTAAATCATACTTCCCCTTCCTCCCGTCTGAAACTCTCGTTTCCTTCTATCCTTGTTGCCTACTTCTCCTCCATTTTCGGTCCTCCCTCCTCTCACTTGCTCAGTGCTCTCTCCCTCTAAGCTCTGATCGGTGAACCCTCACTTGTAGAGCTTTCTTTGATAAGTCATAACTTAAGGAAGCGTTAACTAAGTAGAAGATTGATGTTGAATTGATTACTTTGTGTTGTTAATGATTATGATGTTACTTTAAAACTAAGTTCCTTTATTTTGTTGGTTTGTAAAACATATTTGACATGTCTGTATTGATTTCTGTTATTGAGTAATGACATTGTTTATCATGGTATTTAACATTTTAATTTGTAGCTTTAATGATGCATTCAATGTGTATCACTTAGTGATATGTTTATTGCTATTATTTAGACCTTTAAATGAACATATAATTCATATTGCCGTTTCCTACAAAATTTGGATTGCCGTTTCACCGTTTCCCTTCCGGTTTCCATTTCCGTGTAACATAGTACTCACTTTAAAGGCCACAATAGAGCTAGCCTCGGTTGTAGCCTATGATCCGATCAAACCCCTTATGTACATATTTAAATTTCAGCAATATATTTACCTTTAAAATTAATAAAACATGGCCTAGAATGCGATCTGCATCAGCAATAATCGTATGAATTGAGCGATGAAGAAACCATCAGATTGATCAAGAAACCTGATTCTGTACGCCATAAACAGACGTTAGTAACCAGTTTAAATGAAATAATAATGTGTCAGCTACAGAGTCTACACTTACATCAAGGAATCATGAAAGAGAAAACCTGAAAGTTTGTCAATAAAACAATGGAAGTAAACAATCATCCCTTTACACAAAATTTCAAGAAAGGAAGAAAGAATGAGATCAATGGCCCCAGATTGCAAAGGGATCCTTGCAAGCCAACACCAAGCCACCTGTGCGACATGACGAGAAGACGAAACGACGAAGAACCTAGCAAACAGACCAAAAAAACACCTTTACAAAGAGAAAAAAAAAAAAAGAGGGTTTCAAGCAGGTATGGAGGAGAGTTCCTCGAATACTTGTTGAATGTTCGGCCTTTCATTTACAGGACGAGTGCATTTGAGCGATAGAGCGAGCAAGTCGTCCATTGCCTTAGAAGGCTCCTCCCCTCCGGAGAGATCCTGGTCTATACAGTCCCGCCGCCTCCTTTCTTGATCACATATTCGAACCCAGTCAGTGAGGTCAACTTGGCCAGATAGACCTGAAATGATGTCACCGGCACTCCTCCTTGTAAGCAGTTCCATGAGGATCACCCCGAACGCATACACATCAGCCATCAAAGATGCGGTGGGTTTGGCAGCGGCAGCGAGTTCAGGGGAGCAGTATCCGAAAGCTTTCAGATTTAGGATCTGCTCAGCAATCCCAGCTGGGGTCATCAGGCGGTGGAGCCCATAGTCAGTTACATGGGCACTGAGATCAGACGTGGCGAGGAGGATGTTAGTAGGCTTGAGGTTTCCGTGCGGCATGCCATTGTCATGGAGAAACTGTAGGCACCGGGCAACATCCATGGCAACACTCAATCGTTGGCTGAATGTCAAGAGAGAGTATCTCCTTGGAGAGTACTCTGCACAAAGTAGATGTATAGTTTAAACAAAAGCTGATTGCGAATCAATTGCGTATTCAAACCAATCACCAATTCAGCATTGTGTATTTGACTTTCACTTAAATATGAGAAACAAGATTGCAACTTTTTCTAAAGTTTAATCATTCAACTACTTAACTGAAAATCAGGTTACCTCCATAAAATTGTAATAACTTTGAAAATCACCTTCACCAAACACATATATTATTGTCAAGAACTAATCTACTCTCTTTTTTTTTGGATAGCGGAGCCCTCACAAGTCACAACAGTTTAAAAACAAAGCGCATTTTTCAACAGTATATATTTTCCCCTATTTGAACGACTGACCCTAAAATCTTGACATTTAAAGAACATGTAGCGAAATTCTATATCAACAACCAGCAGAGAGTTCACATCGCTTACCATGGAGATGAACAGCTAAATTGTCACCGTGGATGTAATCTGCTAAGATAAGCCTTTCTTGTTCTCTTGGTCCACAGAAATAAGCTCGGATTGGAACCATGTTTGGATGGCTCAAGGGACCAAGCTTCTTGACTTCTTTAGCAAATTCCTTCTTGTTTTTTACTAGTCCCACCCTCAGCCACTTCACAGTCAACATACGGTCATTCTCAAGAGTGGCTTTATATGAAGTGCCATAACTACTTCTACCGAGAACCTCAGCTGGAGCACGAGATAACTCTTCCACTGTAAAAGAAAGAGAACTGTCCAGGATAATCAGCTCTCCAGCCAGTCGATCTGGTGAGCACATAGCTACTGTTACAGGTTCAGATCCCTCATGGCAGGATGATGTAGTCATGGCTGAACCAGAAGATACGCCCTCAGCAGATACATGCTCAACAATTTCTGTAGCCAACTCAGCCTGCTCTGACAATGACCTTGAGTTTGACATCAGCAGGTGATCTTGGGAAAAGCTTAAAGTGTTTGTGGCTGGTTCAGTGCTTCCACGAGATTTGAAGGCTGAAGGCTGATTAAATCTTCCTACTCTAACAGCTCTATCTGAAGGTTCATTGTCGTTAAATGCATGGTGTCGAGCACGATAATAAGCCAGCAAAACCAATGCAATGATGAAAACAGCACCAAGTGAACCCAGAACAACCGCAACTATGATACTAGCTTTCGAACTGTGGCGCCTACCACTTGGTGGGATTAGGAGAGGCAATCGACCAGCATCTGGAATTTGAAGCAGAACATTCCCTGGACGGAAAGAACTAGGTGGGAATTTTCTCAAATTATAAGGCAAGGGACCTGAAAGGTTGTTGTAAGATACATTGAAATTCAAGAGGGTTGGAGGAAGATTGTCAGGTAACTGGCCCTCAAAACCATTTCCTGACAAATCAAGAGAAACCATTTGTCCAAGCTTGCCCAGATCATTTGGTATCTGCCCTGACAGGTTATTATTTGCGAGATTCAACAGTTTCAGCTCACTGATGCTGCCTATTCCTGGAGGGAGCCTCCCTTCCAACATATTGCCTGAAAGGTCCAGGAACTCCATTGGAGAAGAAGAAGATAACGCTAGTAACTCATGGCTGTTTGACCCGGCTAAAGGAATCACCCCAGACAAGTGGTTTCCAGAAAGATTTAGGGTTACAAGGTTTGCTGAACTAAATAAACTAGGAGGAACAGGGCCGACAAATTCATTCGCACTCAGGTCAACAGTCATAAGTGTAGAAAAGGAGTTCCATTCAAGAGGTAAGTTGCCTGCTAGAGAATTATGACTAATTCTAAGAAAGGCTAACCTTTGAAATATCGAACCCAGCTCTGGAAGGCTTCCATTCAAACTGTTTGAACTCAAATCCAGCACCTTAAGAGCAGATCCCCAGTTCTTCAATATGGATATATCGCCAGAGATCATGTTGCTGCTAAAGTCCACAACTAAACATCCTCCCATAGAAGAAGGCAGTGATCCTTGTAGTTCATTAGATGAGATATTTACAAATTGCAAAGTTGACGAGTTGAATCCAGCAAGAGAGCCTGCACTTGTAAAACATCACGCCTAAGCAAACTTGTAAGCAAAGTGCTCAACCAGCAACTTTTTATATATAAATGAATTTATATTCAAGAAGCAGCATTTTTTTAGCTTTTATATGAGGTTTATATACAATAACAATGCCAGACATTTATAACTTACATACTTTCTATTTTGACCAAGGCAATTATTTTAGCTCTTCTTTACAACATGCATCGATACCAAGTAGATAACAATTCCAACTTATATTGACCAAGGCAATTATTTTAGCTCTTCTTTACAACATGCATCGATGGATGCACCAATTAGATAACAATTCCAACTTAGCAACCGAAGAAACTTAAATTTACCTACTAAGGTAAAAGCAAGCAAGAATGAAGTTTACGAACTTGTAAAACTTCATTTGTTCCACAAAGTCCAAACTTGATCCAAAGTATTCATCAAGCTTAAGCAGCAATGAAAGCAAATTTCAACAAGAATATCATTGAATAATTCAGCATTCCCATGCTTGCTTCTAAAGCAAATCCTATCAAATAGTGCACAATTCCCCCAATAAAAATGTAGTAATTGGCATTAGTAATAGGTAACATCTGCAATGCCAAATTTAACTATCAATCTAAGATCATAATCAAAGGCACCGTAATTGAATGAACCAGATATGTAAATCATGCTCCTCTCACCTAGCTATCATCAAATATCAAATACATAAAATTGAGATCAAACAAGCCATTATTACTTACCTGAAAACCCATTTACACTTAGATCAAGCTCCTGCAAGGGAATCAAACTCGATAGTAGCTCCTCAGGTACCGCCCCAGACAACTGATTGCCGCTAAGACGCAAAACCTTCAGATTAGACAGCGACACGAATGAGGGGAGCCTTCCAGTGATAAAATTACCCCCTAAATCCAAAAAATGCAAGTTCCTAAACAAAGCCAAGGTATCAGCCGATGGAAATCCACCATCCAACTTATTGTAGCTCAAATTCAGATACTGCAAGGTGTTCCCTAAGCCAGATACATTTTCTGCACTCATAGGGAGTCCTCCAGAGAACAAATTACGGCTCAGATCAATGTACTCCGCATTTTGCAGCTCCGCGAAGAAATCCTTCACATTCCCAGACAATCGATTAGAATGAAGATCAAAGACTCTGAGCTGGTTCAAGTTCCGAATTCCACTTGGATACCATCCCTCAAATTGATTCATAGACAAATTCAAGTGATTCAGACCATAGAGATCGTGCACTCGGGAAGGGATCGGACCGTAGAACTTGTTATCCGACAGATCTAGGTGCTCCAAAGTGCTCATCGACCCCAATGCCGGCACTAGACGGCCGGTGAAGCTATTCCCGGAGAGGCTGAGCTGCCTCAAACCCTTGAGACCAGTTAGCGTGAACAATTTCAGCTCTCCGCTTAAACCTAACCCGTCGAGAACTATAGTGACGACTGAATTAGAAGAAGGATCGCAGGAGACGCCATAGAAGGAGCTCGGGCAAGCACCGATATCTGATGCAGCGGGGACAGAGAGATGGCTCCACGTTCCAAGCACCTTGTTGTGTGGATCGGCCTTGATCCCCTTCTTGAACTCCAGCAGAGCTCGAACATCGTCGGCGGCGGACGAAGCGAGGACCATAAAGCATGCGAGAGAGAGCAATTTCAGAGCGCTAACAATGGCGGAATTGCTATTAATTGACATTGTCATCATCGCCATCTCCGTATAATCCCGGAAAAAAAAACGAATCAGGGAAAGAAAAATCAGGAGGGGAAACCCTAGACCGCCATTAATGGGATGGAAAAAAAGCTCTGATGAAGCAAGAATCTAGAATTGTGCTGCTGACAGTGGAACTGCTTGGCTAGCGGTGCTTTGGAGCTGTAAAAGGGAGGAGAGAGAGGGAGCGAAAATGGAAGCCATGGATGTGCTTTACTTTACTGTTACCTGCTAACAGAGTAGCAGTAGAGAGAGAGACAAACGGGAAAAAGGACAAAACCATTTTTGGGGATTTTCTTTCTTTTTCAGGAGAATTTGAAACTAAAATTTAATATTCAAAAATAGGTAAGAAATGTGATATTTTAGAAACATTAGGATTTAAGAAGGAAAAGAAATTTATCATGAATTATGTTTTCCAAAAAAAAATAGAAAATTTAATTAGTGAAAATTTGAAACTTCTATTTTTTGAAGAAAAAAAAACATTTTTGTGGGGTCCTAAAAATCGGTAAATCCAAAAAAATTTCTAATTTATGCTCAACATAAGTTAAGAAATCAAATGGGAAACAAATTCATAAGTTTCAATGTAACCCTATAAATGGAAACTATATTTAAAAAATGTATAAATCCTAAAGAAAAGGTTAAAATTCCAAAAGGTATATATCAAATGAAATCTTTTTAAATGAACTAGTTTAAAAAATTGTTATTAAAAATTGATTACTCTGTAATACTTTTAAATATTTTTTAAATTTAACTTCTTAAATAATCAAATATTTAGAAAAAAATCATCTATGAACTTGTGATTCAAGAAGTGTAGAGTCTATTAAAAAAAAAGTATATATGTATATGGTATAGATAGTAAAAAAAGGTGGTTGCAAATAACACTTTCGTTTTCTATCGAGCAAGTATAGGTTTCGATATGAATTTTAAATGGGAAAAATATTTAAAATACCCTCACTTTTGGGGTATGGTAAAAATATATCATCAACTTTCAAATGTAATAAAAATATCCCGACTTTTGAGGGTGGTGGTAATATATTACCCTGTGTTTTCTCACGGATAAAAAATGATGACAGGTAGCCTACGTGGATTTTTTTTTTACAAGACAGCATACGTGGAGGCCATTTTTTAACAAATTAGCACGAAAATTGAGTTTTATTGAACGGTTTCCTTAGGAAAAAAATAAAACGACAACAAATTAAACCCGAAAAACGAAATTGATTCAACCAAACAACTAATCCGGTCAAAATTGTCTCAAATTAACACAAAACGACTATTCCTAACACCAAACCGACAGCAAAACTAAACCGACAACAACAACGAAGAGGGAAAAAAAAAAAAAAACTTACCCAACCAAGCCCGTGAACGAATCAGAGGTAAAGAAGATGTGAGAGAGACAACTCAAGATAGTCGTCCACGAGGGAGGAAGACTGACATTGAAGAGGAACCATGAGCTACTTGGAAGACCTAAAAGTCAATTCAAGAGGCGACCACGGAAGAAGACGTGAGGGAGGAAAATACGTTGGGTATTAATCCGTCAAGCTCTTTATTTTTTTCCTAAGGACACTGTTTAAGAAAACTCCTGTAAAAAAATCCATGTAGCGCTGCCTTGTCAGCATTTTTTACTCGTGAAAAAACTTGTGGTAATATATTACCACTACTCTCTAAGACCGGGATATTTTTTTTACATTTGAAAATTGAGGATATATTTTTACAATATCCCCAAATGTGGGGTATTTTAATTAGTTTTCCTATTTTAAATATCAATTTTCCTATTCTAAGTGCATAGAATAAGTCTATCCAGGCATAAGTTAACCACATTTCATTAGGAAAGAAAATCATAAATGAAAATGAGTCTCTTATAAAATATTTAAAAATTAGCTAAATTAGAGAATCTAGTAAAATCTTTATTGAATCGGTATATTTAATCTAGCATACGATAAGAAGTTTGAATGAGAAAAAAATTCTCAAATTAAATTATTTTATCCTTTTAGAAAATACTTTACTAAGATTGATGTCATGTCTGATAGAGAATACTCTCTCCGTTCGGTAAAACATGTCGTTTACTATTCACGCACGCTTTTTTAGAATGATAAAAGTTATATAAAATGTTCATTTTTTAATAAAAAAAATTTAAACAAGTTTGTACTTGTTAATAATAACTACGAAATTGTTAAAAAAAATGAAAAATTAGATATTTTATATAGTTTTTATCTCCTAAAAAAACGTACGTAAATAGTAAAATGACATATTTTACCGAATGGATGGAGTATTTCTCAAGTAAGTTTTTTATCCATTTCGAAAAACCGAATCCAATGATAATAATAATAATATATAAAATATGATTTTAAGGTTGGAGAAAAGAAAGATTTAGCCAAAATCGTACAGGAGTGGTTGGATGCAATTAGAAAAAAATGAAACATCTATATATATTCTTTTTGTAGTTTATCCTCTCCCTCCCACCAAATCCAACTGGCACAGCAAATTCATTGCTTGGATCACGCCGATATTATTGGAATTATCTAATTATATACAACTTCTGAATGCTAAATTGATTTTTTCTTTCTTCGTTCACTGTCAAAATAAATAAATTCATATTAAAAAATGGTGTAAGTTGAACTTACCTAGTCCTCATAAGTGAACTTACTACGATTTGTAGGAATTGAAATTCATGTATCATTTTGTCAACCAAACACAGAAATATATCATACTTCCTGAGTTTTTTAACTTCCTGTATTTTTAACTGACTAACCAAACGAGGCATAAAAAAACCCGATTTGAACTCGCTTGTCAATAAACAAGTCAAGTTCAAGTACAATTTAAAGTTCAAATTTAAATCCAATTTTAGGCTCGATTCAGTCTTATTTCTAAACGAATCGAATATGAATTAGTAATAGTCAGCTCGTTTGCTTAGAACAATGCAATTAACCATTATCTCAGGTTTCTGCCATACGTTGTATATTTTCGAGTCTTTCATGCCAATTTGCTTGTTTGCTTCAGGATGCTTCGATCCTACTTTGTTTCTCATTCTTTAGTATTTTAATCATTTTTTATTTTCTTGTATCATTAACAATTTATTTGTCTGCTGATTTATTCGGCTTATATACTAAATACTAATGAAAGAAAATCCACCGGCCTCTCAAGAATCAGATTGTTATTGGTCGATCTCTCGAATTTTTCCTGTATAAAAAAAATGAAAGAAAAACCGTTGTAAAATGAAGACAAAAACCTCATTAATTAGAGTTTTTGTTTAAAAATTAAAAATAAAGGCTAAATTGTATAAAATCATCTTTTAAATATACTCATTTATTATAAATCACTCATCAAATTTATATTTATAGGAAATCACTCTTCAAATAATTTTTGCCACTAATCAACCACACCAAAATTATTCCGTTCAAATATATGTTAAATCGGTAAATTACAATTTTACCTCTTCTTTTATATTATATTAGGATATGATTTTAATAGTTTAATAAAAGAAAAGAAAAACAAATAAGTAAACATGAAATTGAGAAGAAACAATTGGCATCATTTTATCTTTTCAAATAATTGATAAAATGGTAGTGTTGATTTTTACAATATTGCTCTCCCTCTAATTGAGTTGCTCGCTATCTCCTTCCAAATTACTTTTTAATTCTCCATTAGCTTTTATATACATTCAGCTTAGGAGCAAAAATGATGTTAATATATACTTAATTGTATCATCCCAATTTCATTTTAACTTATTTAAATTTTTTCCTTTTTACGTGTTAAATTTTCATTAGCATATATAATAATTAAAGAAGAGGGGTAAAATTGTCATTTAACAAGTTTAACCAATATTTGGACGGAATAATTTTGAAGGTGGTTGATTGGCGACAGAAGTTATTTAAAGGGGATTTTTTGAAAATACTAATTTGAGATGTGATTTATGATAAATTTGGACATAGGTGTGTTATGTGAACACGAGTTGCTCGAATTCGGCCCGGATTCGACTCGAAAAACTCGGCTCGAGCTCGTTCACATTTGAAAAAACGAGCCGAGTTCGAGCGGGTTCTCGAGCTCGAGTAGCTCGTATAACTCGGACAAATTTACCCTTGTGTTTTTTTCCCTTTAGTTTTAGGGTTTCTCTCAAATTAGTCCCGTTCACTTCAGACATTCGAACGAGCTCACGAGCTAAAAAACAAGCTCAGAAACGAACTTCCAGCAAAAACAAGCTACAACAATAGCACGAGCTCAACTCGACAAAAAACGAGCAAAACGAGCTCGAGCTTGTTCAAATACTCGCGAGCCGAGTTCGATCTCACTCCAAGCTCGACAAAAATTCGAGCCGAGCTCGAGTTCGAGCTTGAACAAAAACGAGTCGAATATGAGCAGCCTTCTACTCGGCTCGTTTGACTCAAATAACACCCCTATTTGGACATTTAAAGGGTAGTTGTATGCAATTTGACCTAAAATAAAAGAGAACAACGTGTCGCAAATGTGTTTTGGGCCCAAAACACGAACAACCGTCCACATATGTAAATCCATAGCAAGAATTAAAATGTTTTTCAAACTTATCTTCTTAATTTTCGATCCAAAAAAACTTATCTTCTTATTTTTCTTTCTTTATTTATTGAAATATTTTAATCATCATGACAAAACCTTGACTCGGCTCCCCTCACTAAGGCTTTGTTTGCATTGCCAGTAATTATAACTTATATTATAATGCAATATTGTGCATTATAAATTATAATTACCGACCATGCAAACAGAGCCTAACACGTGTGATCAAGCAATTTGCTTCACATTTTCACCTAAAAACCCAAAAAAAGAAAAAAAAAAGCAATTTGATTCACATTGTCCAATTTCAGGTCTCAGATTAGGGGAAGTTCCTATGAAAACCGTAACAAACAACCAAGATCATTCCTTAGGATGATGGTGTACAACTCCTTAGTAAGAGGAGATGTAGATCTAATACAATCGATACCTTTTCTAGCTATGAAGTCAGCTACATGGTTGGCTTCTCTATAACAATGTCTAAATTGTATAAACTCGAAAGCTTGAGCCATAATGATGATCTTCTCAACTTGATGAATGACTTCCCATGGAGTAATGACTTCCTTGCTTATTGCCTTGATGATAGTCTGATTATCACTTTCAATAATAGCCTTCCGGATCCCTTTACTTATTGCATGCTGAAAGCCTACAATGATGGCTTCTGCCTCTGTCTGTAAAATCGTACCTCTTGATGTATCAAAATACATCTAGTAAACCGCTCTCCGAGTCACGAATGACTCCTCTCACTTGGCAAGAACCCGTGGGCTTAACCGAGCCATCTATATTAATTTTATAGATATTGCTCGGAGGTTTAGTTCACTTAATCTTATTCCTATTAATGCCTCGTGTGGTTGAGTTATTTTCCACTTCCGTTTCCGAGTTCCAACATTTTATATTTGAGATTACTTCAAAGGCTAGATTAATGGTTGAGTTCGGATTTTTATTTTTAAATATAGCATTATTTCTGGAATCCCAAATTGTTTGCCAAATGAAGCCTAATTCTTTTATTGTTGATTTATTATTATTTTTAAGTGAAGGGTGTCCTTAATATCTTCATTGTAATCTTCTACAAGAATTAGTTTTTCACCACATGCATTCTCATAGTTTTGGATAAGTTTTCTGGTAAAGCTACAATTGATGAATAAATGTGTGGCATTCTCATTTTCACTACTACAAAGTGAGCATTGTGCTGGGACTCTATTGTAGTGTTTATTTAATCTTTGAGTGGTGGTAAATCAAGTTTCCAGATCCATTTGCAATCTTCCGTGTTTCTGTTATTAGTATTATGGTTGATAAGCAAAGTAGATTTGGTTGAGAATCTACCATCCTTTTCAAGTTTCCAGACTAATTTGTCACTGGTGTCCCATGTGGGTATTTTAATTTGTGTAATTTGATCAATAATATGATTTGGGAATATTCTCTGTAGCAGTGTTAAATTTCATTGCTTCTGATTATTTAGTAGTATTGGTTTAAGCTGATTCCATGGAAACTTTGAGATTTGGATCTTCCAAACTTTAGTAGTATTGGTTTAAGCTGATTCCATCCAGCCATGGGTCCCTCCATACACTTATTTGTTTTCCATTGCCAATAAGTCATTTGATTCCAAAATTGATTTTTTTTTTCTTAAGGATAAAAGTCTCCCAAATTGCCAGGAAGTGTTTTGATTATCCCTTTCATTTATATCCATTATACTGTATTTGGTTTGTACTCCATTATATTGTAAACACATTTATGGTAATACAATGCATTGGTAATTGGCCCTAAACATTTCATACTAGTGTATAATTTTCACAATCAACGCTTTATAAAGAAAGATAAGATGGATGTGAATAAATTATAAACTATAGTATTAAATAAAATATAAACAAAAAAGGGTACTTAATAGTTGAATATAAACCTACTTGAATAGAGTGGCTTGCCACCCTGGTAGGTTTCGGCATGTACAATGACATAGTCTTCAAGAACTTATCCGCAATGATGCTTTCGGATAAGGTGATAACGCCCGAATTTTTACCAGATCAAAATATAAAAAAATGATTGATGGCTCAACTCTTTTTTTTTTTACGCGATAACTAGTGTCTCTGAGCATGAGGATTATATACACTAACTCTCTCCCTTGAAGCTTGGTCCAATCTCAATTCACTGCAGCAGGGTTGTATTTGTGCAAATTTTTACTGCTTTATTTTTCTATGTTGTAACTATTACTTTACTATTGTTTAAATCTGTTGATCTAGCAAACACCGAGGAAGGCTTGTTTTGATTCGTATGCTAGTAACCATCCGGATTATATACAAGGAAGGCTTGTTTAGTTCATACTTTCAATGTGAGACTTTTTGATCTCTTCAGATCTCAATACCGAGTATAATTATGCAGACCTAGAATCTTTGTAGCTTTTGTAGTTTCATTCTTTCTGTTAAGATGATACGAATATATTGGAAATAATAACATCATTTACAATGTATGTATATATAGATGGAGTTGATCTTTAATGCGAAGTAAGATGATGTACATAGACTACAATAGAGTGAGTACATTTAAATAAAACGGGTCTGAGGACAGCAAATCTGAATCTTGTTACCTCCAAAATGCAATGCTCTATCCTGCCGTCTCGATTGTTTTAATACAGTCTAGCACTGATGCCTTGCTTGACATTGCGGCTATAAGGGATTCATGGACTGATTTGTTGTTCTTAAGAAGAGATGCCGCAAACAAAACCTGAACAAAATAGATCTTTCGTAAATGGATTGAAAGTTTCATTGTTCATTGTTGCTTGAATTTAATTCCAGCTTACAAATTGATATGTATATGGAGAATGTGAACATTGAATTCAAGGGAAGGAGTAGTTGCTTACAGCCCATCTGGTTAGATTTTGCTGCTGATCTTTGCTCAATGTTGGCTTGCTCCTGTTGATGAACCTCTGTTGAGGAAAATCAAATATCGTAAATTAACAAGTTACAAAAGACTGAAAATAGTATATACTCTCCATGTTCAGAACTTCCGATGATCTATTACTTTATCATAGCAAAGCAAAGACCTGAAGAGAGAAAAGATCGGCTGACTGGCCAACGACTTTGTCATACATCAGACCTTCCGCTGCAAGCCCTGCCATTGCTACAACGGCCAACCTGATAAAAAAATGATATGGCTTTTAATATGCTGTTTACTGATATAACTGAACTCCTGCTTGTGATTAAATTGACAGCATCACAGAAAAGTTAATGGGCATCTAAATGATAAGTTTATTCTCTCCTCTAAGAATTGAAATATCTAAATGAACATCTTTCTTACTTCCCAGCAAAATAAGGTTCAGTTAGTACCTGTCAAGTTCTTTCGTGTCAAGCTGGCCACTATAAATAAGCTGTTCCAGCTTATCATTGATGAGATTAACATGCTCTTTTCCAATGTCCAGTGAGTATTCCACAATAGGAAGGCCAAGCAAATATGCAACTGGTGGTAAATTAAACACATTTGTTAGTGCTTACATGATATGATAAACCCGTTGTTGTCGCAAGCCATCATTTACATCCTTAAGCAACCATTGCATTAATCTAATATTTTTTGAACCACATGAAGCTCCAAGCAAGTTGAACATAATGTTGCTTACCCAAAAAGTGAGCTGCTTCATGCCTAGCAATCCTATCCTGATAGTCGGGAAAAAAAGTTGAAAATCCACCAATAGCAGCCTGGAGAAGCCTACAGATGTTTGTCCATGCAGTTTGATCAAGAAAGAAGAAAATAAGAGAACGAATAGGTAGAATCGTAGAATAGGATCAAGAATGAAAGAAAATGGGAGAGGGGGGATACTGATATGCTTTGCATCAAACAAACAAAGGTTAAAATGTGGCTACGTGTGAATACCAAATTAATACTTACCCAGGAGAAATGCTCCCCACAGCCAGAACAATTAAAGAGATGCTCCCAATCAGATATGGCACGAAAAAGCCCCAGTCCTACAAAAGCAGCCGCCATTTCTGAGAAAAATCCACTCTTCCCTGTTTTGTAAATATGCTAACTCTATTGAGTAAAATATTTCAGCCTTTTAGCTTCACATATGGCAGGAGATCTTTCAGGCATTTAGCAGCATCTATGTACGCAAGTTCTTCCCAAAAGCTCCTAATATTCTACTCCATAATTATGATAAGATCTATTGTTGACTATCTATTCATGTTAGTTAAGAGAACTCTAAAAGATGGATAGATAAGCTAAACGTCAACTTTCTTCTCGGTCTTGCACAAGTACAAGTGTAGAACATTACTCTAAGCATTAGTTTCCAGCTACAATGGGCTCTCAAGTTAATTCAAGAAAAGTCTGTTATTTTGACAAGTACATCATTCTTGGAAAAAAACACGAGAGTTTCCCTTACAAGCAATTGTCTAGGGTAGATTTGGAAAACATCCATTTTCCCTATCAGGCGTCCATTTTAGCACATTATGTCCATCAGGTACCTTACTGCTCCTTTTTATCACTTCCGTTTCCATTATGAGTATGTTTATCAAACAGAACCTTAGCATTAGGATTTGGTCTTGTAGAGAGCTTCACAAAAATCTAAGTCTAGTATATGAAAGTGTAGAAGCGATGAAACTAATTTACCCCAGGAAGCTGGCCGGCAAGAACTCCCAAAAATCCTGTTGTTCCCACGACAGTAAACAGAAAAGCTGCCTGCATTACTGAAAATCATCATATTATTATTGGTGAATAGTGATCAATATCATCTTTGAGCAAAATAGCTCAAATAATTTAAAAAGGAGAGAATGAATTCGTTTGGTAACCGGTAATGAAGAAAACAGTCCATCATTCCCGGAAAAACTAGTTGTAAGAAGGTGAAATCTGATCCAGGTGGTACACAAAACATACCCAGCCCTCTAGTATTCTAAATGCTTTCGAATGGTAATAGCCCCAAAAGGAATCACATCTATACAATGACTTACATCATTTCTGACACTTGGTATTGCAAGGTTTTCAGCATTCTTTATACCAAGGGTAGTCAACTCTCTAAGTGACGCCTGGAGAATATTAAGAAAACAGACAAACCTCATTTAAGCATGAAAGAAATATATATAAGCCCTAAACTTAAGCTCAATTTGCAGCATGTTAATCATTCCAAGACTCACTGAACGCCGAGAGACGTAAGGTTGAGAGCTCCATTTGCCAGCCCATCCAGACTCACTAAGTTGGTCAAGTGCTTCTTTAACAGCATCACTATCTTTCTGCAAGCATGACACATCACACATACGAATGTTTCCAAAAATCAGTAACAAATTAAGAGAAAAACAAGATTCTAAACAAAGGTTGGCAAGTTAAGATAGTTCCTAATTTTAATAGTCCAGAGAATTCAAGGTTGCTGAATTTATCCATAGTTCACACTAGAAAGGAATCACATAGGAGTATAGGACGACCAGACACTGTACAAAAACGAAAAGAAAATTTCAAATTCTCGTCCTGGAAGTGTAGCTTAATTCAACGAAAAAGCTTATTTCAACTTCAAACGAGCTAAGAATAAGCATAGTCGGTGAATCCGCTATCATTGTCGAACTATCCGGAGAAGATCTATACTCAACGATCGAAACTGACAATCAAAATTACGATAATAAAAGATAATGTAGATTCGGAATCAGTTGAGTGAAATCCGGAGATGAGCATCAATTTACTAGTCCGATGACAGAGAGAGAAGTACCTTGTCGAGAGCGGATTGGAGAAGATTCAGATCGACGCCGGGAGCAGCAGCGGAGGAGGATGAGGAGCATACGAGAACAGATTTCTTGGAGCTACGGAGGAAACAGGCGTTTTGATTGATGCCGACAACGACGAGACGGTGGAGCTTGGAGAGAGAAGCAATGGAGGTCGCAGAGACTGACATTCTCTCTCTCTTCCTTGGCGATAAGGTTTGCTTTGCTTTGGCGCCAATCGTCTCTCTTCAGTCGCTCGTAAGTCGTATGCACACCTCGCTCCCAAATGAGCTGAGCCCCACGCCGGTGTGTGTGTGTTTTTTTTTTTTTTTTTTTTTTAAACGAAAATAATTTGACCATAGAGCTAAGCTCTATCAGCCAAGAGCATCCGTAATACGCAATAGAGAATCATCAGGAGTCATAGATCCATGTGAAGCAGAACAGAGACGTGATAAGCAATCAACCACTAGATTTGCTTATCGGAAGACATGACGAATCTCAACAGAACCAAAGAAACCCAACGAGACTAGAATGTCCGAGACAATCATATCAGAGTCTCCAGTAGGCTTCCCCAAACCTTTTAAACTTTTAATAACTGTTAAGTTATCTTCTTCAACGATCAAATTCGTAATGTTCAAGTTCTTTGCAGCTAATATACCACTCCAAAGTTCATGGCTTTCACATCCACGTACAGAATTGATAGGTGATGGTCCCCAACCACAAGAAATAGGAGCACCCTGGGAATCACGAATGATAAACCCAAAAGTGCCCCTATTATTCGAGGAAAGAGAGCCATCGAAATTAAGTTTGTGAGTGTCCTGTGGAGGGGTTCCTATTTGATTCTTTTCCTTTTTGAAGTCAATTTGGGTTTTGAGCCGTTTTGTGTAGCTAATATTTTCTCTTTTGTATTTTCCTTTGATTGTGAAGTTATACTTTTTGAAAGTTAATATCTTCCTTATGTCTGGGTTTAAATTGTCGAAAAACGTTTTGTTTCTGTAGAACCAGACACCCCACCAAACAAACGCAAGGTCTTCAAATCTGGTTTTTCCAATTGTGTTCTTGATATTCCATATTGTGTCGTTTAATGGGTCTCCTTTATCAAAGCAACCATGCACTTTCATAAAAGAACCTGGATCATTTGCCATCATAGTGCCCTTAGTAATGGGGCAATCCCATAATAGATGATTTAAATCCTCATAGGATGAGTCACAGTGTGGACAATTAGTCGGAATACCTAGCCGTCGAGATGCTAATCTAACAGTAGTTGGTACTGCGTTTTTAAGGATTTTCCATAGAAAGGATTTTATTTTGGGTGGAACATTTAGCTCCCAAACCCAGCATATATCCGAGCTTGTGTGGTTTTTGTATTTATGTATCATATCAATTGCAGAGTTTGTCGTAAACCAACCGTTCTTGCTCCATTTCCAATATAGTCTGTCAACATGGATGTTTTGGGGTAATGATATTGTGGTGATTTTCTCTATTAAATCATTAGGTAGCATCCGTTGTAATTTTTCAAATAATTTGTTCCGATCCCACGCCGGTGTGTTTGGATTCCAAAATGCTACTATAATATTTACCAAAAAAAAAAAATGCTACTATAATGCATTTTTTTACTTCGTTTTATGTGCACGTTTGGTTGTATAGTTGAAATGGTCGTAAAAATCGAGGTAAAATATGTGATGTAACTAGACCTGTCAAAACGTGACCCGACCCGACCCGTAAAACGTGGGTTTTGGGGCAAATATTTCAATCCGAAACCCGAAGCAACCCGAACCCGTTCAACCCGCAAATTTCTGGGTCGGGTTGGGTCGACCTGTGGGTCACCCGTTGGGTCAAGGTTTAAGAAAATAAAAACATAAATAAATTACAATTTAACCTAATATTGTAATTTATTACTAATAATAATTAAGATTGAATATTATATTTTTCATCATCAACTTTACTTTATAATTTAACATTACAATTTGTTAGGTATATAAAATTGCATATTACTATTGTAGCGACATTAATAATTTTTTTTCAATAATATAACTGTTATTAGGATAATATAACAATTTTAGATTTAGGAACTATGTAAATAGTCATTAAAAATACTCCATCTGTTTACTTTTAAATGTCATTTACTATTTATCTATAGTTTTAAGGATGATAATAATTATATAAAATATCAATTTATATATTATATATAATTTCACACTTCAAAAACTTAAAAAAATGAAATTATAACAAGTAATAAATTTTTATTGATATTTTACATAATTTTATCATTTTAAAATAATGTGTATAAATAGTAAATGACATTTAAAAAATTATGGATGTGTAGCGCTCTTGACCCGTTGGGTCGACCCGAACCCGTTAAATATGGGTCTGGGTTGAGCATTTCCTGACCCGTAACCCGAAATGACCCGACCCGAAATGGACCCGAACCCGAGACGACCCGACCCGCCCGACCTGTTTGATAGGTCTAGATGTAACCAAACATGCACATAAACCGAAGTAAAAATAATGTATTATAATTAATGCATTTTGGAATACAAACACACGCCTTATTTATTTGGAAAAGTGAATTAAATTTTGTCTACGGAGGAAAAAAAAAAAAACTAGAAGGAGATTTTTCTTTTTTCTTTTATTCAAAAAAATGAGATTTTTCTAACCTACAGAAATACTGTAGTATATTGGAAAGTATTTTTTTAAATAAAAAAAAATATAATTTTTTTTGTTAAAAACGATAAATAAGTCCTAAGATTAACTCCAATGGTTAAGCGTGCAAATGTACATATTTGCACAAAGTGTTTAAAAATGCACATCGCTTTTTGATATTTTACTCAATTGGTTAAATGTGTATTTTATATACATTCATCTCTAAATAAATATGATTAAATTAAAAAGAAAAAGAAAAAACTAAAAAACAACTAATAAAAATTACTTTACTTTATTAAAAAGTGATAAAAAGTTTTTGCACATGGAGGAGGTGATGTGCTTATATTTGAGCACTTTGTGTGCAAATGTGCAAATTTTACACACTCGAAAGTAACAATTGGAGCACAATTTACATCAAAATGTGCATATTTAAGCATTTGCACCATACCATTGAAGTTAGTCTAAATAATGTTCTTTTTTCCAAATTAAGATTGTTTAAGGACATAGATTAGATAAATGTGAAAATAATCACAATACTGACCCAAACTATAGATTTGGATGAACAGAGTTCAACCGGCATCCTTGGGCTTTCACACCCCGTTCTAGATTCGATAAAAGAGGTAAATCGCAAGATATGCAATGAAATCCATGATTGCACTCACAAAGTCACAAGTAGCATCAACAACCATACGACCGACGATCAATGATACAATACAGGCATACAGCCATACAGACACTCCGCAGAAGCATCCTGCGTCAGTCGCACTCCTCGGGGAAGGGCCTTCCCAGAGATGGAACAACGATTCAATGGAACCCTTTATTTACAATTCTGAAAAGAGTTGTTATTCCACCAGCTTCAGATGGTGTGGGTGAAGGATTACAAGACCGTTATCATACCACATAATTATTTAGAAAAGAGTTTGCTATAACACTCACAAGTAGCACGTCCTACGTTTCCCTACTAAAAACAGAAACAGCTCGTGCACGCAATGTAATTCAACATGACGCCGAATAGAGAACAATGATATTACAAACACAATTGACATCAAACCAGGGAAATCGACTTTGGAGATCAACCTAGCAGAAACCGGGTAATGAGGGATCTCCCTGTCAAATGGCAGCTCCATCTTCCCTTAGAAAGTTTTCAATCTGTTCAAGTGCCTGTCAAAACAAGAAATAATTAGATTGTCAAAGTGTTCTGCTACATTCTAGAGTGATGGAGGGATGGAGAACTTTTTATGATTCGTTTTTTTTTTCTTATTCTGTCTCGTTATCCTTTTGAAGTAGGGGAAAAGGAGACCAACCTCAATGGCAATAACAGCTGGTGATAAATTACATACATCTTGGTAACCAAGCTTCGCTGCAATAGCTGCACAACGAGAATACAAATTTACAGTACAATGAGAAAAGAAATCTCAACGAAGGTTGCATAACAGGTTCTGAAAACATAGCATACCTACCAATGAAAAGGAAAAAATAAGTCTATACTAAGCAGTACTTACACTCCAGAGAAACACGAGCATTGGCATTTGCATATGCGTCACCTCTCTGTTCCATGAGAGTGGAGAGTCGCATGAAAGTCTAAAAACAAATATAAATCTCAAATCAGTTCAAGAATATCAACAAACTCAGCCTGGCGATAGATGAAGCTTATGACAACAAGGAATACTGTCTAGATTATAAAAAGTTAAGATGCAAACCCTTGAGTATGCATCCCCTGATCCCTCATGTAAGAGTGGGCGAGTGTTGGTTCCCACAGCAGTAATTCGTTGTGCCAATGCATCCAAGGGTACATCCAACCAAATACTAACGCCACTTCGCATGTATTTCCTGATACAAGAAAACCATATCATCCACAATGTATTTTTATAGAAATTATCAGTGAAGTGAAAGTAAAGGTTGCGAAAAACAGAATCTGATTACAGATATTCAGAATCCATACCAGTTAATGGGTCGTATAACAGCACCTCCACCAGTAGAGACTACTAATTGTCGCATTGCAGACAGCTTCTGTAATACCTCAGTCTGAAAGGTATGACAAAGCGAGGTCAGTAAACATTATAACCATTTATTTTCACTATCCTTTTTCATGATTAGACGAACATACCATTATATATTTTACATTATGAAATCATTGGCATGATAAATTGCATTTTACAGCCAAATGTGTACAGCTTTCACTAAAGGAGAGATATATGTCCATGATACATAATTTAGGTCCATATTATTATCAGATATTGTCAATGGCAAGCGTTAAATAGCAGGGAGAAATCTCAAGTGGTCACGGAGAAGCATCCTTTAGTGTAAGTAGCTTACTTTGTCCAAAAAGCATGCAGCTTTCACTACAGGAAGCTTTGTGAGGGTCATTGGGTATGTAAATTATAGCTAGGTTCACTTAGTCCACCTTCATCTTTTATATACAGCATAATTTTAGTTTTAGAGAGAGAAAGAGATCTTTAAATTTTATTGTTAAAATATTAGTTGCCATGCTGAATCATTTACATAAGGGACTGCCCGCGCAAATCCTTAGGTCGAATTGCCCAGGACAATATAGCTATCCTTGGGTCAGACGACGCGTAAACATATTTCCAACGAATTTACATTCATCTTCGTCTCTCGGGATTCAAAAGGGTCATTTGTAGAAAGGATATAAAAGGAAGCGTAGTAAAAAGAATAAAGAGGTTGAAAAAACAACACCAGCTTAAGTGGTAGTATCAAACATTCAAGTACAGAGTAAGAGATGAGAAAAGAGCACAGATATATATGACATCATAACACTGTTTTGATGAATATGAATCCTTTAAAAAAATCAAGTATAAAGGATTCAAGACTTTTGCATGCACTACCCTTTGGAAGTGAAGAATTACCTACTTTAAGTGGCAGTAAAGAACATCTAAAAATAATAATATCACTTGTATATGCTCATAACAAAAATAGCAGTGCTGGTATTACCCACTTCAGGTGAGTTAGCAATTGCATACGGTGATACTTTAATGACCATACCTTTTTCTTGTAAGGTGTATTCACTGTATTGTTAAAGCAAAAAATCTATCATATCAGCACTGAAAACAGAAAAGTTGTGTAAGGTGTCCAAAATCCTGTTTAGTGAAATTCAACTAAGAAGAGAGAGATTGAAACATTTATCTTCCCAGAACACAGCACGATTTTGCTACAACAACACTAGAGTATAATTAGGCAAAGTTGTGTGAGTAGATTGGCATACTTGAGTACTTGACTGTAATATGGATTTACCCCTACATCGCCCATTGTCATCCACTATTATGAGTTTCAATTTATAACTACAATTATAACTTGCCCAGAAACAGAGCATTTAATAGATGTCCCCTTGTACAGTGTGGTAGATTTCAGCCACATAAAAAAAATACTGACCTCGCTATCTCTAAAAAATCCTTCACCGTGCAACTTAAAGATTTCAGCCACAGAAAGTCCACCAACAGCATGCTCCACTAACCCATCACTGGAATATCAAAGGAAAGACGGTTAGCTGAAACCATAAATGAGCAACTCACTTTATGCCAAGATACCCAAAGTTAACGACCCAAGCAGAAATACTGGGCTACACACCAAGTTCAAAGGCGATGAGGGAAATGTGTTAGTTGTATCCAAAAAGCTTAAATCACCAATAGCTAAAACCACCAATTACAGGCTATACCAATAAACTAACCTATCGAAAAACGAATAACCAAGTACATCTGCCAATATCCTGCCAACAGTTGTTTTTCCAGATCCCATCATACCTGCTCATTGAATATCAAATGGATTTTAACAAAATAAAACTGATGAAGTTCACCATATAAATGATAGATCAGAGACTGACCAACAAGATATATACAACGTCCATTAAGGTACGGGATAATTTCTTCAGATTTATTCTGCAATTCAAATTAAGTCAAGAGAGGTGAAGAAGATGACAAATAAAGATAAGGACCAAACAAAAACTATCTTTGCTTCACTAAAAACATTTTACAAAATGGAAGGTATAATAGTTTTTCTTACAAGTTTTGGATTGAAAACAAACAACTAAGGGACAGTACCTCAAATGTTTAAAGAGAAAGGCATTATTAAAGAGGCCAACAAGCATTGAAACAATTTTTTTAGTTACCTTCAATAATACATTCTCATCAAGTGTCGCCGGAAAGCCTACAGACTTCAGAGCTGAAGCTGCAAAAGCAATCAATTACAATATCATCTCACATCAGGCAGTCACTTTCAAAGTTCATCTTCCACAATGTACATGTGGGAAAAAATATCAGTTTCAAATGGGCGACATGTTGAAAGTAGTCATTTTACTTGGTTTTCTGACACATTAGAGGAGAACATAGGAAAATGAGGCTAAGAAGATTGAAAGCAGATTGAACAACCTCAAGTCTAATACCATGATCCTAAATTTTTTTTATTGATTTTTGAAAAAAGTATATTGCAATGGGCTACCAGCTATACAGAACTCGTAAAATTTGGACATTTCCAATAAAAAGAATAAATCCAATAGACTAGTGCGGCAAGGTTATAGCTTACCTGGATATTTATTATATGAACATGAAACATCCAAAACCGGGGATGCTATATTTCTCTTAGGCAATTGTCTTGCAACAGCCATTTGAAGCTTCCTCTTGTCCTTGTTAATCTCCAACACTCGCAGGAAACCGTTGGACCTCGTCACAAGCTTTTCTGTATTGAGCCATGTCGAAGGGCCAACACTTTGCGGAAGTTTAGCCTCCAATGCCATGATATCTCAAAAGCAACTCTTCCCAATCCTGACAGATATCCTTTCGAGTATTGATTGAATCTTCTTACTCAACAAGAACACGTCAATTAGGTCCCCCCTCAATTGCTGCATACAACGGCAACAATTATCAGAGACATTATTATAGTGCACAATTTCAATTATTGGATCTAGAGTCTTCCTATACAACACAAAGCTACAGATGTCAACGGTAGTGCTCGGAAACTCATGCGCAAACTTCGTAGAACTAAGATATGTGCCAATAATTGAAATTTAAATAATCAAAAATCCCTTCTGTCAAAAGTACCAGATCGATGATGGCGACGAAGTGAAGAACGGAGATCTACGGAGAGGGAGAAGAAACGACTTACAGAAAATAAGCGAAGAACGGAAGGCTTCCGCTTGAGAGAAGGTCAGGAGATTGATGAACACAAAGCACACAAAAACTCAGAAATCACAAATCGGAAAGTGATGAGGACTCGCAGAGGATTGATAAACAGGTCCAATTGCTTCCGAATTCGCGTTGAACGGTCACCTGCGCGAGCATTTGAGGTGGTAGGTTGCCATGGATGACGCGGATTTTGTTGGTGGTTGTTCGTTTCGGTGTACGGCGAGCGATGGCACTTTGGGGTTCTAGTTTTATATCCTTCATGGGCGCTGATCCGGTCCGACGAAGGACAAAAACATCGGTCGGGTCGGGTCTTGAACGGTTCGGCAATTCAGATTATGGGTCAGAGCCACACCCACCCACCCACCCACCAACCCAAATGTCCCCACCAGTAATAATAATTTAGACGGTATCTCTTCCGACTTCCACAAAGCTCAACAACCTCATCTTACAACATGCCACGTCATCTTTTTTTTTATTATTTTTTTTATTGATTACGTGTTAGCGAGTTCTACTCGACCTCACCCTTCCACACCCTTACAGATAAAATTGTCGTAGTCATCTTTGTATTTTTGATAAATTGTTTAGTTATTGGAGGCATAAAGTAAACTTAAATTTTTTTTTTGGTCAACTAAATTTTTTATATTTATATATAAATTTATGTATTTAACACCAAAAATATTGATAGGTTTATAAATTTATGTATATATTGATAGGTTTGTAAATTTATATATTAAAAAATCAAATTTTAAAAAAAAGATAGATAATTTGACGTATCACTTAGTTATTTCAATGTAAATTAATACTGAACTAGTACGATTCCCGCGCCATGGCGCGGTTTTTTAAAACTAAAATATTAATAATATATATAAATATATTATAAAATACTAATAAAAGTTAAGATAAAAAAAACTTTACCATAAAAGTATAATACATAAATGTAGATATTTTAAATCACCCAGTAATAATAATATTAATATCAGTGTAACTTTTTTGGAAATTTTGAAATCTGAATCACGCATTTAAATGTGATGTGTCACAACTAATAATTAATTAATGTTTTGAATTGAGCTCAATAGTTAGTGCATAAATGTGATTTAAGCCTAATGGTTATATTAGATTGAATTCAATGTTTTGAATTAAGCTCAATTATTAGTAAATATGTTAAGAATAAAAGAGAATGGAGGATTAAAAAAATTAATGGAAAAAAAAGAGAAAAAGAGAAAAGGAGAAATAAAAAAATCAAGGAAAAAAAAAACAATATTTCTAAAACTCCTCTAAGATTGACACGTAAGCAAAGTCTTCTAAATTAAGGTTATATATAGATTTTTTTTTTAAAAAAACATGTTTATTTTCAATACAAAGAATATTGGGACGTAAATTAATATTGATTATTTTAGGAAATTATTTTTCTATTTTTAAAAAATAAGAATTTTAATGATAAAAAATCATAAACATATCAATATGTGCATATATATATATATATAATATAAACATAAATTTTATTTTATTTTTGGTGTTAAATACATAATAGGGGTATTAGCCTACTAGGGGATGTGGTTGTGATAATTTTTTTTTGATAAGGTAATAATTCGAGGGGCAGACATGCCTGACACCTCGAGAAGCCGATAAAGTTGACAGATGGCGAATCATTTAAATATACAAAGACAATAAAAAAAAGTTACAAATTAGGTAGAGACAAGCAAACAATTTGTGGTAAGTTGATCGTACCACCATAAAAGTTTTTCAAAAAGAAAAAAATACGTACAAAAAGTTTTATTTATACTCCAAACTACCTTATTGCCTCATTATCAAATGAGCTCCAAGCTAGACACTTGCTTTCTTGCTTTGTCTACATACACATTTTTTAAGAGCGTAAATGTAATATATGTTTAAATTAAGATTCATTATAACTATCTTTTTTTCTTCCTTTTCATATAAAATTATTTATCTTATTCATAGACCTGTCAAACAGGTCGGGCGGGTCGGGTCGTCTCGGGTTCGGGTCCATTTCGGGGCAGGTCATTTCGGGTTATGGGTCGTGAAATGCTCAACCCATACCCATATTTAACGGGTTCGGGTCGACCCAACGGGTCAAGAGCGTTATTCATCCATAATTTTTTAAGTGTCATTTACTATTTATACACGTTATTTTAAAATGCTAAAATTATGTAAAATATCAATAAAAAATTATTAATTGTTATAATTTCATTCTTTTTAGTTTTTGAAGTATGAAATTATATATAATATATAAATTGATATTTTATATAACTATTATCATCCTTAAAACCATACATGAATAGTAAACGACATTTAAAAGTAAATAGATGAAGTATTTTTAATGACTATTTACATATTTCCTAAATCTAAAGTTGTTATATTATCCTAATAATATTTATATTATTGAAAAAAAAATTAATGTTGCTACAATAGTAATATGTAATTTTATATACATAACAAATTGTAATGTTAAATTATAAAGTAAAGTTGATGATGAAAAATATAATATTCAATCCTAATTATTATTAGTAATAAATTTCAACATTAGGTTAAATTGTAATTTATTTATGTTTTATTATCTTAAAGCTTGACCCAACGGGTGACCCACAGATCGACCCAACCCGACCCAGAAATTTGCGGGTTGAACGGGTTCGGGTTGCTTCGGATTTCGGGATGAAATATTTGCGCCAAAACCCACATTTTACGGGTCGGATCGGGTTCTCGAGTCGGGTCACGTTTTGACAGGTCTACTTATTCACATTTCATTCTATAATTTTAGTATAAGTCGCGTAACATATCTCTATTATATGTTCGAATTGTTTCTCACTCTATAAACCACATGTATTTAGATATACCATGCTACATACAATACAAACAAAATATTAGTATATATAATTGTTCGACGGTATTCTAGCATATGTCCTCCTATGCTCTAAGAAGAAGATAGGTTAGTTGTTTTTTCATGTGGTTTGATAGAGTTTCTACATTTAAACTAATTAGGTAAACGTTTCTAATTTGATTTATTATGACAGATTAAAAAATTCAATCACCTTAAAATTATACTCATTTTGTTCCTTTTTATAAGTTCTACACTTTTTTTATTAGAATATATGATTAAAAAAATACCATATACTTAATACTAAAAAGTATGTGTGTGTGTTATAATTACTGGAAAATTACCCTACTTATATATATTTTGGATGCAAATGTTTAGTTAAGTTAAGCTTGTATAGTCAACCTTTACAACCAATTTAAGTATTTTTCAATAAATAATAGATAGTCGTTTAATTATTTAATCTCGATCTCATGTGACAATTGAGCAATTTAAGACTTGATCAATTTTTAATCTTATAAATATCAACTTGAGAATTAAGCTTTTTATTATAAAAATTATCATATATAAAATTACTATATGTAGCTTTTTTTCCAAGGTAAACTACCCGAACTGAGGGCTCTAATCTATGCAAGTATGCAACCACTTGTTAATACCCTATACATTTTTTAACCCGTCAAAATCTTTTAAAAAAACCAACATTACACAAATCGATACAAATCATTATTATCCCTACCTAGAAAACCTAAAATGACATCTATTTTTATACAAAAATAAAGTCCTAAATTTCGAGACGGATGAAGTATTCTAATATCTTGTAAGTTTTTTAGAAATCTTATACTCCCTACGATTGGAAATATAAGGCGTTTGACTTTTGTGCACGTAGTTTAAGAAGCTAAAAACTATATAAAAATTTGATTTTTTTAATTAAATTTTTTTACATTATGATACTTGTTGTTAATAAGTATTATTATAATGTGCGAAAATTTAATTAAAAAATCAATATTTTATACTCCCCCTGTCTCAAAATACATGTCTTTTTAGGACGGAACACGGGAATTAAGAAGTATGATAAGTGTAATGATTAAATGTAAAAAGTAGGTTAAGTGTAATGATTAGACTTTGGTATTATAATATTTGTTTCTTTTTTTTAAAAATTTGTGAGGAGGAGAGCTGGAGTAATGTAAGAATTAGAGTAATGATTAGATGTAAAAGTAGGTTAAGTGTAATGATTAAATCTAAAAAGATATATATTTTTGACAAAATTTTATGAGCTAAAAAGACATGTATCTAATAGTAATGGTTAATATTGCATATATGGACTCCAAAAATCCCTTATTTTCACAAGAAATCGCCTATATTATGAAACAAACCAAACTGGACGTACTAGCACTTTCGGCAACCAAAGCATCTATACAATGAAGCAAAAGATATCCGTAAGAGAATCAAGATGGATTGGAAATTCCTGAGTGGTGGGTTCCAACTGGTGTCGTTGGCTAATCACTAGTTTGAGCTTAAATTTGACGAGAAGGCTGATCGGGACAAAGTGTGGGCTGGCAGGCCATTCCATATTGCCGGCCAACTCATGTTGCTACGTCCCTGGGTGCAGGATTTTGATCCTTGGGCTGAATCTGTGACTGTAATGGATTTGTGGGTTCGCATTCCTGGATTGCCAACGAAATTCGTAAGCGAATCCATTCTTACATCGATCATTGAAAGGAACCGTATTGGTACGGTCTTGAGGGTGGCTGCCTTTAACCCCAATGAGGCTAGGCTTCGCTATCCTCGGATTTGTATTAATACGGATCTAAAGAAAATTCCTGGTAAGATGATTTTTGTGCCTAATGAAAAAGGAGAAATCGAAGCTTTCCCTCTTTGGTTTGAGGATTTTCCTGAAGGGTGTGGCTGTTATGGCTTGGCTAATCATGCTTTTGAGAATTGTCCTAAGCGAAGAGTGTGTAGCGCTCCCTCCGAGGGTATTGCGGGAGAAAAACCTGAAGCAGTTGCAACCTCTCATGGCGGAGCTGGCCCTGCTAATGATGGTGGGGAGTGGAAGACTGTAGCTCCTAAAAAATCTCGTCCACTCCCACCTTCGGCCATTCTAAGGCTGAATTGTGGGAATGCTTTGGTGCAAGTGTGGAGATTGGCTCTGGCTCTTCGGCTACTGACTCTTCAGTGCAATCTGGAGAGGAGTCTACCACCACTACAATTGCTGTTGGGAATCCTGGTGTCCTTGGCAAAGCTGTTACAGAGAATGCTAAAGCTTGGATTGTTATCCCTGCTATTGCTGAAGCTGCGACCGTAGCTTTCACTGATGAGCCTAGGGTTGAAGAGGCGATGGAGGATGAAGATATGGAGGCGGATGTTGAGGAAATTGAGGCTGAATACTATGCTCCAGCAAATGTGGATGCAGAGGCCCCTCGTGTGGAAATCCCAAGTGATGTGAATCAATAATTTATTGAAGCTGTCTTCCAAGACCCCGAGTATGACGATGCCGACAATGATGATTTTCTTGTGGAAGAGTTTCTGGATGAAGAGGTGAGTTTTGAAAATTCTATTGACTTCTCTGGCTTTCCTGCTGATTTCACGCAAGCTGATTTTGATAAGATGCTTCGAGATATCCCTGCCTCCTCTGAATTTCTTTTGCCAAATCTGTGCAAACCTATGTTTTCAAACGCCGATTGTTTGGACCCCCTTGTTGCTCCCTCTGGCTCACCATCGGTGACCTCGAGGTTGGAGCAGCTTGGGGTCGAGGGATCGGTTAAATCTGAGTCTGGCAAACGTAAACTCGGGGAGGAGGATGGAGAGACTGTTAATTCAAAGCTGATGGGAGGAAGTACCAAGAGGGGCAAGAATGAGTAGTCGACTAAGGAAGTATAGTTCTTCACTTTTTCCTTGGGGGTGGAATTTGTGGAGAGAAATATGGCAGCTTATCCCTCAATCTATCAGTCTGAATTATGAATGTTTGTATGTGCGGCTTTGTAGTAGGGATTTAAGTAAGATTGTAAAATTTGGTAATGAGTGTCAAGACTTCGGGTCTGTTTTGGTATGGATGCATGCTCGTCTTCCTTACTCTGTTATCCCTTTAGGGGTTAAAATAAGTGATGTGTGCAACCTGTGTTGCAGGGAAGGAATGTGTCAAGAAAATTATGTTTTTCTTAAGTCTGTAATTGATCACTATGTTGATCGTATGATTGGGTGCAGCAATAGCTGTGTCTTTTATAAAAAAACTAGTTATCTATTGGCTTTGTGTGACTTTGTGGTGTAAGGGTGTTATGTTTGCCAAATCTGGTTGTGCCTATTGCAGATTGCCCATACAGGTTAAGTATAGCATCACAAGCGGCATCTGTAACCTCATTCATTTCGACAGTATGGTTTTGTTCACAACATTGGTGAGAAATCCACTTAATCTTACAGGTTGTACGAACATAGGAAACACTGAAAATCATAGGGCTACTTGGAGGTTTAGTTGGGAACAATGGGTTGTTAAAGAACATTCTAAGAGCTCTGTTCTTACACCTAGCAAAGAAATAAGAGTAATTAGTTACTACCAAGTTAGTATCAAAATAACCATTGAGAAAGAGAGAAGAAATTACTTTTCTGGGAAAAGAATTCGGAAAATATATATCAACATTCCTAGGTATTATTTCTCAATTCACATCTTTCCTATGAATGATTTAACTCAATCTCTAATGATATCTAAGTTTTTTCAAACGATCCGAACAAGGGTATTTGTTGTTGGAATATTCGTTAATTTCGTAATGAGGATTACTACATATATATATATATATATATATATATATATATATATATATATATATATATATTCAATCCACGAGAAAGAAGCTGTTTAAAGCGATTAGTGGAAGAGAAAAAATTGGGTGGAAATGAGAATAGGCTCTTGGAATGTTAGGGGAATTGGAAGACCAAATTTCTGGGCAGAACTTGGTACTTTTTGTAACATAAATAGAATTAAAATAATGACTGCAATGGAAACAAAGACGGACAGAATTCCGGAGGAAAAATGCTGGAGAGCTGCCGGGTTTGATGAAGCAATCTGGGTACTTGCTGTAGGTAAATCTGGTGGAATTGGTCTGATGTGGAAAACTCATTTCATGACTCATGAAACAATTTCAATTAATCAGTACAGTAATCGTTTCATTAGTGCAATTTATAATAATGCAAATATAAATGTTGAATGTCAGATTTTGTTTGTGTACGCGCCTGCCCAGGAACGAGAGAAAAATGGATTTTGGAGACTTAAACGATATTGTTGCACAAGATGACAAAAAAGAAGGAGCAGAAATTTCCTTATCCGGATTGGTTAGGTTAAATGAGATTAAAAATTGCTGTTAGATGGCTGACATACCGTTCAGTGGAAATAGATTTACATGGAGGAAGAAAAAGATTGGCCCAGATAATATTTATGAACGTCTGGATAGAGCATTAGTTCAGAATGAAATCCTAACTCTCTTTCCTAGTATTCACTTAACCCACCATTCATTCTCTTCATCATACCACTGCCCTATTACAATGTCTCTAGTAGATGATAGATCTGCTCAGGCTGCTCCCTTTAAGTTTGAAAACATGTGGCTTAAACGAAAGGATTTAAGAATAATAGTCAAACAAGCTTGGAGAGCAAATTGTCCAGGTTCTGCGTTGTTTCAGTTGGCATTCAAAACAAAAATTCTCAAAGCAAAAATTAAAGAATGGAATAAGAAGACCTTTGGCAATATTTTTCGATAACTAGAAGATATAGAAGAAAAGTTAATCCATATTCAAGCAGAATTATGTAACTCATCTGATCCAATTACAGCAGACAAACAGAATATATTAACTCAGAAAAAAGACGCGCTTATAAAGTTTCACAAAACATTTTGGAGTCAGCGAGCAAAATCAAAACATATAAAATTAGCTGATACAAATTCTGGATACTTCCATAAAATTGCCACAGGGAGACGAAATAGAAAGATTATACGTCACATTACTTCTGCAGAAGGAACCCTTATTCTGGGAGAGGAAAACATCAAAAAGAAAATCCAATCTGACTTTGAAAAACGTTTAAAACAGGATAGTCAAACTAATGTTGAATGGGAGAATACTCTGGACCCAATCATGAAGGAAATTACAGATGAGGACATCGAGCTGTTAATCAAACCAGTTAAAAATAGTGAAATAAAAAATGCGGTTTTTAGTCTAAGGCGAAACAAATCACCTGGGCCAGATGGTTTTTCAGCGGAATTTTATAAAACCTTTTGGGATATTGTGGGCCCGTCGGTGATCAGAGCTGTAAAGGGATTTTTCCATTATGGGAAACTCCTCCGCCAAATTAGTCACACGTTTATTACCTTACTCCCAAAAGTGGATAATCCATCTTCAACTAATAATTATAGGCCGATCGGCTTATGCTCTACGATATACAAAATTACATCGAAAATCCTTACGGAACGGCTGAAGAAAGTAATGGGTAAGCTAGTTCATCCACTGCAAGGTGCGTTTGTTGCGGACAGAGCAATTCAAGATAATGTGCTGATTGTACATGAGGTTTTCCACTCTTTTAAAACGCGCAAGGGTAAGGAGGGATGAATGGCGATTAAACTTGATATGGAGAAAGCCTATGATAGACTCAACTGGAACTTTATTTTGGAAATTCTTAAGAGGTTCGGATTTCATCAAAGATTTATTAGTTGGGTAGAAGAATGTATAACAACAGTATCCTTTTCCGTTTTGGTGAATAGCTCTCCAACGGAGTTATTTTTCCCTACGAGAGGCATTCGACAAGGCGATCCTATTTCGCCATTCCTATTTATTCTTGGAGCAGAAGTTCTTGCATGAAATCTTCAAAAGGAATCCTTGGACCAATCAAGTAAAATTGGTTTCATCTTTGGTCGGAGCGAGCCGAAAATCTCTTTCCTTGCCTTTGCTGATGATACAATTATTTTCTCTAAAGCCACTCTAGAGGCTAGTCAAAATGTTAAATCTGTAATTGAGGATTATTGTAGGGTTTCGGGCCAAAAAGTTAACTATCATAAATCCTCGTTCCAAACTAAGGGGGAGTTCCTGGGACGAGAATCCAACTGTTAGAAAGTTCTCTTCAGATGCCACACACAAGAGTGATGGAGAAGTATCTAGGATGCCCAATAATTAATGGGAGAGTAAATAAACACGCCTTTGAAGAGATAATCAATAAAACAAAAAATTAGTTGTCCAAATGGAAAGCCAACTCCCTATCTCAACAAGGAAGATCGATCTTGATCAATTCAAATATGTCCTCAAAACCGTTGTATGCCATGCAAAGTTTCATGCTCCCAGTGTATATTCATGATGAACTCGATCGCATTAATCGAAATTTCTTCTGGAACAAAGATGATGCGGGTCAAGATGGCCTTCTGTGGGTCAAACAACGATCTTGATCCAGGCGACGACTCGGGGACGAGTCGATTTCAAATGGAGGAGAATGATGTCATCCTCAAGCGAAAGAAGAAGGCTCCACCTTGGGAGTCGTTGAAGAAACGGCGTTAATTATTTTATTATTTATATTTCTTATTTTTTTTTATATATATTCTATTTTTAGTAACTCCTATGTTAGTTGGAGTCTAATTATAGAATTGCTTATTTTTAGTATTTCTTAGTTAGGTCAAATAAGATGGTTAGGAGAGTCTATCCTTTAGGCTTTCTTAATTATCATATTTTATTATTTTCTATATTAGGATTTTAGATTAAGTTTTATCTTCTAGGTTTACTTTATCTTTAGGATTAAAATTCTATCTTTAAGAAACCAAAACCCTATCTTGCATGGTAGAATTGGTTCTTAGGTTTTCTATTTAAACGTTGTAGTTCTATTGAATTAAATCAGATTGAATAGAATTGAGAAACCCCTTTATGGATTAAAGGGTTCTTCGATTATCAATCCACCCGTTTCCGATTACATTCCGTTCGTATGCTTTCATTTCATTCATACCAAATCCAATTACTTTGCAATTCATTTACTACGGTCGAAAGCAATCCTACGGTGTTCAATTGAAGGCAGCCGCAATTGTTGATCGACCACGTACGTGAGCCTTAAGCAATTCAAGAGAGGTTTAGTGAATTAGCATGGCTAATTAATTAACTCGGCATAAGTGGTGATTGATCCAAGTCAACGTCAGTGCATCACATCCTTTGTGTTCGTTTCAAATTCAGCATCAATTAATTCGTGGAAATCAAGGAGCATACGCAAGATCGATGTTTTTAGTTTAGCAATTGGTCGGCCTAGCCGATTGCTATACATCAAAAGACCTCCAGTATAAACCTCTTATTGGCTGGGACAGGGTATGTAGGCCAAAAAGCAAAGGAGGCCAAAACATAAGAAGAACGGGCATAATGAATGAGGCTCTGCAGATGAAGCTACTATGAAAAACCTTAGCTGAACCGAATAATATATGGGTTCAAATTATTAGATATAAATATTTAAAACAGACAGATGTTTTAAATTACGTTAATAAGAGAAACTCTTCTTGGCAATGGAGACATGCTGCCATGTTGATTAATAAATTTAAAAAAGGTTTGGTTTGGATTATTGGGGATGGTGAAACGGTAAAATTCTGGACGGATTCTTGGATCTCGCAAAAACCTCTGATCGAGTGTATTAATAACACACCTGTTGAAAATGAAGAAGCCTGAGTTAGTGAATTTATTCAGAATGGCGGTTGGAATAAGGAAAAGTTGTGTAATGCTCTTGGAAAGGAATGGACGGACAAAATTCATAGCATACCTCTTCCCATCCATAGAATGGTGGATAGGCTTTACTAGAGATATGATAAGCAGGGATGGTACACCACAGCTAGCGCGGTTCGATTTCTTACTAACCATGAGTCTTTCAGCGATGACCCAACTAAATGGATATGGAAGGTGAATACAATACCGAAGATTAAGAATTTTCTATGGAAAATAGCCCAAAATGGTCTACCAACTAGAGATCGATTAAGCAAGAGGGGGGCGCCTATTCCTAATGAGTGTTGTTTTTGTGGTGCAAATGGGGAGGATGAAGTCCATCTTTTTGCAGAATGCTCCTTTGGCCAAAACAGTATACTATAGACTAACAAATGTTCTAGGATCATAAATAGTCTCAATACAACCTCATGTAAGGGAAACACTATTATAACGAAATTAGGAGAAGTGCTAACAAATAAAGAAAAAGAAGATATGGCAGTTAAGTGGTGGTCCATCTGGTATTTTAGGAATAAATTTTTTTTAGAGAAGCAGATACGCCAATACCTTCAGAGATAAGCGCATTTATCAAATCTGTTAAAGAAGGATGGGAAAAGGCTGAACAGGAGGACAAAGAAGATGTGTATAGGGACGCAATGGGGACGGGAGGTAAAAAAGGAAATGTTAGTAGGAAGAATGTGAAATGGAAAAAACCTGAACAAGGTTTTATGAAACTCAATTTTGACGGTGCAGTTAATAATCTAGGGGAAGCTACTATTGGTTACATAATTCGGAATTCAGAAGGAAAAATGGTCAGTATAAGGAATGAAGAAATTGGAAAGCAAAGCCCGATCATGCCAGAAGCCATTGCTCTAAGAGAGGGAGTACTGTGTGCTAACACCAATAATTACAGTAAGTTAATAGTTGAGGGCGATTCGCAAACAATAGTAAATCACTTACAGAACAACGGGATCTGCCCCTGAGAAATTGAATTAATTATGGGTGATGTCAAAGAGATTCTTATGTCTTTTCTTGATATCTCCTATTCCTATGTGCCCCGTGAGGGTAATAGGACGGCTCACAAGTTCGCACACCTTGGTCGTCCTATTAACGGGCTGGCACTGGAACAATACTAAGATCTTAATGATCTTATCCGTTTGGATGCAATCGGTTAGGTTTTTCCAACCGAATTCTTATCTAATCAAAAAAAAAATCATAACTGAGTTTTTTTTAATTAGGTAAAAATCCGATGTCAGACATATATGGACCTCGAAAGTCGACTTGTCGAAAGACGAAAAACTGTCAAAAACAAATAAAAATATGAAGATGGTGCAGCATACAGGCAAAAACGCTCTATAAAGCGAAACTAAACCCAACTGAGTATTAATACTGTATTAGGAGAGCCGGAGTACGTATCTTTTCTTATTTTTTAGGATTGGACCAGTGGCGGAGCCAGGATTCTCGGTCAGGGGGTGCTAAAAAAATTTCGTGAAATATTGTTTTTTGGTGTATACTTACTAAGAATATTTTTTAAAAAAATTATTGAAAAAACACTAAAATTGTTATTTTTGAAAATGTTTTTTTTTGTATTTAAATAGTGGAGAGTAACCAAAAAAATGTTAAATGTATAATTTAAACATAAATATGATATTTTTTTAATTAAATAGTTGATAGAAACAAAAAATATAGAGAGAAATGAAGAATAATTAATGTTATAGTAAAACAAAAAAAAAGTTAAGGTGTTGAGAATTGAACCCAAGACCTTTGAATTTTAATTCTCCTTTCATTTTTCCTTCCTTACCACTTGAGCAGCTGAGGTAGATAGGACTAGACCTGCGCAGACCTGGGCCATTTTTTATAGTGTGTACATTTTTTCTTATCATTATAATATTATACATATAATTATATATAATGATTTTTTCTTATCAATACAAACTATATATATATTTATAGTGTGTACATTTTTTTTAACAATATATTTATATAGTGTGTGTGTGTATATACATTTATACAGTGCATGTTTATACAATATGTGAATATATATTTATATAGTGTATTATACAATATGTGAATATAGTGTGTGTCTTTATACACTGTATGTTTATACAGTGTGCATATATATATATTTATACAGTGTGTACATTTTGTATATATATGTATATTTATACAATATGTGAATATAGTGTGTATTATATTATGTTACATATATATAAATATAAGAAAACCCATAAAATATATATATATACCCATTCATTCTCTCTCTCTCTCTCTCTCTCTCTCTCTCTCTCTCTCTCTCTCTCTCTCTCTCTCTCTCTCTCTCTCTCTCTCTCTCTCTATATATATATATATATATATATATATATATATATATATATATATATATATATATATATAAAGTATAGATTTATATGTGTTATGTCTTTAATTGACGTTGCTTATTGGATATTAGCTAGTTATGCTATCGGTAGGGTTCCCCGTCCCGAATCCTTTCCTAACAAAAAAAAGCCCGCTAGGCCCGGTGGGCGGACCGGCCCGCCAATAAGGGCGGGCTTGGGCAAGGTAGTAGGCCTAAAAACCGGGCCTGACCCAAGCCTGACCCGGTACAACGGGCATGTAAAATGCTAGCGGCCTGGCCCAAGCCCGCCTAGCCCGGCCCATGCTCAGGTCTAGATAGGACACTTGTTTCAAATATCATTTAAATATATTATATTACTTTAAAAATGCTAAATATATACATTTTTTTTTTTTTGCTTTTTTTTTACCGTGAACACCCCCCTAGTTCCGCCACTGGATTGGACACATATTAGAAAAATCATGTATATAACTACACCGTGTATATCTAGAGAAAATCCAGCGTAGGGTCAAGAAAGTTAATTAAAGGTTGAGATTTATGCAGTTGACATGAAATTATTGAGGGTGTATTTTGTAACAACACTTCCAACTTCAATAGCACTGCAGTTGACATGAAATTATTAAGGGTGTATTTTGTAACAACACTTCCAACTTCAATATCACTTCCGTTGTGATTATTAAGGGTGTATTCTGTAAAAACATCTCTTAAAAGTTGATTTAAATCTATTAAAATTAATTTTATAATATCCGTCAAATGGTTTAGGGTATGTTTGGCTAGGGATTGTGGGGATTGGGGAGATCGTAGAAAATGCATCGGATTGCGTGTAGTGGTGTGTTTGACATGAGATTAAAGGAATTGTCAATGGAGGATCAAGAGGATTATCCGACAATCGTGTTTTTCAAGATTGAGATGACTATGATGAGGGATTATTGTTTTTTCCACCTACCCAGCAACAATTCTCATTTTGTCAAACACCAACGAGATTATTTTTACAAAAATAAGCTCCATCTTAATAATCCACTTCATTAGGATTGTTATATGAGTTGAACAGCTCGGGATCGGCTTGAAAAAAGCTCGACTCGAGCTCGTTCACTTATCTAAATAAGTCGAGCATAAATATGATTTTAAGCTTCGCCGAAAGCTCGACACATTCGATTGAAGCTCAAATAGCTCAAATTTTATGGAATTTCTAAAATTTCCTTTAAGTTAATATGTTATAACCAATAACTGCTTAAAACTAAAAAATAAAAAAACTCGGTTCGAGCTCGTTAATTTCCTAAACAAGCCAAGCTTGAACAAAAAAAAAACTCGTTTAAAATTTGGGCTCGGCTCGGCTCGAACTCGTTTAACAAACGAACCAAGTAGGGGTGTTATTCGAGCCGAACGAGCCGAGCTTGGCATGTTCAAGCTTGTTCATTTGTTAAACGAGCTCGAGCCGAGCCGAACCCAATTTTTAAACGAGCTTTCTTTTTTGTTCAAGCTTGGCTTGTTTCAGTAAATGAACGAGCTCGAGCCGAACTTTTTTCGAGCTTCAAGTCGTTTTACTTGGTCATAACATATTAACTTAAAGAAAATTTTAGAAATTTCATAGAATTCGAGCTATTCGAGCCTAAATCGAACGAGCCGAGCTTTCAACCGAGGTTAAAATCATGTTCAAGCTCGGCTTGTTTAGGTTAGTGAACGAGCTCGAGTCGAGCTTTTTTCGAGCCAATCCCGAGCCGAGCCCGAGTTGTTCAGCTCATATAACAACCCTAGAACCAAGGTTAAACATGCCAAGATCGACTCGTTCGAATCGAAAAAAACTCGTATACAGGTTGAGCCCCCCTAGTTCGCAATTACGATCCATTATATAGTCCATATCGTTTGATTGGATGTGCCGAATTATTTTCTTAATAAATGAGGTAGTTTTTAAATTGTTTTCAACCAATAAAAAAGGCTAACTATAAAAGTACCCATATGCTTCATCCCTAAAAAAAGATCCACTACCAAATTTGTTACTCATTTGTATTTTTTTGGTTGTTTTTTTTTTATTTTTGATAAGGAAATAATTCGAGGCCGGACAGGCCCGGACCTCGAGAGGCCGACAAAGTCGGAAGACGGCAAGCCGTCTAAACATACAACATAGTAAAAGAAATACAACATAAAACAACTACCTAATACAACAAAAGAACTATATGAAACAAACCCGGGAAACCCCAAACCCTAAGCAAACAAACGGACACAGCAACGAGAAGATGGAGACCCGACGTGGTGAAGTGGATAGCGAGCGCATGGGACAGCACAGCTGACACGATGTCTCGCCGCCGGAAAGACGAAAAGCAGCAATCCACGTAGGGCAAAGACGACTCCTGGGGAAGTGTGGATCACACGACGTTCCCTTCACCTAGATGAAGGATCTTCAGAGACCACGAACACCACCAATACGATCACTTCGATCAACCAGGGCCGCAGAGCTGCTCCTCAACCGAAACTAACCACGAATCAACAAACAGAACTCCAGCCAACTCAAGAAAATGAAGCACGGCCGCGAGAGGGCAAAGAGCGCAAGAGTAATCCGGATTTAATAATATACGTTGATATTAATTAAAAATGTTTTAAATCAATATATATATATCGATTGTTAAGTAATTTAATTTTCTCTTGTTTCTCTTTTATTGTTATTTTTATTTTTTAAAAAGAAACAAAGCTGAGCAAACTCAGCTATTAGTTTAATAATTTTTAAAAGCTCCTCCCACCCGTGCCGAGCACGGCAAAACAGGATACTAAATCACGGAAAATCCGGATGAACTTGCACCGCAAGGACTGACATCAGCCGGACGCACAGAGCAGGAGGAGTGGAAGCAGCGGCAACGACAGCCCCCAAAAGCACCGGCGTACTTTACGATTGGGGCGCACCGTGACGAAAGTTCTTTTGACGATTGCTAGCACGACAGAAACCGCCGACAAAACTTGCCAACGGCAGGTTCCGAAGGGGACAAGGAGAGATTTTGGGGTCGGAGGGAGACGATTTACGGCGCGGGGGCCTTGGTAGATGGATCGGGCACGGAGGACAGAACACCAAGAATGAAACCCACACCAGGAGGAGAACGCCAAATCAGCATCCAAACGGAGGGGGGTACCGACAAGAAGCGGCGAGGGTCGTGTGCCCAGAGGGGGCGATTTCGTCACTCGAGTTCAAGATCGACACAATCCGGGGAGAAGCAATCGCTGACCGGACAAGAATCAAGAGAAACCAATCGCAGCCAGGACACTCAATTTTGGGGGCTTAGGGTTAGAGGGCCGAAGTAAGGATGAGGCCAATAACCCCAATTGATGAATGACATAGAGGATAGAGGAGGAGAGTAGGCGAGATTCGATGGGGATCCACCAACTGAGTCGAAGCTTAACCCAGATCGGAGACTAAACGAGGTTGAAGGTCGCCACATCATGGTTAGACCAAGGACGGAACCCAGTTCGAAAGCGGCCGGAGCCGAGGTGTTGGCGGCGCGAAGCCGAGGTGTGGGCGGCCGGAGCCGAGGTGTGCGGCCGAAGCCGATTTGGATTGGCCGGAGCCAAGTTTGGAGCTCTCTCTCTCTCTAGTTTTCTAGAGAGAGGAGAGAGTATTCTTTTACTCCTTTCGGTCGAAAATCTTTCTAGTATGAACCTCTTTTTTTAATTATTTTTTTAACTATGAGGTGGGACCGCTAGTGAGTCTGTGGGTCTGTAAGGCTCCGCGATAAGTTGCGGACCCATTAGTGGTGTATCTAGTAAAAATTACCGGTGTATTTAACAAGAAAAATAATACGGAGTAAATAAAACAGTAGACCCGGGTTGATACGAACCGGATGCACGGTTCAAAGAATACGAGTTCAGTTTCTGGAACCCCCTCGAAAGCTCGAAAGCATCCCCCATTTCAGTTTTGCCCTCGCCGTTCTACCGACCTCCAACGCCCTCCATTTCCTCTTCCTTCGTCGTCCTCCTTTTTCCACTTCCGAGCCTCCGATTCCATCATCCTCTCTCCTGCAAGGGTGATTTGGGAGCAGATAGCGAACAAAGTTTGGTTTTTGAACGGTTTGAAATCATGGTGCGTATGTGTTTTTTTCACCTGTTACAATCTTTGCAATTTGAAATTGAATAATTGTTGCAATTTTTAATATTGATTCGTCTTATTGATGATTATTGATTTGGAATTGTTCGCAGGCTGCGAGAATTCTTGCCAATTTGATTGTTATGGGATCCGGCATTATGGTTAGGGCTTTTGTTCAAGCTTACCAAAAAGCGATTGCCAGTAATTTTCTTCAATCCTTCTTCTATTTTGTTTATTCATTGCGTGTTCTGTGT
Source organism: Persicaria tinctoria (assembly GCA_037127255.1). Lineage (NCBI taxonomy): Eukaryota > Viridiplantae > Streptophyta > Magnoliopsida > Caryophyllales > Polygonaceae > Persicaria > Persicaria tinctoria. The sequence continues at coordinate 3,440,986 of JBANSL010000019.1, read as the reverse complement.
AGTCGACGTATCTGTTTGTTCTTTGATCTCGATTATGGTCATAGATAGCTGATTAATGTTTGTTTCGTTGGAGGCTTGTTAGAGTGGATTCTCCAGATTGTTGATTCTTTATGTTACTGATTGATAAATAGATGGAATATAGGTGTAGAGAGGAGCTTATTTCTAAAATGCAGATGTGGTGGAATTAATGATGGTGTGAATCGTGGATCTATGAACTATAATCGAACAAGTGAATTGGGAATGAAGATAAGCAAAGAGATGGGAGATTGGGAGGGTTTATGAATTGATATAAGCTGCTGATGTAAAGTTATTTTGATCATTACAATTCATTGCATTTAAAAGCTAACTTTATTGTTGGATCATGTCTGCAACCTGCTAGGTTAGAAGATCATTTTGATCTTAGACCTGTTTATTTGTGGACTAGGGTTACTAAATTTTATGGAAAAGTTAACTCTTTTAAGGCCGAGTGTCTGTGTTTTTGCCCCTATTCCATTCTTTTTCGTTCCATTTGCACCTTCTTACTAGTCTTGGGCAAGTCTCTCTATCAGTTTAAATGTGATCATGCAGTAAGCACTGGGTTGAAATGGAAAGCAATGTGTGTTGGATAGGAACAATCTTAGTTGTGAATTGTGATAGTGATAAGAAATGCAAGCTAGGTGGAGAATAGAACTTCAAGGGAGAAAGGTTACTTGTTCCCTGGTGAATTTTTATCTCAAAGATTTGGCACTTTGCTTTCGATACTATTGATAATCTTAGGGACTTAGGGTTGTATTGTTCGATTTCTTGTTTGTGTTCCTTGTTTTTTAGGATACCATTCTCAATCTTTGGAAATATTGACTACCATATATGGCTTGCTGCAGATGCCTCAAAAAATGGTGTTGCTCAAGAGGCGGTGCAGAACACGATTCGTAGAGCAAGCAAAGTCATGACAGAGCAAGAGGCTAGGCAGATCCTTGGCATCACTGAGAATTCCAGTTGGGAAGAGATTTTGAAGGTCCATCCTTTTCTCTTTTTTACTTAAAAGCTTCTTGCTGGTCATTTGTATTCTTGCTTCAAACACTATTTCCATACATATTTGCAGAAATACAATGTTTTGTTCGAGAAAAATGCACAGCAAGGAAGCTTCTATCTCCAGTCAAAGGTCCATAGAGCAAAGGAATGCCTAGAGGCTGCATATAAACCGGGCAATGGGCATGGAACTGCTACTTAAGGAACGGGTTAGTCCCTCCCTTCTTATGTATCAGCTCTAGCTCTGTAAAGAATCTGCTTTAATTCCGTGGATGATGGTCTGCGGTATAAACCTCATATGCTTAGAAGTTAGGACAATAGCTTACTGTTGCGTAAAATTTTACGGGAGTTTCAGCTAACAGTGGCTTATAAAACGTTATTATCTTCAGTGAGTCGGGTTCTGGATTAGGTATTTATGACGCAAATGTGGTTTTACTCTTCTGGTACTGTTGAGCTTTTCTAATGGTTAGATTGCCAACTAAATGGCATCGGTCACTTCACATTGTCAATGGTTCAATTTCGTACCTCATCACTTTGTAAATTTTTCTTCATTCATAAATTGGCAAAGTGTAAGAAGTCCTAGACGAAAAACTGAGTAGGTAAAGCATTCCGTCGTTCCATGTTAGGTTAGGTGTTTTCGTAAGATAGAAAGCGAATTTGTGTTTGGTGAAGAATTTTCCAATCTTCCTTCCCCCACTCATTGAGAATTTCCAAAATCTCATTTATGAGTGTGCATGTGAATCACGAACAATCTCACCAAAGACCCGTAAATTGGGTCGGGTCGGGTCGGGTCATTTATTTATATGGTTATGGGTCCATTCGGGTACGGGTCTCGGATTTCGGGTTTGACCATATCCTTCGGTTATGGGTCGTTAAAATTTTCGGATGGATCGGGTTGGAGTTTCTGGCCAGAATTTCCAGATCTTTGTTTTCCTTTTTTCGGAGTAACCAAATCCAAATCAATCCAGCTGGAATGATGAATTGTCAACTTTTGTTTGTGTGGTTGAGCTTCACTCCAATCAGTTAGCTGGAGTTGGATTTTATCTTGTTTATTTCGTGCTAGATGCCTACAAGAGAAAGCGACATAAGCTTTGGCCATGAAGATACATATCTAAACTGTTATAGACTAGTAGTTGCTGAACAGTGGACGTTAGTTGGTTTTCAGTACAGTTGTAGGATAAGGATACACGAGTGAAACGCTTTAAGCGCGCCCACTTAAGCACATGTCGAACAGTTTAGTTTTTTTCTGGAGCTTTAGTTGGTTCATAGCGCGTTACACAACCTGATCAAATGTCGGTATCACTCCCCACAGGATCAAGGGGAAGACACGGTTTTTCACTTCATGTTTTCATACTTCAAGTGCTACAAAAATAAAGACAGAAGATTACAGAAGTTGGCGACAACGCAGAAGAACAAAGAACCTACAAGAATGTAAGATCAAATTATGAGCACATTGATGATGTTGATTAGAGTTGGCGTGTTCTGAAGCTCAGGCTTTCAAGCAGTTGAAGTATCCGAGGAAGCTTCTCCGCGTCTGTCATGAGAACAAGGGAATCATCAGATAGGAGTCGAACTCGTCTCACTATATTATTATTAGAGCAAGATGATGGATGAAGCTCTTAATGATCGCAACCACCACATAATTATAATTTGATTGCATAATGAACTTGCATTATTCGGGCATTTGACCTGCTAATTGACATTATTTAATAAAACACTGCTCCAGTAACAGACAGCCACAACACGATCTGGCCACATTAAACAACTACAATTCATGACACTAAACAGCTATAAGAGCTCAGATAATGCTGGCAATGCTACTGATGTGCAGGCAAACAAATCCGATCCCTACTTGAAGATGAGCACATGATCGAAAGGTGACGAATCATAAGGAATCTTACAGTTGGAGAATGGTCTTGATTGAGACGGAGATCATTGATGGGTGCTGCGTTAGCTGGTGCAGTTGGGTTGATGAGTTCCTGTTCGTTGCCTATGCTGGCCCTAGATGGCTCTCTCTTGTTTTGCTTCCTCATCTCTCTAATCTTTGAGAAATCGACCGAGTAGTTCGGAAATGCTCCTTTCTGGTCCCAGTCACCAAACTGTGGCACGGACAACCTGGGTCCATTTCTCTACATCAGAAATGGAAGTAATTTCAATTGTTAGCATCAAAAATATCAAGCATTTGTTCAAATCTCTATACACAAAAATACAAGGCATATTTCTTATTAATGGAGTCACCACAACAAATTTAACACAAATCCAAGACGCCGCAACTCTCAAGAAGCCTTGGAAGCAACAAAAGCAAGCCTCATTAATGGAGCCACTAAACCCACTTCATATAAGCACATTTATTATTCACATTTTTAAATTTCGCTTGAACTCAATCCAACAGGCTCAATAAAGGGGTCAAACACCACATTCCTGGGGCTGTTTACATCTTGGACCCCCTTAACAATTCATTTCATCTCCCAGGTTTACTAACATTTATCATCATGGTAGGTAGCTACTGTCAATTACTGTAATAACACACTTGGAAGTTTCCAAACCAAGCTAAAAACTACCAAAAATCTAGACGGAGTTGCCAAAGTGAAGCTTAGGACAATGCTCAAGAGCAACAGCCACAAGTCACACCCTATAGACATTCCAAGAACTAAACCAAACCAAGCTGAAAAAAGAGTTTGCATTGCAGGCATTTCTTTGCTTCATCTTTTGGTTTCTTTTGTTTTAGAAATAAAGCCTTGGTTATACTTATATATGCTCTCAAGTCTCAAATTGTTTCCCCAAAATCTTACTTCTTGTAAAATCACACACCCATTTCAAGCACTTTCAAAGAAGCTGGCTTCATTCCTATTGATCCTCAAAGCGCTCTTTCTTTTATTTACCATAAAAGCGCCTTTTTTTTTATCAACTTTGCAGGTAACAACTGTGAATCCACATGAAGCACTGCAGTGGAAGCCAAACTAAACAAGCCAGTGAAATTGTTGTTCCCTTCACGCTTCTTCAACAATTTCAATCTGTTTAATAGAAAGAAAAAAAATTCTCCTAGTTGTCATTCCAACTGGAACTTATCACGCGCTTTGATCAACTATTGAGAGTTGAGACAGTTGGCCACGGCAACGGCGTCATTCAAGAAATTTTCTAACCTAAAAGATAACTTCTGAAGAGCGAAAAAGGAAATCCAGCGCAAGCTCTAAACCTCAAATCCAAAATTTCTTCATCCAATAAAGCAATTGAGCGAACACATTCAAAGAAAATCCACCGAACAGATCCGAACACTTGAATAAACAATCATCGAGCAGATTTTACTCCGAAACATTCAGAATTCACTCAAGATCCGGTTCAAAAAGCTACGATTCCTTCCAGAAGCAGAAAAAAACGAAATCGATGAAAACAAAAGCGCATTTTCAAGCAAGCAGATACCGAGATGCAGTATTAAAGAAGGAGAAGAGGAAGAAGTACCTCTTGCTTTGGTTTCTCCATGAAAGCGAGCTTGCAAGAGAGAGTGTGTGGGGAGATGTGAGCGTAATCGTCTTTTACGGTGAACGTCGCTGGAAATTTTCTGTTTTGAAGCTCTTTTCAGAAAGCTGAGTCTGTCACTCTCTGTGTACGACACCGTAGGGGGGTTTCGTTTAATTGTCTGTCGTGCAATTTATAGAGTTTTATTTTCCATATATGCCCTCCTCTCTTTCTCTTATTTACTCCAACTGCCACTTCATCTTTTCCGGTTTCGAATTTCGATCCCGCCAAAGTTGAAAATTTTCAGCTTTCGCCCCGCAAGTTTGAGTAATTTCGGCTTTCTGTTGTGCCACGTTTGGTTACGGTTTGATAAATGGAACTTGGAAGTGTCCTTTTGTTCAATTGATCATCAAGAAATGCAAATGTCCTGACTCCTGATCAATGTTAAAAAAAAATCAAAAACATTATTTGATAAGTGAAATGCATAGTAATTAAACATATATACCTTGATATTTGATAAAATGTTTCATTTAATAACTCGGTATTTGGAAAATTGCTGATACAAATCGTATCAAATATTGTCACAGCTAGAAGACAATGTAACTATAAACTTTGGAAAGAAAAACCGGTTTAATCCGAGCAAGGAGGGGTGAGTCGGGAGAAACCACAATGTAAAACATGGGCTTTTCTCACCTGGCTTATGGCTAGGAAGCGTCTTCAAACTGGAAAGTGGGAACATAATCAAGCATTGGTTAGGATACGAAGTTGTTGTCTGTACACTTTGCTATAGGGCTGAGGAGACGGTGGACCATCTGTGGTTTGGGTGCCTTGTCATTAAAGTTGTCCAACATATTATCTTTGATTGATGAGGAATCTCCTGTAGATTTGATACTATTGCTGATTGGCTAAGCTGGTTTGCAAGGGAGCCCAAGAAGATTTGAAGAGAGCAAGTATATCAAGATAAACTCATGAGTTTTCAAGCGAATATTTATTTTACATGGCTAGCTCAAGCTTGCTTTTAGCCAAGAGCCATTTGATGTTTCTAGATGTGCATGCAACTCTTATAATAGCTAGTTGTTGATCCCGCCTATCCATGACGTGGAAGTGCACCCGTGGGTAATCTGGATCAAATGGGATGTGGATAGCTGATGTTGGGGTTAGAGTGCTCTATTGGCTTGAGCATAGGATGACTTGTGGATACTTAGGAAGTTTCTGTGTAGGCGATTTGGGGTATAGAGGAGACTTTTGGGTATAGCTTCACCATCCCTTCTTACGTAAGATCCATAATATGGTCTTACACTTTTCTATTTTTAATTTAACCACCATAGTTATATATTTAATGATGCGGGACCATCCAAAACACATTCGGATACACCTATACTTGGGGATGGACCTATGATTCGAGCTCACGAGAATGATGTCATCCTCAAGAGGAAGAAGAAGGTTCCACCATGGGAGAAAGTGCAAAGGTGGAAGCTTGACGTTTTAGATTCGTTCAGCATTTGACAGCTTTTCGACGTCTCAGTAAAATGAGTCGTACAGATTCAATATTAATCGGATTGGATCGTGCCATACCTTGTCGGAACGAGGACGAAGAGATCTACAACTTTGCCGTTGAAGGTTTTCCAGATTCGACCTAGAGCTTGGCCGAAAATCACATTCTTTGCAAGCTGTCACTGTTTTGCGCGGGCGTGCAGGTGGGTGCGCGGGCGTGCAGCTCAGGCGCGCAGGTGTGCAGCTCAGGCGCGCAGGTGTGCAGCACCGGGCTGTTGGGCGCTGGGCACCGAATTCACATGTGCCGAATTTGGACTTTCTTATGTTGTTATTTTAGAGACCTTAATTAATTATGTTATTTTAGTTATTTTAGGGTTATTTTAATTAATTCCTTTTATTTATTATTTTTATTAGAAAATCCCTTGTTAGGGTTTTAAATAGGCGGCCTCTCTCCATTGTAGAATCAGACGTTAAAATTTATGAAAGTTCTCTCTCTGGTGTGAAACACAAGAGTGCAAGTCAATCGATTCGAAGCGTTGCTCATCGATTGCAAATTGGTTTTAGATCTTGCTTGGTTTGCTTTGAGTTCATCAACCTCGCGAGAGCTTGGTGATCCTGGTAATCACAAGTCTCCTCCTTGTGCCTCCAAGTTCTCCGTTTGGTTGTGTAAGGTTGTAGAGGCGGGCTTTATAGTCGTTGGTATTTGGTTCCTACCCTCTTAGGAGGCCTAGGGTCTTTGCCTCGTTCTATTTTAGTTCGAATCAGTCCACTATCGGTCGTGTCTTTGTTATCAATTTCGAGTCTTGCATATTGTTTATCGAGTCTTTGAGTCTTTGCTTCCGTTCTTGTTATTTCTTGTTTGATTGTCGAAGATTGGATCATCCTACGGCTAACCCCGTATCATTTACTATTTCAAGAAAAAAAACCGCTTTAATATATTACCAATCGAGGAAGTAGGACAAAATATAATGAAAAAAGAGGATGGTTTGGAATCTGTCATTTTATAAAACACAATAAGTCAATAACAGGATAGATGAACAAATAACATTTTACTTTTAGTGACAAAAGAGATGTGTTCATTCTTTTTTTTTCGACTGGTCATGAGTTTGAATCTATTTGACGGTTTGTCTAGCTTATTCAACTTAGGTGCATTGGAGATTAGTGCTCGATATGTTTTTGAGAAACTTGTGATCATAGTTACCAAGGTCGAACATTAAATTTAAATTGTCTTAGACGAGATATAAACTTAGAGCCTTTTACTATTTAAAATTTTGGGTTGACGACATGAAGGGTCTCGCTGTAATTTCAAGGTTGCTATGCTTGATAGGAAGGGCTCCGTACGTTTAATTTGAGTGAAGGTGAAAAGGTAAATTTTATAGGGCGATTGCTCTTTGACTTTACCAAATCATTTTGTGATGATTTAGGCACGAGTGGAATTATGCAAATTCTGATGTTTCTGGAAGAACAAATTGAATCATTTGAATATACCCTCAAAGGAGATGCTTGAGGAAGCAATATCATAATACTCACTTTGACCAATACTTCCTACAACACATTGTCAATAAGGTGATTGAGGGTATTTATGGGTTCTAAATCAAGATAAAGAGATCGTTTGGTATTGATATCTAGATATCAGCCTTCGGTTTTGATATGCATAATATATCACTTGATACTGTATTTGATAATAGTCAGATATCGATATCAGTTGATATCTAGATATCAAATATGATCTATTTTAATATACTCATTTTTTGGGAGGTTCTTAACTTCCTTGCTTGAATGATATCAATGGGTTCTGATCGTGCATTGTAAGTTGAGAATGAAGCCCCAAAGAAGTAGAGAACGCTTGGATTTCAGTAGCCCAAGGCAAAAAGGCTTTTGATGAATTGATTGAATTCCAAGCCATGGAATGGAAATGGGTATCTTCCATGGTAGGGCTCAGTTGGAGTGTTGTTTGATATAGTAGTGTATATATAACAACTGTTTCCCTAATAGGGCCGGATAAGCATCATATTTGAGTTACCGCTAATAAGACCACATTAGCAACGTTTTCATTGAAGCGTCCAGCAAGATGAGGAAAATCATCATTTTTCCTTCTCTTAAAACCAGGGCTAGATGAAACTAAATCAAGAGGCACTCGATCGTTTTAGTAACATTAAACAAATGTTGACAATATAAATTAAGTTGTAACATACATTAGCTAGAAACAACATTTTCCCATAAGCATGCATATCCTTGTACTAGATCGAACCAGAGATGATCAGCTTGTGGATTTGCAGATTCCCTAGCTCCCACAATCATGTAGAACGACTGAGCGATCAGATTTTGACATTGATTAAGGGTTAGCATGAAGATTCAGTGCACTTATGTTTACGAAAATCCAGTGATTGGAACATCGATCAAATTAAAGCTTAATTGTAAAGGTTAGGGCGCACACCAAAAGGGGGAAAATCAGATACGAACCCAAATACAGCAGAGGGAGTCAAAGACCTTTTTATAGAAAAAGAGAGAAACACGGATATGCTTACGCTTTACTGAAGCACAAAAAGCATGAATGAAAGAAGCAAAGGACGCCATTGATGTCGATTTTTAACTGATTAACAATCAATTTGCAGCATCTGTCAAAGTGCACAGATTCCACCTATTTTACAGGCGTCTAATCTATCACAGCAAAACAGATTCCTGCAAATTGATTGCAAATCGGGAAAAATCGACAGGTGATCTGCCATTTCAAGAACAGCACAATCCATCAATCAAACTACTGTAAGAAATTTTGCCTAGGAACCTATGTCGTATTTATACAGACTTGATCTCAAGTCTCAACCCTAGGGCACCTATGTGTTATATAGATGGAAGCGGCGGCAGATTCAGGGGTGAGCTCATCTCAACCCTAGAAATTAAGACTCGGTCGGCGGATTAGGGATGGGCTTCTTTGGGCTCAAGCCCACTCAGCCCATAATAATTAAAGAAATAATAACACTAAAACTTTGAGTTGTATATAATCCATATCAGCTGAAGTTGTTGAGTTTGAGATTGTCCGACTATGCTCGGTAAAAACGAAACTGATAGATGAAGTTGAGATGTTAAATCCTAAACAATACTAAAGCAGAACCTGTTTTTGTCACATGTCGCTTTATAGTTAAAAAATTTCCCGCTTAAACTTTTAACCAATGAAAATTTTCCATTTAATTAGTAAATCCACATCTACTATCTATTTATTATAATTTATAAAATATTTAATGAATACGGAGTACCATTTTTGGAAATAGAATTGCAGATATAATGACATCATTTTATTTTTGGCATGAATCAATCAGTGATGTAAAGTGTAAACATATAATTTGAAATAGTTAACTAATGCATACATACTCGATCCGTGTGTATATATAAACTAATACTTTTCTCGTATCTTGTACGGGTGAGTATTTTTTTTTATTGAAATTTACCGGTTTAGTTCTCCCTCGTATCATGAATATATTTCATTTGATTTGATTTGTTGTCATGCTATCAATTACAACCTATATTATAATAAAAATAACAATTATAATCACAAGCAAAAGTCTCATAATTGATAAGAGGAAAAATGAAAATTATGTCATCAAACGTACAAAACGATGAGTTTATTACACCCAATATCTCATAATAACCAATTTTTCAGTAGGTAGATACTTTAAATGCAAATATGATGTGCATCACCTTGTGTTCTTCCATTATCACACCCTATGTCATGACACGTAAATACACCTATATATTTTCTTCATTACTACATACCATACAAGTAAAATCGGAAAGACTTACATAAACAACATCTCACACAAAGAATATTCAAATGCTAATATATATATATACACACGCAAAAAAATGAAGGAAAATATAAAATAAACCCTTTTATATAAACACTTGCCATATAGGTAAAGAAGGATCATATGTTTTGTAGAAATTCTTTGTAGACACCATTCTCTGTTTCCGTGACCCTCTTCCCATAATTATCTAGAAGTAAGACATTTAACCCTTGAATGCTTGTGACCCAAGATAAGACAAATACAATTGACCATGAGTGAATACGAGCTTCGGAAGATACAACCCCATATGCGACTGTGATTGACCTTGACTTTTATTTATAGTCATCGCAAATGAAAGGATAATCAGAAACTATCTACGCTGAAATCTTTAATTATCATGATAAAGTCTTTTCTCGAGACAATCGATATTTCAAGTTTCACAAAGAATAATAGATCACACTTCTTCTGACATCTGCCCTACTCGAAGGAAAAAAATGTCAGCAATACAACTTCTACATGCTCTGAAATGATTTCCCATTAACACAAAATTGTCTGCAATGTAGTGTTAACAAAATGGGATCAACTGTACCAAATAGCATGGCCCCTGATTGTCTCTCCACACATCCCCCAATTAAAAAAAAAAAAAGTTAAAAAGAAAAAAATTGAAGAGATTAAGAGAGGAGAGACAGGGGTGGATAGCAAAAATGGCACTGCAGATCCTCTCTTAGTTTTAACATGTAGTGAAGGAGGATTGTGCATCAACAATGCATGATCGACAAAAAAGAAAAGAAATGAACACTCTTGGTCGATCTCGTTAGTAGATCAATATTTAATTCAAGCAAGTTTTACCTTCTATGCATAACCCGGTTGAAAATTAATGTTTATACCATAATAGATTTCACATCATGCATGTGAAATAGACTGCAGAAAATGAATCATTTATGTTTTCACTCGTTTTAAGGAAGTGTGTATTTTTATGGGAATCCAATTATTCCAAATCGACCTATAATAGATGATTTATTTTCAAATGTCTTATTTTTTTATTCTTATTGTAATTAATATTGAAACCTTATTTTACTCGTCATAATATATTTCACAACATACCTATGAAGTGAGATGAAGAAAATAAATTATTTATGATTTTACTCGTTTTAAGGTCGTTTGTATTTTTAATCGGGGGTTGAGTATTCTAAGTTGGCCTATATTGGACAATTTTTTTCCGGATCTTTATAATTTTTGGTTTTTTTATTTAAATTGTATTTGCTATTGAAACCTGATTTTCATATCCATAATATACTTCACCACCATGATTGTGAAAAAAGCCGAAGAAAATTATCGTGTTCGCTATATACACCCCAAATCATGCATGTCCTTAAGGACGTGCATGGTTAAAAGGGGTTAATTAATTTCTTTAAAACGCTAATTAATCAGAAGGATTGCACGTCGTTAAGGACTAAGGACGTGCATGGTTAAAAGGGGTTAATTAATTTCTTTAAAACGCTAATTAGTCAGAAGGATTGCACGTCGTTAAGGACGTGAATTTTTTACCTTTGGATTTGCGGTGTATCTATCAACACCCGAAAATTATTGATTTATGATTATACTCATTTTAAGGTCACTACTAGAATTGTGCTCATAGACATCGGGTCTTTGACATCGGTCAGAAAAACGCATGATTATAAAAATAATTATAACATCTGTTTGAAAATTTTCGATTTTTTTTTTTGATTAGGTAAGAATTCGGTTGGAAATCCTAACTGATAGCATCCCGACGGATGAGATCTAAAAGATCTGGATGAGACTCCAGTGCCAACCCGTTAACAGGACAGCCAAGGTGTGCAACCTTGTCAACCACCCTGTTACCCTCACGGGGCACATGGGAGAAAGAGATATCCTGAAAGGCCTGCAACAGACCTTTGACATCTCCCATAATCAATTCAATTTCCCAGGGGCAAGGGCCTTTTGATTTAAGATGATTTATGACAATCTGAGAATCCCCTTCGATAATGAGCTTTTGATAATTATTTTCCTTTGCAACAATAATTCCTTCTCTAAGAGCGATCATCTCCACCATAAGTGGGGAAATAACACCTATTTCCTTATAACCTAGTTTAATAGCATCTCCCACCCAGTTCCTTATTATAAATCCTATACTAGCTCCTCCAGATCCTCTTACAGCTCCATCAAAATTTAATTTCAGATAATCATTCACCGGCTTCCTACATTTGACATTCTTTCTGCTTAGTTTACGACCCGAGGAAACTTTATAGCCAGACGTTATTACTTCATCATCTATTTCACCCGTTACATATTTTAGATTTTAAAATCTGGAAATTTGAAATCTGTAATTTAAAAGATACATATTTTGAAATCCCAAAAAATCAAATTTTAGATTTTGAAATATAGTACAAATTACAGATTTTAAATTATGTAATTTTGAACAGATTTTAAACAGTTGCCAGATTGTTGAAATGATTATCTTGTCATATGAAATGATTATCTTGCCATTATGTTCCTATCTCTTCTAAATTGGAACTTTTTCATAGAAACCTGGAACAAGTTGCCAAAGAGGTGGTTTCTCTTAAAGATAGTCTTGACAAGTACTTCCTAAGGCATCAAGGGCACACATAGGAAGCTAAAAAGAGAGCTGAATTGTTTGGCAAAGGTATGCTTGAATATGGTAATGCAGGTGTACAATTTTTTAATGATGTTATCAATGTGGGTTGTTGCCTTTTGTAGCATAATAGTTGAACATGGCAATGTTTGTTGGTGGATGATGAATTGAATATGGTAAATGTATGTTGGTGGATAATATATTGAATGTGGTTAATGCATGTTGGTAGATGATATTTTGGCTGTAATTAACAAGTGTGTTTTAACGTATGACATATATAACTAATAGCCGAAAGACATCGGAAATCCTAAGAAAAAAGCGATGTCTATTTTTGTACATACGTCGATCGCAAAGACACAAAATGATTTCAGAAGCCTCGAATATATCAAAACTGCAATGCTACCCGATGCCAATAGGAAATACTTACATCATTAAACAAGTATAAACTGATATCTTACAACATAAAAAACATCGTTTTCGAACTGGAAAAGCGATTTCAAAATATACTAATAACATCGACTTCAAAATATTCAATATGATACATTATATTTATAAAAATTAATATTATAAACTTATAAATGAATAAAGAGTGCACACAAAATGAATAATGTATAACCGATGTGTATATCAGCATAAAACATCTCTTTTTAAAAATTTAGTGATATTAATGTCAATTTTTTTTATTGCCCTTCGTTGTTTCAAATGTCTAGAAATGCAAAATAATAACGGTTGAACATTAGTTTCATCAACCAAAACGTAATTATATCAACGTACTTAAATCGTTATCAAACATAAAAACAATGTTATACATTATTATAGACATCGGTTAAAAACCGATGTGGTAAAGTTTGGATCTTTAACACCACCCACTAACACGTCGAAAATATTTTTGTTTTACATCGGTTTTTAACCGACGTCTATGAACACAATTCTAGTAGTGGGTTGTGTATTATCATGAAATCCAATTATTTCAAATTGAGCTACCATAGACGATTTCTTTTCACTTATTAACAACCCCGTTTATTGTCACAACACCCCTACGAAATTCGTTGCAAACCTTAATCAAGTGTTGTCATTAAGGGTCTTACCGAATTACAAAAGTATGTTACGGAGTTACAAAGGTAGCTATATCAACTAAGGTCTAACCGAAGTAAATAATTAGAAGATCATGGCCATTAAACAACCCCACAAAACTCCCAACGTCACCCACTCAAGCTTATGCTTAGTCCTAACTCTACCACCCAATTTCATGCAAATTGATCATGAATTGCAACCAAACGGGATATGCAAAAGGACAAAATAGTAATGCAGGGCAACCTTTAAGAAACCAAGTAAGAAACGATCTAAAGTATCCTATAGTAAGATTATTTCCGTCTTTGACTTGCACGCTTCCTCGATGCTTCATTCACATGCAGACCCGCGTTGCTCTTTGTTGTTCACAGTCCCCCCACCGACAGGCAAACCACAAGGAAATTCATCCTCATTATCTTCTTGCATCGCTAGAATTGCATTTCGTGCCACATTGCCACCATATATAGCTGCCTTCCTACTTTGTTAATAGTCCTTTGCTGACCCATTTTGCAACACCTTCTTGTGGGGACGGAGTACCATTCCCATTTGAAACACCAGCCTCGACCTCTTTTGTTCCCATGTCCAGCCTAAACTTGTTCTCGTTCTCACCTTCAGCTACCATAAGCTCCTTCCGAACATACTCCATGATTTTTTGGTTTCATTTCCCTCCTATGCTTTGAGTTTATCCAGCTTGATCCAACTTTTGAGGCCTTGCCTCTATTACCCCTTTGCATCCAACAACTTCAATAGAAACAACACTTCTTTCTACCATCAATAGAGGACGTAGAGTCCTTACATTCTGCACCCGTTGTTCCATTACCTAAGAACATGTATTTGCTTGTTGTCATACTATTATGAGAGGGTTCACTCACTGATTTCCCTTGAATGGAGCTGTATTTTTTTTTATTCCTTTCAGACTTGATGGTATTCAACCCCGTTTCCTTGCAAAACACCAAAGTTAATCCTGTTCAATGCACTTCTCTAGTGATGGTGAGATAACCTCCCATGAGTTCATCCTGTTCAATGTAAAGAAATATAGTATAATACTTTTTGGATATTTATACATCTCATGATTCATGATAGAAATATGTTCTTAGAATCTGGATTTAAAAATAGAACACTGAAATCAGCATACAGAAAGGAAGGATCAAGTCACCAATTGTTTGCAGAATGCCAAGCCAAGTCGAGAAACTTGTCCTCATTTTGATTACTATTTTCAGCCAACACTCCCTGCAAATTTCATTTCACTTCAACATCTTTAAAGATGAAAATATTAGTTGTGCATAATCAATACATAGCAATTATGCTTAAAACATAGCTAAGGTTACCTGATATTTCTTTTCATGCTATTCTAAATCCTTGGAAAGATTCTGAACTCTTTTCTTAAGATTAGCTACTTCACCCATAAGAATATATAAGGAACCAAGTTAAAGCTAAAAAAAAGACCAGGACTTGCCACAATTCATTCCATATCAAACATTTTTAAATGAAGAATTATCTAGAATAAATCTAAAAATTCAAGCAAAATGTGGGGAGGTTGAATCTTACTTAGAAGGAAGCATCAATTGAAACCACAAATTCCTTGCCATTAAACCATAAACGGAAACCAGCAAGCCCTTGAAGCTTCCCTTATGTTAAAGATTTATTCCTATAATTTCCAATTCAACCAATAAACTAATCACTCACCTAACCAAAATGATGCACAAGCCAAATAAAAAACGGATTATAACTGATGGATTTGGACTTACCAATATGCGCTTGCTCGAACCTAATGCACAAGCCAAATAAAAAATGATTATAAATGATGGGTTCGGACTTACCAATATGCACTAACTCGAGTCGTTAGCATTCACTACAAGAAATGTAGCTGCAAAACCAACCATTTCTCAAGCACCCAATAAGAAATGCAACCAATTTTAGCATAGAAACTGAACAACAATTGAAACAAAAGGGTCAACAATGGACTCAATGAAAATGTCCAGCGAGATTCTTGAGGAACTTACAATCTGAAAATTGCAAAAACTCCAAAACTGAAAATTGCAAAAACTCCTAAACTGAAAACTCCTAAGCTAAAGTTGATACACCAAAAAAATTTAAACTGAAAATCTCGGGTTCATTGCACTGAAGTGGCTATGAGTGCAGGTTCATAGACATGCCATAAAACAGTAAAAAAAAATTTAAAAAAGGGAGGCTTGAAGAAATTGGAAAAAAATACAATCCAATAAATTTTTATCAAAATTGATAATATTAGATTGAAGTGACAAAGAAACACAAACCATCTCTGAGCCTCCGCCAGAAACCCTCTTGAATATGCACGCCTTCCCCTTCGGAAATGTCTTGTTCCGGTTTGGATGCTGAATCGAATAATCCCGCAGCCTGCGACAACACAAAGCAAATTCTTCCCTGAGAAAAAATCATTTCTTGTACAACAAACAAATATTGGCAGAGGCAAGAATATATGAGGCCAATTTTCAAGTCATATGAATGATTAAAATGCAGAATCAGCAAACAAATATCTGAGCCACTGAATTTGTTGAAAATTCTTCAATCGGGAAAGCAAAGTCTAAAGTGGAATGAGATAAATACACATAGTACGTGTTTCATTTGAGTTTTTTCCTTCCATCTCCTTCAAAAGTGACTCGGCCTTCCCCTTGAGCCCACCTACAATAAACCATACATTAAAATTCAATGTAACTCAAACTAAAGCAAGAACCTAAGCTTTAAGAAGCAATAAACCAATTAGCTACAAAGAAAATATAATAACTACGCAAATTCATCTCACAAAACGATTGAGAACACATAAAAATTAAACAAAAGCATATGCCTAAGTAGATCTAACGACAATGATGATTGGAGATGAAGAACAACTCATGACTGGCCCTACCCAATGAAACCTATCAAAATAAACCCAATAATTATACAAAACAGAATCTCAGCTTACAGAACACCCAATCGTAGTACTTAACTACCCCAAATTTACTACTCAATAGTGCAAATTGGTTGATGGATTTTTGCCAGATTCATGTCAAAGTCCATGCAGCTCAACGGGAATATAAATTTACTTCTGGTGTATAAAATAAGACCAAAATTAGATTGTAGTTCTTAACTACTCAAACAGACGGGTGATCGAAACTTCATTATCAACAGTAGCGACCTTCACAAATTCTTCATATTGAGGGCCCTAAATGTTGAATTTCATTTCATCACACGAATTCAAAGAATAAATAGGGCCTCCGAAGGAAGCGAATCAGAAATTTTGAGAAATAAATGTAGGGCTGACTAACAGAAACATGAACCCTAGAAAGAACAGAATAGACAAAGAAAAGATAGCAAAGCTGAGGAAAGATTACACAAATTGTCTAAAAAATGAGCAGCATTTATAATGCAAACCAATATAATGACTGAATGCAAAAGCAACCTGGAAAGCCTACAACTCACAAATATTGACTAAGGGTACTCAACACAGTCCAAAAGGCTTTTTTTTTATTGCATGATATGTTCGATATATGATATAATAGATCTTCAGTTCTCTTTGAATATCAGAGCTGAGAACACCTCTACTGATCACTCATAGATCACCAAACCCAGAAAAGACTTTGAAACCATTCGCCTGAGTGTGAGAATGAAAAGTAGCTCAAATTTCTCAGTCCAAGAACAAAACGGGTCTGCTTTTGAACAAACTTTTCCGCTTTAGCAATTGAACTGATTCTGACCACATGCTCACCTGTCATCTTTCTGACCCAAATCATTATATCCTCCCTAATTATGATAAAGAAACAACTTTTCAGTATTGGAACAACACACTAAAAAAACAAATAAGATTTGATGCAAACATCAACAAAATTATCACTCAATTCAAAGGTCTCCATTCCTTTGGACACACCGGTACATATTGAAAATTCTAGTTTCCAAGATCACAAACTAAAACCTCATATGCCAACCCAGATAAGAATACAAAATTCCACATTATCACGGCAGGGTCTCTGCCACAATTGCCCGTTCTCCACCACCCAAACAGATGGGTGATCGAAACTGCATGTACCCCTCACTCAAGCCCTATCTCTCTCTAACTTTATTCCTCATAAGGCCTTAATATACCATGTTGCCCAATAACTCAGTTACAATATCGAGGCACCATGTGTTAGCAGGACTCAATGATCACTCTATACAAGTATGCAACACCTATTTTGCAAAGCGCATCAAAGCCAATATTTTCTTGAATTCCTCCTCGTTAAACTCTATAAGAGGAGGCAATTGCCTATGAATAGGGGGTTTGGAGAATCATCAATACATGAGAAAGTTTTAAAATCAAATGGATAGATATACTGCACAAATTGAGTAAATTAAGTGGCTCGTTCTTGGAAGAAGGCGTTGGTGTTGTTTTTATATGTATATGGGTGGATGAAACTGGATTAACAACAAAACATGGTAAGGTAAATAGATTTAAATGTGATAACATCTCAAAATCAACAAACATCTTAATCCATATTTTAATAAGAGATAGTTAGCTAAAACCAGCTTATGCTATTTTTTAAAATCTACCATGATTTCAAAATCAAATAAAATGACCACATATCCTTTTTCATCAAAGTTAAAAAAAAATCACACACGTATTGCATTCATTCAATTGAACACTTTCGAGGCAAGGTCTAATTAAACACGAGTGTAAGTGCTTACTCTCAAATGATTAAAACGAAGGGAAAATCTAGCTAGTTTGTTATTCTTTTTCATCCTATTTAGTAATCCAAAACACAAGTTTACTCCACATCATCCAAATTTATAACACAAAATCCATAAGACAGAACTTTAGAACCGTTCAAGCTAGCCCCTTCTTATTGTTCAGTTTTCACACTATGTAGACACATCATTTAGGTTTAACTCTTTCTGAATGATCACTTCCTTCAACAATGACACATCATTATGCACCCCACTTTTTAACATGTAATCTTGGACCCCTAATAAATGGAATGCCAGATCGAAATACTCAACTACAAACTTCGACAAAATCAGAATCGGCACTCTTGTCCTGGTGCAGTTAGCTCCCTAGTTCCTTAATATTAATGATAGGGGTGTTCCAGTGTAGTAAATCGCACCGATTCTATCACCAATCAACCAAGGTATCCAACCAGGTTATCTTGTTGGCTATTCCAACTATTTCCTAGTTACTCTTTAAATAGCAATAACATGTCTTATAAGTACAGTTCGTTGATAATTCCTTAATGTTCAAGCTTTTAAGGTGTGCAATGTACCCCAAAGACTGTCATCCAAATATGTGAAGATTAAGACATGATAAGATTTCAGACCTAGTATGTCAGAGAGTATAGACGTTGGATTCATGACCAGCTGCTGCAAATCTTCAATTACTCAATTAGCTACACCGACTTCTCCCTGATGATGTTATAGCAATGCGTCAAAAGGTTTGATCCTATTCATCATATTTTCACTAAGAACATCAATGAATAATAATAACATTGATAAAGAGAAGTCGGACAAAGGAAGAGTACGAAGATTACCCAGCATCTCTAGCAATGGAAAATCGGAGCAAACATCGAAATTCAGCAAGAAAATATGCGACTGTAAGAGAGATTAGACGCCTTAAGAGATCAATTGTACATTCATTTGCTACAAAATTAGACTAATTAAAAAATTACCTGAGTTTTTGCACTTGAAATGCCCTTAGCCGGAAGGCAAACCTGCAGATCAGCAGCTGCTATTGAATTAGTGAATTACCATTGTTGGAATCGTGATGAATTAGGTCGAACCTGCATAGTCTGACTTTTTCCGAATCGTGATGAATTAGATCGAAATTTGATCAGAAAGGCATTGATTCTACTACTGAATCGACACTGCAGTGGCGATTTCGAGGCTTTGGTCCGCCATTAGAGGGGAGGATTGAATGAAATAGAGAGAAAGAGATGCGCCATGCCCTAACCGTCGCAACCGCCTTTGCCTCCTCTCCGCCTCATCCTCCTCCACTGAAGGGGCGGCCTCGCAAGGACGTTCTTTTTCCCTTTCTTCTTCGCCATGGTTCGGTTGCGCAGGTTGGCCGAAGAACAGAAGAACAGTATCCGCCACCGAAGAAGATCTCAGAGGCCGCCGGACGGTCTTTTGACCCAACCCGACGAACAGTATCCGCCTCTCCATCCTAGCAATGTCTCCTGCTCCCTCACAAATGTGACAGTTTGCAAACCCAAACCCTAACAAATTGAAAACAGAGAGTGGATCACTTCAAACAGTTGAGAAATTCAATCAGTTTTTGTATTGGCAGTCGAAAGAACGTGGGTTAGAATGAAGAAAACTGCTTCTTAGTATTTAGCAAAGAAGGACACGTAACTCAAGTTTTTGCGAAGTTATTGCTTCTAACATTATAAGTATAAGGGGTGGATTCAAAAATATTTTTTCAGTATTTATAATCTAAGCATATTATACTACGGAGTAAATCATTTGACTTTGGCCAAATTGAAGAAAACCACCCTTTAAATAGGTTGTATTGTATGAAACCACCTCTTAAAACAAAAATTGCAGAAAACCATCCTTTAAAACTGTTTTCTTTGCAAAGTCACACCCATCACCCAATTTTTGTTAATTAAATGTTAAAGTGCATGAAAATCAATTATATCCCTTATTTTTATTATTATTTTACTTTACCCAATCGGTATTAATTAATTTTTACCTTTTAACATGTTTTTCAAAAGTAATTTTTTAAATAAAATATCATTTTTTAAATATAATTTCACACTTATTAGTAAAAACACTCTATAAAAAAATAGATATGATTGATGTTTTATATATTTTAAAAAGTGTATATTACTAAAGGTTTACTCAAAGAAAATACAATTTAAAAAAATGATATGTTATATAGTTTTTATTATTCTAAAAATATGTTCACTATTCCACATACATTTTTAGAATAATAAAAACTATATGAAACATTATTTTTAAAAAAAAATTATTTTCTTCAAGTAGCCCTAGTATTACAAGTTTTTTTATATGTATAAAACATAAATTACAAATAAATTTTTTATAGAGTTTTTTTGTAAGTATGAAATTATTTATAAAAAAAAACATTTTTTTATATATTTATAGTAGTGTTTTTTGCTTTTGAAAAATATGTCAAAAAGTTAAATAACAACTAATATCAATTGAAATGAGTAAAATAATAATAATAATAAGGGATATAATTAAATTTCCACACACTTTAACATTTAATTAACAAAAATTGGGTGATAGGTGTGACTTTGCAAAGAAAACAGTTTTAAATGGTAGTTTTATGCAATTTTCGTTTTAAGGGGTGGTTTCACGCAAAACAGCATTTTTAAAGGGTAGTTTTCTGCAATTTGGCCTTTGACTTTTTAACAAGTTAATGATTATTTTAATTTATAGTACGTACTCTTATCTCTTATCAGTTACTCCCTCCGTTTGAAAATATTTGTCGTTTGTCTTGTAGTGTACGCTTTTTAATGAGCTAAAAACTCTATAAAATATATTTTTTTAATTAATTTTTTTTTATAATTTCATACATATAAGTAGTAAGTATAAGATTATGAAAAAAATTTAATTAAAAAAATTATATTTTATAGAGTTTTTAACTCCTTAAAAAACGTGCCGAAAAGTCAAACGACAAATATTTTCAAACGGAGGGAGTATATATTATGTTAGCTTGAAAGTTTTAGTTAATTTGATTTCTATTTCTTTACTTTTTAGTTATTAGGTAAGACCAATCAAGATTAAATGATTACCATAAATATTTTTATAAAATAAAAAGAGTAAGTGATCATCTTATATTCTATTAATGCCATTTTCTTAATTGTCCAGAGAGTACTTTTTTTATAAAAAAAAAACTTAATCTTAAATTGCTAATTGATTATTTTTTGGATTAATTTTTTATTTTTAAAACGAGTATACAATAGGGGTTTGTTTGGTTAAACGTGGGAAGTATAGTTCTCGGGAAGTTAACTTCCTAGGAATTCAATTCCCATAAATTGAAAATCATGTGAATTGAGAAACTGTGTTTTATTTTGGATTTTGGATTATAGGAATTGAAATAAGAAAATAAAATTTTCCTATTAAAAAGGGTAGAATTGGAACTTACCTAGGGGACTAGGTAAGTGCACTTCCACCGAAATGGGGGAATTTAAATTTCCGGGAATTCAACTTCCTGGGTTTTTCTGTAACAAAAAAACCAACCAAACGCAGGTATATATTATCTCCAATTCCTGAGAATTTCTACTTCCTGGGTTTTCGGAATGTCAACCAAACGAGCTATAGGTTTTAGGAGAGACAAGTAGTTTTTTATACTTAATTAATTATGAAACTTTAATATGCTCAAGAGAATATAAACCCGTTTGAGAAAGTGTTTAGTTTTATTTTGAAGAAGGTGGTGTCTAGGACTAAAGATTTTTTAGATCGCAGGATTGATCTTATGTATGTTAGGAGGGCAGACAATTTAGTATATCAACATACAACATGTATAAATAGACAACATGTATAAACACCAATTTGGCGCGCAATATGGTGAATATTGTAATTTAATTTCTATTTTGTTTGTAAATATATCATTCTTCATTTGTCAATTATCAATATATGTATTTATAGTTCTTAAGTAATTTATTTAATTATCTATCGATCGAATACTATATATTTACCTAATTATTTGAAAATTTCAAAAAAAAAAAGTTATGAAATATTTTCCCATGAACAAAAATTTAAGTGATCAAATCTCCTAGAATAAAGTTTATTTTCAGGTAAATGTGAGCGCGGGCCGGGCTTTTTTCCAAATTAGCCCTGATGGTGTGGGTGCGGGCCGGGTTGAGCCCGCTTCATGGTCTAGAGTTCACGTCCAAACTCGCTTGGTATTGTAGATGCGGGAAGCCCGCGGGCACGCGCAACATAATAATACTCGATATACATATTATATATATTACTATACCTTCATTTGTATAAGAGGAGGGCCATGAGCTGTATTATAAAATAACTTTTAAACATGTAATTACTATACCTTCTATCTCCGTCTTCGGCTCGACTCTCCGGCAGACTCCGTTTATCTCGGGCGCCTGCATTGGTCACTCTCCTTCCTCCTTCCTTGAATCCTCCTTCAATTCGGGCATCAGATCCTCCTTTTTCAACACACCTCTCCGGTGTGTTGTCGATGTTGGCTCCGCCTTTCTCGGCCACCGGGGCTTGTCCTCCTTCTCGTTCTTGCCTCGGGTTTCTCAGGCCTGCGCTAGTCGTCGGACCTTGTCTTTCGCTTTGGTCTTGGCGCGATCTTGCTTTCGCTACTAATCTATCAGCCAAAAGCTCTTTTTCTCTTTGGCGTTTGTAGATCATGGTCGTGGTTCTCCTTCCCATTACCTTCATTCTCCAATTCGAACAATCGGACAACAATTTCTGATTTCTGGTTCGTTTTGGCCCGAACCTCCCGACGTCTCTTCAGTTTCTTAGTCGGAGGTGTGGCTGTCTGGTCGGATCGCTCTGCACCTCTGCCCCCTCGGTCACTCTTCTCCGACTGGTGATGTCGCTTGGCACCGTCGATGTCGCCGGTGTACCACCCTGGTCGTTCTCTCGGTGTTGTATGGCTGCTGTCCCTTGCTTTGTTGCTGGGTTGTTGGCCATGGGGTCTCCTTGGCTGCGTCCTTGTGACCGGCCCGATTTGGTGCTTTGGGCCCAAGGTTTAGCTTGGGCCCAAAGTTTGACCCGAAAACATTTTATTAAAAAAAAGAGAGAGAGAGATAACATATATATATATATATATATATATATATATATATATATATATATATATTAATGCCTGAAAAGGTTCGAGTCAAACTCGTGAAAGTGTTAAATAAATCCCGAAAGGGGTAGGAAAATAATCTTAAGAGTAAGTTGCACACAGATTTTCGTTGGATGCTTGACTTTCCCTTATTGATCTGTTTCTGTTCGTTCATTTGGCGTCGGGTCGTTGCTTTGGTGTGGTGGCGTTTAGTTTCGAGTTGGGTTGCAGTATCGGGCTACCAGTATGATCGTGAGGATCGTGGTTGTGTTCGTGGTCTTCGAAGATCCCTCATTTAGGTGGGGGCATCGTCGGTGATCCACACTTCCCCTGGTTTCGCCCTTTCCGATGGTGGGTTACTGTTTTCCGCCATCTCGGCGTCGAGTCGCCGTGTGAGTCGTCGCACTCCCCCGCGTTCTTGGCATTCGTGGCCCGCCCTAGTTCTCCCTCGATTCCTCTGCTGGCGGACGACTTTTTCGGGTTGTTTGGACTTTTTCTTTCATCTATATATGTTTATTTGTGTATTTAGTATGTTATTTGTTGACGGCTAGTTCGTCTGCCGATTCGCCGGCCTCTCGAGTTTTAGGTCTGTCTGAATTCGAATTTTTTCCTAATCAAAAAATAAATAAATAAGCATTTTAGATCTTATTGAGTTGGTAAAATAACTTCATATAAAGTTAAATTGGTTAAATCTTAATCACTCAATACTAAACAAGTGATTTAGATTTAAATTAGTTTAACTATTTTATTTTAATTTATTTTTGAGGGTTAATAAGTTTTTTTATAGGACAATCCTATAAACAACGATCGTTTGTGAACATTTAGGCCCGACTGGCATTTTGCAAATAATTTATGGAGAAGTGAACATTTAGTTAGGCCCGACTGGCATTTTGCAAATAATTTATGGAGAAGTGAACATTTAGGCACGACTGGCATTTTGCAAATTTATGGAGAAGACATTGATATTGACATTTTGCAAATTTTATATAAAACAAAGATATACAAATGTTAGGGCATTGTATATAGATATCCTTTTGTATGTGAGGAAAGACTTATCATTCATTCAATCAAAGATATTATTCCCTCCGTCTTGAAATAGATGTCATTTTAGCTCTTTAGTTTTGTATCAAAATAGATGTCGTTTTAAGTTTTCTAGGTAGTTGATAGTAATGATTTGTATTAATTTGTGTGTTGTTGACTGTTTTGAAGGTTTTGATTGGTTAAAAAATGTAGTGGGTAATAAAATTAATGAAAAAGTTAGTGGAATGATGATGTTGATTGATGGATGAGTGTTTTTTATTAAAATTTGTGTATAAGGCTAAAATTACTTAAATTTTGAGACGGAGGGAGTATTTCCTTACTCTACCTCTCTCTCTCTTCCCTATCTCATTCCTCACATACAAAGGATATCTATATACTAAAAAGTTACACAAATATGAAATTACACACTATAATCTTTATGTAGGTTCATTTCAATGAAATTTTTTTGAAAATAATATATTTAGTACTATTGTATTTCTTAATTTATATGCGATGTTAGTATTTATAAAGTAATAGATATAAAACTTTAGATATTATATAATCAATACATATACTCCATGGTATTTTAATGCAAATATATAAAAATTAATAGGGAAATTCCGTTTGGTACCCCTGAGTTTTTGACAATTCCGGATGGTGTCCCACACTTTTTTGTTGTCCGGATGGTACCCCTGAGTTTTGTCAAAAGTCCGGCTCATGCCCAAAACTCATAGTTCCTTCTTT
Source organism: Persicaria tinctoria (assembly GCA_037127255.1). Lineage (NCBI taxonomy): Eukaryota > Viridiplantae > Streptophyta > Magnoliopsida > Caryophyllales > Polygonaceae > Persicaria > Persicaria tinctoria. Next base: position 3,416,046 of record JBANSL010000019.1, on the reverse strand, counting down.
ATAATGAATAAAACCACCCATTATTTTTATTTTTTTTTCATAAATATGCCCATTTACTTTTAACATTGAACAAAACTACATATTAATTAACAAAATTCAACACAAAAGTGACAAAACCAACTTTATTTTTTAAAATTTTACAAAATCACATATTATTTCCAAAATTTTTATTGCAAAATCACTCTTGTTTAAAAAAAGATAGAATAAAATCACTACGATTTTTTAAAATGTACAAAAGATCTATTATTTTTCTATACTTTGCAAAAACAATATTTAACACATATTATTTTTCAAAACAATATTTAACTTATATCTCATTAACTTTAAACATTTGTAAATGTGATTGATCAATTTAACCAAATGCTCGATTATAATTTTTTTGAAAAGGAAAAGTAAATTTTATTTATTTACTTTTCTTCTTGTAAAAGAAAAATATAATAAGAGATTAATCATTCTTATTTTATTAGGTTTTATGTATTCCAAATAAAAGAAATGAATAACACCTTCTTTTATTACACAATAAGTGATTTTGTGCATTTTTTAAAGCATAAGGGTGGTTTTACACAAAGTATGGTTTTACGAAGTATTTTTTTATAATGTATAGGTTAACTATTTTTGTTCACATAATAAGATAGTGAATTTGTGCAAAATTTTGTAAATAATGGGTGATTATGTACATGCAATATTAGACAAATAATGAGATTTATTTTTTATAAAATATGTAATGGATCTTTTGTGTAATGTTAAAAATAATGGTTGATTTTCTTCAAAAAAAAGGCAATAATGTGTGATCTTATTAATTTTAAAAAATAAAGGTGATTTTGTCCATTTTGTTTTGAATTTAGTTAAATAATAAGTAGTTTTGTTTAATGTTAAAAGTAAATGGGCATATTTATGAAAAAATAAAAATAAAGGGTGGTTTTATTCATTAAAAAGAAGAAACTATGAGTTTTGGGCATGAGCCGGACTTTTGACAAAACTCAGGGGTACCATCCGGACAAAAAAAAAGTGTGGAACACCAACCGGAATTGTCAAAAACTCAGGGGCACCAAACGGAATTTCCCAAATTAATATAAGTAATATATGTAGGCGGGCTGAGCCTACCGGCCCGATTGGGGTAAACCCTTAGTCCAAGGCCGGCCGGTCGGCATCCTTGGGCCAATTACCTCACCCAAACCCGCATATTTTACCGGACATGTTGGACGGGCAGGACGGGTTAGTCCATGTCTACTCAGGTCTATTCGTACCCTCAAAAGGAGATGCTTGAGGAAGCAATATCATAATACTACAGCACAGTTATCACCGTTTCTCATGATCCAATATATATATTTCATACAATTTGAAACCGGTAGGTGCTCTCATAAGAAACCTTTGAAAATTTATACTCCTATTAAAAAAGAACTTAGGTAAATGCTAAATCTCAATCGCGTCAAGTTCTTAACATCATTGTTTGAATGATATCAATGGGTTCTGAACGTGCATTGTAAGTTGAGAAGGAAGCCCCAAAGAAGTGGAGAACGGTTGGATTTTGGCAGGCAAAGGCAAAGGGAGCGATGGAATTGAAATGGTTTTCGCCTTCTGTTTCTAATCTCAGTTGTTGGAGTATTGTTTGATACGTAGTATATATAGTAGTATATATTACACTGGTTTTCTTTCCCTACGTTGTTTTCATTTGAAGCGCCCAGCAAGATCAAGAAATTCATCATAAATCATAGTTTTTCGCCTTCTTAAACCAGAGCTATAGATAAAACTAAATTCAGGGGCCCAAGCCCACTACACTCGTTTTAGGAACATGAAACAAAAGTTTACAACATAGAGTTGTAACATACAATAGCTAGAACAATACAAGCATCCAACTTTTTATCTTAAGCATGCATATAATTCTCCTACTAAACAATCAACTATAAAAACAATTCTCTGAATCTATGGTTTCAAATTAACAATTATCCGAATACATAGAAGATACGTCGAACAGTAACCAGCACTTATACTAGATCGAATCAGAGATGATCCACGGTTTCCAAAACCTGATGCCAAGAAAACGAGCCCCAATTAAGGTTGCTCCTCACATTGCAGTGTTTGTAGCATAATCATATAGAACGAATCAGCGATTCACATTGATTAAGGGTTAGCATGAAGATTCGATCAGCGCCCTTTATGTTTACGAAAATCCAGTGATTGGAAAATCGATCAAATGAAGGCTTAATTTTAAGGTTAGGGCGCACACCAAAAGGGGGAAAATCAGATCCGAACACAAAAACAGCAGAGGGAGTCAAAGACCTTTTATAGAAAGATACAGAAACACAGATATGCTTACGCTTTACTGATGCACAAAAGGCGTGAAGAAGAGAAGCAAGGAACGTCATTAATGTCGATTTTTAACTGATTAACAATCAATTTGCAGCATCTGTCAAACGGTACAGATTCCACCTATCTAACAGGCGTCTCTCACAGCAAAACAGATTCCTGCAAATTGATTGTAAATCGGGAAAAGTCGACAGGTGATCTGCCCTTTCGAGAACATCACAATCCATCAATCAAACTACTGCAAGAAATTTTGCCTGGGAACCTCTCTTTACTGCTCACTCTGCAACAATCATCACTACCACACAGACTTGATCTAAACCCTAAAACACCTATGACTTATATAGACGGAAGCCCGGCGGCAGATTGAAGGGTGAGCTCATCTCAACCCTAGAAATTAAGAGTCGGTCGGTGGATTAGGGATGGGCTTCGTTGGGCTCAAGCCCACGATCAGCCCATAATTAAAAATAAAAAATTACTAGTTAAAAAAATAAAATTTTAATAATAAAATAAATTACTACTATTATACAATTAAATAAAATATTAGTTTAATATTTTGAATTAAAATTATAAGAACAAACTCATAAGAGAAGGGTATAATAGATTCATTGAAGATGATGTATTCTATTATGATATTATATGAAGATTTACAAATAGATATAGGTTATATGTTAATTTACTATTTTGAATTAAACCCATTAGTTATTTCAAAAATAAAAATTAATTGTAAAAAAGAAATAAAAGGGAAAGAGAAAAAACAGTAATTAGTTAAAAAGGAGAGGATTAAGGTGGATTTGCCACATAGACAAAAACTCTTCTGTTTTAAGAATTTATATAGATCCATATCAGCAGTAAGTAATTGCGGTTATTAGTTGGTACTTGGTAGTCTAATACGGAAATTGGTAAGTTGGAGTTTCAGATTGGCTGAATAGGTTTTGTTTATTAAAGCTGGTTTAGTTGAAGATGATGGATTATTTATGTTAAATAATACCGGAGTATTTGTTAACGCACACTTTATATACTGTAAATTAACGTTCATTTGTACGTTGTTTAACGTTAGATTAAACATTATTGAGTAGAATAGTTATCGAAGTTGCTCGATTGCCAATGAAGGATACGGTCTGGCCGGGCAACAACGTCGACTTTAACGTTGCTAATACGGGTCAAATCTGGTATAACATAAAATATATATTTTTTACAAAAGGACGTTGTGGTTTCTTTTTTTCCGTGTCTGATATTTTATCTTCGTAATATTTCCCCTAACAACCTCCGATCCGAGTCATCCGGCATTGCTAGTCCGGTTCAACCCAATCTAATCCTTTGCTTCACATCGACCAACGTCGACACTTTCTTCACTCAACAACGTCCAATCCAATGTTTTGTGCCAAACACTCTATATGAATAATTCTTGAGTTTGATTTTGCTGAAATGGTGAAACTTGTATAAACTAGAACAACTGCTAGTTGGAATTTTGCTAGGATTGGTTTGTTATTTGCCCATTTTTACATTCATGATAAGATGATGAGCTAGGGAATCAGTCTGGTTTCTTTTCTTTACTATATTTTATAATGTAATGTCCCTATTGTTAAAGTGGATAATTTTTTGCCCCTGGGGTGGCTCACTGGTAGGGAGCAAGTGGGGAAGTCAAGAGGTCTCAGGTTCGATTCCGATCTCATCCCCTTTCCTAATCCAAGGTTTGCCTCACTCCCAGTGGGTCGAGCCGGTCGGCGCAAGTAGGTTTACTTGGTGCGTGGTTTACTTGGTGTGTGGCTCTTGTCGGTCGGGTCACGTTTCCGGGATTTGCTGGTAAAGGTTGATTCCTGGTCATCAAAAACAAAGAAAAAAAGTGGATAATTTTTTCATTAATATTTATTAATATTAAGGTGGTTAATGTGTTCTGGCATTTATATTGAAATTGGGAATTTTTTTAGTGAATGGCCAAAATCCGAGAAATAATTAGGGAAATAGTCAAAATCTCAAACATCTTAGCGATTTAGCCAAAACAGGATTTACCTAAGGCTTTTAAAAAAAATATTAAAAAATAGAAGTCGCTGTTATAAACAGCGACTTATGTGTATATTTTTTTTTTAATTTTTGGGATTAAATTTATTAAAAATAACAGAAATGAAAAAAAATTACGTTTTTAGGGAGAGTCGGAGATATGTTCAAACGTTATTGTGATCGAATTCACAAGGAGGAGGGGGGAGCGCAAGCCGAAAGTGTTCTTCGAAGACGAACAGTATTGTGATTTTGGCCGTCGCCGAGGTCGCCATGGGTCGAGGATGCAATCGATGCCTAGATTGTTGAATTTCTCGATCAACGGAGCCTTGGTGGCATCCAGAAGCGTTGATCGACGGATCAGGCGAAGGTCGGGTGACCTGCTTTCGCGCTCGCTTCGACGACGAACTCAAATCGGTTGATTCAACAGCAAATACAAATCGAAGAACTCAAATCAACTATCAGAGAGGCCATGGGAGAACGGAACAAAGAGGGAGTAACCCCGTTCAACCTTCAACGTTTTAAAAAATAAATAAAAAAGCTCCCTAAAAATGTTTTTTTTTTCATTTTTGTTATGTAAAAAACAAATAAAATACACATAAATAGTCGTTTATAATAACGACTTATATTTTTTAATGTTCTTTTTAAAAGCCTTTGATTTTGGCTAAATAGCTAAAATATTTGAGATTTCAACTACTTCCCTAATTATTTCCCGAATTTTGGCCATTTACAATATAAATTCTGAAATTGGCTGCTTCATGACAAACCCTAATTGTAGGAAGGTTCGGACTTCGGATTATATGTCAATAATTCAAATGAAGCAATCTTTAATTTTTATTTTTTAATGAATATGCAGAAGTATTTTTAGTCCTCTCTCATCTTGCCTTCACCTACCATTCCACCATCAAACCGATACAAGCATTACTGGTTGGATTGTAAGTTTTATAGATTAGATATGGAGGTGTGGGTTGAGAAACCGAGAACCGAAGGAAGGATACGCATCCTCGTTCTTGTGCCATCAAGAACCCTAGTAGTTCATATGCAAAATAATGAAAAACTCAACATTGGCTAAGTTACTTTCTATGGAGCATGTGTTGCAAATTGCAAGTCAGTTTGAAGATATCAAACTTAGGACACTGATTTATCACAGAAAGATGGATCTGCAACAACGGTGAGATACAATGTAATTCCGCCTAAAACAAGAATTTTAGAAACGAATTCCAGTTTTGCGACATAATTTAGGGGACAACGCTTCAGGAACCTGCAAAAACAATTCATCAAAACACCAAAGGGGTAAAAATCAGATCCCAAAACCAAAAACAGTAGAGTAGACAGTTTCATTTTATAGAGAGAGGAACGGAAACATAGATCTGCTTGCGCTTTGCTAAAGCACCAAAAAAGCGTGTGATGAAAGAATCAATGGCCGTCCTTAATGTCGGATTTTGGCTGATTAGCAATCAATTTGCAGGCATCCGTCAAGTACACAGATTCCACCGATTTTGAAGGTATCTATCAGGTGCACAACAGATTCCTGAAAATTGATTGCAAATGGGCCAAAGCACAACGGACGCGCGTGTGATGAGAGAATCAATGGACGTCCATAATGCGGATTTTGGCTGATTAGCAATCAATTTGCAGAATTACACAGATTCAACCAATTTTGCAGGTATCTATCAAGTGCACAACAGATTCCTGCAAATTGATTGCAAATCGGCCAAAACCAACAACGGATCTACCGTCTCAGGAACGAGACACGGCTCAACTGTGAGAAATAACAATGGGAGAAACTTTGGAATCGCTTTTTTAACTACAGCCTACAGGCCTCTCGATGACGCTCACACTGTAAAAATCATCCTCGCCGTACATAATGAATCTTCAACCCTAAAACACCTATTTGTTATATATAGACAACAGCAGGCCAGCAGCGGATTTAGGGTTTGAGCTTGTCTCAAGCGGTGGATTCCGGTATGGGCTTGCAGCCCACTCGGCCTAATCATTAAAAGGGCAAATTCCATAAAATCACCCCTATTAGAGCATCTTCTCCCGTAAGCCATAATGGCTAGGTGAAATAGACTTCCAAAAGAGAATATTTTATAAAATATTCTCTTTTAGCCTATTATACGGTTTTGTTGTTCCCACCGTAGGCCAATTTTGACAAGCTAAATTTCCTATAAATACTACTACCTCCGTTTCAAAATAAAAGTCGCTTGACTTTTTGCACGTTTTTTAAGAAGCTAAAAACTCTATAAAATATTATTTTTTTAATCAAATTTTTTTCATAAATTGATGCTTATTAGTAATAAGTATTAATTTATGGAAAAAAATTGATTAAAAAAATAATAATTTACCGAGTTTTTACCTCCTTAAAAAACGCGAAAAAAATCAAGCGACTTTTATTTTGAAACAGAGAGAGTAATATAATTTAGAACTTTCACATCTCATTTTTGTCACTCGGTTCTATCTTTAGTACTTTAAGCAAATTAATATTTATTTTTTATTATAATTTTGATGAATCTATAATAAAAAAAGATTAATGTCATTTAAATCAAATATTATTTATGAAATGATAATTCTAATATGTCAAATATTATATTCATATCGAAGAATTTTTTAATATCTTTACAATACTACAACTTTTATTTTTAATTAAAAATCATAACTATATAATATATAGGTTTACAATTGTACTCCCTCCGATCCAAAAAGAATGTCGTTTGACTTTTTAACACCTATTTTAAGGAGCTAAAAACTATATAAAATATCAACTTTTTTTAAATTATTTTTTTACAACTTAATATTTGTTGGTAATAAGTATTAGATTATAAAATAATAATAATAATAACGTTAATATATTATATAGTTTTTAGCTCCTTAAAATACGTGTTAAAAAGTCAAACGACATTCTTTTTGGATCGGAGGTAGTATCATTTAGCATTTGGCCTTCCAAAAGAGAAAGCCAAATTTGGCATTTCTTTTAGAAATAGACCAAAAACAAAATGACTAAAATAGGTTTTGGCCTAGTGTGGGAGCAAAATTAGGCCAAAACCCATTTTTTAGCTTACCATGGGAGATGGCCTTATAGGTGAAACTAATTAAAATAACCCAATCTTTGGAGGGGTGTCAAAAAAATATCATTACCTTTCAACGGTAATAAAAATAACCTGACCTCTGGGGGAGATGGTAACAAAAAGATCCTGAGTCATTTTTCCGACCATAAATTGGGTCAAAACAATGATATAAAATTGGTTAAGTGATCTCATTCTCATTAAAATAAGTCAATATCATTCAAAATTCACCAACATCTTAATTTCGTCAATTATATGTTATCGTTTTTGCTTATATTTGTCGTCGTAAAAACAATCTTTGTTACCACATCTCATAAAGATTGTGTTATTTTTCTTACTGTTTAAAGGTGGGTATATTTTTTTAACACTCCTCTAAAGGTTGAGTTATTTTAATTAGTTTTGCCTTAAATATATCACTTGCACAAAATCATCCGTTAAAAGGTAGATATTTGGAAAAGACTAATCATCCCACTTTTTACGTTAAGTTTTGTGTTAAAAGTGAAAAATTACTATTTTGCGCATTCATCGCCAATATTCTAGTTCATCTCTTGGCAATTCTCAACTCTCAAGTGTTTCATTATTTATTTATTTAGCTCGAAGTTAGTCATCTATGATTTAGTTGGTTCGAAATTCTCCTAGTGTTCTTTATTCCCTTCTCGATCATCTTCTCAAATTCTCCCAATGTTCTTCCTATTAAGAGTGATTCTCTTTTTACTCTTCAAACATATCAAAAGTAAAAGGGCAAAATGATAATCTCACATATTTAACAACGATCTTAACAGAAAGGGTGATATGAGTAGTATTTTGCAAGTATATAGCCTTTTAAGGGTGGTATCATGGAATTTTCAATTTAAGAGTTGATTTTGTATAAATAGTGCATTTAATGGTGATTTTTTGGAATTTGGTTTGGCCTAATAAAAAAGCACCAATAACAACAACAAGCCATGTGTATCCCATTTAAGGTAGGATTAGAGAAGTCAATATGCACGCCCTCTTTAATCAACTATATCAAAATGATGTTTCTAATTAACCCAAATATTGCAGATAAGACACTCACAAGCCTAAATCTAAAGTAATGCTTAAGAAGCAAATGAGCAATTGGCAAAAAAAAATTGTATCTTTTTGTATCAATTTGCTATTGATGTTTTATTTTGTTGTCACACTGTTTTATTTGGTAGATGATCGTCTCATTCAAGTTTAAAGGATTTGGTGATTTTATTAGATTGAATCATGGATTTGAAGCTCAATGTATCCTACTCGGAGTAGGGTACGTGGAGTCGAGGACTCGAGGTGTAGGCGGTACGCCCCTCTCATCGACTATGTCTAAAAGTGTTTAATTGACCTAAATCTTTTAGGAAAAAAAAAATCAATTGTTAATAGGATATAAATTGAAATTACACACGTATAAAACCAACCAACACAAATCTCCCCCACCTCCCTCCAAATCCCGCCTACCCTTCATCTTCCCCTAGGAAGCTTGAAGAGCGCGTTCACGCGCTTGGAAAATCTCCAATTCTTAGTATTAGTTTAACATTAATTAAGTGTGGATAAAGTTGCACGTTTGTTCTTGACTTCATTGTGGCATATCCTCTTCAAGATAAGGAACTCTGCACATACATTCTTAAGGATATCATTGGTTAGTAGACTAGTAGGCCTAAACTCCTCAAAATCTATATAAAATCTTAATTTAGAAGAGTTTAGGATGATGTGTCAAGCTTAGAAGAATTTTATGAGTCTTGACCAATTTTTTTTTTCCATTTTTATTTGATTTTCTTTAATTCTAATTTTTTTCTTCTTTTTTCTTTAATTCTCTTTTTGATTTAATTTTACTAACTCTCTATATAAACTCTTAAGTTAAAAGAGTTTAGGATGATGTGTCAACCTTAGAGGAATTTTATAAGTCTTGACCTATCATTTTTTTTTGCTATTTTTCTTTGATTTTATTTAATTCTATTTTTTTTCTTCTTTTTCCTTTAATTCTCTTTTTGATTTAATTTTATTAACTATTGGGCTTAATTCAAAACAATATATCATAGCCTAAATTATAATTTTAGTAGTTTTTTTTCTTCTAAAAAACAATCTATATAAAATCTTAATTTAGAAGAGTTTAGGATGATGCGTCAAGCTTAGAGGAATGTTATGAGTCTTGACCAATCTTTTTTTTTCCATTTTTATTTGATTTTCTTCAATTCTAATTTTTTTCTTCTTTTTTCTTTAATTCTCTTTTTGATTTAATTTTACTAACTCTCTATATAAACTCTTAAGTTAGAAGAGTTTAGAATGATGTGTCAAGCTTAGAGGAATTTTATAAGTCTTGACCTATCATTTTTTTTTGCTATTTTTCTTTGATTTTATTTAATTCTATTTTTCTTCTTCTTTTTCCTTTAATTCTCTTTTTGATTTAATTTTACTAACTATTGGGCTTAATTCAAAACAATATATCATAGCCTAAATTATAATTTTAGTAGTTTTTTTTTCTAAAAAACAATGGGATTAATTCAAAACATAAAATTAATAATAATAAAACATAAAATGAATATTAGGAATCTATATCTATATCTATATATCTTTATATACTACTTTAATCGTTTTCTCAACCCATGAGTTTAATTCAAAATATTTAATTATCTGAACTTTTACAATTATGTTATAATATTAATTTAGTATATTAGTAAGATTTTACTTATAAAAATATCGCGCCATGATGCGGGGATCATACTAGTTATTACTTGTTGTTTAAAAAAAAAAAAAAAAAAGAGCAACAAAATGCTTGGGGCAAACTCGTACTTTCATTAACACCAAATTAACTACCAAAAACCCTAGGGTTTATCATTAGCTTCAATTTTCCGCCAATTGAACTTCTCAAGTGATCGAAGGCTGGCAGGATTTATAAAATCTCACAATTGCAGTAGGATCAAGGCTCAACCGCCAGAAATTTGAATCTTCTTTGAGGTATTTTACTGAACTTTGGTAGGATGATGCTCAAAACGACCGGTGTTCTTTCTCTGTTTACCCCTGTCGAATGATGTTGAATTAGTTTTGTGAGATTGGGATTCATATTGGACGAAAAATTGAGAGTTTGCTAGTGTGGTTCGGGGTTTTGAGTTCAATGGTCGTCATTGTTTACTTTGGTACCTACAGTTGCAGACTTGCAGCTGCCGCTGATGCTGTAATGAAATCAGCTTTGTCTTCAATAGGAAAATTGTTGTAAAATATTGATTGGAATTATGATTGTTGGTGCCAGTTTTGCCAATTTCTGCTTGTCGGATTTGCCTGTTCTTCGATTCTGGTTTTAGAAAGTTGCAAAGGATGGGAACATGGGGAATTCTGAGACCGATTGGAATTTGGGGATAGGAATTAGGAATTGAATTGGGAACTAAATTACCCGATATTGTGCAATTGGCACATCCCGGGATTGGAATAAACCTGATCGATACCTAAGAATGGGTCATTGCTTCGGAAACCGATGGAGCTCATACATTCCTCCCCACGTTTGCTATCTCCATCCTCCTTTGTTCTCCATTGCCCTCAGCTCAGTCTTTGTCCAGATCTGTCATTGTCTGTTCTCGTTGGAATGTTTGTCCTCCTTGTTGTCAGTTGCTATCCAGGCACAAAATCATGTATGGATCATTGATATGGAGAACACTAGCATTTCTTCTTGTTGTATGCTTTGAAGTGTCCAAGTTTTCCTTTTGAGGCTTGGAGGGTTTTGAATTTGGTTTTGTACAGGTCTTGTAGCTACTGTAGGTAATGGTGCCGGTTACAGATGGGTAGAACTGTAGAAATCGGCCAGTCGGGGCATGAAGTACTAGGAATGCATTACCAACCTTTATAAGAAAATTTTCAAAACTTTACCTGGGCTTGTACTTGATTCCTCGTTCCATATTCTAACAAATAGTAGGTTTTACAAATGAATCATTCTAGGCACATACTGGAGATCAACTATTAAGAATCTCATCAAGTCATTCCTAATTCTGAATAGACTCATAATTCCCCATTCCTGGTTCCTAGTTCCCAGAGTCAATTTCGTACAAGACCTATACGTTTCCTCCCATTTGTTTTACTAGATGGTGATTTCATTGAAATTGAGTATCAGTTTTGAATTAGGAATTGAGCTCGATTCCTTGGTGTCTGAAGGTGGAGTAGAATGCATAGAGACAAAACTATTTCAATTTTCGACGTTTTTCAAGACTGTTGTTTCATCTGATGAATTAAAACATTGACTCTAACATTCTTTCTCTGACAAAATCTTTCTTGTAGTTGCTTATATCACATCCAACTATCCAAGTAAGCTATGAGTGGAGTTATTCTTGGCATGCCCGGACCATGGGCAGATAATAAATGCGAAGCATCTGATCATTATACAACAAAGATTGGTGGTCTACCTGTGAGTATCCTGTCTAGATGTTCTGGCTTGTTTTCACGCCGATGAAGAGCCTGCCTCTTGTTCTCTGTATTCACATTGCTTTCTCCTTGTTCGACTGTATTTTTCCAGGATTGGCCTTTTCCGAAAACATCTTTGGCACCTGATCTGCTTTTGTGTAGTGCCTGTGGGAGCAATACGTGTCAAGTTGCTCAGGTTTTGTGCTAAGAAATGCATCATTCTGAACTTATTAAGCGCTGATAAACTGTCTTAACCGTGGTGGTGTTTAATATTAGGTATATGCTCCAATCTCTAACGCAACAACAAAGATAGAAGAGCGTACGATCTACATTTTTTCTTGTATAAGTTTGAAATGTGGGAGGTATTCCCCTCTTTCATCCATTTTTATCTGCTACTGTTACTTTATAGTTTGTATTTTAACAGTTTTCTTCTGGACTGCTTTAGTTACAGTGCTGTTCGGGTTCAGAAATCAGATGCTGCAGACGAAGTAGCTTCTTCAAGTGTGTCTTCTTCTGCAGTTTCTGGTTCCTTGCAACTGAATGATAACAAAATACTTGATTTAGACGATCAAGAGGATACTGCGGATGATGAAGGTTTGGATCTGGAGAAATTACGAATGGCTTTTTCTCAAGCTGCAATTACTTCTTCAAGTTCCACAAAACAAACTACAGCAAAGAAATCAAAGGCTAGTGAAAAGTGTCTAGGAAGGAATCCAAAAGTCGGAGTCGATTCTCACTCACTCGGTAAAGTTTTATGTTAATTATTGCTCTCTGACTTACGTTTCCTCTTCCGTTATCAAGATTATTTTTTATGTCATTCTTGCAGTTCTTCCTTGCTTTTACACTTACGACGAGGTGGAGAAATCTTCAAAGGATGCATTGTCAATTTTCGCAAGCAAATCTTCGCTTTCTGTCAAGGGGAAACCAGATGAAAAAGACGATCATGCTCAAGAAGAAGCATGGGAAGAAGAAAGCTATGAGTATGATAGAGCTCTAAATGCAGACAGGACTTATCTTAAATTCAAGAAAAGAATGGATGCTTATCCACTGCAGTGTTTCAGGTAACGAGAACTTACGTCATTTCATATATGCATTCTTTTCATTTTCACATATGAATTGTGGAAAAAACAATAATCCTATTCAGGTATGCCTTTGGTGGAAAGCCGCTGCTGGCGACTAGAGAGGTAGGCGACCCAGGGACATGTGATGTTTGTGGCGGATCCAGACAGTTTGAGATGCAGCTTATGTCTCCGTTACTGTACTTTCTACACGAAGTGGTCAGTGGTCGCGAAAAGGAATTGCTGGATAGCTGGAACTGGATGACGCTTTTTGTATATACCTGCTCTAAGGTGCGTCAATCCTTTTTCGTCTTATAAATGTCCTATGTGCATTTTTCGTCTTATAAACATCCTATGTGCTACGAGTTGAAACCGGAGTAGCTTCGTCTTGGTTGTTATGGTTCTTGTACTCACTGGTATTTGTGGTTTCAGAATTGCTCCGACGATGCTGGCCCCAATGGTTGGACTATTGCAAAGGAGGCTGTGGTTGCTCAAGTTGAAGGACTTGCAAGTTCAGAGTGAATTCACTGAAATTGGTTGGAGGGGAGAGAAACCATAGAATTTGCATTGGAATGTTATTATTATTATTCTTATTTATAGCCAAAGTATCAAAATTATATCAGTGCAAAACTGCAAATTGAGCGTTGCAAGCTCAAGATTATAATTTATAATGCACAATATTACATCATACCGGAATAATAATTAATCATCCAAGCGATTTTATTCATTTTTTGCATTATATTTTCCCTTTGGGAGGTTTTATTTTCCAATTAAAACAATTTTTTGCAAAAAGTTAATTTTAACAACATTTATATTGATTATATTTAGAAATAAATTTTCTGATAATATATATTTGATGTATCCTAGTTACATTTTCATTTATACTATAATATATTTATAGAAACATTGTATTACATAAAAGTTATTACTATATTATTTTTAATCACAGGTACCCCAGCTACATCTAAACAAGCATAAGAGTAATTCATAGAGTCCAACCAATACAGCAGAAAAACGAACATTTTGAATGCAATCCTGCATAGACTCAAATCGTTGCATACAAACCGATCGTGCAATTCATTCGTCGTTATCTTATGAAACAGAAGCTTGAGAAATAAGCTTGATCAGGTGTCTCGTTTTCATAGTGAATCAAAAAGACATTTATTTTAAAATAAGCAAAGCAAAGAGTCAAGCCAATCTGCCTTCCCTGTGAAAATGGCTGTCAAAAGCCCCTCGAAACCGTTGATTTCCAGGCCATAATCCGAAAAATGAAGTTCCATCTTAGATGAAGTTCCGAATGTCCAAGGACTTCACAGCAACCATTTCCTCATCCTTAAACTCCTCCCTGAACAGAACAGTAATGCTTTAGGCAGTTATCTTAACCAATTCTCCGACCTCCATTTGTGTTGTTTGACAAGATTGTGCTTTATTATACTGAATGGAGGTGTTTTTGCCGAATGAGATATGGGTAGAGGAATTGAAAGCAAGGTTGGCTGGAGAGGTAATAGCACTATGCAGAATCTGACTGCTCAGGTATTTCAGAGTTCGATCTTTTATGAGTGTGGTTTTCAAAATGAAAAGTGAACAACGAAAAATGTGGCCATACATTATATAGAGTGAACAAAATTTGAAGTAACGGCTTATGAAAGAGGTAATGAGCAACATACCGCTTCTTTTGGGTATCCATAGCCTCAAAAGTCTCTTTCTTCAACTCTTCCAGCTGAGCTTTGGCAATCTTAAGTTCCAACTGCTCTTCATATTTAGGTAAGTCTTCTTTGCGGATTCCAAGCCTATTTTTCAGGGGGGGGGGGTAAATACAATAGTAGATGAGATGGACCGATCAGTACATGACTGAAAGATAAATTAAATCTTAACAGATAGTAACTAAAACTGTATCTTCTCTACATCATACTGTACCAATCAGAAAACCAAGATATCAAACAGCTTCTGTTTGTTCTTAGACAATAAGAAAACAATTTTGCTGTATATACAAATAGAAAATCATGTTTTCAGTATTGTGAATGTTATCCTTAAAGAAACTATGACCATGCATCATAAGGAAATAGATATAATGGAAACACTTACTTCTTGTTGATCTTATCGAACTCTGCCATTAGAAGACCCATTCCTTCCTTGTCTTTTCTCATAAGGGGCTTTTTCAAATGGTTTTCAACTTTATCCAAGGCTTCAAACATCAATGCCTCAGCACCAAGATCATCAGTTAGGCCCCTCCTGCACAAGATAGATAATCCATCCAAATAAATAAAAACAAATTTCAAGCGTGAAAGTTCTAAAAGATGAGCACACAAGTTTTTCCACAATAAGACGGAAGATTTAATATTGCAACAAGGCAAATAAAAACTCTCTGGAACACACAAGGACATACTTCAGCCTGATCTCCTTCAAGGTCAGAAGATAAGTACGAGCATCTAGAATACCCTCGGTTCTTGTCTGAATAGTGTACTGGATCCTCTGTGACTCAGAGAATAGATTTGCCCTGCAATATAAAAAAGAAGTCACAATTTAAAATCCAGAACTGCAATGAAATAGCAGAGGAATGTGTGATGCACCAACTGAGAGAATCATATCATTCCATATGATGACCTACTTTTAATCAGATCCATGTATGGGTCAAGGATTGTTTTACTGCTGCCTCTCTCCATTTTATGGGTCAAGGATTCGGTTGGTCCACAGGCAAAAGGAAGAAGCACAATGGCATTATGTTTAAGAAAGGAAGGAAAGATGGAATGAGTGGAGCCGGATAGTGGTTAAAGTTTCAGAAGCAAGAGAAATGATGGTGAGGAAACAAGGAAGAAGAACTGAAGAAGAAATTAAAACCCAATAAGTTGGCCCAAACTACAAACAAAACTGGTTGATACCTCAGACATGACCAATTCCGTTTTCTTGTTAGGCCACATTGGCATCAATACTCAATACATTTGCAAATACCCTAATGTCACTGTATTCCTTCTTTTTTTTTTTTGTTTTTTTAAAAGGACTTGGGATAATATTAAGATATCAATATGGTAATTTCGTCCAAAATAGAGGCAGAAAATAATAGGTAAT
Source organism: Persicaria tinctoria (assembly GCA_037127255.1). Lineage (NCBI taxonomy): Eukaryota > Viridiplantae > Streptophyta > Magnoliopsida > Caryophyllales > Polygonaceae > Persicaria > Persicaria tinctoria. The sequence continues at coordinate 3,400,172 of JBANSL010000019.1, read as the reverse complement.
TACCTATGTTAGGAGAAGAAGCAAAGGAATGAAATAATGAATGTAACAGCAAACCAAACTTCAGCAAAAATAAGGGTAGAGGGAGAAAGACTTTACTTTTCTCGGACAGTTTTCATGACCTTTGCATATTGTTGAACAGAAGCTGGGTCTTCTGGGTCAATGGTGATCTTCTCTGTACGAAGTATACTCATGGCTGTCTCGAACTTCTTCTTGACCTCCAAAAATATGCCCTTCAGCATATCTTCTCAGCCATAATCCAAGTCATGACGAAAATCATTTCAGTGAATAATCATCATAAAAAAACAAAAGAAAAAAATTGTCAAAGAACTAAAATTCAAAGTGATAAAACATTTCCTTCATAGTAAGTGGAGGTGGAAGGGCAGGGACATAATGTTATTATAAGAACAATGCGGAAAAAAAGGTCAGTAGAAGTCACACCATCTCCCTTGCTGGCTTGAGGCGGAGGATTCTTGGCAAAGCAACGAACCGCAGTCATATGCTCTGGCCGCAAAAGGCTCTGGCCAGCATACACCTACAACAAGAAGTAATTAACTATAGACTATAGTGGAATCACAGGAAAAATGATCCAACGAAAAGGCTATGCATATGATCTATGCTCTAACAAGCAGACATGAAAAATTATGGACTCTTGAAATTCAAAAGTAAAGTTTTACATCACAATCTACTATGTGTTGCAGTCATGAGTTCTCAATTTAGAGTTTTTAACAATTCTTCATGGAGTCTAGTTTGAATTGGCGATTTTAATGCAACTATCAGAGCAATTTTAAAAAATTCACACATCAAAACCAAAAATTATAACCTAAAATTGATTCCAAATGAACAGAATCCCCCCTTCCAATGTATGTAATCGAATTTTTTCCTTTGTATATATACACAAAAAATCCCCCCTTCCAAATTTATAGTATGCCAAGACCATACTCGATCCTTAACCATCCCAAATATCATTTCGCTGATCAAATGATCCTGAAGATAAGTAGATCGATCTACTGAAAATGAATACTAAAGCAAACGCGAACATAGATCGATAATGCGGCTATTCAGAAACGCTATCTTTTGATTTGGTTCTCTGATCCAACGATAGAACAAGACCCTCTCCAGCAGCAGTCAAACACACCAAACAAATCGAAATATAGAACATTCCGAAATCCAATTCAAGCAGGTGAGGCAAAAAGCGGAAATCAATTGATGAAATGGAGAATTACCTGCTTGGATTTGGACAAGACGCGGGACGCGAAAGCCATGGCTGCGAGATTCCTCTCTGATTTAGGGTTTCGGTCTCTCCGTTTCTGAATGGTCTCACACACCAAAGAGAGATGCAGGAAATAGACTACGAAGAGGAGAGAGCGTGGATCACACGTACCCTACCTGGCGAGTGGAATTTTTTTATTTGGGCCTTCGAACTTAGGCCCGGTATATAGGCCCAATCTCGAGGCCCATTTGTATAAATATAGCTAAGCTTATCTGACGTCTTAGTTCTTGCAGTAGGTGAGCTGTTGCCTCGAGCGGTTGCGACCTTGGTCGGTGGTATTCTCTCCCTTTTTCTATCTCTGCAATGAAGATATCGGCAAACTGGAAATTGTTGTGTTTTCCTTTGTGGAGATAAATTGAATTTCTGAAATGTGGACTGTGCAGGTGGAGGAGCTCTGAAATCGGAAGCAACTATGGCGCCTCTTACGGTGTCGTTTGATGGCAAGAGCTCTTCATCAGTGTCGTCTGGTAATCGTCCTATCTGTTGATGTTTTTGTTGAAAATTTGTTGAAAATTTTGATTACTTTTCTTTTGGAATGTGTATTTTTTCTCAATCGTTGTACTGGATTCATATGCCTTTTGCACTGGTAGTACTGCTGGCATTTGTTTGCTGTAGGATTCAATGTGTAATTATCAGTTTTTGTTTTTTCATTACCTGTGGTGATCAGTTCAAGACAAGCGGTTAAATTCTGGAAATTGTTGTTGAGCGAAGCTGCTTTATGGAATTTATTGTGCAAAATGCAAACAAATTCCCACCTATCTCTGTAAATTTAGGATGTACGATAATGTAGTTTTTTAAGTGATTCATTTCCATTTATTGTATAAATTTGGGTGTTATGATGTAATGCATGCCTTAGGGTACATAGTGACTGGAAATTCTTCATGAATCATGAGGTTCGGCTATTTCCAAGTACATGGTTAAAATATATTCAAGATGCAGAATGATGGAAACTGATCTCTGTGATAATTTTATGGATGTCCTAGCTCAAATCGGATATCCTTTCATGCATGCATTTTCCTATTCAGTATCATTAAATGTGGTATATGTAAATGACTGAAGGATATTTCAGATTCAACGGCAATGAAAGTCCATTATCCGCAGGTGGGGAGAAAAAAGCCCTTTGCATCAGCTAGCGTTGAATCAAAACCATTTGATTTCTTCCAAGCATTGTTAGGTATCCTTTCATCTTATCACTGAGTTGTCCTAAAATATAAGCCTGAGTACTTGAATAGATGTTCTTTTTATTTGAATTTTTGTTGAGTTGGCAATGCTAGTGAAAGCGTCTACATCAGGCATGGACCGAGGGACGGGCTGGGGTCCGCTCCATCACGCCCCCTTTTTTTAAAATAAAATAATAGTAAAAAATTAAGGCAAATTAATAAAAATTATCTATTTATTTATTAAATTAAGGGTTTTGTTAATGAAAATTATGCATATAAGAAAAATTAAAATTTAGCCTACCTAGCCCACCCGAATTTTAATTTTTGGTTCCGTACATCGATTTTTCACTAAGTAATTGCACTTTATCTTATGGCTTTTATACTCATTCTCAAATATTTATAGTGTTGATGTAATATATTTTGAATATCTTCTATCCTATAATTGTACAACATAATCACCTGCAGATGATATACTTGATCCTCCCTTATGATGAGATTTTTTTTGTCCCCTGTTGCAACTTTTTTCGGCTACCTTTTGCCTTCAGTTTCATCATTCTTTTCTTTATATATATTGATTAAGCTGAATTCCATTGTGAATCTCACTTCATTATCTGATTTCTGTAGATGGTATTGTTGCTGGAGGTACTGCCGGTGTAGTTGTTGAGACAGCTTTATACCCAATTGATACTATAAAAACACGGTTGCAGGTATGTTATTTCATACTGTTTTTTCTCTTCCTAGAAGATGAAACGGCATCTGTGAAATGTCTCAGAATAGTGTAATGAAATTTGAGGTTCTACCTGGGTCTCATTTGTTTCTTTGACTTTGAAAAAGGAAAGTAAACACCACATGATGTAAACTTACAGCATTTTCAAGAGCTGTGTGTAATATAGATATATAATGAATCGGATGGATGTGCCTTTTTCCCTTTTTTGAGTGCTTGGGAGGGGATCAGTACTTCAGCCAAGTTTGCCTCTCATTGCTTCAGGTTGTTCGTGGTGGTGGTCAGATAGTCTGGAAGGGTCTATATTCTGGATTGGCTGGAAATCTTGCCGGTGTTTTACCGTATGATTCTCTCACAACTTGTTATTTCTCATGGATTCTCATATTGGATTTATGAAAGCATGTTGTTGAATTTCAACATATTTGATGTTTGTGTCGATAAATAGTTATGGATGATATAAAGTTATAAACAATTCAAATAACGCTTCTTCATGTGCAGGGCATCTGCTACATTTGTTGGTGTTTATGAACCTGCAAAGCAAAAATTGTTAAAAATCTTCCCTGAAAATCTCAGTGCTGTTGCTCATTTGGTGAGTGACCACTTTTCTTTTATTCAGATGATGTAAATGAGCAGGCTATCCTAAAAAAATATCTTTTGTAATTTTCCAGAAATCCTGCCTTTCTACATCAAAATAAATGCATTTCTTATGTAAGAATTTGGTACTTGCAGAGTTGCATTACCGTTCCATTTTTGTAAGATCAGTTGCATTAGCACTGTTTACTCAGAAATCTTCAATTTTTTGCTCCATATCCCTGACTACTCTCAGCAATCTTTGAATGCAACTTCCTTTACGAAGATGACGTTTTTTTTAGCAAGGGACATGAATTTCCATACAAGTTTCATCTACGTTTGTTTGCTTTGGTTATCCTTGTATCATGAGGAGGTTAATGAGCATGAAAAGAAAATTAAACTGTTTTATGGTCTGGCATTGATGAATTTACCTTTCATTGATATTCATGGACATTGGCTTGCATTGTCTCCTGCAGACTGCCGGTGCCCTTGGAGGGATGGCTGCTTCTTTAATTCGGGTTCCTACAGAGGTGACTTCCTGGATTGTGGAGTTATATAACTTGCATGTTCTCTGAGATTTCTGTGGTTCATTGGGGTTTCAATTCTGCCAGGTTGTTAAGCAAAGGATGCAAACAGGGCAATTCACTTCGGCACCAAATGCAGTTCGTCTTATTGTTTCAAAGGAGGGATTTAAAGGTCTTTATGCGGTATATAATCTTTTTCTTCCCTTCTCTTCTTGGATCAATTATGAAAACCTTTCCCTCGTTACCTTGTTGTTTTTATTTGCATTTTCTACATATTTTTGAGAATTTATATGGCAATATTGCAGGGATACGGATCATTTTTACTTAGAGATTTACCCTTTGATGCTATACAATTTTGTATATACGAGCAAATCCGCATTGGCTACAGGCTGGCTGTAAGCATATTATATATATTACTTCTGCCTATATTATTTAATCTAATTTAAGCTCTGTAAACCAAAAAAAAAGCTTGGCATATTTGGTGATCCATTTAGTTTATGATTGTACATGTTCTTTGACTCATTTCCTAGATAGGGAATAGATCATAATCATAAATAATTAAATAAAACAAATGTCCTTCTCCAGGCAAAAAGAGACCTAACGGATCCTGAGAATGCTGTCATTGGGGCCTTTGCAGGTAACTTGTTTCAAATTTGGATAACGTGTATACCTGTCTTTTTAATGCCATTGTATATACATGAGTAACATGATCTTTTAATGACCGAATTCTGTAGGTGCAATGACGGGTGCTATAACTACCCCACTTGACGTGATTAAGACCAGATTAATGGTCCAGGTGAGCTATTCAGTTGCTTGCTATTCTATGCCCCTCAAGTTCTCCGATCTGATCAGTGATCATTGATAGAAATGACACATTTCTGTAGTTTACACGTACTAGTCATTAAGTTTAGCTTTCATTGTTCTTTGCAGGGTTCAGCTAACCAATACAAAGGGATTTTCGACTGTGCCACGACAATAGTGAGGGAAGAAGGACCTCGTGCTCTCTTAAAGGTATGATTTGCTTGCTTACTGCTCTAAATCATCTTCGTCTTTAATGCCTCTTTGTTGGGGTCCTGTTGTTAGTCATGCAACATATATCCATTGAATGCCTTATCCTCCAAAATCTGGAACGTTAAGTATTTTGGCGATCTTGTTGGATCCAAGAACATTTCTGCACTTAAAACAAAATTGGCAATCCTTAACTTCTTTCTTACAGCAAATTGACAAAGTTCTTATTCAATATGTCTTCCCGTATGTAGGGGATTGGGCCAAGAGTCCTATGGATAGGTATTGGTGGTTCTATATTCTTCGGTGTTCTTGAACGAACGAAGCGCATGCTCGCCCAGAGGCATTCCGCGCATGACCAATCCGCAGAGAGAAAGCAGGTTTAACATTTCACGATTCGTTCCGATACTTCAAAATGTAGTCTCGTGTTTGATTTTATATACAAGCTTTTACTTAGAATAATGTTTGCTTGTAGTTTCCCTCTGCCTTTGAAATCATTGCCTTTTGGCTAAATGGATGTCTTGCTCTTGAATGTAATCAACCTTGTCGAGTGCATCCTTTAACAATGTACTTTTTCATTGACATTTTGCTAAAGATGATAGGAAAAGAGGGACAAAAAAAGTTGTGTTGAAGATTTTTTAGGATTCATTCCAGTTTCACCTTACTACATCATTGTATTATAATTTACATGCACTAAGCATATCACCAATGTTAGACCACCTCTATCAGCTTCCTCAAATTGGGTGTGGCTATTTGCACCCACTTATTTTACTATATACACCACACCCATCTTGAGTCACACATGTGCAGGATATTTGATATGTAGAATACCCTACGCCAGTTGAGACTTCAGTCACATCGGTAACTCAGAGAGGCAGGATCTATTTTTACAAAAATATAAAAAATAAAATATGTGGTATATATAGTAAAAAATATGGGTGTAAATATCACTCCCGATCAAATTTTATCCAAAATGGTATTTTTGCGGTATTTTTGTTTCAATTCCCCCCTTTCAAATATTTGGAGAATACGGAAGATTAAACTCTCTATTTCTCTGCTCGCTTCCCGATGAGGGATTTTCCGTCACCTAAATCCTATCAAATAAATCCGACTAACCTAACTAATGTAGTTTGACAAGTACGGGTCGATCCCACGGAGAGACAACGATTTGTATGCAAGTCAGAGTATGTCAACAAGAGCAAGAAACAAAGAGGGGGGATTTTGATGGTTTAAACGAACTAATTGAGAAACAAAAGTAGCAAACTAAACAGATTGAGTGAATGAATATGAAAGAAAGAACTTAGGTCAATCAATCTCAGCAATCAAGTTTGTTCATTGATCATCGAAATCGAATAGATAATTTTCTCCTGAATACTTTGTTGTGGAAATACTAGGTCTTTTGAATCCAATTCCTTATCAAATATAGTTAACAGGACAACCAGACCCTGAAAACCCTAATTATCAAACAATCTTGAAACTATCAAGATTCAATTCAATAATTGATGAAGCTTAAAGGAAATCAACAAAGACAATCGATGCGTACAACCAGTTATTGCATCAATTGCAAATCAATTCTTTATACAAATCCTTAAATCAACCAGTTTCAGGGATTTATACTTTGCTACTCAAGAATATAAATAATTCAACCAGAAATTACCTATATCTATCTATAGATTATCATGAAAAGGCATCAGTTGATCAAGCTAATGGAAATTCACGAAAACCCTAAACATTCGACACAAAGAATTGATAATATTGATAGAGGAGTATTAGGATATAGAAATCTCACAATGAAATGATAAACCTGACGCTTCGATTAATTTTCCCAAGCAAAAAAGGTTAGTTGTTCATACTTGAGAAAATCACAAAAGGTGTCTTCCTTGCACTGTCTGAATTCGTGATTTTTTTTTTGATGACGAGGAACCAACCTTCGGTGGCAAACCCCGAGCACATGACCCAGCCGGCAAGAGCCACGTACAAGGTAAACCGGCTCGCGCCGACCGGCTCGACCCAGTGGTAGAGAGCAAGGTAAACCTTGGGTTTTCACCCAAGGAAAGAGGCGGAGGCAGGGATCGAACCCGGGACCTCCTTACTCCTTCCCTTGCTCCTTATGAATTCAAAAAATAACACCCATCATAAATTAAAATAATAATAAAAGAAAAATAACACCCATCATAAATTCATCAGACTAACAGCCGTCTCTTGCACTCGCTAAAAAACTCGGGCACGCCAAAGAACTCGGCCGAGTTTGTCTTCATCCACCCGAGTTCTTCTTGAATTCGCCAACTCGGTTTCCTTCAAGTGACTCGGCCGAGTTTCATGCTATCTTGGCCCGAGTTTCCTTGACAGTTCCCTCCTTTACATATGCTTGGCTCCTCTCTTCGGCTCTCTTGCTAAAGGCTCCCATTTCCGTCTCATCTTCCAACATTTATACGAGCTCAGCTCCACCTCTCCACAATCATCTGAAATCATGCACAAAATTCGTAGATTCCGACTCTAATTGAAACATAATCAAAACATGAAAACTACTTTAACTCATGCATTTTACCCTACCTAAACCCATCTAAATGCTTATATTAATACTACCTAAATGTGTATGATCAAACTCCCCCACACTTAAGCTTTCTTGTCCTCAAGAAAACAAAACCAATCCAATCAAACATCCTACAAATACACTCTTCATGCATTCACCTCGTCAAAACACAAGCCAAACCAAGTAGGAAGCAAAAGACAATAATCAACATCCTCACATGTATTTGAGCAACTCAAAGGCTTAGGCACATTTCAATCCAACCTCACTGGATATATAAAGTGTTTCACTCATCGCTCTTGTGTTTAGGCTCATTCAATTCCGCTCAAACTCAATCCAATGCAACTAAGCTCCATGAAAATTGAAATCCACATCAAAATCTCCACCGTGGGTGACATTACAAGCAATAATCGTCATGGGGTCTTGTAAGGGTTGTAATGGGGCTCGGTGAGAAAATTAAGGTAGAGAATGTTTTTGGCTTGTGGTGCTCATAATCCGGGAACTAAGCTCCTAGTAACCAATTACAAGCTCAACCAAAACTTATCACAAACCATCAAACTCAACACTCGAGCACAACACAATACAAGGACTTTCTTTAGACCAAATAATACTCCCAAATCATTTCTAAAGGTGATGAAGAATGGTTATTTTTATTTCAACTTTTTCTTTCTTTCTTTTTCCTTTTTTTTCCCATGGTTTTTCTCGACTTTTACTCCTAAGTGAATTTTATCCTCCTTCATACATAGGGGATGGTTCAAGTGTACTCATTACTTATTGTGTATCATGAGAACAGATCCTGGGCATTGATTGATTGAAATGGATGTCTGAGATTAATAGGCAATTTAACCTTTTTTCTTTAATTAAAAATCAGTGGGTCCCACCAGTTTTCTTTCTCACCTGCTGAATTGGGGCGCGTGTACAAGCCCATTTTTATTTTCCTGTAAATTATTCGACAGTATCGTTGGATTATTCGATCGTATCGACAGATTATGCGATGGTATCGATGGATTTTTCTAATCGGCTAACACCATGAATCAATGGTATCACTGGATTATTCGATCGTATCAACGGATTATGCAATGGTATAGACGAATTATGCGATGGTATCGGTGGATTTTTCTAATCGGCTATTCGATGGTATCGCTTGATTATTCGATGATATCGCTTGATTATTCGATCGTATCACTTGATTATTCGATGGTATAGTTTGATTATTCGATGGCCTAAAAATTAATCGTTGGTATCGCATGATTATTCGATTGTATCACATGATTATTCGATGGTATCACATGATTATTCGACGGTATAGGTGTATTTAAACAAACTCCATCTAATTTACCATATACATACGAATAACTTTTCCTTTCTCACCGAACAATGAACCAATTTCATGAATAATCAATAATCAACATTTCATCACTATTAATTAGGTCCAAATTCACCCATTTAATTCAATGATCAGCTGCTAGGTGGTCGACTCTCCTCGTTGTCGCCGCATTTGATCGGTGTTTCCCACCACCACCGCCGCCCACTGTCCAATCTACAAGAAAACATATAAACATCTTACAATCCTAAATAAGGTTTCGCATATAAGATCTTAAACGAACCACCAGCGTAATACAAGTGAGATTAGGGTTTTCAAAAGAATCGCCAACAGTTCATCATTCCCAATCACAAACATTAATTCCACCAACATCAGAAAAAAAAAACCCGATTCATTCAAGAAAATAACCAAGCCCTAATTGGGAACGAAATCAACGAGGACAAGTATTGTAATTAAAGCCCTCTTGATTTCGATTTCAATTTCAATTGAGCGAACCTCGAATCAATTGGGAACGAAATCGATGAAATTACATACCTGAATTTGAATTAAAGCGAAGAAGACAATGTCTGTCTTTCGTCAAGCCGCCATCGTCGGCTGCCATCACCTACGCCATCTTCTTTGAGCGCTTCTGATTGTCTCTCTTCAAGCCGCAATCATCGCAAGACGCAAGTGAGGAAGAACGGAGGCGGATCGTCGAACCTCCAATCGCCTTCACCTCTGGATCGGGGAGAAGAAGCCTTGTGATTTTATACGGTTGGTGTAGATTGGTTAGGGTTGAGATTGGGTGGGTATGTACACGCGCGAGTTATAGGAATTGGTGGTGACCTTTTTCCATTTTCATTTTTAATTAATAACTATTTCAGATTAATCTCAGCCATCCAATACCTCTAAATCAATGGTCCAGATGTTTTCTCATGATACACAATAAGCAATGAGTACATATGATCTATACTCTCTCTCTCTCTCTCTCTCTCTCTCTCTCTCTCTCTATATATATATATATATATATATATATATATATATATATATATATATACACACACACACACACACATACATACATATATTCATAGAACAAATCCTCATAATAAGCGTCAAATGAACCAACACAATACATAGTCTCATTCTCAAAGCACTCACTCAGCTCAAACCATCATTTCACCAATTCTAATCCTAATTCCCGGATGGGTTAGGCTACAGTTGGCTAAGGATAATTTTTGTGGAGCTACAAAGATAGGCTAATAGGCTCAGTTTGGCTTCAAACAATAGATGATATGCAAGGGAAGATATGAAATATCATGGCTCAATAACAATAATGCGAAAATCACAAGTAATGATTAAAATATACTACGTATAACATTGACATAGATATCAATCCCAATTCTCAGAGGTAGTCACGTTGGAGAGTATCACACACAAAAAGCAAAGAGGACATCCATAAAGCATAGTCCCAAAAAGGCTAACAAAAACTCACAAGGTAAATTTTTGTTGGATTTCAATGCCACATAAAATGTAAGAGTTATACATGCTCAATCAATCCATTCTCTCATGCTCCAATAGATTAAACAAATTAGACGAGGATCAACAATTCAAGCATATCATGGGACTTATAGTTAGATTAAGAAGACAAGTGGTACAACTTGGGTTATCTCAAAGATTCTAAATCTAGAATGTCATGCATGCTGAGTTTTTTCTTTTTATATGATTTTTTTTTAATATGCAAGACTAAGAATAATAACCATGAAATGCAAAAACAAGAAAGAAATATATACAATGCAACCTAAATGCAAACATGTAAATGTTCCCTCTCCCACACTTAATTCACATATTGTCCTCAATGTGAAATATAAAAGAGAAAGGAAGAAAACACTTACAGAGTCATCTACATGTCAGGTGGAGGCAGAGGTGGAAACCCATGTTGCCAACCATAAGGGTTCCATGCATCAAATCTGTCATTCAGCAACTGGAATTGCTCCTGCATTAGACGGAAATGCTCCTCCTGTCTCTCACCCAGCAGGCGAAATTGTTCATCCACATGAGACCTCAAACCCGACACGGACTCCATCACCGTGTCAAACCTACAATCATAGTAAGCATTGCTCTGCTGGCCCCTCTCCTCAGGGATATAATCCATATCTTCCGCCGCCTCCTCCTCCTCATCACCATCATTCCTTTCTTCTTCCTCATTCCCTTCATCGTCTGACCCTTCTTGAACTTGCTCTTTGTGACGAAGTCTCTTACGGATGGCCATATCCTCAAGGCGAAGATCATCCTCCCTCATTGAGATCGACCAGTTGGCCTCCCTTATCAAAGAACTACGCCTGACATCCGGAAGACGCATTACCCTCTTGGAGCTTCCAATAAGCCAATAGTAGTCTCCTCTAAGCTGATAAAGAATCCGCGTATGGTGTAGAGCATTGAAATCCAACGGAGTAGTCTCGATATCTGCAGGTCTAGGAAGTGGGATCCGAAAATGGAGGGCAAATTTTGTGACAATCCCACCTATACCAATACCACCCTTACCTCGATGGCTCACTGTCGCTGAGTGGTGCATAAGAAAACCGGCTGGGTTGACTGGCATCCTTTTCTTATGAACCACTTAGCGACAGTGAGCCATCGAGGTAAGGGTGGTATTGGTATAGGTGGGATTGTCACAAAATTTGCCCGCCATTTTCGGATCCCACTTACTAGACCTGCAGATATCGAATCTACTTCGCTGGATTTCAGTGCTCTACCATATGTGGATTCTTTATCAGCTTAGAGGAGACTACTGTTGACTTATTGGAAACTCGAAGAGGGTAATGCGTATTCCGGATGTCAGACGTACTTCTTTGACAAGGGAGGCCAACTGGTCGATCTCAATGAGGGAGGATGATCTTCGCCTTGAGGATATGACCATCTGTAAGAGACTTCGTCACAAAGAGCAAGTTTAAGAAGGGTCAGACGAAGAAGGGAATGAGGAAGAAGAAAGGAATGATGAGGAGGAGACGGCGGAAGATATGGATTATATCCCTGAGGAGAGGGGCTAGCAGAGCAATGCTTACTATGATTCCAAGTTTGACACGGTGATGGAATCCGTGTCGGGTTTGAGGTCTCATATGGATGAACAATTTCGCCTGCTGGGTGAGAGACAGGAGGAGCATTTCCGTCTAATGCAGGAGCAGTTCCAGTTGCTGAATGACAGATTTGATGCATGGAACCCTTATGGTTGGCAACATGGGTTTCCACCTCCGCCTCCGCCTGACATGTAGATGACTCTGTAAGTATTTTCTTCCTTTCTCTTTTATTTTTCACATTTAAGGACAATGTGTGAATTAAGTGTGGGGGAGGGAATATTTACATGTTTGCATTTAGGTTGCATTGTATATATTTCTTTCTTGTTTTTTCATTTTGTGGTTATTTTTATTAGTCTTACATATTAAAAAAAACGTGAAATAAATATATACAATGAAATAAATAAAAAACTAAGAATAATAAACATGAAATACAAAAAACATGAAAGAAATATATACAATGCAACCTAAATGCAAACATGTAAATGTTCCCTCCCCACACTTAATTTACACATTGTACTCAATGTGAAAAATAAAAGAGAAAGGAAGAAAATACTTACAGAGTTATCTACATGTCAAGCGGAGGTGATGAATTCAAGCACAAGAGTGTGATGAGCAATTGTTCTTTCTCGTATCGACCTCAAGGAGACACCACGACCTCATCTCTACAAACAAGAGACAAGACAACACCAACAAATAAATATTTGTTGTCCAAACAAGGACAACTTACAATAATAATCAATGGTGTCAAACCACCCACAATGAAAATCAAGCATAGCCACCATTCTCTCGAAATATTGCAAATCGTCAATCAATTAAGCATAAATCGATCAATCTATAAGAAAACTCAAATTAAGCTTAATATCTAATAACAAGATCGATCAAATGCCTAAAATTCAATTCCCCTACATTTGCAATTTCACAATTAAGCACAAGAATCTCAAGCCAAGCCAAAACCTCTCAATCAATCTAAATTCACCAACAAATAAGCTTTAATTTCATTCAAACAATTTCTAAATTCCACAAATTTGGTAACAAATTTGTAAAAACCTAGAATTTGAGGATTTTTGAAAACTCACCTCAACCCCTCAATGGAGGAGAGAAGGACAGATATGACTGACCGGAGATGGTGCTCGGAGTTGGGTGGCGGAGCTCTCACCGGCGAGGCTGGGTGCGTTCGGCAGGAGGATGTGAGGGCTCGGACGGACTGCCGAGTGCCTTCGGTACAGAGGCAGCGCGCTGCTGCTGGGAGCGAGGCCGGAAGCTGCTCGGGAGAGAGCCAGGTGTGCTCGGGATCGGAGGCTGGGGCTCCGTGACTCGCCGGGATGGCTGCTGGTTGGAGATGCTCGGCGCCGGCGCTGCTGGTGGTGGCCTGCGATGGCTCGCTGTCGCTCGGGAGAAGACTCGGGCAAGAAGACCCGCTTCTTTCTTTCTTCCCTTTTTTTAGAAGACTATATAGCTCGGGTAGGGTTTAAAAACTCGACCGAGTTCTTTTCCCCACCCGAGTTGTATCTAGGAATCCTGTTCGCCACTCGGTTTGGACTAGGAACTCGACCGAGTTCCGTACCCGAGTAACCTACTGTAATTCCCTGGTTTGGACGTCTTTTTTTTTTGAAAGTGAAATTGAGATCCTAAACAAAATAATATGAAAGATGCAAATCTAAATTACTCACCTTGGGTTGCCTCCCAAGAAGCGTCATGGACTCGACTTTTTGGTTGTCCATTTATGACTCACTCGGACATCGTCAGTGCCCTCAGCAGCAAATCAAACTCTTGTGCACATCATCTAGGTAGGCGGATACTACATACGAATAAGTTGAAGTTAAAGTATGTCCTCAACTCCTCATATGTCCGAGCGTGACTCTTCGCCACGAGTATGTAGAACCACCAATTCAGTTCCATTGGTGGTATGTCGAAATAATGAGCTCAAGGGTCAACATAATCACCAACCTTCTCACCATTGCAGAGGATATCAATTCTTTTCCCAGGAGCCACAGAAATCAGCTCTGGACTTGGTTCCTTGATATGCGAGCTTGAGACAATCTCATCGAATAAAGGAGACAATAAATCACATGGAATCTCATGCGTTGACTCATGACACTCCATGTCAGGAAGTAGTGTACTCTTCTCTTCATCGCTGAAGAAATTGTCATCATCTGCGAACATATCCTCCTCCGCCAAAACATTATCATGCTCATAGCTAAAGTGTAGGGGAGGTAGCGGAGTAGACTTGGATGAACTCAATGAGGGGGCAATAGAAAGCACACACTCACCTTCATCTTCATGACTTTCTGAGCTTTCCTCGGGTGTGACAAACAGGTCATTGCCACTCCCTAGGGTGTTCGTGGTGAGACTCTCTATCAAGTTAACCACTGGTTTAGACGATAGTTCACTAGCTTCACATGCTAGAATATCATTCCCCACTTGGACCATTCGGTGCACTCGTTCATCTAGTTCAACGATCTGCTGACACAATTGCTCATTCTCCTGTAGGAGGTCTTGGATAGATCCTCCAAAGGTGCGTCGAAGTAATCCATTGCTTGAGGTTCCAGTGTGAAGGACACTTCCTGCAACGCCTGGTGACCCATGTAGCAGATAAGATCCCAAATCCCCACCAAACCTAACCTTGCAAGACTTCCTCCGCTCATGTATATAGCACGCGTATTTGTCTCAGCAGTCATCCCCTCTACAACACATACAACCATATATCGTAAACTATCGTGGAAACCCCTCTCATTGCGGATGTCCACACACCTCTGCAACCTAGTGTTATGAATCGTAAGATAGGTTCACAACAAAAGTTAGTAGCCAAATTAACACACAAGACAAACACACAAATAACAACTTGACTTCCCGGCAACGGCGCCAAATTTGATGAGGGATTTTACGTCGCCTAAATCTTATCAAATAAATCCGACTAACCTAACTAATGTAGTTTGGCAAGTACGAGTTGATCCCACAGAGAGTCAACGATTTGTATGCAAGTCAAGTGTGTCAACAAGAATAAGAAACAAAGAGGGGGGATTGTGATGGTTTAAACTAATTAAGAATGCAAAAGTGTTGGGATAAAACACTTCCCACATCGGTGGTGGAGTGAAAAACAAACCAAAATATAAAGGAGGGAGAAGCCCCTACACAATGGCTTAAGTTTTTGTGTAAAGTGGTGGATCCCGACCTTATAAACAAAAATAAAAATAAAACCGACACGACTCCCGATTTGATACGACCCGGCTCGGGATTCTCGAAATCTCACATGGTATCAGAGCCGGTCCGAGTCGGGTCGGTTTTCCTGGCTTCGGGGATAGGCTAAAAGAGAATGAGATGCCGAATCCCGTTGTAAAAAAAACCGGGCGAGCTATAAAGAGATTGAGAGTCTCGACCCGGGAGAAGATTTAAAAAGAAAAAAAAAGGATTTCAAGTGTCAACCCGATCCAGGCGGGTTGCACTTGAGGGGGCGTGTTGGGATAAAACACTTCCCACATCGGTGGTGGAGTGAAAAACAAACCAAAATATAAGGGAGGGAGAAGCCCCTACACAATGGCTTAAGCTTTTGTGTAAAGTGGTGGATCCCGACCTTATAAACAAAAATAAAAATAAAACCGACACGACTCGATTTGATACGACCCGGCTCGGGATTCTCGGAATCTCACAAAAAGTAAGCAAAACAATAAAGTAAAACAGATTAGGTGAATAAATATGAGGGAAATAGCTTAGGTCAATCAATCTTAGCAATCAGTTTTCATTCATTGATCATCGAAATCAAATAGATAACTTCCTCTGGAATACTTTGTTGTAGAAAGACTAGGTCTTTTGAACCCAAATCTAGTTAACAAGACAACCGGACCCTGAAAACCCTAATTATCAAACAATCTTGAAACTATCAAGATTCAATTCAATTATCGAAGAAGCTTAAAGGAAATCAACAAAGACAATCGACGCGCACAACCGGTTATTGCATCAATTGCAAATCAATTCTTTATACAATGCAAATCCCTAAATCAACCAGTTTCGGAGATTTATACTTTGCTACTCAAGAATATAGATAATTCAACCAGAAATTATCTATATTTAGCTATAGATTATCATGAAAAGGCATCAGTTGATCAGGCTAATGAAAATTCACGAAAACCCTAAACATTCGTCGCAAAGAATTGATAATATTGACATAGGAGTATTAGGATATAGAAATCTCACAATGAAATTACAAACCTGAAGTTTCAATTAATTTACCCAAGCAAAGGAGGTTAGTTCTTCAGGCTTGAAGAGAAAACCTAAAAACTAATTCAACGTCTGATGAATTCCTGATGAATGTCTGATGATGAATCCAAAAAACCTAACAAACCCTAATAATCTCTAAATTTTTCGTCCTCACTCAAAATAATAATGTCAATTAAACTCATCCCAAAAGATGTCCCAATCCGGCTTGAACTCGCTAAATAACTCGGGTGGAAACCAAAGAACTCGGCCAAGTTATATTGCCCAGACCGAGTTGTATTCAGCAACCACATTTGAAGTCCGGATTTCGCTGTTTTTAAGGCTGAATTTGGAAAAGTTGTAAACACGAAAGTTGTAGGCCTTCGAATCCTCTTTCCAACAAGTATAAGTACGCCCCGATTCGATAACTACAACCTTAATACGACTCGTTTTAGTGCAGCGTCGCCAACCTGAACAGCTCTAATCCTTTGCATGTTTAGCTCATCAATATTCTGATTTCTTCTTGCTTTTTATCCTCTTGTTCGGTGTTAGGCCATTCCCATGTCATCAATTGGTTTCACCGATGCCTGAAAATATGTGCAAACATATGTAGATTCCGACTCTCTATATAATTAACTAAAATACGAAAACTACTTTAATTCATTCACTTTATCATATCTAAATCTATCCAAATTGCCACCACGGAATCAGAAATGCTACGACTACAAACATAGCTGCTCACAAAGTATGATGAAAACATTGAGAGGAGGCATCAACGTCTTCTAAACAAATACAACAACTTGATAAACTTCCAAAAGACATATTGGGGACAAAGAGCGAAAAGGATCCACGTTAAAAATCTGGACACTAATTCTAAATATTTCCATCGTGTTGCAACTGGACGAAGAAACAGAAACATAATAAAAAATCTTATCACCAATGATGGCATTGCCTTAGACTCAGTTTCGTTAATTCGAGATGAAATCAAGAAAGACTTTGAAGGACGATACTCGACCACCTCCCAGCCCCAGGGTTCTTGTAGCCTCTTGGACAACATATCACCCGCATTATCCACAACTAACAATGACTGGCTAACACAACCAATCTCGAATTCAGAAGTCAAGGGTGCCGTTTTCTCTCTTGCCAGAGACAAATCACCGGGCCCGGATGGCTACCTTGCGGGTTTTTTCCGCACCTACTGGCACATAGTTGGTCCTTTTGTCATAAAGGCCACTAAAAGTTTCTTTACGAGCGGGAGAATCCTCAAACAAATCAACCACACATTTATCACACTAATTCGCAAATGTGATAACCCACAAACTACAAACAACTTCAGGCCCATAAGCCTCCGTTCAACCATATACAAAATAATATCCAAGATTCTAGCGAACAGGCTAAAATAAATCCTACCAAAACTCATTCACCCGTTACAAAGTGCATTCATCGCTAAGCGATCAATCCAAGATAACATCCTGATTGCCAATGAAATATTTCACTCATTTCAACAAAAAAAAAAGGAAATCCGGTTGGATGGCTGTTAAACTAGACATGGAAAAGGCCTTTGACATGGTTCGTTGGGAATTTTTGCTCACCATTTTAGAGAAATTCGGTTTCTGCAACAAATTTTGTTGTTGGATTAAGGAATGCATTACAACCGTATCCTACTCGGTTCTGGTCAACAATGAACCAACTAACCTATTCAACCCATCAAAGGGCCTTTGTCAAGGGGATCCTTTGTCAAGGAGATCCTTTGTCACTGTATCTATTTCTCATGGTCTCTGAGGTTTTGGCGCGAGGACTACAATCCGAAATGGACCAGCAACGTAGTCATCTCAGAATCTCAATCAAATGATCTTGCTTTAAAGTACCTTTTCTGGCCTTTGCCGACGACATAATCATCTTTGCATCTGCCACCAAAACTGCCTGTGACCAAATCAATGCCATCACCCAGAACTTCTGCCACCATTCGGGACAACGTATAAACTACCATAAGTCTGCATTCTACACTACACAAAATGTGGAGAATGTAATAAAAAACACAATAAAGAATGAACTTCACATTCCTTACACAACTAATTTGGGAATCTACCTTGGATGTCCGGTCATCACTAACAAAGTCTCCAATTCAACCTTTAAAGACATCACAAAATCTAGCAGAGCCCAACTAACAAAATGGACATCAAACAATCTCTCACAAGCTGGAAGATGTACACTTATCAAATCCAATCTTGCCGCTAAACCCTTACATATCATGCAGTGCTTCATTCTCCCATCATATATATATAAAGAACTAGATAAGATCAATAGGAATTTCCTGTGGAACAAAGGCCCTAAACACAGGCCTCTTATTAACTGGTTCGAGATCTGTAAGGCTCGATCTAATAGGGGCCTAGGTCTCCGCCTATCAGAAGATATGAACAAAGCACTTCAACTCAAACTCCTCTGGAAATTACTAGCGGAGCCAGATAACCCATGGGTTAGACTGGTAACCCAGAAATATTTACAAGATACACAAATTCTCAATTATGAGAAAAAAGGAAATGCATCTTGGCAATGGTCAAAACTGACATCTCTAATTCCCCTCTTTAAATCAGGGCTACGATGGGGAATAGCTAATGGAAAGTCCATAAATTTCTGGAAAGATCAATGGACCGGGGACTCCCCCCTACTAGCGCAAGCTACAACTACAGATTCAATCGACACGAACCTTTTAGTTGGAAACTTTATTCTTGAGAATCAAACCTGGGACATAAGTAAACTACAGGCCACCTTAAACAACCAAATCAGTAGAGAAATGTTGATAAACATAACACAAACGCCAATCCCAAAACATATCCAGCAAGATCGGCTATACTGGGCCCCAGTAAAAACGGATGGTTCTCAACGGCCTCTGCCATGGAACTAATCAACAAAACAAAAAACCATACAGTTTCGGAGATCCTTTGGATATGGAAGTTGGATGTGTCCCCAAAAATTAAAGATTTCTTATGGCGCATCTAAAAAAATGGCCTACCAACATCCGCTAAACTAGCATGTCGTGGTGTGGGTATACCCACTGACTGCCCTTCGTGTGGAATGAATTTCGAAGATATCGACCATTTATTATTCCATTGCCTAACAACATCAATTCCCTAAAATCTACAACACCCTCCAAAGAGTTTACGACACCACTTACAACATAACCGAAATACTGTGCGCCCTACATGCTTCTTTAAGTAAACCAGAATTCTCATTCCTTGCCACTGCCTGGTGGTGCTTATGGTATTTCAGAAACAAGACGTTTTCTGATAAAATCAAAGCCAACCCAAAAACAATAGCAGCATTCATAAAAGAGCAATTAACTAATTGGGAAAAAACAAAAATGGATGACCTAAGCATGGAAAAGGAAACAAGAAACAAAATACGAAAACCAGCAAAAACCAGGAAAAAAGTCACAAAATGGAAAAAACCAAGAGAAAACTGGTGCAAAATAAATTTTGATGGAGCATTTTCTTCTGACAATCTAGGAACTTATGGATACATTATCAGGGATTGTCAGGGTAGTACAAGATATGTTGAATCCGGCTCCTCTCCACTCGCTTCAGCAATTGGTTCTGAATGCTTTGGCTTGTGGAAAGGTGTTATCAAAGCTGTAGAATTAAAAATCACACGTATCTGCATTGAAGGTGATAATCTTAGTATTATCAAAAGCCTCAAGGCAGGTATGTCTTGCAGTGGCGAAATAGAGATGCTTTTATCCGACTCTCTATGCGCACTGAATATGATTCCAGAATTTGAGGTCTCACATGTATTTAGGGAAGGCAATCAAGCCGTTGATCGACTATCTCATCTAGATTTTGGGTTCTCTGGCTTGACCTTTCCCCCTGACACTGTCCTGTGCAGCATCATCCGTAAGGATGCCCTTGGCTAGTTGGTTCTGTCAACAGTCAAATTTTTTCCGGTTAAAAAAAAAAACTTAAATGTGTCTTATCACTTCCCGTTTTGGAGAATGAGATAGGATATGCTCATACATAATTCCATGTTGAAACAAACTTTTATCATGTTAATCATAAAATACCCCTTTCTCACTTTGGCTCAAAAAAGGATAAAAAGTTTCTATATGAACATGTAAGTGGCTCAAAAAGATTAAAAAAAAAAGTTTCTATATGAACAACGTATAAGTGTAAGTGGCTTTCCTGTGAGGTGTATGCCGAGTTAAATGAAATAACATGATCTACAAGACCAGAAGTATGTTTCACATATGCTCCAAGTTCCATACACTGAGATGATCATCCTTCCGAGTAAAAGCTAGTGCCGGAATCTTCAAAATCTCTCTCCGGATCACCACCTTCTGCGTCTCCTCCCATGCCAATAAGCGAAAGCAGCCACAGAGGCAGCCAACACGACACCTGCAGCCGCATGCCACGCGTATAACGGCTTCTCGACAATGATGCCCGAATTGCCAGTGTCCGCTGGAGGCATTGGCAGGGGAGGTGGTGGTTGCCTGCTGACTTCCAGGGAAAATACCAGCCCGGAGTTAGCCAAACCCGCCAAATCTTCAACCAAAGGCTGGAGGGCAGTCGCCTTTGCCAATGCCTCATACTCGTCTTTCGTTCCACCTTCAAGGAAGGAGCCAACAAGGTGGCCGTCGTTCACCCAGTATGCACCAAAGCTCTTTCCAGAAAAATCGCCAAAGTGAACGACTTCCCCTACAGTCTCCCCATAGAACTGCCAAGACAGGGTGAAGACTCGAGAGTAGAAGAACGGGAGGTAGTCAAAGTCTCCGGTCTTCTCTGGTTCCATTATGGCAGCCACAGCATGCTTGGCCGACTTTCGTGCTGAGTCCACATGCTCCAGCCGCCGGATCTCCCCGAATGGTTTGACCGGAAATGCAGCCACATCGCCAACAGCATAGACGGAACTGTGGCTCGTCTGCATCCTACTGTTTACCTTGATCCCGCCCTTCTCCAGGGACAGTTGCCCTTCAAATAATCCTGTGTTTGGGCGTATTCCAATTCCAACAACCACCATGTCAGCCGGGATCCGAACCCCATCCCTCAAATTGACTGCAATGACCTGCATTGCAAGTCCACATTTGTTATTCATTGACAGCAAGAGATCTCCTGTTAAAACTTTAAAGGTTGACTAGGCAAGTATCCGGATAGTAAACAGCATTAACAACAGTACAATACCTTCCCAGCAGAGTCGAAATCAAAGGATGTTAAGACTGTTCCTTTAATGAAGTTAATCCCTTTCTCCTTGTAATACTCCTCATAATAATCTCCAATCTTGGATGTAAAGAGGCGCGGCACTGTTGAAAGTAAAAAGAAAAGAAAAAGATTAAACAGAAACTCTTGTTGTCATCGGCAGGCTAAAAGAGGATGTTTTTGACATAGTATAAGGCTTTCTTGATTGCATTTTAAATACTTTTCTTTCAGTAATATTATTAAAAAAATATACCTTGACCAAAAATAATGTCATTCACACATCTTCGTACTAAGAAATTACTAAAAGGTTAATTGTACTTGTCATTACTGAGAAAGAGAAACAAAGTCATGATCTCAATTCCAGAAGCTATTTGAGCATATTAACTTATTAAGATTAACAGCAATCAGAAACAAGAAAGAAGAGAATTTCTCAGGAAGATTTCAATCTCGTGTTTTCCATTGCCATGAGCAAGGTAAAATAATCTAGAAAGAGAACTTACTGCAGTGTCCCTCCGGAAAGACCATGGTCACATTGATCTTGTTTATCACCAGAGATGCAGTACATTCCATCCCTATATAACCGCCACCTATGACGACAGCATTCCCACCAATAGAAGATTTCATTACACTGACAAGCTTGTTTGCATCATCAAGGTCACGCAAGTAACAAACATTTTCAGCATCTGATCCATTCACTCCAAATTCTTCAAGCTTCAGTGCCTAAATGATGATACGTTCATCAATAACAGCTCATAAGTCCATCATTCTCCTTGGTCAAAAGATCAGATTACATGTTTGTGGCTTCTACAGCATAATTATTGTCCTCAGACAAATAAGATCAAGAACATGAAAGGTGGGTGAGGGGTAAATTAAACATTCCCCACCGGAATCAAAATTCAGAATGAAGTGTGAAATCCAAACATGATCGGTTTTGCGTGTGAAATTTTACAAGCATAATTTGGGAAGTATGAAGTATCTACCAAAGTGGTGTAGAAATGTAGCATGCAACTTCAAAAAAGAAAATGTACTAGAATATGACAAGATGATTTCCAATACCCGAGCCCCAGTGGCGATGATGAGGGTTTTGTAACTTATGGTCTCCCCGGCTGCTGTTAATAGTGTCTTACGCTTGACATCAGCCGATTTGACACGAGTTCCAAGAACCAGCTCAATTCCTAGAATAACACGGGAATCAGGTTGAAGTGGAAATCAGCTTCCACTTTGTACAATGCTTATTTCAATACATATGCATAGATAAATTGATATACATGATTACATGACCATAAATGCTAGATAGATATGCTACCAAGCTAATGTAAGAGACAAAATTCTGGATACCACCTACGTGCCATTTTTAACACCAAAGGTAAGTTATAAAAGATGAACAAATCTTTACTATTTCAAGAGCATCCAACAACATTTGGTACTAAAGGATAATGCCATAAAGAAAAGTTACCATTATCTTTGTACCATCTTGGTGTCAACCTTTCCTCTTTTTCGCCAACACAAGTATGAAACGATGGAAGACGGGAAGGATCTGCACATTAGTTGTTTGCATCACTTGAAAATCAAGACAATGCGAATATGAAGGCCCAGTAGAGAGGCATTAAATCCTTGTTCAAAACACAGACTTGCCACAGAGATGCCCTGGGAAAAAATCTCCCCAATACAAACACAATGAAAATGTACCTTCCGGAAGTAAATACCCTTTGCTAAGTGCAGGCCTTTCATAAGGTGCTACCTGCAAGAAATCATTCAAATGGAAGTTCCAAAATGCATTAAACTATAGCTTGGCTGAAAACATCAAGGATGCCTCACTTTTCAAAAGAACATCAAAAATGTTTGGAAACCATCTTTGAAATGCATTCAAAGTCTCATGCTACAACTTACAAGTGAAGACCACAACACAATCACTAGAGAAGTGATCACATATAGGTTCAGATAAGATACGGGCCAAGCTTCACATGAAACTCCTACTACTGAGCTTTCCTGGCCGAAGTTGCCAATTCAAATAAAAAACTGGTCGGCAGATCAAGGCTACACGAAATGCATAATCCTATTCCTATTGGCGAATTCAATCGATTTTGTTATCTAAAGTTGCGAGTCCTCAAAATTCACTAAATTCTGTAACACCTACTGAATTCTGAAATACGAAACCGAGAAGAGAAAACGAAGGGAGAGGGAGTACCGATTCATGGGAGATGATGCAGAGCTCGCCGGGGGCGACACCTCGTTTGGTGAATTCAAGCGCAGCGTATCCAGCCGCTACTCCTCCTCCCAGGATTACGTACAGAAATGCTCTCCCCATATCTCTCTGTCTCTAACCCCTCCGATAACTGACAGAATTCAGATTTCATCGCTCATCAATAGGACAAGAGTGGAAGATCGAGAACCAGGTGAGGCCCCCTAAATCGATATATAAATCATTCGGAAATCCGATTGAAGCAGGTGAGGCAAAGAGTGGGAATCAATCGATGAAATGGAGACTTACCTGGTTCGATTTGGATAAGGCGCGGGAAGCGACAGCCACAGCTGCGAGATTCGCCCCTGATTTAGGATTTGGATAGAGAGGGATGCAGGAAATGGAGTGCGAAGAGGAGGGAGCGTGTGATTCACGCACCCTAACTGGCGAGTGGTGCTTCTGTAGTTGGGCCTTCCGAACTTGTAAGTCTATTAGGCCCAACATAATGGCCCAATCTTAAGGCCCATTTGTATAAATCAAATTGGCCCTCTTGTTTAATATGGTCCAACAAACTTTAACCTTTCCTTCGTATCATTTGCTTGTTATAATTTCATCGCATTTTCTATCCTATGCCCTATAAGACTCTAAATTGAAAAAAATTCCTTACAAAAGGATAAGCGATCCTAAAATTTTAATTAAAAAAAAGCTAAACTAATTTAAAAAAATTAAAAAACTAAGAGCAATCTTATGGATAAAGGGCAATCGAACTAGTGATGAGTAATTATTTTTAATATCATTGAACTCAAGTAAAATTTATGCCTCTTAAGTAAGTGGTACAAACTTAAGTACATTGCTTGTTAATTCATAAGCATATAGTTGATTGAATACTTATGATGCCAAGATCAGTAGAACTAACATTATTATATGGGGTACTTACTGTCATCCATTAACAAGAGTACATGACCATATATGAATGCATGGTAAAAAAAAAAAAGTAAAAACCAGTGATGAAATTAAATCCTTTCTTTTTTTAAAAAAAAAAAACATTATTTAGAGTTCATAATGGTAAAAAGTAGGCCTAACCAAGCCCTTTTTGGATCCAGCAAGAAAGTGAAAGCCCTTTTGCATTGACATTTTGCTAAAGGTGATCGGAAAAGAGAAAAAATATGTTGAAGATTTTATAGGATCCAATTTAGTGTCTCACCTTACTACATATCATCATTGTATTATAATCTCCCTAATGTCAATGTCTAGTGTTTTAGGAGTGGTGCAGTGCAATTGTGCATGTATCTTTTCTTAGCTTGAAATCGATGATAACATACAAAGGTAGGCTCAAACTTGTGCCCAATAGGTTCCATTCTTATGACTCGTCTCATCTATCGCATAGATAGTGTGTATGTATGTATCTATGTATAGTGTGACTAGCTGTTACAAATTAATACATACAGTTTGAAATGGTAGAAAATGAATGTATAAAGCATATAATTATATTATAAGAAACAAATTAGTCAAGAGTTAAATATGAAATTAAAATCGATCCAAGAATTTCCCATGTATAATGTCTTCTTTTAGGAAAAATGTTAATTAATTAACCGTCGAGAAAAGAAAACATCTAACATAAAAAACAATATATATATATATATATATATATATATATATATATATATATATATATATAGAGAGAGAGAGAGAGAGAGAGAGAGAGAGAGAGAGAGAGAGAGAGAGATATACTTATATATTACTTTTATTATTGCATAACCCCCTTCTTTTTATAATTAGTTTAGTTTACTCCCTAATTGGAGATTTTTTTTAACAGCAAAACAAAATTGGTATGAAAGAAATAATGGCAAAACATTGTAATAATGGGCTATGACTATTTAGATTATAGGTACCCAATATATCTTTTAATCATCAATGTATTAATGATGCTAAAAACCAAAAGGTAATAATAAGGAGTTTTTATTTGATTGGATTATATATATTATTATTATAGATTATAGATATGATCGATCTAACTTTTTCACATGAAAAATAAAATTGATAAATGTGTCCCTTTTTCAAAATTTTATTTATCCCAAATCGAATTCTAGATAAATTTGGCGGGTCCCCGGTTAGTTGCCCAATTGTTGAGCTATCATTTTTCACATTAACGAAACTACATAATTACGTCAATTAAATCTTTATAATACATAGGCACTAAGATTGATCGATAATTAATATATATACATATCAATTAAATTTATTCGGCTAATAAGCTAAAATATTAATCAATCTGTTGAAAAAGTTGCAAGTTAATTTATTCATGGCATAGGGTTACCCTAAGGCTAGCTTGGCTTAAAGTTTGCAATTTTGTCCCCCCCCTTTTTTTTTTCTTTTTCCCCATAAGGAGAGATCGATGACACTTTCTGCGTGTCATAAATTAATATATATACATTATATAGAAATATTTAACAACTATTCCATCCCTTTCATAATTGATGGGTTAATTATCAACACACTTTTTAAAATGTTTTTTTTTATAAAATATAAAAAAAAGTTTTTTTTTTATAAAATATATATAAAAAAATTTTATTCTTATCATAGTAAATATGAAATTATATATATAATTAATAAAACCAAATATTTTATACTATATTTTCTAATTTTTTATCCTCCTTAAAAAACGTAGAGAATAGAATAGTATGTGACTAAATGACTTAAATTATTAGACGAATTAGATAATAAAAGAATAATCATTTCACAACAATTATTTAATTACAAAGATATCTCAGAGATTGAATTATCTCGATTAATTCCAACTAGCCTAAACAAAATAGGACCGCCCTTCAACGTCTTTTATTTTCTATTTGAGGAGTGAACCGAGAGGTGAAGGATGAAAACATGGAAGAAAGTCGAACCAACTAAATCGATCAAGGATGATCAACTTTAAACCAGCTAAATCAAGAATGAAAGACTTGATCGAGAATTATCAAGAGATGACTAAGATATTGGTGATTAAGGAGTAAAATATTAATTTTGCACTTTTAACATCAAAGTTAACATAAAAGGTGAAACATGTGGGTCTTTTACAAACATATAGCTTTTAAAGGGTGATTTTCTAACGAATTTCTTCACCAAAAAAAATTCATAGTGAATTTGCGGAACAGAGTTTTGTGACAATTTCTTAATATTTTATGACCAATATAGTAAGACGAAGAAACCCGAGAAAAGCTCTCTTTTACAGAGAAGCTCTGAGGGAGCAGCCACCAGTCCGCCGCCGCTTCGGGTCAGTGTAGATCACTCTTGTCTTTCTAAGTCATCCTCTTCCTTGCGAAAACGGTAGAAAAAGCTCTCATTCGGGAGCCCAAAATCTCCTTCGGGAGTCCTAAATCTCCTCCGGAAGCCCCAAATCTCCTTCGGAAGCCTTAATTTTATCATAAATTTTAGCACAAATTCATCAAATCCTTCCCAAATCAAGTATAATTGCGGAAATCAGTTCTCAAACCAGGTTTTGTGTTCTCCAGCGGTCTTTGATGGTGCTGAGTCTATGGCGGTGGTGTCGGTGGTGGCTTGGTCATCGCCTCCCTCTCTGTGGCTCGCGCTATCTGTCTTCCGCCCCCAAATCTGCCTTTTCTCCGATCGGGTGTGGTTGGTTAGGAGTCGATTGGTTCCCAATCTTCTCCTTCTTCCACCTCCGCTCCGTCTCGATTCATCCTTCTCGATTTTTTCGTCCTTCTAGGCTTCTCCTCTCTTCGGATTTGGCCTGATTTGCCGCCTCGGGTCCTCCCCTGCGGTTCTCCTCCCCGACACGTGTGGCCTCTCGAAATTATCCTTTGCCTCTCTGCTGCAAATGGAATGCTTCTCCCGAATCCCGACCGTCCAAAATCCTCAAGGCCTGTTTTCGCTTCTGGGTCTTTCCGGCGTGGTTCGGCCTCCTCTGCCACCTTCTTCGGTTCCCCTCTGCCGTTTCCTTCACACCTTATCTTCCCTCTTCGACCGCTGCCTTTCTGTCGGTGCTATTGCGCTTCTCCGATTGGTGGCTGGGTGGTGGCTCAATGGAGATCTCTTCCCCGTCCCTTCTCCGGGTCTCCTACGCATCGAGCTTGTCTTGGGCCCTAAGGTGACCCGGTTGGGTGATCCCTGTTTCCCAGCCTATTGTGTGTTGCTTGGGCCCTTGTTTTGCTTTGGGCCCAAGCCATATCCTTGGGCCCAAAACTGGCCCATTAAAAAAAAGGCTTAAATAAATTAATATTTAAATGTTAAAATTTAAAATATTATAAATGTAATGAATAAATCCCGGGCGGGTTGCTATTTTTCGTTTGGGCCTCTGGTGCGTTCGTTTCAGGCGACGGGTGGCTCTGCGTGTGGCATGACTGGTCTTTCTTTCCGTGTGATGGGGTTCTGGCATTCGGAGTCGGGACAGGCTGGGGCCGAGACAGTGTGCATCGAGGCGTCTCCTTTTTCCGGAAGACTATTTCCTTAGAGGTTCGTCTTCATTGCCCACAGGTGTTTCCTGATGTGTCGCTGACCTGCGGTGCTGCTTCCGGGGAGTTTTTGGCTTCGTCTTTCGTTTACGTCCTCATCTCGTTTCGGTCTGATTGTTTCGTGTTTCACTTTTGTAGAGTATTGTTGCTTGTTTCTGCACCATATTTGTATTTTCTGTTGTTTAGACGGTTTACCGTCTGCCGACTCTGTCGGCCTCTCGAGGGTCCAGGCATGTCTGGTCCTCGAATTATTTCCTTATCAAAAAAAAAATGGTGATTTTCTGAAAATTTTAATCTAAGGGGTGCTTTTGTATAAAATAGTGTATTTAAGGGGTGCGTTTCTACAAATTGACTCAAGTAGTTTTGGTTAATCGATGTGGGATAGATGTTCCATACAAGATAGATAAATAGTAGGTCAAAGTAGGTATATGGAGAGGGCGGGTCGGTCCAGGAAGAAGCCTACAAATTTGAATGATAACATATGATATGATATGCACTCACACACCTCACAGCTCACTCACACACACACACCCTTAAGGCTTAACACCAATTCAAACTGAACACATACACACCATAGCAGTGGTGGTGTTAGTGATGGGGGAATTATTCGGTGGATGTGCGCTCACCCAAACCTGCAGTGGGTGTGCAGCAGCGCAGCCTGATTCTCTCCACATGCGTATGCGTATATATGCGTCCACTTCCACCTCTCTCTCTCTCTCTCATGATTCACTCATTTATACTGTTTTCTTACTCTCCAGTCACTCTGTAAAGAGACGAAGGGACGTCAAAACGCCGGCGTTTTGGCCACTTTGTAAAAATTAACAAATTGTGGTAATATATAGCTAATAGGATAAGTGAAGCTCGATCATCGATGCATTATGAGAGTTAAATATATGTTAAGTTAAACTATAAGTTAATATGCATGATGTTTGGTAGTCATAGTTGTTATGATAACTGATACAAACGGATTGATTAGAGAGGCAAAAAGGAATATATATATATATATATATATATATATATATATATATATATATATATATATATATATATATAGATTTGTGAATATATATAAAAAGAAAAGTTATAAAAAGTTAGAGGTCAATGGCAGTTTAAAATATAAGTTTAAAATCATTCAAAAAAAAAATATAAGTTTAAAAGATAATTAAACTATTTTTTTTATCTCATTCAAAATTATATAATGTTAAAAATAAAAGTTACTTGGATCCTAATTATACCTTAATTGAGGGTGTAGATGCATAAATAATAAAAACTAGTACAAATTTGACATAAGCCCTCACATATTGGAGCACTATAGCATGTAAATTAAGTATTTGAACCGGGAAATTTTATAGGTAAAATTTGTATGATTATTACTTGTTTATGAGTAAAGAATGGAAGATGGTTTGAGCATATCTTAGGAGACATGGTTACCCTATAATTAAATTAGGTAATTAAATGGGGGAAATGAAATAGATTTGGTGTGAAAAAAGAGGGAACGAGGACAATGGTTAGAATACCGATCAGTAATCTTAACTTAAAAATAGACTAGATTCAGAAAGTTGACTATTACTATTCATTACCTATAAACAAACGAGAGGTTGATCTCCGCAAATATCACTTTTTTTTATTAGGAAAGAAGTTTCCTTCTTTCATGTTCCCCGATTAGGCAACATAGTGACTGATAAGATTGCACACATTTGTCACTTTGCCTAGGGTGTCGATATCTATAACAATTTTGGTCTTTTAGACTTAATTCATCCGTAAGGATGCCGCCGGGTAGCTAGAGCTCGCTTGAATTGACTGAATTCTTTCCTAATAAAAAAAATGGAAAAATCAAATAAAGTTGAAAAATATATTTGAAAAACACAATTTCACATAGATTCATAAAAATCAAATAAACTTGTTTTTTTTTGGAAGAGAAAAGAAAGGAAGAAGAAGAAGCCCTAATTATAATGGCAAGTACAGGAAAACATTGAAAGGGACAGGTCTTAAGCTTAGCTACCCCAATATATATATATATAGTCAGATATGAGTACACTGCAAAGCAGTGCACGTCTCTCATACATATATATACATACTCGTCTCCTACCTTCCCCTCTTTCTTTTCTTTATATATATGCATCTCTGAAACACACACAGACCCACAAAACAGCGACAGCTGATTATATATAAATATATATATTCAATTTGAATTTGCCTGTGTTAATACTCCGTACATTGGTATCCACTCAGACGTCGGATGAGGGAGTAATCGAAGCCTTACACTTAAGCTTAAGAGAAAGATGTCGACTTTATAAATTGTACAAGAAATTAGAATCCAAGAAGAAAACAAAAGGAATCTGAATTTGGGGATTTTCCGGAATTTCAGTTCAGATAAAAATGGGTATTGGGAAAATGATGAAACCATCCAATTTCCCAGAGAATAAACATGATTGTTATAGTTTGTTACCTAGCTAGGTAGCCAGCTATGTAGAGGTAGACAGCTATTATACTTATAGAGACCAACTTCTAAATTAATGGGTTACACACTTACATATAGACGTGAACGTTTGAGATAGTGTTTGAAATTGTATACATGTGTTTGATAAGATAGCTAGCGTCTAGTGCTTCAATTTATTTATTTACGCCGGAGCTTTTTTTTGTTGGGGTTCTGGTGTTCGAAGTTGCAACTGTATGAAGTCGAGGTAGCGGCTCCGTGTTCGGGAATGAGTTTTTTTAGAGGTTTGTCTTAACTACCAACAGTAATCTCTTATACTATATCGCTAGCTACGTGGTACGGTGTTATCGCATGATGATGCTTGGCTTTGCTCTTAGTCTCTTTATATAAGCGAGAATGATAAAAGCGAATAAAGAAACAGAGATTTACATGGTTCAGCAAACGATGTGTTACCTACGTTCATGGGCAGAGAACTGATTTTATATTAGAGGAGACAAAAACATATTAGGGTTACAAGGGGCTGATGTTTCATGAGTATATAAAGAGACTCATGAAACTCTAAACAGACAAGCTTGATTCATTCCCCGGATTGAAAGCGGCTGTCTGATATTGAATTCTTATATATACCCCATTGGAGTATAGGGTAGAATAACCGTTTATTAACAAATACACCTTATATTTTGTCAAACAATAATACTTTACTACATATATATATAACACTTAGTTATCTAACTTTACCCAAGGTAGATGTTTTAAGATCTAGCATGAAATATATATATATATATATATATATATATATATATATATATATATATATATATATATATATAGTAACTTTAAAACCTACTAAAAAAATACCACTTCCTCGTTAGATATCAACCCGAAACTTGCTATGCTGCGGTAAAAATTTGGATGACATATGCCAATGATTTAATTACTATAAGAACATATATACATACAAATTATTATTTTTGGTATATACAAAGTAATTATAAGTACTCCAAATTCTAGATGAAACCTAGCTAATGCAATTAGATGAATATATAACAGATAAAGAAGCAATCTTATTAGCAATTACTTCTCTAAAGACGTCAATTCCGACGTGCAGGGTTAAAGTGGATTAATTAATTTTAAAAAAGTGCTAATTAGTGAGGGTAGGTTGCATGTCGAAAACAATGTGTATTTTTAAAGGTAAATTTGCGGTGTATTTAAAAACACCTAATAATACTCATTAAAATCAGTCAACATTTAGTTTGATAAACCATTTTAAAAAATTAAAAATAAATTATCACATTGAGAGAGAGAGAGAGAGGTAGCGTAGAGGCGACGTGAAGATGATGTCAGAAGGGTACGTAGCAGGGGAATAAAATCTTTGCCATGGATGTTTCAGTAGTCTATATAGGAGTATTTAGTTATTTTTAAGAATTTAGATTTGTTTGTATTTGTAGTAATATTTTATTCTACATTGATTTTTGATTTTTGGAGGAAGAAATTAGAAAAGAAAAAAGAAAGAAAAAGAGAAAAGGTAGGTGGGGAGTGGAGGTGGGAAACTACATGATTAGGGTTGGGGTCACTCACTGTGGCCATCATCACATGTATGTATGTATGTGTCCTTTTGCTCTTCCATTTCAACCATTCCCCTCTTCTCCCTCCATTTTTCCTCCTACACCAACTTTTTGTTTTTAACTTTTTTTTTTTAAATTTTAAACTATGGTAAATTCAATAATATACCTTTTTTTTTTAGACATATTCATAATATCAGACACCACTTGATCTCTCGAGAGGTTGATAAAAGAGACAGAAATAGATGCGTCTCTATGACTCCCTTACCCTGTGAAGAGCACGCCCCACGCGCGGATGAAAAAACCCCTCGGAGCCCCAATCTGGAAAAACCTAAACCTAAAGAAACTCTAAAGGAGAAAACCCAAAATCAGAAATCCGAAGAGCCAGAAAACCTAGTCTATGCCCTATTCATCGTCGCTCTCCACTGCCTATTCTCCTCTCAAGCTCCCAATGATGATCCTACTTTCCGTCTCCAACTCGCAACCAGTGTCCCAAGAAGGCACTGTGATGGCGAGCTCCTATTGGAGCGATGTGCAGTTCAGATCTGTGAGTTTTCGTATGGGATTATGCTTAATCCTTGTCTGATGATCTATTATCCACACGATTGTGGATCTGGATCTAGCAGTGGTTTGGTGGTGTTTGTGAAGTCCAATCGTCCCCCTCCATGGCCTAACGATGGGTGTACGATCCTAAAATTGAAGGTTTTTTGGTTGATTTTGGTTGGCTCTTGTGGGTCTGAGGGAGTAGGTATCGACTTGGGGCTCTGCAGCAAGAAAGGGGTCGTCGATCTTCTTCTCGGTTGTAACTGGGTTTGTGATTGTGTCAGTATTTCCCCTTCCATTTTCAATTTCCTCGGCTTCTATAAATTGGTTGTATGGGAGATGTGGTTTCCTCACACATCCTCTCTTTCTGTTCCTCTCCTTTTCTTCTCAAAACTGTTAATTTCTGACGAGTGTTCTTGGTTTTTGTTGGTGATGGCTCCTTCCAAGGTGGATAAGGGCAAAAGCCCTATGGTTGCAGATGATCCTGCTCCAAAAAGGTCAAAACTTCCCAAGGGAAACCCTAAGCCGAAGGGCTCTAAACTTGCTGAGGATGCACCCCTATCCGATGATGTGTGCCAGATGGTGCAAAAGGAGAAAGCCGAAAAGAAGTTCAAGCGAAAGGCTCTGAACACAGAGAAACTTGTGGCCTTACAGAGCAAGGTGCAGGAGAATATCAGTCTGCTGAATTAGTCATCTCTGTTTGCCACTATCATTGGGGATCCAATGGAGGCGAGAGAAATTCGGAAAAGGCTAAGGTATGTGTGGAAATCCTTGAAAGGGGGGTTCCAACTCGTTCCTGTTGCTCACAACTGGTTTGAGTTGAGGTTTGATTACTCTGAGGACCGTGCATGGGTTTGGGACAATCGTCCCTTTCATGTGATGGGTCAACTCATCCTTCTCCGCCCCTGGAGGTTGGATTTTGATCCCAAGCATGAATATGTATCTCTGTTGGATATATGGATCAGGTTCCCTGGTCTCCCGGCTAAATATGTTTATGACAGTATCCTTAGGGACATTGTCAAGGCCAACAGCTTGGGAGAGATTATTAAGATTGCTGCTTTTAACTCTAAGGGTGCCAGATTCAGGTTTCCTAGAGTGTGTGTATATGTTGATGTCACTAAGATTGCTGGAAAGGAGATTTTCGTGATCAATGAATTAGGGGAAGTGGAATCATATCCCATGTGGTTTGAAGATTTTTCTTCAGGTTGTGGTAGTTGTGGTTATGAGGGCCATGTTTTTGAGGCATGTCCATTACGGAACATGTGCAATCATGCTTTGTTCCCTACTGGCCAGGCCCCTGTGGTGCCCAATGATGCATTTCCAATCCCAAAGAACCCAGGCAAGGAGGATGAATGGGTACATGTGGTGAGCAAGAAGCCTATTGTGCGCCATCCACCTACCTTTGGTCATTCCAAAGAAGAGCTGCTGAAGAGTTTTAGTAAGAATGTCACCCTGTCATCAGATTCATCATCTTCCAAGTCATTTGAAGGCTCAGCTGGGCACTCCTCTTCGGCGGTGCATTGTACTGCTACTGAGCATGCTCCCATTGGTGTCATTTTGCCAGTGGTGGTGAGCACCCCTGTTATGGGTACCAAGATGATTCTAGCTCCTGCTCCTGTTACTGTGTTTCCCCCAATTGAAGAGCCCCCAAATGATGAACAAGTCACTGTCCAAGCCGAGTTGCAACCAGGTCTTCACCCTTTCGATGCCGACGATGAAGACAACTTCGATTTCGATGAAGATGATTTTATGGAAGAGTGCTTTAACACTGGGGGATTAGCAGATCCGGGCCTTACTCAAGCTGATTATGAGGTAATTTTCAAGGACGTCCCTCCTTCCATATTGAGTTTGATTTACCTGATTTGAGTACTCCAGAGCGCCTTGCTCAGTCCCTCCAAGAGCAGTATGCAACTCCTGCAGCATCCCCTCTCTCGGGTGATGCTCAGCCTGTTAGTGGCACATCCAAGTCAGGGTCTGGGAAACGAAAGATGAAGATCGAGGATGGCGACTCGGCTTGCTCCACCATTACTCTGATGGGTGGTAGCTTCAAGAAGGGGAAACATGAGTAGCTCCTATCAAGTAAGGCAATTGGGAGTATTCAGGTGTGGCTATGAATATCTCTCAGCTAACTCTATAATAATGCCACAATCCTTGTCAAGTTGTAGGTTGAAGTATTCCATCTTTTGTGTCGAAAATTCTGTAGTAGGGCTTATCTATATTTGCTATGCTGTCATAACTATTGATCCATCTATGGTTTGTAATAGTCAAGCAATGTCGAATGCTAGTGTTGGGATTACTAATTATTGGCGCTATGCCTATGTTGTATTCGAATGCTGGTGTTGGGATTACTCAACTTTGGCTTAAATAGCTAAAGTTTTTGTGGAATAGAGAATAGGTGGATTTTCTATCCTATGCCCTTGGGGCATAGGATAAGAGGTCAAATTGGAAAATATTTCTCCTAGATACATTCGGTTTAGCCATTTTTAAATTAGATTATGGGGTTGATCTATTTTCTTTTATGGTTTTCTTTCCCAATAAAATAAATTTATCCTATACCCTTAGGGCCAGTGGCTGAGCCAGAAAATATATTGGGGTGGGCAACTTAGGAGCCAATGTAGTAATAAACAAATTTATCGGGGATATTTTATAAGAAATAAAATAATTTATATAAATTTTGAGAAAAAAACCCTTTAAATTTTGATAATTTTTATTAAATACGTAACCGGATTTTAAAATATACACATGAAACAAAAATATATATATATGAGAGGAAAAATTTGGTGGAATATCCATTTAGAAAAGCTAATTAAGTAAATGTCCATATTTAAACGGATATTAAGTAAGTGTCCATAATTTTTATGTAATTCCAATTTTACCCCTGTTATAAAATTCCCACACTGCTCACCGCTCGCTCTTATCTCCCTTCTTTTGCCGATCAATTAATTATTGGAATTTTGTAGATACCACTAATTTGAAACTGAAACAATTACATTTATGTTAATCGATGGACCACCTAATTTTGTAGATACCACCCAATTAATTGGATTTATGTTAATCGATGGGCGATTTTTTAGAGTTCATCCTTGAGTGGTTTTCATCCGGTTGATACGTTGAGCAGATTCGATGGTGGAACTGTGAGATCTGCATGAGACGAATCAACTCATTACGCAATTAGAGTGACAATGAGCATCATGGTCGTCAAGGCGCTAGACTATCAAGGCGGATCTCCACTCGTTTCTCCGCCTGGCTCTACGTCGCCTATCTCCCCCGCCGGATCAACGCCGCCTTTATCTCCTTTTTCCGGTGAGGAATTTTGATAAATTGTTTTTTTTTGTTGTGCTAATTTTGATAAATTGTTTGTTTGGTGACAAATGGTATGTATTTTGAGTCGAATTTATTGTTTGTTTGACTATGTTTTTTGTGGGTTTTAAGTCGAATTTATGTTGTTATTTTGTTTTTTTTTTTAGATTGGTGACAATTGGTAGAGTTATATATTCTGTTTTGGTGACAAATGAAATTTATGTTGTTATTTTGTTGTTTTTTTTAGATTGGTGACAATTGGTAGAGTTATATATTTTGTTTTGGTGACAAATGAAATTTGTGTTGTTATTTTTAGATTGGTGACAATTGGTAGAGTTATATATTTTGTTTTGGTGACAAATGAAATTTGTGTTGTTATTTTTAGATTGGTGACAATTGGTAGAGTTATATATTCTGTTTTGGTGACAAATGAAATTTGTGTTGTTATTTTTAGATTGGTGACAATTGGTAGAGTTATATATTCTGTTTTGGTGACAAATGAAATTTGTGTTGTTATTTTTAGATTGGTGACAATTGGTAGAGTTATATATTCTGTTTTGGTGACAAATGAAATTTATGTTGTTATTTTTAGATTGGTGACAATTGGTAGAGTTATATATTCTGTTTTGGTGACAAATGGAATTTATGTTGTTATTTTTAGATTGGTGACAATTGGTAGAGTTATATATTCTATTTTGGTGACAAATGGAATTTATGTTGTTTTTTTTAGATTGGTGACAATTGGTAGAGTTATATATTTTGTTTTGGTGACAAATGGAATTTATATCTCATTTAGCTATAATGAAATTTTCATTATCCTTTTGTTCAATTGTAGCGGAAGTTGTGGTATGTATACCATCAAATATATCGAGGGTCTTGCATTTCATGGTGGTATTGAAACTATTTCAGACAAGTATATGGATGCGTAGAGAGAGAGGATGGCTATAGAGGGTCTTGCTATTTTGGATGTTAAGTATGAATATCTCAACTGTTCCCCTTTGTTTTGATATTTTTGCAAGTTGATCTAACCTGACAATTAAGTATTACAAAGTTAAACTTTACATCAAATTTCATCTACTTAGGGTTATTATTGTAACAAAAATGCGTTAATATTAGATGACAAATGTGATGTCATTATAGTATTGTACATCGAATTATTCGTTTGATCAAGTTTAGCCCCTCTAGGGTCTATGCTCCCCTAGTTCTAGGGTTTCAGTTTTGTAACAAAAATGCGTTAATATTAAATGACAAATCTGATAACATTGGTACTGTACACACATTTTAGGGTTTAGGCTTTAGGGCCTTGGCCCTAAACCCTAAAACTAAACCCTAAACCCTAAACTATATTGTACATTAAATTTTCGTCTGCTCGGGTTTAGCTCCTCTTGGGTCTATGATCCCATTGTTTTAGCTAGGGTTTCAGTTTTGTAACAAAAACGTGTTAATACTAGATGACAAATATGATAGCATTAGCATTGTGAACATTTTAGTTTGATGAAAGTGCTTTGCAGTTGGTGACAATTGGTTGGGGGCACTGTTTTGTCGTTTGTGACAATTAATTTCTAAAAATAGGTGGTTGACACTAGATTGGTTACAAAGTTTTGTAATTGGTGACAGTAGATTATTGACCAAAGCTTGATGAAAATAGGTTGGTTACACTGTTTTATTGTTGGTGTCAATAGATTATTGAAAAGAGGTTGGTGACAATGTTTTTTTTTTATAATTGGTAACAATACGGTTGATTAAACAATATGAAAACAGCGTTATGTAGTTGGTGACAATGTCTTGGTGATTTATAATGTTATGGTGACAATTTTTTTAAGGTTACAATATCATGGTGACAATATATTGTCATCAACCTCGTCATTAATAGTTGTCACCAACAATTGTCATCAGGCAACTGTCACTGGAAGAAAATCAATTGTCACCCAAAATTTTTTGTCACCAACAATTATCACAAGACAAAAAGAAAATCATTTGTCACTAGAAAAGATTTTCCCCTAACTGTCACCGGGAAAAATAAAATGTCACAAAAAATCAATTGTCACCAAAATAATTGTCACAATTAACTATCACGAGAAAAATATACTCAACCGTCACCAAAAAATTGTCACCAAATGCCGGCGTTGACTGGAATGGTCAATGTTGACTAGTCAATGTTAAAATTAAAAATGGTCATAGGGGAAGGAGGAAGGGTTAGGGATGGGGAAGGAGGGGTATTTTTGGAAAAAATAGACATTTACTTAATTATGTAAAAAAGTGGACATTTACTTAATTTTTACATGAAAATTGGATATTCACCAAATTTAACCAATATGAGATCTCATGAATTAACATCAAAACACGGTATAGGGGATTCGAACATGAGCCCTCATGAATTGATGACACACTCCCTTGCCACTACACCAACTTATCACTACACCAACTTATCACACATGTACACCAATACTGTCAATACCCATATGTATTTTTTTCCAGTTTGGAGTGGGCTTGGGCCCATACAAGCCCACCCCTGTATCCGCTCCAGTGCTTATGGCACACAATAGACAAACCGTATATACTATTATATGAGCAGAATTGATTTTGGGAATTTAATTTAGGACAATGTTTGGGGATTCGATATTAGAGAATAGATAGTATATTTTTTTTGATAAGAGAATAGATAGTATATGTTATGATATAATTATATGTTACTGATATTTTTTAGGCATTAGTATAATTTTATCTTTATGTTAGGATAAATTATAGGTGTAGTATAATCTTATTATTGTACTAACATAAAGTTATTATTTCCTTATCTTATACTCCGAATCATTTTACTCCTAAATATACCCATTCATAATAAGAGTTTCACTGCAGTTTTTTTTTTTTACCAATTAGTAGGTTTACCAAAGTTAATTTATCACTTGAAAATACCTTATTTTAAATGAGTTGTAATTCAATCGAGTAGTAGTACAATATGAAGGGGGTTTTCAATTTAATAAATTGAAATAAAAATGGTGGGTAGATGGATATATCATAGACGAGGAGTTGGATCAAATGTAATTTTTTTTAATTAAAATTAAACATGGCACATTACATAAAGTTAAATTAAATATAAATGATTATGAAGAAATAAAAATAAAAATAAAAAGAAGACAAAAGTAGAAAGGGCAAGAGCTTTTCTTTGTCCAAAAAAAGTCAAATAGAGCCTATTGGTAATTCCATCAAACTGTGATCATGATGATATATCCTCACCGCTGATTCAGAGCATCGATTTGTAATCACCGCACTTTTATTTTATTTTATTTTATTTTTCACTTATAATACAACAAAAAAATTTATTTATTTTTTAATTCTTTTTTAAAGTTGGGGATATAT
This sequence comes from Persicaria tinctoria, assembly GCA_037127255.1. NCBI lineage: Eukaryota > Viridiplantae > Streptophyta > Magnoliopsida > Caryophyllales > Polygonaceae > Persicaria > Persicaria tinctoria. Next base: position 3,360,785 of record JBANSL010000019.1, on the reverse strand, counting down.
ATGATTGATTCATATCATCATTAATTTTTCATAGATTAGATTAGACAATGTGAGAACCATAGTTAACCCATACATTGCTCTAGAAGGCCGGCTAAACGGTCACATAAAAAAATCCATGTATATAATACAAGTCTTTTTAACCCGCAAGTTAAAGGTATATGTAGATCAGATCGATCGATACACTACTATTAGCCACAAAACCAAAAATTATAATTCGAATAAGCTAGATAGATTAAAATTTTCTTATACGTGTATAATTTTCATTAACAAAATCTTTAATTTAATAAATAAATAAATAAATTTTATCAACTTCTCTTAATTTTTTATCTATTAGTTTTATAAAAAAAAATGGGGGTAGGCACGAGCCTAGAGCAGATGTCATCACAAACTATTTAGGAATATATAGTATGAAAACATTGAAAAGTGATTAGTTTCTATCATGGTATTGATAAGATTTTAATATCATTTCTAATTTTTTTATTATATTTAGTTCAAAATATCATTTATATTATTTAAAGTCTTCTTTTCCTATTTTATGATTTTTATTCTCTTTTTTCCCCTTTCAAGGTTAACTATTATTATTATTTTTATTTATTTTATGAAATGAATTATTATTATTATTATTATTATAATAAAAAATAGATTACAAGAAATTAGTGGTAACCGAGATACAATCTAGGCACCCACTCCCTTAGCGATAAAAAAACACTTAAGTCTAGTAAAAATAAAAGCAGCAGCACGAGCCCCATCATCATGAGATACCGAAGGGTATAATTTTATTATTATTATTATTATTTGCAACTTTGCAAGTTTCAAATCCATGTTCTTGTTCTTAATTAGGGATATCATATCTTATGTATAATTTTCCTTGGGAATATATATAGTATGAAAAGGGTATAAAAGAAAGGTGAACAAACACTCGATGGTTCATATATGGGTGAAAAGAATACTTAAATAAAGACACAACTAAAAAGTTTAAGCAATATTTACCTTTTGGATAACTTGAAAGTTTGAAAGTATAAATGTTTGATGATTGCCATCATATCTTTTTTGAGATGGTGAGAAAATTGACTAGCTGTTGAGGCACACCGCACAACATATGTTTTTCAATTTTAAAACTTACGTTAATTATATTATATTGGACAACTTATAAAAGTTCCATTTTATTTGTTCAGTATCATGATTTCATGATGCTTACAACTATAACAAAATATAATTACACTACTATTGTTCTATAAATTGTCAATAAAAATGGCCAACCCTTTTTTTCCTTTTTGTCATTTGACTGACGGATGAGAGCTAGCTCATATATATCTTCATACACCGGCCCTAGCTTTTATTACTATTTTTTCTCTCTTAATTTAATTAATTTGAACACCATCAATTTCATCTCTCTTAATTTAATTAATATTATACTCCGTGTATATATATATATTGTGTGTGTGTGTATATATCATTCCATATAATTTTAATACATGGGACAATATGGGGTAATTTGAGTTGTATGATAATCAGCTAACTTTTTTTTTTAAAGAAGTGATTATGTTGAATTAGTGTTTTATATATGCATGTGTGTGTGTTTTTTTTTTCCGATAAAGATGGTTTAGTTTTTAAACCGTTTAATTAAGGCAGAATAATTTAATTACTTTTGATATTTTTTTTACATATATATTATAACGAATTTTTAATTTTTTAAGAAAAAAAAAACAAAAATAGTTTAAAAAAAACATATATTGTCGTTTAAATATAACTAAAAAGTGATAGGAAAAAATTATTAAAATTATATATGACACAAACAATATTTTGATAAAAAAATAATACTCGTATAAATTAAAATGATAAGAAAAAACTAATTAATATAAAGAGAAATGGGTAGAAATGTAAAATCGATTTATAAAAATAGTGAATAACATATAAAGATTTATGGGTTATTCATCTCATATCCATTTTTTTTTAACTCGATCATACATCATTAACCATATATATATATTGATCGAGCTTATTGCATAAAAAAACCTTATTACAGTGAACCCAGACTAAATATGCCAGATAAATAAATTGTTTTAACATAAAATTATTTTTTATAAAATATTTTAATAAATATAAATTTTTTTTTTATAAAATAATATTTTATAAAAAATTTAACCTTTTAAAATACATGCTAAAAAACCTCACTATTGTTTTTTCCTCCCTTTTCCTTTTATCCCAATCCGTCAACCCTTTTCAATTTGCAAGTCAGAAGAGACACTAAATAGGAAATTCCTCCTTTATTTCAAGAGATAGGAAAAGCAAAACAAGAGGCTATGAAAAACTTCACCTTCTCATCTTCTTCCTCCCTGTAAACAAAAACCCAAAACCTAGCTAATTACTCCATTTTCTTCTCCTCTCCACACATCCATCTCATCAAGATCTCTGATCTTCAAGGGATCGATATCGATCGATCGCGAGGCGGAAACTTATTTGTGTTATATACCTCAAAAGAATCCATCTATGCTGCAGAATCACCAGCTCCAGGGGTTGATAGTTGAAGATCAAGCAGTACTAGGGATGATGAACATGGGCCTCTTCCCAAACCCTAATTCCAATTTCCCCCCTTTTCTTCCCCACCATGATCTTGATCATCATCAGCTAATTTCTTCTCCCCATGTCCACCCCCATCATCATCATCATCAACAATCTCTCAAGTATAATTCATTTGCTGCCTCCATGATGCCATATTCGATCCCCGGTGGGGATGATGCTGATGTCGAAGATGACGACAACGACGATACTCATGATCATCATCACCACTATCATGGTGGTGCAAGCTCTAACAACAGCAATAGTGATCTATGTCAACAAGCCCTTTTTATGCCATCATCATGTGCTCATAACCCTAAACCTACAGATCTTCATCAAGATCCATATCTCCTTTCTCTACAAAGCTCAAATCCTTCAAATCCATGGTATGTATATCATCTCTTTAGATCTCTCCTATTCATTTATTGTATATATGTATCATAGCTTTTCAAATTGTTAAGTTTTATACATAAAAGAGTCCAAGCCTTGTATACAAGCTGAGTAATTAACCTACTTTCCAATTGGTTTTAAGATGAAACCTCGTTAATTTATGTGCTGGAGTCCTAAACCTTATACCCTTTGGTTAGGGAGTGGGGATCAAGTGGAAGGGAAGCCATGGGGAGCAAGAGATTGTTCGAAGGAGACAACGAAAGTGCCGAAGATCATGACCACACCATTGACAGCAATAATGTGAGCTATAATAAGAAGAATGGGTTAGGGGTTTCGGCTTTGCGAATGAAGAAGATGAAGGCTGGGAGAAGGAAGGTAAGGGAGCCAAGGTTTTGCTTTAAGACCCTTAGCGATGTCGATGTGCTCGATGATGGCTACAAATGGAGGAAGTATGGCCAGAAGGTTGTCAAGAACACCCAACATCCCAGGTAATTAATCTCAATAAACATCTTTATATACTATCTATTAAGTAATCTACAATATTTCCGTCATCTGGCTTATGTTCTTCATGTAGCATTCAAACCGAAAATGACTCTATGAACCTAGAAAAGCTTTGAATTTGAATTTCAAATATGGGAATTTTCCTATATACTGATGTTACTTAATCATCATTTCATGAAACAATTCTGATATATATGTCATTAGGATCTGATTAAAGTAAAATTCTTTTTTCTTTTCATAATTATCCTTGTTGACCTTTTGGGATTAATCAAGATTAAAAAGTTTAGGAGATTGATACTGTAAAAAAAAAAAAAATATGCTGAAATATGTATCAGTTGCTGCATGATGATAAAATAAAGGGTTTTCAATTATTCAATCAGAAAGGAGTACATATATATTATCATCATATATAACCTTGTAATTATACATGGATTAAAAGGAGATATATATTATATGATCAAAGGTATGATAAAGTATTGATTAGTAAATACCAATTGATCATCAAGAGACAAGAGACAACATAATGAACTGATCAAATTCAGTGTCAGTACCCATAGTAAAAATGAAATCATTTGCACCATACATTTGTATATAGTGTGGGTCTCAAATGTAATCAATTAAGGGTGGACCTAAATGTCTAATTAGCTGCACATCTGATGCTGCTAACCATTGCATTTTAGTTAGTTGCATTGCATACATTGACAATGGTTTTTTTTTTTTTTAATTATTTCTCTCTAGTGCATTATGAGGTGTGAGAGGTTTTAATCCAGAAAATTCCACGTATGCGAATCGCACCAGAGGCCTGCTAGATAACTCTAAAAAAGATATAAAATGATGTTTGCACATAAAAAATTATAACAAATTGATTAGGTAATTATAACCTCCTATGCACATATATGGATGCTTGCAGGAGCTACTACAGGTGCACACAGGACAACTGCAGGGTGAAGAAGAGGGTTGAGAGATTAGCCGAGGATCCGAGGATGGTCATCACTACCTACGAAGGCCGACACGTCCACTCTCCGTCCCACGACAACCCCGATGAGGACTCAAGCCGGACTCAGCCCTTCCTCAACAACTTCTTCCGGTAGCCTGTTCGAGGTATCGATCCATCGGTGCAACCCTTTTTACATGCCTTTTTTCTGATTTTTATTGGGGGAGAAAGGCTAGAGATCGAGACCGGCCATATATATGATCGATCATAAGATGTAACCATAGAAGAACGAATTATTTGTATTGATTTGTGTGTTTTTAGCTGATGTTAAGCAACATAATATGTACTGAATCAACTGATTGTAGAATATTGTTCTTGATCATGATTGAAGAATATACAATGGCATATGAGTTATATATATGAAGTCCGGATTTTTTTATTTAAAAATAAAAATTTTTTTGTTAGAAATCAGTTTGGTGGTTTTGTTATTTGTCATATGCATAATTGTTGGGGGAAAAATAGAAAATTGGTGGACTACTCTTTTTATTGTTAATTGGTTGATCGGTTTTGAGAAAGAACCTCATCGATCTTATATATGTTGCACGTTTTCTTGCGAGCTATCGTAATTCTACTAGATTTATTGCTTTCATACAGGCAAAGTCCATTTAGCATAAACACTTAACCAAAACATTTCATATTAATGTTGATTGTGGAGAATATGAGTTGGGAGTGTCCCACATTGGTTAGAAAATATATTCAAACCTTGCATATAAGTCGGGAGTTACCCCACCTAACACCAATTGGTTTTAGGATGGAATCTCACTCGGCTTGTGTGCTCGGTTTGGTTGGCGTGCGTGGCCCCCACGTCGGATGACCCACCGTGATTTAACATGGTATCAGAGCGGTGCGGTCCGGGACCCTGGTCTACTACTGGGCTAGCAGGCCTTAAGGCAAGACGTCAAGTGCAACTGGCCTATATTGCGGGACTAGGCAGTTGCACAAAAAAAGTGAATAGTAAGCGAAGGATTTAACATGATATCAGAGCGGTGCGGTCCGGGACCCTGGTCTACTACTGGGCTAGCAGGGCCTTAAGGCAAGACGTCAAATGCAACTGGCCTATATTGCGGGACTAGGCAGTTGCACTTGAGGGGGCGTGTTGTGATGTGTTGGAGCCTTTGTCCGACATCGAAAAATACGAGAACCCGAGTCTTGGATATAAGTCAGTGGGACACTCCCAACTCATATTTTCCACATTGATATTTAATAGTATAGTTTTTATCATTATTAAAAAAAGTGAATAGTAAGCGAAGTATTTTGATTAATGAAGAAAGTATTTTGTAAGAGTACCTCCAATATGATATTATTGATCATTTTGGTTCTTTAAAAAAAATCCCAAAATGCAATATAGTCTTTAAAAGCGATTTAGAAATTGTTGTGATGTGTTGTTGTGATGTGTTGGAATTCTTGCATATAAGTTAGTGAGTCACTTTTTATAGTGTCAATTAGTTTTAGAATGGAACTTTACTGGTTTGATGTGCTCGATTTAGATGCACATTATGCGCTCGACTTAAAAAAAAAAACATGACTCACATCCAATTCAATCCAACACGACGTACATGACTCACATCCAATTCAATCCAACACACGCGTATCTACCTTTTACGGGTAGAGCTGGAAATAATCTTATCCGTTTTACCCGCATTAATTTTGTGGGTGAAAGCCCGGAAAAAAAGTGGGTGACGGGTGGAGCGGGTGCGGGTGAATGGGTGATAGATGGATTATGAGTGAAGATTTTTCACCCATAACCCGCCCCGTAAACCTGCCCTGCAAACCCGCATAAAATCCTAAAATTTATATATATATATATATTTATATTTATTTATAATGTGTGTGCTTTTACTATTTTACCCTTTTCGAGTTTCACTTCTACAAACCATAATCCTTGATTAGTGCTTTACCCACCAAATTTCAATTAGAATGATATGGTCTCGGCTTGTTCTTCCATGTTATAGCAAGGGATATACTGGATTAGTATAGAGATATATATCATTCCACTTTAAAATTTCAATTAGCTCGTGATTTCAGTGCTTTGCCGACCAAAAATATAAATACATAAACCCATCCCTTTATAAATTTGAGTTAGAATTGGACTATTAGCTATTTGTGTTGATTTAGTTTTTTCTTTTGTTTCACCCATTGGGTACCCGCATTACCCGCACGGATCGGATGCGGGTGATGGATGGAGCGGGTGAAATTCGCGGGTGATGGAGTGGCTTCTTTATGTTATTTGTCTGGGTAGTAAACTTAATCATAGTAAGAAATTGGTTCCAAATATTTGTTGCCTGGTAAAGTTATTGGGCCGCTAAGCAGCCCAATTGGTATCTTAAGGGCCATCTAGAAGGCCTGTAATTTGTGGGCCATGGGCCTTTATCGCTCATCACTCCATCAGGATATATTATCATACATTCATACCTCAACGAAGGCGAGGTGACTCACAATCTTAATTAATGGGTCCAATAACAATAGTTCAAGCCCTGAGAATGGAGTCAGGAGTCCTTTAAAACTTATGATGAAACATTTTTTTTTTCCATCTAAATCGAGTATTGTGTGGTTTATTTTAGAGGTTTACTCTAACACACACAAGTGACTTCATACTTCTCAACATCAATTTTTTTTATGAATTTCGTATTTATTTATAATAGGTATGAAACTATTTTTAAAATTAATTTAAAAAAAATGATATATTATAAAAAATTCATCATCTTAAAAAAAAAGTTTATAAATAGTAAATGATGTGTTTTTTAGAATGGATGGAGTATATTGTATTGCAGTATAACATTTTATTTTATTTTTTCTTGGTCAAAAACTGTTTATATTATTTTAATATCAAATAATGTGAATATAAATTATGAATTTATGGTTGATTTTCTATATATAATTTCTAAATTTATGGCTGATTTTGTGGAAAAAATATTATATTTTAAAGGTGGTTTTAGGTAGTTAAAATTATTATAATCGGATCAAGAAGTGAATATAAAATGATCTATAAACCTGTTATTAGGGTAGCACGTGAGACCTATAAATATTTTATCATGTCCACTTCACATAATTCCAATAAAGTTAAAAGAAAATAAAACGAATAATTAAGGAAAACTTTGGAAATTACATGGAAAGCAAGATTGATATTGTGGTTGTGGAGGTCCTCCTCGGAGAGCAGCCCATGGGCTTGTGGGGACCACCGTTGAAGTACGCGTCCGTGGTCCCACCATGACCCGCACGTTCAAACCCCCATTTCAAGGATTTGTTTTTATTTTTCTTTAATTAATTAATACCTCAGTTTCAAAATAAATTTTTTTTTTGGTGAACTCAGCTTGAAATTAATTGTTGCTTTATTTTTTGTCCGTTTTTTAAGGAGGTAAAATTTCTATAAAATTTTTTTAAAATTATTTTTTTTACAAATTGATATTTAAGTAGTAATAAGCATTACCTTAATATAAAATATTTAATTTTTGTGCAATTTTTAAGTAAAAATTATTTTTTAAAAAATAATTAAAAGATTTTTTATTTTTATATAAAAAATGTGCTAAAAAATTAAATATTAAATGATTTAGATCAGATAAAGTATTAGTATAAATTAAGTAAAATGTCCCAAGATGTGGAGAGCATGATTGCATGCATGAATACCTAGTACTATAGATATTTAGATATTAAAAGCTTTACACGGCTAAATATTATTTCAATTTATCAAAAATCTCTTATTTTCTTCATATTGATAAAAATTATTTAATTAGTATGATCATGTAATATATTGATAAATTTATTATTTCTAAAAATATATTCATATATAGCGAAAATAGGTAAAATCTTATGCATATATAGATATATTGATTGAATAGAGTTAGAATATGATTTTATTCATGTAATAATAAGTAAAATTTGATCTTATAAGGCAATATTTAAAATTAGTTAATATCTTCTAAAAATATATCCATATCTAATCAAATTGGGTCAAATTTTATCTTATGCATATATAGATATATTGATTGAATAGAGTTAGAATAAAATTTTATCTTATACATATATTGATTATTTAAAAAAATCGTGATTGATTCATACGATTAATATCCATATCTAATGAAATTAGGTCAAATTTTATCTTATACATATATTGATTATTTCAAAATTTTATGTTTGATTTATACGACTACGATTAAGAAGAAGGCGTCATGTGTCTCAAGCGACTTGTCCTTCATTATATATAATAATATAATAATAATAGATTTATTTATTTTTTCCTATCAATCTCATCAGCTAATTTATATCAGTTATTCTATCTTTTGATCGAGTATTCGAATTACCAAACACTCTACTAATTTATAAACACTCTAATTTAACATATACAGAGCATTCAACATATCCACCAACCAATTAAGAGCACCAAACAACATGCGCAAGTTGTTCAGTAACTACGTGACAACGTGTACAAAATTGTACGTCCAAATATAACCTCAAAAGTTTGTCATTTATGTCAACCTCATTAAATTATGTTGAGCTCAAGACCAAAAAAAAAATAAAAAATAAAAATTGAGCTAACCAAAATAAAATAAAATTTCACCAGTTTCATTAAATATTTTTTTTAGTAAAAGGTAAATTCAGATTTTGGCATAAATTAAAAACCCTGATTTAATTACTGTTTTTGTTAAACAATAGTAATATCTAAGCTCTAAAATTTTATTTTAATAATTAATTATTCAAGTGAAATTAGAAAATTCTATCTCAAATTGAAATATTTAATATATGTAATTAATTAGGATATAAATTAGAGTGTTTTTTTAGCATAAAAACGAATCTAAATTTAATTTGCATATATTGTAAAACTACGTGGCAAATAATTGGTAGGTATGCAATGCCAACGAAATTCCAATAACTCACATAGTCGTCTACTTAATGACAGGAGGGGCATATCAGTGCATTTTTCCTAAATCTTATATACTCTATCTGTAATAAGATTTTCTAAATCTTATTATACCACTTTATCACCGTAATAATATAATTGCGTTTTTTCTATTCTATAGGATAAGATTCTCGTTTTACAAAAATTATTTCGCTTTAGCCAAATTTTAAACTAGATTTTTTGGATACACTTATTTTTGGTAGAAAATCTTTTCCGGATTGGTTCATATCCTATGCCCTAAGGATATAGGATAGAAAAACCATCGATTTTTTTAAAATATATATTACGATTATTATGAAACCTATAATTTCTTTCTTTATTTGTCCTCCTAAATTGAGATTAAATATATTATTAAATAATGAGTAGGTCAAATGTGCAATCATAGAAAAAAATAGATAAAAGCTAAAGTATATATTAATTATTTTGATTTGATATATATGAAATAAGTAGTAATTAATGATAAAACCGTTAATTATAGATGATTTATACAAGTACGAAACCAAATAATAAAATTCAGATGGGCTAAATAGACTAAAATTTTCATATGTTCATAATTTTCATTAATAAAACTCTTAGTCTAATAAAAAATAAATAATTTTTTAAATTAATTTTCCTATATTTTTTTACCTAATTTTTAATATTTTTAAAAAATGGGACGAGCTGGAGTGGACTTAAGCCCATCCCTAATTACGTGACTGGATTTATAAGACCGGGATGAAAATAATACTTCCTTCTTTAGCCAATGGTCCACCATAAGTCCATAACTCACTTCCCAATAACTTAGTGCTTGTTTGGATTACATTAATAAAAAAACCAATGAATTGAAATAGCGCAGGAAGTTGATTTCAATATATGTGTTTGAATTAAAATTTATATTTAAAAAAAACCGGGAGTAGAATTTATGGGAATTCCAATTCCACCAAAATGGAAGAATTGAAATGACCATATGGGAGGTGGGTAAGTTGAAATCCATCTTTTTTTATTTATTTCAAAAAATCTTTTCTTTTTCTTTTTAAATCACAAATGACGTATTTTCTCATAATTTAAATTAATAGTTTTTATTAATAAGGGTTACAAAAGTAATGTTACACAAATTCTCATGAAAGTTCATATTCAACCAAACAAAACGCAAAATTTTAATTTACATGAAGTTAAGTTTAATTTGTCCAAAAATATTTTCTTAAATTATAGGAAGTTCAATTCCAGGAACTTAATTTTCCATGAATTAAATTTCTAAAAAGTGTATTTTTCATGTTCATCCAAACAAGCACTCTTAAATTATTTACATACATTTGTTTAGTTAATTATTGAAATTAAAAGTTTGGTACTTTTTTGCTTTTACTTCCCAAACCATTAGAAATATTAATTTATAGTCAAGTCTTGCTAGCTTAGCTGATAAGGATGACATGTAGTGACTAATAGGTCACGAGTTCGAATCTCCCTCCTCATATTGGCCTAAATGCCCACCTATGAACCAAAAAAAAAAAATTAATTTATACCTTGAAAAGTAAGATTTTGTTTTTATGGTTTAAATTGTTATTTTTCCATTCTTTTAGTTTTGCATAAAATATTATTCTGCAACCAATTAACATGCATGGTCTTTCATTTTTCACAAATTTCAATTCCAAAAACAACTTTCAAGAAATTCAACTTCTCCCGTTTAACCAAACTATATAGGCAATTTTCAATGTCTCCTAATTCATTTATCTTTATACTTTTTTCTTCACAAATACAATTATCAATCTAAATTAAATGAGTTTTCACTCTTATAACAAAATAAAGCATTAAGATTTATGAATAATCATCTTATAATCCGCTTTTAAGAGCATCTTCAATCGTTCTTTTCTATTTTATCTGTATTTGGGCTTATATACACGAGGATCTGAGCAATAAATTTCCTATCTCATTATCCGATATATCAACGGAAGGAAAAAAAAACTTTTTGTAAATCTATAGTATTTTTTTTTATTTCTCTTATATACGTTTTCTCAACTCTTCAAAATAAGAAAGCTATTATCTTTAAAGTTAAAAAAAGCCATATAAAATTATCTCTAACACCAAAAACTTATGATGCTATTTTTTACTATTATGAGAAAAAACAAAAAACCATTTTTTGATAAATCTAGGTAGCTATGTTAATTAATTATATTTCCACTTTATCTCATGCTAAGACATGCAAACATGTTCCAATATCCCAAAAATAAATAAGAGTGAATTGCTTGCCTTTTCTCTTAACCACTTCCTGGGTTTAAGGCTCAATGCATTGCTTTTGGTGTAGCCCCAAAATTCAATATATTATATTATATTGTATGATTAAATTATTAATATAACTTTGTTCTAAAATATTATTATATAATTGTGCATCTAACTTATACTTATTTTGCTTCACTGTCCATGTCCATTAATGAGGAAACATATTCGTGTGATATCAGTCAGATTTGTTTTCATCTGCAATATATATATATATATATATATATATATATATATATATATATATATATATATTTATTTTTATTTCATTTAATTCATGGGTTCACTAAAATAAACCCTTTTTAAATTAAAATTCGTGCATAATATATGTTTCAAGTACATTTTACTAGGAATAAAATTATTACAATATATACATGCCCAGTAGACCACGTACCCTTTTGCTTTTGTCATAAACCATGGAAGATTAATTAAAATAAAAATCACATTATTGATTATAATTATAAAATTAAATATGTATGTGCGTGTGAGCCAGCGTGATCAAGAGAAAGAGCTGGCATGTAATATTATATGCAGTCAACCGTTTGACCATGCCTGTAAATCTACAATTTAATTTAATGCAGGGATTAATAATGTTCATCTTATAATTAATTATTGTTTTGTTTTACAATAATAGATTTTTAATTATAATTTCAAAAATTAATCAATAAATTGTTCATGATTGTTTATGTGTTAGTTAGAAGCTAATGGCTCCTAAATTAAAATCTTCAGTTTAAATCTCACCCTAAAATAGTAGGTATAATTTTATCTCTTTGAATACACGTTAAAAAGTTAAATGTCTTATATTATATATATGATGAAGTATTTCATATCTAAAAAATTTATCGAATATAAAAAACATGTACTTTATAATCGAACCGATCTAATCATAAATGTTGTTGATAGAGTTGTAATATCAGCTGAACAGCTCGAGCTCGGCTCGAAAAAGCTTGACTTGAGCTCGTTCACTTACCTAAATAAGCTGAGGCTGAACATGATTCTAAGCTTGATTGAAAGCTCGGCTGCTTCGATTTAGGCTCGAACAGCTTGAATTTTATGGAATTTCTAAAATTTTCTTTAAGTTAATATGCTATTACTAAGTAAAGCTACTTAGAGCTCGAAAAAAACTCCGCTCGAGCTCGTTCATTTACTAAAACAAGTCAATTTTTTGGAAAAAAAAAAAGAAAGCTTGTTTAAAATTCGGGCTCGGCTCGACTCGAGTTCGTTTAACAAATGAACCAAGCTTGATCGAACGTGGTAAGTCCGACTTATTCCGCTCGAATAACACTCCTAATTGTTGATATTACGAATTAGGTTGTTAATATGGATGATTTTAAGAGAGATTTTTATTTGGTCAGAAAGAGAGATTTTAATTAGATTGAGGTGTGATTGTGTGAATCATTAATCTATACAATTAAGATTAATGATGAACAACTAATTACCGTACAAGTTTGAATATAGGATATGGAGTTTTGATTTATTGAGTTGGGTAGGTATATGTTAGCTAGCTTGTTTTAATTTTATTAGTTTATATTATTTTAATTTTAGTTTATATACACTTGCTTAATAGAGGCAGAGGGTTACGGAGAAGAGTAGGGCCCAGGGGAGAGTATGATGGGGGCGCGGACAGCGGATAACAACTCTATTCAATCAGAGACGTCGGCTTCCGGAGGGCGGTATTATCTATCTCCGTATTTCACGTTTGATTCTATCTGGTGTGACGCAGCAACCGTACTCCATATATACATCTTGTTTGGACTTATATCACATAGTCACATAGATCTTGTAAAATCTGTGACTTTTTTTTGGCATCATGTCTAACCCAAGTTTGAAGCTTGCATCTCAATTAAAGCATGTTTGAGTAAATAATTCTAACATTGGACAATGTAAATCGCGATAATCACGTTTGGGCTTATCGAATGTAACAAGATGAGAAACGAGATACTCCGTTAATCCGTTATGAACAGCAAGAACACAGAAGACGATAAAATAACTCTAGCAGAAGGAACAATTATGAAACAAATGTAAGCTTCTCTACTGATTGATGAGAGAGGCGATGTAAAAGAGAGTCCGATCCCATTATGAAGCAGAAATTATAAAACACCATCAGACGGGTCAAACAATACATAGAAACCAATGTCATAAAGGAAAGCTTAGCTAACTAAGTGATTCGTAACGCCATTGGTTTCGCGGAACACATGTCGAAACTAGATATTCCAATCTCTTTTAACTAAGCCTTGACACTTCGTGACAAGGTTGGCCAATGGATGGCGTCGTATATAGGATTCATTGGTTGCTAAGGAGAGTAGTTACCACCTGTGAGTCTGTTTTCAGAACCACTTGTACGTCTATAGCCACTCTCCCTCGCCAACTTAAGATTAAGTAGTATTTCAATTTAAAAATACTTATAAAATATTAAAATTTTAATTAATAGTTAAGTAGTAATAAATATTTTGAAAAGATCAAACCAAATTAAGACATTTGAGGGCGCCACAAAGCATAAATGGGACGTACCGTTTGGTTCAATGTGGGAATTGAAATTCCCGGGAATTTTAATTGACGGGAATTATAAAAATATGTTTGGTTGATTTTTTATTCTAGGAGATTAAATGTAGGAAATGGAAATTTTCAAGTTAAAAATGGGGGAAGTTGAACTTACCTAGGGGAGACTAGGTAAGTGAACTTCCTCCATTTTGGGGGAATTCAACTTCCCGGGAAGTTGAATTCCTGTGTTTTTTAATTTCAAAAACACCAATCAAACACAGGAATTCCTCCTACTTCCTGGGAAGCTATACTTCCTGGGTTTTTAGGTTGCCAACCAAACGAGCTCTAAGACTTACTTCACATAAAATGGATAAAATTAATAAAATAAATTCATTTTTTTAATTTTTTTTTATATAATTATGAATTATCTATCTGCATTAACAAGCCTCCAAGAACCTTCCCAAAGAACCCCACAAGAGGTCATATATACACATGGTCTGATGGTCACCATCAATGAAATCAGAGATCTACTCAATTAATTTAATTACATTAAAATTAAAATGGCTTAAAGAAAAACACACACCAAATTAACAAAGGAAAACAAATACCCAACAATTTGCACAAATAAACTTATCATGTTACATATTTACACACCTGAAAACACCTCTAAACTTGCCCAAAACTAAAAACATGTATATGAAAATCCCCAACACTTTTTACATACACTAATTTCTCACAGATTTATAGTGGGAAAAATAGAAGAAAAAAATAAAATAAAACTTTAGCCTAAAAGATGGTATAGAGGTTTTTTTTTTCCCTTTCTTGCTAACCAAATGAAAACTTGGCTCTCAATCTACAACTTACCCATCTCAAGATCTTCCTTGATGGTCATCTCTACACCACCTTCGATCGAGCCGAGAGGCCCGAGACTCCCTCCAACCGCGAACAACCGATCATCCGCGCCAATGCTGGACGTCGAATCGAACCCAGACCCGGCTTGAATCTCCTTGAACATCGCCATAACTTGGATCATCGTTGGTCGCTTCCATTGCCGATCATCCAAGCACGCAAAAGCGACTTTCAAGTGTTGTTGGAGCTCCGTCTCCAAGCCCGGATCCTCGTTGATCAGCACTGGATCGAACACGTCGCTTATTCTCGACTTGGTGTGTTGCTTCACCCACCCGACGAGGTTGTTGTCCCCGAAGTCAGCTGAATCGGTAGGCTGCTTCCCGGTTAAGAGCTCGAGGAGCACGACACCGTAGCTGTAGACATCGCCTTTCGTTGAGCACCGGAAGCTTTGGTAGTACTCGGGAGGAACGTAGCCGGGGGTTCCGGCCAGGGTGCTGACGCTCAGATGCGTGTCCATAGCGCTCATTAGCCTCGCCATTCCGAAATCGGAGACCCTGGCTTCTAGATTCTCGTCGAGCAACACGTTGCTCGACTTCATGTCGCGGTGGATGATGTGAGGGATGCAGTTGTGGTGGAGGAAAGCGAGGCCCCTCGCCGCCCCGATAGCGATCTTCCGCCTCGCGGCCCAATCGAGCTTGATCCCCGCCTTCTTCCGGTCGTGTAGGACGTCTTCGAGGCTCCCGTGCATCATGTATTCGTAGACCAAGAGCCGTTCTTCTCCGACTTTGCAATAGCCCAACAGCGGAACAAGGTTCCGGTGCTTGATCTTGCCAATGGTCTCCATCTCGGCCATGAACTCCCGATCGCCCTGCCCGCTCACCTGTATGAGCTTCTTGATGGCGACGAAGCTCCCGTCTTTGAGCTTCGCCTTGTACACATCGCCAAAGCCACCGGAGCCAATCATGCTGTCGTCATGGAAGCCATTGGTGGCTTTCAGGAGATCCGCGAATGTGAGCTTCTGCAGCGGCTTCTCGAAGGCTGCAAGGTTGATGCTGAGGGCTTCCCGAGCGCTCGTAAACTTCCAATTGGTGTGCTGAGCTCCCGAATTCGAATTGCCCTCTGCGTAATCACCTGAGCTCGAATCTTCCTTCCTCTTCCTCCTCTTACTCAGCTCCACATACAATATGATCACGCCGAATATGCAGAACAACGAGAACAGCAATCCCATTGCGACACTGCCGGCTAGAGTGCCCTGCCTCCGCTGCCTCTGATGCTGAGCTGCAGTTGATGCCGACTCTCTCCCGCAGGGAGGGAGCGGATACCCACATAGGCCCGAGTTGTTGTAGAATCTGGAAGCCGGGAACGTCTCAAACTGACCCGAATTAGGGATCATCCCGGTAAGGTTGTTATTCGACAAGTCAATGTCGGTAAGCAATGTAAGACCAGCAAGTGATGGCGGGATCTGTCCGGAGAGATGGTTGTAGGAGAGGTCCATGACGCCCACATACTTGAGACCTCCTAGCTCGCTCGGGATCGGACCAGAGAGATTGTTGTAAGCCAAATCCAATATCGAAAGGTAGTACATCGAGCCTAGCTCCTTCGGGATGCTGCCCTCCAACCTGTTGAAAGAGAGATCAAGGAAGATCATGGACCCATTGTGCTGAAAGGTAGGCTGAGTGTTGCCTCTGTAGATCCTAGTGAAGTTACATGTGTCCCGGGTCGGGATCCGGTTCAACGAATCCTGTCGGGTCCCAGCGAACTCGAGCAAGTTACCCGCCCCATGACACTCCTTGCTACCATCATTCCTCAAGTAGACATACTTCTTACCAACAACAAGCCCCACAACCATACTACCTGACTGCTTCGAAAGCGTCGAAGGGATCGAACCATTCAGCAGATTGCTGTTCAGATCCAACCACAGCAAGCTCTTACAATCCCCCAGCTCGGGCGGGATGCTCCCGTAAAACGAGTTGTTCGACAGCTTGAGGATCGCGAGGTTCGCCAGGCCACCGATCCAGGGCGGAATCACGCCGCTCAACTGATTGCTAGACAGCGAAATCCAGTTCAAGTTGGTGCAATTCCTCAGCCCTGATGGGATGCTTCCAGTCAAATTGTTGTAATCCAAGATCAAATTCTCCAGTGATTGGAGATACCCGAGTTCTTGAGGAATCTCTCCTTCAAGATGGTTCATCCACATGATCAAATCCCTAAGGTTGGAGAGAAACCCTAAACTGGAAGGGATCAATCCAGTGAGGTAATTGAAGCTGATATCAACAGACACAAGAGAACTGCAGTTGCCCAAATCAGATGGTATATTACCAGTCAACAGATTATCTTGAAGATACAACTCCTTCAAAAATGTCTTCTGATTTTGACATAGCCCAGATGGAATTTGACCAGAGATGTTGTTAGAGCTCAAATCTAACCTCTCCAAGCTGTTTAACAGAGGGAGAGATTCAGGAAGAACACCCACAAAGAGATTAGAAGCCAATGACAGCTTCTTCAACCCACCAATTTTCAAGAACACGTCAATAGGCAAATCCCCAGAAAAGTTGTTGTAAGACACATCAAAGAGAGTAAGAGAAGTGCAGGAATCAAGGCCAGTGGGGAGATTACCAGATAAATGGTTGTATGAAAGGTCAATCTCCGTTAAATTAGGGCAAGCAGCAAGTAAACTCTCACTAATCCCACCTTCAAATTGGTTTCCTGACAGATAGAGAAATTGGAGATTTGAATTTGGGAGAGAAGGAATTAAACCTTTGAACTGATTGCTTGAGATGTTCAAGTAGGTGAGCTGATCACAACCACTGAACTCCTTATCGTCAATTGAGCCGGTGAACTTGTTGGAGGACAAATCAAGATGCTTCAATTGAGCACATCCCCCCAAATTAGGGATTGAGGTTGAGAAATTGTTGCTGGAGACATCAAGGTGCTGCAGCGAATCACAGCCGACTAAGGAGAAGGAGCCCTCCAATTTGTTACCCCTTAGGGTTAAGGCAGTGAAATGGGGGCACCCGCCGGAGATCAGCCATGGGAGGAAGGAGCCACCGGCGAGGCGGTTGGAGGACAAATCTAGGGTTTGGAGGGGGAGGGAGAAGGGCGAATTACCGAAACTGCCCTCGATGGAATTGGAGGAGAAGTTGAGCGTGGAGAGTGCAGAGCAAGGCGAGAAGGCGGACAAATCGGAGGCGGAGCCGGAGATGGAGTTGAGGGAGAGGTCGAGGAGGGCGAGGGAGGGGGAACAGGCGGGGAAGGGGCTGATTGCGCCGGTAAGATTGGTGGATTTGAGGTTAAGGGAGGTAAGGTTTCGGAGTGGGAGGAGGTGAGCTGAGACGGAGTTGAAAACAGGGGAGAGAGTAAGGAAGCTGAGATCCAGGGAGGTGATTCGGAGCTCCGAATTGCAGGTGACTCGGGTGAAGAGGCAAGGGTTTTGCCCCGGTTGCCAGTTCCGGAGAATCTCCGGGTTGGGGAGGGAGGATTTGAAGCGCAGGAGGAGGTCTACATCGTCCATGGAGGTCACCCCTGCTACGCCGCCGACAAAGAATCCGGCAACGAAATAGACAACGAGCACTGACGCAATGAGGTGATTTCTGGCTGCCATCTCATTCATCTTCGTTTAAACTGAAAATGGAGTTTAGTTTACAGTTGAGAGAGGTTAGGGGCTCCCCGCCATTGCAGAGGGAGTTGCTCTGTTTTGAGGGAGGAGTATAAGATGGAGGAGAAAGCAAGGAAGGGTCAAAATTTGGAAGAAAAAGGGAAAAAAAAAAGTGTTATTTATATATGAAGAAGATGAAGAGAATAGGAGAAGTGAAGGACACAGCTGGTGCTCACATGCCCTGTGGGCCCCACATCTTTCTCTCTCCTCTTGGTTGGTGTTGATTATAAACGATGAGATTCCGGTCGTCGGATCAAGTTTTAGATGTAAATTATTTATCTATAAAAGAATTGTAAAAAAAAAAAAATTGTTTTAACAAATAATTGCCTAGTATTATCTTATAATTTCATTTTAACGAATAATTATTTAATGTCACTAAATAATTAGAAGTTATTTTTAATCTAATTATCAAATTTATTAACATGTTGTCTAAAACTATACTCCCTCCTCTTATAAATGTAAGAGTTTGCTCTTGTGTATATAATTTAAGGAGCTAAAATTATTATTTTTTATTTTAAAAATTTAATATTTATTACTAATAAGTATTATATTGTTAAAAAAAAATATTTTGTATAAGTTTTTAACTCTTTAAACTGCACATTCAAAGTAAAAAAAGTCTTATATTTTTTTTTATCAGAGGGAGTATTTATTTATTTGTTTAAAATAAACTAAAATGACATATTTTAATGAACGAATGAAATACTAAAACACCCGTTTTTTTTGCTAGTTTTAGGTTTGTTTAGTTTGATCCGAGTTTGTGAGCTCGCAATCTTTATATTGTATGTTCGACGGTTCAACATCTGCCAACTTATCGACTATTTGAGGAATTAGATTTGACCCTCGAATTCTTACCTTATTTAAAAAAAAAAAAAAAAAAACTCCATAGTAGACAATTTATTTTGAATTTGCAAAAAAAAAAAAGAAAAAAGAAAAAGAAATGGATAAATAATTTATCAAGTGTGAAAATTTTGGCTGGATACGTTGCAAAGCGTACGTGTGAGAGTGCCATGTCTGTCACTTTAAAAAGGCTCTCGCTTTCCGTTGCTTGTTGGGGATGGGGACGTAAACTCAGTACAGTACAGTCTTCGGAGCTTTTCCCGTTCCCAATTAAAGGTGTTTACTGTTTACTTAATTAATCTAGGGATTAAATTAATTAATCGAGGGGGAGGGGTGCAGCGCAGATTAGTTAATTAATTAATTTAAGTAGGGTTTATGATTCCCATGAATTGAAGAACGATTTGTTTGTCTCTCTATCAAGCTTTCTCTACCGCGCGCCGTTCAATTTTTATTACAGATTCCAATCTACTCCCTCCGTTCCAAAATAGATGGCCTTTTACTTTTTAACACGTTTTTTAAGGAGCGGAAAACTCTATAAAATATTATTTATTTGATTAAAATTTTTATACTATTTGATACTTATTACTAATAAGTATCTAATTATATAAAAAAATTTAATTAAAAAATAATATTTCATAGAGTTTTTCGCTCTTTAAAAAGCGTGCCGAAAAGTAAAAGACCATGTATTTTGAAACGGAGGGAGTATTATTTTATTCTTTTTTTTTAAAAAAAGGGGTAGTTTAATTAATTAGCAAGAGGAGGATTAAACTAATCAGGGGTTTGTTCCTCTAATTCTTGATGCAGTTCTTATCTAGAGTTGAGATCATCTTGGGTTTATTTTGTGTTTTGTCACTTTTGTGGTATAAATCTGAGATCCACGAGATAAATGTACTCGAAAATATTTCAACCGATCAGAAATAAACGATGTTTAATCTTTGTACATGAAACTATATAAAATCTTATTTATTTTAATTAATTTTTTCATAATTTAATACTCCGTACTTATTACTGATAAATATTAACCCATGGAAAAATTAATTAAAATAAATAAAATTTTATACTGTAGTTTACTAGTTCTAAAATTACGTGTACAAAAGTCAAACATCATTTATTTTAACCGAACCTAATTAAACTATACGATTAACATCGAAATTTACTGTCTAGCATAAAAAATTAAGTCATTATAAACAACTTCACCGTACTCGTATACCTACCCATATGGTTTTTTTTTTCATTTTCCATGTGGTTGATTTTTATGGTTCTCCAAAGTCCAACAAATCATTATACTACCTCCGATCTAAAAAGGATTTTGTTTGATTTTTTAACACGTATTTTAAAGAGCTAAAAACTATATAATATATTAACTTTTTTATTATTATTTTTTTATAATCTAATACTTATTACCAACAAATATTAAGTTGTAAAAAAATAATTTAAAAAAAATTGATATTTTATATAGTTTTTAGCTCCTTAAAATACGTGTTAAAAAGTCAAACGACATCCTTTTTGTTAAAAAGTTGATATCGTATACGGTATACCTACCCTTTCAAATTTTACACTTGGTTATCTTTTAATTGAAATTCTCATAAAATTAAAATTTTTATATTTTTATTTAAAAAAGTTAAATAAATCAAATGCATATATTTATGTCAACTAAATGAGCCCTAATTTTTGTTAGTTGTGAAAAAACAACCCTCATCCTGCCCTTTTAGAAAAGCTCTTTTAAACTTGACGGAGACGGAGTTATTCTATATGAAATTTGTCAAAATTTCAATGTTTTATTAAAACCTAATGTTAATAAGATTTATATATACATAAATAATCTTAAAAATATTTACCCATCTATAGAGTAATTTTGCATATTCTAAAATATTTGGTCAAAATATGCAAATATGACAATTTCAGATGACCTCAAAATTTATTTGACCGAACTATTTGTGCATACGGATGTACATTGTAGCACGTGACGCTCACGCGCGTCTGGTTAGGGTGGAGGAGCAATGTGGGATATTTAGGGAAATCCTCAGTGGCGGCCAATCTACATCGTTGGATGACATAGACGGACGAGATTGAATGAGGTAAAAAACACAACATAAAAAATGAACAAAAGTAAAAAGTAACTGCGAGTGTACTGTAACTTACAGTGGGGGTGCAGGTGCAGGTGCGTGTTGGTGTGATGTCTCTCGACGTATCTAATCTCATCTGGAGAGTGAAGAGGTAAATCTAGTACAGTGCTACCTTCCACTGAAATTACATAAATGCCCCCATTTACTTATGCCCACAAAAATTACTTTAGAAATGCCTAAAAAACCTTATGAATTATACAAATTCGGATAACATAAAGCATAATTCTTACATTATTAATACAATTTCGACCACCTTACTCTACAAATATACGATAGCGTTACGTTCCATTCGTTTAATAAAACATGTCATTTTAAGGTGCTATTAAAAACCATTTCGGTATTCTGGATTTGCAAAAACATGTCATTAATTTGCAAAAGGTAGAATTTACATATGGCCGAATAGAGGGAAAATGAGCTGAAGTTATTAGATACTCCCTCCGTCCTAAAATACATTGCCTTTTACTACCTCCGTTCCAAAATACATGGGTTTTTGCTTTGTGACACGTTTTTTAAGGAGCGGAAAACTCTATAAAATATTATTAATTTAATTTAATTTTTTATATAATATGATACTTATTACTAATAAGTATCATATTATATAAAAAATATAATTAAAAAAATAATATTTTATAGAGTTTTCCGCTCCTTAAAAAACGTGTCGAAAACCAAAAGCCCATGTATTTTGGAACGGAGGGAGTAGCATTTTGCACAAGTTTTAATAAAACACCTTACTTTTAAAAAAACATCATCATTGCACTAACTTTTTCATAAATTTTATTATTTTTTAACACCCACTACACATTTTAACCAATCAAATTATTTTAAAAAGTCAACAACACACAAACCAATACAAATCATTATAACTTTTTACCTAGAAAACCTAAAAGTCCATCTATTGTTGGACAAAAATTTACATCTAAAAACCCATGTATTGTTGGACGGAGGGAGTATACATTAACTTTAAATTTAGTAAGGTAATCGAATATATATGAATTTTGATTTAATTGTAAGCAGTGACTAAAGTGGCGACTTCATCACCCCCCCATTCGTATGGGTGAGCGGACCTGAAGTCGAAGGTAGAATAGAGAAGAGAACGGAAAGGAAGGTGATTCTCGCTGCACACATTCAAAATATCTCTTGATGGGATAACCCAAATTAACGAAAAAATAGATTCCAAACTAACTGGGAACCTATGAAAACCTCAATACCTCTATTCACCCAACTAACTAACCCAAAAGTATACCCAAATCTCCAAATCTCCAAAAAGTGTGTCTAACAATTACCTAATCTCTCTCTATACCCCCAAGTGACGATCACTAACAGCTTCCAAAACTACCCGGGCCAAGAGCATAGTACACCATTGCATATCCTCGTGTGATTTGCACTTCCACATCAAAGATATGCGCGACCTACAACTCTCGATAATTTGGATAGTGCATGCTTTAACATTGGGTAGGAGTGTATTTAGGAATTAGGATGATGCCGGAAAGGATCTCAGGGTAGTACCTGATGGTCCCTGGTTCGACTCCTGGATATAGCCGCTCTATATTTACCAAAATCAAGAATTAGGATGATGCCATGTATTTAGGAATTAGGATGATGATTATTTTTCATTGGGTAGGAGTGTAATGAGACAGCCCAACCAAGCCCAGCCCAGCCCATTAGATTAATTAGGAAGAAATGAGAACAAGAAAAAGCCCAATTGCTAGTTTGTAAGCACAGGTGTTTGAGAGGCAAACGCTGCATATTCATCTTATTCACTAAAATAAGAAAACGGTTAAAAAAAAAAGTTTTTTCCCCTAAGATGCATTAATGTTGGAGTGTGATAAAAAATAATCGGAAATTTCGCGAAGTACCTCTGAGGCATTGTAATTTTCGCGAGGTATACAACTCTTTTACATATTTTGCGTGGTACCCTTGAAGTTTTCAATTTTTTCACCTCGTGCCCCTCCACGTTAAATCTAACAGATTTAGTATATGCTCCGTTAGTTTCAATTAAAAAAAAAAGAAAAAGAGGAACCAGAAGCGAAGAATAGAGACGAAGAGAGCGAAGGAGAAGAGGACGCTTGTTGCTCCCGCTCGATGATCTTCTCTATTGCGGCGACATAGGCGTCCTCATCGAGCACCGTCGGCTGCTTCCGCGACGATGGCGGTGCTCCATTAGGGTTGGTGGAAGACGAGGACGCGGAGGGGTCGGAGGAGAGAGAAGGAGCTGGGGAGGACAGATGGCGACGATAATTCCCCTGAGAAAGAAGCATATCGATTGAATCGGAGTTTGAACTCTCCTTAGGTTTGATGCGAGCTGTTTTCAGGGTTTTGAGATTGGGGATTTTTGGGTGATTGATGGAATTAGGGTTTTCAGATTGGGGATTTTGATCGGGGATGTAGAGGAAGCAATTTGTTTTGTGGCGACGATCGATTTAGTGCTTTAGAGTGAGATGGTGAAGTGGAGGATCACCGGCCGGAATTCGATGGTCGACGCCGGCGACGGGGTGGTGTGTTTGGAGGTTTTGGACGGAGGCGCTGATTTGGGGAGGATGAGATGGTGATGATTTGGGGAGGATGAGATGGTGATTAGGGCCCATCAGTTGAAGGATGTGTCGATGGAGTTCGATTCCAGCCCGACTGGCTTGGCTTGGCGACCACCGAGGAGGAGGAGGGAGGGGAAGGCGGCGCCGCCGAGGGGTAGCGCCTGAGCGTCATCTCTCTTCGCTTTCATCGTTCTAGCTTCTGAGCCTTTTTTTTTCTTTTTTTTTTAATTCCAAAAGTAACGACCAACCATTTACCCGTTAAAATTTAACCCCGAGGGCACGACGCGAAAAAAATCAAAACCTCAGGGGTAACACGCGAAATATGCAAAAGAGTTGTATACCTCGCGAAAATTGCAATACCCCAGGGGTACCTCGCGAAATTTCCGAAAAATAATCTAGCGAATGCCTTTCATTTTCTCGTTTCATATAAATTTTAGAGAAGCTATTGCAAATGGTTTAAGAGCAACCCCAAAAGGGATTGAGATCCTCTCCTAATCAAACTTGCCTAATAATTACCTACAGTAATAAATTAATCTCATCCGTTGAATAAAATCAATGGTCAATATTAAATCCCATAATTAAAGTTAAATCAAATCAATAAAAGTAACCACCATCCCCTACCTCTCTCCCACTCAATCTAAACAGGAACCACAATCCCCAACAAACATCGCCGATTCCTACAAGAAGCTCCGATCCGCAGGGAAGAGAAACCACAACCCCTACCTCCGACCCGCCTACGTCTGAATCAGTCAAATGAAGAAGCTATTGAGTGAGTGGAGCGAATCAGTTAATCTCCTTTCTGAATATTGATTTCTGGATAAGTGGGATGCAGAGGGGAACCCTTCTATTTCATTTGATTCCACCATGCCTTTGTCAGGTGAGTGTGTATTACATATATAGCATACAATAGAAGGCCTAGGAAGCTTTCTGCTAGACTACAGCTGTACAAGACTATGCTTGGTGAGCAAGGAGGATTTGTTTGGATTTGTCACTACATATTAGATTGGGCTCATTCTTGGACTCGTCACCCTTGTTTGGATTGGGCTCATCCTTTGGTGTGCTAGTACCCCCCGTCGATCCCATTGCGCGGATGCAGAGATGGGATCGAAGTCGTTCAAACTGAGGTTTGGAGAGGGGTTTAGTCATAACATCAGCCAGCTGATCCGTCGACGAGATAAAGGCAACTGAGAGAGACTTATTGGCGACTCGCTCCCGTACAAAGTGATAGTCCATAGACAAGTGTTTGATGCGATGGTGTAAGACAGGATTGACTGCAAGATATGTAGCACCCAAGTTATCGCACCAAAGAGTCGGAGGCCGAAGAAGTGGAACACCAGTTGAGGAAAGAACGGATTGAAGCCATATTGTTTCGCAAGTGGCGAGAGCTAAAGCCCTGTATTCGGCCTCAGTAGAAGAACGAGCGACTGTGTCCTGCTTCTTGGAGGACCACGAGATAAGGTTGGAGCCATGATAAATGCAATAAGCACTGGTGGAACGCCGATCAACCCGGTCACTGGCCCAATCTGCATCGGAGAAGGCAGAGAGATGGTGATTCCGTTGGGAGGAGAGGTGGAACTTGTGATGTTTGGTGTGATTGAGATAACGGATAATCCTTTTAACAGCCTGCCAATGTAGAGTCTGAGGATTATGCATAAATTAGGAAACTCGATTCACCGCATAAGCAACATCAAGCCTGGTAAAGGACAAGTACTGCAGGGAGCCGACAACACTGCGAGAGATGAATATCGCTCATAGAGTGTGAAGCAGCCGTGGGATCAAAATTCGCAGCCATGGGCGTTGAAACAGGATTGGAAGATTGCATCCCAGTTCTTTCTACAAGATCGGCAATGTGTTTTGTCTGAGACAAAAAGAATCCAGAGGTTGTCCTTGAGATTTCAATGCCAAGAAAAAAATGAGCTGGTCCCAGATCCTTAACAGGGAACTGCAAGGCAAGAGCAGACACAAATTTGGCAGCTAAAATTTCATCAGAAGCAAGAACCAACAAATCGTCGACATAAACCAAAACGAAGACAAGACAATTCCCTTGGCGAAAAGTAAATAGAGATGTGTCAGCAGTAGAGGTGGAGAAGCCCATAGAGACAAGAGAGTCACTAAGGCGAGCGAACCAAGCCCGAGGGGCCTGCTTCAAACCGTAAAGTGATCAATTGAGTTTACAAACCTGATGGGGAAAAGAGGGATTGATGAAACCTGGTGGTTGAGTGATGTAAACATCCTCGTCAAGGGTACCATGAAGAAATGCATT
Source organism: Persicaria tinctoria (assembly GCA_037127255.1). Lineage (NCBI taxonomy): Eukaryota > Viridiplantae > Streptophyta > Magnoliopsida > Caryophyllales > Polygonaceae > Persicaria > Persicaria tinctoria. The sequence continues at coordinate 3,334,455 of JBANSL010000019.1, read as the reverse complement.
CTGTATGTCAAGTTGCCTGGTCGTCCAATTGTTCATTGCCGCAAGAGAAAGGAGCAGACGAATGGTCGACGGTTTAGCCACCGGAGAAAAAGTATCAGTGTAGTCAATGCCCGGGAGTTGATTGTAGCCTTTTACCACCAAACGAGCCTTTCGACGCTCGATCATTCCATCAGACCGCCTCTTTGTCTTAAAGACCCATTTGACGCCCAAAACATTTTGGGATGGGGAAGGTAGGACAAGGTTCCAAGTGCGTGTGTCAAGCAAAGCTTGAAATTCCGCGGCCATAGCCGACCTCCACTCAGGGAATTTCGAGGCAGTGGAGAAACATGTGGGTTCTTCAGGCACCATGGTGGTGGAATGGAGCGACGGAGGCCAAGGGATAGTGACGTCGGTACGCTCGATGGGTTTGAGACTATTGGTCATAGACCTCGTCTTCATAGGATGATGGGAGGTGATGGTTTTGGGCGGTGAAGGAGGCGGCGAGAGTTGACCAGGCAACATGGTGTTGGTAGTCACAGGAGACGGTGGCAATATTGGGTCATTAAAAATTGGGTCTTGAGGAGGGGAATTTGGAGGAGAAGGTGGGCCTGAGTTTGGAGGAGAAGGTGGGCCTAAGTTTGTTTCTGGGCCTGTGTTTGTTTTTGGAGATAAGATAAAAGGGAGATGGGCCTGAGAGTTAGGCTGATTGGAGATGGGAGCCGAGGTTGGAGTATATGAAAAGGGGAAAATCTTTTCATGAAAAATTACATCCCTGCACACATACATCTTGCTATTTGCCCAGTCAAAACATAAATAGCCCTTATGATCGGGGCTGTATCCCAGGAAGACAGTGGGAATAGACCGAAAATTTAACTTGTGTTTGAGATAGGGACGGAGGTTCGGAAAACAAAGACAATCAAAGACCTTGAGTGATTTGTAATCCGGTGAGTGATGAAATAAAATAGAATAGGGAGATTGATTTTTTAGAATTGGTGTGGGAAGACGATTGAAGAGATAGACCGAGGTTTGGAAGGCATAATCCCAAAAACGTAAGGGAAGAGAAGCATGTTTAAGAAGGGTAAGACCCATGTCTACAATGCGTCGATGACGCGACTCAACACTCCCATTTTGTTGGTGAGAGTATGGGCACGAAAGTCGATGGAGAATACCCAAATTTTGAAACAAGGGTGTGAGAGGTTTAAATTCCGTCCCGTTGTCAGTTTGAATGGAAACCACATTCCGACCAAAAAAGTTGGTGACAAGTTTTATGAATTGTGAAACAATTGGAGAGACTTGTGTTTTGGAATTAAATGGAAATATCCATAGAAATTTAGAGTAATCATCCACAATTAAAAGGAAATATTTATTATTATTAATAGAACTCAAGTGGGCCGGACCCCATACATCCAAAAAAAGGAGCTCAAGAACATGGGTGGACTGAGATGGACTAGGAGGGTGAGGGAGGGCATGGGCTTTAGCCCATGAGCATGATGTGCAGGGAAGATGGGCTGGGCCTTTTGATTTGGAAGAAAAAAAGAGGCTAGAAACTAAATGGGTAACTTTTGGTGAAGGATGCCCTAGGCGTTCATGTAGCAAATGAGGCGGCGGTGGCGACGTACTGGTGAAATGAAGCAACGGCGGCAACGAAGCAGAGTGATCGGAGGACGAGCAGACTGGCATGACATACAGACCATTGTCAACGTGGCCCTTGAGAAGTGGTGTTTGCGTCACGGAATCCTTCACAACAAAAAACGTATCATGAAATTGGAAGAGCAATTGTTATCACGACAAAATCTATTGACTGAAATTAAATTCTTATTAAGCAGAGGGGCATGAAGAAGTTTTGATAGAAGAAAAGAGCGAGAAGGAGAATGAATATAAGAGGAACCATGAGACTGGATTGGAATTGTGGAACCATCGCCAAGAGATATTGAATCCGTGCCCTCGTATGGTAGTCGATCGAATCGAAGATTCGAGACATCTGGTGTGTAGTGGTGATTGGCTGCCGTGTCCGGGAACCAGTTGGAGGTGGTGAAATTGGCTTGAAGGGAACTCGGTGGTGGTGTCTGGAAGGAGTGGTCAAACCGGCTCCAGCAACGGGTGGCTATGTGGCCTCGTTTCTCGCATATCTGACAAAAAGGGCGGGTGTCTGGAGCGCCATTGAAGTTGTAGGAGCCTCGACCACGACCACTGCGTCCACCACGATCATCGCGTCCTCGCCCACGGCCTTGATCCCCTCGACCGCCACGGTAGGATCCACGGCCCCTATTTTCAGTAAGATTGAGTTCTGGCGTTTGGGGCTGGGTCGAAGGAGGGCCGAGGATGGATTGAGAGGATGGAACCGTAGTCCCATTGTTCCTTGAAAGACGACCTTCCCGGAGCAACAGATAGGAGAGAGTGAGAGTCGGGTTCGGAAGGACGGGCTGCGTGGAGAGAGTTGTGACCATAGCGTCATAATCAGTCCCAAGTCCAGCTAGGAGATAAACGACAAATTCATCATCGGAGATGATTTGTCCGGCAGCCTGGATTTGTTGAACGAGCGTTTGTGCTCTGTTGTAGTACTCCGTGACGGACTCGTCGCCCTTCTTGAGGCTTGCTAATTGAAGACGAGACTGAACGATTTGAGCATTCGACCGAGCCGAGTAGAGTTGGTGAAGACGGCTCCAAATCTGATGAGAAGTTTGACAAGTGAAGATCTGGGTCAGGATGGGCTCGGTGAGAGAGGCCGAGAGAATCGCCACCACAAGTTGATCCTTGGCGGTCCAATCTTCAATGGCTTTAGCATTGGAGCCATCTGGTGCAGCAATCGGACATGGAAGAGAGCCATCGGCGTACGCCATGAGACGTTGAGACCGGAGATATGGTGATATTTGCTGGCTCCAAAGAGGGAAGTTAGAAGGAGAAAGTTTGATGGTGTTGAGATGAGAAAAACTGGAGAGAGAGGGATTTTGTGGGTTGAAGGGGAGATTAGCCATGGAGGCTTGTAGATGTTGAGAAAGGGCTGCAGTTAGATCGGAATCAGCCATGGGAATGAGAAAAAAAAAAGGAGGAATTTTTTTATAATGCGACGTTAGTCGAATGAAGGCTCTGGTACCATTCTGAATATTGATTTCTGGATAAGTGGGATGCAGAGGGGAACCCTTCTATTTCATTTGATTCCACCATGCCTTTGTCAGGTGAGTGTGTATTACATATATAGCATACAATAGAAGGCCTAGGAAGCTTTCTGCTAGACTACAGCTGTACAAGACTATGCTTGGTGAGCAAGGAGGATTTGTTTGGATTTGTCACTACATATTAGATTGGGCTCATTCTTGGACTCGTCACCCTTGTTTGGATTGGGCTCATCCTTTGGTGTGCTAGTACTCCTTCATGCGCCCCCGTCCGAATCATCCACCTCCGATCCGCATCCACCACCCTCTCCGACTACAAGAAGCTCGGCGTGCTTGGTGGGCGGTGGATTGCAGGTAGCGGCAAGGGCGGTGCAGCAAGGAGGGACGGGAGAGCGGGGGCGACAGCAATGGTGGTTGTTGCCTGGGAATCTGCAGACGAGGGTATAGAAGATGGTGGGCCGTCGAGATGGATTTGGTGTTTTTTTTTTAAATCAAAGAGATAAGCTTGGCCCTTAATTTTTTTAGAGGGTGGAGATAGAGAAAAATGAGAGATTGAGAGAATTGAGAGATTTGGAGAAAAAAAAAGGATTTTTTTTAATCCAACGGCTCCTACAAATCAATTTATAAAATAAAGAAACACAAAAAGAGAGAATAAAAATCTGTAAATTTAGAAGAAGATAGTTGAACGCTAAAATTGAATGCTTCACAACTCCAAATAGAAATTGATTGAATTATAGCCGGAAGAACAAGCCTCAAACTGATTAAATTGAATTCCAACTGAATGCCTTCAGTTCGATTGGACCTGGGTGACAGCGGCTACGGAGGCTCCGAGGACTCCCGCTCTTCCACCACAGCCTCCGCCTCTAGCAATCGTCGCCGCGCGAGGAGCATTAGCCGATTCTCTCACCGGCTCCCATCGGAATTGGCCGAGTTCATAGATCGGATGTGAACACCGCGAGCGGCGCGAGACGTCGGAGGGGAAGGTCGGTGACAGGCCAGCTCCAAGCTTGGGGTGGAGAGAAAGGGTGTGGTTAGTGGAAGAAGCAGCGAAAGCGTTGGGCGACATCTCGCTTTTATTCGCAGTCGAACAAGAACCTACAGAGAACCCCAAATCTCAAACTCCATCTCAAACTCACGGCCGTCCAATAGCCCTATGCAAAACTAACTACACAACTACTGGAATGAAAATTATCCAAATCTGCCGCCAAACTTTGATCGACAAATCAACATCAAGGAGACTTTCAGGAGATTCTAGGATAATTTTCTTAGTAGTTAAATTCGTCCATCGGACCATCTCCATGCCAAAACCGAAGCACTAAGTCTCAATTTTTCAAATCTAGCGAATCCTATGCTGCAAAATCGAGGGGGAAAAAGAAAAAAAATTCCAAGCAATAAATTCATATCTAACAAGCGCACACAAAGAGATTGAAACAAAATCGAATCCTTTGAAAATTCGCCTGCAATAAAAAAATCGCCAGCAATCAGATAAATTAAGGAAAGCATGGAGAAGAAAAGAGGGTAAGATGAAGACCAACTTCAAAAGTGGGCAAACAGGATAACGGCTCCGATTACACATATTCGAAGACAACGACGACAACAACAAAAAAACCATGTAATACAATCTCACAGTAGTGGAGTAGCCTAGTTCACAAATCACAGTCATTCCGGGATACGTCAACCAGAAAATACTTGTGTTTAGTACCCAAATATCCCGGTTCGAACCGCTCTTTATTTATCAAATTCAAAGAGTAGCGTAGTTCACAAACAAGAACACGGATCTGATTAAACAAATTCAAAGACAATTACCAAAAAAGAGGATCCTCCTCTTGAAGCGGATAGCGAAATGGGCGTCGGGTTCAGTGCTCCGGTAGAAGATGACCCCATCGCCGGCCCTGATGACGCCCTTGCTCCGGAGGAAGGGGACCCACCCGGCTGAGATAACCGGCTTGTTGTAGTCCCCTGTCATCCGCTTGGAGCACCGGAACTTCCAGACCCTCCCGTCGATGTCCTTGGCCGTGAAATCCACCTGGTGGCCGGTGAAGCTTGGCAGCTCGGAGAGGTGCTCCGCTGGCCAGTGGAGCCTGTGATCCACGTCCGTCGTCGTCAGCTCCTTGGAGAATAGCTGCTGCCCAAGTGCTGCCATGGCGGACACTTTATAATATGATCAATCGATTTGAATATAAGAAATTAACAAGTTTGGGATGTGGGTTTTTAGATTTAAGAGAGTGGGGTACGTATTTATCGCCTATAGGCCGGGGATTGAAGTCACTCCGTAACAATTACTCTAAAAAGACGAATACGTAGACGAAGACTCCGGCGAAAAAAGGCTGTCTTTGAAAATGATCTCTCTGACTAATATGCCCATCTTAAGATAAACTTCTTTAATTTTGTCTGTCAAATCAGATAGATCATTTTCAAAGACAGCAATTTAGCAAAGGAACAAGATCCTCTCCTAATACTAATCTTCCTTATAATTTTAATTCGGCTAAGATTAATCCCTGTAATTAAATAATTAATTAGTAAATTAATTAATCCTTATCCTAAACGTACCCTTCTTTCTCCCTTTAATACTCTAATTCTGGTTGGTTGATTCAATTCACATAGATCAGAAAAGGGGCGACTGGGGATACTGAGAGGAGAGAATGCATAGCTAAGGTCGTCCTTCCGTTTATTTGATTCTTATAAACCAAATAAAGGGTGATTTGCTTGATCGTTTGCTCGATTCTCATAAACAAGCTAGAGAAAAGGCATTCGACAAAAATAGGCCATCACTGTGCAGTACATTGAAACTACAATGAAATTACCTACAAACAATTAAACTAAACCGAGATAGCTAGCTAAGAGATGAATTAGTTGCGTGTATTAAGAAGGAATTACAGTACGTAGATATATCACTATACACAGATTACCAAAAAAGAGGAGGAGCACTTTTATCACCCAGCCTCCAGCCCCAAGTGGGTTTCCTTACCTACTGTCAGATGGAAACTAACTTAAGATGCTAATTAGTCAAAATTCAGATCAAATGCAAAATTAATTATTAATTAATCCGATCAATTGATCAGACTTGAAGCAATGAAAGAGGAAGAAAGGGGTTGGATAAATTAAAGGTTAATTGATTTAATTATTAGAGATTTAATTTTAGCCTTTGATTTGATCTAATGGTTAAAAATGACTTATTAGAAAATTATAAGGAAGTTTTTATTAGGAGAGGATCCAACTCCTTTAGCAAATGGGTATGGTGAATTTCATTAAAATTTACATCAAACTCTTTAGTTAAATTACCGGAAAAACAGCAAATACTCTTATCTAATTTAAGACTTTTTTTTTACTCTTTAATTGTTTTCAATACGTACTTTTTTTTACTCCACTAACGATTGAATGAATGAAAATGATTCATGTTCTTCCCTCTCGTTTTCTTTTTTCTTCTTCTTTTCCTTATCCACGTTATCTTCTTTTTCTTTTTTCTTACCCACGTTTTCTTCTTCCTCTTCTTCAGTTCTTCTCCTAACCAAGTCTTCTGGTATGGCCTTCAATTAGTTTCTCTAGATGGATTTGGTGCTCTAGATAAACAGTTATTTAAGGAAGGCACATAATCAAAATTATAATTTCAGTAGACTGAATTTACATATATTTTTTTTTTTCTATTTATCACTATATCTATTGAATTAAAAATTAAATATATATGTTTTATCTATATTTAAATTAGTAATAATAGAGTTAATTATCTATCCAATCTATTTATAAAAATAATTATCTGTAAAAATAAATACAAGAAAGGAGATGGAGGCCCAAATGTCCCAAACAATGAGAAAGACCAAAGAAAGGAATATGTATGGATACGGTTTATTTGTCCATATAGCTTCAAAGGCTCTGTTAAGTTCAAATTTGATTAAACTTGGGCATTTTTAACTTACATGGTTGTTTTAATCTCTTTTATATGCAACTAGTATAATTCCCGCACCATGATGCGACTTTTAATAAATAAAATAATGAAGGTAAACTTGAAATTTTTAAGAAAATGGTAAAAATGTTAACAATAAAGTTAGGCTCCATAAAGGTTTTTAAATTACGATATTATATTGATGTAGATTATTAATATTGTCATATATAAAGATTTAAATATAAATTAATAGTAGACATTAGATTTAATCCAATATTTTGATTTAAACCCAATGGTTAGTAAATGGGTAAAAAAAGTGAAAGGACGAAAATGTAAATGTATGAAAGAGATGAAGAGAAAAAAGTAAAATAATAATAAGAGAAAATTGGGATTAGTTTAAAATTTTTAAAATAATGAGGTGTTGACACATTATCAAAAGTATTCTAAATTAAGATATTATTTAAATTTAAATAGATATTTTGAATTAAACTCAATGGTTAGTAAATGGGTAAAAATTACTAAATTAAAAGAAAAATCGTGATTGGGTGAAAAGGAGTGAAACGTGGGGAGGCTACCACATAAGCGTAAGATATACTGAATTAAGTAATTACTAGTACAATTCCCGCGCCATGGCGCGATTTTTTAAACTAAAATCTTGATAATATGAAAAATAATATTATAAAATATTAATAAAAGTTAATATAAAATTCATTTAAATCTTTACCATAAATGTATCTTATAAATATCTTAAAATTTTATTTTTTATAAAATATCATGTAAAAGTATAATATATAAATATGGATATTTAAATCACTTAGTAAAAATAATAATATTATTGTAACGTTGTTTAAATGTTATGTGGTATAACAATTATCGGCTTATATATTAAGTAATATATATATATAGATTAGATATTTATAATATATAAATATTTACATGTAGATTAATAGTAAGCATTAGATTATATTAAATTTAATGTTTTGAGTTAAGCCTAATAGTTAGTAAATATATTTAAAAAAATGTGATAGGTTTAAAGGGAAAAATAGATTGATTCAAAGAGATAAAAAAAATAGGGATATCATATAGGCTAAAACTCTTTTATTTTAAGAATATATATAGTAAATGTGAAAAAAAAAATTTAATTGGTTTGAAAAGATAAAAAGAAGGAGAAAAATAATAATTAAAGGAAATAAATTTGAGATAAGCCCGGTAGGCAGTAACTATATTAAATTGAATTCAATGTTTTGAATTAAGCCCAATTGTTAAAAAAATATGTTGGAAATAAAAGAAAGAATAGGATTGATTTAAAAGGATAAAGGGAAGAATAAAAATAATAATTGAAGGAAATAATAATTAAATATAGGAGAGAGGAGAAAATAAAAAAGTAGAAAATAGGGGATTGGTTAAATTACCTAAAATCAAGGAGAAGATGACACGTCATCAAAGTCTTCTGATTTATATATATATATAATCGTGATTGGGTGAAAATGAGTGAAACGTGAAGAGGCTGTCATATAAGCGTAAGGTATTCTGAATTAAGTAATTATATAGATACAATCTTATTCAAAATCAGATTGTGTGAGCACAAATAGGTTTATTATTTTTATTTTTTTTACTGAAATTCGATAATGGTGTGGCAACATTACGAGAGGTTTGACAACTGAGTTTCTGTTATTGGTTCAAAATGGGCAACTGCATTGTTTATTCTTCTTCTACTCCCATTTTTCATACAAAATTTGTTACATTTCCCCACATTCTATTCCCTAATTTTAAGGATGGTAATTATTACCTCTATGAGACTATCCACAATAGTTTTGTCTATAATGTATACATTTGAACAAGGTGTGTAAAAATACACCTTACTTTTTGATATTTTGCTTCAATGGTCAAATGTGTATTTCTTACACACCATTCAAATACAATTAATTTAAATAAAAAAAACAAAAATCATAAAATATACACCAATAAAATTGTTTTGCTTTTTGAAAAAGCTTTTGCACACGGGAGAGGTGATGTGCTCAAATTTGCACACCCCAAAAGCAACCAATGGAGCCCAAAATGGATAAAAAAATACACATTTAGACATTTACACACAACCATTGGAGTTAGTCTGATGGTTTAATCATTTCCCACACCCTCTTCTTTAAGCTCCAAAAAATGATGATCATATACATTTTATGTGTAAAATTTAATACCTTTCATTTCCATTCCCCTCTTATATAAACAAACGAGCCCTTAGTTTCTTCTTCGTTGAAATATTTTACATTAATAAATAAATAGAAGTGGTTGATGAAATAAATGGTAGGTGAACCACATGTGAGTTTGTATACTATAAATCATGAACCACATTGTGCAATGTCTTTTAAGTGAAATAGTTTACATTAATATATTTACTATCTTTTTTTAAATGAAAAATTCAATTATAAAAATGTGAAATTTTTATGGGTGAAATATACATTAATATGTCTCTTAATGTTTAATGAATAAATTTATATGAAAATATTTTATATATAATTAGAATACATACATATATACATACATACATACATACATACATACATACATACATATATATATACATACATATATATACATATATATATATACATATATATACATATATATACATACATATATATATATATACATATATATATACATACATATATATATACATATATATATATACATACATACACACACACACACACACACACACACACACACACATATATATACACCACACACACACACACACACACACATATACACATATACATATACATACACATGTGAGTCCAACAACAACAACCCAGTATATCCCGCGATTAAACAGGGTCTGGGGGGTCAGGAACTAGATGTGAGTTGTACAAGTCGTGAAACACATTACACATGTGAGTAAAGATTTAAATATAAAATGACGGAATAACTTTTCCAAGTTATACTCCATATTCGTCTCAAAATAGTTGTTTTAATTTTGATACGTTTTTTTTGTAATTATAATAACTATATAAAATATCAATTAATTTGTTAATTTTTAAAAATAATTTCATACTTAATATAATTATCAATTAAATCATTTTAAAAAATTATTTAAAAATTGATATTTTATAGAATTTTTATCTCCTTAAAAAACATGATAAAAAGCCAAAACAACAAATTTTTTGAGACGGATTGAGTATAAGCCAGATGAGGAACACATTAAACAGGTCAGTTGGTGTGAAGCTTCATTTGCACTTTCCTCTTCCCACATCAATTTCCATTCCTTCCTGGCAACTACCTCACATCCTCCTTCATCCTTAAAAACCTCCCCAAATAATGACCGAAACTTTGAATTTCCAAAACCAACAATCCCCATCAATCCCCTTTCTCAGAAATTGTCTTCGTGTAGTGATCAGGGCCGGTCCTACTGTTATATAGGTCCGGGGCAAACAAAAATTTTGGGCCCTAATAATTTAAAATTGAATTAATTATAAAAATAAAAATAAAAGCTACATTCTAGCAAACAAAAATATATTTCAATCACTAAAAATCCATTTATTTCCTACAATAGAATACTAACTTTCATCCATTAACACAAATATGTCATTTACGAGTCACACGTGTTTTTTCAAGAAAATTGAAACTACTTAATATATAAAATATCAATTTTTTTATAAATAAAACACAATAACAAGGATCGATAAAATAAGCAAGTACATAAACACGACAACAACAAAACTAATTGACAATAATAATACTACATGCCCAAAGACGTTATAATTTATACTATGTAGTTAATAAAAAAAAGGGTAAGAAAATAAAATTTTAAAATGAAATGGGTTTAATTTTGGAATAATTTTTAAATAATTTTATTAAATGTTATAAATTATAATAACCTAACCCAACCCAAGCATCTTGTTTCTATACATTTTTTCAAATGACTTGTGAGTTGCTCTTGATTATGTTTTTATACATTCTTGTTGCTCGTTATTATACCACCACTAATTATGGACTAATTATGGGCCTATTCTGTTTTTTTCTAAAACAAGGGAAGAAGAAGTTATGGGCCTAAATAAATTTGAGCTTATTCTCTAAAAGAGGAATGGATTTTAGGGATATTTGGGCCTAAAAATGATAGGTTAAATGTAATATATACCCAGATTTTTTTTATTATTAGGCCCCAAATTTTTCTGGGCCCTGGGCCATCGCCCAGCCTGCCCTTGCCTCTGGGTCGGGCCTGGTAGTGATGTAGAGAGTACCTTCTTCCTCAGGATATCCTCTCCCGACCTTGTATTCTCTCCCAATTCACCCTACCCTTTACCCTTTTAAAAAAAATCTTATTATTTTTTTTATATATAATTTGGGTGGCGAGGAGGGACATGCGGAGGCAGGGGTTTTGGGCACAGGTAATCTCAAGGCAAATCTCCTGATTTATGATTCGAAACCCCAATCCTTGGATCTTTTTTTCTGAGATGTTGGAGAATGATAAATTACTTTCCTCATTTTCCAAACTGGAAGGAGCGGGAAAATTTGATAAGTTTCCTCAAATCCGCAACATTCTCTAAAATAAAAAAACACTTCTCTAAATCTTTAAAATGGAGAAGCTATTGTATTTGGTAAAAAAACAATTTAGAGAATATGTTTTTTTAATGCTTTTCCAAACCAAATAAAAAAACAATTTGGAAGCACGATCCATGAGACACTTGGGTGTGTTTGGATTCTCAATGTATTATGCTTATAAGTATCAACATTTGTAAAGTATTTGGTTAAAAAAATTATAAGATATTTAAAATAATGTAAATTTAAAATAAAATACCTTATAAATTGTGTAAATTAATTATAGAGAGAATGGGGTATATAGACCCTTTTCATATATTGTAGAGGTAAATAGACCCCTCTAATAATTTTATTGTAATTTAGACCTTTTATATTTTGTGATTCCAAAAAAGCCCTTGTAATCCACAAAATCCACCTATTTCATTTGTAAATTTAAACTGCCGTACAAACTCAGGATTACTAATTCAATTAATTATGGAAAAGATTAAAAAAAAAATCTTAACCATCCCTTTCATTTGTAATCCACAAAATCAAATCAAATCCCTCCTATTCATTTGTAACAGGTTAGGTAGTACGGGGAGAAGGTCTAAACGATCAGTAGAAATCAAATCTCTCTCCTAATTAGGTAGTACGGTGCAAAGCTATGCCAGAGCCATCACGTTTCGGGGCTAAAGCGGCAAACGCCAGTGAAGAGAGATACAATAGTGCACAGTTTCTCCATTGAAGGGTAAGTATTGTGTTAATTTAAATTATGGAATTGAAATGACCAATTTGATTTAATGTAATTGTCGTTCGATATGTTCGGTATGGAATTGAGCAATTCGACATTGAATTTGTGATTGTAGAAAACAAGGGGAGTTGTGAGAGGGGAGTTGAGAGAGGATTGGGAGAATAATAGGTAGTTACTATAGGTCTGAACTTTAGTGTAATGAGAAATAAAGAGGAATGGTAATATAGTATTGTAAGTACGTATTAGCTTACCTCAAATTTAGTGTAAGGAGAAATAAATCGGAATGGTAATATAGTATTGTAAGTGTATACGGAGTATTAGCTTACCTCAAATTTAGTGTAATTTATTGTAATAGTTTCTTGTTATCGTTTCATTTGCTATTGTAATGTTTTGTAACCAAGGTATCACACATATAATTATAATAATGTATTGTAACAAAGGTATCATAATTTATTGAAATTAATGTATTGTAATCATCTTATTTATTCTATCAATCAAAGTGTTAAATGTGTACTGGAGCTAATGAAAATGGCATTTGAAACCAAACACGCAATGGAGCAATTGAAATCAGAGAAGAGCGCAGTCTAGTATGAAAGCATTGAAACGTATTCCATATTAATTTACTAATGAAACCGTTTTTCCTACAAAATATATATTTAAAGGGTAAAATAGTAATAACATATAGGGAAAGGTCTATTTAATTGAAAAAATTATCAAGGGGTACATCCAATACTAAAATTATTAAAAGGGGTCTAATTCATCCAATTTTCTCTTAATCTTAATTATATTAACTTTATAAGATAATTATAAACTTAAAACAACAGTGAGTATTTGATTTATACCATCTATGTAATATTTTATTTTAAATTCATGTTATTTGAAATACATAAAAAATCATGTTATTTTAAATTCATGTTATTTTAACGGAAATTTTGCGAGGTACCCCTGAGGTATAGCTTATTTCGTGAGGTGTACAAGAGTTTGAACTATTTCGCGTGGTACCCCTGAGTTTAGGGTAAAATTCGCGCCTTGTCCCTCTCCCGTTAGGGTTAACGTTTTCCACTTCGCGAGGAAAAAAAAAAGGAAAATCGATTGGGCGAAAGCAATGAGAGAGCAGAGCTTGAACGGAGGATGAGCAGCGCCACCACCGAGTCCCTCTCCACTCCTCTCCCTCCTCGCCGGCTCCACCGTGCCTCCTCTCTCTCTCTCTCTCTCTCTCTCTCTCTCTCTCTCTCTCTCTCTCTTCGACTTCCATGCCTAAATACCTACAAACCAGAAATTCAACGACTATTTACCTCTCTTTTTCCTTCGCCAATGGCCGGTGCCGTAGGTTCTTCTCCGTAGTCGGAGTGGTACAAGCTCATTAATTATTATTGGGGTTTGCCTGCTGATTGTTTTAAGGAGATGAGTTCTTTCAATTTTCAAGGATGTATGAAATGCAGTCTTTGCAGTGCATTGCCAATCACCTCCTATTGCTCATCGGTAAATTAATACGGAGTATTATTCTCATATCCTCTATCATTTGACAAATATGGTAAAAGTTCTTACCATCATCCAATCTCTAGTGGGAATCCAATCTTATTTTGTTTAGTTAGTTTCCTTATAAAATTGATTGAAACTTATTTGATATTTGATAGGTAGGCTCCTGGGTGTTTACTTCTGTATATCCTATTTCAAAACTGCGTTTAATGGAGAATCAAAGCTTCAAATTTTCAAAGGAAATTATCGCATCCCAGATGCACCTAAATAAGGCACTGTGATTATTGATCTGATAAGTGATATGCTCCAACCTTCACATGAAGACAGGCCATATATTACACAGGTAAACAGTCCACTTGATTCATGATTTTTCCTTAAATGATCTTAGGGTTATTTATAGATAACTGAGAGTGATTGCAATCTGAATGCCAATTGCTATTTAGAGTTTGAACTTATCCTTGCATCCTGTCCACTTTAATGGATCATGGAGTTGTCTTGGTGAGATACCATATGGACAATTTTACTTATATGTTTTGCTTCAAAATTTTACTTTGAACCTTGTGTTGAAGCCTATTAGCTCAAATGGGAAAGCTCGTGCTTATGCACAAAACGTGGGTTCGACTACCACATAGGCTAATATATACTATACGAAATTAAAATGTAGCAAAAAAAAAAAAAGGGGAACCGTTTTGAAGTGACTGATGTTCAAGATTGAGTTAAAGTTCACACCTAAGACTTGATGAATTCGAGTTTTATTTTTCTCTGCTATGTTTTGATTTCATGTAAGCATCTGATGATGAATGTAGAAAAATTCATAACATATTGAGCTTGCATTGAATTCTTACAAGCTACAACTTTCATATGACAGAAGTGCATAATATGAATTTATTTATTTATTTTCCATATTGTTATGACAGCTGAACTATGCAAATATGCCAATAAGTCAATTACAGACAATCAATCTTTTATATTAGCCTATGCGGGAGTCGAACCCACATCTTGTGCATAAGCACATGCTCTCCTATTTGAGCTAATAGGCTTCAAAACAAGGATCAAAGTAATAATTTTGCATCAAAATGTATTAAGCTAGTTTCAACTTTCAAGCAATTAAAACATGATAACTGAAAATTCTAACCACTAACAACGTGCTTGTGCTCGAAAGAGTGCAGTTCATCCCTAGTAATGGTATCCCTTACTCTCCTCTAAGACAATGACAGGTTTAGCAGCACTAAACAAAATAGGAATGAAGTGTTAGTGTCACACATTGCAGTACGGTGAGAATGATTGTTCAATTCCAAGAAGTAGATGTGAGCAAACTCATGTATAGAATTGAACCAGCTCCTACAACCATCAGTATTTTTGAAAGATGGGATTTGTTGAAACCAAATAAAGCCTTGAGATAGTACTGTAAAAGTAATAGTTCAAGGAACATTATCTAACATTTATCCTTCAAAACCAATCTATCCATTCAAAGTTGCATTATAACTATTTGTACAACATCCAACAGTAATCCTTATAATACTCGATGAAATATATATACTTTATAACCCAAATTAAGATTTTATATATCACAAGTAAACGAAAGTAATCATTACACCAAAGGCCAAAATCATGGTCAAGAATGAGAAAATAATGAAATGTATGAAGTAAAAACCGTGATGTGATGTGCATTAACAAAATCAAGAGATGACCCTGCCAATAAACCATAATCTCCAATATAGCCTAAACATAGAGAGTTATAAAGCAAAACTGTAATGGGCAGTAACATTAATAGAAGACATTTCCAATAAACAAAAATTCTCTGTCAACCTAGAGAATTCTAAAGTTGAATTTCGCATAAATCAACACTCAATTGAGTAAAGAAAAAAAGAAATCTCAAAGTAAATTGGGTAGAGGACATAAGGACTCTTTAAAGAAATTGAGTAGAGAACATAATTTTTTGCAAATTCGTATGACAAGTAAACCCTAATTTCATTAAAAGGGGGATTTTAAGAGAGATGTACCTGTTGCTCTGTTAGCGCCCACCTCAATCATCACCGAACTTCACACATCAGCCTCCACCTCCAGTCGGCGCTGGAAGGGAATGGCCCTGTCGCCTATCGCCGGCCTGCACCCACGTACAGGTAGTCGGTTGCCCCTTCGCCTTCATTTGTGGATTTCTGCGCTTCTCTTCTTCGTCGCCTTTCTCCAAAGTCAAGAACGCGTGCATTCATTCTCTTTTACGAGGTATTTTGATTTTGTTTATATTTATTGAATTTTCTTTTTTTTTTAAGCAAACGGAAAACGTTAAAATAAACAGAGTTGGGTATTCTGTGAATTTTACCCTAAACTCAGGGGTACCACGCGAAATAGTCCAAACTCTTGTACACCTCGGGAAATAAACTATACCTCAGGGGTACCTCGCGAAATTTCCGTTATTTTAAACATAAACACTTTGAATCTAAACACACCCCCAATCTTTGGTTTAGGCCTCATAAATTTGGAAATTTGGATGGATCGTGCTTCCAAATTGTTGATTCATTTGGTCTGGGCCTCATAAATTTGGAAGGAGAGTTCCTCAAAAATTTTTTCACTTTGGTCTCAAAGTGAACTATGGGCCTCATAAAAATTACGTACTTAGTAGGAATTATGGGCCTTCTTAAATTGGGCCACTAAAGCCTAAACTATCCATGCTTGATTGCTAGAATGGAGTACGAAATTTAACATAGGCCAAATTATATAAAATTATCTCTTAAATACACCATTTGCATAAAATCATCATTTAAATTAATTTTTTTTAAATCTGCAAATAAAAAGCTAGATACTTGTAAAAGACCGCTCATATCACCTTTTCCGTTAAGATTGTTGTTGAATATGTAAAATTATCATTTTGTCCTTATACTTTTATTTGAAGGGTAGTAAAAGAGGAATTACCCTTCAATGGCGTTTTTTTTTTCCATTTGAGAGAAGGACCGAGGTCCCGAGAGGTGAAAGATAAATACCTAAAAACTTCAAACAAAATAAATCAATGATGAAATGCTTGAAAAGTGCGTGTCAAGGGATTAACTAGGATATTAATTGGTGATGAAGAGGAAGAATAGTAATTTTACACCGTTAACATCAAACCTAACGCAAAAGGTGAAATGAGTAATCTTTTCTAAACATTTAACTTTTAAAGTGTGGTTTCCTAAAACTTTCAGTAAACCACATTTTAAATTAAACAAATTAAAAAATGAGCATGGTAACAAAATGTGTGTGACCCTGAAAATTACCGATTACACCATGATGCTAGTAGTTACTCCCTCAATTCCATATTAAATAATAAATATCATTTGATTTTTCGTTTCTGGATTAAAACTAGAACCCTCTTTTTCTGAATCCATCTTACAATTTTTTTTTATCAAATTAACAAACTGTATCGAATATCATTTATTTTATTTTTAAAAATAATTTCATACTTATATTTTACTATATATTATAAATTATTAAAAAAATATTTATAAAAATTAATATTTTATAATATGAATAAAATAACTTGAATAGTAAGTAATCATATCCTTTATTTAAAAATAACTTCTTAGGATTGCAAGTAATGTTTAATATGAATAATATAACTGTGTGAAATGAATAATTTCATACTTATATTTTAAAAATAACTTCTTAAGAAGCGTATCGAAAAGTTAAATAATACGTAGTATTTAATATGAATAATATATTAAGATTGCAAGTAATGTTTGTCAAGGTAATCATATCCTTTATGATAGTATTTAATTTGAATTGCAACTAATGATTGTGATAAGGTATATGCGGGCTTGATACCTTCTATTTTAGTACACCAAATAATAATAATAATAATAATAAGGCATATGTGACTACTCCTTTTGTCAAACTATGAATGCAATTAGTGTTTGTCAAGCTAATTATATAATTTATATTTATAATTATTATTGATTTATTACTCCAAACTCTTTTGCAAAGTGTCACATGCATGCCACTTGGCAATGTGTGAATCTATATGTACCGGACCAATATTTGAATACTTTTAAAATAAAATTAATTACGCTTAAAAAATTGGATCTTTATAGAAGTTTAGAGTATAATATATAGCTATGGACCAAAAAAAAGAGTATAATATATAGCTGAACTGAAATTAATTATTACAGTAGCTTTTTCAGCACTAATATGACACTGATCTTTCAAAGCAGGTAGGTAATCAATTAATTAATTACTCGTAGTATACCCTTGTATACTCAATTAAAGTTAATTTCGTTAAATAAGTTCACTATATTTCAGTGGATATATTTGGTCAAGCACACCGGTTTATGTACCACATGCACATGAAAGCGATATGTACAACAACCGCTTTCTACTGTGCACCGTCATATGAATATTTTGAATTAATATATTTGTGAAAGAAAGACAAAAGCTTCAAATACTTCTGGAATCACTTTTAAACATATGGATCAATTAATTCCATAATAGTTGATCAATCAATCAATCAAAATAGACTAATATAAATATATAAATATTATTTTTTAGGGGGAGATGGATAAAAAATTCTTTTAAAAAATAATACTGTACTTAGACTAACTCCAATGGTTAAGTGTGCAAATGTACATATTTGCACAAGGTGCTTAAAAATGTACAACACTTTTTGATATTTTACTCCATTGGTTAAATGTGCATTTTATACACACTTATCTCTAAATAAATATGATTAAATTAAAAAGGAAAAGAAAACAATAAAAAACAACCAATAGAAATGAGTTTACTTTATTGAAAAGTGATAAAAAGTTTTTGCACAGGGGGAGGTGATGTGCTTATATTTGAGCACTTTGTGTGCAAATGTGCACATTTTAGACATTCAAAAGTAACAATTGGAGCACAATTTGCATCAAAATGTGCATATTTAAGCATTTGCACCATGCCATTAGAGTTAGTCTTATATTATTATATGAATTGAACAACTCGAGTCCGACTTGGGATATCGTTTCGAAAAAAGCTCAACTTGAGCAAAGTTTTAAGATCGATTAAAAGCTCGACTCGTTCGATTAAAACTCGAATAGCTCGAATTTTATAAAATTTCTTTAAAATCAATTGGCAATTAATGAGAGGAGTAACCCACTAATTTTATTTGTTATTCATGATATCTCAATCTGTTGAGAGGTTTGGTATGGGAGTGTCCCTCCCACATTGATTATAAAAGAGTAAAAATGATGGGTTATAAGGAAGGGTGAAACTCTACACAATAGCTTAAGCTTTTGTGTTAAGTTGGTGGATCCCGACCTTATAATCGCAAAAATAATAATAATAAATCATTGTAACCCGACACGTGTTTGCCCCCCGTTAACGGCCCGTCGGATATTTCACACAATCTTTTCGATGTGGAACAACCTCATATTCCAACATATGACCAAGTAGACATATTTAAAGTTCAAAAAATGCTCAGTTTAAACTCGTTTAACAAACAAACCAAGTTTGAACTCGTTTGACTTGAATATTCGCACCTTTTAAGTCATAATACTTGTTTTCTTGCCCATATATCGATCGATTTCAACTTTGACGATCATATACTATTTTGATTGCATGAAACTTATAATTAGCTAAACCATCACGCAATTAATTAACAAGTAGCAACATATGTAGATGTGGTTATGTGAACCAAATGATTCGTCCAGTCGTTGGAGAGAGAAGGTGCCAATATTCAACCTTTATAAACAAATTAAAATATATATATATAATGTAGGTTGGAGATTTTAAAAGTATACTTTTTTATTTATTAAAGTATACAATAGTAATATATTTGTGATCATGTCAGCTATGTAATTTTGGTGTGTTGTTTTAATTTAGAATCTTTGCAGACACAAATCTAAAATCTTCGGATATAGTCAAGTTACACTTCTTCATTTATAATTGTTATGATTTGTTAAATTTGATTTTATAATATTTTTTATATAGATAAAATTGTTTTTTTTAATTAGTTAGTATTAAAGTGCTAATCAGATCTATAACCAAGGGTGGTTACACATATATACTAGTAGCCTAACACACAAGTCAAATGTGGTTTCATTTTGAAATCAATTGACTATAAAATGAGTATTCCACCGACTTATATACTAAGATTTTATCATACTTATCTTTTGATTTGAGACTATTTTTAGTTTTATTTATATATCTCGACAATTAGAAAAATTATTAATCGTCCAACCACGTAAGTGGAATATCACATCATATGTAGAGTTGTGTCGGATTTATTTTGTTTTTAGTTATAAAATCGGGATTCACCTAACACAAAAACTTAAATCATTATATTTTGTATGATTATACCACCCATAATGAATGTGGGATGACTATCTTTTTATCCCAACCTCATATAGTTAAATCAGATAAGCTATTACTTGGAAGATACTTGCATTCTAAGTAAGTGATCTTCATTTCATTTCATTTATTTTGTTTATTTAAATACAAAAAACAAAACAAAAAAAGAAGGTCAAATTCAAACCAAACAAATGAATATGATTTTAATGTTTTAGACTTTCAGATGTCCTTTATCTTTAGCTTTAGACCAACCCCCCAAAACTCCCATATATACCGTACGGACATAATGCCAACTAGGCAACTAATTAATCATCTTGGACCTTTTTGGCCCAATAATGGAAGAGTCCACACTTTATATTTGAGTTTTGGGGGTAAAAAAAAACTGCTCCCAAAAAAAAGTGGTTAGCTACTTAGCTATATACACCGAGTATGGTAAATTTAGGATGCGTTTAATTAAAAAAATATCCACCCCTTATACTTATAATTTTAAAAGCAATGTATTTGTAAAAATTTGCGCCACGTGTCGTTCTGTGAGCAACCCTAAGCATTTACATTGCAACCACGTTCTCCTTCTTCAACCGTTCACTCTGTAGAAGCCACACAGTTATCTCCTTCTCTACCCACATTCTATTGCCTATCAATACAAAAATGAAATTAGTTTTATTTGGAGCAAGAAATTGGTTTTCTCACCACGGTTGTCTTTTTCTTCTTCACAATCGATTGGCGGCCGAAGAAGGGCGATGGTGGCTGGCATTGTAGAGGTGGGGCACAATCGATTAACGGTCGAAGAAGGGAGATTGGTGGGCAACGACGTAGTCGGCGAGGCTAGAGGAGGCAATTTGGTGGAGTTGTGGCGCGATTGGGTGGCAAGCTTCTTAATCGCCTGCATCATAACCACCACCATCCACCGCCGCTGCTGTTGAAGAAGAGCAAAGGTACCATGTGTGAATTTCTGATTTTTTTTCCCTCTAGAACCCTAATTTGGTTGCTTTAATCCATCCGGTAGCCAATTTCCCTTTCTGAGCAATTAATTTCGCTTTGTATTTCTCGAATTCGTTCCCCTCACACATTCGTTAGTGTCCGAAAGCTTCAGTTTTGAGGGGTTTGTTGGTTGAGTTTTGGGATTTCGATTTTGAGGGTTTTACAAAATTGAAATTGTATGAATGCAGGATTAGAGTTCACATGGTTTTGAAATTGATGGGTTTGAGTCACAAAATTGCAATAATCAAATTGAGAGTTATAAGCTTTCGAAAAATTGAATAGATTGTGGCTTAATGTTCTGACTGAAACGATGGCTTATAGTCACTAAGTCGGTTCTCGCACAACCTCATGGAATGCAATTCGTTCACAAGTCAATTATGTTTTCTTTTTCATTGGAATAATTTAAGGCTTGTAAGCCATATATATTTGCTAAGTCATAGGTGTACTTGGAATATCAACCGCAATGTCATAGGTGTTTGCGAAGTTATTGATACATCCATTCTTCTTTTTCTAAGTCTTGACTTGTGAAGTAGATCGAAATAATTAGGCTTCATTTGGGGAAGAAATATGTTTAGTTTCCTAATCTTGCTACTGATGATTGACAAACTCTACTTGTGAATTAGCTTCCTTTTTATGTTTAAATATTGTGGCTCCTGAATTAGTTTTAATTTGTTGTTCTTTTTATACCTCTCCCTGATAGGTTTTTGGATCGATTTTAGATGCGGGTATTGGAGATTTTGAGGTGATTTTCTTGCCAATTAATCAATCTGTTTTGATATATGATATGATTCAATTTGCTGTTTTTTGGCATCGATTGATCTAGAGTTTGATAAAATGAAATTGAGATACAATGAGGTGAATGGGTTATCCAATTTGGCTCCCTTTTTAGGGTTTGGCTTATCTCGCCAGTTCCTTAATGTTTGATAAAATGAAATTGAGATACATCGATTGTTTTTTTTTTATTGTTAATGTGATGCGTTTAACTTTCTTTTTATGTCGTTGCTTCTTTTTGCTTTTACAAGCTGCAATTGGGAGAAGGAACGCCATTTTGCTCCCCAACCCTACTATTATTGTACAACTATCTTTATGTTGATTTTATTATGCAGAGATATTTAATATAAGACCTTGAACTAGAGGTATTTAATCTCTAAGATATACGTAGTATCATCTTTTTTTATTTAGAAAGGCTCTTGGATGATAAATCACCTTAATTACTCTCAACGAAATCTGCAAGGTGATTGTCTTGATCATGATAAAGGGACTTCTCGAATCCAATGTATGCTATTATATTCTTTTAAAGTATTTATCTCAAATGAAAAATCTCTTCTTATGTCATAGATTTTGAAGTCTTTTGGTTTTATTTTGTTTTCTCATTGTAGCACTCTATAATTGTGATATGTATTGCTCCATTAATGATCTCCTACAATTGCTATTATGCCTTAGTTTTTGCCGAGTTGATTTTTCTTGAACTATTTAACTTGGTGAATTTATTTGGTTACTTTAGATGAAAGATTGCTTCGGAGAGTTCACTAAAGTGCGATGTTTCTGGGTATAACAATGTTTTAAGTTGTAGACATCTCATATTAATTGAGAATGTAATTTCATAAGGATTTTAATTATGTTAATAAAAAGATTTAAATATATATTAGGTTTCCCATGCTAAATAGAACTATCTTATTGATACTTTGTTGTTTCTTATAAATAATAATAATAATAATAATGTGATTTAGGCCAGTATGTTATTTAAGGGGAATAATGAAAAGGAAATAAATTTTATATGGGAAACTATATTACTAAGATGTTTTGTGAGTCTAAAAAGGAGGAGATTGTTTATTTTTGTATGAAAAATAAAGGATAATGGTTAGATGAGTATAACGGATATGGTTAGCTTATTTCAAATGGACGGTTTTTTTGTTAAATAAAAAAGTGTTAAGCTAGGTTTGAACATTTGGTCTTGGTTTGGATTTATCGCCATATACATTTCTTCATAATTTATTTTTTATGGTCTGAACATTCACTCTTTGTTTGGATTTATGTCTTCGTAATTGCAATTTGTGGTAATTTAGATTTACACCATAATAGACTAATAGTTGTGGTTTGAAGTTGTATTTGAACATTCAACCGTGTCCAATATACTCTCCTTACATTAGTCAATTTTTATTGGTGTTTCATAGCCATACTATAAAAATAACCAGGGTCGTAATTAGAATATAACACACTTCATAAAGGCTTGCAGATAATTTCACATGGGTATCATGATATATACCACGGACGTGAAGAGACATAAAAATAATTGACAATTGCAGGTGATATAGTGTTATTGGACTCCAATGATATAACACACAACATATGTACCATGATGTATAATAGATAAAGTATCATATAGGATTTGAACTCAGTTTTCTTAAGTAAAAAACTACAAGGTTTTTTTTTGCCTTCAATTAGGACGGATGTTAGAGAAGCATGGAAGTGGCTTATTTACTACAGTATTATTTTTCAAATTTAAGGTATCGTTCGTCTAAAAAAAGAGACTTCGCTATGATAACTACATATTTCGAAAAACAACATGACAAGAAACATGGTCAATATGTTAGTAGAAAATTGACGTGTCGAATATTTTCTTATGCTAAGCTCGACTAAAAACATTAAAAAAACCCGAACATGGTTCGGGAAAAGTACTAGTTACAATTAGATGTATAGATGACAATTAAATTCCCACGATATTACAATTTAAAAAAAAAAACCACACACAATGGTTAAGCAAATTTATAAATTTTTATTCTTTTTCATACGGAGTACTATTTTATATTTTTAGGCTAAATTGAAGAAAACCTCCCTTAAACATACACATTTGTCAACACTTCTAAATTGATATTTTCATAAAATCACCATTTAAATATCACCATTTAAATGACTTTCCCGAAATTATCCCATCCAAATCCAATTTAAATTTGATAAATTACTGAGTATATATAATTTTACCCTCCTTAATTCACAAGCCATATTAATTTTATACGGAGTATGTTTTTTTTTAATAGAAAATCTTTCATTGTTAAAAGAAAGGAGTAAGGAGTAGTATAATTTTGTTTCATATAGAAAAACGAGATGACGGTTATCCATCTGTTGACTTATCAGCCTTCAAAGATCAGATATATCAGACCTCGAGTTAGCATCAATATGATATTAAGAGAGTCGAGTCTGACTCAACCAAAACACATTCGATCTTTGATAAAATACACACATTAATTAATAATTGACAATATATCAATATATGATTCATGTAGGAAAAGTATACAACATAATTATACAATATATAATGCAAATTATACAAGTGAGAGTGATCAACATGCTTCTACTAAGCGAGTAGGATTTCATACAGCTTAAAGGGAATCATGAAATCATAAAACAATCTCCTGAAAACGCCAACGCCAACGACTCGACTCTGAATCAATCAGTTCAGAGTCGAGTCGTTGATGTTGACACCGAAAAGGAGGATCTTTCTCTTGAACCGGATGGCGAAATGGGCGTCGGGTTCAGTGCTCCGGTAGAAGATGACCTCGTCGCCGGCCTTGATGACGCCCTTTCTCCGGAGGAAGGGGACCCACCCGGCTGAGACCACCGGCTTGTCGTAGTCCCCTGTCATCCGCTTCGAGCACCGGAACTTCCAGACCCTCCCGTCGATGTCCTTGGCCGTGAAATCCACCTGGTGGCCGGTGAAGCTTGGCAGCTCGGAGAGGTGCTCCGCTGGCCAGTGGAGCCTGTGATCCACGTCCGTCGTCGTCAGCTCCTTGGAGAATAGCTGCTGCCCAAGTGCTGCCATGGCGGACACTTTATAATCAATCGATTTGGATATGAGAAATTGAGAAGTTTGGGATCGGATGTGGGGTTTTGGATTTAGGAGAAGTGAGTATTTATAATAGATTTGGATATGAGAAATTAAGAAGCTTGTTTGAAAGATTTGCGAATTTTTTGTGTAAATAGGCAAAAATTAGAAAATTATTTGCGAAATAGCCAATATTTGAAAAATATTAGCGAAATAGCCAAAACAGGGTAAAGTCGTTGTTTGTAACAGCGAATTTACCCAAGATTTTAAAAAAATAATAATAAAAGAGGTAAGTCGCTGTTTGTAACAGAGATTTACCTCTATTTTACATTTTTCTTTAAATTTTGGGTTAAAAAATTAATTTTATGTGAAAATTTTATTAAAAAAATATATATATTGTTTTTTTTCTTTTCAAAACCTAGGTAATCAATTCTGAAACGAGGAACTCTTCCGCCGCGCCTCCGGCCACCACCCAACATAGCAGCAACACCAGATAAAATCTATAACGAGGAACTCTCCCAATATATATTTTTTTTAATAAAATTTTCAGATAAAATCTATTTTTTAACCCAGAAATAAAAAATAAAAACAAAATAGAGGTAAGTCGCTGTTACAAACAGCGACTTACCTCTTTTATTAATTTTTTTTAAATCTTGGATAAAGTCGCTGTTACAAATAACGATTTTACCCTGTTTTGACTATTTCACTAATTTTTTCAGATCTTGGTTATTTCGCAAATAATTTTCTAATTTTTGGCTATTTAAAAAAAAAATTCAAGATTTGCACACTTGCTACTACTTCGTTGTCTATGGTGTTAAAAGTGAGAAAAAAGGTTAAAAAAAGAGAGAAAAAGTTGTCGCCTTTCGAAATGATGTCTTATTTGACAGAAAACGTTTTTTTTTTTTAATTTTTTAATTTTCTTCTAAGATTGAAAAGAGCGCCGACCAAATTCCACTTCGGGGATAACTGAATTCATGAGCGGCCGTCGATCCCAATAATCAAATTGAGTAATCAACGGGATGAATTTAATCCAACTACAGTAACAATTCGATGTTTATTGAATCTTAAATGAGATTGTACTCGGCATAGCTAGTTTAAATTCATTGGTTACAGTTGGATTTTACACTCACACAAAAAAAATTAAAAGAGGGATACGACCATACCAACATTAATGCACCGGATTCCATTAGAACTCCGAAATTAATCGTGTTTGGGGAAGAGTAGTGCTAGGGTGGGTGACCTCCTGGGAAGTCCTGGTGTTGCACCCCTTGTTATAGAATAGAAAAATTAAAAGAGAAAGGCAAAAAGAAAAAGGGAGGGTGATGGAGAGGGTCAAATCTAACCGTTGGTTATTTTTTTAACGTTTGAGATTTGTCCAACACCATCCATAAATTTGATTGCCAAATTCATGGAATCTAAATCCGGTAGTTAGTGGGTCTGTTAGATGTATTGTCGTATTCCGTTGAATCGCCCATTTCGGTTGAAGTAATCAGGTTAACGACGTGCTTCGAAGAGTTTTATTAGGGTTGCACTAATTAGTAATTACTCATTTGTTATATAATAAAAGTCACTTGACTCTTCTACACGCATTTTAAGAAAATAAAAACTTTATAAAATATTACTCTGCAATTTTTTTTACTGAATTTGTTTTTTTAAGTTTATGCTTATAAGTTATGACCAACAAGTATGAAATTATTTAAACCACGTGAACTCCATAGTCTAATTTAAAAATATCTAAACCGGGTGCATGTAGGAGAAATATTTCCTAATTTAACTTCATACTCCCTCCGTCCCATAATAGATGTCTTTTACTATTCATGCACGTTTTCTTAAAAAGCTAAAAACTATATAAAATATCAACATTTTATTAAATATTTTAAAATAATATCATACATATTACTAATAATTATTGAATTATTTTAAAAAATTAATTAGAAAATAGATATTTTATATAGTTTTTAGCTCATTAAATAGGGTGCATGAATAGTTCAAAGACAAGTATTGTAGGACGGAGAGAGTATCTTATATAGTATTCCTTCAAATATAGGGATATAGGCCGAGGCGGATGTTTGAGAGAGCTCTCCCAGCTCTTGCTGGGTGAATTTTTTTTAAAGTAGGCTTTTTTTTTTTGCCGGGTGAATTATTTGTTAAGCCCACTATTTAATAAAACCCATATTACCATAAACCTAATTCATCAAAATTGAAAGTGGGTACACTATTCTTCTTTATCTTCCATAATTATTATCACAAATTAGTTGTCCCTCTTATCAACAATATAAGATTTTTTACTTTTTAACATATATTTTAATAAGCGAAAAAAAATATAAAATAAGAATTTTTTTTCAAAACTTAATTTAGTAATAACTAATACTCCGTAAGTATTAAGTTGAGAAAAAATATTAAAAAATTAAATATTTAATTTAATTTTTAGCTAATTGAAACAGGTGTCAAAATCTAAAACATGTTTTTGATCGGAGGGAGTATGTTTTAGACTCTATTCTTAGTATTTGTATATAATTATTAAATTTTAAAATTAGGGCTTTGAATTGTAAATTAGGGCTCAAAATTGTTTGGTAATTTGATTGTTTATGAGAATTTCTTTACTAAGATTAATACTTTTCCGCTCACCTGACTTTTATGCACTAGATCCGCCACTGGATATAGGATAAAACCGTTTTAAAAATAAGATTCTTATCTAATGCCAATATAAAAAAATATAAGTGAGAAAGCCGTTAAAAAATACGGAGAAACAAAAATATAAGTGAGAAAACCGTTATAAAATACAGTCAACACACACACGTGGCGCTAATTATTAAAAGAGTAGTTAGAAAGTTATTAAATCCAGTAAATAACTTGCTTGCCTTGTACGTTTTGAATTAGAGTGGATATAAAATACTCTCCATAAGAAAATCGTCCCAAACAAAAGAACAAATTATAGTGCTAAGAGTATCTTTAATTAATTATGGTATTTATCGTATCATATCTTGCTTTTTACCATTTATCTCTTATTCACCTCATTTTAATATTTGGTACTCTATAACCATGATACAGGAGTATTTTAATTCACTTTTGCATCAAAATTGCTTTTTGTAAAAATATTTTTGGAAATAAAAATCAAATGGGATCCACTATTAATTTTTGATTGGGTAATATTTTATGGTATTGTGTAAGAATGAGTACGATATATATATATATTTGAGCTCACTTTTTTTTTGGGGTTCTTTCAAAAATCTTATTTTTTCTTACATTTCTTTTTTTAATTGTTATGATACTTGGAGTACTACCATTAATTAAAGGCAAATTTGCTAAAATGACCCTCATATCCGGAAGGTTTGCATAAGTAACCCAATCCGGAATTTTTTTGCATAAAAGCAGATATCCGCTTGACAAGGGGAGCCGGTGGCCGGTCACCCTGTGGGGTAAAGCTGGACTCCACTCTCGGTGGGAGGGAGGCATCTTTACTCCTGCAAAAGCAAGGACCAGTGAGAGAGGAGGGAAGAAGTAGTTGCTGCAGTGGCAGAGGACAAAAGAGAAAGACAGAGAGACGGAGAGAGAGAGAGAGAGAGAGAGAGAGAGGTTAAATATAAAAGTGCAGGCTGAGAGGACAGATAGATCAGTGAGAGTGTCAGTGAGGGGGGAAAATATTCTTTCAACTAAATGACATATTGTTTAAGATAAAACCAATTGAAGATGGAAGGGTATGTGGGTTTATTTTAAGGATCACGTGTAAGCAGTAAGTTGTAACTGGACATCCATATTCGATAAACATGTCAGCTATTGTCTTTCACTGGACACGATTGTAACTATGAAAAACACAGGTCATTAACTACCATAATCGAATGGAGAAGATTTATGGGATAAGCATATTCTCTATAATGACATATTGTTTTATGTGTGCCCAATTATAATATTTACCCATACTTGGATGCCATGATCTCGTTATCTCCGGCCGTCACTAGCATGCTTTACCCATATTGGAATCGAATGGATAAGAGTGACAGTGAGGGGGCATAAACATACTTATAATGACATGGTAAGGTGAAGAGAAAAACCATGGAATAACAATAAAGTGGGTGGAGGTGAATTCGTGGGCCGGCTAGTAATCGCATAGTTTTCACTGGACACGACATAAATACGACATGACAAACATTAAAATATACTGGACACAAAATGGCGGAGACAGAATCACTTGCATTAATCAAATACGACACAAAAGCAAACATTTAAAAGATAGTAGGAGAGAGTAGCAACATAGAAGACAGTGAAAACCAAATTTATGGTAACAAGCCGCGAAATTGTGGCTGCGTGGTGAATCTGTATCCATCCCAATCGAAGTGTGGGCGCATATTGCGGGCACGATGGTCAGACGTCTCGTCCCTGAGTGGGAAGTAGACCGTGAAAGTTCGGTCACTCCCATAACCGGACACACCAAGGACCCTCCCGGCCCAAAACCCATCGTTTTCGCGGCAGTCGACACGGTCTTCGGGCATGTAGGCATCGTAAGAAATACGAGGCGGCCGTGGACGAATTCGTTGAACCGGGAGGACCTCCCTCAGCAGCTCTCTTCTGTTGTTGCGTAAGAAGGTCACATATTCGACCTCCCAGTGGTTAGGGTCCAGTTTGCGCACAAGGGTCGCCTCGTAGAACGACCCGAGCATCGCAGACTCACCACCGACAATCTCTACGCTTTGATTTCGTCGGTATGACGGCGGCGACATTGGTCCTGCATAAAATGAAAAAAATAAGGTATTATAATGATACAAGTAGCACAACTGAAATCTACACAAATGAAGTGATCGACAAACCTCCATCGTCTGATTCGTCGGATGATATAACGATGGGGACAGGTCGGGGAGGGAGGCCAGATGAGGAGCTGGCCGGGGTGGTGTGAAGAGGATGCCATTTCGTTGAAGGGTTGTTGGAGAGGTTGTTAAATGGAAATGGGGAGTTAACTTCACCGATTTGTGGGGAGTATAGATGGTGAATGGCTATCATATAAGTGGGGTGTGTGGGAAATAGCAACATTGTTCAGCATGTGACCGTTGAGGAAGGAAAAAAAGAAACAAAAAGCAAATGGGATTGAATGACAGTGTTTTGTTGTTGTCTATACAATGAACATGGCAGTGGTCTTATCTATACATGACACGTGTCAATTCTGACATAACAAACGATAAAGTGGGTTTACTTCTTATCGTTATACGCTACATGACACCCCTTTAAAACAACTAGCCGGTTAATTAATACCGACTGGATAAAAAACAGTTTTCCACTATACACCTTTAGCAGTGGTTTTAGTAAAAATTTGACCTTTGTATAAAATTTGGTTTCCCACTCACCATTAATACTAAAAAAATGCAAAACCATAGACAGAGGAGTATACCCATATTAATTTAAAACCACGAAATACATTTTCAAACAATATATTATTTTGAAAGAAATGAATAAAATTTTGACCCAACAATAACTTCAGAGAGACCAAGGGGGGGGGAATCTCGCAGAGGGTAGGTAAAGACATTTGATAAGACAGGAGAGAGAGAGAGAGAGAGTGTTTGAGAGAGAGAGAGAGAGCGGGAGAGAGTGAGAGAGAGAGGGCGGGACAAAGAGAAGGCGGGAGTGAGATTAAATCTCTCGCCCTGTTATTTACCCCTTAAGAGAATAAGAGGGAGAGGAGGGAGGAGGGGGAGTCCATAAACTCATTCACGCGCTTGACACCTACTAGGTTAACTGGACAGACACCGACTTCTTGGGGGAAATGAGTAAGTCATCCTTCCATTTAGGTTATGCGATACGTCTCTCCTCACAATATGTTCTTCTCCCTGTAAAACTGAATGCCCCCCCCCCCCACTAACTAATGGAACAGGGGAGAAATCGTCCATGTGTATCACTGTATTGTTTGGCGGATGGTGGGATTGTGAAGAGGGCATTTGGGTCGTGAGGTCGTCGAGGAGTCAAAATGATACGGGGTTAGCCGTGTGATGGTCCGATCTTCGACAACAAGCAAGAAACTTCAAGAACTGAACAAGAAACACAAGAACTTAATCAAGAACGATCAAGATTCAAACAAGAACTCAAGAAACGCAGCAAGAATAAGCAAGAACAATGCAAGACTCGACAAGATCTTCAAGAACAAGGTTGTTCTAGAGATCGACCAAAGCAAAGAAACAAAGACTCGACATAATTGAATAAAGACTCGAAATTTATGTAAAGACACGACCGATAAGGACTGAAACGATCTATGCAGAACAAGATAAAGACCCCAGGCATCCTCAGAGGGTAGGAACCAATACCAATGACTACACAACCCGCCTCTACAACCCTACACAATCAAGCGGACAACTTGAAGGCACAAGGAGGGGGCTTGTGGATACTAGATTCACCAAGTCTTGCGAAGTTGATGAACGGAAAAGCAAAACAAGCTGAGATGATATCAATTCGATGACCTGAAGAGCACTGCTCAATTCGGCCAGCAATCCCTCAAGTGTTTCACACACGTTTTTGAGAAGAAAAGTTCTATATTGAATGTTCCAAGTTGTGTACATGGAAGAAACGAAATTATATAGTCTCCTAGGGCCTGATGGTCGATTCTAAGTAGATAGAATGGATAAAACTAATTCCTAATGGGCTTAATGAAATAAACCTAAGAACATAAGTAAATAAGGTTTTAAAAAGAATAACTAGAAAAAGCCCAATTCAGCCCA
Organism: Persicaria tinctoria; assembly: GCA_037127255.1. Lineage (NCBI taxonomy): Eukaryota > Viridiplantae > Streptophyta > Magnoliopsida > Caryophyllales > Polygonaceae > Persicaria > Persicaria tinctoria. The sequence continues at coordinate 3,302,936 of JBANSL010000019.1, read as the reverse complement.
ATAGAACACTTAAGCTGAAAAATGGGAAATAACACTAAGTAATTTCGGCCAAGACATATTCTAAGGTGGCTCGGCCTCAATGTGAACTCCAATGCACATGTATGTCTTCAATGTAGGTTCGGGGAGTTGAACCTTGCTCGAGAACAATGCATGACCCACAAAGTTGAATGAGTCTCTCTGAAGCTTCTTAGCTCTAGCTCGAGTCATTGGCCCTTCTCCAAGTATGATGGGTGTGTATGGAGTTGTAGAGGATGGTCCCGCATCAACCTCCCCTTCTTGAAAAGGATTCGACCACGAATCCAAGTCTTCATCCACAGCGAAGTAAGGGATTAGATCCGCGACGTTGAATGTAGCGCTCACGCCCATGTCTCCAGGAAGCTCCAATTGGTAGGCATTGTCTCCCACTCTCCTCTTGATCCGAAATGGTCCATCACCACGAGGTGACAGCTTGTTCTTCTGGGCTTCTGGAAACCGCTCCTTCCGCAAGTGCACCCATACAAGATCTCCAGGCTGAAATGTGACCAAACGACGTCCCTTGTTGGCCTTATTAGCATTGTATTCAGCCTTCAGCTTCAGCTTCTCTCGAGTTCGTTCATGCAGCTCCTTTATGAACTCGACATGCTTACCTGCCTCAAATGATTCTTTGTCTCTCATAGGATATGGAGTAAAATCAAAAGGGTTTAGTGGATTAACACCATACACACATTCAAATGGACTGATTTTAGTAGCCGAATGCATGGTTCTATTGTAAGCAAATTCCACATGAGGTAAGGCTTCTTCCCAAAGTTTCAAATTCTTCCTAATAATGGCTCTTAGGACAGTAGCAAGGGTTATATTAGTCACCTCAGTTTGGCCATCAGTTTGGGGGTGGCTAGAAGTAGAGAATAGCAATCTAGTTCCCAATTTATTCCATAAGGTACGCCAAAAATGACTTAAGAATTTTACATCCCTATCACTAACAATGGTTTTAGGCACACCATGCAACCTAACTACTTCTCTAAAGAGTAGATTAGCAACATTGGTAGCATCATCAGTTTTGTGGCATGCAATGAAATGAGCCATTTTAGAGAATCTATCAACTACTACAAAGATTGAATCCCTCCCCTTCTTAGTTCTAGGCAACCCAACTATAAAGTCCATAGAAATGTCTTCCCAAGGGGCTGAGGGTATCGGCAGTGGTGTGTAAAGGCCATGGGGCATAAGCTTAGCTTTGGCTTTAATGCAATCTATGCATCTCTTAAGGCAATGTTCTACATCCCTAAGCATATGTGGCCAATAAAAATGTGATTTCAGTGTGCTATATGTCTTATCCCTACCAAAGTGTCCCATTAATCCACCACTATGGGCTTCACTAACAAGTAATAATCGTAGAGAACATCTAGGAATGCACACTTGATCTTTTCGAAATAAGAATCCTTGATGTATATAAAAGCTGTCATTATTAGGACCTTTTTCTAAGCATTTTCGAAAATTATCACCAAAATCCAAATCAGATTCATACAATTCCTTTATGTAAACAAAGCCTAAGACTCTAGAATCCAAAGTGGTTAAAAGAACATGTCTTCTAGATAATGCATCGGCAACCACATTGTCTTTGCCTTTCTTATACTTAATTACATAAGGAAATGTTTCAATGAATTCCATCCATCTACCATGTCTCCTATCAAGTTTATCTTGGCTTTTAAAGTGTTTCAATGATTCATGATCAGTTCTAAGAATAAACTCGCTAGGCCATAGATAGTGAGACCATGTCTTAAGTACTCTAAACAAAGCATACAATTCCTTATCATAGGTAGAGTAATTAAGACAAGCACCTTTTAACTTCTCAGAAAAGAAAGCAATAGGCTTACCTCCCTGCATAAGGACTCCACCAATTCCAACTCCGCTAGCATCACACTCTACGTCAAAAGGTTGAGTAAAGTCCGGCAAAGCTAATAGAGGTGCGTGAGTGAGCTTGTCCTTAAGTGTGTTAAATGCTTCCTCCTGAGCTGCTCCCCATGTGAACTCACTCCTTTTCTTTGTAAGTTCTGTTAGTGGGGCTGAGATGGTGTTGAAGTCTCGCACAAAGCGTCGGTAGAAGCTCGCCAATCCTTGGAAACTGCGCACATGGCCGATGTTGGTGGGTGTTGGCCACTCTTGGATCGCCTTGATCTTAGCCTCATCGACACGCAGTCCATTCGAACTCACTACAAATCCAAGAAAAGACACTTGTTCATTACATAATTCACATTTTTTTAAATTTGCATACAAGCGTTCAATTCTCAGCGTTTTAAGCACTTCTCTAAGATGTGATTCATGTTCATTAGAAGACTTGCTATAAATCAGAATATCATCAAAGTAAACAACAACAAACTTTCCAATGAAATCTCGAAGCACATGATTCATTAAGCGCATAAAAGTACTAGGAGCATTAGTTAAACCAAAAGGCATAACCAACCACTCATATAAGCCTAGCTTAGTCTTAAAGGTTGTTTTCCATTCATCACCTTCTTTTATTCTAATTTGATGATAGCCACTTCTAAGATCAATTTTAGAGAATATAGAAGCTCCATGTAACTCATCTAGCATATCATCTAATCTAGGAATAGGGTGATGATATTTAATAGTAATGTTGTTAATAGCCCTACAATCTACACACATTCTCCATGAACCATCTTTCTTAGGGACTAATAACACAGGCACAATACTAGGACTTAAGCTAATTCGAATATAACCTTTATCCAACAGTTCCTGGACTTGGGTTTGGACCTCTTGGGTCTCAGTAGGATTCATACGATACGCAGGCCTATTAGGTAATGCATCCCCCGGGATAAGATCAATTTGATGCTCAATTCCACGAATAGGGGGTAGACCTGGTGGTATGTCATCGGGAAACACATCCTTAAACTCCTCAAGAAGAGCGAGAATGTTCGATGGAAGAGAAGCTTTAAGCTCTTCACTTAACATGCTCAAGCTCTTGCAAAGGCGCATAAGAACAGTTCCACCATCCGCAAAGTCGTCCATGCATGTGCTTTTGGAAGCCAAGAACACACTCTTAGATCGAGTTTGAGGATCCACTTGGCTCGACTGAGCCTCCTGATCTAACTCACCTTTACTTACCTTGCGCTTCTCAATCTCATTAGCTACTTGCGTAGGTGTCATGGGTTTGAGAATGACATTCTTTCCCTGAAAAGTAAAGGTATATCGATTAGTAAACCCATCATGAGTAACCTTACGATCAGATTGCCAAGGACGGCCTAATAGAATATGACAAGCTTGCATAGGCACTATATCACATAAAACATCATCTTCATAATGTCCTAGTTTAATATGCACTTTAACTTGCCTATTTACTTTCAATAAGCCACAATCATTCATCCAATGCAATTTGTAAGGTCTAGGGTGTTGCACAGTAGGTAAATGAAATTTGTCAACCATTTCTTGACTAGCTAAATTACAGCAACTACCTCCATCAATGATTACATTTACAACCTTTCCTTTAACTAGACAACGAGTATGAAACAAGTTTTCTCTTTGATTATCATCACATGGTGTAGGAACAACACTTAAAACTCTCCTAACAATCAAAGATTCTCCATGCTCATATTCAACCTTATCATCATCATTTTCATAACAAACAAGGTTTAAGTTCTGATCATTGTCATTATTAGCATTCTCATCATGCTCATCAAAAGAATTTTCAGACTCATATTCTCCTAAGTGATTAACCATGAGAGTTTTCTTATTAGGGCAATCCTTCATATAATGTCCTCTACCTTGGCATTTAAAGCACACAATATCTCTAGATCTAAGGGTAGAAGGGTTAGGATTACTCCCTTTGGGACCAATAGATGTCCCAGACGATTCTCGTCCATTCCATGGACCTTTTCCTTTGTCGAGGGGCTGTTGGGGTGCTCGGCTATCTCCCCTCCCTTGGGTCTGGCTTGGTCGATCTTTTGCACCACCATCACCACGCCATTGGGACTAATTTGGCCGAGATTGGCGCCATTGGGGCTGTTGGCCACTTGACACTCTATTGCCTTGGCTTTTGTAGCGTTGTCCCTTTTCTACTTTCATAGCTAGATGTAAAAGCTCAGTAGGAGTAGTATAGGGAAAATAATCAATTTCATGAGCTAAAGCAGGATGTAAGATTCTAAGATATCTAACATTAGTTTTCTCATGAGTTTCTACTATATTAGCTCTAGCCATGGCTTCTTGCATAACATTAAATGTTTCCTCAACTGTTTTGCTACCTTGTTTAAGGTTTTCTAATCTGTTCAATAACTCTCTATCATAATGTTAAGGTACAAACCTATTTCTCATTACCACTTTTAATTGTTCCCAAGAAGCAATAGGTGCATCAAGGGATCTTCTTCTTTCTTTAACAAGATTATCCCACCAGATTAATGCAAATCCTTGAAATTCTAGGGATGCTAGTTGTACCTTCTTAGGTTCTGAGAAATTATGACAATTCCAGATTTGCTCCATTTTAATTTCCCAATCAATATAAGCATCTGGATCAGTCTTACCATCAAAAGGAGGAATCTTTACCTCAACCTTACCCATTCCGTCGTCGTCATTGAACCTAGGTGGTCGGTTCTGATTTCCCCTTTGATTCCGTCTTGGGCGTTGCTCCCAATACTCCTCTTCTTGGAAGTCATCATCTTGCTCCGAGTAATAGAATTGCTCTTGGTAGCCACGTCCTCTTCCTCTTCCTTGTCCTTGACCTTGCACATTAACAAACCCATTATTCCGATCATTTCTCCCACCTCGTGGAGAGTTGTTTTCATTGAATAAAGGATTATGTAAATTAACATTAACATGAGGATTAGGATTAGGAATATGATTAGGATTAATGACCTCTCTTTCATCTTGAGGCGTCTCTGCACGCCTAGGATTACCTTGACCATCAGCTGCTGTGGTAGAGCCACTCGGTCTTGCCTCTAAGGCTGTCAAGCGGTCTAGTATGGCTGTCAAGGTGTTGGTAAGGTTGTTGAATGTCTCAGGTGTCACGGTTGCACTCGAGCTACCCCCATTGTTGGGGTTGTTCTCATTGTTAGGATCCTGATTATTAGACATGATAACAAAGAGAAAAGAAACAAAGAACTAGGTTAAAGGTTAGTAAAAATATAAACACCTCACAATTGTGTTTCGCTCACACTCCCTCTCTGATTGATATATCACGCTTGCTAGGGCAATTCGCTTTGGGCAAACCAACTACCAAGCAATAGACTAGGCAATCAAAGTATGTAATGAATGAAACAACGCAGAAGAGTACTCCACAAGGGTTGTAGAGAACTCGATGTAAGCAACACACTTAGATTCAAGCAAAACAGATGGGAAATTGCAATGAATCAACTCGACACAACAAAGAGATCACTCGGCAGGGGCTGAGATCACTCGACACTCACACAAATAACTCGATCAACACAAGAGAGAACTCGACCAGGGGGAGATCTCTTCGACACACACACAAACAGTACTCGACTAATGCAATAGAGTACTCGACACAAATAGTAAAGAAAGAAAAGAAAAGAAAATTTGGAAATTTACTTCTTTTGATTGAAAACCTTTAAGTTAGGATGTTGTAATTGCAAGGTAGGGTTTCAATTTTTGTGGAGGTATGTGTTTGGGATATAGATATGTCGATTAGGGCTGGAGAGGTTCACCAAAAGAATGTCCTTGAGAGCTTTCTTGCACTAGATCAACAACAACTAACAAACACTTTTTTTTTTTTTTGAATTTTCGGATCTGATTTTCTTCTTTCTTCTTTTTTTTTTTTTTATAAAATATGAAACTAATGCAAGAAAAGACTCAAATTAAGATATAGGACTCGAAAATCTGATGTGTTGGTGATAAATGATAGAAATTCAGCCCTAAAGATAGATTTATAGGTGAGGCTTTTGTTTATCTTTGGTAAGTGGATCTATCTAAAGCCTTAAAGATAAATGATAGATAAATATGATTTATATCTACCAAAAATCAGATTTTTGTAAAGGCAATAAATAAATGGAATTTAGATAGAAGATAGAACAAATATGCCAAAGATAGAAAAGATAGAAAGATAGCAAACTAGGGTTTCTTTGTATGTTTAGGTGATGTCGACCAGCTCGTGACTATGGGGACAAAGGAATTGCCGTCGGCTATGTGTGTTCAGAAGGGTTGTGCACACGATGGTCGACTCCACGGTCTCGGCTAGGCTTTGTGTTTGGGCTAATGCAACCACAACAATCACAAACAAACAAGATTAGTGCAATAATCAAACAAAGAACAAGAAGTAAAAGATCAAAACAAGAAAAGGACTCTTTTTTGTGGGTTTTTGTGTTTATGAAAGAAAAGACTCAATCTTGATGTCGGAAACCAAAGCTCTGATACCAATTTGATACGGGGTTAGCCGTGTGATGGTCCGATCTTCGACAACAAGCAAGAAACTTCAAAAACTGAACAAGAAACACAAGAACTTAATCAAGAACGATCAAGATTCAAACAAGAACTCAAGAAACGCAGCAAGAATAAGCAAGAACAATGCAAGACTCGACAAGATCTTCAAGAACAAGGCTGTTCTAAAGATCGACCAAAGCAAAGAAACAAAGACTCGACATAATTGAATAAAGACTCGAAATTTATGTAAGGACACGACCGATAAGGACTGAAACGATCTATGCAGAACAAGATAAAGACCCCGGGCCTCCTTAGAGGGTAGGAACCAATACCAATGACTACACAACCCGCCTCTACAACCCTACACAATCAAGCGGACAACTTGAAGGCACAAGGAAGGGGTTTGTGGATACTAGATTCACCAAGTCTTGCGAAGTTGATGAACGACAAAGCAAACCAAGCTGAGATGATATCAATTTGATGACCTGAAGAGCACTGCTCAATTCGGCCAGCAATCCCTCAAGTGTTTCACACACGTTTTTGAGAAGAAAAGTTCTATATTGAATGTTCCAAGTTGTGTACATGGAAGAAACGAAATTATATAGTCTCCTAGGGCCTGATGGCCGATTCTAAGTAGATAGAATGGATAAAACTAATTCCTAATGGGCTTAATGAAATAAACCTAAGAACATAAGTAAATAAGGTTTTAAAAAGAATAACTAGAAAAAGCCCAATTCAGCCCAATAGAACACTTAAGCTGAAAAATGGGAAATAACACTAAGTAATTTCGGCCAAGACATATTCTAAGGTGTCTCGGCCTCAATGTGAACTCCAATGCACATGTATGTCTTCAATGTAGGTTCGGGGAGTTGAACCTTGCTCGAGAACAATGCATGACCCACAAAGTTGAATGAGTCTCTCTGAAGCTTCTTAGCCCTAGCTCGAGTCATTGGCCCTTCTCCAAGTATGATGGGTGTGTCTGGAGCTGTAGAGGATGGTCCCGCATCACAAAAGGCCGTACTGGTAGACGAAAGTATTGACTACGTCTCGCTGAAGAAACAACTGATGGCCAAGTTTAATGTCGATGGGAGGAGGCATGACGTTGAGCTCACATATGTAAAGCCGAAGAAGGAAGGGTGCAGACCTTTTTCCATTGGGGATGATGAAGACTTGCAGGCCTACAAGTTCGTTAATGGTCTTTCCGGTGAACGATTCTGGCCTATCGACCTCCATGTCTCCCTGGTACGCAAGGTTGGCGGCGATTTCACCACTACGGAAGGATCCATAACGGCCCATCCACTCGGGGGTGGGCCACACTGGACCCAAGAAGATCACCCACAGTTAAAAACTAAAACCCTCTTGGCAGGGGATGAAGAATTGGAAGTTGTGGTAGCACAAGGTGTCGATCGAGCAGGAGGAGGTGTCCAGTTCGAAACTAAGAGTGTCCAGTTAGAAAGCTCACTTGTCCAGTTAGATAATCCACGTGTCCAGTTAGAACCAAGTGATGCGTTGTACAACGCAGTTGCTTATGACCGTGGGAAGCAGGTCATTTCTGTGAGCAGTGACGTCGAGGATGTAGTCAGCCCGTGGGATCACGACGCGGAGCGAGCGGTAAGGGAAGTAGAGGAAGCATACCAACGCGGAAAAGGGAAGACCGGAGCGTTTCCGACGACTGTGAAACTTGAACCAATAGAGTGGGCGCGTCCCGCTTATAGGAAATTTAAATTGCAGAAGCGCCGCTGCACGTAGCGGGGGCATAGGAACTTCCATTTGCGGGGCTTTTCGGAATGAAGTAGATAGTACGCCCATTTTGGTTAGACGCCTTTCGCAAAGAATTATGTTACCTTTCTGCAACTTCGTATGGGGGGTTTTGTTCTAGTTTGTTCTAGTTCTAGTTTGTTCTATTATGTTAACGGAATGCCATATGACATTACCCCCTTTTGACATGACACTATCGGATTTTCGCATGACATTAGTTTCATATTCACATGACATTAGCTTCATATTGACATGACATGTATCTCGATTGACATGTCATAATTAAAAACCAACGAATACAACAATCCAGCAATAAGTACATATCCAAATGTCTAAAACCAACAAACATAAGTGCATATCCCAATGTCTAAACTAACTAACAAGTCTACACAAACCAACAATGTATATAAAACCAATGAGGGAGTTTTTTTAAGGATCGGATGGGGTTGTAAGACGTCCGTGAAACATGGCAACACAAAGGGATTGGCGGTACGCCGCAATGAATGAATCGTCCAGGCCACGGAACTTGGTGTCGCCGGTCGCGAGGAGCTGCAGGAAACGGATGGCATATGGACCGCAGTCGCCCCTACATCAAAATAACGAAAATTGCTCACACCACCTGTGCCAATGTTTTCTAAATGAAGAGGCGATAATGACTTACGATTGTTTGTTTTGGGGAATCCCCTTCACCCTTTTTTACGCCAAGGGTTTTGGGACTTTGCCGACCCATTTGACTCGAAGTTCAGGGTGGCCGTTCATCAAAATGGGGAGGAGGTGGGTCACCGGCTTCAGGAGGCCCGTCATATGGCGCTCAGCGACGTGGCTTGTGTCGGGATCGTACATGTCGAATGTCCACTCCGCGAAGTTGATGTCAAGGGCCACCCAGTGCTCGTTCTTCAGATTCCAAGGTGCCAACACGCGGTCGACATCAGCCCAACCCGTCGGAAACATCTCCGACAACTTGCCGTCGAAGTATTGGGTCACCGTGTCGTCCCCCTTCACCACCTCAAGGTCCCCCTTCGCGTCCGCCAGTTTCTTCTGCAGGAGATACCCCCAGAAGAAATCCAGAACGGCGACCCCTTCGTACTTGTCACCAGCGTTGATGTCCTTCCGCAGTAGGGCGCAAGCTTGCTCAATATGCTGGACGCAAGGAAAAATCATTATTTTGGAAGACCATATGAGGAAAAAGGTGATGACTCGAACCACAATGTGGGAACGTAAATAACCTCGAATGACACCCAGTTGGTCGATGATTGAAGTGTCCCAAAGAACTGCTTCGCCAGTAGGGTGCCTTCGACCGATCGGACGGGGTCACTTCCGTCCTTCATCCACGCAGCGAACGCATCAGCATCTGCCCTGGTCGCCATGCCTAGCTCGACGGCATCCATTGGCTTCTTGCCCACACGCGGCTTCTTCGCTGGCTGCGTTTCCTCCGCCCGGGACAACGTATCACGATGTTGACGGGTGCTTCTTCTCGGCCGTATGAGGGGCACCTCAGCCTCAGCCTCAACATCAGAACCGGGTGCCACCAACTCCTCTTGCAACTTGAAGCCCATTGCGTTTGACATGACAGTAAACACAAATAACATGACATCAGTTATATATTCACATGACAGTCTCATGCGCAAACCTTGCCCTTGTCCTTCAACTTGGCCTTGGCCTTCAACTTGTCCTCCTTTTTCTTGTCCTTGCCCTCGTCCTTGTCCTTGTCCTTGTCCTTACTCTTATCCTTGTCCTTCCCTGATCCCTGAACCTCAGCACATGACCTCTGCGTAAATTAACATGACATCTATTATGAAAAACATGACAGCCATATGAATTGACATGACGATTATGATCTGCTACCGGGAGAACCTTACCTCCTTTCCCAGAACTTCCTTGTCCTTGTCCTCCTCCTCCTTGCAGTTATCCTTGTCCTTCACTGATCCCTGAACCTAAGCACATGACCTCTTATTAACATGACATATACTGGAATTGGCATGACATGTATTGATACTAACAGGACATACATTACTAAAAACATGACATTAACAGGAAATGACATGACGATTCTGATCTAATACCAGGAGAACCTTACCTCCTTTCCCAGAACTTTCTCTCGCTCCTCCGACTCCCTAGTCCCCTTCCACCGTAGTTCCCTCCTCATGTTTTCAATCGCCTCCTCAAGCGTCGCCATCTTCGAGCTTACGTCCGCGGATATACTCCTCAGCATGTTGTCCATCTTTGCCACTAACCGTGACTCTATCTCTAATAGGGTGGCTTGTGTCTGCGTGCCCTCCCCTGATTCTTGCGTTGACCCACTTGCTCCATTTGGTTGTTTCTTTGGTGGAGGTTTGACATTTGCTGATAAGAACGCCCGGACTATGTCGTTGAAGAAGTTGTCCCGCTTGTCGTGAGTGTTTCGGGCATCGCGGTATAAACCGGTTGCTCTCTCCACATCATCGGGGAGCAGAAGAGGCCTCACGGCTGCAGGGTCATTGAAGTGCCCGAGCTCCTTCGCCTCCTGCAGTCGGGTTTCGATTGAGGCATACTCGAGGTTCGGGTCTCTAAACTCGTATCGCAGACACCTAGGGTACAACTTCTCGTCTATGACATTCGCGAATTGGTCGGCCATTAGAGTGAGGGCTTCGTACACCCATAGCTGCAATTACATATTGTCTAGTAAATAATCAGTTCCTGTCCAGTCAATAAATATTAGACGCCTAGTAAACGAGTATACGGCGTCCAGTCATATCTGTGTACGAACCTGGAAGGCGAGAGGGAAACCCAGCAGGCAATAGGCCGGGCGTGCATTGGAGCTGCCCTCATCCCGTTGGAGCTTCCTCTCAATTGCACGGTTCAGGAACTCGTTCGTTCGCTCGTAGCAAAGCCGACCCCACGGAAACGCCAGGAACCTGTCAATGTCGCCGACAAGGTCGACCACCCACCCATGAATGTAGTTTTTGGGTTCCTTCCCGAATAATACTCCCTCGACCAGCATCAGCAGGACAAATTTCAACTTTCTGGTTGACGATTTCTCATATGCCATCGCCACACGGAACTGTACCTCGAACTCAGACATCCTCATCTTTGAAACTCCAAAGAAATCATACACTGCCTTCTCGAACCCGTCGTCGTCCTCGGGCTCTTCGCCATAGCCACAGTTGAGACCGGTGACAATGGCGAACTCAGCTATTGAGAACCTGACGACCGCTTCATGGATCTTGTACCATGTTTCATTCTCCTTCTTCGACTTCAATTGTCGTTGGAGAACATAGTGTACAAGCTGTCCCGAGAACTGGACCCTTGTGCCCAGTCTTGCAATGCCCCCCAACGGGCTGTCGGTCAGGCGCTTCCAATGAGACTCGCTCAACCGGTTGTCAATGTTAACCAGGAGCGCCATCCGAGAGTGTTGGTTAATTTTTGCTTTGAAGTGTCTTTCTTCCTCTACGGCGTACACAGCCTGCACAGACTTTAACATGTCAGCCACACTGCATCACAACAATCACAACTTACATTACTCGAACGAAAGCCATATTACCGCGCCGGATGTTTGAGCTGTACGGTCTACAATCTTCTTCACACTTCGCTGCGACATTTTTAATATTCACCAGATATCCTGCACAGTGGAAGACCCAAATTCAGTATTCTACACATCAATTCTTCTCCCCCAACCCACGGTTCCCTTCATATCAATATTAAATGTAACATGACACAAACATAATTACACATGACACACACACATATACACATGACACATGGTTGTGAAAACATGACAGCATACTTATTCAATCTGTCCATCTCCATTTGCACACAAGTCATCATATTCCAGATAATGTCGATTCCACATAAACTTTTCACCCTTTCTAAAATTTTCCCTAACCCTAATGCGCCGCATTTCATCCAATTTCCCCCAAACCTGAACGCATCTATAGTCATAAGCTCCATTTCGCCCAATTCCCCCCTAAACTGAACGGATCTACACTCCCCTTCTCCTGATAAGTTGGATTCAACAACACAGTTGCCCAATTTCCCCATTCCCAAAAATCCCCTTCTCTCCCAGACGCGCAAACCCCAGTACCCAAACTTTCCACCAATTGTTTTTAACTTGACGCCGATTACTTCCTACATGACAGAGCGATATTGCGTATTGTCAACCCATTCGACCTCTTCTTCCCATTTTCACACAATCCAAACCAGTTTTGGTTCTTCAAATCGGTTCCTCCCCTACGAATCGAAGCAAAACGTATTTAATCGTCATTGTGAGGGTTTACTTACTTCAAAGTCAGCCTCTTCGTCTCCTCTTCTGCACTGTCGTCCTCTTCCTCACCTTTGCTTCTTCTTTTCCTCTCTCGCTCTGTCGTCTCCTTCCTCTTCTTCTTCCTTCTCTTCTTGTTTTCCTCAGACTTGCATGTGGAACTGTTGCCCTCTCTCTCTCTCTTCCTCTTTTGTAAGCCGTGAGAGGCAGTTGGGGGTAGTCAGTTTTCAATTCAAACTGCTTCCTCTCTCACTCATCCACTCTCTCTCTCCACAATAACTTCCCCCACTTTCACTCTCTCTCTCCACAATAACTTCCCCTTGCCTCTCTCTCTCCACCCCGCTTCCTCTCTCTCTCCTCCTTTACCTTCTCTCTCCTCTGTCCCGGTTAATTCCAACCGGCAAATATGCAATTTTTTGGTGGGGGGGGGGGGGGGGGGGGGTTTAACCTTTGCAAATGTTGTGGATAGTGGGTTAGTCTAGCAAACCATTTCGGGGCAAGGGTTATATACTTTAATTCCCTCTTAATTAAAGATGCTCTTATGATCTAGTATTGATACTCCCTCCGTATCGCAATACTTGTTGTTTTAGAGTGTTAAAGTTGTATAAAAAAACTTCTTGTTTTAGCTATAATTATTGTCTTTATAGGTAATAATTGCTCTTTTTATAGGTAATAATTAGTCCTTTTATGTATTTTAAGCTATAAAAGTAAAGCAAGGATAGGTTTTATTAATAAGTGTGCATAGAGCTAAAACAACAAGTATTGCGATAAGGAGGGAGTATTAGTTATATATATATATATATATATATATATATATATCCTGTGTCCATTGCATGCCAATTGTATTATTTTTAATAACTAATAAAGTGATTTATATTGTATATCTTTAATCAAGGAATGAGATAAGAATCTAAATTGAAAAAGACTTTTCTCTATTAAAAAAAAATACATAAACCATAAAAATTTAATTTAAAATATGGCTAAAATAATTTTCAAAATAGAAAACTTATCTTATATCTTTAGGGCTTACGCTAGAAAACCCACTAATAAAAATAGAAGTATCTTGTATTTTGTTAGGAATAAAGAATTCGTGTCACATTAGCAAATCAATTAAATACCAAAATATAAAAGACGGGAAAACAACTAAACATTGGCTTAAGCTTGACCTTATAACCAAATTTGGACGAAAAATATGGACATTTTACAAAAGCCTCCTAAAATACAGTACTCGTTTTATGTACACAAATTAAAACTCCTAAATATAAGGATTTCTAAAGTGTCATAAAATTCAAAATCTTTGTACTAGTTTCAACATGCACATATATTTAATTAACATCCAAGTTCATCATCACATGATTTGAGTTGGATGTACTAGTTTCAACATGCACATATAAAGGAGGGGCCTTTCGTCGGGGTGGTTGAGCCGGAAAGGATCTCAGGGTAGTACCCGATGATCTCCGGTTCGACTCCCGGATATGACCGCTCTATATTTACCAAAATCAAGGAGAGTGCAGTAACCCTTAAGACAAATAGCACGCCATCAGTATATACTTAATTAAAATACACTAATTACTTGCAATTTTTTTTAAGTAAATAACCGAGATTCGAAGATCCTCTCTACTTTCAGAAGGCAGTCGACACCTAGCATCAATCAACAGCAGCCGCACATTCTACCTTTATTAAAAAGTCACAATGTACCAGCGAGCTTTCATTAATAGATAATCCATTTTAGTTAAAATTTTAAAAATCTTTAAATAGATAAAAATTACATTATTTCCTACCTACCTATCTCCCTCATGCACTGATGCACGCCCTGATCAATTGTTTTACCATTCAGGTTCAGGTAATGACAATTATATCTATCACTTGAGTGTAAAAATAAAAAATAAAAATAAAAACTGAAATGGTTGGTCATTTGAGTTAATATATATGTATGTAGAATAAGTTTTTGGATGGCACCAATTTTTTGTGGTTATACAAGTTTTTCTAGGTATATATGAAACTTTAATTAATTAATTTATCTGTACATTAATTAATTATTTTAACATTTAAAGTGCTTTAAAGAATACCCCATTAAAATGTTAAATGTTATCCATCTATGTCATGTGGGGCAAAGCAACCTTAATTTAATATTTCGCTGTTGAAAAAAATGCCACCTTTGATGTTGCTATCATTCACCTTTGAAATGCAAACATCTTAAAACATAAATTAATTAAGCTCATTTATCTTTGAATAAAAAATAGGATTAGTTATTAAAAAAATTACATTTTTTTTAACTTTATTTATTATTATCATACTCTTATTCTTTGTACCATTAGCAAATAAATTTATCGACATATATTCAAATTAATTCAATAACATATAAAAATAATATTACCCACTCGCAATAGTGTTTTGCCACAAAAAACTATCATAAAAGTAATAATGTTATCTGAATTAAGGTTATCTTCTGTGTGTGCATGTATATATTACCTTACTCCCTCCGTAAGAAAATAATTGGTCATTTGAATGTTTTTACACTTCTTAAGTAACCTACAATTCCAGGAGCTCTGCCCCGTTTGCCGACCAAAAAAAAAAGTAACCTACAATTAGAAAATGGAGAATAGAATATAAAATTAAATACTCCAATTATTACTCACTCCTTCCAAATGAATGTAATTAATCCTGAATGTATTTAATGGCTACAATTACACAATTAAGTAGTATATATTTAATGGAAAGAGTAGTTGAAAGGTTTTAACATTTTATAGATTAACTTAATTATAATACCCTTTCTCTGTACAATGTATTTAATCATCATCTAATATAATGAGAAGATTCACTCAAAAGGAACAATTATTTTGTTACAAGAAAAATGGCTCAAAGGGCCAATTATTTATTTATGATTTCATAAAATGTATGTTATCTTGTGATAATTTATAACATATTAGATATAAAAAAAATTGAATTATATATAATTGTTGAAATCGGTAATATGATCTTCAATCACGAGGGAATT
This sequence comes from Persicaria tinctoria, assembly GCA_037127255.1. NCBI lineage: Eukaryota > Viridiplantae > Streptophyta > Magnoliopsida > Caryophyllales > Polygonaceae > Persicaria > Persicaria tinctoria. The sequence goes on along the minus strand of JBANSL010000019.1, from coordinate 3,287,583 downwards.
ATCAAGTTAAAGAAAATATAAAATCGTCTCGATATATTATTCCTTAATTTAACATGATGTATATAATAATATATCAAAACAAGAAAAACTGAATGATCAATTATCAGTCATGTAAACTAAATACACCCCAAATCATGCACGTCCTCCTAAATCCTGCACGTCAATTTCGACGTGCAGAGTTGAATTGGATTAATTAATTTTTTAGCGTGCTAATTAATGAGAAAAGTCTACACGTTAATTCCGACGTACACTTTTTAATAGGGAATTTGCGGTGTATCTAACAATACCCATTATCAATCAATTATAAATGAGAAGTCGTTTGTGAAAAATTACACAAACCATACAAACGTGCGTTACTTAACGAGTTGCAAATTACAACTGCATAGACAATCATAGCTGATACAGTATATTACAAAAGCAATAAACCCCCAAAAGGACAAAGTAGACGTACTTTTGAAACACTGCTAAATTAAACAAGAGTCGCCATTTTCTTTTGACGAAGCATTAATACAAGAATTGACTATTAAAGCAACTTATGTATATTCTTTTTCATAGATCCATCCACTAAAGCATGTCCATTCTTTCTTGTCCTGCAAAAGGCAAAATTTTTTAAAAAAAAATTTCAAAATTTTATAAAAATAACAGTTTGTAAATAAATTATGTTTATGAAAACTAGATATTGCATAATTTGTGATGTATATACAACAAAAACACAATATATAATTAGCATATATGTATAATATATAAGGAAATTAAGTACGGATATTTATAATCTATTCTCGCAAAGAAATAGGTAGAGATCAAGTTTTTATACCAATCACTCTTCGACGTCATTGATGTTGTTGTCGAACAAGGGGACATTTCTACGCACAGAGACCACAAACAGAGCCTCAATAGGGTTTTCGTTGTGATAGAAGATGACTTCGTCACCAGCACTCAATCCACCTTTACTCTTAATAAATGATTTCCATCCAGAAGAGATGACGGGTTTCTCATAATTACCCTTCTCTCTTTGGAGCACTTGAAGCTCCACAGCCGACCGTCTAGATCCTTGATGTTGAAATCAAGTTGATGATTTCCGCCAAATGGCAACAAGTGCAATTGTCTAGAGGGCCAGTGTAGCCTCTCGTATGCATCAGTGTCCGAGAGGACCTTGGAGAAGAGCTTAGGACCAACATTGTTTGCCATTTTTCGAGTGGATAGCTTGAGAAATTGTCTAGTTTTTCTCTTCTATTGTTAGTAAGTGATCATGTATTGGTAGGATATGAAAACCACATTCATTTATAGAGAGTGGGTTGATCATAGCTTAACTGGTTATAGCCGTGGGACCCACTTGCACATATCTAACTACTATAAGTACCATATAAAAGGGCATAAATGATTGAAACACATACAAGATTTATACTACCATTTAACGCGATTTAAAAAAAACATTGCTTCTCTTATTTTTCTTTACTAAAAATAATTATTGAAATTACAAACACTTTCTTTATATAAGTTTAACACGAACTAAAAGCTATATAGAATTTTAACTTTTTTTTATTAATTATAAAACTGTAAAAAAAAGTTAATATTTTATACAGTTTTTAATTCTTAAAAAAATGTATTGAAAAGTCAAACGATTTATATATTTCAATCGAAAAATTGTACATTTTTTTCTAATATATACACGTAAAAATCATTTCTCGTATACACGTAAAAAAAAAAATAAAAAAAATCAAGTTATTACTTATAAAATAATTCCCACCTCTGACGGTTATTTTGACAATTTTTTTTTTGAAAACAAACACTCCCATTCATTAACTTAAATCGTTCAAAAGCAATTCGTTCAAATCAGCAGGTTGCCAAACATTAAAACAAGAGACCATAGCCGTACGCGTATATGGGAAATCATTTCTCATATACACGTAAAAAAAATCAAGTTATTACTTATAAAATAATTCCCACCTCTGACGGTTATTTTGACAATTTTTTTTTTTTGAAAACAAACACTCCCATTCATTAACTTAAATCGTTCAAAAGCAATTCGTTCAAATCAGCAGGTTGCCAAACATTAAGGGTTCGTTTGGTTAGCTCTCTACTTCTCGGGAAGTTCAAAATCCCAGAAAGTAGGAGTCAATACATGTGTTTGGTATGTTTTTTAAAAATTAGAAAACCCAAGAATTTCAATTCCCATGAAATGGTGGAATTGAACTTACCATGAAAGGAGTAGGTAAGATCTACTTCCTCCATTCTTTTTTCCAAATCTTCTATAAATTTTATTTTTTTATAAACAAAATCACCAATTTGTCCATATAGATTTTGATTTTTAAACAAAAAGTAAAAGCAAAAGGTTACAAGAGTAATTTTAATTAAATTACTATGAAAATTCCATGTTTAACCAAACAAAATATAGGAATTGAATTTGAGGGGAATTATTTTCAACCAAACATATTTTTACATTTTAGATGAAGTAGAATTCATGGGAATTACAAATCCTGTGAAGTCTACTTTCCACGTTTGACCAAACGAGGCCTAAAACAAGAGACCAGAGCCGTACGCGGTCTCATTCCTGCCAACCTATGAGCCACCTTGTTTGCTTGACGCCTTACACAACTCCATTCGACCGCCTCCAAACCCCTGGCTAGTGTAATGATTCGATCGATGATCATACCGACTTCCCCTCGAACCTTGTAGCATATGATGAATTATTAGAAAGATCATTCACAAAAACTAGTTAACTTGTGCAAATAATCAAATATGCGTAGTAATAACATACAAAAAGAGCGAATTGAATTGAATAAAGCACACATCGTTTAATTAAAGGGATAACTAATTAACGGAGTATAAGATTAGTGGGGCTCGCCACGGAAAAAGAATACCAAAAGGATTGTTATAAAGTCCACCCACGTGAGAATCTATTTCAGATTCATCAGGACCTTTATTTGCTTTATTATTTTCTGTCCTTGAATTTTACTCCGGTTCATTTTATTCACAATTTATAATTGATGTATATTTTTAAAATGATAAAATAATACTATAAAATATCAAATAATTAGGTTTTTTTTAATAATTTCATACCAATAACTTTTTAACGCAAATTTTCTAAATGATATAAAAAAATAGTATAACATATAAACTTTGTAATTATTTTTTTATTTTAAATAGTTTTTGTTATTCTTATATAGTTGCTATTTTATAATTTCTAAATTTTTAAAAAAATAAATTAAATAGTTAAATAATTTATATTTTTAAAACATATAGAGTGTAGTATAAAATTACGAAGTATATAAATACAGTATAATACAAACACACCATTCTTACGTCACCTTGACGACGTCAGCACTCCGCTAGCTTACGACGTCATTCACACTCTCTATGACGGCGCTGCCGCCAAATCGCTGTGGCATGTTAATTCTAAAAGCTAACCTTAAATTATACTCCATCCGTCTCAAATTAAACGTCGTTTTACTTTTCTGCACGCTTTTTAAGGATCGAAAAACTCTATGAAATATTATTTTTTTAATTAATTTTTTTATATAATTTGATACTTATTAGTTTCGATCCTTAAAAAGCGTGTAGAAAAAGACAAACGACATTTAATATGAGACATAGGGAGTAGTAAGAGTATAAACTCATCATTAAGTTGACTTTTCTCCATAAATAACTCTTGTGGAGTACACTTTTTTTTTATATATAAATATGAGGCAAAGTTTTGGGAGCGAAATAATTGCGGTTATAACTGTAACACCCCGTCCCACATCAGATATTGAGAGTGATTTATAAGTGATTCAAACTCTACTCATGTCACAAGAGCTCTTTCTTTTCAGACTCCAAGTGAGGACAACGGACCTGAGAAGACTAGGTGGCATGGGCTGGTACCTCTTAAGACTCCGGATCTTACAATAAAATCATTCAAGAGCGTTTTTTCGGACGAGGACTTGCAGTATTAGATCTCCAACCTATGAAGTTCGACCTTAGACCAAGGTGAGCAATTCGATCTGCAAGTACATTGTACAGGCGAGTTCATTCTCTAACAATATTATATATCCCTTTATTTATTAAAGACAATCTTATGGATTCCCGATGCATTATAAGTTTATAAGCATAATCACTTGTTAAATATTTGGTTAAAAAATTATAAGATATTTAAAATAACACAATTTTAAAATAAATATCTTATAAATTTTGTAATTAAATAGTATTAAGTTCATAGGGTAATTGCAAACTCAAAACTATATATTGAGTATTTAATTTATACAGTCTACGAAATATTTTGTTTTAAATTCATACTACCTCCGTTAAAAAATATAAGTTATTTTAGACATTTGCACACAAATTAAGGAAATCATAAATTTATTCAATTTATACCCCTCATTAATTATTCACAACCCTCATCAACCAATAAAATTTGAGCAAAAAGTCAAAAAAATTTCAATTCTAATATCCCAATACCTAGAAAACCTAAAAGGACTTATATTTTCAAACAAAAATCTAAGTCTAAAAGGACTTATATTTTTGAACGGAGGGAGTATATACTCCGTATTATTTTAAATACATAAAAATTTAGTTAAACAAACATTTTCAAAGTCTTCATGAGAAATTTGTAGGGTGGATTACAAAATGTACGTGTGTCTATGGTTTAGCTAGTATTCTATTTTGGTTAATGATAACCCAACAACCCAATATATACTTTCCAAACAAGGACTGAGATAGTGATGCGGGACCATCCAAGACACCTCGGGACACATCTATAATTGGAGATGGACCTATGATTCGAGCTCGTGAGAATGATGTCATCCTCAAGAGGAAGAAGAATGCTCCACCATGGGAGAAGGTCCAAATGTGCAAGCTTGATGGTTGTTCGTTTTTAGATTCGTTCAGTCGTTTGACAGCTTTTCGACGTCTCAGTAAAATGAGTCGTACGAACTCAATATTAATCGGATTGGATCGTTCCATACCTTGTCGGAACGAGGACGAAGAGATCTACAACTTTTCTGTTGAAGGTTTTTCCAGATTCGACCTAGAGCTTGGCCGAAAATCACCATCTTTGCAACTTGTCACTGTTTTGACGGGAATAAATTATTATTTTTAGAGACCTTCTTTACTTAAGTTATTTTAGGTAATTTAGGGGTATTTTAATTAATTCCTTTTATTTATTATTTTTATTAGAAATCAGCCTCCTTAGGGTTATAAGAGGCCGATTCTTCCATTGTCAAACTCACATTGAAATTTATGAAAGTTCTCTTTTTGTGTGAAACACATAGAGCGTAAGTCAATCGATTCGAAGCGTTGCTCATCGATTGCAAATTAGTTCTTGATCTTGCTTGGTTTGCTTTGAGTTCATCAATCTTGCGATAGCTTGGTGATCCTGGTAATCACAAGTCCCCTCCTTGTGCCTCCAAGTTGTCCGCTTGGTTGTGTAAGGTTGTAGAGGTGGGCTTTGTAGTCGTTGATATTTCCCCTCCTTGTGCTTCCAAGTTGTCTGCTTGGTTGTGTAAGGTTGTAGAGGCGGGCTTTGTAGTCGTTGATACTTGGTTCTTACCCTCTTAGGAGGCCTGAGGCTTTTATCTCGTTCTACCTTAGTTCGAATCACCCTTCTATCGGTCTTTATTTCATTGTTTTGTCGAGTCTTCTATTGCTGCGTTTTCGAGTCTTTGTTCTTGTTCTTGAGTCTTTGCTTCCGTTCTTGTCTTTGAGTCTTGATTGTCGAAGATCGGGCCATCCTACGGATAACCCCGTATCAAATTGACATTAGACCTTTGGTTTCCGACATCAAAAGTTGTGTCTTTTGTTTTCCCAAACACAAAACCTACAAAAAAAATAGAGTCTTTCTTGTTCTTGGTTTTTACTTCTTAATTCGTGATTTGATTGCTACTAATCCTTGTTTGTGATTGTTGTGGTTGCCTTAGCCTAAACACACTATCCTGCCGTGACCTACAACAAACATTGGGTGCCAATTATTAGTACCTTAGTGCAGCCGTATCAAATTGTTGAAGTGGAACTTCTAATTCGGCAGTACCAAGCACACAGTATCACAAACCCTAGTTTGCTTCCTATCTTTGGCTATCTTGTTACATCTTTGTTTATCTATTTTATTGCCTTATTAAAATTTGATTTTTGATAGATTAAATCACTTTTATCTATCATAGATTATAAAAAAGCATTAGATAGATATACTTACCATATTAGCCAAACCATCACCTATATATATTTCATTAGGGCTACATAAATTTTATATTTTTTTTTCTTTCACCATAGTTTAAATTTTCAAGAGTCCTTTTATTTTGTAAAAACAGTCCGAAAAAAAAATTCAAAGCTTTGACCTAGGAGGATAAAATTTACTAGGGGCAAAACTAGCTTAAAAAAAAAAAGGATTGTTGAGATCTAGTGCAAGAACTTTCAAGGACTAATTTTGGTGAAATTCCATAGCCATAGTTGAAAATCTCAAACACATACCTCCAAAAACACAATTTTTTTTAAAGCTCTACCTTGCAACTACAACGTCCTTGCTAAGGGTTTGAATCAAAAAGAGGTAAAAATTCAAGTTTTTATTTCTTTTCCTATTTTTGTGTGTCGAGTCTGTTTTGGTCGATTTTTAGGCTCTTGGTCGATTTCGACCTTCTTCTTCACCTTTTGTCTAGTGGTTCTTGCTATTGTCGAGTCCCTTGTTGCAATTCTTTGTCCTTTCTCTTGATTATTCTCTTTTGATTGTTAAGTCCTTGCTTGAGTGTTGATTTGCCCAAAGCGGATTGCCCCAACAAGCTTGTCATACCAATTAAAGAGAAGAGTGCAAGCAAAACACTTGTGAGGTTGTTTATACTTTTCACTAACCCTCACATTGTTATTTGTTTGTTGCTTTGTGATGTCTACCCAGGGCGACAACCCGATTACTCATGCTGAGATGATGAAATCTTTGACAACCGTTATGGATACCCTGGCTCAAACAGATGAGAGATTGAAGGTACAAGAGATTCGGTACGGTTTACCGGTACGAAGTGTTAATCTTAGTTCTTGTTTTGGCTCTAACACGGTGCCCAGACAAGGTGTGCCACCTAAGGTTGACGTGCCACCACATGAAAGGGAAGAAACTCATCCTATTTCTAATCAACTTAATGTTTCTCCTAGCATAGATGTTCAGCTTAGCTTGTTGATGAAATTAAAGAGCATGTTAATAATGATCAAGATGTTAATTTACTTGCCTATGATCATGAAGATTGCATTGACTATGAGCATGAAAATTCTTTGATTGTTAGTAAAGTTTTAGGTGTTCAAACTATGCCTTGTGATGATAATTATGTTTTTTGTTTTTTCATTTTGAAGCAATATTAGAGTAAATAAAGGCAGTCTGATAATATACCAAATAAAAAAAAGAGGGAATTTGATGATTTAGACCATTAAGCATGTTTGATTAGGTAGTTAGATCCATTAATTGTTTTTTTTAGCTGGCGTAAACCCTATTAGTTGTTTATTTGATATCTAGACCTTTCCCACTCTTCTCCTTCCTTTACCATCAGATCTGAAGATTTGGGCGACTCCTCTCTCTCTTCCTCTCAGCGGCGAAGTCGAAGGGGAGAGACTGAAGAAAGGAGGAGATATGGCGGGCTCAACAATGAGGAAGCTTCAAGTGGTGTCCCCGGTGCCTGCGGACATAGACATTGCCAACGCCGTTGAGCCTCTCCACATCGCTGAGATCGCCAAAGAGCTCAATCTCAGCCCTTCTCATTACGATCTCTACGGAAAATACAAAGCCAAGGTTGTTTTTCCCTTTTTCTTGTTCCCGATTCATGCCTTCTTTTAAGTTTGTTCTTAAGATCGAGTTCGCAAACTGCCTAATTGATTAATTCTGCTGAATTCGCCGGTTTTTGTTTGTGGTTGTACTTATTTTGAGTGAATCCATCTTTTAAAGTGATTGAAAATTAATGCCTGTTGCTGTCAATTCTGGATTTGGTTCCTGAGTATATGTAGTAGTTATCACAAATTTGCTATATCCCTGATTTTGATTCTGGAAAAATAGACAGTACTTTTTAGATCTTGCACTTGATTTTTGCTATTAAAACGAATCATACTGATTTTGTTGACAGAGCTGTGATCTTCCTCTTGCTTGTGTCCCTTTTTTAGGTTTTCTATTGGTTTTCAATGATGTTCTCATGTTCATTATTGAAACTACAGGTGTTGTTATCAATACTTGACGACCTTAAAGGGCATGAGGATGGATACTATGTGGTGGTTGGTGGAATCACCCCAACTCCTCTTGGTGAGGGCAAATCTACTACTACTGTTGGTCTATGTCAGGCATTGGGAGCTTTCCTTGAGAAGAAGGTGACTGTTATTAGTCCTTGTTTGATCTTTGATCTACTTCTATGTCTATTTATTTGTTGGTGTTTGCACATTTTAGTATTACAATGCCAAATTATAGCTACTGTTTTGCAACAACTTTTATGCTATTCTTTGCTACTTCAGGTACATCCACTATCGGATTGTTGTATCATAATTAGTAAATTATGTGTGTTGGCTACATTATATTTGTTAGCTTGCTTTCATGAATGATTTTGTGATTCATTATTTATTGTGTCATATACCTGCAATTATCTTTGCATTCTGTAGTGCTCCTATATGAAGGGGTTAATGCTAAAATTAAACCAGTTTTGTGCAAGATAGATGTTTACACGTACTCTAGCTTAGATGGATTATGCCTTTGGTGGTTGCGATTATGACTTTTGTAAATTCTGCACCTGCAGTACTTGAGGACACCAGTACGACTTACCTTTGAAGAAGGGGTGGAAATGCTCAAGGTGAGGAAACAATCTTAAATTTTACCATGAGTTTCAAATGACACTTTCTGTAGCATAATATATATTTTGATAAAGTATAGTTCTTTATATAATATTCTATACTTTCAACATCAAGAAACAACCAGGTTTAGGTACATTTAGCATCTACAATCTTCTTTTTATGAATTCATTTAATATGATTGGTTCAGAGCCGCCTGAATTTGGTGACCTACACAAATTCATTATATCAGTCTTTGAAGTTTATCCTATGAGTTTAGGAATGTCTCAAAAGTGCTATAGTGCAATGGCTAATTCATTGAGCTATGCATCTTTTGCTTTTAGGCAGTTGACATTTTATAATCTATGAGTTGTTTTACAAACACCTAATTCATGATTTTCGAGAAGATTACATTCATTTGCTCAGCCCAGATCTTGCTGATTTAGGATCTACACATTTGATGGGTTTAGGGTTTTGATTTTGGGTGAAAATGTCAAAATTGATGACAATTTCTATTCTTTTAGAAACACCTGATTCATGAGACAAGTATTTCTATTGTTTTGATTTTTCTCTGAGCATTTAGGAAAATATATGCATCAATAAATGAAATCAACTTGTTTATTACTTGTCTTTGCTAACTAAACCCTTTCACTTGTTTTATTATTGCAAAATTAAAGCCTATTAGCTCAAATTGGTAGAGCGTTGTGCTCAAGTACATAAATGCGGGTTCAAATCCCGCATGAGCTATTTTTGAATCCTTTACCTATTTTCACGACAAAATCTATGTCGTTTTGCGATGAAAATTTTAATGGCCAATAAAATAGAAACAATTTGTTGTCATCATTAACTCCCGAGCTTTTGATTTTAAGATATCGTATTGTCCTGTTCGGTGACACTATTTTGATTCCACATTTCATACTTCAATGTCACCAATTTTATAAAAATATCATCACAAATGATTGAGATCAATTAATTGTACTTACAAATGTGTCATCAATAAATAAAAGTCATCAATAAAAAGATGTCATCAATGAAGTGTAACTATGTATTAAACACATTTATCAGTTGTATAAAAATATCATCAACAAAGAATGTCATCACAAGTGTGTCATCACTCATTAGTGAATAAAAGTAGAATCAATGAAGATATATCGATATACAATTTATTGAATTACAAAAGTGACATCAAACGATTTGATTAAAAAAGTGGCATCGCATAATTACATTCGAATTACTTTAAAAAAGTGGCATCACATTAAAGAAACAATGTCATCAAAACACTATAAAAATATTTGGCAGCGCGGTAAAAAAAATCATCAAAGAAATTGACATAAAAAAGTGGCATCACAGTAAACAAAAAATGTTATTAAGGTTTTAAAAAAGTGGCATCCAATCATTTCATTAGAAAAGTGACATTAAAGTGAAAATAAAATATAATAAAATTTTGGCATCAAAACGGTAAAATATGGCATCACTAAAAAAAAAAATCCAAATGGGTTGGTCAACATTGACCGCTCAATGGTCAACGTTGACTGGTCAGTGGTCAACCAGTTCACCATAGACCACTATTTAGATGAGGTCTATCAAAACTAATTAAATTAGTTTGGGATTTAAGTACCTAATTAAACATTAAAAAATGTCTATCTACCAAAATCACCCTAAAAAAACCAACCAACATAACCCGATTTCTTTTGCGTTTTTTGAATTGAATTTTCTATCATATTCCCCAAGGATATAAGATAACAACCTCAATTGGAAAAGATTCTCCAATTTTAAATTTTTTTTAACTTTTTTTAATATTACTTTTATAAGGTCGCTTATTTATTTGGTATGGAATCTTTCCCATTGGAGGTTGTTATAGGATACAGAATAGAATTAAAGACCGTTATTAAATTTAGTTTTAGATTTGCCCACCAGTCATTAACGCTCTAGATTCAACCTAACTTATGTTAAGACTCCACTTGGAAGCATGATCCTTCCAAGATTCCCTCAATTTTTTTTCACTTCGGCCTCAAAGTATGGGCCTCATGAAAATTACATTCTTAGTAGGAACTATGGGCCTTCTTAAATTGGGCCACTAAAGCCCAAACCCCCCTTGCTTGATCGCCCTTTAACAACTTTAATTTTCCATTCGAGAGACCGAGAAGTGAAAAATGAACATCTGTTAGATTTTCGAATTAACTAAATTAAGGATGAAACACTTGGGAATTGTGAAGAGATGAACTAGGATAATTGAAATGAAGAGAAAAAAATAGTAATTTTACACTTTTAACATAAAATTTAACGTAAAAGGTAAGATGAGTGGTCTTTTTATGGACATCTAACTTTTAAAGAGTGGTATCCGAAAATTTTAATTTAATAAAGAGGCGGTTTTATGGAATTTGGCGTTTAACTGGGTGATGAGTGAAAATCCGAATTAAAGCGGATATTAAATGGGTGATGTGTGAACGGGTGATGGGTCGGGTCGGATTCGGGTGAAGACATTCCCCACCCGTTACCCGACCTATCATCTAACCCGTCACTCGACTTATATTATATAAGTATATTTTATATGTGAAATTACCAATATACCCCCTAAACCCTAATTCAAGATACTTATCAAATGATTAAAATGGAAATATTTTGCCATAAAGTAAGTTATGCAATTTTTATTTGAAAATATGCAATTCAACTGGCTCCTAATGAAAATGGAAATGTGAATGCAATGGGCTCTTAATTAATGTTTATTCGTCGATGTGTTCGACATATGTTTTTCAATAAAAAAATTTGATGAATTTGATGTCTTGTATTTCACCCGAAATATCATCCGATCCACCCGGTGGGTGATAGGTAAATAGGGCGGGTGAAATATTTGATGGGTGATGAGTCGGGTAGGGTGAAGTGTTTTGGGTGATGGATCGGGTGATGGAAGTAGATCATCAACCCATCACCCGACCCATTGCCATCCCAAAGCGTATCGAAAAGTGCAATAATATTTGATATAAATAATTAAGATTGCAAGTAATGACTGTGATAATAAGGTATATTGCAAGTAATGGTCAGCGATTTCGGTGGTCAACGAATTCGTGATTCAGCGACTTGGGTGATCAGCAGGTCATCCTCTTCTTCTTCAGGTCGGTATGTCGCTAGTCCCTGGGGCAGTGTATCTCCTCCTTCAGGTGTGATTTTCTTCTTCTCGGGGTTGTTCAGTCGCCTTAGGCTAGTTGTTGTTCAATCGTCTCGGGGTCGCCTGCATATCTGGTTTCTGGTAGTTGTTTGCTGTTCTGCTTGTTGTGCAGTACGCTGGCGTGATCTCGGGGCCATTCTTTTGTAAAAACTAATGGTATTGATAAACAATAGGTTAAAACTTAGAAAATGAGGAGAGTGAGAAAAGTAATTTCCACATTCTTTAGATCTTAGCAATTCCATTGAATCCAATTAACTTGTAGCTCTATCTCAAAGTGAAAGCAGAAATTTATGCCTGAAAAGGTAAATATAGAGACAAGTGATAAACACCAATTTATGCTTTAAAGCCAGGTTTTCATCCTTGGTCACAAATGACTAGGTCATTCCTAGCTAAAACAAACCTACCTGATAGGTGAATACAGAATAAAGTTCCATGTAAAAACGAATCGTAAACACGGGCATATGTGTAAATCTTGAAAGGGAGAAGGTATTGGTGTGTAACTAACCTTGAAACGTGGAACGATCAACAAACTTTGTAATCCTTGACATAGTCACAACTCATAGATGACCTGAAATTCCCGACTTTGTAACCAGTTCTCAAAAGCCAGTGCTTATGTGTGATCGATGCTTACCCCTTTTTGGCTCAACATGGATACTTCATTTTTTTCAACCATGGGATGGTCCCAATCAAGTTGACAAGCCGATGAAATGGATTGCTCGTATGCCTTCCAATGTTCTTGGGCTTAGCCAACATCACCTCCCAATTCACATTTTCACGATCATTGGATTTGAATGGATTATCTTTAGCCTTTGACTTCATCTTCTTGTACTTGATCCAGAAGTAGCCTAACCACAATATCAATATATATAACTTTAATCAAATTTTATAGAAAATTAAACTCAATATAAAAGAGATATGCCTCACCAACCATCCAACGGTAGGTTCCCTTCCAGCAATCATCACCCCTGATTCATTCAGTCTGTACTCTAGCAATTCCAAAATCAACCACTTTGGCAACCTATTAGGATTCAAGATTCCTGGATTACAAGGATTTGGGCCATAATTGTCAAATAAAAATGTAAATGCATATAAATTTGAGATGCAATTCAAAGCCAAACTTGACACTACTCACTATAAAAACCTGAGAAAAAATTACACACATTGTTCATGGAATTGCCTTTATAAGTGTTACCAGCCAACTTGATCACAGGGATCTCAAAAGGAAGTTGTTGTACCTAGAAATGTTACAAGAAGAGCAATAGAGAAGGGAAATTACAATGAGATAAAAATTATAATATACAGTAATAATTTAGCAATTGCAGATTCAAGACTAAAGAAGTTTGAGCTCAAAAGATAGACATGAATTATCTTCATTTATCAATTTTGGGAAGGGGAGAATCAAGATGGACAAAGAAGAGAACTTGTATCTTGTGGTAGTAGACATCTTGATCTGAAGTTCTTTTTCTCATAGGGTGCAAGGTAAAGATTGATTCCTACAACTATGCAAATATTTCATATAGTATGACAACCTTAGCATCCACTTCATTTACAAGTAGCATGGTCTCTACCATAGAAAAGCTTTTATAAATTGGTAAAAAAAATAAAAAAAATTGCAAGGAATTGTATGTTAAGCATAGAGAAAGCAACTTCACAAGTGTGTTATCACAAAAAAGGTCATATAATGGAACTAAGAAGAACTGTGCGTTCTCAGGATTTAAAAGATTCAAAGTATGTTCTTATCTTAGATTAGAATTTACACATTTAAATTTAAATTATATATAAAGTATCGACATCGCATCAAGACCCATCAGCAAATAAAATATGTGACATTTAAGTATGCGTCTTTATGTAATTCATGAGTTACACATATGTTTATTGTTGTGGTGATCCCTAACCTTGGAAGTTTGCACATTTATTTATTCTATTTCATTATTTTTATCCTCCAAAGTTACCCGACATCGACCACCTCTTGTCCTGCCATTCCCTCGACGTCGACCAATTCTCCTCGACATCGACAGCCACCCTCATCGCCTCTTCCCGCTATCCCTGAACCCCAAAACACACTAAACCTAGCACCGCTGACTTCTCTCCTGAGGACGAACCTGACTCCCCTATACTATAGCGGGGGTCTTGACTATAAATTTATTTGGTCGAGAAACACTCTCGTCACTAGGCATGCTTCCTCATCCTCCAGCATTGGGGGGTGTTATATTTTATCAAAGTCCGACTCGGACCGATGACTGGGGGTCGTGTGCACGGGCGCACATGCGCTAGTAGCCTAGCACACAAGCCGAGTGGGGTTCCATTCTAAAACCAATTGGCAATAGAAGGAGTAGCCTATCGACTCATATGTTAGGGCTTGATATGTTCAACTTTCCGATGTGGGACACTTTTTGGTCTCATTCACATCTCTAACACGCCCCCCGCAGGTCCAACTAGGAATGATCATCTAGTTGAGACTTTGACAACTGGGTAACCCAGACCAGGATCGACACGGGCCGTTAGGCTAATCACTCTGATACCATATCAAAGTCCGACTTGGACCGATGACTGGGGGTCGTGTGCACGGGCGCACATGCGCTAGTAGCCTAGCACACAAGCCGAGTGGGGTTCCATTCTAAAACCAATTGGCAATAGAAGGAGTAGCCTATCGACTTATATATTAGGGCTTGATATGTTCAACTTTCCGATGTGGGACACTTTTTGGTCTCATTCACATCTCTAACATATTTTGTACTTTGTATATATTTAGTTCCCTTTATATAATTTCTTATAAATGAAAGCCGGTTGTTAGAAATCTGTTATAAATACAACTCATCCTCTATAATGGACAATTCATTCAGTTTTCAATAAAATCCTCAAGCTCGCTCGCTCTCTTTCATCTTGTTCATTTTCTTCTTCATTTGATCTTCGATCTGATTTCACGGATTCAACAAAGACTCCATGGGAAATGGAGATAATCACTGGAGAGAAAACCAAGTCAAACGGTTGATTTTTTTTGAACCGATAAGACTTTGATTGAATGCAAAGCAGTTAACCTTGGGATGAGATCGAGCAAGGTATGATCCAGAAGGGGGAGTTGAATTGGATAAATGGGATCAGAAATGGGAGAGAAGATCCGCAGTTCAATTAGCCTCTCTAAAAATATGCATAGTGACCACAGAGTGGAACTCTAGTAGGAGAAGGAGATAGTCATAAATGACGATTTTTGATTCCCAAGGGCAAGAGGTTCCCAGATTAATACTATTGATGACAACAATATTATCACCCCTCAATGAGTAGATTATCAATTTTGAGGGCACGTGCCTTCTTGAGGCCATGCTAAAGGGCAAAAGCCTCACAATCGAAGACCGAGGTCAAAGGTGAAGACCCGGACTCACAGTAGATAATGTTTCCAGTTTGGTTTCGTATGATATATCCGTAAGAGCCGGAATTATCTCTTGAGAGAGCACCGCCAAAATTTAGTTTAAGATGTGTTTGTGATGGTTTAGACCACTTAGATTTTGAGTGTTTGATTGATGGTCTTGCCTAGAGCTGGCAAAATCTGACCCGACCCGAAAACCCGACCCGACTCACCCAAACCCGAACCCGACCGAAACCCGAAAATCTAGAGCCATTCATAACCCGAATCCGAGATCAAACCCGACCCGACTCGAAACAGACCCGAACACATATAAACCCGACCCGACCCAAACCCGATCCGACTCTGAACCCGACCCGACCCGAATTGAAATGGTTATTTAACATCAACATTTTAATACTTGAATGTTAAATGTTTTTTTTTTTAATTTTAACACAAGTTTGTGATTATATTTTAACATATAAAACACTAATTATTTTTGTTAATTGTTATCATGTGAAATGTTGCCCAATTATTCTATTTCCCTCTCATTTGTTAAAAAAAAAATTCATTTCCCTCCCTCATATGTTAAATAAAATTTCATTTCCCTCCCTTATATGTTAAATAAAATTTTATTTACCTCCCATATAATTTCCCTCCTTTATATGTTAAATAAAATTTCATTTCCCTCCCATATAATTATAATCATAATGCCATATGTTAATCATTATTGTATATTTGTACAATATAAGTTAAATCAATAGAGGTGCATGTAGTAGTACATTATTATACTCTAAAGTCTAAATTGTAACTATAGAAATAGCTCATTTAGACATGGAAAATAAATAGATAATAATTTAATAAGTGTATAAGACTATAAGTGTATGCATTTGTATAAGTTAATATTTCATAAGTTAATAGTATATAATATTTTTATATGTTAACAAGTGTATGTATTTGTACAAGACTTTATACTTATATAAAATTATACACCAAAGTATAAATAAATGAATATTCAATCGAATAATTTAAATATCAAACCCCAATGTTAGTCTCAAATCATGATCTCAATCTCGATTTCAAATCTCAATATTTGTCTTAATCTGAAATCTAAATCTCAAATCTCAAATCATTATCTCAATAACAATCTCAAGTTCTCAACCTTTAACTCAATCTCAAATCTCAATCTTAATCTCAATCTTAATCTCAATATTAAATATCGATCTTGAACTCAATCTCAAACCTCAGTCTTAACTTGATCTCAAATCTCAAATCTTTATATATCCTAACCTCAAACCTCAAATCTCAAATATCAAATGTCCATATTTGTCCCAATCTTAAATCTCAATCTTGATCTAAATCTCAATCTCAATCTCAAATTTCAAATCTCAAGACTTTAAATACATCGAATATTTGAATCCATCGAAGATGAAGTATTTATAAGTTTTATTTATAATTTCGGTTTTTTTAAACATGTTTCTTTTTATAGGTATAACTTATAAGTATAATACTTCTATTGGTTTTCATAACTAAGTGTTAATAATTCTATTAATTTTCATAAAGCTAACTCTTAAAGGGTTTTTTCACCTAAAAAGTTATATTAGACTATTAGTGTTAATAGTTCTATCAATTCTAGTAGTTTTCGGTTTTTATAAATGAACTTCTTTTTATAAATATAAGTATAATAATTCTATAAATTTCATAATTATGGTTATGAGTAATTCTTTTTATAAATATAAGTATAATAATTCTATTTTTTTTGCGGAAAGAATTATTTATATCCAAATCAATACTTTTGTAGTTGTTATTTTATTTTTATCTATATTATTATAATTTGATAGAATTAATTATTTATATCTAGATTTGTTAAAAACTAATAATAATAATGAAAAAAAACTAATGGGCCAAAAGCTAAAAATGAAATGGGCATTGAAAATGATATGGGCCAATGATATAGTCAAATCACAAATAAGCCCATTTGCAACTTGCTAGTTAAATATAAGGTTAAAACCTAAATGTACAATTCATTTGATTGAATTATAGCACCGATCAATTGGTTTAAATGTTTAAAAAAGGACGATGTTGCCGAATATCGAATTTCCGATTATTACTTTTTTGAAAATCGATCGACAACCGATTAGTCAACAACAATGAGTGTATTCAACCGAGTCAAAATTACATATTCAAGTATTCAACCGAGTCAAAATCATTTATTTTAAGTAAACTAGGTAGGCAGACCCGTGCAACGCCCGGGACATGTGATTTTGTCCCAAACGTTATAGTAAGATCGAACTTGGTAAATATAGAAAAAATAACACATTATATAAATTTTTAAAAGAAGAGAATAAGAACATGTAGTGTAGTTTTTTACCAAAAAATAATTAAATTAAAATATTATTGGTCTGGGATTTGGTTGAATGAATTTATATAATCTACGATAATGGATTTTAGTTGTAAATAAGGTCATTATTAAAATTCTATAGTCACTACGTATTATTTAGTTAAAGATTTTGACTTTGATTGTTCGATGAGAAATGTACATCTTTCTTATTTGGTAAATATTTTAATCTATTATTGGTTCACATGCAAAAAACATAAAATGAAATATTTTTCATAGCGAAACAAAAGAAGATATATTTGAATTTGAATGGATTTTGAATTTTGATTAAGATAGAAATAAATTTTATTATATTTAAGTAAATATATTATAATAATTTAAATATCCTTATTAATGATGTTTGGTATTTTTCTATAAAGAACACTTTGAAATGTTAAATTACAATTTAATATATTAATACTTATTCAAATTTCACTATATTTCATTGAGTTCAAATTTTTAATTAATACTTCCTTTTTCAATTAATTTAATTTTTTTTTCTCATATTACATTCAATAATACATAAAATTATAGTCTTAGATGCAAAAAATTAAATGGATATCTTTTCATATTCTAAATGATTTAATGACCAATTAGTTTCTTTAGATGTAGGTAAAAATTAATGAATATCTTTTCATCTTCTAATTCATGTCTATTTATTAATTTAACTTAATTTTTTTTCTCATATTATCTTAAATGCATTAAGTTGAATGCCTTAATTGTAAAATATTAAATGACTATGTTTTTTATTTTACAAATAATTAAATGACAATTTCGTTGGATTCCAAGTTAGGATTAAAAAATCATATATTATTTCAAGAAAATAATAATTAACATATATATTAAAAATGTGAAAAAATAACATTCACAATCTCCAATGTATAAAATTAGAAAATCGAAACAAAATGAGAGAGAGAGAGAGAGAGAGGAGTTTCATGGCACTAATATATTTCTTTATGCTTAAGATTACATATGTGGTAAATATTACATACTGTGCTTGCAACAATGGATCGAATGTTGTAAGATTCTTAACACTTCAATTAAAAAATAGGAATACAGATTAGAAAAAATATCAATTATATATTACTTGAACAAAATAATAAATATAACATATGATATAAAATAACACCATAAAGATTGGGGAAAATTCATAATATATCAATACCGATAATAAAGATAATTAAACAAACATGGTTAATTGTACATATATAAAGGTAAGAGAAAAGGAGAAAAACTAATCATAAATTTGTTTTCAACGAAATAAAATATATGTATCAATTATGAATAAAACAAAAAATAATGGAAAACATACTCTTAATCTGCAATGTTTACATATCGGCGGCGAAAACGATACTTTTTAGTTTTCACCCTTCAATAAAAAAAATAAGAATATGAATTAGAAAAAAAAATTATATAAGAAATAAAACATATGATATATAATAACAACATAGAGATTGTGAAAAAAATCATAACATACAAATAATTAAATACAATTGAAAATAATGCAAAAAGTAAATAAAATCCAAGGTAAAAATTGATGTATTGCATGACCTTAATTTGGACGTGGTCTTCCTCCGATTGATCAATGTGATGTTGATCAAGATAGAGATTATCCTCTCTCCTTTTCCATTGGAATATATAGGCGATCACTACTTGGAATCCAAGGAGGTTGGCATTGAATTATTTAGAAGATGAAAAGATAATCATTTATTATTATTTTGAATTAAAGACAATCAATTTAGTGCAAGATATAAATTCAAATTAATTAATTTACATAAGTTAGAAGATGAAGATGAAAAGACAATCAATTTTATAATCTTTCTATTCTCCAATTTCACCGTCTTCATTTTTTGTAAACGGTAGCTTCATACTAAATTACTAATCATATAAGTAAATGTGTAAATAGGAGTAAATTAGATTTGGAATTCACCTTTAATTTTTTATTAACAAGTTCAACTTTCTAAACTACGTAGGAATATTAAGAAATTATGCCATCAATATGCGAGATAAACAAAATTTAATAAATTTTAAATAAGGGATTTTATATTATTATATATAATTGGAGAAGTAATTTAAATGACACACATGTATGTTAAATGTATTAGGAGTAAATTAGATTTGGAATTCACCTTTAATTTTTTTTGTCAACAAATTCAATTTTCTAAATTATGTAGGATATAAGAAATTTTTTACCATCGATATGCGAGGTAAACAAAATTTAATAAATTTAAAATAAGGAATTTTATGTCATTAGGATCATAATTGTTTAACAAATAGTATAAAAAGAGAAATCTCTAAAATATAGTATATAACAAACATGACAATTTAAGATAAAATTTTAAAAAATTACAAAATATGATCAATGTGTAACTAATAGGATTCGAACTCAAGATCTTAAACTCCTACCAAACAACTCTATGAAGTATTAACCATTGAGCTATGAAGATATTTGTAATCTTTTGTGGAATTGAAACAAAAAATATAAACTATGAACAATTAAATAAATGAGCATTAAATAAGCCATGAACACAACTTTTATGTTATACTAGGGAGTATGCCCGTGCTTACGCACGGGACATAGTTCAATAAAATATACTGTACTATGTATTAAAGATTTATATATTTGGTTCTTATTAACGGAAATAAGAGCAAAGACTTGTTGTAAGTTGTTGTTAAAGAGTTTTAAAAAAAATTACGTGACTTATCATTGTAAAATAACCTAAAAAATCTGGCAAAAAAATTGAATCATCTATACCACTATTTTTGAACCTAATTCCTTTAGTTTTGACTTGATGCAATTACTATGTATAGATTTTTCTTATCGATTGATCCCGATTGATGCTCTTTCACTATGATTTCATTCTCCTCATTAACATATCTTTTAGTCAATATTGCTTCTCTTCATAACATTAACAAATATAATATCAAAATTATTAATTTTCCGAATTAAAAAGTTATCAAATTTTGCATATATCAAATTTTGTCTATGTTGATATTGCTTTTTATACATCTACGAACTTCTTTTCATTATAATATTTTTGTTCCTCATAATGAAGATATAAGGTTGTTTTGAAAGGAAATAATTATAGGATATGACATAAGGGTATGTATATTTTTTAATTATGAGGTACTTATTTTATTTTATTTTTAATTAAAGGCATTTAATTTAATGAAAAAAGAAAATAAATAAATATACATAAATTGGAAGATTGAAAGATATTATTATTAGTAATGCAAGGATAATTTTGCAATTTGAATTGATATAATATTGGGAGGAATGAGGGATGAATTTATGGGACCAATCACACAGAACTTTAGACTTTGTTGAATATTGGGAGGAAGCGAGGGTTGTTGAACCACTGAAATCACCGAAATCACCAGGACATCGAGTACCAACCACCGACAACTTGTTGTTGTGGAACTGGGGCCAAGCATTATACGGAGCCAAATCTAGACAATAGCCATTATATCTGAGCCAAACCTTTAAGCGAGTCATGTATTAATTGGAAAACAGTTGACACATTTAGAGGTAAGCATAAATAAGTTGACTCAAAATTTGAGAGATATTACCTGTGTTGGAGTGTCTATTATGTTAAAAAATTTATTTGTCCAGAAGCTTCAGCCTGCTCTTGTTCTGTTTTGCTTGTCATTCTTGCATTCATGACTAACTTGTTCTCCTTTTTGGCTAATCAAATTGAAAGTTGAAACCATGAGCTCCATTATGTTTGTGTTATATATATATACACTCCGTATGAAGGAGGAAGATCCATGCAAACGGTGTTCCTAGCTAGTTGAAACGGCTAAATAAATTATGTTAATTAATTTGAATGTAACCCCCAATTTTTAATGCAAGGATGACACTAATGGTCTATAACATGAATGACACATAACATTGCTACTTTGTGAAGCAAATTAAAAAAAATATATATATATATAATATAATGGCATAAAAATAAGGGTTGAGGTATAATAATGGGTGCACATTATATATATTATAGATTATAGATATAGATTATATTATTATTATAGATTAATTATAGATGTATATATATTATATATAGATTTATTTTAAAAACCACATCTCTATATATATACATCTTTTCTAGTATTATTCTGTTGGAATAATTTCTATTACATTATAAAAGAATTGAAGATATATTATAGCTTATAGACATATATTATATTATTATTATTATATATATTAATTATAGACGTATATGTCTTATATATAGATTTATTTTAAAAACCACATCTCTATATATATACATCTTTTCTAGTATTATTCTGTTGGAATAATCATTTATTCTAAAAAGCTTTTATTATATATTAAAAATACTTTGAGAAATATATAAGGCTAATTAGCATTATATGAGAATTGAATTTACATTTAATTAGAAAAAAAATTATAAAAATTATTGTTGTTGTTGCTGTTTTGGTAAGGCCGGTACGTAATTCTTTAAAAAAAAATACGATTTTGGCATTATAAGTGGAAATTGAAACTTCGCACTTGGATTTGTACTTTCCTATTAATCAACTTTGATTAGTTAATAATAATAATAATAATAATAATAATAATAATAATACTAATAATAATACTAATAATAATAATAATAATAATAAGATGATGATGATGACTGAAGAATACCAAAAATGAAAGAAATAATGTAAACTTTTTTTTTAACTGCAGGTAAACTTTTATTCTTTGAAATATAGATAGATGCATCACATAATATCCCAATCAAACAAAACTTGAGTCCAACAAATAATTTTAGAATATACTTCAAATCTTCAATTGATATAATCAGAATGTTTTTCCCAACGATGAATTCTTCAATCTTTTGCTTAGTACGTATGAGACGATTTCCCCAACGTGTTTGTATGCACAAAATTTATTGGATTTTTTAAAATAGGATGAAATTAATTAAGTTTTAGAACATTTTTTAGGATGATTTTGATAAAAAAAAAGAAATAAATTATACTCAATTATCACTTTTTTAAAAAAATTATCGTAACATTCCATTAAATAAATTATTAAAACCAGCATGTTATATACTAAAATGTAAGAAATATTTTGAAATAGGAAGAACGTACCTTTTCTGTTAAGATCTTGTCTTTGTATGATTCATCTCGTGCACTTGGTGTCAAATATAACAACAAAACAATTATAAAAATATAGTCAATTACCTTAACAAAGGGGAAAATATAGCTAGGAATGAAATTAAAATTCATAACAAAATAGATTAATAGATAATCAATCATTTAGCTCAATTGACCTTTGACCTATTGTGAAAGATGAACATTTTTGAAGATGAACATCCACGATATGCGAGTCAAATTTATAGGGTGGTCGGAGTTTGACATCATTAAAATAATGAATTTCATCCGACAATTGATTAGATTAATCGACCGGTTACAAAAATCGGACAGTTTCAAAATTCAATACATGAATATAATTAAAGCAATTAATTGAACAATTTCACATTTTTATAACGTCTATGACTAATTAATTTGTAATTGATCAAATTACATGATCAGTAATATTAATTGAGTAGATCAAGAGATGACCTAACGTCTGTGACTAATAATGTTTAACTGATCAAATTGCATGAGTAATATTGAGTAGATAAAGAGATGACCTAAAAATATATCAAAAATGAAAAGAGAAGGATTAATTTTTTGAATTCAATTATAAATTTTATGTTTATATAATTGGAGAAATAATTAGGTCCTCCGCATTTATGAGACTTGCACACAACTTTTCTTGTTATATTATATATATATATATATATATATATATATATATATATATATATATATATATATATATATATATATATATATATATATAGATTACATATTTAATTATTCAACCGAGTCAAAATCATTTATTTTAAGTAAATTACATATTTAAGTATTCAACCGAGTCAAAATCATTTACTTTAAGTAAATTACATATTTAAGTATTCAACCGAGTCAAAATCATTTACTTTAAGTAAATTACATATTTAAGTATTCAACCGAGTCAAAATCAATTTAATTATCCAAACGGGTCGAATATGATTGGACCGAAAACTCAAACCAATTATACCGCTATACCCACTTTGATTCGAAACTCAAATGAGACCGACCCGCCTCTTGACCCGAAACCCGAACAAGACCGATCTGCTTTGACCCGAACCCGAAACCCGACCAATCTAAAATTCATTATGACCAATCCCGACCTGAACCCGAACCCGACCAATACCCGACCATAAATTTTACCCGAATTGACCCGAACCGAACAAGTCTGGCCCGAACCCGACCCAAACGACCGACTTGCCAGCTCTAGTCTTGCCAGTGTCAAAGGTGGTTGGTTATCGGTGCTATCATCAGATAGTTCCCAGAGTAGGAGTTGTTCTTTAATATAGGCGACTGTGCTTTTTGGGTCAGCTTTATGGTTTTGAAAAAGAGCCTGGTTTCTGAAGAACCAGATGATCCACCAAACAGTCACAAGTAATTTGAGGTCTCCATTTTTTAGCTCGTTTCTGTTGTGGTTTAAGAGATTTTGGACAGGGACGTCGGTGTTGTCAAATTTAATCAACTTGAGGGCCAGATTAGGTTTTAGATGGGCAATCGACTGTCATGTGAAGGGATAATCTAATAGTGTATGATTCAGGTCTTCATGTTGGTGGTGGCATGTAGGGCAGCTAGAAGATTACCCGCATCCACGAGAAGCCAGTTTTGCAGCCGTGGCGATACCATCTTTGACGATCCTCCATAAAAACCCTTTGATCTTAGGAAGGGTGTAAAGCTTCCAAATCCATTGCAAATCAGATATAGAATGGTTTTTTCGATGATCTAAGAGTTTAATGGCTGAGTTCGTAGAGAACCAGCCATTGGAGCTCCATCCCCAGTATAGTCTATCATGGGTAATTACAATAGGAATGGGTGTTTCAGTAATGGTAGAAATTATGTGTGTACTCGGTATGTGTTCTAAGGTTTGTCGGAGTAAGGGGACATCCCATTGTTCGTCGTTGGTAATAAAGGTGGAAACCTTGAGGTCAGTGTTAATACTGCTTGGGTTATTGGTAAGGTTGATGAGAGAGGTATTGGTGGCCCACTTGTCAGTCTAGAAATTGACAGAGGTGCCATTACCAATACGCCAAGAGAGCCCCTCTTTGAAGATAAGTAGGAGGCGAGTGAGTTTAGACCATTGTCAGGAGGCATGGCCTTTGCGAGTATAGTCAAGAATATGAAAGTTTTTAAGGTATTTGTTTGTGATTAGCCGGACCCAAGGATTGCTAAGATCAGTAAGAATTTCCAATAGGAGTTTAAGTTGTAGGACAAAGTTCATATCCTCCGACCCACGAAGGCCAAGACCACCATTAGAGCAAGCTTTGCAGACCTCAAACTAGTTGATAAGAGGTTTATGACGACATCCTTTATTTCAGATGAAGTTTTTATTTATTTTGTCAAGTTCTTTGTGGATGGCGGTGGGTAATATAAAGCATTGCATAAGATATAGTTGTTTGGCAGCAAGATTGCTTTGTATTAATGTACCCCTGTTTTCCTGGGAGAGAGAGTTAGCAGTCCATTTGGAAAGTAGTGTCTTAGAGGAGTCGATAATAGATGCAAAGGTGGATGTGGTAACTTTCTCCGAAATGATGGGACAGCCTAGGTCTGTTTGTAGGTTAGTAGTATAAGGAATGTTAAGTTCAGATCTAATGATGTTTTTAATGCTGCTACTAACATTACTTGTGGTTTGAAAGAGAGATCTATGGAAGTTGATTTTCTGACTAGACGATGCACAATAGTTGTTCAGAATGTGGTTTGTTTGGTCACATGCTAGTTTATTAGCATTAGTAAAAATGATGATGTCATATGTGAAAACAAGAAAATGAATTTTCGGACTAGATTTGCAAACGGCCACCCCAATCTGGTTATTTGGTGTGCAGGTCTAGTGTTGTAATTCTCTTGCCAAAACTTCAATGCCAAGCAAGAATAAGAAAGGAGAAAGTGGATCTCCTTGCCGAAGACCCCTTGTAAGTTGAAAAACATCTGTAGGCTCATTGTTAACCAGAACTGAGTAAGAGACTGCAGTGACACATTCTTTGATCTAAGAAATGAAGGTATGATCGAAGCCGAATTTGTCCATAAGACAGAATAGAAAATCTCAGTTAACCATGTCAAAAGCTTTTTCCAAGTCATATTTAATATATAGCAACCCAGCCATGAGTCCCTTTTTTGAGACGGAACGAGTGAAATATCTCATCGCCCATGAGTCATGGACGATGATGATGTTATCTTGGATGGCACGACCAGAGATAAAAGCACTTTGGAGTGGGTGAATAACTTTTGGTAAGATTTTCTTAAGTCGCTTAGTTAGGATTTTGGAGATTATTTTGTAGATTGTGTTGCAGAGGCTTATGAGTCTAAAATGATTTGTTGTTATCGGATCATCGCGCTTTGGTATGAGAGCAATGAAGGTGCGGTTATGAGTCTAAAATGATTTTTATAATCCTTTTTAAAAAAAAATCCCGTTCATAAGGCAAAGGACTATCTGATATGATTTTATATATATATATATATATATATATATATATATATATATATATATATATATATATATATATAGAGTATGGATAACTTGTGCACGTCCCTTAGGGTGTACCTTGTGCATAATAACTTGTGCACACCCCCTGTATTATCCGTTTCATTGGAACCTTTTCTTATCCGCTGCTATGGTGGCGGCGAAGGGAGAGGATGGCGGGCCTTTCAAGAAACGAAAAGGGGCAAATACAGCGAGCCTTTTAAGCCTAACAATTCGTTGAACTGTCTTTAGTTTTGACAGCTAACGATTGCCCTTTGCCTAATTCCATAGGCCTTATGTAGGTATGATTTGAAGAATAATATGACAGACGCGGAGCAAAGTGTACCTAGGTTGCAGTTCAGCTTACATGTTACATGAGAAAGAAGAACAACATGAATCAATGTAATATATGATGTTCCATCAAAGTATCAGAATGAGATTCACAGATGATATCAGCAAGCAAAAATAAAATAGGCGTGTAAATGCTTCACCTCGTATCACTGAATCATACATCAACTGCAGTAAAGCCTGCAAAACTAACCATAAATTTTAGACAATCGTCACAGCTTTAAACCCCCAACCCTTTAGCTACTGATTCGAGTTCTAAGCAAGATAAACAAACGTAAATCTAAAAAACACGATGATTTGTTAACGCGGTTCGGTTTCCCTACTCCGCGGGGCCTCAAGAGGGGAGACCCGGTCCCGAGAATACCACTAACTCGAACCAAGATACAAGATCTGGTTACAAGTGTGGAACACAGACGAGAAACGCTTAATGAGCTAGTGATAGAGTCTATTTTAGTTCTATATTTGCATATTATTTTAGATCATTTTAATACATATTTTATATATTTTATAGTTAATTTCTATGATATTCGAAGTCTACACTAGTATTTTTATATATTTTAGGCATTTTTGAGCTGGATCGTATGAATTCGGGTTACTATTGTTATTATTATATTAATGTTTAGGTTAGATAAGAGAGATAAATTAGATAGATTTTATATATATTTATTTATATTACGTTAGATAGAATAGGAAATATATTAATATTATATAGATCACGTTATACAATATATATACATTCATACACACCGTTCGGAAGAAGAGGCCGAATGTGAACATACGTATACGGCCGTAACTTTAGTTTTTCTCCTTAACCCTAAGTATGTTCTACAATTTGAAGCTTTGTTTGGTTTGATTGTGAGTTTCTAATTCTTGTTCCTTATTTTCTATATTGAATGTTTCGACTTCTTTGTGTTTGAATGATTAATTGTTTTATTTTATCTTGTCTGATCAACTTGGTAGAATCAATTCAATTGCTAGGGTTTTGTAGATTTCTGATTGTGAACCTTAACCCAAGTGGCAAACTTATCCCTTTAGGGCTGATTGAACTAATTGGATGGGTAGGAAGTTGGATGGGTTGTTAAATCCTTCTTTAGGGACTGCAAATACCTTGGTTAATCTCTGGTCTTAAAGCTATCAATTGGGCTAAATTCTTCTTTAGGGACTGTTTGATTGATAAGGGTTTCTAGGACTGATTGAACTAGTAACTATATTAGGTCGGGACAAGAGCATTCATAGGAATCATAAAAGGACAAGAGGAAGTTACAATATCAATTCAACAAAATAAAGTGGATAGTTGTAGGTAGAACGATTTTCTCTAAATTGTTTTGCATTAATTTGTTTATAGTTTATTTTATTTTATTTCTTATTTTCACCACCCAAAAAAAACCCCGTTTCATATTAATTGGTAAATAAACTTAACTTAGGAATAACTTGGTTCTCTGTGGGATCGACTCGTGCTTACCACACTACATTAGTTAGGTAGGTTCGAATTTATTTTGATACGGTTTACGCGACTAAAAACCGTCCATCAGCTAGCAATCTAAACGCAGAGAAACTAAGAGGTAAAGGTTCAGAGATTTGAAAGGGTAGAAGCCCCCTTTCCAGCTCTTCAATCCATATGAGGACGATGCAGACTCCAGGTGACAGGAATCAAGGCCTCCATGGATGAGCAAGGTGCGTCCTTTCCAGTCTCGCTCTTCCTCGCTCTAGGTTTAGGGTTTTGCCGTCGGAGCTTCTCTCTCATCTGCCCTCCAGATGATGAACAGGAGTATATATATAGACGAGGGTGTAGCTATGTAGGGTTACAACGTCTAGAAAGGGATCCAGATGAAGGATACAGGCCATGGGCTTGGACTCTATTCTCACAAGAGAATGTTGTCCAAGTAATGGGCCGGCCCACAATCCAGAAACCTTTAAACCTGTAACACAGAACATACCACACACTCACACACACAATAGGTTAGTCTTCAAGAGTCTTGGTGCACCTAGAGTCCGAACCAAGATGGTCTTGGGGTCCCTTAGGTGTGTCCAAAGGCTCGAGACCACACCTATAGCCCTAGCTAGCTCATTAAGTATCTCTTCCAGTCTATTACATCCAAACACTTGTCATCCTAGATCTATAGAATACAAAGACAAAACTTAGGATTACATTATAACAAATGCCCTCCTAATCTTGAATTTGTATCTTCTTTGTCCTTCCAGTTTTATGGTCTTCTTCCAGGGACCTTCCTCTCCCGTCAGTCATCAGCCCGCTTGCCTTTCATGAGCTAAGGCACATCAAAGATCTTTAGGAAATTTCTGCAGAAATGGAATTTGTTAGTAGGCACTATCTTGGTACCAAAATCTGCAGGATTCACATCTCCTAAGATCTTATCAACAAAGATATTTTCCTTTTCAATCTCATCTCTAATGAAATGGAACCTAACATCAATGTGCTTGGTTCTCTCATGATACATGGGATCCTTGCATAAATATATGGCACTTTGATTATCAGAAAATACAATAGGGATATAAGACTTTCTTTCTATTTCCTTCAAGATTCCTTTCAACCAAATAGCTTCTTTTGCAGCCTCAGTTGCAGCAATATATTCAGCTTCAGTGGTAGATAAAGCAACAATAGATTGTAAGTGAGACTTCCAAGATATACAATTTCCAACCCAGGTAAAGAAGAATGAAGAAGTAGATTTTCTGTTATCCCTATTACCAGCATAATCAGAATCAACAAATCCAAGAAGTTCATTTCTAGATGTGTGTTCAGCAAACATAAGACCCATAGATTTAGTGCCACATAAATATCTGAGCAAATATTTCATTGCATTCCAGTGTTTTTCTCTAGGATCAGACATGAATCTGCTAAGGGCACTCACATCAAAGGCAAGGTCTGGCCTAGTGCACAACATAGCATACATAACAGAACCAGCAGCAACATCATAAGGAATGTTTTCCATTTTCTTAGACTCTTCATCAGTTTTAGGACTAGGGTCTCTGTATAACTCTAGATGCCCTCCTATAGGGATAGGTGTAGGCTTAGAGTTGTTCATACAGAATCTATCCAGAATTTTAAGCAAATAATCACCTTGAGTCAGCCACATTACTCTATCAGATCTGTTTCTAATAATATTCATCCATAGAATCTTTTTAGCTGAACCCAAATCCTTCATATCAAAGTGTAATTTCAAGTCATGTTTAGCACCAGCTATAATAACTTTGCTGTTACTGATCAGAAGGATATCATTAACATAAAGCAGAACATACAAGGGATTCTTAGAACCAGCATGCTTAAAGTAAAGGCAGGTGTCATATTTGCGTTTGGTGAAACCTAAGGACCTTATACATGCATTGAATTTTAAGTTCCACTGCCTAGGGGATTGTTTCAGACCATAGATAGATTTTTTAAGTAAGCAAACATAATCAGTTTTCCTCTTATCTATGAACCCTTTAGGTTGTTGCATGTAAATAGTTTCCTTTAGGTCACCATGTAAAAATGTTGTCTTGACATCCATCTGTTCAAGTTCCCAGTCATTAACAGTAGCAATAGCAAGCATGAGTCTCAGAGTCTTATACTTAACAACAGGTGCAAAGATATCCTTATAGTCTACCCCCTCCTTTTGCCTAAAGCCCTTAGCTACAAGCCTAGCTTTGTACTTTGGTGGATCAGTAGGGGTAATACTATCTTTCAGTTTGTAAACCCATTTGCACTCAATGACTTTAGCTTTATTAGGTCTAGGAACTAGAAGCCAAGTTTTGTTAGCATACATAGACTGCAAATCTTCATGCATAGCTTTCAACCACTCATTAGCACAGGAACTTTTCATAGCTTGTTCATAATTTTCAGGTGTCAGATGTCTGACAGTTTCAGCAGCCAAGAAAGCAAACTCAACAATATTAGAGGTGAACCTTCTGTTAGGGATCCTAACTCTAGGTTCTCTGTCTCTAGTAAGTTGGTAATTAGACAAGTCAGGCACAACATTTCCAGCATTATTCACAACAGGCAAAGGAACATGGTCAGAAGTAGAAGTATCAGTAGAAGAGAATTGAAGAGAGCTCGAGGGAGATGAAGTATCACTTACACTTCCACCAGATTGGTGGGTATGAGTAGAGATACTACCTTGTGCGACATTGCTTTCAGGCTCACTGTTTTGAGGAGAGTTTGACACCTCAGCTTCTGGAGAATGAATCTCAGGAGTTGAATTTCCGTTGTTTGAACCTTGTGAAGAACCAGTGTCAAATTCATCATCCTCTGTGTCATCATGGTCATTTGGATCATAGAATCCTACAGCATGGGGAGGATCTTCAGGGGTACCTGCATTCTCAGTCTCAAAGGTTAGCTTCTTCTTGAAATGAAATTCCTTTTCATTAAAAGTTACATTTCTAGAAGTTATGCATTTATAAGCTCCAGGTTGAACAACAAGCAATCTGTATCCTTTAGTTCCTTCAGGATAACCTAGAATTACACACTTTTGAGCTCTAGGTTGCAGCTTTCCCTAGGATACATGGGAGTATGCAGTGCAACCAAATGGTTTCAAGTGTGTAATGCCAGGCTTCCTTCTTGACCACATCTCTTGTGGAGTTTTGAAGTCCACAACAGATGATGGGGTCCTATTGATTAAATAGGCAGCAGTGGTGATTGCTTCACCCCATAAAGAACTCTTAAGGCCAGCACCAATGAGCATGCACCTTGCTTTTTCAAGCAAGGTCCTGTTCATCCTCTCAGCAGTGCCATTCTGCTGAGGGGTGCCAGGGACAGTGAGATGTCTCTTTATCCCCTTCATTTGACAGAATTCATTAAAGGCTTTATGGCAAAACTCTAAACCATTATCAGTTCTTAGCACCTTTAGTTTGAAATTAGATTGACTCTCAACCATAGCATTCCAAGACTTAAAGTTGTCAAAAGCCTCATCCTTGGATCTTAACAAATATACCCATACTTTTCTAGAGTAGTGATCAATAAGAGAAATAAAATATTTTCTTCCTCCTATTGTCTCTATCTGTGCAGGGCCCCATAAGTCAGAGTGCACATACTCAAGGGGCCTGGAAGCAGTATAGGTAGATTTGTTAAAGGGATGCTTGGTTTTCTTACCAAAAATGCAGTTCTCACAGAATTCAAGATTACAAGGTTTAAAATTTATCATGCCATTTTTAAACAGATGCATCATGCCAGTGTTACCTATATGCCCTAACCTATCATGCCACATCTTTGTATGAGTGAGATTTTCATCATCAATCACATGGGTAGACACATTCAATTCAGGAGATCCTATCACATGATATAGACCTCCCTTTTTGATGGTCTTTATAAGAATGACTCCATTTCTGGAAACATTCTTACAACCCCTAAATGTATTGATGTTGAAATCCATATCATCAAATACAGACTCAGACAGTAGGTTTCTCCTCAAATCAGGTACCCACTTGACATTTTGGATAACCCTGACCCTCCCATCATGCATTCTAATAGGAACATTACATGTGCCCTTGATTTCAAGAACAATGTGATCCCCTAACATTACCTTACCACCATTGCAGACTGTAATGGAAGAAAAGAAGGCTCTGTTGGGAGTAGCATGTAATGTACACCCTGAATCAAGTATCCAGACATTGTCAGAAACATTTTCAGAAGAACACACAAGTAATTCATGGGGATAACTATCACAAGTTTCAACAACACCAGTGAAATCAGGTTCAGATTTAGACTTGTTTTGTTGATCCCTTTTCTTCTTTCTACAATCTCTAGCAAAATGACCTTCATTATGATAGTAGTGACACTTGTACCCCCTTTTCTCATTATTCCCTTTCTCAGATGACTTATCTTTATCAGATTGATTTTTCTGACCACCTTTGTTGTTGTTATTACTCTTAGGCTTGCCTTTCACAACCAGAACTTCAGTTTTAGTCTCAGATTTCTCAGTTCTAAAATCAGTTTTAGACTTAAACACCTTAAGGACTTCATCCTTTTCAATATCAGCTTCAATGATTTTATCTTTGGTGATCTCTTCTCTGCTATACTTAATAATATCCTTAAAGTTGTCAAACTGTGAAGGCAAGGAGTTTAACAGAATAACAGCTTGGTGAGTGTCTTTTATCTTGTCATCACATTTTTCTATCTCCTGTGTCATTTTCAGAAATTTATCCAAGTTTTCATGCACAGTGAGACCAACACTCATTTTAAAAGTAAACAACCTACATAGCAGAGAAATCTTCCTAGGCAAAGAAGTTTTCATGTAGGTGTCCTCAAGCGTTTTCCAGAGAGTTTTAGGGTCAGAAATCGTTACCACTTGTCGAGCTACCTCATCAGACAACCTGATAACTATTTCGGAGAAGGCCTGCTCTTGGAGCTCCTTCTTGTCTGCTTCAGACATCCCAGTAGGAAACTCCTCGGGGACAGCCTTGTAGCATTTCTCCTTCATCAGTATGGCCTTCATCTTGAACTGCCACATGGGGAAATCCATAGTTCCATCGAAGGCCTTGATTTTTAAGGAGTTTTCAACCATTTTTTTGTACCTGCAGCAGAGGAAATACAAAAAATTAGAGACTCTCAATTTATAAACGCTAGCTCAAAGTAAAGACGCAGCGAAAACATTAACAGAAAAAATAGCTAGGGTTTGGTTTTCTGGAGTCAGAACAATGCTCTGATACCAAATTGTTAAACCCCCAACCCTTTAGCTACTGATTCGAGTTCTAAGCAAGATAAACAAACGTAAATCTAAAGAACACGATGATTTGTTAACGCGGTTCGGTTTCCCTACTCTGCGAGGCCTCAAGAGGGGAGACCTGGTCCCGAGAATACCACTAACTCGAACAAAGATACAAGATCTGGTTACAAGTGTGGAACACAGACGAGAAACGCTTAATGAGCTAGCAATCTAAACGCAGAGAAACTAAGAGGTAAAGGTTCAGAGATTTGAAAGGGTAGAAGCCCCCTTTCCAGCTCTTCAATCCATATGAGGACGATGCAGACTCCAGGTGACAGGAATCAAGGCCTCCATGGATGAGCAAGGTGCTTCCTTTCCAGTCTCGCTCTTCCTCGCTCTAGGTTTAGGGTTTTGCCGTCGGAGCTTCTCTCTCATCTGCCCTCCAGATGATGAACAGAAGTATATATATAGACGAGGGTGTAGCTATGTAGGGTTACAACGTCTAGAAAGGGATCCAGATGAAGGATACAGGCCATGGGCTTGGACTCTATTCTCACAAGAGAATGTTGTCCAAGTAATAGGCCGGCCCACAATCCAGAAACCTTTAAACCTGTAACACAGAACATAGCACACACTCACACACACAATAGGTTAGTCTTCAAGAGTCTTGGTGCACCTAGAGTCCGAACCAAGATGGTCTTGGGGTCCCTTAGGTGTGTCCAAAGGCTCGAGACCACACCTATAGCCCTAGCTAGCTCATTAAGTATCTCTTCTAGTCTATTACATCCAAACACTTGTCATCCTAGATCTATAGAATACAAAGACAAAACATAGGATTACATTATAACAACAGCTGTAAGCATCTTTGCACAATGATCATGCACATTTAGGTAGTATTAATATAGGCATTTAGATGAGTTTAGGTAGGCTAAAATGCATGAGTTTAGAGTAGTTTTCATGTTTTTATTATGTTTCAATTAGAGTCGGAATCTACAAGTTTTGTGCATGATTTCAGGTGATTGTGGAAAGGTGGAGCTGAGCTCGTATAAATGATAGAAGATGAGACGGAAATCGGAGACTTGAGCAAGAGAGCCAAAGAGAGGAGCTGAACAAGTGCAAATGAATGGAACTGTAAAGAACTCGGGCCAAGATTGCATGAAACTCGGCCGAGTCCATTGAAGAGAACCGAGTTGTTGAGTTTGGGAAGAAACTCGGGCTGAAATGCAAGGGAACTCGGCCGAGTTTTGTGAAGGAAACCGAGCTTGTGGATTCAGAGAAACTCGGGTGGAACAAGAAGAAACTCGGCCGAGTTTCTTGGCCAACCCGAGTTTTCTTCCGTCTTCAAGAACAGCTGTTATGTTATTTCTAATTTTAATTGTTAGGCAGAACATGAAACGATAGAGATTCTTGTACTGGGTTTTTTGGTTTTGTTTTTGAATCAAACAGAAGAAGCACGAACAGGTTGGTACGTAGATTTTCATTTCTTGCTTTTGTTAATTTTATCGATTATGAACCACTAAACCTCTTTGCTCGGGGAATTTAATCGAAGCTTCAGGTTTTCTATTTCATTGTTAGATTTCCGTTCTTAATACTCTTCTTTGAATATTATCAATTCTTTGCTTAGATTGTTTAGGGTTGTCGTGAATTTCCGTTAGTCTGATCAACTAATGCCTTTTCATGATAATCTATAGCTAGATATAGGTGATTACTGGTTGAGTTATCTATACCCTTGAGTAGCAAAGTATAAATCCCCGAAACTGGTTGATTTAGGGATTTGTATAGAGAATTGATTTGCAATTGATGCAATAACTGGTTGTGCGTATCGATTGTCTTTGTTGATTTCCTTTAAGCTTAATCAATTATTGAATTGAATCTTGATACTTTCAAGATTGTTTGATAATTAGGGTTTTCAGGGACTAGTTGTCCTGTTAACTAGATTCAATAAGGAATTGGATTCAAAAGACCTAGTCTTTCCACAACAAAGTATTCGAGAGGAAGTTATCTATTTGATTTCGATGATCAATGAACAAACCTGATTGCTGAGATTGATTGACCTGAGCTATTCTCTCATATTCATTCACTTAATCTGTTTTACTTATTGTTTTGCTTACTATTGTTGCTTAGTTAGTTCAAACCATCAAACCCCCCCCCCCCTTTATTTCTTGTTCTTGTTGACGCACTCTGATTTGCATACGGATCATAGACTCTCTGTGGGATCGACCCGTGCTTGCCAAACTACATTAGTTAGGCCAGTCGGTTATATTTGATAGGATTTAAGGCGACTGAAAATCCTTCGTCAAATTTGGCGCCGTTGCCGGGACAACAATTTTTGTGCTTTGTGGGTGTTTGTTGTGTAGGGTGTGCAGGGGTATCAATTCGTCATGCCGCCGAGAATATTCCAAAAGAGAAAGAAGGATGCATCATCTTCCTTGTCCCGAAGATCTGTAGCTCATGAGCCTCCCACTAGGGTAGGGGAGTTGACTCCGGAGTCGTTTGGGTTCCGTCTGAGGGATCCTGCACATCTGACAACTTTCCACCAGTTGAAAGAAAAGGAGTGGAAGGGTACACGCCACCTGGACTTTCATTTACTTTCTGAGTTGGGCATTCGGACTGATGTAGAGCGATTGGCAAGTGCTTTAGGATGGGATGAATTCCTATCTTTTAGTGAGCCTACTTACAAAGGACTCACGCTGGAGTTCTTGAGCACACTTGATGTACAGACTCGTGGAGGTCCGGAAGTAGCAGAAGGAATATGCACATTTCAGCTTGGAGGACATAAGCGGACACTCACTTTGAATGAAATCAACCAAATTTTTGGTTTCCCAGTGGTGAATGATGATGTCGCGAGATGTGAAAGCCGAGCTATTTGGTGCCCGAACAATTTTTGGGATAAGATTGCTACAGGACCTAACTACAACCCTTCATCGTCAAAGGCCTCCTGCATCACTAATCCGGCGATTCAGGTATTCCAGCGATTCATGGCCCACACTATCTTCGGGCGTGCAGATGGGGAAAACAATTTCCCGAGGAAGGAGTTAGTGATGATAGCAGCTGCTTTGTCAAGGAGGCCAGTCAACTCAGCGGGTTTTCTAATGCATCACATAGCAACAGTAAGCCATCGAGGTAAGGGTGGTATTGGTATGGGTGGGATTGTCACCAAATTTGCCCGCCATTATCAGATTCCGCTCACTAGACCTGCTGATATCGAGTCCACTCCATTAGATTTCAATGCTCTACACCATATGAGGATTATTTATCAGCTAAGAGGGGACTACTGCTGGCTCATTGGAAGCTCGAAGAGATTAATGCGCCTTCCGGATGTCAGTCGTACTTCTTTGACAACGGAGGCCAACTGGTCAATTTCAGTGAGGAGGAATGATCTTCGCCTTGATGATATAGCTATTCGTAAGAGGCCTCGGCATAAAGAGCAAAGTCAAGAAGTGTCGGACGAAGAAGGGGATGAGGAATAAGAAAGAAATGATGGTGATGAGGAAGAGGCGGCGGAAAATATGGATTACATCCCTGAGGAGAGGGGCCAGCAGAGCAATGCTTACTTTGATTCCAGGTTTGACACTGTGATGGAATCAGTGTCGGCTTTGAGATCTCATATGGATGACCAATTTCGCCTGCTGGGTGAGAGACAAGATGAGCAATTCCGTCAAATGCAGGAACAGTTCCAGTTGCTGAACACCAGATTTTATGCTTGGAACCCTTATGGTTGGCAACATGGATTTCCACCTCCACCTCCGCCTGACATGTAGATGACTCTGTAAGTGTTTTCCTCTTTTCTCTTTTATTTTTCACATTGAGGACAATGTGTGAATTAAGTGTGGGGGAGGGAACATTTACATGTTTGCATTTAGATTGCATTGTATATATCTAGATTGCATTGTATTTATGTCTTTCTTGTTTTTGCATTGCATGGTTATTTTTCTTAGTCTTGCATATAAAAAAAAAATTAAAAAAAAAGAAAAAAAAAAGAAAAAAAATTCAGCAGGCATGACATTCTAGATAACCCCATCTGTACCAATTGTCTTCTTAATCTAACTATAAGTCCCATGATATGCTTGAAGTGTTGATCCTCGTCTAGTTTGTTTGATCTATTGGAGCATGATATAATTGATTGATTGAGCATGTATAACTCTTACATTTTAGGTGGCATTGAAATCCAACAAAAATTTACCTTGTGAGTTTTTGTTAGCCTTATTGGGACTATGCTTTATGGATGTCCTCTTTGCTTCTTGTGTGTGATACTCTCCAATGTGACTACCTCTGAGAATTGGGATTGATATCTATGTCAAGGCTGTATATGTTGATCATTACTTGTGATTTTCGCATTATTGAGGCATGATTGTTACTGAGCCATGATATTCCCTATCTTCCCTTGCATATTATCCATTGTTTGAAGCCAAACTGAGCCTATTAGCCTATCTTTGTAGCTCTACAAAAATTATCCCTAGCCAATTGTAGCCTAACCCATCCGGGAATTATGATTAGAATTGGTAAAATGATGGTTTGAGTTGAGTGAGTGCTTTGAGAATGGGATTGATGTATTGTGTTGAATCGTTTGGCGCTTATTATGATGATTGGTTCTATGAATTTATGTATATATTTGTATTCTCGGGGCCTAAGGAGAATAAAATTCACTTAGGAGTAAAAGTCGAGAAAGAAAGAAAAAAAAAGAGAAAAAAAAAAGAAGAAGAAAAAAAAGAAGAGTTTCAATAAAAAGAACCATTCTTCATCATCTTTAGAAATGATTTGGGAGTATTGTTTGGTCTAAAGAAAGTTCTTGTATTGTGTTGTGCTTGAGGCTTGAATTTGATGGTTTGTGATAAGTTTTGGTTGAGCTTGTAATTGGTTGCTAGGAGCTTAGTTCCCGGATTATGAGCACCACAAGCCAAAAACATCATCTACCTTAATTTTCTCACCGAGCCCCATTACAACCCTTACAAGACCTCATGATGATTATTGCTTGTAATGTCACTCACGGTGAACATTTTGATGTGGATTTCAATTTTCATGGAGCTTAGTTGCATTGGATTGAGTTTGAGCGGAATTGAATTAGCCTAAACACAAGAGCGATGAGTGAAACACTTTATGTACCCGGTGAGGTTGGATTGAAATGTGCCTAAGCCTTTGAGTTGCTCAAATACATGTGATGATGTTGATTATTGTCTTATGTCTCCTATTTGGTTTGGATTGTGTTTTGACGAGGTGAATGCATGAAGGGTGTGTTTGTGGGATGTTTGATTGGATTGGTTTTGCTTTCTTGAGGACAAGAATGGTTCAAGTGTGGGGGAGTTTGATCATGCACATTTAGGTAGTATTAATATAGGCATTTAGATGAGTTTAGGTAGGGTAAAATGCATGAGTTTAGAGTAGTTTTCATGTTTTTATTATGTTTCAATTAGAGTCGGAATCTACAAGTTTTGTGCATGATTTCAGGTGATTGTGGAAAGGTGGAGCTGAGCTCGTATAAATGATAGAAGATGAGACGGAAATCGGAGACTTGAGCAAGAGAGCCAAAGAGAGGAGCTGAACAAGTGCAAACGAATGGAACTGTAAAGAACTCGGGCCAAGATTGCATGAAACTCGGCCGAGTCCATTGAAGAGAACCGAGTTGTTGAGTTTGGGAAGAAACTCGGGCCGAAATGCAAGGGAACTCGGCCGAGTTTTGTGAAGGAAACCGAGCTTGTGGATTCAGAGAAACTCGGGTGGAACAAGAAGAAACTCGCCCGAGTTTCTTGGCCAACCCGAGTTTTCTTCCGTCTTCAAGAACAGCTGTTACGTTATTTCTAATTTTAATTGTTAGGCAGAACATGAAACGATAGAGAGTCTTGTACTGGGTTTTTTGGTTTTGTTTTTGAATCAAACAGAAGAAGCACGAACAGGTTGGTACGTAGATTTTCATTTCTTGCTTTTGTTAATTTTATCGATTATGAACCACTAAACCTCTTTGCTCGGGGAATTTAATCGAAGCTTCAGGTTTTCTATTTCATTGTTAGATTTCCGTTCTTAATACTCTTCTTTGAATATTATCAATTCTTTGCTTAGATTGTTTAGGGTTGTCGTGAATTTCTGTTAGTCTGATCAACTGATGCCTTTTCATGATAATCTATAGCTAGATATAGGTGATTACTGGTTGAGTTATCTATATCCTTGAGTAGCAAAGTATAAATCCCCGAAACTGGTTGATTTAGGGATTTATATAGAGAATTGATTTGCAATTGATGCAATAACTGGTTGTGCGTATCGATTGTCTTTGTTGATTTCCTTTAAGCTTAATCAATTAGTGAATTGAATCTTGATACTTTCAAGATTGTTTGATAATTAGGGTTTTCAGGGACTGGTTGTCTTGTTAACTAGATTCGATAAGGAATTAGATTCAAAAGACCTAGTCTTTCCACAACAAAGTATTCGAGAGGAAGTTATCTATTTGATTTCGATGATCAATGAACAAACCTGATTGCTGAGATTGATTGACCTGAGCTATTCTCTCATATTCATTCACTTAATCTGTTTTACTTATTGTTTTGCTTACTATTGTTGCTTAGTTAGTTCAAACCATCAAACCCCCCCCCCCTTTATTTCTTGTTCTTGTTGACGCACTCTGATTTGCATACGGATCATAGACTCTCTGTGGGATCGACCCGTGCTTGCCAAACTACATTAGTTAGGCCAGTCGGTTATATTTGATAGGATTTAAGGCGACTGAAAATCCTTCGTCACACAATTTAACCAACTTCTCAGCCTTACTTGTGCCATTAATTTTAGACACAGAAGAGAATTCCTGAAGAGAGAAGGATACGACAATACCAATACTAATGCACCTAATCCCATCAAATCTTTCAAGCTAAAATAAAGAGATCATCCGCAAATAAGTTGACAACAAATAAAGAGATAGATAGGTGATCTCCCCGTGTTGCATCTTCTTTAAGGCAGACCAAAATAAAGAGATGATCCGCACGCAAATAAGTTGACAACAAATACCGAGAATTTGGATCATAAAAATGACAAAAGCACCAGTCCTGTTAAAGCATAAATGAGCCACAACTGGGAAATCCTCAGAAAATGGCAACTGTATATATTTCACAAAGAAAATGAAAAAAGGAATATACAGAGAAGTTAAGGCAGCTGTAGCCATTAGAAATTACAAACCAATTCACTTTATTGTCTCAGAAATTCAAAATTGAAGATTGAGAGCTAGTTCATAATAACAAGGAGAAGAAGACAGTTGGAAATCTTAGAACATAAGATAGTGTACTCTGTTGGTTTGTTTTCAAATCATAGCCTAGGGCCAAGAGTTGGGTGGACACGAGGAGCATCCCACTCAGTCATAATGTGATTGCGAGTGATTTCCTTGAGTGAGCGGCAGCCACTCAGTGCCATGGTCAACTCGAATTCATCACGTAACATTTGAAGCGCTTTCTTCACTCCAGTCTCTCCTTCAGCAGCCAAGGAGAACACAACAGGTCTTCCAATCTGATCCATAGTAATACCACCAATATTAGCGTTTGTAGATATTCATCCACAGATCAAACAAGAGTATGAACTATCCCTGACTTCAAGTTACAGATTCAATCAGAAGCCAATATGATCGCAAGCAAAATCCATCACTAGCCAAAATGGGTCTCTTAATTCCCAAGTCAAAAAAACATATGAAATAAATCCTATTAGCATTAAAATATAGGCAGCATTGTACTCACAAATATGCCTGAAGCTCCCAGTGCCAATGCTTTGAACACATCAGTTCCACGGCGGACACCACCATCCAAGAACACGGGGACACGGCCTTGTGCTGCTTTCACAACCTGAAATACACTCGAACAAGGTTTATCTTGTTAGAAAAGATCGTAAGTTAAGAGTGATGATAACAAAGGTAGAAGAAATTAGCCATACCTCTTCCAATGCCATAATAGTGGCAGGGACATAATCAAGTTGGCGAGCACCATGGTTGGATACAATGATACCAGCTGCTCCATTTTGAATGGAAAGTCTTGCTACAACCCCAGATAAGACAGAAAGCTCACTGTGATTGCTGACAAGCAAAACAGAAAAAGGAGGAGATTTGGATTGAAAGAACAAATATGATGATTACCATCCTCAGCAGTGAGTACACCCTTCACGAGAATCGGCAGGCTGGTGATGGTCTGGAGCCACTTG
This sequence comes from Persicaria tinctoria, assembly GCA_037127255.1. Classification (NCBI taxonomy): domain Eukaryota; kingdom Viridiplantae; phylum Streptophyta; class Magnoliopsida; order Caryophyllales; family Polygonaceae; genus Persicaria; species Persicaria tinctoria. Next base: position 3,246,237 of record JBANSL010000019.1, on the reverse strand, counting down.
ACATCCTGCAAACAGATTAACACAGAATGATTCACAACTCACGAAACCGTAAAAGCATTTCAAGATCCTCAACATTGTCGGGCTCTCAGCTATGTTGCAAAACCATGAACTTTCATATTTTTGGGTGAGAAGAAGGGATATGGGATAGTATTCTCAAACTTCAATGGAGATGGCATTGCCCATATTACACTTCTTAATGGAAGTTCCAAAACGAGTTTAAATTTCAGAACTCCAACATAAGATCCAACTAACTTTTCATCAAAGCATCATTTGCATATACGAACCTTCCAGCTCAGAGATCGGTCAATTTGACCAGCAACATATGAAGCAAGTCCCGAATCATCAGCCTGCACAAATCCAGGAATGAAAAATGTGTTACACACTGATATGATAATACCCATAGTAAATCTAACGGAAAAATAGACACATCAATCATCTTTGCGCTTACTTTGTCCATTTTACCCAGGTCTAAACCCTCAAAGTTCTTGAGAGTCAGAAAAGGCGGCAAATTGAACCTGAAGATGTAGACAAAATGGATATTTAAAAAACCTACGGCATGGAAAATAAGCTCATGTACCAATGTTTACCCAAATTTTACCTGTTCTTTATATCAGCTTCTCTACGCCCCAATCTAGGGGTGTCAACAGTCAGGGCAATTGCCTTGAAGCCAGCTCTTTCTGCCCTCCTTACAAGCTGGGCAACAACATGCCTATCCTTGTACACCTACGGGTCACAAAATAGCATAGCATTAATTTTTAAACAGCATTCTATTACGATCATGAGTTATCCTTCAGTTTTAGAAATGTGAAATTTCCTCTGCTTACATAGAGCTGGAAAAAGCGAATGCCAGGCCCAGTTGAGGCAACCTCTTCGACACTAGATGTAGCCCATGAAGACAATGTCTGCAAAATAATCGATATAAGGTAGATAAAATAAATAACACATTACAATTCGGAATAAGGAGAATGATGTACTAAGATCACAGAATGTTATCCCATTAAAGGGGTGAGGCTCTATTCTTAATTCTAATAGAGAAGTTTTTATATGAAAAAGGTTGGATTTCCTATAACAAAAAGTGCTTTGTCCTACTAAAAAATGTTTTGGTGATCACATATTCAAATGAAACATGGAGGTGGTATGGAATCAAACCATGATTGTCCCAGCAGCAGATGCAGCTCTTGCAGTAGCATACTCCCCTGCAAGAAATAACTAAGAGTAGAGTTAACAAATACTCTGTATTGAACGAGAAAATCAACCATGATTAATAGGAAATAAAGGTAATTTGGAATTTTATTTTGTGGATTCTTATGTCTCACCTATGCAGGAATCATCAGAGTAAAACAAATCTAATCAAAAGAAACATGAAGGACTATAAATTCCTCATCTGGGTAGCTAATCCAAATACTAGCTTCATTATAGTGGTTGAACACTTTTTTGCACAGAGTCTAATTCAGATGAGCAACTTTATCAATAAATAAGCAAGCAAGATATCTTGAATCCTACAACTTCATTCTAGGATTCAAAAAGAGACACTACGGAAGATTAATGGTGTGAGCAACCATACCTTCAGGATGAGCCATTTTTTGCATGGCAGTTGGGGCAATCATAATAGGCATGGATATCTTGAATCCCAAGACAGTAGTGGTCATATCTATCTGAGTTACATCAATCAGAATGCGAGGACGAAACCTGGAGTCAATTAAAAACAGGAGATTCGTATTGATGTTAGTTCAAGCGAGTCGTATGCAGAACATACTTGACTGAATTCAAAGTACAAATTGACAAATAACCACAGGGATGCAGAAAACCATACAAGATCCTTGAGAAAGCATATCTGTTTTCAGCCAAAGTCCACTGGTCCTCAGCACCTGATGCATAGTAGTCGAAGACCATCTTCGGCAACTTCTGCTTCGCAATCGCTTCATACTCCGAGACGTTTGTTACCTCCATCTTTGCTTATCCTGAAACAACCCTCTCCCCAAACTCAACATATAAGTTCAATGAGATAAGCAGCAGTTGCCATAGTCTATCCAACATGGATACATGATCTTGCATATCACCTCACATATCAGCAAAATTAAAGTGCCCAACTGCCACAGCAACCAAATTAAAGAGTTGCAGATGGAAATCGCATGGAAATAAGTGATACCCAGATCAGCAAATGGATACAAGAAGCTAAAAATAAAACAACCAAAACCACACTCGAATCAAGAGACAACCATTAGCTGGGAGAAAGGGAGAGTGAAGCTAACCTTTCCCTTGTAGGCTGTAAACAGCTAGCTGCAACACAGATAGGGAAGAAGTCAGTTGGGGTATAAATTGGGGGATATAGCAAGTGAGTGATGAAAGATAAGAGGGAGTGATAGATATTGTAAAACGAAGTGAATTTAGTGAAATACGACAAAGAGTTGAAAGAAAGCTTTGGATGATAAGCGTTGAAACTGACAGGCGATGGATGAAGGAAAGAAAGCTTTGGATGATAAGCGTCTGGGAATTGAAAGGCGGGAATTCGTTGCCCATCCAAAAAACTGGATATCGTCCCTCATCCACATGATTCATTGTGTGCTTCAGGGTTTTTTCTGCATTATCAAAATCCCCAATTTTCCATTCAACCAGAAAAACCCCAAATGCAAGCGTAAAACCCCAAATTGGCCATCAGCAATAATTATAAAAAACAGTCTAGATTTGATTACAATATTACATGCGTGCTCGGCTTCACCCACATCATATTTACAGAAAACCACCCCTAATTATTGCTATTAACCTATGATTAAATATATTACATTTTAATATTTTTCAATTTAAAATATGAGTTTGATCCATTTTATTGGTTATAGATTAACCTTTTTTTATATAAAAAAACTTTATATATGTGAGAGAATTCGTTTCTTTTACCTCAAAATATTTGTAATTTCAAAAAAAAACCAGGTTATTGATTAATCATATAACTTAATATAATTATAGATATTTTTTATTTTTTATTTATCAAAGGTGAATTATTGAACAAAAATATTTAAGGAAAATTTGCTAAAATGACCCTCGTATCCGGAAGGTTTGCATAAGTAACCCAATCCGGAAAAAATTTGCACAAAAGCGGATATCCGGATTGAGGAGGCAAGCGGTAGCCGGTAAACTGAGGGTAGTCGGGAAAGAGGAAAAAAAAAAAAAAGGGAAAGAGGGGAAAGGGAAACAGAGGAGGAAGACGCCTCATTCGATCGGCGAGCTCGGGTGCCATGAAATCGAGGGGAGCGGCGGTGGCGGAGGCGTCGGAGAAGGGCCGGACGCCCGATTAGATTGTAATCCAAACCGACCCAATTCATCTCCTCCTTCCTCGTCTGTCTCTCTCTCTACCAACAGATGGGAAGGTCGCCCTAATCACCGGCGGAGCAAGCGGGATCGGTGAGGGGAAACCGCCAGGCGCTTTGGTTTCGACTCCAGCACCACCGTCTCGCCGTCGGACTGTTGTTCTCGCAGCTTCGGCGCCCTGCGGGTACAGCCGCCTCCTCTGATGATCCTGGTTGCGGTGCTTGGAAGGATAAGGAGGAGGAGATTCTTCAAGACATTGAGCCAATTACTCATCTCACCAAAGAGATTCTGCACTCCAAAAGGTCTCCCTTTCTTCGTCTTTCGTTTTCTCAATCGATCAATTGCTCGTCTATCTTTGATTATCTGATGATGTGAATTTGATTTTTTTTTTTGGTCGGCGTGTGAATTTGATTTGTTAACTATACTCGTTGAAAACTTAATTCCTGAGAGGCTATTTTGTACTGAACAATTTCACACTTGTATGATTGCTATAGAACTAAGCCAGGGAATGGAATGAAATTAGGGAAATTCTCAGTGCTATCTATTCCTGCTGTGAACTGCATATCACTGTATCAAATCTTGCCCAGGTGAACTTAAGGCCCTTTTGATATCGATATCTACTACAGAGTATTTGGTATTTGGTATAACCCAATATCAAATACCAAACGGGGCTAAGTGTGTCCTTAGTTGGTATAACCCAATAGCAACTTCCGTGAGTGAGTGCTGATCTGTTTGTGTAGGTTGGGTAAGGTGACTGAATTGCATAATTATTGAGTGATTTTTTGTTAGTTGTGATGTTCTCGTATGCACGAATATGTTTTTGGATAGATTTCTAGCAGTTGGTTTAAGTGCCTTCTATCAATGAGGTATCACAAGATGGATGACCAACAAATTATGTTAATAACTTGATAACATTCTATTTAGGTTGCATCTGATGTGAATTTCAGTTTTCTATTAGTTGATCACAAGGTATGCTAGTAAAAACTCTTGGATCATGATGCCCTGTGAATACTTTGTCTCACCTTTATTATGTGTCTTAACCCAATGGAAGTTGCCTTACTATTTCATTGGGAATTCAATCTTGCAAAGAAAATTGTTCTAGAAGGAGATTAGAAATGACCCTCCTGGATATGCAGGAAGTTGCTTTTAAAGAGCTGAAGAAAGAGCTGCAATCAAGGCCAACTGCAAAACTAGTAGAAGACTTGCCCGGGACAGTCAAGATTTTGCAGGTTATTAATCTCATATTTGGTGTTCTATTGCGTCATTGACTTATTTCTGGATTGAAAATTTATGCCATTACCTTGTGTATGGAACTGTGAGCTTTTGGCAAGATTTTTTGCTGCCTGTTGTCTTTTCATCCCTTCAATCAGCCCATCTTTACTTAGCTACATCTTTTAGAATTCAGCTTAGTTAGTTAACTTAGTACTCTGTTTTGATAGAATCTCTAGCTGTATTTTCAGAATTCTGTTGAGGATTGGCTAGTCTTTATAGAATTCAGTTTAGTTTATCTTACTATTCTTGGAATTAGAGGAATTATATTCTATAGATTCTGGAAAATATATACATGTTTTTAAGTAAGAACAATTACATTGTAGTTTCAAGGAAGATTTTTATCTTTTCCATGATTGATGGACTGATGGTGAGATGTGCTTGTTAAGTTCCTGATCTTTCCTTTTCTTTTCTCCACTTTATTGGATGGATAAGTGCATATGCCCACCTTTATGTTTTAACTGTTTCATTACATATTAGGCAGTGGGTTATAATTCTTCAATAGAGGCTGAAGATTGGGATGTGGCTACAAGTGGGGAGGACATGAGCAAACTGGAAACACTTTTGCTTGACAAGAACAAAAAGATGGAACATGAACTCACTCAATTAAAGGTGAAATTTATTTGCAGTATTATGGTTTTAGTCTTTTTTATTCTTCAGTTAATTTTCTTTCCATGGGTGGTGGTGTTAACGTCAATTGCACAATGATTAATGGACTTTTTTATGCTCTCATGGTCTGTGCAGGTTAAAATTTCTGAGAAAACATCTTTGCTTGAAACAGCTGAAGCTAAGGTAGTGGAACTTAGAGAACAGGTTGATGAACAACAAAAATTGATACAGAAAGGGTACTAAATCGTTCAGTAGACATGTCCACTTTGCTTCATATTTGTATGTTGAATATCCCTCCGATTATGCAGGGAAAAGAGGGGATCCTTATTTGATGACTGGGATCTGTCAGAATCTGGTTCAACTTTGCCATCTGAGGTATTTACCTTAGCATCATCTGTTGAGATCTGCACGAATGGATTCTGCTGTAACTTTTCAACTTTACCTACTGTTTAGTCATAAAAGGATCAATTGTATATTAAATCAGTTCCCTTTGAGTATCGAAGATCCACTTACACATGCAAACCTCGTATTTCTTGATGTTAACACCATTTTCAATAGAGAATGATTCACTGCTTTAATTTGCATGGTGTCACAATAGTTTATGGTGCTTGCAATGCTTCTCTAGCATCATATAAGTATATTTTATTTTATTGTTAGAGAAAGAACAAGATGAACTATTTATTTTCTCTAGCATCAAAGTGCTCATATAGCCTATTAGCTCAATGGGAGAGCATTGTGGTCATACACAAAGATGTGGGTTCAATTCCCACATAGGCTTATTATTTACATGACACATGGATTGTTTTACATGACACGTCAATTGTTTTACATGACATTTGATGAAAGCATGGAAGCATGCCCTCGGAAGCATTCTTATTCTTTGATGAATGGAAGCATGCCCTTGACCGCCTTCCAGATGTCGTGGCTTCAGAAGCAATTAAGAGCTTTGTACATGGTGTCCATGTGATAACCACGCAGCAGAGAGAAGAAATCAAGGTTAAAAGGAAAACAGAAAATGTATCAAAGGAGCTCGAGAAGAAAGCCTCTTCTCTTATAAACATAGAGAAGAAATATTACAACTCTTATTCAATGGTTGGCCCGGGACTACCAGACAACGACCTTAAAATAGATGACGGCCCATAGAGAAGAAATACTTTCAAGACATGACCAGTTTTTCTTCCTTGTTCGGCTCAACACTGGAGACGGTATGTACTCGGTTCTATGCTAATAAAATAGACGACGACCCATACGTAGATTTCTGGTCCTATGCTATAAAATAGACAACGAACCTATGATATAAAATAACATGACAGGTAATGCTATTAACATGACAGTTTATACCCTTTAACATGACAGGTAATGCGAATCGATCATCTTCTCCTTAATGAAAGAAAATAACATGACAGGTAATTCTATTAACATGACAGGTAATCCAAGGCTGAATTTGAAACTAAGTTCAAAAGAAGAAGTTTAGCAGGAGGAATTCTGAATCATAAAAAATGAATAGAATATGTCTCAAATTCAGGTGTCAAGTAAAAAAATTCACATGTCAAGTAAAATACATTATATGCCATGTAAATCCGGTATGGGTGACATGTAAATTCAGTATGGGTTATGAGTTATTTTTGGTGCTGCTATCACAGAATTTAGTGGCATAAGTGCTTGGATTAGCATGTTTCTTTGTTTGAGGGACTCGCATGGGTTATGAGTTACACTTGTGACGTTTTCAGTCTCTAAGCAACTTGCATAAACCCAAAAATCACTTCCATCTCATTCAATTGCTTCAAGCATCCGCCGAGTGTTTTTTTAAAACATAGACGGGTGGCAAGTAAACATACGAAGTTGGTGGCAATACAACAAATTGTCATGTTAAAGAGTAAAACCTGTCATGTTAATAGCATTACCTGTCATGTTATTTTCTTTCATTAAGGAGAAGAGGATCGATTCGCATTAACTGTCATGTTATTCGCATTATATGTCATGTTAAAGCGTATCACATGTCATGTTATTGTCTTTCATTAAGGCAAGCTTTTCATAAATGACTGACAATAGTACTGGAAGCTCCTTGGTTCAAGGCTAGTAGAAGACTATGTGCTTACATAAGCTGCAGTGCATTACGAGAAGGTGATATATCAAAGGTCTTGAGTGAGATTCTGCATGATACATCCAAAGGTTTTCTTTCTGCCTATTCGTTTGATTTATGCTTAAGAAGTGGACCATCCACTATTAGAAAAATGCAATTAACATATACACTAAGATAAACGCGAAATCAACATTTACAAATGTTTTACAACCGATAGGTACTTGAAAGATACATTTTTTTATATAGAAATGAATGGATTTATAATATGACAGGTAACATGTTTGACATGTCACCTACGTCACTTCACATGACAGTCAGAGTGAGCGGACTTACCCCATAAAACATCCAAGGCTGGATTTGAAACCAAGTTAATCTGGCTTCAATAATAAATTTCCCTAATTTGTCATTCTCAGGAACTCGATCGAACATTTCAACTATCCTCAATAATTCAAATTCCTAGACTCCGTAGTCCGCTCACTCTGACTGTCATGTCAAGTGACGTAGGTGACATGTCAAACCTATTACCTGTCATGGTATACTGCTATACCATGTTCAAGGAATGAATACTGCTATACCATGTTCAAGGAATGAATACTGAGATTTTCAGATAGATAACAATTGATAGTGCTATGGAAACAGAAGTACCTTTCAGAATTGTTTAAATTTCAACAATAGAAGTAACCAAGGAAGGATGATAGAAAGACTCAGAACTCATCACGTGTCATGTTAAAGAGTAGAACCTGTCATGTTAATAGCATTACGTCATGTTATTTTCTTTCAGAACTTTGTTTTCTGAAAGAAAACAAAGGGTTATAAGACATAGTAGTGTTCTTGTTTTAGGCATTCATCTTATATTAATAACATAAAACAAAATGTAAGACTCGGAACTCATCAGCCGAGTTTCGAGCACTGCAATTTGAAGCTCGTAAATGAATCTCATTTTGGAAAACTTTTATCGAATTTACACGATTTTCTATCGAAACCGAGCACTTTTTCCTCTCTTTTCTATGACAGCAGCACCAAAAAAATCCATACCTCATTTTTGGCCAAATTTTTATGAAGAAAAAAGAGTGATCACCTCTTTAGAAAGCTATAGGAATTTACATAACCCGATTTGGTACTCTTTGGACAAATTTACACAATTTTCTATCGAAACCGAGCACTTTTTCCTCTCTTTTCTACTACAGCAGCACCCAAAAAAAAAGCATACCTCATTTTGGCCAAATTTCCATAAAGAAAAAGGCTTATTACATCTTTAGAAAGCTATAGGAAGTTACACCAACAAACCCAAGTTTTACCTTTTGTCACAAGCAAGTCTCTTAAGATGCAGCTTACTGTATGACAAAAAAAGATACGTTCCAAAGTTGTGAATAAAAGTACCCAAAATTAGCAAGACATACAAAACTAAAGGACAACGTACAACTGAGTAGCTAATTGATGATCAAAACCAACACATACATTTCATTTCGGTTTCCATATCTAATTACTAATGTGCACAAAATTCCCAACACTTTGATCATCCAAAATTAAATTGACCAAGGCATTGTAGAGAAGACACACATGACATGGGTGTCAACTAGGAAAAAACAAAACAGATTTGGCAAAGCATTTAGGAAGGACCTGCTCTTTTCTGCACCGGCTTTAGACAAATCACCCATCTCAAGTGCAAATCTGTGTGGCTGTAAACGTGAATCAGATGCCACCAATTTCGTATGAGCCGTGTCTAAACTGTTTATTTTGTGTGCAAACATGCAAGAACAAAAGTATATGGACTATTAGCACTTGGTTGAATTAGTTAGAAACTGCTAAACCGGAGAATTTACAATTTTTTTAAAAAAAATGCCAGTCTACTTTATGTGTTTTAGTATAGCCCACAGAATAAAAAATCATTTATTCAAAAACATGTGTTGCTAAAATAAACAGGACAATTTCAGTACCTAAAAATTAGTTCAGAGTCAGAATCCATACATCCCATAAGATGCAAAAGCTCAGCTGAAGAAATCAACCACAATTTTGGACCTCTGCCCACCCAGATCAGAGCCAAATTTTGTTCTTGTGCTTTTTTCATGTTGTGCAGAACTAAGAGAAAATAAGGTGTTAGGAAAATTGGTTAGAGTGTGATTCATAAGTCATAACTCAGTTGATGCCAAACCTGAAATATCCCCACAAAAAGGAGTAACATAACATACAACATACAAGAGGTGAGACGCACAAGAAATTTGACGCAGTGAGACATTTTGTTGATGGGTATCAATCACAATTACAAAAATTATCATTCAAAACCAGGAGAAAATCTTTCTTGAACATCATTATTATGGATGACAACAAAACAGAGATTCGTATGTATCCTCTCTAAGCATTTCAATTGACCCAGCTCAGTCAATGTAAAGATTAACTGTCCATCCTATGTTTTCCTACTGGACACCATCCGATTGTCTACTGGACACATTTGTCCCTGAGATCTAAGAACTTCACTTGAGTAGGACAATCATAACTGACATTCACATACAAATTAAAACAACAAGGTTGAGCATATGTCTTAAACTAGATGAGCATATGTCTCGAATTACTTGAACTTATCAATCATTATTCACTTGATATATCAAGATTTTTAGAAGAGGAAATTGCACTAAATAGCCTAAAAAATGGGCCTATTTGCACAAATAACCAAGGGGGTGAAAAAATGGGCCAAAATGGCCGGGCTATTTTTTGCAAATAAAACAGCCGGTTATTTCCTACTGTTTGTAACCGGTTGTAGTGGGTTATCAAATTAAAACGAGGGAGGGAGAGAGACGGTTTAATTTCATTTGAAAGCGAAACACAGAGAGAGACGGAAGGCCATCAGAGAGAGAAAGGAGAAGCGATACACAAAGAGAGTGGGAGGACGAACTCGTCGAAGAAGAAGGCCATCAGTCATCGCCTGTGAGGAAGGAGAAGGTTGAAGACGAAGAGAAAGGTAAGCAACTGTGGAGATTTTGTTTGAGTTGCGAAATTGGTGTATTGGGGATGCGGTTACATGCGGTTATTGTGAAGGATTTGAGACGATTTGGGGGTAGATGTCTAGCAGTAGAGGAGGAATGAAGTAGGAGGGGGTTAGGGGTGACATTGTGAGTCGATTTTGCGGAGGTGGGTGCGATTAGGGTTTGTGGGTGTCGGGAAAAGGATGGGTAAGGGTTAGGTGATTTTCACTTTATAAATAGAATTTATGATTTCTAATCATATTATAAATAAAAGAGTAATTTACATTATATTTGAAAATTTTAGAAACATTTTCAAACATAAATAGAGATAATAGTTTTAGAATATATTTATTATTAATTTTTTAAAAATAAATAAAATGATCTCTAAAATGTAATTAAACCTTGAAATTCAAAATTTAAATATATTTATAATCAAATTTATGTTTAAAAATATTAAATATAATATATATTTAATGATAACTTGGCAAAAATAGATGAAATGGTGGTGATTTGTAGGGATGGTAATGAGTCCAATGGCGGATACAAGGGTGGCCTTGTATGGGCCCAATCCCACCCCAAATTGGAAAAAAAAATACATGTATATATTGAAAGTATGAATAAGCATATATGTTAGGTTGGTTTAGTGGTGAAGGGATGTTTTATTAACTCATGAGGTCCCGTGTTCGGCTCTCCTACATCGCATTTTGACATCTAATATTTTGTTTCTCATTTCCTTATTATTTTGTTGCATGTCCAAGTTTAGTACTCCCTCCGTTCAAAAATACTTGGTCTTTTGCTTTTCGGCACGCTTTTTAAGGAGCGAAAAAGTCTTTAAAATAATTCCGTTCCAAAATACTTGGTCTTTTGCTTTTTGGCACGCTTTTTAAGGAGCGAAAAAGTCTATAAAATATTATTTTTTAATTAATTTTTATATATAATTTGATACTTATTAGAACGAAGGGAGTATATTTTTAAATTCGGTTGAATATTTAATTAATATTTTATTTTCTATAATTTCATTAGATTAAAATTAGAATAGAAAAATTAGGCAAAGTAGTGAATCAAATTAAAATTGTCCCAATTTAAGATTTTTTTTTCAATATTTATATAAATTATTTTATTTCTTATAAAATATCATTTTTTATATAATTTCATTAGATTAAAATTAGAATAGAAAATTTAGGCAAAGTAGTGAATGAAATTAAAATTGCCACAATTTAAGAGTTTTTTCTCAATATTTATATAAATTATTTTATTTCTTATAAAATATCTCCGATAAAATTTTTTATTCTCACGTTGGCTCCTAAAAAATCACCACCCAACCCACCATCCAAAAATCAGCACCCAACCCACCTACCCTGTTTCACCCATCATCCGTCGGGTGATCGGGTGAAAAACACCCCTCTAAATTATTATCAACAACCACATAGAGAGAGCTTTTCGGCAATGTTATACATGTTGCAACATTAAAAAAAAAATCAATAATTTTAGAAAAACAACCACTATTTCAGGAAAAAAAAAGGCAACTTTTTCAATAAAAACAATAATTATTTCATAAAAACAGCAACTATTTACAAAAAAAAAAAAACACATCAACTTATTCAAAAAAAATCGCAACTATTTCACAAAAAACATCAACTATATAAAAAAAAAACAGCAACTATTTCACACAAAATCAGCCAAACAAATAATTGTATATAATTAATTAAATACTACTACGTTTAATATTATGGCAACTGACATATGGTAGGGGTAGACGTGGAACAGGATCGGGATGAGACCCGTCCCGCTTTATTTTTTTAGGACGGGCCCGGATGGAATTCACCTTTTTTTTAAATTCCACATGCACATGTGGAATAGCCATTTTCTACCCCATGCAAATAATATGGAGGGGAATGTCCGTAGTGGTTTGGGCGGAATGTCCGTGTAATTTTGGCGCTAAAAACAAGGTTCTTCATTGGGGGAAGACGGAATGACATCTGTCTGACCAATATTGTATATTTATCTTACCAATATCATATATCTATCTTACCAATAGGCTTACTATGTCATACCATACCTGAAATTTTTGAGAAATTTGGAGTGGATTGTCAGTAGCTTATTTGGCGGTTGTCAGTGTAATTTTGGCGCCAAAACGGGGTTCTTCTTTGGGGGGAAGGGGGAGCATTTATGAGGGGAAAATGCAATCATTGCATTGATGGCTGTTCCCCAAGCACATATATAAGCTTGAGAGGAGGATCTCAAACACCCCAACATGACCTGCAAAAACTGAGGCAGAGCAGGAGAGAGTTGGTAAGGACGGGGGAAACCCAACCGTGCATCCGAGGATACGATACAGTTGTCATCCTACCAATAGTACAGTTCTAACCTGCCAACAGTTTTGTACTCTCTTACCATTCCAGGAAAAGTGCAACAAGTTTGTTGGTGGCAGTGGCAGCGATGGGTAAGTCATCTTGTACCTTTCCTTTGTAGGTGTTCCCCTTTATTATATCAGAACTATCCCCCAAGCTGATACTTTTTTCCCCTAATGTACCCCAGGTGATAGGGTATGCATCAATGTCGTGTTCGGCGGTTGGTGGGCTCCCGTAGGTGGGAGCTTGGTCTTCAAGGGAGAGGCACGTACTGCAGCAATGGTGGTGCCACAGAATATTTCCTACGACCAACTGAAGGGGAAGATAGTCTCCAAATTCGACGTTGACATGGTGTTGTACGACATTGAGCTCACCTACCTCCCTCCTTCCATGGGTCGGGCAACTCCGATTCGGGTCCGGGACGACGATGACATTGAAGCCTACAAGTTCTACAACACTGAATCCGGCACACGAGCATGGCCAATAGCACTGCACGTCACCTTACGGATGAAAACGACAAGCCCTTCAACAGCCTCCGGTGAACATCAGTCGGAAGACTCGGACGGGGCTGACGAGGTCTCCACTCCCACCCCAGGGGAGTTGCTCCTAACCGGGCCTCCCAGCACGCAGGAAGACTTGGAAGTTGGTCTTGATGGAGGCGGAGGGACGGAGGATAAGGTTCGAGGCTTCGTCGATGACAAAGGGATGTTGGACGACCTTAGCAGTGGCACTGGAGGGGCCTGCCGTTGTGCTGAGTGTCTAGCGGGGGAGGGAGAGTGTTGTAGGCCTGCAAAGGACAGCGTTAGTGGGAAGCATGGGGGTCTTGCTGGGAGTGGTAAACAATCTGGTAATGGTAGGATGAAGGACAACGTAATGGTCGGTCAGTCTGACGAAGTTGGTAGGATGGACGACAACATAATGGTAGGACAGGGCGAGGAAGTGGAACAGCTTGACAAGGAGGAGGGTGGTGATGTGAGCAGGTCTGATGCCATCTGACGAGGAAAGCAAGTGATGATCGTCGATAGCGACGACGATGTGGACGTCCTCCCCCCCCCCCCACGGAATGGAGGACATCATAGACGTAGGAAGCTCCGACGATGACATGATCGTGGGTGGTTTCCCGGTGAAAGTGGAGGGTGGGAGTTCGAACGAGACATCTGAATCATGGGATGAGGAGGCTGAGGCAGCGCTGAGAGAGATAGAGCGATCATACCAAGGACACAAACAACCTTTGCCGACATTGGAGCAAGTGGAAGCGGACTTGGATCGGTCCATTCCTCTAGTCGGAGACCCTCGGTCAATGGTGAGGGAGTTACGTGAGGGGGAGATGTTTGATACCAAGGCTGACATTCAGTCCCGGGTGAAGTGGGAAGCTTTGCGTGGGTGCTTCGAGATTCAAGTAAAGCGATCCACATCAGACATGTACCTGGTTGTGTGCCCCGAACCTAAATGTTCATGGTGCTGTCGGGCGTCGACCTATCGGGAAACTAAGAGGTGGATGGTTCATAAATTCGTGGACACACACACTTGCAAGGTTAATGTCGTCAGCAACTACCACCGCAACGCCAATTACAAGCTGATGGGCCAGAGTTTGGTATCCGAGTAAGTTCCTAAACCGGTGTAAATGTGTTGGTGGAAATGTTGTTGGTGTAACCGGTTGATCCCATCTTTGCAGTTTTGGTGGGTCAGGGAAGGAGCTTCGTCCCCGTCAAATCAGGAAGATGATGAAGTCTCGGTTGGGCGTGGACTGCAGCTACTGGAAGGCATGCAGGGCGCAGGGAGCCGCACGGGACGGCCTCTACGGAACCTACGAAGAAAGCTACGAGCGGATGGCCTCATACCTTTACATGCTTGAGCGAGCAAACCCCGGGACCGTAACCATATTAGTCCGTGATGATAACCAGCAATTCAAGTATGCGTTCGTTAGCTTGGGTGTTTGGCGGGCAGCCATCCCACACCTGCGCCAGGTACGCCAATAACACGTTATTAACATACCAACTGTTATATTTCATCTTACCAATTGTAGACGTTTGTCCTTCCAATACCTTTTTACCAATACTGCCAGTTCATCCCACCGTTTATAATCCTACCAACTGTGTACGTTTATCTTACCCAATGTGTTATATTCTCTTGCCATTGACATAATTCCATCCGACCTTATTAAGCTGATTGACATTGGCAGGTATTCTCGGTGGATGGAAGTTTCTTGAAGGGGAAGTATCGTGGTTGCTTGATGTTTGCGACTACCCAAGACCCAAACCACAACCTATACCCCGTTGCATTTGCCATTGTCGACGGGGAGAATGATGCGTCCTGGAGTTTTTTCTTCCGTCAAATGAAACACGTGGTCCCAGATGAGCCCCATGTGGTGTGGGTAAGCGACAGGCACATGAGCACACGAAGGGAATCCGAGCAAATTACGACTTAGCAAAGCATGGCCGCTGCACTTACCATCTTTTTCAGAATGTGAAGACATATCACAAGGCGGGTGGCCTTCAAAATCCGTTCTTCCTGATGGCAAACGCGTACACCGTTGTAGAGTTCAATGGCCACTTCAAAGCATTCAAAGACAAGTCGCCCACTGGTGCTGAATACATTAAGACGGCCGGCTTTTCCAATTGGGCCCGGGCTTTCTATCCCGCCAATCGGTTCAACGTGACCACCACAAACCATGCCGAGTCCTTGAACTCGGTATTCCTTGAGCCTCGTGACCTGCCCGTCACCTCCCTGATGGACAGCATAATTGACAAAGTGGCTGAGTGGTTCGCGACGCGCCGGGAGCTAAGTTCAAATCCCGAGAAGGTTGTGACGCACCATGTGGATACCGTTTTGAGGAAAAACGCCATGCAGGCTATTTGTTTGGAGGTGAAGCCTTTGAGCAAACACGAGTATGACGTCCGTAAAGGGGTGTCCGCCTGGCTGGTCAACCTTTCTGCTCGGAGTTGCACATGTAAGCACTTTCAAATTGACCAGATTCCATGTCCACATGCCCTCACCGTGGCCAAGGTACGTCGGATCGATCCATACTCCCTCGTCCATCCTCTGTACAGGGCTGAGGCTTGGCGCGCGTGCTACGTCAATGTGGTTTACCCAGTGGCACCTCGTGAGACATGGGTGGTGCCTCCACAAATAGCTGCGACAAAATGCTTGCCGCCGGTGGTGAAGCGTGCGCCGGGAAGGCCGAAGACGAAGCGCTATTCGTCGAAGGGCGAATACAGGGGGCCAAAGCGACGTTGATCGTAGTGTTGAATGGTGGACGCTCTAGTCAGCTGACGGACTTATTTTGGGCATCGAGTGTGGATTCTGCCAGTATGTTTATCGCATGTTTTGGGCACATTCACATGAACTAGCGCATCTATTAAGTATTTCTCATTTTGTCCTACCACTATCAGCGCTATGACTACCCAATAGTTTAAAATTATCCGACCATTACCTTTGTTTTATCTTACCAATTGCGTCTCAACTTCACTGCAATTGACGTCCTCAACAATGTTTAATTATCTCATGCCATAAGTGTCGTCTTATCTTGCCAATTTATTTGTCTAATCTTACCACTTATAACATTCATGCAAATATAATACAACACACAAACAACCTTGGGTGTAAGCAGGAACTAATTAACGTGAACCATAAATACCAGTTTTAACCATTACAATCAGAAAACATCCTACCGACCGTGAACAAAATACACTACAAACAACAACATAAGTTTTGAAACTAACACAAGTGTCCAAACCACCAAAGTTTACTTAGAAGTTTCCAAACCATGAGAGAATGTCTTAACAAACAGGAGAGAATGTCTTAACAAATAGGAGAGACCTACAAATCGTGGCGCTGGATGGAGAGCCCCAAGTACTGGCGGTAGGGGGAAATATAATTGTCGTTGACGCTGTCGAATGTCTCTACGCCCTCTGCCATCAGCTGGATAGTCCTGATAACGTATGCCCCACAGTCACCGCTGCACGTGATGGAATTAACAACCAACATAAGTTACAAATCGTCTTACCACTTCCGTCAATTTATCATACCAATGGATGTAATATATCCTACCAATAGTCCTATTATATCCTACCAATATTAGTAGACGTACATAACTCAATAGTTAAGAGAAACTTACGAGGTTTCGTTCCTAAGGATCTTGGCGGTTCGGGTTATGGTGAATGGGTTGGGGACATCGACTGTGTGCCTGGCCCAGAGCTCAACAGAAAATTGCATCACCACCGGTATCAGCTTCGCAACAGGCTCGAGGTGGGCTTGAAGGTCCTTCTCCTTTATCTGGTACCAGTCAGAGTCGAGGACTTCTATGTTCCACTTAACGAGGTCGATGACGAGCCCAATCCAGTGCTTCGCCTTGTACAACCAAGGAGCTAATATCTTCGCGTTTGCCACCGACCAAGTCCTCCCGTGGTGGTCCGGCAGTGTCCCCGAGAAGTACCTCAGCAGCACCTTGGACACATTGCGCTGGTTAATGCGGTTCACATCGCCAGAAACAGCGTCCAACTGCTTCACCACGGCTTCCTGCCAGTATGGGTCGACCACCACGACACCCGACTTTTTCTCACCCTCCCGGGCGTCCAATGCCTTCCGGACCAGGAGCAGGGACTGCTGGATGTGCTGCGTTAACAGGTACGTTCCAAATTCCCGTGAGGGCTTGTCCCATGACGTAAGTGAATAAGGAAACATGCGTTACAGGACAGAAGTTTGCGTACCTCAGTGGAAAGCCATACGCCGGGTGATATTAGGTTGTTGAAGAACTCCTTGTTCAATTGGGTCCCGTCTGGGCCCTTCACCTGCACGGGGAACTTCAGGAGCCACGCCAAGAAGTCGTCTCTCTGTTTATCAGTTACCATCCCCTCCGCAGCTGCGTCGGTGGTTGGACACGATGCCTTTGCCCCCTTCTTGGCCCGTTTAGCGGGTTGAGTCACCACGCAGTCCCCTAGCTTTGATGTGATCTTCCTGTCACGCTTGTCTCTCCTCGGCTCCAGCTTTGTCTCCTAACAGTCAAACCATACCTGGTTATGTTCAAACAACTTTCATTATCCTACCAAAACAGATTCAATATTATACCAAAAGGGTAAATATATCCTACCAACTGGGTTATTATATCCGACCAAAATTAACTGCCTTTTTTATCATACCAAAACGCACCTTTTGTCTTACCAACAGGGTCAGACTATCCTACCAATAAGTAAGGTTTATCTTTTCCTCCGCATCATCTGCATCAGACTCACCCTTGGAACCCTCCCCTGCAGCTTCTTTTACATGCTCCTTGCCCTTCACGTCCCCACCCATGTCTCCCTTCTTAATCTGTTCCTCAGTCTGCACCACCTTCTCTCCATCGTCCTTGCCCTCGTCACCCTCCTTTGGCTCCTCCTCAACCTTTTCCTCAACGTTCTCACCAGTGCACATGCCCTGCCCCTTCAGATCAGAGTTCAGCTCTTCTTTCTCCGCCGTGTTATCCTTAACGTTCTGTCCCTTCTTGCCCGACCTCTGGTCATCAGCATTAATCTCTTCCTTCTCCTTTGTCTTTTCCTCAACCTTCTCAGCCTTCTCAACCACGTCGGCCACAACCTTGTCCAAATCTTTCTCAACATCCTTCTCAACGACATCGTCATCCAATACATCAACAAGATCCTACCAATTGCACATGTATGTCATACCATATGGCTTAAAATGGTTTACCAACACACAAACATAATCTTACAAATTGCACATATGATGGACAATGTTGCACATACCTTTCCCTTGCCGGTCCTCTCTGATAACGCCTTCTTGCATTCTCTAGAAACTGCAGTCACCTTCTCGTCGAGCTCCCTGAACCTGGACCCCATCTCCACCATCATGCCCTTGAAGAGAGCCTCAACCTTTTCCACAATCCGGGCCTCCAAACCGACGCTCGACGCGTCTGACCCAGACTGTCTGGTTCCCTGACTGGGTCCAGCAGTGGCATCCTCCTGTCGTCGCTTCTCTCTACGGGCCCTCATGTGGTCGCCCACAATCTCATCAAAGAAGACGTCTGGAGAGTCTTTCTTGTACGACGAGTGGGGGTACGCATCTTTCTCCTTGTGGGTAGGGTGCAATATCGGATCTGGCTTCGCGAGAAGAACGTGTTCATCAATTGGGTCGTCGGCGGGGGCGTCCATGTTGAGGAAGGACTTCACATTCTCGTATCGGATGTGGGAATTTGGCGTTTCCCATCTCAGACACCTCGGGATGATGGTGTCGTCGATTTGGCGCCCAAAATGATTCCTAATCTCATGGAAGGTCTCGTACACCCACAACTGCAAATACCATATGGTAAGATATTAGAACGCAGCTGCACACACATTTGGGTAAGCTAATATTACACATTTTGCATGTCATCTTCATAGTATTGGTAAGATTGAAAGACACAATTTGCAGGTAAACATCATATATTTGGTAAGATAGAAATAGACTGTTGGCATGATATAATTGCCTATTTGGCATCCCACAGTCACACATATTCTGAAATGGCAAAGGTTCTGACTCTTTTTCATAACTTGGCTAACCCGAAAGGCCATGGGGAACCCGTATAGCGCGTACGTTGGCCTATCTTTCAGGTGAGCTTGTGCGGAAACCAAGTCCTTCAACGTACCGGCCAGGCTCTCGTGTAGCCTCTCGTACACAAGTCGGCCCCAAGGGAAATCCAGAAACCGCGTCGTGTCCTCCAACAGCAGCTTAACCACCCACCCTCTAATTTTTGTCTTCTTCTCCAAGTCAAAAAGAATGCCCTCCACAATGACTAGGAGGGCAAGCTTGTACTTCCTCATTAGGGAGCCCGAGTCCGTCTGTTTTTCGTGCTCCCAAGCGCTCTCGACATCCTTCAAAGTTACCTTTTCTTTCTTGAACAACTGGTGTACGGCGTCCTTGTGATCCCCCTCCATCACATCTCTAGGGGGTGGTGCGCAGTTTAGCCCCGTTATCAATGCGAACTCGTGAAGCGAGAATCGCACGTGATGCCCTTGGATGGAGTACCACGTCTCGTGTTACTTCCGGGTCTTCAGCTTCCACAGGAGGCAATAGTGCACCAGCTGTGCGACGAACTTGTTCCTCGACCCTATCTTCACTATGCCTCCGAATTGGCTCTTTGTGAGGGCCTTCACATCATCACGATTGATGGCTAAGTCGAGTCCGTCCAGGAGGTCAAAACTGGAATGTGATAATGCCCTTCCGCTGAAGTGGTCCTTCTCAGCCACAGCCAAGACAGCCTGCAACAGATGTAACACTCTTAGGTCCCAAATTTTTTTCCCAACCATAACTACCAAAACAAGGGAACTATCTCAGTTTCCTTACCCCCTGGCTGCTTGGTCCTGCCTTTGCTTTCCTCTTGCCGGCCTTTGTCATTTTTATGGTTATTGCACAAAGGGTTCCTGCAACACAATCACCACACACATGCATTCAGACATTCAGATCACCTCATCAGTCATACCAACAATGTAATTTTATCCAACCAATAGAATATGATTTTCTTACCAACTCGGCTATCTTTTTCTGTCCTACCATATTCGAATTTCATACAAGTTTGGTTCATTTTACCTCCTTCCCAACCCAAGAGACAACCATCAGTATTTCACCAACACCAACACCAATTAACCAACAATTCATCATACATATAGGCATTTAACCAACAAGTAATTCACACATTAAGTTTCAAACATATAGCCAAACAACTACTCTGTCATACCAACATGTCTTACTTGTTTTCTTCTTTTTACCTCTTTCACAACACATCATATAGGCAATGAGATTAAACAAAACCAAATCACCATTTATTCATCATATTTTGAGCATTTCATCAAACACTTGGTGGGCACTTACGGTTTCAACATTAAAAAACCAATCTTCCAAAAAATTCCTTCACCCCACTCGGCTTACCAGATGTTCAATTTTATCCTGCCATATTCGTTACCCGGTCCTACGATATCTGCTACCACAACTTCAGACACAACCTTCGATCATCAGTCCTACCACATGTGCACATATACCCTACCGATTACCCCCAATCTTGTGGATTCCCTACCCATCCGACCCCCTCCTTGCCCTTTTGTCCCCAATTTCTTACCCAACATCACCTAACCCTTACCCATCCTTTTCCCGACACCCACAAACCCTAATCGCACCCACCTCCGCAAAATCGACTCACAATGTCACCCCTAACCCCCTCCTACTTCATTCCTCCTCTACTGCTAGACATCTACCCCCAAATCGTCTCAAATCCTTCACAATAACCGCATGTAACCGCATCCCCAATACACCAATTTCGCAACTCAAACAAAATCTCCACAGTTGCTTACCTTTCTCTTCGTCTTCAACCTTCTCCTTCCTCACAGGCGATGACTGATGGCCTTCTTCTTCGACGAGTTCGTCCTCCCACTCTCTTTGTGTATCGCTTCTCCTTTCTCTCTCTGATGGCCTTCCGTCTCTCTCTGTGTTTCGCTTTCAAATGAAATTAAACCGTCTCTCTCCCTCCCTCGTTTTAATTTGATAACCCACTACAACCGGTTACAAACAGTAGGAAATAACCGGCTGTTTTATTTGCAAAAAATAGCCCGGCCATTTTGGCCCATTTTTTCACCCCCTTGGTTATTTGTGCAAATAGGCCCATTTTTTAGGCTATTTAGTGCAATTTCCTCTTCTAAAAATCTTGATATATCAAGTGAATAATGATTGATAAGTTCAAGTAATTCGAGACATATGCTCATCTAGTTTAAGACATATGCTCAACCTTGTTGTTTTAATTTGTATGTGAATGTCAGTTATGATTGTCCTACTCAAGTGAAGTTCTTAGATCTCAGGGACAAATGTGTCCAGTAGACAATCGGATGGTGTCCAGTAGGAAAACATAGGATGGACAGTTAATCTTTACATTGACTGAGCTGGGTCAATTGAAATGCTTAGAGAGGATACATACGAATCTCTGTTTTGTTGTCATCCATAATAATGATGTTCAAGAAAGATTTTCTCCTGGTTTTGAATGATAATTTTTGTAATTGTGATTGATACCCATCAACAAAATGTCTCACTGCGTCAAATTTCTTGTGCGTCTCACCTCTTGTATGTTGTATGTTATGTTACTCCTTTTTGTGGGGATATTTCAGGTTTGGCATCAACTGAGTTATGACTTATGAATCACACTCTAACCAATTTTCCTAACACCTTATTTTCTCTTAGTTCTGCACAACATGAAAAAAGCACAAGAACAAAATTTGGCTCTGATCTGGGTGGGCAGAGGTCCAAAATTGTGGTTGATTTCTTCAGCTGAGCTTTTGCATCTTATGGGATGTATGGATTCTGACTCTGAACTAATTTTTAGGTACTGAAATTGTCCTGTTTATTTTAGCAACACATGTTTTTGAATAAATGATTTTTTATTCTGTGGGCTATACTAAAACACATAAAGTAGACTGGCATTTTTTTTAAAAAAATTGTAAATTCTCCGGTTTAGCAGTTTCTAACTAATTCAACCAAGTGCTAATAGTCCATATACTTTTGTTCTTGCATGTTTGCACACAAAATAAACAGTTTAGACACGGCTCATACGAAATTGGTGGCATCTGATTCACGTTTACAGCCACACAGATTTGCACTTGAGATGGGTGATTTGTCTAAAGCCGGTGCAGAAAAGAGCAGGTCCTTCCTAAATGCTTTGCCAAATCTGTTTTGTTTTTTCCTAGTTGACACCCATGTCATGTGTGTCTTCTCTACAATGCCTTGGTCAATTTAATTTTGGATGATCAAAGTGTTGGGAATTTTGTGCACATTAGTAATTAGATATGGAAACCGAAATGAAATGTATGTGTTGGTTTTGATCATCAATTAGCTACTCAGTTGTACGTTGTCCTTTAGTTTTGTATGTCTTGCTAATTTTGGGTACTTTTATTCACAACTTTGGAACGTATCTTTTTTTGTCATACAGTAAGCTGCATCTTAAGAGACTTGCTTGTGACAAAAGGTAAAACTTGGGTTTGTTGGTGTAACTTCCTATAGCTTTCTAAAGATGTAATAAGCCTTTTTCTTTATGGAAATTTGGCCAAAATGAGGTATGCTTTTTTTTTGGGTGCTGCTGTAGTAGAAAAGAGAGGAAAAAGTGCTCGGTTTCGATAGAAAATTGTGTAAATTTGTCCAAAGAGTACCAAATCGGGTTATGTAAATTCCTATAGCTTTCTAAAGAGGTGATCACTCTTTTTTCTTCATAAAAATTTGGCCAAAAATGAGGTATGGATTTTTTTGGTGCTGCTGTCATAGAAAAGAGAGGAAAAAGTGCTCGGTTTCGATAGAAAATCGTGTAAATTCGATAAAAGTTTTCCAAAATGAGATTCATTTACGAGCTTCAAATTGCAGTGCTCGAAACTCGGCTGATGAGTTCCGAGTCTTACATTTTGTTTTATGTTATTAATATAAGATGAATGCCTAAAACAAGAACACTACTATGTCTTATAACCCTTTGTTTTCTTTCAGAAAACAAAGTTCTGAAAGAAAATAACATGACGTAATGCTATTAACATGACAGGTTCTACTCTTTAACATGACACGTGATGAGTTCTGAGTCTTTCTATCATCCTTCCTTGGTTACTTCTATTGTTGAAATTTAAACAATTCTGAAAGGTACTTCTGTTTCCATAGCACTATCAATTGTTATCTATCTGAAAATCTCAGTATTCATTCCTTGAACATGGTATAGCAGTATTCATTCCGTGAACATGGTATAGCAGTATACCATGACAGGTAATAGGTTTGACATGTCACCTACGTCACTTGACATGACAGTCAGAGTGAGCGGACTACGGAGTCTAGGAATTTGAATTATTGAGGATAGTTGAAATGTTCGATCGAGTTCCTGAGAATGACAAATTAGGGAAATTTATTATTGAAGCCAGATTAACTTGGTTTCAAATCCAGCCTTGGATGTTTTATGGGGTAAGTCCGCTCACTCTGACTGTCATGTGAAGTGACGTAGGTGACATGTCAAACATGTTACCTGTCATATTATAAATCCATTCATTTCTATATAAAAAAATGTATCTTTCAAGTACCTATCGGTTGTAAAACATTTGTAAATGTTGATTTCGCGTTTATCTTAGTGTATATGTTAATTGCATTTTTCTAATAGTGGATGGTCCACTTCTTAAGCATAAATCAAACGAATAGGCAGAAAGAAAACCTTTGGATGTATCATGCAGAATCTCACTCAAGACCTTTGATATATCACCTTCTCGTAATGCACTGCAGCTTATGTAAGCACATAGTCTTCTACTAGCCTTGAACCAAGGAGCTTCCAGTACTATTGTCAGTCATTTATGAAAAGCTTGCCTTAATGAAAGACAATAACATGACATGTGATACGCTTTAACATGACATATAATGCGAATAACATGACAGTTAATGCGAATCGATCCTCTTCTCCTTAATGAAAGAAAATAACATGACAGGTAATGCTATTAACATGACAGGTTTTACTCTTTAACATGACAATTTGTTGTATTGCCACCAACTTCGTATGTTTACTTGCCACCCGTCTATGTTTTAAAAAAACACTCGGCGGATGCTTGAAGCAATTGAATGAGATGGAAGTGATTTTTGGGTTTATGCAAGTTGCTTAGAGACTGAAAACGTCACAAGTGTAACTCATAACCCATGCGAGTCCCTCAAACAAAGAAACATGCTAATCCAAGCACTTATGCCACTAAATTCTGTGATAGCAGCACCAAAAATAACTCATAACCCATACTGAATTTACATGTCACCCATACCGGATTTACATGGCATATAATGTATTTTACTTGACATGTGAATTTTTTTACTTGACACCTGAATTTGAGACATATTCTATTCATTTTTTATGATTCAGAATTCCTCCTGCTAAACTTCTTCTTTTGAACTTAGTTTCAAATTCAGCCTTGGATTACCTGTCATGTTAATAGAATTACCTGTCATGTTATTTTCTTTCATTAAGGAGAAGATGATCGATTCGCATTACCTGTCATGTTAAAGGGTATAAACTGTCATGTTAATAGCATTACCTGTCATGTTATTTTATATCATAGGTTCGTTGTCTATTTTATAGCATAGGACCAGAAATCTACGTATGGGTCGTCGTCTATTTTATTAGCATAGAACCGAGTACATACCGTCTCCAGTGTTGAGCCGAACAAGGAAGAAAAACTGGTCATGTCTTGAAAGTATTTCTTCTCTATGGGCCGTCATCTATTTTAAGGTCGTTGTCTGGTAGTCCCGGGCCAACCATTGAATAAGAGTTGTAATATTTCTTCTCTATGTTTATAAGAGAAGAGGCTTTCTTCTCGAGCTCCTTTGATACATTTTCTGTTTTCCTTTTAACCTTGATTTCTTCTCTCTGCTGCGTGGTTATCACATGGACACCATGTACAAAGCTCTTAATTGCTTCTGAAGCCACGACATCTGGAAGGCGGTCAAGGGCATGCTTCCATTCATCAAAGAATAAGAATGCTTCCGAGGGCATGCTTCCATGCTTTCATCAAATGTCATGTAAAACAATTGACGTGTCATGTAAAACAATCCATGTGTCATGTAAATAATAAGCCTATGTGGGAATTGAACCCACATCTTTGTGTATGACCACAATGCTCTCCCATTGAGCTAATAGGCTATATGAGCACTTTGATGCTAGAGAAAATAAATAGTTCATCTTGTTCTTTCTCTAACAATAAAATAAAATATACTTATATGATGCTAGAGAAGCATTGCAAGCACCATAAACTATTGTGACACCATGCAAATTAAAGCAGTGAATCATTCTCTATTGAAAATGGTGTTAACATCAAGAAATACGAGGTTTGCATGTGTAAGTGGATCTTCGATACTCAAAGGGAACTGATTTAATATACAATTGATCCTTTTATGACTAAACAGTAGGTAAAGTTGAAAAGTTACAGCAGAATCCATTCGTGCAGATCTCAACAGATGATGCTAAGGTAAATACCTCAGATGGCAAAGTTGAACCAGATTCTGACAGATCCCAGTCATCAAATAAGGATCCCCTCTTTTCCCTGCATAATCGGAGGGATATTCAACATACAAATATGAAGCAAAGTGGACATGTCTACTGAACGATTTAGTACCCTTTCTGTATCAATTTTTGTTGTTCATCAACCTGTTCTCTAAGTTCCACTACCTTAGCTTCAGCTGTTTCAAGCAAAGATGTTTTCTCAGAAATTTTAACCTGCACAGACCATGAGAGCATAAAAAAGTCCATTAATCATTGTGCAATTGACGTTAACACCACCACCCATGGAAAGAAAATTAACTGAAGAATAAAAAAGACTAAAACCATAATACTGCAAATAAATTTCACCTTTAATTGAGTGAGTTCATGTTCCATCTTTTTGTTCTTGTCAAGCAAAAGTGTTTCCAGTTTGCTCATGTCCTCCCCACTTGTAGCCACATCCCAATCTTCAGCCTCTATTGAAGAATTATAACCCACTGCCTAATATGTAATGAAACAGTTAAAACATAAAGGTGGGCATATGCACTTATCCATCCAATAAAGTGGAGAAAAGAAAAGGAAAGATCAGGAACTTAACAAGCACATCTCACCATCAGTCCATCAATCATGGAAAAGATAAAAATCTTCCTTGAAACTACAATGTAATTGTTCTTACTTAAAAACATGTATATATTTTCCAGAATCTATAGAATATAATTCCTCTAATTCCAAGAATAGTAAGATAAACTAAACTGAATTCTATAAAGACTAGCCAATCCTCAACAGAATTCTGAAAATACAGCTAGAGATTCTATCAAAACAGAGTACTAAGTTAACTAACTAAGCTGAATTCTAAAAGATGTAGCTAAGTAAAGATGGGCTGATTGAAGGGATGAAAAGACAACAGGCAGCAAAAAATCTTGCCAAAAGCTCACAGTTCCATACACAAGGTAATGGCATAAATTTTCAATCCAGAAATAAGTCAATGACGCAATAGAACACCAAATATGAGATTAATAACCTGCAAAATCTTGACTGTCCCGGGCAAGTCTTCTACTAGTTTTGCAGTTGGCCTTGATTGCAGCTCTTTCTTCAGCTCTTTAAAAGCAACTTCCTGCATATCCAGGAGGGTCATTTCTAATCTCCTTCTAGAACAATTTTCTTTGCAAGATTGAATTCCCAATGAAATAGTAAGGCAACTTCCATTGGGTTAAGACACATAATAAAGGTGAGACAAAGTATTCACAGGGCATCATGATCCAAGAGTTTTTACTAGCATACCTTGTGATCAACTAATAGAAAACTGAAATTCACATCAGATGCAACCTAAATAGAATGTTATCAAGTTATTAACATAATTTGTTGGTCATCCATCTTGTGATACCTCATTGATAGAAGGCACTTAAACCAACTGCTAGAAATCTATCCAAAAACATATTCGTGCATACGAGAACATCACAACTAACAAAAAATCACTCAATAATTATGCAATTCAGTCACCTTACCCAACCTACACAAACAGATCAGCACTCACTCACGGAAGTTGCTATTGGGTTATACCAACTAAGGACACACTTAGCCCCGTTTGGTATTTGATATTGGGTTATACCAAATACCAAATACTCTGTAGTAGATATCGATATCAAAAGGGCCTTAAGTTCACCTGGGCAAGATTTGATACAGTGATATGCAGTTCACAGCAGGAATAGATAGCACTGAGAATTTCCCTAATTTCATTCCATTCCCTGGCTTAGTTCTATAGCAATCATACAAGTGTGAAATTGTTCAGTACAAAATAGCCTCTCAGGAATTAAGTTTTCAACGAGTATAGTTAACAAATCAAATTCACACGCCGACCAAAAAAAAAAATCAAATTCACATCATCAGATAATCAAAGATAGACGAGCAATTGATCGATTGAGAAAACGAAAGACGAAGAAAGGGAGACCTTTTGGAGTGCAGAATCTCTTTGGTGAGATGAGTAATTGGCTCAATGTCTTGAAGAATCTCCTCCTCCTTATCCTTCCAAGCACCGCAACCAGGATCATCAGAGGAGGCGGCTGTACCCGCAGGGCGCCGAAGCTGCGAGAACAACAGTCCGACGGCGAGACGGTGGTGCTGGAGTCGAAACCAAAGCGCCTGGCGGTTTCCCCTCACCGATCCCGCTTGCTCCGCCGGTGATTAGGGCGACCTTCCCATCTGTTGGTAGAGAGAGAGACAGACGAGGAAGGAGGAGATGAATTGGGTCGGTTTGGATTACAATCTAATCGGGCGTCCGGCCCTTCTCCGACGCCTCCGCCACCGCCGCTCCCCTCGATTTCATGGCACCCGAGCTCGCCGATCGAATGAGGCGTCTTCCTCCTCTGTTTCCCTTTCCCCTCTTTCCCTTTTTTTTTTTTTTCCTCTTTCCCGACTACCCTCAGTTTACCGGCTACCGCTTGCCTCCTCAATCCGGATATCCGCTTTTGTGCAAATTTTTTCCGGATTGGGTTACTTATGCAAACCTTCCGGATACGAGGGTCATTTTAGCAAATTTTCCTTAAATATTTTTGTTCAATAATTCACCTTTGATAAATAAAAAATAAAAAATATCTATAATTATATTAAGTTATATGATTAATCAATAACCTGGTTTTTTTTTGAAATTACAAATATTTTGAGGTAAAAGAAACGAATTCTCTCACATATATAAAGTTTTTTTATATAAAAAAAGGTTAATCTATAACCAATAAAATGGATCAAACTCATATTTTAAATTGAAAAATATTAAAATGTAATATATTTAATCATAGGTTAATAGCAATAATTAGGGGTGGTTTTCTGTAAATATGATGTGGGTGAAGCCGAGCACGCATGTAATATTGTAATCAAATCTAGACTGTTTTTTATAATTATTGCTGATGGCCAATTTGGGGTTTTACGCTTGCATTTGGGGTTTTTCTGGTTGAATGGAAAATTGGGGATTTTGATAATGCAGAAAAAACCCTGAAGCACACAATGAATCATGTGGATGAGGGACGATATCCAGTTTTTTGGATGGGCAACGAATTCCCGCCTTTCAATTCCCAGACGCTTATCATCCAAAGCTTTCTTTCCTTCATCCATCGCCTGTCAGTTTCAACGCTTATCATCCAAAGCTTTCTTTCAACTCTTTGTCGTATTTCACTAAATTCACTTCGTTTTACAATATCTATCACTCCCTCTTATCTTTCATCACTCACTTGCTATATCCCCCAATTTATACCCCAACTGACTTCTTCCCTATCTGTGTTGCAGCTAGCTGTTTACAGCCTACAAGGGAAAGGTTAGCTTCACTCTCCCTTTCTCCCAGCTAATGGTTGTCTCTTGATTCGAGTGTGGTTTTGGTTGTTTTATTTTTAGCTTCTTGTATCCATTTGCTGATCTGGGTATCACTTATTTCCATGCGATTTCCATCTGCAACTCTTTAATTTGGTTGCTGTGGCAGTTGGGCACTTTAATTTTGCTGATATGTGAGGTGATATGCAAGATCATGTATCCATGTTGGATAGACTATGGCAACTGCTGCTTATCTCATTGAACTTATATGTTGAGTTTGGGGAGAGGGTTGTTTCAGGATAAGCAAAGATGGAGGTAACAAACGTCTCGGAGTATGAAGCGATTGCGAAGCAGAAGTTGCCGAAGATGGTCTTCGACTACTATGCATCAGGTGCTGAGGACCAGTGGACTTTGGCTGAAAACAGATATGCTTTCTCAAGGATCTTGTATGGTTTTCTGCATCCCTGTGGTTATTTGTCAATTTGTACTTTGAATTCAGTCAAGTATGTTCTGCATACGACTCGCTTGAACTAACATCAATACGAATCTCCTGTTTTTAATTGACTCCAGGTTTCGTCCTCGCATTCTGATTGATGTAACTCAGATAGATATGACCACTACTGTCTTGGGATTCAAGATATCCATGCCTATTATGATTGCCCCAACTGCCATGCAAAAAATGGCTCATCCTGAAGGTATGGTTGCTCACACCATTAATCTTCCGTAGTGTCTCTTTTTGAATCCTAGAATGAAGTTGTAGGATTCAAGATATCTTGCTTGCTTATTTATTGATAAAGTTGCTCATCTGAATTAGACTCTGTGCAAAAAAGTGTTCAACCACTATAATGAAGCTAGTATTTGGATTAGCTACCCAGATGAGGAATTTATAGTCCTTCATGTTTCTTTTGATTAGATTTGTTTTACTCTGATGATTCCTGCATAGGTGAGACATAAGAATCCACAAAATAAAATTCCAAATTACCTTTATTTCCTATTAATCATGGTTGATTTTCTCGTTCAATACAGAGTATTTGTTAACTCTACTCTTAGTTATTTCTTGCAGGGGAGTATGCTACTGCAAGAGCTGCATCTGCTGCTGGGACAATCATGGTTTGATTCCATACCACCTCCATGTTTCATTTGAATATGTGATCACCAAAACATTTTTTAGTAGGACAAAGCACTTTTTGTTATAGGAAATCCAACCTTTTTCATATAAAAACTTCTCTATTAGAATTAAGAATAGAGCCTCACCCCTTTAATGGGATAACATTCTGTGATCTTAGTACATCATTCTCCTTATTCCGAATTGTAATGTGTTATTTATTTTATCTACCTTATATCGATTATTTTGCAGACATTGTCTTCATGGGCTACATCTAGTGTCGAAGAGGTTGCCTCAACTGGGCCTGGCATTCGCTTTTTCCAGCTCTATGTAAGCAGAGGAAATTTCACATTTCTAAAACTGAAGGATAACTCATGATCGTAATAGAATGCTGTTTAAAAATTAATGCTATGCTATTTTGTGACCCGTAGGTGTACAAGGATAGGCATGTTGTTGCCCAGCTTGTAAGGAGGGCAGAAAGAGCTGGCTTCAAGGCAATTGCCCTGACTGTTGACACCCCTAGATTGGGGCGTAGAGAAGCTGATATAAAGAACAGGTAAAATTTGGGTAAACATTGGTACATGAGCTTATTTTCCATGCCGTAGGTTTTTTAAATATCCATTTTGTCTACATCTTCAGGTTCAATTTGCCGCCTTTTCTGACTCTCAAGAACTTTGAGGGTTTAGACCTGGGTAAAATGGACAAAGTAAGCGCAAAGATGATTGATGTGTCTATTTTTCCCTTAGATTTACTATGGGTATTATCATATCAGTGTGTAACACATTTTTCATTCCTGGATTTGTGCAGGCTGATGATTCGGGACTTGCTTCATATGTTGCTGGTCAAATTGACCGATCTCTGAGCTGGAAGGTTCGTATATGCAAATGATGCTTTGATGAAAAGTTAGTTGGATCTTATGTTGGAGTTCTGAAATTTAAACTCGTTTTGGAACTTCCATTAAGAAGTGTAATATGGGCAATGCCATCTCCATTGAAGTTTGAGAATACTATCCCATATCCCTTCTTCTCACCCAAAAATATGAAAGTTCATGGTTTTGCAACATAGCTGAGAGCCCGACAATGTTGAGGATCTTGAAATGCTTTTACGGTTTCGTGAGTTGTGAATCATTCTGTGTTAATCTGTTTGCAGGATGTCAAGTGGCTCCAGACCATCACCAGCCTGCCGATTCTCGTGAAGGGTGTACTCACTGCTGAGGATGGTAATCATCATATTTGTTCTTTCAATCCAAATCTCCTCCTTTTTCTGTTTTGCTTGTCAGCAATCACAGTGAGCTTTCTGTCTTATCTGGGGTTGTAGCAAGACTTTCCATTCAAAATGGAGCAGCTGGTATCATTGTATCCAACCATGGTGCTCGCCAACTTGATTATGTCCCTGCCACTATTATGGCATTGGAAGAGGTATGGCTAATTTCTTCTACCTTTGTTATCATCACTCTTAACTTACGATCTTTTCTAACAAGATAAACCTTGTTCGAGTGTATTTCAGGTTGTGAAAGCAGCACAAGGCCGTGTCCCCGTGTTCTTGGATGGTGGTGTCCGCCGTGGAACTGATGTGTTCAAAGCATTGGCACTGGGAGCTTCAGGCATATTTGTGAGTACAATGCTGCCTATATTTTAATGCTAATAGGATTTATTTCATATGTTTTTTTGACTTGGGAATTAAGAGACCCATTTTGGCTAGTGATGGATTTTGCTTGCGATCATATTGGCTTCTGATTGAATCTGTAACTTGAAGTCAGGGATAGTTCATACTCTTGTTTGATCTGTGGATGAATATCTACAAACGCTAATATTGGTGGTATTACTATGGATCAGATTGGAAGACCTGTTGTGTTCTCCTTGGCTGCTGAAGGAGAGACTGGAGTGAAGAAAGCGCTTCAAATGTTACGTGATGAATTCGAGTTGACCATGGCACTGAGTGGCTGCCGCTCACTCAAGGAAATCACTCGCAATCACATTATGACTGAGTGGGATGCTCCTCGTGTCCACCCAACTCTTGGCCCTAGGCTATGATTTGAAAACAAACCAACAGAGTACACTATCTTATGTTCTAAGATTTCCAACTGTCTTCTTCTCCTTGTTATTATGAACTAGCTCTCAATCTTCAATTTTGAATTTCTGAGACAATAAAGTGAATTGGTTTGTAATTTCTAATGGCTACAGCTGCCTTAACTTCTCTGTATATTCCTTTTTTCATTTTCTTTGTGAAATATATACAGTTGCCATTTTCTGAGGATTTCCCAGTTGTGGCTCATTTATGCTTTAACAGGACTGGTGCTTTTGTCATTTTTATGATCCAAATTCTCGGTATTTGTTGTCAACTTATTTGCGTGCGGATCATCTCTTTATTTTGGTCTGCCTTAAAGAAGATGCAACACGGGGAGATCACCTATCTATCTCTTTATTTGTTGTCAACTTATTTGCGGATGATCTCTTTATTTTAGCTTGAAAGATTTGATGGGATTAGGTGCATTAGTATTGGTATTGTCGTATCCTTCTCTCTTCAGGAATTCTCTTCTGTGTCTAAAATTAATGGCACAAGTAAGGCTGAGAAGTTGGTTAAATTGTGTGACGAAGGATTTTCAGTCGCCTTAAATCCTATCAAATATAACCGACTGGCCTAACTAATGTAGTTTGGCAAGCACGGGTCGATCCCACAGAGAGTCTATGATCCGTATGCAAATCAGAGTGCGTCAACAAGAACAAGAAATAAAGGGGGGGGGGGGGGGGTTTGATGGTTTGAACTAACTAAGCAACAATAGTAAGCAAAACAATAAGTAAAACAGATTAAGTGAATGAATATGAGAGAATAGCTCAGGTCAATCAATCTCAGCAATCAGGTTTGTTCATTGATCATCGAAATCAAATAGATAACTTCCTCTCGAATACTTTGTTGTGGAAAGACTAGGTCTTTTGAATCTAATTCCTTATCGAATCTAGTTAACAAGACAACCAGTCCCTGAAAACCCTAATTATCAAACAATCTTGAAAGTATCAAGATTCAATTCACTAATTGATTAAGCTTAAAGGAAATCAACAAAGACAATCGATACGCACAACCAGTTATTGCATCAATTGCAAATCAATTCTCTATATAAATCCCTAAATCAACCAGTTTCGGGGATTTATACTTTGCTACTCAAGGATATAGATAACTCAACCAGTAATCACCTATATCTAGCTATAGATTATCATGAAAAGGCATCAGTTGATCAGACTAACAGAAATTCACGACAACCCTAAACAATCTAAGCAAAGAATTGATAATATTCAAAGAAGAGTATTAAGAACGGAAATCTAACAATGAAATAGAAAACCTGAAGCTTCGATTAAATTCCCCGAGCAAAGAGGTTTAGTGGTTCATAATCGATAAAATTAACAAAAGCAAGAAATGAAAATCTACGTACCAACCTGTTCGTGCTTCTTCTGTTTGATTCAAAAACAAAACCAAAAAACCCAGTACAAGACTCTCTATCGTTTCATGTTCTGCCTAACAATTAAAATTAGAAATAACGTAACAGCTGTTCTTGAAGACGGAAGAAAACTCGGGTTGGCCAAGAAACTCGGGCGAGTTTCTTCTTGTTCCACCCGAGTTTCTCTGAATCCACAAGCTCGGTTTCCTTCACAAAACTCGGCCGAGTTCCCTTGCATTTCGGCCCGAGTTTCTTCCCAAACTCAACAACTCGGTTCTCTTCAATGGACTCGGCCGAGTTTCATGCAATCTTGGCCCGAGTTCTTTACAGTTCCATTCGTTTGCACTTGTTCAGCTCCTCTCTTTGGCTCTCTTGCTCAAGTCTCCGATTTCCGTCTCATCTTCTATCATTTATACGAGCTCAGCTCCACCTTTCCACAATCACCTGAAATCATGCACAAAACTTGTAGATTCCGACTCTAATTGAAACATAATAAAAACATGAAAACTACTCTAAACTCATGCATTTTACCCTACCTAAACTCATCTAAATGCCTATATTAATACTACCTAAATGTGCATGATCAAACTCCCCCACACTTGAACCATTCTTGTCCTCAAGAAAGCAAAACCAATCCAATCAAACATCCCACAAACACACCCTTCATGCATTCACCTCGTCAAAACACAATCCAAACCAAATAGGAGACATAAGACAATAATCAACATCATCACATGTATTTGAGCAACTCAAAGGCTTAGGCACATTTCAATCCAACCTCACCGGGTACATAAAGTGTTTCACTCATCGCTCTTGTGTTTAGGCTAATTCAATTCCGCTCAAACTCAATCCAATGCAACTAAGCTCCATGAAAATTGAAATCCACATCAAAATGTTCACCGTGAGTGACATTACAAGCAATAATCATCATGAGGTCTTGTAAGGGTTGTAATGGGGCTCGGTGAGAAAATTAAGGTAGATGATGTTTTTGGCTTGTGGTGCTCATAATCCGGGAACTAAGCTCCTAGCAACCAATTACAAGCTCAACCAAAACTTATCACAAACCATCAAATTCAAGCCTCAAGCACAACACAATACAAGAACTTTCTTTAGACCAAACAATACTCCCAAATCATTTCTAAAGATGATGAAGAATGGTTCTTTTTATTGAAACTCTTCTTTTTTTTCTTCTTCTTTTTTTTTCTCTTTTTTTTTCTTTCTTTCTCGACTTTTACTCCTAAGTGAATTTTATTCTCCTTAGGCCCCGAGAATACAAATATATACATAAATTCATAGAACCAATCATCATAATAAGCGCCAAACGATTCAACACAATACATCAATCCCATTCTCAAAGCACTCACTCAACTCAAACCATCATTTTACCAATTCTAATCATAATTCCCGGATGGGTTAGGCTACAATTGGCTAGGGATAATTTTTGTAGAGCTACAAAGATAGGCTAATAGGCTCAGTTTGGCTTCAAACAATGGATAATATGCAAGGGAAGATAGGGAATATCATGGCTCAGTAACAATCATGCCTCAATAATGCGAAAATCACAAGTAATGATCAACATATACAGCCTTGACATAGATATCAATCCCAATTCTCAGAGGTAGTCACATTGGAGAGTATCACACACAAGAAGCAAAGAGGACATCCATAAAGCATAGTCCCAATAAGGCTAACAAAAACTCACAAGGTAAATTTTTGTTGGATTTCAATGCCACCTAAAATGTAAGAGTTATACATGCTCAATCAATCAATTATATCATGCTCCAATAGATCAAACAAACTAGACGAGGATCAACACTTCAAGCATATCATGGGACTTATAGTTAGATTAAGAAGACAATTGGTACAGATGGGGTTATCTAGAATGTCATGCCTGCTGAATTTTTTTTCTTTTTTTTTAATTTTTTTTTTATATGCAAGACTAAGAAAAATAACCATGCAATGCAAAAACAAGAAAGACATAAATACAATGCAATCTAGATATATACAATGCAATCTAAATGCAAACATGTAAATGTTCCCTCCCCCACACTTAATTCACACATTGTCCTCAATGTGAAAAATAAAAGAGAAAAGAGGAAAACACTTACAGAGTCATCTACATGTCAGGCGGAGGTGGAGGTGGAAATCCATGTTGCCAACCATAATGGTTCCAAGCATAAAATCTGGTGTTCAGCAACTGGAACTGTTCCTGCATTTGACGGAATTGCTCATCTTGTCTCTCACCCAGCAGGCGAAATTGGTCATCCATATGAGATCTCAAACCCGACACTGATTCCATCACAGTGTCAAACCTGGAATCAAAGTAAGCATTGCTCTGCTGGCCCCTCTCCTCAGGGATGTAATCCATATTTTCCGCCGCCTCTTCCTCATCACCATCATTTCTTTCTTCTTCCTCATCCCCTTCTTCGTCCGACACTTCTTGACTTTGCTCTTTATGCCGAGGCCTCTTACGAATAGCTATATCATCAAGGCGAAGATCATTCCTCCTCACTGAAATTGACCAGTTGGCCTCCGTTGTCAAAGAAGTACGACTGACATCCGGAAGGCGCATTAACCTCTTCGAGCTTCCAATGAGCCAGCAGTAGTCCCCTCTTAGCTGATAAATAATCCTCATATGGTGTAGAGCATTGAAATCTAATGGAGTGGACTCGATATCAGCAGGTCTAGTGAGCGGAATCTGATAATGGCGGGCAAATTTGGTGACAATCCCACCTATACCAATACCACCCTTACCTCGATGGCTTACTGTTGCTAAGTGATGCATTAGAAAACCCGCTGAGTTGACTGGCCTCCTTGACAAAGCAGCTGCTATCATCACTAACTCCTTCCTCGGGAAATTGTTTTCCCCATCTGCGCGCCCGAATATAGTGTGGGCCATGAATCGCTGGAAGATCTGAATCGCCGGATTAGTGATGCAGGAGGCCTTTGACGATGAAGGGTTGTAGTTAGGTCCTGTAGCAATCTTATCCCAAAAATTGTTCGGGCACCAAATAGCTCGGCTTTCACATCTCGCGACATCATCATTCACCACTGGGAAACCAAAAATTTGGTTGATTTCATTCAAAGTGAGTGTCCGCTTATGTCCTCCAAGCTGAAATGTGCATATTCCTTCTGCTACTTCCGGACCTCCACGAGTCTGTACATCAAGTGTGCTCAAGAACTCCAGCGTGAGTCCTTTGTAAGTAGGCTCACTAAAAGATAGGAATTCATCCCATCCTAAAGCACTTGCCAATCGCTCTACATCAGTCCGAATGCCCAACTCAGAAAGTAAATGAAAGTCCAGGTGGCGTGTACCCTTCCACTCCTTTTCTTTCAACTGGTGGAAAGTTGTCAGATGTGCAGGATCCCTCAGACGGAACCCAAACGACTCCGGAGTCAACTCCCCTACCCTAGTGGGAGGCTCATGAGCTACAGATCTTCGGGACGAGGAAGATGATGCATCCTTCTTTCTCTTTTGGAATATTCTCGGCGGCATGACGAATTGATACCCCTGCACACCCTACACAACAAACACCCACAAAGCACAAAAATTGTTGTCCCGGCAACGGCTCCAAATTTGACGAAGGATTTTCAGTCGCCTTAAATCCTATCAAATATAACCGACTGGCCTAACTAATGTAGTTTGGCAAGCACGGGTCGATCCCACAGAGAGTCTATGATCCGTATGCAAATCAGAGTGCGTCAACAAGAACAAGAAATAAAGGGGGGGGGGGGTTTGATGGTTTAAACTAACTAAGCAAAAATAGTAAGCAAAACAGTAAGTAAAACAGATTAAGTGAATGAATATGAGAGAATAGCTCAGGTCAATCAATCTCAGCAATCAGGTTTGTTCATTGATCATCGAAATCAAATAGATAACTTAATTCCTCTCGAATACTTTGTTGTGGAAAGACTAGGTTTTTTGAATCCAATTCCTTATTGAATCTAGTTAACAGGACAACTAGTCCCTGAAAACCCTAATTATCAAACAATCTTGAAAGTATCAAGATTCAATTCAATAATTGATTAAGCTTAAAGGAAATCAACAAAGACAATCGATACGCACAACCAGTTATTGCATCAATTGCAAATCAATTCTCTATACAAATCCCTAAATCAACCAGTTTCGGGGATTTATACTTTGCTACTCAAGGGTATAGATAACTCAACCAGTAATCACCTATATCTAGCTATAGATTATCATGAAAAGGCATTAGTTGATCAGACTAACGGAAATTCACGACAACCCTAAACAATCTAAGCAAAGAATTGATAATATTCAAAGAAGAGTATTAAGAATGGAAATCTAACAATGAAATAGAAAACCTGAAGCTTCGATTAAATTCCCCGAGCAAAGAGGTTTAGTGGTTCATAATCGATAAAATTAACAAAAGCAAGAAATGAAAATCTACGTACCAACCTGTTCGTGCTTCTTCTGTTTGATTCAAAAACAAAACCAAAAAACCCAGTACAAGAATCTCTATCGTTTCATGTTCTGCCTAACAATTAAAATTAGAAATAACGTAACAGCTGTTCTTGAAGACGGAAGAAAACTCGGGTTGGCCAAGAAACTCGGCCGAGTTTCTTCTTGTTCCACCCGAGTTTCTCTGAATCCACAAGCTCGGTTTCCTTCACAAAACTCGGCCGAGTTCCCTTGCATTTCAGCCCGAGTTTCTTCCCAAACTCAACAACTCGGTTCTCTTCAATGGACTCGGCCGAGTTTCATGCAATCTTGGCCCGAGTTCTTTACAGTTCCATTCATTTGCACTTGTTCAGCTCCTCTCTTTGGCTCTCTTGCTCAAGTCTCCGATTTCCGTCTCATCTTCTATCATTTATACGAGCTCAGCTCCACCTTTCCACAATCACCTGAAATCATGCACAAAACTTGTAGATTCCGACTCTAATTGAAACATAATAAAAACATGAAAACTACTCTAAACTCATGCATTTTAGCCTACCTAAACTCATCTAAATGCCTATATTAATACTACCTAAATGTGCATGATCATTGTGCAAAGATGCTTACAGCTGTTGTTATAATGTAATCCTATGTTTTGTCTTTGTATTCTATAGATCTAGGATGACAAGTGTTTGGATGTAATAGACTAGAAGAGATACTTAATGAGCTAGCTAGGGCTATAGGTGTGGTCTCGAGCCTTTGGACACACCTAAGGGACCCCAAGACCATCTTGGTTCGGACTCTAGGTGCACCAAGACTCTTGAAGACTAACCTATTGTGTGTGTGAGTGTGTGCTATGTTCTGTGTTACAGGTTTAAAGGTTTCTGGATTGTGGGCCGGCCTATTACTTGGACAACATTCTCTTGTGAGAATAGAGTCCAAGCCCATGGCCTGTATCCTTCATCTGGATCCCTTTCTAGACGTTGTAACCCTACATAGCTACACCCTCGTCTATATATATACTCCTGTTCATCATCTGGAGGGCAGATGAGAGAGAAGCTCCGACGGCAAAACCCTAAACCTAGAGCGAGGAAGAGCGAGACTGGAAAGGAAGCACCTTGCTCATCCATGGAGGCCTTGATTCCTGTCACCTGGAGTCTGCATCGTCCTCATATGGATTGAAGAGCTGGAAAGGGGGCTTCTACCCTTTCAAATCTCTGAACCTTTACCTCTTAGTTTCTCTGCGTTTAGATTGCTAGCTCATTAAGCGTTTCTCGTCTGTGTTCCACACTTGTAACCAGATCTTGTATCTTTGTTCGAGTTAGTGGTATTCTCGGGACCAGGTCTCCCCTCTTGAGGCCTCGCAGAGTAGGGAAACCGAACCGCGTTAACAAATCATCGTGTTCTTTAGATTTACGTTTGTTTATCTTGCTTAGAACTCGAATCAGTAGCTAAAGGGTTGGGGGTTTAACAATTTGGTATCAGAGCATTGTTCTGACTCCAGAAAACCAAACCCTAGCTATTTTTTCTGTTAATGTTTTCGCTGCGTCTTTACTTTGAGCTAGCGTTTATAAATTGAGAGTCTCTAATTTTTTGTATTTCCTCTGCTGCAGGTACAAAAAAATGGTTGAAAACTCCTTAAAAATCAAGGCCTTCGATGGAACTATGGATTTCCCCATGTGGCAGTTCAAGATGAAGGCCATACTGATGAAGGAGAAATGCTACAAGGCTGTCCCCGAGGAGTTTCCTACTGGGATGTCTGAAGCAGACAAGAAGGAGCTCCAAGAGCAGGCCTTCTCCGAAATAGTTATCAGGTTGTCTGATGAGGTAGCTCGACAAGTGGTAACGATTTCTGACCCTAAAACTCTCTGGAAAACGCTTGAGGACACCTACATGAAAACTTCTTTGCCTAGGAAGATTTCTCTGCTATGTAGGTTGTTTACTTTTAAAATGAGTGTTGGTCTCACTGTGCATGAAAACTTGGATAAATTTCTGAAAATGACACAGGAGATAGAAAAATGTGATGACAAGATAAAAGACACTCACCAAGCTGTTATTCTGTTAAACTCCTTGCCTTCACAGTTTGACAACTTTAAGGATATTATTAAGTATAGCAGAGAAGAGATCACCAAAGATAAAATCATTGAAGCTGATATTGAAAAGGATGAAGTCCTTAAGGTGTTTAAGTCTAAAACTGATTTTAGAACTGAGAAATCTGAGACTAAAACTGAAGTTCTGGTTGTGAAAGGCAAGCCTAAGAGTAATAACAACAACAAAGGTGGTCAGAAAAATCAATCTGATAAAGATAAGTCATCTGAGAAAGGGAATAATGAGAAAAGGGGGTACAAGTGTCACTACTATCATAATGAAGGTCATTTTGCTAGAGATTGTAGAAAGAAGAAAAGGGATCAACAAAACAAGTCTAAATCTGAACCTGATTTCACTGGTGTTGTTGAAACTTGTGATAGTTATCCCCATGAATTACTTGTGTGTTCTTCTGAAAATGTTTCTGACAATGTCTGGATACTTGATTCAGGGTGTACATTACATGCTACTCCCAACAGAGCCTTCTTTTCTTCCATTACAGTCTGCAATGGTGGTAAGGTAATGTTAGGGGATCACATTGTTCTTGAAATCAAGGGCACATGTAATGTTCCTATTAGAATGCATGATGGGAGGGTCAGGGTTATCCAAAATGTCAAGTGGGTACCTGATTTGAGGAGAAACCTACTGTCTGAGTCTGTATTTGATGATATGGATTTCAACATCAATACATTTAGGGGTTGTAAGAATGTTTCCAGAAATGGAGTCATTCTTATAAAGACCATCAAAAAGGGAGGTCTATATCATGTGATAGGATCTCCTGAATTGAATGTGTCTACCCATGTGATTGATGATGAAAATCTCACTCATACAAAGATGTGGC
Source organism: Persicaria tinctoria (assembly GCA_037127255.1). Lineage (NCBI taxonomy): Eukaryota > Viridiplantae > Streptophyta > Magnoliopsida > Caryophyllales > Polygonaceae > Persicaria > Persicaria tinctoria. Next base: position 3,205,517 of record JBANSL010000019.1, on the reverse strand, counting down.
ATGATAGGTTAGGGCATATAGGTAACACTGGCATGATGCATCTGTTTAAAAATGGCATGATAAATTTTAAACCTTGTAATCTTGAATTCTGTGAGAACTGCATTTTTGGTAAGAAAACCAAGCATCCCTTTAACAAATCTACCTATACTGCTTCCAGGCCCCTTGAGTATGTGCACTCTGACTTATGGGGCCCTGCACAGATAGAGACAATAGGAGGAAGAAAATATTTTATTTCTCTTATTGATCACTACTCTAGAAAAGTATGGGTATATTTGTTAAGATCCAAGGATGAGGCTTTTGACAACTTTAAGTCTTGGAATGCTATGGTTGAGAGTCAATCTAATTTCAAACTAAAGGTGCTAAGAACTGATAATGGTTTAGAGTTTTGCCATAAAGCCTTTAATGAATTCTGTCAAATGAAGGGGATAAAGAGACATCTCACTGTCCCTGGCACCCCTCAGCAGAATGGCACTGCTGAGAGGATGAACAGGACCTTGCTTGAAAAAGCAAGGTGCATGCTCATTGGTGCTGGCCTTAAGAGTTCTTTATGGGGTGAAGCAATCACCACTGCTGCCTATTTAATCAATAGGACCCCATCATCTGTTGTGGACTTCAAAACTCCACAAGAGATGTGGTCAAGAAGGAAGCCTGGCATTACACACTTGAAACCATTTGGTTGCACTGCATACTCCCATGTATCCCAGGGAAAGCTGCAACCTAGAGCTCAAAAGTGTGTAATTCTAGGTTATCCTGAAGGAACTAAAGGATACAGATTGCTTGTTGTTCAACCTGGAGCTTATAAATGCATAACTTCTAGAAATGTAACTTTTAATGAAAAGGAATTTCATTTCAAGAAGAAGCTAACCTTTGAGACTGAGAATGCAGGTACCCCTGAAGATCCTCCCCATGCTGTAGGATTCTATGATCCAAATGACCATGATGACACAGAGGATGATGAATTTGACACTGGTTCTTCACAAGGTTCAAACAACGGAAATTCAACTCCTGAGATTCATTCTCCAGAAGCTGAGGTGTCAAACTCTCCTCAAAACAGTGAGCCTGAAAGCAATGTCGCACAAGGTAGTATCTCTACTCATACCCACCAATCTGGTGGAAGTGTAAGTGATACTTCATCTCCCTCGAGCTCTCTTCAATTCTCTTCTACTGATACTTCTACTTCTGACCATGTTCCTTTGCCTGTTGTGAATAATGCTGGAAATGTTGTGCCTGACTTGTCTAATTACCAACTTACTAGAGACAGAGAACCTAGAGTTAGGATCCCTAACAGAAGGTTCACCTCTAATATTGTTGAGTTTGCTTTCTTGGCTGCTGAAACTGTCAGACATCTGACACCTGAAAATTATGAACAAGCTATGAAAAGTTCCTGTGCTAATGAGTGGTTGAAAGCTATGCATGAAGATTTGCAGTCTATGTATGCTAACAAAACTTGGCTTCTAGTTCCTAGACCTAATAAAGCTAAAGTCATTGAGTGCAAATGGGTTTACAAACTGAAAGATAGTATTACCCCTACTGATCCACCAAAGTACAAAGCTAGGCTTGTAGCTAAGGGCTTTAGGCAAAAGGAGGGGGTAGACTATAAGGATATCTTTGCACCTGTTGTTAAGTATAAGACTCTGAGACTCATGCTTGCTATTGCTACTGTTAATGACTGGGAACTTGAACAGATGGATGTCAAGACAACATTTTTACATGGTGACCTAAAGGAAACTATTTACATGCAACAACCTAAAGGGTTCATAGATAAGAGGAAAACTGATTATGTTTGCTTACTTAAAAAATCTATCTATGGTCTGAAACAATCCCCTAGGCAGTGGAACTTAAAATTCAATGCATGTATAAGGTCCTTAGGTTTCACCAAACGCAAATATGACACCTGCCTTTACTTTAAGCATGCTGGTTCTAAGAATCCCTTGTATGTTCTGCTTTATGTTAATGATATCCTTCTGATCAGTAACAGCAAAGTTATTATAGCTGGTGCTAAACATGACTTGAAATTACACTTTGATATGAAGGATTTGGGTTCAGCTAAAAAGATTCTATGGATGAATATTATTAGAAACAGATCTGATAGAGTAATGTGGCTGACTCAAGGTGATTATTTGCTTAAAATTCTGGATAGATTCTGTATGAACAACTCTAAGCCTACACCTATCCCTATAGGAGGGCATCTAGAGTTATACAGAGACCCTAGTCCTAAAACTGATGAAGAGTCTAAGAAAATGGAAAACATTCCTTATGATGTTGCTGCTGGTTCTGTTATGTATGCTATGTTGTGCACTAGGCCAGACCTTGCCTTTGATGTGAGTGCCCTTAGCAGATTCATGTCTGATCCTAGAGAAAAACACTGGAATGCAATGAAATATTTGCTCAGATATTTATGTGGCACTAAATCTATGGGTCTTATGTTTGCTGAACACACATCTAGAAATGAACTTCTTGGATTTGTTGATTCTGATTATGCTGGTAATAGGGATAACAGAAAATCTACTTCTTCATTCTTCTTTACCTGGGTTGGAAATTGTATATCTTGGAAGTCTCACTTACAATCTATTGTTGCTTTATCTACCACTGAAGCTGAATATATTGCTGCAACTGAGGCTGCAAAAGAAGCTATTTGGTTGAAAGGAATCTTGAAGGAAATAGAAAGAAAGTCTTATATCCCTATTGTATTTTCTGATAATCAAAGTGCCATATATTTATGCAAGGATCCCATGTATCATGAGAGAACCAAGCACATTGATGTTAGGTTCCATTTCATTAGAGATGAGATTGAAAAGGAAAATATCTTTGTTGATAAGATCTTAGGAGATGTGAATCCTGCAGATTTTGGTACCAAGATAGTGCCTACTAACAAATTCCATTTCTGCAGAAATTTCCTAAAGATCTTTGATGTGCCTTAGCTCATGAAAGGCAAGCGGGCTGATGACTGACGGGAGAGGAAGGTCCCTGGAAGAAGACCATAAAACTGGAAGGACAAAGAAGATACAAATTCAAGATTAGGAGGGCATTTGTTATAATGTAATCCTAAGTTTTGTCTTTGTATTCTATAGATCTAGGATGACAAGTGTTTGGATGTAATAGACTGGAAGAGATACTTAATGAGCTAGCTAGGGCTATAGGTGTGGTCTCGAGCCTTTGGACACACCTAAGGGACCCCAAGACCATCTTGGTTCGGACTCTAGGTGCACCAAGACTCTTGAAGACTAACCTATTGTGTGTGTGAGTGTGTGGTATGTTCTGTGTTACAGGTTTAAAGGTTTCTGGATTGTGGGCCGGCCCATTACTTAGACAACATTCTCTTGTGAGAATAGAGTCCAAGCCCATGGCCTGTATCCTTCATCTGGATCCCTTTCTAGACGTTGTAACCCTACATAGCTACACCCTCGTCTATATATATACTCCTGTTCATCATCTGGAGGGCAGATGAGAGAGAAGCTCCGACGGCAAAACCCTAAACCTAGAGCGAGGAAGAGCGAGACTGGAAAGGACGCACCTTGCTCATCCATGGAGGCCTTGATTCCTGTCACCTGGAGTCTGCATCGTCCTCATATGGATTGAAGAGCTGGAAAGGGGGCTTCTACCCTTTCAAATCTCTGAACCTTTACCTCTTAGTTTCTCTGCGTTTAGATTGCTAGCTGATGGACGGTTTTTAGTCGCGTAAACCGTATCAAAATAAATTCGAACCTACCTAACTAATGTAGTGTGGTAAGCACGAGTCGATCCCACAGAGAACCAAGTTATTCCTAAGTTAAGTTTATTTACCAATTAATATATGAAACGGGGTTTTTTTTGGGTGGTGAAAATAAGAAATAAAATAAAATAAACTATAAACAAATTAATGCAAAACAATTTAGAGAAAATCGTTCTACCTACAACTATCCACTTTATTTTGTTGAATTGATATTGTAACTTCCTCTTGTCCTTTTATGATTCCTATGAATGCTCTTGTCCCGACCTAATATAGTTACTAGTTCAATCAGTCCTAGAAACCCTTATCAATCAAACAGTCCCTAAAGAAGAATTTAACCCAATTGATAGCTTTAAGACCAGAGATTAACCAAGGTATTTGCAGTCCCTAAAGAAGGATTTAACAACCCATCCAACTTCCTACCCATCCAATTAGTTCAATCAGCCCTAAAGGGATAAGTTTGCCACTTGGGTTAAGGTTCACAATCAGAAATCTACAAAACCCTAGCAATTGAATTGATTCTACCAAGTTGATCAGACAAGATAAAATAAAACAATTAATCATTCAAACACAAAGAAGTCGAAACATTCAATATAGAAAATAAGGAACAAGAATTAAAAACTCACAATCAAACCAAACAAAGCTTCAAATTGTAGACAGAACGGGAGAGTTTAGGTCTCCATGAAAATACGACAAAACATACTTAGGGTTAAGGAGAAAAACTAAAGTTACGGCCGTATACGTATGTTCACATTCGGCCTCTTCTTCCGAACGGTGTGTATGAATGTATATATATTGTATAACGTGATCTATATAATATTAATATATTTCCTATTCTATCTAACGTAATATAAATAAATATATATAAAATCTATCTAATTTATCTCTCTTATCTAACCTAAACATTAATATAATAATAACAATAGTAACCCGAATTCATACGATCCAGCTCAAAAATGCCTAAAATATATAAAAATACTAGTGTAGACTTCGAATATCATAAAATAGAAATTAACTATAAAATATATAAAATATGTATTAAAATGATCTAAAATAATATGCAAATATAGAACTAAAATAGACTCTATCACTAGCTCATTAAGCGTTTCTCGTCTGTGTTCCACACTTGTAACCAGATCTTGTATCTTGGTTCGAGTTAGTGGTATTCTCGGGACCGGGTCTCCCCTCTTGAGGCCCCGCGGAGTAGGGAAACCGAACCGCGTTAACAAATCATCGTGTTTTTTAGATTTACGTTTGTTTATCTTGCTTAGAACTCGAATCAGTAGCTAAAGGGTTGGGGGTTTAAAGCTGTGACGATTGTCTAAAATTTATGGTTAGTTTTGCAGGCTTTACTGCAGTTGATGTATGATTCAGTGATACGAGGTGAAGCATTTACACGCCTATTTTATTTTTGCTTGCTGATATCATCTGTGAATCTCATTCTGATACTTTGATGGAACATCATATATTACATTGATTCATGCTGTTCTTCTTTCTCATGTAACATGTAAGCTGAACTGCAACCTAGGTACACTTTGCTCCGCGTCTGTCATATTATTCTTCAAATCATACCTACATAAGGCCTATGGAATTAGGCAAAGGGCAATCGTTAGCTGTCAAAACTAAAGACAGTTCAACGAATTGTTAGGCTTAAAAGGCTCGCTGTATTTGCCCCTTTTCGTTTCTTGAAAGGCCCGCCATCCTCTCCCTTCGCCGCCACCATAGCAGCGGATAAGAAAAGGTTCCAATGAAACGGATAATACAGGGGGTGTGCACAAGTTATTATGCACAAGGTACACCCTAAGGGACGTGCACAAGTTATCCATACTCTATATATATATATATATATATATATATATATATATATATATAAAATCATATCAGATAGTCCTTTGCCTTATGAACGGGATTTTTTTTTTAAAAAGGATTATAAAAATCATTTTAGACTCATAACCGCACCTTCATTGCTCTCATACCAAAGCGCGATGATCCGATAACAACAAATCATTTTAGACTCATAAGCCTCTGCAACACAATCTACAAAATAATCTCCAAAATCCTAACTAAGCGACTTAAGAAAATCTTACCAAAAGTTATTCACCCACTCCAAAGTGCTTTTATCTCTGGTCGTGCCTTCCAAGATAACATCATCATCGTCCATGACTCATGGGCGATGAGATATTTCACTCGTTCCGTCTCAAAAAAGGGACTCATGGCTGGGTTGCTATATATTAAATATGACTTGGAAAAAGCTTTTGACATGGTTAACTGAGATTTTCTATTCTGTCTTATGGACAAATTCGGCTTCGATCATACCTTCATTTCTTAGATCAAAGAATGTGTCACTGCAGTCTCTTACTCAGTTCTGGTTAACAATGAGCCTACAAATAGTAAATATTCGCTAGGATAATAGTAATTATTCGCTAAATTGATTATTATTATTCGTCTATAAATATGAGTTATCAATAATAGCAAAATGGTTGGTCAATCTTTCAACTATTCGCTAGACAGATAGTAATTATTCGCCAAGTTTCGCTAGGCTGATAGTAATTATTCGTCAAGTTGACAGTAATTATTCGCTAGGTTAAAAGAATATATAAATGTAATTCTTGATTTCCACCTCTAATTAATCACATGCATATGAATAATTCTTTACTATCACCGAATAATTCCTTATTATTACCGAATAGAAACTGTGAACTTGTCGAATAATTCCTTAATATTACCGAATAATTCCTTATTATTACCGAATAGAAACTATGAACTTGTCGAATAGTGACTCTGAACATGAGATTAATAGAACAATCATATGAATTCCACCGAATAATTGCTAATTATCACCGAATATAAACTATGAAGTTGTCGAATACAAAGACAAAAATGTTGATTCAACAAAAAAAAAACCCTGAAATTCAAAGACAAAAATGTTGATTCAACAAAGAAGAAAAAGAAAAAAAAAAAGAGAGATGACTTGATGATAGAGGAAGTTATCAACCATTGCAGCGGAGCCGAAGACGGGGCGGGGCGGCGGAGCCATTGCAGCGGCGGCGCCACCTAGGGTGCGGAGCCATTGCAGCAGCAGCGGCGGAGCCATTGCAGCAGCGGCGGAGCCGAAGACGGCGGCGCGGCGTTTCATCGTCATCGTCACTGTCACAGGTCGCCACCTGCTCGTGATTGGCATCTGAGTTCTTCCTCTGCAATCAGCAATCGCCTTATCCCTGCCCTCAAGATCCGGAACCACCATAGCCAATCGCTTCCGCCTGGGATCGAGATGTTCTTCATCCCTGCCCATCGCCGCCTACCTGCTCGTGGCCCTCGCTCGCAACCGGAGGTTGCCACTGGAGATCTTCTGAACATCGCCGCCGACCTACCGCCCGGGCATCCGAGTTTTTCTTCGTCGAACCGCACCAAACCGCCACCGCAATCGCCGCTGGACTGCCTCCGCCTATGGCTGCCGGAATCACCGTCGTACTGCCGGAGATGAAGGAGGAGAAGACGAGGTATGCGCTGAATTGGGTCATCTCGGCAATAGGGCCAGCGGTGATACCGGCAACAACGATTGCAAAGGACCACTGGAAGAGGAAGAAGGCGTAGTCGGCGTTGGGGATGCAACTGAGTACCACTGGATCCTCTCACTTTCTCTCGATCTGCATCAATTATAGAGTAGGGTTAGGGTTGAATTACACGCACTTGTTTTGAACGTGAGATTGTGGTTTTTAATTTTCATTTATCAATTAACCCAAAAAATAAAAAAATCTCAGTCTTTCATTTTCACTCAATCAACGCCTCAGATTTGTTAACACAAAACATGTTAAGACTTGTAAACATTTGATCCATCCTCTCTCTCTCTCTCTCTCTCTCTCTCTCTCTCTCTCTCTCTCTCTCTCTCTATATATATATATATATATATATATATATATATATATATATATATATATTTTAACCAGTGATGCCACTTTTTTTGATGCCATTTTTTACATGATGCCATTTTTGCCGCTTTGATGCCATTTTTTATTACATTTTATTTTCGCTTTGATGCTACTTTTCTAATAAAATGGATTGATGACACTTTTTAATGCCATTTTTTACAAACCTTGATGACATTTTTGTTTACTGTGATGTCACGTTGACAATTGATGCCTTTTTTTTTACTGTTGACTACTGATGACACTTTTTTATGTCAATTTTTTGATGATATTTGAGAGAGATTGTGAATGAAAGGCTTAAATTTATTCTTAGGCAACTAGCCAATTTATATTACATCAGGGCAGATGAGAGAGAGCATTTAATACTCCTAGAGATTCTAAATACATCCATGGGAACTCTACATACATAATATAAATGCTGACTGTAAACAATTAAATCAGTAATTGTTTACCTAGGGACTCAACATTCTAACAATGCTGACTGTAAACAATTACAACAGTAATTGTTTACCTAGAGACTCAATTTGTCTAACACCCCCCCTCAAGCTTGGCTATACAAATCATCCATGCCAAGCTTGGATGTGAGCCACTGAAACCTGGTAGGATGAAATCCCTTGTTGAGAAGATCAGCCAACTGGAATTCAGAAGATACATGAGAGATTTGTATGATTCCAGCATCAATCTTCTCCTTGATGAAATGTCTATCAGTCTCCACATGTTTTGTTTTATCATGCTGCACGGGATCATGAGCTATACTAATAGCAGATTTATTGTCACAGTATAGCTTCATTAGATCCAACCACTCAATTCTCAAATCATTCAAAATGATTCTCATCCACAACAATTCACAAATACCATGAGCAGCTGCACGAAATTCAGCTTCTGCAGTAGACCTTGCAACAACTCCTTGCTTCTTACTTCTCCAAGCAACCAAATTTCCTCCAAGATAGACACAATAGCCTGTAGTAGAGCGTCTAGTTACAACATCCTCAGCAAAGTCAGCATCTGTGAAAGGTTCAAGCATAAGCTTGTCACTTTTGGTGAACGAAAGCCCCTTTCATGTAGTCCCTTTAAGATACCTTAGTATCCTATAAGCAGCCTGGAGGTGAGGTTCTCTAGGGTCCTGCATGAATTGACTAATGACACTTACAGAGAAGGCAATGTATGGCCGAGTGTGAGCAAGGTATATCAGCTTTCCACACAATTTCTGGTACAATCGCTTATCAACTGTTGGTTCAGTTTCGGCCTTACCAATCTTTTGATTGTAGTCAATGGGAGTAGAAGTTGGTTTACAATCTGCCATCCCAGCCTCTTGAAGTACATCTTTGGTATATTTTTGCTGGGAGATAAATATACCAGATTTGGATTAAGCAACTTCAATTCCCAAGAAATACTTCATCCGTCCAAGATCCTTTACCTCAAATTCGTGAGTGAGGATGGCTTTCAAGCGGACTTGTTCAGCAGGATCATTTCCGGTCATAATTATATCATCCACATAAACAAGAAGGACATTTATCCCCCCTGACTTGGAGTGCCTTACGAACAAAGTATGGTCTCCTTGACTCTGACGATACCCGACAACACTCATCACTCCTTAAAACCTGCCGAACCATGCACGAGGAGACTGTTTGAGGCCATACAATGCTTTCTTCAATTTGCAAACATGGTTAGCAGAGGATGATGAAAATCCCAGAGGCAAACTCATATAGATATCTTCATTGAGATACCCATTGAGGAAAACATTTTTCACATCAAACTGGTATAACTCCCAATCAAAATGAGCAGCAATAGATAAAAGAAGGCGAACAATAGCCATTTTTGCAACAGGAGCAAACGTCTCTTGATAATCCACACCATAAGTTTCAGTGAAACCACGAGCCACTAGACGTGCTTTATACCTAGCCAGAGAACCATCAGCGTGATATTTAACAGCATACACCCACTTGCAACTTACAATATTGTGATCAGACGGCCGCTCCACCAAGTCCCATGTTTGGTTGGCCTCAAGAGCTGCCATCTCTTCGGTCATAGCCTGACGCCACTCGGTTGATTGAAAGGCTTCACTAACACTTTTAGGAATTCTGATCTCGTCAAGACTAGAAAGGAATTTCTTGTGCTGATCAGAAAACCGGTCAAGAGAAGCATAATTGGACAAGGGATAGAGGGGTGTTTTTGTACAAGCTCTTGAACCTTTCCTGAGAGCAATTGGCCAATTAGATTCTGAGTTAGGAGGAGCAAGGCTCGGATCAAGAATTGAGCGATGGTGAGAAGAGGGCCCCCGCCGGGAATACGTCTTGGTGACTGGAGGAGAGGTGATTTGTGGTGGTAATGGTGGGGTGGGTGTAGGTTGCTGAGCTGAAACTGTGGAGGTCTCCTCAGTTGGTGGTTGAGCTGCTGCAGGGTCTGTGGTAGGGCTGTTAACATTGGATGGAATATGATCTGCAGTAGGAAAGGGAGGTGTAGCTGCTACAGGGTCTGTGGTAGCACTGATAACATTAGATGGAGTAGGATCTGCAGTTGCTACAGGGTCTGTGGTGGTGCTTATGGTGTCAACAGGAAGGTAGACATTGGTAGGGAGATCTGAAAGAGTGGATTCAAAGGTGTGTTCATGAGCTGAAGAAGGTGAGGAGCTGTAGAATGGGGTATTTTCAGCAAAGGTAATATCAGCAGTAACAAAGGTGTGTTTAGTAATGGGACAGTAACATTTGTAACCCTTTTTTGTGTTGGAATAACCTATGAAGATGCACTTCTGAGCTCGGGGGTCAAGTGTACCTCTACCAGGAGAATGAACATGGGCATAGGCAGTGCAGCCAAAGATCTTAGGCTCTAACCTGTGATCAATTGAGCGATGGGGAAAGAAGGACTGAAGGTTTTTAAGTGGAGATTGGTACTTCAAGGCTTTAGAAGGGGTTCGGTTTATCAAATAAACAGTGGTGAGGGTTGCTTCCCCCCAATAGAACTTTGGAAGATTAGATTGAAACATGACAACTCTAGTGACATTAAGAATGTGCCAATTTTCCTGCTCAGCAAGGCCATTTTGTTGTGGTGTATACACACAAGAAAACTCATGAATAATGCCTTTTGTGGTGAAAAAGGAGAAAAGGGTTTGATTAACGTAATCTTTGGCATTATCAGATCTGAAGCGTTGAATTGATTTGCCAAATTGATTGAGAATCATAGCATAAAATGCAGGAATGATAGTACTAGCTTCAGATTTGTGTTTGAGCAAGAACAATAATGTAACCCGAGTGCGATCATCAATCAAAGTAAGAAACCAGCTAGATCCATTTATGTTCTTTACTGGCGCAGGACCCCAAATATCACTATGGATTACCTCAAAAGGAACTAGGCATCTTTTATCTCGAATAGGAAATGAGACACGTTTGTGTTTGGCTTTTTCACAAGTGGAACAAACAAGTTTCCCAGATTCTAAGCCAATAAAAAGACTAGGAAGCATGTGCTTCATCAAGGAAAGAGAAGGATGACCTAGTCGGTGGTGTTGGAGCCAAAGTTTAGAAGCTGAATTTGTGGTGCTAAGACATGTAGAAGCTGAATTTGTGGTGCTAAGACAGGTATTAGCATGAGGTTTCTCTAAGAAGTAGAGGTTCCCACTTTCTCTACCACGTCCAATAATCTTCCTTGAGACTAAATCCATGATTATGCAACCAGAAGGAGAGAACACAACTTCACAGTGAAGATCATGAACCAATTTTTTAATGGATATAAGATTACACGAGAGATTGGGAATGAATAAAACATTACATAGAGGCAAGGAGAAGATGGCAGTAACAGTGCCATTACCTAAGATTGGCTCCGAGGTCCCATTGGCAGCGATGAGTTTCTTCTGATAGGTGAAGGGCTGATATGAAGAAAACAAGGACCGATCATTGGTCATATGATCTATTGCACCGATGTCCAGAATCCATTGCTGGCCACAAAGGTGACTTCGGGTACCAGTGAGAGCCAAAGACTCACAATACACCGACTCCGGAGAAGCTTCACATGCTTTTAGAATATTCTGTAGATGTCTGATTTCAGCTGCTATTTTAGCAGTAGAAGAATTTGACATCATGGCAAAAAAAAAAGTGGTGGATAGGCGGCAAAGGTGGCAGCCAACAGATGGCGGAATAGGTGGTGGATAGGCAGCAAAGGTGGCGGCCAAAGGTTAAAAACTTAGATCTCTCAAGAGCCCTGATACCATGAGAGAGATTGTGAATGAAAGACTTAAATTTATTCTTATGCAGCTATCCAATTTATATTACATTAGGGCAGATGAGAGAGAGCATTTAATACTCCTAGACATTCTAAATACATCCATGGGAACTCTAAAAGTAATTGTTTACCTAGGGACTCAATATTCTAACAATGCTGACTGTAAACAATTACAGCAGTAATTGTTTACCTAGAGACTCAATTTGTCTAACAATATTTTTACCGTGATGCCATATTTTTTCAAAGTAGTGTTTTGATGACATTTTTTTTCTTTAATGTGATGCAACTTTTTCAAAGTAGTGTTTTGATGCCATTTTTCCCGGGTTAGCAACATTTTTTTATATTTTTTGTTTACGAGATTAGTGTCATCACGCTTATTAGTGGTTGATGACACATGTGGCGGCAATTTTTTTACGAACTTTGTTATGTAAACTAACTACTCATTGTTCTCAACAACACTTGTAAACTCTGTTTTGTAAACTAACTAATTAGACATGTGCAGTCATAATAAATTACAAAGTATGAAGTAAATAAGCCTTCATTAATTTATGTTTGAAAGCTTCATTTATCATGTCATCACACAAACAACATAATACAGGATCTTATTAATTCCTCTAAATCGAAACACATAGAATTGTGCCTACTAGGAATTCCATACACCACAAATATGTTTGTCTTTCTGTCGGAAGAGATACTAATGGCTTCCATCTGAAAACAAATTATCAAGAAAACAAAGCACTCTAAGCTTCCACAAAATATCACAAATCTATAGTAGTATTGACAGTAACTGATACAAATTTACAACTTTATAGGCAGTACAAACAACTTTAGCGTAGAGCTTGCTCCACTTGAAGGTCACCTTTCTAGGATCGGGAACCTGCAGATCTCCCAGAAATGCAAACAGAGAAACAAAATCAGGATACTGCAATAACAGTCCTTAACTAAATCAAATTAATCAAATGCTATCAGAAACCAGTTCATCGATTCCACCCACTGTCTTCCATTGCAACACTGTAGAACCATTTACAGGTCGTGGCTAGCATAACTAAGGACTTGGCATCAAAATACTTGGCTATCTCAATCAAGATGTCATCCTCGTAGCTTCACACGAGAGAATAAACCAAAACAAGCAAAAGCTCACAATTACTAATTACAATAGAGATTCGTAGAAAAAACTAATAATCGATGAAGATCCGCTATCATTTAAACACCATGAAGCTAATTAAGTTTCCAAATCCAACGAAATAGAAAACAGAAACACCGGACAGAACAAAACAGACAAATTGATTGTAATCTCTTAATCAAATTGAAATTCAAACGCAGTATTGAACAAAACAACCGCTAACCTGAAGAACACACTTAAAATCACGATCGAAAGAAGCAAGCAAATCAAACGATGGTGTATGAATCAGAGGTGCAGACTTACAAGGAATTGCAGAGGAAGGAATCGTCGATTGTGGAACCAGGAGAAGGAATCTTCGACTATGGAACCAGGTGCAGACTAATCGCAGAGGAAGGAAATGCCCTAGACGACGATGAACCAGGGAGAGGAGAAGCCATGGCTCGGGTTCGGATGAGGCGAGGCCGGAGCCGAACCAGGAGAAGGGGAGGCCGACGAGGAGGGACAACGAGAGGGGTGCGCGAGAAATCTGGCCGAAGAGGAGGAGCAGGGGAAGGAATCGTCGATTGTGGAACAACGAGAGGGATGACATCTTGTGGGAGCCATTGTCGTTGCATTGATGGATTTGGAGTAAGAAACTGTCAGATTCGATGGGTCGTGATGGTCTTCAGCCTCAAATTTGGCCATGATGGCATCGAATTGGGGAAGAACAACGAAATCGAAGAGACCGATCGACGACGAAGCCAAGCTTGTTAGGGTTTTTCGGCGAATTGTATACGAGACCTCCAAGAATTTGAAAATTAGGAAACTTCAATTTGGGGAATTGAATGAGAAATCGATCGAATTTTTGGATTGAGGGTGAATACAAGGAGAGAGAATTGTACCGGAGACCACCAGATCCGAGTGATCCAATCGACCGTCTCCGGCAGCCGCGGCAACGCCAGGATCTCCTCCGAGCAGGCGTTTCTCGTCCACCGATGGAGTTGCCTCTCCGGCGGTGCAACTTACAAGGTTAAGCCCACTTGAATGAGAAATCTCCATGGACGTCTCTCCAGATCTGAGGGGGAGAATGAGAGGAAAGAGTTAAGGGGCTAATTACTTTTCAACGAATGCTAGGAAGGCTAATTAAATTTTAAGATGTGCTAAACACCTAATCAAATTAGCAAAAGGTGATATTTTATCAAAATTTCTCAATTAAATTCCCACAATATTACAATTAAAAAAAAACATACACACAATGGTTAAGCAAATTTATAAACTTTTATTCATACGGAGTACTATTTCATATTTTTAGGCTAAATTGAAGAAAATCACCTTTAAACACATACATATGTCATAAAACACTCTAAATTGATATTTTCATAAAATCACCATTTAAATGACTTTTGTAATAAATTATTTCATCCAAATCCAATTTAAATTTGATAAATTATGAGTATAATTTTACCCTCCTTAATTCAAAAGCCATATTAATTTTATACGGAGTATATGTTTTTTTAAAGAGAATCTTTCATTGTTAAAACAAAGGAGTACTTAGTAGTATCATTTTGTTTCATATAGAAAAATGAGATGACGGTTATCGATCTACTGACTTTTAAGCCTTTTAGGATCATGTATGTCTGACCTCAAGTTAGCTTCAATATTATGTTGAGAGAGTTCGAGTCCGACTCAACCCAGAACACATTCGATCTTGATAAAATAAACACATTAATTAATAACAATATAACCCATATATAGATTCAAGTAGGAAAAGTATACAACATAATTATACAATAATGCAAATTATACAAGTGAGAGTGATCAACATGCTTCTACAAAGAGAGTATGATTTCATAAAGCAATTAAAAGGGATCATGGAATCATAAAACAGTCTCCTGAAAATGCCAATGACTCGACTCTGAATGGATCAGTTCAGAGTCGAGTCGTTGATGTTGACACCGAAAAGGAGGACTTTCCTCTTGAACCGAATTGCGAATTGGGCATCGGGTTCTGTGCTCCGGTAGAAGAGGACCTCGTCGCCGGCCTTGATGTCGGCCTTGCTCCGGAGGAAGGGGACCCACCCCTTTGAGACCACCGGCTTGCCGTAGAGCCCTGTCATCCGCTTCGAGCACATGAACTCCAAGACCCTCCCGTTGATGTCCTTGGCCGTGAAGTTCACCTGGTGGCCGTTGAAGTTCGGCAGCTCGGAGAGGTGCTCCGACGGCCAGTGGAGCCTGTGTTCCACGTCCGTCGTCGTCGGCTCCTTGGAGAATAGCAGTTGCCCAAGTGCTGCCATGGCGGACACTTTATTATAATGATCAATCGATTTGAAGATAAGAAATTAACAAGTTTGGGAAAAATGTGGGGGTTTTTGGATTTAAGAATGTGGGTATTTATAGGCCGGGGAGTATTTGCCGGGGGATTAAAAATACTTGCATTCTTTTTTTTTTTTGAGGAAAAGCTTACTTTCATTCAATCAACCATCAGTAATCAAAGTATCATACACATCAGTTGGAAGTAAAGAAGCAGAAAAAAAAACAAAGAGTTCAGAATTGGCCTATATGTAGCCAGCGCATGAGCAACCCTGTTACCGCTTCGTCGGACGTGAACCCATCGAGCCTCCTCCAAGCCTTCAGCCCTTCTTTGAATAATCTCCACCAGTCTCCCAGTCACTCCCAGTCCTGTGTAGCCTTCTTTAATCTTGGAGATGATCGAAAGGCAATCAGACTCGAATTGAACCCGTTGCATCCCCCTCTCCCTTGCTAGTTCAACTGCCCATTTGATCGCCTCCGCTTCAGCAACCTCCACATCCTCTGTCTCTTGTACTCGCCTCTGTCTAGCAAAACGGAACTCCCCATTCCTACCTCTTCCAATGAAGCCAATGGTCGTAGCTCCACCCTTTATCACCGATGCGTCACAGTTTATCTTCACGAACCCATCGTCCGGTTGTTCCCATCGAGCCCCTCCTGCCTGAGCGGACTCTGTTTGAATGCAGCTAAAGTGATTCAAACCTCTCCAGCAAGGAACAAGTCAAGTTTTTTAGTTAGTTTGTCAATGTTAAAGAAGATTTCCAGCTGTAGTCGACATTTAGCAAGTTAGGAGTCAGTTAGAGTTTGAATTACAGTTTATTTGTAAGGTTGAATTAGCTTAAGTAGTGGAGGTAGTGGAGTGCAGTTATGCACGGTTATTCCTTTCTAAATTGTAATATGTATGACACTTTCTTTCAATCAATGGTAAGCAGTTCAGGTTGTGATTTATTGCTTCCTCTCTTAGCTTTCTTAAGCAACTGTCAACATACAGATTGCAGTAGGTGTGTCTGTGTGATCTGGTGTGAATTGTGGCCATTCTCCGTTCCATTTCTGACAATTGGTATCAGAGCAAAGAGCTGTGCTCTTGCCAGGTTTGGGTTTTGGGATTGAGAGAGGTAAGAACAAACACAGGGAAACACTTTGAGTGCTCATTGTTCTTAGAAAAAATGCAGAACAATGGTGGAAGTAATGTTGGTAACCCACAGTTACCAATATTCAAGGGAGCAAACTACCATTTCTGGAGTTTAAAGATGGCCACTTTGTTTAAGTCACAAGAGATATGGAATCTTGTGGATCAAGGGTTCGAAGATGTTGAACCTGTAGAGCCAGATCAACAACTAAGAGAGAAAAGGAAGAAAGATTCAAAGGCTTTGTTCATGATACAAAGCGCCTTGGATGATGAGATCTTTCCAAGGATTGCAGCTGCTACAACTGCTCATGAAGCCTGGGATGTGTTGAAGCAGGAGTATGTAGGAGATAGAAGAGTGGTTACAGTTAAGTTGCAGACACTAAGAAAAGAGTTTGAGACTCTAGCAATGCAGGAGAAAGAGACAGTTCAGGTATTTCTTTCTCGAGTGTCTGGAATTGTGAATCACATGAGAACATATGGAGAGACCTTAAATGATGAAGCAGTTGTGAGTAAAGTGTTGAGAAGCCTCACCAAGAAGTATGATCATGTATTTGCAGCCATAGAAGAGTCTAAAGACCTGTCTGTGTACAGGTTTGAGGAGTTGACAAGCTCCTTACAAGCACATGAGGAGAGATTGTGCTGGACCAGTGATGTTAAGGAAGAAAAGGTCTTCCAAGTGAAGGATGAGAATCAGAAGGGAAAAACTGAAGGCTCATCAAGCAGGGGTGGCTCAAGAGGTGGCTTTAGAGGAAGAGGCAACTACAGAGGGAATTTCAGAGGTAGAGGTGGTAGAGGCTATGGTAGAGGTCAATCAAATGGCTCAGGGAGAGGCAATGGCACTGAGCAAGGAAGAGATCAATGGAGAGAGTCTAGCAGAGGTCAAGGAAGTGACTCTAGATCTCATAGAAGTAACATAAAGTGTTACTATTGTAAGAAGTATGGGCACAAGGAAGGCTACTGTTGGGAGAAGCAAGAAAATGAGCAAAAGGGAGCAAACTTTACAGAAAAGACTGAACAAGAGGATAGGTTGTTTATGGATTTGACATCCACGACTGACATAGCAAGTAGTATGTGGTATTTGGATAGTGGGTGCTCGAATCATATGTCAAGCTCAAGAAGTATGTTCAGGGATTTAGATGAATCCAAGAAAAGTAATGTGAAGCTTGGAGATAACAAAGTGCTTCAAGTTGAGGGAAGGGGCACAGTTGTGATCAGAAGTGCTCAAGGAGGTGAAAAGAGCTTGCAAGATGTTCAGTATGTTCCAAAGCTTGCTCACAATTTGCTCAGTGTGGGACAACTTCAAGGTACTGGTTATTCTTTGTTGTTTGATGAGGATGCCTGTGTGATCAGAGAAAAAAGAACAGGTGAAGTGATTGTGAATGTGGGAATGACCAAAAATAGAATGTTTCCTTTGGATTTAGCAAAGGGAGTTAATAGAGCAATGACTGTGAAAGGTGATGCAGAGACCACGTTATGGCATATGAGATATGGCCATTTGAATTTGCAAAGTATGAGACAGTTGTTTTCTGGAGATTTGGTCCAAGGCATACCAAAGATGGGTGAGCTGGATTTCTGTGAAGGGTGTGTGTATGGTAAGCAAATGAAAGGATCATTTGCAACTAGAAATGCATGGAGAGCAAGTGATTGCTTAGAGTTGTTGCATGCTGATCTCTGTGGACCAATGCAGACTGAGTCTTTGGGAGGGAGCAAATACTTCTTCCTCATTACAGATGATTTTAGCCGAGCAAGTTGGGTGTATTTTCTGAAGCTCAAGTCAGAAGCATTTCAGTGTTTCAAGAAGTTCAAAGCACTGACAGAGAATCAATCAGGGAAGAGAATTAAAGCTCTAAGAACTGATAGAGGGGGTGAATTCATGTCCTATGAATTTATAGAGTTCTGTGAGGAGAATGGGATAAGGAGAGAGTTGACTGCACCCTACACTCCTGAGCAAAATGGAGTGGCAGAAAGGAAAAATAGGACTGTGGTGGAGATGGCTAGGAGTATGTTGAAGGCTAGAGGTGTGCCAAACCAGTTTTGGTGTGAAGCAGTGGGTACTGCAGTGTACATACTCAACATATCTCCTACAAAAGTTGTTATGAACAAGACACCATTTGAAGTTTGGAGAGGAAAGAAGCCATCTGTAGATCATCTAAGAGTGTTTGGGTGTGTGGCTTATGCACTGGTGAATCTGAGATCCAAGTTAGATGACAAGGTTGAGAGGTGTATCTTCATTGGTTATGCAGCTCAATCAAAAGCCTACAAGCTGTATAATCCTTTGACCGAGAAGACAGTTGTGAGCAGAAATGTAGCCTTCAATGAAGATGCAGCCTGGGATTGGGAGAACAGAAGTAAAGATCCAATCTTTGACAAAGGGATCTCAGTGAGCAATGCTGGTGAAGAGAGTGAAGAGAATGTAAATGATGATGGAGATGATGATCAGCAAGATTAGAATGTGAACTCTCCAGCAACACCAGTGTCACCAGTCAGTTCAACAAGTAGTCACAGCTCATCTCCATCCAGTTCATCAAGTGAGACTCCTCCAAAGAGGTTCAGGTCTCTAGCTGATGTGTATGCAGACTGTGGATTTGCCTTGTTAGCTTCAGATCCAGAAATCTATGAAGATGCAATGTGTGAGAGCAAATGGCAGTCTGCTATGGAAGAGGAAATGAATGCCATCCAGAGAAATGATACATGGGGATTAGTTGAGCTTCCTCAAGAGAAAAATGTTATAGGATTGAAGTGGGTATTCAGGACAAAGGTGAATATTGATGGGAGCATACAAAAACATAAGGCAAGGCTAGTTGCAAAGGGGTATGCTCAGCAAGAAGGAATTGATTTTGAAGAAACTTTTTCACCGGTGGTGAGATTGGAGACAGTGAGAGTGGTATTGGCTCTTGCTGCACAGTGGAGTCTGAAGGTGTATCAATTGGATGTGAAGTCAGCTTTCTTGAATGGTGAGCTAGAAGAAGAGGTATATGTTGAACAACCTAAAGGGTTTGAGAAGGAAGGTGAAGAGCACAAGGTATACAAGCTGAGAAAGGCTTTTTATGGCTTGAAACAAGCACCAAGGGCCTGGTACAGCAGGATTGACTCTTTCTTTGGGAGTGAAGGCTTTGAAAGAAGTGAAAATGAGCCTACTCTATATGTGAAGGGAAGAGGAAAGAAAGAATTCATAGTTGTATGCTTGTATGTAGATGATATCATTTACTTCAGCTCATCTCAGAAGATGTTAAGAGAATTCAAGAAAGCAATGATGGAAGAATTTGAGATGACAGATCTCAATGTTTTGAAATACTTCTTAGGTTTAGAAGTGCATCAGGAAAGTAATGGGATCTTTGTGTCCCAGGAGAAGTATGCAAAGGATTTGTTGAAGAAGTTTCATTTAGAAGGATGTGATGTTGCCTACACTCCTATGAACACTCATGAGAAGCTGCACATGAGTGATGGAACAGGGCTTGCAGATGAGAAGATGTACAGAAGTATGGTTGGAGGTTTGAACTACCTAGCACATACAAGACCTGATATTGCATATAGTGTAAGTGTGATATCAAGGTTCATGCACAGCCCTTCAAAGCAACAGTTTGGAGCAGCAAAGAGGATTTTGAAGTATGTTGCAGGATCTGTGAGGCAGGGAATTTAGTATGGCAAAGTTGAGGAATTCAGACTTCATGGCTACACTAATAGTGATTGGGCAGGGTGTTTAGACGACAGAAGAAGCACCTCTGGCTCTATTTTCAGTTTTGGTTCAAATGCAGTGACCTGGAGCTCTAAGAAGCAAGAAACAGTTGCATTATCATCATCTGAGGCTGAGTATGTGGCTGCTAGAGCTGCAGCAAAGCAAGCCTTGTGGTTAAAGAAGTTGATGAAGGATTTGGGGTGCAGTCAAAGGAAGGCAACTGAAGTGTGGTGTGACAATAAGTCTGCTATAGCCATGGCCAAGAATCCTGCATTTCATGCTCGTACAAAGCATATAGATGTTCAGCATCATTTCATAAGAGAGCTGGTGGCAAAAGGAGAAGTTGAATTGAAGTACTGTGGCACTAATGATCAAAGTGCAGACTTGTTCACAAAGGCTTTGAGTGTGGCAAAGCATCAATTCTTCATGGAGAAGATTGGGATGAGAGGTGTTGAATCAAGGGGTGGTGTTTGAATGCAGCTAAAGTGATTCAACCCTCTCAAGCAAGGAACAAGTCAAGTTTTTTAGTTAGTTTGTCAATGTTAAGGAAGATGTCCAGCTGTAGTCGACATTTAGCAAGTTAGGAGTCAGTTAGAGTTTGAATTACAGTTTATTTGTAAGGTTGAATTAGCTTAAGTAGTGGAGGTAGTGGAGTGCAGTTATGCACGGTTATTCCTTTCTAAATTGTAATATGTATGACACTTTCTTTCAATCAATGGTAAGCAGTTCAGGTTGTGATTTATTGCTTCCTCTCTTAGCTTTCTTAAGCAATTGTCAAGATACAGATTGCAGTAGGTGTTTGTGTGTGATCTGGTGTGAATTGTGGCCATTCTCCCTTCCATTTCTGATAGACTCACCCTTGGTCCCTTGAGTGTGGTCCTTGTATAGCTCGAAATCAGCTAGCATCTCCATGGCTTCGCTCAATACCTCGTGCGGCCCCTTGTCCTTGTTCTCAAAGAGTTTTTTATTTCTAGCCCCCCATATATGCCAAGAGACCAAGCTCCACTTCTGACGCTCCGCTGCTCCTCCAACTGTAAACACTTTGTGAAAGACGTCTCTGATAGTCGCTGATCCCCTCCAAAATCTTCGTAAACTGTCCATCTCTTTCCACACAGCTTTGGTCGGCCAGCACTCGTAGAGCACATGTCGAATCGTCTCCTATTGACCACATTTGTCACACCCTATCATCAAGCGTAATCCTCCTCTTCATTAGGTTGGTTTTACATGGAAGCACCTCCCTAGCAGCTCTCCACACGAAAGACGATACCTTTGGTATCATCTTCATGCTCCACATCGCCTTCCATGGTCTGTCCTCAAAGCCTTTACTCGTCTGTCCCATGCCTTGTCCTCGGCTGTTTTCCTTCTCCAGCAACATATGATATGCTGACCTTATAGAGAAGATCCCGTTCCTGTTGTAGTACCATACCATTTGATCCTTGCAATCCGGTGAAATAAGCCTCATTTTTAGTATTTCCTCCGCATCCGAAACATCCAGTAACTGCCTAACAGTGGTCTCGTTCCATCTTCCAGTGCTCTAGTTAATTAGATCCATGACCCTCATTGTCGGCTCCCCCCCCCCCCCTCGATAGTTTCCGATATGACTCTAAAGGTACTCGGTTTTGGGATCCATCTGTCATTCCACACATTGACCTCAACCCCATTTCCTATGCTCCATATCAGACCTTCCTCCAGCGCTTCCGATGACTCTGAAGGTACTCGGTCTTGTGATCTTCATTTCATTTCATTTATTTTGTTTATTTAAATACAAAAAAGAAAAGAAAAGAAAAAGTCAAATTCAAACCAAACAAATGGATATGATTTTAATATTTCAGATGTCTTTTTCAGGGACGGATCCTTTAAAGGACCGGGGGTGGCAGTCGCCCCCCAACCAAAAATAAAATTTAATATACATATTCCTCTCGTCGATAGCTTCGATTTGATATATTATAAGCTCAAATCCGATAACTGAGTAAAAAGTTATAAATGTTTTAAGACTGAAGCGATATAAATTATTTTTCACATCATTTACCAATTTAATACACTTCTATCATACTCATCGTTTGTTAAACTTCATAACTTAATACTATAATTAAACACGAAAATTTCAAATATTGATTATTTTTTTAAAAAAAAATAGAGATCAATTTTTCACCCCCTCAACAAAACGCTTCAGAATCCGCCACTTTTCTTTTGCTTTTAGGAGTATACTAGTACGATTCCCGTGCCATGGCGCATTTTTTTAAAACAAAAATATTATAGATAAAAATATTATAAAATATTCATAAATTTCAAGATAAAAAATCATAAATTTTTTTTACAATAAATGTATCTTATAATTCTATTAGAAAATCATTTTTTTAATAATCTTATGTAAAACATAATACATAAATATAGATATTTTAAATTACTCAGTAATACTAATATGAATATCTTTTTTTTATTAGGAAATAATTCGAGGCTAGACAAACCTAGACCTCGATGGCCGATAAGTCGGCAAACAGAATTAGGCCCAATAGTTATATTTAATGTTTTGAATTATGCTCAATAGTTAGTAAATAAATTTGAGTTAAGTCTAATAGTCATATTAAATTGAATTCAATGCTTTGAATTAAGCCAAATGGTTAGTAAAATTAAAAGAAAAAGAGAATTAAAGGAAAAAGAATAAAATAGAGAATTAAAGAAAACTAAAGAAAAATGGCAAAAAAAATATGATTGGTGAAGACTTCTAAAATGCCTCAAAGAATCCTAAACTCTTCTAAATTAAGAGTTTATATAGATATAGATATTAATATATATATAACATACGGATATCATGCCAACCAACATTTTTGGTGGCCCTACCAATGACCTCATGCCCTAGTGGTAAGAGTGATGTGCTTCCGCCCCAGTCGGGGTGGCCTAGTGGTAAGGAGCAAGGGGAGGAGTAAGGAGGTCCCGTGTTCGATCTCTGCTTCCGCCTCTTTCTTTGGGTGAAAATCCAAGGTTTATCTTGCTCCCTACCACTGTGTCGAGTCGGTCGGCGCAAACCGGTTTACCTAGTATGTAGTATGTGGCTCTTGCCGGCTGGGTCACGTGCTCGAGGTTTTCCACCGAAGGTGGGTTCCACGTCATCAAAAAAAAAAAGTGTTGTGCTTCCTTTCACTACCATGAGGTCAAGGGTTCAAATCCCACTAAGAGCAATTTGTGCTTGTTGTTTTGCCTTGACATGGGTTAGCCTGTCTTGCGGCTTGCCGCTTGGCTTACCCGGTTCAAGTGCTTTGCAAGCTAGTGCTCGGCCCGTGGAAGACTAGTCGGTAACCTCGGAACCTCCACGTTATTAAAAAAAAAAAAAATGGTGGCCCTATCGGACAGTGCCCCCTTTATATTTGAGTTTGAAAAATAAAATAAAATGTTGTTGGTATATACACTAACACCGAGTGCGGATAGTAAACACATTCATATGTAGGCGGATGTAGGCGGGGTCCGACTCAGCGAATCCGTTGATCCACAGGGTCAAGGTTTGGGTCACCTGATGAGTCACAGGGTCGACTCAACTCAGAACGTACACATTCGATCTTGATAAAATACACACACTAATATATATATTGACTAGTTAGGGTTGTTATTCGAGCCAAACAAGTATAGCATTGCTTATTTATATTGAGCTCGTTTAAAAACGAGTTGAGCTCGAGTCAAATCTATATTTGAACTTAAACTCATACTTGGCTTGTTTATATAGTAAATGAATGAGCTTAAACTGAGTTTTTTATATTCCAAGTATTATACAACCTTACTTGCTCATGACATAATAACTTAAAAGAAAAATTTGTAAATCTTACAAAATTTGTGCTATTTAAGTTTCCGTCGAACCGAGCCGAACTTTGAATCAAACATAAAAATTTGCTCATAATCAAATGATGTTTCTCGAGGTGAGCTTTTATTGCCACGAGGAATCTATTGCTCCAAAAATAATATTTAAATTCTAAAAAAAAATATTAAATACCCAGAATGGGGATCTTCAAAGATCAAACATAAAAGTTAAAACCACCACTAGATTGTAAAGATGCTAGAAATTAATGTTGCGATGCTCGCCCATCACTTTTTTCTTCTTCTCGAGCTTCATTATAATGTTAAGATAGTCCGACTCAACTCAGAACACATTCGATCTTGATAAAATACTGACTTTAATTAATAACAATATAACCCATATATAGATTCAAGTAGGAAAAGTATGCAACATAATTATACAATAATGCAAATTACAACCGAGTGTGATCAACATGCTTCTACAAAGAGAGTATGATTTCATAAAACAATCTCTTGAAAACGCCAACGACCGACTCTGAATCGATCATTTCAGAGTCGAGTCGTTGATGTTGACACCGAAAAGGAGGATCCTCCTCTTGAACCGGATAGCGAAATTGGCGTCGGGTTCTATGCTCCAGTAGAAGATGACCTCATCGCCGGCTTTGATGACGCCCTTGCTCCGGAGGAAGGGGACCCACCCGGCTGAGACCACCGGCTTGTCGTAGTCCCCTGTCATCCGCTTCGAGCAGCGGAACTTCCAGACCGTGCCGTCGATGTCCTTGGCCGTGAAATCCACCTGGTGGACGCCGTTGAAGTTTGGCAGCTCGGAGAGGTAATCCGCTGGCCAGTGGAGCCTGTGATCCACGTCCGTCGTCGTCAGCTTCTTGGAGAATAGCTGCTGCCCAAGTCCTGCCATGGCGGACACTATACAATCAATCGATATGGATACCAGAGATTAAGGAGAGGTTGCGATGTGGGGTTCTGGATTCAGGAGATGGTATTTATAGGCCATTTGCTACTTTGTTGTATATGGTGTTAAAGTGACCAAAAAAAAAAAAAAAAAAAAGAAGAAGAAGATAAACGGTGAGAAAAAGTTGTCTTTTGGTCTTATTTGATAATAAAATATTTTTTTTCTTAAGATGGGCAGTAGGCATATATGGTCGGTGATGGTCTAAAAAAAAAGGTAAACTGCAGAAAACCACCCCTTAAATATGACATATTGCACGTAACCACCCCTTATATATGAAATTGTGGCAAACCACCCCTTATAATGTCTCTGTTAGCAAAAAACCACCCTAGCCTCTATTCCGTTAAGGTTCAGTGTAAATTTATATGAAAATGACTAAAATACCCTTGTCTAAACATCCAATTTTCACTTGAATGCCATTAAAATCAAGAACAGTACTTTCCTTCAGATCCATTGAATTCAATCAAGAATTTAAGAATCAAGAATTTAAGAACAAATTCACACAAAAACAGCTTCATCCCTTCAATTTCTTCAAATTCAACAACAGGAAAGATAGGGAGTGAGAAGCACACCCAAAAGTCTGAAACCCTAATCTATCGCCAAATACCCAAATCCCCTTGAACACTCATCATAGATAAATTGGGACTGAGATTGGGGTTAGGGTTGTGCACCATATCAAATTCAGAATCGGTGTTTGAGTTGGGATTGGTAGAAGGGCCCGTCGTCGCTATTGCCCCATGAGGAAGAGAGCAGATAGAGAACCGCCACTGTAGGACGCCATAGCCACCGCCCCGGACTCGCCACCCGCCTTTGCGGCTTTGCCCCAATCTCGCCTCTTTCTCCTTTTTCCTTTGGTTCCTTCTCTCTTTCGAAACTCAGGATGTGTTTGCACTTGGTGAGCAGCGTCACCAAGTTTCCATATCCAGTTATAGCCTTCCATATTGCCAGAATTAGTAATGGGGTTTAGTCGGAGAGTTGATTTGGTCGAAAATATACCATTCTTTTCAAGTTTCCAGATTAGTTTATCGTTGGTTTCCCAGTTGGGAATCTGTAGTTGTAAAATGTGGTCAACAATATATGTTGGGAACAGTTGCTGCAGTATTGTTAGATTCCATTGCTTCTGATCATTTATTAACTGGGAAACTTTGAGATTTTGATTTTCTAAACTTTGGTATTGACTTAAGTTGATTCCTTCTAACCATGGGTCTCTCCAAACATTTATTTGGTTACCATTGCCTATTAGCCATCTGATGCCCCTGTTGAACTTTTCCCTTAAGGATAGTAGTCTCCCAAATTGTCAAGATGTATTTTGATTATCTCTTTCATTTATTTGATCTATTTGTAAATATTTTTCCTTTATAATTTTAACCCACATACTAGAGTTATCTGTATGAATTTTCCAAAGTAGTTTCATTTGTAAACCTTCGTTAAGAGATTCTGCTTTCCGGATTCCCAATCCTCCTTCGTTTTTATTTTTACATATAGTGTCCCAGCTTAGTAAAGGAGTATATCTTTGGGATTGTAGCTTGTTCCAAAAGAAGTTTTTGTTAATTTGATCTATTTGGTGTAGGATTCCTTTCAGAAGTAAGAAGTTCTGCATAAGGTAATTTGTCTTGGAGCTGAGATTGGCTTGGATTAATATGGTTCTCCCTGCTTGAGATATGGAGGAGGATTTCCACTTAGAGAGTTGTTTTTTTAGATTTTGTAAAGCTTCCTCAAAGACACAATTTTTTACCCTTCCATTGACAAGGGGTATTCCTAGATATTTTTCAATTGTTTTAGATAAGGGGATTCCCATTTGATGGGCCAGGGATGTAGATAATGCCAGGCTAACATTTTTTGAGAATTGGATTGAGCTTTTATTGTAGTTTATCGTTAGGCCAGAGATGTTGGCAAATTTATTTAAAGAGCTTTTGATGGTATGCAAACTCATATGAGACACTTTTGAGAAAATTAAAGTGTCATCTGCAAACGTTAGGAAGGGTATTGGAGTTCCTTGCTTAGTTAGCTTAATGCCTATTAAAGCATCTTCTTGTAATGCCTCGTGGTGTAGTTCTCTTGCTAGACTTTCCATTACTATCACAAATATATAAGGGGCTAAAGGATCACCTTGTCTAATTCCTCTATTTGGTTTGAATTGGTCACCAGCTGTATTGTTGGTCAGAACCGAAAAAGATGTAGTGGTGAGGCATTTCATTGTCCAGTTGATCCAAATTGGGTGGAAGCCCATCTTACTTAGGATCGCTTCTATATATGACCAGTTGATTTTATCATATGCTTTTTCCATGTCAAGTTTTAATGCCATATACCCTTTTTTGCCTTTTTGTCTTGTGAAGGTATGGAAAACCTCATGTGCTATTAAAGTGTTATCTTGTATTGATCTTCCTTCTACAAAGGCACCTTGGAAAGGGTTTATAATTTTTGGTAAAATTGTTTTAATTCTGTTTGCTAGTATTTTAGCTATAACTTTGTAAATAGTATTACAAAGACTTATTGGTCTGTAGTTATTGATGTTTTGAGGATCCTCTACTTTCGGGATTAAGACAATGAATGTTTGGTTTATTTGTTTTAGCATGCTACCAGAGTGGAAGAATGCTTTGATTGTTTTGCAGAAGGATTTACCCACAATATTCCAGTAATGGAGGTAGAATTCTGGCGGGAACCCATCCGGTCCTGGAGATTTATCCTCTGCCATGCTATTGAGTGTGTCTTTAATTTCCGCATTGGTCGGTTGTTTTATAAGTAGCCGATTTTCCTCTGCAGTGATCTGTGACTGAATGTTTGTGATTGTTTCTGAAGTAATTTTGGCTTGTTGTCTCCCAATGAATCTTTCAGCCATTTCTTTAGTTATGTGGTCTGTGATTTGTTGTTGGTCAGTTATGATTTGGCCTTCTTTGGTTGTGAAGGAGTTCAGCCTTCTCTTGAAGTTTCTTATTTTCGCATTTATTTGAAAGTATTTAGTGTTTTTATCGGTTAGATGTATATGTTTTACTCTTGCTCTCTGTTTCCAGAATTTATAATTAAATTCTAGAAGGTTTTTCCGTTTATTTTCTAAATTTGATAGTTTAATTTCTTGATTTGTAGTTAGGGACCCCAGGGAAGTAATTTTTGTAACTGCACTATTTCTGACATATATGTAGAGAGTTAAATATACCATCAGTTATTAAAATGTCCCTGTTTCTGACATATAATATATGTAGAGAGTTAAATAAATCCAAAGATACGTTGTACTATATTGATATATTATTTTGTACAAATGTAATGTGAAACAGTTTTACTTTAATTTATTTTACAAAATCATGCTTAACTTGTCATGTACCAAGAGAAAAGTAGTTGCGAATATTCATCATTTCTGAAACAAATAAAAAAATGCATAATATTGGTTGTTTGAGATTTTGGATTGTAATATATGCACGAATTGCAGATGCTATATACACTATATAAGACGGATCAAAGATCCGTTCGTTGAAATATTTTTAAAAAAATACACGGACGGATCCTAGATCCGTCCGTTATATATGTATAAAAAAAAATCTGTACAACAACTTTTTTTAAAAAAAAAATAAGAGTGAACAAGGAAGGATCTGATCCGCCCTTGTAGTTTTCACTTTTCACTTTTCAAAAAGCTGCCAGCACTCCCTCTTCATCTCTTCTTTTTTTAAAAAAAATAATACTCCTAGATCCGTCCTATGTAATCTTTCAATTTTTTTTAAATCGGACGGATCCT
Source organism: Persicaria tinctoria (assembly GCA_037127255.1). Taxonomy (NCBI): domain Eukaryota; kingdom Viridiplantae; phylum Streptophyta; class Magnoliopsida; order Caryophyllales; family Polygonaceae; genus Persicaria; species Persicaria tinctoria. Next base: position 3,176,977 of record JBANSL010000019.1, on the reverse strand, counting down.
AGATCCGTCCGTATATTTTTTTAAAAATTTATAATGGACGGATTTATAATCCGTCCTATGTAGTGCATATAACACCTGTCGTGGGTGCATATAGCCACCCCGATTTTAAATACAACCACTCTTATATTAGTGTGTGTGTGTGTGTATGTACAACAGTATTGTCGGGATAAAATATACGGAGGATTAAAACAGTAAACGTAGAGTCCAAAATGTGAGATTGGATAAATTTTCTAGGGTTACCACTAGACCTGTCAAAACATAACTCGACCCGAAAATCCAATTCGACCGCCCGAAATTTTTTGAGTCAAGATCCGAAAATTTTGACCCAGAAATTTTTTTCGACCCGAAACCGAAAAACCGGAAATTTTTCAGATAATCTGGGTTTCGACCCGGTGACCCGATTGACCCGGTAATTTTGACCCGATTTACCCGATTGACCCGGTGACCCGATTGACCCAGTTGATTTATAATTAAATATAACTAGTATGATTTTTATATAGATAGTTAGTAAATAAATTTGAGTTAAGTCAATAGTTATATTAGATTGAATTCATCTTTTGAGTTAAGCCCAATAGTTAGTAAAATTAAAGAAAAAAAAATTAAAGAAAAATGGCAAAAAAATAATTGGTTAAAACTCCTAAAATGCCTCTAATTAAGATTGACACGTCATCCTAAACTCTTCTAAATTAAAAGTTTATATAGATATAGATAGTTAGTAAATAAATTTGAGTTAAGTCAATAGTTATATTAGATTGAATTCATGTTTTGAGTTAAGCTCAATAGTTAGTAAAATTAAAGAAAAAAGAAAATTAAAGAAAAAAGGAGAATTATAGAAAAATGGCAAAAAAAAAAATATGATTGGTTAAAACTCCTAAAATGCCTTTAAGATTGACACGTCATCCTAAACTCTTCTAAATTGAGAGTTTATATAGATAGTTAGTAAAATTAAAGAAAAAAAGAAAATTAAAGAAAAAAGGAGAATTAAAGAAAAATGGCAAAAAAAAAATATGATTGGTTAAAACTCCTAAAATGCCTTTAAGATTGACACGTCATCCTAAACTCTTCTAAATTAAGAGTTTATATAGATAGTTAGTAAAATTAAAGAAAAAAGAAAATTAAAGAAAAAAGGAGAATTAAAGAAAAATGGCAAAAAAAATATGTTTGGTTAAAACTCCTAAAATGCCTTTAAGATTGACACGTCATCCTAAACTCTTCTAAATTAAGAGTTTATATAGATTCATTTATATATATATAATTAAAATTTATCGCGAAATTACCAAATCATGATTTTTTAATTTAAAAAAGAAAAAATTGACAAACCCGAAATCGACCCGAAATGACCCGAAACCCGGGTTCTAGTCAACCCGAAATATCCGGAACCCGTTTTACCCGGGACCCGTTTTACTTGAGACCCGAAGTGACCTGACCCGAATGACCCGTTTGACAGGTCTAGTTGCCACTAATCGTATTAGAGTATATATAGGTTACAAGTAAATTGCATCAAGACCCTAGGGCCTATTTACAATATAACTATATGGATCTGAAATCTAAAAAAAATGAAGTGGCAATCCCTTCGTGAAAATGTCAGTGTACTGGCATGCCAAAGGCACATGGAGGACACGAACCTGGCCCAACGCCACCTTCTCACGAACAAAATGGATGTCAATCTCCACATGTTTAGTCCGCTGATGATGAACATGATTGTGAGCTAGGTATGTTGCGCTGACATTATCTGTGTAAATAATAGAAGCACGAGGCAAGGGGCAGTGGAGCTCAAGGAGGAGGTTCCGTGGCCAAAAACAATCAACCACTACGTCGGCAACTCCACGGTATTCAGCCTCAGCACTAGAACGAGACACAATATGTTGTCGCTTAGAGGACCAAGAAACAAGCGTGTCATTCAGCCTCAGCACTGGAACGAGCTAGACACGGGACGGAGGCCGTCCCGTGTCCCGTTCCGCGTAATTTTTGCAACCGGGACGGAATTTACTCTTTTTTTCTTAATCCCGCATGGGCCTTGCGAGACGGGACGAGCCTTGTCTCTCAAATAAAAAAGATTATAAAAAAATAATAAAAATTTTCTGTATATTTTACGATTTTCAAATAAGTAACACACATAAATCTATATTTTTTATATATATTTTATTGGTTTCCCTATATACTTATAACTTATATAATATGTATGGTAGTGGCATTACACTGACCCGGTAGCATTACAGTCAGGGACGGAATCAGGAATAAAAGTCTGGGTGTGCTAGATTTCCTTATGTCATAAAGAAAAATTATTGTTGAAAAAATTGAATGAAAATAGAAAAATATAGTAATGAAATTGATAGAATTAGATTTACTATCTCGTATATAATTTATTGAGTACATAGTAAAAAAATTGTTGTGAAATTTTTTGAACGAAATTAGAGATATATAGTCATAAAATAGATAGAATTAGATGTAGATATTATTGATAAAAGAAAAAAAGCAATTGATTGGGTGGTTACCACAGGTGGGATTCGAACCTAGGACTTGAGGGTTAAAGTGCAAGTTATTTACCACTAGGCCAATTCTTATCTTGTGATCCATATATCACCTATATAATACATATTATGTTAAAAAATGGGGTGTGATGCAGCAAAGCTCAGCCCACCCCTCCTTCCGTGCCTGATTACAGTGTATGTGTATATACATATGTATAACACACTGTAATTCTGTAAAAGGCTATAAGTGTATAGGTAATCTATATATAGACTGTATATATTAATATATACAGTATGATAATTTATACTAGTGCATCAAAAAAAAATTACAAGAAATTAGTGGGTAGCCGATATACTATCTGGGCACCCACTCCCTTAGCGATAACAAAGTTAAGTCTAATAAAAATATAAGTGGCAGCAAGAGCCCCAGCATCCTGAGATACCGAAATTTTTTTAATCCGCTTCAACAAAGCTACAACATCCGTATCCAACTCCCCCAACAAAGAGAATAAGAAGGGTAGGAAACCATACCCAGCTGTCGTGCACAACTCACGATACTTGACACACTTACGCCGAGCAGCATCAACAACAACACGATTGGGCACAAAGTCAGACATCCCAAACTAAGTCAAGGGGGAGGACCCTGTCAGATCGACACACACGTCCCGTCCCAGGAATAAAGCAGCAAATCCGCCGGATGAAGGGGCTTATCATGTCCATCAACCAAACCGATATCAACCTCCTTACCGACATAAATCTCGGACATGTAGCAGATATCCAATAAGGTGTCGCGAACGAGGTTATGACGATGTTTAATGCCCACGGTACCAGCACAGGACACAACATGATCACCATATACATCACCATCAAAGATCCGAGAACAAGCGGGACAAGACCTAGACACCGTAAACAACGGAACACCCAATCGATGACTAAGCACACTATGATAGGTCATTCCATTCATAATATGCCCCAATCCATAAATAGAAACTGCACGCAACCAATCAGAGGAGTGAGCACCTTTTTGAGACTTCCATAATGCCGTATGTCGCGGAGTCTAAGAGAAAACAGAGTCCGATTCAGCAGCAACCTTCGTGAAATATATATCTGCCAATTTCTTCATAAGTTTAGGGGCAGCGATTTCCCTAGGGTCGCGTAGAAGATCGGAACCCGTTGTCTCATTAAAAATACACAAAGCATCATCAAAAGTAGGGTCAGCAACCATGATACCAGAAGGACGTAAGAGCTTAGCCTGCAACTCAGCAGACTGAAAACGGGATGTCAAAAAAGCATAATGTAGGATATCCCCAGCAGCATACACTCCGAGCCCACCAAAATGAAAAGGGAAGGTGGCAAGCCGCCACTGCCAATCTCCAAACCCAGGCCCATACACTGTGACAACACGTTCCAAGCTAGAACGAAGTGATACATCAAAGGAAAGTTGGGCATGCCCAAATACATGGGGGGAACAAGTACGTAAAGCAAAGTAAAGTTTAGAAATAGCCTTACAAGCCCGAAGCAGAAGCAATTCGCATTGTGGGTCATCAGTCCTCGCGAGAGAATATATAAGCTCTATGGTCCTAGTCACTCTCTTGGCCACAAGTCCGTTGCCAAAAACAGGGCATACGCTGACAGGCCCACCCAGAACTTTAACACTGTGCAAAGGCCAAGCAATAGAGGGGGGGAGGGAACACCAGGAAGACGACTCTTGGGATCTTCTTTAGGCCAAAAAACATCGGTCTTATCCACATTAAGATGAAGCCCAAAGCGGGGACCATCCTTCATAATTAGATCCAAGACCTTCCCCACAACCAAAGTGTCCCCAACAACAGTGACATCATCTAAGTAACAAGCCTGCATACTTGTAACGGCCCGGGATTATGATTCCCGAGTTACGTTTCGAGGGATGAAACCCCTCGTTGGGATCTTGCGCTCCGAGTACAGGTTGAAGGTTTGAAACCGAAGGTTTGTAGTTTAAAGTAGGATTTCACACCCAAATCCGGAAGGTCCGTTGGAGACCCCGGGGTAAACCCCTATACCTGTCCTAAGTCTACAACGCGGAAAATCATTCATCATGAAAAGGGCATAAGTTCAGGAAATGATACAACCAGTGCCACGGCAGAGCCGGGTCAAAACGGAGTATAAGTAGGGAGAAATCCCAAAAGCATGAATCAGGTGAAGTCGGATTTCAAACACTCACTCTCCGCCATATGAATAGACCCCGTCATAACAACACAAAATCAAGCAGTGTATCGGGTACCTGAAACTATACCACCAAGTCAGGCCAAGAGTCCGCCCGCGGGTCCTCTGACCGCGCTGAGGACATATAATACGCCTATACCTAGAATAAAGGATGCCTTCATGCAGTACTGGAATATTAACCACACTATCATGCTCCTTATTCATATGTGCAGAATATTAAGGAATGCCTTAACAAAGAATACCAAGCGGTATATCCCTCTTTTACCACCACCCCTCTTCCAGACAAGGTGGAGACTGGCCAGTTCGATACTATAATCATATCAAATCTCATCATCATATCATATCTCATCATCATATCATATCTCATCGTCATATCATATCTCATGCCCATCTCGTATCTCGTGATATATATAAATGACTCGAGGAGGACAACACCCGATGAAGCTGAGCTGCCCTATGACCCTAGCAAGGACTCTAGGACTCACAGATAACGGCCGTTCTGTATTCAAACGCATACAGAATAAGGATGCTCATTCGTAAATGCAATTCCTAAGCATGATACTACATGACATGCTCTTATGCATATGCAACACCTACATACTATATGACACATCAGGCAGGAGGTACTGGTTACTGAGTAATCCCCGGAGGTACTTACCTGGCTAGCAGACCGGCAACAGAACAATCCATCACACAGTATTCACAATCACAGAGTATCACCGAGTACATAATGGAATATATATATAAGTCTACATTCAACTATTAAGCACTCAAGCACACCTCAATCAATAGAACAGGTAACATATTATGAAAGTCATTTCATCGCATCATCCACTCCTCGAGACCGCATCGTTCTCCATAAATCATTCAACCAATTATGCATGTTCATGTACGTCATTTCCACATATACCTCAACGGTTCATCAAAATCATAAGACATAATTTGTGTGATATAAAATCCTACTAGATAGCCATAATTATCCAACATTTAATCTCATATAACAATTCACCACAAGTCATGTTATTAGTCATACGTATCATACTGTTAGTCAAACGATCATATTATCATGCTAGTTAGTCATCGAATTAGTCTTATTCCCAGGTTAGTTTCAAAACCGTTTCAAATCCCAGTTAAATAGTTAAGTATTCCGACCCTTAATATACTCGCCGAATTCCCTTTTTAATTTATTTGTTAGACTACTTTCCAACCTTGAAATTCTTTTCCAAATTCTTTTCTAAAAGGCAAGTCCAACTTATTTATGTTAAATCCCAATTATTATTATAGATATAATATTATAAAACACCATTTAATAAAAGACCCTTATAAGTTATTTCCAAATCCCCTAAGATCCAAACCGTTTTTATTTAATGAAATCAACCATTTATAAATCTCCAGAATTAATACTTTATCTTTTAAATCATCAAATACTATTATAATATATTTTAACTACCGCTAATTAGTTAAATAATAAACGGATAACCCGAACCGAACCGAACCCAAATCCCAACCGGTTCAACAAATAACAAAATAAGGAGGTGGGGCCCATGGTGCTGACTGGAGAGGCCCAACGCCTTCTTCTTCCCCGCGTTCAAATGAAGAAGCTCCCGCCGGCTCGCCATGGTGATCGTCGTCGAGTGCCCGAGCTCCTGAGCTCCTCCCGGCTAGCTTGGCTTCACTCGGACGCCTGCCCCCCTCGAACTCACGCTCGCCTTGCACTCCCGGACCCGCTCTCGAGCTCGCTTCGCACTCTCAGACTCGCTCTCGAGCTCACCGGAGCTCTCGAGCACACCCAATGATCCCGCACTCACCTCACGCTCACTCGCGACTAATCTAAACATCGAAAAAGACTAAAACTACGAATCGAAACGAGTATAATTTCGGAGCTCACCGAGATGGATTTTTCGCGACTTCGGAGCTCTCGATCGGAGTTATGGGCTTTGTCGGTGGCTCGCGATGGCTCGTTGGACCTGCACCGGATGTGGGTGAGTGTGTTGGTGAAGACCGAAGGCAATTTGGATCAGAAACGAAGCAGAACGGCTTACCGGAACGAGGCTTCGCGAAACAGAGCAAGGAGGTTGTTCGGTGGCTCGTCGACGACGCTGGTGGCTCCGGGGCTGCTGGTGGCGCCTTGGTGGATTCTGGCGGCGCTGGTGGTGGTCCGACAACAATGGAAAGGCGGCTAGAGGTGGTGATCGGCGATGGTTCGAGGGTGCGGCACGGTGATGGAACGATGGTGATGGTGAGTTGCGGTGATGGCGATGAAAATGGAAGGGAGCAGGAGAGCCGAATGGAGTAGTCGGTGAAGGTGATGGAGATTGAAAATGAAAGATGGGAATTAAGTTGAAGTGAAATGGAGGAGGTAAGGTGAAACTCAAAGAAGGCAGAGGAATGGTGAAGACGGGATGGGAGCAGGTGAAGGGTATCGTTGTATTTGAAGGCATGGTGCGGTGATGGGAGTGGGTGAGGAAGAGTGTTGAATTGGTTAAACTAATACCCGGAATTAAATCTCGAATACGCGAATTTTGAATCTCGCAATTAGTTCTCAAATTTTAGTTTCCCCGACTCTCGCTCTCTTGATCAATTAGATTTTTAAAATCGACAAGGATATCGCCATCCGATAATTATTTTGAATTTTCGAGGTGAAAGGATAGAAATTTATCGTCAAATTTCATATTCCGGTCGGAATCCGTTAAACGAGTTTTAAAACCGATTAAATTCCATTTTTAATTCTCTTTTTCCGAAAAAAAAACATAGGATTGAAAATCCGAGCCTTTACAATACTCAGGGCAAAAGAGTCTCTAATCTTGCACACCAAAGGATGCAACACCAATGCAAAAAGCAGAGGGCCTAAAGGATCCCCTGCTTTTACTGGGATACTGGGATTGAGACGGGTCGTCCCGCGTCTCAATCCCACCGGGATCGGAATGGGACCGGAACGGGCTCGGGATTTACTGGATTTGTGCCCACCCATAGCTAGTATAAATTCCCCTTTGTAACAGATTTTGATTCACGGTGGCAGATCCATAATTTTTGTCTAATGGGTTGAAAACTATAAAGGGCGATAACGAAATATAAATAGGCTCAATACCAAAAACAAGTTCAATACTACAAATAAGTTCACTTTGGCGACAGAGAAGGTAGAGTCATCTTGTGTATTTTCATGTTCTGAAAATGTTGCAAAATAACTTCGTTGGCAATGTTCTTGAAAACATCACTCTCGATATATATATCATGGCGGCCGCAGAACTCTTTAAAAGGTGGGACAAAATTTTAAACTTTTAAGTTTGAAGTACTCAATACGAAAATAGTAACATCGTAAATTTATCCACAAAATAGTATTCAATGATACAACTCTTTACATAAATTCAAATGAGTTTGAGAATTACCCAATACCAATTCCATCCATTCCTGCTAATTTAAGAGTTTCAGAATGTGAAGGTTGGACTTTTGAAAAGGAAATACCAAAATACAGTAGAATGAATTGGAAACATTTGGTAATCACTTTGGAATTCATTTGGGATTCTACAAAGTACCCAAAACAGATCTGTTAAAGCCAACTGATTTAACCACTGGGATTGTTCTCTATGAAGTAGGTATGAGCCACTAGAAGTTGATTTTTTTTTGGATAATTAGGTTAATATACCTTTTTTAATTTTTTTTATGGGTAATTATACCAACATAAGTTTTTTTTTGTAATTGTACCTTTTTGGTTATTAAAGACTGATTTGCCCATAGAGAGAAAAAAAAAAATGGTGATAACTTCCTTAAATCACGTATATTGTAACTGGCTCCTTCTTCCCCAATTGATTAAAACAAGGACTAATGACTCAGTACACCAGATTCTTCTCATCGGTCAATTTATTTTGATTTTTTTGTGAGTAGTGTCAATTGTGTTGAGAAACATGTATATTTGTCTAAGTTTTATAATGTTTTATTATATGATCTTGTAATGTAAACAATAAAATATAGGTTATATGTGTAATAAGGTTTAGAGTATAATTGAGCTAAGGTCAAGCTTAAGTGTTTGGACTGGATCGAATTGGGCCTTCTGGGCCTGATCTCCTAACCATAACACAAGCCCAAACCTAGGCCCATACTCGGAAACCATTACACTGGCCCGTTGGAGACTTGCTGATCACTTGGGTTGAAGCTTCCTCCAAAGCACTGCGCTTCAACTAGGGTTCGAGCTCTATATAAAGGCTTGAGCTTGGGTTGCCCTCTGTTGGTGCCCTCATTGTTCACTCCAGCTTCCTAAAGAGAGAGAGAGAGAGAGAGAGAGAGAGAGAGAGAGAAGAGAGAGTGCTAGGGTTAGGGTTTCGCTCTTCGATCCCCTTTCCTCCGTCAGGCGCTGAAGGTCTTCTTCCTTGGCGTTCCAAGGGTGGTGCTTGCAGGCTTCTCCGGTGATCGGCGCCGTCTCCCTTTGAGGGTTTACCTTCTCGATCTGGATCTGTATCTCCAGATCTGAGAACTACGAAGGTAGTTCTTTCTTCCTTTGTTTGTGTAGTTCTTGTTTTCGTTTCTTGTTTCATACTTGCATGTTTTTGTTTTGGCTTTGCCCAACCCCTTGTATTGTTCGATTATCATAGTGAATTAGGGTCGACTCCTGAGGCCCCGAGGATGTGGAATCGTGGATCCGAACCTCGTAAAAACTCGTGTGTGTTGGTTCTTTTTTCGTCTTCTATGCTCTTTGATCATATACGCGCTTGTCTTACTTGAATCGAATCCTACGATACCCTCTCAAGTGGTATCAGAGCTTGGTTCCCTTATCGAGAACCTGATTTCTGATTTTAATGGTTTTCTATGACCATTTTTTGCTTCCGTTGTATCTGTGCCTTGATTCTTGAACATTCGGATTATTTCTGCTTTAGAAAAATGTCTGATTCTATACGTTTTGAAGCCTTTCAACAGCACTACTGATTTCGCTATGTGACAGGTGAAAATGTGAGCTATGCTTATGAAAGAGAAGTGTTGAATTGCGGTCACCAACAAGTATCCTGAGAATACCTCTAAGTAAAAGATTCAGGAATTGGATAGTGAAATCTTGCTACGTAGCACATAACTAAAATACTCCGTATCACTCAAAATGACACAAAATCAACACAAAACAGCACATACAGAGTAATTATCAAAGAGTTGAATGTCCCTGTTTCTGACACATATGTAGAGAGTTTAATAAACCGTCAATTATCAAAATGTCTACATTTTCTCAGCTGAGTCTTATAAATCCAAAGAGAGATAGTTCCAAAAAATTACTACCTCCACCTCAAAATTCATATCGTTTGACTTTTTGGTACGCTTTTTAATGTGTTAAAAACTCTATAAAATATTTTTTTTTTCAAAATTTTTAAAATAATTTCAAACTTATTAGTAATAAGTTTCAAATTATTTTAAAAATTTTGAAAAAAATTAATATTTCATAGAGTTTTTAACACATTAAAATGCGTGTCAAAAAGTCAAACGACATGAATTTAGCTGAGTCTTATAAATCCAAAGAGAGATAGTTCCAAAAAATTACTACGTACAATACTCCGTATTAAAGAGTTTTGGCATTTTCGTGCACGAGACGTTTATATATTTTGTACAAATGTAATGTGAATATGATACAGTTACACCTGCTTAAATATTTAATCATTTTTTTTTATCATAACTTAAATATTTAATTTAATTTACCATCGGATGTACTCATATTAGGGGTATATATTGTAAATAGGGAAAGTTTGGGTACACTTTGTAATTAACATAAAGTTAGTTGGTTAGTTTGCCTGTTAGCATTGTATAAATTTCCCCTTAGTTGGTAAAGATGACATATAGTGATCAATATGTCACCAGTTCGAATCCCCTCTTTCAGGGGCGGAGCTAGGGGGTGCTCAATAATTATCATTTTGTCCATATCACCTTTTCCATATCACCCATATCACCTTTTCCATTACGATTGCGGTTGAATATGTAAAATTATCATTTTGTCCTTATACTTTTATTTGAAGGGTAGTAAAAGGGGAATTACCCTTCAATGGCTTTCTTTTTCCATATGAGGAAAGGACCGAGACACCGGGAGGTGAAAGATAAATGCCTAAAAACTTCAAAGAAACTAAATCAATGATGAAATGCTTGAGAAGTGTCAAGGGATTAACTAGGATATTAATTGGTGCCAAAGAGGAAGAATAATAATTTTACACTGTTAATATCAAACCTAACGCAAAAGGTGGAATGAGCATGGTAACAAAATGTACGTGCTGGAAATAACCGACTACACCATGGTGCTAGTAGTTACTCCCTCCATTCCATATTAAATAATAAATATCATTTGATTTTTTAACACATATCGTTTCCGGATTAAAATTAGAACTCTCCTTTTCTGAATCCATCTTAATTTTTTTAACAAATTAACAAACTGTATGAAATATCATTTATTTTATTTCTAAAAATAATTTTATACTTATATTTTACTATATATTATAAATCATTAAAAAAATATTTAAAAAATTAATATTTTATAATTTTTAACTTCTTAAGCGTAACGAAAAGTCAAAAAATATTTAATAGTATGAATAATTAAGATTGCAAGTAATGTTTGTCAAGATAATCTTATGATATTTAATTTGAATTGGGAAATTAAGATTGCAACTAATGATTGTGATAAGGTATATGCGGGCTTGATACCTTCTATTTTAGTACACCAAATAATAATAATAATAATAATAATAATAAGGCATATGTGACTACCCCATTTGTCAAACTAAGAATGCAATTAATGTTTGTCAAGCTAATTATATCATTTATTATTTATAATTATTATTACTCCAAAGTCTTTTGCAAAGTGTCACATGCATGCTACTTGACAATGTGTGAATCTAATTACACTTAAAAAAATAGGATCTTTATAGAACTTTTGAAATTAATTATTAGCTTTTTCAGCACTAATATGACACTGATCTTTAAAAGCATGGTAGGTAATCAATTACTTCGTAATTAATTAGTGGAGTTTAGTTATATTTAAAGTTAATTTCGTTAAATAAGTTCACTATATTTCAGTGGATATATTTGGTCAAGCACACCGGTTTATGTACCACATGCACATGAAAGCGATATGTACAACAACCGCTTTCTACTGTGCACCGTCATATGAATATTTTGAATTAATATATTTGTGAAAGAAAGACAAAGCTACGGAGTATTAATTAAATTTGGTCCAAAAATTATAGGTGGGTTAATGGTCGTGGGTTTGTCAAAAGTTTCAAATACTTCTGGAATCACTTTTAAACATATGGATCAATTAATTCCATAATAGTGGATCAATCAATCAATCAAAATAGACTAATATAAATATATAAATATTATTTTTAGGGGGAGATGGATAAAAAATTCTTTTAAAAAATAATACGAGTACTATCTTACATAAAAAATTAGAGATGTTATATGAACTGAATAACTTGAGTCCAACTTGGGATATCGGTTCGAAAAATGCTCAACTTTAGCAAAATTTTAAGATCGATTGAAAGCTCGGCTCGTTCGATTAAAACTCGAATAGCTCGAATTTTATGAAATTTCTAAAATTTCCTTAAAACCAATTGGCAATGAGAAGAGTAACCCATCAACATATATGTTGTTCATGATATCTCAATCTTTTCGATGTGGGACAACCCTATATTCCAACATATATATAACCAAGTAGATATACTTAAAGTTAAAAAAAAAAACTCAGCTATAACTCGTTTAAAAAACGAATCAAGTTTGAACATGTCAACCTCTGCTCGTTCGACTTGAATATTCGCACCTTTTAAGTCATTATACTTGTTTTCTTACCCATATATCGACCGATTTCAACTTTGACGATCATATAAAACCATTTTGATTGCATGAAACTTGTAATTAGCTAAACCATCACGCAATTAATTAACAAGTAGCAACATAGGTAGATGTGGTTATGTGAACCAAATGATTCGTCCAGTCGTTGGAGAGAGAAGGTGCCAATATTCAACCTTTATAAACAAATTAAAATATATATATATATAATGTAGGTTGGAGATTTTAAAAGTATACTTTTTTATTTATTAAAGTATACAATAGTAATATATTTGTGATCATGTCAGCTATGTAATTTTGGTGTGTTGTTTTAATTTAGAATCTTTGCAGACACAAATCTAAAATCTTCGGATATAGTCAAGTTACAGTTCTTCATTTATAATGGTTATGGTTTGTTAAATTTGATTTTATAATATTTTTTATATAGATAAAATTGTTTTTTTTATTAATTTGTTAGTATCAAAGTGCTAATCAGATCTATAACCATGGGTTGTGACGCATATATACTAGTAGTCTAACACACAAGTCAAATATTGTGGTTTCATTTTGAAATCAATTGACTATAAAAGGAGTACTCCACACCAACTTATATACTCGGATTTTATCATACTTATCTTTTGATTTCAGACTATTTTTAGTTTTATTCATATATATCGACAATTAGAAAAATCATTAATCGTCCAACCACGTAACTGGAATATCACATCATATGTAGAGTAGTGTCGAATTTATTTTGTTTTTAGTTATAAAATCGGGATCCACCCTTCTAACACAAAAACTTAAACCCTTATATTTTGTATGATTATACCACCCATAATGAATGTGAGATGACTATCTTTTTATCCCAACCTCGTATAGTTAAATCAGATAAGCTAGTACTTGGAAGATACTTGCATTCTAAGTAAGTGATCTTCATTTCATTTCATTTATTTTGCTTATTTAAATACAAAAAACAAAACAAAAAAAAGAAGGTCAAATTCAAACCAAACAAATGGATATGATTTTAATAGCTGATTTCATAGCTAAGTCTAGTAATACTTGTACGATTAATAATTTCTCTACTCTTAGGGATCTCTATAACATCATTCGTGAGGATGATTATGGCGGTAATGCCAACTAGGCAACTAATTAATCATCTTGGACCTTTTTGGCCCAATAATGGAAGAGTCCACACTTTATATTTGAGTTTTGGGGGTAAAAAAAAAGTGGTTAGCTATATACACCGAGTATGGTAAATTTAGGATGCGTTTAATTAAAAAAAATATATTACAATTAGATGTACAGATGACAATATAATTAAATTCCCACAAATTAAGCAAATTTATAAATTTTTATTCTTTTTCATACGGAGTACTATTTTATATATTTTAGGCTAAATTGAAGAAAACCACCCTTAAACATACACATCTGTCAACACCTTTTAAATTGATATTTTTATAAAATCACCATTTAAATGACTTTCGTCACCAATCGACCATTCCCGAAATTATCCCATTCAAATCCAATTTAGATTTGATAAATTACGGAGTATATATATAGTATGTTTTTTTTAATAGAAAATCTTTCATTGTTAAAAGAAATGAGTACGGAGTAGTATCATTTTGTTTCATATAGAAAAATGAGATGACGGTTATTCGTCTGCCGACTTATCAGCCTTCAAGGATCATATATATCTGACCTCGAGTTAGCTTCAATATGATATTAAGAGAGTCCGAGTCTGACTCAACCAGAACACATTCGATCTTGATAAATAAAAACCCTCGGTTGACAAAATGAACGCGCCTGACGCGCTTCTTTTCTTCATCCTTCGAAACCCCCAAATTGATGAAACTTTCTCTGTTGGAAAACCTAATCCCACGAGCCTCCCCTACGAAAATCTCCTCTCTTGTCAAATCTCCCATAAAATCACCATTATTCCAAGGATTTATGATGAGAAGGAGTGGTTTATGATGAGAAGGAGTGGTGATGAGAAGGAGTGGTTTAAGGATCCAATTGAAAGATTGCATGAAATTTCATGGCTTGCGACGATGGATTTTCAGATTGAGAAACTTCGAAGTTGGAAGTTCCAAGATCAAAAAGTGCGGTACGGACGGATCTTCGATGTAAATGCTCGATCCAATGTTGTGAGGGGTTGGATGGATTTTTGGATTTGGGCTCTGAGTAACCGCCCTCCACCGTGGCCTCACCCTCTTCCAGTAGCGGTACGGCCTCCTGGCTTTTGGGGGTTTGTAGCTGTGTTCTCTCCAATTGAATGGATTACTCCAATTGAATGGTTTGCTGTTCGAATCGTGTACTGTTACACGACTTCGGAACAGAGGTATGGCTTCTTAGAGGTCAACTTCGGCTGGCCTCTGAGTTCTCTCCCCTACATCTTTAAAAGGCAGACATGGTATGTGCAACCTTTCTCTATTCTCATTCATCCTTGTGCTCTCGACAAAACTCTCTCTTTTCACACTACTAATTTCTCAATCGCTCTCTGTTTTGCTATGGCCTCGTCCGCCATGGACAAGGGCAAACAACCTCTGGAGGACGAGTCCCTCGTCCCTCCCCACAAAACCTCCCGAAAGGGCCCCTAAAACCCCGCTTCTGGTGACTCAGTAGAGGGAACTTTCTTTTCCTCTGCTGTTGTCCCAAAAGTGGATCAAAAACAGGTGGAAAAATTTCTGAAGAAGTCCAAGATTGATGCTCAGATGTTGAGGGAAATCCAAGCTGGCGTTCTTTCCATGTATGTAGTGGCTCGTATTGAAGCTTGTAGAATCTGGTGTAGCTCTGGCTTCTTCTGTCAATATAGATGTGCCCTCGTCAGGCTATGTATCATTGTGATTAATCGACAATCAGTGTCTAAGTGGATTGAAGGTGTCTCGTGGCAATTTTGTGCAGGTATTCTAAGCCTTCTATCTAACATATCATATGTGCAGATACAATTAGTTAGAATTGCAGTAAATGAGAAAATGCTTTGTTGGGTTTACATTACTAATTTGAGAATGATATATGGTATGGGCTGTCGAATTTTTAATAACATGTATTTGTTGAGTAAAAGTAGTTGGCTTCAAATGGTTTATAGAAAGAGACTTGGTCTTATTGATAAATCAAAAATGAAAACATCTTGTGTGCTTATCTTTTATTTGAGTATGGAAATCTGGATTTGGAAAGGTTCTAAATGGAGAGCAGGGAGGTTAAGGTATAAATTAGACTACTGGTGTATCTCCTTTGTTGAGACAACTCATTTCTTGAAGAAATGTAAACTAAACCAGGAGGTATTAACAGAGAAAAGAGATCTAAAAGACCGTTATTTGTATGTATCTATTGCTAGCACTTATAATCATTTAAAAAGAAATACAGCTTTCTTAGCTAAAAGGGTAAGGGATTACATTAGGTTAACATGAAAATTGGTTCTTGGAATGTGAGAGGGATTGGTAGACCAAACTTTTGGGCTGAATTGGGTACCTTCTGTAGTATACAAAGAATTATGGAAACAAAGACAGAAAAAATCCCAGAGGAAAAATGTTGGCGGTCAATAGGCTTTGATGAAGCTTTCTGGGTGCCTGCTGTTGGTAAATCTGGAGGCATAGGAGTGATGTAGAAGTCACATTGTCTGACTCATGAAACTTTATCAATAAATCATTATAGTCACCGTTTCATTAGTGCAACTTATGGCAACTCAAATCTAAATTTTGAATGTCAGATTCTATTTGTGTATGCCCCTGCTCAGGAACGAGATAAAACAAGGTTTTGGGAAGAAATAGTAATGTTAATAACCTCGTCTAGGGTACCGACAATAGTTATAGAAGATCTCAATGATATTGTATCAAACGATGACAAAAAAGGAGGTGCTGATACTTCATTAACCAGGCTTCTTAGGTTAAATGAGATTAAAAATAGTTGTGAATTGTTAGATATACCTTTTAGTGGAAATAGGTTCACATGGAGAAAAAAGAAGGTAGGACCAGAAAATATTCATAAACGCCTTGATAGAGCTTTGGTTCAAAACGAGATTCTGGCCCATTTCCCTAGTATACACTTAACCCACCATACCTTCTCTTCTTCAGATCATTGCCCTATCACAATGACCTTCGCTGAAGGTTTATCCCCCCAGGCTGCACCATTCAAATTTGAAAACATGTGGCTCAAAAGAAAGGATTTAAGAATGATTGTCAAACAAGTTTGGAGGGCGAATTGTTCAGGATCTGCGATATATCAGCTGACATTTAAGACAAAAGTCCTTAAAGCATAAATTAAGGCCTGGAATAAAAGGACTTTTGGAAATATATTTCGACAATTAGAGGATATTGAGGAAAAATTAATAACTATTCAAGGCGAACTGTGTAACCTTTTCGATCTGATTATAGCCAACAGGCAGAATAGGTTAATTCTGAAAAAAGAAGCGTTAATAAAATTTCATAAAACATTTTGGAGTCAGAGAGCAAAGTCTAAACATGTAAAACTAGCAGACATAAACTCAGGCTGCTTTCATAAAATTGCCACTGGCAGGCGAAATAGAAAGATTATACGACACATTACGTCTGCGGAAGGTACTCTAATTCTTGGGGAGGAAAACATCAAGACAGAAATTCATAACGATTTTGAAAAAAGATTTAAAAAGGATTGTTGTACAAATACTTATTGGAGAAATAGTTTGGATCTAATCACGACTGAAATTACCGACGATGAAAATGAGCAGCTCATCAAGCCGGTTCAAAATTGTGAAATAAAAAATGCGGTTTTTAGTCTAGGAAGAAATAAATCTCCTGGGCCAGATGATTTTTCGGCGGAGTTTTATAAAACTTACTGGGACATTGTGGGCCCTTCGGTAATCAGAGCGGTGAAGAGCTTCTTTCATTCCGGGAGACTTCTCCGTCAGATTAATCATACTTTTATCACGTTACTTCCAAAAGTGGATAATCCATCCTCAACTAATAATTATAGACCAATCAGCTTATGCTCGACGATATACAAAATCATATCAAAAATCCTTACAGAACGACTGAAGAAAGTAATGGGTAAACTGGTTCACCCGTTACAAGGAGCCTTCGTTGTGGATAGAGCTATTCAAGACAATGTCTTGATTGCGCATGAGATTTTCCATTCTTTTAAAACTCGTAAGGGTAAGGAGGGTTGGATGGCGATCAAACTCGATATGGAAAAAGCTTATGATAGACTTAATTGGGATTTTATACTTGAAATTCTGCGAAGGTTTGGTTTTCATGAAAAATTTATTAATTGGGTAAAAGAATGTATCACGTCGATATCCTTCTCAGTCCTGGTGAATAGCTCTCCAACCGAACTATTCTTTCCTACCAGAGGTATTCGACAAGGCGATCCCATTTCACCGTTCTTATTTATTCTTGGAGCAGAAGTATTAGCAAGACAACTACATCAGGAATCTGTGGCACCGTTAAGCAAAATCGGCTTTAACTTCGGGCTCCGCGGTCCGAAAATCCCTTTCCTAGCATTTGCAGATGACACAATTGTCTTTGCCAAAGAAACGTTAGAGGCTAGTCAGAAAGTTAAATCTGTAATAGAGGACTACTGTAGGGTATCTGGCCAAAAAGTTAATTATCATAAATCCTCGTTCCAGACAACAGGGGGAGTTCCTGGGTCAAGAATTCAGTTGCTAGAAAATTCGTTTCAGATGCCTCACACAAGGGCTATGGAGAAATATTTAGGTTGTCCTATCATTAATGGGAGAGTAAATAAACACACATTTGAAGATGTCATTAACAAAACAAAAACTCAGCTTTCTAAATGGAAAGCAAACTCCCTATCCCAGCAAGGAAGATCAATTCTGATTAATTCAAATCTGTCATCAAAACCTCTTTATGCTATGCAAAGTTTCATTCTTCCAGCTTCACTTCATGATGAACTAGATCGTATTAAACGAACCTTTTTCTGGAATAAGGATCTTCGGTACAAACCACTCATCAGCTGGGATAAGGTATGTAGACGGAAAAGAAAAGGTGGTCTGAATATAAGAAAATCACGTATAATGAATGAGGCTCTTCAGATGAAACTTTTGTGGAAAACTTTAGCTGAACCAGATAATATATGGGTTCGAATTATTCGACACAAATACTTAAAACAAAATGATATACTAAATTACACTAAGACTAGAAACGCTTCCTGGCAATGGAGGAATGCCTCTGTGTTAATTGACAAATTCAAGGAAGGCCTAGTTTGGGCAATCGGAGATGGTGGATCAGTTAAGTTCTGGAAGGATTCCTGGATCTCTCAAAAACCCTTAATTAAATGCATCGATAATATATCAATCGAAGATGAGGATGCTCGAGTAAGCGATTTTATACAAGATGGTGTCTGGAGCAGAGACAAGTTATTTGACGCTCTAGGAAGGGACTGGGCGGAAAGAGTTCTTGACATTCCTCTCCCCATCCACAGGATGGCTGACAGACTGTACTGGCGCCATGATAAACAGGGGTGGTTTACCACTTCTAGTGCGGTGAGATTTCTTACGAACCAAGATTCCTTTAGTGATGATCCTTCTAATTGGATTTGGAAAGTAAATACACTTCCTAAGATTAAGAATTTTCTGTGGAAAATTGCCCAGAATGGCCTACCAACTAGAGACCGATTAAGCAAGAAGGGAGCGTCCATCCCAAACGAATGTTGCTTCTGTGGAGCAAATGGGGAGGATGAAGTCCATTTGTTTGTCAAGTGTCCATTCGGGCAAAACCATCTACTACAAACTAGCAAATGCTCTAAGATTATAAATAATATCAATACAACTTCGGTAAAGGGCAATGTCATTATAACAAAACTAGGAGAAACACTAACAAGCAAAGAAAAGGAAGAAATGGCATTAAAATGGTGGTCCATTTGGTACTTTCGGAATAAAAAGATTTTTAGAGAAGCAGAAACGCCAACACATTCGGAAGTACAATCTTTTATTAACTCTGTAAAAGATGGATGGGAAAGAGCTCAAAGGGAGGAAAAAGAAGATGCGAATTTGGAGAATGGAGAGTTGGGTGCAAAAAAGGGAAAAATAAGCAGGAAGAATGTCAAGTGGAAAAACCTGGTAACGGATATATGAAACTCAATTTTGATGGAGCGGTGAATACTTTAGGAGAAGCTAGTATTGGATATATAATTAGGAATTCCGAAGGTAAAGTTGTCAATCTAGGGTATAAATCCATTGGGAAACAAAATCCGATTTTGGCAGAGGTAATAGCTTTAAGAGAGGGAGTAGCATGTGCTAAAACCAACAATTATGTTAAACTAGTGATAGAAGGAGATTCTCAAATACTAATAAATCATCTTATGGACAAAGGTATTTGTTCCTGTAAAATTGAATTAATTATGGGTGATGTCAAAGGACTCCTTAAGTCTTTTCATGATATCTCCTTTTCCTTTGTGCCCCGTGAGGGTAACAGGACGGCAGACAAGGTTGCACACCTTGGCCGTCCTGTTAACGGGTTGGCACTGGAAGAATATCCAGATCTTCTTGATCTCATCCGTCAGGATGCTCTCGGTTAGGTTTTCCAACCGAATTCTTACCTAATAAAAAAAAAATATTCCATCTTGATGAAATACACTAATTAATAACAATATATCCCATATATAGATTCATTCATGTAGGAAAAGTATACAACATAATTATACAATAATGCAAATTATACAAGTGAGAGTGATCAACATGCTTCTACTAAGCGAGTAGGATTTCATACAGCTTAAAGGGAATCATGGAATCATAAAACATACTCCTGAAAACGCCAACGACTCGACTCTGAATCGATCAGTTCAGAGTCGAGTCGTTGATGTTGACACCGAAAAGGAGGATCTGTCTCTTGAACCGGATAGCGAAATGGGCGTCGGGTTGTGTGCTCCGGTAGAAGAGGACCTCGTCGCCGGCCCTGATGACGCCCTTTCTCCGGAGGAAGGGGACCCACCCGGCTGAGACCACCGGCTTGTCGTAGTCCCCTGTCATCCGCTTGGAGCACCGGAACTTCCAGACCCTCCCGTCGATGTCCTTGGCCGTGAAATCCACCTGGTGGCCGGTGAAGCTTGGCAGCTCGGAGAGGTGCTCCGCTGGCCAGTGGAGCCTGTGATCCACGTCCGTCGTCGTCAGTTTCTTGGAGAATAGCTGCTGCCCAAGTGCTGCCATGGCGGACACTTTATAATCAATCGATTTGGATATGAGAAATTAAGAAATCTGGGATCGATCGGATGTGGGTTTTTGGATTGAGATATGGGTATTTATAATAGATTTGGATATGAGAAATTAACAAGCTTGTTTGAAAGATTTGCACACTTGCTACTACTTCGTTGTCTATGGTGTTACTTAAAAGTGAGAAAAGGACGACAAAAAGAGAGAGAGAAAGGGTGAGAAAAAGTTGTCGCCTTTCGAAAAAATGTCTTATTTGACCGAAAATGTTTTTATTTTTTATTTTTTATTTTTTAATCCGTTTAATTTTTTATTTATTAATTTTCTTCTAAGATTGAAAAGAGGGCCGACCAAATTCCACTCCGGGGATAACTGAATTCATGAGCCGCCGTCGATCCCAATAATCAAAATGATTAATCAACTAGATGAATTTATTTGAAGTTCACCCCGATCGTGAAATTCTGATCGAATTAATTCTCAAATCATTCGATCGATACTCTTCACGAACATTCTTCTACTTCCCGATCCTTTAAACATGTTAGCTTTTTGCATTACTTTCAAAAGATTAACAGAAGTGTCAACCACATTTCTCGTCTCTTCGAGTCAGACACATCTCTAAATGCTCGGATTAATAGACACTTTTATATTCTCATTTAATCAAATCCTGATAAGTAGTTGTGGTACAACGGCCAATAAAAATAAAAATAAAAATAAAAAACAAAGGATTTTCTGACTGGAAATCAAAATATATAATGAATTCCCAGGGAAAGAGTCGTGCGACGGTGCGAGTGGGAAATGGGAGAGGTGGGATTAAACTATTTTTATATTGAGCTTCTATTGGTTGTATCTTCTACCAAATCTCCAACTACTTCAATTCATTTCTTTCAATTTTAATTTAGTATATATATATATATATATTTGATTGGGAAATAATTCGGGTGAGATGGCCCTACCCGGCAGCATCCTTACGGATGAGGTCAAGAAGATCCAAATTATTTTTAATATCGACTCCTCGGGCAGAATGGCTAAGGTGTGCAACCTTATCAGCCACTCTATTGCCCATTCGAGGAATGTGAAAGAAACTTGCTTCTTTCACCATCGATAGTAGAAGTTGAGTATCCGAAATGATTAGTTCGATTTCCCATGGACATGAAGATTTCCGGTTTAAATGGTCAATGATGATTTTACAGTCGCCTTCAATTTGGATACTTTCTATTTTTAGTTGCAGAACTTTTTGAACACCCTAATTTAGTTTTTATATAGTTATATTTGAACTGGTTTTGTTAACGATTTTTTAAAAGTTTAAAAATTCAGAAAGTACAATAAGTAAATCAATTGGGATTCCCTGTAACACTTTGTGTGTTACACTCGGTGTTACACCTCATTATTTCGGTTATAAATTAACATTAAAATTTTTAAAAAATTATATTTATACTTTATACACTTATATTAACATGTTTATAAATTTTTATTATTAAAATATATGTTTTAGTAAGATAAAAAAATATTTTCCAAAATAAACAATCTTTTAATTATTTATAATTTTTAATAATATTTTTTCATAATAAATTTTTATAAATATGTTAATATAAGTGTATAGAATATAAATATAAATTTTATAAAAAAAATTAATATAAATTTATAGTCGAAATAATTAAGTGTAACACCGAGGGTTACACCTGGTGTTACAGGGGATCTACACGGTAAATATAGATGTTTAGTTGTTTTTTTTAATACACAAAAAAATCAGAAATTTGGCTTCTCATAAATTTCAATTCATAACTCTCATTTAAATTCTCTACATCCTTATGACTTAACTAAATAACTTTTTGAAATTAATGAGAATTATAATTCTTTGGAATTGAATTCATGGGAAGATCTTAGGGTGGCAATCTGGCGGGTCGGCTCGGGTTCGGTTAGTCAGGTTTCGGGTCATTCGGGTTTCGGGTAATGTCTAATAATTTGGTCATTCGGTTGGGTCAGGTTCGGGTTTCGATTGTCTCGGGTTTTGGTTATTTCGAGTTTCGGTTATTTCGAGTTTAGATTGTCTCAAGTTTTCAATATTTCAATATTCATTTTTAATAATTTACTAGAATTTATCTTAAAGTTCGGGTTATTTTGGGTTTCGGTTATAACGGGTTCAGGTCTTAATGGGTTTTGGTTGAATCGGGTTCGGTTCATTTGAATTTGGGTGAGTTTCAGTTATCGGTTATTCGGTTTTCGGGTCCAAAATGGGTTGGGTTAGGTCGGTGTTCAGGACAATCGGTTACGGGTCGACCAGGTTGGGTTTTCGGGTTCGGGTCGGGTTTTGCCAGCTGACTCATTATTTCTATTTTTTTAATATATGTAATAATTTGGATGGGGTCAGTTCTACTAGACCATCATTCGAGAGCATCCTTAATGGCACTGATCACTACAAGTTGTCATCTTCCACTTGAATTATGGACAAACAAAATCTAAAATTTCTATTCAAAATTTATGAATAGTTTTTTTTTTGTTAAATATTAAACGATTTATCATTTAGAACTAGTCGTTCATCTCATATTTGGTTAGAGAAAAAAAAGACTACATGAATTTAAAATGAATTTTCTTATAAATTAATTTTATTTTATCGACCTTAACGTGGTTTTTTCGATATGACATTTATGAGATGACTAAAGTATGGAACATATAGTATAGTTTTGATCATGTCATTGCATCATAGTATAAGGTTGTGATGCTACCTCTCATGTGTCCATTTCTCTTCAGTTAGCTGATGTGCTCACTAAAGCACTTGGTTCTCATCAACATCAGTTCTTGACTGCTAAACTTGGGCTTGTTTCACCTTGTGCTAGCCAAGCTTGAGGGGGGGATATGGAACATATAGTATAGTTTTGATCATGTCATTGCATCATAGTATAAGGTTGTGATGCAAATATAGTTTTCTGTAAGGGTAGTTTGGTAATTTCCTAAGACGGACCACTTGTGCAGCTGAGAGTACAAAAGGGGTTGATTGTCGCCAATTTCTGTTGAGAGGTTTTTTTGCTGTAACAAACCAAGATCTGAAATCTCAGATCTAGAATCTCTCAATTGTTGAGTTTGTTCCATTTTTCTGAGTTTCATTTGATTTCAATTGTTCAAATGGTATCAGAGCTTGTTCGATCCGTCGCTTGATCTTCGACGATCTCTGCTCGTGTTTTCTGGCGAATTCGTACTCGCTGTTGTCGCGTTACCTTCGTTTGTTGAACAGCTATGGAAGGAAGAGGATCACCGATTCCAGGTGGACAGAGCTATGCTGATGCTCTTAATGGCACTGGCGGAGGTCGTGGAACCTTCGTCTCTGTCACGCCCTTTGGACCTGGTGCAGGGAGAGGCAATCAAGGAGGACCTGGATTTCAGGGTGTTCAGATTGGAGATCACAATCAAAGTACGAACACGGTGCATTACAATCCCTATTTTTTGTCGAATTCCGACCATCCAGGGATGCAGTTGGTGAATAATCTGTTTAATGGCTCGAATTTTGTGAGCTGGAGTAGAGAAGTGCGAATGGCACTTGGAGCCAAGGCAAAATTAGGTTTCATCACAGGGAGTTGTGTGAAACCTGCAATTCAGAATGAGGATTACGAGAAATGGGAGAGAGCAGACTATATGGTGATGTGCTGGCTTGTTAATTCCATGACCACTGAGGTTGCAGAAACTCTTATGTATGTCGAAACTGCTGCTGAGTTGTGGAAGGAGATAAGGGAGAGATTTTGCGAGTCAAATGATCCATTGATATACAAGTTGCGTCGTGATTTAGGAAATGTCAGGCAGGAGAATTTGACTGTAGGTGCATATTATGGAAAGCTTAAGAAGCTCCGGGATGAGCTACAATTTCTTGATGTTGTCCCAACATGTAATTGTGGAGGAATTGGAGGTTGTAGCTGTGGATTGCTTAAGAGAATTGTTGAAAGGGAAGAGAAGGCAAGGTTATGCAGTTTATGATGGGTCTTAATGATGTCTATGAGCCTTTGCGTGGAAATGTTCTATCAAAGGATCCCATGCCAGGGTTGTTGAAGGCCTTCCAGATGGCAGTACAGTTGGAGAGGTCAAGAGGAGTGACATCTATACCTCCTGGTGACCTCACTGCTATGAATGTGAATCGAATGCAGATGCAATATGATGGCTATGGGAACAGAATGCAGTATGATGAAGCTGAGGCTAATACAGTAAACAAGTTTGGATATGGGAACAGGATGAATCAAGATGGATATGGTAAGCAAGGAGAGCTGTCAAGATTTGAGCAAGCAAAAAAAGAGTATAAGAAGGCTAAACTGGAGCGCAAATGTGATTTTTGCAATGAAAGGGGCCACACCAAGGATTATTGTTTCAAATTGGTTGGCTACCCTGAGTGGTTTAGAGGACCAAAAGAGGATGATAAAAGTAAAGCTCAAGGGAAATTTGTGGCTCAGTTTGAGGTGCCTCAAGCTGAAAGTCCACTGGAGCACAGGCATCAAGATGCAAGACCAGATCCTGCAGTAGTAAATGCTATCTACAATGAGGTGGTGAGAATGATGAAAGGAAAAGGCAATGTGGATCATTCAGAGAGTTCAGTAAACCAATCTATGGTTCACTTTGCAGGTACACTAAGTGTATCATTTTTAGTTGGTACAAATAAGGGTGATAAGCATGCTTGGATTGTTGATTCAGGTGCCACTGATCATATTGCTTTTGATAAAGGAATTTTATCTGAGTTTGCTTATTTGACTACACCTATATCTCTGGGATTACCTGATGGATCTCATATACCTGTCAATTGATGGGGTACTATCAAGTTGAATGACAACCTTGTGTTAAGGAATGTGCTTTTTGTCCCTCAGTTTTGTCACAATCTGCTATCTGTGTCTAGAGTACTTAAAGATCAGAAGCTTATATTCCAGTTTAATAAGACATCTTGTTGGCTACGGGACCATATAACTAAAGGACAGTTGATTAAAGGATGGGAAGAAGGAGGCCTGTACAGGATTCACAAAGTTCCTTTGACAGGTACCTCTGGTATTGTTGCTTCAGTTTGCAATAATGATGACAGTTTGATGACTGCTCATGCTCGTCTTGGTCACCTATCATTGTCCAAGATGAAGCTTTTACCTATCTATAAGAATTTGGATACTTCACAGTTCAGGTGTGACACCTGCTCTTTGACTAAAATTCACAAGTTGAAATTTCAGAGAAGTGATTCTCTTGCTGTTGCTCCCTTTTATTTGGTTCACATGGACCTATGGGGCCCTTATAAGACCCCATCCATGTGTGTTGCCCGCTATTTCTTGACTGTCTTGGATGACTACTCTAGGACTACATGGGTGTATCTCCTCCAAGATAAGTTGCAGGTATTGAGTTGCATTACTAAGTTCCTGCTGTTAGTAGAAAACTAGTTTCAGGTGTCTGTTAAGTGTATAAGGACAGACAATGGAACTGAATTCACCCAAAGGGGGTGTGTTGATTTGTTTCCCAGTCATGGTATTATTCACCAAAGATCTGCTCCTGGTGTCCATGAGCAAAATGGGCGGGTTGAAAGGAAGAATAGACATCTCCTTGAAACTGCTAGGGCTATTAGAGCTTATGCTGGCCTTCCTATCAGATTTTGGGGTGATTGTGTATTAAGTGCCACTCACCTTATCAACAAAATGCCCTCTTCTGTTTTGAATGGTAAATCTCCTTTTGAGGCTCTTTTCCATGTGCCACCAGATTATGACAAACTCAGAGTTGTAGGTTGCCTTTGTTATGCCTTGCAACCAAATGATTGGAGAGATAAACTTGGCTGTCTTGCTAGGAGGTGTATATTCTTAGGATACCCTCCAGGTCAAAAGGCTTTTAAGCTCTTTGATCTAGATAAGAAAGTGATCATCATCAGTAGACATGTTCAGTTTGAGGAAACTGTGTTTCCTTTCAGGGGTGATGTCATATCACATAACACCCCATTCTTTCCCAAGGATACCTTAGTATATGATGGAGATGAATCTTGGCTGCCAGTTCTCATCCCTGCTCAGCCTATTAATGATCTCCATGTGTCATCTCCTCCCACCAGCAACTCTCCAGATAGTGATGCTATTGTTCAAAACTCTCCCTATGCCAGCCCCTCACCACCATCATATGATCCCCAACTGGGCTCTCCCATCATTGACAGTACATCCTCTTCAGACAGCGTTCATGGTCCTCCACCTCTTGCAAAAAGAGTCACTCGTCCTCCTGCAAAATTTCAAGACTACATATGTCCAATGCCTCTTCCTAGACATACTTCAGTAACAGAAGACTCAGTATCTCAATCATTTGTTGTATTCTCTCTCACAAACCTTGCACATTTGTCTTCTGATTATGTCACCTCCTTTGTCAATGTATGTGCAATTTTTGAGCCTCACAGTTATTCTCAAGCTAAAGGCATTTCTGAATGGGAATCTGCTATGAATACTGAGATAGCTGCTCTTGAGAAGAACAACACATGGTCTGTTACTCCTTTGCCTACAGGAAAGAGGGCAATTGGATCAAAATGGATTTTCAAGATTAAGTATAAGCCTGATGGACTGGTGGAGAGATACAAAGCAAGACTAGTTGCAAAGGGTTATAATCAAGTAAAGAACAAAGACTACAAGCAAACTTTCTCTCCTGTGGCCAAGCTATCCACTGTGAGAGTAATTCTTGCCATTACAGCTGTAAAAGGTTGGTTGTTGCATCAGCTTGATGTCAACAACGCCTTTCTTCATGGATTCCTAGAAGAGGAGGTGTACATGATCCCACCACAAGGTTATCAGGTCCCTACAGGTCATGTTTGCAAGTTGAATAGATCATTGTATGGGCTTAAACAAGCTAGTCGACAGTGGAACCATGAATTGACAAAATTCATGGTTGGATTGGGGTATATACAATCCAAACATGACTATTCCCTCTTTGTCAAAAGTGCAAGGTCAGCAATCACAATTGCACTGGTCTATGTAGATGATATGTTGTTGCTTGGGAACTCTGCATTTGAGATTCTTCACACTAAGCAAGCTCTTCACTCCACCTTCACCATTAAGGATCTAGGCATTACTAGATATTTCCTTGGCATGGAGATAGCTAGATCCTCTGCTGGTATTCTGCTTAACAAGAGGAAATACATCCTGGATATCTTGAAGGATGCTGACATGGAGAGTTGCAAAGCTACTACATTCCCTATGTAACATGGCACAAAACTGTCTGCTCATGATGGGGAACCTCTAGCACATCCAGAAGCCTATAGAAGGATCATTGGCAGACTCCTATACCTCACCCTCACTAGACTTGATATCTCTTACACTGTCCAACAACTTAGTCAATTCCTTCAAAATCCTCTCCAACCTCACTGGAATGTTGTTATGTATCTTCTCAGATACTTAAAGGGCAGTTTTAATGTTGCTCTTTCCTTTCCTGCAACATCTTCCTTCACACTTAAAGCATACAGTGATGCTGATTGGGGGAATTGCAGAGATTCAGGGAGGTCCCTCACTGGTTACTGTGTGTTTCTTGGTTCATCCCTCATCTCCTGGAAAACCAAGAAGCAAAAGATGGTGTCGAAATCCTCTACAGAGAGTGAGTATAGAGCCATGTCCACAGCTGCTAGTGAACTAGTATGGCTCCATGATCTAATATCTGACTTACACATCCATGTGTCTCTACCTATATCCCTACATTGTGATAATAAATCTGCACAGGAGCTGGCTGCTAACCCTATCTTTCATAAGAGAACCCTACATGTTCGTCTAGATGCCCACTTTATCAGAGAAATGGTTCAAGAGGGATTCATTGCTACCTCTCATGTGTCCATTTCTCTTCAGTTAGCTGATGTGCTCACTAAAGCACTTGGTTCTCATCAACATCAGTTCTTGACTGCCAAACTTGGGCTTGTTTCACCTTGTGCTAGCCAAGCTTGAGGGGGGGGATATGGAACATATAGTATAGTTTTGATCATGTCATTGCATCATAGTATAAGGTTGTGATGCAAATATAGTTTTCTGTAAGGGTAGTTTGGTAATTTCCTAAGATGGACCACTTGTGCAGCTGAGAGTACAAAAGGAGTTGATTGGCGCCAATTTCTGTTGAGAGGTTTTTTTTGCTGTAACAAACCAAGATCTGAAATCTCAGATCTAAAATCTCTCAATTGTTGAGTTTGTTCCATTTTTCTGAGTTTCATTTGATTTCAATTGTTCAAATAAAGTGATATTGACACGAATAGTCCAAATGATAAATTATTTAATTGATATTGAATTGCTAATTATTGTGTTCAAAGAAGAACTCCATTGAGCCTAAATTATAGAGGATTACAGATCCTCAATTGAGCCTGAGATCGAGCATAAATCTCAGATTCGTGAAATGGAAATTGGGGAAGGAACTTTGGAAGGAAGCAAGAGCTCCAACTGAATTGTGAAGAAAAGTTTGTTACAAAAAAACACTACTGAAGTACTCCAATCTAGCTTAAATTAGTTAAATACATGTCCACTTTATTCAACAAAAGTGTTAGCTCTGGATGTTCAAAACGAAGCGTTTTACCTCTATCAAGTGTTGTTGCTTATAGCAATAACTTATTGAGCTTGCTAACTAGCTCGGGCTCTACATAAATCCTTACCTAGATAAATAAAAGAAATAAATAAACAAGTTCCATTGAATCTTAAATGAGATTGTACTCGGCATAGGTAGTGGGTCAGTCAGGCGTATTGTCATAATCGGTTTAATCGCCCATTTCGGTTGAAGTAATCAGGTTAACGGCGTGCTTGGAAGAGTTTTATTAGGGTTGAACTAATCTATATATAACCTTAATTTAGAAAACTTTATTTATGTGTCAATCTTAGACGAGTTTTAGGAATATTGATCAATTATGTTTTTTTCTTTGATTTTTTTATTTCTCCTTTTCTCTTTTTTTCCATTAATTTTTTTTTACTCCTCCATTCTCTTTTATTCTTAACATATTTACTAACAATCTATATATAACCTTAATTTAGAAGACTTTGCTTACGTGTCAATCTTAAAGGAGTTTTAGGAATATTGATCAATTATGTTTTTTTCCTTGATTTTTTTATTTCTCCTTTTCTCTTTTTTTCCATTAATTTTTTTTACTCCTCCATTCTCTTTTATTCTTAACATATTTACTAACAATTGGGCTTAATTCAAAACATTAAATTCAATCTAATATAACCATTAGGCTTAACTCACATTTATGTACTAACTATTGAGCTTAATTCAAAACATTGAATATAATTATTAGTTGTGACACATCACATTTAAATGCATGATTCAGATTTCAAAATTTCTAAAAAAGTTACAATGATATTGATATTATTATTACTAGGTGATTTGAAATATCTACATTTATGTATTATACTTTAGACGATATATAAAAAAAAATTATTTCAGAATTATAAGATACATTTATGGTAAAGTTTTTTTTATCTTAACTTTTATTAGTATTTTATAATATATTTGTATATATTATTAATATTTTAGTTTTAAAAAATCGCGCCATGGCGCGGGAATTGTACTAGTTAGTAATTACTCTGACAAAAAAAAACTAATTAGTACTCCGTAATTACTCATAAACAGTATAGGTTTCATAATACAAGTCATTCGACTCTTCTGCACGTATTTTAAGGTTATAAAAACTTTATAAAATATTACTCCATATTTTTTACTGATTTTATTTTTAAAGATTATACTTATGAGTTATGACTAACAACTAACAAGTATGAAATTATTTTTAAAAAATTAATAAAAAAATAATATTTTATAATATTTTTAACTTCTTAAAAAGCGTGCACTAAAAGACAATGAACGGAGGAGTAATTTAATCATGGCATAGTCCATTCCGAGGCCTCACATATACAAACCTCGTTATTTTTCTCTCGAGGTAATACATAAATATTTTATAAAACAAAAATAAAAATAACTCAATTATAATTTTGCGTAAACCGTCTTGTTAATAGATAAAAATCATGGTGTTAATAGACTCCCTCGTATTTCTTAAGATGGGCATGGTCAGTAATTGGCATGTTTTCATGGAAATTCATATATATATATTTATGTGAAATGGAGGAAAAAAAATGATCAAATATATATAGTCTGTGAAATAAAATATGTGCTTTGATTTTTTCAAAAAAGGGACGGGGGAGCGGACCTCAACCCGCCCCTCCGTCCGTATCTGATAAAGATACCCTACTAAAAAAATAGTAAATCCTAAAAATCTAATTTAAAACAGGGTTAAAATATTTCAATTAGATAAATATTTTTATAAACGGTTTGCTATTGTGTACTCTGATGTAAATGATAAAGATATTTTATTGAGAAAGAAAACTCTAAAAGGAAATAAGTAAACTTCATAGTTTAATTTAAAAATAGCTAAATCAGGTACATGTAGGAGAAATATTTCTCAATTTAACTTCTTATCTTATAAACCGTATTCCTTAGATATAAGAATATACTGTAGGATAGAGTCGATGGACCAACAAAAAAATTTTACTCCGTGAGAAAACCGTTATATTACGTCAACACTCACGTGGCGCTAATTATTAAAAGTGTAATTAGAAGAGTATTAAATCCAGTAAATAACTTGCTTGCCTTGTACGTTTTGAATTAGAGTGGATATAAAATACTCTCCATAAGAAAATCGTTCCAATCAAAAGAACAAATTATAGTGCTAATTAGGATCTAATATTGATGTTAGTTATATGATCTCGTGTGTATATATTGGTTCCGGTGTATTCAACCCTTGACGTGTATCATGTACTTATAAATTAATCTCTCAATACGTACTATCGAATAATCAGAAGTTACTTTTAATCTCATCCGTTGATCTTCTTAATTCAATGGCCTAGATTTATTCACATGATACACGTTAAGGACTAAGTACATAGGATCTATCCCCCCCCTCTCTCTCTCTCTCTCTCTCTCTCTCTCTCTCTCTCTCTCTCTCTCTCTCTCTCTCTCTCTCTCTCTCTATATATATATATATATATATATATATATATATATATATATATATATATATATATATATATATATATATATATATATATATATATATATATATATATATATATATATATACACATACATATATATATATATACATACATACATATATATACATGTGCCTATTTCATATCAATTGTATCATTTTTAATAACTAATAAAGTGATTTATATCGTATATATTTAGAGAATGGGATAAGAATCTAAATTAAAAATGACTCTCTATTAAAAAAAAATAACATAAGGGCTACGGGCAAGATTATAAAACGACTATTGACAAGATGAACTTTACTAAATTGCTGATCAAAATCCTTTCCATTTGTCAAGAAAAATTGAGAGATTCGTGATACCTTGCTAAAAGCCTAGAACATAATCACGTTGAACATCTCCTCGTTCATTTTTTTTGATCAAGAACTAATCACTGAATGCAAAAACAATGGTAAATTCACCCTCAATTTCATTCAATAACAACAAAACTGAACTTCAACACCAATATATATCATCATCCTCTCAACAAACCCTAAAAAATAAAAGCAAAACTGATCAAATTTGAATCTGTGTCAATATGATGATATGCCTTGCCAATTGAAATTGATGCTCATTCCACTTCAACAACGACGACACCATCATGATCCTCCCCCGCCGCCCCTTCTCAGCCGATTCGTTGTCTCCCGTAGGCACGCCAATGTCCCCAGGGCGTTCACTGCGAAGATCCGATCGAACTCCTCTGTCGGCGTGGCGGCGGAGGTGACGAGGATGTGTGGCTGGGCGCTTAAGGTCTGCTCGGTGGCGTTGAAGAGGGATCTTACCTGCGCCGGGTCGGAGACGTCGCAGCGACCGACGAAGGCGGGTGTGGCGAAGAGGGAGGGGCGGAATGGGAAGGAGTTGATGGCGGAGTCTAGGGTTTCGGCCTGGACGCGTGCGCCGAGGGTGGCTAGGTGGCTGGCGATGGCACTGTGCGGCACATCAGTACACCACCCGGTCGGGGAGGACCTCGGAGGCAGCGGCGATGAGAGAGAGGGAGATTAAGAGCGGCGGAGAGGAGAACAGAGGAGGCGCAGAGGGAGATTAGGGGAGAAGGGAGATTAGGTAGGTTAGGGATTTGTGTGCAATATAGTAGAAATTAATTTGCCTTCATTTTGATGTTTTGCCTCTAGATTCACTCAAAAAATAAATCATAAAAATTTTAAGTCAAATTAATTATTTGTCTTCCCCCTCTTCCAAATTAGCTAAAAGTTCACCACCTGAATTTTTCTTCATCGAAATCTAGCAGCCATCTCTCCGATCTACACCGATGGCGATGGTGTCGAACTAAGAAAGGGAGCTGATGGCGATGGCGATGGCTCCACCAGAATCTCGCCGATCCTCCGACGGTTCGCATCTCCATCGGAATCCCCAACGTAGCCTCCTCCGTCACCAGCGAGAGAGAAAGGGAACGGAGACGGAGACAGACGCTGTTTGATCTGGATCTGATCAGTTTTTATCGCAATTGGAATTCGAGCGTCTCACTTCAGCGATCGATCTCGTCAATTTGTTACGATCGTCGAGTTTTCAAGTCCATATGCCTGCGATCGTCTATCCATGGCCGCTGATTTGAAGCTAAACCTGTCTTCCTACTCGTCTCTGTCTTCCTCTGATTCCATGGTCGCTGATTCCATGGCCAGATCAAACAACGTCTCTGTCTTCGTCAACGTTGTTCCAGTTGCCTGAAATCGAGGACGATGCTCCAACTGTCGGCTCGATCAACGACGGCAAGATGCTCCAGTTGCCTGAAATCCGCCAACGTTGTTCGATCTAAGATATCATATGCTCCAGTTTCTGCAGCGTTGCATCGATCCTGCCTCGATCTCGGATGCTCCAGTTGCTGAAATTGCCGGCTCGATCTACGATCTCTCGGTTTCCGCAGTATCGTTCCGACATCTATTGATTTCCACATGTATTGTTTCAGATCTGGCTAGGTCTTCAACAGCGCCCAATTCCAGATCCGGCGAGCATATATCGCGCTCCTCGGCCGCCGCTCTTCAACACCGCCTCGTTCCAGATGCGCTCTTCAACAGCGCCGGACGGGACACCGGCGTACGCGCTGGGCATCTCCGGAATATAGGAGCTCGGTAACTGAGATAATCAATTTCAAAATGCGGAAAATGTCTAGGTTCCGAGTTTGATCCTTCCAATTTGTTTGATTACTGTGAGGTTTAACTTGAAATTGGTTCCTTAGTCATCAATTGCATTTGAATATGAAGTTTCTTGTGGCACCTGTAAACAATATGCAGTAATATATGCCATTGTAGGTCTTGTGAAATGAAAAAGAGGAATATTGATTCTAAATATGTTGTAAACTGTGAGTTGTTTGAGCATAGTGCTTTTCACTAAAGTTATACCTTTGTTGTCATATAGAGACTCACATATGGTCAAAGATCAACTACCATGTTATTCTTGTATAATTGAAACTTTTTCTGAAACTTTTCACTAAAGTTTGTTGTTTGTTATTTGTTATTTGTTATTTGTGAATTTGTGGTTAGTTTGGTACTGTGATTGAGTTTGCTTTGTTGAAAGTTTAAATATTGGCAATTTTAGCAAATTTTTTTGTCTTGCTGAAACTTTTTCTTATGCTGAAATGTTGAAATTAATTCTTATAAAATTATATGAGCTACAATATATTACACAAAAACATATATTTCAACATTTCAGCATTTTTTTTGTGATCTGAAATGCTGAACTTAATTCACTGTTGGGGTCAAAGTCGGATATCAAATGTTGTTTATGCAATTTCAGCATATTTTTTTGCCTTGCTGAAACTTTTAGATAGCTTATTAGCTTCGTGATTTTTTGTGTGATCTGAAATACTGAAATTAATTCTTTATTAGCAAAATTCGTATGCTGAAATCAATTCTTATAAAATTGTTTGAGGTACTATTTCAACATTTCAGCATTTTAGCATTTTTGAAAAAAACAAACTCCGGTTTCAACAATTCCGGTGTCGAAGTGGTGACGTGAAAAAAAAGCAACCCCTGTTTCAGCAATGCGGTAAAATTAAAAAAAAAACAAAATAAAACTGAAAAGGGGGTTGCTGAAACCGCATGTACTGAAACAGGAGTTTCAGCAATTCCGTTTCAGCAACTCTGGAAACGCGAAAAAAAAAACTGAAAAAGGGGTTGCTGCAACCGTATGTGCTGAAACAGAAGTTTCAGCAATTCCGTTTCAGCAACTCTGGAAACGCGAAAAAAAAAACTGAAAAATGGGTTGTTGAAATCGTATGTGCTGAAACAGAAGTTTCAGCAACTCTGGAAACGCAAAAAAAAAAAAAAGGAGGCGGTGGACATTTAGCTAATTTGGAAGAGGTGGGGGACCTTTTACTAATAAAGGGCAAAAATTAGGACATCGAGGTAATCACCCTAAAATTTAATTCAAAATATAGCTAAAAGAATTTTCAAAATAAAAATCTTATTTTATATCCTTAGGACTTACGCTAGAAAACCCGCTAATAAAAATAGAAGTATCTTGTATTTTGTTAGGAATAAAAAATTTCGTCCCACATTAGCAAATCAATTAAATGCCAAAATATTAAAGATGGGGAAACATCTAAACATTGGCTTAAGCTTGACCTTAGAATCAAATTAGGGCAAAAAATATGGACATTTTACAAAATCACCCAAAATACCGTACACGTTTTATGTACATAAATTAAAACTCCTAAACATAAGGATTTCTAAAGTGTCATAAAATTCAAAATCTTTGTTTTTTTAATTTTTAATTTTTGGTCAGCAAAATCTTTGTCAGTTGATTTTTTTTTTTCAAACAAATGAACAATGTTGAAGAGAAAATGCATATTGAATTCTAGAAGAAAAGCTCAGGCAATCAACCTGCAGGCTGCAGCCATGAATAACACCATTACTCTTTAGTACGGAGTACTGTATAAAATAAAAGTAAATAAATTAAGCTGATCGACCAATTGACGAACTTTTCTTTGACTTTTGGATCAACACACCGACCCTTTAATGTAGGACCACCCAACTAATTAATGCTGTAGTTAATGATAAAATAATGATTTGTACAACCAAAAACTACAGTACAAATTAAAGATACTTTATAACTTCCATTTTATGAAAAGACCCTTGATATGATTAATAGGTTGTGAGTTGTAGTTTTCGATAAAATGAAAAGTATAATAATAAATGAAGGTAAATTAGTAAAAAATGGAGTAGATTATTGGATTTCTTAAAAATGGTGCTAAGAGCTAAAATGACAAGTTTTCGCGAACGGAGAGAGTATATTTTAAATAATTTTTTATAGCTTATATGTTAAGTAATACAGTATTAAGTAATATTATTTTATGGGGATGAAGACCCATTGTCTGTTTAGAGTTTCATGAGCGCCTATAAATACTCATGAAATACGAATGCTTGTAACCTAATTTGTTCTTTGCCGCCAACAATTGAAAACCCTAGGGCAACACAGAGGCGATTCCCGGCGGCGGTTTCCTGACCACCACCAATCGCCTACTCTCTCTTCGGTCAACAACCGTGGGAGCCTAGGTACTCCTGCCGGATGCGTGCGGGTTCACCGATTTGGGAAGATCAGACGCTCAGATTTGGATTGCAGGTTTTGAGGGTAATTTGCTCGGATGGAGAAGGAACGGGATAGGAGGGGAAACATGGTGTTGACAGAAGAAGAAGGGAAAGAAATTGCGATTGAATCCAGAGGGACGAGGAAGGAGGTAAGGACGGATTCTGTGTCCTTAGTAGGGTATGTACTGTCGTCCAGGCCGTTCAATTCATACGCCCTACAAGCAACGTTGAAGGGTGCCTGGAGGCTCAAGAAGGGATTTGGATTTCGGGAACTGCGGAGAAACTTATTCATATTCCAGTTCCATGATGCGCGAGACAAAGAGAAGGTGTTGAACGGAGGACCATGGTCTTTCGACAAGGCCCTGGTTGCTTTGAAGGAACCCGGTATGGAGCAACCATCGAATATCGTCTTTGACAAGGTACCTTTTTGGGTTCGTATTTATGACCTCCCCATTCAGATGATGAACGAGGAAATTGCGGAGGTGGTAGGAAGATTGTATGGAGGCGCTATCGAGATTGATAAGGAGGAAGTGAAGGGATGTGCTAAGTTTGTTAAGGTGAGGGTGCTAGTTGAAGTTGCAAAACCGATTCGACGAGGAGCTTTGCTGAAAGTTGAGGGGAAGAGGATTTGGGTCGATTTCAAGTATGAAAGGTTACCGAACTTTTGTTACTTATGCGGGTGTTTGACGCATGTTGAATCAGATTGTGACAAAGAAGTGCAGCCGGAGCAACATGAATACGGAGATTGGCTGCGCGCCTCACCATTGAGAAGAGGAGTGGAGAAATTTCAGAGAGGCCGAGAGGGAGTGAAAGAGGCTGGAAATGGGAATGATCAAAACATAAGGCATGAGAGAGGTAATCATCGTGAGGAGGAGGAAAGGGGAGCAAAAAAATCTCTATTGGAATTATTAGAAAAAGATGGGGAGGGGAGGGAGTATAGTGAGGACCAAGAAAAGAGGGAGTTGGGAGCTAATGTCACCCACTTGACATTGAAAATGAGACAATAATCAGTGGCTTAATGATAGAGGGAGGCGAGACAAGGGAGACGGGAAGAAATGATAGGGAAACAGGTGGGGAAGACGGGGGAAATGAGGGAGTAGAAAATATTGAGGGGAGGGAGGGAGTAATTAATAAAGAAAGGATACAGAGAGATGGTGT
Source organism: Persicaria tinctoria (assembly GCA_037127255.1). Classification (NCBI taxonomy): domain Eukaryota; kingdom Viridiplantae; phylum Streptophyta; class Magnoliopsida; order Caryophyllales; family Polygonaceae; genus Persicaria; species Persicaria tinctoria. Next base: position 3,139,671 of record JBANSL010000019.1, on the reverse strand, counting down.
GACAGAAGGGATGGAAAAAGACAAGGGAAAGAATATACAGGGTGAGAAGGTGGAGTTGAAAAAATGGAAGAAAAGGGCAAGGATGGGACAGATGCTGGGAGAGGGAGAAGTTGATAGGAGAGAGAAGAGAAAAATTGGAGAGGAAGAGAATGAGCTCGGTGAGATGAGGGGGGTGGATGACGGGGGAAAGAAGAGGAAGAAAAATGAGGATGTTGATATGATTGACTCGGCGGGAGGGGATGAAAGTCCCTCTCACCGGACATTATGAGTCTACTTAGCTACAACTGCCGGGGATTGGGGAATGCCCGCGCAGTTGTTAGACTCACCAACCTGGTGAGAAGAGAGGGCCCCAGAATCGTGTTTCTAATGGAAACACAGTGTGAGAAAAAACGAATGGAGGAGGTTAGAATCAGAATGGGTTTCAAAAGTTGCTTTACAATTGACTGTATTGGCAAATCAGGAGGTTTGTGTCTGTTATGGGACGAAGACATTGATATCTCAATCCAGACTTACACGAGTCACCACATTGATGCTTGGGTGGAAGAAGGGAGTGGAGGTAAATGGAGGCTTACGGGCTTCTATGGGTGGCCTAGAAGAGAGGAAAAGCATCATTCGTTTTCCTTAATTCGACGGCTAGCCGAGGAGCCTAGAGAGGCTTGGCTTTTTATGGGAGATTTCAATCAAATAATCTGTCCGGAAGATAAAGTGGGAGGGCTGACTCCTAGAATGGAGGATATGAGAGGATTGAGGGAGGCTCTAGATTACGGTGGGCTTAGTTTGGTTCCGTACATGGGACCGAGATTTACTTGGGACAATGGGCGGAAAAATAATGAGTTCATTCAGGAACGGTTAGATTATGTGGTATGTAATGAGGAGTTTTTGGGGAAGTTTCCTGGAACTAGCTCGGTGCATCTCGAGAGACAAGGATCGGACCACCTTCCGATAATGGTGTAAAAGCTCAGAGTGGAGAGGGAGTGGGGCGAGGAGATAAGGGGGGAGAGACCGTCCAGATTTGAGGCTTTGTGGGCGGAGCATGAGGGGAGTGAGGAGGTGGTTAGGAATGGCTGGTTGAATCCGGACAGCTCGGTGGGAATCTTGGGGAAGACGGCGAGATGTCTGGAGGAGCTAAAAGAGTGGAATCGTGTAACCTTTGGTAATGTGCTGAAAAAACTCAAGAAAGTAAGGGAGAAACTGAGAGAGTTACATAAAAGGGGTATGTCAGGGGAGCTAGTGGAACGACGAAGAGAGTTAGAAAGGGAGGAGGAAAGGCTGATGGAGGAGGAAGAGCTCCTATGGTATCAGCGGGCAAAGGCCAATGAGTTTAAGTGGGGAGACAGAAACTCAAAGTTTTTCCATCAGAAGGCGAGCGGGAGGCAGAAAAGAAATAATTTGACTCGGCTAGTGGATGACGAGGGTATGGAGTGGAGAAGTCGAGAGGGAATGGCCGGTGTTGCGGTAAATTACTTTGAAAACCTGTTTAAGTCAAATCTGAGCGCACTTCTTGAATCGGCTTCTCAAGGAATCTCGCAAAAGCTTTCGGAAGAGGACAACCTGGAGCTCCTGCGGCCGTTCACTGGTGAGGAGGTAAAATATGCTCTTTTCTCTATGCATCCCACAAAATCCCCTGGGCCCGACGGTATGTCAGCATTGTTCTACCAACAGTATTGGCATATCGTGGGTCCTGAGATTACAAAATTTGTTTTAGATATCATGGTCGGTGCCCCTTTTCCGGATGGTCTTAACCACACGTACATAGCTTTGGTCCCGAAGGTCTCAACTCCTTTTCGGATGAAAGATCTTCGGCCGATAAGTTTGTGTAATGTGTTGTTTAAGATCATTTCCAAGATGCTAACGATTCGTCTCAAAGCTTGTCTCAGTAAGCTCATATCCCCGAGTCAGAGTGCGTTTGTTCCTGGGAGGCTCATTACGGACAACGTGTTGTCTGCTTTTTAGATCTTCCATTACATGAAGAATCGGAGGAAAGGAAAGAAGGGTTACATGGCGCTCAAGCTCGACATGGCTAAGGCGTACGACAGAGTAGAATGGAACTTCCTTGATCATTGCATGGAAAGAATGGGTTTTCACCAAGACTGGCGCCGGCTAGTGATGCGATGTGTGACTTCAGTGACTTTTTCGGCGTTAGTTGGGGGCTCTCCGTCGCAGACTTTTGTGCCTGAGAGGGGACTCCAACAAGGTGATCCTCTGTCACCTTATCTTTTCTTGTTATGTGCTGAGGCGTTTTCAGGCCTAATCAGAAAGAGTGAGGTGGATGGAAGGTGGCATGGTATCAAGATTGCTCCTTCGGCTCCGACTGTCTCTCACTTATTCTTTGCAGACGATAGCATTCTTTTTGCGAAGGTGAACTGTCAACAGGGCTCAGAAATAGTGAACATGCTCCGTGTTTATGGAGAAGCGTCAGGTCAACGGGTTAACTTCGCAAAGTCAGAACTATCTTTTAGCAAGAACGTGAGTGCTGAGGTCCGAGAGGAGATTCAGGGACTGGTGGGTGTGGTAGAGGTAGAAAAGCATGAGAAATACTTGGGACTTCCCACGATGATTGGGCGGTCCAAGAAGGTTATCTTTAATGTGGTAAGAGATAGAATATGGAAAAAGCTAAAGGGGTGGAAGGCGAGGACTCTTTCGAGAGCGGGAAAGGAGGTCTTACTCAAATCCGTCGTGCAGGCAATACCAATGTACACTGTGTCCTGTTTCTTGATGCCGAGCTATATGTGTCACGAGATTGAGAAGATGATGTGCGATTTTTGGTGGGGAGATGGGGAAGGGGGAAAGAAAATGCATTGGTTATCTTGGAAAAGAATGTGCTACTCGAAGGAGAAAGGAGGTATGGGTTTCCGGGATATGGAAATGTTCAACCTTGCTCTATTGGCTAAAATGGGATGGAGGATCATGACACAACCGGAGGCGCTCATTTCTAGGATTCTTAAAGCAAGGTACTTTCCTCACCCGTCTTTCTTTGAAGCTAGTGTGGGGAATAATTCGAGTTACGTGTGGAGGAGTTTGATTAGCGCCAGGAGGATATTGGAGAAAAGTGTTTATTGGACGGTTGGGAATGGATCAAATCTCTATGCTTGGGGAGATAAGTGGATACCAAGACCCTCTTCATTCAAATCGGTTGCAAACCCGAGCGGACGAGGCGAGTTTACGAGAGTCATCGATTTTATTGATTGGGAGGAGGGCCGGTGGGACGAGGAGGGAGTCCGTGAAGCATTCGTACAATGCGACGCGGAGCTGATCTTAAGTATCCACTTGGTGGACCCTCTTGTGGAGGACGCAGTGACATGGTTTCACACTCGTGACGGCAACTTCTCTGTCCGCTCTGCCTACCACCTCCAGGTGGAGGATCGACGTCAAATCGAAGATGGTGGTGAGTCTTCTAATGGAAACAAGGGGGCTGATCTTTGGGGCAAGGTCTGGAAAATGTGGGTGGTTCCGCTAATTCGGAGTTTTGTTTGGAGAGCTTGTCGAGATATCTTGCCGAATAGGGGAGCTCTGGCGAGAAGGGGAGTGGTGTTGGCACCCTGGTGTGAGGAATGTGGAAGAGAAGAGATTACATGGCACACAATGTGGGAATGTAGGAGAGCTCGTGAGGTATGGAAGCTACTTCCGGAGATCAAGCAGAGAGGAAAGCAAGTCTCGGACTTCAGCAGGTGGACAACCGTTATGCTCAATGGTAAGGAGTGGGACCTGACTTGCATCTGGGCATATGCAGCGGCTGGTTTATGGCACGCAAGAAACAAGTATTGTTTTGAAGGGGTGAGCACTGACGCTGTATCCATAGTCGACGATGCATTGGAAAAGCTGGAGCTGCACAGGGGCGACATGGAGCGAGCTCAGCCATGAGAACAACTGTCGGACAGAAATCAGGGGCTTGCCCGCTGGCAAATTCCGGAGTGATAGATTACATAGGTCTTAATATTGTATAGTGGGCTAAAAGTCCATTAAGACCCAATACCTTTGTAACCTATATATATATATGTTATATCAATGAATGGAAACCCTAAGGAGGACTTTACATCAATTCTACCTTTCTACATGGTATCACAACCTTTTCTTCCTCACGGAACCCTAATTTGATCCTCCCGCCTCACCTCTTCCCTTACCGGCAAACGCCCCTCTTTTCTTCTCCTTCCTCGACCTGGAACCTGCCGCCGCCGGTAACCACGTACGCTACACCAACACCCATCCGACCGGATCCACATCCAATCTCCCTGCCCTTGCTCTCCGTTCTCCCTGCTCGCTCTCGCTGTCTCTCACGCCGGCCACCACTGCACACCACATCCGATCACCATCGACTCTCCGCCTCTGCCCTCGCTACTGCACTTGATCGTATAGTTAATTAGCCTTGCTAATTAATTAGGCACTTCGCGTCTGCCGTTTGCAATTTTGATCGAGGTCAACCTCAGCACCTTGGAATTCAAAGTAAACCCAGCCCCCATCTATTTGCTTTCATACAAAAAAAAATGCACCAATACTCTGGATATCCTACCCCTCGACATGCCGGTCCTCAGGCCTCTCTGACATCGCCTGACCCAGGCTATGTTCCGCCAGCTCTGCATCACGCCTTCTCCTCTACGCAACCGACATCTTCAGACCCTTCTTGGTACATGGACACCGGTGCCACCTCCCACATGACGAACTCTCCAGGTAACCTCTCATCTATTTCTTTTAAGAGCCCTGCCCACTCTATTATCGTCGGAAATGGTGGTCACGCCAAATTACAGACCCCAACCCACCCACTACACCTCAACAATGTCCTTATTGCCCCAAAGATTGTCAAAAACCTTATCTCTGTCCGTCGGTTCACTACTGACAACAACGTTTCCCTTACGTTTGATCCCTATGGTTTCTCTGTGAACGATCTTACTACGGGGGTTACTCGCATGAGATGTAACAGCACCGGGGAGCTCTACCCTGTCACACCACCTCCTGCGTCCAGTCAGTCGTGTCCGGTCGCCCTCTCGGCATCATCGTCCAGCCTCTGGCATGCACGCCTGGGCCATCCCAGCGCTGCCGTTCTAGATGTCCTCCGTTCCCAGAACCTTGTCACCTGTACAAAGACCCACGCTCTGGTTTATGCTCTTCCTGCCAACTAGGCAAACATGCCAGACTGCCGTTCCAACGGTCTTTGACCTCTACCCTTGCTCCCTTTGATATCATTCACAGCGACATTTGGACCTCTCCCGTGCCTAGCAAGGAGGGTCACAAGTACTACCTTTTGTTTCTTGATGATTACACTCATTACTTATGGGTCTTCCCGTTGCATTTCAAGTCCCAAGTGTTTCCTATCTTTGCCAGATTCCATACCTACATCAAAACACAGTTTCACATGTCCATCAAATGTTTTCAATGTGACAATGGCCGTGAATTTGACAACAAAGACTTTCACTCCTTCTTTGCCGCAAATGGGATCTCCTATCGCTTGTCTTGCCCCTATACTTCTCAGCAGAATGGCAAGGCAGAAAGAATCATCAGAACCATTACCTACATGATGCGCTCTCTCCTCTTCCACGCATCTATTCCCCTTCCCTATTGGCCTCACGCCTTATCCACCACATGTTATCTCCTAAACATTCTCCCTTCCACTACCCTACACCATCGCTCGCCAGCTCAGACACTTTATTACGCCGAGCCTAGGTATGATCACCTTCGCACCTTCGGGTGCTTGTGTTTCCCAAACCAGTCCTCCATAGCCCCGCACAAACTTCACCCGCGCTCCACTCCATGTGTCTTCCTAGGCTATCCGCCTGTTCATCGAGGTTACATTTGCCTCGATATCAAGACCCACAAGATCATTCTCTCACGTCATGTCACCTTTGATGAGTCGCGATTTTCCTTTGCGTCTCCCACACCCCCTGTGTCGTCGACAGAGTCTGAGTCACCATTCCCTCACTTCATTCTTCCCCAGAGCTCTCCCGGTGCTCCTGCGTCTCCCCCTCCCCCACCCCCACCACCCCCACCACCAGACCACACACCCGCAGCGTCTCCGGTGTCTTCCGACCCCGTCAGATCGTATCCATGACGACCACCCATCGCCCCACCATCCAACCTCATAGCCTAGCAAAGCAGTCCCCCCACCAAACACCAATGCCGCGGGCGCCGCACACTGCTGCGCCCGCAGCCTATCAATTGCCCATGCCCCCAGCATCACATCACCTACTGGCGGCGCCCGCCGCAACACATGCTGCGCCCGCCGCATCCCTCCCCGTCTCGCATCACCTACTGGCAGCGCCCGCCGCAGGGTATGCTGCGCCCGCCGCATCCCACACCGCCTCTGCACCCCTTACCCGCAGCTCTGCTGTGCCCGCCGCCTCATCCCCATGCTTAGCCCCTCTTGCTCCCATCCGTCCCGACACCCAATCACCCTCTGCCTCCACCCAGACCTCCCTCTCCCCCATTCCCACCTCCCACAAAACAGCCCTCCAAGACCCGAATTGGCAGACGGCTATGCTCGACGAATACAGGGCCCTTACGAAGAATGGTACTTGGATTCTTGTTCCTCGCCCTCCTGAGGCGAACGTCATTCGTTGTATGTGGCTCTTTCGTCACAAGTTCCGATCTGATGGGACTTTGGAGCGCTATAAGGCCCGTCTTGTGGTGGACGGTAGATCTCAGCAGGCAGGTATTGATTGTGATGAGACGTTCAGCCCTGTGGTCAAGCCTGCCACTATTCGAGTGGTCCTGAGTCTAGCTCTGTCACGCAACTGGGCCATCCATCAGTTAGATGTCAAGAACGCATTTCTCCATGGCCATCTGAATGAGACTGTCTACATGTTTCAGCCGCCGGGGTTTGCTGATGCTGACCGTCCGAAGCATGTTTGTCTCCTCAAGCGCTCTCTGTATGGTCTGAAACAGGCTCCGCGGGCTTGGTTCCAGCGTTTTGCCTCTTATCTGCTCCGTTTGGGTTTCACTGGCAGTCGTTCCGATTCGTCTCTATTTATCTATCGCCGAGGCTCAGACTTGGCATTCCTGTTGCTATATGTCGACGACATCATTCTCACCGCCTCTTCTGATGCTCTTCGGACGTCTATTATTTCGCAGTTGAGTGCGGAATTCGCCATGTCTGATCTGGGTCAGTTGTCTTATTTTTTGGGAGTTGCTGTTCAGCGTCATACGTCAGGTCTGTTTCTCTCACAGAGTAAGTATGCTGCAGAGATTGTTGCTCGAGCTAAGATGGTCAACTGTAATCCAGTCGCCACCCCTGTCGATACATCCAACAAGCTCAGTGCTCATTCTAGTCCTTTGGTTGATGACCCGACATTATACAGGAGCCTCGCTGGTGCTCTTCAGTATCTCACTTTCACCAGGCCTGACATTAGTTACGCCGTTCAGCAGGTCTGCTTGTTCATGCATGCACCTAGGGAACCTCACTTTCAGGCTTTGAAGCGGATCATTCGGTACATCAGCGGCACTCTTGAGCTCGGCACCACGATCACTCCTTCCTCTAAGCTTGATCTTGTTGCTTACACTGATGCAGATTGGGGTGGTTGTCCTGACACACGTCGCTCCACGTCTGGGTACTGCGTCTTCCTCAACGACACCCTTGTGTCATGGTCTGCCAAGCGTCAGTCCGTCGTATCTCGCTCTAGCACTGAGGCCGAATACAGGGGTGTTGCCAACGTTGTGTCCGAGTGCTCTTGGCTCCGGAACCTCCTCCTTGAGCTCCCTTGTCCCCTTCAGAAGGCCACTCTGGTCTATACGGACAACGTATCCGCCGTCTACCTGGCTAGCAACCCAGTCCAGCATCAACGCACGAAGCACATTGAGCTTGATCTCCACTTTGTAAGGGACAAGGTTTCCATTGGACATGTCCGCGTTCTCCATGTCCCGTCCTCTTATCAGTACGCTGATATATTCACCAAGGGTTTACCTCGACAGTTATTCATTGATCTTCGTTCCAGTCTCACTGTAAGGACCCCTCCCGTTTCGACTGCGGGGGTTTGATAGATTACATAGGTCTTAATATTGTATAGTGGGCTAAAAGACCATTAAGGCACAATACCTTTGTAACCTATATATATATATATATAAATGTTATATCAATGAATGGAAACCCTAAGGAGGACTTTACATCAATTCTACCTTTCTACACGGAGGACGGAGTCGTAAAGATCAATTGTGATGCGTCGTCGGAGATCAACAAGGGATGTGGGATCGGGGTGATTGCCCGGAACGATCATGGCGCGGTCTGCTGGGCTATGGCGGAGCGAATTCAGGGTGGAACAGATCCACTGTGTGCGGAGCTAGAGGCCATTGTCAAAGCCTTGCAGCTGGCGAGAGACAGAGAGGCCGAATCGGTTATCATTGAAACTGATTGTTCGCAGGTTGTGCACATATTGCAAGGACGCTCTTCTTGTCGGGGAGTGGCAGGTACATTGGGTCACAAGGGGAGATGCCTCGCTCGCCAGTTCAGACATTGCACTTGGAGCTGGGTAGGGCGTGAGAAGAATCAAGCGGCACATTTCCTAGCTAATTTACGCATGGAGGAACCAATTTATTTCGATTCAGAACTTGATTTTCCTGCTGTTTTATTTGACATAACTTTTGCTGATTTGGAGAGTGAATAAGAGCATGGTTTTTCATCAAAAAAAAAAATTTGTTCTTTGCCCATGATACAAATCTTGTTCTTCCGTGGACGTAAGTAACACATTATTGTCAAACTACGTATGTTAATTAATTAATTTACCATTCAGGTAATGACAATTATATCTTTCACTTGGTTGGTCATTTAAGTAAATATATGTATGTAGAATAAGTTTTTGGATGGCACCAATTTTTTGTGGTTAGACAAGTTTTTCTAGGTATATATAAAACTTTAATTAATTTATCTGTACATTAATTATTTTGACATTTAAAGTGCTTTAAGAATACCCCATTAAAATGTTAAATAATATGCACCATCTATGTCATGTGGGGGCAAAGCAACCTTAATTTAATATTTCGCTCTTGAAAAAAATGCCACTTTATCTCTACCTAAATTGTTCAACACCGTTAATGTTGCTATCATATATTCACCTTTGAAATGCAAGCATCTTAAAACATAAATTAATTAAGCTCATTTATCTTTGAATAAAAAATAGGATTAATTAGTTATTAAAAAAATTACATTTTTTAACTTTATTTATTATTATCATACTCTTATTCTTTGTACCATTAGCAAATAAATTTATTGACATATATTCAAATTAATTCAATAACATATAAAAATAATATTACCCACTCTCAATAGTGTTTTGCCACAAAAAACTATCATAAAAGTAATAATGTTATCTGAATTAAGGTTATCTTGTGTGTGTGCATGTATATATTACATTACTCCCTCACTAATAAAATAATTGGCCCTTTGAGAATTTTCACACTTATTAAAGAATCTACAATTAGAAAACGGAGAATAGAATATAAAATTAAATACCCCAATTATTATTCACTCCTTCCAATTGAATGTAATTAATGCTTAATGTTTTTTATGGCTACAATTACACAAGGAATATATAGTTAATGAAACGGGTAGTTGAAATGTTTTAACATTTCAACTACCCTTAATTAGAATACCCTTTCCCTATACAATGTCTTTAATCATAATCTAAAAATGGGAAGATTCACCCAAAATGAACAATTATTTTGTTATAAGAAAAATGGTTTAAATGACCAATTATTTCGTTACGGATGGAGTATTTATTTATGATTTCATGAAATGTACGTTATCTTGTGATAATTTATAGCATATTAGATATAAAAAATTGAAATATATATAATTGTTGAAATCGGTAATATGATCTTCAATCACGAGGGAACAATATCAAGTTAAAGAAAATATAAAATCGTCTTGATTATTCCTTAATTTAACATGATGTATATAATAATATATCAAAACAAGAAAAATTGAATGTTCAATTACTAAATACATAAATCCTGCACGTCAATTCCAATGTGCAAAGTTGAAATGAGTTAATTAATTTTTTTTTGCGTGTTAATTAATGGGAAAGGTCTGCACGTTAATTCCGACGTGCACTTTTTAATTGGACATTTGCGGTGTATCTAACAATACCCATTATCAATTATATATAATAAATGAGAAGTCGTTTGTGACATGTGTCGATCACCTCCTCCTTATAATATTACACAAATCATACAAACGTGCGGTACTTAACTAGTTGCAAATTACAACTGCACAGACAATCATAATTGATACTCCCTCCGTTCCAAAATAGATGGTCTTTTACTTTTTGGCACGCTTTTTAAGGAGCGGAAAACTCTATAAAATATTATTTTTTTGATTAAAATTTTTATACTATTTTATACTTATTACTAATAAGTATCTAATTATATAAAAAAAATTAATTAAAAAATAATATTTCATAGAGTTTTTCACTCCTTAAAAAGCGTGTCGAAAAGTAAAAGACCATGTATTTTGGAACGGAGGGAGTAGTATATTACAAAAGCAATAGACCCCCAAAAGAACAAATAGACGTACTTTTGAAACACTGCTAAATTAAACAAGAGCCGCCATTTTCTTTTGACGAAGCATTAATACAAGAATTGACTATTAAAGCAACTTATGTATATTCTTTTTCATAGATCCATATATCCACTAAAGCATGTCCATTCTTTCTTGTCCTGCAAAAGGCAAATTTACAAAAAAATAAATAAATTTTTTTTTATAAAAATGACAATTTGTAAATAAATTGTGTTTATGAAAACTAGATATTACATAATTTGTGATGTATATACAACAAAAACACAATATATAATTGACATACATGTATACTATATAAGGAAATTAAGTACGGATATTTATAATCTATTATCGCAAAGAAATAGCTAGAGATCAAGTTTTTATACCAATCACTCTTCGACGTCGTTGATGTTGTTGCCGAACAAGGGGACATTTCTACGCACAGAGACCACAAACAGAGCCTCAATAGGGTTTTCGTTGCGATAGAAGATGACTTCGTCACCAGCACTCAATCCACCTTTACTCTTAATAAAAGATTTCCATCCAGAAGAGATGACGGGTTTCTCATAATTTCCCTTCTCTCTTTTGGAGCACTTGAAGCTCCACAACCGACCGTCTAGATCCTTGATGTTGAAATCGAGTTGATGATTTCCGCCAAATGGCAACAAGTGCAAGTGCCTAGAGGGCCAGTGTAGCCTCTCGTACGCATCGGTATCCGAGAGGATCTTGGAGAAGAGCTTAGGACCAACATTGTTTGCCATTTTTTCCGAGTGGATAGCTTGAGAAATTCTCTAGTTTTTCTCTTCTATTTTTGGTAATTGATCATGTGTTAGGATATGAAAACCGCACATTCATTTATAGTGAGTGTGAGTTGATCATAGCTTGCCTTGGGACCCACTTTCAATCATATACACGTACCCTTGGATATAGGATAATAGCACTAATTTGGAAATATTTTTTAATTTTTTTAATTAGATTCCTATGATTGTTTTTTTTTTTTGGTAGAAATTCTTTTCCAATTTAGAGTCTTATGATATGCTCTAAGGGCGTGAGATAGAAAGACTGATATAATTTAAGTACCATAAAAGGGCATAAATGATTGAAATCCACACAAGATTTAGACCATTTAACGCCATTTTTTTAAAAAAAAAAATTCTCTTATTTTCTTTACTAAAAGTAATTATTAAAATTACAAATACTCTCTTTATATACGTTATTTTACTTTTTAACACATTCTTTAGGAACTAAAAATTATATAAAATATTAACTTTTTTTTTTTATTAATTATGAAATTGTAAAAAAAAAAAAGTTAATATTTTATACCGTTTTAATTCTTTAAAAAATGTCTTGAAAAGTCAAACGACTTATATATTTCAACCGAAAAAGTGTACATTTTTTTCTAATATATACGTAAAAATCATTTCTCGTATACACGTTAAAAAAAATATGAAATAATTTCTCACCTCTGGCGGTGATTTGGGAATATTACTTTTATGCTTTGGAGCATATGATGAAATTATTAGAAAGATCATTCACAAAAACTAGTTAACTTGTGCAAATAATCAAATATGCGTAGTAATAACATACAAAAAGAGCGAATTGAATTGAATAAAGCACACATCGTTTAATTAATTAAAAGGGATAGTGTTAAAACTTAAACATAAGATTAGTGGGGCTCGCCACGCAAAAAGAATACCAAAGGGGTTGTTATAAAGTCAACCCACGTGAGAATTTATTTCAGATTCAGGACCTTTATTTGCTCAACTTCATTTTATCCGCAGTTTATTACTCCCTCCATTCACTTTTATTTGTCATTTATAGTACTATTTATGCACGTTTTCTTAGGATGGTAAAAACTATATAAAATATTAAATTTTTAATTAAATTTTTTTAATAATCTCATACTTTTTAGTAATAAGTATTATATTATTAAAAAAAATTATTTTAAAAATAAATATTTTATATAGTTTTTATTACCTTAAAAAACGTGCATGAATAGTAAAATGATAAATAAATGTTAACGGAGGAAGTATTGATGTATATTTTTTAAAATGATAAAATAATACGGAGTATAAAATATCAAATACTGCGCAAATTGTCGGCCAAATTAGAGAAGTATACACGTTTTGGTAAATATTAGCAAACTATACATTTTATATCTTTTAACCCTAATCTCTCTCGATCTCTCTCCCATTGCTCCCTTTCCAGACTCCCGTTCCTTCCAGCTCTGAGATCTCTCTCTCTCTCTCCCATGGTCTTTATTAACTTGTTTAGGTTGCTCTTTAGGTATATATATGTATGTTCGAGTCATTAAAAAATGGTTTATTTTTTAGTGCTGAAATCGTTTTTATGTATATTTTTTTAGTGTTGACATTATTTTTAGTTGAATGTTATATATGTAGGTATATTTATATACTTGAGTTCTTAAAAACTAGTTTGTTTCTTAATGCTGACATCGTTTTATGCATATTTTTTAGTGCTGACATCGTTTTTAGTAGGATATTATATATGTAGGTATATTTATATGCTTGAATCATTAAAAATTGGTTTGTTTTATTACAGTTGACATCGTTTTTATGCATGTTTTTGTAGTCCTGACATCGTTTTTATGCATATTTTTTAGTGCTGATATCGTTTTGTGTGTATTTTTTAGCGCCGACATCGTTTTTATGTGTATTTTTTAGCGCTGACATCGTTTTTATACATATTTTTATGTAGGTATATGTTTACTGACATCGTTTTTGCAATATAAGAGATGGAGGAGGAAGGAAACCAACATCGTCAGCGTTGGAAAATTCTTTGTTTTAACTGCTCACCATTATTCTTTGTTTCTCACTACCAAAAATAAAATACAATATTCGTTTCTTTATTTTGGTAGAACATTCCTTCGTTTCTTTGCTCTCCCCCTTTTATATTTTATATCAAATTTCTAATATTGTTTTATTTGTGAAATTCAAATAATTGGCAATGACTTAATACATCAAATATATTGATCTCCGATGTCATCACCGTCGGCGTCAACATCCTCATAGACAACGTCAACGATGCTGATGTTAGCATTTCCGACGTTGGCGTCAACATCTTGGTAAACAACGTCAGCACTAATGCGCGAAAAAAAAAGACGTTGGCATCAGCATTCTGTACACGCCGTCAGCATTCCCGGAAAAAAAAAAAAGATTTGGCGTCAGCATCCGTTAAACGGCGTCAACACTGACGCGCGAAAAAAAAAAAAAAAAAAAACTGACGCAGAGAGGGGCACACGGGGAAGGGGAGAGGCACACAGGAGGGGCACAAGGGTGTATAGTTTGCTAATTTTTCCCAAACTTTGTATAGTTTGCTAATTTGACCACCTTATTTGTGTAGTTTGCAAACTGTCCCTTTTATATACTCGATCTATCTGTTTACTTTTATTTGTAATTTACCGTTAACACAAGTTTTCTAAATGATAATATAGTATAAAATATAAAATTCTTAATTATTTATTTAATACTTTTATATTTGTTAGTAATAAATGTAACAATATTAAAAAAATAAATATTGTTTTTTATTTTAAATAGTTTTTGTTATTCTTAATATATACTCCGTAGTTGATATTTTATAATTCCTAACATTGTAAAAAAATAAGTTAAATAACTTATATTTTAAATAGAGTAATATGTATAAAATTATATAAATATACTGTAATACAAACCGCGCCATTCTTTAGATAATGTCGATTATAGTTTAATTTTACTGTATTATTAATAGGTTTTGGTTATGTGACGATGACGTCAGCAACTGACGTATGTTTTCTGACGTCACTATACGTATGTTTTCTGACGTCACTATGAGACATCATCCACTCTCTATGACGGCGCTGCCGCCAACTCGCTAAAGTGGCATGTTAATTCTAAAAGCCTCCCTTAAATTATAAAAGTTTCATGTAGCTACCCTCAAATTTGGAAATTATATAAACTCACCAATGAGTTGGCTTTTCTTCCTAAATAACTCCCTACAAGAGTACACTTTTTTTTTTTTTAATTGTTGATGTAAGGCAAAGTTTTGGAAGTGAAACAATCGCGGATATACTACTATTCAAGAGCAATTTTTAATTTCGGATGAGGTTTTCAATCGCAGCCCTGGATTTTCAACTTATAAAGTTCGACGTTAGACCAAGGTGAGCTATCTGATCTGCAAGTACACTTTACATGTCTATTCATTCTTTAAAAATATTATATTATCCCTTTATTTAATAAAGACAATCTTATTAGGTGGGTTTGGATTCCCAATGCATTATAGGTTTATAAGCGTAATCAATTGTAAAGTATTTGGTAAAAAAAATTATAAGATATTTAAAATAAATATCTTATAAAATTGTATAATTTAATTATATTAAGTTTATAAGGTAATTACAAACTTAAAACAATATATATTTATAGTTTAATTTATAAAATCTATGCAATATTTTATTTTAAATTCATATAATTTGATATGGATAAAAATTTAGTTAAAAAAACATTTTCAAAGTGTTCATGAGAAATTTGCATGGTCGATTACGAAATGTGTGTCTATGGTTTAGTATTCTATTTTGGTTAATGATAACCCAACGACCCCATTCTTCCCAAACGAGGATTGAGATAGGATGATCCTTTGTTTCCTTTTCTCTTCATTCTTTCAGCTAGGACTTGGCGATGGCGTGATTGTTTCAAATTTAGGATAATAATAACAAGGATGTTGGGATTCACTTTGCAAATGATGGATTGAAAATTCCGGTCTTAGATTTTGCAGATGACATCATGACACTCCATGTCCTTTGAAAAATATCTAGAATATCATATCATTAATGGCAGGGTAAATATTTTTGTTTAAATATATTTGAGATAAATTTCAATTATTTATCAACTATGTAATGCTTAAAAAGAAAAAAAAATCTCAAATCAAATTAAATATCAATTGTGTAATGCTAAAAAAGTGGGGGAAAGGCTCGAACTTGGGTCTGTTGCTTTGCCCGCCGCATTCCTTCCCTTTCAAATAACAAGTTGAGCCAAGCAGAGTTACTGATCCCTTATGCATTCTACAAAGTTGAGCCAAGTAGAGTTACTTTTTTTTTAATGAGGTAAAAATTCGGATGCGCACCAGGCGCTATCCGAGAGCATCCTTACGGATGAGGTCCAGCAGACCTTGGTCACTTAGTAAGTTAGGGTTATTGGAACTGCGTCCTAGGAAAGCAATCCTATCGGCGACACAATTACCAGTGCGAAGTATATGTGAGTATAATACTTCCTTAAACCCCCTCAGCAGTGAAGTGATATCTGACATGAGGATCTCAATTTCCCAAGGACAACACTTTCTGTTCTTAAGATAATTGATAATGATAAGGGAATCTCCTTCAAAAAGAAGTTTATCCAGATTCAATTCCTTTGCCTTGATGATACCTAGACGAAGCGCACTAGCTTTTGCAACTATAGGAGTTTGATGTCCAATCCTTCTGACATCCACAGAGATCGGCCGTCCTTCACAGTTTCTGATAACAAAACCACTCGTGCTGTCACCTTGCAAACATGAGGACCCATCAAAGTTTAATTTGTGCCATCTTAGGGGACGTGCTTTCCATTTATTGTTCTTTCCTTTGCTCTCTCCATCCATACTCCTCTTTCAAAGTTTGTATGAGGTTTTTCCGTCCTTTGATTCCAGCTAGTGAGAATTGGATGTAATCCAATTTTTCAGAAAATGATCGGCCCTAATCCGAACTTCATCTACTGGAGGCGCTTTCTCATTTCTGAACACAATTTGGTTTCAGACTAGCCAGATTGTCCACTAGTTTATTGATAGGCTTTGCTTTTCTTTCTTCGTTAGATTATTCGATAGGATTGTCATAATTGGTTTCGGACTAGCCAGATTGCTTAGCTTTTTATAGAAGAAGCTATATTTGCATTCGCAGAATATATGAATTTCATCCTCCTCTTGGTGATTACAGACCGGATAGGAGGCAGGGACTGCAACCCCTCTCCGAGATAGTCTTGATGCAGTTGGAAGACCATTTTGACAGATTTTCCATAGGAAATTCTTGACCTTAGGAGGGATATCTTGCTTCCAGATCCAATAATTATCATTTAGTTTATTTATCGATGATTTTGTAACATAATTATATGCACTTGACGTTGTAAACCATCCATTCTTAGTTGGCTCCTAGTATAGCCTGTCCTCAATAGTCGAGATCGGAATAGGGATATTCAGGATTTTCTTCACAATCTCAAGAGGAAGAACACTAGTTAATCTATCCACATGCCATTTACCATTTTCTATGTATGAATCCACCGTTTCCTCCATATCAATATTTTGAGGGTGTGCACAGTGTTGTGCCATGTTCTGAACTGGTCCCCATTTATCCTTCCAAAACTTGATGGTTCTGCCATTACCCACTACCCAAACCAGCCCATTTTTTAAGGTAGGGATTACCTTTCTCAATCGAGTCCATTGCCATGATGCGCTACCTTTCGCTTCATAGTTAAGTATGTGGTTTGTCTTGATGTATTTATGTTGAATGATCCTTACCCAGATATTGTTTGGTTCGGCCAATATTTTCCATAGTGATTTTAATTGCAAGGCTTCATTCATATGTTTCGATTTTCTTAGGCCTACTCCCCCCAGCTTGCTTTGGCTTGCAGATTCTATCCCAACTGGTGAGAGGCTTATGGGTTGAATCTTTATTCCAAAAAATGACCTGTTTATTTTATCCAAGTTTTGATGCACTTTAGGTGGCAGCATGAAGCTCTGCATTATGTACAACGGTTTGGAAGCCAAATTTGCATTAATTAATGTTGTCCTCCCTTGCTGTGATTGTGAATCTGCTCTCCATTTAGAAAGTTGGTTCTTTGTGTTAGACATCATGTCCTCGAATGTAGTCTCATTTGCTTTTCCATTAGTAATTGGACATCCTAAATATTTATCAAGTTTTACTTGGCTTGGAATGCTAAGACAATCTTCAATGTCCGGGATACGTGACCTAGGGATACCTGGGGTACACTGGAATGCCGATTTATGATAGTTTACTTTCTGTCCAGATATTTGACAATACCGATCTACTAAATTCCTTACTTTTTCACATGCAGACATATTACCTTTAGAAAAGATAATAATATCGTCTGCAAAAGCCAAAAAAGGAATTCTCGGTCCATTATGACCAAATGGAAAGCCAATTCCACTACTAGGTGAGAGGGATTCAGCGGTCAATTTTCTTGCAAGCACCTCGACTCCAAGTATAAACAAAAAGGGTGATAACGGATCACCTTGTCTAAGGCCTCGGGTGGGTAAGAACACATTTGTGGAGCCATTGTTGACTAAAACCGAAAAAGAAACAGTCGTTACACATTCCATAATTAGATTGGTGAATTTATCATGGAATCCAAACTTTTTGAGTACGGACTCGATGAATGCCCAGTCGACCCGATCATATGCTTTCTCCATATCCAACTTGATTGCTAGCCAGCCATCGTTGCCCTTTCTATTTTTGAATGTGTGGAAACTTCATGAGCGATTAAGACGTTGTCCTGGATTGCTCTATCAGACACAAACGCTCCTTGTAAGGGGTGAATCAGTTTGCCCATTACAAATTTTAATCTATCGTTAATATTTTCGAAATAATTTTATAAATGGTAGAGCAAAGGCTTATTGGTCTATAGTAAGATGTTTTTGTTGAGTTATTATTTTTTGGCAGGAGAGAAATAAAAGTATGGTTAATCTGCCTTAGAATTTTCCCAGAGTGAAAGAAAGCCATGTGTACTTATCTTTCTTTCCATATTATAATTCCTATCTTTCTTTATCATGTGCTTTAACTTATTTTAAACTTATGAAAGAGCATAGCTGCTTTAACTTTCTGTTTGAGATCACCTCGCTTATCCTGAAGTTGTTGAGCTTGCAAGTGTGGTTTAAGGACACATGATGTAATGTTTTAACTAATGCATATGTTTTCTTTTGCAGGGGGTTAGGGGTCTTCATCTCTTGTTAATTCCCATGTACAAGGACTTGTTGGTTATATCAACTTCTATCCTATTATATATGTTTGAACTTTCAATCATGTAGTCTTGTTCATTGCTCACTACTAATAGTTATTGCTTATGCTTGCAGAAAAAGCTTGATGAGACCATTGAATGCAAGATAGACTATCCTAGTTTTGAGGTACATGTCTTGACAATTTAGTCAAGCATCCCGGTAAAACTTCAAAGTTTAGTGAAGTGGCTTGTGTTTGACTTGATATTATTGCCATCAAAAGTGATGTAAAACCTGTTTTAGTTAGTTTGCTTCTCTGAGCTTCTGGTTCTGGGATGATTATTGAATCATTATTTTTGCCCATGAGTGTTCATAAGTTGTAAGCATTAGACTTTAATGATGATCTCAAATGTTGATTTTCCTTGTTGTAATATCATCTGAAATGAAATATGTGGCATGAAAGTTGTTGATCAAAACATCTTTGCATAAAACTAAATCATCTGAAGTGAAAATACTAAATCAAAACATCTTTGCATAAAACTGAGTAATGTGCCATGGAAGTTGCTGATCTGCACAGATTCGTGACTTTAAATTTATCTGATATCCTTTTACAGTCCTATAGAAAATTTTGATGAGAGCAAAATTGTTCATTTTAAAATTTTCATGCCAGTTACTGAGGTGGTCTGGGAAGGTGAGGAAAATGCAACAACCAATGGGAAGAATCAGACGACAAACACAGAAGAAGGTGTCGCAGTAAGTCCTGTTAACAGGTAAGGAAAACTTTTATTTGAGATAAAAAAAAATCGAAAACATGGCAGGAGTTGGAACAGTTCTGGCTAGGGGTTCTTTCTACTTTCTAGAGCATGTACTTTTGTAATAGTCTATCTTAAATTTAGTTTAAATATTGTAAAACAAAACTGAATACTTGAGTGATAACGAACCTACTTGGTTGGCCACGGTTAGTATTACTAGACTTAAATGTTATAATATATATGTAGGTCATGCATGTTAACCATTTCTGCAGGGTTGGATCCTCTCCCTTTAAAGAAAGTTGCAAGTTATTTGTCTAAATTGAAGTATGTAACTATGTAAGTGTCTCTGGTGTTAGTGGTGTCTAAGGCCTACATTAGTTCTTGTAGTGTGTCATGGAGATAAGATAACATAGTTTTATACTTGTGTCACTGTATGTGCACGTTGTTTTCTTTTAGCTTCTTTTTATTTAGCTTTCTCTATGCTAACCGAATAATGCCCTATCTTGACCTTATAATTTTGGAGCATTAGTAATACAATAACGAAGAACCCATGCTGTTAAATGTACTTCTACCATCTTGACCTTGTAATTTTGGGGGGTTTTGGTTAGGATATGTTACTGATATGTGCTTCTGAACTGGATAATGTTGAACACTATTATGCAATATCATGTTATTATATAATATGGTATTTTCTATGCAGAGATGTTATTCAAAGGAATCTAAAAGTAAAGTGGGAAAAGGAACTAGAGACTACTAAGCGACTACTTAAGAAAGTTGCGGTGATGCCTATAAAATATCCAAAGTAAGTTCTTTTGCCCCCTTCTTATTATAAGTTGAAGTTGACAAGCTGTGGTGCTAGACTTGTATGCACCCACTAGTCCATTGTCATGATACTTATAAATTAACTAAATTTGATCACATGTTAATCTCTCTCAGTCATCGCTTATACATTGCATATATTTTGTTAGATATGGAATCAGCCAGCCATCCTCAACCTAAGGATGTTTAATCAATGCAATCTGCTGTCAAGAGACTCCTAAAGAGATTGCAGATGCAAGAAGGTCAGCTGATCCTCCTCCATAAACTCTAACTCAGCAAACCTCTCACAAATTGAAGATCGACAACTAATGTAATTACAACTATCGTCGAAGGGAGTGGAACGTCAATGGGGAAGCACCTTTACTGGTTAGTTGGAGTATGTTTGATAGCATTTTTAAAATATGATAATGATTGGATTTGAAGCAGCAGCCATATCAAGTTTGAAGCAGAATCACCATCCTCAACCTTCATTTTGCGCTTGCCAGAATCACTATCCTCAACCTTCATTTTGCGCTTGCCAGACTGAGTTTGAAGCAGCAGCCATATCAAGTTGCTTGAACTCATGCTCCACCGAGGGAGATGCATTTGGTGTAGTAAACTACTCCTGCAGAGAAGCAGCTAGCTACTCAGGCCGGCTAAGATCAGGCAGGATGAACTCAACAGATAGGGGAATGTCCACAAGCATAGCATCATAGTCCTCCTGAGTAAACCCAAGATCAGCAAGACCATCCTCAGCAAGAATCTCATCAATGAACTCATCCTCATCAAACTCTAAATCCTCATCATCGTCAGCTACCCAAAATGAGAGGTCGGGTTGCAATTCAACTTTTGGAACAATAATCTCATCATTTGGGGGTTGCACAACAGCAAGAGGGACAACATCAGTAATCACAGTAGGGGGTGAAGGAGGGGCTTCATCACAAACAACAACAACATTGGATGCAGAGGCATCAGCGGATCTCCCAGAGGAGATAGATGGGGAAGAATCGGAAGACATCAGTGCATTCTTGCCAAAACATGATATTATTTCCATTTTCGAGTGGCCAAAAGTGGGATGCTCCTAGCACCCACTCTGACCCATTCACCATCATCAACACCTACACAACTTCACCAGAGGCATGCTCAGCACCACCAGGGGTGGAATAGGAGGTTGAGGGGCAGCAGCATTGCACAAGTTCCTGAAAGGACATTCATCAAAGGTATCTGCAGTAGAACCACAGCTACCACAACCGAGAGGGAAATCCTCAAACCAAATGGGATAGGATTCCACCTCCTCATCCTCATTGACAACAAACACAGTTCTTCCAGACACCAAGGTAATATCAATAGAGACACACACTCTAGGATACCTAAACCTTGCACCCGTAGAGTTAAGGGCTTCCACCCTGATAACCTTCCCCGGCCTGTTTTCCACCACAATATCCTTCAAGATTTCATCATTAACATACTTGGCAGGCAGACCCGGGAACCGAATCCACAGATCAAGAGTCGTGACA
The DNA here is from genome assembly GCA_037127255.1 of Persicaria tinctoria. NCBI lineage: Eukaryota > Viridiplantae > Streptophyta > Magnoliopsida > Caryophyllales > Polygonaceae > Persicaria > Persicaria tinctoria. Next base: position 3,118,162 of record JBANSL010000019.1, on the reverse strand, counting down.
GACTCAGACCAGGGATCGAACTCAAGCCTCCAGGGACGGAGAAGAATCAACTGACCAGAGACATGATAGGGACGGTTGTCCCATACCATAGCTCGGTCCTCAGGTAAATCAAATCTCAGTTCAAACCAGTTGTTAGCAACTGGGATGAGCTGAAAACCACCACAAAGAAATTTCCAAACGTACCTCACTTTCTTTCGAACTTGTTTTGCTTCCATTGGATCACCAATTATTGTAGCAAAGAGGGAAGACAAATGCAGGGCCGAGATGTTTTCCTGAACCCTCCCTTGAAGGGCAATCAACTTCTCCCTATTGATCGTCCTCCTCTTGAATTTCTTCTCAACTCTAGCCTTTCGACTAGCCTCCTGGACATCCTCGGAGAGGGGGGTCTCCTCAGTGAGTTTAAAGCCCTCCGACATCCCCTTTCGGGTATTAGTCGATTCAGGGGCAGGATCATCTGCCACCATCGGTTTTTTCCCCTTATCCACATGAGATGGAGCCATGAAAACAACAAGCACACAACACTGGTTAATTTGGATGAAATCAAAAAAAGAAAAAGTTAAGAAGAGAAAGGAAAGAGGTGCAAGGACAGCAAGAACCCAAGCACCTTCTTAAATAGGAGAAATTTGTAGGAGATCGGTGAGAGAAAAAGAGATCAAAAGAGCAAACCCCATCGGAGCGGAGAAGCGTGCCCCAAGAACGAAACTTGTTGTAGCAAACCACTCCCACAATCATGAACTTACAGAGATCGGAGCCAATCGAAATCTCCCAGAACCCAGAACCATAGAGTTCTGTCAACCGTACACTTCAAATTTGGCCATGGCGGGGGGGCAATATGACCAGGCTTGAGACATCAGCACCATCCTTGCACTCAGACGACACCAGCGAGGCCTAATCGAGGGGGGATTAGGGATTTCCCCAAATTCATACGAAATCTTAAAAATTAGGGCAAACTCAGTAGCCAAGGAAAATCCGCCAACACATAGTCTAGATCTAGTGGAGATCCCATCAATTTGAGGATTAATAGGCCAGTCATCAAGGATAAGGTGGATAATCAGGATTGTGACATAGAGCTCGTACGACCATGGCAATTGCTTCTCGAAAGGAAAGGGATTCTGAGGAGACATCACAGACGGGGAGTGGGAGTGGGTAGGGGAAAGTTCCGCGCGTGAGGCGCGTACTCTGCAAAGGGGTTTTCAAAACTTGTAGGAGGCTAGTGAGAATATGCATTCTTGTTTTACTTATAACAAAAACCCCCAAATATAATTTTTTTTTTACCCCCGAACCCAGGGCAGGGCTAAAGCCACCCCGAGCCCCCTGGGTCTGCCACTGGTTGTTCTCAAAGTTAAACAACTTACCGAGTGGAAAACTAATTTGTCGGTGGAGGGTCGTAAGATCCTCATGCTTCCTTTTTCTATTCTTAATGAGTTGGACAAGGTTTACCGACATTTCTTTTTGAATAAGGATACCAAGTTTACTCTCTTAGTCAATTAGGATAAAATTTGCTGAAAAAACTATGTCAGGTGGACTGGACATCTACAATATGAAGACAATAAACACTACTCTTCAACTGAACCTATATCTATTAATATTCTATTAATATTAATAATACTAATTCTGCTAGTATTTTGCTGACGTATCACGCCCACAATTAAACTTGAATTTTTTATTCAAATGGTATTTTCTTATTGGTCAATATTATTGCTGAAATTGTAAAATATATGTTTCCTATTTTAAACATATTTGTTTCCTATTAAAATATTATTTAAATTGATATGTTGTATGTTAATGTGTGATCTATTTTAATCGTCTACATTAAGCCTTCATCAAATCTTGGCTGCTTTTATTCTTGGATATTGAAATTATTGATTTACCATAATGTCTACATACAACGAACATACAATATGGAAGATCGAAAATTTTAAAATATGGAAAAACACAACTATTAATCTACCAATAATACTAAATCTACTAGCCCACAATTAAAATTGAATTTTTTAACCGGCTACCCTTTTTCTTATTGATCGGTTTTATTGTCGGGATTTTTGAATGGATGTTTCCTATTTTAAATAATAAAACCGCTCGGGGACGGGAATTCTCAAACTTTCCCGAATTTCAAAACCAAATCCATATAATTAACTATATTAAATAAAATAATAAATCCAAATTTTCCAATCTTTAAAAAAATTGTATTGTATCTCTTTCCAACTAATTTATAAATTATAAAAAAAATACTTTACACACACACACAAATATATTAATATAGTATTATATAGATATGTAAAATACTGTTCAAATTAAAATGGATTAAACGCCCGTGCCTTCAAGGCACGGGTATTACAAAAAATTATTGCAGAACGTGCCAATCTTAATGAAATAAAATTAGCATACTTTTTATAAATTCCACGAACTTTTGATTGTATCACAGTATCAAACATTTAATCAAAGTAAGACAATGTTGAGAATTGTAAGTTGTTACGTGTAGGGTTGTTATATGAGTCGAGTAGCTTGAGTTTGACTCGATACGATTCAAACTCGATCAATTATTTACTACATGAACAGAATATGAACACTTATTTGAATTCAAAGCTTGAGTCAGCTTGGTTCAAACTCGAATAGCTCGAATTCTTTGAAATATATATATATATATATATATATATATATATATATATATATATATATATATATATATATATATATATATATATATATATATATATATATATATATATATATATATATATTGAAGTTATTATGTCAAGAGCAAGTAGAGATACTCAATATTTGAAAAAAACTCAGCTTAAAGTCATTTACTAAATAAGCAAAGTATAAGAACAATTTTAAGTTTGAGTTAAAATTTAAGCTTGAGTCAGCCTCTTAAATGGGTCATACAGTACCCGATCTAAATGTAGAGAGACTGAGTCGATCGAACTGGACTAAGATAAAAAAAAAAAAGGAAATAATACTTACCGTCACAAAATAAACATTTTTTTTGGGCGGGTTGGGCTCTTGTTGGGATTTTCTATTATGGGCTGATTGGGCTCAGTAATGAGAACTTGGTCTGGGCTTACCGCTTACGTGTTGGAATTCAAAATAATAATAATAAAAGGGAGTACATGTGGGAATCGTTTTGGGCTTTACTCAACCAAAATAATACTGTAATAAAAAAGAAAAAGCCAAAAATTGGAATTAAAAAAAGAAGGGCCCAACCGGGATCGAACCGGTGACCTCTTGATCTGCAGTCAAATGCTCTACCACTGAGCTATGGACCCTTTTTGTTTAATTTTCCATTGCAATTGATTAAGAAACGGTTTTTACCTAGAATAATTTATTATTATAAAAAAATTATATACTAGTACTCTCATCAGTGTTTCCTACTTTCATCAACCTCATATAGTTGTAAGAAGTTGAAGCACCACTATAACTTTTTGTTAAAAAAAAAATAGTGGATAGAAATTTATGAATAAAAAATTAAAAGATTTGAAAAAATCTGGATAAGTAATTGTTGAAAAACTAGTACAAATCATTAACCCTAAAAAAAAAAAGGTAAACATTTAGGGTTATGGTGATATTGACTCTTTAACTTTTTCGCGCATTTCATGATAAGTTTAAGCTAGATTCATCTTCTTCAAAGGGTAATACGAGAGAGGCATTACATGTGCCTTTTTTTTCAAAACAACAACAATAGGTCATACTTCCAATTCAGATGATAAGAAGTAAGTCATGAATTGATATGACAATTTGGTAATTGTCTAAGCAAGAAATGACACATAAAAATGATGGCTCATCATACAACATAGTCCTTCAACTGATGCAGAAACCCGAAAACTCGATCCTTTAAACGATGAATGATGGGTCGATCAGTACTCGTCCCTGCGGCGCCTTCAACCGGGGTCGATTCCTCATTGCATTTTCCGGCATTGGGCTCCCCTTCTAAAGCCGACGAGTAATGTGTTTCGTTACTAAAAGAGTCGGATCCCGCCCCACATTGGCTTGCTTCAATCTTCGATTTCACCCGTCTTTCCTCATCTCCAACACTAGTTTTCTTTCTTTTCGTCGCTTCTCCTTGTACTGATTCCTCGGAGCCTATCGACACCCTTGGGATCGGTGTCACGCCTTGGCCACCGTCAAGCTGCGAGAAGTGTATCGTTGGGCTAACCGTACGAAACTGGCCCCAACTCATCGAGTTCAGGCCACTTCCCGGACCATCATGATCTAACATACAATGGAGCCAATTGTCGTGTCGTGGCTGATCTTGGTGGCTCGATTGCCCACCATTCGCAACCCAACCCTGCTGACATATTCGGCTCACCTCTTGAAGTGAAGTCTGGTTTTGCTGACATATCGCTTGTCCAACATTTTCAATCCGGTTTTGCTGAGATATTGCTTGTCTTGATTTCTTGACTCGGCTTCGCTTCACATATCTTTGTTCTGTGTGGAGATCAATGTGATCAATCTCCCATGGAGAGACCCTCTCTCGGCTGATCACTGTCGCGGACTCATCCCACTTAACCTTTAGACATTGCCATGGAGAATCCTTCCAATAGGGCGAGGCATCGCCAACTTTGACGATGGTGCCCGCACATCTTCCGAGCAAGTGATCATCCCGCTCGAATCTCATGCTGAATCTCATTCCTATTGAGCACAAAGTTTTAGCACACTCGATGGATTTGTTCAGCCCGACGATGAATGGACTGATCCTGGAACTTCAAACACAATAAGACACGTGATGTCAGCGATAAATAGAGGTTTGTGATGATCCATTAAGGATAGATTTTGCAGTATACCTTGGCCTGTAGAATACGGTGAAGAGGGAGGAGGTGAAGAAGCCATTACTAGCTGCAGCGAGTACCTGTGGCACATATCTCCCTTGGCTAAAAGCCCGTCTAATCCCAACACGTAGCTCCCCATTATCACTCCTGTGAACAAACATAAAGCTCGATCAATCAATCTATTGGTGTTAAAATCTTGATCTGTTTCTATGATTCTAACGATCTTATGAACTAAAAATGACCGAATGATCATGACGATCATATGTAAAATCTTATTGAATGTATGATTTCAATCCTATGTACAATTCAGACAACTTTGATATCAAGTGTCAGCTCATGTCACCTAATCTTTTAGATCTGCTATCCTTACCTAGAGCTTGAAAAAGAGGAGTTCTTGTGACATGGATAAGATTTGAATCACTTATAAATCACTCACAAAATCTTATAGGTTTGTTTTAACATAGTACTTGACTAATATATAAAACATACTGTATTGATTTGATTTTTTTTTATTTCGTTGATGTGGTGGGGTTGTTCGATTCTACAATCCAATCTATTGACCCTGTTTCGATCCAATCCAAAATCCCAATTGCCTATCCAAATTCATTGAGTATAAGATCAAAGAGTGCATACCCGAGGAATATGACGGAATCACCCGAAACCAATCTCTTGGCTTTCACAAAGTGTTTCCAACCGCTCGAGAGTAAATGCCTCCTAGGATTGCCTATCCAAATTCACCATATAAGCCATATACATAAGTTCATTACAACAGACTCGAAAGTAAACAAATGAATTGAACAACATATAAGATCCGATGATATATGGGTTACTACTCTCATTGTCAAGTTCCTATACACGACATGTACTTACCGCTGTGTACATGTTTGAAGTGCCATGAATCACCATGGAGATCTTTGGCGACTAGTTTTTGACTCGGCGTTTCCAGGGTCATGTCCTATAGGAAAAATCAATCAAAATACACAAAAAGTCGACAACTATAGCGAGCAAACAACTATATATACCAGCGGAGGAAAGCACTCGCGAGCATCCTGTTGTCGAACATGGAGCTTGGAGCTAACATCCGTAGAGGTTAACACCTTACAAAAGGCCTTCACAACCGGCTTTGGCGGATCAACGAATGCTATTGCTGGGTCCGGTTTCGCTACTTCGTCTTGCTGCATCATTATTAGAATGAAAATGACAAAACTCTTGCAAGAAAAACATAAAGATATATATGATCATAGTATATATAGCTTCTCATCTCTTACACAAAGTTCAGGCAACAATGTGATTTGAGCCGCTACCTCATCCGTCTCATCGGCCTAGATCAAAATTCGCAATCAAGTTGAAAACAAACATTCAGTACTAAACAATGATGTATGATATGAAGGCAAGTAGGCAGACATGTCATGAGTGCAGAGCAGAAATTACTCGTAGCTCTATGTTAACGACGCGACATAAGATCCTAGATGGAAGATTGAATGTTTCTGGCAGCGTCGCGATGAGCCTCTGATTGCTTGATGTTGCTTCCTGCACTTGCAGATTTAAATAACTATGGTAATGGTTGGCGTGGAATTTCTATACAATAGGTTAAGTTTTGTGTTAACAAGACTCTGACCTCATAATCAAAGACAAAATAAACCTGTTTCACATAGTTGGGGTTTCTCGGAATCTCACAATTATATGGATTTGAAAGCCTGATTTTGTTGCAAAATTCACTTACTAAACCTATGATAAGCTCTTAGAATCAATAGGTTTAGTTGAAACACCCTCTTAACGCCTCTATAATGATCATACTTCATTATTTATCAAAATAAAGAAACATATATAGAATTACAAAAGCAAAGAAACTTGTGAGGTATGTCAAACACCACACAATACTCGATTATTACTCTTTTTTTTGTAAATTGAACACACCTTATCTAAGCAGCCTAAACAAGGACCTAGTACCAATGTTCTAAAAAACGTCTGGTGGTTGATGGTAGGGTAGGGTCAAAGGTGTAGGAGGATTTCAGACGAGTCTTGACCACTTTGACGACAGGGCGAGATCAAGGGTTTAAGCGGGGATCTAAGTGGGCCTGGAAGGTGCCTAGTACTCATGGGGCCGGATCTTCCGTTTTTGAGGGTTAAGGTGTATGCATCTATTCTACAACCAATTGAGAGGATGTTTGCACTAGTCCCTGCTTAGTGTAAAACCACGCCGCTCAACTCACAACTCATCCTACACTCTACTTCCACCCGACCAAAAACCCTAAATTGTAGCTCCCAAAAAAAAAAAATTAAAGATTCAAGAAATGGAGATTGATTACTTGATCAAGGTGGCCTTGGGGAAAGTAAAAGACCCTTTCCCCAACCCTTGGGAGATGATGGAGTGGGCCCGCACATCTCCTCCATAGCTCTTCATACAGAATAGATGACAATTCGAAGCTCCAAGACGCCATTTTTGTTTCAACTAATTCTTTAGGAGGCTACACAAACTTATCATTTCGATTCACAGTCGTTGTCAATTTAGGTAAATATCCAATCTCAGACACACACAAAAAAAAAAAGATTGATTTTTGCCTTATCTGTGTATCAATTTTGACTAGTTGAAAAGGGTAACGTTTACAGTGGGCTCCCATGTGATGGTGTCGGCCACTTCACTTAAGAGTGTGAATATGTGATGCCGTAAATAAATTCCATACTTAATTTTCGTTAATTAGTCTATAACATAATAGTTGTTATCAAGTTTCCTAAAAAAAAAATACTTGTTTTTTATTAGGTAAGAATTCGAGTTCAGACGAGATAACTATCAATAAACGATCACAACCAACAAACAAAAAGGTGCAAATCCAAGCAAACGAGCTCTACAACAAAAACGAAACCAAGCAGATCTAAACCAAATAGGAAGTGGACGAAAACGACGGACAAAGCCAAGCCCTACATAAAGGCAGAATCGTAGGTCAGCGGATACATTAAGACCCGATCATCATGTGGGCAGTGAGGAAGAAACTCTAGGGAAGCAGTCAACCCGAACAAAGGAGACGCCGCGAAAATCACTGTAATTGAATAATCATTGTAAATAAGATATTTCTTTTACCCCGTCAAGTCTTACTAGCTTAGCCGGTAAGAACGACATGTAGACTATGTAGTGACCAATAAATCACGAATTCGAATCCCCCTCCTCATATTATAATGTTGTGCCTATCAATAAACCAAAAAAGAAAGAAATGATAACCGAATAACTACCCACCCTACAACTAACTAACTAATTACAAAACTAACTAAATGAGTAATTGTAATTGAATAACTATTACAATTGAACCACTCTCACTGTGGCTAAATTGTAGCAGTTGCTCTATTAGTTAGGGTTATCAAACATCTTATTAACATATTATTTTTTTAACAATTTAATCTAAAATATCTATTTTACAAACATAACATATCAATTTTAAATATTTCATTTTCGTTGTGTTAACAAACTTTAGATTCTTCAAAATATTAATAGGTGTTAAATTGATCTATTATTACTATTAAACTTAATGCATCTACGTCCTATTTAACATCATAAGAAGTTTTTGCTCCACATGGTAAAGTTGGGAGACATGCCATATCAACCACTCAACTTCCTCGTTATTAAATGAATCAATAATGTAAAAAAAAAACATCTCCATTGCAAGTTAATTCATGTCATCCTGCCACATCACTCACACACTTTCTCTACAACCTCCGCTATCCTTTTAACCACCTCATTGTTGCAATCCCGCTTTATTATTATTGAACCATCATACTTTGACTAACCACCCCACTATTCGAGTATAAAATCATATATAAATGATTTGTTTTTTAAATCACACTAACAATGATAAATTGGAATAATTATAAATATAGTTTTAAATTAAAATAATAAATACCAAATGAATTAAATATTCGTGGCTAATACGAGTCTTAACACTAGTTATCCTCAATCGGTGAAGAAAATGATTGTCCAGATATGTAAACTGTAAATGAAGTGGTACGGCCCACTGTGTCCTTTGGGCTTTACCCATTTGAATAAATTGGGTAAAACAGTCCAACTTCTTAGAAACACTCTCTGGGCCTCTGGCCCATTTAATTGATTAATTCACACTCTAAATGTGCACAGTTATGGTAATGACTGGAATTAAAATATGTTAAATGTTAATGTCAATTAAATGTCAACATAGAAGTTGGCCCCATGATTTTATTTATTTACAAGTTCATTTGTTTTTTCTTCCCATATTGGTCAAAGTCACTCTACATATGAATTAGATATTTTGTGATTAGATGAAGTGTAATTAACAAAGCGTGTTAAAATAGTATTGATCCAAACTTCAATTTATGTTTAAAAAAAAAGGTAGGTAAAATGAAACATCATTTTTACCGGCGAAATTTTCCATTATTTAAGTAAATTGTTAGTAGACCGAAATAAATAAATTGTTAAATAATTTTTATAATGTGTAGGCTTCTTATAATGTGTTCACGGGCACATATAAGAAATCTTATATTTAAAAAAGATTCTTTTAAAAATATAAGTCGTTTGAGTTTTAGACACGTTTAATTTTTAGGAGTTAGAAATCACATAAAATATCAATTTTTTTTAAAAATAATTTCACTTAATACTACTACCTTCGTATCACAATATTTGTCATTTTACTTTTTGACACGTTTTGTAAGAAGCTAAAAACTCTATAAAATATTTTTTTTAAATAATTTTATAGACAATTGTATTAAGTATGAAATTATTTTTTAAAATTAATAAAATCATTGATGTTTTATATAGTTTTTACCATTCTTAAAAAACGTGTCAAAAGTAAAATGACAAGTATTTTGAGACGGATGGAGTAATAAGTATCAACATCCGATTCGGATCGATGTTTGTAGAGAAGCACCTACGCCAGTAGACTAACACATAAGTCGAACGAGATTTCATCCTAAAACTAATTGGAAATAGAAAAAATAGTGACCACCAGCTTAAATATAACACTTATTATACTCATACTTTCGAAACGAGACACTTTTATCTTTTACAAATAGATTATCCATCATCAATGGAAAAATGGATTGTTAAAAAAATTCGGGGCGCCACATACCGAGCCGACAGATGCCTCAATCCGGTGTGAGGAGACTCTGATCAATGGCTAATGACGTAATTAAGCATTAAGAATAATTAATTTAAAGAAATTACTATTACTACAGTCCTACTCAGTTGCTTAATCATCCTTGACAATGACGTAATACCGCACATTAATTAACAGCAAATACTACTGTACTCTATCCGTCTCAAAATTTAAGTCATTTTAGCATTCTACACAATTTTTAATAAAACACTCACCCATCAATCAACATTATCATTCCACTAAACTTTTAAATGAATTTTATTATTTTTAAATACCCACTACATTTTTTAACCAATCAAAATCTTTTAAAAAGTCAAAACACACAAATCAATACAAATCATTACTATCTCATACCTAGAAAACATAAAACGATATCTATTTTGATACAACCCAACTAGTCTAAAACGACATCTATTTCGAGACGGATGGAGTACGAGTTACTGTAATTAATTAATGAGAGTAAAAAGCAAAAAGAAAGAGACAGATGGATCAAGTCTCCAATCAAACCGGTCTCCTGCATCCCCATACATCTACAAACCCATTTCCATGTCGGAGGCAACCAACCACCAAACATGTATTTAAAAAAAGTAAATTGAATCAAATAAAGGACAAATTACACTAAATAACCACAACTTTCATGCTAGTTCTGAAAAATACTTTGAATGTGTGATAAAAAATTAAAAACTACTCTCTCAATTTAGCAAAAAATGTCATTTACTATTCATATATTGCTTTTTTTAGAATAATAAAAACTATATAAAATAACTATTTTACTACTATAATTTTTTTAACAATTTCGTAATTACTATTAATAAGTACAAAATTATTTAAAAAAATATATAAAAATTTGATATTATATATAGTTCTTATCATCCTAAAAAATGTATATAAATAGTAACGACATATTTTTCGGAACGAATGGAGTAATTAACATCAAATATGTGACAAGTTGTGAATTGTGATATGTGAATGATAGTTCAAAAGTCATTTTCAATGGTTTGTTAACAAATTATCTAATTTAAATCAATGTTTACTAATAATAAAATTATATAAAAAAATATTTTATATTCTGGAATACGAGCGCATGTAAGGGAGACATGAATAACATGTAAACCCAACGAGGTTACATCTCAAAACCAATTAACAATGAAAGGATCGGAGTAGCACACCAAACTTATATGTTGTTCATGATATCTCAATATTACTCCCTCCGTTCAACAAAACTTGACGTTTTACTATTCATGCACGCTTTTTTAGGAGCTAAAAACTATATAAAATATCGACTTTTTAAATAAATTTTTTTAACAATTTCGTAGTTATTATTAATAAGTACAAACTTGTTAAAAAAAAATTTTTAAAAAATGAATATTTTATATAGTTTTTATCATTCTAAAAAAGCGTGCGTGAATAGTAAACGACAAGTTTTGTTGAACGGAGGGAGTATCAATGTGAGACGACAACCTCATATTCCAACATTATATACTAGGCTCGAGATTCATCGTATTTTCGATGTGGAATTTTTTAAACATTAATTAATATTCCCACGAAAAAGTAAGTACGTAGGGGAATGTTAGGTTTATGGTAGCCCTTCAAAAGAGGCAAGAGTCGGTTAATTAAGAAGAGATCAAAGCAACTAATTCTGATTTAAGAGGAATTAATTAGTAAATTAACAAATAATAGGGCCAATAATGATAAGCACTAACAGGTGTCAACACATAAAGTAACTGATTAATGGTTAACAAATCTCTGCATTAAGGATTAAACACATTACCCTAATTTGATTGGTTTCCTTTGGACTTGTCATTGCACTTCCAATAAAGCCAACACAATTTATAATTAAAAAAATGGTCACTTTATGAGTTAGATTAGTACTCCATAATTATTGAAAGTTATGTTTACAAAAGCATATGTTAAACCTATAAAAACATGTTACTTTTAGCTATTTTGGGATTTATTTTATAAAAATGTAAAACCTATAACAAATGCCCTGGTTTATAATTAGTGGGAGGTTAGTTGTTGTTTTTTAAAAAATAGTATAATTTTCATAAAAAAAAAATAGTATAATAAATGAGGATTGAGTAAAATAATATATTTATTAATTTCCTTAAAATTATACATGTGGTTAAAATAATACTCCGTCATTTCACCGAACAGAAAGAGTACACTTTTCTGTTCAAAAATAACATAAATTTAAAGTATTTCCAAAAGTAATCATATACTATTTATCGTAAACTTAAATCAATATAATGTACAAATTTAACTGGCAAAAACTTCAAAACTCATAACAATGAAATAACTGACAAATGTGTATTGACACAGATCGAGGAAACGATTTTTCATTTGTCGACTTTGTCGGTCTCTCGATGAGTCGAATTTGTCTGATCTTCGAATTATTACCTAAACATAAAAATAGTAATTTTATATGAATTCAGAAGATTCTCATTTTTTTTGGTACGCAAAGATTCTCATATTATAGTATGGTTGGGATCGATTTATAGGACCACAAACCAATTCTTTCACATACAATTTATATATGCTAAAGTTTAGATAACGTATGGCTTGAAATTCTATCTTATCGTACCTATTATCATTTCGAAAGTACATGTATACTTTAATTTCAAGGAGATTTTAGTATATAAATAGAATAAAATAAAAGGCATGTATATAATGCATTATGTAAATATATAGTATAGCACTTGATAATGGAATTGTTTGCCTTGTGGGATGATTTGTTCTTTGAATTAAGTTAATTTCTACAAAGGGTATTTATTTTTGGGTTAACATTATTCAAAGCTATTAATATAGGATGATTCAATATCTAAATTTTAGAATTATAAGTCTACAATTTACCCACAAGGTGTTTGATTTGACTATTGAATGTTTTATTGTAATGGAGTATTTTTATCTCTTTTTTTCTTTTTGATTAGGTAATAATTTGAGATCAGATATACCTGAATCTCGATGTCCGACAAGCCGGCAGACGGAAACCCGTCAAAACATACAAACGAAAATAAAAAATGGTGCAATACACCAAGTAGAAACGCACCCTACAGGAAACGAACCTAGGAAAAACTATTCATCTCTTTATTATTATGCCTATCTAATATGGGAAGGGATAAGTGTAAAAGTCTACAATTAATATTAATATTATACTACTTCTAGTGTCAACTTCAGTTACTTTATAGCTTTGTTGTTCTATGTTGATTTTCATAGTATCACCATCTATCTATATATTGGTGATAATTTACATTGTGTCTACCTTACATTTTTTAGTTCACTTCATTGCTAATTAGGAGTATTTTACTATCACCAATAACTTGTTAGTTAATCCCCTTTTTTTTTTTGGTAAACTGGTTAATCCATATATAGCTGAAAGAGATCAAATTTTATTAGGAGACAAATAAACGATAAATCTATGAAATAGGATTGACCGCTCCCTTAGACCCTCAAAAGCTAGCTCCGCCCTCGAACCACTGAGACCATTTCCAACAGCTTTCCTAAAATTTTTCCAAAATGGAGAAACAAAATATATATTCTTCTAATTATTTTTGCTTTAATTAAATCCAACAGCTTCTCCATTTCGAAGATTTGGAGAATTATTTAGTTTGGAGAATGCTGCAAATTTTGGGAATTCTCTCCATTTTTTCTGCTGCTTCTCCATTTTAGAGAATGTGATGGGGAATCTGTTGGACCTAAAAAACCCTTAAAACTCCCCCAAAACTCCAAAATCCCCAAAATGGAGAAACTGTTGGAGATGCTCTGATGATTGCTAGACAACTGGCTAAACTTTCCAAACAACAAATATGTACTTTTAAAAATTTAGTTTTTGAAATAACTATTTTAATTTAAACAGAATTAATACTTTCTCAATTCCATATATCCTAGTCCGAACCCCAACCTAAGATACATAATGAAGAAGCTAGCAAGCTAGAAGTTGAGAGCCAAAAAGATCACATTGTATATATATTTGGTATATATCCTAATTCGTATATATGGGTGTGGCCGTGTGGGTACCACCACTACCACATGTGGGACACCAATTGATGTGGATGCGTGCCTATATGTAAATCTTGTTAAGGTAATTTTATAAAAAAAATTAAAAAAAAAATATAGCATACCTACTCTCATGTACCCTGCTCTTTAACGGTGCTACTCTGGTAGTGTTTGACTTGTCTTCTACTACCGTCTTCGCCTGAAGTACTGATGTCTGACTCATCATGGATTCATTAAAGATTTCTCTCTCTTCTCGGTTCAATAAGTTGCAGATCATTGTATTGCTGGTTTTATTATTGTCCTTGTTTTGTGACAGTTTTTCCATCTAATCTCGAAGAGTTAAGCAACCTCAATCATCCAATATATATCATCCTCAGGAATATATCCCAGCTTCGAAACTGCACTATGTCCACCCTCGTACACTCATAATACCCCTTGACGAAAATCCTGGCTCCGCAATATATGTAAAGTTGAAAACAGAGTGAAACACTAGCAAAACACAAAGTACGTACTCCTTTCACGTTGAACGTACAAAGATGTGTGAATAAGAATAGATGGGTGCAGCTGCTGCCTATGCACGCGGCAAAGGACGCCAATAATGCATCCTTTTCTCAAACTATCCCACACCCACACCACCCTTAATATATTCAAACCCCATCCTCCTCCTACACGTACTGCCTCTCCTATATCTCTATATGACTGACCCCTCCATTCCTTTTCGGAATCGAGATCACTTGTACACTAATATGGTTTAGTGTACAGTGGCGGATTCAGAAATTTCTATGTAGGTATTTATTAAAAAATAATTTTTTATTTAAAAATATTAGAAAAAATAAACCTAGCTTAAATTTGTTATTTAAAAAGTTATTTTAGTAGAAAAAATTAAGGAAATTAATTAAAAATTATAAAAAAATGAGATTTTTTTATGTGTATATATTATAATATTTCTAGTTTTCTTCTACTAAAAATGCCTAAATACCCCTTCTTATCAACTAAATTAAGTCGTGTTTCTGATTTTTACTCTTTTAAACCATTTTATTCTTAAAATTAGTAAATTTACAAAATAAAAACACGTAAAAAAAAATTTCTCTATTTTTCTTTTGGGCTAGAGGGGCTACATAGCCTACATCCGCCCTGAGCCCCCTGGACCTGCCACTAACTATACATAGTATTTAATTGTGATTGGTTGATGAATTTATAAATTAAATAGAAAATTATTTATTTATAAATAATTAAACTGATTAAAAAAAAAGTAAATTCAATTACCATTTAAATTAGATATAGAGTGATTCATGTTGATGCTACAAAGAATTTGGTAATTAAAAATACTTCCCCGAGAATTGTTTCTTCCCTTGGTTGTGGGTTATGCTATTCATCACCTTGGCAGCGAGATGTCGTGTCTGCTCTATCTTTCTATGTACTCGCTATTCACGGTTCATTTTCGAGTTTTCTTCAGATTTCACATTGGTTGCCTCGTTGCTGATTTGACCAGAAGTTCTTCCTTCTTGGTTTTTTACCTCTCTGATGACAGTTTTTCTGTCTACCATTCTTATAACCTCTCAAATTATCATACATATAGTATATCTGATTAAGCAAATGCACGTCTTTATTAACGTGGTGCCACATCCAAATCGACGGGCAGGTATACACTGAAAATCGGAGGCAAATCAGGATTTAGAACACCACATTCCTATGAGCGTGCATCCCAAAACCCTAATTCACGGTGTATTTAGTTTTCCGTGTTTGGAAACCTTGCCTTTTTTTTTTTATAGAAGGCAAGGATTAAGGGTGGTCTATACAACTGTTTTCTCTTTTATTTTGGGAGAAAATTCCACAACCATCTTTTAAAGCTAGCTCTAGGGTCTAGCTAGGGAAGATTTGTAAAGTTGTGTTTACAGTTATTTGGGAGTCCCATTTGAGTAGATCGGAATTTCCTTGTGTTTGAAGCGTGTGTTATAAATTAGGCTACATAGTACATATATGCAAAATAAAAAATTTGGCATTTCCTTCGTTTTAACTTTTGTAACTTCTTACTTAATTTTGATAATGAGTAATATAACATCTTGTTTTGAAACTCTTGAGATAAATTGTAGCATTTAAATTTCATCCTAAATAACATATAAAGCATTGAAGATTATTAAAATAAGATTAAAGTGATTAGTATACCTTTAATTTTCAAATATTCATAACTTTTTACTCGAATATCGAATTAAGGCGTATTATATATCAAAACGAAGCTATCGGCGAGGAGATTATATATACGGGGTTTGTCAGACGAGGGTGGGGGCACGTGCCCACACATGCCCCTGTTTGGATCCGCTCCTAGTTAGAGATCTAGATCGGGAGTGACTATGCTACATTAATTGTCTAAGTTTCCTGAGCAAATAAATGGGGCTCGCACGTGCATAGGCGGAGCGGATCAAAGGGTGGGCGATACCGGGCCGTTGCCCACCCCAATTCGGAAAAAATACAAAAATATATGAGCTATGTAAAAAAATTAAAAGGTAAAATATAAGTATCTTTAGTGGTTTGTTGGTTATTTTTTTTTGACAGTGGACAAGAAGTAAATCGACAACGCGATCTTGAAGCTATAAACAGATGGCTTGGATGACCTTACACAGAGGGTCGCCGGTCAAAAAAAGAAAAAAATATCTAATATTACAATATATTACAGAAATTTTGTAAGACTCGGAGTCTTAAGAGGCGCTAGCCCATGCCATCTAGCCCTCTCAGGTCCATTGTCATCACTTGGAGCCTGAAAAGGATGTGGGATGGAGGTGTTACAATCTCGCCCACTTAAAGCACTGACGACCCCGTCAGGCCCAAGGGACTGCCCTTTGGGAGGAGCGTACCCGAGCATACTGTTGATGCACCTCCGAACCCGGAGTTGGCTGTGATACCATCTGTAAGACCCGTGGTCTTAAGAGACGTCATCCCATGCCACCTAGCCCTCTCAGGTCCGTTGTCCTCACTTGGAGCCTGAAAAGAAAGAGCTCTTGTGTCATAGGTAGGGCTTGAATCACTTATAAATCACTCCCAACATCTTTATGATATCCGATGTGGGACGGGAGTGTTACAAATTTAAAATTAAAAAATCTAGAAAATTAAAACTCGGGTTTCTTCAGATCTAAACTGGCGGCTTAGACGGCTTGCATGCAATGCGAGGGAGCAATAGACATGAAATTGTTGGCTTAGAAGGCGATGACTTTGCTTATCGATCGTGGTGTATGTGGGATCTGTTGAAATTTGGGTTGGAGTTTTAGATTTGTATTAAATGGTTGAGGTTAATTTTAGTTTGTGGAGGATTGTAGGTGGGTTTGATAATCAGTTCTGAAAGTTGGGGGGAAGGAGGGAGAGAGCTGGCGAGGGAAGGCGGCGTCAGCCACCATGGCCGGGGAGGCGAGGATCATCGATGACTAGGAATGATGCCCAGCAGAAGAGGAGTGGGGTGGGGGCACCGAGATGGAGGGGGCATCGGCGGAAGGCTCGACAGATGAAGAGGATGTCAGTGGAGGAAGCTTTTGAGATGGAAAATCACTGGAGACATGGCCGCTGCGGAGGAGGGTCGATGGGGAACAGACTAGTACCCAGCGGCGGCAGCGGAGGCTAGAGGTGGTTGGGTTTTAGAGGAGGGAGATGAGCACTTGTGGGGTTGCTGCACAGGCCATCGGAGCCATCAGAGGCGGAGGTGGCGGCGACAACCGGAGCTGGGCAATAGAAGGTGAGCCCAAAGGGTCGGATTTTTTGGTTGGGTTGATCAGGGGAGGTTTTCAGAGGGAGTTGGGATTGTAACATTGTGGGTCAAGGCCGGTCGGGAGGCCAGCCAAGGCGTTTGGCTCACATGATGGTGGCGGCGGCGACTAGGGTTTAAGAGAAATTGAGCGTTTTCCTATAGTTTGGTCTAATTGACATGACTTGGTGGTTAAGTTGATCCACCCCATTTTAAATAGGATTCAATCAACCCTTATTCAAATCCCACTAGACACATATTCTCATTTTTTTTCTCAACCCATTTTCCATTATTTTAAAATTCTTATAATTTATTTGGTATTTGACAATTAAATAATAATAATAATAATTTTTCTTACAAATTTAAGATATTCTCTTCATATATTTTTTAAAAATACTTCTAATAAAAATTATCTATAAAAAATCATACCCATCCCGAAAAAGTTTCTAGATCCGTCCCTCTAATATACCTCGTTTTCATCCTTTTCACTTCCCATTACAAAAGCTAATCAAATAAACAGCCTAATTCAACAATTGTTTGAAATTTCGCATTTATTAGAGCTTCTGCAACCCAAACACCACTTTGAGTGTCTTAATGTTTTTTTTAAAAGGAAAATCAGGTTTGAAAATATAATGTTAGGTAAAAGTTTCTTGTAGTAGAAACCTGGGAGAAATCTGTGATGTACCAAGTAGGGATTAGGAAATTGAGAGGGAAAATGGAGAGATTTAGGGAAGAATTAAGGGAAGAAGAAGATAAATTAGGGTTGAGAAGAGTTTAGGAAGAAGAAGAACCTAGGGAAATGAAGAGAGGGTAGGGTAAGGAGAAAAGGGATAATTGGGTTTTGATTATTTCATTGATGATCTCCGTAATACAAGATATAGAGTATTTATATACTAATACACATACCCTAATTCTAATCTCTACACATAATATCCATATACATGACAAAATCTAGGAATATACCCACACTTCTACTTTTTCATATTTTTTCTTGACATTTTTATTTATTTAAAGACACCCACAATACATGCATTATATTTGTGGGTGCTCTTACTAATAACTATGCAGTATAAAATTATTTAAAAAATTTAACATTTTATATTTTTTTTTATCATTTAAAAAGGCATATAAGTAGAAATGACTTATTTTATTATAACGGATCTAATATGAGCTACACTTTTCACAACTTTTATATATATATATATATATATATATATATATATATATATATATATATATATATATATATATATATATATATAATGTCATTTCTACCCAAATATATAGGGATCGGCCTCATCGTACATATGCCTATATAATAAAATTTATTAAATATCTAGATAAGGTTTTTTTTTATGACGAGGAAACCGAGGCACGTGATTAAGCAGGCAAGAGCCAGCGAGCCACACACCAATCGGCTTGTGCCGATCGACTTGACCCACTAATAAATAGCAAGACAAACCTTGATTTTTCACCTAAAAAAAGGAACAGAATTAGAGATCAAATCCAAAACCTCCTTACTCCTCTCCTTCTTCTACACTTGTAGGCCTCTCCGAGAGGGCCTAAACAAGGCTTTTTGACGAAGTTTTGGCAGATGCCCCATTTTTTTTTTTGAATCGAAAAAAATTATAAAAAAAAAAAATTATAAAAATACCATATCCATATCAAATCAGAGGCACATTCAAAATCTCCAGCTGATAAATACTGTTATAAAATGGGACCCAAGCTGTGAATCTCCAGTATTGAATTGCTGCCACCATGGCTACTGCACTCACTACTTACTGCTCCTGCCACCTTTTTACCCATTAAGTCATTTTTACATTAATTTCGTCAAAATTTCTCTTTTTTTTTAAAAAATAATCCATTCGTTTCAACATAAGTGTACGTTTTTTAAGGAGGTAAAAATATTTTAAAATATTATTTTTAATTAAATTTTTTAAATAATTTTATACCTGTTAACCACAATTTATAAAAATAAATAAATAAATTTTTTTTACCTCTTTAAAATACGTAATGAAAAGGAGTATTATATATATTGTTGATTTTGTGTTGTGTATCTTGTGTGTTCTTTAGCCTTGAGTCAAGGCTTTGTAAGGGTGGAGTAATGTTGTGTACTTCACACAATTGAGCCTATATAAGGGCTCGAGGAAGACTGAATCGGGCATGTGAAATGATAAGCCAAACTTCCTCCTACATTTTTCCTGCTCATTCTCTGTCTCTCTCGCTCTCTGTAACCTCCTCTCCCTCTCAATTCTATCACCTTCATTCTAATTCTAGATCTCGGTGGAGATCTGATTCTGCAAGTGATTAGCTAGACTAATTCCTTGCTTGGTTGTGTCGTAGGATCACGACAAGTTGGTATCAAAGCAAGTGATCAAGCGCGGGAATCGTCATGGAAGACGGAACAAGATCGAAGGTGTTCGACTCCTAATTTCAGGAGTTCCGAGATGACACCAGAGCTTTCATGACAACTACGGCGAAGTTCATGGAAGATTCACAGCGTCGTCAGGGGGAATACGATCGGAAATTAGAGGAATTCAAGAAAGCGAACGATCTGCGTATGGAATAGTTGACGGAGTATATCCGCAATCCTCCAAGAAAGGAGCGAGTACCGGAGGGTCCAGATCCGGGAGGGCGACCGTCATCTCAGGGAGGCAACAGTGGAGGTCGGGCTTCGTTGATGGGCGAAGGACCGCTAGATCGTGAGATTCCTGGTGCAAGAAGGTTCTTGAACTCGCAAGGGGGATCCAATGAAAGCTCAAGTAACTGGTCGTCGAAAGGGAATCGGGGAATCCGATTGCCGAAATCGGACTTCCCGTCATTGGACGGCAAGAAACCAAGGAATTGGATTAGGAAATGCGACAAATACTTTGGTATTTTCGCAATTGAGGAGGAGCACAAGGTAGGTATCGCGGCGATGCATTTCAGCGAGAAGGCGGATACCTGGCTCTAGGGATATGAGATGCAGAAACTGAAGGTTTCTTGGCAAGAATTTTGCGATGATGTGTGTCTCAGATTTGGGGATCGCAGGGAATCGGAGATTGTAGCTGAGTTCAACAAATTGGAATAGACGGATGATTTGGAAGCTCACAACGAGAGCTTTGAGGAATTACGAGCTAGTATGCTGGCTTTCAATGGACATCTCTCTGAGTCGTATTTCGTCTCGAGTTACATCAGTGGTCTAAACTCTAAAGGAGGAAATTCGATCATTGGTGTTGCTAGGGAGACCAGCGACTATGGAGGCGGTGATGGAACAAGCAAGGTTCCATTACAGAGCTGTTCAAGCTCGATCTCATCAGGGTGACTAAGACTCCATGGAGGCAGGCAATTTCCTCCTCGCGCAGTAGTGGGTGGTCCAAAGAGACGGGGACCAAATCTGACATCAAGGTTTTTGTGAGTGGTCCCAAGCAGGCATCGTCTTCTACAGGATCATAAGTGAGTACTGGGCGCTCGAATGAGTCCAAGAAAGGGTTCTGCTATAAGTGTGGGGACAAATTTTTTTTTTTGGTCATAATTGTAAAGCACAGTCTCTGTTTAGCTTGATTGCCCAAGAGGTGCAAGAGACTGGGAATCTTGAAGATGACAAGGATCAAGATTGGAGTGAGAAGGCTGAACAAGCAGATACATAAGTGTATGTTCATGCCTTGACTACGGGTGATTCAGCTAGCACTATTAGAGTGAAAGGGACCGTTAAAGGTAAAGAAATCGCAATTTTGATCGATAGTGGGGCTACTCATAGTTTCTTGGCTACAAGATTAGCAACTGATGCAGGCTTTGAGATTGGGAAGGCCAGATTGATGCAGGTGAATACCATCAATGGTACTATGTTCAGTACTAAGATTTGCAAGAATTTTGTGTGGGAAATGCAAGGGTGTAGCTATGAGTATAGCATTCGATTGTTGAATATGGAGGGTAGTGATATGATACTGGGTACAGATTGGTTGGTAGGGTATAATCCAGTATTATTTGATTTCATCCAGGTCCAAATTTCCTTTGAGAAGAAAAGAAAGAAAGTGGTGATTAAAGGGATTAAGGATGATAAAGAATTGGGGGTTGCTTCAGTTAAAATGCTCACTGGGAGACAAGTTCAGAAGTTATACTCAGGGAAGGACATTGAGTGGGTTGCACAAGTGGGTCAGGTGTGCAGCTTAAGGCCTTCAAAGGAGGTGTGTCCAGTAGAAATTGATCAGGTTTTAGTGGAATTTGAAGACGTTTTCAGGGAGCCAAAAGGATTACCCCCAATCTGTATCCATGAGCATGCCATTGTTCTCAAAGAAGGGGCACAACCAGTAGCTACTCGACCATACAGGTACCCCTATTTCCAGAAATCAGAAATTGAGAAATAGGTGTCCGAGATGCCGTTGAATGGGATTATCCGACCGAGTCACAACCCTTTTGCGTCTCCCACCTTACTGGTAAAAAAGAAGGACGGTTCATGGCGTTTTTGTATTGATTACAAACGCTTAAATGATATCACAGTGAAAGACAAATTTCCAATCCCTCATATTGACGATTTGCTTGACGAATTGAGGGGTGCGGCAATATTCTCTAAGCTGGATTTACGAGCTGGGTATCATCAAGTGTGAATGCTTGAAAGTGATGTAGCCAAGACTGCGTTTAGGACACACCACGGGCATTATGAATTTCGGGTGATGCCGTTTGGCCTCACAATGCCCTTGCTACATTCCAATCGATGATGAATGATGTCTTTCACTCAATGTTGTGTAAATTTGTTTTAGTTTTCTTTGACGATATTCTGGTGTATAGTGACAATTTACATCACCATTTGGAGCATTTGAAGACAGTGCTAGCCACCCTGAGGCAACATCAGCTCTTTGCAAAGCGTTCGAAATGTGAGTTTGCTTAGAATCAGGTAGAGTACTTAGGCCATATCATCTCGGGCACTAGGGTTGCCACCGATCCTAAAAAGGTTGAGGCAATGGTATGTTGGCCAGTTCCCACTTTTGTGAAGGCACTTAGAAGGTTCTTGAGGTTGACAGGGTATTATCGTCGCTTTATACGGGGTTATGGCACCATTGCAAGGCCACTAACAGAGTTGCTCAAAAAGAACAACTTCAAGTGGTCAAGTGTTGCTCAAGAGGCTTTTGTTCGACTCAAGGAAGTGATCTCTGCACCGCTTGTCCTTACCATGCCTGATTTTAATGTACAGTTTGTTGTTGAGACAGACGCTTGTGACTCCGGGGTAGGAGATGTGTTGATGTAGTTGGGAAAGCCCATTGCATTCATCAGTCAAGCACTCCAAGGGCGTCACCTATTGATGGCTGTGTACGAAAAAGAGCTCCTTGCTTTGCTATTGACAGTTGATAAGTGGCGCCATTACCTTGAGGGTAATAAGTTCATCATTAAGACGGATCATCAACCCCTGCAACACCTTTTAGAACAGAAATTGTCCACCCAATTGCAGAAGAAGGCCGCCTGTAAGTTGTTAGGCCTCAACTATGAGATTGCCTATAAAAAGGGAGTATAAAATAGAGTTGTTGATGCCCTCTCCAGAATTCATGAACAAGGCAATTGTGCAGATGTATCTGTGGTGCAACTAGCATGGGTTAAGGAGGTATTGGATAACTACAAAGATGACCAGCGAGTGCATGAACTTATTGTGACAACATTATCTCCAAATCCAGGCAAATACAACTTCAAGTGTGGTTTGTTGCGCTATAAAGGCCGCTTATTCATTGGCGATGACAAGGTTCTGCAATTGAAGCTTTTGAGAGCCTTTCATGAAGAACCCTTGGGGGGTCATTCGGGCATCAATGGAATTTTCAGAGATTGAAATCACTGTGTCATTGGCTCAAAATGAAAGCTGCAGTCACATAATTCGTCAACAACTGTGATGTTTTCCATCGGAGCAAGGCAGAGAGCGTTGCCACACCTGGGTTACTTCAACCACTGCCGATTCCGACACAAGCCTAGACTCACATCAGTATGGATTTCGTTGAAGGTCTGCCCAAGTCTCAAGGTAAGGACACCATCTTCGTAGTGGTGGATTGTTTGACGAAGTATGCGCATTTCATCCCCCTTCGTCGCCCTATACTGATGCGTCTATCGCTGATGCTTTTATGCAAAATATGTTTAAACTCCATGGGTTGCCATTGAGCATCGTGTCTGACAGAGACAAGATATTCCTTAGTCATTTTTTGGCAACATCTGTTCAAGAAGCTGCACACCAGTCTCAACATGAGCACCGCCTACCACCCTCAGTCGGATGGGAAAACTGAGCGTGTTAATCGTTTTCTAGAAACGTATCTTCGGTGCATGACTTCAGACCATCCTACACAGTGGGCAAAATGGATATTTCTAGCAGAATGGTGGTATGACACCAATTTCCACACAGCATTGAAGATGCCACCTTTCAAAGCCTTGTATGGTGTAGCTCCTGCTTTTCCAGGGGTGTAATGGCACACATATCCGTCTAGACCAGTGGAGCCACTGTGGAGGAGTGGTTAGTGGACAAGCAGCGCCTGATTACTCAGCTACGACATCATTTACAGCAGGCTCAGAGTCGGATGAAGGCACGGGAGGATGGCCGCCGTTCAGAGCGGATACTATAGGTTGGTGATTTGGTTTTTGTCGAACTCCAACCGTATCGTCAGACATCGGCGGTTATTCGCAAAAAGTTGAAATTGAGCTCAAAATTTTATGGACCTTATAAGATTTTGAGCAAGGTCGGTCCAGTGGCATATCGAATTGATCTTCCACCCTCCTCTCAAATCCACCCAGTTTTCCACGTTTCCCAGTTGAAGCCTAAGATTGCAGCTGGCGTGGATGCTTCACTGTCACCTCCAGAAACTGATGAAGATGGTGGCATTTTAGTCCAGCCAGAGGCAATCCTGGACACCCGTATGCACTCCCTTCCTAATGGTGATTCGATCACGGAATGGTTGGTAATGAAAGAATCTCACTAAGAAGGACTCTACTTGGGAACCGGCAGCCCACATACTTGCTCAATTCCCTGATTTCCATCTGTAGTGGACTGTGTATCTTGTGTGTTCTTTAGTCTTAAGTCAAGGCTTTGTAAGGGTGGAGTAATGTTCTGTATCTTGTGTGTTCTTTAGCCTTGAGTCAAGGCTTTGTAAGGGTGGAGTAATGTTGTGAACTTCACACAATTGAGCCTATATAAGGGCTCGAGGAAGACTAAATTGGGCATGTGAAATGATAAGCCAAACTTCATCATACATTTCTCTTGCTCATTCTCTGTCTCTCTCGGTCTCTGTAACCTCATCTCCCTCTCAATTCTATCACCTTCATTCTAATTCTAGATCTCGGTGGAGATCTGATTCTGCAAGTGATTAGCTAGACTAATTCCTTGCTTGGTTGTGTCGTTGGATCACAACATTTTGTTTGGACCTTAGTTAAAAAAAAGTATATTTTATATGGTAAGTTGTTAATCATATATCTATGTATCTTATTTTATTTTTGCCAATAGTCATGCGCGCCATATCTGTAGATATATATTTGTGTAATTCTTCACTATCAATTCAATAAGATGTTACACTTGCATAAAATAAAAAAAATAAATAAAAAAGATGTACACATTCCATAAAAAAAAAACATGTTACATTAAGTATTTTCCACTGTAATACAATAAGTAATGCATGTATCAATTTACTTATATTATTATTATATATTAAGTGTTTATCATTGATTTTTTTTATCTTTATACTCAAACCCGTACTGTGAATACAAGCAATATGTTGTTAAAATCCCGATTCGATCCTATGATTTATGATCCTACGATCCAAAAATGAAAAATGATATCCCGATCATTCTTTACGATTCTACCAATCATATAAAATATCTATTATAATAAATTTCTAATATTTATATTTTAAATTTAAGAATTTTTTAATATATTTAGTTAATCTATGTTAATTTAAATATTTTAATATATCCGTGCGGATGTGAACTAGTAAAGTAGTTTAAAGTGTACTCCCTCCGTTCCAAAATACATGGGTTTTTAGTTTTCGGCACGCTTTTTAAGAAGCGGAAAACTCTATGAAATATTATTTTTTTAATTAATTTTTTTTATATAATTTGATACTTATTACTAATAAGTATCGAATGATATAAAAAATTTGATTAAAAAAATAATATTTCATAGCGTTTTTCGCTCATTAAAAAACGTGTCAAAAAGGAAAAGCCCATGTATTTTGGAACGGAGGTAGTAATATAAAAAGTCAAATCAAGCGATTAATTTTTGGATAACGAAGCATTCCTCCTACCACTCGGAGTAATTAATTTGGTCCGTATTAAATAAAAAAATGGATTGATTTGGGGGGAAACGGTATAAAATTAAATGTGTTTGGGAAAAGAAACATGTAAAATGCTGTGGGGAGCAGTTACAACTTACAACTTACAACAACCGGGGAGGGGAATCCTATTTTCAGGCGGGAAATGATGACACGGCTGACACGTGTTAATGAGATGCTGACCTCACATTGTATTTCTAGGCCATCCTAATTTCCGATTCAAAGTAGAAAATGTTCATTGTGAATGTGAATTTCCTCAACCTGCAGTGTTTAATATACTATTTGTATGTTGTTTCTAAACTATCCTTGTTTTGTTGCTATTTTTTTCATTCACTTAGGAAATACAAAAGAAATTCAAGATTTATCAATTATAAGAGTTACGGAGTATTTGACATTCGTAATAATAAATAGTTTCATAAAAAATAAAATATGATCAACGAAATTGCGTTCTACGATCTCCCGTAGACTCGAAATGGTCAATGACTTTCTCTGTGTCAATAGTGTCGACGTATTGTTTTTCAATATGGAGCATCATACAACCTGAAAGATATCCTTCTTCCATCTTGTTTGTGAGCATGATCTTTATAATCTTCATAGCTGAAAATGCGCGCTCAGTAGTTGCAGCGGAAACAGAAAGTGGACCAAACGAATCAAACTATCAACTAGGGGGAAATTTGTGTAAAATCTTTTCAACTAGCCGGTGTAATTGATTCCAAATTAAAAAAAAAACGAAGCTTTTGAATATTAAGCCCACTAGTACTACCACCTAAAAATAATTCTACCCAGCAAATTTTATTTTTTTAACCTAACCCCAGGAAAATTGTCCCAGCGTTTGCTCCCAAGAGCATCCGCCACTGGGGGGGGGGGGGGAATCTAATAAGCTATAAATTTATATCTATATCTATATCTATATAAACTCTAAAAACATAAGAGTTTTCGTATATGTGTCACATCCACCTTAATCCTCTCATTTTCAATTAGTCGTTTCCCCCCTTTTTTTCCTTTTTATTTTTTTGCAATTGATGTTAGTCAATGACATGGGTTTAATTCAAAATATTAAATTAATATAAATCTATGTCTATTTATAAATCTTCATTTATTGTCACAATGTAGTCCATCTTGGTTGAGCTTACCATATATTTCTCTTATTAGTTTTTTCTTATAAGTTTAGTTCAAAATATTAAACTAATATCAACAAATTTTTTTTTGCATAAAAATCGCGTCGTGACCCGAAAACTGTACTAGTTATTTTTAAAAAGAAATCAAAAGAAGCGATAACAAAATACAATAAAGAGGAAGTTGTTTTTTAGAAAAACAATTCAAGTGATCAAATCAACAAAGTCTAAGTGGGTATAATATTTTCACGGTGATTTTTTTTTCTTTCTAAATCCGCGGTTTTGATACCAGCTTTAAAATTGATAAATATTATGACCTGAAAATAGTTTATCGACACTGACTTCTCGAATTCATTTTCTAAAACCCGAATTCACTATGAACACAGAGGCACAAAAAATTCTGAATTAGAAAAATGGTCCCTATATACTACGTAGTATCCAATCGGATGGCTAATGGGAAGAAACCTATAAAAAAATCATTAAAAAATATTTATGGCATTGACTATAATCTTGAAGATCTAAATCTTTTTTTTTTCTTTTTTTTTATTGGGAAAAGATTCGGGTGGGCAAGCCCTACCCGGCAGCATCCTTGCGGATGAGGTCAATAAGACCTGGATTGTTGTGAATATCATTACCTCGGACAGAGTGGCTAAGGTGTGCAACCTTATCAACCACTCTATTGCCCATACGAGGTACATGAAAGTAACCTACTTCTTTTACAGTCGACAACATGACTTGAATATCGGAGAGGAATAGTTCAATCTCCCAAGAACATTTAGCCGTCTTGTTTAGATAGTCTATAATTATTTTGCAGTCACCTTCAACCTGGATTCTTTCAATGTGCAGTTGTAATACCTTCTGGATTCCCAGTTTGAAGGCGAGAGCTTCTGCCATGATGGCTTGCTGTTTTTCTAGTAATTTGTGCTTGATGGTGACAGGGCGGCCATTCCAGTCCCTGATAATGATACCTGTCGTACTGTCACCGTTGGCTAAAGACGAACCATCAAAATTAAGTTTGAAACACCCTAACGGAGGCTTGCACCATTTAATTGGACGTTGTTTGTCGGTCTTTCTTGGATAGACTCTTGAGGAGGGATGCATATCGTCATCACCATCACCGTCGATCGCGGATGTTCTCTTCCAGTTATCTATGTGTGATCTGACCAGATGGACGGCGGTTTGGTGCTGGGGGATTAGTGCTTGTTGAAACAAGTTTTGGTTCCTGATGTACCAGGTAGTCCACCAAGCGAAGGATAGATCAGTCAGAGCGGCAGTCGTTAAGCTGGTTCCAAGGCTAGATAGGATGGGTCTGAAATCCCGGGACTGGATGATCATTCTTGTAATTGTTGCTTGTTCTTGACTCGGAAGTCGATATATTTTCCGTATGAAAGGGCATTCCAGGAACAGGTGAGCCTCGTCCTCGGGAGCCGTATTGCATAGTGAACAAGTAGTAGGGACATCCGACCCCCTGCACGATAGGCGCACAACAGTGGGCAGTCCATTTTGTGCAATCTTCCATAGGAAATTCTTCACCTTAGGGGGAACATCAGTTTTCCAAATCCAAGCGTTCGTATCGGTTGGAGCTGAGGATTGTGCTGTTATCAGTTTGTAGGCGCTGGTTGTAGTAAACCATCCTTCCCTATCTGGACACCAGTATAGGCGGTCTTGTAGATTTGATTCCGGAATAGGAATGTCTAAAATTTCTTTTACAATGTTGTTTGGTAGTACCTTCTGCAACTTTTCACACCACCATTCCCCCCCCCCCCCCCCATAATATAGTCACTAACGGTCTCATTCTGATCGTATCCCTGGATATTACCCACCCGAGACTCTAAGGTGTAGGTAGAGATCCAATTATCGGTCCAAAATTTTATTGAGCATCCGTTTCCTATCGACCAAATAAGGCCTGTTTTAAAAGTGTCAATTAAGTTAGCAAGCTTAGCCCATTGCCAAGAGCTGGCTCCCGATCGTTTGTACTCGAAAATACTAGCAGAACGTAGGTATTTATGTCTGATTAATGTTACCCGGATATTGTTCGGTTCAGCCAGTATTTTCCACAAAAGTTTCATTTGAAGAGCGACATTCATATCGCCAGATTTGCGAATTTCCAACCCGCCATGCTGCTTCGGTTTGCAAATCCTATCCCAACTAATTAACGGCCGATATTGTAAATCCTTGTTCCAGAAGAAAGAACGGTTTATTTGGTCCAGTTCTTTATGTATAGCTACGGGGAGCATGAAATTCTGCATTACATGCAGAGGTTTAGCCGAAAGGTTAGAATTGATAAGGGTTGCACGACCCTGCTGGGAAAGCGCATTGGCCCTCCACTTTGATAGTTGTTGTTTCGATTTGCAGACGATATCTTCAAATGTACTGTTGGTGACTCTACCATTAATAATAGGACAGCCGAGATACTTTTCTATAGAGTTTTCGTTTGTAATGTTGAGGCAGTTACATAATTCAAGGATTCTATGGTTTGGAATCCCTGGCGACGCTTGAAAACTAGATTTATGGTAATTGACCTTCTGGCTCGACACCCGACAATACGCGTCAATTATCGATATTACTTTGCACCCCGCATCCACGCTTCCTTTGGAGAAGATAATGATGTCGTCTACGAAGGACAGGAACGGAATACGCGACCCGTGTTGTCCAATCGGAAAGCCAATTTGTGGTCTATCCAGGCTGGCTTCAGCTACAAGTTTACGGGCTAGTACCTCAGCACCCAACAGGAATAGAAAAGGGGACAGAGGGTCCCCCTGGCAAATTCCTCGGGATGGAAAGAATAGTTCTGTAGGGCCGTTGTTAACTAGTACAGAGAAAGAAACGTTTGTTATACACTCCATAATCCATGAAGTAAAAGTGTCGTGAAATCCAAATCTGAGGAGCACATTCTTTATGAAGTGCCAGTCTACCCTATCGTATGCTTTTTCCATGTCTAATTTTATTGCCAGCCATCCTTCACGTCCCTTACGGTTTTTGTATGAGTGGAAAATTTCATGGGCAATTAGGACATTGTCCTGTATCGCCCTGCCCGACACAAAAGCTCATTGTAAAGGATGTATGAGTTTCCCGATTACCCTTTTTAATCTTTCAGTTAATATTTTGGAGATTACTTTGTATATATTAGAACATAGGCTGATAGGCCTGTAGTGACAGGTGGAGGTTGGGTTGTCCCTCTTTGGGAGCAGGGAGATAAAAGTGTGGTTTATTTAACGGAGTATTCTCCCTGAGCGGAAAAAACCCTTGACCGCACAGATCACTGATTTCCCAACTATGTCCCAGTATTTTGTATAAAATTCAGCTGTAGAACCATCCGGGTCTAGGGACTTGTTTTTGCCCAGACTGAACACCGCCGTCTTAATCTCTAGGTTTGATGGTAGTGCAATAAGGAAACTATTTTCATCTGTCGAGATGGAAGGATGAATTAGGTCCATGAAGTTAGACATAAGCCCATCATCTATAGACTCTTTTTTAAATCTGTTTTCAAATTCCTTTTTTATCTCATTTCTAACGTTCTCCTCGCCTAGAATCAGTGTTCCGCTTGAAGAGGTTATGTTTCGAATTTGTTTCATGTGTCTCCGACCCGAAGCCACTCGGTGGAAGTAGGCCGTGTTCGAATCTGAGAGTTTGAGGTGTTTCGTTTTTGCTCTTTGGCTCCAATATGATTTCTGGAATAGAATTAGCTTTTCTCGCTTCGAAATTAGGCGTTTCTCCTTTG
This sequence comes from Persicaria tinctoria, assembly GCA_037127255.1. Taxonomy (NCBI): domain Eukaryota; kingdom Viridiplantae; phylum Streptophyta; class Magnoliopsida; order Caryophyllales; family Polygonaceae; genus Persicaria; species Persicaria tinctoria. The sequence goes on along the minus strand of JBANSL010000019.1, from coordinate 3,087,447 downwards.
TTTGATATATTTGGGAGTTTGTCGATGATCCCGAGGACTGGATGAGCAAGAGTTCTGAGTCTAACTCCTTTAGTTGGCGGAAGATATTACCGAAATTGGTTTTATTCCATTCTTTTGCCCTTTTTTTCAATAGTTTATGTTTAAACAGTAGTTGAAACATAGCCGAGCCAGGGCAGGACGCCCGTCAGGATTGCTTTACAATATTGCGAAAGTTTTTCCTCAAAAGCCAAACGTTCTCAAATTTAAAAGGCGGGGCTTTGAAGGAAGACCCGTCGTCGATTGATATAGAAATTGGACAGTGATCCGAGGAAGAGAATGCACCGTTATGGGTTATCATATTTGGGAAAGACGTAAGAATCTGTTCGTGAACTAATACCCGATCGATTTTTTCGTGGGTGTTGAAGTTATCCTCCACAATTTTTCTCCATGTGAACTGGTTTCCAAACGTGGGTAGGTCAAACAAGTTGCAATCGTTTTTGAAGGAGATTAACCGAGAAAATCTTGATGGTCGGGTAGTGGCTCCGCCTACTTTGTCAGCACTGCATAGTATCTCGTTCAGGTCCCCTAAGACCATGCACAGAATAGGGGAGTTGTTTACAATTGTTATTAATGTTTCCCAGAAGGCATCTTTATCATTTAGATTTGGTGGAGCATAAACGAAGAGCGCCAAAATCGGAAAACCCCACTGCACACTTTCTAGTCTAAGTCCAATAATACAGGGGGTGTGCACTGACACTGATATTGATACATTAAGCATCTGGTGAGTCTTCCAAATGACCCCAATGCCGCCCGATCTCCCAATGGACGGCGACCAAACCCCTTCATCAAACCCAATATTTTTCCACAACTTATCGTCCGGAATATTTTCCGCTTTTGTTTCTGCTAGTGACAAGATTTGGATGTGTTCGTTTTTACATAGTGAATCTATTTCCGTCCAGAATGTACGTTTTCCTATTCCACGGCAGTTCCAGAAGCATATCTTCATAAAACATCATTGGTGATGAAAGGACAGGGAGGTGGAGTCCTTTCATCGACACAGTTTTGATAATCTAGTTTGTAAATACTCCTAAGGAGCCTTATGTTGAGGACACAAAAATTGCCCGTTACCCAGTCCATGCTAGACCAGGAAACCCAACTCTTGTGACGAGACCCAGCCGAGGCAGAAAACCACCTGGCCCAACAGATCCCTACTGGCCATTTAATGTGAAGCAGACAAGAAGTTAATCTCATATTATTATATATTCTTTTAGTTAACAAGTTTTTAACTACATGGTTTAACCCTATTAACATTAATTTAACTATTAAACCGCCATACATCACAAAGAAGATGGAGAAACCCCATAGTAACAGCAATAGTAACAATAATACAGACCGCAACCGAAGTCGATTTGGCAAGTTACTCAAGCAAAAAAAATGGAATAAATATTGCAAGAGCAACGAAGTCGATTTTTTCTTTTTCTTGTCCAGCTTAGGAAGCCATTTAGATGAGTGTAAATTGGGATGAAAAACCATTTTGTGCCCATTAAGGGAATAAACGGTGCATATACTATATTTTGTTTCAATCCCCCACATGCTCCATATACCATATACTTCTATGTTTCTACTACATTGCATCTTCATTATACCCATGAATCGGGGTCGTAATTCATGTTTCACACCCTTAGGTGAGACATTAATACACACCAAGTATTCATAGGAATCGAAAATTTTCTTAAAAGAGCAAATACTCCACTGATATGTGTTGATAGTATGTTTCGAATAGCACATATATACAATATACTCTTCATTCCACATAATCACTTGACAAATGCAACCATCCATACAAGATTGATCTGGTTCATTAACACAATTAACCATATTATTTAATACAAAGAAGTAGATATGACAGTGGGAATTTATAATTGTTTTACCTACCCTAAAGGCAGTGTTACCAAGATCAGGTACGTGGCATTTAGCTCGTTCAATAAGCATGAAAACCATACTCAAACAGGTAGCTCTACACCATCTCCATACAAGGTTGTTACGACACATCAGATGAGCAGGAATGCTCATCAGCTGCAGTTTATTGCCCCCCTTAAGAGGGATGTGAGTGTGACTTGAAGTCCTTGTTTTCGATGAACTGGATGAATGAATATCAAATTTCCCAAAGCCTAGATCAGCAAACCATAAGGATTTCTTCTCTGACAGCAAGCTGCGAGAAACACTGTTTTTTTCGTTAAAGGTTGAGTCAAGGTGTAGCTTTAGGTGATACCCGTGTTTGTGGTGCATCAAAGACGCCCTCCATCTGAAAAGCCAATACACAGAGGAAGAAGATGTACTAAAGGCAGAAGAATGCCATTGATAATCCGCAACAGTTGTAGTGCCGGACTCCTCAAGAAGGAAATTAACAATTAGAGAAAGACAATTCTTTAAGGTGAATCCAAGTATGCAAAACTTTTCCTCAGAGAAGAAATAAATCTCCTTCGAGAGAGAAGCCGCAAAAGGATTCGTTGGGCCCTTGGGGATTTGGGGAGTGGGAGGACATTTTCCATCACCACCATTTTTCCTTTGTCATTCCACAACACCGAAATGCCAGAATGATTTTGAAAGATTGATCTTTGATTAGATATTATGAAAATATAAGGTAATAAGAGTTGATTGTGAGGAGGGAAGAGAGACTCACCGCCCCATTTTATCAGAGGCCAAACAAGAACAGACCAGGAAAGTAACTGAACACCATCCACCCCGGCGCCATAGCGCCCAGGGCCACACCACCCGGGACAGGCACTGCACCACCACACCAAAGAGAGAGAGGGCTTCCTCCTTTTTCCTTAAACCAAAGGACTTAATCACGTCCATCTGGAGCAGCACCAAGACCCATTCATATGCACCACCAGAACAGTTGCTCGATTTAGAGTTTGGAGAGGCCAAAGCCTCCCGCTGCTCATACCATCCATATGCTTGATTTCCCCTGGAGACCGACCCCTCACCACCCGAAGGACCGAACATCAAAGCGCCACCGACCACATCTGTGAGCACTTTCTTTCTCTTCCTAAAGTCTTTCGCCACCTGACAAAGAATTGATAATATTCAAAGAAGAGTATTAAGAACGGAAATCTCACAATGAAATAGAAAACCTGAAGCTTCGATTAAATTCCCCAAGCAAAGAGATTTAGTGGTTCATAATCCAAGAAATTCACAAAGGGTCTCCAATGTTACCTAGCAATTCTCGCCAATGGAACTAAAACAAGAACCTCCTTTTGTTCTTCCCCACACCACCGTTTCAAGTCTCACCAATTGAAATTAATAATAAAATAATAATAACACATTTCATTAATTAATCAATGTAACAGCTCTGCCTCGCACAAACTCGGGCTCACCACCAAATAACTCGGCCGAGTTATTATTGCTCCACCCGAGTTCCTTTCAGCAACCATATTGTCGTCCCGATTTCGCTGTTTTCAAGGTCGAATTTGGAAAAGTTGTAAACACGAAAGTTGTGGGTCTTCAAATCCTCTTTCCAACAAGTATAAGTACGCCCCGATTCGATAACTACAGCCTTCGAACGACTCATTTTAGGGCAGCGTCGCCAACCTGGACAGCTCCCATCCTTTACATGTTTAGCTCATCTCCTCGGCTCTCGGGCTCTTCTATTCTCGTCCAATCTTCGAGCATTGGCTCGAGCTTAGCTCCACCTTTCCACAATCACCTGAAATTATGCACAAAACTTGTAGATTCCGACTCTAATTGAAACATAATGAAAATATAAAAACTAATCTAACTCATGCATTTTACCCTACCTAAACACATCTAAATGCCTATATTAACACTACCTAAATGTGCATGATCACCACCTCTCTCGAAAGACGTAGCCTTGACTCCAAGAACACGCCTTTCCGATCACAATGCTTTTGACACAAAATCAGACGACAACACAGAGAAAGAGGAATTTTTGGTATCTGCGAGAGACGGGGAGCGAACAGCAGCCCCGAATCCACCATATAGAAGGTTTTGTGACATGAGTCCATGAGAAAGAAGACAGTAACAAGAGGGGAAGCCAGGTGAAGCGAGCACCCGGGCTGAGACGAAAACACGACGGCGCGAAATCAGGGGAAAGCTTGAGAAGCCAAGCAAAACCCCAAATTGGATCTCAAATCAAGGGAAGAGACAGAACTGAAGATACTGGAATAGATGAACAGATTTACATCACAGGGGATCGATTCAGGACGGAGAGAGCACCAGAACTAGGGATTGAAGATCGGTTGAGCAAAGGGATTTTGGGGGCGCGTGGAAGCGCGTTCTATAAGCTCCCGGGGGAGAGTTGATAAGATCGGTTAAGAATGTGTGTGGTTCGTCTGTAACAGTTAATAAGATGGTTGAAATTTTCAAATTGATATTATATGGTCCAAATGTGCAACTTAAAATAGATAGTTTGAGATCATCTACTCCACAATCACGGATCATTATATGATTCGTATAGTGTGATTGATTTTGTCGAATTATTTTATTATTTTTCTTAATAAATAGGATAGTATTATAATTGTTTTCAACCAATAAAAAAATACAGACTATAGAATGGACTATAAATGCAGATCAGAGGATCCTCGCCGAAAATAGATGGTCTTTCAATTTAACATATATATATATATATAGTATGGATCTATTGTTCACAAGCCTTAGGGTGTACCTTGTACACAAATCCTAACCTTTAATGTAAATGAAATGGAAGGATGAGATTGTGACACATGTCCTGTTTTTTTTTTAAAAAAAAATGAAAAGGTTATCTAATACTCAACCCTTGGAGCGTCTGGCGCGTGAAGATTGGGAAATAGAATCCTAAACCAGTAAACCACCGTCATCTTCTTCGTCGTGTGGAGCGAGAAAGGGGATCTGGATTTCGAAAGCACCAGAGGAGGCGATTTGAAGGGGATCTCGGAGCCGAAGACCGAGGGGAGAGCAGAAGAGGCGAGAGCGGCATCAGCGGCTTCATATCTATGGTGAGAGAGAACTCGAGGGGACAGATCGAGAGATCCGCCATGAGAGAGATCGAAATCTGATATTGATAGGCAAAATAGAGAGAGCAAAAGAGATCTGAGAGGTCTTGAGAGCTTGGTAGAAGAGAGATCTGGGCATCCAATGAGAAGTGGTCGAGCGGCGCTCCCTCTGAAGTACTAAGCGGCGGAGGAGGCCGACGGAAAGGCGACGTTTCCGTTCTCCTCCTTGGCTTCCGTTCTCCTTTCTGTCCTCCTTTCCGATTTGGCCTATTCTCCCTTCCGAGCGGCGCTCCCTCTGAAGTACGAAGTGGCGGAGGAGGCCGATGGAACGGCGACGCCTTTGTTCTCCTCCTTGGCCTCTGTTATCCTTTCCGATTTTCTCCGTTGTATTCTCCGACATCCTGGCCTTTCCGTCAAATTCACCCAATTTTTTGTGGGGTGGGTGGGTGGGTGGCGGTGGCGGAGTTGGGGGTGGTTGGTGTTTGTGCTAGTGTTAGTGTTAGTGATAGGGGTCGGCGAAATTGGGTGGTTGAGTAGGGTTTTCGAGAGGTGTAGTTTTGATTCATTATTTGTTAATTATTCAAACATATGTGTCGAATTTTGGTTAATAGTGCTAATGAGTTGGTATATTATTCGGTTAAATTTTAGAGATTATTCGGATAAATTGTAAAGATTATTCGTATGGGAAGGAGATGAGCCAGATTCGGTTAATTTATAAAAATTATTCGGTCAAATTTGATACATTAGTGTAGGGTTTTCGAGATGAATAATTTAATTTATTATTTGTCAATTATTCAGACGTATGTGTCAAATTTTATTTACTAATGGTAATTAGTTAATCAATTATTCGGTGAAATTTGATTTATTATTCATGAGTATATGGGATTTACGTTTCACAAACAACATAAAAATCCTTCATCGCATGAGTTTGACTAAACAACTAAACATTATTCGTTGAAATTGAACAAATTATTCGGTTGTATGTAACAAATTATTCTGTGGAATTGGTAAAATTTCATTTGAATGGGATGGGAAAAAATAACATAACATTATTCGGTAGAAAGTGAAACATTATTCGGTTGAATTAACAAAATTAACCACCAAATGAAATCAACAAATACTAAAAAGAAACAACTTTCACCAAATATTTAAAAAAAAAAAAAAAAGGGCTTGAGGTTACGGCGTTACGCCAAAGGAGAATCCAAAAAAAAAAAAAGTGGGATTACACGCTCTAAAAGAAGAGAGTGGGAGGGAGAGGGAGTTTTTTTAACCATGCGAGTCCCACATTTTTAATAGGAAAAAAAAAGAAAAATTCCTTTTAATCTAAGCCTTTCATTTCTTTTAATCAATGATTTGTGTACAAGGTACACCCTAAGGGTAGTGAACACCAGAACCACACCCTATATATATATATATAGAGAGAGAGAGAGAGAGAGAAAGAGAGAGAGAGAGAATGTGGTTTATATATATATATATAGAGAGAGAGAGAGAGGGGTTTAAATGTTAACAAATATATATGTATGTATGTATGTATGTATATTGTTTTCGTTTCTTTTTATCTGCACTTTTTATACATAAATATGGGTAAAAAGTGACAAATAAAAAGAAATGGAAGAATTATATATTAATTTGTCTTATGCATGTCGTCTATTTTCTGTTGTATATTTTGATGGTCTTTTGTCTGTTGATTTATTGGCCATCGAGATTCAGATATATCTTACTCGTAAAAAAAATTGTCTTATGGAAAATCAATCCAACTTAAGAAATGTTGTATTTTATTGTGGCGATTATGTTATTGTTAGCTTGAGTGGGAAATTCAATGGCTTATTTTTAAGCTCAAACGGGATGTTCTCTATTTTTTTTTCTATTAAGTAAAAATTCAACGTATTGGACATGTCCGATGGTTCAATAGGTCGAAAAATCGGCGATAAACAAACCGTCAAACATGCTAGAGATAATGACGCAACAACAAAGCATAAATACCAAAATATAAGGGTGCAGTTAAAGACACATGCTAGCACGTACAAGCGATGAAGGAACAACAACATTGTGAGACAATTCTTATGCCAATTTGTAGAGACGGCGCAGGGAATCCTTGGAGAACTCAGTGGAAACTTTAGATTTGGACTCTGGTGTCAATGAGCATTTATGTTTCGATCATGTCCACGACCTATTGCGCATCGATAAAGGTGAAGGACACAGCTCAAAACGCTAGACCTCAAACCCACACAACCACACCACCAAACAAATCGACACCACCGCCCAAAAATCTCTTTTATTTATATGTAAATGTTAAAAAAATATCAAAGCTACTTGTTTTTTTTTTTTCCATCGGCTACTTTGGGCCCAAGGTTTTAGACTGAAATTGGGCCCATGTAAGGATGTCGTACCATCAACCAGAAAACCAACACCAATAGCTAAACACCAAGCACTCGAACGACAACTCACCAGCAACTGACGCCCAGGACTTAGTAGAAGCCACCAATGCCGAAGACGAAACACGGGAGCACAAGCGAAGGTGAACAAAAGATCCGCCCAGTTGAGCTCCAAGTAGCACCGGGAAGAATCGAGGGCGCCTGAGAAGACAAGCACCAAGTTGAATTGAGGTTTAGTACTAATCTCGAATATTTACTTAATAAAATTTTATAAAAAAAAAATCAAATTATTCCGTGTGACGTTACAAATTGAATGAGATGGATTGAGTGTCGCCTCCAAATGGGCTTTTCATATACTCCGTATATACTACCTAGATCCGGATTGAGTTGGATACAAAATCGGAGGGTCCAATTCCAAGGTGGAAAATATTTGAAAATGTGTCAATTACGGTTACCAGCCATATAGGCAAATACTCCATCCGTTTTCAAATAAGTGACTTTTTAATACTGATGTACGTATTTTAAGGTGACAAAAATAATATAAAATATATTTTTTAATATTTGTTTTTGATAAACTCATACTTATTAATCTATATAAAATACTAAAACAGAGACCGCTGGAGCGACCTCGCTGGCACGGAATTATCTGGATTAAACGAGATTATTTTTGCCTGTGTGGCATTTTCTTGATTAAAGCTGTATTTTTTTTTTGTCCACACCAATTAATAAACGAATATAGTTAGGTAAAAATCTTATCTTTTCACATAATTTATTCAATATAACCTTATAACTTATATTTTAATTAGAGTAGACCTTAAGCAATCCCTAAAGTAGAGTATCTACGTGCATTATAGATATTTATGTATTCAATATTGAATAATTGCTACGTATTTATCTAAAAATAGTTTATCTACTCAACACTGTAAGGGCTCGGATTTTTTTTCTTTTCTTTCGTAAAAAGTGAATTAAAAATGAAATTAAAATCGATTTTAAAACTCGTTTAGCGGGATTCGGGAAAACTAACATTTGAAAACTAATTTCGGGATTCAAAATTCGCGTATTCGGGATCTATTTCCGAGTATTGGTTAACCAATTTCACACTCAACCTCTCACCCACTCCCCCCTACCTTGTCCTGCAACCCGAGCCCATTCCCCGCCTATATCACCCCGTCCCTTCCCCTGGTTCACCATCACCCACGCCCTCCCTCGCCATCACTCTCTTCCCACCCTCCTCCTTGCTCCCTCCTTCCTCAAGGGCTGCAGCAGCAGCAGCTGGACACCATCGCCACCATCCCGACGCCGCCCTAGAGGCCTTAGCGCCTCCATCGAGCCACCGGAGCTCCACCACCTCGCTCGAGCGCAAACTCCGTTCGGTAAGCTTCGACCTCTCGTTCGATCCGAAATTCCATGGATGAACCTTCCTTTAACCTTCCTTTACCCTCCTAGGTTGAATCCGAGGTTCCTCCCTCTCCGACGCAACGAATCGAGCCTCCGGCGAGCTCCGACGTTCGCGAACACCTTGGTGAGCCTCGTTCATTCTTCCCTTTAGCTTCAATCCGTGTGCGTGTGTCTTTAGTGTGATTGGGATTGAGGGTCTGTGAGGTTGAGAGGGGTCGGAAATGGAAGGAGAGCCAAGCTCCACCAAGAAGGGCCGAACCAGTCCGACGCGGAGGAAGAAGACGACATGCTGCGGGCGCCGCAATTTGCCGCGGCCGCGGCACTATTTGTCCGTGTGAGTTTAGTTGCGTTTTGGCGGGCGCTTTGGTCATTTGAATTATTTGTTTAAATAATTAATATTAATTGGGGATTAAGGTATACAAATATTATTATTTTTTTTAGAGATTTTATAAAAGGTTAAAAAGTGATTTAATAAATAAATTAAAAAGGGAATTTAGCGAGTATTTTCAAGGGGTCAGAACTCTTGACTGTTTAATTCGGATTTGAAACGATTTTGAAGCTAACTTGGGAATAAGACGATGACTAATAGCGTGGTATTGTGGTGAATTTCACAAGAGATTAAATGTTCGATATTTATGATGATGATATATATGGAAAGTATAAGTATGATATATATATAGGGAGTATATTTTTTAAACTGATAAGTTGACAAGTTATGATGAATGGTATGAGATAAGAGATGATTGATCGTGATAAATTGAAAGTATGATTGATGCAAGCTTACTTATCTACCTGCTAATTTGAGTGAGTAATATATGTGTTCAGAAAGGCTATAGAAGTATACTTAGTATATTCTCGTTATGTGATTAGGTGATATTCTGTGATCGTGACTACTGTGTGCTGGATTATTCTTTTGCTGATCTTCTCTCCAGGTAAGTACCTCCGGGGCTTACTCAGTAACCAGTACCTCCTGCCTGATGTGTCATATAGTATGTAGGTGCTGCATATGCATAAGAGCATATCATGTAGTATCATGCTTAGGAATTGCATTTACAAATGAGCATCCTTATTCTGTATGCGTTTGAATACAGAACGGCCGTTACCTGTGAGTCCTAGAGTCCTTGCTAGGGTCATAGGGCAGCCCAGCTTCATCGGGTGTTGTCCTCCTCGAGTCATTTATATATATCACAAGATACGAGATGGGCATGAGATGTGATATAATGATGAGATTTGATATGACTATAGCATCGAACTGGCCAGTCTCCACCTTGTCTGGAAGAGGGGTGGTGGTAAAAGAGGGATATACCGCTTGGTATTCTTTGTTAAGGCCTTCCTCAATATTCTGCACATATGAATTAGGAGCATGATAGTGTGGTTTTATTTCAATATTGCATGAAGGCATCCTTTATTCTAGGTCTAGGCGTATTATATGTCCTCAGCGCGGTCAGAGGACCCGCAGGCGGACTCTTGGCCTGACTTGGTGGTATAGTTTCAGGTACCCGATCTACTACTTGATTTTGTGCTGATATGACAGGGTCCATTCATATGGCGGAGAGTGAGTGTATGAACCCTGACTTCACCAAACTCATGCTTTTTGGATTTCTTCCTACTATACTCCGTTTTGACCCGGCTCTGCCGTGGCACTGATTGTATCGTTTTCAGAACTTTCGCCCTTTGCATGATAAAGGTTTTCGCGCGTTGTAGACTTAGGACAGGTACAGGGGTTCACCCCGGGGTCTCCAACGGACCTTCCGGGTTTGGGTGAAAAATCCCACTTAAAACTGCGCATCTTCGATTTCAAACCTTCAACCTGTACTCGGGGCGCAAGACCCCAACGAGGGGTTTCATCCCTCGAAACATAACTCGGGAATCATAATCCCGGGCCGTTACAAACACAACCCTAAAAATGGTTTATCTATTCAATATAACCCTAAAGTGGTTGTGATTAGTTACAACTTATATTTTATCCTATTTTTAGATGAAATTGAATATATTTGTATAAATATTCAACCTATATCTTAATTAGTTAGAAAATTTATCTTTTTAAAATAAATAATCTATCTAATTTCTGGTTCATTATTAATATTCAACTTTGTATCTAAATTAGATAGAAAATCTATCTATGATAGTGTATATATATATATATATATATATATATATATATATATATATATATATATATATATATATATCTCATAAGCTTTTATGTTGAATAGATAATTAATTATGTGTTTAAGATAGAATATTGAAGTTTCTATATATAGAGGTTATCTAGGATTGGAGTCATCCCCAAACACCAAACCTTCATTATCATCACTAGCCCCTTCAAAAATCCAGATTTGCCGTAGCCCCTTCAAAAATCCAGATTTGGCACAAACTTCAATATTATCATTAATTAGCAAAGTTGCAATCGAGGTATAGTAGTTTTGAAAATTTATTCACCAATATCGTTTTTTTTCCAGTTGTTACAATGACAAAGAAGAAAACGGAGAAAGAAATATAAGAATGGTTCTCCTAGATGAAGAGGTAAGCCCTTATACTAATTACACTTTATTTTTCAAATTTCACTACCGAAGAAAACGATGAGACAAATCTATATCTATATTCTATATAAATAAATCTATATATTAATCTATCTTATTTAAGTTTTTTATATATATAACTATTCAACCTTATATATCTTAATTAGTTAGAACTTATCTTTTAAATATGAATATTATTATTAATGATTACCGCAACTAATGGTTGAACTAACACTTTTAATATATATTTTCCATTAATACTCAAAAAGCATCGTCATTATCATTATTATCATATGATTCATATCCATGATAATTCAACTTATCACATAATTTTATCAAACGGAGGAAGTAATCGTCATATGGAGTAATGAAGATATATTCTTACTACAGATTTGGATAGATCAATATTAATCTATCCAATAGGTTCATTTTTTTTTTTAGAAAACTTGTCATAGTAAACTATTTTTATTAATGAAAATTAATCTTTTTTTATTAAGCTAATGATAAATATTTACGAAGGATATTTATCAAATTAGTCGGAAGATTTTTTTTTACTGCTAAACAACTATATATTTACGACTTTGTTTAATTACAATCTTTGACTCATGTAGCTCTATTAAATAGTTAAATATATTATGAATTCAAATATCTGAGAGGAAAGAAGCAAATCCGATTGAGAGATGACTTTACCTAGCTTTAATCTAATGATTGGATATACATGATGGTTTGCATAGATGTCAATATTAATCAGCGGATTCACTCTTTCTCTCTCACTTTAGATCAATATTTAACTTAATTTGGTTTGAAAATTCGCTAAATGTTATGAATTAATTTCACAATGAAAGTTTGCATAAATGAAGCTATAGATGCCATAAAAAGTCATACCATTATTCTTATTTAAATAATTTACCCCATCATTATTCATATTGATTTCAATACTCAATTCTATAAATAAAAGTCATTCTTGAGTTATTCTACAAAAATAACAATATAATTGGATAGACATAGATAATATGTTAAATTAGTTTCATTAAATAAATAAATAAAATAATATTATTTTTGTAGGTCATATTTCAAATGTTGATGGCTCCTTATTAGAAATAAAAGATAATTATGAAACTTCTAAGATAGAAATAAATATCTTTTGAAAAAGAATGAAGAAGATGGAAATATAATTTAAAATTAATGTTTTTTTTTAATATACATGCATATGATTAAAACATAATATAAATTATATATTTAATTATTTTCACAACATAGATTAATCATTTTTACCCTATATCATACATGGTATTATGATAAATATTCATCTTTTCATTTTTTAAGGTGTTATGAAGTAATTTATTTTTACATGCTAACCATACATTGATTTTAAATGAAAAGAATGTTAGTTTAGTTTATGATTAATTGGAAACTTTCAGAATAAAGTCTCATTGAAATAACGTTAATCTTTTAATTTAATAAAAAACAATAGTTTAAACATAAATTAATGAAGTAATAAAATATAATTTTTTAAGAAACCGCGCAAATATACTAAAACAGAAGCCACTGGCACGACCTCGCGGCCACAAAATTTTTCTGGATTAAACGGGATTATTTTTGCTTATGTGTCATTTTCTAGATTAAAGCGATATTATGTTTTTGGGCCACATCAATTAATAAACGAATATAGTTAGGTAAAAAATTTATCTTTCTAGATCAAATAATTTATCCAATATTTGGTTCAATAAGTCAATATAACCACCATGTGTTCACTTTTTTAATAATTAAAATTAATTTAAATAATAAATTGGTTACATATCTTATCAAATATATTTTTTCAAACATAACTAATTAAAACATGATCAAATTTATTGTTTATAAAAAAGGGGGTATATATGATCAATGGCTACTGAATTACCAGTATAACAATTCTAACATATCCGAGTCAAATTAACCAATTAATAAAAATTTGTATGCTTGAATTCGATTGCCTATATTCTAAGAAGTTTTTGACTAAATATGTAGTAAACTTTGTTTTGGATAGGTGTAAAGGAATAAAATCGTTGGTTATTTTTTAAATAACCCCTTTTTTTAATTAGAAAATAGCTGTGAAGATTGAAACTCAAAATAATTAATCAAATTTTATGAATTGTTATATATATATATATATATATATATATATATATATATATATATATATATATATATATATATATATATAATATTATACTTATTAATCTTATAAATAAATGGTAATAAACTATTTTTTTGGAAGATAGCCGTGAAGATTGAAAATCAAAATAATTAATCAAATTTTACGAATTGCTTTATATATATAATATTATATTTATTAATCTTATAAATAAATGATAATACAATTATTTTTTGGAAGATAGCCACGAAGATTGAAAATCAAAATAATTAATCAAATTTTATGAATTTTTTAATATATAATATTATACTTATATATTAATCTTATAAATAAATGATAATTTAAATAAATTTTTAAAAAAATATGAAAATCATAAAGAACGAAAATTTTGAAAATAATTATAATTAAAAGATTCAAATTAACATCAATCCTATCTTTTAAGTCAATTTTTTTTAGAAACTTATTTTTTATGGAATTTTCTGGATTAAAGCGGGTCATTTTTACATACGTGTCATATTCTGGATTAAAATGGTATTAATTTTTTGGGTCACATCAATTAATAAGTTAATATATTTAGTTAAAAAACTTATCTTTGTAGAACAAATAATATATCCAATATTATTTTTATTTCTAAAATATTATTTAACTTTGTAATCTAAAACAAATATAATATTTAATTATTGTACATCATACTTATTAATTCTAATCTAACCAATCGTATGTTGGATAAGTAAACAAGAAGTATTATCTATATAGAACTTTAGAGATTGTAAAAATAAATATAATAAATTAAATTTAAATATTGGTTATAACAACCATGTGGATTTGATAGTATAGCGACAAATGCAATTTTAAAATATCGTATGAGAATATAATAGTTTTAATATTAATAATTCAAATTTAATATTAATACCATTTTAAAATAAATATCAAATTTATCACTAAATATTGTTTTAAAAAATATCGTATGAGAATATAATAGTAAAAAAAAATATTGCTATGCCGTGCAAGAGCACGGGTAAGATATACTAGTAATAAGTATAACTAGTACAATTTTTGCGCCATAACACGATTTTTAATAAATAAAATTTTAATAACATAACAAAATAATATTATAAAATACGAATAAAAGTTATGATAAAATAATGAAGGCAGACTTGAAATCTTTAAGAAAATGGTAAAAATGTTTACCATAAAGCTAGGCTTCATAAAAAGGTTATTTAAATTAAGATATTATATTGATATAGATTATTATTATAATATATAAAGATATATATATATATATATATATATATATATATATATATATATATATATATATATTAATAGTAGACATTAGATTTGATTCAATGTTTTGAATTAAACCCAATGGTTAGTAAATTAATATATTACTAGAACAATCCCCGCGCCATGACGCGATTTTTAATAAATAAATTTTTAATAACATAAAAAATTAATGTTATAAAATGTTATTAAAAGTTAGGATAGAATAAAGAAGGTAGACATGAAATCTTTTAGAAAATGGTAAAAATGTTTACCATAAAGTTAGACTTCATCAAAAAGGTTTTTAAATTAAGATATTATATTGATATAGATTATTATTATAATATGTAAAGATATACGATATTAATAGTAAACATTAGATTCAATTCAATGTTTAGAATTAAACCCAATGGTTGGTAAATGGGTTAAAAAATAAAAGTGGGATCGGAAAATGTAAATGTATAAAAGAGATGAATGAGAAAAAGAAGAATAAATAATAAGAGAAAATTGTGATTAGTTGAAAAACTTAAATTAATGAGGCGTTGACACACCATAAAAAAAACTTTTAAATTAAGATATTACATAGATATAGATTATTATTATAATATATAAAGATATACTATATTAATAGTAAACATTAGATTTAATTAAATGTTTTGAATTAAACTCAATGGTCAGTAAATGGGTAAAAAAATAAAAGGGTGAAATGTAAATGTATGAAAGAGGTGAATGAGGAAAAACAAAAAACAAATAATAATTGAACATTGTGATTAGTTGAAAAACCTTAAATTAATGAGGTGTCGACACGTCATAAAAAAGTCTTCTAAATTAAGATATTATGTAGATGGTTAGTAAATGGGTAAAAAAAAGGGTGAAATGTAAATGTATGAAAGAGGTGAATGAGGAAAAACAAAAAAGAAATAATAATAGAACATTGTGATTAGTTGAAAAACCTTAAATTAATGAGGTGTCGACACGCCATCAAAAAGTCTTCTAAATTAAGATATTACGCAGATATGTAGATAGATATAGATGATTAGTAAATGGGTAAAAAAATAAAAGGGTGAAGTCATACTCGAGGCTTTTAATCTATTCCGATTTTATTCAGATTCGATATGGTTCACGCATCAATAAGTATATGCTCTAAATTAAACCACCTAATTTTCCTTCATTTTGTTCAATGGAAATCGTCATATTTATTAGTTTAGTCCGGATAATTTTTCCAACCTTATCCATTTACCTCGTCGCTTGCATCATTATGTATGTTTGTATGTTATGGTTTTTAGACAGTTCTTCTGTGGCGTTCAAATTTCAGATATTGAACTTGAATTCTTATCTAATCAATAAAAAATTTATCTCATCTAAACTTCCCTCTTAGCCTCAACAAACACCCACAATTGATATGGATTCAATCCATCTATTCTACATTCTATCAATTTCAATACCAGAATACACCACCATCAACAAAACACACAACATAACCCCAACATCAACTGATATTTCAAAGGTGGATCCTTGTCGACTCACCAAAGTCCCATTACATATCAAGATAAATGAGAAACTTCATTTGTGATGAGGTTTCTCATTTATGTTCTAGCATCTTAATATACTTCTGTGTGATTCGTGTCAAGAATTAATCAATGTTGCAGGTAATTAAGTTTATCATTTCTTCCAACACCTTAATATATTTTTGTGTGATTCGTGTTACTTTGTAGGCACCCTGAAACTTTTGTTGAACCCATCAACACTTTGAAATGAGATTTTTAGTTTTTATTTTTATTTGAGAGATAACACCTAGTAAGATTTAAACGAAGAAGAAGAAATTAAAACCTTTTTTTTTACATGGTAATAATTCGAGGGCTAGACAGGTATGACACATCGAGAGACTGACAAAGTCGGCAGATGACGAACAATCAAAACATATAAAGACAATAACAAAAGATGCAAACCAGGCAAAGGCAAGCAAACAATTTCGGACGACCTAGCAAACCTAATCCAAAGATTCCAAACAGTTGTGGACAACATAGACTACGAACTGAAACCATGTACCAATAAGCAGCGACACCGCTGATCAGCAGTACATCAGGAGACCCTATAGGTAGTGAAGACGAATATCCAAGGAAATTAAACATTATCTGATTCTTATTCCATGAAAAATATACAAGATACAACACATAATGATCCTAATTCCATTATGTCCCATTTTATGTCCACCGCTATTAAAGATATACTCCGTAGTATACTACAATGAATCAAAAAACTAAAGTTCAAACTTCAAATACACTTTTATGCCTTTCTAAAAAATTCAAAGATTTTATCTATTATTAACCAACCCCAAAAGTAATGATTTTTAGGGTGTGTTTGGTAACCATAGCTAAATAAGTAGCCGAAGCTTAATGGTTTATTGTGTAAAATATATTAAATTAATCTAGTACCGTGTTTGGTAACCTTAGCTGAATGGGTAGCTGATAAAAGAGGAGATTTGTGTATATAAAAAGAAAAGCTCTGAAAAAGTTGGAGTGGGTAGCCGGTGGACATTCAATTCCAAAACGCTAATTAACTAATAATGTTAGCTTTATTTAATTTAAAATTATATAATATTAAAATAAAAAGCTCTAAAACGCTATTTCTGTTGTGAAATACACCCTTAATCGTTTTTTTTTCTAATTAACACGCCAATACGTAAATTAAGTAGGATTGATTTAGTAAGAAAATGCAAAACCAAAATAAATAAAACCCTATATTTTTTTTTTATAAAAAAACTATAAAATCGTAGAAAATCTTTATAAATATGGGTGTTTAACCCATTATCTTAGACCCGTTTTTGTTAGTTGAAATCGTGTTTTAATTAGTTCCGCAATATTTTATCGAACAATTATTTTATTTTATTTTCGGTCACAATCTCAATTGTGTGTCTCCTCTCACCCTATCTTCCGGCTCACTCTTGTTTCATTTTTTTAAATAATTGTCACACCGTACGAAACAGGGGAAATTAAAAACTGAAAAAGAAAAAGGAAATTAAATAAAAAAAGGCCTGCCATTTGTGTTGTGTTGTGTTGTGGTTGTGCAGTGGGGGTTGTGTATATCATGAATCATGACACACTGAAACCCAACAAACAATCCACAGCCACAGTGAATCCCCTCCCCTCCCTCTCCGCCCTTCTGTATCGTGTTTTTCTTCGCTTCCTAAATCCCCTACCTCCTGAATTTCGGGTGCTTCAGTCACGAATTCCACCGAAAATCGAGTGCCGAGCTTTTCCCGTTTTGTCATCGGTGTTAATTTCGCGTTTCCGGCGAGTGTAGTGCGGTAGTGGGTGCTGCAATTTCGTAATTGTGAGGAGTTTCAGAAAGGGGGTTTCTTTTTGGTGGGAAATTGAAGATGGGTGATGCAATGCCTGATTTTGCTACTGAATCGACTCCCGCTGGTGAGTGGTGGTGTTTATTTTTGGGGGGATTTGCTTTCGTTGTTGCGAGAAACACGCTGAATTGATTTCTCTTTGTTTAGGGGGCGATGAACTGTACGGCGAGCTATGGCGGGCTTGTGCTGGGCCGCTGGTTGAAATCCCCAAGGAGGGGGAGAGGGTTTTCTACTTCCCTCAAGGGCACATGGAGCAGGTAAAGTTTCAACCTTTTTGTTGTTTTCAATTTTAATTTGGTACCAATTTTGGGGGTTTTTGAAAATTGGGGCTCTTCTTCGTTTCAGTTGGAAGCATCAACAAATCAGGAGTTGAATCAGAGCATTCCACTGTTCAATCTCTCTTCTAAGATCCTCTGTCGAGTGGTTAACGTTACACTTCAGGTAATTTTACCCTCCTGGGTCGATTTTTCCGTTTCTGGGTTTCAGTTCTTCTTTTGGTGGTTAATAATAATAATTTAATGTTGTGTTCCAATTGCTTTTTGGGTTGTAGGCTGAACCAGAAACAGATGAGGTCTATGCTCAAATTACCCTCTTTCCTGAACAAGATGTAAGGGATTTTCAATTGATGTGTGTGTAATTTCCATGTTTTTTAGTCCTTTTTGATCTCTGTGTAGTTGCTTGATTTTAGTATAGGGTTTCTGATGAGTGTAGTGTGATGAATTTGTGCAGCAAACTGAGCCTGATAAGGCTGATCCGAGCCCGGTTGAGGCCCCAGGGCCGACGGTGCACTCTTTCTGTAAGGTCTTGACTGCGTCGGATACGAGCACTCATGGCGGTTTCTCTGTTCTCCGTAAACACGCCAACGAGTGCCTTCCTCCTCTGGTATGGGAGTGGATTATGCTGCCTGCTTTGCTTGTTTATCGGTGGATTTTCGTTTTTAGATGATCATTTGTATGTTTCATGTTAGGATATGAGCCAACAAATCCCGAGCCAAGAACTGGTTGCGAAGGATCTCCATGGGCACGAGTGGCGGTTTAAGCATATCTTTAGAGGTACTGAAGTAGTAGTTCTCTTGTGTTCCCTGCATTTTTCGTCGATGTCGTTTTTGGTTGATCTATGGTCAGTGTATGTTTGGCTAACTATTGGTGTCACTTTTCGCCTTTTTTCGTAACAGGCCAGCCAAAGAGGCACTTACTCACTACTGGATGGAGCCACTTTGTTACCTCTAAGAGGTTGGTTGCGGGAGATTCGTTCGTCTTTCTCAGGTAGAATCTATATCCTTCTGTTTTCAGGCATCTCTACATTTTCATGACAGTTCATTTTAGTTGAATGTAACCTAAAATCAACTGTTTAGAGGGGATAACGGAGAGCTTCGTGTTGGCGTTAGACGAATGGGCCGCACCCAAAGCTGTATGCCTTCGTCTGTGATATCAAGCCAGAGTATGCACGTGGGAGTACTCGCCACTGCCTCTCATGCTATATCGACTAATACCCTCTTCGTGGTCTACTACAAGCCAAGGTACTTTGATGAATTGGTTTCGATCCTTGCATTTGATTTTGACCTCACCAGAAGAAAGCTCTGATTATGTTATAATTTCCAATTCGCGCAGGACGAGTCAGTTCATTATAAGCTTGAACAGATATCTGGAGGCTCTTAAGAATAGTTTAGCTGTTGGAATGCGATTTAAGATGAGATTTGAGGGAGACGAAGTGCCAGAAAGAAGGTAAGCTGAAAATTCTTTGGCTGTTTGATTTAAGGTGAGATTCGTTTGTGATTTAATCTCTCTTGTGGGTCTATTTTGATAAGGTTTACGGGGACCATTGTTGGTGTCGAAGATATCTCATCTCATTGGATAGATTCCAAATGGCGGTCACTAAAGGTCTAGCTCTTCAATACTGAAAGACTTCACTTAAATCATTGCTTGTCATTTGTGTACGCGAACTGAAATTGTACGAGTTCTTTCGCTTTTCAGGTCCATTGGGATGAGCCAGCCTCGATTGTCAGACCGGGGAGAGTCTCCCCCTGGGAAATAGAGCTGTTTATGGCTTCTACTAGCCCTTCAAATCTGCCTGAACCTGTTCCACCATCAAACAAACGTGCCCGGCCACCTATTGAAATGCCTATTGATGGTTAGATTTGTTCTCCGTCGCTAACATGATTCTATTCTGCCCTCAAATTTCCGTCTTGTTTTCATATCTGATCAGTGATCACTTCCTTTGTTGATACCAGAAGCCTTATGTTTGGGTCCTTTGGGATACCCAACAACCATATATTCAGCAAAGGAAAGCGTTCAAGTTTCCGAATGTGGAAAGAAATCCGAAGCAGCTGCGAGCTACCGGTTGTTTGGCATTGACCTAATGGAACCGTTTTCCCCGTCACTGACCGATTCAGAACTGAAATCTGATATATCAAAGTCTTGTTCCTTAGAGAAGAAACAAAGGCACTGCAAGCAGAGCTACTCGTCTCCCAGGAGTCGGATCAAGGTAAGGATTGTCCGCACGATCAGAACTATGTCCAATCTGTCGTTCCTACGAGCTAACGACCATGTCTCTCCATGAAAGGTACAAATGCAAGGCTTTGCAGTGGGACGGGCCATTGACCTGACGGCATTGGAAGGGTATGACCATCTGATAGACGAATTGGACAAAATGTTCGACCTCAATGGAGAGCTCCGGTCCAGGGACAAATGGGAGATCGTCTACACAGACAACGAAGGAGACATGATGCTTGCCGGGGATGACCCATGGCTGTAAGTTCTTCATCTATACATACATAATACCGCGCCTTACATAGTTATAACCGACATTGACATCGGTTTTACCATGCCAGTGAGTTCTGCAACATGGCCAAGAGACTCCTCATCTGTTCGAGCCAAGATGTGAAGAAAATGAACCGCGGCATAAACCTCTTGATGGCCTCATCAGCAGAGGGCGACACAACGGTGCTGAGCGTGGACTCGACAGTGAGTTAAAAAACGTCGAAATGGCTTTCGACTTCAACCTAGTAGCAGTAGTTTTGAGCAATGTAGTTGGGAAAGATAAAACCCAGCCCAGTAAGATTAATTAATCACTAAGAGGATTAGGGAGAGTATAGGGTATTAGGTAAGGTTAATTAGTAGTATAATATAATCTTGTTTTGAGTGTGAAAGTGGTTGTGTTACTAATTCACTATGTGTGAGTGTGAGTGTTGAACTTCTACCTAGATTGTAGGAAGACAAGACAAGATGGACTTCTAGCTTAAAATGTCTTTTGCCTCTATGATTGTACATAACTTTGAAGAAAAGTTTTTTGGTTTAATCAACAATGGGTATCTTTTTTTAAAAAAAATATAATATAGAGGTTTTTGACTAATCCTCCACATACTCAACTTGAATTGAGAAAATCATATGGTAAAGCCATGATGAATATAGGGAAATCGGTCACCCTGGACGCCCCTCATTCCCGGCCCGACGGGGAATCATGGTGAACATAGTAGTTATGAGAGTATGTTACTAAGAGTGAAGATAAAATTAATGTCAATATTGTGTCATTTTTTAAAAGTAGACACCCAAAATTGAAAACTAGGAAATTTGAAAGATTGACCTAATAGAGTCTAAAAGTGGCTTTTTGACGTCTTTATAAGACGGTCTCCTATTAATTGGGTGATGTTATATACACCGCAAATCCAACATTAAAAATGCACGTCGTTTTCGACGTGCAAGCCTTCTGACTAATTAACGTTTAAAAAAAATTAATTAACCCCTTTTAACCATGCACGTCGAAAATGACGTGCATGATTTGGGGTGCATATAGCGAACCCGTATTAATTCTTAGAACATTTTAGTTAAATTCAGTTTTTTTTGTTATATTGTTAAATCTAATTTTCTATCTTACTATTATCATATATTGAGTCTTTCGAAACCATGTTTACAATTTGGTTATATCTTGAGTCTTTAGATCCTTCTTTAGGAAGGATTATACAATGATTTATACTGTCCTCTGATGGAGTGGCTCAATAATAAGGAGTGAGGGATTAATAAAAGGTATCGGATTCGATTTCTGCCTCGACCCTTTTTCTTATGATTAAAAATTAAGGTTCATCTTATTTTTTACTGTTGGGTCTAGCTGGTCGACACAAGTCGATTTACCCAGTGCGTGCCTCTTGTTGACTGAGTTACGTATTCAGAGTTTACCACTAAAGATCCGTTATAAAAAAAAAACAATGATTTATACTTGTTTTATAAGTAACTAAATAAGACCTATAAAGCCTATTTTTATGGAGCAAACGTGTGGTGTCTTCTAATAAGAAAATAAATGTAACTCGAAATAAAATCTTTTATCGATAATTTTTTTAAAAAAAAATAAACTTGAAATCACATGTCACTTTTTGGTTAAGGTTGGTTTGATTTAGGTGTCAACTTCTTATGTAACTTGACTACTTGAGTTCACTTTATTAATCATACATCATTTTAGAACCCACCTCTTTTAGACACCTCATTTTAAATGAGGTCAAATTCATCAATAATTATAATTAAGTTAAATAATAAATAGTTATTATGCATTGGTTTAGTTACGTTTTGATAGCATTTTCATTTTGTGACTTATTTAAATAAATTTAATTATTTTTGATAAACTAAAGAATCTTACAATTATGTTGAAAAATCAATTGCTTAGGATTATCTAATTAGGTCTTAAATTTTCAGCAATTATCAATTATATTTAATCAATAATTGATCATATTAGTTAGTTTAACATTACAAAATATACATAACAATAATGTAGTGTCGCTGTATAGAAATATATCTTATAGATTCGCATAAATTTCATTGTTTAAATTAAAGATAATAAGGAATGTCGATGAGAATAAACATTCACTAATTATTGCCTAATATATGTGATATTAAAATATAACACATATGAATTTATGTAAACCCATTTTATACTATTTTAACGATTAAAAATAACCATTATAGTATCTATGTATAACTCGATAAAAACTTGTCATTAATAATAAATTTATAATAATCTAATGTTAATTTTATAAAATGATAAGTTACACAAATAATATATATGTATATATTATACGGACTATATATCAGGTAAAAGTTCCAGTGAAACAAAAAATACGGTACAACGGTGAAACGGATGAATATTTTATTACATTAGTATGAATACTATAAATACAGGTATGGATATATGAATATTGATATGTGTGAATATGAATATGATGTTATTTATTTTATGTTGGGTAAGTAAAAATAAATAATATCATATTCATATACTCATATTTACATTATATTCATATTCAAATAAAGCTAATATTCATGTATTTATCTGAATATAATAATATATTCATATGAATATACAACAATATTCATTTGTTTTGCCATTACACCGTATCTTTCGTTTCATCACAACTTTACCCAAAATTTATATGTATCTAAAAAGTTAGAACCTCATTCCATGGCATGTTGGAATTTTTTTTTTTTTTTTTTTTTTTTGCCAACTCACATTTAGGAAATAGTTTTCTTTTTTCTTGCCAACTCACATTTAGGAAATAGTTCAACACATGGGCCTTAAATTAATCATTAATTGTGAGTGTTGAATGGAGTAGTTTTTTCCCCTCTTGCCAACTCACAATTAAAATGTTGGGAGTAAGGGTATTATTAATCATAAAAGTTAAAGAGTTTAGAGTGTATAACAAAAAGCATGAGAATATATATACCTAATAAAGAGTCTTGAGAGGTCCTATGATAACAATAGATGAATTAAGGGATAAGGCAATTTTGCCCATAGAAATGATTGTTTCCCTCACAATTAGGTAAGAGTAATTAATAGTGTATATAATATCATCTTGTTTTGAGTATGAAAGTGGTTGTTACAACATCTCCAACATATTTCTTATTTTGGAGTTTTTAGAGAATTTTAAGACGTTTTTTTAATCTAACAGATTCTCCATCTCATTCTTTAAAATGTAGAAGTAGCAGAAAAAATAGAGAGTATTATCTAAATTTGCAGCATTCTTAAAAAATAAATCATTCTTCAAATCTTATAAATGGGGAAACCGTTGGAGTTGAAACAAAAATAATTTAAACAATATGTATTTTGTTTCTTCATTTTGAAGAAATTTTAGAAAAAATTGAGATCCAATTTTTTTAAAGAATATGTATTTTGTATCTTTTACATAACTTGAAGAGAAGTTTTTGTGGTTAGCTTGAAGAGAAGTTATCGCCCCAAGTTTCATGTTGGGATAAAAAATTCACAAATAGCACATATTTTGCAATCCAAATCAAGCTTATTGGGCCATATTCGGCCATATCATGGGCCTATTTTAACGATAGGACCACCTCAAATAAGGCCCATTTTATTTTGTCAAAATTTTCCTTCTTGGCTTTTGAAACATTATCAACGATTTACATATTACAATTTCGTTATCAATCCATTATCAAAAAAATAAAATAAAATTGTTTTAGCTCCTAATACCAAATATTGAGAAATTTATTAATTACCTAAAAATAAATTTATTACTTGCTATTTTGAAACAATGAATGATAATATAGACAAAAGTAATCAACAAGAACAAATTCTAATCAAAATTTTCTTAACCTAATATTCATTAATTGCATGGAAAACCTCAAACAATTTGTACTATTCATTAAATTTTACACCCTAAAACGATTTATATTAATATTAGGTTGATTATTGTCTAAGAAACAAGATATGCACTTGTGAAATTTAACGGTATGAAACATACTAAAAATAATATATATTATATATATGGAAGTTTGTTTTCACCATACAATGGGTGGAAAATATATAAACAAAATGTGTCAATTAGCTTGTCAATTAAAAACACCTAATAAATTTCTATGTCGACTGTAAAATTAACAAATGGAGTATATAAATACGTGTTATAAATCGTCTAGGCATTTAAATTATTTTTTTCGTTGACTTTTTATAATTGTCAACCATAATTTATAGATAAATGGAGTATATAAATACGTGTTATAGAGTATCTTTCCATTAAAAAAAATTAAATGACTTATGTTTTAATAAATTAATGAAGAAAATTTCATTTTCCAGAGAAACATTCACTGTATAGATGCGAATTGCAAATTCAATAACTAAGCAAGGAATTATAGTACAACTTGCATTATAATGTAATTTAATTTACACTTTTTTTTTACATGAATAATTAAATATTGGAACTCGTGGTAGATGATGATATCTCATATCATTACTTTCTATGATAATGTATTTGATATTTAACAGATGTCATCTGTATACATTTTGAACATAAATGTTGACTTTATATAATATAAAGTCGGTATATATATACTCTTTTAATTGTAAATTAATTTTCTGATATAGAATTAAACTTATATACTTTAGAATTCTAACACATTTGCACTCGTAAATATACAACTCTGCCCTCTCGTCGGACTTTAATATAGTAAAAATTAATGTTAAATTCTAGTGAGCCATATGCCGTGTGGGGTCACACGTTCGAGCGCACCATACGCTAATCAAACGGAACATACAAGACCAGTGGAGTTTTATCCTAAAACTAATTGATATTAAGAAGAGTAGCCTAGTGACTGACTTTGATTTCTTATATTATCAATGTGAGAGATGTGAGAGGTTGATTTCACATATTCTACAATTAATGATGATTTATTTGGATCTAGATAGATTAATGTAATGTTTGTAATCCTTGTAATTGATGTACAAAAACATTGGACTATGGTTTAAGTTGTATTGTTTGCACAAGCTTTAGGTTGTTGGTTCCTTAGTGCCACGTACCACCTAGCCATTGCCGTGACCATGGAAAAGCTCATTGGTCCCTTGGTTTAACCAAGTTTGGATCCAATGGCTAGCCATGGTTCTCAAGGTGAAGCTAAGGGTGGTATATAGGCCTAAGCTAGACACAATGTGGGTTATGTCTCGGTTATGTATGTTGGACAGATCTTGAGCTCTCATATTGGACTTAATTGTTAGGCCCATTTCTGCAAGCCCACAGCTCTGCTCCTTCAGTCGACCGCTGTAGCTCGCACACACACACACATATATATATATATATATATATATATATATATATATATATATATATATATGTTCTTAAGGGGAAACCCTAAGATCTGTAGCACATAGCTCTTAAGGTAAGAAAACCCTAATCGGCTAGGGTTTCTGGAGAGCTTCCTGAAGATGGCGATTCCAGTGGTGCTCGATTTGCTTAAGTGCTACCTGAGTACCTGGTTGTTCAACGAAGACGAAGAAGAAGACAAGGAGAAGCTGGGAGTGAGAAATCTCAAGGGAGATTTCTCGGTGTCCTTAATCGGACGATTTCTTCCTTATCTCTGTTCATCTTTGTTTTGTTGAGTCTTAGTCTAGAATCGTCGCTTAGTGCTTGTGCATTCATACCTCTGTAACCAGTTCGTTGGCCTTGGATGCCTAGTGAATTGGGTGAACCTCCCCTCATGAGGTTCCGCGGATGTAGGAAAACCGAACCGCGTAAACAAAGCCTTGTGTGTTTGTGTTTGGTTCTTGTTTAAGTTCAGTTAAGCGTTTTTCGTTTGTCAATCGACTTCGATCTAAGAGGAACCCTAGAAACAACAAGTGGTATCAGAGCACTGGTTCTGATTGTCATTCGCTTCCGCTCATTTTTAGGGTTTCTCTGTTCGTTGTTGGTTTTTATTTGTGTTTCTCGTTCGTTTAAGAAAAAAACCTAAAAACCACAAAAATACGGCTTTGTTTATTTCTAGTTCTCTACTTGATAGATCTAGCCTTTACAGTTAATCCACATATTGTTAAAGTTATTCACTAACTTTCTGTGTGTGTTTCTCAATGGAAGATAACACCATGAGGATGAAGCCCTTCGATGGGACGACAGACTTCGCCATGTGGCAAGTCAAGATGAAGGCTGTGATGATAAAAGAGAAGTGCTGGAAGGCTGTGACTGGAACTCACCCTGAAGGCACCTCAGATTCATCCAAACTGGAAATGGATGAGCAAGCTCATTCAAAGATAATGATTAGGTTGTCTGACGACGTAGCTCGTCAGGTGGTGAGTAAAACTACTACTAAGTCCCTTTGGGAAGATCTTGAATCTTTATATTTGACAAAGTCATTACCTAGAAAGATTTCACTGCTCAGTAGACTATTCACATTTAAAATGGATACTAATCTGTCTCTAAATGAAAACTTGGACAAATTTCTTAGACTAACACAAGAATTGGAAAGAGTTGATGATAAGGTTAAAGACACTCACCAAGCTGTGTTATTGTTAAACTCTTTACCTGCTCAGTTTGATAATTTCAAAGATGTCATACAATACATCAATGATGACCTTAGTAAAAATAAAATTCTAGAGTCTATCATTGAGAAAAATGAAATTATGAAGGTTTTTAAAACCAAATCTGAAAAGAAAGCTGAGCCTAAACCTGAGGCTCTTGTAGCTAAGGGAAAAGGTAAAGGAAACAACAAGAAGTCTAAGAAGAAAGATAAGGAAAAAGATAACAAATCTGGTGGAGAAGGGAGTAAAAATGGTAACTGTCATTATTGTGATAAACCTGGTCATTTCATCAAAGATTGTTACAAGAAGAAAAAAGCTGATGAAAATAAAAGGGCTAAAGAAACTGCTGCTGTGCTTGATTCTAATGTTGAGTATCCTCATCAACTACTTGTTTGTTCTTCACTAACCTCTAATGACACTTGGATACTAGATTCTGGATGCACCATTCATTCTACCTATGATAGGTTAATGTTCAAAACCTTCAAGGAGTATGATGGTGGGGAGGTTTTACTGGGAGATGACTCCTCCCTGGAGATCAAAGGTATAGGCACAGTTGCCATGAGTATGTTTGATGGGAAGGTAAGGGTACTTCAACAGGTAAGATGGGTGCCTGATCTTAAGAGGCACCTCATGTCTGAATCTGTATTGGATTATCAAGGCTATGACATTAAGACTCGAAATGGGATTAAGGAAGTCTCTAAAAATGGGACTATACTTATAAAAAGTATCAAGAAAGGAGGGCTGTACTGTGTACTTGGTACTCCTGAATTGAACTTTGCCTATGTGAGTCTTAATGTTATGACTGATCAAACAAAATTATGGCACACTAGACTTGGTCACATTGGTATTCATGGTCTGCATCAGTTATTTAAACATGGTATTATCTCTGTGAAGCCTGTTGACTTGAGTTTTTGTGAAGATTGCATTCTAGGAAAAAAGTCTAAGCATGTGTTTCCTAAATCCACTTACACTGCTAAAGAACCTCTTGCATATGTTCATTCTGACTTATGGGGCCCTACCCAAGTTGATACAGTTGGTGGTAGGAAATATTTCATCTCTTTCATAGATCATCATTCTAGAAAGGTTTGGATTTATCTGCTTAGATCTAAAGATGAAGCTTTTAACAGTTTTAAAACATGGAAATTGCTTGTTGAGAATGAATCTAATCACAAACTTAAGTGTCTTAAAACTGATAATGGTCTTGAATTTTGTAATCATGCTTTCAATGATTTCTGCTTGCAACATGGCATCAAAAGACACCTCACTGTTCCTGGCACCCCTCAGCAGATTGGGACTGCTGAGAGGATGAACAGAACCTTGCTTGAAAGAGCAAGGTGTCTGCTTATAAGTGATGGAATGAAACCTTCTTTATGGGGTGAAGCAGTCACCACTGCTGCATACCTCATAAACAGGTCCCCATCATCTGTGATTGAGTTCAAAACTCCACAGGAGATGGGGACTGGAAGGAAACCTGACCTATCCCATATGAGGCCCTTTGGATGCACTACCTACACTCATGTATCTCAAGGTAAGCTGCAACCAAGGGCCCAAAAAGGGGTATTGTTAGGTTATCCTGAAGGTACTAAATGTTACAAGGTGTTGCTTGTGCAACCCCATGGTTACAAAGTGATCATATCCAGAAATGTAACCTTTAATGAGGTGGACTTTTATTTTAAGAACAAGCTGACCAGTTCAACTGAGTGTGCAGGTACTAATCAAGACACAACAACTTCTTCATCCTTCTTTCCACCTCATGAAGGAGAGGTGGCAGGAGATGAGGATGAAGATCAAGATGATGATGACCCAACTCCCCCTCAAGACCACCAGGATGCCTTATCTCAGGATGGTCATGCTGAAGATGATCAGCAAGACCCTAAAGATCATCAAAATGACCACACACCCCCTCCTGCTGCAGCAACCCCCCATCTTATTGATGGGGAAGTAACCTCCTCTTCCTCCCTATCTAACTCTCAGTCTGGAGAGTCCTCTGTGCATCTTGATAATGAAAATGTGTTAAGTGATTATCAACTTACCAGAGATAGGGAACCTAGGGTTGTCAAACCTAATAGGTGGTATATAAATTTTGCTGATCTCATAGATGTTGATATTGTGGAGTTTGCTTTCATTGTTGCTGATATTATTAGATCCTACACTCCTGAAACTTTTGACCAAGCTATAAGTTGTAAACAATCTGATCTGTGGTTAAAAGCTATGAAGGAAGAAATTCAGTCTATGATCTCTAACAAAACTTGGATATTGGTGCCTAAGCCTAAAAATGCTAGAGTCATAGCCTATAAATGGATCTATAAGCTGAAGGAAAGTGTTAAACCCTCATAACCTCCTAGATTTAAAGCTAGGTTAATTGCCAAGGGTTTCACTCAAAAAGAAGGAATCGACTATAATGACATTTTTGCTCCAGTGGTAAAGTACAAAACACTTAGACTAATGCTTGCCATTACTACTGTGTTTGACTGGTACTTAGAACAGATGGATGTTAAGACTGCTTTCTTACATGGTGATCTGCATGAGACTATTTATATGTCACAACCTAAGGGTTTTGTTGATAAACTAAATTCTGGTCATGTGTGCTTGCTAAAGAAATCAATTTATGGTTTAAAACAGAGCCCTAGACAGTGGAACTTAAAATTTGACTCATGTATGAAGAAACTGGGTTTTCTGAGAAGCAGGTATGATACATGCCTATATTTTAAGGGTGTCAAGTCTAAATCTCCTTTATTTGTGCTTCTGTATGTGGATTACATTCTTATCATGTGCAATTCCAAAGTGATCATTTCTGGTGTGAAAAGGGATCTAAAATTGCATTTTGACATGAAAGATTTAGGAGCAGCTAAAAGGATTCTAGGGATTAACATCACTAGAGACAGAAAAAGAAAAATCATGTGGCTTTCTCAGAGTGATTATATCCAAAAGGTGTTAGAAAAATTCAACATGCTTGATTCTAAACCTGCTAGTATCCCCTTAGGAGGGCACCTAGACTTATCTAGACACCACTGTCCCACTGATACTGCTGAGAGAGAAAAAATGGCTAAGGTTCCTTATGATGTGGCTGTAGGGTCTGTTATGTATGCTATGCTTTGCACCAGACCTGATCTTGCTTTTGCCATTAGTGTGCTCAGTAGATTTATGTCCAATCTTGGAGAACTTCATTGGACTGCCATGAAATATTTGCTTAGATACCTCTGTGCAACTAGAAACTATGGTTTAGTGTTTTCTGAACATGCTTCAAAGCATGATTTGCATGGTTTTTGTGACTCAGATTATGCAGGAGATAAAGATAATAGGAAGTCCACGACTGTCTATTACTACACCTGGGCAGGTAACTGCATCTCTTGGAAATCACAACAACAATCAGTTGTTGCTTTTTCCTCTACAGAAGCTGAGTATGTTGCTGCAACAGAGGCTTCTAAGGAAGCATCATGGCTTACTGGGCTTATTGGTGAAATCTTACCTATGTCTTTCTTACCTGTCTTGCATATGGATAGTCATAGTGCCTTGTATCTTGTAAGGATCCAGCTCATCATGAATGGACCAAACACATTGATGTGAGGCACCATTTTATTCGTGTACAGGTTGAAAAGAATCTCATAGATGTCAAAAAGACTAAGGGTGACCTTAATCTTGCAGATTTTGGAACCAAGATTGTCACTGCTAACAAATTCTCATTTTGCAGGGATTCCCTGCATATTTGGGAAGTTCCATGAGTCTCTTGACTCTTCTTAAACCGAGGACGGACAGTTGGAACACTCTCTTCACTACTGGTGATCAAGGCTTACACAACCACAAGGATTAGGAGGGCATTTTGTAATGTTTGTAATCCTTGTAATTGATGTACAAAAACATTGGACTATGGTTTAAGTTGTATTGTTTGCACAAGCTCTAGGTTGTTGGTTCCTTAGTGCCACGTACCACCTAGCCATTGCCGTGACCATGGAAAAGCTCATTGGTCCCTTGGTTTAACCAAGTTTGGATCCAATGGCTAGCCATGGTTCTCAAGGTGAAGCTAAGGGTGGTATATAGGCCTAAGCTAGACACTATGTGGGTTATGTCTCGGTTATGTATGTTGGACAGATCTTGAGCTCTCATATTGGGCTTAATTGTTAGGCCCATTTATGCAAGCCCACAACTCTGCTCCTTCAGTCGACCGTTGTAGCTCGCATATATATATATATATATATATATATATATATATATATATATATATATATATATATATATATATATATATATATATATATATATATATATATATATATATATATATATATATATATGTTCTTAAGGGGAAACCCTAAGAACTGTAGCACAAAGCTCTTAAGGTAAGAAAACCCTAATCGGCTAGGGTTTCTGGAGAGCTCCCTGAAGACGGCGATTCCAGTGGTGCTCGATTTGCTTAAGTGCTACTTGAGTACCTGGTTGTTCAACGAAGACGAAGAAGAAGACAAGGAGAAGCTGAGAGTGAGAAATCTCAAGGGAGATTTCTCGGTGTCCTTAATCGGACGATTTCTTCCTTATCTCTGTTCATCTTTGTTTTGTTGAGTCTTAGTCTAGAATCGTCGCTTAGTGCTTGTGCATTCATACCTCTGTAACCAATTCTTTGGCCTTGGATGCTTAGTGAATTGGGTGAACCTCCCCTCCTGAGGTTCCGCGGATGTAGGAAAACCGAACCGCGTAAACAAAGTCTTGTGTGTTTGTGTTTGGTTCTTGTTTAAGTTCAGTTAAGCGTTTTTCGTTTGTCAATCGACTTCAATCTAAGAGGAACCCTAGAAACAACAATTAAATTAAAAAAGAAATTGCACTCCTAGGAGTCCTGGGCTCCTAGCTTACAAGTTTAATTAATTAAAGTGCATCAACTAAAATCACTGACGAAATGAATAGTTATATATATATATATATATATATATATATATATATATATATATATATATATATATATATATATATATATATATATATATTTCATTTTATCATTTAGTATATATATTAATGCTAGTTGCTAAAAAAGCTTATGTTATATAATTAAAATAAGGGGTAAAAGTGATGATGAAATGTTGTATTTTATGTAGCGCGAATAGAATGACTTGGGTGCCTAGATAGTACAAAATGCATGACCTATGCATATAATTATATTATTAATTAACCGCATGTATAAGTTGGATTTACAGTATAGTTTACACTTAGAGTTAATTAAATATGGTGTAAATTAATTTATAATTGTAGTAAGCATATTGAGTATTTTCGATCAATCCTAATATTTCTATATATAGAAAATACATTTTTTAACAAGGAAAGGTTTTCGATGACGGACAAGAGCACATAGCTCTGGATGAGTAACAATATATCAAGGCATCATCCATCGATAATCTAAGATGTACGTGCAACTTTGTTTACCACCTGATTGACTTCTCAAAATACATAGTTGTAGAAGATTTCAATGAGACTCCAGATCGGGATCAAAGCACCCGCCATCACCATCAATTTCTCGTAGACAAGCCCCATCTCCACAGATGCAACCAATCCCGAATGAAGGCCAACACTTCTGTCATCAGTGCTGAAACATACCTACATAAAAAGGCATCACAACCCCGAACATTTTCTTCACGGTCATGAATCACAATTCACAAACCCTGCCACCGGCTGATGTTGTTGCACCAGAAGACAAAACTGAACCATCAAAATTAATCTGAACATAGAAAACAGATATGAATAAGTATAACCCAATTGAAAAATAAAATTGGTAGCTAAGAAAAATAGGCAGAAATAACCAACAACTAAAATGAAAACCATGCATAACGTTTTAAAAATGCTATACGTACTCTATAATGAGATTTTTTTAAAAGTCTTTACATCCATATTTTTTTTTTTTTGTAAAGTTCAAACTGAAGTGATCGAACCTAAATCGACCTATACTAACAAAATAAACTAATGAGAACATTTTTATAGGTTTGTTTCTCAAACTTTTTTTTTTAAGAAAAGAAAAAAAACGAAATAAATGTCAAGAATTGTTGGAATGTGGTTGTCCCACATCGATTATATAGAGAATGCTTGAACAACATATAAGGTTGAAGGGATACTCTTCTCATTGCCAATTGGTTTTGAGATGGAGCCCCGTTGGATTTATATGTTGATCATGTCTCCCGTATGTGGGCCCGTACACACGATCTCTCCCTCCAGCTTGTCTTTGACCCCACCGGGTCCAACTGACTTTATCATGGTATCAGAGCAAATCATCTTCGATTTGTGATTTTGCTCCACTTGTTTCCGCGTTTCTGATTTGGCATCTCGAGCTCTGTTCGTTCATCCATGGCGACTCCAAATGGCGAGAGATCTGGAGAGCGTCGAAGAGGTGAAGGAATTACTGCTGCATACTTGCAAAGTCCGATGTTTATACATCCATCAGACAATTCAAGTCTCGTTCTGTCAACAATTCAGCTTACAGGCGACAATTACCGACGATGGAAGAGGTCAATGTTGAAGGCCCTTTCGGTGAAGAACAAGGTATGAATTCTTGACGATTCCATTGCTAGAACAGATGAGAATCTTTTGCAGTGGAATAGATGCAATGATATTGTGTGTTCATGGATATTGAACACGGTTTCGAAAGAGATTTACAACTCTATTGATGAATACGAAACTGCATCGGAGATGTGGAAAGATCTTGAAGAAAGCTATGGTCAAAAGAATGGACCATTGATCTATCAGATCAAGAAGCAGATTTTCGATTGGGAGCAAGGAAATGCTCCTCTAACTGAATATTTTACTCAGCTTAAAGGGTACTGGCAGCAATTAGCTTCAATTTCTAGTCCTATTGTCTGCAAGTTTGGGGGTTGTGTGTGTGATCTGCAAAAGCAACAAGAGAGGTTGATCAGGAGACGAAGCTTATGAAATTTCTCATGGGACTCAACGAGAAATACGACAATGGCAAGCGCCAGATCTTGCTCACTGTTCCCTTGCCAAATGTTAGCACAACACACTTCTTGTTGTTGCAAGATGATCTGAGTAGCAGGAAACCCTTGAAGATTGGACAATCTGAAAGCACTACTCTAATAACTCGGGTGAGTCAAAGACTAGAAATGAGCGTTGTGGTCATTGCATTGGCAATCATCAGATGGAAAGATGATGGGAGTTAATTGGCTATCCTGAATGGCATTCCAAGAGTAAAGAAAAGCCTCAGCTGGGTAAAGGACAGAAATATAGTGATCAGAAATTTGGAGATCAGAAGAAAGAATTCAAGAAGTGTGGTGATCAGAAGGGATATCATAAAGCAAATGCAACTGGCTCATCATCTTCTTCCTCTCAAGGATTGCTTGGATCATCTCCTGACAACAATGGTGAAAGGTTTGCTCAGCTTTCACCTGATCATATGCAGTTGGTGAACAACTTCATCTCCTTTCTTGGAAATTCTAATTCTTTTAGTCATGCATCTCACCTAGCAGGTAAACTTTGTCTTCATGCTTCCAACACATCTAAACTTTGAATCATGGATAGTGGTGCAACTGACCACATGGCTTATGATATCTCATTATTCACAAATCTTATTCCTTTGCAAAACACATTCATTCACCTTTCTGATGGAAGTAGATCTCATATATCTCATAGAGGCACTCTACAAATTGCGAATCTTACTCTCCATAATGTTTTGTGTATTCCAAATTTCAAATACAATTTACTTTCTCTAAGCAAAGTATGCATTGAGCTAAACTGCAATGTTATTTTGCAACCTGAAAATTTTCTTGTCCAGGACCGAGCAAAGAAGAAGATCATTGCATTTTGTAGTCAAAATGGAGGGTTGTATTACATGGATCCAGACATAGCTCATTCAGGCTTCAAATTCAGTGCAGCTGCTCATACCTCTGTAGACTTCAATCCTTTTCCTATATTTTTACCCAAACACAATAAAAGCATTCAAAGTAGCACTGCCTTGTGGCATTTTAGACTTGGACATGCTCCCTTTGTCAAACTCAAACACATTTCTGCTATACATAGTGATATTGATAGCTCTTCTGAGCATGTATGTTCTGTCTGTCCTATGTCAAAACAGACAAGAAATTCATTTGCTTACAGTAAATCTCATGCTGAATGCATTTTTCAAGTTTTACATTGTGATGTTTGGGGCCCTTATGAGCATCAAACCTATCATGACCTTCGTTATTTCCTTATCATTGTTGATGACATGAGTAGAGGTGTGTAGGCCTTTCTCATGAAACACAAATATGAGGTGTCTCATCACTTACAATCTTTTATCAAACTTGTTGAAACATAGTTCCAACCTACAGTCAAAGTTGTTAGGAGTGATCTTGGAACTAAATTCTTTAATGCCACTGTCAACTCATTCCTTCAAGACAAAGGCATCATTCATCAAAGTTCCTGTAAAGACACTCCACAACAAAATGCTAGAGTTGAAAGGAAACATAGGTATATCCTTGAAATAGCTCGCTCTCTTATGATTCAATCATCTCTTCCCATGTTCTTTTGGGGTGACTGCATTCTTACAATCACCTATATCATAAACAAACTGCTTAACCCTCTGCTTCAAAACAAATCTCCTCATGAAGTCATATATGGCACCTCACCAGATTACTCTCATCTTAAAACCTTTGGATGTCTTTGTTACATCTTCACTGCCACTGAACCTACCACTTGAAATTTCATCCAAGATCTCATCCTTGTATTTTTTGGGATACCCATATGCTCAAAAGGGTTACAAGGTCTACAATGTAAAACTTGGAAAATTTCAGGTCAGTAGGGATGTGATCTTCTTTGAGCACATCTTTCCATACTCTCAATATACAATTCAGAGAGCTCATGTGCCAAATACATCATTATCTGATGTTATTGATCACTACTTTCCTTATGATTACATCCAATCCACTGAAACCCTCAATGAGCAACCTGCACAACCAAATGAACCAACTCCTGCCTCTGCAATGTTGGATAATCATACCCCCTCTACCTCTTCTAATATTGATCCATTCAATTTTGTGGATTTTGAAAATTCCATATCTTCTGAGCCTTCTGAAGTGGCTCCAAGACATTCTTCTCGAGCTCACAACCCACCTGTATGGATGAAGGATTATGTAAGCATGGCCTCCATGAAGACATCAAATGCATGGTCTGACTCTAGCAAGGTTATCCCTCTATATCCTATTGCATCTCTTATTTGCTATACTTCTGTTTCTGCCTCTTACCATGTATTCATTAACAATGTTGTGTCCCACAAAGAACCCTCTTCCATTCATGAGGCCCTACAAAGTCCTGACTAGTGTGATGCTATGCTAGTAGAATTGAATGCCCTTGAAAGGAATGACACCTGTACTCTGGTGCCACTTCAAGTTGATCAATCTGTAGTCACTTGTAAGTGGCTCTTTAAACTCAAATTTAGAGTTGATGGCTCACTTGAAAGAGACAAAGCTATACTTGTAGCTCGGGGTTTCTATCAGATTGAAGGCTTGGACTATTCAGAGACATTTGCTCCAGTTGCAAGGCTTGTCACTGCTAGGACTCTACTTTATGTGGCTTTTGATAAAGGGTGGCATACTACCAAATGGATGTCACAAATGCTTTCCTCCATGGTGATCTTGAGGAGGAGGTGTTTATGGCCTTACCACCTGAGTATCATCGACTGAAAGCTCTTCAAAGACAAAAGCTTAATCTTGATGCTTGTGCTCAGGAGTGTGGTGTAGATGATCACAAGATCAAGATGGTATCAGAGCCAGGTTCGGCTAGTTGTGATCTGTGCTCTATCTGGTGGGGTTGCTGGCCGTGGCATGTCGCGGGCATTGCTTCCCATTTAAGCGCATGTGGCAAGTGCAACTTCTTGGCTAAAAATGTCGTTGCACTTGAAGAGGCGTGTTGGAATGTGGTTGTCCCACATCGGTTATATAGAGAATGCTTGAACAACATATAAGGTTGAAGGGCTACTCCTCTCATTGTCAATTGATTTTGAGACGGAACCCTGTTGGATTTATATGTTGTTCATGTCTCCCATATGTGGGCCCGTACATACGATCTCTCCCTCCAGTTTGTCTTTGACCCCACCGAATCCAACCGACTTTAACAAGAATCTTAAAGTATAGATTAGAAAACCATTCAATCAATATAACTTTAGTATGTGAAGAAAGAAATATATATAGAGAGTATCTTTCACGTGAAAATTCTATATTAATCGTGTGGAAGTACAATTCATAGATTTATAAAATAATAAAAATTTGCGCTTTTCTTGATTGATCGAGCTGATAATACATTATATAATAATCTCCATATACAAAGTCTTGGTGAATTAATATTATATATTTATATTAAGTTGCTCCAACATTTATCAATTATATGACAACTTGTATAATCCACTTGAAATAGTTTATATATATAGCAAGTAATATTATATAGTATGGCTAGAAATCTACAAATATCTGCTCAACTGCACCTAAAATCCTCTTGATGTTATGCAAACATATGTTAGAAGTCAATAGTCATCATATAAGTTAAAACGAAATTTCATCTCAAAATCAATTCATTAGAAGTGATTAACGATTTGTATTCAATATTGTTAAATTCTGATGGACCATATAATGTAGGGTCGTACATCTGAGTGCACCATACACTAACCAAGTCGATTACACAAGATTAGTAGAGTTCCATCTTAAAACCAAGGAGTAGTCCACCGGCTTATATGCAAAGCTTTGATTCTTTATATTATCAAATTGGGATGTATACGTATCATTTCACATCTTCCACGCATATCTCAAAGGCAACTGTCTAGCCACGCAATATCAGTCAATTCCATTTGATGACATAATGCCTTACCTAAACCCTAAACCCTAAACCCTAAACCCTAAACCCTAAACCCTAAACCCTAAACCCTAAAGACTACTAGCCCTTTAGGCAAGGAACCCGGACCGGACCACTCTGATACCATGTTAAATTCCAGTGGGTCATATGACGCGTGGGATACGCGTCTGAGTTACAAAACCAGTAATTTAATCTTAAAATCAATTGACATT
The DNA here is from genome assembly GCA_037127255.1 of Persicaria tinctoria. Classification (NCBI taxonomy): domain Eukaryota; kingdom Viridiplantae; phylum Streptophyta; class Magnoliopsida; order Caryophyllales; family Polygonaceae; genus Persicaria; species Persicaria tinctoria. Next base: position 3,049,136 of record JBANSL010000019.1, on the reverse strand, counting down.
AATTAAATATATCAAACATATATTTAATTCATGTTCCAATTGAAATAGCAATTTAATAAAGAATGTGATGATTTGAAATATGGCTTTCACGATGGGTGGAGTTCTCTGTATGCCAACTTTACACGCATTGTCAGGCAATTTAATTAAGTCTCACGTTAATAATCACTTAAGTATATATAAATTCAGGAATAATGCGTACAGAAAAATAATCTTATTCTTATTAATTATCGTTACTTAAATTTTTATTTTATTTTATAAGCATTAGATAATTTATATTAATTTGGTCATGAATCTCAATATGTTCCAAGTCTCTCGGATTGCAGATCTTTTCTCCATTGAATTAACAATATTGTATATGTTTAGCAAAAAAAAGTATTTTAATTAATTATACACAAGAGTTTAATCCATGCACGTATATAAACCAGCTGCGAATTAGGTTTTTTTTCCTTCTTATAAAGTAATAATTCGAGACCAGACAGATCTGATTTTCGAGAGATCGGCCGATAAAATTGGCAGATAAAAACACCGTCAAGATACAATACAAGTGAAAAACATAACAGAAAATAAAAGGTTCATCAACAGACTGAAACACACCATACTAAAAAGTGAAACTCAAACGAAATAATTAATGTTTTAAAAGGCGCTAAGCGGGCGCCTAGACGGACTTAGATCAAACTTGATTCTTTCCTTCTATTTTAATGTATAAAACATCTCAATAATTCATATAATATAATAATAATAATTCATAATATCACGTATAAACCCAAATCTGCGGTGCTTAACTAACAGTACTAAAGTAAATAAACGCAAAAGTAAGCATTAGATTAGCGACTCTAAATCTCATAAAATCCAAAACCATAGGTTTGTGACGGAGGCAAAACTTGTCGTTGATCCGTCAAAGTAAAACTCATACCTATAACTAGTATAGCAATAAGTAAGAGGTCGATCCACAAGGAAATTTGTCATTCAAATGTGATTTAAGTGCCAATTAAGTAACCAAAGAGGTTTTTTTTTAGTGTGTGAAAGATCCGCTTTTTCTCAAAGCGGATTAATGAAAGCAAAGTAAATGAATTTGATTCAAACAATTGTGAGAAGCAGTTCTACTTGCAATTTTCCACTTTATTTGGTTTGAAACGATCCTTGTAACTTCTTCTCGTCCTATTAAGTTTCCTATAAATGCCCTTGTCCCGACGTCCTAATATAGTTACTAGTCCAACCACTCCTAGCAACCCTTATCAATCGAACAGTCCCTAAAGAAGGATTTAACCCAATTGATAGCTTTAAGTTCAGAGATTAGCCAAGGTATTTGCAGTCCTTAAAGAGGGATTTAACAACACATTCAAATTCCTACTTATTCAATTAGTTCAACCAGCCCTAAAGGAACAAGTTTGCTACTTGGGTTAAGGTTCACAACCAGGAATCAATAGAACCCTAGCAATTGAATTGATCTAACTAGTTGGCTAGACAAGATAGAACAAAACAATAGACAGTCAAGCACAAAGAAGTTGAAGCATTCAAATATAGGAAACAAGGAACGAGAATTAGAAACTCACAATCAATCCAAATAAAGCTTCAAATTGTAGGCAGAACAGATGAGTTTAGTTCCTTATGGAAAACATCGCTCAATCTATAATTGTTTGATAGAACGTGGAATAGAATAGAAGTGATTGAAAAATAATAACATTCGGCCTTTTACAAGTCTAAGTCGGCCACAAAACAAAACAACAAAACTAGGGTTTAATTAAATGAAACGCAGCGGCGCTGATGACCAATGCGGCGGCCGAGGCACATGCTACGGCCGCGGCACGCGGTTGTTTCCAGTCCCCGCTGCACACCTCCTTTGCTGCGGCCGCGGTATGCCTGTTGCGGCCGCGACACATCTCACTACCAGATCCTCTTATCCTCGCTGAGAGAGCTCGAAGTTTGTCTTCTCCATTCCTTGCTTCAAGTGCTCCATGCCAATGTATTTTGCATCTCCTTCCCAAGATATTTGCATCTCTCAATGGCATCCAGATTCGATCAGCAAAATAAACACAAATTCGCACAGAATCCGAATTCTTCCAAAATAACCATGAGATGCAATTTAACTACAATTTATTACCTAAATGCAACCTAACTAACCTAAAAATGCGTATAATGCCTATCTAAGATATGCATTATCAAATTCCCCCACACTTAACCTTTGCTTGTCCTCAAGCAATGATAGAATGAATATGAATCAATGCATCCCACAGGAAATCCCTTCAAGTCTCAACCTCATCCAAAAGCAACATCATAGCAAGTGCAAACATAAACTAAGCAAACAAACGTCATAGCATGTATTCCAGTGATAAAAACTTAGAAGTAGACATCATCCAACCTCACCAGAAATATGTGTCTAACTCACGCTCTCATGTTTTTAAGCTTTAAGGTACAACTCTCAACTCAATCCAACATGCACTAAGCTCATAGACATTGACCACCATATCACCAAATCTCCACCGAAATGTCATCACTTGCCGGACGCAATAAAGAAAAATAAATAAAATGTGACCTTTTTTTTCCCTTTTTCTTTTGTTTCTTTTCTTTTCTTTCCTTTTTCTATTTATTTTCTTGTCTTGGTGCTTTCCTTACGCGAGGCGCAAACATGGGTGTCATGAATGGCCTCGCCTGTCACGCGGGTGACCCGGGTTCGGTCCGCGGCAACGGCGCCAAATTTGACGGAGGCAAAACCTGTCGTTGATCCGTCAAAGTAAAACTCATACCTATAACTAGTATATCAATAAGTAAGAGGTTGATCCACAGGTAAATTTGTTATTCAAATGTGATTTAAGTGCCAATTAAGTAACCAAAGAGGTTTTTTTTTTAGTGTGTGAAAGATCTGCCTTTTCTCAAAGCGGATTAATGAAAGCAAAGTAAATGAATTTGATTCAAACAATTGTGAGAAGCGGTTCTACCTACAATTTTCCACTTTATTTGGTTTGAAATGATCCTTGTAACTTCTTCTCGTCCTATTAAATTTCCTATGAATGCCCTTGTCCCAACCTAATATAGTTACTAGTCTAACCAGTCCTAGTAACTCTTATCAATCGAACAGTCACTAAAGAAGGATTTAACCCAATTGATAGCTTTAAGTTCAGAGATTAGCCAAGGTATTTGCAGTCCCTAAAGAGGGATTTAACAACACATTCAACTTCCTACTTATTCAATTAGTTCAACCAGCCCTAAAAGAACAAGTTTGCTACTTGGGTTAAGGTTCACAACCAGGAATCTACAGAACCCTAGCAATTGAATTGATCTAACTAGTTGGCCAGACAAGATAGAACAAAATAATAGACAACCAAGCACAAAGAAGTTGAACCATTCAAATATAGGAAACAAGGAACGGGAATTAGAAACTCACAATCAATCCAAATAAAGTTTCAAACTGTAGGCATAATAGATGAGTTTAGTTCCTCATGGAAAACAACGCTCAATCTCTAATTGTCTGATAGAATGTGGAATAGAATAGAAGTGATTGAAAAATAATAACATTCGACCTTTTACAAGTCTAAGTCGGCCACAAAACAAAACAATCTAACTAGGGTTTAATTAGATGAAACGCGGCGGCGCTGATGACCAATGCGGCGGCCGTGGCACATGCTGCGGCCGCAGCACGTGGTTGTTTCAAGTCCCCGCTGCACACCTCCTTTGCTGCGGCAGCGGCACGCCTGCTGCGGCCGCGGCACATATCACTGCCAGCTCCTCTTATCCTCGCTGAGAGAGCTCGAAGTTTGTCTTCTCCATTCCTTGCTTCAAGTGCTCCATGCCAATGTCTTTTGCATCTCCTTCCCAAGATATTTGCATCTCTCAATGGCATCCAGAATCCGAATTCTTCCAAAATAATCACGAGATGCAATTTAACTACAATTTGTTACCTAAATGCAACCTAACTAACCTAAAAATGCCTATAATGCCTATCTAAGATATGCATTATCAGTTTGACTTAAAAACTAATATATATTCTGACTTGGGGCATAAAAACCCCAGCCAAATCAACTAATTACTTGCCTAAATGCTAAAACTAAATAATTATCGATCTAGACGGGCGTAGGCGGTGCCTAGGGGAATTAATTAGGTTGGGCCTAGGCGGCACCTAGATGGTGCCTAGGCAGATTTCTGCCTAGAGACCCGGCTAAGATTAAAAATGCCTAGGTGCCCTCTCGCCTTGCGCATGGGCAGTGCCTAGGCGCAATTTTTAGAACACTTTTAAATGACATGTCGACGATGCAAACGAAGAATGAATTAATCCAAGCACCACCATGGTAGCACCGTTGGTCAGCGGTACATCAAGACGATGTCTCATGTAGGCAGTCATGAAGACGAACTCCAAGGAAGCGCTTTTCGAAAACGGAGTCATCCCGAACACAACACCAAGACCCCGCCAGTCTCGAATCCGGACGCCGTGTCATCAACCAAACCAAATCACACCTAGGAGCACAAGAGCAGAACAACCCACCATTTGGAGACACTTGGGCCCAAGGAACCCAAGATTTGGGCCTAAGGAACCCAAGATTTGGGCCCAGGGAACACGGCAACACCAAGGCGGCTTCTGACGGGGGAAGAGGGAGCATGCAATAGGACTCCAAGGGACCACTACCGACGGTGTCGACGGCGAGAACGGGAGCTCGGGCGTAAGAGGATGCCCTAGTGGATGTGATAGAAGGAGTTAGAGCCATGGAAGCTAAAACAAAGCTAGAGCCCCGACATCGAAGTCGACCCCATAAAAATTGGAGGGCAGGAAGGAAATTGGATTGAACTTAAGATAGCTAAGAGGATGCGAGGGTGCGAGAGACAGAATTGGTGAAAGAGAGGGTGCAGAGCATGCCCTGGTGGTCGGTCGACAGTGGCGGTGGCGGTGGTGGTATCTTGGTAGTTGGGGTGTGGTCCAGGAGAGACCCGTGAATCACACCAATTCACCACCACCGATGGTTGGTAGTGCTTTATGTGGTGGTGGCTTACTTTTTCTGTTGATGTTTTTTTTATTATTTATCATGATGGTTTGTCTATCTATCTATCTGCAGCTTACCCAGTCAGCCTCTCAATTAATTAAAGAACACGTGTTTATATGGTATATTGAATCCTCGTCTTAAAAAATATATATATAATTTTTTAATTTACCCTATCTTCATTGCATAGTTAATCTTCATCGTTTTGACATGTATATTCCACATCGAATATTAACAATGTAGGAGGTTACTGAGTTACTATTTTTAGGAATTTTTTGATATGTTCCCTCTTAGCGTCCAAATCTCAAGCATCCGTAATTATTCCCTGCAAGTCTCTCTTGTAGGGTTTTTTTCTCTCATTGGGGACCACTACCGATTTTTTTCATATTTTTTCCCTTAACTGTCCGATGGTGCTTTTGTGGTGATAGCTTATTTTGACTATTGTTGTTTGATTATTTATCATGATGCTACCTACTAACTTGTCCGATCTCTCAATTCATCAAAACATGTTTATTTGGTGTATGAATCATCGCCTTTAAAAAAAAAGAATATAATTTTTTAAAGTTACCCCGTCTTCTACCTAGTTAATCTTCATCGTATTGACATGTGTATTCCACATTGAATATAAATACTCTCTCTGTTTCAAAATAAGTGTCTTTCGTCTTTTAGTGCATGTTTTTCAATGAGTTAAAAAAACTATAAAATATTATTATTTTAGTTAAAAATTTTACACAATCTTATACTTATTAGTAATAACTATGAAATTATATATAAAAAATTGATTTAAAAAAAACAATATTTTATAGAGTTTTTAACACCTTAAACAATGTGTCGAAAATAAAAGTGACATTTATTTTGGAACGGATGGAGTAATGTTTAGTGTTGATGAGTTACTATTTTTAGGATTTTTTTACATGCGGTTATGAAAAGACAGTTCAGACATATCTGAAACTTGAGGATCAGTCAAGCCGACAGATAGGAGAACCGTCTAAAAACCATAACATTCAATAAAACAAAACGGTGCAAACTCAGGCAAACACACTCTAAAAAAAACACGAAACCCAACAGATCTATACCAAACTAGAGGTGCACGAAGACGACAAACGAAACCAAGTCTCACTCTGAAGCAGAATCGTAGATCAGCGATACATCAGGACCCGATCATCTTGTGGACAGTGAGGACGAAACTTCAGAGAAGCAGTCAATCCGAATAGTGGAGACGTCATGATACACACTACTACCACCCTAGCCTATCCCGACTTCTTATAAAAAAAAACATGAATTAGACAACCTAAAAGGGAAATATTCCTTTAGAAATTTTTTGAATTTTTTTTAATGCACTGGACTCTTGGTTCAATGCATTAAAATATGGTTTTTTCTTTCTATTTTTTAATTTTTTTTATGTGTCTGTAAGCACCGGTTAGAAAAATCCCTATTTTTCTTTATTGTCAATTGATTTTTACATAGAATCTCATCAATTATATAACTCGGAGATATAAAAAAATTTACCAAAATATATAAAATATACTCTCTTTTTTTTTACGGTTTTTCTATACTATATCCTGGATAAGACACTAAATTTGAAAAGATTCTCTACAAAAAGACAAGCGACCCTAAAAATTTAATTAAAAAATAAGCTAAACTAATTAAAAGTTTTTTAAAAAAATTAAAATTTAGGGTCTTATTCTATGTTCTAAGGTATAGGATAGAAAAAATCATTTTTTTATATAATTTTTTTTTACATTTTAATATATACTACGTATATTATGGCAGCGCCAATTAAGGTGATTAGTTAATTGCTTAATTAAAAACATTTTGACACTAACTTTAATTACCAGGTTGTAAAGGGTCGATCTGAATCACCTATATAAACTCTTAATTTATAATAGTTTAGGATGATGTATTAATTTTAGAGGCATTTTAGGAGTTTTGACCAATCATATTTTTTTGCCATTTTTCTTTGATTTTCTTTAATTCTCATGTTTTCTTCTTTTTCCTTTAATTCTCTTTTTTCTTTAATTTTACAAACTATTGGGCTTAATTCAAAACATTGAATTCAATATAATATAACTATTGGGCTTAACTTAAATTTATTACTAATTATCTATATCTATTCAAAACATTGAATATAACTATTGATTATGACACATCACAGTTAAACAATGTTATAATGATATTGATATTATTATTACTGAGTAGTTTAAAATACCTATATTTATGTATTATTAGTTACATTAGATTTAAAAAAAATTGAGATAATTATAAGATACATTTATTGTAAAGTTTGTTTTTTTTTAATGATTTTTATCTTAACATTTATTAATATTTTTATATATATTATTTTAGTTTTAAAAAAACGCATCATAGCGCAGGGATCGTACTAGTTTTTAACTTAAAAAGAAAATTTTTACTTTTTTTATACTAGTATATGTAATTCGTATAACTTTTGATTTATTAATAGCAATTATTGGACTTATGGATGGCACTTTGCTTCTTAATTTAGTTTCCCTTTTGTCCAAGTGAGACAAATGCTAGTAGCGTCTCCAAAATATTCCTTTTTTTTTTTATTAGGAAAAATTCGGGTGGGCAGGCCCTACCCGGCAGCATCCTTGCGAATGAAGTCAAGAAGACCTGGGTCATTTTTAATATCGATTCCTCGGGCAGAGTGGCTAAGGTGTGCAACCTTATCCGCCACTCTATTGCCCGTACGAGGAACATGAAAGAAATCTACTTCTTCCATAGTCGATAATAGGACTTGAGCATCTGAAAGTATTAGTTCGATCTCCCAAGGGCAGTTAGATTTTCTATTTAAGTGGTCAATGATTATCTTGCTATCTCCTTCAATTTGGATCTTTTCTATATTGAGTTGGTGCGCTTGTTGGATACCTATTTTAAGAGCTAATGCTTCCGCTATGAGTGGTTTTTGTTTGCCCAACCGATGGTGGTGTATATAAATTTGGATCTTTTCTATATTCCTTTTTTTTATAACCCTCCAAAATATTCCTTATTTTGAAAATTTTGGAGTTTTTGAAGAATTTTAAAGCGATTTTTAATTTAATAGAATCCTCATCTCATTCTCCAAAATGAAAAAGTATTAGAAAAAATAGATAGATTTTCCTAAATTTGCAGCATTCTCTCAAAAAATGGAGAGGTTTCCCTAAATTTGTAGCATTCTACATATTTCTCGATTCCGATCCGACCCGCATTCCATGTTCTCGAAAATTCCGGTCCACCGGTCTTGATCCTGATCGGAATTTCTTATTCGGTCCGGTCCAGTCTAGACCGGAAGCCTGACCCTACCCAAAGGTAGGGTATTTTAATTAGTTTTCCCCTAAAAAACTAATTAAATGAAATTCTTGTCAAATTAAGATTTTTAACATATATTCAAGGATATAAATTATAAACATTGTTAATTAAATGATCCGCTTAAAAATTGGGAGAAAACTAAGACCATTGACGAAAACCACAAACAAATATCAAAGGTATGGTCTGATTACAATGACAAAGAAAAGAAACTTGCGATGAAACAAGCCACCATCATGAACGCATAAATTAAATTTTAATGGTAGCAGCAAAGACACTGGAAATTCCTCGGTTGGGTATATCATCCGTGACCATCAAGGAGAAGAGTGCTTTTCTCGAAAGCACTGAGACTCAAGATGGGACTTCTTAAAGAAAATGGATCTTGGTCTTCGACGGCTGCAGATTTAGGGCGATAACCTAACCATCATCAACGTCCTCACAAAAGGTTCATGGTCTTTTCATTGGGAGATCGAGATCATGATTACAAATATTCTCTTCATATTACGGCAATTCGAGGAGGCGGAGGTTCGTCGCATCTTCAGGGAAGGGAACATGTCGCTGATCATGTTGTCAGGATCTTCTAAACAATTACAACACCGTTACTATGGAGAATATCATGTGCATTCCATAGCATTTCATATGCTCATTTCCCAGTTTTCCTTCTTTGCTTGCTTCTTATGTCATTCCACCTTATTTTGGGACATTGATGTAATAATGATAGCTATCATCACGTGATAGACGTGTGACATTGGACTATATATATAAGCCTTGATTGATCCTTAGTCAGGTAATAGGGTTTTGGGGATTCCCCCATTCAATCAATGAAAGGAGCCGTCATGGCCTTCCTCTTTTAGAACCTTCCATTTCAGATTTTGGCTTGCTTGAGCTAACCAAGCTGCACACAGCTTCATATGGTATCAGAGCGCAAGGGATTTGATCCTCTTCTGGCGATCTGATCGCGGTTTATACATGTTCAGTGGCACTGAAAGTGATCCTGTAGACAACAGACCACCTGAAGACGAAATGGCAGCTCAAGCTAACATCAATGACCCTCTTTATTTGTCGAATTCTGATCATCCAGGGGCACAACTCGTAGCTATTCCATTTGATGGTTCAAACTTCATGACCTGGAGCAGAGGTGTGACTATGGCTCTAGGAGCCAAGAGCAAACTGGGTTTCATCAATGGTTCATGTGCACAAACAACGAGTGACTCACCTGATCTGCAGAGGTGGGTTAGAGATGACTTTATGGTGAGGTGTTGGTTATTAAATTCTATGGCAAAAAACATTGCTGAGAGTTTTATGTTTGTTAACTCTGCTAAACAATTATGGGATGAAGTGGTGGAACACTTTAGTCAGTCTAATGCTCCGATGATCTTTAGAGTTAGGAAGAAACTCAGTGAGGTCTCACAGGGTAATATGAGTCTTGCAGATTTATACAACACCTTGAAGCGGTTTTGGGATGAATTGAAAGTATTAGAAAGTGTACCAAAGTGCTCTTGTGGTGCTATTACTCGATGTACTTGCAATCTGACTAAGAAAATTACAGATATTGACTCTAGAAACAAGTTGATGCAGTTGCTAATGAGTCTGAATGATGGATATGAAGCTGCTAAGAATCAGATATTGGCCATGGATCCTCTACCATCCTTGAGTAGAGCTTATTATATTCTTCAGCAGGTGGAAAATGGCAATGCAGTCTCTGGAGGGACAGGAGGTAGCTCTACTGATTCAAGTGCTTTTGCTGCTGGGAAACATGGACAGAATAATCCACCTACAGGTGCCACCAGGAGCCAACCTTTCAAGAAAGATTGGAAGGAGATCAGAAGGTTACAAAAACTTGAGAAATTGTGCACTCATTGCAACATGAGAGGGCACACTATGAGTGAATGCTTCAAGATTCATGGATATCCTGATTGGTTTAAGTCCACCAGGGACAAGGAAAAGGGAAATCAGTCTAGCAGAGGAGCTATGAATGTGGAATCTAATAGAGGATTTAATGAAGGGGGTGGCTCCAGGAACTTAGCTCATGAAAACAGTCCTCTGGATGATGTTGTCTATGACAAAGGAGGTTCAAACCATGTTGATTATGCTATGGTGAATGCTGTTTACCAAGAGATCATGAGGAAAATGAAAGGAAAGAGTCCCAGTGAGAACTCTTTTGCCAATTTTGCAGGTAAAATGGCAAACTCTAATGTCAATATTGTTGTAGTTTCTACTCCTTCTTATGAATGGATTGTGGATATAGGTTCCACAGATCATATGGTACATGCATCCTCATGTCTTTTAAACAAATCTAGGATCAGTAAAGCTGTTCATATTGGACTGCCTGATGACATAATCAAATCTGTAACTGAGATGGGTAATCAGAAGATATCAGACTCATTAAATTTGAATGATATTCTTATGGTGCCTGACTTCAAGCACAACTTATTATCAATTGGGAAGCTTCTTGATGATCATGATTTGGTTTCTTATTTTACTCGGAACTCTTGTTACATACAGGACCCTAGAACTAGAAGAGTGGTGCTGTATGGAGAGAGAAAGCATGGCATGTACAGAATCTCATTAGTGAACCAGAAAGAGAAGCTCAAGGAGGATCATGAAGCCAGTGGAAATAGAGACAGACATCAGTTTCTTTTTTTAAAAAATTGTACCAAAGTCAGTGTTGACTTGGATATTATGCATGCTAGACTGGGACACAGTTCTATTTCCAAACCGAGGCATTTGAATGTGTTTAATCAAAGAATCCTAAGTGATTTTAGCTGTGAGACTTGTGAATTATCTAAACATCACAGATTGCCATTTGACAAGAGTAAAAACTTAGCAGAAGCTTTATTTGCTTTGATCCACATGGATATCTGGGGACCTTATAAAGTTCCTACTTATAATGGCTTTACTTATTTCTTAACCATTCTAGATGATTATTCTAGAACAACTTGGACCTTCTTGTTGAAGGATAAACTGCAGGTGCTTGAGGCAATCTTTGATTTCATTGCCTATGTCAAGACACAGTTTGGAGGAAAGGTGAAGTGTGTTTGGACAGATAATGGCACAGAGTTTGTGCAAAGGCAATGTACTGATTTCTTTGCTAGAGAAGGGATTCTTCATAAAAAATATGTACCTTACACACCTCAACAGAATGGGAGGGTAGAGAGAAAGCACAGTCACCTCATTGATACTACTAGATCTTTGAGAATTCATGCAGGCTACCAATCAGGTTATGGGGTGAGTGTGTGTTGTCAGCAACACACTTGATCAATAAGCTTTCTAGTGCAGTTTTGAGCTGGGATACTCCTTATGAGAGATTGTTCCAGAAACCTACCATGTATGATCAACTGGGGGTGTTTGGTTGCTTATGCTATGCACCAGTATCTCTATCTATCTGCAACAGATAAAATGGGACCTAGAGCCAAAAAATGTGTTTTCATGGGCTACCCTCATGGGCAAAAAGCTTATAAATTGTGGGACATTGAAAAGAAAATAATGCTTATAAGCAGGGATGTGATATTCAGGGAGAATCTTTTCCCTTTCAAAATGAATCAAAATGAGCTTGCTGGTAATGAAACACCAATGCCTTGCCTCCCTTTGGTGAATCCAGCAGATGATCATGATGATTTTGTGGCTCCTATAGTGATGGAAAATTCCTCATATTCTAATCACCAGAATGATGTTGTTCAGGACACACCCAGTCCAGAGAGTCAAGGGTCATCTCAGTCACATCCCACACCTCAATACTCTCCACAAACATTTGAGGAGTTTCTTCAAGATCATGTCGAATTTCCTCCCTTAAGAAGGTCCACAAGACCTACAACCAGGCCTGCAAGGTTGAATGACTTTGTGTGTCCAGACACAAGACAACATTCCATGTCTCAGTCCTTCCTAGTGACTTGTTTGGGTCCCATTATCACAAAGGATCCTAGTTATGCTGACACTTTTGCCATAATGAGTGCAGTATATGAACCTTCTTATTACTCTCAGGCTGCTTGTGATCCCAATTGGGTTATGGCTATGCAGCAAGAGTTGAAAGCTTTAGAAGCAAACAGAACCTAGAGCATGACTGATCTACCTGATGATAAGAAAGCAATTGGAAGCAAATGGGTTTATAAGGTTAAGTATAGACCTGATGGGAATGTAGAGAGATTCAAGGAAAGACTGGTGGCAAAGGGCTATAATCAAGTCAAAGGAAAAGATTATAAGCACACCTTTTCACCAGTAGCAAAATTTACTACAGTTAGAGTTTTGCTTGCAGTAGCTACCATGAAAAATTGGCCTTTGCACCAACTTGATATCAACAATGCATTCTTGCATGGATATCTAGATGAAGAAGTATATATGAAACCTCCTGAGGGATTTACTCTTGGTCAACCAAGACAGGTTTGTAAGCTTCACAAATCCATTTATGGCCTGAAACAGGCTTCAAGGCAATGGAATGTTGAATTAAGCAAGCTTATTTTGAAGCTTGGCTTTGTGAAGTCTGCAGAAGATTATTCTCTTTTTGTCAAGAAGGTGCCTACAGGGGTGGTCATAGCCCTTGTCTATGTGGATGACTTGCTCCTAACTGGTGATGATAAGCAGATTATCTTACACACCAAACAAGCCTTGCATTCCGAATTTACAATCAAAGACCTTGGTGAAGCTAGATATTTTCTGGGTTTAGAATTGTACAGAGATAACTCATGCCTCTTATTACTTCAAAGAAAATATGTTGCTGACATATTGAGAGATTGCAAGCTCATTGATTGCAAACCAGCTTTATTCCCTTTTCCAAGAGGTTTGAAGCTGTCAACAGATTCAGGGATCCTGATGCATGATGAAGAATCCTTTAGAAGATTGATTGGTAAGTTGTTATTTCTAACACTTACTAGACCAGACATCTCCTATGCAGTGCAGCACCTAAGTCAATTCATGACTCAACCAAGGGAGCCACATTATGCAGCTGCATTACATGCTGCCAGTTATCTAAAAGGAACTCTTTATGTTGGCCTTCATTATTCAAGCAAGGCTTCCTTTACAATCACAGGGTTTTGTGATGCTGATTGGGGGGGCTGCCAGTTCACAATCAGGTCTCTTACTGGTTATAGTGTATTTATTGGCACTTCTCTTGTGTCTTGGAAGACAAAGAAGCAACATACAGTCTCTAAATCTTCAGCAGAAGCCGAATACAGGAGCATGTCCATGACTACCAGTGAGCTAGTTTGGATTGATGGACTTCTACAGGCTCTTATGATCAAGGTTCCCAGGCCTATCCCTCTATTTTGTGACAACAAGGCAACACTTCACATTGCTGAAAATCCGGTTTTCATGAAAGAACCAAGCATCTACGTATTGATTGCCACTAAGTTCGAGAGAGACTGCAAGATGGATTTGTTCTTCCCCAACACATCAGGATTGATATGACATTCAATTGGTTGATCTTATGACCAAGCCGTTGGGTGAAAAGCAACATCTCTACCTCTCTTCCAAGTTAGGACTTTTTGGATTCTCCCCAAGTCCAACTTGAAGGGGGGATATGGAGAATATCATGTGCATTCCATAGCATTTCATATGCTCATTTCCCAGTTTTCCTTCTTTGCTTGCTTCTTATGTCATTCCACCTTATTTTGGGACATTGCTGTAATAATGATAGCTTTCATCACATGATAGACGTGTGACGTTGGACTATATAAGCCTTGATTGATCCTTAGTCAGGTAACAGGGTTTTGGGGATTCCCCCATTCAATCAATGAAAGGAGCCGTCATGGCCTTCCTCTTTTAGAACCTTCCATTTCAGATTTTGACTTGCTTGACCTAACCAAGCTACACACAACTTCACAGTTACCGCTCCATGATAAACAACTTAGTATCTACATCTTAACAGATGCTATTAATTGGTGGTCTAGCAGGGGCAAACCATTACCAAATCATTACTTATATCGGGAGAAAAAAATGTCAAACTTGAAATTGCGTACATACTTTATTATAATGTCATCCAAACGTGTTTAAGTCGTAGAAATATCATCTTTTTAAAGGCATATGATAACAAGCTAGCTAGGATTCAAATTCAAAAAAAGATTTTTTTGTTTAATTTGAAGATGAATAGCCCAATCACGAAAAAATGATTATAATTGTTCGAGTATATATATGGTCGTGCATGAAGTGGGATATCCTTTGAATAAAATGTAGAATTTGTTAAATAAAGTTGTTACATATTTTGTTTTCAACTTTGTTATTTTAATGTTATTGGAGTTGGGAGAATATGGCATAGGATATGATTCATTTATATTGGACTATTGCTTAGACCACTAGAATCCGCCTATATATATATAAATAAATAAATAAATAAATAAAATAAAATATCTTCAAATACATCTAACTCTACTTGGGTTTTTTTTTTATAAAAAAAATAATTACCCACTTCATATTTACTCAAATGTTAAAAAAGTTTTTTTTTAAAAAACAACCTACTATTAACCTTATTACTTTACTATAAACTCCATATATAATAAAGTAATAATGTTAATATATAGTAGGTTTTTTAGAGACATTCTTCTCTTTTGTCGACGTGTGAGAGGTCGTGAACGTGATCGAAACTTGAATGTTTGTTGACTTCAGAGCCCAAATTCCAGGTTTCTATTCAGTTCTCCAGGGATTCCGTGCGTGCCTCTACAAACTGATAGAAGAGTTGTCGCACACTACTTTCGTTTCTTCATCATTAGTACTAGCCTGCGTTGTAACAACATGCACCTCTGTAATTTGGTATTTATGCTTTGTTGATGTGTCTTTATCTTTTACTTGTATCGACAGTTTTTCTGTTGCCGATTTTTTCGGCCTCTCGACCAACCGGGCTTGTCCGGTGCGTCGAATTCTTAATAAAAAAAAACACCTACATATATAATAATTTATAAGTGATTCGAATGTTATCAACGACATCAACTGTCAGAAAAAAAAATGAATGGATCTTGTAGGATTCCCAAGAAGTTCTTCTATTTCTTCCGGAAGCAGATGAAGAATCATCTGCTTCTCACCTTCCGGTTTCCCAGGAAATCCGTGCCGCAGAAGATCCCGAATTTGAGACTTTGTACACAAAAAAATATTCTCTTAAACGAGGGTATTCGACATCAAGAATTTTCTCTCATCAAACTTGAACAGAACATGACAAGTATAAACTAATTAACGCCAATGCTCTATGCATAATATAGCTAGAGCGACCAGAAGCGTGAAAAGACTGTAATCTTTTGAATTGAAGAATTACTCTTAATTTCTCAGTTTAAGTGAAAACAACGAACTTGAAAGAACATATAATGCTCAACATCTTAACAATTTAATGAACTAAAATTAATTATATTAAAAAAATATAAATGGGTAAAATAAAGAATATATTGAGGAGATAAAAGAAAGATATGAAGCTTTATATATGAGGATGAGGGCATGCATTATTAAATAGGTGGTATACACATCTCCACACAACTCAACTTATATTGGAATTGGAATTAATGGAATTGGAATGGAGTGGGGATGGTGGAATCTTACGCAACCATATTAAAGGTTTCGAATGAAATTCTTTTACTAACTATGTGCTTTTTATTCCAAATCCAAAATTCTCCCATATCTCATCTACGTACGTACACTTTTTTTACATATATTCTTTTTTGACTTATTTTCTTAATCTTATGTATTATAATTTCTGTCTTTTTACATATATATTATTATTTAATTAGGCCTATAAAGACCATACTGATATCCACTTGCGTTTGGGATCGATTGAACTCATTTTAAAGATTTACCAAGACTTTTGATAGTTAAACTATTATGGTGTCTACAATAAAAAAAGATGCAACACCACACTCTAAAATAATTGAAGTTAAACTATTATCCTAATAAAAATGACCGTGACCGAGCTATAAATATGTAAAATGAAAATTGAACTTATGATAAAATATTAGATTATATTTAAACGTATAGTTCTTTTAGAATGATATATGATGACTTAGGCAAGTGTTAGAAATCATCACTCAGGCTATATAAAAGCCAATTACTATAACAAACTTTAGTTGAGAAATTAACAGATTCTACACATTTTCATCACTGGTTCTCTCTCTCTTTCGTTCTTAGCTTGAATCCAAGATCTGATCAAGTCAACATGGTATCAGAGCTCTGACGAATTCAGATCAAAATCACGATGCAAACTCGCAACGAAATCGGAACACACCACCTAGAGAATGTGAACGCGAGCGCGAACGAAGGCGAGACCAGATCACAACTATGGATCTACAGAATCCAATTTCATTCATCCTACCGACAATTCAGGTTTGATTCTCACTAGTTTGCAGTTATCTGGTGACAATTATCGACGCTGAAGTCGAGCGATGTTGAAGGCTCTCTCAGTTAAAAACAAGCTGGGTTTCGTTGATGGATCGCTTGTTGAAACTCCAGAAAATTCGTTGTCGTGGCAGAGATGCAATGATGTTGTGTGTTCATGGATTCTCAACACTGTGTCTAAGGAAATCTATGTGACGATTGATGAATTTGATCTGGCTAAGGAGATGTGGGATGATCTTCAAGAAAGCTTTGGTCAGAAAAACGGACCTCTGATCTTTCAAATCAAGCGAGAAATCACCGAGTGCAATCAAGGCTCACCAATAGTTACAGAATACTTTACCAAGATTAAAGGTTTATGGAAACATCTGATTGGAATTGTGACTCCAATCAAATGCATCTATGGAAAATGCGAATGCAACTTAGCCGAGAAACTCAAAGCAGTTGAGCAAGAAGACAAGTTGATGAGATTCTTGATGAGGCTGAACGAGAAGTATGATGCGGTAAGGAGACAATTCTTGATGACAAAGCCATTGCCGACTGCAAGTGAAGCTCACTCACTGCTGGTTCAAGATGAGGTGAGCTTGAAGATCATTCGTGGTGATACATCCAACACAGAATCCACAACACTCATGGGAAAGCATCAGAGTGAAAAATCAGACACTCGGTCAGATGCTCGTGGTGACAAACCTAGGAAGGAGAAGTGCACTCATTGTCATGGCTATCACAAATCCGACAGATGCTGGGAAGTGTATGGCTACCCAAGCTGGCACTCTAAGAGCAAGCATAAACCTCAACAACCCAGATCTGATGGTCGGGAAGAAAGAGGAGGACAATTCAAAGTAGGCAATGCAGCTGGTACAACTGACAGGAATGGCGGTGATGGTGAATCCTCCTTCAAGAACTTGTCGTCTGAAAATCAAAAGCTGATGATGTCCCTACTACAGCTTATGGAGCAAAGAAGTAAGCCACCATATGAGGTGAACCTTGCAGGTAAGCTCTTATGTTGTAATGTCTCTAGTAGTGCTCGAGTATGGATCTTAGACACAGGAGCTACATACCATATGACATGTGACATTACATTTCTTAAGAACCCAAAACATGTAGACAAACCAATCAAAGTTCACCTTCCTGATGGCACATCAGATCCCATAACTATGCTAGGTACAGTCCCTGTACTGAGCTCCCTTACCCTTCTTGACACCATATTCATTCCCAAATTCAAGTTCAATCTCATCTCTATAAGCAAGCTGGTCCATGATTTTGGTCTTGAACTACATTTGGTATCTAACACCATGTTCATACAGGACCCTGCAAAGAAGAGAGTGATTGCATTTGGCGAGGAATTTGAAGGCCTGTATTACTTGGTCTCTGAATCCAGAATGAGTGAAGTCATCTCCAAAACCACTTGGTGCAATTCGGTGTCTCTACCTATGTTTTTACCTACAATTGACAATGTTCAAAATAAAAGTGTCTTGTGGCATCTTCGTCTTGGTCATGCACCCGTTGAGAAACTCAAAGGTGTTTCTAGCATTCATTCAATTGTAAATGCCGAATCGGATTTTGTATGCACTATATTCCCTTTGGCAAAGCAAGTAAAACCTTCTTTTGATTCTAGTATGTCTCATGCTGATAATATTTTTGAGTTGTTACACTGTGATCTATGGGGACCCTATGAAACTCCTACATACACAGGTCACAAATACTTCCTTACAATTGTGGATGATATGAGTAGGGGAGTGTGGGCTTATCTTATGAAATCTAAGACTGAAACTTTCTCTCATATTCAGTCATTCATTGCCATGGTTGAAACCCAATTCAAAATCAGAGTGAAAACTGTGAGGAGTGACCAAGGCACCGAGTTCTGTAACTCTGATGTCACTACATTCTTCAAAACAAAAGGCATTGTCCATCAAAGCCCTTGCACTGCTACTCCTCAACAAAAGGGCGTGTGGAGAGAAAACATAAATATATGTTAGAAACTGCAAGAGCACTAAGGTTCCATGCCTCTCTTCCTGTGAGATTTTGGGGTGATTGTGTGCTCACAGCCACATACATCATTAACAGATTGCAAAACTCCATCCTCAAAAATAAATCTCCCTATGAGTGTTTGTTTGGTGAAGCTCCTAAGTATGAGAAGCTCAGGGTGTTTGGATGTTTATGTTTTGTTTCAAATCTAAGCACCAACAGAAAGAACTAAGACGCAGGGTGTTTCAAACTCCATCATGGAGAACTAAGACGCAGACATATGTAGCCATGTCATCTGCCGAATCAGAATACGGAGCAATGCCTACAACCTCTTGTGAAATCACTTGGCTTATCAAATTGCTCAAAGATTTGGGAATTGAGCAGTCAGAGCCTGTGAGACTACACTGTGACAATCAATCAACAATGTATATTACAAAGAATCATGTGTTTCATGAGAGAATGAAACACATAGAAGATGATTGTCACCTTGTAAGAGATAAGGTCTTAAGCAAGGAAATTGAGCTCGGTTATATCAGTACAAGGGATCAACCTGCAGATGTGTTCACCAAGGCCATCTCTTATGATCAGTATATGAGAAACTTAAGCAAGTTAGGAGTTGTAAATTTGTTTGAGATTACTTAGAACTCCTACCTTGAGGGGGAGTGTTAGAATGATATATGATGACTTAGGCAAATGTTAGAGTTCATCACTCAGGCTATATAAAAGCCAATTACTGTAACAAACTTCAGTTGAGCAATTAACAGATTCTACACATTTTCATCACTGGTTCTCTCTCTCTCTCTCTCTCTCTCTCTCTCTCTCTCTCTCTCTCTCTCTCTCTCTCTCTCTCTCTCTCTCTCTCTGTGTGTGTGTGTATGTGTTTAGCTTGAATAGTTGAATCCAAGATCTGATCAAGTCAACAAGTTCAGTGGAGTTAAATTAATTTATAAGCTAACAAATCTTTTTCTCAAGAAACAAAAAATACATTCCTGTCGAAGGAATGAGTGTAAGGCTTACACTCAATTATAAGCAGAGTTAAATTAATTTATAAGCTACCAAATCTTTTTCTCGAGAAACAAAAAATACATTCTTGTTGAAGGAGTGAGTGTAAGCAGGTACGGAACCAGGGGTGGGTTGGGCTTTGCTGTAGCCCACCCCGAAAATTCAAATTATATTTAAGAGGAAGGATAAGTGGAACACAAAGTTAGTTTGACAAAGTTGGTTAGCTTTTGTTTAATTTGGGGATTCACAACCCATCCAGGTTCGAACAGTAAAGATCCCCTATAACACAATATGTATCACTCGGTGTATCATAAAATTAGTTTATATGAAAATTATTGTTAAAAAAAATTTCAAAAATTATAACAATATTGTATTTGATAATTCATACAAATTTGAAAAAAAAATTTTGAAAAATCATTAGAAAAAAAAATATTTTGCTAAAATGTTGTTATTTTGTGACTTTCACTCATATGTATTTTTTAGAAAAATATTTTTATGATTTTAAAAAAAAAAATTTACAAATATGTATGAATTATCAAATATAATATTGTTATAATTTTTTAAATTTTTTTTAACAATAATTTTTATAGAAACTAATTTTGTGACACACTGAATGATACACGGTGTGTTATAGGTGATCTCCATTGAGGTTCGAACTCCTTGGACATCTCTCATTCACTATTTTTTTTTCCTCTTCTCTATTCGTTTATAATGTCTGTCTCTTATTTTTCTTTGTTTCCCCTCTTCTCTATTCGTTTATAATGTATGTCTCATATTTTTCGAAATTATTTGTAATATAAGATAATTTCAGCATATTTCGATTTTTATTTCGATTTTTATTTCTGGTTCCGTACCTGAGTGTAAGGAGAACGGATTTAGAAAGGCTAAATAGGAAACATTGATTGGAGGCATCAACCGGGCCATACAAATCCAAAGGAAAATAAAAATCTAACTAGCTAGCTTTAAATTGTTTTTTGGCCTAAAATATATTTGTCAATTGTGTAAGCATGCAACTTTTTTGTCATAATTAAACTATATATATATATATATATATATATATATATATATATATATATATATATATATATATATATATATATATATATATATATATATATATATATATATATATATAATTTTCAAAAGTAGCTATATAATGGAAAGAAAGAAATATGTTCCTTGATTACGGTCAGTAAATATTATTTTGAGCATCAAGAAGACAAACAACAAAGTAAAGATCAGTGGAATCCTTCTAGGGCATCCACCAATATTCCCATATTCATATTCATTATAGTATTATTTTAGATCTTGTCTTCCACTCTTTTTTTCTTTTCTTTTTTTAACTTTTCATTAAGTTTCTACATATTTTTTTTTTCTAAATTTCTAAATAATAATATAAATGATAAAATTTAATTTTATAATAAATTATAAACAAATAACCATAACTTTAAGGGTCCGTTTGACAATGCAGGTAGCTTTTTCAGAGCTTTTGATTTTAATATTTTATAGTTCTAAATAACTTAAATATAATATTTTAGTTTAATTAGCTTTTGAAATTGGATTTTCAACCGTTACTCACCCCAAACTTCTCAAAATTCTATTTATTTTATCATATCTGATCAGCTAGTTTGTATCAGCTACTCTATCAGCTTGGCTACCAAACACCTTACTAGCTTATGAAAACTCCAATTTAACATACTTAATCAATTCAATCAACTTCAGTTACTCTACTAGCTTCAACTACTCTATCAACTCCATGTTACTAAACTGACCGTAAATTATACGGAGTAGTTAATTTGGGAACAAGACCACCATACATAATACAGACAAATAGGTTGCCCAGCTTTGGACAACCACACATGCTGGCTCCGAAAGAGACCCCTCCAAAAACAAATTAGAACAAACAAACCCCCCCAACGTATCACATCATCGTCGAGTGGTAGTGGTAGATATGCTTCTAGTTTTATTTGACGGGTCATCCGCCTAGATTTATAAATAAATACGGTTTGTCTTCCAGTGTCTTTCATTTAATTTTATTAAATTAAATGACCACAAAGTACATTATTTACTTCCTCCTCAACAAACTTGAGAATACATTGCCTTTTAGGCTTGTGCACGCGAATTAAGGAACCTATTTTACCTCTTAATTTTCCTCATCATTAGTATTAAAGGTTAAAAGTTAAAACCTTTGATTATCCATATTAAGGTAAATTATGGAGTAAATTTTAGAGTTAAATGTACTTTAGAGGTAATAATTACTACCAACACATCTAAAAGTCCATGTATTTCCGACAAAATTTCGATGCCTAAAAGGCAATGTATTTTTGGACGGAGGGAGTATAAAGATGATATAAAAATACATGGATATATAAGAATTTATTAGATACATATCAGATAAGATTTAGGCACTCAAATGAAGCAAGACAGACACGAAAATATGAAAAATCATAGACAACGCAATAAGGGAAAAAAGGGTAGGAGAAACTAAAGAAACGCTGCATAACGACGGGTATGCTTCAGACATTTATTAGTCTATTACTATCCCTCTTTGACGGTGATTGCTCTCTTCCACTCTTTTCTATCTCGTGTCAACTCCTCAGTGATATCTCAGATGACAAGGTCTTGTCTGATCACCTCCTTTCAACTCTTTTTCAACCGCCCTTTAGAACGTCGAACACTTGGACTAGATTTAGCATGATTGAAATTGAAGGCGATAATCTTACAGTCAATAATTCCCTTAATAGAAATGTACGAGAAAAAAAAAATCATACAAACAAACATAGCATCTTCTTTGTAAATTATAATTATTGTTAGCGTGAGAGTGTGTTTACTCAAACAAACATGAAACGTATGCTTGCACATTCGTCCATATGTCAAATCATGTTAGAACAGAGAGGGAAAATTTGAGAACAAGCACATAATTATCGATTTTAATTTTTAGGGTAAATTACACATAACCACTCGTAAATTGTGTTACTTTTCACATAACCACCCATAAAAACTTAAATTACAGTAAACCACGCATAAATTTGATTTGTTTTCATATGATCACCCACACATTAAACCTCTATTTGTTTTGTTTAAAATGACTAAAATACCCCTAATTCAAGCTTATTTGTTTGTACTTTGTAAAGGAAAGATGTTGCATGTATATAAGTACGTCTTTGGATTCCAATTGTATTATGTTTATAATGTAAAATATACAAGGTTGTCTTTGGTAAACAAAAATTTTAAGATAAATTAAGGGTGTGTTTGGATTCCATAATTTATTAATTATATATAATGTAATAGTTTTATCCCGATGCATGTGATTATTTGGTTAAATTACTATTTTACCTCATTTTTTATGAGATTTTTAGTTATACAACCAACTGCTCACATATATAAACTGAAGTAAATAATTGAATTATAATTAAAATGGAATGTAATTCAAACCCACCCTAAATACTCCAACCAACATATATCTAAATTGTACTTGCAATGTGAAGAGTCGAGATTTGCTTTAAAAGAAGGGTAAATTAGCTCATATCTTAAAAGTCTCATCTCTTTCAAATGTTGAATTAGATAGGGATAAGCTCTAAAATAAAACAAGATTGTTGCTTTAAAAGAAGGGTAAATTAGCTCATATATTAAATTACAAACCATATCATTTTAAAAAATAAGCTAAGTTTATACATATCATTTGAAAAATTAGCCGAACATGAATATTTTTATTATAATTTATCATTTTTTAAAAGGGTAAAAGTAAAACCAGATTATTTAACAAATGAGAAGTCTTATGAAAACAAATCATTGTATTAAATACAAATAAGCTTGAATTAATGGTATTTTAATCTTTTTAAACAAAACAAATAGAGGTTTAATGGGTGGTTGGTCTTATGAAAAGATAACTAATTTATGAGTGGTTTACTTTAATTTAAATTTTTATGGGTGGTTATATGAAAAGCACCATAATTTATGGGTGGTTATGTGTAATTTACCCTCTTTTTTTACCCACAACATTGTCGTTATAGATTAATTAATAGAATGGATCTTGACCATATATAGTTTTCAAAGTAAAATGATGAACAATGGATACCCTAATCACCCTGCATTATCAACATGGTCCACTTGTGGGTTTTCCCCAAATCAACTCGATTTCAACTCTCAACCGTACCATAAATTTAACACATTTTTGTTCGGCGTGCTTCACCTCCCGAAAGGTGGGGCGGAATTCTAAGCCACGAAAGTGTTACATCGTCAATTAATTAACAAAATAGCATTCAGTGTTACAAGCTTACAAATAAATCAAAATGTTCAACACCAACCATTTAAGGTGAATACATATTGAAGATTTAACAGTACATAATATAAGCTCAATTTGATGACAAAGGAAGTAAATCCATCTTGCGGGTTCTCATGGCTTGATAATGCTCCAAAATAGGTTCATTGTCGATACTTTTGAAGATATCTCTCTCAACGTAGCACACAAGATTGTCAAAGAGGTGATCATTTGACATCTTGTTACGCAAATCTGACTTGACAATATTCATCGCAGAAAATATTCTTTCAACAGAAGCAATCGCTATTATTAAGCTCAACATCACCTCCATCAACAACCTCAACATTATCAATCAAATGACTAGGAGTTGAATTATATATTAGCATTATCAACATTTGCAACTATATTGCGAGGAGTGGATGATCCAACACTTGGTACTTTGTTGATTCGAGCAAAATATCTATCCATACAGGTATCCCTATTCAAAATATAAGCAATAAAAATGATAAAAAAAGCCTCAATTTTCACACTTCAAATTACTTAAAATCTCAAACCCTAAAACCTAACAACAACAATCTCAATTCTCCAAATCCCTAATCCTAATTCATTCATAAACAATAACATAAACAATTTAGAATAATCAAAATCCTCAATTTTCACACTTCAAATCTCAAACCCTAAAACCTAACAAAATTTCAATTCTCCAATTCTCCAAATCAATTCACATTCCAAACCTTTCAATTGTAATTTGTAAACAAATCAATAACACCAATTCAATTCAAGAATTAAGTAACTAAGAATAACAAAATTGGAGCAAACTTACCGATTTCGCCCAAAGCCCTGATTTTTCGAGTTGAAACGATACTGCAGTGAGAGCCGAGAGATAGGCAGACAGCCCTAGTGCAGGCGGTCGGGCTGGTGGAGTGGTGGTCACTGGTCGGAACGGTGCAGACGACCGGGTGGACGGTCAGGTGGAGACAGCCAACCCTTCGCTCGCGTCTCCCCCTTCGGCGTTCGCTCTTCGCTTCGCTCGCGACTTCGCGTCTCGCCTTCGCTTCCCCCTCTCTTGCGCGTCTCTCTGTTGGAAAATTAAATCCTAGTCAAAACGACGTCGTTTTGACATTTTTATTTTATTTTTTTTAACACAGGGTACCCGCGACTCGAAATGTGGGGCGAGTGTACCTGTCACCGGATATATTGATATTGTTAAAAGACCAAAAAAAAAAATGTATATATAGTTTTAAAATATAAAAAATGAAAAAATTTAGTTGACTATTTATAAATTTAAAGGTAGGAAAAATTATCTAAAAATTAACGGGCATGAGAATTTAAAAGATCGATCTTTCTATTCTATGCCCTAAGGATATAAGATAAGACCCTAAATTGATAAAGATTCCCTGTAAAAATATAAGCGATCCTAGAAATCTAACTAAAAAAATGCTAAAATAATTCAAATTTAAAAAATATTTCTAAATTAATGTTATCAACGATTACACAATTTAAGGTAAATATGATGTAGTTAGAATCAAGTAAGTTTGGTAGAGGAATAATTTTTAAGGTAAATTATATCAATCAATTATCTGAATCTTTGAAAAAATTATTTATAAATTGAATAATAAAGACAAAAAGATAGTATAATTAAGAATAATATCTTTCATAATCAATCTTATGCTAGGTCGGGCTATTAAAAAAAAACAAAAAACAAAGTGAAGAATTTGTACAATTTCCACGAAATGTGTGGATGAACTCTAAACTCCAAATCCTGTATTAAAATCCAAACGTATCTGTAAATTAACCCAATCAAACTTGACACTCATTGGTTTGATCGTTCAAAGTTTATATTGTCATTGTCTCAATAAAATTGTACTGTGGTCAATACATTGTACTTTAGGGAGGAGGGAAAATTATACTGTAGAATTTTAATAGTACCAGAAAACAACTTTTTACAAACTGTAAATTGTAGTTTTTTTTTTTTTTATCATAAATCATTATAAATGGAAAAATAAAAACAACATACTGGGTATTCATTAACACCCAATTTTGAAAAAATTCCCCAAAATTAATTATTTTAACTTATTTTGTAATTGATTTCTTAGAATTTATATTTTTTTAATACAGATGCTATGTTTGGTAAAAAAGTAGCTAATGAAGTAGATAAAACTGATGGATTATTTGTGTTAGTAAAATCGAGATAAAAGAATATTTAAAATCCGTTTATCATCAATCAAAACTCAAAATCAGTTTTTTTTTAAAAAGACTTTTTAAAAAAAAAAAAAATTCCCGGTAAATGGGGTAAAAAAAACCTTTAGATAGACAACAATTATGATACAACAAGGAATCTTCAATCAAATTAAAAGTAAAAAAGCAAAAAGTGTTAATTAATTCAAGCAAGTTGAGAGTAAAGTATAATTTAGATTACGTTTGATAATTGGAGTTTTTGGTTTAGATGAAGTTTACATAAAAGCGTAGTCGATAAAGTTTGATTGGAATTTTTAAATTTTTTTCCTAAGCTAGTTGAATGTTTGATACCTAGTTTTTTTTTTTTCTTTCTTTTTTACAGTATGCAAGAATTTGGTAGATGATACAGAACCCGTAGCATATTATCTGGATCATCCTTAAGGATGATGGAGTACAATTCCTGATTAACAGGACCGTAAGTCTATTACAAATGATACATTTCCTGACTATATAATCAGCAACTTTTTTAGCTTCCCTAAGACAATGCTTAAATTGAATATTATCATAAGCACTAGTCATACGAATATACGATGAATCTTGCTAACTTTTTTTTTTTTTTACAGTAGGCGAAAAATAGGTGAGCCTTACTAAAGTAAGGCGCCACCATGATCATCCGACCGGATGATGTTACAGAGATCCCTAAGAATAGGGAGATTACAAAGAGTACAATTGTCTCTAGATCTAGCTATGAAGTCTGCTGCCTTGTTAGCTTCTCTGTAGCAGTGTCTAAACTCAATGTTGTCAAAGTTAGCACTAAGATTCTTGATTGGCTCCACTTCCCTTGATATTTCCCATCTTCCATGATACTTATCATTAATCGTCTTGATCACTTCCAGGCAATCTCCTTCCACTATGACTCTTCTTAGGCCTCTTGCTATGGCTAAATTTATACCTGCACAAACTGCGTCAACTTCTATTTGGATAGCAGATGTAGCTGACATTTCCAACTGAAGGATATCAATCACTGAACCATAATGGTCCCTAATAATGACCCCCAAATGGCATTCGCCTGTGGGTTTTAGCAAGCCATCCACGTTAATTTTGTAGATAGCCCTAGGTAGTTTGATCCATTTAGAGTTTCTTTTCCTTCTAGCACTATGGTTGGTTTGAGGAGAGGATTGTTTATTTGCAGTTTGCCAGTCCGTACGATCGAGCAAAATTCTACTTGCTAAATGCTGAGATGTGGCTGGTTTCTTGTTTATGAAAATCAAAGATTTCACAGGGATCTAGTGTCTCGAATTCTTCTGATTGCGTTGATTACTATTTGATTATATTCAATGTTTGATACATAGTTGATCACAATTCATATACCTATATACCTATATATCTATATATAACATTAAAACAAAGGCATGGAGTCTGATTCTTTTTCTCATATATGTCATATCGAATAAATTACGTTAATACAAAAGGGATAAAATAAAATTAATTAAAAAAATCATTTTAAATTCATGTAATCTTTTTTTTTTCTAACCAAATATGAGACGAAGTAGAATTAACACGGGTAATTCTAAATGATAAACCGTTTAATATTTAACGAAAAAACTATTCAAATTTTGAGTAGAAATATTTCACGTGGTTTGCCAAGATTTAGGTGAAAGGTGACAACTTGTAGTGATCACTACCATTAAGGGGTTCTGGTGCTCTTGGGAGATTGAGATGTTCATTACTGACATTCTCCTCCTGCTCTAGCTCTTTGAGAGTGTTAGCTTCACGCATTACTTTCGAGAGCTCAACAGATGTGCTGATCATATCTCGCGTTTCTTCTAAGTTGAAACCTCTCCAGATATTCGACTAGATAGAGATCTCAATATACTCCTCCGCAAAGATGGTTTCTTACTTATATAAAAAAAATTGAAATATTAAAGATGTGAAAAATTCATTTATATATTGGAAATCTATTTTTAAAAAATTAGATAACTATATAAAAATTGAATTAAAAAGAAAAAACTGAATTGAAGTAGTTGGAGATTTGGTAGAAGATACAACCAATAGAAGCTCAATATAAAAATAGTTTAATCCCACCTCTCCCATTTCCCACTCGCACGACTCTTTCCCTGGGAATCCATTTTGTCTTTAATGGAATCCATTATATATTTTGATTTTCCAGTCAGAAAATCATTTGTTTTTTATTTATTTAATTTTTATTTATTTCCTCTCCCCCTTTCGCTCTCGCCTCTCTTCAGTCTTCATCTTCTTCCTTCCTCCTCAGCCATACAACAGAAGTCGCCAGAAGCGAGAAGACGCCACAACCGGAGCGGCAGATTTTACGGCAGTGCCGGCGATCCGGATCCGAATGATTGAGTCAGCTGTTGAAGACGACGAAGCTTCCGCTCCAAGATTCAAGCAGTTCCCGCTCTTCCCCGATCCGATCTCCTTCATGGACCTCGATTTCGCCGATTTTGACCCCTCCTCCTGGCCGTTCGATCAGATCCTCCTCTCCGCCGCCCCCGACCAGCCTTTCTCCCCTCTCTACGCCTTCGCCGACTTCTCCGACGATAAATCCGCCGCTACTGCTGCCGCCTTCCGTCTCGCTCCGGATTATCGGTTTTTTACTTGTATGGAGCTTCCTCCTCCTCTCCTCCCCCCCTGTTTTTCAAATTTTGGAGGTTTCGCGATTACATATTTTGCAAATTTGAGGATTATCTGCTGTAAATCCTCGTTCCTATATCACGTCTTGCTGATTGTGTGAGAAAATCGGATTTCATTTTTCTGTTTCGGTGTGCTTTTTTTTTTTTCGAAAGTCTTCGCTCTTCACTGTCCTTTTTTTGCTTCCGATTCTGTTATTTCTGTTCACTGCAAATTGGTGTTGTTTGCATTTTTGGTAACGTTTGCTTTTTAAGTTGTTGAAAAAGTCAATCTCATCTTGCCTTTTCTGCTTCAACCAAAGATTTTGGTGCCCTAATTTCAAACTCTCTTCGCAATTCCAAGTCGCACAAATTGGAAAACCTGGTGAATTTACTCAGGAAACTATTTTCTATATTGAGTTTTAATTCTGTTTTCGGATACTGTCCCTCATGGTCAAACTTCTACTTTTAGTAAGGAGTAAGTTTTCTAAAGCAAATTGAAGAGGAACTGGAATTTTGGGGGATTGGGGGAACCTTGGCCGGTCTATGAATTTGGAGAACTTGAAATCATATTAAATTAATGATTTCAGAATTGATCCTGATTTGTGATGAGCTTGCTGTTACTGTTGAATTGAAATCTTTTTGATGCACTGATCAGGTAACCCTGAGGCGGCAAATGATAAACACCAGGATGATGACGACAAAGACGATAAGAAACAAGTTCCAGTCCCGAACATCGAGTTGAGTCGTGTGGAAGTACCGGACATGTTCGTTATCAAAGAAAGAATGACCCGGGCACTTAGATACTTCATGGAATCCACAGAAAACAGCCAGATTCTGGCACAGGTTTGGGCGCCTATAAAGAGTGGAAATCGATACATTCTTATGACTTCAGGGCAACCATTTGCTCTTAGTCCTCATAGCAATGGGCTACATCAATATCGGGCCATCTCTCAAAGCTATAGCTTTTCTCCGGATGGGGAGAGTGATGTGAGCCTTGGGCTAATCGGTCGTGTTTTCAGGCACAAGTTGCCAGAATGGACACCTGATGTACAGTATTACTCTAGTGAGGAGTATCAAAGGGCTAAGCATGCCAAGGACTACAATGTTCATGGGACCCTGGCTCTTCCAGTGTTTGAACCCACTGGGCAGTCCTGTGTTGGTGTGCTTGAGCTCATAATGACTTCCACGAAGGTCAACTATGCACCTGAGGTTGATAAAGTCTGCAAAGCTCTAGAGGTTGGTTTTCTTCTGCTTTGGATGCAAGGATTGATCTCTTTGTTTACTGTTCTTGGTTGATGGTGTGGAGAGATTGTTGTTTTCTTGATCAACTTGGTGGCCCCAATAGAGCACTTTGTCAAAAGTATCAACTGATCAACCAAATGAGTTCGAATCTAATGATTATGTTCTTAAGTAGTTTCATAATAGCTTGGATTGGTTGTGTATCATTAACACAGTAGTACATTTGGGCTCTGCATTGTACATGTGCTTCATTCTCCTCCATATCTTATCATCTGTTGCCTGCTGGATTGGAGTAAGAATTTATTGCTCGATGTTTGTTCATTTGATGTTAGCCTAGGTAAATACTGTAGTTAATTTGGTATGCCAGAAGGTCACTGCTTGATAGTTCATTCAGTTTACACAGCAAATGTCAGCAAGCATTTTAATTTGATACACATGTGCAATAAATCGTGTGTTTCAGTTTTGTTTATAAATCTCTGGAAGTTGTATGATGTGCCAATTCACCAAATGTAGTTTTTCTGCAGGCTGTGAATCTGAGAAGCTCAGATATATTGGATCACCCAAACATCCAGGTAAACCACTTTTTTATCACCGCAATCATGAGTTGGTGTTACAGTATTATTTGTGTTAATTGTTTGGCTAATGTGGCAATGCTATGTATCCAGATTTGCAATGAAGGTCGCCAAAATGCACTTGCTGAAATCTTGGAAGTGTTCTCTGAGGTATGTGAAACTTATAAGTTACCCATGGCTCAGACTTGGGTGCCTTGCATGCATAGAAGCGTCATTGCATATGGCGGTGGTCTGAAGAAGAGCTGCTCTAGCTTTGACGGAAGTTGTATGGAGAAAGTGTGCATGTCGACCACTGATGTCGCATTCTATGTCGTGGAACCTCACATGTGGCGTTTTCGTGAGGCCTGTCATGAGCATCATCTCCAGAAAGGGCAGGGAGTTGCTGGCAGGGCTTTCTCATCCCAAGGTTCGTGTTTCTGCGATGATATTACTCGATTCAGCAAAAAAGAGTACCCATTGGTGCATTATGCAAAAATGTTTGGATTAGCCAGCTCTTTTGCTATATGTCTGAGGAGCAGATTCACTGGGGAAGATGATTATGTGCTGGAGTTCTTCCTGCCTGCTAACTTAACAGACAATACAGAGCAGCACAAATTATTGGACTCCATATTAGCAACAATGAAGCAGCATTTCCGGAGTTTGATGGTTGCCTCTGGAAGGGTACTTGAAGAGGAAAGAAAGTTTATGGAAATTGTTGATGTGTTTATGGCAGACAGTCCTGATTCAGATGTTAAACCTGTTCTTGCATCTGACTCACCTAAACAACTTCAATTTCTGGAAACATTAAATCAAGGCGCGGCTCCACCAGGAACTTGTGAAAAATATGAGGAAAAAGATGTTTCGAATGAGAGGAAGGAAGTGGCTGGTGGAAGCTGCAATGGTGTTTCTCCCTCTAAAGTTAAAGAAACTAAAAAACCTTCACAGAGAAAACGCGGAAAAGC
Organism: Persicaria tinctoria; assembly: GCA_037127255.1. Taxonomy (NCBI): domain Eukaryota; kingdom Viridiplantae; phylum Streptophyta; class Magnoliopsida; order Caryophyllales; family Polygonaceae; genus Persicaria; species Persicaria tinctoria. The sequence continues at coordinate 3,017,777 of JBANSL010000019.1, read as the reverse complement.
TGAAAAGCAAATAAGTTTGGAAGTTCTTCAGCAATATTTTGCAGGGAGTCTTAAGGATGCTGCAAGAAGCCTTGGTGGTAAGCCTTTGTTCTTTTTACTCGGTTCCTTGAAAAAACACTTGTTTTCGGTATTATCATTTCGCTTGTAAATTGGTATGCTTTTGCAATACATGACCTTATGTATATATATTGCTCTTCTATACAGTCTGTCCAACTACAATGAAGCGAATCTGTAGGCAACATGGCATATCTCGCTGGCCATCCCGCAAGATCAACAAGGTCAATCGCTCCCTTTCCAAGCTCAAGCGGGTTATTGAATCTGTGCAAGGTGCTGATGCATCATTCGGTTTGGCTTCGTTAAGTCCCAGTTCCATCCCTGTTGCAGTCGGTTCCACGTCTTGGGCTACTTGTTTGAATGGAGCCAATCAGCAACCATTACCAAGCTGTAGCCCCTTTGAGCTCATTGATGAGAAAATTGACCTGCCAGCCTCCAGGATACAAGGGAGAGATTGGCAGGCAGAAACAGCAAATCAAGAGATTAATGACCACGAATCAAGTCATGAGGACCACATCCATGACCAAAACGTGTTCTCAGGAGGATTTGAAGCATCCCGGGCTGGGAGTGGGTCAAGGGAGGCTAGCAGTGGCACCTCAACGTCGCATGGATCATGCCAAAGTAGCCCGGCTAATGACAGCACTGTGCATAACAGCAGGTTTACCCCGCCTTTTCAGGAGCAAGTGAGTAATTCAATGGGTTTCATGTTTCAACCAAGTAGAGAAATGAGCTTCTCAGGTGCGTTCAGTCTCCCTGACGCTCTTCTTGAAGCTCACACCCAAGAACCGTTTGGTAAACTACTTGTCGACGACTCTGGCAGCTTGAAAGATGCGAGATATGAGGGTGGTAATGGTATGCCTATTCCAGAAATAAGCTGGGGGAACCCTCCCTCTTCTTCTGACCATCACATTCACACCTCTAGGCTAAATTCGAATACATCGCCTATCAACATTGTTCCAAGATTCAGTGCAAGGCAAGAAATCAGAACCGTGACCATAAAGGCCAGCTTTCGGGAAGATATCATACGGTTCAGGTTCTCTCTCAGCTCTAACATTGTCGAACTGAGGGACGAAATATCCAAGCGCCTGAAGATGGAGGTTGGCACTTTTGAGATCAAGTATCTAGACGACGATCATGAGTGGGTTTTAATAGCCTGTGACTCAGACCTCCAAGAGTGCCTGGACGTCACGAAAACATCTGGGAGCACCGTGATCAGGCTGTCGATTCATGACCTTCTCGGCCACCTTGGCAGCTCGTGCGAGAGCTCAGGCGAATGACGGATCAGGGAAAAGCTGTAGATATATACCATATACATATGTTGTATGCTTTCTTAACCTAATATCTAGATTAGTTTGCTGGGGAAGTGGTCAAGTTTGTCAATTTTGGGTCATTTTGGGTGCTTCTCTTTATAGTGTGTATCACATCACTTAGCTTGGATTGTATTAGGCAAAAAACTTGTACTGAAACTGCTCTTAAAAATGGAAGTGAGCTTATCATACAACTTAACCTAAGGAGATTATTCGCGGTTCCTCGTTGCGCCACAGGCGAAACAGTAAGGGTTTGGGTTACATTTGATATGCTTCATGGCCATTGCAAACAAGAAGGAAAGTGAACAAATTTGCTGAATATGGTTGCCTTGTTCGTGGTAAGGTTAATGGGCCGGGTACCCGGATCCAGGCCCGCTTTTGTTGGACTCTTGTGCAACTGCAATTGAAGTAAGGTCGCCCATCTCGGCCTCCTTGGCTTTTCGGGCCGCGATCTGCCGCTTGGTGGACTTGTAGAAGGCCGCATAGAGGACCAGTTGGGCCAGCCCAAACAGTGTCCCCAGCCCATTAGGTGCCTGTAGCATAAGCCCATTTAGCAGGTTTTACTCTTTTCCCGGCCCATTTATAGAGGATGGATGGAGAGAAAAAGAGGTCTTACCGCGATGTATGGATCAAATGGGTGGATGGCATAAACCGTCCAAGCAACCCCGTTTAGAAACGAAGCTAACGACAAGAAGAATGGCATGTATTCCACACTCTTGGTTGTAATCACCAATTTCTGCATTCGAGTATCGAAAAAAATATTCATAAGTATCCAATTTAACCTCGAAAACTAATTTCATTTAGAAAAACATATAATAAAATAAAGAAGTGGGCGGTGGTATCGATGATGTTAGGATTAAAAAAAAAATCCACTGATAAACATGACCTTATCAAAACGGTTAGAAAAATTACCATGACGGACAAAGGGGCGGCATACATCATGATGTTGAAGATGATGGCCACCATGCCGACGACCTGGGTCCGGAGGTGGGTAGTGTGAGCGAGGCTGAGGACGAGGGCGGACAAGACACCAATGGCGGCCACCTCAGCCACCGCGATGCCAACCACCTTGAGCTTCTTGCGCCGGTCTTCGGTGTAGAAGACGAAGAGGGAGAGGTAGACGATCTCAATGAAGACTCCGGCACCGTTGATGGTGACGACGAGGGTGCTGTTGGGCTTGACGATGGGGAGGCCGTAGAGCACCCACAGCATGCAGTTTATGAAGGTGGCTAGGTACGGCACCGGCGAGTATTGCTCCACTGACCCCTTTTTTACTATTTGGATAAATGTTGGGCTGCAAAATGGAATTATATGGAAATTGAGGGCTGTTTATTTTATTGGCTGTCTTGTGTTGTACATTGTACTTTCAAACAAATCAAAAGCATTGAATGTGAAATAAGGTACATCTTGCAATTGGTTGCAAAGTGGGGTAAATAATCATCTATGAAAGGTAACTGATCTATTTTTTGAGTTCATATACTGATATATATATATATAAAAGCTTGTAAAAGTCACATCAAATCATCCAATTGCAAAGAGAAAAAAAAATCAAAATTAAGAAGTTGAATATATATCTTTAATTAAATTTCAAAACTTTAAAATAAAAATTTTTAATTGGAATTTTTAACTTATACCCTTAAAAAATTAGATTAAAAAAAACACAAATTAACCTAATTTTAAAAAATCTTGTACTTTTTTTGTTGCCAAACATACCTAAATTTCTGTTTCTACCTGAAAATAAGTTTCTCAACAGTAAAGTTGGAATTCAAAATCAGCATTTAATTGATTTTTTTTTATTGGGTTCTCTAACTAATTTTACCTGACAAAACCATTATAAAATCTAAGAAAGAGAGTATAAACTGACACTTCATCCAGTATAAACTTACCCTTAAAATTCTCTTATAGTTAGTATTAATTAATGGCGTTATTTAGGGGATCATTATATATGTAACAAACTCAAGCAAATTAAAACAATAATTCAAACTATTTTTTTTTTATCCATATATATGATTCTTAGTTGTTAGTTGTCAGTATCAGGAAGAAATTAAGATTAGAGTGATACTTACATAGGAGATAAAAACAAGAACAAGGCAATGATGTTTCCTGCATACAATTACAAGCGAAGAAAATACATCAGAAATTCAGTAAATGAAATGATGGATCGAATCACTTTCCTTTTTTTTATATATAATTATTTTAAAGAGGGGGAGAGGGATAACAAACCAAGAACGCCAACTCCGAAACGCACAGCATCAGGTGAAACCATGGCGAAATTATAGAGAAAGATGGATTGTTTATTAGAAGGAATTAAATTTGGGAATTTTTTTGGGGGATGATTTTATTGATTTGGTTGTGTTTGGAGATGAATATGAAATGGTTGGTAGTTGAGGAGGGGAGGTTTATATAGAATGAGGAGCAACAACATATACACTGTAAAAGGAGAGGATAAAGGTAAAAAGGTTGGGGTAAAAATGGAGGTGGTTAATTTGTGTGACTCAGAAATAAACACATGGGGGATGGAGAGGGGGTTAGAAGGTATTAATTGGTAACTCAGTAGAGAGGCTAGGGCGGTAGAAACAAGTGGGCACTGACTTCAAGATTCTCTCATTTAAGGAAGGTTGGAAATCACTCGCGGATGATCGGTAACTCGCTTGTATTTATCCGTACCGTTTTTGTGAGCGAAAATCTGCTCTAACGAGGATGGTGAGTGAAGTGTGTATATAGGGTGGTTAGGACGGTGGGGGTTGGCGTTTTTCACCGATAATCTGTTAGCCTATCTGTTTTGTACGCTTGTATAAAATCCTAGTTAAAAATTATCTTTATAAGGGTATTTAAAATAGATAGAGTTATCTAACCATATCATCGGTGCTGGTTGGATGAGGGTGAGCAGGCTTGTGGGTAATGGGTAGACAGGTGGAGCAATTGGTCATGCAAATCGGATGGTGGAATACAGATATGACTACGTACTACCATTCATAACTTGTCCCATTTTCATCTCTACTGACTTATAACATTGTGAATTATGATGACGCTTTATCCTTATTTATAACCTAATTTGCATTGAATCCTATTTATAGATTTGAAAAAGAAAATATAAAATTGGTCTTGCTATTTTTCTAACCTAAACCAAAAAAATGAAATAGGTTAAAATACGAATCTGAAAACTATTTTCCTAAATTGTTAAAAAGTTAAGTCAATTATATTAATTTTCAAACACACTAAACAAAAAATTTAAGAAATCTTCCCAAATCAATATTATTAAAATTATACCTTAAAAATATTCGGACAAGTTTGTGAAAAACAACAAAATACGTGTTTTTTCAGATAAACATTTATTTTAAAAAGAAATAAAATCGACGTCTTAGACAAATCTGATGAGTCAAGAGATTGATGAATTAAAAATTTGACAACACAAAAACCAAAAATATATTTCCCCAAATATAAGGGTGGTTTTTTTAACACTTTCCCTACTAATTATATTGTTGCAAGTTGAATTCAAATTTGTGCTCTATCATACATGTAAAAATCTTGACTTATCCATTACCAATATTACCATATCCATGACCAAAGTTGCAGGGTCCTTGATACCATTTGCAGAAATGTGTAGCTGTATTTTTATCCACCCTTAGCTTCTACATTTATTATTGCATACATTTAAGTTAGAGCCTGCAAGAAAACCCAATACAAACTTCTTATATTTGCAGGAGATATATTTGATAAATCGATCGAGGTTGATATAGTCATATAGATAAGTGTTAAATTGAGAAAGATTCGGTAAAAAAAACTTAGAAATCTAATTAAAAGAAAAGTTAAACTATTTTTTTTATAAAAAAAATTCAAATTAGTATTGTTATGCTATACCCTAAGATAGAAAAACCGTTTATCTAAATTAAAAAAATTATATATCTGATAAATTGATCGAGGTTGATATAGTAATAGTTGGAGTGTTAATTAGACAATTTTTCCAAATTAATAAATTAAAATTTATATTTATATATCTGATAAATTGATCGAGAATTCATCCAAATTGATGAGAAATTAAATTTTATATTTTCTAAATTATGTTTGCTCAAATTTCAATTGGTTTTTTGAGTTTGGAAGAATCCACATCTCTCTAAAAATTTGGAAAATATTACTACTACTTTGGAGAAACATCAGTTTCTTTTTCTCCTTCTTCCAAATTTTAGAGATGTAGATTATAAATTTGATGAATAAAAAATGATCCAAAATCTTGCAGAAACTCAAATACTAGTAAAATAGAGAATCAGTTGAAATTGAAGATGATTAATAATTCGACAACGCGATTAAAGAAAAGAAAAATAATTTGATACGTCAAGAGATCAATAAATGTGTAAGCAAATACTGATCTTTTAACTTGATTTTTAGGTAGCTAGTACTTGATCGATTTAAGATTCAAATTCCTATTTTGATCATCCACAAAGAATTTTGAGTTTGAACATAAAAAGGGAAACTTGGCAATTTCAAAATTTATAGTTTTAATTTGTACAAGAACACAAGGAACATGTGCATTCAAATTCGAACTTCTATTTGTCAATTTGAGTTATATTGTTGTCGTGTATGTATGCGATAGTAAGAAGTTATGACATTCGTTACATTTAGGCGGAAATAGCCTATAAGTAAGAGTATTTGGCATAGTTTGTTTTGTAAAAGTGACTCAACTAAACCACCAAAATAAGAATGTTGTTAGACCATATCATGTGTGCTTAATTTGCGTGTGTTGAACGGAGAACCCGAACATGTGAAGTATAACTATATGTCAGATTTTGTTTTTAGAAGGTGAAAGGATTTCAAAGGACTCTTCTACCTCCATCAGAGATGAAGTTCGAATTTTGAGAATAGAACAATGTTACAATTTATAAGTGGACATTTCAACCTCTTATTGAAGTGAAATATCACTCGTTGTGACAACAACTAAACAATGTTTGTTGCAAATTAAAGTTGATTTTGTTTGGACATTTTGTATGGTAATTCCAAGTGAAAATTAATAATGCATACAAACATTGGCATATATATATATATATATATATATATATATATATATATATATATATATATATATATATATATATATATATATATATAAGAGAAGTAGATTATCGAGCTTGTATAGGCTTTGATTCATCATCATAATTCCGATGATGGACTTGTACAGTTATCTTTTTACATATTAACACTGGATGTCAGCTGCACTTGACATCATATCTTAGGGTCGGTTGCATAGCCCACTATACTAGATACCCATATCAAACTAATTAATACTATGATAAATTTTGGGGAACCATTATAATGTGAAGGGTCATGAAAATGTATGAGCACATTGAGTATCTTAAAATAAATTGACAATAGAAGAACTTAGTGACCTTATATATAACTTGACTTGGATTTCATCATATTTGTAACTTGTAAGGTATATGAAATAAGTTAGGTTTTATAACTGAAAGTGAATTAGGTATTGAGGAATAAAATATATATATTAGGAAACTTAACCTTTTCTTATTATTGTCTATAGATAATATCCCTTGATTATCTCTAGACCGTTAGAAAATATTGCCCTTCCATATTATGTATATTCTTTCTTGATCATTGCCTCTAATTGAGCCTTTGTAAACAATATAAACCCCATTTTGTACGTGTGAGAATATAATACAAATTTGTATTTTTGCTCATTCGAAACTTATTATTAGGGGTTAGTTAGGTTTTGTAAATGAAAGTGAATTAGGGGTAACTAGCTTACGGTTTAACCATGTACAAGTTGTGAGGTGGGGGCATGCAATTGTTGCTCCTCAACAGACTCTTCTGAATTTGCAGGAAATTGTATAAGGTAAGGTCAAAACTTAAGGTACCCGTGGATAAATAGTATGCGGTAATTTTCAAGGGACATTCTGCATTTACCGCAGTAATAAATAAGGGGGGAAATTGTCTTTTGGTTTTTTGGGACCTTGACAAAAAAAAAATATTAAAAAAAATGTATGAATGATTTAAGTATAAATTTTGGATGGATTTTTTAGCATTTTTTTAATCAAGAGTACTTCTCTTCTCTTAAAGGATAAAAATGAATCTCATATCGGAAATATTATTATATATAATTCAAGTTTTGTATTTAAGCCGATAAGCTATTTTTATTATTACCAATTGATTTTATAATGAAATCTCACCGATCTTATGTGTTTGGATTGAGCTAGTGTATATATGATCAAATGTGCAAACCCCACATTATATATCCATCGGATTTAACACCCCTATCAATGCGATTGAGATCACCTGGTCCAAAATCCCTTGTCCGTTTAATGTCTCTTCTCCCTCCCGATTTTTTTTAAATAAAATAAAATTTGAAAAAATTAAGAAAAAAGGGTAAAGGATGGGACGGATGGAGAGAAGATACAGTAGGTTTTAGGACAGCACCTTCCCATCAAACGTAAGAAGGAAAAAGAGAGGGAGAAAATAATACTCCATATACCAATAACAAACAAGTTGGTCTGCCACCAAATTTCTTATATTTATTAATAATTGATTTCCATGGCACTAAATTTTTACAATAGGAAAATTTGTGTGCATGCAAATGACTGATGAGTAAGGTATGCCAAGATTCGTTGTACTTTGCTTCACATGTGACATATCCGCCCATCCCCCTTTCCTTGAATTGGTAAATAAAGAGCGGTCATTTCGGGGTTCGAATCGGGGATCTATGACTATTATCCACAAGTCCTTTTCGGTGAGCCATTCCGAAATGGACAAGTAAAGCACAAAAATCCGGGTGGCCACTGGATGATTTATCTGATCGTTAATTTCAGGGTCCATAGAATTAGTCAAGTGTTCATGTAAATTCAAAAAAAAAATCCCAATTTCATGTATCAATAGCTAATATTCATCTAAGTGGAGCAAAATTATTAATAAAATCAAGATTGTGAGGGTTAGTAATTGACCCAATGCATGTATTAGTATTATATTCATTACTAGTATTTATTTGTGTTGATTAAGGTTTGTTTAACATGCCCAAGTATGTGTGTTACACACACACACATATATCTTATAAGAGGGTTTACCTTTCTTACTTGATCCATCTTATATAGAGAGAGGATGGATCCGGTGTGAATATCTCTTACAATGTGAATTATGAACAGACTGATTATTTATAGGTACCACATACCATAATTATGTGTTCGGTGCAATATAATTATTCATATGTGCGAATAGTTCTTTCATATGAAAATTATTCATCTGTTGTAACGTAATTATTCTTCCTCGTTCATATGAGTTATGTTCGCGCGAATAATTTTAGACGAATAATTTAACTCTTCAAATTTCTCTTAAATCTCATTAGTTGATCTTCTTAATCTAGCGTTCTTACTCATTCATATGAGTTATAAATGTTTAAATAATCATTTTGTCTTAGACAAATAATTTTGCTCTTCAAATTTCCCTTAAATCTCATCGATTGATCTTCTTAATCCAACGCTCTATATTTGTTTACAAATTACAACCCAACAAATTAAATGAACACAAGTTTTACTTTAAAATTAAAATACTTATTAAAGATAGAATTACTTAGTTGTACATTAAATAGAATCATAGGGATTGAGTCTCCTTCCCATGCTCAGTTTCTAGAAGGAGATGTGACAAAATTAAAGCACATATGGTGAAGAGATGTGTGTAGCTAGCTAAGGTTGAACAAAGGCCCATTCCAATTTCCAGGAGCAATGAAATTGCAAGCTGATTAATTTAAAGGTCACTATCCATCCAACCTACAATCTGAACTCAAGGTAAAAAACACACCTCTTTAACTCTCTGCCTTGTTGAGTCCAATCAACTAGTGCAAGTTGAAGTGCATCTACATTCATACCTCAACGTTACACATTTAATTGATATCAAGTCTTGGGTTGTGTGCTTTGGCTTGTAGAGGCTTAAGATATCTAACTCAATTTTTTTTTAATATGGTCATAATTCGAAATATCAAATTAACAACATTATTATCTGAGAAATTGAGACGTCGAAACGGTGAACGAACAACCGACAATATACAATGAAGAAACAAATCACACCCTCACATACAACAAAAAGGATTCCGGCACCGCTCACAAGCTAGGCACCAAGCACGTCAGGCTAGTCCACATGGAAGCATAAGATGAAGACGGCGAAAGTGAATGCCGAATGTCGGAAATATGGGTAATTCTTGAGATTGACGCTACGCTTCTTGACCCCGGGAGATAGGAGCAAAAACCCGCCATGGGCAAAGACATCTCCGAGAAAGTGTGGATTAGCGACATTCCCCAACCTAGATGAACGATCTTTGAAAATCACGAACACTGCCACGATCAATCACCTCGATCAACAGAGAGTCCAAGACTGTTGCTTCTACCGAAACTAAACACATCCATACCAGCACGAGCCTCCTAAGAGATCTAACTCCTAATAACACTAGCTAGATCAATTGATGATTAATCCAATATATGTATTGTTAGAAGATTATGTTTTAAATCTTAATGGTCAAACTCGGCTTGTTTAAGATTGCTTTCTTGTAAAATTATATTTGACATAATAGTGTTTAGCATTTGAATAAACACACATTTTGTTACTTAATTGTATCATAATAAAGAGTTAATGTGTTTGATTTTCACTTTCGATATATGAAAGGGTAATATTAGTAGACGATCCATATAAGTAACTCTTAATATTTGAGACATGTGTTGAGTATAGTGGTGAGAGTAAGTCAAGTCTATTCAAATTTGTTGTCGAAAATTAAAAAAAAAAAAAAAGATTTTGCAAAGAAAAACAAACAAAAACAAAAACAAAAGTCAATCAAAGGTTGCTGGAGAGTCGTTGTAGTCAACTGCTAAATGATAAGAGATCTTCAAATCGAAAAAATAATGGGATTGCTTTTGAGTTAAAAATGACGAGGCGTGTACTCTGAATCGTTGGATAGTAACCCAACATCATTTTTCTTGTTTTTCTTAAGCATCAAATGATAAAATGATGAATTCAAGTCCTGAATATAAGTCGGTGGGCTACTCAATCTAACACCAATGAGTTTTAGGATGTAATCGGAAACCTCACTCGGCTTGGTTCATATATATGTAGAAATTATCCATCTGTTTTTATTTGTCTATAATTAACAATATAATTATTCGTCTGTAAAAAGTGTAAAAAATGACTTTTTTTGTAACGAATAATCACTAGCACCATCGAATAATTTCATTCTAAAATTAATCAATTAATATCATCGAATAATCAGAAATTACTTTTAATTTCAATCGTTAATCTTTTTAGTTCATTAATCCAGATTTGTTAACATAGTACACAGTTATGGAGCCATAAAACTATATATCTCAACAGTTAATCTTCATGATGCACCAAGTTTTCTCCCATTATATAACTAATTTAAAAGAAATCATTGATCATTATGAAATAATCAGATAAAATACATTCTCATCATATCCGAACTAACAAATAAAAGTTAAAATTATTTGTTCTTCCCCACATAGGATGTCTAACCAAACGTTGCCTACAAACATTTCGTGTACGCGTTAATTCCTTGTTCGTTCCATATGTACAAAATGATGTCAACGCTTGAGCACAATGAGTTATTCAATTAACATAATATTATTTTTATTTTAAGAAAGTAATTTGACACTTTAGACAAGCCTGTAAACCGAGAAGTCGAACAAGTCAGGGATGGACTAACTATCATAATCAAACAATTAATAACTCATATAAAAGAAATAAATGCATAATGTTGATGTAATAAAGACATAAGTAATACTATAAGTTGTTATGCAACATAAATATATAACTAAACCAACACAAAAAGAAACATATTATTATTAATTAAAGACATAAGTAATACTATAAGTTGTTATTCAACATAAATATGTAATTCACGTTATTTGAGTGTTTAAAAATTAGAAAATTTAAGTAATTATAAGGATGAGTTGGGTCTTGTTTGGATCAGGTCAAGGTCAGATCGGATATGGGTCAGGTTGGACTTATCAATGTTCATGCATGTTCATTCGAATATCAGGTCAAAATGGATTAGACTCAGATTTGAGTTGTACATAACATTAGATTTTCGGGTTTTGATCGAGTCTAGGTTGAGATATTGGGTCAGATTTTACCAGCTACCATGTGACTTTATAAAAAGCAATCTCAACATTTCCGCATTAAAGATATTAATTAATAAATTATGATTTTATCTTCGCATAAAAAGGTTTAATTTAATTGTGATTTAATTTCCTTCTTCCAAAGTGCTTATAGTTGATTATGTCATATGTTGTTTCTGATTAGACGCAAATGTTTGTGGCTTTGGTAGAGCTTTCTCTTCTTTAAGGTCCAGTCGATGTAAGGTTTTGCATTTTAGTTTGACGACGACAACCTCGGGTGGAGTTAGAAAGTTTTTATTGGGGGTCACCATATTAGCCGACAATAAGATCGATAAAAAAATCGTAAAACATAACGTGATCAATAGTACAAACTAGTGTCAACCTATGGTTTCGAAAATACTACAAATAGCATATAAAACGAAAATAAGGATAAAAAAACGAAAAATAAAGATATTAAACGCAATAAATAAACATTGCATTATTAACATGTAATAATGTATAAGTAGATATAAAAAATTTAAACTTGCTTAACTTCTTACCATATTCTCAAAATAAGTAATATAACATATGGTTTCGAAGCTCTCGAGATGAATTATAATATGTAAATGTCAATTTAAGTCAAATATTAAAGTATTATAGTATATTGAAATAAAACTAAAGTGAATAATACTGCTGTAATTTTCAAACATTCATAACTTTTTACTCAGATGTCGGATTATGACGCATTATATCTCAAAACGAAGTTATCGACGAGGAGAATACACCTAGATAATTTGCCAGATGATGAGGGGGTCACATGACCCCCTAAGACCCCCCCTAGCTCCGCTCGACCTCATCGTTCAGCTCGGTTAAATGCTGGTTTTTCGTCCTTTTTAATACATATATATTGACCTCAACATGTGATGATTTACTTGTTACTTTTTTTCTTCTAACGCTCTTGAAATGGAAAAATTCACTTCACTTAATTGAGCGATGATGACCCAAAATCTTCGATTCACTTCTTTCGGTCACCGGCCTTTTTGATCTATCAAGAACATAAGAGGCCGGACTAACATAAGAGGACTTTTCTATCGATTATTAGTTTGGTTTGTAAAACATTAAAGAGAGAGAGAGAGAAAATTGTTGGGTTAAATGTACTTTTTTGAGTATTTTGAGTTTTGTGCAATATATTTATAATTAATTAGTATTTGTTGCTCAACATTTTGCGCATTTTGTTAATAAATTATATTTTATAATATTAATTATATTAAAATTATTTTTTCTTAAATTTTATTTGAATACTAAAAAAATTTAATACAATTTTTCAAGCAATTATAAAAATAATATGTTTAATAATGGCTTAAAATATGAGCTTGATCGAGCTTATGTAGCCTTATCTTAAAGACTAAGTAATTTATAAGCCTTTGTGGCTTTTTTCTCAAAAAAAAATGAGGTTGAGAATTAATCTAAATATTTTTTTACAAGACTTTATCGTCCTAGATAATTAATTAATAATAAAATCGTTTAATTAGATATAATGAAACCCTAGCAATCGCACCCACTCTTTCTTTTCCAATACTCTCGTATATATGATGGATGTCGTACGATCTCGATCTCTTGTTCCTAAATCTCTAACAAGATTCAGGATTATAAAGATTTATCCGGTGTTCGTATCTGAAGATGATCTTAATTCCACTTCCGTTCTTCGAGGTACATAAGATTTATATATATATTAAGTTTATCACGTTGACTAAATATCTCTAGCTATATATGTGTTCATATTTTTTTTAACTTCCAAAAAAAAAAACAATGAAGCATGCATAAGGAATATATGTAAACATATATACTGTCTCACCTTTTTTCCTCAACAAGAAATTACTTTATCAACTGAAACTTCTACTAATATCCTAAAAGTATATTACAAATAGGCCGGTGAGATAATATGAAATTCAAATCCAATTCAAATTAAAAAGGAATCATCTTTCAAATCTGTTTTATAACATTTTATCCCCTTATTAAACCTACTGAAAAATCCCAAACTGGGGGTCGTGCGCACGAGCGTACATGCCTAGCACACAAGCCGAGTGGGGTTCAATTTTAAAACCAATTAGCAATAGAAGGAATAGACCACCGACTCATATACTAGGGCTTGATATTTTCAACTTTTCGATGTAGGACACTTTGGTCTCATTGTTCTAAAGCAAAATATACTAATTATAAGATGTATAATTTATCCTTTAAAAAAATAATTAAATTAAAGGGGATGGATACATCAATATATACATTGGATGAAATTAAGAGCAATGAACATGGATTGTTTACATAAAGGGGCTCATAGAGTTGATATATAGTGCTTGACTCTTTCCAAAAATTCCAATCAATTTAAGGAAACTCGTGGGCAAAAAATGTTTCCAAATAAGAGTAAAAAACGAGCAATATATATATATATATTAAATATATTAATTAATGTTGATAGGCCAGCTAATTAATTAACCGCGTAAAGTAGCCACCTCTACAATTATCTCTTTAGAGGGTTTCACCATTTTTATGTAACATATATATCTTACCAATATTCTCCGTGATCATCTTTTTGTTCCTCTTTGATTTGAAATTAAATCAAGGCCATGCACCAGAAATTAAGAATATCAAAATATCTATGTTTTTATCATCATCTAACTTGTGATTAGATATGATTTGATCATTTTGGACCTTACACGAATACGATATAGGTGAGCTATCAAAATATCTACTATGTCTTTTTTTTTATGAGGGTAATAATTCAGAGCATAAATCTACTAGTCGAAAGCATCCTTGTGAATGAGGTCATAAACCCCGGGATGGATGATCATATATGGATTCACAGCTTTGAACAAAGTGGCAAAGGTGTACAACATTGTCAGTGTGCCACAGCGTTATCAGAGCGGTGAATATATATGTTTGTTGTCCAATTTCTGATCCATAGTAGATGCCTAAGAGTATCAGCAATTATCATTTCAATCTTCTATAGGCATCGCCAAACGTTGTTGGTGACTTTAACCATCGTTAGAGAGTCCCGGCCCCTTCGAAATTAACATTGTTAATATTATTGAGTCTTGTTCATTGAATAACATCTTTTGACGCTAGAGTTTCTGTTTTCAACGGAGTTTATTTCCCACATGTTTTGTGGCCAATATGAATAACTTTGCCAAAATCATTGACTTTGATTCGGCAAGGCGCCAGTCGTTTCCATTTGTGGGGTTCGGTGTCCCTTCCGTACGTTGGGCCTTCTCACTTTAGTAGTTTAGTATGTACGTGTCCCGTCATCTAAGTCAGGGTCATAAACTACCATAATCTGATGTCAAACACAGCCTAACATCTATAGTTCTTGAGTTATGAAGAAGTTAATTGACACATATATATTATGGGTACGTTTATTCAACTCTTTCGCTAACGGGCATTCAAGAAATAGGTGTCAATCGTTTTCATATTGGTCATCGCAAATGACACAGTTCAGCTGTAAGTGAATTCCTATTTGGGCAACGCGTTCCTTTGTAGGTAATCCATCTTGAATCGGTTTCTAGACGAAAGCCTTAATTTTTGGTTGAGCATCCAACTTCCATAGCCATTAGCAGTTCTCAACCTGTTTGTAAGATCATGAGATTGATTGTAATGTCCTCCTTGAGGGTTTCCATTCATTGATATAACATATATATAGGTTACAAAAGTACTGGGCCTTAACGGGCTTTTAGCCCACTATACAATATGAGACCTATGTAATCTATCAAACCCCCGCAGTTGAAACGGGAGGTGTCCGTACAGTGAGACTGGACCGAAAATCAATGAACAACTGTCTAGGTAAACCCTTGGTGAATATATCAGCGTACTGATAGGAGGACGGGACATGTAGAACGCGGACATGTCCAATGGCAACCTTGTCCCTGACGAAGTGGAGATCAAGCTCAATGTGCTTCGTGCGTTGATGCTGGACTGGGTTGCTAGCCAGGTAGACGGCGGAGACGTTATCAGTGTAGACCAGAGTGGCCTTCTGTAAGGGGCATCGTAGCTCAAGCAGGAGATTGCGGAGCCAAGAGCACTCAGAGACAATGTTGGCAACACCCCTGTATTCGGCTTCAGCGCTGGAGCGAGACACGACGGACTGACGCTTAGCTGACCAGGACACAAGAGTGTCATTGAGGAAGACACAGTAACCAGACGTGGAGCGACGTGTGTCTGGACAACCACCCCAATCTGCATCAGTGTAAGCCACAAGATCAAGCTTAGAGGAAGGAGTGATGGTGGTGCCGAGCTCGAGGGTGCCGCTGATGTACCGAATGATCCGCTTCAAAGCCTGAAAGTGAGGTTCCATAGGGGCATGCATGAACAAGCAGATCTGCTGAACGGCGTAACTGATATCAGGCCTGGTGAAAGTGAGATACTGAAGAGCACCAGCGAGGCTCCTATACAATGTCGGATCGTCAACCAAAGGACCATAATGAGCACTGAGCTTGTTGGATGTATCGACTGGGGTGGCGACGGGATTACAGTTGACCATCGTAGCCCGAGCAACAATCTCAGCAGCATACTTACTCTGTGAGAGAAAGAGACCAGACGCATGCCGCTGAACAGCAACTCCCAAGAAGTAAGACAGCGGACCCAGATCAGACATGGCGAATTCCGCACTCAACCGCGAGATTATGGACGTTCGAAGAGCATCAGAAGAGGCGGTGAGAATGATGTCGTCGACATAGAGCAGCAGGAAAGCCAAGTCCGAGCCTCTGTGATAGATAAACAGAGACGTATCCGATCGGCTGCCAGTGAAACCCAAACGGAGCAGATGAGAGGCAAAACGCTGGAACCATGCCCGTGGAGCCTGTTTCAGACCATACAGAGAGCGCTTGAGGAGACAGACATGCTTTGGACGCTCAGCATCAGCAAACCCCGGCGGCTGAAACATGTAAACCGTCTCATTCAGATGACCATGCAGAAAGGCGTTCTTGACATCCAGCTGTTGGATGGCCCAGTTGCGCGACAGAGCCAGACTCAGGACCACTCGGATAGTGGCAGGCTTGACCACAGGGCTGAAGGTCTCATCACAATCAATACCTGCCTCTTGAGATCTACCGTTCACCACCAGACGGGCCTTGTAGCGCTCTAATGTCCCATCAGAGCGGAACTTGTGACGGAAGAGCCACATACAGCGAATGACGTTCGCCTCAGGAGGGCGAGGAACAAGAACCCAAGTACCATTCTTCGTAAGGGCCCTGTATTCGTCGAGCATAGCCGCCTGCCAATTCGGGTCGAGGAGGGCTGTTTTGTGGGAGGTGGGAACGGGGGAGAGGGAGGTCTGGGTGGAGGCAGAGGGTGAATGGGAGTCGGGAAGGACGGGGGCAGGAGAGGCTAAGCAAGGGGAGGAGGGGGCGGTGGGTGCAGATGCGGCGGGCGCCGCATGTTGAATGGCGGCGGGCGCAGCATGGGGTGCGGCAGGCGCAGCATAGCCTGCGGCGGCCGCCGCCAGGGACGGGTTTGTTGCTGCGGGCGCTGCAAATTGGGTTGCGGCGGCCGCAGCATGTCTGATACCATGTAAGATCATGAGATTGATTGTAATGTCCTCCTTGAGGGTTTCCATTCATTGATATAACATATATATAGGTTACAAAAGTATTGGGTCTTAACGGGCTTTTAGCCCACTATACAATATGAGACCTATGTAATCTATCACTGTTGATTATGTTCCGATGTTAGGAGCTTCGTAGGGAGATTTTATTTTATTTTATTTTTCAATTTCATTTTTTAGCCCATTAAAAAAAATAGTTTGAGCTAAATTGTGATTGAACAAATTCTAGGGTTGATTAATTTCCGTCAAACCCGGTTCAGCCCAGCCAAAGCCCATCTCATCTCAGTATACTCCATAGAGTATTAGTTGGACCAGCCCAAACACAACACCCAGCCCACTTGGTGTCTGCATTATATATAAAAGTTCAAATTTAATAATAGGCCAAATTGAAAAAAACCACCCCTTAAATAGCCCTATTTGTTCAAAATCACCCCTTCAACACATAATTGCAGTAAACCGCCCATTAAAACATAAAAATTTGCAAAGAACCACCCATCATTCAGATGTAGTACTTTATACATATATAGGAAAGTTTATCACTATATTCGATCACCATTATTATTAAAATAAACCATTAATACAAAATGGTCTACTTAATAGCAAATCAACATATAGGAGAGTTTACTTCAACTCTCCATTTATCTTCATTTTTAATGGAAAGGAATTGAAATTACTAAATAGACTGGAGCGGAGAGACTAAGAGATATCGATGAATGGATAAATCGTCATGAAACAACATAACAAAACAAAGAAAACGAAGACAATCGATCACAAAAGCAAACGATCAATCGATGTGGAGGACAATGGAGACATGGATGATTATTTTTTTTTACCAAGTGTCTTCACTAGAAGGGAAATTTTATTTTATTTTTCACTTTCATTTTTTTTACCCATTAAAAATTAGTTTGAGGTAAATTGTGATTGAACAAATTCTAGGGTTGATTCATTTCCTTCAAACCCGGTTCAGGCCCGCCAAAGCCCATATCAGCTTTGGCAGTTGCTTCCTTTTGCTCCTTGCTTGACCGATAGTATACTGCATAGAGTATTAGTTGGACCAGCCCAGACACAACACCCAGCCCACTTGGTGTCTGTATTATATACTCCCTCCGTTCCAAAATAGATGGGTGTTTGCTTTTTGACACGTTTTTTAAGGAGCGAAAAACTCTATAAAATATCATTTTTTTAATTAAAGTTTTTATATTATTTGATACTTATTACTAATAAGTATCTAATTATATATAAAAAAATAATTAAAAATTAATATTTCATAGAGTTTTTCGCTCCTTAAAAAACGTGCCGAAAAGTAAAAGACCATGTATTTTGGAACGGAGGGAGTATATAAAAGCTCAAAGTTAATAATAATAATAATAATAATAATAATAATAATAATAATAATAATAATAAAAGATAAAGTATCATGACATAGAAAATAGTCCAATTAGCATTTTATAATCACAACTCTAATCACCCGAGGTTAATTAAAAATATAGTATATTAATTGTGTCAAAAGAATAAAAGAAAATAAATATGCAAGAAATAAGACAAAAATGACATTTTCTACCATGAATACAATAAGTTTTTAAAAAATGACCAGAAATAATACAAGTATCGACTATGAACAAAAAATACGAAATTTAAAATTGACAATTTTATATACAAACTATCACCCTATTAACAAAAAATAATACAAACGTGTTTTCGGTGAAATTTTCGGCCAAAATTTTCACATTACGTCAAAAATACATTTGACATAGTTTTTTTACAGCTCACTACATGTCGAAAATGATACAAACTTGAGGGAGCAACAAATTCGTTATGAATTTCCACCAAAAAACACATAACATATGTGTATTTTTTATTTCTTAATAAGGTGATAGTTTCAGTTTGTATATGAAATTGTCAATTTTAAAGTTCACATTATTTTTTATTAATTCATTGTCGATACTTGTTATTATTTATATTTTTCTAAATTTTTAAAACAAATTAAATTAGTGACGACTGTGACCTCATAGTTCTCTATAGTTCTTTTCGTATAAGATATGCCAAACAAAGTGCTAACCAATATATATGTATATGATGATTTGGAATTCCATTTTTGTATACATTCAAACCATTTTTTCCTTGAATCAATCAATTATCTAATAAATTTTACATTTGCATTTGGGTTGATTAAGATCCATATAATGCATTAGCAAGGGGGGAAATAAGTGGACTTACAAGAACGTAGGGATCAAATGGCTCCAAACCATAGAAAACCCACACAATGGCGTTAGAGAATGAAGCCAATGAAAGATAGAACGGCATATACTCCACACTCTTTGTCTTTATCACCATTTTCTGCATTTTATAAGAAATTAAATAACCATAAAAAAAAAGTGTATAAAAAAATGCATAAGTTAACTTTGTGGAGTGGGCGGACTTTTCATTTCTGCGTGGCTGCATCAAAGCCCAGTACACCCTGGATCCGTGCTTGGTTGAAATGCATATATAAAAGGCGGATTGAGATATGATCAATTATAAACTTTTCATTTTTGGGTGAGGTGCAGCAAAGCCCAGTCCACCCTGGATTCGTGTTTGGTTGAGATGCATATGTAAAGGGCGGATCGAGGTATGATCAATTAATAACCTACCATGACGGATAATGGTGAAGCATACATCATAATAGCAGTGATCAACCCGACGGTTCCAACAATCTGAACCCGACCCTTGGTGGTATGGACCAAGCTAAGAACCAAAGTTGCAATCAACCCGACAAACAAGATCTCGGTTACAACAAGAGAGATCAATCGAAGCCTCTTCCTCGAGTAGATCACAAAGAGGAGCAAGTACACGAACTCGATCACACAACCTATTAAGTTCACGGAGAGAAGCCATGTGCTATTTGGGTGCACGATAGGGATCGCGTACACCACCCAGACCAGGCAGTTGAGGAAGGACACTAGGTATGGCACCGACGAGTATTGACCCACCGAACCCATCTTGCATATCCGGAAAAATGTTGGCCTACAAACGTCGCAACTTATATATTACAATATATACAGAATGATTTAAACTTTTATGTTACACCAGATTCTTAAACTTTCAGGACTAGACTTACGAAGGAGATAGGAACAGCGAGAGGCAAAGTACGTTTCCTGAAACAAGGAGATCGACATAGAACACGAATTAAATCATCAACCTACAAAGTTCATAACGAAATCGATATCATAGTTTTGTTAAAGTATAAACATATGCATACCCATGATACCCACAAGGAGACGGATGAGAGAAGAAGAAACCATGGCTATAGCAAAGATTAAATTTGTTGAGTTTGAAGGTGAAGTGTGTTTTGCATGGTGTGTGCATTTAGAGGTGGTTTGTTAATATAATGAGATGAAAGTGGCATCTAATAGCTTAGTGAGTAGTGACACAAAGAATCATATCACAAATAAAGAGGTGGACACTTGAGAGTAGTGGTGTTTCTTATCTTTTGATCAATCATGCCTGCATGGCTTGCATACAACATACAACATACAACATACAACATACAAGGGCCGGTGGAGCTAGCGGTATATATATAGGGTGTTGTTAGATACATCATAAATCCCCATCAAAAGTGCAGTAATGTATGAATAATTTCAGTGCGAACAGTTTTCTTACAATCTTGTCTATTGATCTTTGATCTTGATCATACACTATATTTGTTCATGTTTTATACCATAAGAAGTGTTTATATATTGGAGTAACCCGGCCTATATATTATTGACGGTAAAATGTGCTTCAAAAAATCATTTATTTAGACAAACGTACAAGTCCAGAGCCATAATTGGAAGGAAAAAATACTGCATCTTCTTCACTCGCGCACACACGTGATTTTAAATTAAAAATAAGCATCTGTTTGGATAGGATATTCGACATATTGGATAGAATCAGTTGATTAAGAGGTCGAATAAATCAGCGACGAAAATCCAACCGTTACATAAATTAACAATCATTTGTGCTGAGTTTTGTTTGTTCTCTGGCTTTTAGATTTGGGCTTTACCTTCCCCCAAATTCAACTAGCCCGCTGATTTTGATTTCCTCCCTCTCTTTCTAAATGATTGATTAACAACTATACATAGATTTCATTTGATACTACACACTGGTTTTTAATTATTATTTTATATATATCTAAAGTAAAATATTGAACAATGGATGGAGAATGACATATATTGCTTAATTAATTTGGTTCTCTGAGTTGAAAGTAATATTAAATCAGTTAGTGGAATTTGGGACAGTTAATTAATTGGTTAATCTATACTCCGTATTTGTTAGTCTTTTAATTAACTCACAAAATTACTTCGTACTATATATTTTGTGTAATTTTTAAAAAAGCGTGCTGCAACAAACAACGGTTCAGAAAATTCCACGATATAAAGCGGGATGTGAGAGGCAAGGATGTACGCACTCTTTTTCCGACCTAGTCTATAGAGAGTATTTTCGATAGACCAAATAAATTAAGAGACTGAAAAGCAGCATAAATGCATCAATAAAATAGACACACCACTCGCCAGCTTAGGTCACTAGCTAAACGTCTGTCGCTTGGATGCTCCTCCGCTATTGAACTTTATCCAGAGTTAAATCTTCTGAAATGTTCAAAAGGTTGAGGTCCTAAGTCTTGACAAAATGTGCTGAAAAAGATTCAAATGACACTATTTAAAAACGGAATTGAAGTACTTAGGTAGTATTAAGAATGCAACAAAATTACACCTGAGAGAGTTGCAAGACAAATTGCATTTTTGGAGACCCCATTTTGGGAAGATTTGAAGATGCTTCCACAGCCATATGTCCACTCCGTCTCTTCGGAGACATCTGATAAAATTGGAACGATACAGAGAAGATTAGCATGACTCCTGCCATATGTCCACTCCAGCTGTACCAACCATTAAAATACTTTATGTTGTATATGATATGTGAAATTATTCTTCAACAAAAGTACAATACTGTAATTTAAATTTAGTTAGTGCTAATTATCTATATAATTAATTTGTGTTAATTAGAACATACAGTATATTTCGATCAATATACCTTTATTTAATGAAAATTCACAAATTTGCGTCTTACTGATGTGTGAATTATGATGGTGAGGTAAAGAAACACTTTCTATTTACGTCTAATTGCAAGTATAAGGTGTTTCAAAGGCTAATTAAAAGAAAATTTGATTAAAAATGAGGGAAAATCAATCATAGATATTGAGTTTTTGACAAATGTTATTTGCTTGGGTGGTGATTTGTTAACATTTTTTTTTACAAATGGTTTTGTAATTTTAATTTTAGCGTTGGTTAAGTGAAAAATTTGATATTTAATGAGTGGTAATAAGGTAATTATTCTTATATATATGAACATTTGTTTCATACGAAAATTATTCTTATGTACAAGGTAGCGAATGAATAATTTTAGTGCGAACAATTTTCTTACAATCTTGTCTATTGATCTCCGATCTTGATCATACACTCTATATTTGTTCATATTTTACACTATAAAAGTTGTTTATACATACTGGAGTACCCCTATATATTGACGGTAAAATGTGCTTCAAAAAATCGATTATTTAGATATGCGTACACAAGAGCCAAAATACTACATTTTCTTCACTCGCACTTCTACTTCTTGAATTGATAAATAAAGATCGGTCATTCCGGGGTTCGAACCGGGAAAAACTTTGGTAGGGTAAACTTTTTATAGTGACTGGCCCCACCGCTTCGCGACCCCATACCCCAGAAACCCCTTGCGGTGTTTTTTTGAGGAGGCTCAATACCACTTACGCAAAGTGTGATCAGAGGTCGTAACCTCACCTACCTGCACACGGACCGCTTCACCACTTCGGCTTGGCCCTACGGATTAGTATACACCGCTTGGTTGTACGCGCTTGTGGGAATTAATATGGTCTAAATGCACCAAGTGAGATTCGAACCCGAGACCTCTCCTTTGGAATACCTCACCCTTACCGCTAGAGCAAGAGATCATTGGTCTCGCACTTCTACTTCTCCTCCACACAACGCCCGACGTCTAAACATACCATGTGCTAATCAAGCCACTATTGAGATTCCCTCCTAAAATTATAATTGTCATTAATTAGGAGAAGTAGTCCACCGACTTATATATATGGATTCTTTAAATTATCAATATGAGATGTGTATTATTTCACATCTTCTCCGAGCGGTTGATTTAGAGGTGGAATAAATTAGCGACGAACATCCAACCGTTACATAAACAATCATGTCTGCTGATTTTTGTTTGTTCTCTGGCTTTTAGATTTGGGCTCTATACCTTCCCCCAAATTCAACTAGCCCGCTGATTTTGTTTTTCTCCTCTCTCTCTCTCTCTAAATGATTAAAAATTATACATAGATCGATTTCATAATTCATTTGTTACTACACACTGGTTTTTATTTTATATATATATCTAAAGTATAATGAAGTAATGAACAATGGAGAATGACATTGCTTAATTTGAATTGGTTCTCTGTAATATTAAATCAGTTAGTGGAATTTGGGACAGTTAATTGATTAATCTATTTGTTACAGAGTTTTTTTTTTTTTTTTTTTATACAAGGCAAGAATTCGGGAGTCGTTAATCACGATTAATCCACCGTCCGATAGCTTCTCCGCGGACAAGCTCGAGGACCTCAACAGGAACACAGTCAGTGACGAAGTGCGAAGAGAAGCCCAGGCGCGCCAACCGATCAGCCACCTTGTTGCCCTCCCTGAAGATGTGTGTGAAGATGACACGCTGAAAGGAACGGCAAAGTCCCAGATCATCCGAGATCGACATCTCAATCTCCCACGGACATTGCCCAACACCTCGTAGAGCATTTATGATAGTGAGGCAATCACCTTTAATCTCCAGCTGAAGAAAACCCCGCTTGGAGGCTTCGAGAAGTCCCGAGACGAGGCCGTAGCACTCCGCCTGAATGGGCGAGACCGATCCATGACCACGGGCACCGCAGGACAGCACCCTACCCTGGCAATCACGGATAACAAAACCTGACGCCGCACGATTCGACACCGTACGAGCACCATCGAAGTTTAGTTTGACAAAATCATTATCAGGCTTTTTCCATCTGACAACTTTAGGTTTTTTTTTTTTTAGGAGAGTTAGTTTTCTGTTTGTCTGTTTGTTCTATTAAGTCATCTGCTTCGGCTTTTATCCACGTTTTTCTAAATTGTTTGATATTTTGTATCCATTCTGCCATCGAATTGTTGTTGCTGTTGTCAAAAGTGATTCTGTTCCTCATCGACCAGATACCCCAAAGCGCAAAACCGAGGATTGATTTTTGTTCCGGGGTAGTTGGTGGAAGATTTCCGTAATTATATCCTTGTATGACTTGTTTCCTTTGTTCGTGTTTCGAATTGTTTGTTCAATCCTCATGTCGAGGCTTCCTATGGGGGATAGTGAGATCTGGCATGCGGTAAAGAGGTGGATGTTGTCTTCGTCATGGTGGGAACATAAGGGGCACTGCAGAGGTACATGGATTCCTTTGTTCTGTAGTCTAACTTTTGTTGGGGTTCCGTTCAATAGGTTTTTCCATAGGAAGTTTTTAATTTTTGGGGGGCAGTTGATTTTCCATATCCACTCCACTATATCTGTGTTGGTCCTTCTAATTCTGGTTACATGATCTAATGCACTCGCCGTAGAGAACCAACCGTTTTTGTTGGCTTTCCAATAAAGTCTTTCTTGAATTTCATTGGAGGGTATATAGACATCTAGAACTTTATCAACAATTTCCGGCGGAAGATGAAGAAACAGCTTGTCTTTGTCCCAGGTCTTGTCTGGTCTTATGAATTTGTCAACAGACTCGTTTTCATCTATTTGGTCTTTGAGACTTTTTTCCTTCAGACGTCCTTCATTTTGGATCCAGTGATCTTTTCAAAATTTTATAGTCTTCCCATTTCCAACTTGCCAAATCAGTCATTCACAAAATTCATCTTTGATATCCATTAGTTTTGCCCATTGCCAGGAGGAGTTTCTTTTCCGTTTATAATTCCAGATATTCTCACCTCTGAGATACTTATGTTGGATAGTTTTGACCCATTCATTTTCTGGTTCTGCTAGGATTTTCCACAGTAACTTCATTTGTAGAGCCTTGTTCATGTCTTTTGTCTTATGGAGTCCGAGTCCTCCGTCTTTCTTCGGTCTGCACACTTTATCCCATCCTATTAGCGGTTTATGTTGTGGTCCTTTGTTCCAAAAGAATTCTCTGTTAATACGGTCCATGTCGTTTTGGATACTTGTAGGAAGCATAAAGTTTTGCATAATATAGCTAGGTTTCGCTGCTAGATTTGCTTGTACTAGTACCGCTCGTCCTTGCTGAGTAAGTTCATTTGCTCTCCATTTAGCTAATTGGTTCTTTGTTTTTCCTACAACTTCCTCAAATGTATCTTTGTTCACTCTCCCATTGATTATGGGGCACCCAAGATATTTTTCTAGAGCGGTTTGGTTGGTAATTTGTAGACAGGACTGGATTCTCTGTTTTTTCTCATTTGATATTCCTTTAGTGGCTTGGAAGGCCGATTTTTAAAAGTTTACCTTTTGGCCTGATATGTCACTTGTTACAGAGTTTATGAACATTGATTGAGAATCCCATTCTCAGTCAATATTGCTGACATTTAATGTATCACTATCAAAGTGAATTAATCTAAAAAAATGGCTGTAAAATAAAATATAAACATTGCATGATGAATTATTTGTCAGTAAATTTTTTTGATGAAGGAAAAAAAAATTATAATAAAAAAGAAAAATTAAGAATGAAAAATAATTATAATAAAAAATAAGAAGGAAAAAGTACATTGATATTAATTATAAATTGGTGGACTTTTAATATATTACTACGTATGATTTTTTGGTGGACATTTATTTAATTGGGTTTTATAATATGGATATATATCTAATTATTTTTTAATACTTAATATAATATGTTATAGTACATTATAAATAAATTAATATTTTATATAAATTTTTTAAAAATATATGCTAAAAAAGAGTCAAAATGACACTATTTAGAAACGGAGGTAGTATTAAGAATGCAAGTTAAAATTCCCCGTAACATTTTTTGTGTTACACCCGGTGTTATACTAATAATTTCGGGTATATAGCACCAAAAAAAATCGGGTATAAAATTGTATTTAAAATTTTATAAAAATTATATTTATACCCTATATACTTATATTAACATTTCTATAAACTTTTATTTTGAAAATGTATGTTTTAGAATAAAAAAAATATTTTATAAAATAATCAATCTTTTAATTATCTATAATTTTTAATAATATTTTTTCATAATAAAATTTTATAAACATGTTAATATAAGTTTATAAAATATAATTTTTATAATTTTTTTTAATATCAATTTATACAAGAAATAATTAAATGTAACAAGACAGGAGATCCTCACTAAATGAATGCAACAAAATTACACCTGAGAGAGTTGCAAGACAAATTGGTTTTTTTTAGACCCCATTTTGGGAAGATTTGAAGATGCTTCCACAACCAAATGTCCACTCCAGCTGTACAGACCATTAAAATATGTTGTAGACGTGGAATCATTCTTCAACAAAACACTAGTGTAATTTATAGTTAGTGCTAATCATTCTTCAACAGTGTCTATTTATTTATAAATCATATCCTTAATGTGCAATTCTTAGGGCATCAATTCAACGATTCAAGATGTGACTCCATAGAATCCCCAGCCATTGTTTGCTAAAGTTCTCTTTTATAACCAGTAATTAGCATTAGGTTTTGTCGCTGAAACACCTGTTTCTAGTGTTCATCTTTTATTGGTTGAAACACCTGGGACTTTGTGGTGGACACCATCAAAGAAGCTGGCTTCCCGGACAATTGGGCTCGCTGGATTGAGGAGTGCATCAGCACCTCTCGAACTAGGGTCCTGGTGATCGAACGGTGAGATCACTGAGGTTTTCGTGCCAAGCAGAGGGATCCGTCAAGGCGACCCCATCTCTCCTTACCTCTTCATCCTCTGCTTGGAAAGGCTTAGTCACGCTATCCAAGGAGCGGTTGAGAATGGTGATTGGAGGGCGATCAAGGTCACTCGTGCAGGGCCGGAGATATCACATGTGATGTTTGCGGACGACTTACTTCTTGCTGCTGAAGCCTCGGTGGATCAAATGAAACAGATCATGAGGATTCTGAATGCCTTCTGTGCGAGTTCGGGGCAGAAAATAAACATAGGTAAGTCTAAGCTTTTTGTTTCTCCGAATGTTACTGACATGGTTAATTATCGATGATCTTCGCAGGGAAAGCGGCTTTGAGGTTACCTCCAATCTAGGCAGCTACCTCGATATGCCCGTCCTCCACAAAAGGATTACTGGAGAGACCTTTGCCCACAGTATCGAAAGAGTTAACAGTAAACTTGTCGGGTGGAAAGGGCGACATCTGAGTTTTGCCGGCCAAGTCACACTCGTGAAGACAGTCCTAAACTCGATTCCCCTCTATTCCATGGCGACGACAATTGTCCCTACTGCTACTTGCGAGAAAATCGACAGTATCTGTCGGAGATTTCCGTTTACTATTCTTTCGTACTTTCTTTTCTTTACCACGCGATAGGTCAGCGAAGGTGTATGTGATTGCGTGAACCAAAGAAGAGTCCATCTCGTTGCCTAGGATGAAATTTGTAAACCAAGAAGCATTGGGGGGCTCGGCCTTAAAGCTATGAAAGACCTTAATATTGCCACAGCAGGTAAATTGGCTTGGAGATTCTTAATGAGTAATGAGAATGATATGTGGAGTGTTGTTTTGCAGGCCAAGTACGTTCGTGACTCAAGTGCGGCCACTACAGACCACTCAACGGTTTGGCCTTGCATCTTGAACGGCATGAGCGGGGTATTTACGTAGGGTATGCGATGGGCGCTCGGTGACGGTTCGAGCACCAGATTTTGGAATGATAAGTGGCTCATGGAGGAGTGGCTGGCGGACCTGGTGCATAGCAATCGTCAGGAGGCTATAAACAATGATAAGATCAGCAGCCTATGGGTTAACGGTAGTGGTTGGGACTGGAGCGCTCTCTCCCCGGTGCTTCCGGTGAGCCCCTTGATGAAGTTGGCAACGGTGGCAGTGGTGGAAGACGGGTGTAAAGGCTCGGATTTTTAAATCCTAATTTTTCGAAAAGAGAAAATAAAAATGAAATTAAGAGTGGAATTTAACGGAAAAAACTCGCTAACTCGGATATTAAAATTCATGGAACGGAATCCCGACCTAAAATAAAATTTTAAAAAAACTAACTTGACATGGCGACGTCCTTCCTCGGAATTTTGAAATTCTAACTGGCCGAGAGAGCTGGTTTCAGTATTTGTTCTGGGTATTTCATAATTTATTGGGACCACTCACCACCCTCTTGTATTATTTTTTGGGTCAAGGCAAACACCCTCCCTTCCGTTTGACTTGCAGGGCTGCAACCCAGCCAGCTTGCTTGTTTCCCAATTGAGCTCAACACCAACCCCTCCCCCATCTCCTTCCCTACCTTTCTTGTTTCACGCTTTTGGAAAAACGTCAAACCGCCTTCTGCAACTCCCCTGTCCCATTGCAGCAGCAAACAACAACAGGGAGATGACTTCCTTTTTCAATTGAGTCCAAAACCCACGGAACTTTTCACACAATCCACTCCCTCTTCGCACTCTCGGTTGCAAACAAACACCCATCTTTGGCTATTTCACCTAATCAGTCAAGCCCCCTCCTTTCTCCATGTTTCCGCCGACACCACCCAACACCACCTCCTCCTTGGTCGCCGGCACCAGCACAGAACCTCCCGACGCGCCACCGAGCCCTGCTTCGCACTGGGAAACTCAAATCGAGCCCCACACCCGAGCTCTTCCTCCCTCCTCTTCGCACGAGCCCAATAGCGCCACCCCTGTTTGGCCGAGCACCTCCCGAGCACCACCAGACCCTTGTCCCTGCTTTCCGAGAGGAGGCTGAGCACTGACGAGCGAAGCAGCAACCTCGGGAGCATCCCCGAGTCTCGACGTCCGAGCCTGAGCAAGCTAGGAGCCACCAGAGCCATCGCCGAAGCCTCCTGTGTGCTCAGCTTTCCCGGTTCGCCTCGGTAAGGTTCGATCCCGCTCATTCTTCCTTCTTCCACCTTTTATCAATCCAAGCTTCCGCCTTTCACCTTCCCCGTCTCTCCTAGGCACTTCCAATCGAAGAACCGGCGCCGACACGTCCGGACGCCGCCTCCCCGAGCTTCATTTCCGTCGAAGCAGAAGACTTGGGTGAGCACTCCTCTCCTTCCCCTTTCCTTTTTTTTCCTTGTCGATTGTGTGCCTTCGGTGTCGGGATTGGATGGCCGGAGCTCCACCCTCGCCGGCGAGCAGCCTCCCCTTTCCCTCTTCCTCCTCCGGTTTTCCGAAAGTTGCCCCTCCGTTTCATTTCGTTCAACAATAGGGGTTGAAGATGATTGTGGGTCCCCTCCTCCCACCTCATTGCCATGTCATATGGGGCCCTCTTATTTTTTAAAACAAAATCTGTTTCCGGTTTGTAGAATTGAAAAGGGAGGAATTGGAGATGAATTTTGGGCCTGATTTTCCTTGGGCCTATTTTCTTTATGGGCCGGATTGAGGTTGTTTTAAAACAAAGATGAATTTTGGGCTTATTTTATAAAAATGAGTTCGGTTTGGGGATTTAACAAAAGGGGAGGGTCGATTTTGGGATTCTATGAAATAAAGGAGCCGGTCTTGGAATCTTATAATTATAAGGGTTGTTTTTGGTAATTTAAAAATGAATGATTTTATTAAATGTAAATGGTTGGGGTTTTAAAGGATTTAGAAATATACTTTATGAAAATGTTAAAGGAAAATGGTATTTGAAATATTGTATAATATTACGTGAGTTTTAAAATATAAAACATTATTATAAGATTCAAGATATAATGATGGTGATTTAAAATAAATATAATATTATGAGACTTAGAGATTTAAAAGTATATTATCGGAATTTCTAACTAGTTGATTCGGATTTTAAAGCAGTTTTGGGACTAACTCGGGAATTATGTGATTGGTGACTAACTAGCATGATTGATGTGAATGGTTGACTAATATCATGATTGGTGTGTACTAATGGCATGATTGATTGAATAAAGGCATGATGAAATGTTAGAATTGTGTATCGTTAATTTATGCTTCGAGATATGATAAACTTGATATATGTGATGTGCGGATTATTATTGCGGATACACTGTGGCGAATACATGAATGTGACGGAATGGAATGATGAGAATGATATGGTCTTGTGGAATGTGGCAATATGATGAATGGTTGAACTTGATGGAATGATGATTGCGATATGGTTGCTATTCTCGTTGAATGATATGCTTGAGTGCTTGGATGATCAGACGTAGACTTATATATGTGTTCTGATATGTATCTAGGTGATCTTTAATCTATTATAATGCTTGCCTTGCTGTTCTGCACCGCCAGGTAAGTCTCTTCGGAGCTTACTCAGATTGAATAGAGCTATTCCCTACCTTAGGTGCATGATATACTAGGTGCTTGCATTCATGATCAGCATGCCATGTAGTACCATGCTAGGTTGCATCGATCGTTGAGCATTCTATTTCTTTGTGCGTATGTAAACAGAACGGCCGTTATCTGTGATAGTCCTAGAAGTCTTTGTTAGGGTCATAGGGTAGCCCAGCCTCATCGGGTACCCTGAGTCAATCGAGTACTTTCTTATATTATGATATGCCTGCGGGCTTTATTGTGGAGCGGGTTAGGCATGCGTGCCGCCCTATTATGAATGAATGCATTCACGAGCTGGCCAGTCTCCGCCTGTCGGAAGGGGTGGAGGTAGGAGAGGGATATACCACTTGGTATTCTGTGCTAAGGCCTTATTATTATTATGCACTTGATCTTAGGAGCATGTTAGTGTGTTAATATTTCGCCATGCATCTAGAAGCATCTTTATTAGGTATAGCGTATATGTGTGCTTATGGTTGGGATGCAGAGTTAAGTGGGCATCGATCTGATCCCGCCCCATATCAATTTTTTTAGGTATTATTTATGTTCATCCTATCGGTGTTGTTTGCTTATTGCGCGGGTCATTTTATCGGCGGAGAGTGAGCGCTGGAGTTATAGACTTCACCAGACTCTGATTACATTTTTGGGATTTTCACTTTAGACTCCGTTTTGACCCGGCTCTGCCGTGGCACCCTCTTGTATTACACTTATTTCCGCTAGTCGCACTATTTCTGATTTCCACGCTTAGACTTACGACAGGTACATGGGACTTCCCCGGGGATTCCAACGATCCCTTCGATTTTGGGTACGAAATCCCCCTTTGAAAACATTAAAGTAGGTTTCGAAACCTTCAACCTGTACTCGGGGCGCAAGGTCCTAACGAGGGGTTTTATCCCTCGAAACGTAACCTGGGAATCATAATCCTGGGCCGTTACAAAGGGGTATCAGAGCTGAGGTTATGCAAACCGAGTATGATAGGTTGAAGTGGTTTTGAAATGGCCCAAGGTTTTCAAATGGTTTTTCAAAAATGTTTTAGAAAGGCCAAAATGAATTTAATATGGCTAACTCAAATGGACTAAATATGAACTTGACTCAATAAATTCGGTAATCAAACAAAGGCAAACGACGGGATAATAAAGGCGCTAGACCATCCCTATTGGATGTAGTTGGGAATGGGTAGGCAAAATACTAGATTTCTTTTACAGATAGGGTTTGAAGACTCCAAGGAGCCCGAGGGTTGGAGTAGCTTGGCTTAGGAGGCCGTGAGGTATTTGCCCCTCCGGTCAGCCGTCCCTCGAAGGACGGCATAGATCGTCTCTATTATTATATGCATTATATCCAACTGGGCCTGAGGGCGATCCTCCTCGAAGAGGATCGTATTAACCCCGATTATTGCTTAAATGTTGAGTGCTGCTTTGCTTAAGATAGAGAACTAATCAATATGTCTTGACTTGAATCATGTATTGAATAACTGTGCAAACGGGATAGCGGGAGAGTACCTCGTTCTTATGTCATTGGAATTCCTGTCTTGTCGGAATGGAACTTCCTTAATTCAAACCCTTTGATGATTCTGACTTCGTCATCCGTCACACCAAAATATTTAGGCATGTTAGCAAGGGTCAAAGAGCACCCGCTCACCCCGTTTCGAGTCTTGTCTGGTATCCCACCATCTATGCTTCTACCGAGTCTTGTACTAGAGGTTGGTGTCTCCCACGGAAATTCGGGTTGGTCATCTAATTACCTTCAAAAATCATGTCGGATGTGAGGATTACTTGAGTATGTTAGTGTGAGTGATGACTGAAGTAGTTTCGAGTTAGGAGTGAGTTGTCTCATGGAGTCACCCCTTTGATCCTCGTAATGGTCAACCATGTCTTCTTTCCATAGGAGTCTAAACACGAGTTTATCCTCATCTCTCGGGAACAACGTGAACGTCATTGTGTCCTACCGAGCGAGTCATACTAGTGTCCCACGGGAAACGGGGGGATGAGTCAGTGATTGCCCTTGGAGAATTCTGTTAGGTTATGATAGTAGGCCACCTTGTGATTGCATGACATAATGGATTGATATATTTCAACATGACTTGTCTGATATCTTGCATGATTGCAATTGTGAATGAGTATATGTGTCGCGTTTATGAATTTCCATGATTTTTGTCTTCCCATGAATCAGGTTCATGATAGTGTGGTCAACCCTCGTTGTATGGTCAATATATGAGATGAATTCCTCAGCATGTTATGTTGATCAAATTGAACCTCGTTGACTATATACTTGCTTAATGAGTGTTGGTAGTATCATGTAGGATATATATCTCCTAATTATAGACCATCATGCAATTATGTGACATACTTGTCATACTACATGTACATGGTTGTATTTAACGTGATAGTTGCTATGCCAAAATGACTTCACTCTATCCCCTGACATGTTTATTAAAGTGCGTCTTATCATGTTTACCTTGAACCCACATTTTTTGAGCTGCTTATGTGTACACTTAAAATGAGTAATGAATAATACATGTAGGATATCCTATAATGCTCGCTATGTCATGTATAACTTATGCTGCATATGTCTATTGTCGGTTTGTGCATACATGATATTAATATGTCAAGCATGATTAGTGCATGAGATGATCAGTTTTAGCCTCTCCCGTGTGCATGTAAAGTTGATTATGGGAAATGTTATGGATGCATAGGACGCTATTCCTTTAATAGGTACATGATAGTGTGGAATGATATGATTGAAATATTTTGTGATTGCCATGTGCACCTCTAACCTTATAGAATATCTTAAGGGGATTGTTGTAACTCTCGAGTCTGTGTCTTGTCTTAAGTCTCGTCATCTCTAGTCCTGGTCTATGTCTGAATCCTTAAGGATGTCGTGTTGTCCTCCCTTCCCTCCCCTATCTTCATGACTTCTAACCCCTCGCGATCCCCAGATGGACATCGACATAGATGAGAAAGTGAGCGATCAAATGGTGTCAGAGTGGCGTAACAGAAGCGCGTTGAGCCCGTGGATCCTAGGATCAACGTCACCAAAGGACGAACGCCTTCTGAAGATGGCGGTTGCAGACGTAATCCTCCTAGATGACTCAAGGAAAGGCGTTCTTCATTCAATCGTGGACTCTTCTACATCAATCGGAATTAGCGTTGTGCGATGGGGCCTAGAACTGACTTAATTCGATGTGTTAATACTTGATGAGCTGAACTAGTAATGAATGATTACCTGACTAACTTGTCCTTGTGATGATGTATCATTATGCTTGAGTACGTGTACTGACATGCTAGTAAACCGGTTATGGGTTATATAGGTGGTGGTGTTTTCTTCTTGGGCATGAGTCGATTGATTCCTTGGTGAGATGGATCGGCAAATGACAGGTAGATTGAGGTCTTCGAGTTGGTCATTGGTTGTGTGAGATGAGGTGTAGGAAGGGTGCATCAGCTTGAGAAGAGCCGAGTGAGTTAGGACTTGTCAGATATTGAGTGTAATTGAGCTTCCAAGTAGGTCTTCGGTGAGGAATAGAGTAGTATGGCAAGATTTCAAGGGAAAGGTCTTCGTTAGAGGTAGTGTGGGACAATAGCGTGTGCGGGTAGTGTAGTTCTAGAGGTGGATAAGTGACTTAAGGGTGGTTTGGAGGGATTCTTGAGGGGATGTGTTGATATACGGGTTAGTATACTGGGAGAGAGTGTCTAAGTAGTCTTGAAGCGAATTGTGGGTGGCATTGAGGATGGTCGGTTAACGAATGTCTAAGGAATCGTAGAATTGGGACTAGGATGTACGATTGGTAGTGCTTGGAGAATTCGTTAGTGAAGGAATTTCTAGATGCGTTGTTGGAGGATTTTAGGATAGGGAATGAATCGAGAGTTGTGAGTGGATGTTATTTTGGCTAGTGAGGTATTTGAGGGCGTGAGATGAATCTCGAAGAAGGGCTGGTAGTTAGGCAAGAATGTCGTTGAGATTTCTCGTAAGATTGTGGGTTTGAGGTCAAGATAGGGAGATTTTGAGCATGAAGTTTGGAAATTGGCAAATCATAAAAGTATTGAGAACACTAGGGGAGGAATGTTTTAGAGAGTTGGCTAAGTTGCGATAATTGGGAAACTCGGATGAGGATGATCTAGGGACTCTACGGAAATGATGATCGGTAAAAGAGAGCTTTGGACGGTAAGGTGTCATGGTTAAGAAGTAGGAGCTTGAGGAAATTCCGGAATATGAGGAGATGAGGAACTGGAGTAGGACGACTTGAGGTTTTCGAATGGTTAAGGTTAGTAAGGGTTGGAATGAGGAAATCTGGAAATATACTGAGACGAGAATCTAGAATAGGTCGGTCGAGGAATCGTGGATGTTCAGGTTTCATGAGAACTGAAATGGGACAAGTAGGTGGAAATTGTGATTGGTCATTGAGGATAGACGCGGGTGATGAGGAACTCGTTGATTCATGGTTATGAGTTAGCACTAGATGAGTTTCGGCGTTGGAATTGGTCGGGAGTGACAGGTGTGAGATGGTCAGTATGAGTTGAGTCCTTAGAGGTGGATGGTTAGTAAGAGTGGTTAGTGGTGCGGGAAGTATGATCAGGTTAGCGAGATGATTTGATACGTCCCTTTGGGAGGTGATGGTTAGGCGGAGTCTTGAGAGCTTAGGAAGAATCTGCAAGATTGTTAAGAGGTGTCTAGATCAATCGTGAGAGCGGTTTAGTCGAGGACTTGAGATTTCTCTTAGAAGGTGAAGATGGGACTGGTTGGGAACCCCTAAGACGAGGGTGTGCTTTATGGAGAGTCTTGGTTGTCGGTTGAGTTGTTAAGCTTGTCGGAATACGGGAATTGTGCGATTGGGAACCCTAAGATATGATTTTAGGTGGTCGAGTAGGATTTAAGGTCAGGGTGTCGAAGCAGGCTAGGTTTTAGATGGCTTGACGGCATGGGAGTTGGGATATCTAGTAGTCGGACTGGGTATTTGGTCTTGCTTGCGGATAGTTATGAGGCTAGAGAGTTTGTATATAAGCGGGATGCAATGATATTTAGAACTATAATCGAATTTGAGCTGGTTGACCTAGGTGAGGTTAATCTTGTCTTGAGAATTGTTGATGATGAGTGGCGATCGTGTTCTAATGTGGTTGGTAATTATAGGCATGTTTTCTCGAGGATGTAGCTTATGGTTATGCGATACTTGGGACCGAGTGATGTGCAAGTTCTATTCTATAGAGGATGCTGAGTCTCTGATGTGTTCCATAGTGAATTGTTAGTACTAACATAGTTACCCCTGAACCCGATGAAATGCTGGTGTGCGGAAGTACTTGATGCCTCTAAATGTGATGATGATGCTTGGTAGTTAGTATATATGATGTGATTATCTGATTCATATGGTGTGCAGCCTCTGTGATGTGATGTGGTGAGCCCCGCTATGTATGATGCTATGCTAGATCTGTTATGGTACGTAACTACCTTTGACATGAGTATGATTTGGTTATTAATGGGTGATACGAATTCTATGATGTACTATTGCTATGTGTATGGTGCCCTGAATTGGAATTGCTAGGATGATAGAACAGAATTAATGAATTTGATTATGACTTGGAACCTAGGAAGGAAATATGGGATTAGCCTTAGAGGTGGATGATTCCACCTCTCGAGATTTGGAATTTGCTTGACTAACGTCGAATTTAAGGAATTTGACTGATGTCTAAAACGAACTAGCTTGGATTTTGGGAATTGAACGCGGAAAAAAAAATAATAACAATAATAAAAAAAAAATTAATGTTTTTGAAACCAAACCTTTTTCGAATTGAGGAAACCTTTTGAAACTTTTCCGACCCGAGCTTGCGTTATAACACCCCCGCGAAGTGGATACGGACATTTTATAGGGGCCCTTATAGACTGCCTGCTAAGACCTAGTGGAGATGCTATAATGCTTTTCGAGTTATGATATCACCGAGAAGTCGAGGTGAGGATGTGGTAAGGGCCCATATTACATTCTCGCTACGACCTATCGGGGATATTATGATCATGATGACGATACTGTGAGAATCTCATAGGGGCACTTATGAGGCACTTACGGGATCGATGACGTGATCCTTGGACTCATCTATTTCAAACTTCATCCCCTACCTTGTTTTGGTTTTGGTTTTAGTCTCGGGGACGAGACTTGTTTTTAGAGGTGGATGATGTAAAGGCTCGGATTTTTAAATCCTAATTTTTCGAAAAGAGAAAATAAAAATGAAATTAAGAGTGGAATTTAACGGAAAAAACTCGCTAACTCGGATATTAAAATTCATGGAACGGAATCCCGACCTAAAATAAAATTTTAAAAAAACTAACTTGACATGGCGACGTCCTTCCTCGGAATTTTGAAATTCTAACTGGCCGAGAGAGCTGGTTTCAGTATTTGTTCTGGGTATTTCATAATTTATTGGGACCACTCACCACCCTCTTGTATTATTTTTTGGGTCAAGGCAAACACCCTCCCTTCCGTTTGACTTGCAGGGCTGCAACCCAGCCAGCTTGCTTGTTTCCCAATTGAGCTCAACACCAACCCCTCCCCCATCTCCTTCCCTACCTTTCTTGTTTCACGCTTTTGGAAAAACGTCAAACCGCCTTCTGCAACTCCCCTGTCCCATTGCAGCAGCAAACAACAACAGGGAGATGACTTCCTTTTTCAATTGAGTCCAAAACCCACGGAACTTTTCACACAATCCACTCCCTCTTCGCACTCTCGGTTGCAAACAAACACCCATCTTTGGCTATTTCACCTAATCAGTCAAGCCCCCTCCTTTCTCCATGTTTCCGCCGACACCACCCAACACCACCTCCTCCTTGGTCGCCGGCACCAGCACAGAACCTCCCGACGCGCCACCGAGCCCTGCTTCGCACTGGGAAACTCAAATCGAGCCCCACACCCGAGCTCTTCCTCCCTCCTCTTCGCACGAGCCCAATAGCGCCACCCCTGTTTGGCCGAGCACCTCCCGAGCACCACCAGACCCTTGTCCCTGCTTTCCGAGAGGAGGCTGAGCACTGACGAGCGAAGCAGCAACCTCGGGAGCATCCCCGAGTCTCGACGTCCGAGCCTGAGCAAGCTAGGAGCCACCAGAGCCATCGCCGAAGCCTCCTGTGTGCTCAGCTTTCCCGGTTCGCCTCGGTAAGGTTCGATCCCGCTCATTCTTCCTTCTTCCACCTTTTATCAATCCAAGCTTCCGCCTTTCACCTTCCCCGTCTCTCCTAGGCACTTCCAATCGAAGAACCGGCGCCGACACGTCCGGACGCCGCCTCCCCGAGCTTCATTTCCGTCGAAGCAGAAGACTTGGGTGAGCACTCCTCTCCTTCCCCTTTCCTTTTTTTTCCTTGTCGATTGTGTGCCTTCGGTGTCGGGATTGGATGGCCGGAGCTCCACCCTCGCCGGCGAGCAGCCTCCCCTTTCCCTCTTCCTCCTCCGGTTTTCCGAAAGTTGCCCCTCCGTTTCATTTCGTTCAACAATAGGGGTTGAAGATGATTGTGGGTCCCCTCCTCCCACCTCATTGCCATGTCATATGGGGCCCTCTTATTTTTTAAAACAAAATCTGTTTCCGGTTTGTAGAATTGAAAAGGGAGGAATTGGAGATGAATTTTGGGCCTGATTTTCCTTGGGCCTATTTTCTTTATGGGCCGGATTGAGGTTGTTTTAAAACAAAGATGAATTTTGGGCTTATTTTATAAAAATGAGTTCGGTTTGGGGATTTAACAAAAGGGGAGGGTCGATTTTGGGATTCTATGAAATAAAGGAGCCGGTCTTGGAATCTTATAATTATAAGGGTTGTTTTTGGTAATTTAAAAATGAATGATTTTATTAAATGTAAATGGTTGGGGTTTTAAAGGATTTAGAAATATACTTTATGAAAATGTTAAAGGAAAATGGTATTTGAAATATTGTATAATATTACGTGAGTTTTAAAATATAAAACATTATTATAAGATTCAAGATATAATGATGGTGATTTAAAATAAATATAATATTATGAGACTTAGAGATTTAAAAGTATATTATCGGAATTTCTAACTAGTTGATTCGGATTTTAAAGCAGTTTTGGGACTAACTCGGGAATTATGTGATTGGTGACTAACTAGCATGATTGATGTGAATGGTTGACTAATATCATGATTGGTGTGTACTAATGGCATGATTGATTGAATAAAGGCATGATGAAATGTTAGAATTGTGTATCGTTAATTTATGCTTCGAGATATGATAAACTTGATATATGTGATGTGCGGATTATTATTGCGGATACACTGTGGCGAATACATGAATGTGACGGAATGGAATGATGAGAATGATATGGTCTTGTGGAATGTGGCAATATGATGAATGGTTGAACTTGATGGAATGATGATTGCGATATGGTTGCTATTCTCGTTGAATGATATGCTTGAGTGCTTGGATGATCAGACGTAGACTTATATATGTGTTCTGATATGTATCTAGGTGATCTTTAATCTATTATAATGCTTGCCTTGCTGTTCTGCACCGCCAGGTAAGTCTCTTCGGAGCTTACTCAGATTGAATAGAGCTATTCCCTACCTTAGGTGCATGATATACTAGGTGCTTGCATTCATGATCAGCATGCCATGTAGTACCATGCTAGGTTGCATCGATCGTTGAGCATTCTATTTCTTTGTGCGTATGTAAACAGAACGGCCGTTATCTGTGATAGTCCTAGAAGTCTTTGTTAGGGTCATAGGGTAGCCCAGCCTCATCGGGTACCCTGAGTCAATCGAGTACTTTCTTATATTATGATATGCCTGCGGGCTTTATTGTGGAGCGGGTTAGGCATGCGTGCCGCCCTATTATGAATGAATGCATTCACGAGCTGGCCAGTCTCCGCCTGTCGGAAGGGGTGGAGGTAGGAGAGGGATATACCACTTGGTATTCTGTGCTAAGGCCTTATTATTATTATGCACTTGATCTTAGGAGCATGTTAGTGTGTTAATATTTCGCCATGCATCTAGAAGCATCTTTATTAGGTATAGCGTATATGTGTGCTTATGGTTGGGATGCAGAGTTAAGTGGGCATCGATCTGATCCCGCCCCATATCAATTTTTTTAGGTATTATTTATGTTCATCCTATCGGTGTTGTTTGCTTATTGCGCGGGTCATTTTATCGGCGGAGAGTGAGCGCTGGAGTTATAGACTTCACCAGACTCTGATTACATTTTTGGGATTTTCACTTTAGACTCCGTTTTGACCCGGCTCTGCCGTGGCACCCTCTTGTATTACACTTATTTCCGCTAGTCGCACTATTTCTGATTTCCACGCTTAGACTTACGACAGGTACATGGGACTTCCCCGGGGATTCCAACGATCCCTTCGATTTTGGGTACGAAATCCCCCTTTGAAAACATTAAAGTAGGTTTCGAAACCTTCAACCTGTACTCGGGGCGCAAGGTCCTAACGAGGGGTTTTATCCCTCGAAACGTAACCTGGGAATCATAATCCTGGGCCGTTACAACGGGTCCATCCCCGGCACCTTGTGTTGGACGGGGACTTCTAATGGCCAATACTCTATCACCTCTGCCTACAATATTATTAATGGGAATATTAACCTATGTTGTCTAGACACACAGATTTACCAAAGGTTGTGGAAGATCGGAGTGCCAGCGAGAGTGAAATGCTTCGTTTGGATGCTCGTAAAGGGAGTCGTACTCACCAATGTGGAGAGAAGGAGAAGGCACGTGACCACCAATGACGAATGTTGGAGTACCAGAATACGTCGGAGACCCTAATCCATCTCTTCCGAGACTGCAAGAAGACACGAGGTATGTGGGAAGCTATTAATTTGCCTTCGACTAACTTTTTTCAAGTTGCCTTTGCAGAATGGATCAGGGACAACGTGATGAGGGGTGACAAAATGGAAGATGGAACAGAATGGTGCTCCTGGTTTGCTATGGCCATCTGGTGGAGTTGGCGGTGAAGAAACGACAAAACATTCAATAACAAGGACACCAACCTTGACAGAGGAAGATTCGTGACGGAGCGCACCAGAGAGTATGCTAAGGCAAACGAAGGAATGGGAGTGGGGAGCAGCAACAATGATCGGAGAACGGTACTTGTGCGCTGGGAGAAGCCACCGGAAGGGTGGATCAAGATCAACATGGATGGAGCTGTGAACGGTGAAGGTCTTGCAACTGCGGGGGGCCTTCTGCGTAGTGACGAGGGCGATTGGATTGTGGGTTTTGCACACAACATAGGCATGTGCAATGTGCCTATGGCCGAGCTTTGGGGCCTGCTGGATGGCCTCAGATTAGCCTGGGACAAGGGGTTCCGCAGAGTACTTATCGAGACTGACTCGATGGTAGCCGTTGCCCTTGTTAACGGGATTGTGAACCCAAGCCATCCTCTTTTCAGCCTTGTTTCACAGTGTCAAGGCTTTCTATCCCGAAGTTGGTAGATCCAACTTCGACATGTCTTTAGGGAAGCGAACTTCATCGCCGACTCCCTCGCTTCTTTTTTCTTTTCCCTCCCGATTGGGCTAAATGTTTTGTCCGATCCGTTTGAGGGTCTTTTAGCTTCGTTAGAGGAAGACATTAGGGGAAGGACTACTCCCCGCCCCGTCTGTATGTAGTCCTGCTTGGCTTTTGCCGAGGCCAGAGCCTTTGCTCTCGTTTTCTTACCAAAATAAAAAATAAAAAAATTTAAGTGAAATTTACATAAAACCACCTCTTAAATACGAGTGTTTTCACTTAACCACCCCTTAAATTCAAAATTACAAAAAACCACCATTTAAATAGTCTTTACTTACGACTCATGCACCACCCCTTTTTCTATTTTCATTAATTTATCAATAAATATATCATATTTTAATATTCTTAAATTTAAATTTGATTATAAATATATTCAAAATTTTAATTGAAGGGTTTGATTATATTTTAGGGATAATTTTATTGATTTTAAAAAAATATAGCCTACAATTATTATTTTAATAATTAGATTTAAGCTATATGATTAATCGTTTTGTCTTAACTTACTCTTTTGTTGATAGGTTATAAGACTTGAAAGAATTTTCATTAGGAAAGATAATTCTCTAAGAAAAAGTATTTTAAGAAAGTAATTTCAAAAAATAAAGTATTTAAATTTGGGGGAAACTAATCAATTTTTTTTTAATTTATACCTTAAAATATTAAGTTAGAAAAAAAAAACTATATTGGAATATTTGCTATGATTATCCAATTTCTTGGTATCAATCCTGTTTCAAAAGGGCATTTTCCAAGTGTTGGGTGATTTATATATTGATGGGTACACAAGAGGCTTTGATTTTTTTTTTACAAAATAGTAAAAAAAAAAAGTAAAATAATTAAAATCACAAAGTATTTTAAAAAATAGTCAAAATAAGAGAAGAACAAAAACAACCATCTCGCTCTTTCCTTTCTTCGGTGCTATCTTTTTCCTTCCAAGGGATCTATATATTACAAAGGAAAGGATTATTTCGAGGACCTGTTTGGATTGAGAAAAACTTGCACATTTTTTCTGAAAATTTCTTCTCAAGCTCTAACATGCATCTTTCAAGCTCGAACAGCTCATCGGCCTGTCTACGTCGACATCAAAGGGCCAAAATTCGTTGTTCGCAACTTCTAGCTCTTCGTTAGTTTAGTGATGAACTACTTCAATATTCCCATTGCATCTTCTATCTTATCAAGAATATTGATCATAAGTTACACAAAGAATATTAATATCAATTCATGTTTTTTTTAAAATCATTTGGCATCAAATCCCAATTGAAAATGACATTGGAGGATGAGAGCACTAAGAGAAGGAATGAGCCCCCTCATCAAAAAAGGTTCAGATCCCCTAATCAACATTTACGATCCATTATGTAGTTTGTATCGCTTGATTGGATGTGTCGGATTATTTTATTACTTTTGTTAATAAATAGGGTAGTTTTATAATTGTTTTCAACTAATAAAAGAAAGCAGACTATAAAAGGGACCATAAAAATGGACTAGGGGATCCTCACCACATCAGAAATTACTCGGTCAATTCAAGTTAGTTGATCTAAACAAGATTTCAATCAAAATTAGATTAATCATGAACCAACCTTACCAATCACTTTCCATATTCAACTAGTATTTAAAACACTAGTTGCAATACAATAACAACCAGGCTCGACCTAGAGTTCAGAGGTCAAGCTTGATGCTCGCTCAGAGTCCAAAATGATAAGAAGCTCTACAGTAAAAAGCGAAAATCGATCCTCCAATCATAATTTTTATTCGTTCTGATCCTCTATTACATCATAAATTTTTATTTTTTTTGGTATGAACCAATCGTTTAATATGTAGCGAAAATCTTATAGGAGCAAGGTTACTTGTGTGTGTAGTATGTCTTATAAGGGAGTAAAAGAGTGTCTAAGAAGTTGAGGGAGATTATATTGTCCTCTTACAAGTAATGTTATTACATGTTTAAGAATGAGTTGATTAAAGATTAATAGCCACACAATTTTGGACCTCCATTACATTCTACATCTTACCCTTGATTAAGAATTGGGCTTGGACTTTTGGCCCATGAAATCTAAGCCCAATTCTCTGTAATGTTTTAAGGGAAACCATATAGCTTAATATAGAATAGAAAACTTTATATATAGCTTGATTATATATATAAATTAGGTTTCATTTGGTAAAGTTAGTAACTTTTTAAAACATATAATTTTAATGTTATATGCTTTAAAAAGTTTAATGTTATATAATGTTATAGGTTTTAAAAGTTTTGGATGAGATTTATCTCTTCCAAAACTTTTCGAATGTTTTCTTTTT
The DNA here is from genome assembly GCA_037127255.1 of Persicaria tinctoria. NCBI lineage: Eukaryota > Viridiplantae > Streptophyta > Magnoliopsida > Caryophyllales > Polygonaceae > Persicaria > Persicaria tinctoria. The sequence goes on along the minus strand of JBANSL010000019.1, from coordinate 2,974,482 downwards.
ATATCCACAAACTACTATTTTTTTTCCTCTCATTTCATATCACCTAATTTGAATAAGCTATATTATCAACTACACCAACCATCTTATAACTAGTATATATATAAATATTTAATAACTTCATTTAAAACCTTAATTTTGCACAACTAATGAAATTTGTGCACGTAATGACACTTGCGTTATCATTGATGTAAGGGAGATGACTTAAACAAATTAATTATTGCTTCTTACATCTCATAATACAAGTCATTTTAATTAACAATACAAACGATTTACCATTCACATGGTTAAAATATTGCTTAGTGCACAATCATAACACCAATTTTCCAGATCAATAGACATTTTTGTCTGACACCACCTTACTGACATCAAATTGATGTCAGTAAATCAGTGCTAGCAATTAACTTGAAAAGCCGGTGTCGTGGTCATGTCCTTATCGATCTTTTTGATCGTGCAAAAATCAAACCGGTTATACAAATTATCTTAATCAATTATGTCCATTTCAATACGTAATTTAGAATTTAATTAAGAGAATTAATGTAGTTATCAAATGGACCACTTTTTGCTTGGGGAGCAAGGTGCTGAATTGTCAATCCAGCGACCTTTGGAACACACAAAATCACACATTTTTCTTCTTCTAATTACTTCTTCATAATTGTATTTTTATTGGATCAAATTGACATAGTTCGTCACCTTTTTTTATTCAAGCAAGTTGTCGATTTAATTTTAAAGGAGATTTATTTTAATATTCCAAAACTTTCTTAAGGTAGATAAAAAAAATTATCTAATAAATATTTTTTTAATTTTTACAGTTAGGCATATTACCGAATAAATATTTTTTAGAGGTTAGGCATAACTAATACTTTATTTTCTCAATTATATTGATCTTATATACTCCGTATAACTTAAAAAAAACTCGTGTATAATATATACACATTATTCCAGTGGCGGAGGCAAGTGGGGTCATGCGGCGGCTTGAGTTCCTGGAAAATTAAACTTCTGTACATATACTAAATAAGGGAATATGATACAAATGCAACTTGTGGCATAGATGGTTGAAGCCCCTTATAAGTTGTGGGAAGGTCTTCATTAGCACAATCTAAACTAATTCCACATGCAAGCTTTCTTTTTCTTCTTCTTTTTTAATAGGGAAAGATTTCGACTAGACAAGCGTAGCTGATTGCATCCTGTCGAATGAGATTAAGAAGATCTGGGTGAGTGAAAAAAACATTACCTCGTAGAGAGCGGCTAAGGTGTGCAATCTTATCTATCATTCTGTTCCCATGGCGAGGCACATGCAAGCTGTTGTTTGTTCAACTTTTATCGACTTATTGCAATTGCATTTTTTTTTCGGCTCTCGATTTCTTCCATCTCAGATTCCGAATTATTACCTAATTTTAAAAAAAAAAATCTTTAACAATGTGGACCACACTTAGCAAGTGGCCTCCGAGTGGGTCAACTTTCCTTGGGGATCAAGGTCTCACCGGAAACAAAAGTGACACTTTTGTTTATTTTAGGAAACTATTTATAAATTAAGAGTTTGGTAGGAAGTATGTTTCGTTAATTTGCTCTATAAATGAATGCCCCTATAAGTATTCGAAACTAGATAAGCATTCCGATTCCATCCTGTGTTCTTAGTTCCGAAGGCTTGGACTCAAAACCTCTCAGCTCGTTGAAGAAGTGAATCTCTTCAATTATTTCAGCTCGTCTTTCATCGGAAACACCGGATGATCGATATGTTTACTAGCTAATTTGCCCTAGTGAACCGGATTCATCGGCTAAGCTTCAATGTGGGTGCACCTACAAGGTAAGTGTTCAAGTGTTGTGTTAGTTGACTTGAGAATTTTGATCCGTTACTAACAGATTCGAAGCTCATAAACCCAAAATGTTCTTTTATATATGAAAAAAAACGCCGTATTTAAACCACAGTTTTATAGCAGTTTTCAGTTTTCAATGTATTTTAAAACATTTTTCTTGTCACTTTATCGGAAATCCATACTAAATTGTTTATCTAACTTAATTATGAGTAGCTAGATAGAACAAAAATTGAATATGATGTGCAATTTGGGGAGATCAAAGAACGAAATGATGAACAATTTTGCTCGCCGTAATGATTCGTCGAGATGATGACGGAATCAGCTATTCGCTCTCTCTGATCGTTCTTTCCCTCCAAGCATATGTATTTGCATTTGATGACTTAGCAATTGGGTCGGATTTTGATTCGGGTTCGAGTCACTTTGAGCTTCGAGTAAATTAGATTTCGGATTTATCGATTTCTGGACTGTTTTGGATCGAGTTATATTGGATTTATTTCTATTTTGGATCTATCTAACGGATAAAAATTAAATTCATTTTTTTTAAGAATATTAAACTATTATTATATTTAAATTATAATAACAATATGTCAAATTATATAAAATATCTATGTGACCATGTTGATCATGCTGAACATATCTATGTGACTTTATTTTTTATCTGAAAACCTTTAAAATGACCATGTTATTTTTTTATTTGACATGTTATAGATATGAAATTAATGCATAGTAAAAATAGTTTTATCTATAAAAAAAATGGGAAAACTAATTAAAATACCCCCATCTTTGGGGGTATGGTAAAAATATATCCTCAACTTTTAAAAGTAATAAAAATATTCCGACCTTTGATAGTAGTGGTAATATATTACCACAAGCTTTCTCACTGGTAAAAAATGATGACAAGACATCTTACGTTTATTTTTTACAAGGGTTTTTTTGAACGATTTTCTTAGGAAAAAAATAAAGAGTTGGACCGGCTTCATACACCACACCTTTTCCCCCCTCCTATCTTCTTTCGTGATCGCCTCTTGAGCTGTCTTCCGATCTTCCAGGCAAGTCACAGTTCCTCTTCAATGACAGTCTTCCTCCCTTGTGGTCTGCTATCTTGAGTTGTCTCTCTCAGATCTTCTTCCTCTTTGATTCATTCACGGACTTAGTTGAATAAGTTTTTTCCCTCTATGTTGTTGTTGTTGTTGTTTTCGGTTTAGTTTTTTGTTGTCGGTTTGGTGTTAGGAAAAGTCATGCTGTGTTAATTTGAGGCAATTTTGACCGGATTAGTTGCTTGGTTGAATCAATTTCGTTTTTCGGGTTTAATTTTGTTGTCGGTGTATTTTTTCCCTAAGGAAAACGTTTAAGAAACCCCGATTTTAGTACTAATTTATAAAAAAGGCTTCCACAGGCTGCCTCGTCAAAATCAAAATCAACGTAGGTTGTCTTGTCAGCATTTTTGACCCATAAAAAAACTCGTGGTAATATGTTACCACTAACCTCAAAGTTCGGGATATTTTAATTACATTTGAAAGTTGAGGATATATTTTTACCATACCCCCAAAGGTGGAGGTATTTTAATTAGTTTTCCCAAAAAAATCCGCTAATAAGGCTGTCAAACTGTGTTGATACTTAACGGTACTGGGTACTCTGCCGCCAAACGTCCGTAAAACATGTTTTTTTTAAGAACAATGCATACAATAATATGATCTCATTGGGAAATAATATGAAAATTTGGGGCCTTTTTCGAAATACGAATAAATTAGAGAAACCCTCTTTGCTCCTTTCCATCCGTTCCTATTTAACTCTTGAGAATTAGGGTTTTACATCCCCAATCACCAGCCACCTTCGATTGCTCCCTGCATCTTCTCCTACCCGAATCCAGTTTTCGCCTGCGTAGGCAATTTCTAGGTCAATTAGAATTTCAAATCAATTCTTCCTTGTTTGGCTTGTAGAACATATAAAGCAGCAAATTTTCCGTCGTTTTTCAAGTTTGATTTGTTGGAGAAGGCGATGTGATGAACATTATGTTTCCCTATTGGTTTGATTCGCCGGAATGATGGCGGAATCACGTATTAGCTCTATCTGATCGTTCTTCCCCTCTTTGTCCCAATTCGTTCGATACCTGTTTGATTTTAGGGGTTTAGGGTTTTTATGAGATCGAAAGCACACGCTTTGATCTAATTTGGTCGAGGCAATTCATTTGCTTCTGCCATTAACTGGATTTTCGCGCATTGTTTCGTGGTTGTAGAGTTCCGATTAAATGTCTTATTCTAATTATCAAAATTAGGGTTTTTTTTTTTGAAAAATTTGGGGGTGACTCAAATTGGAATGCTTTGACTGGATTTTTGAATTTGTATATGATTGAATTGAAGAATGAAATGATGCAGAAGAAATGTATCCCTATTGGTTTGATTCACCGGGATGATGGTGATTTATTGTATTCGTACTGTCTGATCATTCTTCGAGGATTTGAACACTTAAAGAGTGTTATTTTGCGATGTTACTAATTCGATTCAATTTGATCATCTTATACTGAAGCATTGTGAATGCACATATCGAAGGCTTTGCAGGAATTTAAACTGAAACCTGTTGAGCTCAAAACTTGTGCAACATTATCATGTGTTGTTTTGGTGTTCTCTCGAGCTGTGACAGTAGCTCTCGGATTTTCTTTTCAAAGCAACGTAAATTCTAACAGCATCAACATCATTTCAAAGCACAAGTTTCCCCAAAAGATTTCAGCTGAATCCTCAATCCTCTGTCCATTGATCTTTTTTTAGTTGCAGGATAAGTGGTTGAAGACTGATTAGCCCAAAATTCTGATTTATGAGTTGGTTGTGTTGAATATGAAAAAATGTGAACCAATTGTTACAGAATTCGTATCAGAAGGAGATGGCGTCAAGGTGTATCCGAGAGACCCAGACAATCAAAACCAATACAATCAAGGATGGAACCATAAAACACCAACCCTAGCTCACGAGCAGTGTTTCGGAGCAACTTGTAGGTAGCAGATGAAGAGACGTAGCCATGGGAGACTGGATGTAACCGAGCTGCCGGTGAGCCATAAGATTCGGTGTTCCATGAACCTCTTTACATTGAGAATGTTTGGCTTCATATCCAAACTGAGGAACTAGTGTCATCTTCTTGCTTAAAACATACTCTTCAAGAAACTCAATTGTCGAGTTATTTTGTACAACTCAGTGTTCATTCAGTGCTTCAAGTGATCAGTGACAACAAGTCAACAACTGAGATTTCCCTGCATTTGGCTCATTGGGAGAACAGCTTAGGGATGACCGAGTCGACTTGTCTAAACATTTGAAGGGTTATCACCTTAGCTGAAAACGCAGAGCTTTGCACCCTGATGGAATTGCATTAGGGGGGCAATTGGAATGAGAACCTGGAAAAATCAAACCCAAAGTATAAAACCCTAAATATACCCAATTACCCAGTAGAAATGAGATTCGGTGGAGTTGTGATGAAACTCCACCATCGATCGGTCTCTTTCAAGGGAAAGTTGCAATCCAAAGGGGACAATGAAGGACTGAAGGGGGCCATGGTTTGGCAGGTTTGCCGTGTGCAGTTGGGATCTTCAATGTGGGGGGCCAATTTTTGGGATATCTTCTGTTCAACACATCACTGTCCTTCAATGACTTTTTATGAACTTGAATGGCTTAAATGGCCCTTAAAATCTGCACCAAATTCATTCATTCATTCAGTGAAATTACTTTCAGAGGGTGCTATGGTTGAGATGGGATCACCGGATGAGTTCGAAAAATCAAAGGTTGGTGTCAAAGGGCTTGTAGATTCAGGCATGACCAAGCTTCCTGAATTCCTCGTACTTCCACCGGACCAACGAGTGAGGAAAGCTGATCAGGGCAATGCAGCAGCAGCCCTGGTTCAGGTTCCGATAATAGACCTTCAAGGGCTTGAAGGGGAACGGCGAGTGCAGATCATCAGTGAGATCCGCGGAGCATCAGAGTCATGGGGGATGTTTTACATGGTCAATCATGGAGTCCCCTTGGGTGTGATGAATAAGATGTTGGAGGACATTCGCCTGTTCCACGAGCAGCCAAAGGAGGCGAAATTGGAGTTCTACACGCGCGATCCTGCAAGGAAGGTTCAGTATTCTTCAAGCTTTCACCGTTCAATCGGGTCTTTCCTATGGAAGGACTCGCTTTCGTGCGTGCTTGAAGGCATTTCCAGCGCGGATTTGCCTCTCGTGTGCAGGTATCGACTGCATCCGAAAATGTAAACCACTTCAAAGGAAAAGTGCATAACCCTATTTTTGTATTTGCTTCCTGCAGGGAAGCATTAAGAGATTATGTGAGCCATATGATCAAGCTGAAGCATACACTATCTGCACTACTCTCCAAGTCTCTTGGACTCGACACTGACCACCTAGAACGTATCGGATGTATGGAAGCATCGAGAGTTGCTGGCCACTACTATCCAGCTTGCCCCGAGCCAGAGCTGACCATCGGAACAACTCATCACTCGGATCCTTTCTTCCTCACCATTCTGTTGACGAACAATGTTGACGGCCTCCAAGTCCTTCACCGAGAACAGTGGATAGATGTGCCACACATGGAGGGGGCTCTCATAGGCACCATTGGAGACATGCTTCAGGTAAATAAACTCTTTTTGTTTAACAGAGACTAGTTCTTTACATCAGCTTACACGGTTGATTACTTCATCACACAGCTCGTAAGCAATGACGCGTTTAAGAGTGCTGAACATAGAGTGCTGGCTCGAAGAATAGGACCCAGGTTATCAGTCGCGTGCTTCTTCTATCCGAGCAACAGAAATGAAGGACGGAAATATGGTGCCATAGAGGAGCTTGTATCAGAGAGTAGCCCTCCAATGTACAAGGAAATCAGCTTTTCCGACTACTACACGAGCTTCCAGCCTGAAGGAATCAGGTACACCAAATCCCTTACCTATTTGAGACAGTGACTTGCCAATCTGACAGTATAAGAAATGAATTCGTCGAATGGTGTACGTACCTTCCATAGAAATGAATTCCTTGACTGTTTTTCATTGATTGTCTTTTCGATCATTTGCACGTACCATTGCTCGTTAGACTATATACATTGTCTTGTTTCTGTATACACATTATACACTTGGATGCATCGCATTTCTAGTTCACTCCAAATTCTAATTACGAATCAAAGACGAAGAATTCCTCCCAAGAATGCAAATCACGCAATTATATTCATCGGAACCTACAGAGTTGGCTGAATACACTGTATTGCTGTTATGGAAGGTGTTTGAAAATAACCAGTAGGAAATGTTGGGCCTCTCATGAAAAATGAAGTAGGAAAACTAAAGTGAAAAACCGAAGCTGTTGTGCGAAAAGAAGTCCACTTCCTTAGAAGCGATTTTGACCTGACCAAGGTGCAAGTAGGATAATAGCACCACCACAAAAAGAGTTGTAAGTTCGAAATCAGGGGAGAAGAGGAGTTCAGTCAGTTGCGATCTGTTGCAAACACTCCTATGACATCTGAAGCAGTTTCAAACCACTTCTGAAATGCCAAGAAAATCCCTCAACAAAAATTTAAGCAGAAGATAAAAAAAAGCAAACATATTATTATCACATAGAAGTCAGAAAGATAAGTTACGAAAGAGTTTGGAACCACTAAGATGCTGAGAAGAAGATTTCATTCTGCGATGATCATTTGGCAGAGATGATGTACATAAAAAATCGGAAATAGATCTGACACGAAAAATTCGAAAAGATAAGTTATAGGAGAGTAACTATTGTACTAACCCATAACTTATATTAGCCCAAAAATTTATATACACAAGAGATGCCCACACGAGCCAGACGGCGTGCATGTGAGTCTCTATGTTCATCTATCAATCATCTAGGTAGTACAATAAAGGTTAGTCCAATTTCACCTTCGCAAACTCCTGCAGGATGCCTTTGTACAGTTACGGCTTCAAGAGCTTCACCCGGATAGATTGAACACTTACGGAATTGTTGACACTGAAAAGAAAAGTGAAATATCAGCATACGAATCACTTGTAAGCTTCCAAAAGAATGGAAGATGAAAGACAGGGCTTACCAGACGAGAGTGTCTCCGCTTTTACATAAGCGCTCAGATATATACTCAGGTGCGAGCTCCTGAAGCAATTTAAACCGGTCTTCAACTTCTCCTGCCAACAGAAACAGCTGAATTCAGCAACTGAAAAGACAGTGAAGTCAAATGTTTAAAACTAAGTCTTTTTAAGACTCTCACCTCTATCAACTACATCAGAGTGGCCTGTGATGATTTTGTACAAGAGTTCCTCTTTAGTCATGACTGACCGGCTGATAGATTGAAACAAAAGCCGGATAATGTCAAACAGCTTTGGCAAACCAGACATCAGTCGATGCCTCCTCCTTGCCTGTGAGATGGCCGGGTCTTGGTCTTCCAGGATCTTTCTTTCCTTTTCTCTCACCTGCAGAGAAGCCGAAATTGCAGGGATCAGCAACATGCTTTCATAACTCTGATGAAAACATACAAAAGAGCGTCACTTACAGATTGCAAAAGATCCTTTGGTAGGAAATCAATGACATCACTATTGAGGTTCGCGCCTAAAGCATCATCATGTTGCACTTCAGTTTCAGCACTGTCTCCAGGAAGGTCAAACTTCAAGGATCTGGTCGGACGCCTAACTAGCTTGGCTGGTACATTACACACATCACCATCCGGGCTCATGTAACACCGCTTAGAAGGCTGCAGAACAGGTGTGCTGGTCATTAATCGAATTGGAGTTGAAACTTCTTTAAGGGGAGTTCCTTGAATGTCAACTGGCACTTCTTTGAGAGGGGTTCCCTTAATTGGAGTTGCAAGCACACTTGAAGACTCCGATAGCGAAGCTTCCTTTATCTGGTCAGCATGATTGTCAATGGCTGATGTTTTACTTTGGTTTGATTGATACAAAATTACTGGCAGTTCCGCCTCCGGAATGTAATTTTCCTGAATTCACACAAGTTCCAGTGACAACAATTAAATCCCACTATACAATCCACATTTCAGAGAAAAAGCTACCAAAATAAATATCAGTCCAAGTTGAAACTAAACATACCTCAGGGTGAGCTACATAGTAATCCTCGATACGGGATAGAAACAGTTCTCGAATATCTTTCATATTCTTGGAACCCTTCACAGGTTCCATGTCCAATGTTATAAGAAGTTCCTCTTTCATACAATCAGTTCGCTCATCTCGGACATGAATTCTCTTCAATACAACAGCCTCCGGTAAAATATACTTCAATTGGGCCAAGTGATTAATGGTGAACCTCCTAAATGTTCATTTCAATTCCAAATTAGATATAGGAAAGACACCCATGAATGATCAGATACACATCTGAGAAAGATGATAATGGAAACTGCTAGCATCTAAGAAATGAATCGTTACCTGTCCGTTAGGGATTGGATTTTGGGGCAAATGTTTGTGAAAGTCGTCGCCTTTCTCCGCATCCTCAACAATGGAATCACGCTCACGATAACGTTGAAAAATTCACACAGCATCAGAAACCTATCAGAAGTCGGAACAGGAAAACTGTCAAGCCTCTGAACGGTTACACTCCCAAAATTTAGGCGTTTTCAGATTGAACTGAAAACGCCCAAAATTTCGGTGGTCTGCACTCCAATTGAAGCAGAAATCCCGAATTTCTCAAAGCACAAACAGATGGAAAAAACCCTAGAATGTAATACAGACTCACCTCTCCGGCAAATTGACAGATCTCTCGACACACTTGACAGAACCTCGCTGGCACTTCTTCGAACCCGAGCCCGATCGGCGCCTTCCAGGCCTATCCAAGCCCGGATCCGGCCCATTCAGGTCCCCTTTCTGGAGCATCTGCGCTGTCCGCTTCACATCACTGATTGACAGCGCCATGTTCTGGTTTCGGACTCGTGCTGGCCGGCTAGACTTCTCCGGCGTCTCCAACACCACCGGGCGATCCTCGGGACGCAATTTCGCCGGCTTCTTTGGTGTCGCATTCTTAGATCTGAACAAAATCGACTTTGCCGATTCAACGGACTCCATCTCCGGCGAACACAACAACAGCAAAAAACGAGAGAGAGAGAGAGAGATTTTAAGCTTTTCTACAGAACACAAAAGAAGACGAGGAAGAAGGAGAAGAAAAGTGTGAAATGAACCCTCAAACCTGAGCTTTAAATAGTGCTAACGTCTCTGAGGCGCGGCCTGACGTCAGCATTCGCGCCTTCTTTTTGGCGGGCAAATGCGTATTGGTGATGGAGGCGGGCCGTACTTACTAGGGTTTTAGATAGTGGGCAGTTTTGGAGCTTCAAAATGGGCCCTATTTTGATAATGGGCCGAGTTCAGGCCCAATAAACTCAGTTCATCGTTTTCCCCAATTTTCCATTTCGGAGGGTTTTTCAGAGGGTTTAAGCATACATGGTAGACATCTCCGATCGCTTTGTCTCGCTTTGAAGTCGCCATGAAAAGAGCATCTTCCAAGCTCGTTTCTCTCTCTAACTATCCAAAAGCCACATCTCAATTCCTCAGAAATCTCACCAATTCAGGATCTTCAACGCCAATTTCAGATGACCGGAAAACCCTAGCTCCATCTTCTACCTCTGTTTCACCATCCAATGGAGTGCTGTTCTCTACGCCCCGAGCCCACCGATTCGGCAACATCCCAGCTCGGAATTTCAACTCTCTGGTGGAGAACTCCGTGCAGCTGTCCTCCAGGCAGAGGAAGATCAAGGAAAGGGCCGACCTTGAAGAGGCGTTTGAGTCGGCGGAGTCCGCGGAGGAGATGATTAGGGCTTTTAATGAAATGGAGGGGAGCTTTGAGGAGGGAGAGCTGGGATTGGCCTGCTTGAAGGTGGGGCTCAAGCTTGATCAAGAAGGTGAGGATTTTGAGAAGGTACTTTCATTTGCTAATAGGGCTTTGAACATTTTGGATAGTGAGAATCAAGTGTCTTTGTCTGTTGCTATGACCTTGCAATTGTTGGGTTCTGTTAATTACAGTTTGAAGAAGTTTAATGACAGCTTAGGGTACCTTAATAGGGCTAATAGGATACTGGGTAGGTTGGAGGAGGAGGGCAGTTGTGAGGCTGAGGATATCAGGCCCGTTCTTCATGCTGTTCAGCTCGAGTTGGCGAATACGAAGAACGCTATGGGGCGGAGGGAGGATGCGTTGGGGAATCTGAAGAAGTGTTTGGAGATCAAGGAGTTGGCATTGGGGAAAGATAGTAAGGAATTGGGTAATGCCAATAGGGATTTAGCCGAGGCCTATGTTGCAATTCTGAACTTCAAGGAGGCGTTGCCTTATTGCTTGAAGGCGTTGGAGACACACAAGGCACATTTGGGGCAAAACTCTGTTGAGGTCGCGCATGATAGGAGGCTCCTAGGGGTCATTTATACGGGATTGGAAGAGCACGAGAAGGCATTGGCACAAAACCAGCTGTCACAGAAAGTGTTGAAGAACTGGGGTCTAAGTTCGGACTTGCTTCGGGCAGAAATCGATGCTGCTAATATGCAGATTGCTTTAGGGAGGTATGATTCGGCTGTCAACACTTTGAAGGGTGTGGTTCAGCAGACAGAGAAGGATAGTGAGAACCGGGCCCTTGTTTTCATCTCCATGGCGAAGGCATTGGTCAGCCAAGATAAGTTTGCTGATGCGAAGAGATGTCTAGAGATTGCCATTGGAGTTCTTGAAAACAAGGAAGCCATGAAGCCGGCTGAAGTAGCCGAGGCATATCTGGAGATATCAATGCAGTATGAGACTATGAATGAGTTTGAAACGGCAATCTCATTATTGAAGAGAGCCCTTGCTCTTCTGGAGCGAATCCCACAAGAGCAGCACTCCGAAGGGAGCGTTTCTGCAAGAATAGGTTGGCTACTTTTGCTGACGGGTAAGGTTTCACAGGCAGTTCCATACCTTGAGAGTGCAGCTGAAATGCTTAAAGAAAGCTTCGGTCCCAAGCATTTCGGCATTGGGTATATATACAACAATTTAGGAGCAGCTTATTTGGAGTTGGACAGACCTCAGTCGGCTGCACAAATGTTTGCTGTTGCGAAAGACATCATGGACGTCTCTCTTGGTCCACATCACACCGAAGCAATTGAGGCATGTCAGAACCTTTCGAAAGCATATGCAGCTATGGGGAGGTGAGACTCTTTCGCAACGTTGGTTGTTTTTTTACCACAATTTATCTAGTATTCATCCACTCATACACTGAGTATATATTTGTTCGGAAACCATTATCTTCTTGCAGCTACGGCCTGGCCATGGAGTTTCAGCAGCAAGCTGTAGATGCTTGGAAGGGTCATGGACCAAGCACAGCAGACGAGCTCAGGGAAGCGCAGCGCCTTCTTGATCAACTAAAGAAGAAATCCTCCGGCGCCTCAACAGACGAATTTTCCACTAAAGCATTGCCTTTGCCTCAGACAAGTGACCCTAAAAGAAGCTTTCATCCCGAGGCTTCATACGTTCAGAGAAAATGAAGTGCAGTTATCGCGTTATCCAGCCAGTACGAATCTATAAAACTGAAAATCCGAAACATTTGCATCGTCTTACATGTAGAATCCAAGGTACCTTGTATCCAAAATAGTGTGCTTCTTTCCTTTTTTTTTTTGGGCAATTTCTTTATCAGAATCACAGGAGAAGAAATTTTCATGTTGCTTCGTTTTTTCATGTTTGCTTCCTCAATTGAGCTTCCTGTGAGAATAAATCTTAAGTGAAAACTGCACAACAGCAGATACAATAATCATCCCAATATATCGCGTTCCAAGCACCTAGCAGGGTCCAGTAGTGTGCATCCTTTCTGCACACCTTTTTCAACCAAGTTGAGAGAGTATTTTCGTATGACTGAATATTATTTTTTTTAAAAAAAACAGACATCAAATCAAATAAAAATAAAAATGCACAGTAGCAGATGAAGCATTTATTTGAATGACTATTTCCCTGTCAAAGGTAAACGTATCTTGGTGTGGCCGTGTAGAGAGTCAAGTGAACATAACACCGGCAAGCAAGGTTTAATCATTCCTCCTGCACTTGAGAAACATCCATCCGAATGTTGGACTGTTCATTGCTCTATTCGTCAGCAACGAGAATCGAACACACGACATTTTGACAGAAATGTGGATCCTTGCATTTTAAAATCCTTTAATGCAACTTCTTTGAGAATCAGATCTATGAACTTTGGATGTACTCAAGCTGCAGCCACCTCTTTAGTTAACCCCTCCATTAATGAGACTATATGCAAATCAACCTCATGTTTTGAACATATATGTAAACAAAATTCACTTCATATATGAAACAGACAATTTCAATCCTGTTATGAATCTGAATATGAATCCTTCGGCTTCGGTAATGGATTTGGTCAAACTTATCCACTGTTGGCAAGCCAGTGATTTAAAAAAAAAAAAAAAAACTGCTGATTTGAGGCTTGGTGGTTGGTGATACTGATGATTAAAGTTTCAAACTTTCAGAAGCCATAAAAATTGACTGTAACCTCACAAAGGAAAGAGGGTAGGAAGGATGAATACATAAATATTTGTATTAACAATAAGAATACCTGACACATCAGAGAGCCAGAAAATTGGAGTTAGTCAAATGGTCATCAGTGTTGACTGTTTGACCACCTGGCTTGAAAACCTAATTAAGTCTGAACCTTTTCTCTTTGTTAGCCAGCCCCAAAGTTGCCCAAATATAGATTGTTCTAAGGGTTGCTATAGGAATGCCAAATTTTCCTGTCAAACATATGATAGCATTCACCGTCTCTGGAAGTCGATGATGACAGAGCGCCCACATCGTACCGATAACCAAAGTCGGTATGACTCTGAGGTCGACATGTCCCTACCATACCCTGCCATCCCCATTATCACCTCAAGCCGTTATAACTAGGGGCCGCCTAGCACCTAAGCAACCTAGGCAGGCGTTTAGACAACACTTAAATACTAGATGGAGGTAAATGGTTTGGTATGATTTTTAGAACACTGATTACGACTAGAAAAAAAACTCGATTATAAATTACATATAATACATAAGATGTTTGGTTAATTAATACTATATATATTATCATCTACTATCTACTTATTATAACACAAAGGCTGCTATGAAACACATCAAATTCATCAATTGAAATGCTCTAATTAAATATAATGTACTTGAAACCCTTCATTGATAGCACCTTTTGTTGAGGAACAAATTACACACTACATATATAGTGAGAACACATTCAACAAGAGTCACATGAATCCCTAAATGAAAGATGAAATGAAATTAAATACCCATATATGACATAAGATATCAACTTCAAATACCCTTTATTAATTAAGCTTTATTAATCCTCCTCCACCCCCTCATCTTTGATTAGGGCTAATCACACCCAAATCTCCCCTCACTATAGCTTCTATATCACCAAATTAGGGCTCTTAAACATAATTAAAACCCAAGCTACCTTAATTGATTGATTAATTCCTATTTGTTGGTATTAAGCATTTGCTCCAACAAATCATCACCCAAGCACTCAAACTCAATGACTTGTTCTCCACCACCACTGATCAAGCTTGAAGAGCCCCCCCTCAAGAAGCTATGCCTCCCAAGGCTGAACACACTCTCCCCCTCCGACCCATGGTAGTGGTGGTCGTTGGGGAAGTTGAGGATGGCTTGGTGGCCCCTTAGGGCGAATGCGGCCCGGTCGTAGGCCCGGGCCGCCTCCTCCGCCGTGTCGTACGTCCCCAGCCACAGGCGGGACCCCTTCCGGTTCGGGTCTCGTATCTCCGCCGCGAACTTCCCCCATGGCCGCCTCCTCACCCCTCTGTACTTGGTCCTGTAGCCACCACTACTCCCTTGCCCTCCCTCCATTTTAGGGCTATTTGAATTGTAAGGCTAATACTACTGCTAATCTCAAAACGATGCGTTTAAAGGCATGGAGTGATTCTAGTGATGATGAAGTTGTGGAAATGAATGTGAATATGAGGTATTTATATTTGGCCTCATAGGGAATGATTTTTTTTTAAAAAAAAAACTTGGTCCAAATAGGCGGATTTTTTTATTTAGAGGGGTTGACCAAGCCCCAGTGTTGTGGTTGATAAATAGATAATTAAATGTTTTTTTTTAAATTTATGAGGTATTGATTATAAATAATTTGTATATATAAGGTTATAATTGATTTTTTTTTTTCACAGAAGGGGGTCAAACTCGTGACATACAGAGTGTTAATTAATTATAGTGTTATTATCAGCTAAATTAACAAATTAAGCTTGACATAAAATTATAATTAATTAATAGATTATTCTTTATATAGCTAATTAATTTTGAGATGAAATTATCGAGCTTATATGTGGTATTGTGGTCTGATTCACAATTATTTATATAGTACTGTGTTAGAGTCGATCTAAACTGAAAACACATTAAAGTTCTAAAAAGGTTACTGTGTAAATTAATTTAGTCAAATGTATACTGTAGAGTACTAGAGTCTGTAGTAGGATTAAGAAACGTAAATTATAAAAAGTCAAATAAATAAACAGTCTTAATTTACCCCAAAAAGAAACATTAACCTTTTTATTGTGTTAGTACAAAACTACAATTGATTGTGTTTCACCTAAATTAGTTTTTCCTTTCGATTCGATTGTACTTAATCATTCATTTGAATCAAACACAGTAAGTAACACAGTTGTAAATAAGGCTTTACTTTATATTAATTATATTAATGAGGGGTTATGATTGTTGGGATTCCACTTCGGTTAATTTGGAGAAGTGAAAAACAAACCATTTTGGAATGGCTCACTCGAATAGACTTGCGGGTAGTACCCAAAAGTTCCCGGTTTGAACCCCGAATGACCGCTCTTTATTTACCAATATTTCAAGGAGCAGTGAAAAACAAAGAATAAATTAAAATATAAGAATCTATGATATTTTTTTTTTATCTTAGTACGTACGTGGATGTTTTCTTATACCTCGTTACTATGAGAATACGAGATTGATTAAGGGTTTAAGTCCCACTAGTGATTCGATCATGCCTTGACTTGTCTTAGTATGAGTTGAGCTTGTCTTACGATTTATAACTTGACTTTTCCTAAATCAAGTGGTTTGTAAGTTACTTGGACATGTGGAAAATTAGTCTATACATTAGGAACCTCCATCTCATTAATAAATAAACAAAGGAGTGAAGTGTTTAAATAATAGGTAAATTTTTTGTGTTAGAAAATTAATCTAAGTCTTACTTATATCTTAAAAATAAACATAACACGACTCTCATTTCGTGTGACAAATTGAGATTTCCCAAGATATCTAACATTAGGAAATCTTTTATGGCTTCCATTTCCATTGGGATCGGCCCTCTCCCATTTTAGCTACACGTGAAAACTCACATAAAATGGTTGATGAGGTGCAAGTGATGGGTAAAATAGTTGGTGAGTGCATTATAAGTGAAGTTTTTTCACCCAAAACCCGTTTTTTTTTTTTTTTGGTGAGCAAATGAGAGAAGACCTCTCCCCCTAAGAAAAGGGGTATTATTAGAGAAATGAAAGGCAGTTACAAGCAGCAAAGGCGGGTCCGAGCGACCCCCTGAGCATCGTTAAACGGTAAAATCTCAAGAGAAGCAGAGACGATTCCAAAGGAACCACTCTGAAAGGAAAAGAAAAAGCTAAAGAGGCGAGGGAGTCTGCGGGGAGATTCGCTTCGCGGAAAACATGTCGAATCTGGATGTCCCAGTTTCTACGAGTGAAGCCATGGCATAGAGCAACTAGGCTGGCGCACGGATGAGTTGGCTTAAGCTTCTTCTTCAACAGATTGATGGCGACGAGGGACTTCTAGTTTCTATCCACTATTAGTGGACCATTATCTAATTAAATAGGTTTGAATTTGTCTTTAATTAGTGCTCTTAATTTTTAAATGAGAACAACAAATTTAAAAAAAATATTGGTGAGTATGAATTAGCTAGCGTCTGTTAAGAGATTGGATCTTAGACGCTAACTAGTTCATACTCACCAAATTTTTTTTAAATTCGTTGTTCTCTATCAACTATTAGTGGACTGTGGACCATTCTTTCTGAGCAAATCTTCGATCTCAGAAATACTTCGATAGTACGTAGATGCGCAATTTTAGAGTGACAAACTAAGTGAATTCCATTTAAAGTTCAATAAAAATGAGTAAAATAGTCTAAGTTTTTTTTTTCTTTTTATCAATATGAATGGACCATATTTTACTCAATTTTAATGAATTTTAGATTTACTTCAATTCACTCAGTATGCCGAATTCACTAGTTTTACTCGTTTTTAATACATATACTGTATAAAAAGGAGTAGAATGGTCTATTTTTATCAAAAGTTATCATAGTCACAATGATATACTATTAACAAAAAAAAGTTAATATTTTACCTACTTCCTCCGTTAATTAAAATGTCA
This sequence comes from Persicaria tinctoria, assembly GCA_037127255.1. Lineage (NCBI taxonomy): Eukaryota > Viridiplantae > Streptophyta > Magnoliopsida > Caryophyllales > Polygonaceae > Persicaria > Persicaria tinctoria. The sequence goes on along the minus strand of JBANSL010000019.1, from coordinate 2,957,307 downwards.
TTTTAAGAAATAAATATGTCATTTTAGATATGTTTTATCCACTTTGCAAAATTGCCTTTAATAATTAAGAGTATAAGTGTATATTTATTTGTTTTATTAAAAAAGTTTGTACAACTCTAAAATGACAAGATTTAATTAACATGAGAAGTATATAGTTTTTAGCTCCTACAAAAATATCCATAAATAGTAAAATGCCGTGATTTGATTAGTGGAGATAGTAATTTAATTCTTTATAATTATAAATGGACTATTTCACTAATTTTTAATGAATTTTATATGTAGTTCACTTTTCACTCATTTTAATGAATTTATATAATATTTCTTTGTAACAATACAAAATAATTTTATTATTATTTCGAAAAGGTCAGCAATAAAAATTATAAATGCATGTGCACCCATTGTTTGACATTTTGGCATTCAAAAGAGGCAAAAAGATTCAGATAAAAAAGTGCATGTACAAAGATTTTTTTTTTATGCTGAATAAAGATTAGGTCGGGTCAGCCGCAGCCCGCAGCAGAAGCCCTTTTTAGTGCATCCTTTCGGACGAGAACAAGCAATTTTGGATCATCCTTACAACAATTGTCGGCAGGGAATGCATGGACACTACGAGCAAGATAGTCAGTCACGACATTTGATTCCCTGAAAATATGACGAATAACAACATAAGTAAAGGACGAAATATCTGACAAAATATCTGATTGTAGCAGCTCGACCATCCAAAGGCATTTCCAATCCCCCAGTAAAGCCTTTATAACTAGTAAGTTGTCCCCTTCGATTTGAAGGTTTAAGATCTGCATTTTCTTTGCACGTAAAATACCCATCTTGAGCCCGAGGTTTTCAGCAAATACAACAGAGACATTATTGCAAATGGCCAGATGTAAAGCCACCATCATGCCCCTAGAGTCACTGATGACAAATCCATAAGACGCCAAACCGCCCAGCATAACTGAACCGTCGAAATTGAGTTTGTAACAATTTATAGGAGGCTTGTCCCATTTCCCAGATCGAGGTCGAGATCGGCTGGCATGATCAACCAACCGATAGCACGAACGAACGGAACGACAATTTCTCCCTCGACCATAAGTAGCTGTAATAGGGAGGTCCTCCTCCAATCTCTTCGTTTGTTTCCAGCAATGAGTGCTTGTAGTATAGAACAGAATTATTTCGTTTATAGTTACCTTATTTGTGTGATTAAACACTAATTAGTTTCTGAAGAACCACAAGGCCCACCATGCAAAGGCAAGATCAATAAAAGATTTGGTTCCAATAACCTTTTTGATATCGGTAAGTGGCAGAACATGACCTACTCCGACACTTGCCGCAAGATCCCTCGGTATTCAGATATGTAAGGCTTGTAAGAGATTGGTCACCATAGGACACTCAAAGAAAATGTGAGCCACTAATTCACATGAGTTAGCACAAAAGGCACAACCAGAAGGCACAACCAGATGGCACAGCCACATGTGATTTTTGTAATCTAAGAGTAGTTGGAAGACCATCACAAGAAATTTTCCAAAGGAAATGACGTACTTTAGGAGGCACGTCCAGATCCCAAATCCAACCATAGTCAAAAGAGGTCGACCCAACATGTTCTGATAGTAAGGAGTTTGCAGAATTGGTTGAAAACCAGCCATTATTGCTTGGACCCCAATAGAGACGACATCATTGGATTATTTGGCAGGGTGACCCTCATAATTAAATCAAATGTCTTCTTTAGACAGAATATTAGTTAAGGAGTTGATTAATAAGGGTTTGTTCCACTGACCTTCTGTATTTAGAAAGTGAGATACCTTTATACCCTTTAGGGCTTCCGATATAGGTTGCAATATTCTGGAAGCCAATGGTTTCGAGAAGGCCCAGTTATGAGACAAAAATTCAATCGTCTGACCGTTTCCAATACACCACTGAAGGGCCTGCTGGAACTTAGGTCTGATAGACATAAGACGATTCCACTGCCAAGATGAAAGACCTTTTTTCTGGTAACTGAGCAGATCGTGCCCTTTAAGCTATTTGTGTGAGACAACACGGACCCGGATGTTGTCTGGTTGCGAAATAATCTTCCAAATAAGCTTCATTTGCAGGGCTATGTTCATAGGCTCGTCTTAATTTATGGATGCCAAGACCACCTTTCATTGTATCTAAGCAGATTTTGTCCCAACTAGTAAGCGGTCCAACTTTGGTACTTTTGTTCCAAAAGAATTGTATGTAAACTTTGTCAAGATCATGTAGACTATGTGATGGAAGTAAGAAAGCTTGCATAAGAAAAATCGGTTTTGCATTGGGATTTGCTTTAATAAGAACCCTATGTCCTTTTGCAGAAAGATTCGAGGCTTTCCATTTTGTCAGTTGTTGTTTCGTCTTGAGGACGACATCGGCGAAGGCATCCCTGTTAGTTTTACCATTCACTATAGGGCAACCCAAATATTTATCGAAATTATTCGCTTGTGAAATACCAAGCACATCGATTGTAGCCGAAATATAGCAGTTGTCGACGTGTTGGGTGAAGCTTGGAAGCTGGATTTATGCAGATTGACCTTTTGGCCTCAGATTAAGCAGTATCGGTCTAAAATGGATAGCACAGATGTGCAAGATGAATGTGAAGCTTTACAAAAAATAAGAATATCATCTACAAAGGCCAGAAACGGAACCTTAAGACTCAGGCGGCCGAACGAGATGCCAAGATCTGAATTCACTTGTCTATGATGATGCAAAGTATGTGCAAGTACTTCAGAATCTAAGATAAAGAGGAACGGAGACAGAGGATATCCCTGTCTAAGCCCCCTAGATGGTTTTATAACTATGGTCGACTCATCGTTGACTAATACCGAGTAGGAAACAGTTGAAACACATTCCTTAATATGGCTGATTAAAAGTCGTTAAACCCAAATTTGGCCATAACTTGGAATAGAAAAGGCCACTCAATACGATTGTAAGCCTTTTCTATATTCACCTTCAAAGCAACCAACCTCGTTCGACCTTTTTTAACCCGAAAAGAGTGCAAAACTTCATGAGCTATAAGGATATTATCTTGAATTGATATCCCTTTTATAAAAGCTCCCTGTAGTGGGTGAATCAGTTTGTCAAAAATATTGGTTAGCCTAGCCGAAATAACTTTTGCTATAATTTTATAGATCGTAGAGCACAAGCTGATGGGCCTGTAATGGTTGACCGAAGAGGGGTCATCACATTTTGGTAGTAAGGTTATAAACGTATGATTGATCTGCCGTAATAGTCTACCACTAGTAAAGAAAGCCTTTACTGCCTTCACTACAGAAGGACCCACAGTTGGCCAAAACTTTTGATAGAAACCAGCCGGGAAACCATATGGGCCTGGAGCCTTATCTGGGCTCATAGAGAAAACTGCAGCTTTAATCTCATTGTTGGTCACGGGAGCTGAGAGTATGGCATTGTCTGCTTGAGAAACCAAATTCGGGATAACCGTTAAGTCTTAAAACAGATCAGGTCCCCCCAAGGAGTGGACCTGAAACCTTGATTTAAAATCTTTAACAAACTCTTGTTGAATGATATGAAAGTCAGCCGACGACTCACCATTTGGGAGTGTAATAGACTTGATCAATTTCCGGCCTTGTTTGGTCGTAGCTATCTTATGAAAGTAGCTGGAGTTGGAGTCATTTAATTTGGCATGTTTTACTTTGACCCTTTGGCCCCAGTAACGTCGGTGCAAATCCAACACACGTTCTCTCTTATTTAGCAGCTGTTTAAGAATTTGAATATCCTTTGTATTATAATTGGTAATTAAAAAAGTTTGTAATTGAAGAAGCTTTTGGTTCGTAACCTGAATCTGGTTGTTAATGTTGCGAAAAGTCTTCTTGTGTCGAGTTTTGGAAAGCTTCTTTAGTAACTTCGCCTTCTGTACCAGTTTGAACATAAGGGAACCCTGAGAATCCAAACGCCAAGCTTGCGAAACCAGATTTTTGTAATCGGCTCTGGAAGCCCACGCCAGTTCAAACTTGAACGGTCTGTTTTTAGGTTGGATATTGTGACAGAAATCAGTAGAAATCGGTGCATTATCAGACCTAGTGAACGAATGAATCTGAGTTTGAAGAGAATCAAATATCGTTAATACGTCCGTGTGGATAAGTAGACGATCCAGTCTTTCGAGGCAGATAACAACACCATTATGTTTACGTTGCCAGGTAAACTGATCACCGTAAGATGCTACATCGAGCAACGAGAGGTTACTCTTTAAATCATTTAAGCGATTGAATCTCGCTACTGAACGATAAACCCCTCCTAGTTTGTCCGCTGGTGAACAGATTTCATTTAGGTCTCCCATGATATAGAAGGGAATGAGTAAGGTTTGAATGTAAGTAGAGATAGAATCCCCAAAAATTGATTTTCGTCGTTCGTCCGGTGGGGCATAAACTACCAGGAACGCAGCACTCTGATGGGAGACATAGTCCGAATAGTTAAAATGGATGAAACGATGGTTAACCGAAATGAGATATGTAGAGCCTTGAGAGGAGGGGATATCCTTCCAAAGTAAGCAAATACCACCGGAAAATCCCGTTGTCGGGTCAAAAGCGATGTTCGTGAACCCACATTTCCTCCAGACCCCTTCACGAGGAACTTTATTTGTCTTGGTTTCTAACAGTACCAGAACATTGATATTATTGTTTTTACAAAAAATATCGACATTTGTCCAGAAGTTACGGCTCTGGATACCTAGGGAGTTCCAAGTACATATATTCATAGAAAACCTTTTTGACGATCTGGTTGTACTGATTTAAGACGGTGGTTATCCCAAAAATAGGCGCTAGTTGTGAGAAGCACAATCAGACCAATGTTCCTGGTTTGTAAGAGTATAATTTTGTTTTGGAATTGAGACTCAATTGTTACTAAACCAAGTTTGATCGTATTCCAACCTCTGTAAGGAAATAGAATGTCCGGTCAACAATGGTGTCATTCACCCTTAATTGTTTGTTTTGAAACCATTTGTGTACAAAGGCCTTGCAGGGCATTTTTTATCTCAAAAGATCATAAGACAGGTCATGGTGACTTAGTGTAGTCGTGTAGGATATAACCTGGAGGGTAGACCAGCGCCCAATCCATAGCAACAAGCATCCGAGCAGCCAAGCAAAACACCAGCAGCAGTAGCAAGGGGCGACAGTAACCAAGGCAACGACCTGGAACCTGCACCAACACAACCCAAAACCCACGGCAACCCCACCAAGAGAAAGAAAGCCATGGATAGCGACTTTAAATCAAACGGAAATTAAACCAAAGAGCCAAACAAGGTAGAGCAACAGAGTATGTAATATATGGTGGTAAGTGAAACTGAATTGTTGGTTTGCGGGTAGCAAATAGTAATTTTGATAACTGATTGAGCCTTGCTTATTGCTTACAATAGATCCAGCTCGTAGCCAGAGTAGGTAGTCAAGACCAAACCAGAACTGAGTGTGCAAAAACTGAGTCTTTCGAAAGCTTTGCGAGGAGTTACCTGCAAAACGGGAGCAGGAGAACCACCGAAGTGCCTTGTGGAGTGGGGTATGGAGTATTGAGTGGGAATACCACCATTTGAAACACGAGGCGGCCGACCAGACCACCCCCCCGAAGAGCCAGCCCTTCCACCGCCCACCCACCACTGTCGACCAAGGCTTGCCCGAGACAACCCAACGACACTGCAAACGAAACCAATTGAGATTGTGATCTTTTTTTTTCTTTTGAAGAATTGAGATTGGGATCTATAATTGGATTGCAAAAGGAGAGAGCAACCTCCTTTGGACTCCATAGATCATAGATGCTTAGTGAGGAGGGGGAATTGCAGGCTTGGTCTTGAGCATATGTTGGTCTTAAGCATATGTTGGTGGTTTTAGGGCTGGGCGGCGGACGACGTTGTAAGCGGAGAGGAAGAGAAAGCGCGCAAAGCGCGTTCATTTAAGGTTTTTTCTCGGTTTATGTACAAAGATTTATTACTTCGTCAAACGAAGTAATAAGTTAAGACTTAATTAATGGTTTTACCTTTTGACATTTTTTCACTCAGTTTTAGATGTAGTTCACTTTTCACTCATGTCCATATAATAAAATTTAATTAATTAAATGTCCATCATTTAAGATTTATTAGTTAAATGTCCATCGACCACCCCCTAATTGCTACCCGCTTCTAACTATGAGAGTAAGCTGACAAACAGAACTATGACGGTGAGCTGACAAAGCATGACAGTAAGCTGACAAATGATGAGATTCTAACTTAATTGAAATTTTTATGCTGACAACGGACTGATGAGATTCTAACTTAGTTGAAAATTTTATGCTGACAACGAATGATGAGATTCTAACTTAGTTGAATTTTTTATGCTTAGATGTTAGTTGAATTTTTTAGGATGACAACTAAAAGAATTTGATGTTTAATATAATCATTAAACTAGATAAATTAATTCTTCAAGGACATTAGTCGGAGTATTAAACTTTGCATAAGATAGTTTCATTTTATTGGTAGGCAGGTTGGCTTTTAAAAATATAAATTATATTTCATCAAAAAAATATAAATTATTACTACGTCTCATAATTTAAATCGTTTCACTTTTTAAGTTTCTTAATGAGTTACTAGTAATAATTTGATAAAATTAAAATATTAAATTTTTTTAAAATTAAATTTTAAAATAATTATATATATTTATTAGTAATAAGAGTGAAGTTATTTTTAAAAGTTAATTTAAAAAATTAATACTTTATAAAGTTTTTACGGAGTAAATCATTAAAAAAAAAATTGGCTTCCTGTATGATCGAGAGGATCGTGGCTGTGTTCGTGGTCTTCAAAGATCCCTCATCTATGTGGGGGCAACGTCGGTGATCCGCACTTCCTCAGGTTTCGCCCATTCCGGTGGTGGATTATTGTTCTCCGTCTTCTCGGCATCGAGACGCCGTGTGAGTCGACGCGTTCTCTCGTGTTTTCGGCATTCGTAGCTCGCCTTGGATCTCCCTCGACTACTCCGCTGGCTGACGGCTTATATGAGTTCTTAGTAGACCTGTCAAAACACAACCCGACCCGGCTTCCCGGAAAATTTTCGACCCGAACCCGAAAATTTTGACCCGAATTTTTTTTTCGACCCGAACCCAAAAAACCGAAAATTTTCCGGGTCATCTAGGTTTCGACCCGGTGATCCGATTGACCCGGTAATTTTGACCCGATTTTACCCGATTGACCCGGTTGATTTTTAATTAAATATAATTAATTTTTTTATATATAATTAAAATTTATTGCAAAATTATCAAATCATGATTTTTTTAATTTAAAAAGGAAAAAATTGACAAACTCGAAATCGACCCGAAACCCGGTCAAACCCGGGTTCTAGTCAACCCGGAAATACCCGAGACCCGTTTTACCCGAGACCCGAAGTGACCCGACCCGAACCCGACCCGAATGACCCGTTTGACAGGTCTAGTTCTTAGGGTTGTTTCTTTCATCTGTCATTTTTGTGTGTATATTATGTTGTATGATGACAGTTAGTCTTTCTGTTGATTCGTCGGCCTATCGAGTTTCAGACCGGTCTGAACTCGAATTTTTACCTAATTAAAAAAAATATCAAAAATCAAAATAACTTGAAAGTTCATCAGTGAGCTCTCCCAGGTCGCCGTCGTCCCCAAACTTGTAACTTGTCCTTTCGTATCATCAACTAATCAAATTGGATTTGTTCTTCTACGATCGACTCCAAATCGAATAATTTCCTGCCATTAGCTTTCGATTCGCAACGCGAATTTAGAGAGAGAATTCGAATACATGCACTGATGTGATTATTTGCCAGTGCCCTAACCTAATTTTTCTTTTTCCCCAAATTCGATTTGGCATTCGCCTGAAATGGACCATGAAGGTTAATTCACGTTTCGTTGTTGGCGCAATTTGATCGTTTGAATTGAAAACTCGATTCTTACGCTACTAATCTTCTGTTGGTATGTCTCAGGGCTGCGAAATTCGTCGAATCCGTCAAATTTGCTTGCGACTTTGCTCAGTAGGAGAGCGAAACTTCATGATGAGTTACGAAGCATGGAAAAGCAGGTTCCTTGTAGTTCGATTATCTGTTGTGGATTTTGCTTTTGTAATTGTCTGTTTCCCCCCCAAATTGGATCTGTATTTGGTAATTCTACATCAGTATGTGGAATGAAGATCCTCAAAGTTTGGGCGGATGAACTGTAAATTAATACTGCAAAACTTAATGATTTCTGTTAATGATAATGATAGTTTTACCAACGGCAATGCTAGAAATCAGAATCATTTAACAATGTGAAGTATGTGCATTTAGCCCTCGTTTGCATATATACTGATTTGAGGCTTTTGAGGGGCTTTTGATTTACTGATTTTGAGGGGTATATATATCGATATCGGATAATATATGGGGCCTTATATGGAATATCACTCTAAACAACACTTGTATATACACAGGTCTATGACATGGAGACCACCTATTTACAGGATCCGAACCAATGTGGAAACGTATTGAAAGGTTTCGAAGGGTTCTTGTCGTCGTCTAAGAGCACCACACTGTATGCCCGAGTCCCCTTTTATTCCTTTACAGAACTAGTTCTATTGTGTTTGACAACTCGGATACCTTCTTTGGCTTCCCTTCATTTGCAGAGTTGTGGTGGATGATATCACTGCTTTGGAGTTTCATTTTTATGTATTTTGTTAATTTCATTGTGTTGTGCTGTGATCATCTGTTTTTTTCTTTGTTGCTCGATTATCATCTTTCCGTGTTAAAAATTCCCCAAAATTTCCAATTGTGTAGCTAGAATTCAGCAATTGACCTCTATCAGACAGAGGTTTTATCTCCATTACTGCTATATTCTTCTATTTTGTTTGCTGTGCTGTCAGAATTAAGATTTTGGGTGGTGTTTGGTCTTCAGGTTAAAGCGGTCAAGGAAGTTCCAGCCCGAAGATAGATTGTTCTCATTATCTTCGATTACTTCACAAGCGGTGTGTACTCTGAATATCTGATATCGTATGGAGGATATGCTATATGTGATATGTCATTCAAAAAGATTAGCTAGATGTTTATTGGGTCATTTAGGGCTTGCAAATCAATATTCAGGCTGAAGATGGATGTTTATTCGACTTTCTTAACTACATTACATCACTGATTTGGTTTTCATGTGTTGTATTTTGTTAAAACAGGCCGAGGATCAGACACTTGGAAGAGAAGGTACCCCGACAATACCCTTTTTCCTTTCCGACTTTGTGTATATTCTGACATTAAGTGTTCTGAACATTTGTTTGTCAGATGGAAGAATGGAGTCGGGTCCAGGTCGCTACAAGAGCGGAGGAGCTCTTGGCTCCGGGCCGTAAGTTCTCTATTCTCTCATCTTTGAACCCATCAGTAACATAGCCACTGCGCATTGTTAATATGCCCCATTCGTCCTTCCATCAAAACAGGGGGAAACCGAAGAAAGGAAGGGCAGGAGGTCGGGAAGGGAAGCGAATGAGACAGGCTGATCAGGATTTCGACTATGAAGACGATCCCGACTTGATGTAAACGACCACATGGTTTATGATTTTCTCTGCCTTGTGAGTCATTTTACTAGCTATGTCGATCCAACTTAATACACACACCCTTCTCATTCTTGGAGAAGAATCTCTTTTTTATTTCGTTCGAAAACTAAACGAACTTATAAAAGCGTTTTGGGGGCGTTGATTTTCGACAACTGCGGGTACGATGTATCCACATCGATGCATCTGCGCCATCTCCTTCACCTCCACTCCGCTGGTGTCGTCCTTGTTTGGGTTTCATCGAGATCAATGCCAAAGCCTCTTTGCTATCCATCCGATGACATTTTTGGTTGTTGTCGAACTCACGTCGATTCACTAGCTCAGCTCTTGCTCCTCCTTGCAGTTCGATTTTCGTCCTTCTATAGACTATAGTTTGTGTGGTAGACTCCATCAGATAAATCATCCGTGACTGGATGGGTAGTCCGATAGGCATAGGAAGCTCCAAAGTGGGAAAACAAACACCCCTCAAAACAGAGGCTCTAGCTTTCTGGCATGTAAGAGCAACCCTAACAGATTCTCCATATTGGGTGAATTATTGAGGTCAAATAACAAATTTAAGCGTTTTGTGGCAGTCAAATAACAAATTTTTGGTTTGATTTAGTGAACCATTGAGGTCTTAATCGCCTCATCCGTTTGGATGCCCTAGATCGAGACTCAAGGTCTTGGGTTTATTTAAGCCTCACTGAATTATTCAGTTGTAAAAAAAAATGGCAAAGGTAAACTGCCACAAAAGCGAACAAAAAACAAAAACATTTGTAAAGAGGAAAACACCAAGTAGAACAGGGGATTATTACTTGTGGCAGATTTATAATTTTTTAAAATATAGAAAAAAACCTTAAATTTGTTATTTGATTGAGCATTTTTAGTAGAAGAAAACTAAGATAAATAAAAATTATGAAAAGGTAAGGTTAATAGAGTCTAAACTCATGACTAATAAATAACCCTTCTTCCCAACTAAGCTAAGTTGTTTTTATAATTTATTATTCATTTTACACTCTTTTATCTCTAAAATTAATAAAAATTTTCAAAAAAAAATCCTATAAAAAATTTCCTCCGTATTTTTTTTTTTTTCTGGTTAGGGATCTTCAACCACCCCGAACCCGCCATTGATTATTATGACGAATGTATATCCAAGCTAAACAAAAAAACTATCAAAGTTAAGAATATTATTTGTATAATTTATAATTCAAACAACCTAATGAAACGATTTATATATTAGATGTAGAATATAATAGAAAACATTTTTTTGGTAAAGATAGAAGTAGAACGATATATATAGATTTTTCCTAAAAATAAAATTTTTACATAGAGATACTGAGAGAGCAAACTCTCTGTTTCTCGCGCACACAGATAGAGCGAAAGGGAAAAGTAACCCCGAGCCTCCCTCCGCCGCCAGCTCCACCTCCGGCCGACCCTGTCACCGGCGCACCACCGCACCCAGCCCCTCGGCAGTCTGCCGTCTCCCGCAGTCCCGCAGAGCCGGCCTCTTCAATCTTCATTGTTCCTCTTCGCTCCTTCGATCTAGACCGGTTAGTTTTCTTCTTCTTCTTTTCAATTCGATTGTTTTTAATTCAGTTTGATTGTTTTTAAGTTCAATTCAATTGAGATGATAATCAATTTAGATTAGAATTTGTGGATTTGAGAATCAATTTGGGGAAATTTCGATTAGGGTTTGTGAATTTGTGGATTTTGATTCTTCTTCATCCACAGTTTCTCTTTCAATCTCGTCGGAAGCTTGACAAATCATCACCATGGCTACCGCATCAGGTTCGTCCCCGCTTTCCCCTCTTTCTCCTCTTTCTCTTTTGATTTAGTAGGTCTAGTTTGTGGAATTGATGTTTTCGATGCTTTTGCTTTTACTGTCCAAACTTTAGGGTTTCTTGCAATGGTTTGTTTGCTCGCTAGTATCAGAAATTGACCCCTAGATTAATGGATTTGTGTTTCTTCTCAATATATCTTATATGTTTGCTCTCCTCACAGGAGCGTTTAAGTCTAGAGAAGATCATCGTAAGAAACTGGAATTGGAGGAAGCTCGTAAAGCCGGACTTGCACCAGCTGAGGTCGATGAGGATGGGAAAGAAATTAACCCTCACATTCCACAGTATATGTCATCTGCCCCATGGTATCTCAATGCAGAGAAACCTGTAAGTTATGCTGTTCTTTACATTTCTTATTCTAGTTGTTTGAGGGTAAAAGGATGAGAATATTGAAATTCATATAAATTGCTCTTTTCCAGAGTTTGAAACATCAACGGAAATGGAAACAAGATCCCAGCTACACCAAATCGTGGTATGACAGAGGTGCGAAAACTTTCCAAGCCGAGAAATTTCGAAAAGGTGCTTGTGAGAAGTAAGTAAAATGTCTCTGGTTGTATGTTGATATGCCCTATATCCATTCGTATTTTGCTAACTGAAGTTATGATGATTCCATGCCACTTTATTAATTTACAAGATTTATTTTACCTCCCATTTACTAATTTTTAGGATGTCTTAGTTGTTGATAATATCCGCCTTCTCCATTGGTTCGTTAGATGCTGATTTGAGGATTAATCTTTTATTATTATTTGTAATTAGTTATTTCTTCTACATGATATAAAGAGAACTAGTTGCATCTTGTCTATGGTCATGAAACTGATATTGAAATACAGATTGTGAGTTTCCTCATTGGCAGATTACTATCTTGTATTTTATTGGTTTATCTCCTATCATAAGTTTTCTATAGTCTTTCAATTTATTGTTCGTGTTTGATGTCATGCATTTTTATTGACGTTTTTGTTCCACTCCATTTTATGGATTCTGCAGCTGTGGAGCCATGACACATAAGGCAAAAGAATGCATGGAAAGGCCTCGAAGAATAGGAGCAAAGTGGACTGGGAAACACATCGCTCCAGATGAAAAAATAGAGCACTTTGAGCTTGATTATGATGGAAAAAGGGATAGATGGAATGGTTATGATGCTGCAACATTTTCTCGTGTGATAGAGAGATATGAAGCAAGAGACGAAGCAAGGAAAAAGTATCAGAATGAGCAGCATATGAAGAAATTAGAAGAAAAGAACAATAAGGGAGATGAAGCTGTTGGAGCGAGTGACGATGAGGATGACGACGATGATGACTTGAAAGTGGATGAAGCTAAGGTTGACGAGAGCAAACAAATGGACTTTGCAAAGGTTGAAAAGCGTGTTCGTACAACAGGTGGTGGAAGCACAGGAACTGTGAGGTAAGTGTGTGCCTTGCAAACCATTCTTCTTCATTTTCCTTCCCTTTTAACATGTGTTGTTGCAAGATTGAACAACTCTTCACCAATTTATTCTGCTGCAGAAACTTGCGTATTCGGGAGGACACAGCCAAATATCTTTTAAACCTTGATGTCAATTCAGCCCATTATGATCCCAAAACACGTTCCATGCGTGAGGATCCTCTTCCAGATGCTGATCCAAATGAGAAATTTTACATTGTAAGTGATGAAGATGTATATACTTTAATTTTTTTGAAGTCATTCTTCTCAATGTTCTGTCCTTGATGCATGTATATTTGTTTCATTTTCTCATGATGATTTTTTTTTTGCTGTTCTAGGGTGATAATCCAAACAGAGTTAGTGGACAAGCTTTGGAGTTCAAGCAAATCAATGTCCATGCATGGGAAGCATTTGACAAGGGACAAGATATTCACTTGCAAGCAGCTCCTTCCCAAGCCGAGTTGTTGTATAAGAATTTCAAGGTTAATAAAGATAAACTCAAAACCCAATTTAAGGATACCATCATGGAGAAATATGGCAATGCGGCAACTGATGAAGAGCTACCACGGGAGCTTCTTCTTGGCCAAAGTGAAAGACAAGTGGAGTATGATCGCGTTGGCCGGATAGTGAAGGGAGAGGTAATATTTTCAACACATCTTATTCTTGCATGATGTTACATGGACTTTGAGTGCATTTACTGTAGGCTATGGTTTTCTAATTCATATCTTTACTACAGGAGACATTTTTACCAAGAAGTAAGTATGAGGAAGACGTGTTCATTAACAATCATACAACTGTCTGGGGCTCATGGTGGAAAGATTTCCAATGGGGATACAAGTGCTGCAAACAAACAATTAGAAATAGCTATTGTACCGGAGCTGCTGGAATTGAGGCTGCTGAAGCTGCTGGAAACCTCATGAAAGCAAATCTTGCTCGTAAAGAAGCAAGTGAAGGTACTGCGTCTTGGTTATTTCCAACTTTTTTTCATTGCATTCTTTATGTAGTCATATCCCAGATAAGTGTTATCATCCAGCAAACATTTGCTGATAGCAGAGAAATAACGCTAACTTTTCCTTTACCAGAAAATCTTGTATCACTCATTCACTCTCTAGTTTCTGACTCAAATTTGAAAACAGACAAATCTGAACCTGTGGAGGAGAAGAGGATGGCTACATGGGGATCTGATGTGCCTGATGACTTGGTTTTAGATGAGAAAAAACTGGCTGAAGCTCTTAAAAAGGTGAGTTTGTGCTCTGTTTTTTACATACAACTACCACATGTATGTGGGTTATAAAAACAATGGATCTCTCCATCTGGTTAAATTCTAGTTGCGATTGAAATTGCAATATTTTTCTTATACTAGTAATCTGATGGTGTACTTGTATCTTTAATCAGGAGGATGAAAGGAAGCGAGAGGAAAGAGATGAAAGGAAGCGCAAGTATAATGTGAAATGGAACGATGAAGTCACACCGGAGGATATGGAGGCCTACAGAATGAAGAAAGTCCATCATGATGACCCAATGAAGGACTTCTTATAAGCTAAGTGATCACTCGGCCTGTCATCTATGTAGTCTCAACGAATACTTTCGCTCAACATAGTTGCAGTCTAAACATAAGTCTTCACTTTGTTATTTTACTGGCAACTTATACAAATCCTGTCATGTATGAAGATTTCTTAATGGAATTGTTCTTGAAACTGTTGAATCTTGCATGATTGAACTGTACATACATTGCTTACTTCCTAGTCACTTGCGTTAAAGGACAGTTTCATACAATCTTATGCTACAAGCGATGAGCTACAATCTCTTGAAACTCTAGTTCTGCTCGGAATCTGGTGATGAACTCTTCGGCCCTAGCATCTATCCCTCTCATCTGGGGCGACCCCAGTCCCACCGACTCCCACATCTCATCGCCTGAACAATTGCTGTGAATGCCCATCTCTGGAACACTCTGCACTTGATTGATGTGCAGCACAGTCGAGCAGGTAGCAGGCTCAGCCTTGCCTTTGGCCGGCATCGAACAGCCAGAGCGACTCCAGAAGAGATCATCAATGAACACAGGCGGTGGGGTCTGCGAAGACTGCTTCTTGAAGTGGAGATGGCATTTGGGGCGATGCAGGGCCTTGGACACACCGAAGAGCTGGTGTCGCTCCTTAGCCCTGCGACGATTATGTTTTTTCTCAGAGGGTAAAGGAGGATAATACATGGCTGCTGGTGGTGCCCTGGCTGTTTTAGGGTGGCGGGTTTTGGAGATCTTGATCATCTTGGGAGGACGAAGCTTTCGGAACAGCTTTGTGGTGAAGCTCTTCCATGTTCTTATGGATGGGAAGAGGCCTTTGCCTAAAGCAAGGCAAGCCATGGTGATGGAGACAGAGAGGGTGTGTGTGTGAGAGCGAATGTGAGACAGTTAGCCTTTGATATATAGAGGTGGTAAAGGCAGATAACCCGCTTAGTAGTTACGCTAACATGGTATGGTTGGCTCATAGTTCCTTCTCGAAAAATTTACAAAGAACCAAAAAAACCACCAAAAAACAAGGGTTGGTGGGTCCATGTATGATGCTTCTCATTCCTCAAAACTTTATGTTGCCGTATAGATTTCAATTTCAAAAGTAACAAATCATCAATATAATAGGTAGGAAGTAGGTAGAGCTGGCAATTCGGTCATTCGGGTCGGGTTCGGGTCAGACTTGCTTGGGTCGGGTCACTGGCGGATCGGGTCAGTTCGGATAAAATTTATGGTTGGATACTGGACGGGTTGGGTTGGGTTCGGTCATAATGAATTTTAGATTGGTCGGGTTTCGGGTTAAATCGGGTCATGCCCATTCGGGTTCGGGTCAAAGCGGGTCGGTCTCGTTCGGGTTCCGGGTCAAGAGGCGGGTCGGTCTTATTTGAGTTTTGAATGAAAGTGGGTATATTTTGTTTTGAGCTTTCAGTCGAATCATATTCGACCCGTTTGGATAATTTGGTTGATTTTGACTCGGTTGAATACTTAAATATGTAATTTACTTTAAATAAATGATTTTGACTCGGCTGAATACTTAAATATATGTAATTTTCTTAAAATAAATGATTTTGACTCGGTTGAATATTTGAATATGTAATTTTGACTCGGATGAATATACTCATTATCATTGACTCATCGGTTGACTTACTAGACTCATTGACTTATCCGCTTATCTATTGATTTTACTTGAGTTCTTATTCATATGATAACAATTAACAAAAATAATTGGTGTTTTATATGTTAAAAGTATAATCATAAACTTGTGTTAAAATAAAATAAAAAACATTTAACATTCAAGCACTAAAATATTGATGTTAAATAACATTTGAAGTCGGGTTGGGTTGAGTGTTTGGTCGGGTTTAGAGTAGGGGCGGGTTTGGGTCGGGTTTATCTGTGTTCGGATCTGTTTCAAGTTGGGTCAAGTTCGGGTCGGGTTCGGGTTACGGATGACTCCGGATTTTCGGTCGGGTTCGGATTCGGGTGAGTCGGGTCGGGTCAGATTTTGCCAGCTCTAAGTAGGGGTGTTATATGAACTAAACAACTCGGCTCGGGGTCGGCTCGAAAAAGCTCGACTGAAGCTCGTTCACTTATTTAAACAAGCTGAGCTTGAACAAAATTTTAAGCTCGGTTGAAAGCTCGACTCGTTCTAATAAAGCCCGAATAGCTCGAATTATATGGAATTTTTAAAATTTCATTTAAGTTAACATGCTATAATCATGTAAAATTACTTTAAGCTCGAAAAAAGTTCGGCTCGAGCTCGTTCATTTCCCAAACAAGCCAAGCTTGAACAAAATAAAAAGCTCTTTTAAAAATTAGGCTCGGCTCGGCTCGAACTCGTTTAACAAACGAACCAAGCTTGAATATGTCAAGCTCGGCTCGAATAACACCCCTAGTAGGAAGGGGATAGTGATGGGGCTAGAAATTTTTTAAAGGGTGCATAATTATAAGGTATAGTGTCGTTTTAGACTGAAACAATATCACTTTATTTGTTTAAATAGAAAAAATCTATCTAATATAATATGATCAATGATGTCATTTTAGAATAAAGGCGTTAAAACACTTGTTTAGAATAAAACATCATTGATTTAGGATTAAATAGATATAAGTTAAATGAAAATACTGACAAAAATAAGGATAACAAAACAATAAAAATAAACAAATATTCAAGATGGCAAGATGTAACTTGTTTTACTCTTAAACTGTAATAATGTGCAAAATGAGTAATATAAGATCGTAAAAATAAACCTCCACTAGTGTTTTGTAAAAGAAAATAGACTCAATGGATCAAACATACTCCACCCGTTAATTAAAACATGTCGTTTTAGAAATCTACACATTTTTTAAGAAAGCAACTAAAAGTAAACAAAAATACACTTATACCTCTAATTATTACTTTACTTTTTTACTTTATTGAAAACTACAACTAACAAATCTTTTACCCTTACAAGGGTAATTTTGGAAAGTGAACACCAAAATATCTAAAACGACATGTTTTTCTTAACGGAGGGAGTACAATACAAAAGAACACTGAGATGCGGATAAATCGAAAGTAAACTAACCTTCATACTACAAAATAAACAACAAACATAACTAAGAGATCATGAACCATTTAATGAAAGAAGATACAAGCAAATTGAGATTGGGCTAAAAATGGAAGGATATGAGATAGTACAAGCTAACACGATATCTCATTGTCACGAAGAGAATAATAGAAACTCGTATTTGCATAATTGACAACACTCGAAGAAATGCAGATTACACGACATTCCCTCCTTTAAATAAATGATCTTTAAAAACTACGAACACAACAACGATCGATCATAATGATCAATTAGACATAAGTGACTACAACATCATCAGTTATAAGGACCATCAATAGTTCAACTAGTTTCATTGGGTAGACCAAGTGAATGTTTTGGTATGGATTTTTTGTTTTGGTTTTTTAGGATTTGATTAAAAAAAAAAAAAAACTCATGATCAATTGACATATCTTGAGCTTCCCATACTTACTACATTCATTTTCAATGCTCATTTTTTTTCTTTTATGACAAAATACCTATTCTTAATCTCGAATATTAATTAAATAATTGTCATTAAAAAGATGCTTGTTTGTTCATATTGTATACCTTTCAATTGTAGATAAACCAATCTAGGTACACTACAAGAACATATTCGCAAAGGGCTCTTAATTAGAATCTTTCGACTTGTAAACTCGAGAATCAGAAACCAATATTTATATTATAATATTGTTGCTTAAAGACAAAGCTTTTCTATCCCGCTGTAAACTAGTAATTGAGATCTTCTTATACACAAATATACATGATTTTCTTCTTAATTGACCAACATATTTTCGATTTAAATATGAAGATATTTTTATCATTACATAAATAATAATCAAATTGAGTGCAATTCGTCAATAGGTTATTCGGGTTAAATGGATTTTGGGTAAATCTGGTCTCGGGTTAGAACCCAATTTTGGGTTAATCTGCATCAAATTCAGGTTTTTTTTATTTTATTTTTGCATCTTAGAATCGGAATTCGCAATATGACGAATCTGGCTGGATCAATATGAGTTTTTCAAACAATTTGAATCATGTTTTTTATGCAAAAAAGTGTAAATAGTGTAACCTAACCTAAGCAACCAATTGATCTACAATACAAACTTGTTATCAATATATAAGTCCCCTGTAATGATTTTTTTTTATTTTAGTCCCAGTTAGATCGATTTAGTCGCTCTGCATCTAGATTGGGTACTGTGCGGCCTTAGATCGAGTACTGTGTGATGTGTGACCCATTTAAGAAGTTTAACCCTTCTACTCACAAACGACTCCATGTTTCCAAGGGAATTCGAACTTCAAATCTCTTGACATGAGGCGTAGCCTCACAACCACTACACCAATTGGGATTGGTAAGTCACTTGTAAAGATGAATTAACTCCAAGACATCACTTGAAAGATTGTGGGTGGTAACTCATTAGTCATTACGTTATTATTCATGTGAAAAAAACAAACAAACAAAAAAGAGTAGAGCCATCACAAAACACAAACTCTTACATTATTTCCAAAAGCAAACCCCAACCTCTTGGCATTGCAAGAGTTGGTTTCAAAACCTCTCACCCTCCGCCTTACATTATTTCCACAAACCAAACACCCTATGCACATGACATTCCTTACGCCATGGCCCTCCTCTCGGACTCGTCACCGCGGCCACGAGACCTCGAGCCTGCAGCGAAGAGCACGGTCTCCTCCCTCTCGTTCTTCAGCTTCTCCGCTTCCACTCGGGAGACCTGGTACATGTTCATGATCACATCGAGGGGCAATGCCCTAAGGAAGGACGTGCGCCCTGCCACTGTCTGGGCGATGGCATTGTCGTTGGTCTTGAACGAGACCCACTCGAACCCTTCATCTCCGGCTTGCTTCACTAGGACGAAGTTCTGCGGTGCCACCACCAGCTGGTTCTCCTTTAGCTCTCCTTGGAAGACGTCTTGCCCTCTCTCGTTCACGATCTGGACCCGAGCGCTTCCCCTTATCGCATAGATCAGGCTGTGCGCGTTCAGGTTCCAGTGCGGTGCCATCAACGCGTTCTAGCAAGCGAAAACATAGAGTTAGATTCGGATGTTGAAGTTAACACGATGTATGCTTTCGTGTTTTCGACTTACACTATAAAGGACGCCCTTCTCGGCGCTCAAGCGGACGTTTCGGAGGAATGGGAGCTTGAAGCTGTTGAGGGCGGTAAGGCGGCCTGCTTGGGGGACAAAGACATCGGCCTCTGATGGATCGTCGATGTTCTCCTTCATCTTGGAGTAGCAAGCTGTCTCTTCCACACCGTTAAACGCGGCCAACAGGCTGTTATCCCTGGTGCTGCGGCTTCCTCTCCTCCCTCCGCGGCCTCTGCCTCCTTCATGGCGGCTCGATCCTCCTCCCTGGCGCTCCTCCCATTGCTCGTCTTCCCTAGCTGTAGGGGGCCTGATCACGCGCAGCTGCTCCGCTCTCACAATCTGGCCCTTCCTGTTGTCGTCGTTGCTTCGGATCTTGTCGATGATCTCCCTAGGTAGCTGAAAGACCTCCTCTAGGAACTCCGGGTCGAAGCCAGCTAAGATGTTCTTAACACCTTCCTGTCCTCGTTCGCCTCGCTCTTCCTGGAACTCTTGTTGTGGGTTCCCCGCCAAGAAGAATCCCTACGGACATTAAAAAGTACCATGTAAAATCGATCTTCCATGAGGTGTAACTTCATGAATATACATTCTTACTCTGGGGAAGCTCTGATCGAGTTGGTTGTTTTCGTTGGCAGTGTCGAGGAGATTAACAAGGACCAACTCTTCCTCTCCGTCATTGAACACCCATTCAACAATTCCGGCTGGGCCGACAAAGAAGTCTCCCTGACGGATCCTCCACACTTTCTGGTGCTGGTCCCGGACCCCACGGCTCTCCGATTGTCCTCTAGAGACGGATTGGTAGGTCTCCGGGCAACCAGGGGTCGATAGGCCTCGGATTCCCTTACCTGTCAGAGAGACAGAGACACATTTCTTACATCAGGTGTATATAATGTAATGTCAACTTTATAAATGCACAACTCACATAAGCCAAAAAAAAAAAAAACAGTAATAAAAAAGTTACCTTTGATGACATAGAAGAGCTCAGGGGCGCTCCTAAAGTAAGGCAAAAGGAGACCATTGGGCTCAATGGAGCGCCTCATGAAGGCGACACCAGAGCACCTGAACTGATCTTCATTCGGGTCCCAGTATTCGGTCACACCCGCCTCAGACTTGACCCTGCTAGAGGGCTCAAGGGCATTGATTTGGTCGATCTGGCACTCATCTCCCCTGTCCCGGATTCCTAGTGCTAGCAGAAATGAACAACTAAAGGCTAAGAAGCACAAGAACAGAAGTGATGGTGAGGACTTAGCCATTTTCAGAGGACTGTGTGAGTTGGTTGGTAAGTGGAGAATGGACAATGTGTGGTATTTATAGGGTGACACTGTAAGGAGGTGGGCAGCCATTACTCATCATGCATGGAGTTCTGGGTCTGCTTTGCTTCCACATAATACCAACAATTTGGGGCAAGTGGCTGAAGTGCTGTGACTTGTGTGCATGCAACTTCTGTACAATAGGTGAGGTGTGCTCTTTTGCAGTACATCTACCAAATGTCATCCAATATATTACAGCAGAAACGTTGTAATGATCAATTCCTGGGTGGGTCTTGAGTGAATATCAGATGGCTGTTGGTAAACTACTGTAAACTAGAGCTGGCATTTACAAGGGATCAGAAAGGATAAAATAAAACTTAAGTGGTATTTTTTTAATTCATGGCAGCACTGTGGAAAACCATCCATGACAATATCATATAGGGTCTTAACTGAATATCAGATTGGTATTAGTAAACTACTGTGAAATAGATTCAATAGACCAGGTGATGTATCTGTAAGAGTCATAAGACAGTAAGACTATCACATTACAGAAAAGTATCACATTACTGGCCTAGTTAATCTTGGACATTCAAGATAGCACAACTCAGGTAAAGAAGGTATGAAGCTTCTACTGTCAGTGTATTTGAATGTCTAAATAATAGACAAAACTACAAAAGAGATTCTTACCAAGAGTGTGATAAACATTAGATATGACAGAACTAAAAGAGTTGCACTATAGAATATGAGGAAAATAAGATGAACTGAAAGGGAAGAAAAAGTGTTTTCTTAAAATCAAGGGTGTAGGATTTCATTATGTACATAAGCAGGAAGAGTAAATTTACATTTGTATCTCCAGAAAACTCTCTTCTTGCGAAAGTGAGAGTTCCTGATGGTGATTACAATCTTACCAGGCTCGCTTATGTAAAAGGAATTCCTAACTGTCGCCGCAATCCTCCCTTCCCTTTGAAGCTGAACCTTGTACGAGCCTTCATCATCTGGCACGAACTCTTCCTTGTAAATCACGTCCCATCCGACCACCATTACATCCCACATGATCGTAACGTGGGGCTAATAACAAAATTTGAATGAACACATCAAGTATCCAAGATTAGCAGATTTTCAATTGCACTACAAGCATTCAATAACAGCATTCCCAAAAGTCAAATGTAACATGTTATTAGTTCCTTTACAAGACCCTTTGACAGGGTTCTGCATTCATTCAAACATAAAGCTATACCTCCATGGCGGGGATCTCAATCTTCCCGTGTTGTCCGCCCTTGATGACAGTTACAAGTACATGGGCATCATCCGGTGGAAACTCTTCCTCCTCTCTCCGTTTGAGGCCACCAAATTGGACTGGGATGTTCTCAGGTACCATATACCTGTAATTGGATTTCACAATTGTCAACAAATTGACATATGAATCTGACAAAAGCTTCAGAGAGAGGTGTTCATTACTTGAGAAGTCTGGATGTGACCCTACTCGGCCTTGCAACCACAAACTTCTTTCTTGTTCCTGCACTGCAATGTTGACCTAGAAACGCATGCATCGTGTTGAACCATGAGGGAATGTTTATGATGATCTACAACCATGGATACAACACCAGGACCAATTCAATTTCTGAACATCTTGTCTAATTGATCAATTGGATTGCTAAATTAGAGTAATTTCAAGGAGAAGAAGAACTTGCGTTTCTGTAGACGATGTCAGGGTAATACTCCTGGAAGAGGTGCAGCAGCTTCTTCCCCGTCGAAAGGAGATCGGTCAAGCCCTTGACCGGCGCGTTCTTCAAATCCGATATCTGGACAAGAGACACCGTAACGCCACCGCCATCTGATTCGCCGTTTTCTGGAGGTTTGAACTTGAATTTGGTCCTGATAATCCGCTCCAGGAACTGGATCCGCCAGCGAAGAAACTCCTCCCTGCTCCTCTCCGTCCCGAACACCTCCTGGTAGAAATCCGCGTCGCTAAGCGTTCCGAATAGATTGAAGCACACCGGCCGCCCCTCCCTGTCCGTACCATCGGAGTAGACCATCTTCTCCGCGGCGGCCCCGATCGGCAAATCCTCCCTTAGGATCCCGTCGATCCGCTCCCTCCTCCGCCAGACGAGAGTCCGGTGGAGCATATCGTACGCTTCTCCAACCTTCCAGTCGCGAGCCTTAAGGAATTTCAGCAAAATCACGTCCGTACCGTCGTGGCCTTTGCTCGGAAGCAACGGAATCCCCCACATGCTGATCTCCTTTTCCTTTTCGCGATCACCGATGATTTCTCCGGAAACAGTTTTTCCGATTAGCAAGTCCGACTGGATTGCTTCCTCCAATAACCTCCGTAGATCGTCGAGCGCCTTGTTCGCATTCCTCCCCCGGCGAAAGGCGCTTTTGATCGATAGCTTTCGACTTTTCTTCTTCTTCTTGTGGAGCGAAGCGGCGGAGGAGGCGGCGTCGGTGGTGTCGCTGATTGGAAGCTCTATCGCCGGTTCTTCCGCGGCGTGGATTTCTTCGTCCCAGATAGATTCGTAGTCGGAGAACGCCTTGTCATCTTCTATCCCGGCGTCATCAGACGAGTCCGCCGACGTGTAATCTGAATCATCGTCCATTTACAGGTGATTCCGGCGAGTTGTTCTCCGTTGGCCGGTGTGTAGGCCGGCGGTTTTGGGGGTAATTGATTCTCGCTGTCGTGGTCAAGAAGGTAAAAAACAAAAGGGAAGTGGTTACTTTTTTACGTTTTCTTTTTTTGTAATTTTTAAAATTACTGGAAATAAAACGGTGCGTTTAAACCTCCACTCTTTTCCTTTTTTTCCCTTTTTGTTGGTTTTTTCATAATTATGGGAAAGAAAATAATAAGCAAATAAATCTCCGTAATTGAAAGGCAAAAAAAAAAAGTATTGGGTGAAAAGAAAGTAAATTATTATCTACCAAACGTATGAAATTGGTGGTTGTCTAATATAATGATGGTCAAAAAACTTTTTAATTTCTTTTTTCAAATCCTACCAATAGTTTTCAAAACCCGATTTTCTTTTCATACAATTAAAACCTTAAAAAACCATAATAATATATTTACTGTATTATATATATAACGTAAATGGATAACAAATTGTGAATATTAGTCAAACTAAATTTAAAAGCTCCTGTTGAAGTGGTCAAGTGATAGTGAATAAGGTGGTTAATGATGATTGTAGTATTTTACCTTCGTCCCTTTTGGATAAAAATACAAAGTTTACCTTACTTCTTATAATTAGATCTAGCTAGTCGACATAAATCGATTTGTCTGGTGTATAGCTTTTGTCGGTTGGGTCATGAATTCGAAGTTTATCATCAAATTTGGGCTATCCTCGATATAAAAATAAATAAATAAATTTAATAATTGAGAATATAAATCTATTAAAATCTTTTTAATATTTCAAAATTCATTAATAAGGTAATGGTTTAACTAAGGGCATCTTTAACGGGATCCTTGAGGGGGGATACTTGAACATTTTAACATTATAATATGGGATGGACAACAAGTATCCCTATTTTTGATACTTGAGATAGTATTCCTACAAGTATCTCATTTGTGGGCCCCCATGGACATCACTTTCTTCATTTTCCAAATTTCCCAGGTGAAACGTGAAGATAGCTGGCGCAATGGGAAAGGATAGAGGACACGTGTCAAGCATGGATAAGTCGTCGAATGGACGGGTGTGATGAAAAGAAATCGACGGTCCATATTAAACCTTCCATTTATAATTTACAATTACAAAATGTGATTTTTGACAATGAAAATGTTTTTTTTAAAAAAAAAAAATTATACCAAAATACTAGATTCATTTTTCTCTACACATAGACATCAACTTTGAATATGTTTTATTGTATTTTGAAAAAAATATTTTTTTTTCAAATACAATTACATGTAATAATACCTTAAATAATATGATCATTATACTTCATTAGTAATAATTTATTATCATTTGAAGAATTTATAATTGTTTAAAAAAATATATAATATGTGATAGTATATAATAATTTTTATGATTCATGTAAAAATATGGTAGAAATTGATGTTTTTATGAAGTGACTTGTCATATAGAATAGCATGCATGGTCTCCTATTGATACATTGAGTAGTTTGATCTTTGCATTGTGTAGTCTAATCAGTTTGGTTCAGATTTTTCAAGTTTAAACATTAGAAAATATGTGAGGTTTCTATGAAGTTTGGCTATAAATACATATAATCAGTAGCATTACAACCCACACTTCACTTCTTCCTCTACTTGTTCATAATGGATCCTTCCCAAAATCAATCCGAAAATGTGTTCTTTTCCAGCTTGGGGAACATGTCTCTTTCTTCTGATTATGATTTGAGCTATTACGAGCAAGTGCTCACTTCAAACCCACAAAATTTTACCCCCGGCACTGATGGAAGTGCAAATGCTCAATTTTCGCAGACGGTCCCAACATATAGCACCCAACCAAGTGTCGTTGAGATCCCAACAGGTGGTAGCGGAGGCTCTCGTGGTCGGGGTCGTGCTCGTGCTCGTGGTCGAGGTCGTGCTGGTGCTCGGGGTGCAGCTCGTGACGAAGGAGCTGAAGGTGGTGATGAAGTTCGTTTAGGTCGAACCTACTGGAGTGTTGACGACGACAATCTCCTTGTCAGCTGCTGGATCAATATTTCCACCGACGCGATCGTGAACACCGACCAAGATGCACATGCATTTTGGGGCAGAATTGCAGCATTCTATGAGAAATATAGGAAACCAAACCAAGTGGCAAGAGACCCCACGAGATGTAAGGCTAGGTGGCAAAAAGTTAACTCAAATGTTTCGAAGTTTGTTGGTTGTTTTCAGGAAGCAAGTCGTTTGAGAGCATCTGGTGAGGCAGAGAAGGATGTTATGATGAGGGCACATGAACTTTTTGCTTCGAAGAGTGATGGGAAGAAGTTCAAAGAAGAGCATGCATGGCTTGCATTGCGTGATGAGCCCAAGTGGAGTGTTGATTATTTAGATAAAATCAGTCGCTACAATGCAAGCACTGGTAGCTCCAAAAGATCTCGATCAACCGATGGAGGGGATACCCCACGTTCAGATACTCCTACGAGTGTCTTTAGTGTCAACCTCATAGAGCGCCCCATGGGCATCAAGAAGTCTAAAAGAAAGGGGAAGGAGGCAATGTCATCTGATCAGGTAGAAGCCCACGAGCTTGCCGAACAAATGGAGAAAGCCAAGGTTGACAACTTCAACCGAATGTATGAGTTGCAGCTTGCTAAGGAGACTCGTAAGAGAGAAAAGGTGCAAGGGTATGAGAGAGTGAAGAAGCTGGAAATTGATGGCATGACGCGAGTGAGGAAGATAGAGTTGCTTAACAACCTGATGCAAACTCCAAATCTTCCACCGGAGGCTGAAAAGCTCAAGATGGGGTTATTCAAGGAGCTTTCTGATCAATATTAACCATTAGAAGAAGGATCTTCTATGTAGTGCATGTTTCCTATTCTGTAGTGCATGTTTAATATTCCGTAATGCAAGTCTCATATTCGATGTAATGCATGTTTCCTATTTTATGTAATGCATGTTACCTATTCCGTAATGCATGTTTCGTATTCTGTAATGCACCTTCCGTACTTGTAATGTATGTTTAGTTAAGAAATTTAAGCTTGCATGTGATTAGCTAGAACTTTGGGAAGAGGTTTCTGAAAAGGGTGAACTTTAGGAAGAGTTTTCTGAAAAGAGTGAGCTTTGGGAAGAGTTTTCTGAAAAGCTTGCATGTGATATTTCGTTGTCCCTTCTGCCATCGACTTGCCAAATCTATCTTTGTCTTTAGGAATCTTATTTGTAAAGCCATCATGTGATATTTTGGTGTCCTATTGACAAATCCATTCTATATAAGTTGACTACTTGCATTGCAGAAGAGGCACACCAAACACATTCCTAACCACACTTATTCCTCATAATCCCCAACAATGTCTGGATCCGACTCCAATTCGTCAAACACAAACCCCTTCCTTTCAAGTAGTAGCTCCGATGATGGCATGAGCGAGCTACAAGCAGCTTTTGCCGAATGGGAAGCTACAGCTACTGCTCTTCTGCAACCATACCAACAACCTGAAAGTTCTCGAAGGAGACGTCGTCGAACCCACATTGAAAGAGGGAGGGAGAGAGGCTTTGCTCAATTGTCCAACGATTACTTCTCGGAGGTGGCAACATACCCAGATGAAGTGTTTCGCCGACGATTCAGAATGCGTAAGGGGGTCTTCAATCGCATTGCTCAACGATTGGAGACAGAAATGGTGTACTTTCAACAACGACCGGATTGCACGGGCCGGATGGGCATTTCTGCTTTGCAGAAAATTACAAGTGCAATTCGGATGTTGTCCTATGGCCTTGCTGCTGATGCTTGTGACGAGTACCTTCGTCTATCGGGGAGCACGGCTAGATTGTGCTTATCACATTTTGTTGATGGCATCATCCAATTTTTTGGAGACGAGTATCTTCGTCGACCAAATGCAGTAGACATCCAACGATTATTAAGCGTGGGGGAGTCTCGTGGCTTCCCAGGGATGTTGGGTAGCATTGATTGTATGCATTGGGCATGGAAGAATTGCCCGACTGCATGGAAAGGTCAATTTGCTCGTGGAGATCATGATCACCCAACGATTATACTTGAGGCGGTTGCATCATATGACCTATGGATCTGGCATGCTTTCTTCGGCGTCCCAGGTACTAATAATGATATTAACGTTCTTGATCGTTCCCCTGTTTTTGATGATGTTGTGCAAGGTCGAGCTCCAACCGTTAATTTCACCGTTGGAGGACATGAGTATCGCATGGGGTACTATCTAACCGATGGGATTTACCCGGAATGGGCTACATTTGTGAAGTCACCGAAGTCTCCTCAGGGAGTCAAAATGAAATTATTTGCTGAACAAGTTGCTTCCGTTCGGAAAGATGTGGAAAGAGCATTTGGAGTGCTACAATCTCGTTTTGCAATCATTCGCAACCCAGCACTATCTTGGGATCCAGTCATGCTCGGGAAGATAATGCGAGCATGCATCATTTTGCACAACATGATCGTAGAGGATGAGCGAGAAGACTATAGCCACCATGGATACGAGATTCCGCAGTTTGAAGAAGGCATAAGTGGCGAACCTATCCCGGTGGAGAACTCTACTTGGACGCAGCCGACTAGGACTCCCAACGTTATACGAGATTATATACAAGCCAGGAATGAACTACGTGATACTGTCACACACCGTCGTCTTAGAGAAGACTTGAAGGAACACATTTGGGAGAAATTCAGGTCCAATGTGGGAGATAATTAATGGTTTTTTAGTTTAGTATTATGTTTGTTAAGTTGGAATTTAAGCTTATGTATTTTCCGTAGCGTAATTTCTTTTGAAGTAATCAATGTATTTCCTCTTATTTAAATGAAATTTATATTTTAAGTAAATATATAGTCATCGATTTAGTTTAATAAATAATATTAATTTATGAATAATATTGTGTAACGGAAAATTAATATTATAAATTAAGCTAGATTGAAGAAAATGAGTTGAGAGGGGTATAATAGTAAATTGGTTTGCTAGTAAAGGATGGAAATAATTATGGGAGAGGGGTATAATTGTAAATTGAATTGATAGGAAAAGATGGATTTTGGGATACTATAGATGTTATTGATAAAGTGGGAAAAATAAGAATGAGATCCTAGGATGATGTGGCGGAAAGAGGAGAATAAAATATTAGTATTTCGAGTATCCCGAGTATCCCTTGATAAACATGGCCTAACCCTACATTTCATGGAATCTTAGGGAGTAATTGGGCCATAGGCCCGTAGCAAGCCTTGATGCAGTGGGTGTGATTTTTTTTTTTTAGAAATTTCGTTTGGTACCCCTATGTTTAAAGCAATTTCGGTTGGTGTCTCAAGGATTTTTTTTTTCCGGATGGTGCCCCTCAACTTTTGTAAACTTCCGTCCCGTACCCTAAATTCAATTCAAAGGTAACTCCGTTAAACATGAAACCCAGTTTTCAAAACCAAAGAGAACCCCTTCATCCCCTTTGCGAAATTCCGAGGCATAAACTCCCACAGTCCCACCTGTGCTGATTTCAACTTCGATTTTCGGGGAATTTGCTGACTGAGCGAAGCAGCGATAACACCTGTGCCAAAGCCGACATCAGTTGTTCCAGTCAGGCAATCGGCGTCGTGAAGGCGGTTAGCGAATCCGGATCGGAGTACTCATCCTCTCCGCTTTTCACTTTCTCCGAACGGCCTCCGGCGACGTTTAATAGCCTGAAAACGACGCGGATGCAATTCAATGGAACTTCGAATTGATTGGATCTGGAGGTTGAAGGTGGTGGAAATCGGGATAAAGGAGGTGGAGCAGAAGAAATCGGGATGAACCGAATTGAGATCGAATTGATTGGATCTACTTCCTCTCGGCTGTCACAATCTGTTTCGTCGATGCAGCGCCGTCGGATATCGGAGAGGATGACAGCGGGAATGGGACCTCGGGCTCGCTCTCTGGATGCATACGACGACGTCCTCCTTCGACGCCTTCAGCAAAGACGCCGGCGACGAGGTTAGGCCCTCCTTCCTTCGCCGCCGAGTTCCCTCTTCCTGCAACGGCAGCGGCGGATTTCCAACGAGCACTGTTGAAGTGTTGATGAGGACGCCTCTTGTTTTCATTTTTTTTTAAAAATAACAGAGTTAGGGTTGAATTGGAGTTTAGGGCACGGGACGGAATTTTACAAAAGTTGAGGGGCACCATCCGGAAAAAAAGAAATCCTTGGGACACCAGCCGAAATTGTACAAAAGTTGAGGGGCACCATCCGAAAAAAAAAGAAATTCTTTTTTTTTAAGACCTCGTCCGAAACGTTTCTCCAAAATTTAAGTTTAAATTATATTTGCGACGTAGTATTTATCATTTTTTTCAATCTTAACTAAATTTATACTATCTCCGATTAAAAAAGGATGTCGTTTGACTTTTTAATACGTATTTTAAGGAGCTAAAAACTATATAAAATATCAAATTTTTTTAAATTATTTTTTTACAACTTAATATTTGTTGATAATAAGTATTAGATTATAAAAAATAATAATAAAAAAGTTAATATATTATATAGTTTTTAACTCTTTAAAATACGTGTTAAAAATTCAAACGATACCTTTTTTGAATCGGATGGAGTAATAAATTAAACGTGCAACTTCAGATTTCAAAATAAAAAAATGGATAAGAATGACGAGGTTAAGAAAATAAACTTGACGAAAATCTACGAATTTTTTTTATTGCACCGCCTAAAAGATTTTAAAAGAAACCATTTTTTATACGGTCGTTGCATTGTGATTGATGATAAAAAAAATAATGAGGAAAATGTTGCACGTGAACTCACAGCTACGAACAAAAGTTACATGCTCCATATATTAATTAATATAATAATAATCTATATATAATCTTAATTTAGAAGACTTTGTTTACGTGTCAATCTTATAGTAGTTTTAGGAATATTGACTAATTATGTTTTTTTCCTTGATTTTTTATTTCTCCTTTTCTCTTTATTTCCATTAATTTTTTTAATCCTCCATTCTCTTTTATTCTTAACATATTTACTAACAATTAGGCTTAATTCAAAACATTGAGCTTAATTCAAAATATTGAATTCAATCTAATATAATCATCAGGCTTAACTCACATTTATGTACTAATTATTGAGCTTATTCAAAACATTGAATATAATTATTAGTTGTGACACATCACATTTAAATGCATGATTCAGATTTCAAAATTTCTTAAAAAGTTACAATAATATTGATATTATTATTATTGGGTGATTTAAAATATCTACATTAATTTATGTATTATACTTTAGATGAGATATAAAAAAAATTATTTGAGAATTATAAGATATATTTATGGTAAAGTTTTTTTTTTAATCTTAACTTTTATTAGTATTTTATAATATATTTATATATATTATTAATATATTTATATATTATTCCCGCGCCATGCGTGGGAATTGTACTAGTTATTATTATATTTGTATATACATGCATGCACCTTTGACTAGCAATATATATTTGTGTCATCTTTGACAATGTATTTATAATTTCCTTTATGTATATAATAAAGCTATCAAGTGTATATTCACCGGGTTCTTATAAAATAAAAAGTAATTTATTTGGACAATTTTGTCCAAGTTCCACTCTCATACATAACATTTTGACGTTATTTGATTGTAATCGGAATGTACAAAATAAATGTGTACAATATGGCTGATTGAGTAACGGGAAAAGGAAAATATAACTCAATCGGCCATACAGAATATCATAAACTTTTATCAATATGTCATTACCTTTAATATAAAGGTTGATCTCAATTTAAATTTTCTATTGGCCAAAACTTTTATCAATAAGGCCTCGTTTTGTTGAACGTGGGAAGTGCAATTCCCAGGAATTTAATTCACGTGAATTTAATTCCCGTCAATTGTACTTCCGGTTAATTGAAAAAAGATGTTTGGTTAGTTTTTAAATGATAGGAATTTCAAATGGTGGAAGTGGTGATTTTGTACACAAAATGGTGAAAGTTCAACTTACCTAGTCCACCCTAGGTAAGTTAAATTCCCCCATTTCATAGGAATTGGAATTCCTGGGAATTCAAGTTCCTGGGATTTTGAAAGAAAAAAATTATAACCAAACACATGTATTTATCCTACTTCCTGGATTTTTTCACTTCCTGGGTTTTTCAATTGTTAACCAAACGAACTCTAAGTGATTTATGAATTTATGTCTAATCTAATCAAAACTCGAGAACTGGTTGAACACTCTTTCTTAATTGAATTTGTGTTTAAAAATGCGTTCATACTCCATTCAGTTAGTAAATTAACGAGCTCAAGTCATACCTTTTTGGAGTTATACTTTCTAATGACACAATAAATTTTACACTATTTGAGTTTGAATTGATTCTCAATTTGAATCAATTTTAAGAGTGTTTTGTATTTGACTTGTTTTGTAAATGAATTTCAAGCCGAACTCAAGTTTTTTTTTTTATACATTTGATTAACTTTCCACTATACCTAACAAGTCCAATGATTTCATTGCCCAAATAGACTCATATGTTATACATCAGTTTTAGTGTCGCAAATGTTGCAAAACTTCTCCCACATTGAATTGTGGAGCAAAAACATTTCAAAATATAAAGGAGAAAAGTAAGAAGTTGGTATAAACTTTTGTATAACCAAAAATAAAATAAATCTGTCATTTCTCCGGCCCGTCACTCTTTAGGATCTCAATCCTCACTATCGATGCCACTGTCTCATCGCCGGCCACCACTGCAACCGACAAGTCTCCCATTATCCTCCATCTCGAAAAAGGAAGATGATGCTCTTGCAATCCCAATCCAAGTGTAATTTGATTGAATTGGTTTAGGATTACAACGTCGTTGTTTGATTTGTGATTTCGAGATTGAGTAAAATAAAACAAAAGTGGGGGCATATATATCTCCTTTTACTCTATTCCATCGAAAAATTAATCTTCATTCACACACTTCCGTCCACTGCTAAAAATAATCAAATAATCCTAATCTACCTAAACGATAATGCGATATGAACTAAAACAATTTGCGACAAAGCAAAAATCCACAAATACCAACGATCAAAATATACACAACAAAGACCCCAGTGTATTGACGGTTTTCCGTCTGCCGACTTGTTCGACCATCAAGTTTCACATATGTCTGAATTCTTACCTAATTAAAAAAAACCCAACATAGACCCTAGATTTCAAAATCAAAGCAACACAGTCACACAGACCCTAGATTTCAAAATCAAAGCAAGAAGAGGGCAAATGGAAATAATCACGATCAATAACAGAATACTCCGTATATAAATTCCAAAAATAATAATGTATAATTTTTTGATGAAAAAATAAATAAATTTATGGATTAATTATACCGATGGATCAGGGCAGGCGACGACGGCGGAGGCAGCGGCCGCAGCTCAACGGGGGAGTTGGTGGCGTCGGGTGACATGTCGGAGGGGCGGTGCTTCCGCTTCTTCTTGCAATAGCTGACGCCGCGCGCCTTGGACTGCTCGTCCCTGACCTCGCGGAGGTAGAGGCGGACGGCGGGGGCGGCGAAGGGGTTGGTGTTGGTGTCGTCGGACTCGGAGGAGTTGACGTGCTCGTTTAAGGCGGCGCGGAGGCGGCCGACGAGGGAGTCGAGGCTGCCCCAGGCCTGGCGGAGGGGGCAGGGGCAGGGGGAGGGCGGACAGGGGAGGCCGAAGAACGGGCAGCCCGGGCAGTGGACCTTCGTCTTGCCGAACTGGTCGAGGTAGCGGAGGAACTCCAGCACGTGGGCCCCGCCGCACTCCGACGGGGACACCGCCGGCTTGTAGTGGCTCCGGAGGAACTGCCCGAACGTGTTCCAGTCCCTCCTCTTCTGGCTCTCGTAACGGGTGCAGCCTAGCTGTTGGTGGGACCCATTGGTGGTGGTGGTGGTGGTGGTGGCGGCGGCGGCGGCGGCCGGAGATTCAGGGAGGGGAGAGTTCATTTTCTTCGCTTTGGAGTTTGGGTTTGGATTTGGAAAAGAACCCTAGAAACCGAGATGCACAAATTAATGGAACCAGATTACATAATTTACATTATAAGTATATTTTATTGGTTAAAATTTATCCATTTATATTCGATACCATAGATTTATTAATTATAATTTTAAATAAGTTATAAACTAGATAATTTTAAAAATAAAATAAGGAAATGATTAATAGTAATAAATAAATAAAAGAGCATTCTCAATGGCCGAGTTCCCCAAATTTTTCTTTTTCTTATTCGTCCACCCTACTTTTCAGTAATTTTATTCTCAATTTTATACAATTCATGTCTCTCTTCCACTCTAGCACAACTTTCTTATGCGCATTCTTCTCATCATTTTTTTTTATTTACGATTTGTTGTAGGCGTGTTATCATATTTTCTTGTTGTCTTGTTATTTGGGTCACTAGGAAACACCCTCTCGACCTAGTCGGGGCAAAGGTACGTACAATTCGACCTCCAGACTCTGCTTAGAGCGGGACATATTAGGCTTGTTGTTGTTGTTGTTGTTGTTGTTGTTGTTTCTGCAACAAAACCCTTAATTTAATAAATTTTTCTCATACACATAATTTTCATAACAAAACCCTTAATTTAATAAATAACAACAACAACCCGGTTAATCCCGCTAAAAAGCGGGGTCTGGGGGGTCAGGATGTACGCACTCATATCCCGAACAGGTCGAGAGAGTGTTTCCGATAGACCCATAACGATGGTGCAATAGGACCACATATTAGTAGGGCAAAGAGAAAGAGGCATAGGCAACATGAAATAAGAAGGGAAGGTGCAAGGAAGAAGCATTAAAGTAAATAAATAGTTGTTTACTAATTTTTCTTAATTTTTTTATATTATTTATTTATATAAAAAAAAATGTTCAGCTCGGGCCTAGGGCTGTTACTTGAGCCGAGTAGCTCGAGCTCGGCTCGGGCTCGACCCGGGCTCGTTCGAATTAAATATGAGCCAGGCTTGAGCATAATTCTGAGCTCGAGCTCGGCTCGAGTAGCTCGTATAGCTCATTTTATGGGTGAAATTACAGTTCTCCCCCTATGTTTTATTTAACCCCATGTAAATAGGTTTTATGTAACCCCTTGTAAATAGGGCGTATATCTTAATCTCGTTTCATATGTGAAATTACAGTTCTGTCCCTAGGTTTTATTTAACCTCTTCTTCTAAAGAGTCTGTCAGCCGATTTGCCTTTTGGACTCCATTCACTTTGAATCACAGATCTACATTTTGTAAGTAGCTCGAGCTCGACTCGGCTCGGCTCGAGAAAATGAGGCTCGAGCTCGAGCTCGGCTCGTTTGTAAACGAGCCAAGCTTGAACACCCACTAGTCGAGCTCGTTAGCTCGTATATCAGCCCTACTTACGCCTCTCTCACCGTCACCGTAAAGTGAAGGATACGAGTCATCTCACTCATAAAAAGTACGGGACATGGATGGTAATTTAGTCAAAGTTGCGGGCCCCAAAGGAGGAAAAAATAAGCGGGAGACATGCTCGTCTATCAAACGTCCTCTCCTATTGACCTTTGAATCCCGGATTCTCGTATGCTCAGCCCTTGTAGATGACTATAGTCTATATACTCCCTATGAGTAATATGCACGTATTGTCGGTGTTATATGTATTTTAAATAGACGAACTCGCATGATGGTGACGGTTGTAGTGGTTATGGAGTTATATCTTATATCAAAGAGGATCGAAGTTTAAATCTTATTGGAAATATGGAGTACGTCGCTCGTGTGTGTTGGGTCAAAGTTCGAATCTCATACCATGTCCAACAGCTTCTTCATTTGAAGATTTGGATAATCTTTTTGTTTGGAGAATGTTGCAGATTTAAGAAATCATCTCTATTTTTTCTCCATTTTGGAGAATGTGATGGAAAATCTGTTAGACAAAAAAACCTTAAAATTCTCCAAAATCACCAAAATTAAAAAAGTGTCGGAGATGCTCTCATATGAAACTATTTTTTTTGGTGAACAAACGGAGGAAGATCCTCCCACACTAACACAACGTACTACATACAAATAAGATGGGGGTAGCCCTTCCCCTACGATCCTCATCTAGCAATATTCCAACCCCATCGGGAGGTTCCCCTAATACATGGAAGCCTCTCAAGAAAGATAACTCTGCTTTAGCGAGGGAGTCAGCGACATAATTCGCTTCCCTGAAGACATGACGAAACTGGATCTCCCAGTTCCTTTTGATAAAGCCTTGACATTGGTACACCAGGCTAGACATCGGGTGATAATCTGCAACACCTTTCGTAACCATCGAGTGGGCCATCAACAAATCTGTCTCGACCACCACCGCTCGAAAACCCATCTCCCACGCCAATCGGAGGCATCCCAAGACTCCCCATAGCTCTGCCATGACCACCAGGCCAACTCCGATGTTATGGGAGAACCCCCGGATCCAGTTCCCATCGCCATCCCTAAAGACTCCAGCCGCAGCAGCTCCACCGTCTTCGTTCCTTGCTCCATCGGCATTGGCTTTTATCCAGCTCTGGGTCGACCTCTCCCAGCTAACCCGCTTCACCACTCTTTCCATCTTCTTTGGACTACCCAATCTCCTCTTCCAACCCTCTTCATACTCCTTCGTGCAGCTCTCAATCAGCATAGCCTTATATGAAACTATAATAAGACCCAAATTCGCTATTACTAAAATCCTAACCCAAACTTTTGATGTATCCTAACATAAAATGTAGAGAAGAAGATGAAATAAACCGGTCATGATGGGCTTTATACTGGGCCATTTCTTGGGCCATTGTTTTAGCCCACGCAACGTTTGTTCAAATAAATTTCAAACCCGAATTAGTTAAATCCCCATCATACAAATTTTTAATTTTTAATTTTAACAATTATACTCCGTATTTGATTTAATGTAGGATAATATTAAATCGGAATAGTAGTGTGATTACTTTTTTCGATCATTTTTCATATAAATTTTATTTTATTTCTTCTCATTTTATTTCCTAATTTTAACATATATGAATATGACAGAGTTGAGAGCAGAGTGAGTTATAAATGATCCAAATCTTTTGGCATTTTCAGGTTCCAAATGAGGAAAACAGATCTACGTAAAAAGAGTTATTGACATGGGTTGCGTCATAAGACATTGGGTTTTACATACACTATTTTAATCAATTATATATAAGCTTATATAATAATATAAAGTATTACAAGTACATTAAAATATCAATCCCATACATAATTCAATCCCTATATATATACACGCCTATACACATCTTTCAACCTTAAAAACTAAGTAATATAACCTTTCACTATCATGAGTAACCTTTCATCACAAGACCACAAAATGTATTATATATCTTGACCTACACACATTATATATATATATATATATATATCATATATATATAAAAAAAAAGTATATTTCACCCTTCATATATCTTGCTCTATATATAACTAACATATATATATATTGACTTACAAAAGCACTATACCATTATCATCCTTGAGCAATCCCATGTCTCCAAATGCATTGTGATGATGCCCTAAACTCATGCCATCATCCAAGTCCAAGTCCCACATGAACCCATACTCATCGGCATCATGGCGGTGATCATGGTCGCCAAACCCATCAACATCAATCTTTGAAGCATCCTTCAACATGTCATTGACGGAGTAGTTGCTTGGACTACCCTCCTTGAGGAGCTGCAGCAAACTGCCTGGAGTGTTCAACATCGGTGTCGAGTCCAAGTCATCCAGGCCGTTATGGAATCCGACTTCAGTAGGCGGCTTCGAAGTGAACGAATCGCAGCTTCGGTATCCATAGTTTGTAGGCATTGTGCTTTGCTCCGCCATGGGAGGCGTCGGAGAGGAAGAAGTGGTTGTGTTGTTGTTCTCCCCTTTGCTTTTGTTGAAAACCCTACAAAGAACCCAATCTTCCTGCAAACCCATCACAAATTCAACAATTAATTAATATATACAGAGAGAGATTGGTTCCAGTGTACACAATCCTTATCGTGTATGTAAAAATTCTTCGCTTATTTGCTCATACTTATTCGTCTATTTTCACATGATTAATTATTCGCCTATAATTATGTAATTATTTGTCTTTACAAATAATACAAAAAAAAATTATACTATCGAATAATCGCTCAACACCACCGAATAATTTCATTCCAATGAATAATATATCTCTCAATACCAGCGAATAATAATAAGTTTAATCTCATCTATTGATTTCTTAATTCATTGACATGATACACAAAATAAGGGTTATATATATATAAATAAAATGAATGTTATTTTATACATCTAATTTAGTAATATAAAGTTGAGCTAAATAGCTTGTAGACTTTATACTCCTATATATAAACAATTAATTGAAGATTGTTAAGAGAACTATTAATCAATTTCATTGATTATATGTATAAGGTGGATATATTTATGTAAGCAGTTTTTTAATTGTAAAATATATGATTATTCGTATATAACAATGAGGTACCTTAGGAGGCATATGAGGGGCTTCCATGCGAAACTCGTGCATGATCCAGGCAGTCTTGATCCCATTGGGAGCACGGTTGCGATAAAACACCAACGTCTTCCTCATCCCAACGACTTGTCGGGTTTTCGGGTCAAGTATGACCCGATCCTTACCAGTCGCCTTCCAGTATCCACATGCCGTCGCCCTATTGGCCCTGAACCCCGTCGTGTATTTTCGGTCCCTGAAGCTGAAGAAGAACCACTCGCTCCCGTTCAGCTTTGCTACCTCTGAAATTTGCAATCAAATCTTGTTAAATTCATAATTAACCATATGTGATTTATATATATTAGTACACAAAAATACTCCTTATAAGAAATAAACATATACGGAGTATTCTGTATTAGTTAAGCCATGCATTTACCAAATTGGATGTTTTAATTTGGGTTTATGTGGGTTAAAATATATTTTTTTATTAGGAAATAATTTGAGGCTAGACATATCTGACGCCTCGATAGGTCGACTAATAAGATTTTAGATAGGGCTACATTAATCATCATATATAATTTTTTTTAATTAAAAAATCAGGTTGGGTGATGAAGTTGGTATGGGTCAAATATTTTCTAGCTTGTGACAACCACTAAATTGATAAGAATTAGCATTCTTGGTTTGCAACTCTTTATTTCTATTAAATATTGTCTTTTCTATATTAAGTATTTATACCAAAACTATCTTGACAAAACATTTCTTTCTTTAATTCTGGGTCTGAAACTTATATATATAGCAAAAAAAGAAGACAATGCAAACTAATTGTATCATACCCATGTCCTCCTCAGTTATCTAATTTAATTTTGTAGGAATAATTTTTTTTAATTAAAATGGACAAATAAGTGACCATTAATGGGTATTTGGAAATTTAATTAAAATATACATTCAAGTATATACGTTTTTTTAAAGAATGAGCAAAATTATATAAAATATTGACTTTTAATTAATTTTAAAGTAATTTAATTATTATTATTATTAAGTATGAAATAATTAAAAATATAATTAATATTTTTATATCATTAAACATATCAGAATAGTAAAGTAAAAAAAGGAGGGAGTACTACTTATTTTGTATAAATAAATATTTGAATGACATGAACAACGTTGTGCAAAAGGAATGGAACTATAGAAGTAAAAAGCTACTGTAGTACGTAACAAAC
Source organism: Persicaria tinctoria (assembly GCA_037127255.1). Lineage (NCBI taxonomy): Eukaryota > Viridiplantae > Streptophyta > Magnoliopsida > Caryophyllales > Polygonaceae > Persicaria > Persicaria tinctoria. Next base: position 2,918,462 of record JBANSL010000019.1, on the reverse strand, counting down.
ACACCACCAATGATTGAAGTGGAAATGGTACAATTGAATTAAATTTTTTAATTAAAATCATAATCATTTATGTATATGGAACCAAAACCATTTTTTTTTTTGTTCTGTATTGTTTAATTTAATTTGGTTCAATGTGAATTAATGAGTATATCTTAAACATATGGCTATTTTAGACTAGACATATCCTATATGGCTTCATGTGAATTATATTTAACGGTACCTTAATTTTGAATAATATATATTGCCCCGTCTTCTATAAGTATATACCGATAAGAAAAAAAAAACATTATTCGATTAATGGATTTAGCGTGTTAATAGATCGAATATGAATGTATGTTACATTATTGGTATAGTTGATTATCTTTTCGACGTCGCTAAATGACAATTATATATTGTATACATGTATGTTACAACAATTTTATCATGATACACTATTGAAAAATGAGGTATGCATGGTGTGTACAAAATGTATACCTTTAAAAAAAAAAAATTTACCCGGAAAAAATGACTTGAAAATGGGGAAAGGGGAGAAAATAGAGGGGAATAGGTAGAAAAGAACAAAAAGATTTTTGAGTAAATTTAGCAAAATCCCTAAAGAAGGAAGCCTTTACAAGTCATGCCTATTTCCTTCTACAACATGCAAATTAGTCAATTTTTCAAGGAAAAGGGGGAAGGAAAAGACAAAATTTATCTAGATTAAAATCATGGCCTAAATGAATGAACAATACAAAAATATTGGGGAAAACATGAAATAAATTTTAAAAATCAAGGAAAAATAATGAGAAAGAAGGAGAAAGGATTGCTCAATCTTTTTTATTGCAGCTAACAAAGATTTTCTCGATCTCATCCATCAGGATGCTATCGGTTAGGTGGAATATCAGCTAAATTCTTAGAAGAAGAAGAAGAAAGGGTATAGTTTAATGAATTACCAGGAAGTTCCCATGGCTCACAAGTGTGAAGGTCAATTTCAACCAAAGTGCCCTTCAAGACCTCCTCGTTCGCGATCTTCTTGCAGAGATAATGGCAAACCAATTCCTCGTCGCTGGGAAAGAACCTAAACCCGGGTGGAAGGCTTTCTCCAATGTCCTTCAAACCCATCTCCGTTATCTCTATCGATCTTCTTCACCTTCAAAAGTATATATGGCTACTCAGAAAACAAGCAAATGACTGAAATCTCTATCAACCTATATCTATATATATAGTTGGCTAAACCCTAGAATGATTTGATTTTAATGTTTGGAGGAAAAGGGTAAGAAGAAAAAGGAAGGAGATGCATGAATAGGGAAGAGATAAAGCCATACAAGAGAGTATATAGTGTGGGGAATGAGGAATATACATACATATAATATAAATATATATATTTATATAGAAATAAAAAAAAGGGGATATTAATTAATATTAATAAATAAGGGTGTGAATGTGGGTCCATAAATAAAAATAAATGTAATGTCATTTTCTAAGGTACAATAGAAATAGGGAGGCTTGCATTGCATGGTTAGTTAAAGCGTGGGGGAGCTTTCAAGGAAACCCAAAGTCACAAGAAATGGTTTTAATTAAGCCCGGTGAATGGGGAGGATTTGTGGGGGCACAAACTACTTAGATACATCTAATTAAGTGTAATTAATGCTATATATGTGCATAATTCCAAAGTAATTTAATTAGGGGTGAAGGAGGGATTAACTTAATGGCAAGTCAACTTAATTCCTTATTTTCCATCTAATTATAATTTCGGGTTTAGGACGCGTTGTATAGGTGCAAAATAAGGGTAGGAGAATCTCATAATCTTAAAGGGTTTCGTACGCCTCTGGTATTTTCACACGGATTTAGATGCGTACTGTATACTTAAGCAGCGGTTTGGATTCAAAAGAAAAAAAGAAAATGGGGTTGGGTTTAGGAAAAAGAGAAAATCAACTTAATTCCATATTTTTCATCTAATTATAATTTTGGGTTTAGATCGCGTTGTATAGGTGCAAAATAAGAGTAGGAGAATTTCACAATCTTAAAGGATTCCATACGCCTCTGGTATTTTCACACAGATTTAGATGCGTACTGTATACTTAAGAAGCGGTTTGGATTCTAAAGAAAAAAAAAACAGGGTTGGCAGGGGTTGAGGAAAAAGAGAAAGCCAACTTAATTCCATATTTTCCATCTAATTATAATTTTGGGTTTAGCACACGCGTTGTATAGGTGCAAAATAAGGGTAGGAGAATCTCCATCTCAAAGGATTGCGTACGCCTCTGGTATTTTTACACAGATTTAAACGCGTACTGTATACTTAAAAAGCGGTTTGAATCCAAAAGAAAAAAAGGAAAGAAAATGGGGTTGGCAGGGGTTGAGGAAAAAGAGAAAGAAGATTTTTATCCGTTGGATCCAAGGTAATTAAGCAAGGTTTAGGAGTGCGGAAATTGTCATCGAGAATATATTGTACTTGATTTTGGTGTATTTATGAGAATATAGTTCATTTTACATGAGTTGTGGATATTGTACATATACAAAGTATCTTGGATTTGGTCTTTAACCGCCGGTGAATAAATTTGATTATCTAGTATGAGTTTATGGTAAGAAATCTGTATGAATTGATCCAGGGTTTTCGTACGCCTCTGTATTACACACAGATTTAGATGCGTATTGTATTCAAAAGAAAAAAGAAAACGGGGTTGGTAGGAGTTGAGGAAAAAGAGCAAAAAGATTTTTAACCGTTGGATCCAAGGTAATTAAGAAAGGTTTAGGAGTACGGAAAATTGTCATAGAGAATATATTGTACTTGATTTTGTTGTATTTATTTATGAGGATATGGTTCATTTTATATGAGTTGTGGATATGCTACATACGAAGTATCTTGGAGTTGGGTTTTAATCGCCGTTGAATAATTATGATTATCTAGTATGAGTAATTTATGGGTCAGAAATTTGTATGAATTGATGAATATATATTAGAGAAAATATTAGAATCCTACACATAAAAATATTAATTTCTTCATTTTACCCACTTTGAAGTAAAAGATAGCAGATACAGTAGCTAAACCTGATTGGGTAGTTGTAGTTGATGAGTTATTTGTGTTAATATCTATATATATATATATATATATATATATATATATAGCTTGTGTGGTGTTAAAGTAGCCGGTGAAAACTTGTGAATAAAAAATCAAAAGTTCTTAAAAGTTTCGGTGACTGCTGAAAATCTCTGATTTCAAAAGCCAATTAAACTAAAATCTTAAATTTATTTCATTTAGAACTATATAATATCAAAATCAAAAGTTTTAAAAGCTAATTGTTGGTGTCAAACAATATACTTCATTTTCTTTTTTGTTGAATCAACTTTGTACATTGTCCATTTAAGTTGCAAAACCTAAGAATATGCATAGGAAATGTTTTTTAATTGATTAGAAAACATCTGTCGAAGAAAAGATTTCAACGCTTTACAAAAGATCAAAATGTCGTTCTCATATAATCTATCTTGATACACAACACATGCATTAAAATCATGTCTATTATCCCATACATTTCAAAAACCAACCAATTACAAATAATCATTCGCTTGATCCATCTTAATCAACAAGTTAATGTGTTGATTAAGAAAGTGATGACAGTATACTTGCAATTTTTTTTATACAATGCGAGGATTTGAGGATGGTTAACCGCGGTTAAACCATCGTTCAATGACGTCGTGTCGGATCGCATCAGCACATTGAGTAGGAACTCCATGCTATTAGGTTTGTTTAAAAAAACAATTTAAGACTCCTTCCAATTCACTGGCCGAGTCGGGTGGCCTAGTGATGTAGAGTAAGGGGAGGGGTAAGGAGATCCCGGGTTCAGTCATTGCTTCCGCCTCTTTCCTTGAGTGAAAAATCCAAAGTTTGCTTTGCTCCCTACCAAATGGATTGAGTTGGTCGATACAAGCTGGTTTACTTGGTCGGTGACTCTTCTCGGCTAGATCACATGTCCAGTGTTTGCCACCAAATGGTGGGTTTCTTAGTAATTATTTTTAAAAAAAAAACTCCGTAATATGAACTTACCGCCGAATTTTGTGGTAATTCAATCACATGCAGATGGAGTTTATAAAATTTTATAACTCATAATACAAAATCAAAAATATATAAACTAATAATAATAATAAATAAATAAATAAATAATAGGAATTTTGAAAATCACTAATTCACCTATATTTGATAACGCGATGTTCGTAGTCACCGGAAATCTTTTTTTTTTCTTTTCTGAAAGTCGAGAGATCGACGAATCGACAGACATACTAACCGTCAACATACAAAATAACACATATGAAAGAAACAACTCTAAGAACCCTTAGAAGTCATCGCCCAGCGAAGGAGTCAACGAAGATCCAATGTGAGTCACGAATACCGAGAACACGGGAGAGTGCGACGACTCACGGCGTCTCCATGCTAAAAAGCTGGAGAACAGTAATCCACCACCAGAAAGGGCGAAATCTGAGAAAATGTGGATCACCGACGTTGCTTCACCTAGATGAGGGATTTTCGAAGACCACGAACACAACCACCCCCAACGAAAATCTTTCTAAATTCACCACCACCCTTCACATAAGTAAGTGGGTAAGAATTAGAACAAAAAAAAAAGTAAGTGGGTAAGAATTGTTTTTTATTAAATCAATAATAATTTTGTGACTCATCTTCTAAAAAATATTTTTTTTAGCTCACTTCTAAAAAAGACTTAATTAAAGCTAAAATTGTTAAGATATTATATTTTTATTAAATTATAAAATGTATAACAAATACAACTCAAGTACTTGTGAGTATAATTATATAATACAACTAGTACAGGTCATGTCCCGTAAACAGAAAATACATTAATATTATATTATAAACAATCTAGATGGATTCTAATAAATAAAAATAATAATCTAAATATAAATAAAATTAGTTCGACATATTATATATAATTTTTTTTTTAATTTATCGTTAATTAAATCTCATGTAATATAATAGATAGTTGGTTTTTAAAAATATTTTAATATTTTTTTTATTAAATATGTAGTACATATTTATTATGTTAGTTTACTAAAATATCTATGCACGGATGGATTGTAACTACATATTATGGCTACATAATATCATAATAATTTATTTTGGCCTAAAAAACAATATAGATATAAATAAAATAAAAATGATTAAATAATTAATTTTCATATAAATAATTCTCTCCACCAAAAAATAATCTAGATATAAATAAAATAGCACCTATCAAATACTACATATGTATATTTATCTATTAATATTTTTGGTAAGTATGACTATGAAATATTTTTTATTTATATTTGTCTCAATTAACTAAATAATATATATCATATAGATATATATTATTTTTATTAATTTTTTCTCTTGGGATCAACCACCACGTGCCACATAAGATTTCTTTTCTCTTATGATCAACCACAACACGTCACATATGATGTTATGCATCGATTTTAGTATATGTTTATAGATATATAAATAAAATCCAAACACACCTCACATGAAGCTATGAAGCTAGGATGATACTAACTAGTAGTAGCTAGGTTAAGTTAATCCGCCAACAATTTTCAGTAACGTACCCATTATAACGCCTGATTTAAAGTCGTAACGGAAAATCCCCACTCTCACCCCAAAATTAAATTAATATAAATTAAATTAAATGTTAATTCCAAACACGTGAATCGCCGTTTGCTTCATGTTTCGGGATATTCTTGTTTTTTCCACATAATAATAATAATAATAATAATTCTATCGATTTATTAATCATTGATAATGTAAAATATTGCCTCAACAAGTACAAAGACCTGAAATATAAAATCTATATAATATACTAAAACGGAGACATGAAGTATCTTCTAGTACAATTCGTTTATGGGTCGTTTTCTGGTGCGAAATTACCTAACCCAAACATGCTGGAACAACGTAGACTAAGAACCGACGACAAACGTCATCAAGCAGTGACATCATTGGTCAGTGGTACATCAGGAGTCTCTGTGAACAGTGAAGATAATCCTCTAAGAAAATTTTCGAATCACAAAGTCGTCTCAATACACACCGCTTCAACCCCAGTCAAACCTGACATCGAACATCAGAGCCCCAACTCAAAATAGGACCTGCCTTCTTGAGTTGATGGTACTATGGCAGTCTTAAGTGGGCCACCCAGGTTATGTTTAAGAGATGGGCCCCATTTTGTAATTACAGGCCCACCAAGCCCATCACTTGCAAAATGATCCACGCTCTGAATAATTAATTACTCCATAAGTTGCAAAATTATATTTCTTGTAAGCCAAAAATTGCCAGATACTCAAACAATTAGTGATAAGTAGGGACAATAGTTTGCCTGTCACAGTGTCACTTATGTACTTTTTTTGGGACGTCTCTATCTCAAAAATGTTTCTTCATTTTTTTTTTGGATCATTGAAATAATGTATAATGTGACACCATAAACTATAGCAAGTCGTGTGTCTAATCACACAATCATATACTGTATCATATACTTGTTAGATCTCTATCGAATATCGACCCTCGTTTCGATATTAATTGTTTCGAACATAGTTAATTATTCGAGTTAGGCGAAATTGTACTATTAGACATGTTAAATATTTGATTGAACAGATCAGAAATACATTTATTTCGATTGAAACTGATGATAATGTATTCAACTATGTTTATCCTTAATCCTCAAAATGATATGATATCATGTTTGTATGTATCAAAGTTGAATCATCATATATATGGGTGCAAAAAACAATAATGTTTGCGCACCCAAACCGAACACACAAGACCAGCAGGGTCATCATAAAATCAATTGACAATAGGAGAAGTGACCCATTAATTTATATACAAGGCTTGGGCTATCTTGTTTTTCGACGTGGGATAAATGTTCCATCACATCACAACAGAAGTCGATCTACAATCACTTAAAGCACTAAACTAAATACAAATATTCATCTAAAACAAAAACCTCATTTTACCAAACAATGCCTTAATTTGTCAAATCATCTTGATTACTATATATTAATTTATAACAATTATCATCAAACTTTAAGAAGCTAGCGTACAAGTTTCAACATTTTTAATTTGTAAGATTTTGCTAGTTTATACATTAAAAAAATCAATGCAAAAAGCCTATTAACAAAATAAAATAACAAGACCAATGACCTCTTACTTTAGCGGTAAGGGTGAGGTATCCCAAAGAAGAGGTCTCGGGTTCAAATCTCATTTGGTGCATTTAGGCCATATTAATTCCCACAAACGCGTACCGCCAAGCGATGTACTAATCCGTAGGGCCAAACCGAAGTGGTGAAGTGGTCCGTGTGCAGGTAGGTGAGGTTGCGACCGCTGATCGTACTTTGCGTAAGTGGTACTAAGCCTCCTCAAAAAATCCCGCAAGGGGTTTCTGGGGTATGGGGCCGCGAAGCGGTGGGACCAGTCACTATAAAAAGTTTACCCTACCAAAGTTTGCCCCAGTCGGGGTGGCCTAGTGGTAAGGAGTAAGGGTAGGGGTGAGGAGGTCCCGAGTTGATCCCTGCCTCCGCCTCTTTCCTTGGTTGAAAAAACTTAAGGTTTACCTTGCTCCTTACTAGTGGGGCGAGCCGGTCGGCGTAAGCCGGTTTATCTGGTACGTGACTCTTGCCGGTTGGGTCACGTGCTCGGGATTTATCGCCGAAGGTGGGTTCCTCGTCATAAAAAAAACAAAATAAAATAACAAGATTTGATGTGGCATATTCCACCACATCATTATTGAAGGATAAGTTATTTGTTTTTGTTTTTTGGGTGAGCAAGGATAAGTTATTTGTTAATCACACCAAAAGAAAATAACTTTTTTGGATGCTACTTTAATTTTTTCTCTATATAAAAAATTATCTTAGGCTCCCAAATCTCAAACCATTCTTTTTAAGACCTTGAAAAAGTGGCGGGTCGTAAAAGTGGGCCAAGTAGGGCCCACGGTTGGGCCCAAAAGAAGAAAGTATCGGTAGTTGATGGCCCAACGGCTTCCTAACGAGCTAGATAGTGATTACCATTAACGCTTGTCTAAATGAATGTAGAGCCTTACTAATTCAATCGTAGCTTTCTAGTGCTCCGTTTGGCACATCCGCTTTTAATTTTGATATTATATAGTTTTAAATAAAAATAAATATAAGTTTTTTAGAACTTTTGATTTTATATTCATAAGTTCCAATCAGTTATCCTAACAACAGTAAGTGTTTGGAGAATTGAGTCCTTAACGGATCTCAGAGGCCTACTCCTGTATATATATCAATGGGTGAAAACCCGAGGGTACAATGGTAACTGTACATGTATAAATAATATAATGCTAACATCCTCCCTCAGTCGCAGCTAGAGGTGAGCGAATAGCAAGACTGGAACGAAAAGAAGTAAAAAGAGGAGTAGGTAAGCCTTTTGTGAAAATGTCCGAATACTGATGTGCAGAAGGGACATGAAGAACTCGGACCTGGCCTAGGGCGACCTTCTCTCTGACGAAATGGATGTCAATTTCGATATGCTTCGTCCGTTGGTGCTGAACTGGGTTCGACGACAGGTAAACAGCGGAGACATTGTCGCAGTAGACTAGTGTAGCCGATCGAAGGGGAACCCGGAGTTTGCAGAGAAGGTTGCGGAGCCAGCAGGTCTCAGCGACGGCGTTGGAAACACCACGATACTCAGCCTCGGCACTCGAGCGGGAGATGGTGGCCTGACGCTTGGAGGACCACGAGACCAGATTGTCGCCCAGGTACACCGCAAAACCAGATGTAGAGCGTCTAGTTTCAGAACAACCCGCCCAGTCAGCGTCAGAATAGGCGGTGAGGGAGTCAAACCTGCTGCGAGCGAGATGTAAACCCATGTCAGAGGTGCCCTTGATGTACCTGATTATCCTCTTGAGCACCTGAAGATGGTGCTCGCGGGGATCATGCATGTATAAGCAGATCTGTTGTACGGCGAAGGCAATGTCCGGTCTGGTGAATGTCAAATACTGGAGAGCACCGGCCAGACTGCGGTAGGCTGTAGGATCCTCAACCTTAGGACTGGAGGCAGCGTCGAGCTTGGACTTGCAGTCGACAGGGGTGGTGGCGGGTTTGCAAGACTTCATGCCGACCTTGTCGACGATCTCAAGAGCGTACTTCTGCTGATGAAGAAACAGGGTAGTAGGAGTGCGTGACACAGAGACCCCAAGGAAGTAGCTCAGAGAACCGAGATCAGTCATGGAAAACTCTGATCGCAGCAGGGCCATTAGCCTTGACAGGAGCGATGTAGAGGAAGCGGTGAGCACGATGTCGTCAACGTACAGGAGAAGATAGGCAGTGTCAGACCCTGAGTGGAACACAAAAAGGGAGTGATCAGACTGACTGCCCTGAAATCCAATGCCAGTGAGGTACGTGGCGAACCGCTGATACCAGGCGCGAGGCGCCTGTTTCAACCCATAGAGAGACTTCCAGAGAAGGCAGGCGTGAGATGGGCGGGTGCGATCATAGAAGCCTGGCGGCTGATGCATATACACAGTCTCCTGAAGGTTGCCGTGAAGGAAGGCATTCTTGACGTCAAGCTGATGGATAGGCCAATCCTTAGTAAGGGCGATGCTCAGAACTGTGCGGATGGTAGCCGGTTTGACGACCGGGCTGAAAGTCTCATCACAGTCAACCCCAACCTCTTGTGACTTGTCGTTGACCACTAGCCTAGCCTTGTGTCGTTCTAGAGTTCCGTCTGACCTGTACTTATGCTTGAACAACCACATGCAGTTAATGATATTAGTGTCTCGAGGCCTTGGAACGAGGTCTCACTTGCCATTTTTAATAAGAGCACTAAACTCATCCATCATGGCAGCTTGCCAGTTCGGGTCCTGTAAGGCCTTGTGAGGCGATTTGGGGAGAGGAGATATGTCGGGAGACGGAGTGAGAAGGTTGTATTTGGGGTTAGGTTTGAAGATGCCGGACTGCGACCGGGTCTTCATGGAATGGGCGGGGGGGGTGCAATCGGAGGTTGGTGGGTAAGAGGGGTTGCCTGCTGAGGGGGAAAGAGTGGGGCGGGGGGTGCGGCGGGCGCTGCCAGGGGGGGTGTGCCCGCCGCATGGGTTGCGGCGCCCGCCGCCAATCGATTTGGGTGGGGGTTTTGGGCGGAGGGTTGGTTCCGGATGATGCTTGTTGGAATAGGTGGCGTAGGAGGGATGAGAATTCGTCGCGATTGGGTGGTGTGGGTGGGTTGGGGACAGCAGGGGTGGGTGGTGTGGCGAAGGGGAAGGTCTGTTCGTCGAAAATCACATGGCGCGAAGTGACAACCCGATTTGTATCCAAGCGAAGACAACGGTAGCCTCGATGGTGTGGGGAGATGCCCAAGAAGACACATTTAGTGGATCGTGGGGATAGCTTGTGAGGGGCGGTGGCACTCATGTTGGGAAAACAGAGACATCCAAACACTCTAATGTGATCGTAAGAGGGGTAGCGCTTGTAGAGTGCCAAGGTTGGGATGGAGTTGCCAATGGCTTTGGATGGAAGTATATTGTGGAGATAGGTGGCCATGTAAAGTGCCTCAACCCAAAAGGGGAGGGGGAGAGAGGCGTGATGTAGGAGGGTTCTAGTTTTTTTATTGAGGGTGCGGAGAATACGTTCCACTTTGCCATTTTGTGGAGAGGTTTGGGGGCATGAGAAGCGGAGTGATATCCCATTTTGTTGACAAAAGGAGCGAACAAAATTGTTGTCAAACTCTCCTCCCATGTCGCACTGAATAGCCTTGATGGACAAAGTGAATTGAGTGCGGACAAATGTGTGAAAATTGACAATGTAACTTTGTGTTTCCGATTTGTGACGTAGGGGAAAAACCCAAACAAAATTGGTGAAATCATCAAGGACAACCAAATAGTATCGAAAACCACTAGCACTTGAAATAGGAGATGTCCACAAATCACAATGCAAAAGATCAAAAGGTGCAAATGTATTGGAATGAGAAATGCTAAAAGGGAGACGCTTGCTCTTGGCGATTTCACAGGAAATGCAAACGTCAGAGGCTTTATTACAAGAAATTAAATGACTAGTGCGGAGACATTGGAGCACGTGGTCGCCGGGATGGCCAAGACGAGCGTGCCACAAGTCAGAACGATGGGCGACGAAGGCGGTGGGGGCGGTGGGAGACTGTGGGCGAGCTTTGGTGATGGGGTAGAGGTCGCTAGAACTATTGCAGCGCATGATTGGGGTCCCCGTACGAAGATCCTTCACAAGAAAACCAAACGGGTCAAATTGGACAGCCACGTGATTATCGATGGTAAATTGACGAACAGAAATGAGGTTTTTAACAAGGTCAGGGGCAAGCAGGACTTTGTTGAGGCGTAGGGGTGGGGCATTGGGAAGGGTTGTGTGACCCGAACCGACAATTTTAAGAGACTCGCTGTTTCCGACATAAACAGACGGTAAAGTGCTCGAATTAAAAACAGTTTGTAGGTTACCTGGTGCGTTCGTCATGTGAGAGGAGGCCCCGGTATCCATGTACCAATTGTCGTCCGGCTGCTGGAGTCCCATGGTGGAGAAAGCGGCGGAGAGGTTGGTGTGCATGGGGTGCGCTGGAGGCTGCTGTGAAGCGTACATCGCCGAGGATGGGGCCCGCTGCTGTGGCGGACGCTGCGTGTAGACCAACTCTGGCGGGGGGTATCCCGCCCACGTCGGAGAAGGGCAGGGCGGCGGAGCGGGGGACCATTGCTGCTGCGGGTACCACTGCCCAGGCCGCGGCCGCGACGGCCGCTGCTGTTGCCGCCTCTGTCGCGTCCTCCACGTTGTTGGGGTTGTCTGGGTTGGGTGTGGGGAAGGGGGTCCGAGGCTATGAAATCCTTGGAGGAAACAAGGACATGGGAAGGGCCCTGGGGGCGTCCCTGACGGCTCTCCTCCCTAGAAAGCATGCTGCGAGCCACCATGAAGGTCGGAAGTGGCGATGTGTTGCTGATCATGCCACCGACGACATCAAATTTGGTGGAAAGGCCGTTGATAAGTTGAAGAACAAGGCGTTCTTCGCTAACTTTGTGCCCAACATCGCCTAGTTGATCAGCGATGGCTTTGATGGCGAGGCAGTCAGAGACGGTGGAGAAGCTTTCCTGACGGGTGTTGATGAACTTGCCCTCAAGATCCGCTGCCCTAGCGGATTGATTGTCATGGAAGAGGCCCTTTATGCGGAGCCAGACATCACGGGCGGTAGAGTTTGGTTGGAGGACGGTAATCAGGACGTCCTCAGAGATGGTTGCATAGATCCATCCAAGAACGATGGAGTCAAGGCGGTTCCAGAGGGGCTCAGGGACATCAGTCGGACGATCAGAGCCGTCGATGTGGGTGATGACGTCGTGAGCCTTACAGGCGGTTTGGAAGAGCTCCGCCCATGTGTGGTATTGGACCTTTTTAAGATCTAGGGTTAGGGGAATTTGATTTTTGATGTTGGTGACGGATTGAGCGGAGTGAAAGGGGTTTTGTGGTGGTGGTGGAGGGTTAGGGTTGGGTGGAATGGGGTTAGGGTTGATTGGGTTGATAATATCGTCGGTAGACATCGAGAAGGGGTGGGAGATTGCGGCAGAAGGGAGAAAGGAGGAACAGGGGGCGGCGGCGGCGGCGACTGGGCTGGCGGCGGCGGCTAGGGCATGGCGGCGGCGGCTTGGGGCTGCGGCGGCTTAGTGGATCGTTAGGTGTAAAACAAAAATTAGGGTTTCACACAAAAGCTTGATACCATGTAAGTGTTTGGAGAACTGAGTCCTTAACGGATCTCAGAGGCCTAATCCTGTATATATATCAATGGGTGAAAACCCGAGGGTACAATGGTAACTGTACATGTATAAATAATATAATGCTATCAACAACTAGCTTTACCAAACACCATACTAGCTTATTAACATATATTTAACACATATAATCCATTAGCTTCAACAACCCGAGAGCAACACTTTTACCAAACAGAACCATATTCATATATCTCAACCACAGTACAACTACAAGGCCTTAACTAATTCACCAAGGTCCAAGTATTATGGATTCAATTCCTAGTTTCCTACTAATAATCCTATATTTGTTTTGTTGATTTGGTAAAAATTCGAGTTCAGACAAGCCTGAAATTCGAGAGGCCGACGAATGGGCAGACGTCAACATATAACATAATAAAAACACAAATTACAACGGATGAAAGAAAAACCAAACAACCCGAATAAGTCGTTCGCCCTCGGAGGAATTGAGGGAGATCCAGGGCGAGCCACGAATGCAGAGAACACGTGAGAGTGCAATGACTCACACGTCTCGACGCCGAGAAGGCAGAGAACAATAACCCACCATCGAAAAAGGCAAAATCTGGAAAAGTGCGGATCACCGACGTTGTCCCCACCTAGATGAGGGATCTTCAAATACCACAAACACATCCACGATCCTCTCGATCAAACAAGCAGCCCGATACTGCAACCCAACTCGGAACTAAACGCCACCACGCCATAACAACGACCACTAATAATCCTATATACTTACGGTGGGACGTTGGCAAGAACAAAAAAAAAAGGGGAAAAAACTTTTTATTGTTAATTTTTAATCCTAATTTCAAAACAATTATACATGAAATTCAGTCTTCATACTGTTCATAATAGTGCTAAATCTTGAGAGAATCAATTACTTTTAAGTTTTGATATGTAGAAACAACAGTGAATAAGATGAAAAAACACTATATGGCTATGTTTGATACAAGTTTTGAAAGCTAATTATTAATAGTGCCCTTAAATAATTAATGCGTGTTAGATAAGTAGGGCCTTTTAATTTGGAAAGGTTTTAGCATTGGGATATGATAAGTTAATTCATTCATCAATAAATTTACAAGTTCATCGATCAATAAATTCAAGCCCTTAAAAAGTCTCAAATCGGTATATTATGTCAAATATACTGATATATACTCCATCCGATCCAGAAAGATTGTCGTTTGACTTTTTAACACATATTCTAAGGAGCTAAAAGATATATATATATATATATATATATATATATATATATATATATATATATATATATATATATATATATATATATATATATATATATATATATATATATATATATATATATATATAATATATTAACTTTTTTATTATTATTTTGTTATAATCTAATACTTATCATTAATAAATATTAAGTTGTAAAAAATAATTTTAAAAAAGTTGATATTTTATATAGTTTTTAGCTCCTTAAAATACGTGTTAAAAAATCAAACGACAATATATCTTTTTGGATCGAATGTAGTATCAAATAGTACTACATACCAGTTATCAAATCGATATTATTCGAGGACTTAAATTCTTTTATCAAAATATAATATGGATAACTTGCTTTAGCCGCTTTTATTAATTAAGTTGGTTATCAATTTTAATTACCAAATAAGCTTCAAGCTTTCAACTCTAAAGTCTCAATTATCCGATAAGCTAAATTATAATACTCTCCGTTTATTATAGTTTCGTTTTATTATTCACCACGATTTTTAAGAAATAAAAATTATATAAAAACGATACTCGAAAAGAACCATGAGTAAGAGTACCAAACATAACCTTAATCAAGATGGAAATCATCAATTAACTATAAAGTTCCTCTTTAATTTCCTTTTCAAGTAACTTATATTTACTAATTGAAGACGAGTTAAAACTTAAAAGTGATTGTTGAAAAGGTGAGTTGAAAGAAAATCAAGACATACAAGTAACGCAATAAGATTCGAACCTTCACCTTCAAGATTAATTTTCTCCGACTAATTAATAAGAAACATTCGAAAAATTTAAAATCGATGGTGATTATAATTAAAGACATGATTGATCCATTGATGGTTACAAAATTGACAGCACGTGTTGGTGATGTGGCATAGATCCTCCCCATAAACTTCCAACTGTATATCTTTTCAAAATACGTATAAACTAAAAATAAATTCAAAGTATGTGAATGTATATATAGTGGTAAATAAATGTAGTCATATGGAAAGAAAAAGTTAAATGTATAATTTAAATATAAATATGACATCTTTGAATGAAATAGTTGATAAGAACAAAAAATATTGAGAGAAATTAAAAAGAATTAATAATATAATAAAATAAAGGGAAAACTAATTAAAATACCCTCACCTTTGAGGGTATGGTAAAAATCTATCCCCAACTTTCAAATGTAATAAAAATAGCCCGACCTTTGAGGGTAGTGGTAATATATTACCACGAGTTTTTTCACGAGTAAAAAATGATGACGTAAGGCAACGTATGTGGAATTTTTTTTAACAAGAGTTTTTTTTAACGATTTTCTTAGAAAAAAATAAAAAAATTGGACCGGGCTCATACACAACGCCTTTTCCTCCCTACTATTTTCTTCTGTGGTCGCTACTTGAACTGTCTTCTAGGTCTTTCAGGTAGCTCATGGTTCCTCTTCAATGACAGTCTTCTTCCCTCGTAGTCGCTTATCTTAAGTTGTCTCTCTCACATCTTCTTTCTCTTTGATTTGTTCATGGATTTGACTGAGTAAGTTTTTTTCCCCTCTTCGTTGTTGTTGTTGGTTTAGTTTTGTTGTCGGTTTGGTGTTAGGAATAGTCGTGTTGTGTTGATTTGAGGCAATTTTGACCGGATTAGTTGCTTTATTGAATCAATTTCGTTTTTCGGGTTTAATTTTGTTGTCGGTTTATTTTTTTTCCTAAGGAAACCGTTCAAGAAAACCTTTTAGTGCTATATAATTTGTAAAAAAGCTTCCACGCATGTTGCCTTGTTAAAAAAAATCCGCGTAGGCTGTCTTGTCAACATTTTTGACTCATGAGAAAACTCGTGGTAATATATTACCACTACTCTCAAAGGTCGGGATATTTTTATTACATTTGAAATTTGGAGATATATTTTTACCATACCCCAAAGGTGGGGGTATTTTAATTACTTTTCCCTAAAATAAATAAAAATTGGGAGGAGTTGAGATTTGAACTTGGGATCTTTTAATTTCCATTATCCTTTTTCCTTTCTTTACCACTTGAGCTAGAATTAGCACGTTTCAAATATCATTTAAAGATGTTATATTACATTAAAAATACTAAATATATGTAAAAAAAATTATTTTTTTTCCGCCCGAAGGGTGCTCGAGCACCCCTCTGCCTCTGTATATGTATCTTAATGTGAAGAAATAATAGCAAATCAAGCAAATGAAATATTCACATGATTCTCTATATCAAATAATTAATATACATAGGATGCCTATTATTTAGAAGCTTAAGACTTTTGAAACTCATCCATTAAAGAGTTTCAAAAGTCTTAAGCTTCAAAATTGATCAATGATCAATCGACGCATATTGGCAAAAACAATTCTACATCCGATCCACAAAAGATGTCCCTTGACTTTTTAATACGTATTTTAAGAAGGTAAAAACTATATAAAATATCAACTTTTTTAAAATTATTTTTTTACAACTTAATATTTGTTGGTAATAAGTATTAGATTATAAAAAAAAATAAAAATAAAAAAGTTAATATATTATATAGCTTTTAGCTCTTTAAAATACGTGTTAAAAAGTTAAACAACAATACAACGTCCTTTTTTGGATCGGAGGAGAGAGTATATGATTTGATTCGTTGCCTAAGTAAAATCCAATCGAAAACGCGTTCTCCAAACAGTTTTTGGGCCAAGGAGCCATTCTGTTCTGGTCCAAAATCATATCATATCTGAAGGAACAGAATGGCGTCGATCAGGCGAAGGAAGGAGGCGGAAGTTTTAATTCTTATAACGTACGTACAAGGTGAGAATAATTGAGAATCTGATGGATCAGAGGAGGGAGACATATGCATGGATGATGGATGTGGAAAGCTACTTAAGACTGTAGTCCATGCATGCCTATTTGGCACCCAACTGTACCTTTACATTCACAACTAGGACTTTAGGTTTTGTATTACATAATAGATGCATGCATGCATGATGTATGCATACATGCATGCCTATTTGGCATGCCCATGGATATATTAATGTGACATGTATTATTAATTGATTAGGTGAAGGAAAATATATATATATTTGGTATGCATGTATACATATATTCTACTCAACTTGACATGAAAATAAAGTTGAATGGGATTTTTCTCTAGTATAAATTTGGTTTTTGTTCTCGCTTCATTGAATGGATCGAATAATGTGTTAAGACTATGTCTCTTTTGAGTGGAAGAGTCTTTGGGAGATCGAAATGATCGTCGTGTACATTTTGCAGTTTCTTTAACACTTCAAGTCGTCTTGTTGTACTCATCATGTTTTTCGCAAGATCAACAGTGACTGACAAATGAACGTTATGTCACACAGATGTCCTCTCCCTTGTTATATGAGATGCAATTAAGTGGTGATTCAGTAAGGTCTAATCTCTCTCTCTCTCTCTCTCTCTCTCTCTCCCACACCCGTATTAAAATGCTCTCTTCGTTAATTAAAACTTGTTATTTTAGAAATCTACACACTTATTAAGAAAAAAATAAATACATTTATACCCCTAATTATTACTCTACTTTTTACTTTTTCAAAAACTACAACTAAGTGACTAACAACCATCTAATTATTACAAGGGCAGTTTCGTAAAATGAATAACAAAATACCTAAAATGTCAAGTATTTCTTAACAAGATTTACTTTATAAAACGAAATGTTTAATTAACAGATGGAGTCAGGGGCGGAGCCAGGAGGTGCTCGAGCACCCCTGGCGGAAAAAAAAATACATTTTTTTTGCAGCATATATTTAGTATTTTAAAGGTAATATAACATCTTTAAATGATATTTTAAACAAGAGTGTTATCTAGTTCAAGTGGTAAAGGAAGGAGGGTAGGAGAATTAAAATCAAAAGGTCTTGGTTCAAATCCCAACTCCTTCACTTTTTATTTGTTTTACTATATCGTTAATTTTAATATTATTTTAAAAGTAATTCTTCGTAATTTGTATTTTTTAAAATCATAAATTTAGTGTTTTTCAATATTTTAAAAAAAAATTCTTAATAAGTATACACCCAAAAAAATATTTCACGAAATTTTTTTAGCACCCCTGACCGAAATTCTTGGCTCCGTCACTAGATAGAGTAATAAATTTCTTATAGTAGCCAACTAGCTATACCGACGATTCGATCCCTTTGTTAGGCAACCGGACATCCGCCGCAAAATATTGTGGTTTTTATTTCATAGAAGGAAAATAATGGAAGAAAAGAAAAACAAAATGGCATGATTATCACATGATGGGCTACTTCATCAATTAATGATTTTGGAGTGAACCAAATTATTATACAAGTGCCCCACAAGAATTTATTAATGGCAAACGAAACCCTAACTAGATTTGTCCTTTGAGGACAATAATTTAAGGGCCATATATCAATTAGTTTCCATCAATTTAATGGTTAGTATATATTCTTGATTTTTTTTTTAAAAAAAATCATAAAATAAAAAAAATCCCATAAAAAGATTTAAAAAATGATGAATATATCAAGAATAATCTTTCTCAAATTGAAATATTTTAAACACATATATTCTTGCAGGTTAGAAAAATCATATATTCATATGCCTACATCATATTGTATAATTTAAATATGTAATTATATTGGGTTAGGATTCGTATGAGACGGAGTTAATAAACTTACTAAAATTATAAACAATGTAAAATTTATAAACGGTTGGTAAAAGTAGTTAAAAATTTAATCAACACAATAATCTTCGTATGAGGCAAAAAACAATTTATTTGTAAAAAGTGGAGTTTATTTGGTTGTTATTAAGGGTATTGTTGTACTTTCAAATCAAATAAGATAAAAGGAAATGGGTAAAATAGTACCTGTACAAAATAAACACCCAAATAACCTCTATTTTATGGATCCAAATCCTCTGTCCCTGGGTATGTCCCCTTCTCCTGTCCCCCTCACAAAAACTCTTTTTCTTTTTTCTTTTTAATCTATTTTTATTTATTTATTTTATTTTCGTTTTTTTTAATTACGAGTTGTGAGGGGGAGGGGGCATTTTTGGGGACAGAGGATTTGATTCCCTATTTTATAGCTTTTTTTAACACAATTTTTTAACACGTTTTTGTTTATTTTGGTCATCCAAACAACCCAAAAAACTGTTTAAAAAATAAACACTCACAAATGATTAATTTTTAGTTGTTTATATTGACAACCCTACACGCCTAATATATATCAAATCATCATCAAATATCATATCTGTATACTAGGCAGAGTTACTATTCACACAGTCATGTCGCAATCAGGCACTGAAATCCAGTGTTAATAAGCTTTTTTTCAAACTAAAAAAGTTTATCGACACCGAATATTGGTGAACCAACCATGCATTTAGTGAATTTGCACCGTGTGTATAACAAGCGGATAATAAGCCATATGGCCCACATCTTGAATTTGTAAATAAAGAGCGGTCATATCCGGGATTTGAACTGGGGACCTTTAGGTACTACCCGCAAGTCCTTTCCAGTGAGCCATTCCGAAATTGTTTATATGGTCCATATCGATCATATAACTACATCAGTTAGTGATTAAGAGCATGTCCACAACACATGGTTTCAATTATAAATCTTTCAAGCTGTAGTGATCAATCAATCTAGTACGTACGCGGTTCAATTCATGGCTAATATGTATGATTGTGAAATTAACCAAATATATATTAATGCCACATTGCCACGTAGTTGGGCTTATATATAGTTTTATATATGCAAGTTTCATTTGATATTTGATATTGACAATCCATTTCTCGAAAGCAAAGTTAGGTGTGCTTCACAAACCAACTTTGCCTCATAAGATATCCATTCATTTTATAGCACATTTTTATTGCACATGTTACCTTATTTAGATATGTTAGTCTAGTTAAATGAGTCGAGTATCGATTGTTCATATTTGTCTCATTTAGAAATTAAACAAGTCCAACTTGAATTTATGCTCCAGCTCAATGTTGAGAGAATGTGAAGAGACTAAAAGAGTCTCAATTGAAAATATGAAAATCAAGCCTTGGTATATAACCTAGTGGGTTACTTCTTCTATTGTCAATTGATTTTAAAATGGAACCTCACTCGGCTTATGTGCTAAACTACGAGTCCCAACGGACTTAAAAAATGTGATCGTATTCAACTTGTTTGGTAAAATAAACGAGATCAAACCGGTCTTTTTTTTCCAGTTGAGTTAAAGGTTATAGAGCAGCCCTATTTGTTCATAAGATATCAATCTCGGAGAAATTTTGTAAATTTCATAAAATTTGAGATATTTGAGCTAAAGTCTGGAGGACCTCTGCGATTAAATTCTACTCATGCTTGGTTGTTTAATAACGTGAACAAGTCTAAACTGAGCTCGAACTATTCAATCGGCTCATATAGCAACCCTAACTGCTATCAATCCCGAAAGTACTACCCTTAAGGCATGGGTAGTACTTCTCGAGATTTATTGGAAAAAAATTGGGGTACAAAGTTATGCTAACCTCCGTTTAGTATTATCTAATGAGATCAAGGAGGGGCAATAGAAAATACTCCACTTTCATCTAAAATAAGGCACTGGATTTTCTGATACAGAAAAAATTATAATTTATTATTAAATTATACAAAATTAATATTTTATATAGTTTTCAAATCATTAAAACGAGTGTCGGAAAACTCAATGTCTTATATTTTAGATTGGAGAGAGTATATAACGATTTTTCTATCCTATACCCTAAGGGTATAGGATAAGCCTACTAATTTGAAAATATTTTTTTTAAATTTAATTAGTTTAACTTTTTTTTTAATTAGACTTCTATGGTCGATTATTCTTTTGATAGAGAATCTTTCTTAATTTAGAATCTCGTCATAGTATAATATAGGAGATGTTTTATTAACCTATATACTCTTAATAGGTTAATCATTCCGATTCAAGTTAGATTCTCCCAAGTACACAAATTTTAAAATATTTTCATAGAGGTTGGATATATCGTTAATAGTTTAAAAAAATAGTTTTTTTTTTTAACCGAAAATAATTTGGCTTTAGAGGAACCCTAAGAGTCAAAGGAAAGGCATCCATACAGATGAGAGAGCAAAACAAAAAATCGTCAGGGCTAATGTGGATGTGCATGCTAATGTGGATGTGTATGGCAAAGTTCAGATGCGTTAGACGGTCCGCAACTTGGTTTGTCTCGCGATAGACATGACGAATCTCGATAAAAGAGAAGAAATCTAGCGAGACTAGACTAGCCGAAACAATCATTTCGAAGTCTCCTGAAGGTTTCCCAAGACCTTTTAAACGGTTGATAACGGTAAGATTGCCACCTTCCATTTAAAATAAAAAAGTTTTCGAATTGAGATTCTTCGCCATACTCCACCATACTCATTATTCGATACAAAAAGAAGTGATTTGGTGTGAGGTGGAAAATAACAATTGTTGCAGAAAGGGAGGCAAATTCAGCAGCCATACGCAACGGCAAACTATTGATACGACGTGGGGGGATTTTACACGTGGCAGCTAATCAACAAGTCCACGTCCACCTCATCAAAATCAGATTACACTCCAGCTTTAATGTACACGCCACCATTTCTATTGGGACACTTCCTTTGACAAATAAGTCCCCTACAAAGTACAAATTATCTTCATCTTATACAGTAAGCCACAAAGGCCTAAATTTCGTCGCTAAGTTGAGCTTCTGTGAGATTAGTCCGAGAAAATCGAATACGGACCACGAGCGAGATGTTCCCTCACAGTCATCTTCGCTTTCAGAATGGCAATGTGATAGATCGATGATAAGGAGCTTATTTGTGCTGATAAAGACACTATCGACGATAATGCTAACAAGAAATTTGGATAGCATTGCCCACATGAAACCCATCAGAGGATGGTACGTCGAACTCCACCAATAGATACTTAAGTGAGACGGAAAGACGAATTTCATCTGGTTCAACCGAAAGGTTAAGGACTAGAGCATCCACAATGATGGGAACTAACCTCCTCATTTTACTTTTTCATCGGATTTGGACAACCTAAGCATTGTGGACAACCTCCCCACTTTTCAGGTGCTTCAATTTACTGTGAACCTTTCCGAATCCGAAACCAATTAAACGAGGTCATGTGTCCCTATAATAAATACTTTTTTTCTTTTTTTTTCTTGAAGTGAGATAGAAAAAAGTGATTTGGGAAGCCCGACTATGGTGGAAAGTGAAAAATAAATTTGGAAATACGGAGGATTGAAAATAAAGTCAGTAGAAAGGGAGGTGGACAAATAAAGAAAGGAGATAGTAGTTTTGGGACACCCCACCATAAGGATGCTCGCTCTTATAGGAAAGACTCGGGGTGGGCCAAACACAGTGCAAGCTCAGGAGCCCACGAGAAGTGGGCTTCTGGGTTTGTTCATGTATAACACATCCATGGCAGCACCCACATTATCATTCAAGCTCGCACGCAATCGGACATCTTCAAACGCCATATGGCATCTACTCCTTTTGCTCCCCAAGTTGTAAATTAGTGAACTACAACTACCAAAGGTTTCTATGCTTGTATTTAGTTCTCAACATATAACAAAAAATAATTTAAAAAAAATCAACTGTTACATCTGTTGGGAGTACCAAAATAGACGTTGTATTGAGAAACTAATATGCAACTGACCTGTCTAAGGAAAAGCCTTGCTGGAGAATGCAAGGCCCACAGATCAAGTAGTGTTGTGTAAGAGTCCAATGATGTGGCTCAAAGCAATTGTATTATTACTCCCCCACTGTTTCCATATCAGCAAGAGAGATTGTAAGCGATACACAACAGTTACACCCAAGTGATGGAACACCGGCCTATAAAAACACAACAGGCAGATCAGCAGTGTAAGAGATGACTAGCTCCCAATAGCTGTAATCGTCGTCGTCTAGCTAGTGAACTAATGTTTCAATGTCTGACTAAGAATAAATAAACAAATTAAACTATAGAAGAGACAAAATATCATGACAGTACATGATTTCAAGGCTCACATTTTGAATAAAGGGAGCTTTGGGTATAAGATTCCGAGGTCACAGTACTGCTTCATGTGAAATTGCAGTCGGGAAAGGAAGAAAGAAAACAATTACCTTCTGCAACTACCAGTTCCATGACAGAGCGATCACTCCTATCAGGGTCTTGCAAATTGCTCCAAGATGTATTTCCGGAAGGGACTTCACGAGGAAACAACAGAAATGATGAATTGTCCCTGAGACAGATCTTAGTCCTTCGAAACTCGCACCATTATTCCACTAGGTGTTTGAACAGTTTTAAGGTGACCTGAGCCGATTAAATCCCGTAGATGAAATCTCATATCAAGAGGAGAGCTTTTGAGGTGCTTTTTCTCTAGTGAAGCGAGCATCATCTCTTTGTACTTCCTTCGGCTCATAAATGATAGCAATTCTTTTCTCCCCTGTACAAATGGAGGAAGGCGTTAATTGATTAACTAAATTTAACAACAAAGTAAATTTTTGGAAGATGAGAGCAATTTGCTTTTTTATGAACTATGCTAATATGCTTCCTTCAATTCCATTAAAATCCAAAAACAAACAAACAGTTAATTCCCTCTATCCAGATGCCTCCTATTCAAATCCAAGCATCCATCAACTAGCAGCTCAGTGAAGGATGAATCTTGTAAGCCAAGCAAGGAACAACCGAACAAGAACTGACATGTAGAATGATAAGCTGACAAGAATGCAGGATAACTTTTCCACTGCAGTAAGTGATGTCACATCCTTAATAATCATATATTCATATACGATAATATACATTGCATAATTCAAGTCAAATCGGCACCAAGCAGGTTCTTAGTCTAATGGTATAATGCTTGAAAATAAGTACAGTAGGTAGTGACACTCTTTAGTCATACCGAGCTTAATTATATTTTTCCCAACACTATTCCTTATCGTCTCATCCAAGAGGTCTGTTTTCCTTCAACAGTGTCAATTCAGTTAATAACATCCAATGATCATGCTTATGTCCAGATCCAGAAAACTGAGACAGATTATTTGTAGCCAAAGGGTATTTTCCTATTTTTCGATTTGAAGCTGGACTAAAGAAAAATTTTCTCCGATCCTCGTATGAAAACAATGTAGGTGATTATTTCATTTATAGGTAAACTGAAGGTCTCTTTGGCAGAACATACACATGCTTTATAAGGCATTTGTATAGACACATTACGATTACGTTGTTAGGCCTTACAAACTACTGACTTATCATACAACAACAATTATATTCACCAAACAGGCCCTACATTATTACATGTAATTATCGGTGCATCAATCAATTGGATGACTAGTCCGCTTTGGGTAATTATGACATAGGTGATCATGCCTCAAAAAAAAAATCATAGAATCTCAGGAAGAAATAAATACCTGTGAGAGGCCCTTGAGAATAGAACCGCTACTGGGGATAGCAAACCAATACATATTTGGATCTATAAGTTGCCGGGTCTGGATATGAATATAATAGTCAGAGTTTAGTAACAGTCCAGGAAAAAAAAGGATTAGCATGAAAAAACAGACGAAACTCATAGTTAAGATCAGCTCCATGTTGATTATAAAAGATACAATAGGATATGCTCTCTATCCAGGGGAGAAAATTTGCAAAAGTATAGATGGAGTTTACCAACGATTACTCACAAGAACACCAGCACTCATCAAGAGAGAAACATGTCGATCTTTCACCTCCCCCCCAAGTAATAAGAGCTGACACTGCAATCCGCCAAAGTGTAAACAGAAGGATTAAAACAATATTTTAGAGAGGCACAGAAAAACAAAGTGATCTATCACTAGAAGTAGAAGCATAAGATTGAATAAATAACAATTTCAGAGTTGAAAGGAAGAATTCAGAGGGCACAGAGACATGACAAAGAATCAAAGATGAGATAGCAAACATTCAGCACATTGAACAACAGAGTTATTGGATTTATATGTCACATCAAATAAAAATTCATGATCCTCCACCCCTACGGAGTCCATCCAGAAAACTCTTCAGAGAGGGGGCTGTTTAGTGGATATGAAAAGGGAAAAGAAAGGGGATTTTTTTTAATTAAGGCTAAGAGAAAGTGAAGTAACTTGACTCATGAATTACTAAAAATCTCCAGAAAATCTCCTTTCCATTTTCTAAATGCCCCCTGGTAGTTAGCTACATCAGATCTGTACTCGAATCACATGCATGTGCATTAGCTGTCTAGCTGATATTTGATTCCCATAGAAGTATTTTAAACAAAAACTATATTTCACTTACGATAAGTAAGTTGCAAACCTTTACACAAATGATGGGGGCACGTATGAACTAAAATCACCAGAAGGAAAATGACTTACAAGCTCTTGATGCTCAATACCAGGTTCCAGTTTAGACGTGATAACATGCATCTTGAACCAATCAAAAACAGCAAGATCCTCCTTTTCCTTAATGGACATCTTGTCTACAACATAATCAATCTGCAAAGAGTGATTGAGAACATAATATATCAGTGAATCACTGTATGTACAAAGGGATTGCTGAAATTCTAGCACATACGAATACGATACAAGATTGCAACAATTAAATAAGTATTAGTGCGATATATAAAGTCCAGATGGATGGGTACTACAACAAGCCCGGTATATCTCGCTCATAGCAGGGTCCGGGGGTCGAATTGTACGCACCCTTGCCCCGACTAGGTCGAGAGGGTGTTTCCTAGTGACCCATGACAAAACATATAAGAAAGGTGATAGCCCCATTCTACAAACTATACTTTAATAAAATAAATATAAAAAAACAAAAAGGAGACACGGTGAAAAAGATGCACGTAAGAAAGTTGGGATAGAAGGAAAGTTCTAGTGTTCGTCAACCCGGATAGCACTCTTCCACTGTATCCTATCGCGCGACATTTCCTCATTGAGTCCTAGAGCGGCTAGGTCATGTCTAATCACTTCACCCCAACTCTTCTTTGGATACCCTATGCCCCGACGAACGCTTTCGATAGCCAAGTTGTCACATCTTCGCACCGGCGCACTTGGATCTCTCCTCTGCACATGTCCATACCATCGGATTCTCGATTCCCGCAACTTAGCCTGAATACTAGTCTCGATTCTAGATGGATGGGTAGTCATGCCAAAAAGACTTCTTCAAAATCAGCCAATTGTATACAATCTATAACTATATGAGTATGGGTAAATACCTGCTTTATGTAGTCATCGAGAAACATTATAGCATGATCATCTTGCCCCGTATTCAACTTAAAAACACGCAGAACCTTATCTTGCCTCAATAACTGCATACGGCAAAGCAACAGCTCAAGCATTTGCAGAAGTAATGGAAGAAATTAGGTATAGTCATCAAGAGAAGCACCATTGAAGGGAAACTAAAACCACTTCTACTTAGGAGTATCTGAAACATGTACTCCCTCCAAACATCTTTTTTTGTAGATGATAAAATTTGATCAGCAATAATTGATGTTTTATTAGGAGATAAATTACTTTTACCTTTTGACTTACCTATTTGCTTCTTGTCTCAACTAATTATATCAATGCATAATACATGTGATTAGATGGATGAAGTTGCTTCTTGAAGCATTTGAATTTTAAAATCACTTTTCTTAGTTCTTGTTCAATATTCTAAAAGTCTAAAACATCAAATATAAATTATCGGAAGGCGTATTGTTGTAGACTGACACTGCGAGAAACCTAAAGCTGCAAAACACGCCCTAGTAACTCCTATACTCCATACTTATTAACATAGTCTCGCGGATAATAAAACAAAAAAAGAGAAATTACTGATGAATGAATAACAAGTGTGAATATAATCTGCTAATTGACAAAGAATCATAGATATATATTATAAAGGATTTCCCCCCCCTGGACATTACAATGCCCAAATGATCTCTCTTCAGAAAACACACAAACTGAAAATCCTACTTCTATAAGCGAAAAGACACTCGCAAGTCGCAAGGAAATAAAACAGAAACAGGAAACAGTAGACAAGAAAGGAACAGATGAGGCAAAATCGAGAGTGAGGTAACAAGTAACAAACCTCTAACTCGCGATCAACTTGAGTTCTATCCTTTACACTGCTGTATAGTTGTGATCTTAGAATGAGAGGGTTGGTCGAAATCTGAACACAAACAAAGGGCAAAATGGTGTATATGGTATATGAGCAATGAAAATTAGTCAAATTACACCTGAATACAAAATATTGTTCAATGCCATCAATTTTAAGCTCAATTTACAGACCTTCTCCAAAATTGGGAACTGAGCACGCATCATCCTAAGCGCAATCAGAGTATCACTGAAAGTAAGACTCTCCTCTGCGAATATACATAAAAACAACTCCCCTCAGCATCCAAAAAAAACGCGCAATTTTTTTTTGTGCAGAATTTAGGATCCATTGAGCTGCTTCGAGGTTTCAGAATCAAAATTTAGGTCTCAAATAGACTGACTGAGCAAGAAATAAATGAACTATCGATCAATTTATTACTGATATAGCTAAGCAATGCAAAATGATATTTTTTTTATTAAAAAAAAAAGTTACAAAATCAGGAATTGGAACTCGCCTAGAGAGAGGGAATCATCGAGGTGAAGGGGACCTCCGTGGTTGGATTGAGATTGAGCCTCGGTTTCGTAGTCTCGTTTTCTCTTCTTGGCGTCGGTTGAGGATCCAGATTTGACCTCATCCATGGCGAAATCGCCTTCAATCGGATGGGGTTTTAGTTTTGCGGGTACGGAAAGTGCGAATCGGGTATTTTTAAGATTTTTTTTTTGTTTCTTTTGAAGGCAAAATTTAGGGTGGCCAACCGCGGTTGACTTGCTGTCGAGGAGCGTTCTAATGGACGATATCGATGATCTCGGCTTCAAGCCTGGTCGACGTAAGTCCCAGATGCACCATCATGTCAGCTACCCGATTTTTCTTTCTGAAGGTGTGTAAGAAGATAACTCTGTCGAAAGCGTTGCAAAAAACCTTTATTTTCCATGGACATTTCTAAATATCTTTCATGACATTGATCACTGTCAAGCAGTCACCCTCCACCTCAAGACGCGAGAAGCCGAGAAACCTCTCTTAGTAGCTTCCAATAAATCGGCCTAGAGACTAAGGGTGCGTATGGTTGCAACAAATAAGTAGTTAAAAAAAAAGAAAATGGTACCAAATACTAATAGACCAAAAAACGGGTCTTTTTGCACAATTAGCCTATAAGGCTCAAAAATTGCTAAAGTAGACAAGTTCACTTTTTTTGGCTAAAATTAACCGGTTGCAATCAACTGTAGATGACCGGCAAAAATAGGTTGAGGGAGGGGAGGAACTGTTGGCGAGGGACGGACGAACGAGGAACAACCTTTCCCCAATTCCGCAGATCTTGAGCGGGCTCACCTCTGAAGTCGCAGACATGATGGTTCCAGTCGAAGAAGCCATTGTCGCCCTCTTTACATTCTCCCTCGAGGTCCATATTCCTCCTTCTCTCCCAATTCTCAACTGCTTGCTCTATCTGTGTTTAATTTTACAATTTTCTAGGGTTCTGATGAATTTTCAAATTGTTCCAGTCGAAGACTTTGTGGTGGTTTATATAGTCGACCCTACGCTATTTAATCCCCGCATTGGTTGTTGATTCTGGAGCATTGCCCCTAAATTATAGGGTTCTGATGAGTTTTCGAATTGTTGTTCTAGCTAGGGCTATTTTATTATCAACTGTCAGAGTGAGACCAATGACCTTGATTTTGGCTCCAATTATTCCTTTATTCTGTAGGATGACCAACCGGAGACACAAGGTTCAGGATCCTGGGTGATAGCTGATAGGGGTGCAACTGCTAGCCTCATTGGTGAGTGCCTGTTAAACTTATCGTCTTTGACAGATTAGTCTGCAACCGCAATTCACCCAAGCATAGACCACTAAGTGCAGTAAAAGGCCCGTTCACTGATATCTTGTGGAAAATTAATTCAATGAGTAATATGGGAATGAGTTTTGATGTGTGAACAAAGAGCGAAGCGAGAGGACTCGGTGCCACGGTGGCTCCGAATTCGGTCGAGCTTCAGAAATGCAACAGGGATCCTCTCAATTTGGCCAAATCCCCTATTTGAAATACTCACACAAAAGGTAGATTAAGAACAAACTCAATGTAGAATCTCTTTTTTTAATAGCGAATTTTGTTTTTCCATGTTCAATTGCAAGTTCAGGTTGTTTTTTGCTCGGTCTAATGTTGATTCTATCGGTTTGTTTAGAAATTCTCAGTTGTTTATGCATGCGTTTGATTGTTCTTTGCTATTGCTGTTTATAGTTAGTTAAAGGCATATTTTGATTCAGGTTGCAATCTTTGTTGTGGCTTGTTTGTGTTTAGTTCTTGTATCCTGATTTCTTGCCGCAGAGTCATGAGTTGTGCAACTTGTGGATGCTTGGGGCTATTGAGATATTATATTCTGTTTTAGCTATAATCAATTTCATGGTTTACGATCACAAGTATCTTCACCACTTGTAGTATAAGTTCCTGGGATGGAATATCTTAGTGTACCTAACTTCAATTTTTGGGTAAATATATTCAATATTGCAATGCATTTCATCCAATAATAAGAACGCCTAATCTAAATTTGAAGCTCTAGGCACACTAAACAGTTCAGGAGATGGAGAATGTTTATTGAACAAGAATTTATTTGATCCAATTGTACAACATACTTGTTCAGAATGCTAGTTTAGAGTTACACTGAGCCTTTTGAGTTAAAATTTGATTGTGCTCCCACTCTAGTGAGGCATCTGCAGGCACCGCCGGAGGACGACGGAGCAAAGCCGCTAGAGCATAAGGTGGAGGAAGGAAGCGCTTATGCGCTTGGGCTTCTTATGGTTAAGGTTATTGATTTTTGACTGATTCGTCCTACTTGTTTCCATTAGCTCAGGGAGTGATGTTTATAGTTCTCAAATTGAATAGTTTGTTAGTGCTTATTGAATTTGTTAGAGCCTTTAATTTTGGATCTATGTGGCTACAAAATCAATCCATAGTTCTTAGCTTTCGTGTTCAAATAATTATACATAATATGTTATTGTTATTTAGTTTTCAAATGTTTGTCTAGCAATATTCGGCGGTTAAATGCTTAAACTACCACTTTTACCTATGTATTTATAGTCAGATAGTCTATTAGCTCAACTGGTAGAGCGTTGTGTTTACACACAGAGATGTGAGTTCGATTCTCACATAGGCTAATACGGAGTGTGTGTTCATAAGTCTCCGATATATTGTGTTTTGGTAAATCCAATTATGCATTTACATATTTCCAATAGTATAAATATATCTTACCATTAGTGTGCATCTATCCTACCATTAGTGTCAAGTTATACAGGAATTACGGGGTTTCCATTCAGATTCTACCAAAATCGTTGTTTTCTCCTACCATTAGTTTTCATCTATCCTACCATTCTGATCCTACCAATATCATTGTTTTCTCCTAGTATTAGTTTCCATCTATCCTACCATTTTTGTGCATCTATCATACCAATTTAAATAGTTTACTTCCACAACAAATAATTGGCAAAGTGGTGGAAACCTTGAGTCAAGCAATTCAAGCCATATTTTGTGTCAAACACTATGCAAATGTCCAAGACAAGTTTACTTCCACAACAATCAATTGCCCATGTCCCCAACCCTCTCACCATATCCCGCATAGTCAAGATCCCCAGGAACGAAACCTCGTAAGTGTCTCTTAACTCGTGGTTTATGTACTTCTACTAATATTGGTAAGATAGAGGTCTACCAATGGTAGGATGTAATCCAACCATTGGTATGAATAAATGATGGAAATGGTAAGATGTAATGAATTTATGGTGTGTGACAATCCTTTCTTGTGCAGTGGTGACCGTGGAGCTTACGTGATTAGGACGTTGCAGCTGGTGGCAGAGGGCGTTGAAACATTCGAGACCGTCAACGACAAATATATTGGCCCCTACCGCCAATACTCGGGCCTCTCCATACAACGACACTCTCTGTAGGACGAGTCCCAACCTGTCGTCGTCCGTCGTATTTGGCTTTTGGTTTGTGAAGACATTATCTCCTGGTTTTCTATGTTGTTGGATTGTGATGTTGTTTGTTTGGAAACTTCTGTTGTTTGAAAACTTCGGTGGTGTGGAAACTTATGTTTGTTTGAAAACTTATGTTGTATGTTGTAATGTCTTTTGTTAACGGTTTTAATGTGTTGTGATTGTAATGGTTTAAACTGGTATATATTTATGCTTCACGTCAATTAGTTTCTCCTTACACCCAAGGTTGCATTTTTTTTTGGTGCTAAGTTTAAGTTTGCATGAATGTTATATTTGGTAAGACTATACGATACGATTGGGCAGATACCAAGACACTATTGGCAAGATAGAAACAGAATATTGGTAGGATTTCAATTTCAGTTATGTTGACAAGGTATTGGTAAGATAACAAAACACTAATGGTAGGTTAAGTAGAAACTATTTGGTAGATACAAACAAGATAGTGGTAGGACGAAATGATAAATACTTAATATATTCCGATAATTCATATCACTGTGGCCAAACCATGACATCCATGACAAGTATCCATTACAATTAGCCCCCTAATAACCCGATAATATGAGACACAAGTATCCATTACATCCATGACAAGTATCCATTACATCCATGACAGTTATTCCTGTATAACTTGACACTAATGGTAGGATATATGCACACTAATGGTAAGATATATTTATAGTATTGAAAATATGTAAATGCATAATTGACTTTACCACAACACAATATATCGGAGACTTATGAACACACACTCCGTATTAGCCTATGTGAGAGTCGAACTCACATATCTATGTGCAACCACAACGCTCTACCAATTGAGCTAATAGGCTATTTATCATCGTAATAGTAAAGACCAAGTATTTGATGAGTTACGAGGTAGTCGACAGTGAGTATAGACTTGTAGCATCAATTTCATTTCCATATAACATTTTTTGAAAATTTTGGAATCAACATAGGTTGATGATTGGTTGTGCCAAGCTCCCACTTCCGGGAGCCCACCAACCGCCGCACACGACATTGATACATACCCTATCACCTAGGGTATGCTACGGGAATAGAGGATCAGCCTGGGGGGTAGTTTTGATATAGGAAAGAGGAACAACTACAAATGAAAGGTACAAGATGACTTACCCATCGCTGTCACTGCCACCAACAAACTTGTTGCACTTTTCCTGGAATGGAAAGACAGTTGAACACTATTGACAGTCCAGAACTGTACTATTGGTAGGATGACAACTGTATCGTTCCCTCGGATGCACGTGTGCCTTTTCCCCCGTCCTTTCCGTCTCTCTCCTGCTCTGCCTCACTTTTTGCAGGGCATGTTGGGGTGTTTGAGATTCACCTCTCAAGCTTATATATGTGCTTGGGAAACACCCATCAATGCAATGATTGCATTTTTCCCCCATAAATGCTCCCCCCTTCCCCCCAATGAAGAACCCCGTTTTGGCGCCAAAATTACACAGACAACTCGCCAAAACAGCTACAGTCAATCCCCCCAAATTTCTCCAAAATTTCCAGGTATGGTATGATATGTTCAGCCTATTAGTAGGATAAATATATTCTATTGGTAAGATTAATGTATCATATTGGTCAGACAGATGCTCTCCCTCTTCCCCCAATGAAGAACCCTGTTTTGGCGCCAAAATTACACTGACAGTCCGCCAAAACCACTATGGACAATCCCCTCCATATTATCTCCAAAATATCCATGTATGGTAGGACATGGTTGGCCTATTGGTAAGCCAATTGTCTTCTATTGGTAAGCCAAAACGTGTCCAGTTCCCATAAATGAAGGGGGTGCTTTGCCCTCACCTTTCCACTCGTCTCCTATGTTGGCTCTCTTTATTGCAGAGCATTTAATGAGGAATGACACTCATCAATCAAGCTTCTATAAGGGTTGATTGACACCCTTAATTCCAATCATTTAAATTTCCTCTCATAAATGCCCCCCTTATTTCCCTACTTTATTGGAGCCACACCCTAATTCCTCTGACATGTCCAGTACCTTCCCCTCCTGATTTCTCTCAGCCAAAAGATGGAGCTACAGTGTCGGCCTCACCTTCACATGCTACTTCCTCTCACGGTTGCATTTTTTATTTGCAAAAATTGACCACTTTTAACCCCTAGCAAATAAACAAGGGACATGACTAGTTGTGCAAACTTTTTTTTTTGGTCTAGTTATGCAAATTGGCCTTAAAAAAATAAGTAGAAGTAGAAGTTTTTTTTAAACAAGTTAAAGAGTGTATGGGTGGGGAAAAATATGTAAAAGTAGTTAAAATTGGGGGTTAAAAAAACTTGTTTTTGAAGGTTTTTTTGGGTTTTGGGGGTTTATTTGATTTGAAAAGACAAGTATACCCCTAATAACAACAAAATAAACTCCACTTTTTACAAATAAACACTTTTTCGTCACATACGGAGTTTATATTTTTTCATAAATTTTTAACTACTTTTACCAACAGTTTATAAATTGTACCATGTTTATAATTTTAGTCAGTTTATTAACCTCGTCCCATACGAACCCTAAGACACTCCGCTTGTAAAGCGGAAACCTTTTCGTGACACTGCGCCCCGCATACAAGAACTGTGCCCTGGCCATCGCGAATGACAAAGACAGAAGCGGCAAGTCCAGTTGCGGCTTTAGCCTCGTCAAAAATAAGTTTCATGTTTCCCTTCATGGGGTTTTCCCAATTTACAACTTTATGTCTAGTAGCCTTCTTTTGGTGGGTGTTTGGTCTTGTAGTTGACGATGCACTAAAATAAACAGTAATATTTATTATGTCATGGGTAAATTAATAAATTTATAATCACAAAGAAAGTTCCCCGCTATAAAAATATAACCTTACAGACATGGAGGATGAGCCAATACGATTCGAAATACAGACTGGAGTCGTCCGCGAATGATAAAACAGCCTGCAGTTCCTACACATATACTGTGACACGTGACAATCATGTCTCCATTACACATGTCATGGAGCTTACGAAACTTGGCAATATATGATATTCATGTGTAAATGATAGATTACATAGGTCTCATATTGTATAGTGGGCTAAAAGCCCGTTAAGGCCCAATACCTTTGTAACCTATATATATGTTATATCAATGAATGGAAATCCTTAGGGAGGACATTACAATCAATCTCATGATCTCACATGGTATCACAACCTAAAATCCAAAGACCCTAATTTTTTTTTTCTCTAAACCCTAGCCGCCACTCCTCTCTCTCTCCTCGCCGCTCCCCAGCCTCGGCCACCTCTCGCCGCTAGCCTCCCGTCTCTCTCTCCTCGCCGTCATCTCACCCACCCGCCTCGGCCACCCCTCCTACCGTCGGCCTCCCCATCCCCTTGCCGCCACCCACTCTCTCTCCTATCTCTCTCTATCATCCTCGTCACAATGACTACCGAACCCACCGCCACCAAATCACCATTCCATTCCGCCCTAACCATCTCCAAAATCAAAAATTGCATCCCTATAATTCTTGATCATGAATCCAGTACCTACACCATGTGGTCGCACCTCTTCACGACCCATGTTAAGGCTCATAAAGTCCTCCACCACATTGACTCCTCCGCCAAACGCCCTGAAAGCGAAGACGACGATCTCTTCGCTCAACTTGACACCATTGTCCTTCAATGGATCTTCAACACCATCTCAAAAGATCTATTGACCACCATACTCGACCCCAAAGACTCCACCTTGAATGCTTGGAAGAAACTTCAGGATATCTTTCAAGACAACAAGTCCACCCGTGCTGTCTATCTTGAGCACGAATTCTCAAGTTGCAAGCTTTCTTCTTTCCCGTCGATATCTGCCTACTGTCAGCACATCAAGACCTTGGTTGATCAGCTCGACGCCGTTGACTCCAAACCCAGCGCCACCCGTCTCGTCCTCCAGGTACTCTCGGGCCTCCCTTCTGAATACAATGTTGTTGCTACTCATATACAGCAGACGGAACCTCTCCCTACGTTCGAGAAGACCCGTTCTCAACTGATCCTGGAGGAGACTCGCCTTCACCGTCAGACAACCGACGCTGCCAAAGACAAGACGGCGTTGGTCTCATCCAGTGACATCATCGAGCAACTTGCCCTCCAGCCCGGCCGCAGCAACGACCAGCAGGAACCAAGAGGTGGCGGTCGCGGCCGCGGCCGCAGCAATGGCCGCCCGCAGCACTACGATCCCCGCCACCTCTCTTGGTACCCCAACCCTGGCTACCCTCCTTGGATGCCCTATGGCTACCCCGGTGCGTCGTTTCGTGGACCAGCCCCATATCCCAACCGTCAGCAGGGCTTGTTGGGTCTTGCTCCCCGCCCTTCGTCTGATCAGGCATACCCGACTGATGTGCACAATGCCTTCTCTTCCATGCAGCTGACACCCCCTGACGGCGCTTGGTACATGGACACTGGAGCTACCTCTCATATGACGAACTCCTCAGGTACTCTCTCATCTCTTTCTTTTAAGGGTCCTGCTCATTCTATTATCGTCGGCAACGGTGGTCGCCTTGCTACTTCGGACATTGGCCACACCACACTACCAACCTCTACCAACCCTTTGCACCTCAACAATGTCCTTGTTGCCCCAAACTTGTCAAAAACCTTATCTATGTCCGTCGGTTCACTATTGACAATAATGTTTCTCTTGTGTTTGATCCGTTTGGTTTTTCTGTGAAGGATCTTACTACGGGGGTTACTCGCCTGAGATGTAATAGCACCGGGGAGCTCTATCCTGTGTCGTCGCCCTCACCATCCAGCCCGTCAAGTCCAGTCGCCCTCTCGACATCATCATCCAGTCTTTGGCATGCACGCCTTGGTCATCCCAGTCCTGCAGTTTTAGATTTACTTCGTTCTAAGAGTCTTGTCCAATGTAATAAAGAGCATCGCTCTAGTTTATGTTCGTCTTGTCAGTTAGGCAAGCATGTCAGACTTCCTTTTCAGCGATCTTTAAACACTACATTTGCACCTTTTGATATTATTCATAGTGATATTTGGACATCTCCTGTGCCTAGTAAGGAGGGTCATAAGTATTACCTCTTGTTTCTGGATGATTATACACATTTCTTATGGGTTTTCCCTTTGCACTTTAAATCTCAAGTGTTCCCTATCTTTGCCAAATTCCACGCCTACATCAAAACACAGTTTCACACCTCTGTCAAGTGTTTCCAATGCGACAATGGTCGCGAATTTGACAACAAAGATTTTCACACTTTCTTTAATACCAATGGGATCTCCTATCGCTTGTCCTGCCCCTACACCTCTCAACAAAATGGCAAAGCCGAACGAATCATCCGAACCATTACCAATATGATGCGCACTCTTCTTTTCCACGCATCCATTCCCCTCCTTTATTGGCCTTACGCCTTGGCCACCACATGCTACCTCCTCAACATTCTCCCTTCCACCACCCTCAACCATCGCTCACCGTTTCAGACACTGTATTGCACTTTGCCCATATATGATCACCTTCGTACCTTTGGTTGCTTGTGCTTCCCTAATCAGGCATCCACCGCCCCCCACAAGCTTCACCCACGCTCCACCCCTTGTGTCTTTCTTGGCTACCCGTCTGATCATCGCGATTACATTTGCCTCGATATCAAGACTCACATGATCATTCTCTCTCGTCATGTCACCTTTGATGAGTCGCGATTTCCCTTCACGTCTCCCACACCCCCTGTGTCGTCGACAGAGTATGAGTCACCATTCCCTCACTTCATTCTTCCCCAGAGCTCTCCCGGTGCTCTTGCGTCTCCCCCTCCCCCACCTCCCCCACCACCTTCTACCACCAGACCACACACCCGCAGCATCTCCGGTGTCTTCAGACCCCGTCAGATCATCTCCATGACCACCGACCATCACCCAACTATCCACCTCCCATCACCTCGACAAACAACCGCGCCTCACCTACGTGCGGCGGCCGCAGCATGGAATGTTGCGCCCGCCGCAACCCCATTTGCAGCGCCCGCAACCATAAACTCGTCCCTGGAGGCGGCCGCCGCAGTCTATGCTGCGCCCGCCGCCATTCAACAAGCAGCGCCCACCGCCTCGCACCCCTCCCGAGCGGCGCCCGCCGCAGGCTATGCTGCGCCCGCCGTAGGCAATGCTGCGCCCGCCGCATCTGCACCCGTCGCCTCCTCCTCCCCGCACCTTGCACCTCTTGCCCCCGTCATTCCCGGCTCCCAGACCTCCCTCTCCCCCATTCCCACCTCCCACAAAACAGCCCTCCTCGACCCGAATTGGCAGGCGGCTATGCTCGACGAATACAGGGCCCTTACGAAGAATAGTACTTGGGTTCTTGTTCCTCGCCCTCCTGAGGCGAACGTCATTCGTTGTATGTGGCTCTTTCGTCACAAGTTCCGCTCTGATGGGACATTGGAGCGCTACAAGGCCCGTCTGGTGGTGAACGGTAGATTTCAGCAGGCAGGTATTGATTGTGATGAGACCTTCAGCCCTGTGGTCAAGCCAGCCACTATCCGAGTGGTCCTGAGTCTGGCTCTATCACGCAATTGGGTCATCCATCAGTTGGATGTCAAGAACGCCTTTCTGCATGGTCATCTGAACGAGACAGTTTACATGTTTCAGCCGCCGGGGTTTGCTGATGCTGAGCGTCCGAAGCACGTCTGTCTCCTCAAGCGCTCTCTATATGGTCTGAAACAGGCTCCGCGGGCGTGGTTCCAGCGATTTGCCTCTCATCTGCTCCGTTTGGGTTTCACTGGCAGGCGTTCGGATACATCGCTGTTTATCTATCGCCGAGGCTCAGACTTGGCATTCCTGCTGTTATATGTCGATGACATCATTCTCACCGCCTCTTCTGATTCTCTTCGGACGTCTATCATTTCGCAGTTGAGTGCGGAATTCGTCATGTCTGATCTAGGTCCGTTGTCTTACTTCTTGGGAGTTGTTGTTCAGCGTCATGCGTCTGGTCTGTTCCTCTCCTAGAGTAAGTATGCTGCTGAGATTGTTGCTCGGGCTAAGATGGTCAACTGTAATCCCGTCGCCACCCCTGTCGATATATCCAACAAGCTCAGTGCTCATTCTGGTCCTTTGGTGGATGATCCGACATTGTACAGGAGCCTCGCTAGTGCTCTTCAGTATCTCACTTTCACCGGGCTGATATCAGTTATGCCGTTCAGCAGATTTGCTTGTTCATGCATGCCCCTAGGGAACCTCAATTTCAGGCTTTAAAGCGGATCATTCGGTATATCAGCGGCACCCTCGAGCTCGGCACCACGATCACTCCTTCCTCTAAGCTTGACCTTGTTGCTTACACTGATGCGGATTGGGGTGGTTGCCCTGACACACGTCGCTCCACGTCTGGTTACTGTGTCTTTCTCAATGACACTCTTGCATCTTGGTATTGTATAGTGGGCTAAAGGCCCGTTAAGACCCAATACCTTTGTAACCTATATATATGTTATATCAATGAATGGAAACCCTCAGGGAGGACATTACAATGAATCTCATGATCTCACAGTAAATACTTGCACTATATATATGAGGGAGGAGGGAAGCGAGAGGGGGTCGAAAACGGGAATATCGGAATGCTTAGGGCGAATTCTCTGGCCTTGAGTGCCCATTTTCAAGTGGAATTAGTTTCGGCTAGCAAAAATCGACGCTTGATGGAGCCCTGGGAGGATGGTGGTCCGCGGATGGCTTGAGGTCGGATCGGCACAGGTTTTTGGTACGCCGACGGTAATCTCGTCGCACATCTCAGGTAACCCGATCGTCTGAGCTCGCCCGCGTCCAACTTGATCCCGGATCCCAAAGGAACGGAATTCTAAAATTGGGTTTCATCAGTAGTATCCATATCTTCTCATGGTTCCTTAGTTTGTGCTATTTTCCCGCTTATCCTATATTGTTTTTATATATTTTATCCATTTTTCCATATTATTCATGTCATTGTTGTCAAAAATAATTTTATTTCGAATAGACCAAACTCCTCATAGGGAGAAAGCTAGAATCGATTTCTGTTCTGCTGATAGTTTGGCAAAAATTTATGTGATACATTTACAATTGTTAGAGTTGTCTGGCATTGAATAAAAATATGTGTAGCATCTTTGTCGTTGTAGTTACATAGTGGACATTAATTTTCGTACGTAGCATCGGTGTTCCGTTCAGTAAGTCTTTCCATAAGAAATTTTTTATTTTTGGTGGGAAATCAATTTTCTAAATCCAGTCTAGTGATTCAGTGTTGGTTATTATAAAAAGTTGATATAAAATTATTAATATAAAATTTCATATTTATTTATAAAATAATTTTTAAAAAAGTTAATATAAAATTATTAAAATAATTTTATATTTATTTATAAAATTACTAAGAAATATAAAATTAATAAAAAAAATTAATATTTTATAAAGTTTTTTGAACACTTTAAAAAAATATGTCAAAAAGTCAAATATCGGCTATTTTGCTACCAAAATATACTAATAAAAATAAATAAATAAATAGCCCAGAAATTTCACGTGGTACTCTTGAGGTAAGGCGTAATTCAAACGGTTTACAATTGCTTGACATATTTTTCCCAGTACCGCTACGGGGCTTTTTTCCCGCCAAATATGCTTTCATCCCAATGTGAAATTTTCAAAATCACCATTCGAGCGAGTAGCTTACTTAAGAGATTTATAACTCCTAGTTCGGAACTCCGTTTTCCACATTCAACCTATCAAAACGACGATGAGATTGCGTACAAGAGCCTACTAGCCTAGCATAGACGACGTTGTTGGAGGAACCAAGGTGGCATCGGGACAGATCTCGCAAGTACACTATAAAACAGTTTCAAACCTGGGAAAAAAAACTTCAATCAGACACGAATTGTATTGATTGGGTTCCAAGATTTGATTGGGTTCAAGATTTGATGGCCTTCCTATATCTTTTGCTGTTTTAAAACTATTTATTCATAGGTGCGATAATCTATAATTAAGAATCTCTATAATTGTTATATATTGTAATTTTTTTGATACAAGGTAAGGATTTGGAATGCGTCGGATCATAGTGATCCACCATCCAATGACATCCCTCTTAACGAGGGAAAGAAACTCTGGGTTCAACATGATTGTCTCGTGCTCCATTGTTGTCGTAGATGCGCACGCCTCTTTTGCAACTTTAATTTTCACCTCCTTTGCAACTTTTTATTTATTATTTTTGGATAGTATTTTAATCTTATTTTACGAGGGACAAATCCCGTCCCGTCCCGATCCGGTCCCGGGAGGGATAAGACCCGGCGGGATTTGAAAAAAAAATATTCAATCCCGTCCCGCAAAAAATACGCGGGATTACCCTAATCCCGTTCCATCCCGTCCCATGCCCACTCCTAAAAATGTATATGTATATGTAGTATAGGAGTTAAGCACAATGCAGCATGCCAGCACAGTGGTC
This sequence comes from Persicaria tinctoria, assembly GCA_037127255.1. Classification (NCBI taxonomy): domain Eukaryota; kingdom Viridiplantae; phylum Streptophyta; class Magnoliopsida; order Caryophyllales; family Polygonaceae; genus Persicaria; species Persicaria tinctoria. The sequence continues at coordinate 2,878,191 of JBANSL010000019.1, read as the reverse complement.
GAAGGTGTGTGTGGGGAGAGTTAAGATCCAGATTCCGATTCCCCCCGCTCGCCCTCAATTATTCAGATATTTTTTTACCCTTCTTCTAAACCCTGTTTTTTTTAACCTCTTATTCTCTTTTCGCCTCTTGTAGTTGGTTTTTGAATTTGGGTTTTTGTTCTAATATGGTATGAACTTTGATGTATGAAATAAATTTGTGCTTTGTGGTCTTTTATTTTTAGGATTATGGATAACTTTATTACACGATCTAAGAAGCCATCTATTGCAATTTTTCATGAACTAGTGAAATTTTTTTGAGCCCTCTAGACATATTCCTGGCTCCGCCCCTGTGGGGAGTGGTAGGCAAATGAATTGAGGACCGGGTTATTGGTGTGTAGGTGGAATGGTGGATTGCTGCCATGTAAGAAGGTGAATTTCCTTTGGATTTGTTTTCTCCATTGAAAAGGCCAAAACTGAGAGATGGGCTTCCACATAAATTTTCAATCTTTAATCAAATAAACAATAAAAATCCCCTCTTTCTCTCTCCATGTCTCTTTCCTCCTGCAAAGTTTTCTGTTAATTTATTCCAAAGATTCTGTTGATTGGGCTATTTGTCCCGAATTTCGTTTATTTATTCATTTCCTCGGGCAAATGCTGTTCGCATGATTGGGAATCAGATGTTGTTGTTGAAACTAGGATTTCGATTTCCCCAGCTTGCTTGTTTCACATTTTAGGGCTTCCTGATTTTCTTTTCGGTTTATAACCTAATTCGGAACTGCGGAGGCTTTCGATTGAGGGCGTAAAGTTGCGAGTTTTCGATTGATTTGTGAGGAGGAGAGATTGAATTAGGTCTGTTTGAGGATAATGTGTGGTTTCTGGAATTGGATGGTGATGGTTGCTAGTGCGAATCTGAATCCAAATCGGTAAATTTCTGTTGTTTTGAGGGATTTTTGTCTTAGTTGTGGGGTCAAATTGTAAGGAGGAAGGTGAAGGACAGAAAAAGATGGAGCCTCAGCCTATAGTGGGTGGGAAGTTTAAGATGGGGAGGAAGATTGGGAGTGGCTCATTTGGGGTGCTGCATTTAGGTATCTGTTGCTTCAATGTTTCTTTCATTGTTTTAAACCTTTCCGCATTTCGTCGTGTTCCTGCTAATTCGTCTACTCATCATGATTTGTTTCCAAAGCTGAAGATTTATGGTTTCTTGATCTGGTTGAATTCAGGTACCAATATACAGACCGGCGAGGAAGTCGCTATCAAGATGGTGAGTTGTGAGCTTGTGTACTTTGATGATTGTATACTTGTTTGTTTCTTGGTTTTGTCAGATGAACATTTTGTGTTAGCTTTACTCGTGTTCCATGATTTGGTATTCTTGCTAGTTGTCCTTACTAAGGATTTGTAGTGTAGGAAAGATTGATTGTTGTCATTTATCAAAGGATCTAGAGATCTCATTGTTTTAGGCTTTTGGTATGGACATCATTTTAAGTTTTATGGAGTCTAGTAGGCATAAGAATTGACAAATAGATTACAGATTCAGTTTTGGGCCGGTTTGGGGCCGATGATCAACCGGCGAGGATTGGTTTTGGGCCGATGATTAGCCCTATTCACAAGTGTCCCAACAAATATGCTTAAAGGGTTTCGAAATGCAGGAAGGATATGTGTAGATGAAATTAGACATTAATCTCAACATAGGGTTTTCGGGCATCTATGTCACACAGTCTCTCCTAAATAGCAATACTTGGATATGGATATGGTATCTATGCTTGCCAACATAGCAAGGAACATATGAGAAACTTTATTAGATGGCGAGGCTTGTTCTGTGTTAGTAGGAAAACTCAAGTTCAATCCATTTGTGTGGAACACCATTAGCACCGATGAGAAGACATTTTAGACTTGATATTGGCCCTCTGTGTGTCGAAATTGTTCGACACTCGTCTTAGACCTAAAATTAACGGAAGTAAAATAGAATAGGCATAGTGAATTAGATATTTCCTTCTTGTCTTGCCCCTGCTTTCTTATTCACGAGATGTAATTGTTAGTGTCCTTATTTATTAATGCCTGAGAATCTATCTTTGCTTTCTCTTGTTTCAGATACTTTTGGGATTTCGATTAAGTTACATGATTTGAGTGAGAGTTCATTTACCATATTTCTATGAAGTTGGTTATTGTTCTAGTAGCCCTAAGCCAAAAGCTAGAGGTGGTCAACATTGGTTTTTCCTTTCTGTTTTTGGGATTGGTTGAACTTTCCTTTTGTTGTTAACTTGTTGAGTCCAAACCTGAAATTATTGATTGCATTTGGCTAGTTTTCACCTCTTTTTGCAAGGAATTTTTTTCTTATAGATGCTTCAATTGTGTAGGGTAGTAACTGTGCCGTTTGAAATTGATGCAGATGATTGGGATGAATGAAGACAGGCCTATGGTTTAGCACAAAAATGTCATGTGCTTCCCCTCTCCGGTTCGACTTCTTACCTATAAAACCATGCCCCCTCGAGCTGTTTCCCGTCTCACTGCCCGTCGCGTGCCACCCAAGTTCATCTTCATCATACTCCTGATTCTTGTGCCTATTGTTCTAGTTGAGCTCTTCACTCACTACCAGAAAATCACCTACTTCTTCCGGCCTTTGTGGGACAAACCCCCACCTCCGTTCATCCGCATCCCACACTACTGTGCCGAGAATGTCTCCATGGATCACCTCTGTAGCCTCCATGGATGGTCGGTCCTGCCCAGACCACGGAGGATCTTTGATGCAATCATCTTCAGCAATGAGCTCGAACTGCTTGACATTAGGTGGCATGAGTTGGAGCCTTTGGTCACCAAGTTCATCATCCTTGAATCCAACACGACCTTCACTGGTATCCCTAAACCTCTTTACTTCTCGAAGAACAGAAAGAGGTTCGCTTTCGTTGAGCCGAAGATTGTCTATGGCCTCTTCCCTGGTAAGACACGGTTCCCTGGCTCCAAAGAGGACCCGTTCGAGCTAGAATCTTCTCAACGCGTTGAGATGAATGTATTACTTAGGCGTGCAGGCGCCACTTGGGGCGACCTCATCATCATGTCAGACACTAATGAGATCCCGAGCCCACATACAATAAAGCTGCTCCAATGGTGTGATGGGATTCCACCCGTGTTACACTTGGAGCTCAAGCACTACATGTACTCGTTCGAGTTCCCCGTGGACTACAGCAGCTGGCGAGCAACAACCCAAGTGTATGGCCCACACACTCGGTACAGGCACTCAAGGCAGAGCGATGTAATCCTCTCGGACGCCGGTTGGCACTGCAGCTTTTGCTTCCGGACCCTGCAGGATTTTGTGTTCAAGATGACCGCGTACAGCCATGCCGACAGGGTTCGTAAACGGGAGTTCCTGGACTACAGGAGGATCCAAAAGTGCGTCTGTAGCGGGGACGATCTCTTTGACATGTTTCCTGAGGAGTACAACTTTCAAGAGCTGATCAAGAAGATGGGTTCGATCCCTCGGTCTTCCTCGACTGTTAACCTCCCTGCCTACTTGATCGAGAATGATGGCAAGTTCAAGTTCCTGCTCCCCGGTGGGTGTTTGCGAGATCCGAATTAGGAGCCATACAATACACTGGATTGGGAGATTGTGAGTAGTTATTCGCATCAGTATAAGATTATAGAAACAAGAGGATATGATGATACTATGTTAGGGTATTGAATGATGCAAGTTATCTGCCCCAGTTGTTGTCATTTGAGAGGGCTGGCCCGGTTGGATCGGTTTTCTTTCATCGCCAGACGAAACGGTTTATTGACAGTGATGTTGTATAGCTTTGAGCTCAACATAGTATTATAGATACAGTTGAATAAGGTGCAGTTGAGGAGGAGTTGGACTGTATAACCATTTGTTGAATGGCTAAATTAGGTAGTTTTTGAAGGCTGACTTGATCAATGAGTCTATTTTCGGTAGTTGTGTGTTTTTGCGTTGTTCTTAATTAGTTTTTTTTTTACAGTAGGCAAGAATTAGATCGACAAAGCGATCTTGAAGCCATCAAAAGATGGCTTGATGAACCCTATGCAGAGGGTCGCCAGTCAAAAGAAAAAAAAACTAGCTTAAACCTAAGATTACAGATAAATTTATGTTTAAAAAACATCAAAAATAGGAGCAGTTGATCCTTGATAACTAGCTGCTTGCATGCAGACCGAGGGAATGTTGACGCTGAACGCTGACATAATTGGGAGTGGTGATTGTTGCTGTTGTGATTCCAAATACGGTGAAGGAGCACCTTGTGGACTAGGTGGAAACGCCTTGACTTTGTTGGCGGCGGCGGCAATGACAAAGTAAGGGGTGGGTTTCTAGCAACTTGCGGATTTCCTAAATTCAGGTAGATTATACATTCTTACAATTATAATATGAAATTCATCAAACGATCTATACCACAAGTTATGATCTCTAAAGGCAGTTTTATCGGCAAAATGCAACGCTGCTTTCCCAGTATCGATACTAGGAGGTTGAAATTTAATGTCCAAATCAGATGAGCTGCTCCCTAGTATCGATACTAGGAGGTTGAAATTTAATGTCCAAATCAGATGAGCTAGACTGCAATTGAAATTTTTCGGATGCCCCATGTGAAACAACATCGCTTTTGTTACAAAATCAACAATATAAGATAGTGACGATTTTATATCAAACAAAATAGTTTACATAGAAAGTAGTGAATCTAGATGAAGTCCGTAGAGAAAAAATCATAGATGGCCACGTACCACGTTCGATTTACACATGGCTCCCCTCCAACTCAAGCTAAGTATTCCCTTGTGCCCCGTCCCATTTTTCATGTTTTCTTCAACCACCCACTTCTTTTATGCCGAAGCTCCGTTTGAAACCTTAGAAAAAAACACACATCCTTAAGCTCCAGTCCCAAACGCTTTCAGTCAGGAGTGGGAGTGGCTAATGAAATTTCAAAGAAGCGTGAGAGAACTCCCGAATCCAACTCAGGTGCTGCACAATTTCTGAGTTTTATCATAAAAACCTTTACTTTATTTAACTCGGCATATATCTCAATCAGCTAACCAGCTTGCTTAAAAGATCGATCTTTGGACCTGTATAGATTTGGTTTGCAGACTTAGCAATTGAGTCTAGGTGTTTTTGTTATACCCCTTTTGCGATTTTTCAGGTGCTTTTTTGTGTGTTGCTCTGAATTTTATTGCTTTTCAAGAAGAATGGGTTTTGTGGGTGTGGCTGATGTTGAAGAAGATGGGGATTAATTGCAAAATCTGATATCTTTTTTTTTTATGTAAGTTGACCTGGTCAACGAGGATTTTGGGTTCAATAGGCTAAAATCGATTCGATTTTGATATAATCTTACCTGGATTGTGGCTTGCTTTAACCCCATTTTGCTTGTTAAGTGTTTGCTGCTTGTGTGAGATTTGAGATGATTGCTATATCTTGCTTTGCTTTGCTTCTCAATTCCCATGGATGCCATTAGTTTTATTAAGCAAAAGCAGGTTGCAAAACCTTGAGCCAAATCAGCTGTCATTGTCAACTTGTTACAAGTCTTCAAGTTACACGAATTAGTACTGATAGAAGAGAAATGTTTGGATATTGTTGGGGGAAAGTCTTGTTGGGCCCGGCCAGAAAGTCAAACATATAAGCCGGATTGGAGCACCATCCCATCCACTTATATATTAGGTTCAAAATCCTCCCACTTCCGATGTGGGATTTACAATTGATGTGCTCGGGAACACTCCGAGCCGCCATGATCGACGACGAGATTCCTCCTTTATTTGAAGAGATGAACTTTCTACTAGTAACCAGATATGTATGGCAAGATCTGCAGGCCTCTCACCCTTGAATCTTCCACACTCAATCTCAATCCTCTCAGAATCGCACTCTGAGGAACTCGACCCTTCGACACCTTCGCCTCTCACTAGGGTGTCTCCCTCGGCATCTCACCAAAGGGTTTTGTTATTAGCATCTCACCAAAAACATGATCCCTAACCCGGAATCAAAGGAAGCAAATGTGCTTAACTTTTCACTCAAAAATTCAACTTGTATTAGAAAATGGCAAGCCTTACAAAATATATAGGAGAAATTCTAACCTCCTATTTGTTTACAAGCGATGTGGGACACTTTTTAAATAGAAAAATCTATAAGTCTAAATCACATCATCCTCCCCTCCTTTGAAAAAGATTCGTCCTCAAATCTTGCGTTGCCCTTCCGAAAAATACGATACGCCCATGTACGTTGGATCTGCGTAAGGTATCGATGATCGGTCCCGCAAAAGCTCTCGAACCCATAAGGCCCTTCCAAATGGCACATCACGCCCCTATACGTTGGATCTGCGTAATGCACTTAAATGGTTGGTCCAGCACAAAACTCCAACGGATGGTTGTGGATGCTTGTGACAACAACACAAAAAGATTGAGGAACCAACGAATGGTTGTGGATGCTTGTGACAACAACACAAAAAGATTGAGGAACCCTAGCCGGAAGCTCTGATACCACTTGATGTGCTCGGGAACACTCCGAGCCGCCAAGATCGACGATGAGGTTCCTCCTTTATTTGAAGAGATGAACTTTCTACTAGTAACCGGATATGTATGGCAAGATTCGCAAGCCTCTCACCCTTGAATCTTCCACACTCGATCTCAATCCTCTCGGAATCGCACTCTGAGGATCTCGACCCTTCGACACCTTCGCCTCTCACTAGGGTGTCTCCCTCGGCATCTCACCAAAGGGTTTTGTTTTTAGCATCTCACCAAAAAACATGATCCTTAACCCAAATCACAGGAAGCAAATGTGCTTAACTTTTCACTCAAAAATTCAACTTGTATTAGAAAATGGCAATCCTTACAAAATATATAGGAGAAATTCTAACCTCCTATTTGTTTACAAGCGACGTGGGATACTTTTTAAATAGAAAAATCTATAAGTCTAAATCACATCAGCAAGTGTCCCAATTTGAGACCTCCACGCAATACAGATGTGGAGTCCATCTCAATCTTCGGTGCAACCAGCCCACCCACCGAACCCGGCTCTAATACTAGTTTGTTGGGGGAAAGTCTTATTGGGCCCGACCAGAAAGCCCAACATATAAGCCGGACTGGGGCATCATCCAAAACCAATTGGCATTATGTGGAGTAGCCCATCCACTTATATATATATTAGGTTCAGAATCCTCCCACTTCCGATGTGGGATTCACAAGTAGGGTTGATCATATTCGGTTTGAACCGATTTTTTGGGTCGAACTGAACCGAAAAAAACCGGAACCTAACCGAACCGATATGTTTCGGTTTAGGTTTTCGGTTCAGGGAATTTTTATTTTCGGTTTTAGGTTCGGTTTAGACTAGGTTCGGTTAAACCGAGGGAAAACCGATTTTTTTTTAAAAAAAATGTTAATTTAGACTTGGAGAGTTAGAGGTTGAGTTTAGCTCTCTGAGTCCTCTCGCGTCTGTCTTCGTCTTCGCCAATCGCCAATTCGCCTTCACTCCAGTTCAGAGTTCAAGCCGCAGCTAGTGTCCTTGCCTCTGTCTGTCCACCACTCCATCCCAGATCTGGGCTCCAGCGGTCGGCGAGGTGGCCGACCACTAGCCCACCGACTCGGTCTTCTTCTCCTTCTGGCTCAACTTCTCTTTCTCGCATCTTGGTGACCGTCGGCGCCTCTTCTGCTTTAGTAGTCACTCCGCTTGGCCTTCTTGTCAGTCCGAGTCCGATGAGCGACGACGATACTTGACTTCCGTTCACGGTTCAACCCTAATCAGCACATCAGGTATGGCCAACTCCTGATTTCCAAATATGAAATCACTCAGATTAGGGTTTATTTTTCTGATTAAATCTGAAAATCCGAAAGGTTGTTATTTAGATTAGTAGATGAATTGTTGAAATCTTAGATTGAATCTGAATTAGTATTAGCTTTGGGTAGATAAGTAGATGAATTCGTAAATTGAGGGAGTATGAGTTGATTCAATGATTTAGAAATTAGATTGGTTGATTAGGGATTGTTTATTCGTTGAATTCAGATTGTTTGTAACTGTGCAAAGTTTTCTTTTTTGCCATTTCTGTACAGGTTGTTGTTGGCTTGCTGCAATGCTGCTAGAAGTTTGCATTTTTTTCCATAGTTTGGAGTCTTTGGACTATCAGTGACAAGATTTTACATTGATGAACGGAAAAGTGCACTTTGTTTGGTTTGAACTTTGAAATGGCAACGGATCAAGAGAAGGAAGCAATTAGGAGGCAAGGTTTATTAATGAAATATAAGTGTGGTTAGAAGTATTTCGGTTTACTTAGGTTTATAACCGAACCGAACCTAAACCAAACCGGTAAAAAACCCAAACCAAACCTATTAGTTTAGGTTCGATTTTCGGTTTTTAATTTTTGGAATTTTGGTTTTTGGTTCGGTTCGGTTTGGCCAGGTTCGGATTGGTTTTGGGCCGATGATCAGCCCTGAATTATCAAGTGTGGATCTCCAAATTCAAGAGGTAATTATGGGTGGAAAAACATCTTCAAAATTTTACATCTTCCACCTTTGTCTACCCCTTCCTCATATTTCCCTTCTCACTTTTTTTCTTTAAATTACCACCCCTCCTTCCATTTTTTACTAACATCCTATCTCTCTTTTTTATTCTTTAAATTACCATCACACATTCACACCTTTTACTTTTACAATTATCTCATCTCCATCACCATCCTCATCTTCATCATCATCAACCTCATCTCCTCCGGCCTCCTACAAACCACCATGAACTCCTCTGACCGATTCGATCTTGAGATACTTATTAGCATGGTAATAATCTATCCGATTATATTCTTGCTGTTATTTTGGTGGAGGTTTATTGTGCTAGCTCTAAGAAGAAATCAACGGAGAGGCAAGAAGAAATCGGTTTTGTAGTTTAAAACTTGTACTAGTTTTCAAGTTTGGACCGATTTGGTTGTAAATCCGTTTGGATCTAATAAAATACCGGGTTTGTGTCTCATATCTTGTATGAATATTTTCCTTCTTACTTGCTACTATTTCATAGAACATAACCGAACCATATAAATGGTGATTTGTGTTCTACGAGTTGAAAACTTTGATTTTCAGAAGAAGATTCAAAGCTTTATGAGTTTTTGTTGTAGAAGATCCCTTAATTAAGGGCAACTACAGAACATACTTCTCATAATCGGTTTCTTTACGAAAATAATTAAGCAAATCGGTAGATTTTAAATATTCTACCTTGTATCTGTTGGCTTACTCAATTGGATCTGAAGAACACTCGTGCTGATAATGTATTGTAAGATTTATCAAACGCTCTGATTGTATTAATTGTATTGCTCAATTGTACCTAATTAACGAGCGAGTACATCGACTTTTATAGGCAAGAGAGGCCTAATATGATCAAAACTAATAGAAGATCGTAAGGGCCGTAATACAAAGGAGCCGCAATCGGTACAGTAAATGCACAATAGTAGGAGGTGAATAATTCGGGTGTAAATCATCTATCCCGAATCTCCTCCCCCTCTCTTGTCCCTCCTCACAAAAACTTTAATTTTTTTATTCTTTTTAGGTGGAGTTTGTGAGGGGGAGGGGGTGGGGGATTGGAGGGGGGGCAAGGTCAATGACAGGGGATTTGGAGTCAAATAATTCATCTATATCACAACATTAAAGAGTTTTTAAAACTATTTATCAAACAATATGTCAAAAAGTCAAATATAAGCTATTTTGATACCAAGACATACTAATAAAAATGAATAAGCACATGAAGGATCGGAATTATTTAAGTGGGTTCAAGATTTTATGGCGGCTTAAAAACTATTTATTCTCAGGTGCAATTCGCGGTTAGCAAGACTAGACGGGTCATTCTCATCCCTATAATAATGATTCAAAATCTATAATTATCATAGATTATATTTATTTTTTTCTATCTCTTATAAAATTCTTTTATTCACAAGAAGACATTTAAATCCACTACAATATAAAAATGAGAAGGGAAGATCAAACTTATAACCCTGTGATTATTATATGTCATCATAAATCCGTAAGATCGAAAATTGCATAGCGTTAGAAGGAGCCAATTGGATCACTATATTGGCTAGTTGGTTGGGGTTTGCTCGCCTTATTATTGAGTCTGATTGTGTGCAATTTATTTCTCTAAGTTCATTGCCCCTGTTCCGTCATCAACCAATATCGCCACTTCTCAATGACACAAACCGAAAAGTGAAGATCAACAACGTTCATCGCTAGTACGGTTGACTCACTCGTGAACTGGTCATTTAGTTTAACCGGTCTTTTACCAAACGTTTCACTTCAACTGATGTTTGCTTAGCCAATCAATAAATAAAACAACAAAAAATAGCCACAAAAACAAGGGGCCAATATAGACTAAACAATCTGTTCACATGTATAATGTATATAAAACTCTCTCCCAATCAAATCTTACTCAATATACAAGTGTCAGTGTCAATCAATAACTTAATATTTGCATTATTTCAGTCCAATTACACAAGTTTAAGCGGTTATATAATCGGATAACCGCACAAACTTGAATGGTTCTACACTTCTACTCTTGATTGCTTCTTCTAAACGAGTTTTGATTGACGTGATGAGGAGTGGTAGGCAGATGAATTGAGGACCGGGTTATGGGTGTAGGTGGAATGGTGGATTGCTGCCATGTAAGAAGGTGAATTTTCTTTGGATTTGTGTTCTCCATTGAAAAGGCCAAAACTGAGAGATGGGCTTCCACATAAATTTTCAATCTTTAATCAAATAAACAATAAAAATCCCCCCTTTCTCCTCTCCATGTCTCTTTCCTCCCGCAAAGTTTTCCGTTAATTTATTCCAAAGATTCTGTTGATTGGGCTATTTGTCCCGAATTTCGTTTATTTATTCATTTCCTCGGGCAAATGCTGTTCGCATGATTGGGAATCAGATGCTGTTGTTGAAACTAGGGTTTCGATTTCCCAGCTTGCTTGTTTCACATTTTAGGGCTTCCTAATTTTCTTTTCGGTTTATAACCTAATTCGGAACTGCGGAGGCTTTCGATTGAGGGCGTAAAGTTGCGAGCTTTCGATTGATTTGCGAGGAGGAGAGATTGAATTAGGTCTGTTTGAGGATAATGTGTGGTTTCTGGAATTGGATGGTGATGGTTGCTAGTGCGAATCTGAATCCAAATCGGTAAATTTCTGTTGTTTTGAGGGATTTTTGTCTTTGTAGTTGTGGGGTCAGATTGTAAGGAGGAAGGTGAAGGACAGAAGAAGATGGAGCCTCAGCCTATAGTGGGTGGGAAGTTTAAGATGGGGAGAAAGATTGGGAGTGGCTCATTTGGGGTGCTGCATTTAGGTATCTGCTGCTTCAATGTTTCTTTCATTGTTGTAAACCTATCCGCATTTCGTCGTGTTCTTGCTAATTCGTCTACTCATCATGATTTATTTCCAAAGCTGAAGATTTATGGTTTCGTGATCTGGTTGAATTCAGGTACCAATATACAGACCGGCGAGGAAGTCGCTATCAAGATGGTGAGTTGTGAGCTTGTGTACTTTGATGATTGTATGCTTATTTGTTTCTTGGTTTTGTCAGATGAACATTTTGTGTTAGCTTTACTCGTGTTCCATGATTTGGTATTCTTGCTAGTTGTCCTTACTAAGGATTTGTAGTGTGGGAAAGAGTGATTGTTGTCATTTATCAACGGATCTAGAGATCTCATTGTTTTAGGCTTTTGGCATGGACATCATTTTAAGTGTTATGGAGTCTTGTAGGCATAAGAATTGACAAATAGATTACAGATTCAGTGAAGTTATTTCCTTTAAATTCACCATAATAATGATTCAGCAGTTGGATGTCTGATACAAATCGTAGAATCATCTACCATTATCAAATTGATTAGCTTGATCAAGTTGGGTATCAGTCATTTCTTTGCAGCCGTCTTCCATCTGTCATACATCTCAATCTTTGAGTTACAGTATCATTGATGATTATCATCATAAATGTTTCTTTTATGTAACTTGGCTATGTGATATTATAAAAGTTCCCCTATCCTTTGGTCTTACAAGTTGAACAAGAAGCCGCTTCATGGTTATACGAGTTATACATTTTTAAATGAATGGAAGTAGTTCTTTATTTGGCTTGCTCGTTTGATCTTACATTCGCTTAGCACTTAAAAGTTCTTGTTTGGTTGCTTCTTTTTCCAGGAGTCTACAAAGACAAAGCATCCACAACTGCACTATGAATCAAAATTATATATGCTTCTCCAAGGAGGAAGTAAGTTCTGTATATCACATCCAGTCCAATGAAATAAAAAGCACCACATTCGAGCTTGCTTCCTTTTCTTCTCTCCCTTCTTCCACTGTCAAAGTTGCATCTTGCAAACTCAAGAAAAAACCAAAAGAAAAATAAAATCCAGGCATAGTTTCAATTTTGGAACTTCCAAATTTGCATACAGTGAACTCACCAGCTTGAAACTGCATTGTAACTTGAACCAATATTGTTATCTACTTTCTTTTGCATTTTGCTTTTCTGAAAGCAGATTGTGGGGATACTGTTAACAAGTCCCCCACCTTTCAGTAGTATACTATATTTTGCCTGTTATGTGCTTTTTGTACATTAGGGCTCGTTTGTTTAGATAAGTAGGGAATGGAAAGGTAAGGTATTAAATTTTAGACATAAAATGTATATGATCATCATTTTTTGTGAGCTTGGAGGAGAGGATGAGGGGGATTATTAGTCCATTCTAGAGGTATTAGTTACCCTCCTTCAAATTAGGGAATAGAAGGTTAACACATTTGTATGAAAAATGGGAGAAGAAGGGGAATGATTAGAATAGTGATCAATGTATCTTAACTTAAATATGGACTACATTCATAAAGGTAATCATTACTTTTCCCTACCAAAAAACAAACGGGGGGTTAATGTTTCGGCATTACAATATGCATGATTTTGAAAGTAAAGTTGCTGCTTGGTTCAGAAATTCCTTGCCCTTTGTCATGTTTGAGAGTTACTTCTTCATTATGCTTGTCTTGTGCATATGAGCACATCCATTGAAGGTCTAGCCGTCTAGGAGTAGCAAGTTCTATATTAAGGTTAAATAACGAATTCTCCCATATTTCCTTACTATTATTCTTAACCATGTATTCTCTAACTGTGCTGTAGCTGGGATACCGCATCTGAAATGGTTTGGAGTTGAAGGCGAATATAATTGCATGGTCATCGACCTTCTGGGGCCAAGCTTGGAAGATCTATTCAACTACTGTAACAGAAAGCTTTCTCTGAAAACTGTCCTGATGCTCGCTGATCAATTGGTAAGTTTATGTAGGTATTTCTATTGGTAGCAATGATATGCTTTGAGCTGCTTAAATGATGTTTGTTGCATGTTTTGTTTTCAGATTAACAGGGTTGAATACATGCATTGTAGAGGTTTTCTTCACCGAGATATAAAGCCGGATAACTTCTTAATGGGTCTTGGTCGTAAAGCCAATCAGGTATGAAGTCAATTTTATCTTCCACTTTATTGATCCTTATCTGGACATAGTTTGCATCCCTCTTCTTTCCCTTACAGTTTATGTGAGTGTCATACAAAAGAGGGTTCAACATGAATATTGATTTTGAATTAGGCACTATTACTGAGAGTGGTGTTTTTATATGCTCATTTTACTTGACAATATTTTTTCTTTCTTTCTTTTATCCTTCTTTTTTGGCATATTTGTCAAATATTTAATCCAGTTGCCTGACGAGGGGTAGCAATGTAGCATGACTTTATATTGTTGGATCTTTCCTCCAACTCTGGTGCGTTGGTTATGTTAATGTGCCGCTTTCTTTGTCGTATGATAGGTGTATGCGATTGACTTTGGACTTGCAAAGAAGTATAGGGATCTTCAAACCCATAAGCACATTCCGTACAGGCAAGTAGTGCCAGGCTCGAATGTTTATCTTACTCTCACATCGGTTGGCTTATTTGTTTCAACTTTGTATAGCTTGCTTCATTGACTAGTTTTCAGATTTGCGCTCTTTAGTGAACGTCATCTTTAGTTGCTATGTTCATTATTATGACTATTTTGGCCTGATATTGCAGAGAAAATAAGAGTCTGACTGGTACAGCACGGTATGCAAGCGTCAATACTCACCGTGGCATTGGTGGGTAAAAAACAGTATTTGACAGCTTCATATTTTGTCTTCTTGATTTAGGAGAACTAGCTGAGTTTGCTTTCTCATTTGCAGAGCAAAGTAGAAGGGATGATTTGGAGTCTCTCGGTTTCGTGCTTATGTATTTTCTAAAAGGAAGGTTGGCTTCTAGATTCCTTAACTTGTGTGATTTTGGATGCAAAACAAACATCTTCTTTTGTTATTTGCATCATTTCTAATGTACGTATTCTTGCTCCAGTCTTCCTTGGCAGGGCCTTAAAGCCAACACTAAAAAACAGAAATACGACAAGATCAGCGAAAAGAAGATGATGACACCCATAGAGGTATTATCAGCTTCCTTGCACACTACAATATATAAACCCATCTGTAATTAGAAATATATCTCATGGAAATTGGTTTTCCAGGTTCTTTGCAAATCGTACCCAACAGAATTCGCAGCATATTTTCACTACTGTCGATCATTGCGGTTTGAAGATAAACCAGATTATTCCTATTTGAAACGGCTTTTTAGGGATCTATTTATTCGAGAAGGTATAGTTGCCTCAAGAAATTCCAAACTTCATTATGTGATTTCCTCTTTTATTTTTTTTATGATTCATACATAGTTGTAGACAGATTAAATTTATAGCATAATTCTGCAGGTTATCAATTTGATTATGTCTTTGACTGGACTATATTGAAGTATCCTCAAGTTGCCGGTGGCTCAAGAACACGGGTAAACTTAGTCTCCTCCAACGACGTTCATACTTCTGTCTTAATGAAGTCGCTGACTGTATTTTTCCCATTCATCTTTTCCTGTGGGTTTTAGCTTTCTGGTATAATCAAACCGGGTATAACGGCAGGACCTTCTGCTGATAGACCAGAAAGGACTGCAGGTTTGTCTCCTCCCCCTGCATCAATGCATTTCGCTCTGAAGACGCTGCTGTCTTAGATACACTAAAACTTTCTATTTGAGCTGAGCTCTTATTTGTATGTATTCAGTAGGGCGAGAACCGAGAGATAGGATCATTGGAGTGGAAGCCCTTCCTCGAAAGAATGTTTTGGCTTCCGGTGACTATACTAAGCACCGGAGCTCACAGGATGTATCGGCATCCAGAGAAGTGGTAAATTTGAAGCATTTCTGTTTTCTCGTTGTCTCCTGAATTGCGAGATTTGTTTAGAAATCTCAATTGAATTGGCCATTGAAGACTTGTTGTTTTCTGAACAGCGCGGTTCGGAGAAGGCAAACTCTTCTAGAATCGGTAGCTCATCCAGAAGAGTAGTCCTCTCAACCAGCCGGCCAACATCCTCCGGAGAACCTGGCAACAGCCAACGCACGAGCCGACTCACCCCAGTAACAGCCCACCATCCTACAGCCGCACAGCGGCTCCAACACGGGATCGACTCCCGACCCACGTCAAGAAGTCGCACTTCGGCCACAAGAGGCAGCCGGGATGACCACATCCGCAGCTTTGAGCTCCTCTCACTCCGGAAGTAGA
Organism: Persicaria tinctoria; assembly: GCA_037127255.1. Classification (NCBI taxonomy): domain Eukaryota; kingdom Viridiplantae; phylum Streptophyta; class Magnoliopsida; order Caryophyllales; family Polygonaceae; genus Persicaria; species Persicaria tinctoria. The sequence continues at coordinate 2,862,670 of JBANSL010000019.1, read as the reverse complement.
CGGAGTGTCGAGTCTGCTTTCGAGCATACCGTATTTGTTCAAAAGGCATCTGTGTGTCTTATCTCAGTTTAATGTACATGCGAAAAAACTCGAGTTCTTTCGTTTCGATTTCATCGATCATCGTCGCATTCGATCTCCTCCTTTCAAAACCTTGTTACAGATTTTTTTTGCCATTGTAACAATGTTTGATGTGGAATTCTCAGCTACAATATCAAATTGTAACACCAAATCCTCTTTCTTATAAAATGTTTGATTTTATTACAAAGTGAAATCGTGCATATGTATTTGGTATTTTGTTTTGATAAATGCTGAATTTGGGAGGGACTTGTCGGTTTTGGTGTGTCTGTGTTTAGTTTCGGAGGAGGTTGCAATCTCGTGCGCCTTATTAATTAAGAGGATTGTGGCAGTGTTTGTGGATCTGTCGTCTATATGGAGGAATGTCGTTGGTCCACATTTTCCCAGGAGGCGTCACTTTCTCGTGTTTCTGCTCCAGCCTCTCCGACGGCGAGACACCGTGGAAGCTTATTGATTTCACTGTTTCATCCAGAAGTCTCCCTATGCCTCCTCATTTGTAAGTATTCCTTCGGCTTCCTCATTTGTCAAGCATTTCGTTGCTTTGTTCGAAATGGGCTTGGATATTTATGTTTTAGTTTATTAGTTTCATAATGGTTAGCCCGTCTGGCGTTTGTTTCGGCCTCTCGATTTACAAAAAACTGGTGTGTCGGATATTTCGAATCTTTACCTAGATTTTAAAAAAAAAATCCCTAATCTTTCTTTCTCGAACGGGGGGTTTTGCATCAATCGGGTCGAATTTTGCCTCTTATCGAAATTGAAGTAATGTTGATTCTTGATTTTGGTAAATAGAGACTGACTATCCTGGGTTCGAACCAGGGACCTTTGGATACTACTAATCATTTCAGAATGGTTAAAGTAATGTTGCTCCGATAATAATCTAATAAAAACATTAAAGACAATTCAAAACATATCATTATTGAAGATTTTAAGCTTCTTAATTTGACCCAAGTTCTAATAACTTCATTCTATGAGTTGTTTTGTAATACAATTTTTTTTTTGGTCAGCTTTTGTAATACAATTTGGATATCAGATTTTTTACAATTTGGGAAACTATATGATGCTTGATCTTTCATCATCAACAACCACAGTATATCACCACAAGAAAATCAAATAAAAAACCACAACAATTTTTTATTCTTATTTTTTTCATATAAAAAAAGTCTGAATAAATCAAAAGTCACACCCAAAAATTACAATATCCCACGTCCAGCTGAACAAATCCAGCTAAAATCAAGTTTTTTTTAAAAAAAAAACAAAACAAGCAGCTAAGTGTCCTTTAAAACCTTAATTTAATTGGACCCAAAAAAAAATCCCTCTTATTTAATTTAATCAAATAATAAAGCCATTTTCATTTTTATAATATTATCTCCACGTTATATGCTCCTCTTCATATCATACCATACACAATATATATAATCCAAAGTTCCAAACCTGCCTTTTGAAAACAATACTTGAATTTCTTCCTCCTATTGCAACTTCTTCCATATGATATGAGCGAATTCGGGTATTCGGGTCGTGGGTCGGATGCTTGGGGATGGGAGCCGGGTACCGCGACTGGGCCGAGGACGTCGGTTTCATCCATAAACCAAGTGCACGCGACGTTATCCGGGTCACCCGACTTGCCACCGGACTCTTGTAAAACGGGCCGGATATCCGGTTCCGCCCCTTCGAGTTGGGGGTTCAACGACCCCGAGATGAAGAGGAAGAAGAGGATTGCAAAGTACAAAGCTTACGCCGTTGAAGGTAAAGTCAAGGCCTCCTTGAAAAAGGGTGTTCGTTGGTTCAAGAACAAGTGCTCCCTCATCGTTCATGGTTGTTAAAACTGTTATTTCTGTTTATATCATAAAGACGTCTGATCCTCAATCGTTACTGAACGCTTTATGAGAGTCGTCATCAACTTTGATTTATAACATTCACATTGTTGTTATAAATAACCAATTTCACAACAACATTTTCATTTGTAAGAAAGTATAAAGGTTAGGAATTTTCGCGAAACGACTCGGAAGATTTGAGGATTTAGAAGAATAATGTGTGATTGGTTTATTTAGGTTTGTTGTACGTGGTAGCAAGTCTTAAAGATCATTTCGTATATTGTAATGTTTCATTGTATATTCAATTAATTTTATTTGTTAGTTATCATGATTTGTTTAATTTTAAGGGTAAATTACACATAACCACTCTTAAATTTTGGTACTTTTCACATAACCACCCATAAAAAGTTAAATTACAGTAAACCACCCATAAATTAGATTTTTTTTCATAAGACCACCCACACATTAAACCTCTATTTGTTTTGTTTAAAATGACTAAAATACCCTTAATTCAAGCTTATTTATTTGTACGTTGTAAATGAAAGATGTTGTATATAATTGTTTGGATTCCAATTGTATTATGTTTATAATGCAAAATAGACAAGGTCGTCTTTGGTAAACAAAAAATTTAAGGCAAATTAAGGATGTGTTTGGATTTCATAATTTATTAATTATATATAATGTAATAGTTTTATCCCGGTGTATGTGATTGTTTGATTAAATTACTGTTTTACCTTAGTTTTTATGAGATTTTTAGTTGTACAACCACTTGCTCGCATAAACCGAGGTAAAATAATTGAATTATGATTAAAATGGAATGGAGTTTAACCAATATGTCTTAATTGGATTTGCAATGTGAAGAGTCGAGACTTGCAATAGCTCATAACAATTTGTTCTCCTTCAAATGTTGAATAAGATAGGGATAAATTCTAAAATAAAACAAGATCATTGCTTTAAAAGAAGGGTAAATTAGCTCATATCTTAAACTACAAACAATATCATTTAAAAAATAAGCTTATACATATCATTTGGCAAATTAGTCGAATATGAATAATTTTATTATAATTTATCATTTTTTTAAAAAGTAAAAGTAAACCGGATTATTTAACAAATGGGAAGTCTCATGAAAACAAACCATTGCATTAAATACAAATAAGCTTGAATTAAGGGTATTTTTGTCTTTTTAAATAAAACAAATAGAGGTTTAATGGGTGGGTGGTCTTATGAAAACATAACTAATTTATGGGTGGTTTACTGTAATTTAAGTTTTTATGGGTGGTTATGTGAAAAGTATCATAATTTATGGGTGGTTATGTGTAATTTACTCTAATTTTAATTGTTCACGGGGTAAAGTGGACTTGTTAAACGCACCGTTTTGTCATAATAAACACATCATATGTGCGTTGTGCAGTGGGGTTCTTCAACAAGAGGAAGAAGATGAAAATAAGTTGGATTGTTTTTTTTTTTTTAATGAAGGTAAAAATTCGGTGCGGGAGGACCCGCTAGCCGAGAGCATCCTTAAGGATGAGGTCCCGAAGACCAGAATGATCAAGGAGCGAGACTCCGTCCGGAATGAAGTGGCCAAGGTGAGCGACCTTGTCAGCCACCGCATTGCCGGAACGAAAGACATGACCAATATTCCAATGCCTTATATGGCCGAGATATCGAAAAGAGTCAGATATAATCATTTCGATTTTCCAAGGCGGACGCCACTGGTTTCGAATGCTTTTTACTACCGTTAGAGAGTCATCTTCCAATTCAATGTTATCGTAACCACTGGGGGAAGCCCAATGAGCAGCATGCCAGGCGGCCAGAGCCCTAAAATCTATTTAGGCCTAGTGCCCTAAAATCTATTTAGGGCTAGTGCCTTAAAATCTTCTTCTTCTTCTTTTTTAATAGTGAAGAGGTTATGATGTTATCTACTAATTTCCCAATGTCAAGTCATATCAAAATATGGGAACACTCGCCAAAGTCGGGGTGGCTCACTGGTGGGGAGTAAGGAGGGATGTCAGGAGGTCTCGGACTTAATCCCTACCTCCGCGCCTTTCCTTGGATTAAAATCCAAGGTTTGTCTTGCTCCTTTCCAGTGGGTCGAGTCAATCGGCGCAAGCCGGTTTACCTGGTGTGTGACTCTTGCCGGTTGGGTCACGTGCTCGGGGTTTGCCACCAAAGGTGAGTTCCTCGCTATCAAAAAAAAAAGAAAAGGGAACACTCGACTTTTTGATAGACTAATTCGCAAGAGTATCAGTAGTAATATTGTCGAGCGATAGACATGTCTAACTTGAATTTTCCATTCTGCGTCTTAAATTTTATTTTTTTAATAAATAAAAATTCTAAATACCAGACAAAAATCTAATAAATCAAGAGGGCAAAAAGAGCACAAGATGATCTTGTTGTCATGATACTGAAAACAACCCACAATCTAAGAACCAGACAATCAGAGTAAGACATAGAAAACAATCCCCAAACTATGAACCAAGTAAAAGTCCGATAGAACAAAGATTAGAAGACTCAGCGAAAGAATGTGAACAGTGACATGCACATCTCCTACCCTAGGCCCCAATGAGCCACAAATAATGAAATAAATGAACAATCTCACACCTCAAACTATACATGACAAAGGAAGTTTGGGTGCACAAGATTATAATGTAAACGATCAGATTTGTTTGGTGTGATATGCTGATTGATTGCTATAAAGACCTTATTCGCATCGAGGGTTCGTTTATTTATTTCGTTATAAGAAATCAACACATTACATCAAACGAGCCCTAAATAGTCGAAAGGGGACTGCTGCTTACAACAAAAGCTCAAAAGGGCAAGAACCAAGCCCCCATCTTTGATCGTCTTCTCGCCTTTCGGCTTCCGCTGTAAGATATGAACTTGATAACATCTACAGTCAGTCCCATCTTTTGAACCCAATGGCGGATATGAGAAAGCCATTATGTATGACCTCATAAGAAAAGAGACAGCTTATGCCTGAATCCAAAACACACACCGCGCATCACGAGAGATTCGAACATAGTCGAAACCTAAACACATCCAATGTCGCGTCACCAAGCTACAAAAATCTACCTGATCGGCTTTTTCAACCGAAGCTATGGAGGGAATGCAATCAACAATCCTTAAAAAAAGTTTCTATCAGTCACTAATACAAACAGCATCAGCTCCGATTTTGAGCTGAGGGTTCGTAAATTGGCTTTGCTTGTAAGAAGCTAAGCAAACCATTTTAGATTCGATTTCATAGTTTATGAGGACAAAACCTGTCTGTAATCTGATTGATTGCTCAACCCTGAAAACCTAGCTAATCTCACCTGCATACGCAAACCACGCAAACGTGAGGCAGGAAAAACGACTAAAATCATAAGTTCGTATGATTGCAGATTGTAGTACCTTGTGCACCAGACTGCTATTTCGGATGCTGGAATGTCATGTATCAATTACCATTCTGATGGATCTTAAGGTGGCCTTCCAAGCGTCCGGTTGCTGCCAATAAGAGACCTAATGGATCGCCATATGAATGAAAATTCAGTAACTCAATGGAAGAACAAATCGAAGGACGAATCTTAAAATGGAAGTGTAAGAATCACCCAAGAATGGAGCTGAAGGTTTCCCAGGCCGTGATTTGAACTCCGGGTGGAACTGAACTCCAACATAGTACGGATGGCCGGGAAGTTCCAGTATCTAAAAGAGGGAAACATGAACTGTGTGTCGAAATTTGAAGCACATATAGATCAAACTCAGTTTATAGAAGTAATTCAATGAGCACCAACCTCCATTCTTTTACCACTCTCGTCTCTCCCGACAAATTTGAGCCCGGCTTCTTCAAGAACACCAATCGCCTCCGGGTTCACCTACAACATTTTGCTACAAAGCTAAGGCCTAGTTTCTTTAAACTTTCAAGTATAAGATCTTAAGATACGCTTTCAATCTATAAACCCTATGCCCTAGAAAAAAAGATTAAGATATATCAGCAGGAAAAAAGTGTTAACCTCATATCTGTGGCGGTGGCGCTCATCAACATACTCTGAGTTATGGTATCTGGCATGGTAACAATAAAGAGTCTTCAGAAAGTGGATTTGCAACATTAACGAGGAAACGATATTCAACTATGAAACGCTAACATAAGAGATACTGTGTGACAAACACAAACTTAGTCACCACAACAAATTTTGAGCAGTTTGAAAGAAGAAAGGGTGTTCCTTACAGTTTTGAGGTGATACAGTTGTGATTGTGGAACAAAGTCTTTCGGGATCCTAATCTCATCGTCTCTCCCATAATAGTTCTTGAGCCCTGAAAAACAATCAAATGCATGAAATCGATACTTTCTTATGTATGAACAATTTTGTAGACTTACATATTCCTTTCCATGTATACCTCAGGCATGAAGATGACAACTGAGTCGTCACTCAGGGGAGCAAATTCTTCACTGTTGGCCTTTTTCCAGTCCAAAACCTAAAAAGCATCGACAGGGTAAGAACTTGCAAGATGAATCAGAGAAAGAACAGACAAACAAAATCAATTTATTGAGTATGATATCTTACTGATCTGGCAAATTCAATGACAGAGATCTGCATGCCCAAGCAGATTCCTAAATATGGGACATTGTTCTCCCTCGCGTATTTTGCAGCCAATATCATTCCCTGAACTCCACGATCACCAAATCCCCCGGGGACCAAAACGCAATCCGCACCCTGCAAATTCACGAGAAGTAACACGAAAACATTTCCCATGGTTAAGAGGGTCAGGAGCCCCATAAAAAGAAATGAGCGGAATGGAAATGCCTAAGGTGAATACCGTACCTTCAAAGTCTTCCAAGCTGACTCGTGAGCTTCTGGCGACTGCCAAAGGAGAATACCGTGAGTGTACATGTTACTCCCAAGTCCCAAAATAAAGCCAAGTGTTCATTTTCATGTCACAAAACACAATCAGCCAATCAGGAGGCTGATTGAGGAACTCTTACCTGTTTTGCACTGTCGTCTTCCAGGTCAGATGCTGCGATCCAGTCGATTCCCAGCTTACGCTTGCATGCAATGCTAGCATGGGTTAGAGCCTGCATTGGAAATTATGAATCAAATTGGTCAAACTACAATTTTATTGATGCCTCCTCAACAAATGATTACTGCATCTATACATCACATGAAGGATGTAGTTACCTTTGTAACAGAAAGGTAGGAGTCAGTCAATCCGACGTATTTGCCAACCATTGCAATTCTGACCTGTAAAGACATGAAAACTATTTACTCATACCTTGAGAGGAAAGCACCAAACCACAAACCTTCATATTAAGTTTGTGTAACACTAACTGTATCGGTGAGGCTATCAAATGTCTCGGCACGTTCTGTCCACTCTTGCAAGTCTGGATTTTGAGCAACACTGAAATTCAAATGAACGATAAGAGAAACAACAGGCACAGTTTGCTTAGGCTGTTAGGCAACCATAAAACTGAGAGTTTTCTCTTCTTCTTTTTTTAAATATTGATGTTTTTGACAAAGCCAGCAATCTTACGTAGTATATGCTGTAAATACTTACTTGAGCAAGTCTAGCTGCTTCAGAATGGCTAGATGTGCATTTTGGTTCTGCGACGCAAATGAACCTCGGCCGTTTAGAGAAGAACAAACAGGAATATAGGAGCATGAAAACTCGTGAAGTTCAGACTAGATAGATGATGATAAAAACCTACCCTCAACAAGAGAGGAACATGCCAGATATTTGGTACATCGTGGATATTTAGAATGTTTGCAGACTGAAAGGAAAAAAAAAAGGATGACAAATCAGTTACAATAAGGCTGATCTCTTAAAAAGCAACTTCCAAATGGATTTGTCAGCAAATTACCGGGACATGACAGAACTGAGAAAGTTTCTCCTTTGTATTATCCAGTATCGGCTGCATTCGGGAGGAGCAACAATTGCAACAACGCAGAGATAAAGCATTAAAGTGTCTTCTTTACTCAACAATGCAATCTTTAAGCCAAGTAACGAGGAAAAAAGAAAAGACGGGGAAGACAAAGAAACAACGACAAATGATCAATACCAAAAGATGACTAACCTGGGCCGAGCGACAAGCCAATAAATTAGGAGTCAAACCCAATGCCCGGAGCTCCCTTACACTATGCTGTGTAGGTTTTGTTTTCTATCAACAAAGATTGACATATCAGGCACACATGGACTTAAGAGTCATAAATCACTTCAGCAAAGAGACCTTGAACTGAAATACAAGAATTCAGAAAGCGCTAGAAGTTGCAAATGAAAAAACTAAGCATACAAATATACCTGCTCGCCCACGACGCCCAGGACAGGTATAAGGCTCACATGAATAAGACAGAAATTATCATGGCCTGCCAATCAATTGAATAGTTTTCATAATCTAACAAACATTAAAAAAAAATGATTAATCATAAAAAGAAGAATAAAGCATTTGATACTTACCGACTGTGAAAGACAATTGACGAAGAGCCTCGATGAATGGCATGGATTCAATATCCCCTAAAGATAAAGGGGAAAAGAGGATTAATTGAGATCATGTAAGTATAAAAAAAGACATTTGTGAAGAGAAATAAACATTTTAAAAGCTTACCAACAGTTCCTCCCAATTCAATAACACAAACATCTGCAGGTCCATCTTTTCCATCCACAGGAACAGCAGCAACAGATTCAATTTTTTCTTTAATAGCATTAGTTACATGAGGGACCACCTAAAATAAACCAAATAATCCTTTTGCACATTAAAAAAAATCTCATTACAAAAGAGAGGGCATTGCAAACTTCACCTCCTACAAATAGCCTTACCTGAACAGTCTTCCCAAGATAATCACCTTTCCTTTCTTTATCAAGAACAGACTGAATAACAAAGAAGAAGAAGAATTACACTTACATCGAAAAACAACGGAGCACGACATATTTGCATAGTTAGGAAAAGTTATGCACCTTATATATCTTGCCGGTAGTTATGTTGTTGTCTTTGGTCAGGGTCACGTCCAGGAAGCGTTCGTAATTACCCAAATCCAAATCAACCTTAACCATATACAAACTTAGCTTTTAGTACAATCACAAATAGATAAAGGTAAAAATTTGAATTCATCTGACTCCATCATTCACATATATGATATATATGAATTATAAGCCAATACAAGTACCTCACCACCGTCATCTAGAACAAACACTTCCCCGTGTTCGAACGGGGACATAGTCCCAGCATCAGTATTCAAGTATGGATCTGTATACAATTAAATAATAAAATTACCGGGTTTAAAACTAAATTTTATGAGAATGAAGTCCATCTAAGAATGACAGTAGTCAGTAGCAAAAAGCATAAAGAAACAAAACAGGAGTTTCAACTACTAGTTGTGGACTTGTGGGTAGTGTCCATAAAATTTCTAAATCCACTTTTAGAAAATAAGTTGAATACCTGGAGAGAAAAGGTCAGTTCAGACAAAATCGACCTTTAAAGCTCACATGAACTTCCAAATTTCAACAACCAGTCATAGGCAGCAGTAAAGATCAATATCAGAACTTTACAAGTACTAAAGACAAAATTCATCCTGTATATGACGGCAGAAATATCGAACTTCATATAAATGAACTCAGAAACACAAAATCAATACAAAAATGTACCCATTGTTAGGTTAATTGCAACGAGAAGCAGAAACAGCAAAAGAGGCATAAAGATGGAGCCCCTACCCTAAAAATCAGCCACCCAAAACCCCCAAATAGGTTCTCCCCAAATGTTTCTAGAAACAGCAAAAAGCAGCCAACTTTCAAAATCACCACCACCAAACCCAAAATCAAATCCGAAAACCCCAAACAAACCCAACAGAAAAGTACCGATTTTGATGGAAGTGACGCGAAGCCCACAAGCCTTAAGAACAACGCCGATGCTGCTAGCGGTAACCCCCTTGCCCAAGCCGCTGACAACGCCGCCGGTGACGATTACATACTTCATCTTCTTCAATTCACTCGAGGTCCCTTTCAGTACTGTCTGTTTCCGGGTCTGCTTGCCACTGAAACTTCGAATTGGATATGCGCCGCCCCTTATTTTGGGAATGAGTTTGAGGAAGGAGGAGTTGCCGAATAAGGGGGTGGAGGTGGAAGAAGCAGAGCGGGAAATAAATAAGAGAGAGAAATCCCTACAAAAACGCGGACACGTCGCCATCTGCATCGGATTTATTTAATTGGTTAAATAAAGAAATCGAATTTGATGAGTACTGGGTAAAAGGTAGTCGCTTTCTTTGTCGCCTGCATATCAGATCGACCCACCATTCGAGAAAAATGAGATTAAGGGTGTGTTTGGATTCCAAAATGCATTAAATATAATGCATTATTTTTACCTCGGTTTATGTGCTCGTTTGTTTACATTACATATTTCACCTCGATATTTGCGACTTTTTAATTGTGCAACCAAACATGCACATAAATCGAGGTAAAAATAATGCATTATATTTAATGCATTTTGGAATCCAAACACACCCTAATAATGAGATGTTGGAAATTGAGATAAGACTGTACGTCGACGGAAATTTTGAGGAAAAAAAGTCTTCCATTGCCGGGAATCGAACCCGGGTCTCCTGGGTGAAAGCCAGATATCCTAACCGCTGGACGACAATGGAAGTGTTGTTCTACCATTTCAAAATGTAGTATATACAAATCATACTTGTCATAGTGGAGAAAGTTTTAAAAAAATAATAATGGTGCATTACTCCAATTTAAAATACAAGAGGATTGATTATTTGGCAAATTTTTAAAAATATCATACTTGTTACAAGTATGAGATTCTTTTTAAATTAATAAAAAAAATATTTATATATTATCATTTTTAAAAAAAATATGCCAAAGTAAAAACAAATTGTATTTATAATCGGAGGAAGTATTACAATATAATGAAATATTTTATATTATTTGTAGTGTTTTTATGAGAGTAGTGATTGGGTCAAAATTTTATCATAAAATCAATTAACAATAAAATGAGAGCTCTTTATATAACTGATGTGAAATTAACATCACTAGTTCTCAATGTGCACTATCTTTTATTGTTACAAAGGCATAAAATCACCAACCATGCATAAGACTAACTCCAATGGTTAAGTGTGCAAATGTGTACATATTCAAGGTGTTCAAAAATGCACATAACTTTTTAATATTTTACTTCTTTGGTAAAATGTGTATTTTATATATACTCACATTTAAATAAATATGGTTAAATTAAAAAGAAAATAGAGATAAATAGGTATATAGACTCCTTTCCATGTATGGTTAACTAAATAGACCCCATCAATAATTTTTTTGTTAAATAGACCTTGTAATATTTTAATGGCTAAATTGCCCTTTTATAACCTTTATCCTTTTCTTTTCCATTTTGTATTTACGAAAAATAATAATAATAAATTACCAAACATTCTTAAATTATCTTTTCACTTTTTACCTTTAATTCTTTCCTTTTTTATATTTTTCAAAAGATCTAGAATACGGAATGTATTATAGGACATATATCATAATTAAACTTTTCCATTACAATAAAATACTATAGTCATTACAATATGGAATACAACAATCATTGCATTACAATATGTACATGCAATAAGATTACATTAAGCATTAAACTACCTAAATTTATTGTAATAAACATTACAATATATATGAATCCTATTACGCTAAGTTAATCGTGTAATGTAATTATAAAGGCCAAAGAGAGGATTGGAAGATTATGACATCTTTTAATAAAATATATAATATAACTGGGATGAGGACTACAACATATAAGAAACTAAATACACAACAAATCTGCACGTCGGAATGGACGTGCATGTTTGCAGTGGGCTAATTAATTAAAAAACGTGCTAATTAATTAAAAATGGTTGCACGTTGGAATAGACGTGCGTTTAAGAAGGAGGATTTACGGTGTATCTAACAATACCCTAAATAAAATATTGTATTTTCGCAATAGAGTACAATAAGCAATTAAGTTCATGTAATAAGATATAAAATTGGGTCGGGAACATAAATAAGCGATTGTAATTAATTATTATAATTATGAACTATAGTACTGTATAAGTTCATTGTAATTCCGTAAGGGATACATTGGTACAATAACTAATATATTGTAATTTCTTAATGTACTCCAATAAATAAGCTATTGTTTTTTTGGTAGACGATAAATAAGCCATATATTGTACATACAATAAATAAAATATTGTAATTATGTAATGTAATACAGTAAAAGAAATCGTTTTGGGGAATATTAATTATTGTAATATCATTTCTTACAATCAAATCCAATGAGATATTGTTGATGAGTATAATATATAAGTAATCCTACGTAGAGAAGAGAGAATGAAAGATACTAGCTTGTAGAGACAAATCTTGGGATGGCAGACGATCAAAACAATGAGGGATAACATAATGAATCATGAATCAGCAATATCGCTGTTTTACTGCTAAACGTGATCCTAATTGATTTGTAAGACCATAAAATACGGAAGTTACAAGCATCTACCCCAACAAAAGCTCATTTAAAAATTTCAGAAAATATTTAATTGTAACTATTTTTTAAATCTATTATCCTTTTAAAACTAAATTTAAGGGCATAGTAGTAAAAACACACATAAAACAGTCTATATAACTAAAAAAATTATTACAGGGTCTAAAAACTAAAGAAAATAGTGAATGGGGTACTAATCATCCAATTCCCTCAAGAAAATAAGAAACTTAAAAACAAACAATAGAAATGACTCGTATTTTATTGAAAAGTGATAGAAAAACTTTGCGCATAGGGATGTGACATGCTTATATTTGATCTCTTTGTGTGCAAATATGCACATTTTAAACACTAAAAATTAACAATTGGAGCACAATTTCAAACAATGATCAATCTCAACTTTTAGGCCTTCTTGCCTAATCTTAAAACAAAAAACCACAACTTCTGTATATAAAAAATATAAAAAATAATATGGCAAAATTACAGAAAACCACCCTTTAAATATGAGTGTTTTCACTTAACCACCCCTTAAATTCAAAATTACATAAAACCACCCTTTAAATGGTATTTGTTTACAACTCACCACCCATTCAACTATTTTCGTTACTTTATCATTAAATATATTATATTTTAATATTTTAAACTCAAATTTTATTGTAAATATATTAAAATTTTGAATTTAAGGGCCCAATTATATTTTAGGGATCATTGTATTTATTTTTAAAAATAATAATCAATAAAGCATAGAATTATTATCTTAATTTATGTTTGAAAATGTTTATAAATGTTTAAAACATTATGTAAATTACTCTTATTTAAAAGATAAATAAATAAGAGTAATTTCCATAATATTTTAAAATTCTATAAACATTTTCAACCATAAATTAAGATAATAATTTTAGACTATATTTATTTTATTTTTTAAAAATAAATAAAATAATCCCTAAAATATGATCAACCATATATATATATTGTTTTTACATACAAAAAATACTCAAATACCTCACATTTTAAATGTTCACATAGTTTGCTACATCATGGCCTCATGGGACCAAAGGAATAAAATAAATTATATGTGGTACACATGCATTACAAATAATGCTTATTCTTTTGGGCTAAGGAGGAGGGAATGTGAATAAATAAATAGAATGAAAAGAAATGTTTATATTTTTTTCCCCAATAGAAACCACATAAATTATGAAGTCAATTTGTTATAAATACATCTTGTTTTATTAGCTCCAATATGATGAAACCAACATGTTTTTCAGTGTTCACATTGCATGCTTATGTATGATAATTGATAATGTAATGGTGTGGGGTTGAGGCGGTTGGGTGGTGTTGATAGCTTGAGTACGTGTTGGTGGTTTTGGTTTGTTATTGCTGTTGCAGTGGTGATGTTGGCTTTGTCCTTTTGATCGGGAGGATGATACAAACCATTCCGGAATGGTTCACCGGAAATGACTTGTAGATAGTACCCATAGGTCCCCGGTTCGAATCCCGGAATGACTGCTCTTTATTTACCTATTTAAGGGAGGATGATACAAATACATAAAGTGTATGTTGGGTGTATCTTTTTTTCATGTGTAAAAATTTGTAAAATTTATCCACCACTTTTAAAATTGTAAAAATTAACCTTAAAATTTTTCTTTAAAACTCTATTATAATCATATTATAAAGAATAAACCCTAAAAATTTAAATAACCACTAATGATACACTAAATTTTAAATGGTGAACCCTAGAAAAATAAATTTTCAAGAAAAAAAAATGGTGTATACATACACCAAGTGTATGTGTAGCCTTTTCCTTTTGATCGTGCTTGGCCTTTTCTTTTTTCTTTTAATATTTTGACAATTTTGACTTGTCCATCTTAAAAATATTGTGAATATATGATCGATATTCGAAGACGGTTTTTAATCGAGATTATTTGAGGTGTTTACAACTGTCTTTCCCAGGAAAAATTATGCTGAAAATCAATCTCAGACAATGGTATTATCATTACCGCAGATGAGGTCCAAAAAACCTGTGTTAATAATACATGTCTTGGAGAGAGCGGTTAATGTGTACAACCTTATCTATCACTCTATTCTGATGAGTCTTACTAGATATCTTTCTTGATTAGCAAGTTGTACTTGTATATCGCTTTTTTTTATTGATCATTTATTTCCCCAATAAATCTTTCTTAAGTGCAAGTTCCAACGTATTATTTGTATATATATTCTCATTCATTTATGGTCTTACTATCCACACAACGATATTTCACCAATCGTACGATTCTACCCGTCGTCATCGACCTTTTGAGTCGGCAAAGCCATCTCGCAGGCTGCGCTGTGCTTGGTTGGAGTTTTGTTGACACTGATATACTAAGTCATCAAAGGCAAGTTGATATCAGTGCTGGTGATGGTGTGCTATGCTCGGGGTGTGAGTGGTGTCGACGCCGACTTTCCGAATCGGCGGACCCAAACCGTGCGTTTGACAATAAATCAATCGTTCGGATAACCGGACCCTTCATTTGATAGCTAGGGAGAATGATCTAATTGGTAAAAACATTTTCAATGATTTTTTTAAAAAAAAAATCATGTCAAAGACAAAGTTTAGTGTGTAAACCATAATCATAATACAACATGTATTTATTTGTCAAGTTATAGCATTGTACATCAATTTGGTGTATATGGCATCTAAATTGTAAGAGAACAAACAATTACAGTGGGCTGGTCTCATCAAAGTTGGACTGGTTCAATTATACCCTGAGATGCTGTTGGCATATGCACCATCCATCTAATGAGTGGACCCATCCTTTTGGTTATTTATTTGACACTTCAAAATTTTAATTTATATGGTATGCTTAATATATCCCACTTAGCAATGTCGCCCAATCCATTCTACATTCTTATCTAGTGCTTTCTTTTCACAAGTGATACAATTTGCTTTAACCATTCTCTCACTGGAAAGAACATATGGATAGTACCCATAGGTCATCAGTTCGAATCTCGGAATTGCCGCTCTTTATTTACCAATTCAATGATACAATTTGCTCTATTCAAACTCTAATGTTTTTTTTATTATAAAATAATTCGAGATCAGATATACTTGAATCTTGATGGCCGACAAGTCGGCATACAAAAACCCGTTAAAACATACAAATGAAAACAAAAAACGATGCAGTACAACAAGTAGAAACGCACCCTACAGGAAATAAGCCAAGGAAAAACTAAATCTAACACGAAGGGGACGTAGACTACGGGCGAAAGCTAAACACTGTCCTAAAACAGCATCGCTGGCCGGCGATACATCAGGAATCCCTGTGGGTAGTGAAGACGAACCTCCGGGAAGCTCCTTCCCGAACACGGAGTCACCCCATACACACTACCTTGATCCCAGCCAGACTCGACTCTGACTACCAGAACCCCAACATAGAAGAAGAACCCTAGCCGCACTAAAGCAGAGACGCACGCCACCCGAGCAAAGCAGACCGCGAAGGACCGATCACAACGGACCGGTCAAGCCCAAATGGGATTTAATCCAAGCTCTTTCGAGCCCTTACGGGATTTTTAATAAGCCCTTTCGAACGTTTTTTTATTGTTTTATTTATATAAAAATAAAAGAATCCGATAATTTTTAACATTTTTATATAAATAAAATATTTTACATTTTATAATATGGGTCACTTTGGGCCCAAGGCTTGAAAAATCAAACCGACCCGGAACCAAAGGACACCCAAGCCAGCAGAGAATCACAATCGGGGAAGCCAGGGGCAACCCTAGCCGGGACATGGGAACACAGGCGCCAGGCAGCAAAGGGCTGGGTTGGAAGCCGCTGGCGACCAAGGACAACAGCAAGATCGGACGGAACCAACCAGAAAGCCAACGAGAAGGCCGAACGGAAAGGCGAAGGACTCAGGAGAACAGCAGTGAGATGGGTCAACTATAAAAGCGGACGCCATGGACGGGTGCCACCTCCGGACGAGCCGACACGGAGGCGAAACGGAGATGGATCTGGTGGCAGCCCCCATGACAGCGACGAGTGAGGCAGAGACATTCCATTCACCGGCGATGAACGAGCTTGATGGTGGCGCAACGATTTAAAGGTGAGCAAAGAAGAGGGACAGTAAGGATGGAGAAATTGACGGACAAGATGGCCACAATACGGCCACCACTGAACCACCCCACCCGCACAAACCCCCAAACCGCACAGAGAAAGCAAGATAACCACCCCGGACGGGAGCTAAACGATCCAGATCAAAGAAAAGAGAGTGAGCAGAGTCCACAAACCCAACAATCAGAAGCCAACATCAACGAATAAGGGGCTCGGTAACCAAATCCGGCAACGAGAGGTATAGAAGGAAGGCTTACGGTATCCCGAAGGGGATGTGTTTAGGCTTCCGGATGAGATTTAGGGCTCCCGGAGGAAATTAAAGAGTTCGGCATCCAAAACCAGTGACGGGGAGAGACTGTCGGAAGCCAAAGAAGTCGCCTGGGAGAGGTTAGGCACCGGAGAAGGGGTGGCGGAGGATGGGCGATGTCATCCACAAGAAGAGAGCGTTTTTACCCTCAAGAAAATATTCAATCAATATTGGACAAAAGTTTTAGGTTTTTTTTTTTTTTAATGTGGTTGTCACATAGAGCAAAATAACTTCTATTTTAATATGGTATAATAAGATAAGATTGCTAGCTATAGGCCTGTTGGGTCAACATTGTTTTTTTGGAAAACCTTTTGCCTCATACTCTCAGAGTGTTGCTGCTGTAAAAGTGATATATGAATTAATAGCCTGTAAAAGTGATACAATATGAATTAATAGCCAGATGGACTTCTTCTTAGGAAGGGAAAAAAAATAAGGATAAGAAGATATTAAGATGCTTACGTTGCGTGCTATTGCCAGGATAAGATTTTGCTTCATTTGAATTTTTAAAGAAGGATTAAAATAGGGGAAATTTGCTTCTGAATATCATAGATTCAGAAAATGTGGAAACCCACCATTGTTCTTGTGTGGTATATTTGTTTTGTATTATTCAAACTCCAATGTTATTAAATGAGAAAAGTCACATTGATTCGTTTGTGTGATTTCTTATCTTGTTTTTTTATAAAGATTTTTAGAATAACATAATATAGTGATCAATAAGTCACGAGTTTGAATCACCTCCTCATATACTGTAATGTACCTAGTGCTCACCTATAAAAAAAATTTATTTTAAAGTATTTTTTGACATAAATTATATAGAAAAATATACAAGTAGTATTGAAAATGTACATCTTTAAAGCATAATATGTGCAGGTGGTCTTATATATATGGCTGAGTTAATAAGACGACCCATTTTCTTACCAGTTTTAGACCAATGTATTATTTAGTTACTTGTTTTGAATTTCAGTTTTTCACTAGTTAAACTATGCATGTGTTAGCTCTTGATACTTATTATTAATGCATGAATGATTGATTGTAAAAAAAAAAAAAAGAGCACAATTTCACCAACAGGTGGGTGCATGCATTTTCATTTGATATTATTTTGAATTTACAGTTTTCAATTTAGATATATTTTTATTTTTCTATAATTATTAACAATTTTATTCCAAACCGTCTTACATTTTTGTTAACTTAATTTTTAGGCAAAATTACAGAAAACCACCCTTTAAATATGGGTGTTTTCACTTAACCACCCCTTAAATTCAAAATTACATCAAACCACCCTTTAAATGGTATTTGTTTACAACTCACCACCCATTCAACTATTTTCATTACTTTATCATTAAATATATTATATTTTAATATTTTTAAACTCAAATTTGATTGTAAATATATTCAAGTTTTGAATTTAAGGGGTTGATCATATTTTATGGATTATTTATTTATTTTAAAAAAATAAAATAAATATAGCCTAGAATTATTATCTTAATTTATGGTTGAAAATGTTTATAGAATTTTAAAATATTATGGAAATTACTCTTATTTATTTATATTTTAAATAAGAGTAATTTACATAATTTTTTAAACATTTATAAACATTTTCAAACATAAATTAAGATAATAATTCTAGGCTTTATTGATTATTATTTTAAAAAATAAATACAATGATCCCTAAAATATAATTGGGCACTTAAATTCAAAATTTGAATATATTTACAATCAAATTTGAGTTTAAAAATATTAAAATATAATACATTTAATGATAAAGTAACGAAAATAGTTGAATGGATGGTGAGTTGCAAACAAATACCATTTAAAGGGTGATTTTATATAATTTTGAATTTAAAGGGTGGTTAAGTGAAAACACCCATATTTAAAGGGTGATTTTCTGTAATTTTCCCTAATTTTTATGCTATATCCTTTTTTTATTTATTAGGTAAGTATTCGGCTGTCCCGAAAGACCTAGCCGATATAATCCTTTCGGATGAGGTCGATAAGACCGTAATCACATATCAGATTAGGGTTGTTGGTAAAATTGGATTCCAAAGTTTCTCATTTATTACATTTTGAGTGCAAAATAATTTTTCATTTGTAAATTGCAGACATCGTATTAATATTGGTTTAACATGGTATGGTATAGTTTGTATACGAATTTGTGATTTTAAAAGTTCGTATTATTTTTGGTTCACTTTTGATAGTTGGTATTATTTTTAGTCATTTTTTTTATATAATAATTACATTAGTTATAATTATTATAATAATCAACGGATGGAATCAAACACACCCTTACTGGAGTTACTGGGTTGAGGTTCGACTCACAATCACCCGCCCCGCTGAGTTTCATTTTCTAAAGTTAACAAACCCTAGAAGCTCAGATTTCCGTGGCTTGTTAATCGCGGAGAGTTGTCGAAGATGAGAGATGGTAGTTCGATTGAAAGATTGAGGACCAAATGTAGGATTTGGTGGCCAAAACGCCTCTCCTCCTGCAATCCACCAGCTTCTCACGGTCTTCTGTTATTCGGTTGGTTTGTCTCCGCTTCTTCTTCATCTTCCTCTTCAATCGACGTCGTCGTGGCCTTCGCTCTTCCAGAGTCCTCTTTCTCACATTCCACCTCATCTACTCTCAAGGTATTTTGCACAATTGTTCTGATTTTACTACTAGCTTCACTTGGACACTGGTTTTGTGATCGCTAGGGTTCGGTTTAGTAAACGGGAATTCGCAATTGAAATCTGCATCTGTTCTTCTCATTTACGTGTAATTGTTGCGGAATGGATGATGGCATTGTAGTCACTCTAGGTTTATACTGATTTCTCGTGCTTGAAATTTCCCTTATCAACTTCCTTAGCTGATATCGCAATTGAAGTCTGCATCTGTTTTTCGTTTTTACGTGCTGTTGTTGTCTGAATTCTCAATTGTAGTCACTCTAGTTTTATGCTAATTTCTTTGTCGTAATTAAAGCTGATTACAATGGGAATCACAATTGAAATCTGCATCTGTTTCTCCTTTTTACGGGATGTTATTGTCTGAATTCCCAATTATTGTCTGTACGAAGACGCTGAGAATACATTCTGCAACATTGTTTTCACTCAGGTTTATACTAGTTTCTTCTGCTTGAAATTTAACCTAACAACATATAAAGCTAAGTTGTTGGTAAATTTCTTACTATGTACTTACCTTTCCCAGGAGGCCATCCAACATGTGAGAGAAAGAATGCCTGTATCTTTGCTGAATAAATCTAGCTTTTCTCTTTTGGGCAAGTATGTCCAAGATTCTAACCATATAAGCGACTTAGCTAAGTTGAAGAAAGTAGATTGTGACGGAAAAACGATCTTTCCTTGTGGTGGCTGTAATGAACAGAATCTGAATGGTCATGTGGAAGAAGCTCAATGCTGGGACTGCAGTTGTGAAAATGTTGAAGACTTGCAAGATCAGCACACAAGAATCTCATGTGAAAATTTTAGATGTATTCAACTTGTGTATGATCCTTATCAATATTCTTGTAAAGGAATTGGTTCTGTTCCCAAACTAGATCATTTCCACTGGGATGGGGATATGGTCCGGCATTTTCATCTTCACGTATGTAAGTTGTTTTTTCTATTGCTTGAATTCATCCCAATTTTTATTTGTATATTTGTTACCGGCTTATCTTTTTTTCAAAAAAGTTCAGGTTATTTTGTATGACACTCCCACATTTGGCAGTCACCATTTTCCCTCGACTATTTCTAGTCCTAAGTTGACAGAGGATTCTTCCAAAAGGCCCCAGTGGGTTAATCAGCTTTGTCAAAGGCACCAAAACCTTGACTTGGTAAAATGGATAACACTATACTTTTTGCTTGATCTATATCTTTTTTTGTCATTCATTTTTGTTTGTTTGCTTATTTTAATGTATAAATGCAGGATACTGTCATGGTTGCCATAAACAGTGCTGAAGCTGCAGACAAGTTGTTTGACAGGGAGATACAAGGATCTTGTAGCAAATCTCCTGTTATTTACAAGTATGTTTGCTTGTATTTCTATACTATTTTTTTTTAATTGAATCTTCATCTTCCCATTTTGATGGCCTCATGATGATTATCAGGTTTTTAAAGTATGGCTGCTATCTATTAGCTGCAACGATTGCCACCTTTTCCACTCTGCTTTATATAGTTCTTCAATTCTGCCATGGCTTCATGAGATTGGGATCAAAATTTTGGATTTTTGGTGCATTAATAAGTATATTCAGCAACGCCAGGAAAAATATAGAACTTCGCTGCTCCCAGATACTATACTGGCCTATCTTCCTTAAACAAGCTGGTTTCAGGTAAATTTGCAGGTATTGATAATTGGTAGGGAATGTCAGCATTTGTCTGTGTCTTTTCATACGTGTGAGCTACTACATGAGTGAATTGTACAGTTTTGTGGTTGCCTGTAGAATTTGCTAACCTAATCTTCATTTTCTTTTACTCTATAACTAGAATTTTTTATTTCTGACTGACTTCACTCATAAGACTAAGGCTTAAGCTCAGACAAGATGCAAGCATGTTAATTTAATACATCATAGTTGCTTTACGTGATTTGTTTATTTCTTCTTTCCATGGGCTGCATTATGACAAGTGAATGGAATAAACTGTTTTTTTTCTTTCTTTTGGTAATTGGTATGATTACGTTGGTATATAGTCTTCCTTGTTTAGACTACTGGTATATTTTCTTTTATATTTCTTTTGCTCTAGCCATAATCTGTTTTCTCATTAGTTTTCATTTTTCTCTAATGTTAAGGTCTTCGTCATCGGTTGAATATGCAGAAAAAGCTGCACTACGAGAGCATTCAACTTGTTCATCTGTTGTAGTCGATGTTATTCTGGGGAATTTGGTTGGATTCATATTGTTCTTGCATCCAATGTTGATTTTGAAGTGGGTTTTGTTCTTGGCCAATCATATCACGGATGACATTTTGCGTACCGGTTCTGCCTGGCTGATGGGAGTCCCTGCAGGTTTCAAGTTAAACACTGAGCTTGCTGGAATCCTTGGCATGGCTTCTCTCAATGTGATTCAAATCTGGTCTACTCTTTGGTCTTTTGCAATTTTCTTATGTTATTATGCCATCAAGGTTTTTGCATTGAGTGGAATTTTTCTGGGCATAACGATCCCTGCCGCTTTGCTGATG
This sequence comes from Persicaria tinctoria, assembly GCA_037127255.1. NCBI lineage: Eukaryota > Viridiplantae > Streptophyta > Magnoliopsida > Caryophyllales > Polygonaceae > Persicaria > Persicaria tinctoria. The sequence continues at coordinate 2,840,775 of JBANSL010000019.1, read as the reverse complement.
GACATAATGACTGTAGCCGCAAAGCATGTCTCAAGTCTTCATTGGTTGATGTCGCTCTTGTATTCACATCAGATTCAGGCACTAACCGCATTATGGAGGCTTTTTAGGTAAGCTTGTTCTGGTCCTATTGTTCCATTCAAACAGTTGCTGATAGATTCACTAGTTATTGGATCAAGTAATGTTGCTTGAGCAATTTCACTGAGCAATTGTTCTGATTTAGCAACAATTGTTTTTAGGCCAATTGAACTGTCGTTCATTAGTTTCCCTGTGGGATTACTGTGTCTTCTTCCTTCTCACAAAGCTGCCCTCTAATTTGACAGGGGTCGGAAGTGGAACCCTCTTCGAGAAAGATTGGACAGCTATAATTACACAGTGGAGCAGCATATAGTTGGAGCTCTCCTTTTTACCCCTCTTTTATTACTTGTACCGACAACATCCATCTTCTATATGTTCTTTGCAATCATGAATACAACCACTGTCTCCCTGTGCATCCTAATAGAAGTCACTATATCCGTGATCCATGCTACACCTTACAACAAAATCTTCCTCTGGTTGTTGAAACCAAAACGATTTCCTTCTGGAATCTGGTTTGAAATGATATGTTATAGGAACAGTTCCAGTGATACATCTGCCATCACATTATTCAATGAAGTTCGCCCGGGTTTTAAGCATAGAACTCAAGAGACGAGTGTTGATGGAAATCATTCTACTCTCCTGCTTTCAAAGCTCCAGAACAACACACAGACATTCAGTAAGCATCTATAATGTTTTTAGTGCTGCCTTCTTGTGAATTTACAATTGCATTTCTTGGAATTGGTTTGTTCAAATCTGTACATTTTCTCATTTCCTGCTTTCTTGTTTGGTTTATCCTAGTAGCTTTCTGTGGAGAAAATGGGAAAAGAGAAAAAGAAGGGGGGAACTAATGGCCTAGTGAAGCGGGTAAAGTGTGAAACTTATATGTCATTCAAATCATGGTTGTTTTCATGAATGAAGCGGGTAAACAAAGAGACTAAGAGAGGGTGGGTGTATGTATTATTGGGAATCATCTTCCATATGTTTGATCAGATAAATATGAATGTTCAATCAATCATTCTCTTTTCCTTGTTTCTCTACTATGACCTTAATCGAGCAAGATCAGTTGTATCAGGTCCTACATCTCCCCGATTAAGAGCTCTTTTTCCATTTATTTGAACTAATGCAAAACATGTATTTTCAGGAGAGTTGATTCTGCCCCATTATAGAAACATGTTCTCTGGGGTGCACACATCGGCTAATCGTTCATCTGTTTATGGAATACTGACTGGCAAAAGGTTTGTAACTTGTATCTATTTTTTGCCTGCACTCTCCTCCATCTTTGCACGTTCTCACTTTAGCGGTGTGTTATTACTTTCAAGGCTTCCAACTTTGCTGGGTGCTGCACTTCCTTCACCAATGCCTTGGGTGTTCGTCTCCTTCAAAGATTACTGGTGCATATGCTACGATTCAGTTTGTTCCTACTTGGATTAATGGTGCTAAATGGTAGTTGAATTTTGTTCTGTTAACATTTAACCATCCCATTGACCTGTTGCGTTCGATCTAAATTAGTTAAAAGATCCTTTGATTTGCCGTGTTCAAAGATCTGTTGCTTCAATATGAACAAGCAACTGGAAGCCAAATTTATAAACTTCTGGATAAAATACATCTGTACTTCTTTATCACTTTCACAATGAAACCAAATAACTCAGTCATCCGATTTCATCTTTGACATCGAAACAAGGCCGTTGCTTGCTATGCATCGATCAGTAGTTGCCGTTGCTATTCGGGTTCTTGACGATCACCACCGGGCACTTAGCACGCTTTGCACAATGCTCACTTACACTTCCCAGAAAAGCCCTATTTATATGATAGAAAAATAACATTTCAAATATTAGAGAACTTCAATTTTTTGAATTGTTAATTCTTGATGAATTATGATAGTAGGTGCAAATTAATGTATTGTTTTTGACCTCTTGAAAAAGCCATAATCATGGCTGCCCATGACCAATACATCAGCCCCTAACCTCTCCACACATTTACATATCACCTCTTTGGCATCTCCACTTCCTACCTTCTTTTCAACTTTAATCTGCAATTCAAAATCATCAAATCACATCCATTTTTTGTATGTTATTAATCAGTAACATGTTCATCTCATATTAGTCACAGTCTAATTACATTGATGTTGTGTCTTTCGCAAATTGCATCGGATTTAACCATAACTGAATCAACAAGCTCCTTGGAGTGTTCTTCCATGGCTCCTACCACATCATTTCCAAACAAGTACCCTGCCAATATATCAAAATATAAGTTACATAACTTTATTTTGATTAAGGATATAGTTGATTTGATTACCAGTGAGATCGATTTCGGAGTAGACAGGGGGAGGAGGCTTGACATAGAGAAGAACTAGAGTTGCGAGTTCAGATTCGGGCTCATCAGAATCCGAAGATTGGCTTGAACAACAACTTGTCGAAGTCGAATTCGTGAGAAGGTTTGTAAGACACCATGAAAGTGCATACATACTCTCTTCACTCTCATCCACTGCAACCACTATCTTCCTCTCCCTTTTGATAATTGATTCCTCCATTTTCTTGGTTTGTCTTTTGTGGGTTTCTTAGATGAATGAAACCCAAAACTGAAATGGAAAGATAATCAAGATTTGATGTATGAAGTTAGAAAAAGGGCTTCTTTATATAGGGCAATTTGTAGAAAAGACCCCTTCTTTTTGCTTATTTGTATAAAACCATTCCTTATTTTCTAGTGACCATTCCTTGTGTTCCTTTTTCCAGTGTAAGTTTATGTGTAGATTGGCAAATTTATGGGCTTCATGTCATTGATATTTAATGCCTTTGAGGTTGATGTTTTTATCTCCTCTCTCAAAGGCAATAATGGATAATAAGAGAAGATGCATGATTTCTTATCCTTTTTTCCTTCTCACAAGTTGCAATCAAAACTGACAAAACCTAGTTGGATACTTTGAAGTGGTTAATTAGTCCTAAATATCTATCACAAAGCCTGCACAAAATAATAATTATAAATATCTAACATAAAATCTTGACTAGGAACTAACTAATTAACACATAGAGCCTGTACAAAAAAGTTGTCAATGTCTAAAATTTATAGCCAAACAATCCTCATCCTAACCCACTTTTTTTTTCCTTGAAACGGTCCCCATTTTATTTTATTTTATATTTTTTTTGTTAATCTTATCTTATATTGTAAATGACAGAGGATCTTCAGTCGCCTTAAATCCTATCAAATATATCCGACTAACCTAACTAATGTAGTTTGACAAGTACGGGTCGATCCCACAGAGAGTCTATGATTCGTATGCAAGTCAAGTGTGTCAACAAGAACAAGAAACAAATGGGGGAAATTTTGGATGGTTTGAACTAACTAGCTAAGAAACAATAGTAAGCAAAACAATAAAGTAAAACAGATTAAGTGAACAAATATGAGAGAATAACTCAGGTCAATCAATCTCAGCAATCAGGTTTGTTCATTGATCATTGATATCGAAAAGATAACTTCCTCTTGAATACTTTGTTGTGGAAAGACTAGGTCTTTTGAATCCAATTCCTTATCAAATCTAGTTAACAGGACAACCAGACCCTGAAAACCCGAATTATCAAACAATCTTGAAACTATCAAGATTCAATTCAATAATCGATTAAGCTTAAAGGAAATCAACAAAGACAATCGACGCGCACAACCAGTTATTGCATCAATTGCAAATCAATTCTCTATACAAATCCCTAAATCAACCAGTTTCAGAGATTTATACTTTGCTACACAATAATATAGATAATTCAACCAGAAATTACCTATATCTAGCTATAGATTAGCATGAAAAGACATCAGTTGATCAGACTAACAGAAATTCACGAAAACCCTACACAATCTAAGCAAAGAATTGATAATATTCAACGAAGAGTATTAAGAACGAAAATCTCACAATGAAATAGAAAACCTGAAGCTTCGATTAATTTCCCCGAGCAAAGGAGTTACTTGTTCATCCTTGAGAAATCACAAGAGGTCTCCAACTTTCTATGTACAAAACCTCTTCCATGGAATCAAAATCCCCGAACTCCCCTTTCCAAAGAAACAAAAACCCATCCTACTTGTTCCACCTCCCACCGTTTCCTGTTCCTTTCCTTTAATTTCATAATAAAACTTAGGGCAAATCGTATAAAATAGCACGAACTTTAGGGGTGGTTGCACTCAGTGGCACGAACTTAAACAAATACAAAAATAATCACCAACTTTGGTGTTTAGTTGCGGTCAGTGGCACATATACCCCCTATCTCGCTATTGTGGACTAGTGGGGGTGCTTACATGAATTTTTTTTAAAAAAAGATATAAAAGATGTGTCAAAATTATGAAACTAGCTAGGTTCCAATTTTATTCGTTATTTCATGTAATTCCAAATCAAATATAATTGTGACAAATATAGCATTTGCAAATTAAAATAACTAGTACCAAATTTCAATTTGCAAATGTTATATTTGTCACAATTATCTTTGATTTGGAATTACATGAAATAAAAAATAAAATTGGAACCTAGCTAGTTTCATAATTTTGGCACATCTTTTGTCTTTTAGTTTAAAAAAAACATATAAGCATTCTCATTAATTCATATCTCGCTATATGTCTTTTTAATTAAAAAAATTTCATGTAAGCACCCCTACTAGTCCACATTAGCGAGATAGGGGGTATACGTGCCACTAACTGCAACTAAACACCAAAGTTGGTGATTATTTTTGTATTTGTTTAAGTTCGTGCCACTGAGTGCAACCACCCCTAAAGTTCGTGCTATTTTATGCAATTTGCCCTAAAACTTAAAACAACACATTTCCAAATTAAATCCAAGTAACAGCTGGCCACATCTTGCAAGCCGGTACATAACTCGGTCTGAAATCAAACAACTCGGTCGAGTTCCTTCGTGACACACCCGAGTTCTTTCCACCAGCCACCTTGACGTCCAGATTTCACTGTCTTTAAGGCCGAATTTGGAAAAGTGGTAAACATGAAAGTTGTAGGTCTTCGAATCCTCTTTCCAACAAGTATAAGTACGCTTCGATCCGATAAATACAGCCTTCAAACGACTCGTTTTAGTGCAGCGTTGTCAACCTGGACAGCTCCAATCCTTTACATGTTTTAGCTCATCTCCTCGGCTCTTGTGTTCTTATATTCTTGTCCAATCTTCCAACATTGGCTTGAGCTTAGCTTCACCTCTTTACAATCACCTGAAATCATGCACAAATCTCGTAGATTCCGACTCTAATTGAAACATAATTAAAACATGAAAACTACTCTAACTCATGCATATTACCCTACCTAAACACCTCTAAATGGTTATATTAGCACTACCTAAATGTGTCTTATCAGTAAAGTCCATTAAGATCTAGGTATAATCCCGCAATAGATAATTGGATGGCATAGGCTAACTTTGGTATATAGCCTAAATATGGATGAGAAAACATATAAGGTGTATCCTTCTACGGGCTTCTCCACGATCGACGACAAATATCTTCGATCCAAGGCGTATCATTCTTCAAAGGACCTTGGATTTGAGGAAGACGACGAAGGCGAAGGCCGCGAAGCACAAGGCGACGAGTTCCTTGCTCTTCCGGTAGCTTCCGGCGATATATCTCCGGCACCAGATTTGAGGGAGTTCTTTGTTTCTTCTCTTCTAGATCGCTTTCTGTTCTCGTGTACACCTTGTATCTGTTTGTTGTGCTTCGATTTGCATCCTAGAGTTTGTGCATGCAACCTTATCTATAATCGCTAACAAGAACAAGTGGATTCGGGCCTGAGTCTCTCCCACTTGAGACTCTGCAGAGGTAGAGATTTATCTCGAACCACGTAAACATTTCACTTGTGTTCTTGTTTTAGTTTTTTGGTTATGGTTTCTTGCTTGTGCTCTAGCTTGCATCTGAGATCGCATATATTTTCATTGTCATAGCAAAAAATTGTTCACATGGATTAATAATTTAATTATAGAGAGCATGATGGAATTAACACATTCAAAGGGAGTATAAAAACTAGCAAAGAACCCATTCAAATGGAGTGGCAAACAAGATTGCACATCTTGGTTACTCCACCGATATTGACCGTAATTGTTTCAATTTAGGTCTCTGAGACCTCATCCGAAAGGATGCTCTCAAATAGGGGTTGCCATATCCGAACTCTTTCCTAGACAAAAAAAGAGTAAAGAACAAGTTAGAAAAAAAAAATACAAAGATAGAGATTACCGATCATTTTAGTGAATAAGATCTACATGCCAAGCGGAACAAGTATAGATATGCTAACAAGCTCATATATGGAGTGAATAAGCTAAAAATCCTCAACAAATGCATCCAATTTACCAATTCCAGTTCCAATCTCAAACCCTTACATAATATGATATGATCGATGGTAGGCAGTTTAATTTCAATACATGTAATTTCAAAGGTGCGTTAAAATCAGGATAGATTCCTAACACCTCATATGGCAAACCTAGTGAGGAGCAAGATCATTAAAATCAACTAGTATTGTTGAGGAAAGCAACCAAAAGTGGAGATGAAAACCAATTCAAAGTAAGTTGGTGTGGCTAGCTAGTTTGCCTTTATAGATCTTTTCAATATAGGATGATAAAACAACCACACAATCCTATAAGTTTGTTAAGTAACTTGTACATATATTGACCATCTCTAATAGCTTTTTAAAATTCTTTCTAAAAAGGAGAAATAAAATATATAATTTCAAATTATAATTTTCTTCAATTCCAATAACTTTTCCATTTCGAAAATTTTGAGAATAATTTAATTTTGAAATATGTTGTAGATTTGAAAAAAGACTATTTTTCCCCCCGTTGTTTCTCCATTTTAGAGAATGAGATGGATAATCCGTTGGATTAAAAAGAGCCAGCTCTCAAATGAATAGTAATTTGACGGTGTTACTGTATTCCGTTAATGTTAACGGTGCTTTGCAATGACAGTTACTTTTCACAAAAATGCCCTAAAGGCCTAAGGCTGTGTTCAGCAGGAGATGTTGGAGGATTGTGGAGATTTTGCCCAAAAACAAAACAGCTTTTATCAATGGAGATGGTGTTCGGTAGCACTTGGAAGGGGATTTGGGGATGGAGATTATGGGGATTTTATCAGATTCTTTTAAAATCTCCCCAACCCAAGATTCAGGAGATTGTGCTCGGATTGTGATTTATGAGGGCCAATTTTGCCCTTGCCATCCATGAATCCCAATTTCAAATATGGTGAGGCAGCTTGCTTGAAGGAGAAGAGAGGAACGACGCCATCGCCATTTCCGCCACCAAGGTTAGCTTCTCGGCCTCCTTTCTGTCCTGTCGACGGCGGTGAACCTCCGGACGACTACATGACTTCCTCTCCCACTCACTTCGATCGCAATTTTTTTCCCTCACTGTTCATTCTCCCCTTGAATCACCGACACTCTCTCTGATGGAGTCCAACCGATATCGAATTCGCCCCCATTGTTGCCAGATTCGAGCGGAGAAGGCAACGACAAGTGCCATCAGACACCAGTGGGTGGTCCGGCCGACACCAGGTGGCGATTCACTTCGTCTGTGCAGTGGGTGGAGCCTCCATTTATGGGGTTTCTACATTCACTGGCTTCATTCCCCCGTACGCCGGCCACCGAGTCCAATCGACTCTCCAATCCCAGACATTGAAGCCCCACATTTTTTTTTCTCGCAGTTGTGCAGTGGGTGGAGCCTCCATTGATGACTCTCCAATCCCAGACATTGAAGCCCCAATTTTTTTTTCTCACAGTTGTGCAGTGGGTGGAGCCTCCATTGATGAGGTTCTGAAACAGGACGTTTTTGGGAGGAGGTCAGAGGGGTATGGGGTTGTTTTTTTAAGGGTAGTATAGTCATTTTGTTACTTTAAAATACACCACAATATCATACCTACCAAACACCTTTAGGAGATTTCCGTCCTACATAATCTCAATCCCCAAAATCCCATTAATCTACCAAAATAATCTCCATCTCCTAAAATCTACTGAAATCCCCATAATCTCCATCTAGTGCCAAACACAGCCTAAATCACCTCCGAAATCCAAGCCCAAACACAGAAAGTTTTCGACTGTGGAAGCTCTGAGTGATGAAATCAGTAAACACCAAAAAATCCCCAAACCAACAAGTCATGAAAAATCGAAGTTCTTCAGCAAATCCAAGTCAGGTCAGAGAAACTTCTTCAAGTCCACCACTGCCTATCAATGGAGACGAAGTCGACGACGAGCGAGTGAAGTGTGAGGGGCGGCATCGACGGACGATCTTCCACCCAACAGAGTGACAACAACTGCCTTCAAATGGAGACGAAGTCGCCGACGAGCAAGTGAAGTGTGAGTGGTGGAATCGACCACCCAATAGAAGGTGTGCTTTCGATTTTTCTTTTGAAATTTCCATAATTTAGGGTTTAGGTGTTTGAATTTGAGAATTTGATTAAATGGAAATTTGGAAGTTAGGGTTAGTTTATTTTGAGTAATGAACCATCATATTTGAAAATTTAGGGTTTAGGTGCCGGAACATCTTATTCATTTGATTTATCAAAGTTGGCTTGAGTGCATTTTTTTTTCCCTGCTCTTTTTGATTTTTTTTCCCTTTAGAAGTTGTTAAAATGGCAAAGTTTCATTGCTTAATGAGAAAGAAGAAGAAATTAGAGAAAGAAGAAAATAGAGAAATCCCAGCACTTGATCAATGAGTCCTTAGAAATTCATTGCCATAGAGCAGAGGTTTGATTTTATATATGGATGCTGCAATTGGTCACAATAATTAGATGAAGAATTAGAATCAGAAGTCCAAAATAAACTAATAGAGTTGATCTATTTTTGTTATCTTTCTCATTCTTTCATTTCATTCCTAATGTTGTTAAGGATTCCTTGGCCAAAATATTAAGTTGCCTCAAATTAATCATATAAGCCAATAACTGATATCTATATCATATCGATATCAAGCCAAGTCTTAACATTAGCATATTTACAAGTAAAACTAGAGCCTAAAGTATACCTCTAAGCCTCACTTTGAAGAAGATTCAACTTGTTATGAGGGAAATTCAGGCCAGCTATGTACTGTTGAGAAATGCGATTTGAATGGGGTGATTTACGCCTTTGTATCCGATCAAAGAAACTTGGGGTTTAGAGATCTTGATGGAAAAACAACTGCTGGCAGTGGTTCTGAAAACTTCTTCATTCGTCTTGTAATTAAAGGGTTTGGTTCGGGATTCTATGATTGGGGTTCTGCTTTGGGCGTTGTACAAGTTCTTATTTGGGTGTGTACTGTCTACTGATTTCTGTGTTGATGTATAATTTGTAATTTGTAGCATCACTTGTTTATGTATATACCTCTAATAAATTACCAATTGCAAGAAAGAAACACCTGATGTAGTATCCAGAAACATATATGTACATTAGACTCTATCCAAAAAAAGATCCAAATAAGCTTCTTTAACTGAAATGCATTATTTAATCATTTTAATTAGAACCTAAACAACATTTAATTAATTAATTAGATAATTAATCTGTAACAAACGGCATGTTAGATTATATGAGGTTGGGCTATCAGCGGAGTGAATCTTTTTCCATGTTCTCAATTGTTCATCTTGTTGTTGTTGTTGTTTGTTTTTCAGGGCCATGTGAAATGTGGATCCATCAATTTGCTTGTTTTATTTTATGCATTATTGTTGCCACCGCCTCCCTTTCTCTCCCTGAACTTCCCAAGCAGACTTGAGAATTCCGGTACAAATAGAGTTGTTCACTTGTTCCTCTTTTGTCTCACTTTTACAGCTGCAAGGACCTTCGTTTTTTTGGATTACTGATCTTATGGGCCGGTGGCATTTGGCTTCTTTTGCATTTTTATTTATAGAGGCAGGGTATTTTTATGGCCCGATGAAATGCTTAATCCATTTATTTGTTTACTCTACCCATTAGATATTGATTTTAGGGCTTACGTTTTGTTTTTGGGAGTTCAAAAGTTGTAGTAAAATCTGGAAGTTAAATCCAACTAATTAAACAGAAGTTCCGAAAACTTTAAACTCATATCAGTCCGATAAGCAAAGAGGAGGGGAGGGTAAAAAAGGGAAAAAACAGATTGGAATTTGCAAAACTTTGAGCAAAGATTCAGCTTCCATCTTCGACATCTCCGCAATTGGTCCTTCCATACTCATTTTCACAAAACAGAAATAATATCAAAAGATTTAAATTAAAAATACACATGAATTTCCATATCCAATTGGTTCAGATTTTAAATATTGCACAGAGAGGATGGTGGCCAATTAGGGTTAGAGCATGAGGCCAAAGAATGCCTGGTTGATTCTTAATGAATTGAACATTTCATATAAATACACATGAATTTCCATTTTTTGCATTTAGATTGAATATAAATATACCTTGCTAAGGTCAAAATTTTTAAAACTGCAATTCATTCAATTTTTTTTAGCTTTGCTCAGTTGTGTGGTTTTTTTAGGTGGTAGTGGGCTCCAATTTTGCCTTCAAATATTTAAACTAAAAGCAAAAAGAAAAAAAAGAGAATGTATTCATTTTTTTTAAGCTTTGCCCAACTGTGTTTACTTTTTTAAGTGTAGTATGTTTCATTTTTGCCTATATATAAAGATTGAATATAAATGCAAAAGGGAAAAGAAATATACCCACGAAATAAAAAATTTAGGACCACAAAAAAAATACACTTAATTTTTTTAAAAATGTTTATAGTATAGATACAATTCATTTTATTTATAAATGCATGCATATTATATTGTACAACAAATATGATGTTCTATTTATCAGATTTACATTTAATAAAAGCCCATACACTTTAAAATTGCATATACGCATCATAGTTACACATACACATACCATTTAAACTTGCCACAACTCCACACTTTACCTCCTTATTACCATTCTAATATTGTTCTCCAATAATCAAATTGAATAATATTGTATTGCCATTATGAGCTGATCAATCTGATTCTACTGCAGAGGTAGCTGACACCAATGCTTCCAACGAAAGTCGAATTCATGATTCCATTATCAACCGTTACTTTCTTTCAGGTTTGTGATGATTTTTTTTCATGTCATGCCTTTAAAAATTGTGGCATGAGTGCTTCTCCACCGAAGAATGGCGATACACAAAGAATGGTTAAGAGTAATTTCTTTGGCTGATACCCGAGATGGCATGTGCTTCCTATTGATGTTATTGTATTGATGTTCTTTTTGAATGGTGAAGAGGGGTGATTTCTTTTCTAGAAGACTTTCTAGCATGAGGTTGTCTTAGATCTTGCTCTCGGGATGCTTATTTCTCAACATATATGGTTTTGATGCATGACGGATTATTAATGCCAATCAAGCTTTCATCCTGATTTTTTTTATGTGGGGCCGATTGTCGGATTATTGGTGCCAATCTAGCAATTACATGTAAAATATTGGAAATGTTTTAACTCTCCAGTTCCCAAATGTTCATCTGCCTTCTCCTTTTTATATCTCTTTCTTCTATTATGCAGCGATTGTACTCTAAAATCTGCCTTGTGATCAAATTACTGCATAATTAATGGATTGGTTTGCATGTTCAAAGCAACTTGATTTCTTGCATTCCACTGAGTCTAGCTGTGAAGGTGTTGATACTGGTTCTGACTATGAAACTGATTGATCTATCTGCAACTTAATTCTAAGTTCTCCAATATACCAATTCAATATATAGGTTGCTATAAAGAATGTGACGGTAAGTCATGGACTTCTTATGTTGGTTCCTGAGGTTTTGGAAGTTCTAGGAGGCTCTTTAGATTGAAGATCCGGAAATTACAAGACAAAGCCTTGTTGCTGAAATAAACAAGCCATCTAGGAGAAAAAGATATTGTTAACTTATGCAATAGTTTTGCTTTATTTTAGCACATTGGTAAAGTGGGAGAGATCAATATCTTAATTTTGTTTCTATATTAATTAGTAGCCTGACCAGATCCTGTTGCTGTATAGAACAAGGCAAGGAGTACTTTCTCCTTTGGCAACCAGAGTAACTCGGGTTGCATGGCCACAAAATGGTCCAAGCAATCCAGTAGAAAATCATTTTAAATAAATTGCTCATCACTCATTTAAACACTGGTGCAATGTTTTTGCATTGCACTGCATGACATTCAGTTTTCTTTGCCTGGTAGAATAATGTTTAGATCCATGCATAAACGTGAAAATGATTTGGCATTCAGTTGTAATTATGCAAGGGAGTTCTGAATTCTAAGACATCAAATTTGGATGAAGCACCTAATCAACTGATGAGAAATCGTTTTCTGTACATCAAAAGAGCTGATTGTTCCTTCTGTTTTGTAGAATGTTTACATACTGACTGTATTTTAAAATATTTGATTGTTGCCTCTTTTTTGTAGAATGTGTGTAGACTGCCATTTTCCTGGAACTCTTTGCATGTGGACTGATTGTACCACTTGCTTTGAGAGTTGTGCAAGTACTCGAAAAATTAACGCTCGGTCCAATGACATTTCTTTGGTTGAAATTGTCACAATTTATGAAGCAATGTCGAAGAAGGTAATTTTCATATTGTATTAATGTATCATACTTATTCTTCCTTTATTTGTATTAGTATAGTGATTAAAAATATTCTATGCACAATGTTCAGGTTGAGGAAATTAATCCAGGGATGAAATTGAAGATCACTGTGCATACTGAGATGTTCAAAAGGGATGAAATTGAAGATGACTGCATATTGAGATGTTCAAAATTACTAATGTTAAGTTCTTTATTGGATGCAAGATATGCAATAGAAATTGGGAGGCCGGATTAGGAGATGATTTTAATTGTATTATACTGTATATAGAATGCGAATACGACAAAACCGCGCGCGAATGCGCGCGGTCCTTACCTAGTTTCATCAAACACATGAGATAGAGTAGCAAATATCTTAAAATAGCTAATTAATTTTGTCAAAATTAAAACACTCCGGCCGGAGTGATGTACTATAAATCTCATTAATTGCTTTCTCTTAATTGTTTATTTGGAAAACAATATAGTTATGATCGATACTTTAGATTGTATGAACATTCTTTTTAGAATCATACCCTCAAAATACTAGTACATCATAATTAGTCATACATGCAAATCCTTAAAGTACTTTTCTCATTAAAAAGTAATATCAGCCATACGAACATCTCCACTCTCGATTAAGCAAAGCAACTCCATACCTAACTCCTCGTGCCGACTCCTCTCGCGGTTGGCGAGCACCAATAGTTTGGGAATCATGGATGGATCGATATAACTATGACTTCGAACATAGTACCACTCTAGGTATCCATCCTCCACGACCCATTCGGGGTTGGCCCGTGGAGGATCCAAAATCGGGTGTAGATGACATTCACTTTGAATTGTTTTTTTTTTTTTGCCATCGTACCTATTTTCCACCAAGACCTAAGGACGTGTGTGGGATTTAGGCAATATGAGATTCTCCGGGATCCCCTAGACTCATCCAAACTGTCGAGCCACTTGATATGACATGTATGACTTTGCATCATCCCACCGTTTGATAAAACCCTTGTATGTGGACATCTGATATGTGTGGGATTTAGGCAATATGGGATTCTCCGGGATCCCATGGACTCATCCAAACTGTCAAGCCACTTGATCTGACATGTATGTCTTTACCTCATCCTACCGTCTGATAAGACCCTTATATGTGGACATCTGATACTATTCCTTGAAATCAAGGATCCCATGTGGCATTCATTCAACATGAAATACAAAATTCAACATAATAATAAACACGAAGTAATAATAAACCATCTTTTGATATAAAAAAAACATTATATTGATACCAACAAAATTTTGTATAAAATAAAATTTAAAAACTAGAGTCAAGGAACTTACATCAGCCTCCGTAAACATATCAATCTTCTTTTGAAACTCCAGTAGGCGACCGTCAATAATGGTCGGAGTTTGAGGATTTGTCTCAAGATCGGATTTGAGCTTTAGAAAGTAGAATCCAATCCATTGCTACGAAAAACATATCAATTCAATTAAAACAGAATAAACACAAAATGCTAATGCTTTTGAATATCTCATTAAAAGTGTACCTACAGTAGGTAGTTACATCCATCCACTAGCTTGGTCTCTGCTCGAGTGACCTCTCCTAGTCATCGATACAAGCAAGCAAGCGCACATGTCCCCTAAGCATAGACATTTGTCCGTACAACATTCAAGAACATACCCATAAGGGATATCTTGATCTTATTGCAGGCCTTGGTGAGGAACACACTACCCGTTACCAATATCGCCAGCAAAGCCGTAGCACAAAGCTCGGCTTTCTGTTCCGTCACTTCTCCTCCACCAAGAATCCACCTCTTTACCTCATCATAGAGCACACTTTGCTTGATTGTGATGTTATCAATGTCTTCCATTTTCAAATTAATAAACATCTCTATATATTCAGCTTTGGAACGGGCTAACGACGCCACACAAGTTTTCCCGTTGATTGGAAGTCCCAAAATATAGGCAAAATCGTGCAAAGTGATAGTCATTTCGCACAACGGAGGCGGGAGCTGGAATGCATTCCTATGTGGGTTCCAATGCTCAATAAACGCTGACACCATTAAATGGTCGACTCCGGGCCAGTGAAAGTCGACCAGATGAGTCAACCCGCTGCACTAGGCAGCTGTGTGTCAAGATGTCGCTTCGTTATTCTTGATCAAGTCATTGAATTCTGTCACACTCTTAGGGCAGAAAAACATGTCAACCTAAACAGCACAAACACAAAATGTATTAGTCGAACATTATCAATGAGTTTAAATGTTTACTAGTTAATTAATTTTGTAAGAGATTATATATATACCGATCTTGCCATTATTCTTGTACATCCTCAACCATAATCCACAAGCGGGTTTCAATCACTTCTAAATCACTCCGTACATCTTTATTATATTCGATGTGGGACGGGGGTGTTACACCTTCCGTGACAAATATGGCTCTTTCAACGACAACAAAGATACTGGCAATAACAACGACAACTATGGCACCTTCATCGACGACAAATATGGCTCCTTCAGCGTCAACTATGGCTCCTTCAACGGCAACCACTTCAAGAAAACACTCCAGATGTACTATAAATCTCACGGATTGCTTTCTCTTTGCCTATTTTGATTTTTTTATCGCATGTATTAGAGTATGCCCGTCCAAACTTACATAGACTAGTTTAACACATACAACCACCACCAAATTAGAGCACAATATATAATAGATCAAATTATAAAATCACCAAAATATCAACCTATGTGTTTGGATTCCAAATGCATTATGTTTATAATGTAAAATAATAAGGTGGTGTTTGGTTAACAAAAAATTTAAGACGTTTAAATTATGATATTTTTGGATTCCACAAAATATTAATTAAAATGCAATTATTTTATCTCTATTTATGTGATTATTTGTTTAAATTACGATTTTACATCGGTTTTTACGAGATTTTTTTATTTTTATAACCAAACGGACACATAAAACGAGGTAAAATAATTACATTATAATGAAAAGGCAATGGAATTCAAACACACCCATAGTAACACAAATAATTTATAATCATATTAAATGAATCAATTGAGTTTGACGGCAGTAGAAAAACATTTGCAATCTATACTAACAAACAAATATAGTAGGAAAACTTAATATTTGAGTATACATTTCATTAAAAGAAAAATAAGGGGACAAACCACATGCAACCATGATGGATTGAGTGAAATTTAGAGTAAACTATCTTAATTTCTATATATAATTCAATCTCGCTTGCTTCTATCTATTTTTATTAGCCTATTTGAGAGTAAAATGTATGGATAGCTTGCTTCAAGTCGTGTTCTGTTATTTGAAATTATTTCATAGCTAAAGAGAAAGAGAATGAATATTTAATGAGACATAAAAGATTTCCGTATTTTGACAAGAATCGCGCAGAACACCCTGTAAAAAAGAAGCTAGCCTCTATGCAACTATGATTTCTTATTATTGTGATGTTTTTCTGGATACACACCATAATTCAACCCTACCCCCTCTGTTTATAATAGAGAAATCCCTATAGAAAGAACCTCCTATAGATAAATCTAAATATAATCTTATCTATAATCTATTATAGATAAACATTTTATAATAATTCATCTATATATATAACCTGCTATAGATAAAAATCACTTGAGTATCAATTCAATTTATCTGTCTATTTAGGATGATTAATTATCTCCTACAACACTTTTGATTTGTATTATTCTGACCTAAATTCAAAAGGTAATGAATTTTAGAGGGTGACATTCACCTTTCCGGGATTTACCATCTTTTAGAATTGATATATAGACTTTGCCGAAATCCATACGCAACTATCATCTAGCTAGGGTTTAGGCTTTAGGCTTGGAAAAATTTGGTAGAATATCCATTTAGGATTTGTAATTAAGTAAATGTCCATTTTTATTTGACAATTAAGTAAATGTCCATAATTTTATCTTAATACCTAAACTAACCTTTTTAATTTAACATAATTCTCACATCTCTCACCTATATGGAGAGGCGCCTCTCCATTTCTTCTTCCTCCCATGGCGTCAAACCACCAACCAAACCCAATCTCCGTCAAATTTTCTTCCTTCTTTCTCATACCTTCTCCAATTGACACCTTAAGGTCTCCCATGACATCAACCTCGATTCTCAAAGCCAACAATGGAGGTCGCCGGAGGGTTAATTGAATGCCTCGAGGGTTGATTTTTCCGACCTGGATTTTGTAGTGTGTTTTGATATTAAGTTTCCGATCCGGATCTGTATTTGTTGGACAAATTCTGCAAATTGGATTACGTCTTTTTTCCCCTCTGCCTACACTTTATTGTTCGTTGTGGATGAGTGATTAAAACTAGGATGTGTTTTATGACAATTTTCAAGTTTAGTTTTTAATATAATGACCTATTGGCTCTATTTAGACACCAAGTAAAGTGCATTATTTGACTGAAATTATCCATTACCATTATTGATTCAATAAAGTAGATATATTGATGGATGAGGCTCTGTTTAAGTTCATATCAAAGCATTAACATGGTCGTAGAGGGGTAATCTTAGTCGCATATCTCTCATTTAGATGCCTTTCCCCCTTTGTTGAGCATGTCTTTAAGCTACATTGTATTAAATATTTGTAATCGGCAAACATTGAAAGCATATTTGGAGCAAGCTAATTTTATGCTGTTTGACTTGTAACTGGTTAAAACTTCTCACCGTCACCAAACAGGAGTTGAAGTTCGATGTGTTTGGAGAGGATTTGAAGACACTTAGTGCCGTCACAGGTTTGCCACTCAATGGACCTCCTGAAAAGCATGTACCATGTGGATTACGTTGGAGAATCAAGGGAACACTGACTAATTATATCCCTATTGTTAATGTGCCTTGAACGACTGTTGACCGGCGACGCATCGGGGGGTCCGGGGGGCGGAGCCCCCCGGCGGTGGTCTCGCTGTCTATTTTGGGCTTTCAGCCCGTTGTCTGTTTAGGGTTCCATGAGTCTCTTCATATACTCATGGAACGCCGACCCCTGTAACCTAATCTGTGTTCGCTTCCTCTAATAAGAAATCTGGTTCTCTGCCCGTGGACGTAGGCAACACACCGTTGCTGAACCACGTAAATCTCTGTGTCTTTCTTCGCTATTATCGTTCTCGTTATAACACCTATACATGCCAGAGTCGAAGGAGATGATTATGAGGATCGGGTTTCGATTTGGTGACAATATTTTGTCATTTGTGACAATAGATTAATGTTTGCTTAGTTTTAGTCACTATAGGGTATAATGTTTTGTCATTTGTGACAATAGATTACTATCTTTGTGATATTTAGTATGATGATGACAGTTTTTTTGTGATTACATGGTTTTGGTGACAAATATTTGTTGAAACAATATTTTGATGACAATAGGTTGATGACACTATTTTATTGTTCATGACAACAGACTACTAAAGTAGGTTGGTGACAATAGGAGGTGGTGATAATGTTCTCTGTTTATGGATAATAGATTGGTGACAATGTTTAAATTTAGTTGGTGACAATTGGTTTGTGATAATGTTTGGTGACAGTGTTCACTTGTTGGTGAAAATAATTTGATGACAGTGTTTCATAGTTGTTGACAATAGGTTGGTGACAATGTTTTGGGGACAAATGGAATTTATGTTGTTATTTTTAGATTGGTGACAATTGGTAGAGTTATATATTCTGTTTTGGTGACAAATGGAATTTATGTTGTTATTTTTAGATTGGTGACAATTGGTAGAGTTATATATTCTGTTTTGGTGTCAAATGGAATTTATGTTGTTATTTTGTTGTTTTTTTAGATTGGTGACAATTGGTATAGTTATATATTCTGTTTTGGTGACAAATGGAATTTATATCTCATTTAGCTATAATGTAATTTTCATTATCCTTATTTTCAATTATAGTGGAAGTTGTGGTATGTATACCATCAAATATATCGAGAGTCTTGCATTTCATGGTGGTATTGAAGCTATTTCAGACAAGTATATGAATGCGTATAGAGAGAGAGGATGGCTATAGAGGGTCTTGCTATTTTGGATGTTAAGTATGAATGTCTCAACTGTTCCCATTTGTTTTGATATTTTTGCAAGTTGATGTAGTCTGACAATTAAGTATTACAAAGTTAAACTTTACATTAAATTTCATCTACTTAGGAGTATTATTGTAACAAAAATGCGTTAATATTAGATGACAAATGTGATGCCATTATAGTATTGTACATCGAATTATTCGTTTGCTCAAGTTTAGCCCCTCTAGGGTCTATGCTCCCCTAGTTCTAGGGTTTCAATTTTGTAACAAAAATGCGTTAATATTAGATGACAAATACGATAACATTGGTACTGTACACACATTTTAGGGTTTAGGGTTTAGGGCTTTGGCCCTAAACCCTAAAGACTAAACCCTAAACCCTAAACTATACTGTACATCAAATTTTCGTCTACTCAGGTTTAGCCCCTCTTGGGTCTATGATCCCCTTGTTCTAGGGTTTCAGTTTTGTAACAAAAATGTGTTAATATTAGATGACAAATGTGATAACATTAGCATTGTAAACATTTTAGTTTGATGAAAGTGCTTTGTAGTTGGTGACAATTAATTTCTAAAAATAGGTGGTTGACACTAGATATATTGGTGACAAAGTTTTGTAATTGGTGACAGTAGATTATTGACCAAAACTTGATGAAAATAAGTTGGTTACACTGTTTTATTGTTGGTGTCAATAGATTACTGAAAAGAGGTTGGTGACAATGTTTTTTATAATTTGGTGATAATACGGTTGATTAAACAATATGAAAACAGTGTTCTATAGTTGGTGACAATGTCTTGATTATGTATAATGTTATGGTGACAATTTTTTTAAGGTTACAATATCATGGTGACAATATATTGTCATCAACCTCGTCATTAATAGTTGTCACCAACAATTGTCATCATTAAAATCATCTATTAGCAGAAAAACCCCATTTGTCACCGAGAAAAAGTGTTACTGGCAACTGTCACTGGAAGAAAATCAATCGTCACCCAAATTTTTTGTCACCAACAATTATCACAAGAAAAAAAGAAAATAATTTGTCACTAGAAAAGATTTTCCCCTAACTGTCACTGGAAAAAATAAAATGTCACAAAAAATCAATTGTCACCAAAATAATTGTCACAATTAACTGTCACCGGAAAAATATAATCAACTGTCACAAAAAAAATTGTCACCAAATGTAGGTGTTGACCGGAATGGTCAATGTTGACTAGTCAATGTTAAAATTAAAAATGGTCAAAGGGGAAGGAGGAAGGGTTAGGGATGGGAAGGAGGGGTATTTTTGGAAAAAATTGACATTTACTTAATTATGTAAAAAAGTGGACATTTGCTTAATTTTGACTTGAAAAATGGATATTCACCAAATTTAACCTTTAGGCTTTCTCTTCAAGACTTAGCTTGAGTAGGGTTGTTGTTTGTTCCGAGTAGAAGTATAGCTAAAAAGGGTTACAATTATAACTTTTTTTTTGTCTTATATATATATATATATATATATATATATATATATATATATATATATATATATATATATATATATATTTTAATTAAGTAAGAATTCGACGCCCGGACAGGCCCGGGGTCGATAGGCCGAAGAACTCGGCGACGGATAAACCGTCAAAATAAGCTAAAGACATAAACCAACAAAAAGGCAGAGCCGACAAATTACAAGAGTGCAAATAAAGGCAAAGACTAGCAAATGATGAAAGAACCGAAGCAGTGTGCGGCAACTCATCCATCAGTCAATAGAGGCAACGCAGGGGATCCCTGGGGAACTAAGTGGAAACCTCATATTTG
This sequence comes from Persicaria tinctoria, assembly GCA_037127255.1. NCBI lineage: Eukaryota > Viridiplantae > Streptophyta > Magnoliopsida > Caryophyllales > Polygonaceae > Persicaria > Persicaria tinctoria. The sequence goes on along the minus strand of JBANSL010000019.1, from coordinate 2,820,398 downwards.
GACTCTGTCAATGAGCCATCAGGTCTCGATCACGTCCACGACCTCTCGCACGTCGACAAATAAGAAGAAACACCGCTCAGAAGCTGCTAGTCTCGAAAGCCCCATCATCGCACCACCAAGCAATTCGGAAACCTGCCAAACACTACGGATCCAAATCGGAATTTCCTCACCTACAAAAATATCATCAAGCCCTTACGGAATTTACTAAAACCCTTTCGGGTGGATTTACTCAAACCCTTTCGGGTAAATACTCCGTAATTGATTGTAGGGCCAAATGGGCCATAAGAGAAGGGTCTTGGGCCACAAGGAGCCAAGCTTGGGCCCCAAGGAGACCCGCCCAAAGGCCCGATAAACAATAAAGATTTACCTATTAAATATAAATATATATTAATAATATATTTTTTTTAATTTAGGGTCGAATCTTGGCGTGCAAGGATAGGGAAGAGGTCCTTGCACGCCAAGGCGTTCGTGTGCCCGCACGACAGCGGCGGCACCAAGGGCCGACGGTGGTGAACCCGAGGGGCGAATTCCAAGTCGGCGACGGGGAAGCCAGAGATACAACCAGCAACCACGCACGCCAAGGAAGGAAGAACGGAACCCAGCCACACGACAGACCGGCGGCGACGACGGGGGCAACCTGCAGGAAAGACGATGACGGCGGTGAATAGAACCCTGGTGGGTGGAAGGTTGCACCAGAGCGCTGCCGGGCGGATAGACCGGAACGTGGAGATGGCACTAGACTCCCGAATGGAAGCCAAATTCAAGCCAGTTGAAGAGTTAGGGGATTGATTGGGTCCCCAATTGAAGGATTCACCACACCTACTGGTAGATTTGGGGCTGCGCTAGCAACGTGTCACTGTGATTTTCTCCAGCCACCGAACGTGGCTTGTTGTTGATCGGAGACTCCAGTTCCTTGTATATCCCACAATGGTTTTCACAAACCTCAACTCACAGGAGAGGAGAGGAGCTCTCAGTAGCAGAGCCACATCGGTACTAAGGCGGTCGGAGCCGGGTTAAAGGCGGCCGAAGCCGAGATAGGGTGGCCGAAGTCGGGTTGAAGGCGGCCGGAGCCGAAGTTGGATCTCCCTAGAGAGAGGAGAGAGCTTTTTCCTTTGGGTTGTTGTTTCACGCTTAGTACAACCACATTGAAACAGGGGAGATTGATCCCAAAACAGAAGTTGGAGAAACTAATTTGTCCAAATTTAGATTGAAATGGAAGAAGAAGTCCAAAGGGCCCAAAAACTGGATACATAAAAATCTAGATTCTCAAAAAAAAAAAGTTTCTCTCTCTTAGGAAAGAGAAACACTCAAAACCTCATAGTTTTTGTCTTATTTATATATGTTAACTTGGCCATATATAGATTTGACAAATTAACTAATAATCTGAGTAACATGAAAATTATTAAATAAAATTAAAAGTAATACCTTATTATAAATGACTAATTTAAATAATTCCGGATTCTTCTCTCACTCTTCGCCTTACTCGCGGCCGTGCTTCATTTCCTTGTGTTGGTTGGGCGTTCGTTTGTTGGTTCGTGGTTAGTTTCGGTTGAGGAGCAGTTCTACGGCCCTGGTTGATCGAAGTGATCGTGTTGGTGGTGTTTGTGGTCTCCGAAGATCCCTCATCTAGGTGGGGGAACGTCGTTTGATCCACACTTCCCCAGGAGTCGTCTTTGCCTTACGAGGATTTCTGCTTTCCGTCTTTCCGGTGGCGAGACATCGTGTCAGCAGGTGTTGTCCCATGCGCTCGCTATCCACTTCACCACGCCAGACTTCCTTCCTCTCGATGTTATGTTCGCTTGTTGCTTAGGGTTTGGGTTTTTCTGGGTTTGTTTTGGGTGATTCTTTTGATGTATTCTGTTATTGTATATCTTTTAGATCTTCGTGATCTCATCATTCGGGATGCTATCGGGTAGGTTAACCACCACCCGAATTTTTATCTTATAAAAAATAAAAATAAAAAATAAAAAATAAAAAAATAAAAAATAAAAAGGGTTGTTGTTTGTTCCGAGTAGAAGTATAGCTAAAAAAAAATTAGTTTGAGTTTGTTCATTTAGTAAACAAGCAAACCATAAGCTCCTCTCATTTTTAAATGAGTTATTAATGATCAATATTTGAGTAATTCAACTCATTTAACTTGAATAATAGCCATACTATATATTATCCAAACATAACCAATAAGATGACGATAACAAACAAGCATACGTGTAAATAGAGCTAACTATGTCTCCCCTTTTCTTTTCTTTTTTGATAAGGTAAAGATTCGGGGACCAGAGTCACCAGACAGACCTGACTCTCTGAGAGGCCGACGAATCGACCTAAATTTTTTTTTTTAAAAAAAAAAAGAAGAAAAAAGAACTACCTTCCCTGTCAAGAAGCATGATTAGTTTTTTTTTTTTAAAGTTTCGATTTGGGTAAGTTCGAGCCCTATATAAAAAAAAATGTTTCTACTTGTTTGGCAGGAAACTAAACTTGTAGTTGTAGCAATATTAGCTAGACATGCCTACTAAATACTAATATTACCTCTAGAGGCGGATCCTCTTTAGAGTTAGGGGTGGCAGTCGCCTCACCTCACAATCAAAAATAAAATTTAACATACATATTCCTCTTGTCTATAGTTTCAATTTGATATATTATAAGCTCAAATCCGATATCTGAGCAAAAAGTTATAAGCATTTCAATTTTTAAGACTGAACATATATAAATTATTTCTTACATCATTTACCAAAATGATATACTTTTATCGTAATTATTATTTGTTAAACTTCATGTCTTAGTAATATAATTATACCCAAAAATTTCAAATTAGGAAATTATATTGAAATATTTCAAAACAATGAAATAAAATATGCACGATCAAGCATTTTACAGCTTAGTAATATAATTAACTTTGAATTTGTAAATAAAGAGCGGCCATGTCCGGGGTTCGAACTGGGGACCTTAGGGTACTACCCACAAGTTCTTTCCAGTGAATCATTTCGAAATGGTTCAATTTCTTACGGTTTACAGCTTTGCAATAAAGTTAATTGATTCTTTGATTTGTTCTCATGGTCCAATTTCTTACAGTTTACAGTGCTCTTGGTGAAGCATATGTTTGCAGTTCTTTCTGGTGAAACAGGAAACTACCCCTTCACACTTCTAACAGTAAAGCTCTTTTCTTTATCTACCTTGGCTTTGTCCTTCAATAATTTCGCAAATAATTCCTCTAAAACCATATGGAATCATCGTACCGATGTACATAATCATCTGTACAATAACAGGGGTACGAAATGGCATCTAGAAGTATCATCATCATCGACAACTTCAGCATCTTTGTTGACTCAAATACCAAGGCCACAATGCCACATCAATGAGCAAATGATACACATCACACCACTTGATATTTGGTTTTAGTCTTGAATTTGAGTAATCTTTTTGTAGAGGGTATAGATAGAAGAGGAAACATTACACATATCAAATAGTCGCTTGGAGGAAAATAAGAAAAAAGATGTCATTCAGAGTCGGTTGGATGCAGTTTGAGAAACCAAAACAAACCACCAAATTGGCATTGCTTTGAGTGCAAGCCAGTTTGACGAACAAGCCAAATCCGGGATGGATTTTAACACTAAGCATGGGAAGACTAGCAACTAAACCGAGAAATGAGATTGTTACTTGGCAACTACAGCAATGGCATGGCTTGTTTGTCTTTGATTCTGTCTGCTATTCAGCCAACTTTCGGGCATGACCTTTTGTAGGTAGAAGACACAAAATGCAGAGCTGGAGGCAGAAGCAAGATTTACAATGGCACATATGAAAGTCCGTTGCTAAAGCCAAATCATACTTCTCATCAGGCAATCAATTTTGCAGATACTGCCTGCATTTTCTATATACATAAATGAGAGTGACGACAGTGCATACAAGACCCAAGAATTGCTTCAACCAAAGACCAAAAAAGATTTTTCACAAGATTAACAAAACCATAAATTCCCCATTTTCCTGGGTTTCAATCAGCTTCCAATTTGAACCAGGCAATATAAGATCAAAAACATTTGATTATTTACTTGCTAATCTGGCAATATATGCTCAAATCTATTAATATTACTAATTCTGCTAGCATTTTGCTGACGTGTCACGCTCACAATTAAAGTTGAATTTTTTATTCAAATGAGCTTTTCTTATTGGTCAATATTATTATGAAAACTTTAAAATAATTGTTTCCTATTTTAAATATGATTTGAATCCATTCCTTTTTTTTTATTTTCGGTTATATTGTCGTAAATATTGAGACATGTTTCCATTTTTTTTTTCGATTGTAATATATCTATCTATTATCTATCTATCTATCTATCTATTAATATTACTAATTCTGCTAGCATTTTGCTGACGTGTCACGCTCACAATTAAAGTTGAATTTTTTTATTCAAATGAGCTTTTCTTATTGTTCAATATTATTATGGAAACTTTAAAATATTTGTCTCCTATTTTAAATATGATTTGAATCCGTTCCTTTATTTTATTTTCGGTTATATAGTCGTAAATATTGAGACATGTTTCCATTTTTTTTTCCGATTGCAATATATCTATCTATTATCTATTAATATTACTAATTCTGCTAGCATTTTGCTGACGTGTCGCTCTTTAAATTAAAGTTGAATTTTTTAATCAAAAGTTTCATTTCTTATTAATCGATGTTATTAAAGGAAGTTTAAATATTTGTTTCCTATATTATATTCATCACAATCATATTAAAAATATCTAGACAATTAATTCAAATGTCAAAATAAAAATCTATTAATTAATAATCTATTAATATTACTAATTCTGCTAGTATTTTGCTGATGTGTCACGCTCACAATTAAAGTTGAATTTTTTATTCAAATGAGCTTTTCTTATTGGTCAATATTATTATGGAAACTTTAAAATATTTGTTTCCTATTTTAAATATGGTTTGAATCCGTTCTATTTTTTTTATTTTCGGTTATATTGTCGTAAATACTGAGACATTTTTCCAATTTTTTTTCCGATTGCAATATATCTATCTATCTATCTATCTATCTATTAATCTATTAATATTACTAATTCTGCTAGCATTTTGCTGACGTGTCGCTCTTTAAATTAAAGCTGAATTTTTTAATCAAAAGTTTCATTTCTTATTAATCGATGTTATTAAGGAAAGTTTAAATATTTGTTTCCTATATTATATTCATCACAACCGTATTAAAAATATCTAGACATTTAATTCAAATGTCAAAATAAAAATCTATTAATTAATAATCTATCTATCTTCTATTAATATTACTAATTCTGCTAGTATTTTGCTGACGTGTCACGCCCACAATTAAAGTTGAATTTTTTATTCAAATGAGATTTTCTTATTGGTCAATATTATTGTGGAAACTTTAAAATATTTGTTTCCTATTTTAAATATGATTTGAATCCATTCCCTTTTATTTATTTTCGGTTATATTGTCGTAAATATTGAGACATGTTTCCATTTTTTTCCCGATTGCAATCTCTTTTCGGTTATATTGCTGATGTGTCACGCTCACAATTAAACTTGAATTCTTTATTCAAATGGTATTTTCTTATTGGTCAATATTATTGCTGAAATTTTAAAATATCTGTTTCCTATTTTAAACATATTTGTTTCCTATTTTTATACTAAAATATTATTTAATTTGATATGTTGTATGTCAATTTGTGATCTATTTTAATCGTCTAGGTACATTGAACATTCGTCATTGAACATTCGTCAATTCTGGGCTGACTTTATTCTTAGATATTGAAATTGTTGATATATTCCCCACAATGTCTACATACAACGAACATGTAATAATCAATTTGTAAATATTCGATTTCAAAAATTAATTATAAAAATCAATTAGAGGCAAATAAGTATTATTTTATAATTTAATTATTTTAGACATCTTAAATGACTATCGAAAAATAAATAATATTTTAAGACTCACAAGCATTACTAATGCTTATTTTACATCTTGGATGAGACTTCTTAGATCACTTTTCTACCTTTAAAATCAATAAGTTATGTACATCTACATATTTAACTTCAAAATTATTCACACAATCATGTGCTTATGATTTTTTAATATTTGTACGGGAGCTTATAATTTACTTTTTTAGATCTATTCTAATGATAATAATTATATATTTATTTCAAATTATATTAGATGGTGTGTTTGATTATTATTATTACTTTACCTTATTAAATCATTTTCAAAATTTGTATCGTATATCTTTCCAACTAATTTATAAATTATAAAAAAATATTTTATACATATTTTTGTTGTAAACACGTATATATATATAGTACTCCCTCCGTCCAAAAATACATGGACTTTTACTATTCATGCACGCTTTTTTAGGAGCTGAAAACTATATAAAATATTAACTTTTTTATTAATTTTTTTTAATAATTACAAACTTATTATCAATAAGTTTGTTATTATTTAAAAAAAATTAATAAAAAAGTTAATATTTTATATAGTTTTTACCTTTTTAAAAAGTGTGCGTGAATAGTAAAGTCCATGTATTTTTGGACGGAGGTAGTTTTATATAAATATATAAAATGATGTTCAAATTAAAATGGATAGCTCCCGTGCCTTCAAGGCACGGGTATTACACTAGTACTATCTAATCTTAATGTATCATAGGTTCAATGGATCATTCAATCATGGTTTGCATTTGGCTGAATGAGCTGCTCCTAATCCAAATGTGTTTGGGACGAGTCATAAAAATCTAACAACTCAAATAAATGAACAGAAAAAATAGTTGAATAAGCAACAGCAATTGATTTTCATCCGTAGAGATACACCAACTCAATTGATTGATAGGTAAATAGGATCCACGGGGCAAGGATACATTGGTCTGAATAATTAAAACTTGAAACGAAGAATCTAGGCAATCATCCTCAAAACTATAAGTATATAGTAACAAAACTTGCTCATCCTATTGAATAAAAATGAAAACAAACTATTAGCATAACCACTAGCACCTAGCACTCAAAAACTTCAAACATATGAAGCAGAAGAGGAACAGGAAAGAAGTGGTACCAGAGATTATTTGAAATGTATACCGGCCTCGTTGAAAACAGAGAGGAGGTGTATAAATTCATTTTGGGTGAGCTTCGATGATCTCTTTTCATCGTAGTCATACTTCTTCAGCACACCCAGCACCTTTTTCTTAAAATCAGAGTCGCTAGAATCGCTCCCCTCCTCATCCATGTCTGCATCTTCCACATCCATGTCTTCATCGTCATCATGATCACTACCATTCATCTCATTATCTATCTCTATATTTCCCGAGGAAGACACGCCCAAAGATTTCAAGGTGTTGTAGTTCTTCTCGAGCAAAGCAAGCTGGTTTTTCTGCCTGAAAATGGATCCTAGGGTTTTGTTCTTTCTGCTGAAACACACTCGAAGAAGTCCATCCCACTCTGGCAGTTTCTCTTTTGGAATCGGGAGTGGAACCCTAGGCTCAATCTTGACAACAGAGGAATCAACCTTAGGCGGAGGCCTGAAATTGTTCTTGCCCACTTTAAGTTCATGGCTCACACGGGCCTTGAGCTGCGTATTCACAGAGAGACGGCAGTAGTCACGATCTCCCGGTTGAGCCACAAGCCTCGTCGCAAATTCCTTCTGGAACATGATGATTGCACATCTAAAACCAGCTTTGTGGAGATCCTTATGTTCCAGTAGCTTGGTAACCAGAGGAGAAGAGATTTGATACGGGATGTTCGCCACACATATGTCAAAATACGGAAGATCACACTTGAGGACATCACCTTGAATAATCTATGAATCACCAAAAATATGGAACTTGTCAGCCATACTCAATAGCCAAATCAATCTTACAAGGGCAGTCAATTTCACACTAAACCTCGTCATCATGTTAGATTGAAACCAGCGTGAATCCATGATAAGGCTGAAGCCCTAATTTCTATAGGCATAGAAAAATAAAAACAGATTCCAACAGCGAAATTCCAAATCGATACAGATAACAATTCCAATGTAACACAAATGCAACCTCAGAAAGGCCAAAATCGATCACAAAGGTAGAAAGCAAAGAGCCAATTAGGGAAAAAGGAAGCACCTTGAGTTTGTTACTTAAAGGAGTTCCCTGAAAGCGGCGCTGGAGCTCGAGAACCATACGGGGATCAACTTCGACGGCGACGACGGACTTGCCGGTTTCGAGGAGCTTCTTGGTGAGGTTACCGGTACCAGGACCGATCTCGAGGATGACATCGGTGGCCTCGATTTTGGCCTTGCCGACGATGGCTTCGACAACCACGGGGTTCTTAAGGATGTGCTGGCCTCTGGACTTGAAGAAGGGGATCCCGCCTTGGAAGTGATTCGCCGACGCTTTCGGCTTCTCCTTCCTGATCTTCCCACCCGCCATTATTGAAAGCTTTGAGAGATTGGAGCGGGTGACGGCTGAAAGCTTGGAGCCTGAAAGGAGAGTTTTAGGGTTTTTGATTGTTCACGCCTCCCACACAAAATGAAAATCAAAAGAACACTAGATTTGCTTCGGCGCCATATATAAACAAACCCTAACAAATTTATTTTCCATAATAATTTTTTAGATTATAATTTCACTTTGAGAAATTAATACTCCGTGGCTTTTTGTCACCGGCGTGTTTTGCTAATAAATTATATTAAGAGTATTATATTATTAAATTTTATGTAAGATTAAAATGGTTTATTTGAACTTTTTTAATAAAAAATTTCAAACAATCATAAATTAACTTAAAATATAAAAATATCATACAAAATAACTTAAAGTAAAAAAATATTAATTGTGCTAAAAAATAGGTTTTTATAAAATATAGGTTTTTGTAACGACTTAAGATATAAGATTGAGAATTAATATAAATATTTTGATAATAATATCTCTACAATTTATATCTATAATATATACATCCATGTTTTTATTCAATTGATTTTCTATAGTATTCCATCCAATCCAAGGGAAAGAAGCTTGCAACATTTTTAAGGGGAAAAAAATCAACGGGTAATAAATAAAAAGTAACTTGAAATAATGAATTAATCAATGGAAAATCTTAAATTACTAGAATATATATATATACATTATATTTTAGATCGAATATTAAATCATCATATTTTCATGTCAACGCACTTCAAACCCTAAGGGTCATATATTCATTTTAAATCGTCTAAAAAATCATACTAAAATAGTTACTATTTTCTCTTCTTTTTTTTTTAATTCCGATTCTACACATTGGCATCATACTTTAATATATTCATTTTCCTTATTTTAGCTTACATAAAATATAAATGTAAAGATGAGATGGATGAGTAAGAAGATCCTCACATTGGTGAAAAGTAACTAAAAAATAATAATATTAAATCATCATCTTTAGGCTAAGGCTTGACTTGGGTCATATCATTAGCAGAAAGACTTGTAATTGTACAAGTATCGCTCAACAAAATAGGCAGGGCTTACTTCGACCCGACAACCCGAACCCGTAACACAAATTTAGCCAGCCGGATCATAGGGGTTACAACCCACACCTGGGCCCGGATCCTAATTTCGTCCGGGTTCACGGTCCGGGTGTAGTTAGAGCCACCCTATGAAATCAGATAACAAATCAAAGTGTGGTCTATTTTTAGAATGATCACAGTGAGGAACTGAGGATGAATCTAAGCATGTTACAGCCACAATGGCAAATTTGGTCATTTCTACTTTGGGGGAAAAATGTTGTGGTTTGCTCTGTGAACCTACTCCTGCCAGAGAATGCATCAATGCGATCATCGGAAACCCGACCATCAATCCTCCATAAGCACTGCCAATTTTTTCTTGAAATACTCGGATAAACGCTTCATCTTGGGCAATAACTCATGCCTCCTCGCAAAATACGAGCTAGCATTGGCGGTCATCACCTCAATGTTGTGTTTCACAGCCTCCAGGCTACGGTAGTAGTTGCGCTCCAGCCTCGCCTGGATCACTTGAGGAGACATAGGAACCGGAAACCTGCACGTATAATGAATTCTCGGTTAAAAGCCAAACTAGGACAGTGATATCTTGAATCTGAAAGGAAAGATCAGATAGGAGTTTTACATGTTGATGAAGTCTGACTTGATAGAAACTTCATTTAGTTTCTGGATTCCATAATGATCCTGTGATGCCACAAGAAACCAATTAGACGTGCTCAGTAAATTTTCGTATACCTACAGAGCTAGGAAAGAATAAGTGTAAATGAGAAGAACCTGGCTCCTGGTCCCGGGCTTCTCCAGTTTAGCAAAGCAAAAGAGCAGTTCATCTCGGATTTTAAAATCAAGATGAGGGGGATCCCATCTATAGTCAACGTCATGTAGTTCCCAAGGACTATGGAACTCGATACTATTAGACTCACCCTTGTACTCTACACAATACCTCTCCCATGGACTGTCAGGGAAGTCGTCGGATTTGGGTTTAGAATAAGTGATCTCTCCATCCCACCAGCTACCACCTTGTTCACTTTCGTCCCTCCACCACACCAAGCACTTGTCCCTTGGGGACCAATTTCTACTAAGAGCAGCATCGTACCAGGTTTTCTCAACGAGAAAATCCGGAAGATCAACTAGATCTGGAAGAGTCAGCCTAAATGTTTTACCACATGCATCAGAAGAAGGGTCGATGAACTTGAGGGTGATCTTACAACAGCTTTCTCCAGATGGAACTGTTGAGTAATTGAGGCCTTCAACAACACAGGTTTCAACTGCATTTATCCTTCCCTTCATTGACTGCCATGGACCCCTTTCACGCGGTTCATATTTGTTTATGTACTCTTGATGACCCTATAACCCAAAATACTCAGTTAGTAGGATCATAATAGAAAAGAAGCATTTGAAATTATATCTTATGATTTGCTTTTACCTGTCTCATGTAGACTACTAAATCTGCATGCTGAGGGATGTAGCGATAGCCAGGCTCCTGCTCGTACATCATTAGCCATGGGATCTTTCTGCCATCAGAACTTGGCTGGCTGATAAACGAGGAACCAGACCTCAAATTCAAAGATGTTTTTGAATTTGACATCAAACGGTTGGGAGGACTTGAGGACCCATCAGACAAATCGGTCTTTTTCAGCTTCAATTTATTTTTAACCATATGGGGCTCCCTTGAGGATGGCTTCATTTCGGTAGATCTTGATCGACGTACTGCATCAGTTTCAGCCTCGGGCAAATCATCATCTGTAAACTCACTAAAATTACATGTATTGGAAGTGTCTTCTTCCCTATAACCGCGGTGACTTGTTCGCCTGCCTTTTGTTGATGACCATCCACCATGGTCCACAAGATCTTCTACAGAAGCAACTGAACTCAATGGATGAGCTCTCTTTTCAGCCATTTTTCCATACTTGATCTTTAACTTGGTTGTTGAGGGCCTAGCATTTTCTGTCCTGGGAGCAATTTCTGATCCAGCATTGCCATTTACAGGACTCGTATTTCCATCACGAACTTCATGATAGGAATCAGACTCAACTACCTTATGTCCCTGCATACTTCCTGATGCCAAATTTTCTGGTGAGACCACCTTTTCCTCTTCTGTCTTTTTCTTCTCTTCAATGTTAACTGAAGTATCGGAATGACCAACAACCTGGTCTGGAAGTCCTTTAAATTTGAATTTGATTCTGTTTATATTTTTAGTCAGTCCCTGGTCAGTTGTAGAAGATGATCTGGGATTGTTTTCGGTTGGAACAGATTTGTCCACTTCAGCACTTGTAAACATAGATGGGCCAGCCTTGTTTAAATCATCACATGTTTGTGATGCGACCCCTGAAATTAGAGACTTCTTAGAGTGGATGGAGAACTTGAGTAGCAATCTCCTCTTGCTTCCACCATTCTCAATAGATTCCATATCTTCAACAGGCTCTACTGTTTGGGAGTTAGACTCTTCAAGCGACAGACTCTCTGAAGAATCACTCTCAAAGCCAACCATGTCCTCTCCATCTGAATCTGTTTCAGACATTTGAGAAAGGACACTCCTAGCATTTCGAGCAGCAAACCGGATGGGTCTTGATGCACTTGCTTTATGAGACTTCTTTTTTGAACTTTTATGAGCAATTTTCACTTTCTTACTGCTACAGCCTTCCAAGTTCTTTCTCTTCAAACGCCTCCCTGAAGAAGAGTACTCAACCTGCCAAGAAAACCCCTAGAAGTTTACTAATGCACATGTATCAAAAAGAAGAGCAACAGTTTGAGATGGCAGGAAGATAGCATGTTTATGATGAGCACCCTTGACAAAGGACCTAACTAGTCTGGTACATACAGAATACCTCTATGCTTACCTTTTTCCTCTTGGATCTGCGACGGCTATCATTTTGTTTGTGTTCAGCTTCAATGATTTGAACATCAGAATCAGTGTCACTGTAGGAGCTGGCAGTTAAGCTTTCTTTCTCCCGTTCACTGGCATAATCCTCAGAAGCATTATATTCCGAGTCCGCATTATCACTTCCAACTTCATTTTCAGGCTCAAAGAAAGGGAGATCTAAAAACTCAGGCATCTCAAATATTGCATCCGGTTCCAGGATGGGCATCATTTGGAAATCTTCACCTAAGCTGAAATCTGGACCAGTTGAAAAACTGATGGATGATGGGCGCCACTCCATACCCAGCGTACCTAATCGACGTCGCTGGTACATGCTTTGGTAAGGTTCAGAATATGGTATCATGCCTGTAAAATAATACAGAGTATATACCAAATTATATTAGTTTAAGAAAATTCAAACTTGAATGTCTGATCCAGTCAAGTGTTTAGAAAGTTGATATGTTCTAGACTTACTTGAATCACAGAGGAGATCCTGAAAATTCCTTCGATGTGGAGCAAGCTGTGTCTCCTGCATCACACAAAAAAAAATAAAAAAGGGAGATCAAGGATAAATGAAGGCCATAGTGCAGGCACTGGAGCACAAAATTGTTGTCGTAGTTGTTATGGACATCAGGGGGCATAACTTGCAGACAGCCATTGTCCCAAAGCACGTTATTTTGGAGGGCTAATGAAAAGGTTAATACACAGGATAAAAACAAATAAAATCCACTGACCTGATCAAGAACATTTCCGACAGCATCCCGGACAAGAGGGCGATAATCCCCGAGGAAGAACTACAAGAAGATCCAATCATCATTATAGACCTGTGATAAAAATAATAGAGAGAAGTTACAAAGAAGTGGATGAAGATCATAATACCTGATCGTATTTGGCATCCTTTTGTGATTCACCTTCACCAGTGCTTAACAAATATATCTGGCCAACTTCGTCTGAAAGCACAATTGATGTGCCATCCCTGCATCACAAAATGGGAATGTATTGGCTTTACCTCCATCAAGGAAATAAATTAGCGCAAACTGAAGGAAAAAGTTATTCGTTCTGAAATGGGAAGAAACATGTACTTCAATCCTACCAAGGAATACAATGTCAGAACATTCTAAGAAATGGAACAGAGAGTTTTTACTTACTGGGAAAACTTTCCATCAACCAATTTGTAGTGCCCAATTTCAAAGACCCTAATTGGTGTACCCTCCCATATCTGAGGAAATGTTACCACATAAGATTAATCACATGAATATTTATCCTGCCACGGCAGAAAGGATTTTGTAATGATAAAAAAAACAGTACTGTAATAAACAAGCATTTTAAAACAACTCACGTCCCAGATAATAGTCTTTCCATCATAGCCAGCACTCATAGCTATCCGAGGGTTAAATGGATGAACATCCAATACATAAGTCTGCACAAGAAGACATACCCACGTATAGTATCAGAACTTCACAAGAAAAATGGTACAGCAAACAAGAACTCTCAATCATTCCCCTAGAGTTGATAATCTGTAAGGCGCATCAACTATGTTACTGAGCACTGACTATCTGGTTTCATCACAAACATATAGCCACATTGAATGAACCACTTAGTATCTTGTCTAACTGGGAAGAAAAAACTTCTCATTTGCAATGAAATAGTCAATATTTAATTGATCAGATATCACAGCATCAAAGGAATTGGTTACAAGTGTCCTCAAATATCAATACAATGAATAAACCAATCCATGCTTTATTTTGCAGTTTTCAAACTGTTCAATATTTATCAGGAATGATTGCAGACTACTTACAGATTCAGTATGGCCAGTTAAAGAATGAACTAAGCTGCCATCTGCAGCGTTCCAAACACAGATCCTACAATCTGCAAAATATCTTGAGTGAGAGAACACAAAAACAATCAGAGTCGTCAGCCTACTACTACAAATTTTTCCAACAATGCCTATGCAACTTTCGGCATCAAAGCACTCGTGGTTAAATATTCTAAGCAAGCACATACGTATTGGCCATATGGAATATGATTCCATGGCATAACAGCTGCAATGTAATGGAAATATTTCATAACATGCTAGATGGGCATGGGAGTTACCCATGATGGCAGCAAGCACAAAGCGATTATCAAGACTCCACACAATCATATTCACACCACGAGGAGTTGGAAGGATTCTTTGGCGTGGTCCTCCTCGAGGAGGTTGAGGTGGCAATGGTGGAGGTGGCACCTTGAGATGATAAGCTTTCATCCAACGCCCAACTTTTCCCTGACAAAGATGAATTTATAAATCAGAAAGTGAAAGAGTGCAGAAGTGATAAGAAGACAAATACAAAAACGCATTCCACTCCAACAAGATTTTCTCATTTACCACAAAAGGAAGGTTTAATCAATTACACTATTTTGACAATCAACTTTCCTGGCACTGGTCTGGAGACATTTGTACATAAATTGGAACTTTAAGAGCTTCATATCACCAAGCAGAAAATTTCTATGAAATCATAGAAAAGAGTTTGATGCCATAAAGTAAGGAAGAGGCTCAAATGAGGAGCTGTGTTATTTGTGCATATCTCTCAAGAGAACTTACATGTGATTTACGTGATCTTGGAATCCAGATAATTGCACTACCATCACGAGAGCATGTTACTATATTGTCATGACTCAACCTGCAAACAATTTTTTGTCTAAATTGTATGAAAAAAAAACAAGGATGAAATATGACTGGAAGAAGCCTAGAATCAGGAAAATAATAAATAGAAGGTTTCCGCTCACCATGAATTTCTAAATTTCAAGGCATTCTCCTCCTTTAAAGTATCAGCTGCACTTGATCTTGGTGTGACAGCACAACCACTGTAAAAAAACAGAAAAATGTGTAAACCTCAGAATATATTACGAGTTTTAGGAGACTAAAAGATATGCACCTAAATTGGACATAGTTGACGTCATTTTCATGGCCCGATAATACATCAATCTCATGATTTGGTTGTTCTGAGTCATCAGAGTTTGATTTATAAGTACTCCAAACCTGCAGAAGTATAACCAAAATTGGATCTAATTCTATTAGTTAACACATCTTGATTGCAAAAACTAACATGGCTATACACTTCCATAAATTATAAGCAACAGATACAACAACAACTACCCAATATATCCCGCAATTATGCAGGGTCTGGGGGGTGTACGCACTCTTTCCCCGAATAAATCGAGAGAGTGTTTCCGATAATCAGAAGTAATTAATAGAAAGTGTTGACACATATGGGGAAGTAGCTTCTAAGGTTACTGTAATCATGTTCGATTGTTCGTGACATATTTATCACAAAAGGGCATTTATGGAATTTCTTCAAAACTTAATGCAAAATCAAACCCCCCCAAAAAAAATCAAATGGTGATATCATTGTGGCTTGAAGATTTATCATAATGGCAAACTTCAAAAGAATTAAAAAATCTTTATAACAATATCACTGGTAGTTCATGATGATGTCACAAATGCCAACCATAATTTTCTACAGTGCAGTAAAGTCGAGCAAAACCACTGGATCCTTCACACATAATCCTACATTTACAATTTAAACTAACGACAAATCAATACTAGCTCTAAAATGAAGGCATTAGAATGTACCCGTGCTAATGTGTCAGAGCTGCCAGTCACAAAAACAGTTCCATTTGCATTGAAAGCACAACACAATATTTGATTGTTCTGCTGTGCACCACCTGAAGAAGAAACATTGCTTCTTCCTGTAAAGAAATCCACAAAGCATGTTAATGAGCTTCTAGAGATCACCAAATCAAACAACAATAAATGGCAGAACCTAACCTGCTAGAAGTTCAATAGGCCTGGGCCCATAGATTCGCGGTTTATGCTGCGAATACCTTGCATCCCAGATCCGACAAGTTCCATCATCTGATGACCTGACCATTATTGAAACAGCATTCTAAATCAACAACTGATATAAGTAAAAAGATTGTTTCTCAAAGCTAACTGGATACATATATTTCCACTTTATAAGAAATCATTCAACAAGACAAAAAACTCCCAATAAAGTACACTCACGATAATAGCTGATATACACTACTAGTACTGGTCCTGGGATTAAAGGCAATAGCAGTAACAGCCCCGGTATGTCCCTGCAGAACAGAAATAGGAGTTCCATCTGGCAGACGCCACTGCCAATAGAGATAAACATTCATGTTGTTAGAAGTGTGTCATAGAAGGTCGTGGAAACTCAGTCTAAAGTCTAAACAATAAGGAAACTTACAACTCGAATGACAAAATCATTGGACGCAGATGCCACCAAAGCATTGTTTGAACTTACTGCCAAATCAGTGATGTCCCCCTTTGAACAATTTCGACATGTACAAATATAAGATCAGTGTCAAACCAGCTACGGAACAAAACAAACTCATGCATGAACAAATATATTTCCAGATATGAGATATCTCATGGATGATATGAACTCACTTCATGACCACGGCAACTAGCCAGGCAAAATGCAGTTTCCATAGACCAAATTTTGACAAGGCGATCGTCAGAACCAGTAATCACATATCTCCCTGACCGATCAAAGATGGCTACAAAGCATATACAAAAGCAAGAAAAAAATGAAACCATGTACGGCCAATTACCCTCATACAACAAGGAACATACATATTAGTGGTGGGGTTGGATCTTGACTAATCTCTTTTCTTTTAGCAAGAAAAAAGGGGAAATTATCAAGAATAATATTTTCCAACGATAATAAATACATCGAAAACATTGCTACACGTAAAGGAGTATCACAGCTCAGTCATGTAAACATCATTTTCATCTAAGTTGACACTAAACAATCTTTCAAATAATTTTGTAGAGGAACAAATAATTATCAATGACTAATGAGTGGCATAAAATAAAAGTATTTGCTTCATTAAAATAATCATTGACGCCAAGAGACTACTTAATATCTGATTTTAAGAGTAAGTTACCACAATAGACAGCATTTCTATGCCCCCTCATCTTCTTTGTGTTTTGCATCTTTTGTATCATTGTAGATGGCTTGGCAATGGCATGAGAGGCAGCATGTATGGATGGAGCACGATGATGTCTAGTAAAACCACCACCTATAGCCCTTAAACTTAGTCCATGTACTTGATTAGACTGCATGTGAGGCCATCGGAGGTAAGCTGGGAGTCGCTTCACTTGTTTCTTCCCATGGCCATTTCTATCACCTGAAACACCGCTCCTCAGGTATAGGGACATGGAGGGCAAATTAAACTAAAGAGAGTTCCAAGAAGAAGGCAATTCTAAACCAATGGCATAAAGAGACAACATACAAATTCAGAACAATAAACAGTCTACTACTTATTTCCCGAAATGAAAGTTATGAAACTACCAACCCATGGCAAAGATTCCCCTTTAGACCCTTACTAGGATCTTTCTTGATCTTATCCCGGAAAATATGGATAAGTATGTGATTAGGTGTTATTCTTTCAGTATTTTATTAGTTCATATGGTTGTTAGGAAATACATTATTGCATTCTAAGGGATGTGATATAGCATCTAGCCATGATGAGCATCTATAAATGGAAACTTGTTAAAAGTAAAAACATGCTACTATTAGTGACAAATATATACTTGATTTCAGGCATATTTAGCTTTTGGAAATTTTCGCAAAGGCAAGCCTTGTATATCCAAGGCTACAACCTGCGATTCATGATCATGCCTATGAAAATAAAGTACATCAATGAAGATTAGCTATTTAAGGATCCTAGGCATCTTCTGCTCAACATCGAAGCTGGAACATGACAAAGACCATGATCTTGAGATCCTTCAGCATCCTTCCTTGGATTTAGAAGGGTATGGCCAGGAGGTCAGTATTACTGGTCACTAGAACGAAAACGCCTTAAACAAGCAAAGAATTTCCCACCTATACAAGCATATACCATAAGTCGTATCCAACCTATGGATTAGATCATATCCATATTACGCACCAAGGATGTGAGACAGCTTTGACACTAATGAGACAATAATATCTCCGCAACTACATAGTTCTGATGGTATCCACTTTTAGGTAACTGCTAAGTTGCAGTTTAGGTTACTTGTTGCATGTGATGGAAAACCCAAAGAAAATTCCAGAAACAAATAAAACATAATAGCATCCTAAATCCACGACACATTAAACTGGTGCTCCAAATTGTAAGTAACTTGTAAAATGAAATAATACTAGTTTTCAATATTGTCAGAAGTGTAGGTCAAAGAAGATTAGAAACCATACAACTGAGAAGTGAAAAGGAACCAGTCCCCAATAAGGTAGGAATGTCTGCAGCATTTGGACGGCTGCTCATGCCCACGGGTCCAAATGGTGCAGTCAACAACAGCTGCTTCAGAAGCTTAACCAAGTGCTCTTTCTGAATGTGGGAATACCTGATGGCAACATCAACGAAGCACCCATCCGTGATTTACACTAAACCGAGAATTACTATGCACATAGAAGTAGTAGTAGCATTGCATATCAATCATGAAACCATCACCTCCATGTTGATTTCATCCACTTGTAAGGAACATTAACCCTAGAAAGTAACTGCTATTCAACATGCCCTAATGGGCATATATCCGAATCTAATACATCGGATAAAACTAATTACAAGGGAGTCAATTAATGCATGCAGTTAGGCATATCACTGCCATTTCAACAACATATAAAGTAATACAGGTCACAATCCACACACACAAATTAGAGGTTTTTTTCTAGAATGTGAAGCAGTGCATGTTTGGCCCATGAACCCTCTGTTCTATGATGTGCAAACTAATTAAAATTCATTTAACTATACACTTATTTTGCTAATTAAAAGGAAAAATACCACACCTCTGTACCAAATCTTCATAGCTTAGTGGGAAAGAGACACCATCATCATTCTCATCATCATTCTTATCTTCATGGCGCATACCACTTCTAGAATGCCATGCATGATATCTTCTAGGTAGAAGTTGATGTTCCAACAGTTCATTGCAGAATAGCTTAAACGTGTTCTGGCATGGTCCAGCCGATAGGAAATGCAATATGAGAAAGTAAACTTCCCTGAGATCGAGATCAACATCAGTTGGAACTGCAAAACTGTTGACTCTCTCTTGCCCTTGAAAGTGAGCATCCTCAGGAACTTTATTTACAATTTGTGTTGCTTTTGTGCGAGTCACAGGAACTTTACTCACGGACGCACACTTTTGAAGAATCATCCTGCATTTACAAACCTGAAGCAACAGTAACTAATTTTTCAAGCCTTCATGAGATTGCTCTTCTGCAAATTAAATAAGTAATGAGCCAATTAGCAACCTGTTATTTGAGATATTACTATTCTTGTCGAGTAAAAATCACATGTTCTAGATATAAAGGTAAGAAACATTCCAAAATATTCATCAGCCTGTAACTAATTACTCAATCCCTAATGTGTTCATAATATCCATAAACCTTTTACCTAACCACATTTTAGCAACAAATCACGAGTCAAGATAAACCTCTATGCTTCAGAGATGGAGTGTCGATATGGTCGTCGATACTGATATTAATTCAAATCTCCGAATCCCGGAATTTCTATTCCTTTCCTAAAATGCTTCCAAACAAGAAAAAATTTCCCTTTTCATTATCCAAAACCTAGTATCCAGAAAATAACTAGTAAAGATTACACAATAATAATAGAACCAGATAATCAAAAACAAATGCACTCCCATACAGAATCTACAAAGTAATGACTAATGCCCTAAATATCCCTCAAATCAGACAAAAACTCATGAAAATGGCAGTAACCTAAATTGGAAAGGGCCACCTAAGAACATCACAAGGCAGTAAACGCAGTAGTCCGTAGTCGTCGTGGCAGTAATTAACATCAAACAGAGCCACCAATCCTTTCCTCCACAAACAATCCAAATTCACACTCCCCAAGAAACATAGAGATTACAAAAACCTCAAAATCAAACCAGAAAAACAAAGTAAAACAGAGATTGCAATACGAAAACATTGCTCCAAATGCATTAAATGACAAAAGGAACAAATTAAAACCATAAAAAGCGAAGAAACAAAAACATCTGCGCATTGAGCTTCTCAGCTTGAATCTCATCAAAAACAACAGATAGAGCGAGCGTTACCTTGCGGAAAACTGCTTCGCAAATCGCAAGAGAGCAACAAAAATCTAGAGGAGGAGAGAGATTGAAGATGGAATTCACATGAAACGCACCAGGTTCAAGTGATTTCCCAGGGCATGGCTTGCTAAATTTCCCTTTTGAGTATTAATTTTATTTTTCCTTTTTTTCTCCTGCGTTGGGGTTTAGACAGAAAAAATCCGGTAGATCTGACTTTTTGGACCGGCGGTTGACCGACCCGAATCCGATTCCACTCTGGGCCGGACGAGTCGATGTTTCTTTCAATTGGGCTTAATCTGTGACTATAATAAGAATTTGGGCTCAAAAAATGAGTTGAAAGAGGGGAGGGTGAGTTAGGTAAAAAAAGTGTGGCTGCTGGGATTCGAGCCCAGGTCTCCACGGCCACAACGTGGAATTCTAACCACTAAACTACAGCCACTCTTGTGTTGGCATTGTCCTTACTAATTCATTTCAACGGCCACCTTCTAATAAAATAAGGGTGTCACTATGTACGCCGCAAATCCGGATTAAGGATTTGCAAGGACATGCTTGAACGTTCTTAAGGACGTGCAAGGCTGGAACTGTGCACGTCCACTAGCAGACCCCTTGCACGTCCTTAACAACGTGCAAGCACGTCCTTAAGGCCGTGCAACACTTGCACATTGTTAAGGACGTGCAAACCCTAGTTAGGGTTTCGCGTTTAGGGTTTAGGGTTTAGGTTTTCCGACGGTTTTGTAATGTTAATTGATAAAATTGAAGTGTTTAGCTAGTGGATTTGAAGGATTTAGGGTCAAATTAAATAGAAAACAATAATTGTTAAGGTTTTCATTCGGATAATATGCGAATAACGGTATAAGGAACGGAAAAAAGGTTTACATCCATAATTTTAATAAAGTTGTGGAATACAATCTAGGAAAATAGTAAAGGGCGACCGGACTCGGCACGCAAGGCTCGAAATCTCTCAATCTGAGCTTGAAACGGAGCATCCCATCCTTCGACGCTCGAATGATGATGTTCGACTCATTCTAGTGGAGGCGGCGGAAGAGGAGCGTTAGGACGCAACCAGATCTATGAGAACGGAAAATTAGAGTTAGAGTATTGACATTGTTTGGGGAATAAATTTGGTGGAATATTGTTTTTACCATGTTCTCTCATTAAATTGAAGTTACATTACGTTGATGTATTTTGGGTTTTGTATTTGGCTTTATTTGACAATAAAAGTAAAGAGGATTTAGCCCAAATAACAAGCCCAGTTACAACCCTCCATCAAAGTCAGTTTAAAGCAGTTACCAGAAAAGAAAATGCCTAAAAAATAAATAATGGAAGTTACACCAGAGAGCTGAACGTGGGGGTTGTAGCTGTAACTGGCGCCTAGTGGGGCAGTTTCTTATGGCTGGTAACTGCTGCTCCTGTTTGTCCCTATAAAAAGAGTAAAGGGAAATCAGAAGGGACCCCATAGTTGCAAGAAGAAAGAGTGCAGAGACAGAGACAGTAAACGAAAGCAAACTACAAGCAAGAAACAGTGTTGTTGTTCAAGACTTACTGTTCAGACGAAGGTAGACTCTTCCTCCCTTTCTTCATGTTTATCTTGCAGGTACAAAAGCAAATGGGAAATCAAATGGATCCTAGCGGCTTGAGAGTTTAGTCTCTCGTCGCGACCTTCGATCCTGGCTCAGCGGCTCGAGAGTTTAGTCTCTCGTCGCGGCCCCATTCTGACTCAGCGGCTCGAGAGTTTAGTCTCTCGTCGCTACCCCCGATCCCGGCGTGGATCGATTCATGGCGCCGAAAGGCTGCCGGATTTTCCGCTGAGGGTTTCAACTACTGTTTTGCCTACTTGCTTGGAAAACAACAGGAAAAAGGAGGCTTTAGTGGACAGATGCAAACGGGGGTCTCCCAAGTAATTGTTAAACCACATGACAAGGACCACAGCCTCTCAGTCAGGCCTAAAACAGATGTTTGTGCAGACTGAAAATAAAAAAATCTGTTCAAGTAAACTTCTGACCATACACAAAAATTGGGAAAAATGGGAAGTTAAACTGTCATCCTTGCCGTTTCTGGTATAACAGGACTCGACTCAAAACAAAGCGAAAATGAAATCGCAAGTGCTTCCTATGCCAATTTCAGCCATACCAACTTTAAAGAGGGGGTGGTTTAGTTGAGATCCTCAAATCTAAAATTTCCTGTTTGCTAACACCCACAAATCCAGAATCAAAGCCAGTTCACAATATGAGTAAAACAAGCCAGAGAGGTAAATTAAACCTTTTATCTCAGCATCTCAGCATATCAGACAGCCTGTGATCCTAAATAAATTCAATACAAAGGATTGGGGGCAGAGCCTAATCAAAGAAAATGTGGTGAGCCACCAACAAATGATTTCTCTATTTAGTCCCAAATTAATGAGAAAAAAATCAGTATTCCAGCCTCAAGTCACAAAATTTTGAGGCAAACAAAAAAAATTCACTAAAGTTAAACGAACCTGTCGAATTTGGCCCATAGCTTCTTCAAACACTTTCTGACGATCGGATTTGCTCCAAAAAAAAAACTCCTGGTGCAGTCGATTACAACTGCGGGTAGAAGATGGCTCACCAATTTCCCGTGAGCCATGGTTGAAACCGGCGCACTATGTTCAAGCCTTGCCAAAATTAAATCGAATGCGGTTCAGATTCGAATGTCAAAGAACAAATTCAAGATGAGAGGAGGGGAAAGCTAATTTGACAAACAAAATGGCAGGCTTTAATTTGGGGCAGCAATTGAAATTGACTGGGTTTCAAAACAAACCTGAGTTGCCTTTGCCATGGCTCTCCTCGACTCCTTCCTTCCCAGTGCTCTCGGCTACCTTCGTCTCCTCCCGGTGGCTAGGGACGCATCGGATCTAGGCTCGCCCGCCCCGAGCAGTTGTGGTTGAAGCTCGTCCAGCCTTGGCTCTTGTTAATCAGGCCGGATTTGGGCTCCCACCACCCAAAATCGCTCACTAAAGTCCCCCTTGGTCATGAATTTGGGGGGTATTTACCTTTGAGTCATTTTAGTTGCAGCCATGGAGGTTCTGATAAAAAAAAAAGGAAAGAGAATGTCAGAAGCAATAGCGCAAGACAAAGAGTGACGGTGTAAAATTCTAAGCATAAACCGAGTGGGCCTAACCAAAATAAAATACTTAGTAAAAAAAATGATAAATGTGGGCTAATATGCCCATAGAAAATCATTGCATTTGTTCAATTTTGACTCAGCAAAATGAAAGCTAATAATTTATCTAATATACCCGCGACTACAAAAAGAATTCCAAAGAGCCGAAATCACCTTTACAGGGATCACAAAACGAGTCCCCCGGAAATAAGCGATCGAGCTTATCGTGTCAGATTCTTTTTCTAAAGTTTCGAAAAACAAAGACTCCGCCTACTTATAGGAACTTCGGAATTATAACAAGTGGCTTAACCGAGTATCTATAAAAGGCCGGAATGGTGGGGAAGGAGGCCCTCCCTACTTCAATGGAAAGGGGGGGGGGGGGGGGGGGGGGGGGGGGGGGGGGGGGTCGCGCCGAGCCATCGGACGAGCAGCATCAATTGAATCGGCAGACACAAAGACGAAGACAGAGACGAGCTAACATGTAAAGTAGTGGAATGGAAAAGGATGGTAGCCCACCCAGGACAGCACATAGAGTAAGGTTGGCTCTATGCGAGAGAGGAAAACCGCATGGACATGGCTCCTTTTGGATAGATCGTAAAGCAATTTACCCATATAGCTATTATCGCGAGGGTGAAATACAATCCATTACATCTAGATTGAAACTTGAGAACTTCGAAAACCAAAGATATAAATTGATCTTTCCTAAAATGAAGAAACGTAAGAGATGAGACAGACACGCTATATATAAAGATAACTAAAAAAAAACAAAATAATTTTCTTTCTTTTCTTTTTAAAATGAAGTCTCGATCGATAAACACAAATAAAAGTAATTAACACTACGAATAAAAGAAAGATCAATTCTGGGCTAGTCATTATAGCGCTTCCTTCTGATCCTAGAAAATGCCCGAAAAAACCTGCTACTGCTGCCATCTTCTTTCGTTGCAAACATTAGCCAACTCCCCTCTTTCCATCTTTCCACCCACTTTCTTCCCCCTATCCTTCTCCTCCTGAATCCTCGTTGGTCCTTGTAAAGTCAAACCGATTTCTCGATTCTTGTTCTCTGCTCTCTTTTCTCTTACGTCATTTAGTTCTTATTCCATTCTTACAAATACTAAGAAGAAGGTGACTTAAGGTCAATTTCTCTATGAGAACCTTGTAGACTGAAAGGCCCTATTCCCTCCCCTCCCCTAGCTACAAGACTGACTTTACCGAAAAGTCTGATCGCCACGGTCTTAGATCTCCTAGTAGCAAGATGAAAAGATAGATAAGAGGAAGAAAGTGAATCTGCCCTTGCTAATCTCTAGAGAAAGCTGAGACAAAGATCACTCCTAAAAGCAGCCGTTCTCTTATATACGATACCACCAGCTTGGTACTTCCAGCTGCCAATAAAAAGACTAGTCGAGCGAAGGGGGCCAAAAAAAGTGAGCGCCCCTACGCGAGCCCCATGGAAAACCTGACTATAGTATAGATAGGCTCAAGCTATTTGAGTTTGATTACAGGGGCGCATTAGCGCTTTACTAATAACATAGAAAGGTTATGGAAGAAAACCTACTCCTAACAAGGACAAGGTGCTGAGTTCAGCTTTCGGGGCTACCTTACCTACTTTAGGGCTTATGTAATATATTATGAAGAGCCCTCATTTGGCCATTTTGTTTAAGGGCTGCTCGCCTTTTGAATAGAAGGAAGTGAGATAGCGGAGGTTATTTCGGTAAACCGATGCATGAGCTGAGGCTCCCATGTCCCGCCGACCCTCCGAAAAAGTAAGGTCGTAAAACGGCTCATAGGAAGTCAGAAGCAAGCAGAGTCAAAAGCAAGTCAAACTCACATAAGCAGAAGAGAAGACACATTCATGAAAAGTGAGAAGCCGTGAGAGAATGACCAAGTATTCATAGATCTGACTTACGGGTAAGAGTAGGAACATCTATGAGTCCGTATCGTAAGTCTACTTGTTACAAACAAAAAGCGAACATCCCCATTCCAAAACATTCACATAGGTCCTCAAGCAGGCATCGAAAAGAGGACGAAAAGAGTCTATTTACTTTTTTTACAATATTCCGGAATGTATCATGGCCCTATCTATTCATCTTTTTCTTCAAAAAAAGAAAAAGAGTTCCGCATCTCTCCGGGGCCCGGGGAACAAATAGGCGTGGGGAAGAGGGAGAGGTAGGGGGCTCGTAGCCCGCCTCTCCTCTTGCTGTTCCCGGACCACCCATCCCTTCCTTCCCCTTCGCCCGGCCCGGTGAGGTCCGATGAGATCAGATCTCTCGAACGAAGTGAAGTGATAGGAAGAGAAGACTGCTGGCAGGAGATCTCTATTCATTACACCTTCTTGTATAGTAAGGGGAAAACGTTTGTTCCAAACCTGTGCGGGGGTAAAGGCGGATGTAGCCAAGTGGATCAAGGCAGTGGATTGTGAATCCACCATGCGCGGGTTCGATTCCCGTTATACGCGATGTGACGAAACTGATTCAACTCAAATAGCTTCGAGCCGTGCCTGCATTAAGATTTAAAACTTGTCGTCTACTTCCAGGAAATGTTCGGAATAGAGAACTTACAATAACACAACGCCACATTCTCCGAAAATTGAGAAACAAGAAAAGATTTTTGAAGAAAAAGATTTATCCGAAAAAAAATCTGAACAGTTACATCCAATCACAAACTACACGAAAGTTGCCCCTTTTTCATGGAAATTTACCCATCACAAAGATGCACAGAGGAACAGAACGAACTTCATATATCCCTTTTCTACTAAATCCAGAAACAAGATTGGACGTTATTCCGGTTCGTCTCCATTTTTGTGAAACTATTCCTCAAGCAAGGCAGCCGATCAGTCATCGAAAAGTTTTTGTGAATCATTTTTTAGTCAAAATAACTCATTTTAAAGTGTCCCACGGTGATATAATATCTTTTCAAGAAAATGACGCGAGAACCCGCGGTGAAGAAATAAGGAGATTTTTCTATATAAAAATATCAGTTGAAAAAATAATAGGCAAATTCCTGCCGGTAAGAATGTGGAGAAGAAAAAAAAAAAAATGGTTCCGCCTACTCAAAACTAAGAAGGGACTTAGCCATTGCATTACTGTCTGTTCGTCATGCTTTCTTGGCATACTTGAAAAATTATGCCTAATTACATAACTCACCCACTAAAGTATACAAGTTATAATTGACACAAATTATAAATCGGGTTTAACAAAAATCATAAAGGTAAACTCGTGAAATTTCATTGTCATTTTATTTTAGTGGGCGAGTTTCAAATCGACTCCTAAGTATTAAAAAAAATGGAGTCAAAATCTCAAACCAAAATTTTCCAAATTCAAAGGGTAAAAAAAAACTACGTAAAGACTTGATACTCGTTTATGAGTTACGTAGGAAATTCGATATTAAAAATTGATATATATCGGATTCAGTCGCCCGGCTCAAATTAAATCAAATTTGTCCTTTGGTAGAACTACGTAAAGACTTGACGTCGAAAAAACGGCTACGTAGGTAACCCGATATTAAATCTCAAGAATATGGCGGGTACAGTCGCTGACCTCTAAATTCACCTTAAAAATGAAAACGGGGTTAAAATTAAATTTAAACTAAATACACATGATTTTCCGTGTAAGTGATAGCCGTTGAGTTGGGAAACCCTTCCGAGAAGGTGTGCTCAATTTATTCGGGTGATACATGAGAAAATCGCATGCATATGATAGTGTGATTTATGTTAGGGCTACCCTTCCGAGAAGGTGGGTCCTAATACGATCCAATGATGCATGAAAACCTTAAAAGTGACTAAAACACACAAACTCAAACATTCGGAACTACATGAGGCTTGATTCTCTTCCAAGAGATACGTAGGCAACCCGTTAAAATTCGGGTGCAGCCCAAATCACCAAAACCATTCAAATCTTGGCATCGATACGACTTCGAATCAAGAGGATAATCAAAAGGGGTCGAACTCAAATATTAAAAAATCAAACAAAATGTGTTGTACGATCATTGCGCATTTTTGTTCAACAGACATATATATGAAAAGCAAGAATAGGTAATAAAAAAAGACGTTTGAAGTCGTACCGCGGCAAAATTGTCTTGGTTTCCGATGCAGGCTATACCAAGGGTTGCTGATTGAGGGTTGTTAGCAGGTGTCGGCGAGGTCATGGGGAGACATGTGAACGGATGATGCCAAGCTAGGACGACGAGAGGAATCTGATATACCGTTGCAAATACTAAACCCATGATGGGTAGCTCTATCCACCGTCTCCTATCACCATGCACAGCTCCCGCCCATCTCTGGTAGTCGACGAACTACTGGAATGGGTACTCTCCCGTATAACAACCGGCGTACGGATCGGCGTGATCGTCCAAGTGATTGCATAGTAACGCTTTCAGTTCTGGGAAAGCAGTCTCGCCGATCGGAGATGTCAATGTCGCCAAAATACGGTATCCACAATGACCATCTCCAATTGTGTCCCTCACACCCTCAATATGCCCGAGCATGAAGGGATCAACGTTGTTTCGACCCCAGTTGAACCCTCCGAACACATCATCACGTCCACGTCGAGCTGAGGTCACTTGTGGACGATGTCGAGCAGCATTTCGAGCAGCACGTGCTTCTTCTCTCTCAAACCTTTCCCTTACCTCCTCGTATGGCAACGGGTTGGTTCTGCAGGCATTCCTCGACCCCCGAGGCCTCCCCTTCCTTCGGACGCTTGCAGATGAGGGTGGGTGCAGTTCATCGTCGCATACATCGTTGGAAGCCGTGTATGAAGATGATAGCTGATACGGCAGTGCGGTGTCATCGAGGTCAGTCCATGACAAATCCATCCAGAACGGGTGGATGTCATCGGTGGGTATCGGAGTACCGGATTTGACATATGCCTAAATCTCATGGACACAAGGGATTCCGTAACAAACCCTCCAATGTCGGTCCGTGCATACCGGAGGAACCTTTTGGTTCACGACATCCTGCCACATCTTGTACAGATAATCGAAGCACTTTTTGGAGATTAAAGTCTTTACCTCATCAAAAAGGTTGACTTTATGCGCCGCTGCTGGCCATTTGAAGCGGTCGATCTCCAAAGCAGTTTGCACCTCATGCAGTTGACAATCGTTGACTCTATGGATTGCATCGATCACGATGCGAAAGTCATCAGTCGATGAGTGCAGTGCCTCCTTCAGAACCTTGTGTTGACCCTCAACTCTGTACACATTGAAGTGCATGCCACTAAATATTCGATGTTATATCATATTGTAATAAGAGATATGAAGTACGGTTGTACTTGTTTGTCGTACGGGTGCCGAGATGGAAGACATTATCTACGTGGCATCGTACGATGTTCCTGCTGCATGGAAGCCACACCGCCTCTAAATACGCCACCACACCTGGGAATGGGTGCCATGCAGCGTGTAACGCCCGACGACGTCGGTTGAATTATTCCTCCGACCTCGATTCGAACAACCTCCAACAGTTTCTCTTGAAGATGCCAGCGTGGTTTAAATTCTTTGTGATCTTCAGAGCAGCTTCCTCGCACTTTCTCGTCACGTGTAACCAGCAAAGGAGATGCTGGACGTCAGGGAAGACGACATCCAGCGCCGCCAAGAGACCTAGCTCCCGATCAATCACGATAGCTTGAGGCTGAACCGTCCCAAGCAAGATCTGAAGCTGACGCAACACCCAGGCGTATGTCTCTTCGTTCTCGTGCGACATGAAGGCATAGGTAATGCAGTAAGTGTTGCCTGAGGGTGTGAACCCGACCACCTCACACAATGGAATCCCATATCTGCAGGTGTAAATATGTTACTTGTACAATATTTTATAATTGACTATATGTATAATAATGTAATCGTAAATAAGTCACTTACGCATTTGTTTTGTATGTGCTGTCCAATACGATGACGTAATGGAACCTTCGGAGAAGCTTTATCCCGTCAGGATCCGCCAGGAAGAGGTCGCTCAAGACGTTGTCGTCATCTGGATGTCGTCTGAAGTCGTAGTAGTACTCTCTTTCCCGCAGATGGTGCAAGGTATCTTGGGTCATCGTCCGACTACCTCTTTCTTCGGCGACCATCATGTTGAGCGTGTTGGTAAGGGTCTTCCTTGACGTGACGTTGGCCTCATCCAACTGCCTCATCTCGTACCCAATGGATTTTGGAGGAGTGCCAATTTCCTTCATCCATCTAGCCATCTTCTTTTCCCCTTCTGTCATTTGCCCGGCGATGGCGTGGCCCTTCAAGCTTGTTGGAAGCCCGTGGTTATGAACACCGTTGGTTATCGTCATAACCCATTGCCCCGGCGGAGCTTCGTGCCCGTGTAGAGAGAATGGACATCCGTTGATCTTCGACTGCGTGCTCCGGAGCTTCCTCCCACGTGGTCGGTACTCCCCATACTGCTCGCAAGCAAGGAGAACCCCGCCTGGACGATTCGACGCCCCCGTCCAAGACCGCTTGATTACTAAAATCATGCAGTGTCTCCGACCCAAGTCCTTGAAATGCGTAACCATTTCGTCACGGTCATTCCAAACCCTTGGGTCCGAGAACTCAGACGTAAAGTCTCGAAACTGTATTAACATAAATGGAAAATATGAACAAAACGGAAGGAATACGAAATATATTCACTATACGAAACCTATCCGTACCTGGGATATTTGGAGACGAGGATTGCTTTGCGGCTCGGCCATAACGATTCTAACGGTGAAAGAATATATCGAAACAAGTCGGACTTTGTTTTGGAGTGCGGAATCAAGCTGTCCTTCTTCGCTTCAAATAGGCACTGTTGCGTCCTTAAGGACGTGGGGTGGCTCTCACCCCACTTGATGTATAGCAATCGGCTAGGCCGGCCAATTGCTAAACTAAAAGAAACGATCTTGCGTAGCTACTTGATTTCTCTTGAACTGACCCAAATTAACTAAACTAATTATTAACTAAATAAAACTAAACTAACTAATCTTAACTTAAAAAAAGCGACAATTTTTTTTAACTTAAGAAAGTAACAGTAAAAGGAAATCAAAGGAAGCGATGACGACGGCGCGCGCGAGAAACGCAGGTCTGGGTGCGCAGAAGCCGAGCCGAGCACACAAGAGCAGGTCTCCTCAGGGTGTGCAGACGCCAAGCCTCGGCGACGATCGCTGGTGGCGAGGGCGGATGCGAGCACGATCGAGAGCGCGAAGCCGCGGAGCAAGGTGCTGGGGATGCGGGAGCGAAGGCTAGCGATCGCAGGGGCTGGCTGGCGCGCGTCGACGATGGAGCCGTGCTCGCAGGGAAGCGAGCCGGGACGCCGGTGTCTCCAAGGGTTGCCGAGTCTTCTTTGGCGATGGATCCAATATTGCAGGAGCTGTGGTTGATTAATTTTGATCAAGGATAATCAAGGTGATGGAGGTGGAAGATGGTGATGAACGAAGGTGATGATGACGGTGATGTGTATTTGGATGAACGTCGTATGTAACAATAACATAAGAACCGGATAGCTTTTGGGATTGATAACCAAGAACCCTTTAATCCATAAAGGGGTTCTCAATTCTATTTCAATCTGATTTAATTCAATAGAACTACAATGTTTAAATAGAAAACCTAAGAACCAATTCTACCGTGCAAGATAGAATTTAGGTTGATAAAGATAGAAATTTAATCCTAAAGATAAATAAACCTAGAAGATAAAACTTAATCTAAAATCCTAACCATCTTATTTAATCTAACTAAGAAATACTAAAAATAAGCAATTCTATAATTAGACTCCAACTAACATAGGAGTTACTAAAAATAGAATATATATAAAAAAAATAAGAAATATAAATAATAAAATAATTAACGCCGTTTCTTCAACGACTCTCAAGGTGGAGCTTTCTTCTTTCGCTTGAGGATGACATCACCACTTGCACGTCCTTAAAGACGTGGGGATTTGCGGTGTATATAGCCGAAACGTAAAATAATAACTTTAACAAATAAAGCTACTAAAACAACACTAACAACAACAATAATAATAATACGCACCCTTATCCCAAATTAGTCGATGCTACAAAACCGAAAGACAAAGAGATGGAGAATAAAAGACATAGGCAAAGGATAGAGAGAGACTGGTAGAGCTAAAAAAAAAATGAAAAAACAAATGAGTTAAAAGTGGGAAATAAAAAAAAGGCATTATCTAGTCTGCCCGAATGCAACGACGCCAACAATCTCAATCTATGGTCATATTTTATATGACAATCATGAGTTATAGGTCATGACGGATAACTTCCATAATAAATAAAGATATTGGCTTGAAATACTCTACACTTTGTTAATTAAAACTTGTCATTTTAGTATATAGTATACTTTCTCTTTTTTCAAGAAGATTAGTAATATCATTCCCTCATTTAATGTATGATTCTTTTTTTTTCTGTGAATGAAAAATTAAGCTACGAGCACTGTTGTAGGAGGAAATCGAGATTGCAAATAGAATGTAAATAAAATAAGCAAACCAAATCCGTTCCGAGCAAATAATGTTCAAGACTCCCTCCCGTTGTAGCAAAAGGAAGTCAGGTTCGATCCTCGAGGAAGCAAGTCAGCGGATCTCAGATAGCGGATGAATTCACGAACAGTAATCGACTATAGAGTACTCGACCTCGACTAGGTAGTAGTCGGCATGGGTCAGTACAGTCGATTTCGAGCAGGCAAAGGGCACTGGATTAGTCGACGATGTCGACAAGATCTCCTCGACGTCGAGTAGGTGGTCGTAGTTGAGTACCTGCAAAAACAGAAACAACAATCAAACTCGAGCAGAAACTCTTGATCGAGTAATCAATAGTCGACGTCGACCAGATTGGTCGAAGTCGAGTAGAACGCAGAACGAAATAAAAACTAACCAGGGTTGCGGATTTCGAAATAAACAATATGTGAAAGAAAACTTCCAAGATCGGGGTTTGCAACAACGATAACCAAGCATGTATAAGGCAAGATAAAGAGAAATAATCATGCAAATCACATCAAAGGATCAAGCTTTCGCCTTTTCCAACAATTAGATGTTGTTGTAGGAGGATGGTCAAGTATGAAATATAAATAAAATATAAAGCAAACCGACTCTTTGTCTCGGAAAATAAATACAAGACTTCCTCCCATTGTAGTAGAAGGTAGTCAGGATCGTATCCACGAGGAAGTATGTCAGCGCCCGCCTTTTCAGTTCAGAAACTCAGCAGAAAATCGACCAGAACAGCGCTCGATATCGACCTTACCACTCGATATCGACCACTACGTCGACAGAAACAGTAAAACACGGAGAGAAGCAGAAAACAGAACATAAAGCAGAAATCGGTCGATATCGACCAAAACCCCTCGATATCGACCAAATAAATTGACCAACAGTAAATCGAAATCGACTCAAAACAGAAACTGAAAACTCAAAACTTTTCGCAAACAGAACTCGAAATTTATGAAATAAATCAATTAAACTAAAATACTTCCAAGATCAGGGTATCATCACCACAACGATAACCATGTAAAGTAACACATAAAGGCATAAAAGATCATGTTTTTCATCAAATAACTTTCGTTATTAACAAATAGGAATATAGAGGCTTTCGCATAAACCCTAATTGTTACCAACCCTTTTTCACATAATTAATCCAAGTTGTATTAAGATCACTTTCGCTTAAATAACACAAACAAGGATCACCTTCAACTTTCGCAAAAGAATCATGCTCATAGGGATAGAAGACGAATTCACATCAAAAGATTGTACCTTTACCGCATCACCTTACATGGCTACCGTCGAGCTCACCCCGACCCTAGAAGTTGGGTGACTACTCGCTCTTCATCATCAAGAAAGACATTAATAATAAAAGGAACTAAATTGCATTAAATAAAATCAAACAAGACTTACAACCGAACAAAGCCAAATCCACTCTCGCATCTCTTGCTCCACTCGGCCACAAACCTTCTCTCTCTCCTACTTGATGTAATTGGAACTAAGATTGGATTGGAATAGAATTGTCTAAAACTCAGCCCCTAAGGCTTTATTTATAGTGTTCATTCCCTTAGATAATTAGGAAAGAACAACTATATCTCTATCTAAAACTATCTATCTATAATATAAAGATAAAATATGGAAATAAAACAAATATATCTAAAAGGAAACTAAGACTAGTGTGGATAGATCCCTTCCATCTTGATAGAACTTGATAAATCTCCTCTTGAGTTGATAGAATATCTCTTGCTTAATGTGGAAGAAAGCCAGCTCAGCAACTCACACTCGGACTCTACTCGAAATCGGCCTCTGTGTACTGGTCGATATCGACCCAATATGGTCGATATTGACTGTCTTCTCGGATTCCGTCTCTGACACTCGATCTCGGCCTCCGGGACGATTTTCGACCATTTTTCACTCGATATCGACCAGAGTGGTCGATATCGACCTGTCTCTTCTTCCTCACTCGATTCTGGGCTTCTAGGTGAAAATCGACCGGACTGACTCGATATCGACCAGATGTGGTCGATATCGACCTCTCCTTTTCCGCTCCATCTTTCTGGTCGATTCCTGGCATCTCAGCTCGAATTGGCCCACTTGATATCGACCTAGTTTAGTCGATATCGACCTCTCTTCCTTTCTCCGAACTGCTGTAAAATGCATCGATTTCTGCGAAATTAAACAGAAACTTGTGTAGATTCCCTAATTTGGAAAATAAGCGTAAACTACATAGATTTTGTACTATTCTAACTCAAATGTATGAAATGCATGCAGAAATCGATATAAAAGATAGTGTAAAACATGGCAAATTAGGCTCACAACATTAGACAACTCTTTCAAGAAACCCTAATTGTATCTACCAATTTTATGTTTATAATCCAAGTGGTTAACCTGAATCTCTATTAATTAGGTAATAAACATAACAAAGATAGTGGACGATCAAAACATGATAAAAGTCGAATCTTTACCTCAAGCACACATGGCTATCGTTGGGCTCACCTCGACCCTAGAAGTTGGTGGATTACTCGCTCAGCGCCATAGAAACCATGATTGAAAGAAATAAAACTTTGCATTAAACTAAATTCTCGACCTTTACAATCCCGACACTTCAACTTTCACAAAAGCGCCAAAACCTTAAAAGCCTTGAACTCCTAAACTCTCTACTTGCTATTGGAATGTATCTCTGAAATTGAATTTATGAAAAACTAGCCCCATAGGCTTTATTTATAGGGCTTCATCCTTTCTAATCAAGGAAAGCAAATTCTATCCAATCCTAAAGATATAAAACTTGATAAAGGAAAGATAAATCCTAAAAGGTAACAAATAAATCTCTTCATGTGGTAACAAAAGTCTTCGCTCCATAGATAGATTTTGATAAACTCGTGATAGAACGGGTCTTGCTTCATGCCCAAGTAGTCCACACGTCCTCGGATTAGCCCAATGGACTCACGACCCAAAAACAGTGTAGTCGACGTCGACCAGAGTAGTCGACGTCGAGTAGTTCGTACTCGATCTCAGGTGATCTTCAGTGTCTCGAGCAGTTTCTTCTCGTCGAGCTCGAGTGGGGTTCCAGCAATGGTCGACGCCGAGTAACCTACTCGACGTTGAGTAGTGTGCATCTTCAGTCTTCGACTTGGTTTGCTTCCAGCTGTAGTCGACATCGAGTAAGCTTGTCGACGTCGAGTAGAATCCTGCCTTCGTCTTCTCCTTTTGGTTCTGTCCCGGAATGGCTCCAAATTCTGCAATATTAAACAAAAACTCGTGTAGACCTTTATTTTTGGCAAATAAACTTATACTACATAAAATTTAACATATTCCCAACCCGAAATATGCAATATACTTAGACTAAGTAGCGAAAATGTGCATAAAAACATGGTTACTTTAGTGGACATCAAGCACGTGTCCGTAACTCGCATTGTAAGGCATATTATTGTAGTCCCGGGGCTGTGTGGGCATCTCGGGTGGGCGTTTTGTGGACGTATGGCCTGAATAGCATCACAACTTGCATAGTGCAAAGAATTTTGGATTTTTCATTTTTTGAGATTTTGAGGTTTTTTCGTGGACTAACCCCTTTCGAAAAAGTTTAAAATTTGCCGGGATTTCAAGCCTAGGAAAAATGATTTTTTTTTGCCCTTTTAGAGGAGGATTTATCAGAAAATATCCTTAATGAAGTCATAGCCCATGAAGTTATCTTTCCAACGACTGCTCAAATGCCTCGATCGGACAAACGCAGCTCCCTCTACACCAAATATACCGAGTAGTTGTATGTAACTCCTGTTGTAAGGCACATTACTGTAGTGTCGGGGCTATGTGGGCATCTTGGGTGTGCGCTTTGTGGATGTATGGACTGAATAGCATCACACCTTGCCTAGTGCAAAGGATTTTGGGTTTTTCATTTTTTTTTTAGGATTTTGAGGTTTTTCGTGGACTAACCCATTTGGAAAAAGTCTAAAATTTGCCCGGATTTCAATTCTAGGAAAAATGATTATTTTTGCCCCATTTAGAGGAGGATTTATCAGGAAACATCCTCAGCGAAATCGTAGCCCAGGAAGTTAGTTTTCCAACGACCTCTCAAATGCCTCGATCGGACAAACACATCTCCCTCTACGCCAAGTATACCGAGCACGTGTCTGTAACTCCTATTGTAAGGCACATTACTGTAGTCCCGGGGCTGTGTGGGCATCTCGGGTGGACATTTTATGGACGTGTGACCTGAATAGCATCACACCTTGCCTAGTGCAAAGGATTTTGGGTTTTTTTTATTTTTTGAGATTTTGAGGTTTTTTCGTGGACTAACCCCTTTGGAAAAAGTCTAAAATTTGTTCGGAACAGATTAACCCCTTTGGAAAAAGTCTAAAATTTGCTCAGATTTCAAGCCTAGGAAAAATATTTTTTTTGACCCTTTTAGAGGAGGATTTATAAGAAAACGTCTGCAGTGAAGTCGTAGCCCATGAAGTTAGCTTTCCAACGACTGCTGAAATGCCTCGATAGGACAAACGCAACTCCCTCTACACCAAATATACCGATCACTTATCCCCCACCCCCAGGCCCTCCAATTATTCTAACCCAATCGGAAGGTTCCTGTTCTACCAATGACCCGTCTGCAAAGGACGATTTCATGAGCAAATTTCAGTGTATTAGAAGGAGTAAACGGATCCAAAAAGCATCCTCCCAATCAGGATTGAGTACTAGGAAAGCCTCATCTTCATTGAGTAATAAAAAAATGGATAACTGAATTGTTCAATCTGTGAGCAATTTTATTCAAGACCAACTGGCTGATCTAGGAGAAAAGTATGTTGCCCAATCTGCAGACAGTGGCTACTCAAGTGCAAAGAGTAAATCCTCCTCGAGGATACACAAAGTCGTGCTAGGACTAAGCAATTGGCCACCTGGGAAAGCCAAGACCCTAACTGCAGCCAGAAAATCTAATGGTCATTTTGAAAAGAAAAATAAGGCGGGGGAGGACCCCCTACCCCAATGAATTTCGGAGCTTGGAACATAAGGGGCTTACACTTCCCCCTGAAACAAGAGGTGGTTAGGAAGGCTATGAGAGATAACTCTTTATCCCTTATGGCCTTGATTGAAACAAAGCTAAAGCCGAACCAAATTGCCGGAGTTATGAAAGATAGCTTCGCAGCTTGGAACTATATCGACAACTCAGTTTGTAGTGATAAAGGTAGGATAATTATTCTGTGGAAAAGTGAGATGATTGACCTGGTAAAGATTGGGTGCACCGACCAAGCAATATTTTGCAAAATCACTTGCAAAACCTCAGGCCTGGGGTTTTATTATGCTGCGATTTATGGTCTTCACAATGTGGTTACAAGGAGAGCGTTGTGGAATAGTATAACTGGTATGTGTACTAAATTCTGCGGCCCTTGGCTTATAATGGGTGATTTCAATGCAATCTTGAGAGATGATGAAAGGAGCAATTGTGTGACTGCAAACTCCTCTTATTACAGCCGATACCTATGGGAATGCTGCTCAGAGAACAGCCGCACAGATAGAATCATCATTAACCATGGGAGCCACTTTACCTTTTCTAATCGAACAGTTTGGAGCAAATTAGATAGAATCATCATTAACCATGAATGGATTCAGCTTGATTTCTACTATCGCGCCACATTTCATGAAATTGAAAGAAGTTTTGATCACTAATTATGTGTGGCTAACATTCTGAAATCGACAATTGCTAGGAGCAATCCCTTCAAATATTTCAATATGTGGAGCAGCCACAAAGACTTCCAGAATATCGTCCAATCGAACTGGGTATTTCAGGGCTGGGGAACTGATCAATATAAGCTATGTAAGTTACTGAAAAAGATGAAAAGGCCGTTAACGGAGCTGAACAGAAATCAATTTGGGAGCATCGCAGACAAGGCTTCTAAGGCAAAATTTGAGTACTCCCGGGCTTTTAACTGTCTCCAACAGGATCCTGAATCTGTTTTGTTGAGAGATCAATTGAACAAAGCCAAAAAGGAGGCTGATTTTCTTTGCAAAGCGGAGCATAGTTTCAATTCACAGCTTGCCAAATCGAAATATATTCTAAACAGTGACAGATGCTCAGGATTTTTTCATGCTTTGATGAGGAAAAATCGCAAACGCAATCACCTAGCATTCCTCATTAAAAGTGATGGAACAAGAACCACTTCGATTGATGAAGTCTAACAAGAATTTGGGTCTTTCTACCGGAATTTGCTGGGCGTTCACCAACCAACAGAAAGCATAGACCAAACTGTGATTTAGTGTGGGCCTCGGATCTCAGATGACCTACATCAGAGTTTAGTTGCGCCTTTCTCTCCACAGGATATCAAGTGTGCTCTATGGGACATAGGGGATGATAAATCGCATGGTCCGGATGGGTTTTCATCCAATTTTTTCAAGAAATCTTGGAGCATTGTTGGACCTAATGTTGTTGCTGCTGTCACTGAATTCTTTGTGTCGGGCAAGCTTCTCAAGCAAGTCAACCACACTTGTTTAACCCTTCTTGCCAAATCTGCGAACGCCTCTTCAATCACTGATTTCAGGCCAATTTCTTGTTGCAACGTGACATACAAAATAATATCAAAGTTGCTTGCTAGCAGATTAAGTGAATGTCTCCCAAAGATCATCAATTCAGCCCAATCGGGTTTCATTGACGGGAGAGTTATGGCAGACACCATTATGCTCATCCAGGAGCTATTCAGGAAGTACTTAAGGAAAAGAATTTCACCGAGATGTATGATTAAGGTTGACCTCAAGAAAGCTTATGATACCGCCTCGTGGTCCTTCCTTAAACAAACGCTTGAGGGGCTGAATTTTCCATTGCAATTCATCGAATGGGTAATGGAATGCGTCACCACCGCTTCATATTAAGTCAACATAAACGGAGGAATGTTTGACAACTTCAAAGGAGCTTGAGGACTAAGACAGGGAGACCCTCTTTCCCCTCTCCTCTTTGTCATTTGTGCTGAATATCTTTCTCGTTTGCTTTGCAAATTTTCTAAAGCTCCAAACTTTAAATTTCATCCTAAATGTCAAGCTCTTAATATTACTCATATAGCTTTTGCTGTTGACATTGTATTGCTTTGCAAGGGAGAAGATGCATATGTTCAAATTCTCCTAGATGCCCTCCATGCTTTCAAGAGTTGTTCAGGACTTCAAGTGAGCCCGCAAAAATCTAATATATTCTGTGGAGGGATGAATTTAGATGAAAGACGGAGGCTTGAAGAGCTATCCCAATTTGCTCCGGGTTCTTTCCCCTTTACTTATTTAGGAGTGCCTATTTCTCCTCAAAAATTAAAAACTTGTGAATTTGCTCCTTTCTTGGATAAAATTTCATATTACATTAAGGCTTGGTCTGGGAAGAATCTTTCATATGCAGGTAAACTCGAGCTCATTCGAGCGGTGATCCAGGGTATTGAAGGCTTTTGGTTGGTGATATTCCCCGCTCCAATGGGAATAATCAACACGATAGATGGCATGTGTCGGAGATTCCTATGGAAGGGGAAAAGAGTTTGTTGGGAGCATTGTTGCAAACCAAAGGAAGAAGGAGGTCTAGGCTTGAAAAGTTTGAAAGAATGGAATGATACTTTTATGTGCAAGTTGCTTTGGAGGATTGCTCAAAAGAAGGACTCCCTTTGGATAAAATGGGTGCATCACACTTATTTACAATCGATCGATGTGTGGGAATGGAGAATAAACAAGCATGAAGACTCCCCGCTCATGAAAAAGGTCTTACATATTATAGACATGCTGGTGGAGTGACATGGTGGCCAACTGGCTTAGAGTCTGAACAACATAGCTAAGGTCTGGTCTTGTATTCGTAAGAAAATTGAGCTTTCCAACCAAATCTCTATAAGGAGGTGCATCAGGAAGAAGATCACCATCAGATGAATCCAATTTCAGTTGCAAGGGCAAAGGAGTTGCAGTTGGTTTAGCATCACCAATATCAGCATCAAGAAGAAGTTCTCCTATGAACTTAGCTTGAGTAATCGCAATGCCAGAATCTAGGTGATTGACCTCCATACCCAAAAAATAGTGAAGTCGGCCAAGATCCTTTATACTGAATGTGGAATGTAGGAACAACTTCACACGATTGATTTCATCCAAGTCGAGAGGCTTGCTTTAAGTCGTAGAGTGACTTTTTGAGTCTACAAACCTGATGTAGAGGATTGGAAACTCCCTCAAGCATGAGCATATAAACCTATTCATGGAGATCCCCATGAAGAAAAGTGTTATTAACATCCAACTGATGTATAAACCACTTCTTTGCAGAAGCAACAGCAATGAGGGCTCGAATTGTGGTCATCTTTACCACAGGGGAGAAGGTCTCATGAAAGTCGACCCCTTTCTTTTGTGTATAGCCCTTTGCAACCAATCTGGCCTTATACCTCTCCAATGTGCCATCAGATTTTAACTTCACCTTGAACACCCACCTACAACCAATAGGAACCATTCCAGGAGGCAAAGAAACAACCTCCCAAGTGTCATTAGCAGTTAAGGCTTCAATTTCTTTTTTCATAGCACCTACCTAGTTTGGATCAAGAGAAGCAACTTTGTAAGAGGTTGGTTCTGTATAAGCAGAAATATGAGAAAGAAAAGCAAAGTGGGACAAAGGTAAAGATGAAGATGGAACCACATTAATGTTGGTAAAAGAAGAAGGCCTAAAATTGCAAACAAAATCACTCAACTACTCAAGTAAGCAGGGGGATGAGAGGTTCTGGTTGATCTTCTAAAAACTTGTAAAGAACCAACAGGACTGTCATGAATAGGTTGTGGAGAAGGGACAGTAATGGGTGTGAAAATAAGGTCAAAATCAAGGTCAGGGGTGGGTAAGGTTGAAGGAGGAAGTGGGGATTTATGGTGAAAAGGGAAATGGGATTCATGGAAGATGATATCCCGGGTATGAACAATCTGCTTGCTAGAGAGATCTAGTGCTTTATATCCTTTTTTACCAAAAGCATATCCAATGAATACACAAGGCTTTGAACGGGGAGAAAATTTATATGTAACATGTGGATAATTGGAGACAAAACATAAGCAACCAAAGGTTTTGATGAGAGAATAATCAGGGTGTTTGTGATATAGAAGGAAGTGAGGTGATTGAAACTGGAGAGAAGGGAGAGGTGTACAGTTGATAAGGTATGTTGATGTAAGAATACACTCTCCCCAATAAATCAGTGGCAAGTTAGATTGGAAGAAAAGGGCACGAGCCACCTCCAAAATATGTCTATGTTTGCGTTCAACAATGCCATTTTGTTGTGGGGTATAAGCACAAGTGGTTTGGTGGATAATTCCTTTAGAGGAGAAAAGAGTTAAAGCACTAGATCCATAAAATTCAGCAGCATTATCAGTTCGGATAACCTTGATTTTTGAGGAAAATTGGGTTGAAATGAGCTCAATAAAAGAGCTTAGCAAGGTAAGAGCATGACATTTAATAGGCATCAAGTATGTCCAAGTGCATTTTGTGTGGTCATCAGCAATGGTTAAAAAATACTTATGACCATTGTGTGTAGGAGTACGATAGGGTCCCCATGTATGAGATCAAAGGGAGCCAAAGCTCTACTGGTGGAAAGGGGAATGTGTTTCTGTGTTGTTTTGCCTTTGGGCAAATCTTGCATAAAAAGGAAGGTTTAGAAGTGCTGTCTATGGAACTGATGGGTTTCAATTGGGAGAAGGGAATGTGTCCCATTCGGAAATGCCACAACTCAAGCTTATGAGAGGATAAAGTAGAAGAAGGACAAACTGAAGTAATTTTATTAATGAAATTAGGTTCTATACAAAATTGTGATAAAGATTGAACATCAGGTCCTTGATTACTAGGTAACATGTTTGCAATATAAAGGCCTTTAACTTCACTGCCAATCAAAAGGGGTGTCTTCATCAAATGGCCCTGAAGGAAACAAAATTTGGAAGTAAAGAGGACATTAGAATTAGTTTGAGTAATGAGCTTCTTAACTAATAAGAGGTTGAAGCAAAAATCAGGGACATGAAGTACATTAGAAAGAGTAAGGGTGGGAGAAAGAGTAACAGAACCAAAATGTGTGACAGTGGTTGTGCGTCCATTAGGCATGGTGATCAAAATAGGCTTAGACAAAGGAGAAAGAGAAGTAACCAAAGATCTGTAAGGAGTTAAGTGGTCTGTAGCACCAATGTCTATGATCCAAACCGGATTTGTGCAAGAAGAAAGAAAAGAGAAGTTTGTACCTGCTAAAAACGTTGTAGTGTCAGAAGCAGGGACATTAGACTTGCTTAAAAGAGCCATAAGCTGGTTGTATTGTTCAGAGGTGAGGGAAGAAGGCCCAACATCGGCAGTAGTAGCATCTATATGAGTAGAAGACCCTTTCCTAGGTGGATAACCGTGTTTCTTCCAACACTTATTGATGTCTCCAAAGTAGCCATGTCTTTATGCATATTTTAGTTCCATATTCTTTACATTTTGCATATTTCGGATTGGGAATATGTCGGAATTATGTAGTATATGCTTATTTGTCAAAAATAGAGATCTACATAAGTTTCTGTTTAATATCGCAGAATATGGAACCATTTCGGGAGAAAACCAAGAGGCAAGAACCGGCGCACAAAGCTACTCGACATCGACTACCCTTAGTCGATCTCGACAAGTCGTGTCTAGACACCTTCCAGGATTGAGGAGGATCACGTCGAGAAGCTGAAGACGAAGAATCCGACTCCACACCGTCCTCAAGATCGAGTAGGATCTACTCGATGTCGACAAGACTCTGAACACCCACCCAGAGTCGAAAAGAAGTTACCCGACCTGACCAGGAAGCCGGACACCCTACTCGACCTCGACGAGAGTTAGTCGAGATCGACGAAGCTCAGAGCCCAGACCCCAACCTATCGAGCAAAGCCACCCGAGAAGACCTAGTCGACGAACCACCCAACTCGACATCGACAAGGAGTACTCGAGATCGAGTACACTTGTGAGCCATGTCCGAGCCTGTCGAGGACCAGCTAGCCGAGACGACGAAGCCGAGCCAGTCGACCAACTTTCCTACTCGAGATCGACAAGACCCTTGTCGAGATCGACGACGATTCCAGAAGCCGCGTTACTCGGTTTGACGAATCCTACTCGGTGTGGGATTACTTGGGCCCGAAGATTGCCGATTCTATCCAAAATCATCAAGACACATCATGGAAGAGAAGATCTATCCAATAAAGACATTTAGATATATTTAGATTTAATTTCCTTGTTGCTTTTATTTATCCTTAAGCATTTTAGATATAATTTTAGATATAGATAGAGATTTCTATCCTTGATTAGCAAGGAATATAAGGCTATAAATAAAGCCCACGGGGCTATAAATAAACCCCATGGGGCTGATTTTTATTCATTCAATGCCAGTTAGAGAAGTAGTTCCACAGAGACGGTTTAGGAGTTCAGAGGTTTTAGGGTTTTGGCGTTCAACGAGAGTTGGATCGCCGGGATTGTAAAGTCTTTTGAATTTAGTTTAATGCAAGTTTCTTTTCATCAATCAATGTCTGAGGTTGCGATGAAGCGCGAGTAGTCCACCCACTTCTAGGGTTGGGGCGAGCCCGACGATAGCCCTGCATGTTTGAGGTAAAGATCTGACTTTGATCATGTTTTGAGCATCTACTACTTGTTTATGTGTTTATTACCCATCTAATGGAGATCCATGTTAACAACTTGGATTGTAAACATAAAATCGGTAGATACAATTAGGGTTTCTTGAAAGAGTTGTCTAATTGTTGGAAAAGGCGAAAGCTTGTCCTTGATGCAATTCACATGATTATCTGTTTATCTCTGCCTTATGCATGCTTGGTTATCATTGTTGCAAACCCCAATCTTGGAAGTCTTTTACATTAAGTTTAGTTCGAAATCCCAAAGCACTTGTCTTTATTTTCTTTCGTTTCGTTTTAAGTTTTCTGCCCTTGTTCGATCTCGACCAAGCCTGGTCGATCTCGAGTTACTGATTCTCGATCTAGCATCGCTGTAGCTTAATTGTGCAGGTACTCGACAAGACAAGCCGAAGTCGATGAGGACTCTACTCGATATTGAGTAGCCTCTAGTCGATATCGACGAGACCCTGTGCTTGCTGCTGCGCTGTGTTCGGCTGTCCGATCTTCTATCGACTACCCTAGTCGAGATCGAGGACCCTGTTGTCGACTTCTGACCGTGAGATTTCTCCGCTGCCTAGGATACGCTGACACGCTTCCTCGTGGATCGATCCTGACTTCCCACTGCTGCATCAGGAGGAGGTCTTGTAATTATTTGCAAGGGACGGAATCTGGTTTTTTGTGATTTATTTATATTTTATTATTGCAAGTCTCGATTTCCTTCTATCAACACTTATCAGCAGTGTGACCACCAACCTTGCAAAAGTCACAGAAAAAGGTGTGGCCATGGATTTTCCAGCAAGTCTCCATGTTGTGGCCACCAATTTTGCAATGATCACTGAATAGTGTGCCTCTGCCAGTAGAAGAAGGTCGAGAAGGAGCTTTTCCACCTCGTGAAGCTGTATCAACTTTACCACGACCACCTGCCTTAGCAACATCATTTTGAGAACCTCTTTGAGAGGAAAGAGTTGTGGTCATGTCAGATTGAGCATCAGGCTTAGATCCAAGCTCCCTCTGCTCCTCATCTTGAAGAATGAGTTTATAAACCTCACTCATAGTCGAAGGGGGCTGAATCACGAGAATCTGAGCTCGAGCAGAATCATTAAGACCAACCAGAAATCGGA
The DNA here is from genome assembly GCA_037127255.1 of Persicaria tinctoria. Classification (NCBI taxonomy): domain Eukaryota; kingdom Viridiplantae; phylum Streptophyta; class Magnoliopsida; order Caryophyllales; family Polygonaceae; genus Persicaria; species Persicaria tinctoria. The sequence continues at coordinate 2,775,751 of JBANSL010000019.1, read as the reverse complement.
TAATCTGTTGATCCTCAAGCAATTTTTGAACCAAACCAGCATATCCACAAACACAAACACAATCCTCAATCAACAATGCATACTCGTCCCATAAACGTTTCAATTTAGTAAAATAAGAAGTAACGGAAAAATTACTCTGAGCAACAGAGAAGATATCACGCTGAATCTGAAACATTCGAGTGCGATTGGAACGAGAGAAGCGAGATTCCAAATCTTTCCAAATTAAGGCAGCAGATCGGAAATATAAAATGGATTTAGCAATATCCTTTTCCACGGAATGAACTAACCAAGAAATTACCATATTATTGCATCGTTCCCACTGTGCAATTAGATTGTTGCCGGTTGTTGGACGAGGACAAGCGCCATTGACGAATTGGAGTCTGTTCTTTGCAAGTAAGGAGACTTCAACTGAGCGAAGCTAAGGACCATAATTGCGATTTGATAGGAGACTGGTGGATAGAACATAATTGGGATGATCCGAGTGATGGAGGAAAAGAGGATCACTGGGATCAAGGGATGCTGCTGAGAAAGGATCGTTAGCCATGGATGAGCGAAAGAAGAATCCAGACTGATACCATGTAAGAAGAAAGGTTTTGATTTTGGAACTATTTCATTTATTCATTCATTGTGTACGATTAAAAAATTGGGAGCTATTTATACTCTAGGGTTTTCTTTCTATGCAAGCCAACTTGGATTTACAATTAAGAGTAAACTTGGTTTTGTAACTAACTAAACATGATTTGCAACTAATCACATAGTCAACAAAATTTGACCTATCAAGAGCATATGAAGAACTTCGGAACAAAGGTCGACCGATGCTTTGGGCCAAGACAGTTTGGGAGTCGGCTTCCGTTCCGAAACATGCTTTCATCCTTTGGTTGGCTGTGCAGAAAAGGCTTCCTACAAAAGACTCCATAGAATACTTGAAACTCGACCCGTTATGCTTACTTTGTAGACAAGATTGTGAAACCCATGAACACTTATTTTTTTCTTGTTCTTTTTCGTGTAGGCTATGGACAGAGGTAAAGGAGTGGTTGAACCTACCCCGGCGAATGTCGACCATGGCAAGTGCACTTAAATGGATGAAAAAGGAATGCAAGGGCAAAGGTTGGAAGGCCAAGGCGGGAAGAATGGCTCTTGCGGCTACGGTTTATAATATTTGGAAGGCCAGAAATTCTATCACTTTTGATGGTCTCCTCTTGAAAGTGGAGGATTATACAACAAAAGTGAAAACCATGGTGTATAATGTGCTTCAAACATCATACCCCCTGGTTTTCACTCAATCCCGAATCCTTCAAGATAAACCTCGAAGTGCAGCAGCCTCTCTGCTATAATCTACTGACCTGAATTATATTTAAACTTGGATTTTATTCTTCACTTGGTTTCGTCTGTCTTGTAGAACTAACAGATGAAGAAGACCACTTGGGGTTTACCTAAAGGCTGGTGCTCCAATGCCACATAATGGACTGATTAATCCATCTGCATGCCCAATCTCTTTCAAACTCAAATGAAACCTTTTGATGCAACTGGGAGTTTCGCCGGCCTAACTCGCTACAAGTTGGGGAATATTTGTGGGCTCCTCAATTGTTGACATTTCGACACCACTAGATGAGTCTCCCAGAAGGCCCATTCCTCTCGCTGATCTCGGCGTTGACCAGGTGGAATGATGGGCTGAGCAAATCCGGTCAGCCACAACTTCCCTCACACTTGCGATAGGCCCAAATGAAATGGGCTTGTCATTTCATTGGGCTTGTAAAATTAATTTTAGGCCCGCTTTGTTGGCTATGGCAAATTGTTTCTCCTCCCTTTGTGGAGTTGAGTTTTTGTAATTAAAATTGAGTGGTGGCCCTTTCTAGGTTCCAAGGGGTATCATTAAGCCCAAATTATTTGGGTTTAATGATTACTTTCTTGGAAGATTTTAGGTGGACTACCGTTTTCATTTCATGAGGGCTAGCCTCATCAAGCATTATGTGCAAGTCCAACTCTTTCATTCCTATGGGTGGCTTAGCCGGAAGTAGAGTTGTTTTGGACTTGCATGTTTACCCGACTACCGATAGCCTTGGCTTGGAGTGACAGGGGAAACACCTTGGTAGGAAATTACCATGGCACGAATGCTCTCCTTAATCCATCTTGGGATTAAGTGATGTTTTTTGGAGGTTGTCCAAACCTCTAGAGTAGTTTGAACTCTTGATTGGAAAATCTTTGCTACAATTACCAATGTAGCCTCACTTGGACCGTGCCTGACTTTTGCATAGCCTAAATTTTATTAATATATTTTTACATTAAAATAAAAAAAATATACCGAGCACATGTCTGTAACTCTTGTTGTAAGACACATTATTGTAGTCTCAGGGCTGTGTGGGCATCTCAGGTGGGCGTTTTGTGGACATATGGCCTGAATAGCATCACATCTTGCCTAGTGCAAATGATTTTGGGTTTTTAATTTTTTGAGGTTTTTTCGTGGACTAACCCCTTTGGAAAAAGTCTAAAATTTGCCCGGATTTCAAGCCTAGGAAAATGATTTTTTTTGGCCCTTTTAGAGGATGATTTATCCGGAAACGTCCTCAGTGAAGTCGTAGCCCATGAAGTTACCTTCCCAGCGACTGCTCAAATGCCTCGATCGGACCAACGTAGCTCCCTCTACTCAAAATATATCATCCGAAATCATTTTTTCTAGGCTTGAATTTGGGCAAAATTTCTTGGTATCTTGGGTTGACTAGATAGAAGCAAGGTAGGCTTTGGGTTATAGAAGAGAGGAAGTTCTTCTAGGTTGTATCTAGGACTCATAAGGAAATAGAAATAAAAGTTGTTTGAATCCTACGGGTTGGATAACCCTAGGCGGAGACGTAGGCTGGTTTACAGCCGAACTTCGTTAACAAGTCAAGTGTTCTTTATTTCTCTCGTATTATTTGTTAACCCTTTGATTTCTGCAATCAGCTCAAGACACTTAAAGATCAGTTCAAAACCTTGAGATCGAGTTCAAGGCCTTGAGATTCGATATCAAGCCCTTGACGTTGCTGGTGCTAGAGAGTTTGCGAAAAGCTTTCATACTCTATTCAACCCCCCCCCCCCTTCCATAATGCTTGTAAGTTGACTAAGGGTTTAGCACTTTAACCAATTCCTTGGTGCCCTTTTATCCAGGTTGCGCTTCTTACATTGCAGGCGAAGAGATGTCATCACAATGGTGTCTTAACGGAAGAAATGTATTCTTCCATGGGTGATATACTTGTATTTAAGTTGAATGCACAAAAGCGAAAATTTCATATTTCATGCAGTAAACATACTAGTGTTAGAAGTGCAAGCGTGAAATTGGCGCGTTCTTTCCATTAGTTGATGAATCTAATGGCAGAACTGGACTTCTACATGATACTTTACAGGATTAGTAGGTGTGTAACAATTACAATCGCAAAGTTTTCATGTTTGGATATTCAAATGTGGAACCAAGTTCCGCGAGAGTTATCTTTATGGCTCGGGTTTGTTTTGGAGGGTTGAAGATGAGAGTAATTTTTCAATTTTCAATGTGGGATACTGAATGCACGTCTTTGAGACAAAATGTTTTCCCATAGTTTCTTAGATGTTAATGATGTGTCATGTCTTTAAGAGTTGTTCGTAAGTGATATAATTGGTCAGTTGAAGATTGAATTCTCTTTTGATTTTCTAGTTCTACTCCTTTGGTTTGATTATGAGTTCCAAATTACAATAATTGCAATTGTATTTGTGGTTGAACGAAATTATATTAGTGATAGTTCTTCGTTTTTCCTTTTTTTTTTGTTCATAAGAACATTGATCTTTTAACGCAATTAGGGTACAATAAACAGGAGATGCCCCCATGGCCCTATGGTTGATCCTTGTCATCTAGATAATCTGCCCAACTCAAGGGCAGTAGCAATACACCCGACCTTTTATTGCTCCAAAAAAAAAGAGTACTTTTCCTGGCATTTTGACATGCCAATTTCATATGTTCAATTTCTAATACTTTAACCTGATAGACATATTGCGATTGAAACTTTATCCCACTGAAACTCTTTACTATCGAAATATCGCGATTGAGGTTGGCTAAGGAAAACATAGCGAAGTGATGTAGGTGGGGCGAAATTTCAGACATGTAAATCTGTAGTACTCAATACGAAAATAATAGCATCGTCAATTCATCCACAAGCATTCACTGATACAAGTCTACAAATAAATTCAAATGTTCAACACCAACCATTTAAAGTGAATACATATGGAAGATTAAATAATACATAAGCTAGTGTGTACTGAGATATTGGCCTTGAACAAAGTCGTCTACCTAAGCTACGACTTTCATCTTAGCAATGGATTGTAGAAAAGTATAGTTACATTTGCTTGGTTGCTATTATAGTGGTTTCTTTCCATTCCTTGAAAATTCAGGCCTTCATCATATCTAGGATTATAAACTCGTCAAACTCCGATCATGCTAAATTCAAGGCTTTCACATATTAGGTTGTTAGTTCAATGATATTCCATTTTCGGCTTGCGCTAATATATCTCTCAACTTTGTCATTTTTTTTAAAAAAATATGGACTGTTGGAAGACACCTTTCCTCCAAAATATCCTCGTCAAGTCATCTACCATTCCATAAATTGACGAATTTTCCATTACCTATTTGTCAAGTCAGTCCTTTGCAAAACTCATCCTTGATTTCAATTAGTTTCGTCCATTGTCATGAGACTTTTTTTTTTCTTCTTTCTGTAGTTGAGGATATGTTATTCCTTCAAATACTTATTTGAAATTATCTGTACCATGATTTTTGTGGTTCAACAAGGATATTCCATATTAGCTTCATTTAAAGAGCATTGTTCATGTATTTGGTTTTGTGAATTCCTGTTCCGCCATGAATCTTAGTCGAAAGCATAAAGTTTTTTATAATGAAATTTGCTTTAGTGGCTAGGTTTGATCTGACCAGGGTTTTTTAGTGTTTATCTAAAATCAATAAAATAATACAAAATAATATTATAACATATATTGAAAAGTGTATACATGACAATTATGTTTTATCTTATTTAAACCATTTAAATGCAATAAAGTATGTGTGAATTTGACTACCAGTCTATTCCCAAGCCTTTCATATCGAAGAGATCCTCAATGTACTTAATCACTGGTTTAGATGCTATTACATAATTTTGCATTTGGATGGAAGCTGACTTCGCTGCAAGATGTAAAGAACATTGTAAGGATGTTAGTAATTTGAGGTATTATTATCGGTCATTACGTTTTAAAAAAGGAAAATAAAATTATAAAATTAATTAAAATAATCCAATTTTTAGAAGAGTGGATAAAAAATATCACATAAGAAAAATGACTCAATCTTTAGGGAGACGGTAACAAAGGAATGCTTCTTGGAGAACCAAGAAGCAACATATCCTTTGTAGCCATGTCAACGACTGAGTCTGAATACAGAGACATGACAGTAACTTGTTGTGAGATAACCTGGCTAGTGAGGTTGCTGAATGATATGAATGTAAACCATGAAGGAGCAGTGGAACTATATTGTGATATTCAAGTTGTTATACACATTTCCAGAAATCCAATCTTCCATAAGAGGACAAACACATTGAAGTTGAATGTCATCTTGTGAGAGATAAGGTCTTGAACAAGGAAATTGAGGCAAAATATATAAGCACCATAGATCAACCAGTTGATGTGTTTACCAAAGTTCTCAGCCAAGATCAAGCAAAGAAACTTTGTCCAAGCTTGGAGTGGTGATTCAATTATGCAACTCCAATCTTGAGGGGGAGTGATGTGATTTGCTAAAGGATACTCCCTCCGTCCCACAATGGTTGTCTTTAACTATTCATGCACGTTTTCTTAAGAAGCTAAAAACTATGTAAAATATCAACATTTTATTAAATATTTTTAAACAATATCATAAATATTACTAATAAGTATAGAATTAATTTAAAAAAATTAATTAAAAAATGGATATTTGATATAGTTTTTAGGTTTTTAAAAGCGTAGATAAATAGTCCAAAGATAACCATTGTGGGACGAATGGAGTAATTAATTTGGTTAATCCCTGTTTTACTGCCAAATAATTTCTAATCATAGTTTAATGTTCCTTGAGGAATAGGCAATGCCCCCCCCCCCCCCCCCCCCCCCCCCCCCCCCTTTTTTTTGTGTGTGTTTAGAGAAAAAGCGGATGAGACCTCTTAAACCATGTTTAACGGCATTTTATAAGCATCGGTACTAAACAAAAAAATATTAAAATAATGAAAAAAGGAAAGCATCGATACTTATCAGATGCTTATTAACTATCGATACTTCAAATGCGTAATTAATAGTGTGTCAGAGAAATAGCGTCTCAACTCTTTTTTTTTCCGGAAGAATGCATGCGAAACGACATCATTTTGGGTTATGGGGTCTCCAAACTCTGGATTTTGGTTAAACGGGTTGTGATGGAAAGGTGGGTTGGAGTAGAGCAGATCGGCTGTCCCATTTCCCCCACCGTGCCCCTGTCCTCCTCACACAAATCCCCATTTTCTATATTTCTTTTTTCTTTTTTTTTTTAAATTAATTTTCCTTTTTTTTTTCTAATATCCGGGGAGAGGAGGGGACAGCAGGGGGCTGTCCCCTTTGTGACAGCGGATCCCGTCCGGGGTTGGAGGGGCCACATGTCAAGCAAGGAGTGGTAGTAGGAACTCCATGTGCAGTGGGTGACAAGTGTATGGGAATAAACGACCGGGATTAATTTTGGCTGATCTACGTTTAAATTTGTATTGTGTGATTTTTGACATAAAAAATATAAAAATAAAAAATAAAAAAATTACCATAATACTAGATTCATTTTTCTCTACACATAGACATCAATTTCGAATATATTTGACCATATTTTAAAAATATATATTTTTTCTTTGAATATAATTATATAAAAGAATACCGAAAAATTTAATTTTAATTATTTTTAAATAGTAAAAATAAATAATATAAGAAGTAATTTTAATTTTTTGGAATAAAATATTATTTGATAATAATAGTTTAATAATAAAAAATAAATATAACAATAGAATCGATAATGAAAATAATTATTGGAGAGGGGTATATTTGTAAATTGAATTAATAGTAAATGATGTGTTTTGGGATGCTAGGAATGCTATTGTTAAAGTGGAAAAATTAAAGAAGGGATGTTATGCTGATGTTGCGGAGAGATATGAATAAAAAAATAGTATTTTTAGTAAACTGGGGTTAAAGCTGATCTGCTTTTCCCTTTCTAATTTTGTCTGTCTCCATTAATTCCCTTTTTTTTACATTTCTGGTTGATGGTTGATGTCGGACTCTGTTTGATTGAACCAAATCATCATCGATTCATCAACTACGTATGATAATAGAGACCCGTATATCTTGTATTAGGGAAGCCACATCACATCCAATTTCAACTTATAATCTACAAAGAGGAGAGGTTTCTGATGATATGTATAATTACATGGTTTGAAGGTCTAGTTAGAGTCAGTTTTAGTTAGGTTTTGTGTCAATATAGTTAGCTAATTAGTGTCAATTATGAATAGGTTAATTAATTATTATTTTTTAGTATAGATATCTTCACTTGTCTTTTGTACATTTTCAGGCTAAAAAGAGCCAAGTCGAGGTGAAAATAAAGAAAAACGTGTACATTCTTAGATGTTGATGGAGAAATAATAATGATCAAAGATGGAATCCAAGCCAGGCATCAGATCGAAGTCAAAGAACAAGACAAGCATCGAAGAAGCTATCTACTTGGTCGAGTACTCGAGTATTGAGATGGCTTTGGCTATTCGGACGAGTACTTTAAAAATTTATGAATAGAGAAGCCGAAAATGGAAAATGGTCATAGAAAGGAATGCCTACTCAACCGAGCAAGTGATCGAGTAACACAAACTAATTAATGAACATCGATGACTGCTAGAGTGACTAACCCTCTATTTGACAACTGAGTTTTTAGGAGAGGGAAGGGGTGGGAAATTGAAAAATGGAAAGGGAGTGAAGAGAAAGGGAGGAAATTCACTTTCCCATTAAATTTCACCGTTTTGATAGGTTGTGAAATCCCATCAAATTAAGCCGTTACTTAAATTTGTGATCTCTTCCCTTCTTCTTAGTTGTCCACCAAAACACCAAATTCATTTTCCCTGTATTTTCCTTCCTAAAAATCCCATCAAATTCCATTATCCAAACAGGTGTAAATGACTACTTGATCGAGTACACAAGAAAGTTACGAAGAAATTACATAAGCAATGTTGAGCTTTGACATGCACAAAGACAAGGCAAAGACATGGCATGAACACAAACGTGACAAAATCAGAAGTTGATACTCGGGGTTAATGCCTGACTACTCGGGTGAGCGCCTGGGTGACTTTTGGCCCAAATCCATTATTTGCTAGTGGCCCAATTCAATCATATAAATTGGGGAAAGATAAATACACCGCTAATTTTTACCGGAACCACCGCTATTTTTACTGAAATCATCGCTAATCTCCGTAATTCCTTACGGAGTTAAGTCTGCACCCTGTTGCGGAATACTTTTGACGTTGTGCAAAACAGCCTTTACGCCGACTTAACTCCGCAACTCCTTGCGGAGTTAAGTCGGCACCCGGTTGCGATCGACTCTGTGTCCGATTCTCCTTGGAAGTAGCAAAAAAAAAAAAAAAAAGCTACGCACCTCCCAGCGTAATTGTTTTGAGATTTTTTTTTATATATTTTTTTTAACATATAGGTTAGGGAACTCCGCATTAGAATGCGGACGTTTTGTCGATGGACTTTTAGGGCGTGTTTGGCACGATGTCCGAGGAGATCCGCAAGAAGTTGCGGAGCTCGGTCCGCAGGGGTTGCGAAGATTAGCGGTGGTTCCAGTAAAAATTAGTGGTGTGTTCAGAAAACCCGTATAAATTCTATCGTTTATCTCTTTTGCCGATAAATACGTACACTAAACCTAGGGAATTTCTAGTAGAATCTAAGATCTTGAAGTCCTTATTTATCGAGTTCTTTATCGTCCAAATTTAGCACTTTGAGCAGCTGGTAGTTGGCATCATATATATGAAATAAATAACTTTTAAAAAATGGGATGAAACTTCAAAAAAAAAAAAAAAAAAACTAAGGGGAAAAATAAGTTAAAAGGAAAAGACTCACCATCTTCATTCAACATCCTTATCAACTGTCCTCTGGTAGGGAGTGTATTTAATCCAACACCAACGATTTTCTGAGCAGTCCATATATGGTAAGGAGCAATTACTTGATCATATGCTTTCCACGCTGGATATATAAAGGAATCCCCCCTTCACAAAGTATTGTACACAAATGAAACTCATTAATTAGGATTTGAGATTTATAATTAGTACGTTATATTGTGCATTTTACAATAAACAAGTAATTCTTTGAGTAATGAATGTGGCAAAAAAATGCAATAATACATGTTCAAAGTGCATTAATAATGGTGAATCTTATCTGTATTTATATTACTAACATATATTTTTATATATTTATAAAATTTTATTTTGAAAAATCATGTTTTACTATTTTTAAAAATTAAAAAGGTAATATTTAACCACATACAATTATTATAAATTTTGAAACATTATTTTTCAAAATAATTTTTTTAAATATATAAAAATATATGTTAGTAAGATAAATATAATTTAAATAAAATGAATGTTAAAATATTTTTGTGACGTAGGGAGGGGAGTATATTTGTGTTGTAGGGGATCTCCACGACAAAAAGCATTCTACTCCACATCCTACTCTTCTCCAAGCATCACAGAAATATTTAAATATTTATTTTATATTAAAAATAAAAATTATATTTATGTTACTAACATATATTTTTATATATTTATAAAATTTTATTTTAAAAATTCATGTTTTATCATTTTAAAAAATTAAAAAGGAAATTTTTAATAAAATTTAATTACTACAAATTTTAAAATATGATTTTTTAAAATAAAATTTTATAAATATATAAAAATAGATATTAGTAATATAAATATAATTTTTTTAAGATAAAATAAATGTTAAAATATTTTTGTAAAATAGAGAGAAAGAATGTGGAACCAACTGTGTTGTCAATTCTTATTAGGCAAAGGTACACTATGAGCAATATATCACAGCATCACACCATGGAGCAGTTAGTGCACCATTTAATTATTTTATTATAATTTAATTTAAAAAAAACTATGTATATGCTTAAAAAAATTTAAAAATTATATTTATATTACTAATATATATTTTTATATAGTTATATAATTTTATTTTAAAAAAATCATGTTTTACCATTTTTAAAAATTTTAAAAACAATATTTGAAAAAATATAATTATTAAAAATTTTAAAACATGATTTTTAAAATAAAATTTTATAAAAAAATATAAATATATGAAATAGATGTTAGTGATATAAATATAATTTTTTTTAAAGATAAAATAAATTTTAAAATATTTTTGTGAAGTAGAAATGGGATGTCAACTACAAAAAAGCATCCAAGTAAAGTAAAAAAAAAAAAACTGTGTTGTCAGTTTTTATTAGGCACAGCCGCACAGGTACACTATGGGGTCGTATGAGACGGGGTTAATAAACTGGCTAAAATTATAAACAAGGTAAAAATTTATAAACTGTTGGTAAAAGTAGTTAAAAATTTATAAATAAATGTAAACTCCGTATGGGGCGAAAAACAGTTTATTTGTAAAAAGTGGAGTTTAATTGGTTTTTATTAGGGGTATTGTGGTACTTTCAAACCAAATAAGATAAAAGAGAAGGGGTAAAATAGTAATTATGGAATATAAACCTCAAAATAAGCTTCAATCTGCAGCTTATTTATAAACCCTTTTTTTAACTGACTAAAGCTTATTTGTTGTTCCCATACACCGTTTAAACCCGTTTATTTTTTTAACAGCTAATAATTTCACACTTTTTAACTTGTTTATACCGTAGCCATACACACCCTATGACTCTATTGGGTGAAAATCATCTACAACACCGGTATTAATTGTGTTAAATATTAATGATAAAAAAAAATTTTAAAAATATAATTATGTTACAAATAACTAGTCATATATATTTGTATAATTTTTTTCATGAAAAAACATATTTAAAAAATATTAAAATTATTATTATCAAATCATCATCTTTTCAATTTTAATATTTTTCAGTATATGTTTTTTCATGAAAAAATTATACAAATATATATGATTAATTATTTGTAACATAAATATTAATTTTTTAATTTTTTTTTATCATAAATATTAAACACAATCAATTTTGTGTCACACATAGGGGTGTATGTAGACCTGTCAATCGGGTCATTCGGGTCTCGGGTAAATCGGGTTACCGGTCATTTCGGGTCAAGCCAAACCGGGTTTGTTCCGGGTTCGGGTCGACCCACCGGGTCAAAAAACTTGAACTTTTTGAAGATGTTTTTTAAATATTAAAATAAAATCAAAATTAAATTGTAATATAAATATGTCAAATTAAACTAAATAATAATATTATAACTAAATTTATAAATATCATTATAATAATATTATTATATTAATATTTTAAGCATAAAAAAATCATATTTATACAAATAAGTGTTCTAAACATACTATAATTATAAAATAAATTATTTAACTTATGAGTGACCTTAACGAATACAATTGCATGACGAATATGTGTGGGGTCAATCTGGTGCCTTTGTGGTATCTACAAAGTGCTGACTCACCGGGTCGATTTTAACCCAACGGATTACCGGGTCTTGACCCTAAAAATACCGGGTAATTCGGGTTCGGTCAATTTCGGGACGTGGGTCAAAAACACCGAGTTCAAACCCGTAAAATTACCGGGCGTACGGATCGAATTTTTCGGATCGGGTCATATTTTGACAGATCTAGGTGTATGGGAGGTTGAAGGTGATTTGGACTCGACTCTATTAGGCATGATCAATATATCACACCACGGAGCACTTAGTGCACCATTTAAATTATTATATTAATTGGCTAGGCTAATCCCAACCGAATTATTACCTTATTAATTTTTTAAAAAAAATTATTATATTATAATTTAATTTTGAAAAAATTATATTTATATTAATAACACATAAATTTTATATATTTATAAAATTTTATATTGAAAAATCATATTTTACCATTTTTAATATAATTTTTTTAAAATAAAATAAAATTTAAAATATTTTTGTGATGAAAAGAAGGGATCTCCGCTTCACAAAAAGCATGCAAGTGACAATGAAGAATGTGGAACCAACTGTGTTGTCAATTCTTACTAGGCAAAGGTACACTATGAGCAATATATCACACCATGGAACACTTAGTGCACCATTTAATTATTTTTATTATAATTTAATTTTGAAAAATAATTATATTTATATTTCATACACTTACATTAAATGTTTATAAAATTTTATCATGAAAAATCACATTTAAAAAAATAAAGAAATTATTTTCTAATATAATTTATCTATTAATTATATATAATTTTTAAATAATGAATTTTTATGATAAAATTTATAAATATATAAATATAAGTGTAAAGATATAAATATATTTTTAAAAAAAAATAAAAGTAAAACTATGCACGAAATAATTAAATGATATAATGAGAGTTTATGGTGTGATACATATGATCTCCATCCCACTACGGGGATCGGAGTAGTGTCAAACGGGTCATTCGGGTCGAGTCACTTCGGGTCTCGGATAAAACGGGTTCCGGGTAAAATGGGTTTCGGGTATTTCCGGGTTGACTAGAATTCGGGTTTCAGGTCATTTCGGGTCGATTTCGGGTTTGTCAATTTTTTCCTTTTTAAATTAAAAAAATCATGATTTGATAATTTTGCAATAAATTTTAATTATATATATATATAATTTAAATATATTTAATTATAAATCAACCGGGTCAATCGGGTAAAATTGGGTCAAAATTACCGAGTCAATCGAGTCACCGAGTCGAAACCCAGATTACCCTGAAAATTCCTGGTTTTTCGGGTTCAGGTTGAAAAAAATTTCCGGGTTCGGGTCGAAAATTTTCCGGACGTTCGGGTCGGGTTGTGCTTTGACAGGTCTAAGTAGAGTGTTATCAAATAGCGAAGATTCCCTACATTAAGCGGTGTAACATTCAGTTTATCACTTAATTATTTTAGGTATAATTTAACTTAATTTTTAAAAAATTATATTCATATTTCATATACTTATATTTACATATTTATGAATTTTATTATAAAAACTCATTATTTAAAAATTACATATATTTAATTACAAGATCGATTATATATAAAATAATTTATATATTTTTTAAGCAATAATTTTTCATCATAAAAATCAATATTTATCTATATCTTTATCTATCTATATATCTATATCTATCTATCTATATCTATATAAAATATTAAAACAGAGACCGCTGGAGCAACCTCGCTGGCACGGAATTATCTGGATTAAACGGGATTATTTTTGCCTACGTGGCATTTTCTGGATTAAAGCGGTATTATATTTCTAGGTCACATCAATTAATATAATCCAATAATAAGCCAATATAGTTAGACAAAAATTTATCTTTTTAGATCAAATAATCTATCCAATATAACTTATATCTTAATTAGTTTTTTTTTTAAAGATTCATATCCTTATATCTAACTAACTTTTATTGTACGATGGTGTTGTTAATTAATTATATCAAATTATAAGTATACATTCTTAGACAATTAGACTCCGTATTACTTAATGTATGATGGGTATTTTGTGCTTGAAATCCTTGCAGCTAAATTCAACCTTTTCGTGCCATCTTCATCAAGAAACCAAAGTAGAGTTTTTATCATGCTTAATCCGTAATTATGTTTTAAACAAATTTAGACATAATAGATAGATAAATAATTATGAGTTCACAAATAATATCGAGAAAACCCATTGATGTATCTTATTTTGTATATTGAATTTCACCGACTATTTTTTCAATTTAATTTATTTATAATTGATGGAAAGGTTTTATTAAAAGATCCCAAAATACATGTATTTTTGACAAAATTAGATAGGCTAAAAAGACATGTATTTTGAGACGAAGGGAATACTAAAGCAGATGCCTGAAACGGACTCTGGTGCGATTTCACATCCAATGGAATTTTCTGGATTAAAACGAGATTATTTTTTCATACGTGTCATATTTTTAATTAAAATGGTATCATCTTTTTGGGCCACATCAATTAATAAGTCAATATAGTTAGATAAACAAACTTATCTTTTTAGATCAATAATCTATCCAATAAAACCTTATATCTTAATTAAGTTTTTTATAAATATTCAGCCTTATATCTTAATTAGGTAGAAAAATTATCATTTTAGATAAATCTATCTAATATATATGTGTGCTTCATGCTGACAATTATTTTAGATTAATCTATCTGATAACTATCTAATATATAAAATATATTTATATATAGCACCGTTAATCTATCTTTCAAAACCGGACTATTTGAATCCATCTTTAAACTAATCAATTGGAATATCAAGCAAGATACTGTAGAAGTTTCACCGTAAGTTTCAATTTTAAGAAGTTACTAATTAATTTAATGATTTTTTATGGGATATATTTATGAAAATACACGTAGATAAATAGATTGTCATTAGTATTTTTAATTTCATAAAATTATTCGCCATCTCCATTTACAATATATAGATTACATTTAATATTTTTAAATGATGAAGCTTTTTAATAAATAAATAAGTTATAAAAAAATAGGGTATTAAAAAGTTTTTTACATGTACGTGTATGATATATTTATAAAAAATAGATTTTAACCATTTTCTTAATAAGAGAACAAATATGATTAATGTAGATTAAAAAGTGTTCACATTCTAAAAGCATAACACAACTGAAAACTATATATTTACTTTATATGGAGTAATAATTTATATTAATTCAAAGATCTTTTATATAATAAAATTTAATAAACAATAGCACAACGGGCGGTAATTCAAAGACGTTTTATATAATAAAATTTATTAAGAAACCGCACAACGGGCGGGTACCGAATACTAGTAATATACTAAAACAGAGGTCACTGGTGCGACCTCGCGACCACAAAATTTTATGGATTAAGGCGGGATTATTTTTGCTTGCGTGACATTTTCTGGATTAAAGTGGTATTATATTTCTAGGCCACATTAATTAATAAACAAATATAGTTAGCTAAAAACTTATCTTTTTACATAATTTATTAACAGATGCATGCATATCATGAATGATGCAAATTAAAAAGTAGAATGGATGATCCAAATCTGGCTTGAATAAGAATAAAAGGGATGTAAATCCTCTACAACCTTGAAGGTATTCTTAGAGCTACCGCAACCGATGCCAATAGCAAGCCGTAGAACTTATCTTTTCTCATATCATAATCTTCATATTTAGAATAAATTCATATAAAATAAGATTTTTTCCCCTACCTTTTTAAATGTAAACTAATTTCAGCCAAAATTTTTTTGTTAATTTAATACGGGTTATTAGATAGATTATTGTATCTAAAAAGAGAAGTTTTCTACCTAATTAAAATATAAGGTTTAATATTTATAAAAATATATCCAATTTAATCTATTCAATCTATCTATCTATTAATATTACTAATTCTGCTAGCATTTTGCTGACGTGTCACGCCCACAATTAAAGTTGAATTTTTTATTCAAATGGTATTTTCTTATTGGTCAATATTATTGCTGAAATTATTTGTTTCCTATTTGATGTATATTTGTTTCCTATTTTTCATACGAAGATTATTTAAATTGATATGATTATATCAATTTGTGATCTATTTTAAATATATTTATTTCCTTTTTTTTATATAAAAGATTATGTACATTGATATACGTCGGGCCACAATTTTGAATATTATCATTCAGTGTGGTCTTTTATATCATTATTTCATTAATATCATGACTTTCTTTATACATTTAATTCATATCAATAATATTATATATTTATTAGGATCACAATTTTGGATACTATCATTCCGAAAGTCGGTTTGGTTGAGAGTCGGATCGGGTTTAGGTCGGGTCGGTTTTGTCCGTGTTCGGGTTTATTTCGAGTTGATCAGTCAGATTCGGGTCGGGCTCGGTCTTGGGTTCGGGTTACAGATGACTCCGGATTTTTGGGTTTCGATCGGGTCTGGGTTCGGGTTTCTCGGGTCGGGTCAGATTTTGCCAACTCTAACCATGACGATCAGATCAGAAGCCATATATATTAATTGGTCCACATATTTATACAAGTCTTATCCATATATAATTTGTTATGTAACCTTTTTTATAAAAATTAATTAGAATATCTAAAAATAAAAATATATTTGAAATATCAATTGTTTACATAATCTTATATTTATATATGTATATAAACAAATTGACTAATATATTGAAATGTGATAACTCAAGAATTAATAAGAATATTTAATTCAAATGTCAAAATAAAAATTAACTATAAAATACAACGATTGTCAAAATAATATTTCTTTTTAAAATTTACATTTATTATACAATATAGATATCTTAAATTTTTATTTAATTTTTTTTAAATATTTTTGGAGATAGAAGCAAAACGTCATTAATTTTAAGAAGAAATTATTTTTGCACCTATTAACCTTAAAAATTTGAGGAAAATAATTATCCAAAATGAATATTTTAAATATATACTTATTCAGCACATTCTACATGACATCTATATAAATTTTTAACAAATGATTTTTTAGAGATAAATTACATTTATTTTAAACATCTTAAATGACTATTTGGAATACAAAAAATAACATTTTAAGATCTACAAACAAAAATTGAAGAATTTTGAGAAAAGAAAATGTGAAATTTGCATATACTATCATTTAAAAATAAATAAGTAAACACTCTTTTATGATTAATTTTGGGTGTTTGGCTTCAAATATCGAAGAAAAAAATATTTATCCCCAAAATGAATATTTTACATCTATATTTATTTTATACACCCTAGATATCCCTTATTATAATTTCAATATTTTAAGACCTGTAATTTTTTTAAAGTTAGTAAAAATAATTAATTTGTGAATATTCGATTTCAAAAGTTAATTATAAAAATCAATTAGAGCCAATTTTTTTTTTACAATTTACTTATTTTAAAAGTTAATTAAGACTTATAAGCATTACTTATTTTACATTTTAGATGAGGTGTCTTAGATAACTTTTTTTTACCATCTTACCTTTATTTTCTCTATTTATTTCTCTCTCTCTGTAGCCATCTTTCTAATGAAAATAATGAATAAGTTATGTATATCTACATAACTTCAAAAGTATTCGCACAATTATGTGCTTATGATTTTTTTACTCATTATATGATAGCTTATATTTTCCTTTTTAGTTTTATCCTAATGATAATAATTATATATGTATTTCAAATTATAATAGGTGGTGTGTTTGAGTTTTATTACTGTAACGGCCCAGAATTATAATTTCCGGGTTACGTTTCAAGGGATAAAACCCCTTGTTCGGATCTTGCAATCCAGGTACGGGTCGAGGTTTCAAATTCAATTTTTAGGTCAATAATAAAGGGGGATTTCAAACCCTAAAAACATCGAAGGGCCGTTGGGTACCCTTGACCTGTCCTAAGACTATGTCGCGGAATCCATTTCAAACGGAAGTAAGGCGAAAACAGAGTAAAGATACAAGTGTCACGGAAGAACCGGTCAAAACCAAAGCATGAGTGTTTAATTACCATTTTACTAAATTAGGATATTAGCCAGATTCTTCGATTCGCCAACAGGGAACCCCGTCATATAGACATCGAGCACTCAAATCTGCAGAGAATGCCTTTAAAAGAAGAACGGGGAAAGGAGTCAGATCGAGCCACTCATGCGGGACCGGCAGTCCTCGCTGAGGCCACATAGTATGTGCTATACCTAATAAAGATGCTCTAATGCAGTACGAAATTCAAACACACTAGCATGCTCCTAGTTCATAATAATGCGCAGAAATACTGTAAAGGGGCCCAAGACAATGCCAAATGGCATATCCCTCTCCTACCTCCACCCCTTCCGATAGGTGAAGACTGGCCAGCTCGTGAATGCATTCATTCATAATCGGGGGGCACGCATGCCTAACCCGCTCCACAATAAAGCCCGCAGGCATAATATAAGGAAGTCATGACTCGATTGACTCAGGGTACCCGATGAGGCTGGGCTACCCTATGACCCTAGCAAAGACTCTATGACTATCACAGATAACGGCCGTTATGTTTCAAACGCATAAAGTAAACAGATGCTCAATCAATTAGTGCAACCTAAACATGATACTACATGGCATGCTTTTATGGATATGCAACACCTAACATAAAATGCAACAACAGACATGAATGTCCAACCTGAGCAAGCCCCCTAGGTAACTTACCTGAAGATGCAGAACAGCAAGATAACACAAGCAAGGGCCCAATGCAAGTCCAGAGTATAATCCAATAGCAATACACACCTATCATCAAGCCATTTCCATAAGCTACCGGACCAACATTCATACACACGATTCCCAAGTTCTCAATATACCCAAAACCAAACGGTGATAAAACTATTTTCCAAAACCCTTCCGCTACGATCAATATTAACCAAAACCATTACATCAAAATCACTAACAAATCTCACCAACAATATTTCTCAACTCTTAAATCCCAAATTAAGTCAACTCGTTCTCAAAACAATTTCTCAAATCATACTTGGCCAAGTTCCGACATAAATCATTAAATCCTTAACCAATTTCCCAAGATTATATTATTAAAACGATTCCGGCATGTTTATTTTCAAAGGTCATTTATAATGAATTCCGACATTAAATCATCAAAACACGTCTATTTTCACAAACCATATTTAAATCATCACACAACACTTAACCTTATAATAACACTTTTAAAACAATTACATAAAATAATTTCAAAACTTTACTTCCATAAAATCAGAATTTTAATAAATCATAGTACTAATAATAATAACCAAATAATTAAAGTCTAACCATATATACTATAACATATAATAAAACAACTAAAATCAACAACAATTAAGTACCCAAACCCAATTATACAACCCGGAACCAAAAATAGGCCCAAGCCCCTTAAATTTTCGGATCCAACCCTTCCCAATCTGAAAAACCCAAGACAAAAATGATATAACCCGTTTGTGAAATCCGGATCCGAGCCCAGGCCAATAAATTAGGCCCAAATGGAAGTCTTCCAAATTTCGGAATAGGCCCAACCAAGCCCAGACCTGATTTGATTAAAATGAACCGAACCGAACCGGGATGTAAAAGAAATGGATGAACCGGCCCAAGGGAAGAAATTGAACTGAACCTGTCTCCTACCAACAAAAGAGCAGGCCGTGCTCTGAAATCCGACGGAACGGAAGGAGGAGGCGAAATCCAGGCTCGGCGGTGCCCCGTCTCCGAAAAAACCCTCTCCCAACCGAACTAGAACTCAATTTCTAAAACACCCAGACAGCCAGAAAGAAGATGCAGCGAGGAAGGAGAGTGAGGAGGATTACCGAGATCGCACGATTCCGACTCCGAGGGGCTCCGAGACCGGCTCCGGCGGCGATTGACGAGGAAGGAGCTCCGACCGAGTCCTAGGAGAAGTAATGGGTGAGCAAAAACAGACTTTGACGAGATTAGGACCGGAATCGAATAAGAAAACAAAGTCGACCTTCGAGAGCTACGGTGAGCGCGAGAGGGCTGGTGGCGGCGTTGGCGGCTCCGGGAGAAGCTGCTGCTGCTTCTGGTGGCTCCGGGATCCTACTGGCGTCTCAAGGCGCTCGAAACAGGGGGGAGGGAGAGCCTGGCGCTGCTGGTTGCTCGTCGAGGAGAAAGCAAGGAGGAACGGAGGGAGGTTGCTGCTGCGGCTTGGTGGAAGATGGAGAAGGAGCTTCTACCGCTGCTCCTCGGGGAAGAAGAACAGAGCTGCTGGTTGCTCTCGGCGTTGCCGGTGGAGAGGAGCTTAGCAAAATGGAGGTGTCTTGGGGAGGGGTTCCTCACGGCAACAACAGAGAGGGGAGATGGAACTGGGTGTGTTTGGATTCCTTGTTTGTGTGAGAGAAAAGTGTGGTCAAAACCTGATTTTGGAAAAGAAGGATTTGTTGTTTGTTTTCCATTAGAGTTGTCTCAAAGAAGGGAGGGAGTGAAAGGAGAGATAGAATTTTACCCAAATGAGAGGGATGACATGGAATGGATAAGAATGGGAGAAGGTGACGGAATTGGGGTCCCGAGTCGGGAATGTGAATTTCCGACAATTGATATTTTAAATCCCGCTCTCTCGATTGATTAAATATTTAATATTGAATATGATATCGCTGACGGCATGAATTTTCGAATCCCGGACGAAATAAAAGACGGATTCGATCTTTAAAATTAAAAATTGGGCCGGAATTCACTTTAAATTCATTTTTAAATTCTCTTTTTCCAAAAACTACTATTTGAAAATCCGGGCCTTTACATCATCCACCTCTAAAAACAAGTCTCGTCCCCGAGACTAAAATATACAAGTAGGGGATGAAGTTTGAAATTGATGAGTCCAAAGACCGTGTCCAAGGATCTTGTAATCGTCTCGGTTGCGTCTTCCGGGATTCTTTCAACATTCTAGTCACGATCGTGACATCTCCAATTGGCCTTGACAAGTGTGCGATAAGCGCCTCTATCACATACTCGCTTCGACTTTTCGGAAGTATCACAACTCTAAAAGTTCTACAATGTCATCACTAGGTCTTAGCAAGTACCCTACAAGCGCCCTCATAGAATGCTTGTATCCACTTCGTGAAGTATCATAGAGTTGCCCGGGTTTTAAAAGTTTCTAAAGAGATTCCGTAATTGAAAATAAAGATTAGCCTCAAAATTCTCGATATCGTTCATTCTTTTACAATCAAAGTTGGTCCTTTTTCAGAATCGTTCAAAATCTTCAAATCCCATATCTAACCAAGCAGTCTTTCACCAAAACAAGTCAAATCCTTCCAAATCAAGATTTCATCAAAATCTTCCAACCACCAGATCAATTTCCCACATCAATCAATCAAATTCAGAAATCAGGAGGTGGAATCATCCACCTATAAGGGCTAATCCCATATTCTCTTCCTAGTTTCAAGAATCAAATCAATCCATCAATCTCCATTCAAGCAAGATTCATACGCCATAAGAAATGCATAACAGTTTAAACCAATCAATCCCCAACCAACACATCATACGACAAGTCTCAACCATGTACCCACACAGTGCCACAAGGTTACATCAAGCATCCCCAAATCACACTAAAGGTTATAATGTGCATCTCAGCAACATATCCAAATCACAACAACGTCTCGACATCACACCATAAATCATAAAAGGTATCTCACTATCGCATATCAACACCGCAATCATAGTAGGGTCAGTCACAACAAGGGATCTCATTTAACTCACAAATTCACATTATCACCCTATCCAATTCCTATCCAGCATTATCATAACAGATTTATCACATCAAACATTTGTATTTGCAAGGTTAGCCACAACGGAATGTCATCATAAGTCAATGAAACAAGACTAGTTATAACCACATCAATACAACAAGGTCATGCTAGTAAGATTTAAACAAAAGGGAAGATCAAGCAGTATATCAATATCAAAATATCAACATGCTCTCCAGATCTCAACTCGTCACAACACCATATAACGATCATTTGGTCATCAGGCAGACAAGCACTATTACCTCACATATATACAAGTCATATTCATGCTCTAAGTCATGTTCATCAGTTAATATATCAATAATCATGCTTGCCAACCATATAATAACACAATATTATCTCATGTATCATATCACAACACATCCTGTCATGCTTCTAAAACTACATAGCAGAGCAGCAATATATCATGATGGCATTTGTCGCTACCAACTAGATTTCAATATTGCATAACAACATGTAATATCATTCTGGATCAGATTCATCATAGTTGCTATCTAACATCATTCCAGCAAATATAATTAAATCACATAATCAAGAAAATTCTCACGTCATACCAGTCAAATTAAATTACAATCCCCGCTCACCCATCTCTACTCTCAAGCCAAGACTAATCCTCTTCTAGACTTGCCAACGTCAACTCGGATAAAATTTCCCCCAAAGAATCTCAATTTATTTCGAGACTCCAATCTCGCCCCTCGTTCCACCAAGCACTCTCACTAGCAATCCACCTCTAAGAATCCACTCCTATCTCTAACCTCACGCCCGAGTACCCTCTTATACTGTGTCCTGAATACTCTCAAGGGTCATTTCTTACACTCTCACACTTCACAAGACATCTCGAACATCATGCCCAGTTAACCATACCCCCGCCGAAGATTCACTCAAAAGCTTAATAGAATCACCCAAGCATTGTCTCTCATAAATCTCAAGACTCACTCTGTCTCACCTAAGCTTACATCCCTCTCTCGCTACTACCTCATAATACCATCAATCATCCCAACCACTCCACAAGATAACCCTAATCCACACGACCAAGGAAGAAGCAATCATGACATTATTACACATAAGGGCTACGACATATCAACTAGCATTCATAAACATAACATCATGGGTTCATCATCAATTATTGCAACAAGACTCAGTTTACCATTATGCTCAATAATCATTGCAAAACATCATATATGAACATAAGCAAGTCAAGCTAACATGTTGCATTATAACCTTATCAAATACAATTCAGGCGTCTTAGCATATGTAGTTCACATTTTACATGCAAAGGAATTTAAATCATGCTTAGCAACTTAGTGTAGCAACATGTTAAGACATCACGGCACATGAGATCTTTAAGTCATCGAATCATATCATCATAGACAACAGGCAATCAGACAACATTCATCATCAAGTCAACACATCAACACGTGAATCTCATTGCTAGGTCAGTGCAATATTATTAGCAACAAATTCAGAAGGATTAGTAATTCAAACAGAGGACTCTCCTGCTTGCAAGTCATATTGGTACTCAGTAGCCGTCATCCTCGAAATATGTCTGCCCCCGTCGATGTCGTTGATCCTGAGACTCGTGGGTTATGGGCCCACGCTCCCGCTTCACTACTCTATTGCTATCTACTTTCCGTCCCCTCTTCCATGCATCTCTCGTCCGATATATCGCGTAGGAGTTCAAGTTAGTGGAGATAGGGGAGTGACAGGGACGGACACCCAGTGTTCCTCTCGGAACAAACACAGACTGATGCTAAAGACGACAAGACTTGAGACAAGACCCCGACCCGATAATAGTAATGATGCCCTTATGGAAGTCTATTAGGTTACAATTGTGACGAGCAAAATGGATTCATCATGGAGCACATCAGTCACATTAATCCACACTAACATGTACCTATCTCAAGGAGAGCAACACGCATATTCATTCCAAAAGGAACAATCGAGTCCTACACTGATGCATGTGAGACAAGCTAGCAACCTATTATTTCATGGAACCAGATATGCCTAGAAACTTCAAGCAGGATATGCAAGATTTAATGAGCATCACAATTATCACATATACGAACAATGCATGAGCTTGGTGTAGGCATCCTACGAGAACATATAGGAGCAACATAGTAACTATCTCCTGGCACAATGATCATATAATAGGTCAGGCATGGCATGTAATCATATGACGGAATACATTTAGAAAACATGGGTACTACATGATACTAGCGATACATGATGGGATACAAGCATAGTCAAGAGTCATTAAAAGGAATTCAATATAATATTCGCGAAACATGAGGCATCATCAAAAGTAACAAGAAGGGCATCATGGGCAATATTTTATAATTATTCTAAGAACGAACCGTCATATAGCACATGTATGGTACAATAGTCATCACACCATAGAACAAGTACAACACGTGATCATTTAGCGAGTCATTCTAGAAATCATAAGCCTTACAAGACACTACTAGTACATATCGAACATGAACACAATCGAGGTAACTCGACTAAATCCGTCCTAACATTCATGCATCATGCGTATGCGAAACCATGACATAGTGTGGTGTGTGATCACGCGAGGTGTCAAGTCATACATTTATGCAAGCACAGAGGATATCCTAAAGTAATAGGGGAAACACTATCGAGTGATAACACGCGGGCATGCTATGATAAACCATCACCGAAAGCAATCGAACATCGAATTCAACTCCAATCCAATTCGCATGAGTAAGACATTTCAAGATGATAGGAAGAGGGAAGGATCACACTATCAGGGACCTAGCTCGAGAGGGAATCAGCAACAACGTAGGCTAGATACAAGTTCGCACAAGTCACAATCGAGGGTCCTACATGATACTAATGTATCGACATAACATGTTATACATATTAACAATTAATTGATAATTACGACGGTAGGCAAGGAACCAATCACTCATATCCGACGATGTAGAAGCATGGGGCAAGCGTTCCAATTTAATAATACTAAATGAGACACGCATATATCAAGATATTACTTCGATAGCATGGCCACAGATGGAACTACTAAATTAATCAAGCAAGGCTAAGGGCAGCACTAACTAAAATGCCGAGGAGATCATCTTACGGGGCATTCGTACAAAGAAGAGCTTACCACACTATCATGGACCTAATTCAAGGAAGGCAACATTCATATAGACCCATATCATGCCAGTCATGTTTTTAACCAACCAGTAGTATGATCATTACAACAGGTCAATTAGACACGCGAAACCAAACATAATCATGACAGAAAACGAGATGCAACACGAGACCTAACAATGTGACTAGCATGTATACAGAATGCTATACAATCACGAATTTACATTAAGGATCATCACAATACATGTACTGGAATTTACGTACCATATAAGGCATGGTGACATCAAGTTGTAGCACGTATCAAATAAGAAACTTGTTTCATCAGGGTATCAAAATTTAACGATCACACTATCATGAACCTAGTAGAGAGAAATCATGCAGATTCATTTCATGCAGCTCACACATCCATTCAATCCTACGATCATTAGGCCAAGTATACATGCTATGACAACATATAATCATGGTAGAAGCCAAGACATAACACAAGACCTACGCAAGGTAACCAATCATAGATGCAACAACATGAGTAGCTTTTTACCATTGGGCATTCACATGGTACATGCCAAAGATTACAAAATCATGTTATGCAGTTCAGAGAGAGTCACAATTACAACCGGACAGAGATCTCTAAGGGCAACCATTGACTTTTCCCAACCGACTCATCACTCCTCTTTCCCGTGGAACTTTGGTACGACTCTTGTGGTAGGAAAACACTGGTTAATCATCGTAAAAATCAAGAAAGACAGCCTCATAAACACCTTACTCTCGACTCAAAATGACATCAAGAACTACCTTCTAATACTCACTCAAACCACCTTTAAAAACAATGTGTTTACCGACACAATGTGTTTACCGACCCGATTCCCCGTGGAAGACACTGACATCTGGGAGGAAGACTCGATAGAACATAGTTGAAGGGCTGTTTCACACAAGCTGGACACCATATAGAAATAAAGGTACTCCCACTATCCCGTTTGCACAGACAAGTCAGTACACATTTCATCGTTAGGGCATCCAAATCAAATCTCTAGCATAGCAAGCACTCAGCATAGAATCAGTTAATAACACTCATAACAATCTCCTTGCAACTTCCAGACCCATCTGTAAAGAGCAAGCTAGTATTTTGCCTACCGTTCCCAGCTATACCCAATATGGGTGGTCTAGCGCCTTTACTACCCACTCGTGTCCCCGTTTGGTCGGTTTTCCTCTTTTATTACACGCCGAGTTCATTACTTAGTCCAATTTCAGTTAGGCATCTTAAGTTCATTTTGCCCTTTTTAAAACACTTTCAAATCATTTGAAATTCATGGGCGGTTTTCCAAAACATACACTCGACCCTTTTGTACCCGAATTGCACAACCTGGCTCTGATACCATCTTTTTAACGGCCCAGAATTATAATTTCCGGGTTACGTTTCAAGGGATAAAACCCCTTGTTCGGATCTTGCAATCCAGGTACGGGTCGAGGTTTCAAATTCAATTTTTAGGTCAATAATAAAGGGGGATTTCAAACCCTAAAAACATCGAAGGGCCGTTGGGTACCCTTGACCTGTCCTAAGACTATGTCGCGGAATCCATTTCAAACGGAAGTAAGGCGAAAACAGAGTAAAGATACAAGTGTCACGGTAGAACCGGTCAAAACCAAAGCATGAGTGTTTAATTACCATTTTACTAAATTAGGATATTAGTCAGATTCTTCGATTCGCCAACAGGGAACCCCGTCATATAGACATCGAGCACTCAAATCTGCAGAGAATGCCTTTAAAAGAAGAACGGGGAAAGGAGTCAGATCGAGCCACTCATGCGGGACCGGCAGTCCTCGCTGAGGCCACATAGTATGTGCTATACCTAATAAAGATGCTCTAATGCAGTACGAAATTCAAACACACTAGCATGCTCCTAGTTCATAATAATGCGCAGAAATACTGTAAAGGGGCCCAAGACAATGCCAAGTGGCATATCCCTCTCCTACCTCCACCCCTTCCGATAGGTGGAGACTGGCCAGCTCGTGAATGCATTCATTCATAATCGGGGGGCACGCATGCCTAACCCGCTCCACAATAAATCCCGCAGGCATAATATAAGGAAGTCATGACTCGATTGACTCAGGGTACTCGATGAGGCTGGGCTACCCTATGACCCTAGCAAAGACTCTATGACTATCACAGATAACGGCCGTTATGTTTCAAACGCATAAAGTAAACAGATGCTCAATCAATTAGTGCAACCTAAACATGATACTACATGGCATGCTTTTATGCATATGCAACACCTAACATAAAATGCAACAACAGGCATGAATGTCCAACCTGAGCAAGCCCCCTAGGGAACTTACCTGAAGATGCAGAACAACAAGATAACACAAGCAAGGGCCCAATGCAAGTCCAGAGTATAATCCAATAGCAATACACACCTATCATCAAGCCATTTCCATAAGCTACCGGACCAACATTCATACACACGATTCCCAAGTTCTCAATATACCCAAAACCAAACGGTGATAAAACTATTTTCCAAAACCCTTCCGCTACGATCAATATTAACCAAAACCATTACATCAAAATCACTAACAAATCTCACCAACAATATTTCTCAATTCTTAAATCCCAAATTAAGTCAACTCGTTCTCAAAACAATTTCTCAAATCATACTTGGCCAAGTTCCGACATAAATCATTAAATCCTTAACCAATTTCCCAAGATTATATTATTAAAACGATTCCGGCATGTTTATTTTCAAAGGTCATTTATAATGAATTCCGACATTAAATCATCAAAACACGTCTATTTTCACAAACCATATTTAAATCATCACACAACACTTAACCTTATAATAACACTTTTAAAACAATTACATAAAATAATTTCAGAACTTTACTTCCATAAAATCAGAATTTTAATAAATCATAGTACTAATAATAATAACCAAATAATTAAAGTCTAACCATATATACTATAACATATAATAAAACAACTAAAATCAACAACAATTAAGTACCCAAACCCAATTAGACAACCCGGAACCAAAAATAGGCCCAAGCCCCTTAAATTTTCGGATCCAACCCTTCCCAATCTGAAAAACCCAAGACAAAAATGATATAACCCGTTTGTGAAATCCGGTTCCGAGCCCAGGCCAATAAATTAGGCCCAAATGGAAGTCTTCCAAATTTCGGAATAGGCCCAACCAAGCCCAGACCTGATTTGATTAAAATGAACCGAACCGAACCGGGATGTAAAAGAAATGGATGAACCGGCCCAAGGGAAGAAATTGAACTGAACCTGTCTCCTACCAACAAAAGAGCAGGCCGTGCTCTGAAATCCGACGGAACGGAAGGAGGAGGCGAAATCCAGGCTCGGCGGTGCTCCGTCTCCGAAAAAACCCTCTCCCAACCGAACTAGAACTCAATTTCTAAAACACCCAGACAGCCAGAAAGAAGATGCAGCGAGGAAGGAGAGTGAGGAGGATTACCGAGATCGCACGATTCCGACTCCGAGGGGCTCCGAGACCGGCTCCGGCGGCGATTGACGAGGAAGGAGCTCCGACCGAGTCCTAGGAGAAGTAATGGGTGAGCAAAAACAGACTTTGACGAGATTAGGACCGGAATCGAATAAGAAAACAAAGTCGACCTTCGAGAGCTACGGTGAGCGCGAGAGGGCTGGTGGCGGCGTTGGCGGCTCCGGGAGAAGCTGCTGCTGCTTCTGGCGGCTCCGGGATCCTACTGGCGTCTCAAGGCGCTCGAAACAGGAGGGAGGGAGAGCCTGGCGCTGCTGGTTGCTCGTCGAGGAGAAAGCAAGGAGGAACGGAGGGAGGTTGCTGCTGCGGCTTGGTGGAAGATGAAGAAGGAGCTGCTACCGCTGCTCCTCGGGGAAGAAGAACAGAGCTGCTGGTTGCTCTCGGCGTTGCCGGTGGAGAGGAGCTTAGCAAAATGGAGGTGTCTTGGGGAGGGGTTCCTCACGGCAACAACAGAGAGGGGAGATGGAACTGGGGTGTGTTTGGATTCCTTGTTTGTGTGAGAGAAAAGTGTGGTCAAAACCTGATTTTGGAAAAGAAGGATTTGTTGTTTGTTTTCCATTAGAGTTGTCTCAAAGAAGGGAGGGAGTGAAAGGAGAGATAGAATTTTACCCAAATGAGAGGGATGACATGGAATGGATAAGAATGGGAGAAGGTGACGGAATTGGGGTCCCGAGTCGGGAATGTGAATTTCCGACAATTGATATTTTAAATCCCGCTCTCTCGATTGATTAAATATTTAATATTGAATATGATATCGCTGACGGCATGAATTTTCGAATCCCGGACGAAATAAAAGACGGATTCGATCTTTAAAATTAAAAATTGGGCCGGAATTCACTTTAAATTCATTTTTAAATTCTCTTTTTCCAAAAAGTACTATTTGAAAATCCGGGCCTTTACAATTACTACTTTACCTTATTAAATCATTTAAAAAATTATATTGTATCTCTTTCCAACTAATTTATAAATTTAAAAAAATACTTTATACATATTATTTTTGTTGTAAACAAGTATATATATTAATATAGTATTATATAGATATATAGAATGATGTTCAATTTGAAATGAATCAAAATCTCGTGCCTTCAAGGCACGAGTATTACACTAGTATAATCCTAAAGTGGTTGGGATTAGTTAAAACTTATATCTTATCATTTTTCGATGAAATTGAATATCTATATCCATTCTATAATCTATCTATATCTATCTATATCTAAATCTTTTATTTATAAAATACTAAAGCAGAGGCCACTGGTGCGATCTTGTGTCCATGAAATTTTCTGGATTAAACGAGATTATTTTTGCTTACTTATCATTTTCTGAATTAAAGTGGTGTTATATTTTTGAGTCACATTGTTGAATTAAAGCCTAAGTGATTCAAACCTACACAACAAGCATCAAGTTAGTTGCAAGTTAGTTAGGTCCTGCGTGACCTGTAGTCGATTTCGAGTAGATAGTTTTACTGTAGTCGAAGTCGAGTAGCAGTTAGAGTCAATTGTCAGTTTTATTTGTAAGTTCCAATTAGCCGAAGTAGTGGAAGTAGTGGGGTGTAGTTATGAAGACGGTTATTGCACTTGTAAGGGTCTTATGTTTGGTTTTTACAATCAATGGAGAAGTGGCTGTTCAATTCAAGTTTTCCCTCTTTTCTGGTTTGTGCAAACTGTCGAGTGACAGAGAGTGCAGTTGTGAGTGTGTGAGTTCTGTGTTCGAGTGTTGGCTATTCTCCCTTGGTTTTCTGACACACATCAATTAATAAACCAATATAAATTTGTCATCTCAATTAATGGGGCCTCTTATTTTTATTTCTTTAAATATTCAACCTTATATCTTAATTAGGTACAAAACTTATCGTTTTATATAAAACAATATACCCAATATATATAAAAAAAAACTAAATTCATTCGATCTATATCCAAATAGCAAAAATTTTACATAATTTGACAAAGATAAAAATTTGGTTTTATTTTTGTGACCCAGGTCAATTTGGTTATATTTGTTTTAGTCATGTCAAATAATAATCTAATATAATATTTTAATATAATTAATATAATAAAATATAATTTATTAACAAAACGCGTAAAGTATTACTATAATATTAATTAGATTATTTATCATATAAGATTTTTGCCTTCAAGTTTGATACGCACGTACCAATATATTATATACACTTGATCATTTAATATTTTTTATATTTAACAAATTTTTTATTTAATGTAAATTTTATTTTAAAGAGGTGTTGTATGGTTATTAAAAAAAATTTAGGCACCCAAATAAAAAAAATGATGAAAAGGATAAAAGTTAGTATTTTTTTTTAAGTCTTGCATGTTTGTTGGCCTTAATTGTTTAGTATATACAGGATAATAGCACCAAATTAGAAATATTTTTAAAATTTTAATTAGTTTAGCTTCTTTTAATTAAATTTCTAGGATTGTTTGATTTTTTGGTAGACAACCTTTCTCATTTTAGGATCTGATACTAGTATAAAAAAACTGTTTTTTAAAATAAATTTTTTTTGTCAGGCCAGCAGATTTGTAATTTGAATGCCCAAAACAAAAGTAAATAAATTTTGATGAGGGAGAAAAAGGGTTGGTCTTAAAGTACTGGTATGTATAATAATACAATTATGTTGAGAGATGAGATAGATGAGAGATGAGGTGTACATACTCAGTGGAAAGCATCTCCTGGAACAATACTTTGAGCATATCTAGACCACGCTTGACTTTCAACAGATTCCTGGTGTGGCTTCCCCTCACTTTGGCGGTATTTGCCTTTATATCTGCATCCATCATCTCATGTAGTGTCTTGAACGTCCGGGAAGCCTCAGTGATGTCATTCACCTTCATAATTCATTGTATTCATTCAAGTACGTTCAATTGATCAGTCCGTGGCTAGGTGTTTTTCAATTCGATGTATATGAAGATGGAACTATAGGTAGGTACCTTGGAGACTAAGTCGAGCTCGACCAACTTGAAGCTGAAGCCCAAGGCCCTGATGAGTGGGTAGAGGAGAGAGCAGGCGTGTGCAAAAGTGGCCACTTCCACGCCGTTGTTGGGGTTGCGGATGGTGGCAGCCATGTCTCCGAATGCCTCCTCTATCCTCCTCAGTGGCTTCTCCTCCCCCATCCTCTCTCTTCGCTTCTCTCTCCCTCCACCTCTTCCCCGCCCCTTAAACTTATTTACTTATTTACACACTATTCTTTCTTTTCTTTTTAAATCAGAATTTATTACTCCATCTCCATCTGTTTCAAAATAAATATCGTTTGACTTTTTATACGTTTTTTAAGAAGATAAAAACTCTATAAAATATTATTTTTCTAATTAATTTTTTTTCATAAATTTATACTTATCATAATAAATATCAATTTGTAAAAAAAAATTTAATTAAAAAATAATATTTTATAGAGTTTTTACCTCTTTAAAAACAGATAAAAAGTTTTTTTTTTTTTAACAGAGAGAGTACTCCCTATTCATTTCAAATAAATCAGAATTTTTTACACACTACTGAGTCCTGACTACGTGTTGAATTTGGGGTCCTAGTACTCACCGCCGTCCATCTTTTTTGGACAAATCTTTTTTTTTTTGGTGGGTAAACCGGGGAAACAAGTTTCCCTATCATAAATCAAAACAATTAAGCAAAACAAAGTCTGTCTTTCGAGACACCCAGAGCATCACCCTGCAACCATTGTGCAGTGCAGTCCGGGGGTTCGAAGAGTACATGGAGACCGAGAGGTAAAGAAAAAGAAAGGGACACGATGGCATCCGCAGCCGCGTTCGCCTCCCGAAATACATGACGCAATTGGACTAGCCAATTCCTACGAAGGAAGCCATGGCAAGAATCTACCAGGCTGAAGAGGGGGTGCGTATTTTTGATCTTCTTGGACAACAGATTAACCACCACCTTTGAGTCCGTCTCCAACAATACCTTTCTGTAGCCCAAATTCCAAGCAAGCTCTAAGCCCTTCAGAACTCCCCAACACTCCGCCATAGGAATCGAACAAGCGCCGAGGTTCACAGCGAAACCTCTAATCCAGTCGGCATTGGCATCTCTTATCACTCCCCCCGTCGCCGCTCTACCATCCAACTGTCTTCCACCATCCGTGTTAACCTTGACCCAATCATAAGGCGGTTTTACCCCAGCAAATTTCCCGGGTCACCTTCATCTTATTGACGTCGATGATGCTCCTGCTAGCCATAACTTTCTCATAGGTGCCCGTCACCTCCAAACATACCGCATCAGTGACCGGACTCCCCGCTCTCTGATTGAACACCGCCTCATTCCTCCTCTTCCAAAGTCTCCAAACAGCGACTGCGGAGAAAGCGTTCCAACTCCCTCCGTTGTCCATTCTTCCCGAGTCGATGATGTTGGCTCTGATCCATGCTGCAAATGGAAGCCTCCACGTCGTCTCCCGCCGCTCTACATCTACAACCTGCGCCCAGAAGATTTTAGCAGCACCACATTCTCTGAACAAATGTTCTAATGTTTCATCGAAAGAGTTACAAATTGGGAAAATAGGAGACGTACCAAGACCTCTTCGAACGCGTTCCGTGTTGTTAAGAACTCCTCCCTTGCTCATGAGCCAAACAAAAGCTCTTATCCTCTCATTGACAGCCAAGCTCCAGACAGATTTGAAGAAGGGCCCGTCATTTCCTTGCCAACAGTTCCAGCTCCACACAGTCGAGTACCCCGACTTCACCGTGTAGTCTCCGTCCCTGGTAAATTTCCAAGACGGTATGTCCTCCCCTTTCGTGACAGCCACCGAAGCCAACCTCAATAAGATGCTAGAAGGAAGGTGTTCTCTAATCACTTCCCAGTTCCAGCCCCTTTTCGGATCCCACAGGTCAGCGACCATAACCTCAGTACCTAACAGATTGGTGTCTTTCCTAGCATAGCTCAGTGGTTCTTCCGTGATCCACGGGTCATTCCAGAAGTTGACACTTTCCCCATTGCGAACATTCCATTTAATGCCCGGATTGATGACCAAATTTAGACCCTGTCTAATGCCTTTCCACGTATGGGACGCTCTCGAGGATTTACCCAGGGACATACCAATGTATTTCCCTGTGATGATCTCCCTCCAGAGGCCATCCCTCCCCATTATGAAGCGTCATCCCAGCTTCGCAATTAAAGCTAAATTGAGCTCTTCCATCGACTTCACACCCAAGCCTCCCATATACTTAGGTTTGATGACCTCATCCCAAGCAACCTTGTGCATTTTCCTCTTAGCCTCCGTCGAACCCCACAAGAACCTTCTACAAAGACGATCAACCTTGTTGCAAACTCCTGACGGCAGCCTCAAGACACCCATATAGTAGACAGGAAGGGAACCCAGAACTGATTTAGTGAGAGTAATTCGACCCGCGAAGTTAAGCAAGTTAGATTTCCAGCCCGCAAGCTTTGCCGAAAACTTGTCGAAAATGAAGTCAAAATCAGCATTTTTAATTCTCTTGTGAAGCAGGGGAACCCCTAGATAAACACCCAAATTGGTAGTCACCTCCACACCACTAGCATCCTTGATTCTCCCGATGAGATTAGCACTAACATTCTTAGTGACGAACGCTTTAGATTTGGAGAGGCTCACCCGCTGGCCGGATGCTTCACAGAACCCATTCAAACACTCCCTAATGACCTTAACTTGCTCCATCGAGGCCTCGGCGAACAAGAGAATGTCATCGGCAAAAAAGAGATGAGAGAGGGCTGGAGCATTACGAGCTATCTTGATCGGCTTCCAATCCCCATCCTCAACAACCTGGTTGATCATGTGGGTGAGGCGCTCAAGACACAAAACGAAAATGTAGGGGGATATAGGATCCCCTTGACGGATTCTTCTAGATGGGGTAAATTGTTGAGACACCTCCCCGTTCCAAAGGAGTTGCATCCAGACACCTCTAATACAAGCCATAACCCACTTTATCCAGCAAGCCGGAAATCTTGCCCATTTGAGCGTGTCCTCTATGAAATCCCAATTAAGACGGTCATAAGCCTTCTCAAGACCGAGCTTCAAGCACATCCACCCCCTTTTCCCTTTTTTGCTTCTCATGGAGTGAACCACCTCCGGAGCGATGACGACGTTATCGTTGATGAGTCTTTTCGGCAGAAAACTGCCTTGCATAGGACTGACAAGCGTTCCCATGAGGGGTTGCAAACGATTAGTCATCACTTTCGTGATAGCTTTGTAGCTGACGTTACATAGACTGATACAAGCCATAACCCACTTTATCCAGCAAGCCGGAAATCTTGCCCATTTGAGCGTGTCCTCTATGAAATCCCAATTAAGACGGTCATAAGCCTTTTCAAGATCGAGCTTCAAGCACATCCACCCCTTTTTCCCTTTTTTGCTTCTCATGGAGTGAACCACCTCCTGAGCGATGACGACGTTATCGTTGATGAGTCTTTCCGGCAGAAAACTGCCTTGCATAGGACTGACAAGCGTGCCCATGAGGGGTTGCAAACGATTAGTCATCACCTTCGTGATAGCTTTGTAGCTGACGTTACATAGACTGATGCCTCTAAACTAATTGATCCTTTCAGGTTTCCCGACCTTAGGGAGCAACGTGATGAGCGTGTCATTAAGGCCCTCAGGGATGACGCCTGACCTGAAGAAACCTTTCACGAGGTCCACTGCAGATTTGCCAACAACATCGCAGCACTTTTGAAAGAAGACCGGTTGAAAGCCGTCGATTCCTGGCGCCTTAAAGGCCCCCATGGACTTGAACGCATTATCGATCTCCTTCGTAGTCACCTCCTTACAAATCCCCTGCCACTCATTCTCTTCCAGAGGTGGAAAATCAGTCATCTCTAGTTTCTTTCTGCTCGTAGTCCTGTCCTCAGCATAAAGGCTCGTGAAAAATTCAAGAGTCAGCCCTTCTAGCTCTTCCTTAACTTCAACCCATTTATCATCGGCGTCAAAGAGACCCTCCACCCGATTATACTTCCTGTGCACAACCGTAGAGATGTGAAAAAAATTTGAATTTCTATCTCCAAGGGCAAGCCAATTCTCTCTAGACTTCTGCATCCACAAGATTTCCTCCCGTTCGAACACCTCGTCCAGAGCAGCATTAATCCTCTTCTCTTGCTCCCTAGCATCTTCACACTCCTCCGCCTCCTGTTGCTTCTGAACCTCCCCCAGGGCCTCCATAAGAAGTTTCTTCCTAGTAAAAATGTTCCCAAACACCTTTTTATTCCAGATTTTCAGCTCCCTTTCCAAGGCCTGCAACGCCAAACTCATCGGGCAGTCTCTCTTCCATCTAGAGTCAATGAATTTCGCGAAATCCGGGTGAGTAAACCAGGCTGCCTCGAATCTGAAAGGGCGTCTCTTCCTATCCTTAACGACCGTAGGTTCGAGCTCCAAAAGCAAAGGGCAATGGTCTGACAAATACCTTGGTAGATGTCGGACCCTTGCCTCCGGCCACGAAGTTCTCCCCGACACATTAGTCAGACATCTGTCCAGTCTTTTCGAGATAATTCTGTCACCTAAGATCTTCTTCTGCCAAGTAAAACACTGCCCGGTGAAACCGAGGTCTAAGAGATTAAACTTGTTTACTAGATCCCTAAAGATTTGGGAGTTCCTGTGTAACACCCCAGATCCCCCTTGGGTCTCTTCATGGCTCAAAATGCAGTTGAAGTCCCCTCCAATAAGAATATCTCCCGAGGCGCCCCTAAGAGCCCCCTCCAAGTCTTCCCAAAACTGCGATCGACGGGCAACAGTCGGAGGACCATAGACCGCCAACAGATGTCTTTTTCTGCCCCCTTCTAACCATGAAGCCTTGATGAAACCAGGGTTCAAACTCTCAATCACCAGGTCACAGACTTTGTCATTCCATAGGAGCCAAACTCCCCCTGCAAAACCCACTGCCTCAACCCGAACAACTTTAGCAAAATTCAGCTTCCTGCAAACATTTTCCGCCTTATCACCAGAAATTCTAGTCTCATACAAGGCCAGAACATCCACCGCACAATGCTTGCAAATATACCGAGCAGCCATCCTGAACGATTTTTTACCTGCACCGAAACAATTCCAAAACAATAAATTCATGTTCGACAAAAGTAATGTTATAACAATAACAAGATAAATAAACGGGTAAGGGAAGAGAATCATTAATCTAGTTCCACTCCCTTCGACGGCTCCTCCGTATCCTGCCTTGGATCCCCTTCCTTCATGATCAGAGTATTGGAGGATTCTTCTTTTCCCGAATAGTCCCAAATACGGCCTGACGGATGATTCACCCTGTCTGGAGACGCATCTTGTTTATTTGTTTCCCAAGTGACTTGGACCGGTCCACTTTCGCTCAAAATCGGCATAACAACTGAATCTTTGGGACTCAGTTTTTTCTTATAAGTTTTGAGATACTTCATCTCCTTAGTAGTACCAAACAACGTTAGGGAAATCCCCTGTTCTTTTTGTTTAGATTTCTTGGGTCGCTTTCTTTTGGTCACTCCTTTTTTGCGATTTGGGCCTAAGCTCGATTTTGACCTTTGGCCCACAAAGCTCTGGACCGGGTTGATCTGGACCATTCCAATATCCACCATCCTCTCATCTCCCAAATTAGGTTTCATCTCATCATCTCTCATATCAACTTTGGGATCCGTGTTGATCGCAGCTTCCGTAGTAATCTCAGACATCACTATCTCTGTTTCTTTTGGTCTGACACCCTCCCCATCATTAATGTAATCTTTCGGCACATTAATTTCTTTGTTTTCCCGATGGTGGCTCTTCGGAGTACCATCCTCAACGGTCATCTCTTCCAAAACTCCATCGGCCTTCCTCGTCGGCGACGCCTGCTCCTACACGACGACGGTGGTGCCTTTGTCTTCAGCCTTGCTCTCATTTTTCTCCTTGTTTTTGTCGTTGTTCGCCTTCCAGACCCTTTCATTGTCGGCATTTGCCTTGCTGGTATTTGATCTTGGGTTGGACTTTCTTTTCCTTCTAACTTCCATCCACTCCCCATGGCTCCCTGAAGGCACAACGTGTTCACGACTACTAGGCTGTGGGGTACTACCTTGCCCCACCTCCAATTTGCTCTGATTCTGGCTGCTGGGGTGTGAGGCACTGCCATGATCCTTCTCTTTTTCTTCTCCTTCTTTCTTCTCCTTACTCACCTCCTCTTCTTTATCTGTGTTCACCGAACTGTACTGACATCTAGCCCTCAAATGCCCCACTCTGCCGCATCCGAAGCAAATAGCCGGTATTCCTTCATACTCAACACGGTACCTCTGTCCATTTATGCCAATAGATCCTTTCAACGGTTCCTCGAGATCGACTTCGACGCAAATTCTAGCAAACCTCCCTCTACCAGTGAAGGTAGTTCTTCTATCCACTTTAATGGGGAAACCCAGACCTGCCGCAACTTGTAATAGGACTTCCTCCTGGTAGAGATGGAGAGGAAGGTCGGCAATTCTCACCCAAGCCGGCACTGTTTTAATAGCATCCCTTGGTTTAAATTCCGGCGACCAGGCTCTAAGGATCAAGCAACGACCAAACACAGACCAAGGACCTCCTGTCATGGCTTCGATATAGCTTTTCTACGATTCAAAACGAACAAGAAAATTTCCGTACGGTAAGTCGATAACTTGCAGTTTGCCCAGCCTGTTCCAGATTTCCCTTATCTTCCTTTCCATTAAAGGAAGTGGAAGAGGATGACCAAACAGTTTCACCACTAGAGAGTTCTTCCAAACGCTAGCCAGGGCCTCAATAACATTGTCTTTTATAAGCACTTACGGGTCTCCGCTTTTGCCCGACGGAAACGAGATAGAGATCTTCCCCTTCAAGAAATCCCTGCAAATAGAAGTTCTGTGTTGTTCCACTCCCCCGCCAACCACCATATCTTTCCAGGATCTCTTAGGGCACTGTTGCTCTGTCGGGTTTTCCTTTAGACCCCCTTTCCCGGCGTCTTCCACCTGCATACTATCGTCCCTCCCATCAGGCGTTTGTGGCGATGGCTCGATCGGAGGCACAAGAGCCAGATTCTTCGGGCTTACTTTCCCGTCCTCCTCCACTTGCATATTATCACACTTCCCATCGGGTGGTTGCGGGGGAGGTTCGCTCGGAGGCACCGGGGCCGGATGAGGTATGGCTGGATTTTCAGGATTCATGGGAAAAACACGCGCCGCACGTTCCAATATTGTGGTGTTTTTTTTTTGGACAAATCTAAACCTAACTAAGTGTAGATTTAAATTCTACACTACCTATTGAATTTAGGATATTAGAGCAACCCTAACAGATTTTTCATATTGGGTTTTTGGAAAATATTATGGTTGATTTTGGTCTAACAGCTTCCTTATTACGTTCTCCAAAATAGAGAATGAGGAGAAGAAATAGAGATCAGAAATAGAGATCATTCCCTAAATTTGGAGAAAACTCTATATATTTTGGGGTAAACTACATAATGGAGAATCTATTGAAATTCAGCCAAAAAAAGTTCAGAATATGTGATTTATAATTCTCTATTTTGGAGAGTTTTTTAGAGAAATTGTTGGGCATGCTCTTACAGTACTATAATTTGACATTTCCTAAAAGGAAAAATAAATAAATTAAAAGAGTTAAAATTTATTTTTTAATCCAAAAAGTTCAAGAGTAGCGGAAAACATTTTCCTTACCCACTAGGATAATTACACATGCCTAAAAGTAGGGGTGGGCCTGGAACAGGAGGGGATGGGATTGGGGTAATCCCGTGTCCCGTCCCGCGTATATTTTACGGGACGGGATCGGGAAGGAATTGAAATATATTTTCTTGAATCCCACCGGGTCTTATTCTTCGCGGGATGGGACGGGACTTATCCGGCCCTCGTAAAAAAAATATAAAATAATCCAATAAAAAAGCTTTTATCTTTTGATAGAAATGAAATTTATTAATAAGTTAATCTGCTATACCCATTGTACGTAAATATATATGCTACTGAGTACGTTTTTTTGGTGGGAATGCTACTGAATTATGTGTGTATACACCCATTGCATTATTTGTATGTATTTATCTGCTACTGAGTATGTTTTTTTGGTGGGGAAATGTGCTACTGAATTAAGTGTATATATACCCATTGCGTATATGTATATGCTACTGAGTATATGTTTTTTTTTTTGCTGGGAATGCTAGTATGTGTGTATATATATACACACACATATATATACATACAACATATATTATATAATGGGTGAAACTTATTAAAATCAAACATTATATATATATATTTTATATATATATATATATATATATATATATATATATATATATATAATATATAGTTTTATATATATATGCGGGACGGGACGGGATTTGCAGGACGAGAACTTTCCGTCCCGCGTCCCGTCCCTCGTGTTTTTTGCGGGACGGGATTGAATATTTTTTTTCAAAATCCCCCCGGGATCGGGACGGGATGCGGGACGGGACGAGATTTGCGGGATTTGTGCCCACCCCTACAAGTAGGAAAAGGTAAAAGTAATAATTGAAAAAGAGTAATAGATAGGATTGAGCCCTATATATAAAGCCCTATGGGCTGAGTTTTTATTCATTCCATTCCACAAGTAGTTAGGCAATAGAGAGAGATGTTGTGGTCGAGTAGAGTTGGAGAAAGCAAGAGCAATTTGTGGCTTTGTTCGGTTGTAATCTTTCAAAGATAGTTTCAATTCAAGGTTATTTCTTTCCAATGATGATGATGTTTATTGCAATGAGGAACAAGTAGTCACCTTACTTCTAGAGTCGGGGTGAGCCCGACGATAGCCATGTAAGTTTGTCAAAGGTACGTTCTTTTTATG
This sequence comes from Persicaria tinctoria, assembly GCA_037127255.1. Classification (NCBI taxonomy): domain Eukaryota; kingdom Viridiplantae; phylum Streptophyta; class Magnoliopsida; order Caryophyllales; family Polygonaceae; genus Persicaria; species Persicaria tinctoria. Next base: position 2,735,945 of record JBANSL010000019.1, on the reverse strand, counting down.
CGATTTCATCTTCTATCCCTATTTGCATCCGTTTAAAGATAGACTGATACGGGCCTTGACAAAGTGGAATTGTTTTATGGATCCAAAGTCTATTGAGAACAAAACCAAATTTCATAAATTGAACTGACCCAAAATAACAGACCAGTCCGACCGAACGGATAAGTTTGTTTTGGAAACCTAAAGTACTACTAAAAGTAGAGATAATCAATGAAAGTTCCCTAGCTATTTATTACAAAGCCATTAAAAGTTTAGAGTCTCCCTTGAATAGGTAAATAAAGAGCGGCCATTCCGGAGTTCGAACCGCGGACCTATGGGTACTCACTTCCATCAACATCCATCAAACTTCCAATAGGCGAAATTGTAGAACCTATCAAACAGACAACAATGACCAACATAAGGGACGATCGCCGCTCCGTCAATAACAGGTAAAGTTCCCCTACAACCTTCATGTGAAACCCGTTGAAGACAGTAACCTATTCAATTCGGATTGTTGTGAACAAATTTGGTATTGGTGTGAATCATGAATCGTGTGTGGTAAGATTTCGGTTATGATGGTCGTTCGTGCCGGATGTAGTAATATGGTGCCTTTTAGAGTTCAAGTGAAACATCAAAGTTGATTGAAAAAATGATACATTAATGTAGGAAGCATATATGGTGGACTCCGTAGATGAGGGCCACCACCATATGATGAGCGAGTGTGGTCTCGCTTAGGAGTGGAAGGACTTAGCCAATAAGCAGGAGCAGGTGATCTTGAGGCAAATTGCTAGGATATCATCACAGGAGGAGGCCGGCCATGATAAAAGAGGAGGCAGAGAGATGCTAGATGATGGACGAGAACAAGAAGCTAGCTGAAGGCGGACAACGAGCGACTGGAGAAGACAGTGGCCTTCCTGATTGCCGAAGTTGAAAGGCTACCTGGGTTTATGGCCTGCCCGGTGGAAGAGAAAAGGACCGATGTCGACCTGCTACAGAGGGTGTTAGGAGGGAAATAAAGTATGAAATAAATATAAAATATAAATCCCAAACTGAATCTCTATTCCACACAAAAATAAATACAAGAAACCCTCTCGCTGTAGTGGTAAGTTATTCATGATCGAATCCACGAGGAAGCGTGTCAGCAATTGCCTAATCAGTTTCTCGAAAATAGCCCCTAACGTCGATCAGTAGCCCACTCGACATCGACTCAGATAGGTCGATGTTGAGTCAACAGTCGATGTCTCGTGAAAAACCTGTAAAATAGAAAACAGACAAACTCGATGTCGAGTTGGGTGGACTCGATGTCGACTCAGTAGTGACTCGATGTCGACTCAGATAGTCGATGTCGAGTGGTCTTTTGCATAAAATAAAACGTGCAAAAATAAAGTCGGAAAAGTAGCCCAAAGAATATAAGGATGGATAAGAATATGTATGAACAATAATAAACACAGATTGATTGTTGAATTCAATTAACTAAAGCCAACATCCAAAGTCGGGGAATCATGCCACAACGATAACCATATAAGTATATGCCAAATTTATAAAGATATATGTTTTTCATCAAATAACTTTCATTATTAACAAATAGGTGGATATAAGCTCTCGCATAAACCCTAATTGTTACTATCCTTTTCAATAATTAATCCAAATTCATAATAAGATTGTTTTCGCTTCAATATTGTAAATAAGGATCACCTACTACTCTCGTAGAAGAATCTAGGAGATAAAAGTTCCCTAAATTATAGGGCTCTATCTCTATCTATCTTCCTAAAAGATAAAAGTTCTCTAAATTATATAAATAAAAGAAATAAAAATCCTCTAGGTAAAATAGGAATTCACCCAAGAGGATAGATAGTCTTCCAACTTGATAAAAGATCCTTGACTTAATGTGGGAGCAAGCCTCCTCCAGTTAGGACTCGTCAAGGCATCGAATCGACTATGTAATGTCACTCGATATCGAGTCAGGGAACTCGATTTCGACTCCTTCTTTTTGTCTCGAGTCATCTTGCACTCGATCTCGAGTCTTCATGTGTGTATGTCGAGTGAGCTCCACTCGATATCGAGTCAGGGGACTCGATATCGACTCCTTCATGTCGGGTCAAGTGGCTTCCTTTCTTCATGGCTCGATATGTACGTTCTTCTATGAGACTCGATGTCGAGTTCCTCAGTAGACGTCGAGTGGATTTCCAGCTTGATTTCTTGTTCTCCGAATTGCTCCGAAAATATCTCGATTTCTGCAAAATAAAACAAGAAGTTGTGTAGATCTCTATATATGAAAAATAAACATAAACTCCACAAATCATATACTTTCTCAACCCAAAAGTATAAAATATGGACATAAATCGAAGTAAAAGTTGATGCAAAACATGGTAAATTGAGTGCACATCAGAGGGTTGCAACCGAAATGAAGGGTGTTCGCGCCGATGTAGACGAAGCAGCCCATGGGGGTCCTATTTAAAAGATTGAGGTGGAACCTTTATTGTAGATGTGGTATGGAGGTTCTGGCCAGGGAAGATGAAGTTTTTGGATAAGCTTGTCGTTAATTAGCAAATCGAATGTCGTATTTTGTAATGATATGAATATTTAAACAATGGTTAAGTGTTATATACATGAAATCAGTTATAAATTATTATGAAATCAGCAACATCGATTCTTATTATAAGCACACAAAAATTGTAGCATTGTGTCAAAACCTTATCAACCAATTCAATGTGTTTGACACAAAGGTTAAGAATGTGTTCCAAAGATTTGGATTCAAAGGAAAATGGGAATGTTTGGAGTTATGGGCCATTGGTTAAACATTTGGGCTGCACAGATGCAGTCGTTGTATTCGATCAGCAACCGTTTGGGCTATTGCTGGTCGATTAACATCGTTTCTTTCAATTTCTATAGAGGGTCCATCAACGAAATGATGTAATTTTTGAGAATTAAGACCATTTGTTGTGTATGTGGCCTGGAGGTCGTCTATAGACAAGATAGTTTTAAAAAAAATTGGGCGGTGATGTAATTTGAACCCTGGAGTATATAATCGTAGACTAGATAAACAATGGTTCGAGCCTTGTGCATGAAATCAATTACAACCTAGGAACTGAGTATGAAATCACCAGCATGGATGCAGAGTATCAGCATCCAACAATAGTACAAACAATGTTTGATTCACGTAGTCAACCAACAATCACGAATATGGGTGCGTCACTACTTTGGCAAGCAAAATGGTAGACTTTTTTTAAAAAAATATATTTTAATTACATAGAGTAAAGCAAAAATTATGTAGTTATGAGGCATTGGTTAGACAAATGGGTTGCAGAAATGTGGCCGCTGCAAATGATCAGCAACCGCTTCCGGCATATGTTAGTGTATTACCGTCAATAAGTCGCGGTCGCTACAACATCGTGTGACCGTCCGATCGCTGGGCCGACCTTCAAGAGCGTGCGCTTGCATTGGAAATTGTAGCTATTGTAATCTGTTGTCCATGATTCGGATATGCATGAATGTTCAGGTAAAGGTGAATGCAGGGTAAGTGTACAGGTTTGAAGAATCTAAACAATAGATTCAAACTGAGAAAATATACCAACTCAAAAATACAGAAATCACCATTAAAAGGGAAAACCCAGATCTTGATCGTTTGTTAGAACCTCGACTCTCATCTGAACTTGGTGCCAAAAAATCCTATTTATAATGGATTGAACCACTTTTTCTGTTGCCACAATTACCAAACCACCCGTGCTATTTCTGTATTATTACCACCTATCTAATATATGCACATATCTCATATACCCCCCTCAAGCTGGACATGTGGGAAGCACAAGTCCAAGCTTGGAAACCGAAAGTTGATGTTGATGAGCCCCCAAAGCCTTAGTAAAGACATCTACAATTTGAAGTGAAGATGCCACATGAGATGTTTTGATGAACCCTTTTTGAACCATCGATCTCCGATCCCTAATGAAATGCCACATGAGCTGTTTCAATGATAAGGTACCATCCGTTCACAAAAAGGCTCAAATATGCAAACTAGGCGTACAATTTATATAACATCTATATTTATGAAAACAAACCACCATAGCATAGAGGTAGATGGGCTAATACTTGAGAATCAACACCGAGATAGATGCTTGGTCAAAAGCGGCCGATGCAAATCTGGTCCATTTATTATTGCAAGAAGCCGACAACGGCTATTACACCACAATCTCAGAGGCGATGTGTGTTTGTCCTTCCATGGAGTGCAAACTTCCCTGTATAAGGGTGAATGTGCTGGCCGTGAGAAACGAGCGTGGCACACAATATGCCAGGTCAACTGAAAAGTTGGTTTGAATCGCATGGTTTTCCCTCGGCAGCACACGATAGATTCCCAACTGCGGATCACTATGAGCAGAAGGAAGAGTCGATCGTTGGAACAAGCTTAAGAAAACACTTGCTAACAAGTAAAGCAACAATTTGTTTGAAATGCAAGAAGACAGGGCAGATGACAATGCATAATCAAAGGACAAATTCCACGACATAGTAATTAGGAAGAAAGCGATTTCATTACTATTGATAGATAAGGCATTTACATCCGATGGGAAAAACGGGCGAGGTTATAAGATCAACGACTTCTAATCGTCGATCTCGATGATTGGGCTTGACGGGGGTGCAGGTGGCTCCCATCACTTTTTCTTGTAGGATCCAAAGGCGATTGCTTCACCACATTTTGATTAGTCTCCTCCACGTGGTTTACGCCCTCATCGGACGACTCTGGTTGATCGATCGCCAGGGGGACGAGTTGGTAGTGGGGGAGAGCGTACTCATGGGGGAGAGTGACGAGGCATGTGTAATAAAATTATTTTTAATCTAGGCTTTTGATTTCTCCGGATTTAATGGTTGAGACTTACACCGTAAGCATTGTCCACACCGTAAGTGTGCGCGCGCGCATGTGTGTGCGTCCTCCATTCCATTCCATTAATTTTTTCATAAATTTTTTCATTTTTCAATATCCATTATATATTTTAAGTTCTTAACCAATCAAAATCTTTTAAAAAGTCCATACAAATCATTATAATCCTCACACGTAGAAAACATAAAAGTCCTTCTACCAAAGTATTTTGAAACAAAAACTTAAATATAAAAATTCATGTATTTTGGAACCTAACCCGAAAGTTCTTCTCTGATTCAAACATAACCCGAAAGTTACCATACGGTAGATTAATGACCTGAATTTTCCCAAATCTACTCTATATCTCGCGAATCTTCCTCTCCGTCACATGGAATTCCTAAGAGTTTGACCACCAGGGAAACGGAGGTATTATTATACTACCGGAGTAGATAGAAGAAAATGGTAAAATAGAAACCCAATTGATTGGCAGTTTTGGCACCACTTGAATTAAATTTGAAAAGCAAGATCGAGTCTAACAGTTTCGCAAGAACAACAAAGGCATGCAAGATCTAAAAGGTAGAGGAAGAACACAAGACTTTTACGAGGTTCGGATCCGCGATCCTACATCCCCGGGGCCTCAAGAGTCAGCCCTAATCCACTATCAAATAAGGGAGAAAGTACAGATTAAGCAAATCCAAGAGTACAAGTACAGATCTAAGCATAAACGAAACAAACAGACACGTAAACAAGCAAGAAGAAGAAGAACTTCTTCGACAATCTCAGATCTGAGGATACAGACTCAAATCCAAGAACTGGAACCCAACACCAAGTTATTGCCGACCGCCAAGGGAACTCTGAACACCGGGAAGACGTCGGAGAAGATGAGCTTCACCGATCGGAGGTGGGAGGAGCTTGAATAGCAAACCCTAACCCTAGCTCGTCTTGCTCTCGCTCTCTCTTTCTTTCTCTGGAGTAAGAGGAATAGTGAAGAAGCTAGCGACGCCTGAAGGAGACTTTGCCTTTTATAGGCAAACCCTAATGGGAACCCGGAGAGCTCCAGCAAGGCTTCCAGCAACTAGGCTTAAGTGTTGGGCCGTGTCCTATGGTTTGGGCTTCAGGCCCAAGCTTGGCAGCTCCTTCTTGTTGGAGATCAAACCCACATGGCTCAATCCAATCCATCTAGACTCGAGCTAACTCCCAAGCCTGGTCCAATATCCTTAACCATATTACACCTTGATTTCATGTCATATATATAATACAAATATTACATACATATAACAATGTAAATATACTTAGGAAAATATACAAGTTATCAACAAAATTAAAGAAATTTTCTACTACTACATTACGGAGTAATAATTGTTTTCAGATCAACTTGTGCCATTTTTTTTGTTTCAAGGTCAAGCCGTGGAGTACGGAGTATATTACTCCGTATTTAAGACAGCTTTGTCAGTTCAGGTTGGAACTCTTTTGAAAACTTAAAAAGAATAACTAGTACAATCGACTGGCATGGCGCAATTTTTTAATTAAAAATATAATCTTAATTGTACCAGTAATAAATTAATAATATAAAATATTAATACAGTAAGGATAAAAATCATTAGTATCATAAAAAGATAAGAAAAAATATTATTAGTAGTGTTATCACAAAAAAAAAAAATACAACAAATTCTGTCACTATAAGAAAACACTAGGACAAGAGAGCACAAATCGTAGTGGTTTAATGCTATGTAAAACCATTGTTGTCACAAAAGAAAAACCCTAGGACAATGGAAAGTCTTATTAGTGGTATTACCCTAATAAAAAAAGGGGCAGTTACTATACAGGTCATATTTTTTGTCTATATTAGGAAATTATCCACCACCCTCGCCATATTAGCAAAATGTCCACGCCTAAAATAAAGTTGCTGAAACCCATGTGTCACCCTCTGTTTCAGCAGTTTTTTTTTCGCTTTTTTTTCCAGTTTTTTTTTTCTCTTTTTTTTTCGTTTTTTTTTTCGCGTTTCCAGAGTTGCTGAAACCCCTGTGCCACCCTCTGTTTTAGCATTTTTTTTTCGCTTTTTTTTTTTCGCGTTTTCCAGAGTTGCTGAAACCCCCTGTGCTACACTCTGTTTCGACAGTTTTTTTTTCGCGTTACTGTTTTTTTTCACGTTGCCGAAACCGGAGTTGTTGAAACCCCGATTTCAGCACTGTTGTTGATGCCGAAACCCCGGTTTCAGCAACGTTGTTGTTGCTAAACCCACGGTTTCAGCAACGTTGTTGATGCTGAAATTGTTGCTGAAATCGGAGTTATGTTTTTCCCCTTTTTTTCTGGATCACCACTTCGACACCGGAGTTGCTGAAACCGGAGTTTGTTTTTTTCAAAAATTCTAAAATGCTGAAATGTTGAAATATTACCTCATACAATTTTATAAGAATTAATTTCAGTATACGAATTTTGCTAATAAAGAATTAATTTCAGCATTTCAGATCACACAAAAAATTAAGAAGCTAATAAGCTATCTAAAAGTTTCAGCAAGGCAAAAAAAATGCTGAAATTGCATAAACAACATTTGATATCCGACTTTGACCCCAACAGTGAATTAATTTCAGCATTTCATATTACAAAAAAATGCTGAAATGTTGAAATATATGTTTTTGTGTAATATATTGTAGCTCATACAATTTTATAAGAATTAATTTCAACATTTCAGCATAAGAAAAAGTTTCAACAAAGCAAACTCAATATTTAAACTTTCAACAAAGCAAACTCAATATTTATAAGAATTGTTGAAATTGCCAATATTTAAACTTTCAACAAAGCTGGATTCCATAAGAATGATTTAATACCAATTTCAGCAGTGCTTATCAATCCAAACAAGTGCTTTAAGCAAACCTGGATTCCATAAGAATGATTTAATACCAATTTCAGTAGTGCTTTAAGCTAATAAGCTAATAAACTGCCAGCAGATTGGTCCAAGCTTAGAATCAACCAACAGCAAACGCAGCAAATCAGCACCACACACACCTATGACACCTATGACAACAATTTCAGCACTAGCGCCGCCCGCAACGTCGGAGTTTTCAAATCTGAGATCGGAACGTCGACCTGTATCTTCAAGCACCAGCGCCGACGATTTCAGCAACGTCGCCCGCAACATCGGCGATTTCAGCGGAGAGCAACAATCATGACGCAAGAACCGACGGAGATTTTCAGATCTGAGATTTTCAGACTTTGAACATACAAAAACAAATCATTATTGTAAGACGTTGAATTGATCAATTACCTGGGAGATGGATCATATCTGAGCGGACGAAGGTAAGGGATGACGAAGAGGCCAATCCGCCGACAGCAAGCCCGGAATTCGCCGGAATTCGACGATTGGTGGATGTGGAGAGATTGCGGGAGATGGAGGAGAGTGAACCGAGAGCAACGATAGCGGCGAGGGAGGAGGGAGGAGGATGGAGATCTGAGGGAGGATTTCCAGAGATCTGAGGGAGGAGAAGGCTGGACTACGGATCCAGAGGTCGGAATTCGCCGGAAACCTAGCCTGGAGGTCGGGGAACAGGCCGCAGGTCGCCGTCGAAGTCGCCGCTGGTCACCGGATCTGGAACGAGGCGCTGTTGAAGATCCAGCCAGATCTGGAACGATCTCAACAAGCGGAGGCAAGGTTGGAGGCAGAGGCTTCCATGGCCGTCGACGACGCCGACCTAGGTAACGGAGGAAGAAAGCAAGGTCGGAGGAAAGGTCGGAGGCAGCGGCTCGACGACCGTCTGGATCCGGGACGGAATCCGGGCTTGAGGGAGACGGCGAGAGAGAGGTGAACTGGAGACGAAGGGGTTTTTAACTTTTGGTACTAAAACGGCGTTGGAGATACGAGATTAGAGGGTAATTTTGTCCAGAAATTTTAGGTGACAAAACCCCAATTTGTCACACTTGGGGACACTTTCTCAATATGGTCCAAAATTTGTGTCTTCGGCGCAAATTTTCTCATAAAAAAAATAGGGGTGGGCACAAATCCCGCAAATCTTGGCCCGTCCCGCATCCCGTCCTGATCCCGTCCCGCAAAAATTACGCGGGACGGGACGCGAGACGAAGAGTTTGCATCCCGCAAATCCCGTCCCGTCCCGCATATATATAAAATTATATATATTTAATTACAATTAATAAAAAATATATTTATATTACCTTAACATTTATTTAAACCCAAATTTTAAATTTTAAAATAATAATAAAATATTAAAAACAAAAGAAATTTAATACAAACAGTTTGGCAATTAACAATTTGGCATTCCTGAGGTCGGCATGACTGCATGAGTTTTGTTGTGGTTGCTACTGCATTTTTGTAATTGCTACTGCATTTTATATGGGATTGCTAGTTGCTACTGCATTTTTTAGTCTTTGACTTTAATTTGCTACTACCTACCATTTTTTTGTAATGGGATTATTATGTAAGTTTTTTTTTTTAGAACATTATGTAAGTTTTTAATTTGTACTCTTGTATTTGTTATTTTTTGATTGGGTTTTAAATTATTTTTTATGAGGGACAAATTCCGTGCCGATCCCGTCCCGTCCCGTGAGGGATAAGGCCCGGCGGGATTTAAAAATAAATAAATCAATCCCGTCCCGATCCCGTCCCGCAAAAAATACGCGGGACGGGACGCGGGATTACCCCAATCCCGTCCCGTCCTGTGCCCACCCCTAAAAAAAACGTAAAAAAATATTGTCATCACATGTGTTACCAACAGTGTAACCAATAATGCCACCTTTGATCAAAGTTGTGACACTAATCTCGTTTAAAAAAAGTAAAAAAAATGTTGTCACCACGTGTGTCACCATTGATAAGAGTGATGACACTTACCTCATTAAAAAAAATTGTTACCACATGGCACCACTAATAACTATGGTTATACTGACTTCGTAAAAAAAAACCAAAGCACCCCTCTTCTAATTTAATAACATTGTCACCAACAGTGTCACCAGGTGGTCACAAAAAAAGAGTTGTCAATACATGTGCCATCAATGGTGTCCCACAGTACGTGGTGATATCTTTTAGTGATACATGTGGTGAGAACTCTTTTTTACAAATTTTTTGTGACAACTTTTTATCAACAAATTCAGTCAATTCCAAAGTGTTATTAGTGTTGCCACCACCATAAAAAACAATGTAACCACTATTGTTACGCACTAGAGGAAAATCCTAGAACAAGGGGAGAAAAAACCTTATAGGGGCTAATTCTAACCAAAAGAACATGTAGCGTTCAATACAAGTCATGACAAAGTTCAAATATAACTGTCGCCATCATAAAAAAAAATTGTAACCACTGTTATCACCAAAGGAAAAAACATTTATAATAATAGGCACCAATGCATGCATGTATTATAAACAACATATGGTCGGTTATTCAAATAAATCACTCATTTTGGTCTCTATTGTAATTTTGATTTTCACCACTGATTGAGGTACCTAGATATGGGAATCAACCCGCGGAGACCCGATCCATCCATTAATCCACCCTGAATATATATTGATGATGAAAACCCGAATAAATGGATAAATAAGTGGATGATGGATTAATGGATGATGGATTAGATCGGATATGGATGAAGGGGTGTCTAAACTACCTCTCTATCCATCACCCGATCCACCCATCCGATCCACTAAAATTGTTTATTATATGAACTTAATTTGATAATATCTTTTACGCAACTTATATATTATACTAGTGTAGGTCCCGTCTCGTGCACGGATAACACGTTAATGCAATATTACAAATAGTCTAGATAAATTCCAATAAATAAAAATAATAATCGGAATAGAAATTATGTTTTCCACCAAAAAATAATATAGATATAAATAAAATTAGTTCAACAAATGATATATAATCTAATTATCTTTTATTTGTATTCTCTCAAAATATAAATGCATTCATATTTATAAGGTAAAGGGTTCCCCCCCCCCCCCTAATATATCGTTAATTAAATAGATAGTTGATTTTTAAAATATTTTAATATTCTTTTTTTGATTAAATATTGTATGTATTATATATTTATTACATTAGTTTACTAAAATATTTATGAACGGATAGATTGTGTTATATTGATAAAAAAATTCCTTATATAATACTTACTCTTTTATAAAATTCTATCCAATTATATGAGTTAATGGTAAAATAAAATAATTATTTAATCATTTTTAATTATATAGATTAGAAGTTTAGAACTATCTAATTATTTTTATTAGATTTCCTTTTTGACGGGAGAAAGTTTTACGAGATGCACTCACGCGCCGCCACGTATATATGCAGATGCACTCACGTGTCACCACGTAGGAAAACCCAGATCTTGATCGTTTGTTACAACCTCGACTCTCAACTGAACTTGGTGCCAGCAAATCCTATTTATAATGGATCGAACCACTTGTTCTATTGCCACAATTACCCAACCATCCGTGCTATTTCTGTATTATTACCACCTATCTAATATATGCACATATCTCATATACCCTACTCAAGCTGGACGTGGGAAGCACAAGTCCAAGCTTGGAAACCGGAAGTTGATGTTGATGAGGCCCCAAAGCCTTAGTAAGGACATCTGCAATTTGAAGTGAAGATGCCACATGAGATGTTTTGCTGAACCCTTCTTGAACCATCGATCTCCGATCCCTAATGAAATGCCACATGAGTTGTTTCAATGATAGGGTACCATCCGTTCACAAAAAGGCTCAAATATGCAAACTAGGCGTACAGATTATATAACATCTATATTTATGAAAACAAACCACCCTAGCATAGAGGTAGATAGGCCAATAGTTGAGAATCAACACCGAGATAGATGCCTGGTCAAAAGCGGTCGTTGCAAATCTGGTCCATTTATTGCAAGAAGCCGACAACGACTATTACACCACGATCGCATAAGCGATGTGTGTTTGTCCTTCCATGGAGCGCAAACTTCCCTGTATAAGGGTGACTGTGCTGGCCGTGAGAAACGAGTGTGGCACACAATATGCGAGGTCAACTAAAAAGTTGGTTTGAATCGCATGGTTTTCCCTCGGCAGCACACGATAGATTCCCAATTGCGGATTACTATGAGCAGAAGGAAGAGTCGTTCGTTGGAACAAGCTTAAGAAAGCACTTGCTAACAAGTAAATTAAAGCAACGATTTGTTTGAAATGCAAGAAGACAGGGCGGATGACAATGCATAATCAAAGGACAAATTCCACGACATAGTAATTAGGAAGAAAGCGATTTCATTACTATTGATAGATAAGGCATTTACATCCGATGGGAAAAACGGGTGAGGTTATAAGATCAACGACTTCTAATCGTCGATCTCGATGATTGGGCTTGACGGGGGTGCAAGTGGCTCCCCTCACTTTTTCTTGTAGGAGGCGTTGGAAGTCGCATGTGGTGCGTCGCCGATGGGGAGCCTCCTTTGAATACCACAACTGGTCGTACATCGGCAACATATCTGTCTAGGGGTTATCCCTAGCCCGTATTGGCTTCAGTTGGGGGGGGGGGGGGGGGGCTAGGCCATTCTTGACGGACGTGCGAAGGGTACGTGTAGAGGACCTTAGCCTCCAGCCTATATAACTTCTTCTGCAAGCCGACGTTGAATGTCGCTATCTCAACCGGTGATATCGGGGTAGTCAGGGGGAGGTTGGAGTGGTAAATCAACTATTCTAACCGAGGCAGGTGCAGACTTGATGGCATCCTTTGGTATAAACTCCGGTGTCCACGCCCTCAAGATGAGACAACGTCCAAACATAGACCACTGTCCTCCAGATAAAGCCTCTAGGTAGTTCTTCTCCGATTCGAACCTAACCCGGAAGTTGCCATATATACGGTAGATCAATGACCTGGATTTTTCCAAATCTACTCCATATCTCGCGAATCTTCCTCTCCATCACATGGAACGGGATCGGGTTCCCCAAGAGTTTGACCACCAGGGAGTTTCTCCACACACTCACAAGTGCTTCAATCAACTCCTTGTCAATATGGACTTCTAAGTCACCCCTTTTGCCACCTGAGAAGGAGATTGTAACTTTCCTCTTAAGAAAATCTCTACATATCGTAGTTTTTGGTTGTGAAACACCCCTGTCCACCACTGAGTCTTTCCATGATCGCTTTGGGTCTGGTTGGTCATTCGGTGGATCCAAAGGCGATTGCTTCACCACATTTTGATTAGTCTCCTCCACGTGGTTTACGTCGTCATCGGACGACTCTGGTTGATCGATCGCCAGGGGGACGAGTTGGTAGTGGGGGAGAGCTTACTCATGGGGGAGAGTGACGAGGCATGTGTAATAAAATTATTTTTAATCTAGGCTTTTGATTTCTCCGGATTTAATGGTTGAGACCTACACCGTAAGCATTGTCCACACCCGAACCACACCGCAAGCATTGTCCACACCGTAAGTGTGCGCGCGCATGTGTGTGCGTCCTCCATTCCATTCCACTAATGTTTTCATAAATTTTTTCATTTTTCAATATCCATTATATATTTTAAGTTCTTAACCAATCAAAATCTTTTAAAAAATCCATACAAATCATTATAATCCTCACACGTAGAAAACATAAAAGACCTTCTACCAAAGTATTTTGAAACAAAAACTTAAATATAAAAATTCATGTATTTTGGAACCTAACCCGAAAGTTCTTCTCTGATTCAAACATAACCCGAAAGTTACCGTACGGTAGATTAATGACCTGAATTTTCTCAAATCTACTCCATATCTCGCGAATCTTCCTCTCCGTCACATGGAACGGGATCGGTTCCTAAGAGTTTGACCACCAGGGAAACGGAGGTATACCGGAGTAGATAGAAGAAAATGGTAAAATAGAAACCCAATTGATTGGCAGATTTGGCACCACTTGAATTAAATTAAAGAAAATTTCTACATTACGAGTAAGTAGGAGTAATTGTTTTCAGATCAACTTGTGTCATTTTTTTTTGTTTAAAGGTCAAGCCGTGGAGTACGGAGTACATATTAGTATTTCAGATAGCTTTGTCAGATCAAGTTGGAATTCTTTTGAAAACTTAAAAAGAATAACTACTGTAGTACATTCGGCTGGCATGGCGCAATTTTTTAATTAAAAATATAATCTTAATAATATACGGAGTAACAAATTAATAATATAAAATATTAATAAAGTAAGGATAAAAATCATTATCATAAAAAGATAAGAAAAAATATTATTAGTACTTTAGTAGTATCATCAAAATAAAAAGGGCAAATTGCAGAAAATAGCACGAACTTTAGGGGTGGTTGCACTCGGTGGCACAAACTTAAAGAAATACAAAAATAATCACCAACTTTGGGGTTTAGTTGCGGTCAGTGGCACATACCCCATATCTTGCTAAAATAACTCATATCTTGCTAATGTGGGTGCTTACATGAAACTTTTTTTAATTAAAAAGGCATATAGCGAGATATGAATTAGGGGAGCAAATCCTCTGCTCCATTTTCGTGCCCCAACACCCCATCCCACATAATTATTTTACCTTCAAATTAAAATTTAAAAAATTTAAAAAATATATTTAATTTCTACCTACTTATTATAACATATTTGAAAAAAAAATCTTAAAAAATTGATTTTTTAAAAAAAAAATCTATAGTAAAATCACATATTTTTAAAACTTTAAAAAATCTTTATATCTCTTTTGAATTATTATAATTTTTCTAGGTTGATTTTTTAAGATTTTTTTTTCAAATATGTTATAATAAGTATGTAGAAGCTAAATATATTTTTTTAAAAAATTTTAATTTTAATTTGAAGGTAAAATAATTATGTGGGATATGGTGTTGGGGTGAAAAAATGGGACAGAGGATTTGCTCCGATTAATTAGTGGGAATGTTTACATGGATTTTAAAAAAAAATTATAAGACATAAAAGATGTGCCCAAACTATGAAACTAGCTAGGTTCCAATTTTATTTTTTATTTCATGTAATTCCAAATCAAATATAATTGTGACAATTAAATATAACATTTGCAAATTAAAATTTAGTTATTTTAATTTGCAAATGTTACATTTGCAAACATTCTCACTAATCCATATCTCGATATATGCCTTTTTAATTAAAAAAAATTCATGTAAGCACCCCCACTAGTCCACATTAGTGAGATATGGGGTATGTGCCACTGACCGCAACTAAACCCCAAAGTTGGTGATTATTTTTGTATTTCTTTAAGTTTGTGCCACTGAGTGCAACCACCCCTAAAGTTCGTGCTATTTTCTGCAATTTGCCCAAATAAAAAAAATGTAACAAATTCTGTCACTATAAGAAAACAATAGGACAAGAGAGCACAAATCGTAGTGGGTTAATGCTAAGTAAAACCATTGTTGTCATAAAAGAAAAACCCTAGGACAATGGAAAGTCTTATTAGTGGTATTACCCTAATAAAAAAAACGTAAAAAAATATTGTCATCACATGTGTTACCAATAGTGCCATCTCTGATCAAAGCTGTGACACTAATCTCGTTTAAAAAAAGTAAAAAAAAATGTTGTCACCACGTGTGTCACCATTGATAAGGGTGATGATACTGACCTCATTAAAAAAAATTGTTACCACATGTGTCACCACTAATAAATGTGGTTATACTGACTTCGTAAAAAAAAACCAAAGCACCCCTCTTCTAATTAAATAACATTGTCACCAACAGTGTCACCAGGTGGTGACAATGACCTGGTAAAAAAATTGTAAAAAAAAGTTGTCACAAAAAAAGAGTTGTCAATACATGTGCCATCAACGGTGTCCCACAGTGGTAATATCTTTTAGTGATACATGTGGTGAGAACTCTTTTTTACAAAAATTTTGTGACAACCTTTTATCAACAAATTCAGTCAATTCCAAAAAGTGTTATTAGTGGTGCCACCACCATAAAAAACAGTGTAACCACTATTGTTACGTACTAGAGGAAAATCCTAGAACAAGGGGAGAAAAAGCTTTATAGGGGCTAATTCTAACCAAAAGAACATGTAGTGTTCAATACAAGTCATGACAAAGTTCAAATATAACTGTTGCCATCATAAAAAAAAAATTATAACCACTGCTATCACCAAAGGAAAAAACATGTATAATAATAGGCACCAATGCATGTATTATAAACAACACATGGTCGGTTATTCAAACAAATCACTCCTTTTGGTCTCTACTGTAATTTTGATTTTCACCACTGATTGAGGTACCTAGAGATGCAAATCAACCCGCGGAGACCCGATCCATCCATTAATCCACCCTAAATATATATGGATGAAAACCCGAATAAATGGATAAATAAGTGGATGATGGATTAATGGATGATGGATTAGATCGGATATGGATGAAGGGGTGTCCAATCCACCACCCGATCCATCACCCGAGGGAGTATTACTAACAAATATAAAATTATTAAAAAAAGTTGATTAAAAAAATAATATTTTATATAGTTTTTACCTCATTAAAATGCGTGTGGAATAGTAAAGTGACATTTATTTTGAAACAGAGGGAGTATTATATTAGTGTAGGTCCCGTCACGTGCACGGATAATACGTTAATGCAATATTACAAATAGTCTAGATAAGTTCCAATAAATAAAAATAATAATCTAAATAGAAATTATGTTTTCCACCAAAAAATAATATAGATATAAATAAAATTAGTTCAACAAATGATATATAATCTAATTGTCTTTTATTTGTATTCTCTCAAAATATAAATAACATTCATATTTATAAGGTAAAAGGTTTTTTCCCCTAATATATCGTTAATTAAATAGATAGTTGATTTTTAAAATATTTTAATATTCTTTTTTTATTAAATATTGTATGTAGTAATATTTATTACGTTAGTTTACTAAAATATTTATGCACGGATAGATTGTGTTATATTGATATTTTTTTCCCTTATATAATACTTACTCTTTTATAAGATTCTATCTAATTATATGAGTTAATGGTAAAATAAAATAATTATTTAATCATTTTTAATTATATAGATTAGAACTATCTAATTATTTTTATTAGATTCTCTTTTTGACGGGAGAAAGTTTTGTGTGATTCACTCACGCGCCGCCACGTATGCAGATGCACTCACGTGTCACCACGTAGGCAATAATGCATCAGTTTTAATATATGTATGTATATAGATAGATAGATGTAACTTGATTTGATAGTTGGAGTTTTTATTTTTTGTGTAAGTTATGAATGATGAGTATTTTAAATTTTTATTTTTTATTAAGTTTTATTTCCATTTTGAATATTAAGGTGGGCATTTACATGAAATTTACCACCCATATATTTCACCCGATCCATCCAATAACCCACGTATGATGGATGGATCGGATATGATGTAAGGGTTAGTGAATGATGGGTGGATCGGATGGAGGAAATTGTTTAACGGATTCAGGTAATGAAATGGATATATCCCCCCGTAACAAAATCCATTTCCATTCCTAGTAATCCATAGTATGTTTTACCGAATGGTACACAACTAAAATTATTTCCTTATTCAAAAAAAAAAAAAAAAAAAAAATTGTAGACAGAGAAGATGAGTGGGTTTGAATTCTGATAATGATATGATTGGGCAAGAAATGGAATATATGAAAAATAAAAATAAAGCACTTGCTAAATTTCAGTAATCCTCCAACCACAGGGAAACAATACGGAGTATATCACTAGTTTACTTACTAGTCATCTCCGAGCAGGGGGGGAAAAAAAAACCCAGCAGCTGAGCCTGAAAGCGAAATCAATGGCGGAAACAGCTTTGTTCAGCGTTGCGGGCAAGGTATTAGACAAGATGACGTGCCTTGCAATCGATAAGGCATATGAAAGGGTCGATTCCATCCGGGGAGCAAGAAATGAGCTTCTCAAGCTTAAGGACTCAATCCAAACCATCCAAGCCGTACTTCTGGATGCCGAGAAGCAGGAAGAAGGCCAGGCTACTGTCAAGGATTTGATCGGGAGGATCCGGGATGTGCTTTACGAAGCTGACGATCTATTTGACGAGGTTTCCACCAATGAGTTGCTCAAGTTGCAGCAGCAGCAGCAGCACAAGAAGAAGAAGCAGTTGAAACAGGTTCAATCTTTTTTCTCTACACTCAACCCTCTTGTTGCCAATGACTCTATCGCCAAGAAAGTTAAGGGTATTAGGACGAGTTTGCTTCAAATCTCTGCTGATATGGCTCCTTTTGGTTTTGTGAAACGCCAAATTGAGAAACCCATTATTGCTACAAGGATTGGAGTGGAGACCGGTCCTTTTGTTAATGCTAAAGAGATCTTCGGTAGAGATGAGGACAAGAGACAGATTATGGAATTTGTTTACGATGACTCGTATGCTGATCGAAATATTTCTATCATTGCCATAGTCGGGATAGGGGGCATGGGGAAGACTGCTCTTGCTCAACTAGTTTACAATGACCCCAGGATTTGGAATGATTTTAGTGAAAAGAGGCGGTGGTGGGCGTGCATTTCTAATTTCTTTGACGAGGTAGAGGCTACTAGGAGGATCTTCCAATCCATGTCGCCGGTAACATGTGATGGTCTAAACTTGGCTCAGTTACAGTCAGAGATTAGGGGATGCTTAGGTGTGAAAGACAAGTTTCTCCTTGTACTAGATGATTTGTGGGATGAAGAGAATGCTAGTTGGGACAAGTTGTTGTCTTTGTTTAGTAGCTGTGATGCAAAGGGGAGTAAGATAATTGTCACGACCAGATTTGCAACGGTTGCGAATGCTTTGAATGCAGATAAAACTCACAAGTTGAGAGACTTGTCAAGCGATGCCTCGTGGGAGCTTTTCAAGAAGTATGCATTTAGTAGAGAGCAAGAGAATGATCCAAACTGGACCAATCTTGGAAGAATGGTGATGGACAAGTGTGCAAAGGTCCCTTTGGCCATAAGGAGTATAGCTAGTCTTCTCAGCAGAAAAGATAACATGGATGAATGGATTTCCTTTATTCAGAAAGATCTTTCCAAGATAACATCAAGTGATAAACCGATTTCCATTATGTCCGCGTTGAAGTTGAGCTACGATTACCTGCCCTCAAACTTGAAGCACTGCTTCGCTTATTGTTCCTTGTTTCAGAAAGATTCCATTCTTAGTAAAAAGAAGTTGATATATCTTTGGATTGCTCAAGGATTCGTGAAGCCAAGAAAGAACGAGACTCTTGAAGAAGCAGGTCACGCATATTTCATGGAATTATTTAGGAGATCCTTTTTTGAAGAGAGAGAGCCTGAATCTGTCGACAGAATCAGGCATCAGGCATGTAAGAGAGAGAGCCTGAATGGTGACATTTTAACATGTAAGATGCACGATTTAATCCACGATTTGGCGCAACACGTTTCTGGAACGGGGAGTGCTATTCTGATGGAAGAAGAGGTGCCTGAATCTGTCGACAGAATCAGGCATCTAAGTATCGGCTATAAGATAGACAAGTCATCGTGGAACGTACTTTCGCCTGCACTGCTCCAAGCTGAAAAGATGCGCTCACTGTTATTCATGCGGCCTCGAAACTGTCCAGGACCGCTTGTTCTTGATCGACAAGTCACAAAGTTGAGATTGCTGCGTGCTCTAAATCTAGAGGGGTTGACTATTGAGGATGTTCCAACCTCAATTGGGGAGCTCAAGTATCTAAGATACCTTAATCTTTCAAGAAATGAGGCATTCTCCGTGCTTCCTGATTCCATCACAAAGCTAGTGAATTTGGTGACTCTGGATGTCAGTGGTTGCTTGAGCCTTGAAGCTTTGCCCAAGGATCTTCGACGACTAGTCAGTCTGAGACATTTGAATATCAGTGGATGTAAGAGGTTGGAGCATATGCCACCCAGATTTGGTGAACTGACTTCTCTCCAACACCTGAGTGATTTTATAGTGAGCAAAGGCGGAGACGATGATGATACAGAAAATGGACTGGATCCGCTGGTTGGGTTGAATCTCCAGGGACAGCTGACAATCTCTTATGACTGCAACGGTGGCGGCTGGTCTGAAGATGAAATGATGCTGCAACACGGCCAGATTCCGGAAAATCTACAAGTGCTAAGTATCTACCATTACCCAAACAGAAGAATACCGGTTTGGTGGAAGGATGATCCCACTCCAAAACTGTTTAAGCTCAAGAGTCTGTTGTTGGAAAGTTGTCGAAAAGTCAAGTATCTCCCACCTGTTAGGGGTCTCCCTTTCCTCAGCGATCTTATGCTTCATGATTTCAGAGAATTGGAATACATAGAGGAGGAGGAAGAGGTCTCCTTCATTAATGCCTCAACATTCTTCCCTTGTTTACAGCTACTTGAGTTGATTGACTGCCCAAAGTTGAAGGGATGGTCGTGACGACAAGAGGAAGGGGTCGCTGCTGAATCCTTAATGTTTCCAATACTGTCACGGATATGGATTCATGGATGTTTTCTGCTCAAGTCCATTCCTTGGTCCCCTCATCTTCAAGAACTACATTTGATAGATGCTAGAGAAGAGATGGTACAGCATCTTCTTCTATCAACTTCCAGTATTCATGTCCCATCTTCTGTCCAAGATCTTATAATCACATCTTGCCATAATCTCACAACCTTTATGGGACAAGGTTTAACCTCTCTTCGCAAACTTAAGTTACTTGGTTGCCCAGATTTGGAGAATGTACATTTGGCGTCCAATGCTATCGAGGAGTTAACCATCCGCCGCTCTCCTAAATTGGAGTTATGGAACGTCGACCATGGTCAGGAGGGAAGGCTGGGTGTGGATTGGGGCTCCCTTGTCAACCTCCGTGAGCTCTTTCTCGATCAACTTCCTCACCCAGAGAACCTCCCTAACTGTCTTCGACAACGTTCGGAACTTGGCAAACTACAAATCAAATGATATATATGAATGAATTATAATAAGGTTAGTGTATCTTTAAACTTTTAATTGCAACAAGTTTCAGTTCCTAGTTTATATATATACGGTATGATAATAAGTGATGAGCAACCGGTCTGGGCTGGACCAGAAAGCCCGATCTGGTCCAAGATCGATGGACTAGAAATTTGGAAACCTTGGACCGTAGATCGGGCTGGGACTCCAATATAGGGTCCCGGGTTTTCCGGTCCACAGACCGGTTCGACCTGTTTGAAAATTAAATTAGGTGTACGTTCTCTAATTTGGGTTGTCAATAATTGGGATTCCTTGACCATGTATTGTTGGGTATGACAAATTG
Organism: Persicaria tinctoria; assembly: GCA_037127255.1. Lineage (NCBI taxonomy): Eukaryota > Viridiplantae > Streptophyta > Magnoliopsida > Caryophyllales > Polygonaceae > Persicaria > Persicaria tinctoria. Next base: position 2,714,985 of record JBANSL010000019.1, on the reverse strand, counting down.
CTGTATGTTAAGACAGGCTTGTTAAATGTGCTAAAAAATCAGCGACGCGATTTGCTTGTCTCGAAATGTGACTCACCAGACACTCCTCGAACGCTTTCGACAACTTCTCGATCTTCCTCAGCTGGTCCCCGAGCTCTCCCCTAGGAAAATCCTTTCTCTGCAGCTTTGTTGTAACTCGAAGGCTGTCAGTTTCTAACCGAATCCGCGTGTTGCATAGCTCGAGAGCCCAAGCGAGGCCCTCCGCTTCCACCAAATCTGTGTTGCCGGAAGCCTGCATCGACCTTGCCGCTGCAAACAGCACATCGCCATTCTCATCCCGTGCTACACACCCCACACCGCAGAGCAACCGCAGCGTCACTGTTGACATTGACGCTTCCCATGTCCTCTTTTGCCTCTAGGAAGGATGATCATGGGAAATATCTTGCCTTCAATATCTTTGCTAGTACTGACTCTGGCTCTTGCACTAATCGCCACCCCTATATGTTAAGACAGGCTTGCTCAAATGCTTCATATTTCTACACTACGTGTGTTTGCATTGAATATATTGGAATTTGTTTCCTTCTCCATGCGGCTTTTTTTTGAATTTTTTTTCCAAAATAGCCAAAAAAAAATCCAAAGTATTTACGAAAATTGTCAAATAATGAAACTAATTTGCGATATAGTCAAATCAGGGTTAAGTCGTTGTTACAAACAACGACTTTACCCTGGTTCAAAAAAATAATAATATCATAATAAGTCGCTGTTAAAAACCACGACTTACTACTTTTTTTTTTTTTTACATTTTATAAGCAAAAACAAATCGGATTCAAAAAAAAAAAAAAAATTTGCGCCAAATGCGCAAATTTTGGGTCAAATTAATTAATTGTCTCTCACTCCTTCCAAATTAGCTAAAAATCCACCGCCTAAATTCGTGCCCCCCTCCCCTAAACCTAAACCAATCGTCTTCCTCTTCCGCTCCGATCGTCTTTCTCTTCCGCGCGATCGTCTTTCTCTTCATATATACTTACTAAACCTCTCGGTGTCAAGCAACATTACTTCCTCTCCTTCAAGTTGGGAGTTGTTGGTCTCCCACCAAGTCCAACTTGAGGGGGGATATGAAGATTATTATGTTTAGGCATGATTTACTAAGGCCATGTTTATCAATGGATACTAGGGATACTGGGAATACTAATATTTTATTCTCCTCTTTCCGCCACTTCATCCTAGTATCTCATTCTCATTTTCCCCACTTTATCAATAGCTTCCCTAGTATCTCAAAACTAATATTTTCCTATCAATTCAATTTACAATTATACATCTCTGTTATAATTATTTTCATCATTTACTAGCAAACCAATTTACGATTATACCCATTTCGACTCATTTTCTCCAATCTAACTTAATTTATAATATTCATTTTCCATTAAAAAATATTATTCATAAATTAATATTATTTATAAACTAATTTACAAATAATTTTTTAGGTATTACTCCCTCCGTCCAATAATACATGGGTTTTTAGAGGTGATTTTTTGTCCAATAATAGATGAGCTTTTATGTTTTCTATGTAGGAAATTGTATTGATTTGTGTGTTGTTGACTTTTTAAAATAATTTGATTGGTTAAAATGTGTAGTGGGTGTTAAAAATAATAAAATTTATGAAAAAGTTAGTGCAATGATGACGTTGTTTTAAAACTAAAGTGTTTTTATTAAAACTTGTGCAAAATGCTAAAAACTCGTGTATTTTAGGACGGAGGTAGTATTACATATAATAGTATTCGAACAAAAACATTTTTTTCAAAATTTAATCAAACATATTCAAAATGGATGTCTCTGGGGAGAGAAAAATGAATCTAGTATTTTGGTATAAATTTTATTTTGTTTTTTTTACATTTTCATTGCCGAAAATTATATTTTGTAATTGTTAAAAAAAAACCAGCACCTTAAATCCTGACCGTCCAGCACAAGAAATCTCAGTCGTCCCCTCTCTCACTTGTCAACAAGCGACACATGTCCCAGGGATGCTGCAATTCACTGCTGCTCCATCACATGAAACGCTGCGTTTGCTTCACATTTGCCCTCACACAACGTCCGGTACTGTTCATCAATGATGATGATCGATACTTGCAAGAATACTAGAGGTAGTATCCTTTTAGCCGATCCTTGCCATGATTTCATTTTTATATTATTATTTTTACTAGTATCGATACTTAAAGTACACCGTTAAACCTGCCCTAAGCTATTTAGCTCACTAACCCAGCTACTTAGCTTATTTTCCATGTTCTGCATTTTACCTAAATCGTGGTCCCAAGCCATGTTTAGCTGCCTTTGTCTTCTTGTGTAATAAGGGACAGCTGTCCCATGTGACTTGCACATGCTCCCTACAATACATACTATATATATAAGACAATGCTTTGCTCCTCCAAAGGTAGGGTTTTGGGGATGAGAGCCGCCAATGATTAAGAGCATCATCAACGGTGGGGAGCTCCCCTCCCCACTTTACTTTTTCCACCCATTTGGGCAACCCAACTATTGTAGACAACCTCCCGATTTTTGGGGTGCCTCAATATATTGGGAACCTTTCCAAATCCGAAACCAATAAAATGAGGCCACGTGTCCCCATAATAATTCCTTTTTCTTTCTTTTTTATTTGATGTGAGATGGAAAAAGTGATTTGGGGAACCCTACTATTGTGGGAAGTGAAAATAAATTGGGAAGGGTTGAAAATAAAGTTAGTGAAAAGTGAGGTGAACGAATGATAAAAGGAGAGAGAAGTTTTGGGGCACCCCACCATTGGGGATGCTCTAAGGCTTGAAAGCCATTTCTGGTCATTTTGCTGCAGCTGTCATGAATGCTCCATTTTGATGATGTTTGTTTATTTTGTTGCTTGTTATGTGATGAATTGTTGATAGATCTTTACTTTCTTCATAAGGTCTAATCTAGGGTAGGGTTGAGTTTGGTTCGTCTAAGAGTATATTTATCATTGAGCCCTGTTCCGGACTCACTGCTTATTTTTTAACTGTCACACCAGCTTATGAGCATCAACTCAATTTTTTACTTTTTTCAGCAAATTATTAGTGAGCCCTGTCCCGAGCTCATTGCTTATCTTTTTCAATATATTATACTCAACCGTAATGTGAAGAACTTGTTGTTAACTTGTTGGCTTGGGTTAAATGAAAGTATTATACGTAGCAAAACGTACTACATCCCCACCTATCATAGTGTGCAATTCCCAAATGCAATGAAGCTCTGGCTCAAGCTCACAATGACCACCTATTTCGCATGGAAACTTCAACTGAGGCCACTCTTGTGGGCTACCTTAATCCACTCACAATGATAAAAACTCAAGTGGCGGAACCTAATTTATACATTCGAGAGGATTAAAAAATATTCGGGATTTTTATTATTGTTTTTATATATCACATTCCTACCAATTTTTAAAATTATTGTTCTAAAAAAGTTAATATGAGATTTGAACCCTTTATTTGTAGATTAAAATACTTCTCACTACTTCTCATTTACTAACTAAACTAGGAAAATTAGTTTACTGCTAAAAAATATTATAACAACTTTTTTTTACTTATTACATTAAAAATTTTCCGTCCAGAGGGCCATGCCACCTCCCACCTCCGAGGAGTTCCGCCACTGACTTCACCTACAACTTCCTCAAACCTGTAAGTAATTCTCATTTTTAACAAGAGCCAACTATACCAGTATTGCAATATTAGTTGACTTAATTAGTAACAGATACTATTCATCCCCAAATAAAGATTGTCTGTTTGATTTCCGCTATCGATTAATGAGGCAATATTGGTAATGGACTAATGGTAAGCAATCTCTAAATACCTCTATAAACAAGAAACATACCTTAATCTCAATGGTTATTAAGTGAAACCCACCAAAAATTTTGACCATACAAAAAAAAAAAAACTAACTATAACCTCATGGAGAAAAGAAAAAGATTAATTTAGAATATTGAAATGCTATCCAAGTTGATAGATGAAATAGCATAATATCTATAAGATAAAAATAAAAATTATGAGACAGTATTTCACCCCATGAGGGCTTATATATAAAAACTAATCCACCAATCCATTTTTTTTTCACTCCATTTTCTCCAAGAAAAACATATAAAAAAAAAAGCAACAAGGAAATTAAAAATTAAAAATAAAACAGGTGTAAATTAATTTAAAAATTAATTATCATAAGTGCGGCACTCATCGGTCTCGGGATTATCCTTGCAGTAGCTTTCGAGAGGGTCGGACTGCTCCTTCTGGCGGTCCCTAGCGTGGCTGGCGGCGGCGCTCAGCTCCTCCACCTCATCCCACGCCGCCACGCACTCCCCGCTCGCCGGGTCCTCCGCGCACTTCTCCTCCGCCTCCTTCACGCTCTCCGCCACCTTCTCCGACAGCCCCTCGGGAGCCGCCCTCACCACCACCCTCATCCTCATCCTCCCCATCCCCGCCGTCCTCCTCCACGCCACCGAGTTCGGCGCCACCGCAGCCGCCGGCTTCGCTGTTAGCCGGCTCACCGGAGCCGTCAGCTGAGTCAAACCCGAAACTGCAGATGCCATTTTTTTTAATTAAAATTTTTTTAATTCACTTTGGTTGGAAGAATAAAGGGAGTGAGTAAAGGGGATTTATTTATTTGTGGGGTGTAACGGATTTTGGACGCACAAATCTTATCGTTTTTCGACCAATGAAGAGGCGCCACGTGGTCCATGCGTTAAGTTTTGTTTTTTTACTTGGAAAATATCAAGATGGCCAAAGAGTTGCAGAAAGGAAGGAGAGATACGTATCCAACGTTACCCACAATCTCCTAATTGAATTATCAAAACTCCGGATATTTAATAATTAAATAAATTGCAAAATATTACTCCGTAGATATCCTATTTGAAAGATATTTTGATCGATGACAAAAATATGGTAGTTTAGGGCACATTTAACAAGTTCTTGTCATTGCAAAATTTTATTCTCTAGAGATACCCCACAAACACACGTGACACGTATATGTTCGATCTTTTTATCTTATGTCATTAGAGTATGAGATAAGCAAATTATATTGAAAAAGATTTCTATTTTATGAAAACCGATATATGTTGTAATAATTAGGTAATCAAATTGTTTATAATGATTAAAGTATTGAGTTGTCTAAAAGGAAAGGAGTTGGAGTATATGGTTATTGAACAGGCCCAATAGGCCAAGATGTCGAAAATAACAGTAATGAACAAACCGTTATGGTAAGAACAAAAAACTACAGTACAAATTAGCAAATACAAATACGCCGGGGAAAAACTAGAACCACCGAATTAGAATTATCAATGTTGCCCACTTGAAAAAATGAAAAAAAAAACATTGAATTATCTTTATGGTCAAAGATAATTCAAATTCTCTATAAAATATGAAAAAAGTTCAAAAATATTACGCGAGAGGGATTTTCCGCTCACTATTAATGATGGAGATCGACAACTTTCACCAATATGACATGAAATCAAAGAAGGTCAAAGAGTTTGGATAAAAAAAAAGAAGGTCAAAGTGTGGGGCTAAAGTTCCCGAAGACTCCGACGCCCGAGTCGGTATAAGTGCTTATATAAAAGATAAATCGACCCACATAATTAACCTACCTTATATTGGATGACTTATTTGTAGTTAGGGTATAAGATTATGCTTAAACAGTAAATATTCTATCTCACCATTTTTTGGGGATTTATGCTAACAAATCATCCCTCACTCATATTAGACTGAGATGCTTATCTTTGTTCTCGAGAGATGTTTTGAAGTTCTGAAACATCTAAATTTCACATGTTTATAAGAAATCGAATCACATGGCAGACCGTTTGACTCAATTGAGACATTTCTATTATACTGATAATCTCTCCACCTACATCGTATTAAAATCTCTTAGAGCATCCCAACAGCTCATCTAAAAAATCTCTAAAATAGAGAACAAAATAACAAAATTTCAAAAAAAATTACACCACAAATCCAACAGATATTTATTATACAAATTGCTACATTTATTATACAGTATAATATAACAGATGCATAAATTCATATTTTAATAAATAAAATTCCAATAACTTCATTAAATAAATAGACAACAACCAATGAACAAATAAGTAGTTATTGAAATGGTTAACGCATTAAATTTTATAGATTTTACCCATTTCTCTAAATTTAGAGATGTTTTCTCTCTCTTCATCAATTTTAGAGATGAGTTTAAAGAAATTGTTAGGGAGAAAAAATGGTTTTTTTCTTTAAAATCTCTCATTTTCTCTATTTTACAGAAGCTGTTGGGCTTGTTCTTACAAATGTCTTTATTTAATACGTAGTATCAGTCAAATCGATTTGTGTTGATCGATTAAACTCAACAGAACACCAAGGTCGTGTGTCGCTACAACGATCGAGCAAAGATAGTGTTGCTACAACGATCGAGCAAGATAACGATTAAATTTTAACCGACCTTGAAGAAAAAATCTAAGGAAAGATTTGAAATTGGCTTCATTTAGGATTTGTTTATAGGGGAATCAACCAATCCGATGGTGTCACGATGGTGAAATCAAAATCAAATCTTTAGCTCTCCCCAAAATCCTCCCCTCAAATACCCAAAAGCTCACTATGCGCCTTCACAAAGTCTACCATCGTTTCTCCGCCCTCTCCCTCTCTTCAACTCCCCATCTCTCCTGCAGTCGCGCTATCTCACTCCCCTTATCCGAATTATCCGGCGCCGGGGCCCGCCACCGCCAGTTCAGGTGCACCCTCAGGCGTAACTTCAACGCCGGTTCATTAGCCATGTTTGCCTCCGCCCGATTGAAGGGTCTTGCCCCGATTGAAGCTGTTGGGGCTGAGAACAGCTCCCGTGGCTCAAATGGGTCCGCTACTTCCCCTGCTTTGGATGATGATTACTCAGGTATCATTATTTGGGATCTCGATTTTGCTGTGGAGTGTGAATTTGAACTTGAATTGCAGTTTGGTTCATGAGTTTGTGGAGAGTTGATTGATCAAATGGAAACTTGAATCGAAGTATCTAGGTTTTGTTTTGTTTTGTTTGGAGATGCTTACAAATTTCATTTTGGCTGAATCAAGTTCATCAATTTGCTGCTTGACTAACTACTGGCTCTTAACTAAACAAATTGGATAGGAATTTTTGTTGCTATTGTTGTATAAGAACTATATAAGCTATTAGGCAACAGATTGTTGATCACTTGGTGCAAATGATCATTTTTTTGGATGACGGTTCTTGAAACATCTCGATTACACTTTGTTGCTGTATCAAGTTCATCAGTTTTTGAAAACCTATTACTTTGTTGCTTTCAGCTGACTTGCTACTGGCTCTTGACTTGACCAATTGGACAGGAATTTTGGTTGCTATTATTGAATAAGAACTATACAAGCTATTAGACAACTTATTGTTGATCACTTTGTGCAAATGATCATGTTTTTAGAGTGCTGGTTCTTGAAACATCTTACACTTTGTTGCTGAATCAAGTTCATCAATTTTTGAAAACATAGTGCTTTGCTGATTTCATCTGACTAACTACTGTCTCTTAACTTAGCAAATTGGATAGGAATTTTTGTTGCTATTTTATTGTATGAACTATATAACCTACCCAGGCAATAGTTGTTGATCACTTTGTGCAAATGGTAACATTTTCAGAGTGCTGGTTCTTGAAACATCTATATTACACTTTGTTTCTGAATCAGGTACATCAATTTTTGAAAACATACTGCTTTGCTGATTTCATCTGATTAACTACTGGCTCTTACATTAGTAGATTCAATAGGATTTTATTGTTGGTATTGCTGTATATGAACTATTTAAGTTTATTACGCAACAGATTGTTAATCACTTTGTGCAAATGATCACTTTTTCAGAGTGCTGTTCTTGAAACATCTTCATTACACTTGTAATTTTCTTTATTGTGTCAGACTCTGCGCTGGGAGGTGGATATCGGTTACCTCCTAAGGAGATCAGGGACATTGTTGATTCGCCACCTGTGCCCGCATTGTCATTTTCTCCCAAGAGAGATAAGATAGTATTCCTCAAACGAAGAGCGCTACCTCCACTGGCAGATTTGGCTAGACCAGAGGAGAAGCTTGCTGGTGTGAGAATCGATGGACAGTGCAACACCCGAAGTCGAATGTTAGTTATTATGAGGAATAAGCTTGTTCACTATTGTAGAGTTTTTTTTTTTTTTTTTATTGTTGCTGAGGTTCATTGAAATGGAGTAATTTGTTTGCTTTCCCCAGGTCATTTTACACTGGGATTGGGATCCATCGGTTAATGGATGATGGAACTCTTGGGCCAGAGAAGGAGATACATGGTTTGCCGGATGGTGCTAGGATCAATTTTGTTTCCTGGTAATTTCGCCATTTTCATTTCAATTTTTTTTTTTTGCTTCTATGAGTTCCCCATCTGTCCTTGTGTTTTAAGATTTCATTGCAGAAGTTTTAGTCTCCATGTGTTGTTTATCAATGTTTAACAATGGATTTCTATGGCACTGTGATACTCATCATCTTTTGTATCTAACATGATTTCATTTCATCTGTCCTTGTGTTTTAAGATTTTGTTGCCGAAGTTCTAGTCTCTATGTGTTGTTTATCAATGTTTAACAATGGATTTCTATGACACTGTGATGCTCATCATCTTTTGTATCTACCATGGTTTCATTTCATTTAAACTAAGGTTGAGTTGATAATGTTTACACTCACAAATCGCAATGCATAACATGTTGCTAATCTGATACTAATCAGATAGTGACCTGATGACTGCCGTGATCCTTGGCTTCAGTACAAATTTTTTATTTAAGAACAACTATCTATGATTCCTATTAATAATTCTCGAGCATTAGGAAGTGTTGTATGGCCATTTAAGGCTGTTTTTAACTATATTTCTGCTTGAGATTTATCGTTCAAAGCTAAGAGATTCTGATGATGACACGTTGATGCATTTTCCGGTGTGAATAATGAATATGGTGTGTGCCTTTGCGTTCCTACGATCAACTGAGCCCTTGTGCTAACTGATTTTTTCTCCACTTTGTTTGAGAAGGTCAAATAATGGTCAGCATGTAGCATTCAGTGTTCGTCTTGAAGAGGTGACGGCAGGGTTTACAGATTCTCTCTACTCAGCCTACAGAAATTTTTTTTTTTTTTTAAATAAAGAGAATTCCTTTGGCATATGAAATTAGTATAGTTTTCGTGGTTTGGGCACACCTTATTTTGATCTGCCCATTTTCTGTCATATCAACAAAGTTCACACTTCATTTTCACTATTTGCTGGAACAGGAAACTGGCGGAAGTAGTATGCTCAAGGTGTGGGTTGCTGACATTGAAACTGGAAAAGCCAGGCCATTGTTCCAGTCACCGGATATTTATCTGAATGCTGTATTTGAGAAGTAGATTCCTAATTCTTGACTAATGTGAATTATGAAAAATTATTTCAAACACCTATCTTTTAGCTAACACTTCAACTGTGGGTTGATTTATAGTTTTGTTTGGGTGGATGACTCAACTCTATTAGTATGCACCATTCCTTCATTTCGTGGGGATCCTCCGAAGAAACCTTTGGTTCCATCCGGCCCTAAGATTCAAGCTAATGAGCAGAAAAATGTTGTCCAAGTTAGAACATTCCAAGATCTCTTGAAAGATGAGTATGATGAAGATTTATTCGACTACTATGCAACATCACAACTTGTTTCAGTTTCCTTGGATGGAACTACAAAGTCTTTTGGTCCTCCTGCTGTATATACTTCATTGGACCCATCCCCAGACCAAAAATATGTCATGATCAGTTCAATGCATCGACCTTACTCTTTTATTGTGCCATGTGGACGATTTCCAAAGAAAGTTGATTTATGGACTTCTGATGGGAAATTTGTCAGACAACTTTGTGATCTCCCCCTTGCAGAAGATATTCCCATTACACATAGTAGTGTACGAAAGGGGATGCGCTCAATCAATTGGAGATCAGACAGACCGTCTACGCTGTACTGGTAAGTCTATTGCAGTTTGTTTTGCCCCATTTCACTAGATGCGTAGTAAACTGAGGTTGGTTCTTTAATTTTTATATCACTCTGGTTCTCCTCCCCCTGTAATTTGTTATGAAATTCAAATCACTATAAATATGACAAAGGCTCAAAAGATCTTAAATATCTTAGCAATGCATGAGTCTTGATATTCCTCTAGGACATGAGTTGCTTGCAGAAAATACTTGACTGGGTTAGATTTTGTTTAAGAATTTGCTTAAACAGGAGGATAAACTTGGAGAGACTTGAGATTTATAGGATAAAGCTGGCCTTCAGTCCTTGTATTGACCATAAAAAGAAAATGTTGTTTGTTCTTGTATTCTTATTTTTTTATTCTCTTAGGCGATAGCTAATAACCCTGAAAATCTAGGCTGGAGAAATTCATTTTGAGTTTATTAGTATTCCCTGATTAATTTAAACTTTGATGTGTTTTAGGGTGGAGACACAAGATGGAGGCGATGCAAAGGTGGAAGTTTCCCCACGTGATATTATCTACACTGAACCCGCTGAACCAGCTAATGATGAAAAACCAGCAATTCTACACAAGCTTGATCTGCGATATGGGTATGATTGCTTTTCTGCTTAACACCCCGGTACTTGTATTAAGTTGGTAATCTCAATCTTTCTATCCGAACACAGTAATGGTTATTGACAAAAACATGTCCATGTTTCAAGCTGAGAGTGCACACTGCGCAGTTTTTACCATGTTTGCAACTCCACAAATTTGTTGTTTACCTTGATGGTTTTTGATGAAATCTTTAAATTTTCTGCTTTTACCAGTGGGATATCTTGGTGTGACGATTCTCTTGCACTGGTCTATGAATCTTGGTACTTGTATTAAACTAGTAATCTCGATCTTTCTTTCTGAACCTAGTAATGGTTATTGACAAAAACATGTCCAGGTTTCATTCTGAGATTGCACACATTTTTTACGAGGATTGTGACTCCACAAATTTGTTGTTTACCTACTGTAGTGGTTTTGGATGGAATATTTAAACATTCTGCTTTTGTCAGAGGGATATCTTGGTGTGACGACTCTCTTGCGCTGGTCTATGAATCATGGTATAAAACACGGCGCACAAGAACCTGGGTTATTTCTCCTGGATCAGAAGATGTTAGTCCACGCATATTGTTTGATAGATCATTTGAAGACGTGTACTCAGATCCTGGTTCTCCCATGCTGAGGAGAAGTTCTTCCGGGACATATGTTATTGCAAAGATACGGAAGGAAAATGATGATGCAACTTATGTTTTGCTAAACGGTAGCGGTGCTACACCACAAGGAAATGTTCCATTTCTTGATTTGTTTGACATGTAAGTACCAACTCTCAAAGCAACCACAAAATTTCCTTTTCAAGCTCTGTACTCAAGTTTTGTCACAGGGGTTTTACATTCTAACTTGTAAGCTCCTCAGTAAGACAGGCAGCAAAGAACGAATATGGGAGAGTGATAAGGAGAAGTATTACGAGACGGTGGTTGCCTTACTCTCAGATCAGTGTGAAGGGGATTTGGCTCTCAATCAATTGAAAGTATTGACTTCTAAGGAGTCAAAAACTGAAAATACACAATACTTCTTACAAACTTGGCCGGAAAGGCAGGCCTTCCAAATTACACAGTTCCCTCATCCTTATCCTCAGCTTGCCACCTTACACAAGGAGATGATCCGATATGAAAGAAAGGACGGTGTGCAACTTACTGCAACACTGTATCTGCCACCAGGGTATGATGCTTCAAAAGACGGACCTCTTCCTTGCCTGATCTGGTCTTATCCAGGAGAGTTTAAGAGCAAGGAAGCCGCTGGACAAGTACGTGGCTCTCCTAATGAGTTTGCTGGTATAGGCGCTACTTCTGCCCTTCTCTGGTTGGCTAGGCGGTACATATCTTGCTCCCTTTTATTTGTTTCGTCAACAGAGAATGGACGGAGAAATAATCAACTATTTCATGCAGGTTTGCTATATTGTCCGGTCCAACTATTCCTATTATCGGTGAGGGTGATGTAGAAGCAAATGATAGGTATGTTTGGCTTCATCTTTTTTAAGTTTTTTGTTTTTCTAAATTCCAAAAGAATTTCCCAAGATTGTTGTCCATGGCCAAAACTCAAAATTGAAGATCCAAAAATTTGTGAAGCTATACTACTCTCAAGTAAGTTTTCATTTGCTAGGTGAACAATAACAACGACAACAAACCCAATATTCTGCACTAGGGCTCGATTTGCACGCACCCTTTCCTCACTGTGTCGATAGGGTGTTTCCGAAAGACCTAGTTACGTTATTAAAACAAACAACAAAAAACAAAGTTTTAGACCATCCTTTCTGAAGGCCAAACCACCAAAGGTTATATTTGTTTGCTTTCTCTATTCATTTGTAAAACATCGTTGTAACTTGTAACCCTACCTTGATTTCAAAAGAGACACTAGTATTTTTTTCGGGAAGTCACAAGTCACACCATACTGAAGCAGAAAAGAAACACTAGTATCCCATTTTGGTGAATATGAGTTTTAGTCATCTTAAATCAATCTTATGTTATTCAGCTATGTAGAGCAACTTGTTGGTAGTGCCGAGGCTGCAGTAGAAGAGGTCATCAGACGCGGGGTAACTTTCTCCACCTAGAGTTTGCCTCAAATATATTTTTTCTTTCAGGAAATGAAGTACATGGTCATTTGATTCGTTTTGAATGACGTATCAACCTCTTTTGTAATTCAAGGTTGCTGATCCGAACAAGATAGCTATTGGAGGTCACTCTTATGGAGCATTCATGACAGCAAATCTCTTAGCTCACGCCCCTCATCTTTTCTGCTGTGGAATTGCTCGCTCTGGAGCTTACAACAGAACTCTTACACCTTTCGGTTTCCAGGTTATTCGACAATTGGTTCACTTGAATAATGATTTGGAGGTTAAATACGTCGGGTGCAATACAGATGTATTTAAGTGATCATCTTTCTTCTTTATGTGCGTAGAACGAGGACAGGACGCTCTGGGAGGCAACGAGCACTTATGTGGAAATGAGCCCTTTTATGGCAGCCAATAAGATAAAGAAGCCGATTCTGCTTATCCATGGGGAAGAAGACAACAATTCAGGAACACTAACAATGCAGGTTAGTACTAGTAGCAGTACAATCCCTACTGTTTCCTGTCCCGTTGACTAGTTCCTCGACTTATTCCTTTATAATCGTTTGTGCATTGTAGTCGGACAGATTCTTCAATGCTCTAAAAGGTCACGGTGCACTCTGCCGATTGGTCATTCTTCCTTACGAAAGCCATGGCTACTCAGCACGCGAGAGCATCATGCACACACTGTGGGAGATGGACAGGTGGCTGCAAAAGTACTGCGTCTCCAACACCTCCGATGTAAAAGGCAAGATTACCGAAAACACAGATGCAGATTCCAAAGTTGCCGTTCCAGCCACCGGAGGTGGCGGCCCAGAGGCAGCGAATCTCGAGGGTGATGGCAGCTCAATCCAAAGATCTTTCCTATGGTAATTTCTTTCTCAAGAACTGAATTCATTCCATAGATCTGTGATTGAGATATGCTAATACTAGGCTTGTTCGAACAGAGTAACGGAAGCAGAACTACTGCAACCGCTTCCACGCAAACAGGCCGAAAGGCGTCTTCATGTCACGACGCTGGATCTGTTGCAGTGGATTTCTTTATTGCATTCGAGATGTATGGCGCGAATTCGAGGAATACTTCCTTTCTTGCCCATGAAAGCTCAATGGATGCTATTCACAATGTAATTGAAAAGGCTTGATTTTGAGAGGGCTGGAGGCATGTGTACTTTGATGGTCTTGCACTTCAATAAAAGCTGTTTCCAGCCCAGCTTTATAGTTTACATTCTGTGGCTGTTTATTGGAGTAACAAGGAATTTCAAGGACGTGATTTATTGCTTCTAAATAAAATGATTTTTAGTTGGTCCTAAGTCCTAACGCTAACCTGGATGCAGATACAGAACTACAAGTTCTCGTCCGAATGGATGCCGTAGGATGAATTACAGAATACAGAAAGACTGTAGCTGGTCCTAATTAGTTAATGAACAGATTCATTTAGTTTTTGTGTGTTGTTGATAAATTGATATAAGCTTCATTTTGGTCATGAATAGATCAACCAGGTTCGGGTCCGGACCCAAATGACATGAAATTTTATTAAAATTCAATTCGTTATTCAAACTCCGACAATGAATCAAAGTAGTGCGAAATCCGGAAAAAAAAAAAACCCGACCCAAATCAAACCCGAAAACCACCTAACCGAAACAATTGAAACCCAAAACATACCCGAACTAAAAAAGACTCAAACCCGAATAAACGAAACTCAAAACGTATCATACCCAATTTACTAATGTCTGAAATATATGAAACCCTCAATAACCGAAACCCAGAATAACTCCCTTTAGTGCAACTATCCAAATCAATCTCTATATTATGAATTTATGATGATACAAGAAGGCATATAAGTAAAGGCCTTTGAGGACAATTAGTTGGAAAACTAGAGAGAGACTATCTCAAAAAGATCTTCAAAGTGCTTTATTAGGCAGAGATCAAATGGTGGTTCCAATTCACATTCAACTGCAAGAACCATTGTCGACGAGCCTACATGAAACCGCGAGCCTAGCTTACTCTTCAGCGACGACACTGATCTGGTCCTTGTCGAGCATTTCGTAGAAAGCCCTGTTCTTCTTCTGCATCTTCCACTGCTGCATTTTCCAGAGGCTTCCGGCTGCCAAAGCGAGCACTGACCCGATCACCAACTCCTTCACCACACTCGGTCCCTTCAGCTTGCTCGGGTGAACCCATGGCCCTGCCGCGTTTGCTGCCATTTCGCGTCTGCTCGTACGTAGCTGCAATGTTAGAAAATGACAAAACAATGAAATTGAGCCTTATACTTTTGTGTTTACAATGGCTTTGTATGAGTATCGAATCTATCGATATCAAAAATATATACCAAACACATACATTGATACCAATCTTTCAAAACATACATCACATATAAAACCAAATCAAAAGTTTAGGTCTTGGAAATAAGGAGAAAAAAACATTTCAAAATCCGATTCAAATCATCTGTCCCAAATCCTGTCTCGTTTAAACGGCTCAAAAATCAAAATCTAATTTTATTGTTATGGACATACATTGAAGACATTTGTAGAAACAACTATGTAGTGTAGATTGACACCTGCATTAAAATGACATAAACTTTACTAAAATCGAAAGATGCAAAAAAAAAAAAAAAAACCAAAGCAAAACAAACAACAAATAAGGATACAAAGCAAAAGACATATACAAATCAGAATCAAACAACAGATCAATCAAGTATGTAAAAAATAATTGTGTGCTGTGAGAAACAAAATCTGGGTAATTAATCAATTAAGAGGGTAATCAGATTAGGGTTTACCTTACACGTTTTCTTCCTGCAATTTGCCGGTGAAAATTAAAAGAGAAAGGAAGCAAAGGAATAAAGATTTCAGTGATTTTTAATTTCTTATCTTGGCAATACAATTTACTTAGTTTTTGTTTTGTTTTTTTAAAAAAGAAAAGTTTGTTACCTTGAACCTAGGAAATAAACCAGGAACTTTTGATTTTTTTTCTTGATATGGAAAAAAGTAAACTATTAACTAAGTACTGTATCATTTTAATTTAGGAATTTTTTTTCAAAATATTCACTAAAAAATAATTATTTAACAAAATATTCAAACTTTTAAAATATTTACGCAAATATTCATTTTTTGCAGACCGAACAAAAAAACGCGGTCTCAGACCGCGTTTTATTATTAAGGTAAAAAATCTGAAATTGAGTGAAAAGAGGGGAAAAAACTAACACTAAAGACGCGGCCTGGACCGCGTCTCTTGTTTTTTTTTTTTCCAGAAAAATGGAAAAGGGGGAAATGGAAGAGACAGGTAGGTCGGAGGAGAGAGGAAGGGGTGGAGGGAGAGAGAGGGATTGTCGGAGGAAGGCGGAGGGAGAGAGAGGAAGTCGGAGGCCGGAGGGGGGCGGAGGAGAGAGGGATGGCCGGAGGGAGAGAGAGGAAGTCGGAGGAGAGAGGAAGGGGCGGAGGGAGAGAGAGGGAAGGGCGCCGGAGATCCAGGCGGAGGAGAGAGGAAGGGCGGAGGGAGAGAGAGGGATGGCCGGAGGAGGCGGAGGAGAGAGGGAGGCGGAGGGAGAGAGAGGAAGGGGCGGAGGGAGAGGAAGGGGCGGAGAGAGAGGCTGGCGGCGCTGGGGATTCCGGCCGGAGGACAGACGTCGATGTCCTCTTCATCAACAACAACCGATTCCTCCAGCCGCTCCCCTCCGACCTCGGCTTCTCCCCGACCCTCTACCTCACCTTCGCCAACAACCTCTTCACCGGTCCTATCCCGGGCTCCATCGGCCAAGCCTCCAACACCCTCCTCGAGGTGCTCCGACTTCCTCTCTCTCCCTCCGCCCCCTCCGGCCATCCCTCTCTCTCCCTCCGCCCCTTCCTCTCTCCTCCGCCTGGATCTCCAACGCCCTTCCCTCTCTCTCTCCCTCCGCCTCCCTCCGGCCATCCCTCTCTCCTCCGCCCCACTCCGGCCTCCGACTTCCTCTCTCTCCCTCCGCCTTCCTCCGACAATCCCTCTCTCTCCCTCCGCCCCTTCCTCTCTCCTCCGGCCTACCTGTCTCTTCCATTTCCCCCTTTTCCATTTTTCTGGAAAAAAAAAAAAAACAAGAGACGCGGCCTGGGACCGCGTCTTTTGTATTAGTTTTTTCCCCTCTTTTCACCCAATTTTAGATTTTTTACCTTAATAATAAAACGCGGCATGAGACCGCGTTTTTCTGTCCGGTCTGCAAAAAATGAATATTTGCGTAAATATTTTAAAAGTTTAAATATTTTGTTAAATAATTATTTTTTAGTGAATATTTTGAAAAAAAATTCTTAATTTAGCCATTTTATTGTTTTGGGGGAAAGGGAAATTACCCACCAAAAACATGCATGCTATTTTTCACATAAAAAAAGTGAATGTATATTTAAACCACACTACAATATTGAAATTTAGATTAGATGTTGAATGACGTTAAGAAAAAATAAATCATTTTATAGAGAACATGTATTTCCTAATTTAATAACAAGGGTAATAATTTAAAAAAGATTAAAATGAAATAGGTAAAATTTGGGGTAATTGCGATACCTAACTTAAATTTTCTATATGTTAAATTGACACCAAATGGGTCAAGTAGACTCGTAAGTAGTGTAAAATCCCAATGCGTTTGTCACGTTTAGAGACGTCGTGGAAATGAGATCATCACTCGATGACTCTTGAAATCCATAATATGAGGTGTCCATTAGGGGTCCTTAGAATTCTCTGTGTACGTTTTGTTGTGGCCGGTCGATTTGTGTATTCTATAATCGTGTATTTTACTGAATTGTGTTTCACATTGTAGGATGACATGTACTTTTCTTTTTGCAATTTCTTTTTCGTCATTTACTTCCTGTAATTTCATTTCTGTCATTTGATCTTATCATTGTACATGATGGTTAGTTCATCTAACGGCATGTCCAGTCTCTCGATTTCTCTAGGCTTGTCTTGAAAACCGAATTTTTTTCATGATTTTTTTATAAAAAAAAATCCCACTGCCTTTACATTGAAAAATTCGGACTATTTTTATAATTATTACAAAAGACGGGCCAATTATCGCAATTAGCCCAAATGTAAAACCCTTAAAAAACCCCAATTTTCCGAATACCCAATTTGCAGCCAACCAAACAGCTCCCAAGAAAGCTTCACTCTTCCATTTCCATGGCTTCCAACTCCTGCTGCTGCTCAGCCAGAGCCCTCCTCTTTCTCTTCCTCCTCTCCGCCGTTCCCGTCGCCCTAATCATCTCTCTCGAGCGCCGGGCCCACCCCACTCCGCCGGGCGGTGCGTACAGCTACCGCAGCGGCGGCTGGATGCGGGAGTCGGCCGCATGGGACGATCTCAACCGCCGATTCCTCGTCTCCTTCATGGAAGGAGGCGTCGGCCAGATCCGAGTCCCCGCCGATCACGACGGGAAGGGTGAGCTGGAAGAAATCGTGGCCGTTAAAGACGCTGACTTGGCCGGGAACGCCTCGCTTGGGATCACCGTCGATCGGGTCAGGAATCGCGTCATGGTCGCGGTGGCTGACGTCATGGGGAACCGTTACAGTGCGCTCGCCGCATACGATCTCTCCTCCTGGGAGCGCTTGTTCCTCACGCAGCTCTCCGGCCCGGCCGGTAATCTACTTGCTCTGTTGCTCATACCATTATTTATTGGACAATTTGCGTAGATATAACAAAAAAAAAAAATTACCTTCGCAAAAATGTAGTGCGAGGTAGAAATTGCAAAGGGTGACAATACGACACTTTTTCAAACTACTTCCACCCGGTTGCAGGTTGCAACAGAAAAAAGGTGGGATATGGGTAGAACATGTGTCGAAATTCTAGAGGATGGAGTGTTTTAATTTGGAAAAAAAAAATGAAAAATGAAGGAGTTGTAGAGGCTCAGAGTGATGTCATGTGGAGAGGGAGAGAGAGTGAGAGGGGTTGAAATGGTAGCATTTAATGCTAGATGAGAGAGATGATCTCACTTTTCACAAAGAAAAGTTTCCATCAAGGTAATTTGGAGGGAAACAACATGGGGAGTTAGGTGGGTTGCATAGAGAATATAAAAGGAGATGAGTGGGCTCGACAGATGGACCTAAAAGTGAAAAACAACCAATTGTCCATGGCTGCCATTAACGTCAAGTTGGAAGAATAACACCCAGAAATCCAGTTACTAGCCAAGCAAAGGAAAATCCTAGTCATCAACGGAATATATATTGACATACACAGGGATACACGTGGCAATTGCGTAACTGGTATACATCAACGATAATGGGTAAGTAAGGAATGGTATGGTTGTCAATGCATCTTTCCGCACATCTCGATCGCTCACCAATGAACATGTCATGCCTGCGACCCAAGTTCTCAAGCCTTTTCCATGCCACTTACCACCGAAGGCAAACAACTTCTCCCAAAGATCGGTCGAAGTAGCCCCGAGTGCCCCAAAAATAAGCAACAAAAAGGGCTCAAAATCATACATGAGAGGTGAGGAAAAAACAAGTCAAACAATCAAGTTTCGGGCCATGGACAACTCGAGGCGTATCCAAGAATGATGAGTTAAAACCAAGAAAAGGCTATGCAAGGATTGTGTTGAAAGAAACAGGTGCAGCAATGGAGCTTTGTGGTGGCCGCAACTGATGCCAGAAGTTGGCGTTCAGTGTCACATATGTACGTGGTTTTGTACTATCTAGCCAGTATAATATTTTCCCTATCCATTCTCATTAATTACTAAGCCAGTAAGCCGATAACTGGGAATCCCTGACCACATTTTACATGTCTTAGAAACCGTGAACCATAAGAAAACCGTCGACAATGAGGCAACATTAACCATAGCCATCTACAACAAATATAACAAAGTCTCCAAAACCATACATATGTCGTCAACAACACAAGTTTCCAAATGTGGAAATGCTTAGAAGTTTTTTCAAGTCAACCAAACACAATGAACAACAACATGTCCTAACAAATAGAAGTCCAAATATCGTTCACTACGAAATAACATCAGCACGCCCATCTTGGAGAACTAGTTTGACCTCCCTTTAAAATATTTTTCCGGAGGAAAGGCTAGAGTCTCCTGCACAAATATCACAAGAGAGTAACGAAGTGGACATCACGAACAAAAAAAAAAAAAGAACGCACCAAATCTCTCTCATAAGTGATAACAGCTGATACCTTCTTGCTCGACGGCATCACGAACTTTTTTCCTTTCGCTTTTGTCATTATGTCCTTAATCTGTCATTCAGATAACAACCATTTCAGCAATAATCCTTACCAGTACATACGAATGCATAGCCAGTAAAAATAATGATTCTGCCAGAAATTTTAACATTATCCAAATGACAACACCACACAATTGCTTGGAAAAACCATCAACAACTGAATATGATTGCTTTAAGAATCATATGCTGTTTTTTTTATTCAATATACAAGAGTAACGAAAAAAACATCAACAAATCACAACACCACACAAATGGTTTCATGATCTTCGTTTTTGTAATTCAATATACGAGAGTAACGAAACTCAAAGAACATGTTGACCATAAGAATCATATGCTGTTTTTGAGGTTCAATTGTTACATACCTCACCATTGATCTCATTTTATGCTACAAAATGCTAAATGTTGAATGTTTCTAATATAAATGTTTTCAAGGTTGTCTAAGTTGATGTCCGGACTTATTGATTGTTATTCTAATCCAAGCTTCTCCAAACAACACATCAACAACTTTTATGGATTATCAGTCAATAAACCAATCATATTAGATTCCCCTACTTCCCCAAATCAAAGTCAACCCAGATTTTCCTATACCTAGCCATTCAATCGTTTCCGCTATCCACAAGAACGACTCCGCTCGCCATTGCCGAGTTATCACATTCCCAATTTCATTCTTTCCCGGGGGTTGTCTAACCGTTTTTACCCTATTTGGATTTTGGACCTTCAATTTCATCCCCAACTTATCATCAATGGCAACTCTCCACCCCTATCCCCAAACCGTCCACCACACATACAGTTAGGGTTTCCCCTTCCCAAATCTTCAACCCCATTCACCCAATTCTTCCAACAGGCCCCAAATCAAATTTACATGCATTGAAACCCCCTAAATTCCATTAAAGGAGAAAACTTTGAGATAGAGAATGGGGGATTACCTCTCTTCAATGGCGGATTGGGCACCAGGAGTGTTGTCTCTCTCCAATTTCGGGTCGTCCCTCCCTTCAATGATGGTTCCCCCCTCTCTCTCGGTGTCGGCGTCGCAGCAACCCTCTCTCTCTCTCGTTTTCGGCGTTGCAGCAGTCGATCTCTCCAAGCTTTGTCAATGGCGGTTTCCCCCTCCAAGGCTTTTGAATTTCTACTTTCACAAATTGTGAGAGATGGCTGTGATGAGACTTCTTCTTACCCGTCTCAATTTTCTCTTTCCAATGACCTGCGGTACCGGGTTCCCTCAACCGGTTACTTTTGCAAATTTATGGGCCTTTTTGACATTTATGCAAATTGGGTTGGGGTAGAGTTATTTTTGCAAAGAGTCGACTCAATTGGTATATCCACTACAATTCTCTCTTATTTATTTTCTTTTTTAAAAAATTTAAAATCTTGTGTTATATTCCCTCCGTTAATTTATGACAAATCCACCATTAATTTAGAAAATTTTACTCATAAATCGTTCATTATTTTAAAGAATAATCCATATCCATTTTAATATTTTTTTTCTAAAAATATTTGTAAAATGCTAAAATTTTGCACTGTTTATAAATATGTTGATTAACTTATGTTATACTCCCCGTTAAGAAAAACTTGTTATTTTAGAAATCTTCACATTTTTTAAGTAATCAAATGAAAATACATCTATACTATTGAGGATAATACAATCAACAACCACACAGCTGAAGGAAAAGGATAATAAGCTCAACTGTTCTATTAGAAATCAGTTAGAATTTCTGTTACAAGCTTTCTGTTACAAATTGTACAAGAGGTTTATAAATAGATCTCAGCTGTAACTAATACAACACAATTACAATTCACAATCAATACAATGGAATTCATCCTCCCTCTCTCTCGTCCTCTGGTTTTCCCCAAGTTCACAGATTGATTTCTTCATCATCTTCTTCATAATCTGCTTCACAGATTATTACATGGTATCAGAGCCACCATGGATGATCAAGAAATTCCGATCAACGAGCAGCTGAATCAAGTGAATTCAGGCGTGATTGCAATCGATCTGATGGATCAATTGTATCTCCACCACTCAGACCATCCGTCGTATGTCATGTCCACGAATTTGTTGAACGAGCGCAACTTCGGCCATTGGAAGCGAGCAGTAGAAGTATCGCTCCTTGCAAAGAACAAGCTAGGTTTAGTCACCGGATCGTGTGTCAAACCAGAAGCAACGTCGCCGATGTATCATCACTGGCAGAGGTGCAACGCGATGGTAACTTCCTGGATCTTCCATTCAGTTGAGAAGAACATAGCCGAACAGATCATTTATCGCAAATCAGCAAAGGATATTTGGGATGAGCTGAATATGAGATTCGCTCACTCAAATCGCACAAGAATCTTTCAAATTCAGAGAGAATTGGCCTCGCTCTTGGAAGGTAATATGTCCGTTTCGATTTTCTATGGAAAATTAAGAAAGCTTTGGGATGAGTATACAGATCTAATTGAGCTTGCAGCGTGCGATTGTGGTCAGTCTATGGCTCTAATCCAACAGTTCATTCAAGAACAGCAAGTTATATATGCAGTTCTTGATGGGATTAAACGAGTCATTCAATGGAGTACGCAGCAACATACTCCTAATGAAGCCTTTTCCTGATATTAATCAAGTGTACCACATGGTCACGCAAGAGGAAGAGCAAAGGGAGACCAAATCTGCAGAGTCTAAGCAAGGAAATTTTAGTGATGGTGCTGCCTTTGCAGCAGGAAGAGGAGGCTATGGCAGAGGTCGAGGAGATTTTCAGAATCAAGGAAGAGGACGAGGTGATTCGTCAACAGGCAGAGGTGGCAATTACAATGGGAACTACAACAATGGCACCTATGGAAGAGGTGCAGGTTCTGGCAGAGGAGATTTTGGTAGAGGAAGTTTTGGTAGAGGAGATTCTGGTAGAGGAGGTTTTGGTAGAGGAGACTATGGTGGAAGAGGTACAGGTCGTGGAAGAGGCAACTTATTTTGTGATCAATGTGGCCTCACAAACCACACCATAGACAGGTGCTACAAGATCTATGGATATCCACCAGCAGGAGATTCAAGGAGCCAGGCACACAACGTCTCCTATGATGCTTCTTCAAGCTCCAGTTCATCTCTCCCAACCAGCTTGACTCCTGCTCAATGCCAGGAGATGTTTTCTCTACTCAACAAATACAAGAATGAAGGAAAAGTGGAAGGACGAGAGGTCTTTGCCAACACATCATTTGCAGGTACTTGTTACTGTTTTTATTCTTCAAGCCTTAAAACAAATTGGATTTTAGATAGCGGAGCCACATACCATATAACTCCCAATTTCACCTTTCTCACCAATGTTAAAACCTTGACTGAATCTTGTTTCATAACTATGCCTAATGGGAATCGTGTTCCCATCACACACACTGGATCTGTTCACCTTTCACCTACCATTTTGCTTCACAATGTTCTTCATGTTCCTCATTTTCAGTTCAACCTTCTATCTGTTAGCAAACTCACAATAGACTTACAAGCTGACATCCTTTTCACATCCACCAAATGCTTGATCCAGGGCCCTTTGATGAAAGATCCACTGGTTCTTGGTCATGAAGCTAAAGGTCTCTATCTTGTGGACTCGGACAATCAAGATTTACACATCTCTACTAAGCCTTTACATACTGATGTTCATTCCAGTTGTAATAAATCTTTCTTTTCCAATAATATTCAGTTGCAAACTGATAGCCCAGAAATGTGGCATTGTAGATTGGGTCATATCCGTTTTTATCACATGTATTACATTGATGATGTAAAGAATTCTGTCAATTCTAAGTCACATTTGCTTTGCCAAATTTGTCCTCAGTCAAAACAACACAGAAAATCCTTTTCTCACAACATTACCAAAACAAATGCTCCTTTTGAACTCATACATATTGATACATGGGGACCCTTCAAACATCAAACTCGTGATGGTCACAAGTACTTCCTTACCATAGTTGATGACTTCAGTAGGTGTACTTGGACACACCTCTTGTCCCATAAATCACATGCCTTACATATACTCCAATCCTTTGTTTCTCATGTCCAAACACAGTTCAAAACATATGTTATGACCATTAGGTCTGATAATGCCCAAGAGTTTTGTGATGTTGCTGCCACAAAATTCTTCCTAGATAAGGGAATCATTCATCAAACCACATGTGTTTACACACCCCAGCAAAATGGGATTGCTGAAAGAAAACATAAACACCTTCTTGAAGTTGCCAGATCTTTGTTATTTCAGTCCAAACTTCCCATCAAATTTTGGGGAGACTGCTTGCTCACAACAACCTACCTCATTAACCGTGCACCATTGCCTTCCCTCAAACATGTTTCACCTTATAAGATCCTTTTTAAACACAAACCCACATATTCTCATCTCAAAACCTTTGGTTGCTTGTGCTTTGTCAATACAACTCCCAGAAACAGAAATAAGTTTGATCCAAGGCCCTCCCCATGTGTCTTTATTGGATATCCCTATGGAAAAAAGGGCTATTTGGTGTATGATCTCAGAACTGAAACTGTATCCACTTCTCGTGATGTTACCTTTCATGAAACACGTTTCCCTTTTCAGTTCATTGCTTCTGAATCTCCTACTTTACCTGTCCTAAACACAGACTTTTACATTACATCCAACATTTTACCCAATGGGAACTTTGTTCCTGTCATTTTCAGTGATCAGGTCACCTCTGAAACTGTGACTTCTGTGTCCACAAGTCCACAAGATGTGCAGGATACCCAGGCCTCTCATGACCAGGACCACACACCCATTCCTCCAATTGTTGAACAACTAAGAAGGTCTTCCAGGATCCATACCAAACCCTCATATTTGGATGACTATGTGTGTGCTTTTTCAGCAACATCTACCATCAACTCTTCATTCATTGAGCCTCAGTTTTTACCTACCTCTCACATTGCTCTATTATCCAACCTTTCTTCTTACCCTGAACCCAGAGACTATTATGAAGCATCTAAAAATCCAAATTGGATTAAGGCCATGAAAAATGAAATCAGTGCATTGCAAGCAAATGATACTTGGCAGGTGGTTCCACTTCCATCTAGACATAGAGCAATTGGTTGCAAGTGGGTTTTTAAGGTGAAGTTGAAGGCAGATGGGTCACTTGAAAGGTATAAAGCTCGTCTAGTGGCTAAAGGATACACACAGAAGGAGGGGATTGCTTTCCATGAGACCTTCTCTCCAGTAATCAAGATGGCCACCATTAGAGCTGTCATTTCAGTAGCTGCTTCAAAGGGCTGGCCATTGTTTCAGCTTGATGTAAACAATGCTTTTCTCCATGGAAATCTTCATGAGGATGTGTACATGAAGATGCCTCCAGGCATACCAAATCCAGAGAACAAAGTTTGTAAACTTCAGAAGTCTTTATATGGTCTAAAGCAAGCATCAAGACAGTGGTTTCAGAAGCTCACTGAAGCCTTGATGAGCAATGGTTATGTTCAGTCGAAGAATGATTACTTCTTGTTCACAAAGTCTCACCATCACCATCTCACCATCATTGCTGTCTATGTTGATGACTTACTCATCACAAGTTCTGATGCTTCATAAATTAATCACATCAAGCACCATCTTGATCATGTTTTCAGTATTAAGGATCTGGGCACACTCAGCTATTTTTTGGGCTTTGAGGTTTCCTACTTACCTACTGGTATAGCATTGACCCAAGACAAGTTCACTCGTGAACTGCTTCATGATCTTCCATGGTCTCTACCCCACACAAGTTGCACTCCTCTGCCACTCCAGTTGAAATTGAGGCCTAATGATAGTGAACTTTTGGATGAAAGTGAAGCTTTCATGTATAGGTGTCTTGTTGGGAAACTGAATTTTCTGACAAATTCCAGACCAGATCTCAGCTTTGCAGTACAGACCTTGAGCCAGTTCATGCAACAGCCATGTGCCTCACATGTGAAAGCCCTCATTCACACTCTCAGTTATGTTTGTGCAACTGCAGGAAGGGGAATTTTGCTTAAAGGTCATGATCAACCCACTCTTCATGCCTATACGGATTCAGATTGGGTTGCCTGTCCATTTTGTAGGAGATCAGTTGGTGGTTATATTATTCTACTTGGTTCTTCACCAATAAGCTCGAAATCCAAGAAACAGTCAGTGGTTTCTCGTAGCTCAGCTGAAGTTGAATATCGAGCTATGGCACAAGGAGCTGCTGAAATTACTTGGCTTGTGCGCCTTTTACAGGATCTTAGAGTCAAACCCACAACTCCTGTGCAGCTCCATTGTGATAACAAATCAGCAATTCAAATTGCGCGCAACCCAGTTTTCCATGAGTGTACAAAACATGTGGAAATTGATTGCTATTTCACACGACAAAAGGTACTTGATGGTCTCCTTGAATTGCATCACACTCCCACATTTGAACAAGTTGCTGATATTCTCACCAAGATCATTCCATCCGCTCAGCAAGATTATCTCCTTCACAAACTGGGAATGTATCTTCCATCATCTACATCTCCCAGTTTGAGGGGGGATATTGAGGATAATACAATCAACAACCACACAGCTGAAGGAAAAGGATAATAAGCTCAACTGTTCTATTAGAAATCGGTTAGAATTTCTGTTACAAGCTTTCTGTTACAAATTGTACAAGAGGTTTATCAATAGACCTCAGCTGTAACTAATACAACACAATTACAATTCACAATCAATACAATGGAATTCATCCTCCCTCTCTCTCGTCCTCTGGTTTTCCCCAAGTTCACAGATTGATTTCTTCATCATCTTCTTCATAATCTGCTTCACAGATTATTACATATACCCCTAATTATTATTTTACTTTTTTACTTTCTCGAAAACTATGACGGAGCAATTTTGTAAAGTGAATATCAAAATTTTTAAAAACTAAAATGACACGTTTTTCTTAACAAGATTTTATCTCTAGAACGACAAGTTTGGATTAACAGAGAGAGTAATAATGATAGCTTTTGATGGTAATAAGAATGATTTTTTTGAAGGAAATTTCATTTATAGATGATTTTGAAGGAAATCCCATAATTTAGTTAATGATTTTATTTTATTATTTTTGGTTCATAGTCATCACTTATGTCATTATAATAGTCAAGCTCGTAATTTTGGAATTAGGGCACGCTTATTGGATTCTTATGTTATTGATCTATTTGATGTGAAGTGAATGTAACTACACCATCGTTATTTTATTTTTTTAATTAAAATAACTTCTTATATTTTATTTTATAATTAATTCGCACGTAAAACGGAGGGTAATTTAAGAGATGAAGATCATCTAGTCTTTCTTCATAAATCATAATTCACCTTAATATTCTACTTACTCAAATTATATATCCAAGTTCAAATAATTTATTATTTATTCCAAATAAGGGTTTTAGGCCAAAAAAACTAGAACTAGTCTCAATCAATTATATTAAGTATTTAGACAAAAAAAAAATATAATAAGTATCCCATATTCCCATTCGTTCAATCATTATATCCCAATTTACGGAGTATTGCTCTATTTTTTTACTTTTTTTTTTGGAAATTATGTCCAACTCTACAAGGTTAATAAAATTAAGAAACAAAGGTTGTACTCCCTCTTATCAATAAAACATGTCGCTTTACTATGCACATTTTTTTAAGAGCAAATAATTATATAAAAATTTTATTTTTATTTTTAACAATTTCATACTTAATACCAAGGGTTCGTTTGGTTAGTAACTGAAAAGCCCAGGAAGTAGATGAAATATATGTGTTTGGTTAGAGTTTTAGTCACGGGAAATCCCAGCAAGTTAAATTCCTCCATTTAAAGGGAATTTAACTTACCTACTTCCCCCTAGATAAGTTCTAATTCCACCTTTTATAAAAAGAAATTTCCAATTTCCTTATTTTAATTCCTACCATTTAAAATCCAACCAAACATATTTTTTCAATTCCCGGAAAGTGCCATACGTGGGAATTGAATTCTCGGGAAGTAATTTTCTGAGAATTGTTCTTCCCGTGTTAAACCAAACGAACCCTAAAAAGTGTGAAAATAGAAAATTTTAATATTGAATACAGTTTTTATCATTATAATTTTTTTTACGTAAATAGTAAATGACATATTTTAATTAACAGTATTTTCAAATCATACCCACGTGTCCCTCACATCTTTAGTACAAAGACTTGTACATTGTTTGACCAACTAGGCAACTATACATTGGTCTCTCAAATCTCAATAGACGATTAGACGTGGCGTGGTGATCGATTTAATGTGTGTTTTTTTAATTTTAATTTTAAGATCATGCATCGATCTTACATTATTCAAAGTCATTGTCTAAGTAGAAACCTATTCGCAATCAATCAACTATTAGAAGTATCAATCGAATTAGAAATTTTTCGATAAATGCAGAGTCCCAACACTGACATTAGGATTCGATAAGCGTTTTTGTCTGAAAACAGCCTACCCTACCGATACCCATTTTGCAAGTACTTGAGAAAAAGTTCACAGTGCGAATACCAAATCGGATATTTACTTTCTTGTCTACATACATTTATGCCCTTATTCATGAATTTTGTTTCAATTCGATCACTTTAATTTTAGCTTATTCAGCAACTAATCTTTGCATATGGTCACTTTGTTCCTCTTTTGATAATCTCAGACGACGGGAAGACGTTTGCAAACGACGTCGCAGTCAACAACAATGGCAACGCGTATGTTACCGACCAAGTGGCGAACAAGATATGGAAGGTGAGCGTCGACGGAGGCTCGGTGTCAACCATAACAAGCCCACACTTCGTCTACAAACAATGGTACAACAACCTAATAGGCCTCAACGGTATCGTCTACCACCCCGACGGCTACTTGCTTGTGATCCACACCATCACCGGTAGCTTGTACAAGATCGATCACTTGGAGGGAGGGGAAGAGGTAGTTAAGTTGGTTAAGTTAGTTGGAGGTGGTTCGCTTAGATTCGGGGATGGGATCGAGCTGGTGTCGGCCACTAGGCTTGTGGTAGCGGCCACACACCCATCTGCCCGGCCTGTGGAGAGCACGGATGGATGGGAGACCGCGACGGTTGTCGGGCGATTTGTGGGGCCCGCGCACCGGATAGCGACAGCAGTCGCAGTGAAGGATGGGAGGGCTTATGTGAGCTTCCTGTTGGGGTTGGGTTACCATGAGAAGAAGCATGTGTTTGTTGAAGCTGTGTTTTAATTCTTGTGCCAAGTTAAGTGATTTGTTCGAGTGCGATTTCGGATGCGAAATTACGCTTTAGAGCACCCTACTTTTCTTTCTAGCGAACCTACGCAAACCGATGTTAAACTTTTCAGTCGAAACAAGAACCGAGCTAAAAAGCGTTTTATGGTTGTTCTACATCAATTTCATAATCTAGTTGAGAATTTTAGATTGATGTTAGTAAAGCATGGTGTTCTTGTGAATGAGGTAAAAAAAACCCAATGAATTGTTATGTATCATGTATGTTATTGCACATTCAAGATGTTTAGAATAACATTAACAAACCATTGAATTGCTATGCTCTCATACACTTTGAATGGTTGAACCAATTTGTTGTGTTATCATTTGTTTTTAATTGGAATGACTTGTAAATGTCATGAGTCATGGACCCAATTACCCAAACATGTCTTGACCTTGATTTTGGTAAATAGAGAGAGGTCATCCGAGGTTCGAACCAGGGATCTTTGGGTACTACCCGTAAGTCCTTTCTGGCTGAATCATTCCGGAATGGTTCAAACATGTCTTAACCACTTGCCTTTATACATCATAAAACCTTGAAGGAACAAATCATAATAAAACCTACAAGGAAGAGAAGAGGCCAAAAGAAATTGAATGTAAAAATTGAGACAAAAAGAGATGAAATTTGACAAACTTAATGGAGAGTTTCATACATGGTCTTCATCATCCACCAAACTGTCACCAACAGAACCACCATTGATGGCACCTTCCCACCTCTTGAAAAAAACAACCATCCCAACCCAAAAGAGGCCTTTCAAAATCCTAGCAAACCCAATGGTGACGACCACGTAATACAGCCACCAACCGACGAAATCTCCGATGCAGACACCCCCAGCCATGGTCTCCATCTTGGCCTCCACCACCCCCACGAGCGCCTCCACCTCGTCCCTCAGCCTCAGCCACCATAGCCCTCCACAGCCCGCGGTCATCACTGCTCTCTCCACCCACCTCTCCCCCCTGGGGTGGCCCCACACGGTGTCATCCACCACTGGCTTAACCACGCTCCTACACCAATACATCATCGTCTCATGGACCCCGACGAAGAACACCAACTTAGTAAAGAGGCCCCTGCCCTTCTTGGAGAACCCATTGCCGTCGACCCCGGCTTCTATCGACGCTTCGATCCCGAGCCCAACGCACACTTGTAGGGCGCAGAGCAAGGCCCAAGCAACGTGCAACCTGGGTCGAGCCGGTTGATCCGGTTCAACGCTAATCCGACCCGTTACAGTGTGGATTAGGGACGATAGGCTGATGATGGCTACAAGAGCGTGGAGAAGAGTCGGGTTTCTGTAGAGGACGAGGGACAAGAGAAAGGAGGTTTGCGGAGGCTCGACTTGAGCGGAGAAGAAGAATTGGGCGCTCGAAATCCTCGCTAGGAGGAGAAATGAGAGGGGCAAAAGAAGGCTAAGTGTTGTGATTGAAAGGAAGTGAAAGGACTGTAGGAGGAGAGAGAAGAGGCTGGTCTCTGAGAGGTTGATCATCTTCTTCTGCCATGGCTTCCAACCCATCTCTTTGAGATCTTCAATGAAGAAGGAAACAAAGGGGGAAAAAAGAACTGATACTTCAGGCAGAAAAAATGGGGGATTTTTTTATAAAAGAAAAGGGAGAATATGGTGTTGGGTATATATCAAGGGTTGGTTAATTTGTTGCATTGAGAATATGAAGAAACTTGATGATGGAAGGAGATAAGGAACACAAAGATAAAGTGGTTGCCACGACTATGTAGTTATATCAGTTAGTTGACTTGGGAAATTGTCTGAAATTGGGAGATAATTAGTATTTTTTAGGGTAACTTGAGGATAATCTATATGCTCTGGTGTTTATATAATACTGAAAAGCAAATTAATGAAATAATTTGGGTTTTAAGAAACTGCAAGGGGCTTTGTTCCTAACGGGCTGCCAAGTTAACAACATGGAAGGGGTTTACCAAGTTTTTTTTTTTTTTTTTTTTCCATATATGATAACAATATTACTAATTTTATTAAGCTGATCTTTCCCTGTAATGCACATAGTTATCCTCATCAAGAGCTTATTTTTTATGTTTTCATGTCATACATAAAACCTGAAAATTAGTTTATCCTTGGTGGTTCACATGTATTGGCCCAAAAAGACATCAAAAAATAAATAAATGCAGGCTCTGATCTATTATTTATTTCTCAAATAATTTTATTAACGTACAACCTAATCATTTTCCCATTTCTACAAATACAAATCTTTGCTTTAAGTCTCTAATTGACATTATTTGGATGACTGATGAGCCAACCCATTTGTTGAATGATGAGTTGCATTTGCAGGTAGGTTGTCTTATCCAAGGTTCATATGAGATATTCTCCAAACATGAAAATAAATAAATATAGCAATTTTTAAAATGATGAAAATCAAGAAAGCAATGAAATCTCATCCCAAAAGAAAAATAGCTCTACTATGGAAAAACAGAAAAATTGATTGCATTTGAAATCTCATCCCAAAAGAAAACATATATACATCCTGCAGGGACATACCTTTGCCACAGGAGAGAAAGCAAGCATCCAATGGTTTGATTGGTTTCCCCTTGAATCAATAAAGCTTAGATTTGGACCGAAACCCGTCGTACAACCAGATTCCTGATTTTCTGTTCTAAAACTTTGAGAATGGGTCATCTCCCTTCGTGGAGATCTTCGGAAAACATTGCAGTTCGAGATATGTTATCATTGTCAAAGGCGCTTAAGCCAGAGTAAGGACCGGATGAGAACATAGAAGAGGTTGCATCAGAGTCAAATGTAGTCGAAGATTGCTTGATGTTTGGTCTTGCGCTGGTGGGATCTTGATACTCCGTGACTCGCTGCACCATTTTGAGAGACTGCACTACTTCCCCCATTGTGGGTCGTTGGTTGGCCTCAGGAGCCACGCACGCAGCTGCAATCGTGCAGACTCTCATAAAATCTTCCTTTGGGTATTTCCCTTGAAGCTTTGGATCAACAAGCTCCTCTAAACGCTCTTTATCTCTTAGAACAGGCCTTGCCTGAAAGGCAAACATAATTTACTCGAATAAGCAAATGGGTGGTGCAGATTGCAGATTATCGAAGCAGATTATACTAACCCAAGTTACGAGGTTTTCCTGCCCAGATGGTTGCGACATGTCAACGGGCTTCCTTCCTGTTAACAACTCCAGAAGGACGACTCCATAGCTATAGACGTCACTTTTTACCAGTAGATGGCCTGTCATAGCATACTCAGGAGCTACATACCTGTTAAATTAAGGCAATGTATCTTAAAAACTAGTTTTTGACAATAAGTTTCATATGTTCTAAATGGAGGACTGGAGGAGAAACACTAACCCAAATGTTCCCATTACTCGTGTAGACAAATAATTAGCTCGGCCTTCAGGTGCTTGTTTGGCAAGGCCAAAATCAGCAACCTTGGCATTGAAATTGTTCTCCAGCAATATATTTGATGCCTTAAAATCTCTGTGGATAACACATGGTTGCGAATCTTCATGCAAGTAGGCAAGTCCCCTAGCAGCATCGAGTGCAATCTTCATTCTGGTATCCCAATCAAGAGGGCAGTTTACTCCCAATGGGCCTACATCGGAACAAATAATAAATGGAAACAAATTAGAAACACTTTTTTAGGCTAAAGAAGTCCCACTTAATGATCTTTCACTTATTGAATGGATGCTGAATGAATCGCTTACCATGAAGCCATGCCTCTAAACTACCATTTGGCACAAGCTCATAGCAAAGAAGATTCTGAGACGAGTCATGACTCGAGTAGTAGCCCACGAGTTTAACAAGGTTTCTGTGATGCAACCTGCTAAGCATTTCAACCTCAACCAAGAATTCCTTATCTCCCTGTTGCCCTCCATTAGTAAGCTTCTTAATTGCGACAGCTGTACCATCAGTTAGAACTCCCTTATAAACTCTCCCAAACCCACCTTCCCCAAGTATGCTTGCAGGTTCAAAATTGTTTGTAGCTTGCTTGAGCTCTTCATATTGCAGAAACCGTGTACTGGTAGGGTGGGGCAGAGACCCTCCTCCTGAAGGAGGATCTGCAGTTACCCCTTTTGCTGAGAGTTGATAAGCAATTGAAAAGGGTCAATCACACTTCAATAAGAATATAAGATCACCAAACTATAAGAAGAATTTAATATAAAAGCAGCACATAGTAGTATAGTACTGTAAACAGGAATATCACTATGTAGGTTGAATCATACAGATATAGGTAGACAGCAATGATTTTTCTACATTTTGCTGGTTATCAGGAACTCAAGGAAGTGAACCACAAATCTAAAATTGATCAGGATGACAAACAATCATGAAATGTTGTATATGTTTTATGGACTAATATTTTTACCAGTCCAGTCATTAATTTCATCACAAATTTGAAAGGAAAAGTCAAACAAGAAAATCTTCCTATTAATTCTTCTGGCTCTCCTAGGCCAGTATACTCACGTAATTTATTTATAAAAAAATGCTATGAAAATTAGCAAGTTATACAAGAACCAAAAGCTGATACTAAGATGATAGCTGCAGAAGCAGTGTCATAAACATACCGGGTTCTTCTGAAGGTAATTTTGGTTTTGCTGGACGAGTCAAGCAAAAACAGATAATGAAAACTGCTACAATGGCACTGATCACAATGAAACCGGCAAGACTAAGAACAAAAATCACACTCGGATGCCATCCTTTCTTTGAAGCAGTAGCTGAATGAGAAGTTGCCAGGTGTGCAGCGGGTGCTTTTGCAGGTGAAGCTGCTACTATAGGAGCTGCAAATAAATCGAAATACTGACATTATAGCATATTCAAGAAGACCAATTTGTAAAAGGAACCCAAAAGGAGATGAGCTTAAGAAGACAAATAAACGTACAAAAAATGGTTCTTTTACAAATTAACTCAGTGAAAGAAAACACGGAGGATCTGAAAAGTAGTGATGGATCCCTCCTCACATAAATGCAAGCTAATAAAGCAGGTAAGATTTAGAAGTGATGATTCTTCAAAATAGAGTGAATAAGCAGAAGTGACCGATCAGAACCAAATCAAGCTATCAAATTTGTATCATAGGAAATGCACTTGCATAAAAGTTACCTGGGGATGGGGCAGGGGCTTGAAACCATGTCATATTCAGAAGCTTGTAATCACCAACACCCAGTAACTTATTGTCTAGATTGACATTGTGTTTATAAAGTGATGAGTTTATTGCAGATGCACTGCTGGATGAAAAACTTATCCCAGTATATGGAGTGATGTCCATAGAAATATTTAGACTGGATAGACTGATCCAATAAAAGTTGATCAGCTCAATCTGAGAAACATGCAAACCAAGGCCAGTGGCAAATTCTCTAAGGAAGAGATCCCAATTTGGATTCTGAGATACATTAGTAAGGAGTAGATCAATCTTGACTGGATATACACATTGACAATCCTTGCTACCTCTTAGTAACACCATGTCAGG
Source organism: Persicaria tinctoria (assembly GCA_037127255.1). Classification (NCBI taxonomy): domain Eukaryota; kingdom Viridiplantae; phylum Streptophyta; class Magnoliopsida; order Caryophyllales; family Polygonaceae; genus Persicaria; species Persicaria tinctoria. The sequence goes on along the minus strand of JBANSL010000019.1, from coordinate 2,680,596 downwards.
TCCACAACAGCCTGTTAAAATAAGCAGAATGAAGTCAGCCTTTTTTTTCTCATAAAATCACAAAGATGAGCACGACTAAGGTGGAAATAACAGGAAATTCAATGAATGACATCATACTATTAGAGAGAATATTTGCGACATTTTGTACTTCGTGAAAAAAGTTGTATTGACCCATCTATTATTAGCATGCAACATGGTATAATAACCCTAAGGATTGATATCATACTTGAAGCTTGTGGGGAAAATGCTGGTTGAGGCAAGACAGAGCGCGTTGGAGCATTGGCCAAATCTGGGGGAAGAAGGCCAGCAAGCGGCGGTGCTGATGTACTCCTCTTTCTTGATGGTTTGGAAAAATGTGAACTTGAAGGAGGATGACTGATTAAGAGTGGGCCGTGATAAGGAAATAGCTTAGGTGACATTGCATGTATCGACGAGTGCTTCTTTTCAGGAGCAGTAGGTGCAGCTAAAGGTGCATTAGCTTCCGAGAGAATAGAAACTCCATTCACAGATTGAGCAGTTATGAGCAACAGGTAGCATGATTCAAGCAGCAAAGTGAAAATCATCCATTTGGAAGCTCTAAAAAACCCTGCAACAAGATATCACAAATTTAGAGCTATCATATAAAGCAACAGAAGATTAACACTAGCCAGAATATTTAAGAGCTTGCACTTATCAGAAGAAACTGGTTACATTCCATGCTACAGAAGAAACTGCTTGCACTTGTCAGAAGAAACAAGTATCTAAGAAAACTTTCCATTCTATTTGCAACTACATTGGACTTGGTTTGGTCATAGTACTTCACTTGATGTGGAAAAAAACGGTACACGGAAGCTTGGTCTAGGGTCATAAAGCCATATCTCAAACCCAATCAATGCTTCATGCCATGGTAATAGGTTCTACTTAAGATATATAGTTAGGCAAATACAAGAAAAATAAACAATTACACTCAGTTCCACAGCTGCAGCTATAAAGGGCATAAAAAATCAGCTCCATATTGTAGAGTGAAATGTAAACCCTAACAAGAAGTAATTTAAGAAAACTTCAATAACAGAACAATGACAATCAACAGATGATACTGTATAGATCACCAATTAAGCTACTAGCACCGACTGACCGACATAAAATAAAAATAAAAATACAGCAACAATCACGGAACTAAAATCAACTGAAGCTCCAAAACCCTAGGTGTTAAGATTTCCAGCTTCATTTCATAACACACAAGTTCAAGGTTCCGAATCCTCCAATTACAGCTTCTACAGAAAATAAACTCACATTCGAAGCTCAGAAAGCAATAGGATAACAAGAAAAAGCGAAACGGAAGCTGAAATTTACCGGCGGAGCGTTTGAAGAACGAAGCCATAAGAGCACCGACAGGAGCTCCACCGACGGCGAACGGCGCAGTTCAGATCTGAGAAACCTCCCCCGCGGCACGGTAACAGGCGCAGAGATCGGCACGGAAATCCCGCGAGAAAAGCAAAGGACAAAAGAAAAATCAAGAAGAAGAAACAGGAGAGAAGAAGAAGCAACTGCTAGCGCTGGCTATGGAAAGCAACAAAAAGCGAGCGGGGAAAAGCATAGGGAGTATCGTAATCAGAGCTCGAAAGTGGAGCTCGGACGCCATTTTCGAGCTCTCGGAGGAGAACTGCTACCAGATAAAGAGGAAATCTGGAAGGATTAGACAAAGGAATTTGGGTTTGAACTTGGGAAACAGAGAGAGAATTTGGTGCAGAACTGCAGACTACCTACAGTCTTTAATCACGATTAGAAATATAGAGGTTGGTAGTAACTATTTTTCTAGTGGGAGTATTTATATATTTATATTTGTATACTGTATTGTTTTAAATATGCTTGCAAAATTCTTCAGTTGGAACTTGGAAATGCATTAAAATTCTCGCATGGTAGAATTATTTTGGAGTATAAAGAATGTTATATGAAGATAAAATGTAGTCGATTTATGATTAAAAAAATTTGTTAATAAAATATAAATAAATAAATAAAATTAGTTGAAGAAAAAACTAACAAAATAGAAAACACAATACAATATACATTGTATAAATATGCAATTTGTTGCACTCTTAACTACAATAATGTATAATCAAATTGACCACTTCCCTCGCCTCTTCCAATCTTACGCCTCTCCAGATACGCAGCGAGATAGGCATCTCTGTATTCTCATCCGTAAGAATGCTCTTAGGTGGTGGTCTAGTATGGGCTAGTCTCATCCAACTCATTACTTGTATAAAAAAAATGTATAACCAAATATGAAATATTTAAACTTGTGTAATTCCTTATCTAGTTGTCAAAATGAATTATAGTATGTAAATATCAATTTAAGTAAAATATAAAAGCATTGTAGTTTGTTAAAATAAGATTAAAGTAATTAATGTACTTTCAATCTTTAAACATTTATAATTTTTTACTCGGGTGTCGAATTAGTGCATATTATATATCAAAACGAAGCTATCAGCTAATAGAATACACATTAATAATTAATTCGTTAAGTGGGTGTGTTGGGGGGGAATGAAGTCATTTGCATTAAGGTGGATTGACCAATATGAAGGATAAGATAGATGTAAGAGTCTAGGTTTGATTGGTTTGAGCATGTGAAGAAGAGGTAACATATTATGATTTACACCTATGTATAGTTGTGAGGATGACTCTTGATGATTTTTAATATGGCAAAGACAAACTGAAAAAGAGATAGATGTAAGTTATTTGTTAAGATATTTAATTGTTGACCCTCAAAAGATGTGATTATTGATCGAGATTATTATTGGAGGCTAGAAGTGACATTTGAGCTGATGAAGTTTAGTTTTATTAGTCATATGGCTTTTGTCTTTGTAGTGTTCACCTTGCTATTTCTCTGGTAAGGTTTTACTTGATAATTCTCTGATAGGGTTTTACTTGATAATTCTTTCATTGGGTGAAAACCTCTTGATAATTCTTTCATTGGGTGAAAACCTAAGGTTTACCTTACTCTCTACCAATGGGTCGAGTCGGTCGGCGCAAATCGGCTTACCTGGTACGTGGCTCTTGCCGGCTGGGTCACGTGCTCGGGGTTTGCTACCGAAGGTAGGTTGCTCGTCATAAAAAAAAATAAAAATAAAATAAAAAGGAAGAAGGTTTGGCAACGGGAATTGCTTGTAGGCAATGTGCTACACACTTAACGGAAAAGGTTAATCGCTAAACGATAAAAAAGCACAAGAGAATAATGTAACGGTAACGAGCTACATCAGTCAATGTAGCCGTTGCATATGTCACCTCCCTTAAAATAAAGTCCAAAAATGTCTTCCTTTCTCCATTTAAACTATATTTAAATTAAAATAAACCGGTATACATATGACAGGGACTAAAAAGGATAATGAAATAAAACACCCACCACCAATTAAAGAAAGCACAAAATCTTCCTCCTCCTCTTTTTTTATTTGCGGTGGAAATTTTGTTTTATTGGTTTTGCATTTTTTTTCAAGTAATCCATTCATTAAATTAAATGTCATTTTAGATACTTTCATATTTATTTTACATAACTGCCTTGTTGTAACTTTTTGAAAAATTTAAAAAATTAGTGTATTAAACGAGACTAGTATTTTTTATTTCTTTTTAAAAACTATATTAAATGCTAAAATGACAATTTTTTTTAATTAATTAATGGATAAAAAATTGATTTGATAGAATATTAACACAAATAAGTCAATTTCATAAAAAAAAATAGTAAGATTTAGAACACTAATTAGACATAAAAATCAATTATTAAGATGAAGATTACCCACCGTCGCAACCAAATAACATAAGTCAACCTTTTCTATATAAAAAAAGAAGTCAACCTTTTGATATGAGTGACCAATTAACCATATAGAAAGGGCCAACTCTAGATTCAATTCATTCACAAGTTATGCCCACATTAATAAATTCCTCATTGCCAAATTGCATAGAAACAAAAATACATGCCAATTTCCAAAAAAAATAATTTGGGCTTTGTGGGCCTGACTTGTCCTATGACCAATATTTGGGCTAAGCTCAAAGTATGAGAGCCCAACAAACTTCAATATGAGATTGAATATTTTCCTTGCCAGGACAAAAAAATTTGTTCCTACAAAATCAACGCAGTACATTGCAGAGCAAGAAGCTCATGATTTTGGGCATTGATTTTGGTTAGATTTCCTGTTCAATCCTTTCATCCGCGCTGCACTCGGGCAGATCTCCAAACAGGGTTCGTTTAGGGCGCTATCATCTTCTCGTGGAGGAGGAAGGATCCCGAAACTGAACTGCACAATCACTTTTGAGTTTTAGACAAATGAATTTGGTATTGATCACTAATTTCAGCTCATGAGAGCTATCCAAAGCTCATTTTCCTTACTTGACAACTGTAGTCACTGAACTTGGGCTCCATGAGCAATGGAATTCCCATGTAATCTTTGAAGAAAGTCTGAAACAACAACAGCAACAACAAACATCTGTCACAAAGAGAACCAAGCAAACCAAATCTCAGAATGAACTAACCTGTGTCGGGATCTTGCAAGTGTTAATGCACACACCAACACATTTACTCTCCTCCAAGTACTTGCACTTTTCGACAAAGACCTGAAATGATTCCAATGTCAAGGAATGACAGCTTCTGGATAATGAAATCACTTATGAAGTGTTGTACATACACCACTTGCGCAGGAGGATCCATCAGGAAGATTGATAGAGTTAACCTGGCACGGGCCCATCAGCCATTGACAGGTGAGCGCGGTCACTCTTGCTTTGCAACAGCATTCAAACAAAGATCATGAGATTGTAAACAGAACTTAAGAGATCATCTGGCTGGCTATAAAAAAAATGTGACCCACCAACCATGACGGCTGCTAACCGTCCCGCTCCAATAGGGGTTATCAGTGAGCGGTAGAGATCCAAAAGGAACGGAGGAAACAGGGATCTTAGTATTCGAACCTATCATTCATGAGCAATGAGTATAAGATACACATAAAAAGTGAACAACTCGAATTCCTTATTGAATTTGCCTTTGTTTGATCAACAGACATGATTGCAGCATTTATAACTATTGGAATTTGGAAGTACCTATGAAGGAAATAATCAACATTGAATCTGAAGAATCAGATGCAAACTGAACCAGTAAACCCTAGAAAGAAATCAAGTTCATACGGCAGAAACAGTCACATCGGAGCTACACCTTATCGAATCGAATCAATATAAGATACATATAGCAAGTAAACAACACCGATTTCTTATGGCGTTTGCTTTTGTTTGATCAATAAAACATGAGATACCAGCTTGAGGCATTCAGAAATCAGAAGCACCTAAAAATGATGATTTGAGAAATCTCTGTCATTTCTCCAAAATGTAAGCCCTAAACCAGATGCATCTGAAGAATCAGATGCAAACTAAACCAGTGAACCCTAGGAAAAATCATGTTCATACCGCGGCATCACTGACATCGGAGCTACTCCTTCCGAGCATAAGCCGATTCGCGACCTCAATCAGTCCATCATAACCCGGCTTTTCCGAATCCCACCCGGTCTCCTGCCAAACTCATCAATCAAGCAAGCAAGTAATAAGAGCTTGCAAATTTCAGAAAACCTAGTTCCTAAAAAGCTTCGATTGAGTTCCAAAAATGGAATACCAGAACCATCTTCTTCCGGAACAGATTGAGGAACAAGTCATCCAGAGGACCCGGATTGTACACAGAAGCAGCTTTAGAGGCCGAAATCTCGTCCTTAATCTGCACAATTTAAACAGCAGAGAAGTGAATTAATCGTTGAATTCTTAATTGATGACAGAGTTGGGGAAGAGTGGTTTGGAATTCGAGTGTTCGTTGGTTACCGAATTGGATTGGGTGGAGGAGCAGTAGGAAAGGGGGATTCTTGGCCGTTGAATGAGAAATTTGGACGGTGCTGATCGGAAAAGAGCTGATGGGAAGGGCGAGGAGAGAGGTTGGAGGTGAACGATGGAGGAGGAGGAGAGAGAATTCATGGCGGAGGTTAATGGTGTCCTTTAATGGAGATTGGGCAGCCTTTATAGTTTTTGTTAGAATTAATCGTTTTGAGTTTTTATTAACGGTTTGTTTATTGGGAAAGAAAATGGAAATAAGGGAAACTTATAATCTAATTTAAAAATGGTTAAATTGGCTATACTTAGGGGAAATATTTTCCGATTTAGGTTGTTAGAAAAATCGTCTTATTAATTACCCTAAACTCTGTTTGGTTAAAAACCCTGAATTATTTCATAATGTCTTACATGGCGTGTTATCTATAAAAAAAAATCGATACTTAGTGTCTTACGTGGCATGTTATCTAAGAAAATAAAAATCCATAAAAAAATTAAAATAATACATTATCGTAATTTATAAAAAGTTGTCAAAAACACAATTTATCTATATATTTTTGTTAATTAATAAAAATAAAAATAAAAATTATTAATTTCATAATCATAATTACCAAAAATACTATAGATAAATATAATTGATAGATGTTGTTTTATTTATATCTATATTTTTTTTGGTGAAACGAATTATTTATATTGAAATTAATTATTTGATAAGTTGTTATTTAATTTATATTTATATTATTTTTTTGGTGGATGAATTATTTATATCTAGATTAATTTTTATTTTATATGTCTCAATCACTAATAGTTTAATTATCACATTGTAATTCAGATTTTTTGTTTTGTCTTATTTTTATTTATTTTTAATAAATAATAGATGTAATTTTATAATATTGTGTTAATATATTCACGTGCATTGAACGAGACACACACTAGTGTCTATGTGTATATATATATATATATATATTAGGCAAGCAATTCGAGGGTCAGACATATCTGACTCCTTAAGAGGCCGATAAAGGGCGAACCGTCAAACATATAATATAAAATAAAAAGGTACAATACAACCAGTGGCAAGCATACAATTTCGGGCGAACTAGCGAACCTTACCCTAAAACATTGGGGATAACATAGACTAAGAGTCGAAGCCAAGTGCCTGATTGGTTTAAAGAAAAAAAAAAGAAAAAAATTATAATAGGTCTTTCTATCTTATACCCTAAGGGCATAGGATAAGATCCTAATTGAGAAATATGCCCTACAAATAATAAGCGACCCTAGAAATCCAATTTACAATTTGACTAATGCAATTTAATAAATATTAAAAGGATATATTTTTACTAAAAACTGAAATATAAATAAAACTATCATAGTTTCCTTTATTTTCATATTGGTGTAAAATGATTGGTTCAAAATTATCCCCAAAATTTTAATTTAAAAAAAAAATTATCCCCAACATCTATCCAATTACCCGTATTAAATTACAACTAGTACAGTCCCCGCGCCATGGCGCGTCCGCGAGGAAAAAAAATATAAAATATCTATTATAAGGATGAACAAAAATAATAATGAAAAAAATACAAATGGTGAAATACATTAATGAATATAAAACTAAATATATGAATGGATGTTGTCGTTACGGTAGAATTCGTCCATAGGATTCCTGGGGAAAAAAAATAGTTTGGTTATATGAAGAGATGAAAATGTATATAAAAAGAAATAATGTAAGGCTAATCTTACAAAATGAGGATAATAAGGATTATGGGTGGGTGACACCAAGTCCTCCAAACTCTAAGTGAATGTAATCCGTCTGTATAAAGAAATTAATAAACACAATAAGACCAATATTATGATTAACATATTGAAATAAAAGTTATAAAGGCAAAAATAAAAAATAAAAGAAAAACAGTAAATAGAATGTACCTGTTAGGCTAAAGTATGTAAGATTTCTTTGTACACGACGTTAACAGTAGTGTTGAGCGAGTTACCATTCTTATCACATGATAGAATTTTCAAGCCAGATTTGGATGTAACCCTTGAGACAGCAACATACAACTGGCCATGGGTGAAGACTGGCATCCTCAAGTACAGGCCAACGTGAGAAAGAGATTGGCCTTGACTTTTGTTAATCGTCATGGCAAAACAGACCGACACTGGGAATTGTCGCCGTTGAAACTGGAATGGTAAAGATGCTGTCTGTGAAGGGCACATGACCATACGTGGTATGAACACTTGGTCACCAACATTTCGCCCTGCCATAACACTCGCCTCAATGACATGGTTACCGAGCCGCGTAACAATCAACCTGGTTCCATTGCACAAGCCAGCGGATTGGTCAATGTTCCTCATCAGCATAATAGGAACACCAACCTTCAACCGTAACACATGGTTTGGTATGCCCGAAGCTTTGATGGTATTAAGGAACTCAGTAGAATATAACGGCTGACCAGAACTTATACACCCATCCGTCTTCAAGATGCTATCAGAACTGAGGTACACCTTATCATCTCCTGGCATATTATTAAGTATGTAGTCATTGACTTCATCCACAGATTCATGTGTCGGAGAAAGGATGGCCCTGTCTCGGAAATAGGTCACATCTGAAAAGTGCTGCATTATAGAGGGATAAGTATGTTCAACAATTGCTGCAACAGGATTTCCGGTGTAAGTGAGCAGCAAATCAGAAGGTATCTCTATGGTAGAATCGCCACAGCTATGATCACCCAAGGTACCATCACCCACTTGAAGAATCCATTCAGAGAAGGCACGGAGTTCTTGCACACTGGAATCTGAAGAATCTCCCGAGAGACGCATATTTCTAGTCAGTTTCAGCACTTTGCATGATTTCCACAAATAGGAAGAATTAATTGAGGCTGAAACAATATCATGCCTAGTTCCTCGAGGAATAACAGGCAAGATCTGCCTAAAGTCGCCGCCAAGAACAACAACCTTACCACCAAATGGCTGAGATGAGCTATGCGGATTTGAGAACCTGAGAACATCCCTTAAGGTTCTATCCAATGCTTCAAAACAATACTTATGCATCACAGGGGCTTCATCCCAAATAATAAGACTTGCCTTGCATATAAGCTCTGCCAACGGAGTACCTGACTTTATGTGGCAAGTTGAATGAGAATCAACGTCTATGGGAATTGCAAATCTAGAATGTGCTGTCCTGCCACCTGGGATAAGTAGAGAAGCAATCCCACTCGAAGCAACAGTCAGAACAATGCCACCCGTAGAACGTATAGCAGCGGCAAGGGCTCTCCATAAATACGTTTTACCTGTGCCCCCGTAGCCATATAGGAAGAAGAGTCCTCCTACGTCGCGAGAAACAGCCTTCATGATATCATCATAAACTGCACGCTGCTCAGCTGTAAAGTTCGACAGTAGGCTAGCATGCTCCAGAGCCAACTTGGATCTATCATAGTTGAGTTCATCCTGAATGAGCTTGTTACATCCCTCTGTAATGAGGATATCATTGGGAAGAGGCATTGGAGGGTGGGCTCGAAGAGAGCTACCATTACGCTGCAGTGATTTCTCAATCTCTGCAAGAGCATAATTCTTGAGTTGTTCTTCACTTAACTGCAAATCTGCAAACATAAGTAAGATAGTGAATAAACTACTATACTATAACATGTTCAAATAACAAAACGAATAAATTCCTATGTACACACCTTTCATCCGAAGTATTTTCCGTTGACGGTGAAGAATATCATCGGTCAAGAGATGCCATGTTTTCTCCCAAATAAATTCCGGTCTGGACAAAGTACCAGTTAATAACAACATGGCAAAAAGTCTCCGCAAGTAGGAAGGATGTCCTGAAAAGCTGGCTTCTTCTATGGCCTCTATGTACTCCTTTTCATCATCCAACAATCCCCGCGCATAACACGCTTCCTTGAAAGAACCATGGACGACTCCATTCACCGTTCGTATATCTTCATATGAGGTAGGACCTTTAACCGTATTCAATAAGATACGGAGGTAATACAACTCCTTTGCGGAGGGAGTGACATGAAACATTCTACCGATTGCAAAACCTCGTATTCTAGGAGTCCATTCACGCTGTTGCGGCTTCCACACGAACTCGGTAGGGAACTGAGCATAAGTTAAGGCTCTAGCGGCGTCATACTTCTTATTACACTCCATCCATGCCAAAAACATAGTTTGTCGCCCCTCGACTTTGTTGATGACATCATTGATGGACTCAGCATCACGGAACACAACATTCTGTTGGTTTGGCAGATGAAAATTCAACCGCTCAACAGAGGTAGCCCTGTAGTGGATAGGAAACTCATATATTCGCCAAAGCGCCTCAATAGGAGATAGATACCTGAAGATAATAATGAGGGTGAACAGATGCAAGAGAACGTAAGTAGAAATCATTCAGTTGGAGACTTGGAGGTATAATGGATGCACGAGACAATATGAACAAACTAATGCGAAATATGCAAAGTAAATGTTCAATTAGAAATAAGAATAGGTGAATTACAAAAACAGAACAAATTTGAATATACCATGGTAATGAGATAAAACAAAAGGTAATTAGTAGTAATACGCTAAATTTCAATTGAGGAACTAATAATGGGAAAAGTAGACGAAAATAAAATGAGTATATTATGATAAATTTGAATGTTAACATTATAAGTAACATGAGAGATGGAAGAGGATATATATAATAAAAATACACAACCCCATTTGTGGTAAAATTAGAAAATTTAATTAAAACATAAAAGAGTACCTGGCATCGCAGAAATTCTGTATTTCGTCAATCTCTTGTCCATCTTGATCATCATTGGATATCGTTGCCATGATTCGATCATCTCCCTTGCTAATGTACTTGAATAAATACTTTATTGACCTCGACTGATTGCACCATTCAACATTGATGTGTGCTTGATATTTGAGTAGGAGTGCTGGATTATAAGGAACAACAAATCTGTTGTCCAGCTCATGTTTACCCTTCTTAACCGTTAACCCGGTGTTTGATCTTCTATATAAGGGATATCCATCATCATCAAATGTGGTTCTTTCAACATACCCTTTGGGAAAATATTTGGTGCAAGCTCCTTGCTGCATGCACGGGGATCGAGAATTATGCTTTCCGCAAGGGCCGTGCATCATGAAACTACTGACCGCGGCATACAAATCTGGATTGCGCTGTGGATCGGGGATTTCTGCAGAAATGACTCTATCGATATCATCTGAAGTAGACAACTTATCAGCCTTGTTTAGCCACAAAACAATGTGAGCATGGGGCAACCCACGTTTTTGAAACTCAATGGTATATACAACTGCAAAAGGGGAAAAACAGAGAATTACATAAAATGGAGTAAGGTTAGAAAGATAGGCACTATGCGGAGAATAAGCACAACAGACGTTCAAGAGGCAGAAAATATTTGTTAGGTAGCATGCAATTTTATGTATAAGAAATATCATATAAATAAATAATAAGTAATAAAAAAACGTGAAAACCATATAAGGACATGGGTATACGAAAGGAAGGAAAAGGGTGACATACGCGATTCACAACGCCCGAAGATGTTATTGAATCTCAAGTCTCTTATGAGCTCATGCAGTTTGATACTGAAGAGTCTGCAGGAGAAATCAAATATCTCTTCGGTTCGAACACCAAGGAATTGAGATAAACGTAGGATTTCTGGCCATTTTGAATTGCAAGTGAAGGTAATGAAGAGATCAGGATGACCATAATACTTGCAGATGGCCATAGCATCTTGATAGCTTTGCAACATATACCTAGGCCCACCAGTAAAAGAGGATGGCAAGAGAATACGCTTTCCCGCAGAAGCAGGTTCGGTGCTTCCTTTAGCAGCTGCAGCAGTAAGATTCAAATAGGTGTCCGACCGTAAATCTTCCTGATGAAACCGAAAGTACTTCAACCGAGAAGATTCGATCATAGTATAAGCGTCAACTACTAACTGTTGGAACAACTTCTCAGCAAACAGATACAGGGCTTGCTCAGTTAGCCTGTGCTGGAATCTATAAGCAAAAAACTCCCTCAAAGTCAGCTTGGTTGTCTTGTTGGTCCCATCAATATCACGATGCTCAATCTCAATCGTGTAACCATCTTCAGCATATGGAAATAGCAACGGATATTGAAGAGCAAGATAAGAAGGATGTAGCTCAGTAATACGTTGTAGTTGACCGGTCCGTGTCTCAATAACAATATCTCTTCCACCATTTTCAGAACTCCCATCATCGAAAATAATAGCGGCAACTTCAGAGGTAGTCGGAAGATTGTATCTCCTGCCATCGCGCCCTCTCCTACCCAATAGCTTCAGCTTGAGTGTGGAAGAAATGCCATCTACAAACCTATCTCTGGCCATTCGAAATGATTGAGCTAGTGGGTTATGCTCATCAAGCATATTCTTCAAATCACGCACAAGAGATTCATCAAATTCCTCACCCGCACTTGTCCTGCGTGAGCATTAAAAGGACTTGTGATATAGTTCGTAACCACTTATAAGAAATCACAATTGAAAAAGGGAAAACCGCAAACCTGGCTGCACTCATGCGATTTGATTCCTCATTATGGGTATCGTATATATACAACTGCGAGAATTTAGGAGAACCTCCGTCCACTGGCACAAGACTTCCTATCATATGAATATTTTGGCCCTGTATACGATAGACGTAAGGCCCATGACCAGGAGGAGGTGAAAACTTCGCACCCATCGATGTGAATGCAAACATGTTGTTGTAGTTCCGAATATACTCGAAGAAATTTCTACTCCTTGGGTCAACACGTGAAAATATATCTCTTAATAAGGTTGGTGGATCTTTAACCCTTGGAAGTTGAACCTTTCCCTTTGAACAACACAAACTGAAAGTTGGATTAGTCGGATTATAGGACTTAATACTCCGTTCCTCATACCACATCATCGCATTGCAATAAGCACAATTCCAGGACGGAAGGCCAATATCATGATACCCTACAAAATAGGAAAAAATGGAATCAAATATAACCGAGAGATTATTTATCGTTGTGGAAATAAAATTAAAGAATAATTGAATGGATGATGGATGAATACATATTGATGAACTATTTCGATCAAGAAACACAATTATGAAACATAAGAAAGGGGAATAAAAAGGAACAAACTAATTGAAATATAACCGAGATTATAGAATCGATAGGTAAAGTCCAAGTTAATTGGTAAATGTTGTGAAAAAATGTGGTGCGTAAATTTGATACCATTAGGCACAACGATGGTAGGGGAATCCAAGCGTAGGGAGTAATTCAACGGAGCGGGAGGAACAACTGCAAATAAAAGAACGCATTATCAGTTGATGATTCAATGTATTAGAGTTGCATGATATTTTCAAAATAAGGGTGAAATTGAATAAATGAAGCAAATCACCTGTAGATGCGGTCGTCGCAGTGGGCGTTACAGAAGTGGCACTTGTAGATGACGGTAAGATGTTATTCCCTGTTAACATTAAACAGGAGGTCCCCAAAAAGTTAATCAATAACCCATTTCCATTTAAAAAAGTAAAAATCCAATTAGAAAAAAAAAAGTAAAAATCTTGCTTATAATGAAATTATTATGCACCTGTTGAAAGCGTAAAACCATATATGTGGATATATTAAAGAGAGACAAAGGTAACGGAAAGTCTTGCTTATAATGAAAAGCACATATGCAATTAATTAGAACATGGAAAAATATACTTGTAGGAATTAACCAACTTCCCTCCGTACACATTGTACATTGCAGAGACCTCCATCTACCTAACATATTACTTAATTAAATCTATTAGGTAATCAATGTGGTAAATGGGAAGAACCAGGTGTGAAAACCAAGTGATTGGCAAGGATTCATTAGTCAAATGCCCCTAAACGTACAGGACAAAAATGAGCCCGAATAGCGCAGGACAAAAATTTAAGTTGATACTCAAACACACTTTTCTGCTTCAACCTTGACTTGATTGTAATCTGTGTTAGTCTTTGAGGATGCAATTCATTACACTTTACAGTAAAATATGGTATCTATGTAACTGATCGACATTGATGGGAATAATCCGAATAGAGGAGGAGTAATGAAATACCATATGAGATTTCACGGATAGGAAGTTTATGACTTCTGTCGGAATTTGGGGTAGTCGATCGTCTTTGACCTTGGTCCCGTGATTGACGTTTTGATGCCATTGAAAGTCGTCGGTTCAATCTAAGCTCTTTCGGAGTAAGACTTTCAACCGTGGTGTCTTTTGTATTCCGCCGACTTGTAGAGGCATGAACGGGTGTAGTGAAACAAACTGAACGAATAAACGAAAATGAAGTGTTGGAAAAAAAAAAGGAATCTATATTATATAATTGAATGTAGATGGAGTACGTTTGAATGAAATGCAAAGGCATACCATTAGAGAGGTCTGTCAAAGGGGTCCTCGTACGTTTGGAACTACCGTTAGGCATGTCGGTGATGGAGGTCCTTTTATGATTCGTAGAATCTGGGGTAATGCACTTACCACGATCTGTGGAACATATATGTAAATGGAAATCGATTATAGTGAATACAATAGATAACAAAGATAAACCTTCCTCGGTGGGGAAAGTTTCGATAAGAAGTCGTTTACCGGGTAATTGGTTGCGAGCAGGAAAATCGTTTTCCATAGGCAAATGCGACAATGTGAGGATATATTGGATCCAAAGAGAATGCCGGATCGGGGAAATGGGGATGGGACTGATGGGTTGGAAGGGTGGGAAGGGAGCAATATATATAGGAGAATTAATCCGTAAATACCAAAAAATAAATAAAAATAAGATGCATTCAAAAAATTTGGCGGGATTATGTTAGTAAAATAAAATCTTGATAAGTACTCTAATTATCTAATTAGTTAAGATATACAGAAATTAGATATGGATAAGTAGTATAATTATCTAATTAGTTACTAAAATCTTGATAGGTGTGATCGGGAATGGATATATGCAAATCCACATACATACAACAAATCGGCGGGCTCGATCTATCAAATCTTATCTAATTTATTTAATTAACTAATTTGTTAGGTTAATTAGTTAGGATATACCCTAATACTAATTAGAGTTTGTGGCAGGAGTGTGATCGGAAATGGATAAAAGCAAATCTACCTACCTATAAAATATTGGAAGCCTCTTTGTACTAAGAACATGCATTAACTTGTCAAGCAATCGATCTTGGCTCCACTGCAACCATCAACACCCTTTATATTCTTCAAATAATTAAGCTCTATAAGAAATTACATAAATCAATATTAATTAATATATCATCACTTATATTACTGCTAGAAAGTAAATAAAAGGAGGGGGGAATAAATAAGTATATATATATATATATATTTATATAAAACAGAAAAATCATAACAGCCTTAGTTGTAAAAGATGGGAAAATGTTGTGAATAATGCCATGGGAAAAGAAAGGTGCTCTCACATAATGAAATAATAACAATACCAAATAACAACACCAAAGTACCTAAAATTCAAAATGACAAAGCAACATAATAGACCCAAATCTGCATGATAAAGAATTTATTGTTCGCCTAAATAGTGGATGAGACACAATAAACACTGGGAAGACCCAAACCAACACAAAACTCAGCTCAGGCATCAGCCGGTTCAATCTTCACCTCGACCTTATTCTGCTTGGTGGTTGACAGCTGACCCTCGGCATCATCATCATCGTCACTGTTAACTTCCACGTAAGTGCGTCGCCTTTTTGGAGTAGACAGTGAAAGATGTCCAGAAGAGCAAACGTCCGAATGAGACTCCTAAGGTGTGTATTCAAGAGGGTGAGTGATAAATATGAATGAAAAAAGTACAATTGAAGATGAAAGATATCCACATGAAAAAAAATAGAAAGGATGTCTATAAATCATAGGCAAAATTGCAGTAAAAAAGTGAGTAACCAACACAGAGTCTCAAATGAAATAAGACAAAAGAAGCAGAACTTGAGCAAAAGCTATATCAAAAGAAGGTATTAGTTAACCTCATTCAAGTCTAATTGATAAATACCAATCAAATTTTCACATGAAATAAGACAAAAGAAGCAAAACTTGAGCAAATGCTATATCAAAATAAGTTATTAGTTAAGCTCATTCAAGTGTAATTGATAAATACCATTCAAATTCTGTTACAGTGCATACTAAAGTTATAAATTCACTAATTATTCAGCAAAGTGTTCTAGATGAGGTATTCACCAAAACAGCGTTTGAAATAAGACAAAAGAAGCAAAACTTGAGCAACACTTTTTGTGTGAGTATATAAATATGAATGAAAACGAATTACCTGCAACGAAAGAGTAGAAGATTTGCACTGGTCAATCAAGGCCACATTAGCTGTCATCATGCGTATTCGGTGCGCCTTTTTGCCTTGCTTAACCCAAAAAGCATCGAAATCTATCGTGAACAAATAACTCTTATTCAGCAATATATTAAAATCAGTCGGGAATGCATCGACATCACCAATCTACACGATAAACATGATAGGTGTTAGATGGAGTTGGTTTGGAGTAGTTGACGTAGAAAGGTAAGAAGTCCCATAGGTGGAACTGGAAATGGAAGATAAGGAATAGAATTTTAGGCAGAGGATAATACCCGAGCTTGCTTCTCTCTCAGTGAGGTCACAGTACAATGAACAATATCTTGAACATCTTGGTCGAACATCATCAATGACCCGGTACCCGTGTCATCTTGAACCTTGAGCTGGAGTGCAAACCTACATGTGAAACATAATGGATACTCACGTTGATCGCAGGGACAACATAGGAAAAAATGCATTAATACGTAAGGTAAAAGACAACGAATAAGACCTTTGTACAGGAAACTGAACTGGTTGATCACACGTAATACAATGCGATGACGAACCATCGGTTGCCACAGCCTTCCTACACTTTATGCAGGCATTGTAAAACCATTTGTCACGGTTTTCAAAATCGACGATTGTGGCCACAAATGTAAAGTAACCATTCTATAAGGATGAAACAAAGATCGTTAGAATAATGGGAGATTATTTAGCATGATGCATAAGAAATAAGGAAAAGGAGAAACCGAACCTCAGTTTTTGTTTCCAGCATAGCTAGAGTGGTAGTTTCAGCATCCTTCAAGTATTTCTGCGCACGCGAAAAGTAGGGTTGGCTGGATACATGTGAGATGGTGCTGGAAGAGGAATCTCCATCCAAAAAACCACTGGACATAAACAAAGAGTTATGAGTAACGACAACCGATAAACAAAGAGTAATGAGTAACTATAACCGATAATGGATAAAAAGGAGTAAAACATTTGACAGTGAACTAACAAAGAAAAATTAGATATTTAAAACATAAATGTTGTAATATTAATAACAAATTGACAACCTCTTGAACTCAACAATGGCGGGATGCTGATCATCTAGGATAAGACGTGAGCCCCATTTAGCATTCGACACTCCTAACTTACCTGCCATTACGCAGGACACACGACGTGTTGAGAAGATATTATGAAAAACATAAAAGAAAGAGATGGGACATTATGTATTCAAGGGAACAATAGGGTAGTTACCGTAGAAGGTCAGCTTTGCAAATTGCAGGATCACAATAACTGTAGACTCTTTGTGGGAGTCCATGTGAGAACGCAACTCCATCGCATAGTCATCCCAAAGAGTAACGGGCAAGATTTCATGGCTACACAAAATTAGGTAGGTAAACGGAATTATAATAGGAGATAAGAAGTAAAACATTCATTTATGATTGGTATATTTAACCATACAAGTAACCCTACAGATGACTCACCTATGATCCTCCAATTCAATTTCCACCCGATTTGTCGCAGACTTGTCTTTATGTTCATACTTGATAATATCAGTGTGATGAATGACTCGGCCAATAACATCTGCAAATGAAATAAGGTGGTTAGCAGTAAGTCCACATGAGAAGGAATAGGTAATGACAAAGACGAAATAAGTAGAAATCATTACCAAAAAAACAGTCAGCAGATAGGGTATTTGACAAAACAACTTTAAACTCCTTAAACTCCAACCCATTGAGGGGTATATGAAGAGCATCACCAGCAGAATTGATGACAGTTTCTTCACTGACAAGGATTTTCCACGTATGATCAGCAAACTTGAATGAACCCTTGGATTCGGTGAGTTTGAACTTAGACATCGTAATGGTTGCAAACTCCTTCACATGAGCAGCACTTTTCCATACCAAATTCGCGTTGATATTTGCCTCAATTCGACAGCCCTACGTTTGACAGAAATTAAAAAAATATGAGTATTAGATGTGAGAACAAACATGAAGACACGAAAAAAAAAACGAATGAAACATAAAAGGAAATGGAAGTTCATTGTGCATACCATTTCATCAATAAGTACCAACTGCAGCGGTGGTCTGAATCTGCTACCAGGAAATTGAGACTTGGAAAACACCCTAGCTACAAAAACCTTGATCGTAGAAGACTCTTCAATGTCCTTAAGGCTTGTGAACGGAACAATGGAACCTGCCATTACTCAAAAGATAAACGAATTAGTTTGATTACGGTCGTTGGTGTGCTAGGAGATGGAGGGAAGTGCTAGTATATATAATAGCATAACTGAATTATCAGATAATCTCAAGGGGAAAAAAGAAAAGGATCTTCAAAAAATCTGAGATATTCTAAAAAGGATCATAAAAAAATCAGAAATTAATGTATTAGGATTAGGATAAATCTTAAATGTCAAATAATCTGAATGGAAAAAAAAAAAAGGATTTCGGTAAATAAGAGAATAAGAATGAAATAATGAAATGTGTAAATGAAACCCATTCTGAACAGATGATGGTATTGACTGCTTGCACTTGGAAAAGTGATATAAGATGAAAAAAAGCATTTCGGTTAATTAGAAAATGAATATGAATATTTGTAATCTAAGAGTAGAGAGAGATTTCATGAAATTACAGTGAGGAATATGAATATTTTTAATCCCAAGTGGGATATTGGGTAAAATATGAGTATGAAATTATAGTAAATGAAAAGGAATATTGTTAATATCTAATAACAAACTTATAGTAATGTGTATGTCTATTTTTAATCCCAAGTGGGATATTGAGAATAATTTGAGTATGAAATTAAAGTAAATGAAAAGGAATATTGATAAATTTATATTGGAGCCTCCATAAATGAACAATGAAATACTGATTTCACCTAGCAAAGCATTTTCATTTTAGTCAATCGTTCACTTTATATCCATAACCTAGAGAGTAGAGGCTGTAAAAGAGGACGGTTGAATTTGAAAGCTGAAATTGATTGTGCAACTTTCTAAATTCCTAAATGGATTGCCATGAAACAATATTAGCAATTAAAAATAACAGAGGATGCTCATATCTTCCAAGAAGTTAATTGGTTTGAAGAAAAGGGACAAGATCCAACCTGGTGCAGTAATCCCGTGAAGATTAAAATCACCCATGAGTTTCCACAAGTTCAATTCCTGGAAAATCATCAAAAAAAAAATTCATAGATGAAAAGGAGATAAGATAAGTGTGAGACAATCAAGAAATTACAAAAACAAACGTGTGGGACACAACCTTTGGAAAATAATTCGTTCTAACAATTTCAGCTGCATAAGGAGCTATGTTTTCTTGAGCAAATTGGGATACGCTTTATTTGAACTGCACACATGGACACAAATGAAAAGTAGAGACATTAATCAGTACATGTAACCATGTTTAAATGACCAAGCAGGGAACTTGCATGGATTTTTATTACCTGTTACTTGAAAAGAAGGCTACATGCCACATACTGCTGCTGCAATCCAGACGCTTTCATATTAAATCTTATTTCCGGCAAGCCTGCGTATCTGTTTAAGCGAGTCTGACTCGGCTGGCATCTTTCGTTCTGTAACTGATTCATAGTGCCACAGCCATACCCCAGTATCCACCTGAAATAAAAAGGGAGGCATAAGAAATAAACCTCTAAATGCAAAACTGGTCCTAAACATAGATGAAAAGGAGATAAGATAAGTGTGAGAACATAAAGAAATTACAAAAACAAACGTGTGGGACACAACCTTTGGAAAATAATTCGTTCTAACAATTTCAGCTGCATAAGAAGCTATGTTTTCTTGAGCAAATTGGGATACGCTTTATTTGAACTGCACACATGGACACAAATGAAAAGTAGAGACATTAATCACTACATGTAACCATGTTTAAATGACCAAGCAGGGAACTTGCATGGATTTTTATTACCTGTTACTTGAAAAGAAGGCTACATGCCACATACTGCTGCTGCAATCCAGATGCTTTCATATTAAATATTACTTCCGGCAAGCCTGCGTATCTGTTTAAGGGAGTCTGACTCGGCTGGCATCTTTCGTTCTGTAACTGATTCATAGTGCCACAGCCATACCCCAGTATACACCTGAAATAAAAAGGGAGGCATAAGAAATAAACCTCTAAATGCAAAACTGGTCGTAAACATGATTTTTATCGGTTGATTCAAATATGTTACAAGTATTAGGAGAGCCCCGGTTAAAATCTAGTGGAAACGTAAGAAGCTAACCTCTTGTGCTATTATTACTTTTGTATCAGGATCATCTAGGGACTCGGACCAATGTGCCAAGTAGCCCGCCATTCGAGGGATCGCAAATAGCAATGTAAAGAACTCCGGTGGGAATCCCATGGCCCTGTTAAAGAATAAATCATTAAGATCATGGAGTACTCGTATCTTTGGAAGAAGATACCATGATGCATCTAACTACATGAGTCATACCTGAATTTAAGGAGAATAAGACATCTCAGCAAACTCTTTTGTTTTAAAGTAGGGAAACCTAGGCTTTAGTTCAGTATTTGAGTGGATCAAACATAGATTACTCAATATCTGAAGCAAGAACAAAAGATCCAAAAATTTTACTTCAAATAATGAACTATAATTAAACTTTTAAAGTTTCAGAAAATCCTTCTAGTGAGAGCTATTTTTATCCCAGATTCATTTAAGCGGATTTAGGAGCCAAGCGAAGAGTATAAACAAAAATAGACAATTTACCACATTCCTCATACACACTCCACATGTGAAGTAGCAGAAAGCTCAATAACCAAGAATTTATATCACTCGTGACAGAAATAACTACAAACATAGTGGAAAACATTAGATATTTCACCTTCAAGAGTTCTTCCTGTGTGATTTCTCTGGCAAGAATTGGTTGACACTTTCCAGGGAATATACCTACAAAGCAAAAACATCATTATTGCAATGCCACCTTTCAAACAGTTTAAGACACATAATCAGTTTAGAGTGCTGAAAGGGTATGGCGGAAGTAATATATTTGTTAAAGATAAGTTACAGATGTTGAAAAAGACCTGCAGCAGCAAGGCTAGCAGCAATTGCACGAAGACGATCTGGTCTTTCAGGATGTGGATGAGACTTCATTTGAAACTACTCCAGAAAATAAATCACCAAGCAGTGAAGCCAGATTTTTAATCATATAATGGAAAACTATTGAAGCATGTACAGTTCTTCACTTTATTTGTATCAATAAGGAATTCAGATATAACAGAATCACATCATCACTTGAATCTAAAATCCGGACCTCGCCAGTACTCCCTTGATAAATGCCCAAGGTAACAAAAGCCTTAGAAAATCCTGCTGTCTATTTAGCCACCACAGAAATTCAGAGGCCTAATTATCTACAGTACTGATTCAAACAAATGTTTACCAAACTATTAAATAATCCCCAACACCAGAGCAAGAGCAAACAGATTTTTAGACAATGGATCTACAGTTTTAAATGCAGACTTCAGATTTCCAACCGTTAAACAATGGATCTATACTCAGTAGTTGCAGATCTTGATAGTTCTGAGGCAAAGGAAAATCGTTCGTTCAACTGGGAAGAAAGCAGAAAGGTGCAGCTGGCTAGTATTAGATTAGAAGGGTTTGTCCCTTTGTCTTATAAGTTACTATGTTAATTACAATAATATAAATGTATAATGTATAATGTGTTTGAAAGAGGAGGAGCCTTTGCCCCGTATATCCCTATATTCCTCAGGCACGTGACCTAGATGCTAGCCAGGTCCTAATGCAATGATATTTAATGAAATGCTTCACACAAACCAATTTCAAGACACAACTTCATGGAAAGTAAAATTAGAACAATCCAGTCCAAAATTTCTCCTCGCAAATGATCTTGAACTCCTGGGTAAGTTGAATTGAAATCCCAAAAGTAGGGAATATATTGTCTTAGAAATTTAATGGAAAATACTAATTCAGGAGGTAATTATTATTAGTAATATTTTTCGTATACTCTATGAAATTAACTTATTATAGGGGATAGGTGATGTCAATGAGCCATTTAAATAGAGGAAACAACAAAGGAACTGAGCAAAGTGCCTTAAATTAGGGTAAAATCTAGCCTCAGCTTCAGACACCAAACAAATAGAGAGAACATTAGGACATAAAGCAAACTCAACAGATAAGTAACAGGAAAATGGAAGAAATTTTATAAATAACAGGAAAATGGAAGAAACTTATGAAATTAGTTGAAGAGTTTTACCGAGCATATCGTGCCTTGGCTGAGAGATATGATCATGCAACTGGAGTAATACGACAGGCTCATAAGACAATGGCTGAAGCATTTCCAAATCAAGTCCCTTACTTAGATTCTGATGATACTGATTCTGATCCGCGTACACCAGAGCTGATGTCCTATGACCCTGATGAGTTGCAGAAGGGCGCTCTTGGACTGTCTCCTTCAGATTTAGAAAGAAAAGGTCCGCCGTTTGTGTCCAGGGAATCACCGTTTTCCAAGTTCTCCGAGGGGAGGGCCAGAAGAGGATTGAACTTTAACGATGCTGATAGGAAAGGATTGAACTTTAACGATGCTGGTTATTCAAAAAAATAACCAGCAAGAATAAACAACATAGGGGAGGAGAAGAATAAGTACCGAGTCATTTAAGCAAAAAATCATAATTGAGAATCAGTCTGAAGACGAAATCTGAAGACGGGATTCGGTGCTTTCGCCGTGGAGGAAAACGAAGCCATAATTGAGAAGCAATCTGAAAACCTAGTCAAATTAGGCAAAACAAAACAATGAATTCATTGAATCTCAACCAGTGTAAGATGGAGAAGAGGAGGGCGAATAACCTTAGTGGAGGAGGAAGACGCCGGAGGATCGGCCGCAGGAATAGGAGATGTTCGGAGGAGGGCCGGCCGCAGTGACCGGAGCAGTGACCGGAGCAGCGTGCGGATTATTTCTTCTACATGATGAAGAAAGATTTCTTCTACATGAGGAAGCAGAATCGTGATGTCTAAGAGGAAGCCAGGAACCCTAGCCGATTTGGGGAAGAAAAATAAAAATAAGTAAAGGAGGAAAAAAAAGGTAGAATAAAATAGATGGTTGGTTGAATTAGCTGAATTTAAGGAGAATAAGACATCTCAGCAAACTCTTTTGTTTTAAAGTAATATATAGATATAGATTAAAACAAATCTATTACGAAATCCGACTTATATCATAACTTCCCAAAAAAAAGTCCCTCGAAACCAATCTCTATATATACTTATGAATTGAATAACTATCAATAAAATTTAGTTTTCGATCATACGAATCCCACGCAAAGATGAGACCGTACGACGTCAACGGTGATGGCTACGACTCTAACTCCGACTACTTCTACAACGTCGTCGTTTACCCCCTCGACGTGTCCTCCGACGCCGTGCCGGAGCACGTAACCCTCGAAGTCGGCCTCAAGTTCCTCGACGAAGGAGTACTCCGCCTCTTTCACCGCGACAATCTTCGGACCTTCAAGATCAACGGCGTTTCGACGGGCGACCTCTCCGGCATCCGCGACGTCTCCCGGTGGCTTAGCACGGAGGACGACGTCCCCACATCCGCCGCGGACGCCGCCCTCCATTTGCTCATCGACGTGCTCACTGAGTGGCCCCGTGCAAGGCTCGCCGTAGTCATCATAACGGTCAATTTTTTCGAGGTCGAGGTCGATGATGCCGTGTTGCGGTTTTTGGAGGAGGAATCGGGCGGGGAGAGGGCGGTGGTGGATGTTGGTGGCGCGGTGGATGCCCTGGAGAAGGTTGAGGTTAGGGATTCCGAGACGGGGACAGAGTCTTCGTCGGGTTGTGTGGTTTGCTTGGAGGAGTTTTCGGTTGGGGTTGAGGTGGCTCGGATGCCGTGTTTGCACGTTTTTCATCGAGATTGCATCGTTAAATGGCTCGAGAAACGATGTGTTTGTCCGTTATGTCGCTTCGAGTTGCAATTGAAGACTACTCCTTCAGTCTCGCAGACCGCTGTAGATGTTGTTATAGAATAGTAAATTTGTAAAAATAAAATAAAATATTGTTTTAACTATAATTATTATCTTTGTAGGTAATATATTTTATCTTATACAGAACAACAAGTCGATATAAAGATACAATTACGTAGATTGATTATCTAATGTACGGAATTGGATCCGGTGGAGTTGTATATTAACTCCATAGATGGAATTGGACAAATCTCAACCGTAAAAAAAATAGCCGACGGTTAGATTTGACCCCTCCTTCACCCCCACCCCCACCCAATTTTTTTTTCCTTTTCCTTTTAATTTATTTTTTTGTGAGTGTAAAACTCAACTCCAAAACGCGTAAGGTACTCTTTATAGTGTTGACACAAGGAGATTAATTATCGGCCTTAATAGAAATCTATTAGGTCTTTAGGCGAAAAGTTTCGTTCGGCTAGCGCACTCTAATAATCGGTTCGAATCGGACTTTGATAAAACCTACGTTTGAAGAGATCGAGTTAGCCTAGCTAGTTAGTTTTAGACCAAGTTTTTAATTATTTGGGCTCGAAATTAGTATTTTAGGGTTTCGAGATCTTAACTTATTTTTACCACTTACACACGCCTACAATATCTATTACTCCCTCCGTCCTAAAACCCTGAAAACTCATGTATTTTTGACAAAAATTTAAGACTTAAGAAACCATATATTTTAGAACCGAGGGCATATCTTTTTATAACTAATTTTCTTTTTCCCAATAAAAAAATACTGTAATATGTTATGAAGGTCTTTTCGTTGCATAAATTCAGTAAAAAAAAGGTTGTTACAAATTAAAAAAATTATATACCTTAAACAATATAAAAAAATCACGTATATTATAAAAAAAAAAGAAGATAATTTTGTAAATCAATCGGTTAGAGCATTTAAAAAGGCCTCTGTTTTTTAGAACAGGGTAAAAATACCGTTTAGAACGTACCGAAAATACCGTTACAACTAATTACACCCCTATCCCACCCCAATCTCTCTCACGCCTCACGCTCAAACCCTTAGAAACGGCGATTTTGTGCTCAATTCCATCGTATTGCGAACTTCTTCCAATTTCTGCAACCCAAGGCTTTCTAGTCGAAGATATATCATCTTTCGGTGTGGCAATTGGATTTTGTGTTGATTCATGGGGTGGAAGGGGGAAATTGTGCCTGTCAATCGATTAAGTTTTTTTTTTTTTAATTTCCAGAAAGACCCGCGGCATCCGCACAGTTCAATCGACATTAGGAGGGTCATCCTTTGAGATTTTGAATCGATTGATGTGTGAACTTTGGAATCTTCATCAATTTGTTGTTATTTTGATATTTTGAATGGTGAATTCATGCTTTTGAAAGATCCCTGTTGCACTGATGTAAATGTAAGGGAGAAGAAGACCCGTCAGTACTTTTCCTTTTTGGAATATTAAGGGACTTTTTAGCCCGGTTCCAATAAGAACCGAACTAAAAAGTCCCCTTTTTATTAGCCCTTCGACCCTTTTTTAGTTCGGTTCAGTTAATAACCGAGGTAAAAACCATTGGTCGCAATGACCGGAATCAAAGTTGGTCATTGCGACCATGCTTGATTGTGGTCATTGCGACCAAACTTGGTTGTGGTCGTTGCGACCATCTCATAATCTGTAAAAAAAATTGGTCGTTGCAACCCATTGACAATTGGTCGTTGCGACCACTTGTCTATGCGCTAAACGGAAATTTAACCTTGTGCTAAACAGAAATCATGTTTAAAAATAATATCTTCAATTGCCTTCTATTACTTTTTGTGAAATCATCTACCTAACAAATAATCTATCCTTTATATCCTTATTATATAAAACACATACAATCGTTCATTATATTTCCCTTCCATTCAGTTCCTACTCATAAAGCAAAGCCATGGAATCTCCCTTCATCAGTGAAGCCCAAGGCACCGAGGCGGCCTCCGGCCGTTCATACGACGTCATCCTCATCCCCGAAGACGACAATGGGGCCGCTTCCAGTAGCGGCCCCGACTCCGTGTGTCTGGCAATCCGATGCCAATTCTACGACGTCGTTCCGGACTTGGGCGAGCCCTTACTTCTCCACTACGAAAACGAGAGTTTCCCGCTCAAAAGGCCGGTCTCCACCGGCGAGCTAAGCGGCGTCTCCGAGTGGCTCGTGGCCGCCGCAGGCGCGCCCGCGCCCGCGGCGGCAGACGCCGTCCGCATCGCCGGGGATTTCTACGCTCGCTTCCCCGAGGCGAGGAACTCCATGGCGGTTATTAGGGTTACGAGAGTCCTCAACAACATCAATTTGGCCGCCGCCGGTCAAGCGATGCTGAATTACGCGGCCGGCGGCGAGGCCGATCTCCGGGAGGCCCTGCAGCGGTCGGAGAGAGAGTCCGGGTGGGAACGGGCGGTGCCGGCTTCTAAGGCGGCGGTGGAGGCCCTCAAGAAAGTCAAGATTAGGGTTTCGGATACGGATACAAAGACGAAGAAGAAATCGTCGTGCGTGGTTTGCTTGGAGGAGTTTGCGGGTGGGGACGAGGCGACGAGGATGCCCTGCGAGCATGATTTCCATGGAGAATGTATGCTCAAGTGGCTCGAGTATCGACCGTTCTGTCCGATATGCCGATTCAAGTTGCCGTCGTCGGAAGATTAATTAATTAATTATTATACAAGTATAGTAAATTCTTTTTTATTTTCTTAACTACACCGATTCAAACTTGAATCTATTAGTTTATAGATGAAATAGATCGATCAATCGATCATGGTTTTTGGAGCACATTTTTGGTTCATATATATTATTAGGCTGCAAATAATATTGGTTTTTAATTATTTTTTAGTCTTAGGTTAAGTTTTGATTATTATAGGCTGAGTTTTTTCTGTTTAGGACGCCTAATCACATCCTTTTTTTTAATCAAATTGTGTATAATCACATCTTTTATTTGTTATAAATCCGATTTTTTTTAAATATCACTACGCCAGATTTACGTTCGGGAGACGAACATATTCCGTCGCCCCAAACGAATTCTGGTCCCCTGCACATTCGGGCGACGATTTGTTCGTCGCTTGAGAGTCGTCGCTTCGACGTCGTCCAACCAATACTGAAGCGACGAAATGCATAATCTCGTCGCACCAAACCTCTTCAGGCGACGGATTTTGGTCTTGGTCGCAAGATGATATTGTCAGAAGCAATGGGGCATATGTATTAGGGCGACGACAATGCTCGTCGCTTGAGATCTGACGCGACGGTACAATTTACTTATTTTCGTCACCGGAAGGTATTTGTATTTATTTGTGATCGAAGCTCAGGTGACGTATCTAGTGATGTTAGTCGCCTCGCATATTTTTTACCATTATTTTTTTGACTCGTAGGGACTAGGTTTTTCATTTGCTCGTCTCCTGAATGGATTTTTATTTAAAAATATTATATATGCAATTGTCCTAGCTCCCTGCTTTTGCCACTTTTCAAAAACAATTCCCCAATCAGAGCATTCAGAACCTGTTTCATTTCACACATTTCAATTCAGAACCGGTTTCATTTCACACAACAGCCAATTCATTCATCACACACATAAACTAATTCATTAAAAAGACATGTTTTGATCATTACATAACCAACTATACTAGTTCGTAATGGTTGCCAACTTCACACAGTTGACAAACAACCCAAAAAACATGCAGGTAACCTATTTAGTCTCAAAAACAACCTGCAAATCAGTTTAGATATGCATACCATTTCGCAATCTAACTTGCGAGAAACCTACGCAAACTTTACCAAAAACCTGCACAATCCATACCAATTCACAAGCACTCTAACTTGCGAGAAACCTACACAAACTTTACCAAAAACCTGCACAATCCTTATCAGTTCACAAGCAATCTAACTTGCGAGAAACCTACACGAACTTGACCAAAAACCTGCACAATTTAGAATGTTCTAGGGCTGAGATTTAAGCATCTTCTACTTGAGACAAAGGCTGCGAAATAGACTTGGAGGCCATAAAAAATGCCATAGCCTTCTCGAACTTGTCAATGGCTTCCTGAGATTTTTGGGTTGCTACTTGTGCTTCCTGTCTGGCCTGTTGCGCCTTCTCTTTGGCTTTTTGCGCCTCCTCTTTGGCCCGTTGTGCATCCTATTTGGCCTGTTTAGCCTCTTCCATAGCCTTTTGCACCTCCTCCTCGGCTTTTTTGGCTCGCTCCTCCAACTCTCTATGCCTCTCAGCAGCCTCACTAGTTCCTGGCCCTCCCCTTTTTTTTGCTGGCCTCCTCACAGCCCTACCAAGTCCTGCATAGAAAGCCAAGTATAAACCATTTAAATGACATTTGTGGTGAACCATATCAAAATATAACAAAAAAAAACAGAAAGATTAAAATTATTGATAAAGCAACTGAAATAGAAAGAAGAAAGAAGAAAAAAAAATAGAAAAAAGAAATAAAGTATGAATTCTAAACATACAAACCATGTGAACTTACTTGAACAGTATGAATTTATAAACAAAAAAAAAACAGAAAGAAAGAAAATATGAATTCTAGTGATGAAGCAGAAAGAAAGAAGAAAGTATGAATTCTAAAGAAAGAAAGAACGTATGAATTCTAAACATAAAAACAAAAAGTATGAATTTATATAACAAAAAAAAAACAGAAAGAAGAAAGTATGAATATCATTGTAACTTCAATGATAGAAAGAAGAAAGTATGAATATCATTGTAACCTCAAACAGAATATATCATTGTAACAAAAAAAAACAGAAAGAAGAAAGTATTTAATTTGAATATATTTATAACTTCAAGATATAAAATATCATTGTAAATCATCTAAATTGATTTCATTACACTAACTTAATCATAACGCTCAACTAACTCTACATGCCCATGAGTTGACTAGTGACCACAATATTATGAGTTGGGTTTTAATGTGTTACCTCTCACTTCGGTTCCCCGGCGTTCTCCAAAGATGTTGATAATGAGTTGGGTTTGTTGCTCAATGGTGAGTGGAGCTACTTTGCCGGTCTCCGGGTCTAAGACTTCCTGACTTTGGATAGCTTCATCACGGGATCTCTTTAAGCTCGCCTATGAAGGTAAAGATAACAAATGGAAAATAATTCATAAGCAAGGTTAATAAAAACGGTTAAGAATGGGAATGAAGGAAGGTTAAGATCTCACCACTTTGTCCTTCGCATTCAAACATGGATCATACAGGTAAATGGTTGCTTCGACAAAGGGCGCTGGTTTACCATCTAGCGCGTATTCCTCTGCCCTATGACTCATGGGTTTGGACCCTGAATGGTGATTTATCGGGTTGGGATTCTTGGTCCTATTTTGTTGGTTTCGAGCGCATATGGCCTCAATTCACCATCAAGCACATTTGTTAAGTGTAAGAATACAAAAATTCAAAGAACACAAAAAATAAAAGACAAAAACAAAAACCAGTAAACAAAAAAATAAATAAATAACACAAAACATAATATATCACATGTTTATCTATATACCTTTCCTTTTTACAACTATTAAGATAATGAAATTTTCATTAAAGTAAGTATTTATACCTATTTCTTCTCATCAAGAAATTCATGGTTGACCAAGTAATGCCATTGCTCAGGCCGATCGTAGAACTCATCGGGCATTTCGTCCTTCCCATGCTCCTTGAAAAATACATGGCAATCGTACTTCCAATCGCGATACATGATGTAGGCTTTCTCTTTGATGAACCCCTTCATTCGTCCGTCATTGGGGTCAATGTCGTAATACATCTTCAAAAACAAACCAAAATAAGAAGCCACATAACTCGTAGGTATGAATATAAATGCAAGATATAACTTGCAGTATGTAGTAGCCTCTTCGGTTATGTACCGCTCAGCAATACACCCCTCTGGGAAGCGTGGGTTACGCACATGGCCTTTATAAGAGCCAAGTTGCCTAGGAAAAGAATGTAAGTGCATGAAAACTAGTAAAGAGAATAGATGTCTACACTAGTTTTTATTCTTTTTCCTATGCGCTCCAAATGTATATGAAAGTATAGTACTGTATATGAAAGTATGAACATACCTTTCTATTGGATATATCCACGTGTAATGCACAGGTCCGGTTTCCAGCACTTGTTGTGGCAGATGAACCATAAGGTGCACCATAATTGTGCAGAAATGTGGAGGATATACCATCTCTAAATTGCATAGAATCTGAACTATCTCATTCTCCATTGCCCGAACATCCTCCTTCCTTAGCGCATAATCTCTGAAACCATCTTGACAGTGCAACCAACAGCTTGTGGACACTAGATGGTAGGTATGCACGGACTAATATCGGGAGAAGACGTTGAAACATAACATGACAATCATGAGTCTTCAATCCCTGAAACTTCTTCTCACGAACATTGACTTTATTCTGCAGTGACCCAGCGTAACGGTGAGGGTACTTCACCTCACTGAACCACTCGAATACCTCTGGTAGATCCTCACGCTTCACTAAAAAAGGTGCATGAGGAATTCGTCCATTGCTCCTCTGTGCCTGGTTTTTCCGCACCCCTCTTTTCTGTAGAGCAGCTCGAGCTTTGGGGCCATCTTTGGACTTCCCGTCAATACTGAGAGTGGGTCCAATGATGTTATCAAATACGTTTTTCTCAATGTGCATAACATCAAAGGTATATCTAACTTTAGTATATGGCCAATATGGCAATCTCCAGAACTGACACTTGTTGGTCCAACACGCTCTATTTGTCGAATTATAAGGGATCTTGAACTTCTCATGCAAGCTAAGGACAAGGAACTTGATCCCGTCGATTGAGTGCGAAGATAATTTAGTCAAATTATAAATGTACAAAAAGGAAAAGTTTGCGTATAAAGTTCATACCTGTTGATTTGTTCAAGCATATCCTCCCCGGACAAACGACGAGGTCTCTGTTTGTATTCACACATTCCATTGAATGCCTGACTAGCGAACCGCCAAGGGTGGTCTTCTGCAAGCCATTTTCGATTCCCTTCGTATACCATTCTTCCCTGTTCATGCATTGCAGAAATGTCATCCAAACAAACAGGACATGCTTTATACCCCTTCGTGGCTGCACCTGCCAACATCCCCAATCCAGGGAAGTCACTAATGGTCCACATTACGGCAACCTTCATCATGAATGTGGATCTTGAATGACGATCGAAAATACAAACTCATGTCTCCCATAACTGTATGAGCTCATCTATCAATGGCTCCATGAACACACTAAGACATTTCCCAGGAGACTTAGGACCAGGGATCAACAAGGCCAACATGTTGAATTCTTTCCTCATGCACATTGACGGTGGCAAGTTGTAGGGCATTACAATGACAGGCCATGTGCTGTAGTTCAATCCTAGAGTCCCAAATGGATTGAACCCATCAGTCGCTAGTCCGAGCCGCACATTTCTCACGTCATCGGAAAAATGCGAAATTGTTCTATCAAACTCTTTCCATGCTTGACCATCTCCAGGGTGCTTCATCCACTCATCATCTATCACCCTCTCGCCATGCCAACGCATCTGCTTCGCAATGCGTGGCTCCATGTACAATCGCTTCAGTCTAGGTGTCAAGGGGAAGTATCGAAGGACCTTTCTTGGGACCTTGCCAGTTTCACGAGCTTCCCATCTCGAAGTGTTGCATATGGGACACACTTCATAATTTTTGTACTGTTTATAAAAAAGCACACAATTGTATTCACAAGCATCAATGTTCTCATAACCCAAGCCAAGGTCTCTAATAAGTTTTTTCATCTTTAGTACATCGACTGGGTATTTATGTCAAGGTGGAAGCATTTCCCCAATATAGCGACACATGTCATTCATGCTTTTATCTGACCACTTGTTGTCTGACTGAATCTGCATTGCCTTTATAGAAGCACCTAAAACTGTTTCTGCACTACCAGGAAACAATGGAGTTTGAGCTTCCGATAAAAGCCTTTCATATTTCTGGTAATCATCATCAACGAAATCACTGAATGTAGGCTCATCGCCAACATTATTGTCTTCATCATTGCACGCCTCATACCCAGCATGATAAGGGAAAGTATCGTGTAGGATTTCTATAACGGGACCAACACTAGAAAAAGATGCCCCTTCATCCACGAAATGTTGTCTTAGTTGGGAGATTCTCAAATCAGGTGGTGCTTCGCCGTGTTTATCCCAAACTGTGTAACTAGGCCACATTCCCATATTGGACAAATGTCCATACATCTCAGCAATGTTTACCAAATCCCTGTTTCGACATTTTCTACACGGACATGGGAAATGGGTCTTACCATATCTATTCTCAAGGACCCAATTCACAAAGAAATAAATCCCACCAAGATATCCCTTATGAGCGCGAGGAAGTTGCATCCAACTCTTATCCATTGTTCTACAATTTCAGTCATAATCCCATTATCAATCCCACTTTCAAATTCTTATGAAACAAACTCTCAATCAAATTCCACTAAAATCTCAATCTACAACACACCAAATCTCAATAGAATAGGAAGGAATAAACTTCAAATTAACTATTACTCACATATTCTAATTTAAATACATTACACATTCCATTAAATCATAACAAATATCTATTGAATTCAAACAAACAATATTTCCTCACTACAAATCTAAAATGTAATTACTCATTACAAAATATAATTGCAAAACAATTCAATCAACATTTCTCAAGTCTAAATCAAAAAGTACCAAATTTTTTAACAAATTCCTCACTACAAATCTAACCAATATTCCACACTCTCCCCCCCCCCCCCCCCCCTCTATTTCACATTATGTGTATAAAACAAAAATAAAAATCATTACTAACCTTGTTATGAATGCTTCCTCGTTTTGATCTTCTCCAAACCACAATAACTACTACATTCTACAAAGAACATCCAAAATCATCAAACTATTCGAAATTTTACAAATCCATCAAAATATAACATTATATGTATACAACTACATACCTTTCCACAACTCTAAATAAATTGATTTTGTTGAATCTCCACAACCCTTGTGCAAATTAAAAAAACAACAACAAAAAGCTTTGAAAAATGGAGAAGGGAAAGAGGATAGATGAGGAGGAAGAAGAGGGTTTCGACTGGTTAAGGTTACAAAAGTAACCTTAAAAAGTAAAAACATTAATGGGGGTAAGTAAGCTTCATTTATTGTCCGGAATTGAAAATGTTCGGGGGATGAACTTATACATATTTCGTCGCCCCAATAAATTCAGGAGACGGACTATATATAGCCCGTCGCCCCAATAAGTGTCAGAAAACCACACAACCCACTTCCACATTCTAGCGACGGCTCATATATATATCTGTCGCCCCAATATACTCTAGCGACGAAGTATCTCTGATTCCGTCGCCCAAGAGCTGTGCCTCGTTGAGTTACAGCCGGATAGCCCACGCGCGACGGCTCATGTTTTGTTCGTCGCGAGACAGCTATCCAAGCGACGAAAAAATTGTTGCCCGTCGCCCGAATGTAAATCTGGCGTAGTGATATATGATCGATTTTATATATTACGATGTCGGGTAGATTCTTATAAAGATAAATAAATAAGTAGGATAATTAGGATATATCGATCTGGGGAGAAATATTTTCATAACAGTACTCAATTACAAGATCGATGGATTTATTTTATTAGGTGGTTTGATACAAATCGGCTTCATGGCCAATCACCTACAAACTTGGTAGGTCATTATATGTGACCAAAAAATTAATTATGTTCATAAAAAAAAAATCATATATATATTTGTATAATTTTTTCATAGGAAAACATATTTTAAAAATATTATTATTATTAAATAATCGTCTTTTCAATTTTAATAATATTCAAAATATGTTTTTCGTGAAGAAATTTTACGAATACATATGATTAGTTATTTGTAACATAAATATATTTTTAAATTTTGTTTTATCATAAATATTTAACAGAAGGAAATTTGTGTCATACCCTTATGTATGTATAGAAGATTGTAGGTGATTTGGACTTTAATCGAACCGCAAGTTGTTATGTATTCAATAAAAATTAGTGGTATATTTAGCAAACTTGTTCGGCCAATGAATTTTGATTTCTTTTGTGGTTTTTGATTTGGGTTAATAGTGTTTCCTAAATTGGCTTGAAAAAAGACACTTGTTCCATTTTGTTCATAAAGAAATTTACATAAAACGAAAACCCTATTTTCCCTTTTCTTTTCATATTAATAATGACTCATTCAACTCTATAATTAAATAGGGAAAATTGATTGCCATTAATATATAGTAGTGGTGAGTATAATTAATTAGTGGGTAATATTGAAGCAAGTGTTGAAATGCAAAATCGATGATGCCATAGATAGCCAAATTAACAAGGGTTCTTAAGTGTATAAATAAAGGCATCTCAAATATGTTTTTCAATGCAAAACAATGTTGATTGAAATAAGTAAAAATTTCTTTAAATTTTCACAATGGTTAAAGTATCAAGATCTCTTGGGATGTCGCATTTGAGAGTGTTGTTGGTTTTGTCATTGATGTTCGTTAGCGATGCCAAAGGATTTGGCAAGGCAAGACGATTGGGCAAAGTCAAAGGCGGTGGGATTGGAATTGGCGGTCTTATAGGTGACGTTGCTACTGGGATAGAGGCAGCAAACACTGTTGGTAACATTGTTGGTGGTCTTTCGGGAGGTGATGATAGTTCTGCGGGTGGGGTCGATTCTGGTGCTGGGGTTGTGGTGCCCGGCAATCCTATGCCTGGGGCGGCAGTCGCTCCTGGCGCTGTGGTGCCTGGCAATCCTATGCCTGGGGCGCCAATCGCTGCTGATGCTGTGGTGTCTGGCAATCCTATGCCTGGGGCGCCAGTCGCCGCTGACGCTGTGGTGCCTGGCAATCCTATGCCTGGGGCGCCAATCGCCCCTGGGGCTTCCATTGGTGTTCCGGCTCAAGCGCCGAGCAATCCTGGGGCCGACACTGGTCCTGATGCTGCAGCGCCGGCAACTCCTTGAGCTAGTGTTGGTCCTAGGTAATTGCACTAGATAATTTTGCATTTAGGATTGGATAATATAGTGGGTAATGATGGTGGAATAATATAGGTATCAAAAGTTGTAGGAAATGTTGTGGTCCCTCGCAACATACGTCCTTTTTAAGCTACAAAAGAAGAGTTTAGTGACAGAATACGTTATAATTAGTGATATAGGATCCCAATTTCTTATTTTTTAGAAGAAGAAAAATACAAATTGTGTAAAATTTATTACACAGTTATAAAATATTTCAATATAATTTATTGATTTAAAGCTCTTGCTTTTATAAATTAGATAGTGTAGTATGAAGTTTAGCAAAATATAGAAACATCTTTTTTTGGCAAATTACATTTGAAGTGCTTTGTTAATGTTTAATCTTTAAACATTCCAAAATTTTTGTCCGAATGTTGGATTGAAGCATATAGTATGTCAAATCAAAGCTACTGAGGAGAGAAACATATGTACTGATCCGTATTGAATTTCGTTTTTATTGGGTGTGATGACTCGACCTCTGTCCCTAAAAGAGATTTGCCTTTAGTTAATACTATTGTAATTTTTAATTTACCCGAAAGTAGAGGATCATGTTGTTTTTCATTTTCTTTTATAAGATAAGAGTTTAATTAGGTGGGGTTAAACTGTGCTGGACCACTACTAAAGAGCGTCTTTTCAGATAAAAAGTTGAGCTCACGATCACCGAGGTAGGACTGCAATGGAAATGTCAAAGAGAGTCGAGATATCCGCCCAACAACAATATTGGCTTCATGAAAGACATGCAACATGGCCATAGTCTCGGACTACTACAACAAGAGAAGGACATCCAAAATGAAGATCTCAATCTACTATGAGCAACTCTAACACCCCTTAACTATTCAAGTCAAGGGTGTTAGAGTTTCCAATTCCCATATCCAAGTCATGTTTTGCTAATTTATTTTGTTTTGTGTAATGTGTGCCAAATGACTTATTGTGGTGAACCATCCATATTTTTTTTTATATGGTATATAGTTTATATTCAATTGGAGTTTTAGCTATATAAGTATTTACTATTACAATTTTTAGTACATGTGTCACAGGAGGAAGTTAGAGCGTTCCTCCACTTTCCGGTTATGATTGTTGTCAATGAACCTCTCTACCTTGTCACTCAATTAGCAACTCTCCATCCAACCATCTATCTTTTCAGAAATTAACAATGTAGAACAAAATGCGTAAATAATTATAAAATATATTTGATTTAATTTAATATTTAAGTTGGTCCCGTAAAACATTTCTTAGAAGTTCATTGATATATCATCTTTTTATAAAAGCAAACTGACTTCGATTCTTGAATAATTCACACCACTTCTTCTTCTATTGTAACAAAAGATTCCCTTTTATTTAAGAAGACGTCTCCTTTTTCCGGAATGCTGTTTCTTTGGAGGTTTGTCTTCACTGCCCACATGTGTCTCCTGATGTACCGCTGGCCTGCGATGCTGTCACCGGGGAGTGCTTGGCTTTCGTCTTTCGCCTATGTCCTCATCCATTTTGGTCTGTTTGGTTTTAATTTCGCTTTTGTAGAGTGTTATTGCTTGTATCTGGCACCATCTTTGTATTTTGTGTTTGTTTAGACGGTTTATCTGACCTCGAATTTTTTCCTAATAAAAAAAACATATAGACAATTCCTCAATATTTTATTCATCATCTTGATTTAAAGTCATATCTATACCAAATTTTGATTAGTTTTGATGATTTGGACTACACTCAAATTTTAGCGGGTTCTCTAGGTATCTTTTGGATGAGAATTAAGCCTTACGTAATTTGGAATTTTATAAGGTTTTCATGCTTCATAGGATCATGTTAAGACCCACCTTTTTTGAAAGGGTAATCTTGACATAAATCCAACTATTATTTAATTTGCATGTGAATTTTCAAGTACATCACCCGAATTTTAGCGGGTTGTCCACGTATCTTTTAGATGAAAATTAAGCCTTATGTAGTTTGGAATTCTATAGATTTTTCATGCTTCATAGGATCGTATTAAGACCCATCTTTTTTAAAGGGTCATCTTGACATAAATCAAATTGTCATTTGCATGTGAATTTTCAAGTATATCTTCTAAGAAGGGTTTTCTAATTTCTAATCAACGATGCTATCATTTGCACGAAAATTAAATTTATATTAAATTTGGTGTATTTTAGCCTCAAATTCATTTAAAGATTAATTTAGAGTTGACCACTGTACCGAATAGAAAATTTATATCGAGTTAAGCATTTGCGTAATTCTAAAAGAAAATTGATTTGATTTTTTGAGACTGGACTCGACGAGGTTTGACTTTAGATCGAGTGTCCTATCTACCATTTTAAAAGAAAATTGATTTGATTTTTTTATTTGACATTCATCTTAACTTAGGGTGTGTTTGGCAAAATGGTAGCTGTTGGGGAAGCTGAAGCTGTTGGGTAGCTGAAGCTGTTGGATTATTTGAGTTAAAGTGTTTGGTAAATCTAGCTGTTAGGGTAGCTGTTAAAAACTTGTGAATAAAAAACCAAAAGCTACGAAAAGCTTGGGTGAATAGCTGTTGAAAAGCTTAGATTTCAAAAGCTTTTAAAAGCTAATTAAACTAAAATCTTATATTTATTCCATTTAAGACTATAGAATATCAAAACCGAAAGCTCCGAAAAACTACTTGCTTTTGCCAAACATACCCTTAATGGGCATTTAAATGAACCATTATTTGAATTCCTTTTTATGGAACTTTCCACTATCGGTCCTTTTTTTTTCCAAATAATTTGTGTTTTGTAAAATGTTTTTGCCGATTTCAAATATTTTTGATTTATAACAACATCTCTTTTTTTTGGTGAAATTTATAACATCTCTAATATTTTCTCATTTTAGGGATTTTGAGAAATTTAAGTATTTTTTGTCTAATAGATTTTTTTTTTAATCTTAAAAATAGAAAAACAACTAAAAAAAAAGAGAAAAACTTCTCTAAATATGCAATATTCTTCAAAAACTAATTGATTCTCCAACTACATGACCACCGCCATG
Source organism: Persicaria tinctoria (assembly GCA_037127255.1). NCBI lineage: Eukaryota > Viridiplantae > Streptophyta > Magnoliopsida > Caryophyllales > Polygonaceae > Persicaria > Persicaria tinctoria. Next base: position 2,642,575 of record JBANSL010000019.1, on the reverse strand, counting down.
ACTGACAGATCGGATCTAAATATCAGAGCAAAATGGCATCTAAATTGACCTAGCTCGAAGTCTCGAACTAGGTCAATTTCTGTTGATGGGAGTTGACCAAAGAAACCGAAAGAGTACATTGGTCTCCATATGCTTGTTGCACAATATTTTGATATACTAATTTACCCAACTCTTGATGTGGATATAGAAATTCCATATACCTACATCCAATATTCCAATCCAATGTATATACACCAAACAGACGCTACTATCTATTTAGATACACATCGAGTGCAAGAGATTTAATAAATTGGTATTAACAATCAAACACAACTTAATTCAATTGACAATTCAATGATCGACTTCCACAATATTTTTAATCTATGTTAAAGATATTGGTTAACAAACCACATTTGTAATGTCTAGATTTCAGTGTATAGAAAAACCATTTTAAATAATAATAAAAAAATTACTCTTTGTATTAAAAAAACATGACATTTTAAGGAGAGAATATTGTTAAAAAAAAGATGTTATTTTAGGTGATTTGGTGTCAACTTTTCAAAATTGCTCTTATAAAAATGAGAGAGATAGTAGTTGTAGTTTTCGAGAATGTGAAAAAGACAACGATAGTTTAGCACTTTAGCTTAGTTGTTAAAGAGGAGTATTTATTACCTCAAGGTTATGAGTTGAAACCTCTTTAACCTCACTTTCTTATTTTGGATGTTTTGCTTATGCTTGCTTCCTTTTGAGATGGTCTCCATCTCCCACATCTTTAGGGAAGCCAACAGGGCGATCGATCATCTTTCTCACTTGGCTTTGACTTCTTACTCGCCCTCTTGGAGACCCGACTTAGAATTTAAGACTCTCATCCATAAGGACGCTCTTTGATAGTGGTACAACTGTGGTTGACGCACCTCAAAAGTTCGTCTTGTTACTCTTGTATGAAAAAAAGTGTAAAAGTGAGTAATAAATAAGGGTATAAATGTATTCTTGTTTGATTTCTTATAAATTATGTAAATCTAAAATTACATGTTTTAATTAACAGAACGAGTAAAATGTAAAATACTTTGCTTAAATGTATATTTAATTTACACAATAAGTCATATGTACATAGCCCTTATAGTGTAGCATGTTAACAAATTTGAGTCATTGAATTAAGAAGATCAACGAATGAGATTAAAAATAACTTGTGACTATTCGATGGTACCATTAGAATGAAATTTACACTTGTTGTACAGAAGAATAATTACATAAACACGAGAAAACAAATGAATAATAAGAGTAGCAACACTCGCATATAGATCGGATATCGAATAATATGACAAAAGCTTTTTAAAAATAAAAATAAAAATAATAATTTACACTTGTGTGTGTGTGCGCGTGCGTGCGTGCGTGCGTGCGTGTGTGTGGAAATTAGTCTTAAGGGAAATGAGCACACTACAAATATGGTGATTAAAACAAAAAAATTTAGTCTTACACCTCGATTTTTGAGTTTTGACCCCTTTATAATTTATTTATTTTGGTTGAAATCAGTGGTGACACATTTCGTGTCCAATAAGATCATCAAGCAGAAAAATTGCTTCCTCGCAATGCAAGTTAAACGTTTTTTTCCTTTTTAATGTCCGAAATCGACATCCCTAGATGTACACCTTTAGCATATTTATTAGAAGTCCATCTTCCAAAATCTTAACATATGCTTTAATTTAAAGTAGTTAGTTTTCATACCTTAGAGCCATAGCAACATCTTCATCTTTAGTACCTCTCTCAATAAACATGATTAATATTAATCAAAATAAAGTATAAAAATAAATAAAAATATAATGATAGCAAAAACCAGTTGATTGGCAACTTAATCAAAGATCGATTAAAGTAACTTGAGTGGAGTTTGAATCGATCTTTGATCAGAACGGAGGGATTTCGCTGATCGATGAATCATCCACAAGCAAATCAATTTCGATTCACCTATTGGTCATGTGAGATTGAGAGAGAAACATAATGAAAGTAAAGAGTAAAATTAGATATTCAATGGCTTAAAATAGAAGATAGTAAAAGTAGACGTGAATCATAGCCTTAAAATTACCTTCAAATTAGGAGGGCAAGGGTTTGGTGTATTTCCATGGAAAAATGATTAATTCTAATATAGGATGCGGAGATAACGGGGATTTGATTCATACCTCCTTTTTTTTTTTTTTTTTGGAAGTGGGATAAGAATTAGGAAAGCCGTCGACGATCCGACCTCTTTCCTAGCGTGTCCGGGCGGACGAGAACAAGAAGTTCTGGATCACTATAGCTATCATCGGCAGGGATGCGGTAGGCGAGACGCGCAATCCTGTCCGCAACCGCATTCAAAACCCTGAAAATATGACGAATAGCAACATTGGAGATTGAATTAAGAAGAGTAGAAGGTTTTGATTCATACCTCCATTAGATTCATGTAACAAGTTTTGATTTAATAATAATAATAATAATAATAATAATAAGCGGTTTTATTGTATCAGGTTTTCTATCCTATGCCCCTATGGCCGCTTATTTATTTGGCGTCGATCAAGTGAAGAACATTGGGACATTTGGCTTCACAAATCACTAGATTGTGAAAAAGAAATTCGAGGGGTGGTTAAATGGGCAAATATAATTATATCAAGATCTATGCACTTTATCATCTTTTTGTATGGTAAAATTCGTAGCAAACCCTAATATTTGTGATTAAATGGAAAATAAACCTGGAGGAGAACATGCTATGACTTGAGTGTCGAAAGGCCTTTCGGGGAACATGAGCTCTGCTGACCTCATTAATTCTTTCTTAAATTGCAAGTTCGGATCCATTAACCTTTTTCAATCTCTTTCAAAAATCATGGAGCAAATTTTATACATCACACACACTAACAATCAAACACAAATCAATTCAATTGACAATTCAATGATTGACTTCCACAACAACAAAAGAATCAGTTCAAATTATCGAATTTCTTGGTTGGGCCTAACTCCTACCCCGACCCAAATTGGCCTAAGTCTCCGACTTGGTCTTGTTCATTTATCTGTTGTTCCATAGTTTCCATTTCATCAAAAAAAAAAAAAGACAACTAGCTATAATACAATAACGGTCTTTCTATCCTATGCCCTTGGGGCATGGCCGCATGGGATAAGAATTTTAATCGGGAAAGATTCCTACCAAATGAATAAGCGGTCCTAGAAAAACAATATTAAGAAAATCTAAAAATAATTTAAATTTGAAAAATCTTTTCATATTGAGGTTATTAGGGGCATAGGATAAAAAAACCCGATACAATAAAGCCGCTTATTATATTTATTAAATCAAAACTTATAAGGATTTGAAACAATTAATTACATTAATCTAATGGAGGTATGAATCAAATCCCCGTTATCTCCGCATCCTATATTAGAATTAATCATTTTTCCATGGAAATACACCAAATCCTTGCCCTCCTAATTTTAAGGTAATTTTAAGGTTATGATTCACCTCTACTTTTACTATCTTCTATTTTAAGCCATTGAATATCTAATTTTACTCTTTACTTTCATTATGTTTCTCTCTCAATCTCACATGGCCAATAGGTGACTCGAAATTGATTTGCTTGTGGATGATTCATCGATCAGCGAAATCCCTTCGTTCTGATCAAAGATCGATTCAAACTCCACTCAAGTTACTTTAATCGATCTTTGATCAAGTTGTCAATCAACTGGTTTTTGCTATCATTATATTTTTATTTATTTTTATACTTTAATTTGATTAATCGATCTTAATCATGTTTATTGAGAGAGGTACTAAAGATGAAGATGTTGCTATGGCTCTAAGGTATGAAAACTAACTACTTTAAATTAAAGCATATGTTAAGATTTTGGAAGATGGGCTTCTAATAAATATGCTAAAGGTGTACATCTAGTGATGTCGATTTCAGACATTAAAAAGGAATAACGTTTAACTTGTAATGCGATGAAGCAATTTTTCTGCTTGTTGTTCTTATTGGACACGAAATATGTCACCACTGATTTCAACCAAATAAATAAAGAGAAAATTGGGTAGAGTATACCCTTTTTAAGGTTTTTTTTTACTAACTATACTCCTTGAGTTTTCTTTTAGGTAATTGTACTATTTTTTAGATGGAAATTACTTTTATACCATTACAATCAAATTTTATCATTTTAAAAAGTAAAAATAAATTTTTTTAAAAACAAATTCTATCCTTTTAAAAAGTAAACGGTTAAATCATTTGAAGATTTGGTAAATGAAGATATTTTTCTCAACGTGGAATTGATTAAGGTTTTAATTATTTACTCTTGAATCTTCAAATTATTTTGTTAGAATTGTTTATTGACGGTTGTATTTTACAAACTCTAATTCATGTATGGGGTCGATTCTTGTAAGACAATATCATTCTTGTATTACAATATTATTTATGTAATAGAATAGTGTTCTTGTTACAAAATCATGTAATACAATCTCATTCTTGTGTTACAATAACATTCCTCTAATACAAAATTATTCTTATATTACAATAGCGTTCATGTAATACAAGATTGTAACCACGTTCCTGTATTGTTAATCATCAATCAACCTTGCGTAATCAAACTCATGTAATACAAGATTTCATGTACTGAGTGAATTCCTGTAATGAGCGGAGTCTTGTACCTATTACTATATCCGTAATTGAATTGGGGAGTCGAGTTACAAGAAATCACCTAAATGAATCGATTATTGTAACAATAGGTAGCGATTATTGTAACATTAGGCAACGATTATTGTAACAAGAGGCAGCGATTATTGTAACATACAATTATTGTAGTAGTCATAGATAACAATTATTGTAGCCTAAAATTATGGTAACCAAATAAGCGCTTTATCAAATCACAATAAGCGATTATTGTGAATCTGTTTTTAAATGAAATCATAAAAAAATCCTAGTTGAAGGAAGCGTTGCATCTAATTATGAATCACGACATAAATCACAAGCAATTCATCAACCTTGGTTGACTTCATAACCAATTCGTTAAAGACAAATTTGGTGAGTTTTCAAATTATAGTAACTGGTGGAAGTCATATTAGCAATCACTTGAATAAATAACACAAAATCAACCTTCAATATCTTCACAAGCAATACCCGTGCTTGAAGGAAGGTGCATCTACGGTCCTTTCTTGAGAGAGGAGCGTCAATGAATAGAAGATACGCCAATGGAATAAGAATTAATTAGAGATTTGGATATTTATTGTTACAATCAAATCATGGGCAAATCTGTCATTAATAAAACAAAATATTCAAAGGTATATTTACTAAAACAAAATTTAAAAAAGGGATAGTTACCCAATTTAACCATAAATAAATCATAAAGGGATCATAACTCAAAAATAGGAGTGTAAGACTATTTTTTTTTTGTTTTAATCACCATATTTGTAATTTGCTAATTTCCCTTAAGACTAATTTCCATATATATATATTTCTAAAATTATATTTCTAAAATTTGTTACTTCCATATCTTATTTTAGCTGCAATTTGTTTGTTGAGGCTGGTACATACTACATAGTGTTCTTATACATTGATCATTTGTATTTTTATTTTTATTTTTAAAAAGCTTTTGTCATATTATTCGATATCCGATCTATAGGCGAGTGTTGCTGATCTTATTATTCATTTGTTTTCTCATGATTATTCATTCATAATGATGTAATTATTCTTCTGTACAAAAAGTGTAAATTTCATTCTAATGGTACCATCGAATAGTCACAAGTTATTTTTAATCTCATTTGTTGATCTTCTTAATTCAATGACTCAAATTTGTTAACATGCTACACTATAAGGGCAATGTACATATGACTTATTGTGTAAATATACATTTAAGCAAAGTAGTTTACATTTTACTCATTCTGTTAATTAAAACATGTCATTTTAGATTTACATATTTTATAAGAAACCAAACAAGAATACATTTATACCCTTATTTATTACTCACTTTTGCACTTTTTTTTCTTCATACAAGACGAACTTTTGAGGTGCGTCAACCACAATTGTACCACTATCAAATAGCGTCCTTATGGATGAGAGTCTTAAATTCTAGGTCAGATGTCCAAGAGGGCGAGTAAGAAGTCAAAGCCAGGTGAGAAAGACGATCGGTCGCCATGTTGGCCTCCCTAAAGATGCGAGAGATAGAGACCATATCAAAAGGAAGCAAGCATAAGCAAAACATCCAAAATAAGAAAGTGAGGTTAAAGAGGTTTGAACTCATAACCTTGAGATAATAAATACTCCTCTTTAACAACTAAGGTAAAGTGCTAACCTAACGTTGCCCTTTTCACGTTCTCGAAAACTAAAAATTTCATCTCTCTCATTATTATAAGAGCAATTTTGAAAAGTTGACTCCAAATCACCTAAAATAACATCTTTTTTAACAGTATTCTCTCCTTAAAATGACATGTTTTTTTTAATGCAAAGAGTCATTTTTTTTATTATTTCAAATGGTTTTTCTATGCACCGAAATTTAGACATTATAAATGTGGTCTCTTAACCAATATCTTTGACATAGATTAAAAATACCATATTTTATAATAATAATAATATCAGTTCAATTTCTTTGGTGGAAATACTTAAATTCATTTTTTTTTAACTAATATGTTTCCTAATTTGGCTTGCAACAAGTGCGCTTTTGAATTGAAGGATTGACATTTGTTCCATTTTGGTGGTAATAGAAATTAACACAAACGGAAACCTTAATTTTCTTTTTTTCTTTATTTTTTTACTTTTTATTCCAATAATGACTCGTTCAACCCTATAAATCGAGAAATTCGATTTAATATATAGCGGTGAGTGTAATTAGTGGGTAATATTGCTGCAAGTGTTGAAATGAAAATTTGACGATGCATAGATAGCCTAACACGTATATGATCATGATCCAAATAGGCTAGGGGTGCTTAATTTGTAGCAAAGATTGATTTTTCTTTATAAATAAAGCAAATTAAATCAAATGTTTGTAAAACAATATATTGATTTGCAATAAGTAAGACTTTGTTTGAATTTTTACAATGGGTAAATTATCAAGATCTCTTGGGATGTTGCATTTGAGAGTGTTGATGGTTTTGTCACTGATGATTGTTAACAATGCCAAAGGATTTGGTAGAGGAAGTAGGAGAAGTGGTGGGGGCGGAGGAGGAGGAGGAGGCGGCCTTGGTTCTAAGGTAGGAGCGGCTGGTAGTGTTATAAGCGGTGTTGCTAGTGGGATAAGGGCAGTGCACGATGCTCAAACCATTTTTGATGCTTTCGGGGGAGGCAGTGATGTTCCCGACGCTGGTTCTGGGGTGCCTGTTGGGGGTGACCCTAATGCTCCTGGGATGTGGCCCCAGGAAATCCTGGTCCTGGGATGGTGGCTCCGGGTAATCCTGGTCCTGGGATGGTGGCTCCGGGATATCCTGGTCCTGGGATGGTGGCCCTGGGCAATCCTGGTCCTGGGATGGTAGACCCGAACAATCCTGGTGCTGGGATGGTCGCTCCAGGCAATCCTGGTCCTTGGATGGTGGCCCCCGGCAATCCTGGTCCTGGGATGGTGGCCCTGGGCAATCCTGGTCCTGGGATGGTAGACCCGAACAATCCTGGTGCTGGGATGGTCGCTCCAGGCAATCCTGGTCCTGGGATGGTTGCTCCAGGCAATCCTGGTCCTGGGATGGTGGCCCCGGGCAATCCTGGTCCTGGGATGGTAGACCCGAACAATCCTGGTGCTGGGATGGTCGCTCCAGGCAATCCTGGTCCTGGGATGGTGGCCCCGGGCAATCCTGGTCCTGAGATGGTAATGCCGGGAAATCCTTAGCCGAGACATTAGGTAATGTCATTGAGCAATTTTGGATTTGACATTAGCTAATAGAGTCGGTGGTAATCGGGGAGTAGTAGGTGACGGAGGGGGTGTACGAGGAATGTTGTGGTTCCTCCCAAGATGCAAGGTTTGAGCCAGTAATTTAGGGTTTAGTGATAGTCACAAAGTTATAAGTGACATAGAAACTTGTATGAGCAGAGAGTAAATTAATACTCATTTTTAATTTACCCAAAAGCAGTGAATCATGTTAGTGATTCTATTATATGTATCTATGTTGGTGTTCAATTGGAATGCTTGGAAATCGCTATATCTCTGTACAATACTTTGCATATTAATTTGTGGAATAATGAATTAAATTTGTGTTTCTTATATTTGGATCAAATACATTTTTATAATTTTTTTCCTTTTTTTTATCCGGTAATAATTCGAGTACGAATTAGCTGCATTATGATAAAGCACACGGGAAAGGAACTTTTTTTTTATGATTAGGTAAAAATTCGAGCTCAGACAATCCTGATTCTCGAGGGACCGACGAATCGGCAGACGGACTAGCCGTCAATATACAACATACAAACACGCACAATAAAACAGATTAAAGAAACAACCCTAGAAACATATATAAGTCACCAATCAGCGGGAGAGTCTAGGTAGATCCAAAGTGAGCCACGAATGTCAAGAACACGGGAGAGTGCGACGACTCACACGGCGTCTCGACGCCGAGAAGACAGAGAACAGTAACTCACCACCGGAAAGGGCAAAACCTGAGAAAGTGTGGATCATCGACGTTATCCCCGCCTAGATGATTGAACTATACTAGCTCATCACCATACTTTATATAAAAAAATATTAATTCTTAGAATATAAACATGTAAAGTACAATAATTTTTTTTTTGTTGCTTTGCTTTGCTTTTCCGAACAAAGTCTTATGGCAAATTAAAAATGTAGCATTTCATTTTATTTTTTGCTTTTCAATTAATTTACAAATCTATCGATGAATTATCCTACTCCTACATGGTTTCGTTCTCTATCCATGTAATTAATTATGAGGAAATACCAGTATACCACCATCACCATCAGCCATATAAGCACGACGTGTATCCATGTAATTATGATAATAATATTTTTTTTAAAAGAAAATTGTAAACACATTTAAAAAAAAAATTAAACAAGTGATAATTAATCAAATGCAAAACGTCTATATTTTAAACACATTTTAAATTCCCCAATCAAGGAGGAAACAACTCCTCAATCTCTTAAGATTTTGCAAACATATCCCCCAAATTCAAGACCCAGATCTTCATATAATACAAACCCATTCCCATCTTGATCTTACAGAGGATTTAGCCATGACCACACCACCTTCAAATGACCCTATCATTACCTTCCATACCCTCCTCAAATCCAGCTCTATAACCCAAACATTTGATCTCTCCAATGGCAATCTAACAGTGAAAGGAGTGCCATTGCTCTCCCAAGTTCCCACCAATGTCTCCTTCACAAGATTCTCCTCCATATGCGCCTCCTCCGGTGCTCCGATTCCCCTCTTCCAGCGAGTCCAATCGATGGCCTATCGAGGCGGTTTCTTGGGCTTCGAAGCGGATGAGCCCTCCGACAAGCTCACCAACTCACTTGGGAGGCTCAATGAGAGGAGCTTCCTCAGCATTTTCAGGTTCAAAACATGGTGGTCTACACAATGGGTGGGCACATCAGGGTCTGATCTTCAAATGGAGACCCAATGGGTCCTCCTTAGTGTCCCTGAGATTGATGCTTATGTCCTCATTGTGCCCTTAATCGAGGGCCGATTCCGGTCTTGCCTTCAACCGGGGAAGGATGGGCATGTCATGATCTTCGCGGAGAGCGGATCAACACGAGTGAAGGCGTCGTTCTTCAAGGCGATAGCCTACGTTCATGTCTCCGAAAACCCTTACTCCATCATGAAAGAGGCCTTTAGTGCTATAAGAGTCCACCTTGATACATTCAAGCTCTTGGAGGAGAAATCGACTCCGGCTCTTGTTGATAGGTTTGGTTGGTGTACTTGGGATGCATTTTACTTGACCGTGGATCCCATTGGTGTGTGGCATGGTGTTGATGAGTTCGCCAAGGGTGGGATCTCGCCTCGGTTCCTCATCATAGATGATGGTTGGCAAAGTATCAATAGAGACACCGATGATCCGAATCATGATGCGAAGAACCTCATCACCGGTGGTGAGCAGATGACTTCTAGGCTTTATCGGCTAGAGGAAGGGGAGAGGTTTAGGGCTTACAAGGGAGGATCCATGTTGGAACCCGACTCCCCATCGTATGACCCGAATAGACCCAAGATGATCATCTCTAAGGCTGTCGCGGTCAAGAATGCGTTGAAGGAGCGCAATGTGGATGACCATATTGAGGTGTTGAAGAAGGAATTGGATGAGCTATTAGCTCAATCAAGTGAGACAATGGCTTGCGACGAGGATCAAGGGCTCGGTATGAAGGCTTTCACAAGGGATCTTAGGACCAAGTTCAAGGGGCTAGATGATATATTTGTGTGGCATGCTCTTTGTGGGGCATGGGGCGGAGTTAGGCCCGGTGCTACCCATCTCAACTCGACGATAGTAGATTGTTTTCCATCCCAAGGGCTTGATGGCACCATGGATGATCTCGCGGTGGTGAAGATCATGGAAGGTGGGATAGGGCTTGTTCATCCTGATCAAGCCGGTGACTTCTATGATTCGTTGCATTCGTACCTCGCAAGCTCAGGGATCAATGGTGTTAAAGTGGATGTCTTTCATGTTGAGTTTCCCTCTTTTACCAAGCTACTTAGCTTTTCTTTGTTAACAATCTAAGATATATGTTTTCGTTTCGCTATCTTTAGACGCTTGAGTATGTTTCGGAAGACTATGGTGGTAGGGTTGAGCTAGCAAAGAGGTACTACGAAGGGATCTCCGAGTCCTTGAAGAAGAACTTCAATGGCACGAACCTCATCTCGAGTATGCAACAATGTAATGACTTCTTCTTCCTTGGAACCAAACAAATATCCATGGGAAGAGCAGGTAATTACAAGACTTAGTCATATGATCATGAAAGGCTTCAATACCGGGTCTCGTTGGAAGGGTTCAACACTCGAATTTCTTATGCGAATTCGGGGAAATTTTGTAGGAGATGACTTTTGGCATAGAGATCCCAATGGAGACCCAGACGGTGTGTTCTGGTTGCAAGGCGTTCACACGGTTCATTGCGCGTATAATAGCCTATGGATGGGTCAGATCATCCATCCTGACTGGGACATGTTCCAAACTGACCATGTTTGTGCTAAGTACCACGCTGGATCACGAGCCATTTGTGGAGGACCGGTCTATGTTAGTGACTCGTTAGGCGGACATGACTTCAATCTCTTGGCGAAGCTTGTTTACCCTGACGGCACCATCCCTAGATGCCGGAAATTTGCCCTCCCTACAAGGGATTGCCTCTTCAAGAATCCACTATTTGATCAAGAGACCATCCTTAAGATATGGAACTTCAACAAGGTAATAGCCACTTCATGTTGTTCTTATTAGTAGGGGTGTTATATGAGCTGAACAGCTTGAGCTCCGCTCGGGATCGGCTCGAAAAAAACTCAACTCGGGCTCGTTCACTTACATAAACAAGTCGAGCCTGAACAGGATTTTAAGCTCGGTTGAAAGCTCGGTTCGTTCAGTTTAAGTTGGAATTTTATGGAGTTTTTAAAATTTTATTTAAGTTAATATCTTATGACCAAGTAGAACTACCTAACTCTTGAAAAAAGATCGGTTCGAGCTCATTCATTTCCTAAACAAGCCAGACTTAATAAAAAAAATAACCTCGTTTAAAAATTAGGCCCGGCTCAACTCGATCTCGTTCAACAAACAAACCGAGCTTGAACATGCTAAGCTCGGCTCGTTCGGCTCGAATAACACCCCTACTTATTAGGCAGAAGTAATGTGCTTTGCGCTTGTTGCTGTTGTTGCAGTATGGAGGCGTTATCGGAGCATTCAACTGTCAAGGAGCCGGATGGGACCCTAACGAGAGGCGGATCAAGGGCTACAAGCAATGCTACAAGCCCATGGAGGGTGCAGTTCATGTCACCGACATTGAATGGGACCAAAGCTTGGAAGCCCTAGAGATGGGCTACGCTGATGAGTATGCGGTCTATATGAGTGAAGTCGGCTCCCTCATCTTGATGGATCCGAGATCGGACCCCATCAGCATTGTCATAAACTCGTCCTCTTTCGAGCTATTCACATTCGTGCCAATCAAGAGACTCGACGCGAGTGTGAGCTTCGCGCCAATTGGGCTAACGAGCATGCTCAACATCGGTGGAACGGTGCAGGAGGTGGAGTATGAAGAGAGTATGGAGTTTGGAGGGCCAAGTGTGGGAATGAAGATCAAGGGTCAGGGTAGCTTCTTGGCTTACTCGAACCGGTCACCGACCAAGTGCTTAGTGAACAGGGAAGAGGTCGATTTCGAGTGGCTCGACGAGAGTAGGCTTGAGCTCAATGTGGCTTGGATTGAAGAAGCCGGTGGTGTCTCTGATGTGGTTGTTCAGTTTTGAAATGCACTTTGTTTTTAAGCTGTTTAGTGTGTAAATTGGCATTGTGAATACACTTGTGTTATGATTTGAAGTTTGGCAAGTGTAAATTGAACAATATACTCCCTCCATCTGAAAATATGAAAATACAGGTCATTTTACTTTACTACAAGTTTTTAAGTCTTTCATAACATATGGGGATTGTTTTTGTTATTTTATATAAACTATATATGATTTTAAGCAAGTGCATCCCACATTTGGGTATCGAGTGAAAAAAGGCAAATTCTTTGGCTATCAAGTGAAATTCTTGAAACGTTTGAGTATCACGTGAAAAATAGGCGAAATTTCCAAAAAATAATAATTGAGTGAGGCTAGAGGTAAGATGTTCGAATGGTTATTGACAAGATAAGTTCAACTAAATTATCATAGGTCCTTTTTTTTTTATGAAGAGGAACCCACCTTTGGTGGCAAACTGTTGTGAGCCGAATCTGCCATGTTTTATAGTTATTTTTATATCGTTTTCTGCATACATTTCATGCATTTGGGCTAGAATAGTACAGAATCTATGTAGTTTATGTTTATTTTCCAAATTATGGAATCTACACCAGTTTTTGTTTAAATTTCCAGAATTCGAAACAATTTACAGCAGTCCTGAGAAAGGAAGAAAAGCTCGGAAGTCAACTACAGAAGTCCAAGGTCAAAGAGCGGCGGAACCAAGACAAATCGGGCTGAAGACAAGTGTTACTCGATATCGAGTACTTTTACTCGATATCGACCAGAGAAGTCCGAGCAGAGCACTGGTCGAGTAGGAGCTGATCGAGGAACTGAAGACAAAGCCAACCCGACTCCAGAGCCTTACTCGATATCGAGTACTTTTACTCGATATCGACAAACCTTGAAGTCATACCCAGGCCTGAGTCGAGGAGGCAGCACCTGATCGAGAAGACGAAGACACGGAGATACCGAGCACCATGTACTCGATATCGAGGAATTTACTCGATGTCGAGTAAACCAGCCCAGCATGTCCGAGCCAGTGTCGAGGAGAGGTTGCTCGAGAACACCAGGCCAGCCAAAGTCGACAACACGTACTCGATATCGAGTATTTTAGTCGATATTGACAAGACCAGCATCCAGATCAGGGAGAGGTTACTCGAGAAGCCCAGCCAAGCGAGGTCGACGAACAAAGTTCCTCGATATCGAGTAAAGCTCTCCTGGGCCGCGTTACGCGGTGGGCTGTCCGAGTCGAGTTGGGCTTGCTTGGGAGCGAAGGAGTCTGATTCTATCCACATCTATCAAGACTTATCAAAATCTATCAACTCCATGAAAGATTTACCTACTTTAGATATATTTACTTTTTGGATTTAATTCTTTTATTCCATTATTTAATCTTTAAGTAAGTAGATAAAGAGATATAGATATAGATAGATATTTCCTTCCTTGATTAGCAATGGTTGGAAACCTATAAATAAAGCCTTAGGGGCTGGATTTTATTCATTCAATTTCAGAGATAATTAGTTACATAGAGAGAGTAGAGGAGAGAGCTTATGGCGAGAGAAGTTGGAAAGACGAAAGCGGATATATTTGGCTTCGATTGGTTGTAAGCTTTCTTTGGTTTATTTAATGCAAGTTATTTCCTTTTATTTATTGATGAGTTTCTTGATGATGAAGAGCGAGTAGTCCACCCACTTCTAGGGTCGGGATGAGCCCGGCGGTAGCCATGTAAGGTGATGCGGTAATGGTTTGATCTTTTTATGCAATTCGTCTTCTATCCCTACGAGCATGATTCTTTTGCGAAAGTTGAAGGTGATCCTTGTTTGTGTTATTGAAGCGAAAGTGATCTTAATGCAACTTGGGTTAATTATGTGAAAAGGGTTAGTAACAATTAGGGTTTATGCGAAAGCCTCTATATTCCTACTTGTTAATAACGAAAGTTATTTGATGGAAAACATGATCTTTGATGTCTTTATGTGTTACTTTGCATGGTTATCGTTGTGGTGTTGATACCCTGACCTTGGAAGTCTATAGTTTATTGATATATTTCATCAAAATCTGTGTTTTGCGTTCGAAGGGGTTGCACTTTTAAGTTTCTGTTGCTTGTCGACTCCGAGGAGTTTTGTCGATATCGAGTACTGTTTACTCGATATCAAGGAGACTTTTGCCGAGATCAAGTTTCTGTGTTTGGTTTTTGCTTCTGTTTGTCGATTTCTGTTTCTGTTGTCGATTAAGTTTAGTCGATATTGAGGACCTTTTAGTCGATATCGAGTAGTTCTTTGCTTTCGTTTTCTTTTCTGCTTTTATTTGTTATTTCTGTCTTTCTTTTTGTCTTTCTGTCTGTGAGATTTACAATTGTCTAGGATCCGCTGACACGCTTCCTCGTGGATCGATCCTGACTTCTCACTGCCACATCGGGAGGAAGTCTTGTAATCATTTGCGTGGGCATAATCCGGTTTGATTTATTTTATTATATTTTGAACTCGATTTCCTCCTACAACACAAACCCCGAGCACGTGACCCATCCGACAAGAGCCACACACCAGGTAAACCGGCTTGCGCCGACCGGCTCGACCCACTGGAAATGAGCAAGGCAAACCTTGGATTTTATTCCAAGGAAAAGGGGCGGAGGTAGGGATCGAACTCGAGACCTCCTGACATTGCAAATATGCCTAAAACTCTCTGAGAGCGAATTGAAAAACCTAAGTGTGTTCATCCAAAGACTCCACCGGTTGAACAAACTTTTAGTAAATTTATCAAGGAATTAATTGATCGATACTTATTTTGGTATATCAATCGCTTCAGATGATTATCGAAAGACTTTCGATTGTTTTTCTTGGTTGTCGTTTGAAAAATTTGTCGAAGCGCTGAGATCCGAGCTAAATAAATAACCTTGACTCCATTGAGTGAGATTAATGAGGGAGCTCAGTGGATATTGGTGAGCTCCATCGTCATCCCGGTGATAGCAACCGAGCTCGACGCAGACAGCAAGGAATTCACGAGATTTATGCCTGACTGGAACGACATAAAAAATCGCACCAAATCGCATAGGACACACCAATTTCTTTCATTTTCGTTCCAATTTGTACTCATAATTCAACTCAAACAACACTTAAATCAACAACAATCAAACAAAAGACACAACAACAACCAATTTCATCAATTTTAAGTCCAATTTCAAACCCTAAAACACACAATTTCTTCTCCAAAAGCTCATCAAAAACAAATTATAATGAAATTTCTTACCTTAAAGTTCATATATTTGTAAAACTCTCTCTTAAATGGACCTCCAAAACATCATAATATTACTGCTCTTAGTTTCTCATTGAAAACACACGAGATGTTTTTGGTGGTATTGATTTTGACTGGAAAGGATTTTATGTGCAATTTTGTGAAAATAGACTTAACAATATTCCTTTCTTATCTTCTCTAAAGTCCTTATGAAAATAATTTTGGGGTGATGGGAAAAAATAACCAATTAAACATTGCATTGGACAAAATTAAAAATAGAAAGGAGGGAGGGAGGGAGGTGGAAATGGAAATCCAGCGCTTAAAGGGCAAAATGATTAATAGCATGTGATAAGTTGATTAATCACATTAAATCATAATTTTTTAAATGAACAGCCTAAATTGTGCCACGTCGACTTTTAGCCTACTACTGTAACCATCAATTTGCATTTCAGGGAGAAAAAACAAATACACTTAATACACTATACACTAGAGCATTTCAAAAGCATGAAGAATGCAATTAATCATCTATTAAATACGAAATTACAAAAACTTGGGTAATTAATAATTATACATATAGAGGTCTTTATTTTTGTATTTATTATTGGTCTCTTAAATTAAAAAAGCGTCGGGTATTTTGTAATAAAAAAGTCTCAGCTAAACTAAAAGGTAAATTTTATAAGGTGGTTATTAGACCGACCTTGTTGTACGGCTCTGAGTGCTGGCCTATCACTAAAGCGCAAGAACAGAAGTTGTCAGTTGCAGAGATGAGAATGCTGAGATGGATGACTGGGCAAACGAGACTCGACAGAATCCGAAATGCTAACATCAGAAGAGAGGTTAGAGTTGCGGGAGTCCAGATTACGCTGGTTTGGACACGTCAGTAGGAGACCTGAGTCCGCTCCGGTTCGTAGGTGTGAAATCCTAAATTTGGGAAAATCCGTAGGGGGAGAGGTAGACCTAAGAAGAGCTGGTTGGAGGTTATCAGACATGATCTTATTCTGCTGAACCTATCGGAGGATATGACTTCGGATAGAGACCACTAGATCGAGGAGGAGCATCCGAGCTGCTGATGTTTAGTGTCATTTGCTATGGTTTTGATTTGAGTTGTGTTCTCGTGCCATTGTTTACTTTCTTGCTTCTTCTTTGCGCTATCTCTTTCCTATTCCCTGCGCTGTCTCTGCTTCCTTCTTTGAGTCATACTGTTATGGGGTTATTCCCGTATCGTTCTGGGTCTACCGGAAACACTCTCTCGATTTATTCTGGGTATGAGTGCGTACATCCTGACCCCCCAGACCCTGCTGTTTAACGGGATATACTGGGTTGTTGTTGTTGTTGTTGTTTCTTTATTCATTGGGTTGTTTGTTTATCCTACTCATTGTTCCCCGCTTAAAGCCTTAAACCCTTAACCTCGCCTCGCTGTTAAGGTCGTTAAAATCCGCCTAGACTGTAAAGACTCGCCATGAAATCCGCATGTACTCTTGACCCTACCCTACCTCCAAGAACAAGCCAAGCGTTTTTTAGAACATTGATCCTACCAGTTTCATCATATTATTATTGGTCTCTTAAATTATTATTCCTCCCGTTAATTAAAGGCAAAATTACAGAAAACCACCCTTTAAATATGGGTGTTTTCACTTAACCACCCCTTAAATTCAAAATTACATAAAACCACCCTTTAAAAGATATTTGCTTACAACTCACCACCCATTCAAATATTTTCTTTATTTTATCATTAAATATATTATATTTTAATATTTTTAAACTCAAATTTGATTGTAAATATATTCATATTTTTTGAGTTTAAGGGCTCGATCATATTTTATGGATTATTTTAAAAAAATAATAATAAATATAGCCTAGAATTATTATCTTATGTTATGGTTGAAAATGTTTATACAATTTTAAAATATTATGGAATTTACTCATATTTATTTATATTTTAAATAAGAGTAATTTACATAATGTTTTAACAATTTATAAACATTTTCAAACAAAAATTAAGATAATAATTCTAGGCTTTATTGATTATTATTTTTAAAAATAAATACAATGATCCCTAAAATATAATTGGGCCCTTAAATTCAAATTTTGAATATATTTACAATGAAATTTGAGTTTAAAATTATTAAAATATAATATATTTAATGAGAAAGTGACGAAAATAGTTGAATAGGTGGTGATTTGTAAACAAATACCATTTAAAGGGTGGTTTTCTGTAATTTTGAATTTAAGGTGTGGTTAAGTGAAAACATCCATATTTAAAGGGTGGTTTTCTGTAATTTTCCCTTAATTAAAACTTGACGTTTTACTATATTTACGCACGTTTTTTTAGGTGTTTAAAACTTTATACGGATTAAAATATTAACTTTTTTTTAATAATTTCATATTTATTACAATTAAGTATGGATTTATGTACAAATGCAAAAATAAAAATTTAATATTTTATATAGTTTTATCATTATAAATAAAGTTGCATAAATAGGAAGAAATAAGTTTTAATTAACAGAATGACTGATCAGGTGTGTCTAATATGTCAAATTATGGTCCATTAAACACAAGGGCCAGGAGACACGCGAGGGGTTAAATCAGTCACTTCATTTTTGCTCGTTAAATCCTTTCAATAACAAAATGGTTGGCATCCCAAGCTACATGAATCAAACTTATGTTGCCCCTCAAAAGGGTTGGCTTTCACAAATACTACCCTTTGGTCGACCTTTTTTGTATTTAGGTTGAATATGGGAAGTATATAATTTTTTAAAAATTATTTTCTATTAATTTAATTTTTAAGAATTATTGGCGGGCATTACAGGAGACTATTAGCAAGACGATTTATATAAAATTTCACATGGATACTTTTTATTTTAGAAAATATTTATTGGATCAAGACTAAAAAAAATACTTTTTATTTTAGAAAATATGTATGGAGTAGAATATCAAACCATGGTGTTAAAACAATAAGAAGGACTTGGATGTAATTTAATGTAAATTATCTTGTTAGTAGACAATAACCATGTTGCTAATAGATTCTATTCTAAGAATTACACATCTCAAAAATTGATAAAAGATTTTTAGATAAATTTAGGTTTTTAAAAATAAACATAATAAATGAAAAAAAAATTACATGAAAAATGTGGAAGTGAAACTTACCTAATCCCCTAGGTATGAACTTCCTATTTAGTTTTCATAAAGTTAAATTTATGGATTTTCTATATTAAATTATTAAAAAAAAATCAAACCGAGTAGTGGGGTTCTATCATAAAATCAATTGGGATTAGAAAAAATCGCCCACCAACTTATATACAAGATTTGAATTTATCATATTACTAGTGTAGATCATGTCCCATGTACGGAAAATACGTTAATCTAAATATAAATTATTTTTTCCTCCAAAAAACAATATAAATATAAATAAAATTAGTTCGAAGGGTTATATATAATCTAAATATCTTTTAATTAGATTCTCTCAAAATATAAATAAAACTCACATTTATAAGGTACTACATAAAAGTTTTTTTTTCCTAATATATGGTTAATTAAATCTCATGTAATTTAATTAGATAGTTGATTTTTAAAAATATTTTAATATTCTTTTTTATTAAATATGTAGTATATATTTATTACATTTGTTTACTAAAATATTATGAAAATTAGTTTTATTATTACTACTACTACGTTTAATTATATTGATATATTTTTTCCTTATATAATATTTACTCTTTTATAAGATATTTTATCTATCCAATTATATGTGTTAGTTGTAAAATAAAATAATTATTTTATTAGATTTTCTTTATTGACGGGAGAGAGTTATGCGAGATACACTCACGCGCCGCCATGTATGCAAATGCACTCATACGCCGCCACGCAGACACCAATACATCGGTTTTAATATATGTATATATGTATATATATATATAGATATCTATATCTATATCTATACTTTTTTTTTTTGGATCAGGTAATAATTCGATGGCCAGACAGACCTGGCTCATCGAGAGGCCGACAGAGTCGGCAGACGACGAACTGTCAAACATACAATCAAATAATAAAAAGGTGCAACACAAAGACGGCAAATAGACAGTCACTAGAAGAACAGACGAGCCTGATCCATAAAAGTTGAGGACAACGAAGACGGAACGGAGCCAAGCGCCATCAAGAAATAACACCGCTGGCCAGCGGTACATCAGGAGTCCCCCTGTGGGCGATGAGACGAACCTCCGAGGAAATTTCTGGAATACGGAGTCGCCATGATGCACACCGCCACGAGGAAATTATATATATATATATAATTATATATATAATATTTTAAATTTGACAAAATCTCAACCTTGGGCCCGAAGGATCCGAAGCTTGGGCTCGAAGGGCCGAAGCAAAGGCCCGCATGACCAATGGAGAGAGGAGGTGCGCAGCCAGGAGTGACCAATTGGGCGGCGATTTCAAGCCGGAGACGGCCGGAAACCAGACAAGCTGCCAGAAAAGGAGGAGGAAGGCCAAAAAAAGGGGGAAGGGAGACGCAATCAGCGGCAAGGAGGCGGAGGAGAGGCGCTGACACCAACGACCCAGACCCGCAACATCGACGCAGAAAAACCGAATCAAAGGGAGAGGCGACATTGGAGAGCAGCGAAATCACCACTACCAAGCCAACGAGCCCCGATTAGACAAGCCGACATGGAAATCGACGGTCGGGGAGCCCAATTTCACCAAAAAAAAACCCAGGTTGAGACGGAAAAGGGTGGAGGGTTCAAAGTTAGGGTTACACACCCACTCCAAATCGAGCCCGAAACTCGCCGAGAGAAGGTCAATCGACCACCAAAAGGCCAGAATCGAAACCGAGGAGGGGCGAGAAGGTACGGGAAGAGAGCTGTGGCAGAGGATTTGCACCGATGGGGGTTGGGGATGATGAAATTGGGGGCGCGTGGCCCCTAGGGCCAGGCGCGTTCTTTCTCTAATTGGTGTTACCCTATATCTACATCTATACTGTATATATAAAGTTGGGTGAAAGCCCTATTAATTGCACTAATTAAATGATAACAAATGACATAATATATATTCAATATTACCATAGAAAATGAAAATGTAATTGTAGCATAATGGTTAAGGGATTAGTTGCTATACATGAGGTCAAGAGTTCAATCCTCCTTATTTACACTATTTTTAGCATTTTTTTGCTCAACTATTAAATACATACAAATAAATCTAATATATATATTTAATATTAGCTTAAGAAATTAAAAAGTTGTTGTAGATTGTTGGTCATAGTTTAATATTAGCTTAAGAAATATTTTTTTGCTCACCTATTAAATACATACAAATAAATCTAATATATATTTAATATTAGCTTAAGAAATTAAAAAGTTGTTGTCGATTATTGGTCATAGGTATAGTTCCATTTCATGAGGTCAAAGGATCAAATCCAGTTGCAATATTTTTCAAGTATATAGTATATTGTTTTTTATTTGTTTTAAACCTAAACGTACACATGCAATATTTCTAAAGCAATTGTCATTTTTTTTTGCTTATATAGTTGAATTGCATGTAGAAGCGACTGCGAGTAAGAAGATAAATAGAGTCACATTAATATATTGATCAAATTTCAAAGATATATAAATATATTAAAACTTTTAGAGATAAAAATTATTCGTAATAAAATTACAATGATAATATATTAATTAAAAATATATATTTAAAATAAGTCCTCTATAACTATAATATTTTTCAAGTTTATGGTATATGTATTTTTTATTTGTTTTAAACCTAAACACATGCATTTCTAAAGCAAGTATCATTTTTTTTTACTTATATAGTTGAATCGCATATAGAAGTGAGTAAGAAGATAAATAGAGTCAAGCTAATATATTTGTCGAATTTCAAAGATAACTAAATATATTAAAACTTTTAGAGATAAAAAATATTAGTAATAAAATTACAATGGTAATATATTAATTAAAAATATATATTAAAATAAGTTCCGTGCGTAGTACGGGCATGCTCACTAGTATAGATTATCAATAGGATGTGCTCATAAATTTGTCTTAACATATACTAGGAATTTGAATCACGGGCTGAGCCCAAAAAAAAACACAGATTGGACTTTTTCGATCTTACCCAACTGTATGAATAAAATTCATGAACTATTATTATAGATTTGAGGTTTTTTTTTTTATTCATTACCTAATGTGTAGTTTTCTTAATTCCAATCAATTAAGCATGTTCTAGCCGGCTAGAAATTGGTGGTTTGCATCATACCTATACTAGCTACTCATCAACTAAATTTATTCCTACGCTAGTTACATAAAAAAAAAAAAAAAAAGTTAATAAGTATCAAATCGATCGAAAATGAGGTGATCAAGTTGACAATGTAATTATTCGTTTTGATTAACTTCTAATTAATTTTGATCCCCAAAAAAGTTATCAAAAATACCATCAATTTCTTCAATATTAGCTATACTAGATAGTAGTACTCCATAACCTAACTATTCACTTATACTATGACGGCGGTGAGTCGATCATCACGTTAGCCTACGCTATCTCATGTTCTCACTATTCACTTGCCTTTTTCGGATCTTCCACATCGAGCATGATGTTGTTTGTCCAAGTGTGCGAGGTTTCTTCATTCTGTTATTCCTTTGGTTTGTTGTACCATGACGGTCAGTCCATCTGGCGATCCTCACCCTCTCGATTTACCAGACAATTGTCTGCTATTTCGAATTTTTACCTTCATAAAAAAAAAAAGTACTCCATAACCTAACTATAGTCAGCTATTAGCCACGTAGGAGTAAATCAACCAATAGGCCGGGTTCAAAAATCAAGCAAAATACAACTGAGGTGTTTGTGTTTTTCTTTCATCTTAGTTGAGAGTGTGTTTTAGTTATATTGTATGTTGATGGGTTATTCGTCTCCCGATTCATCGGTTTATTGAGTTACCAGACAGTCTGTACTGGGTTCTCAAATTCTTACATGATAAAAAAAAAAACTCAAGCAAAATACGAGAGATAGATGGGAGATAAAGCCTTAATCATTGGCTTAAACCAACTTAATTAACATTAATCGAATATAATAATATCTAATTTCGAGTTAAAATTATACGAATATTTTTATAATACATGATTAGTAATTCAATCAATATATTGTGTCAAACTAATTATATAATTTAAAAGAATGAGAAAGAAATTAATTTATAATCATAAGTTTGTGTAGTGATTGTGGTGCTATATACTGTTATGATCTCATATATTAGGAGTTATATTATATTAGTGTAGTTAGGGTATAATTAAATACACTCTTATACCAATTGGGCATGAAGGTAATAGTCCAAATCATTGTTGGTGATTTGTGAAAAGTCATCAATCCATTTGTCTGAAATCATAAATGTTAAGTGTGAGAATTACTAAGAGCATCACTCGGGCTTAGGGTGTGCGGGAGGCACGGCCCATGTAATCGGCCCTAAGTAATTCTAAGATTTTAAGGGGAAAGGAAATCATGAGGAAAGACTCATGCAATGATATCAACATTGAGAAAATCGGCCTTGAGCTTGTTTGGATGTTTTCCATAAAAGTGAACAATAGGGATATGTTCGGTATTCGATCTAATATGGTTATGATCGAGTTTTGTTCACTTATATTAAGTTAAATCACCGTCTCATGATTTGTAAAGGAAGATATTAAGCTCTAAAGTCTTGGTGCAAAATTTGAGAGCTAGCCGAGCTTCGGAACTCCAAAAATGACCTAGCTCTAATTTTGAGCTTGATTAGGGTTTTAGCTTCATTGAAGCTTTAGCTTAGTCATTTTAGCTGCATGGTAGCTACACCCAGCTTCGTATAAATGTCATGCACATTTTATATTTTATGAGTGACCTAGCTCCACCATGCTAGCTCCGTCATGCTAGCTTGTCCTTAATTGGGCTGGTTCTTATTGGGCCGGCGGTTGGGGGTAGTTATTGGGGTGTAACCGCCTAACCACCATAACTACCCATAACCACCAATAACTACCAATAACTACCCATAACCACCCAAAAACTTCCACCCCATTTTGCCTATAAAAGGCCTTTGCCATCCACTTGGAAAGGCATGAGTTTTTCCGATATCTCTCTCAATCGGAAGAACAAACACTTAAAACACAAACAAGGTATGTATATATGCAATAATGAAATGGGATGCCACCCTTTTATTGTATAGGAAACGTTTTATCCCACAACGTTATTGTAGTGCAACCCTTTGGCATATAGGGGCAATAAACGTTGAAGGAAAACTCGATTTATTTAAGTGACTCGTTTGCCATTATCCAAGCCATTTTATATATCTTTTCTAAAGGGCTTAAACACTTAGTTTTGTCGCCTAAAAGAATTCGGTGGAGATTGTCTTTTGGCCTACTCCCTCGGGATTACCTTTCGAGGTCTACCCATGAGATTACCCTTTTGGGTCTACTCAAATTATCTTGATTATCCGAAAGGATCTACAAGAACCGAATTTACCTTCAACCTATTAAAACAACATTACCTTTAAACCTAACAATCACTTACCCTAATCTCCTCTCTAATCTCTCTCGTTCTATATATCTCTCCTTCTTCCTCTATCTTCTTCATCTCCTACCTCAATCTCTCTCCCTTTCTTATCAAATCCTCCATAAAAGCTTAGCTTTCCCTCTATTCGACCTTAAAGTCATAACATGTACCTCTCATATTAAGAGATTTTATACCTCTTCTGTTAAGAGGTTTAAAGTTGAAATATATGTCAGATTGTGAATAGGAGTGTCAACCTCAATCTTAAATAAATGAAATAAGAAAAAAAAAATAAATGTAATGGCAATCAAGTTTGGGTTTGTTTGTTCAGGTAATGGGTATCATATGGTATCATGTTACATGTGAATGCATGTTCTTTGGCCCAAATTGCTCCCTAATCCCCACATATATATTAATCATAATCAAACAACGTTTTACTTTCCTATTTTGCCTATACTAGGTTATGTTAGGAATTATTCGAATAAAAAAAAAAGGTTATGTTAGGAATTATGATACCAATCTATGCGCTTTCGGTGGTAAAATATTATATAAAAATTATAGAAATATAAGAGTAAATTATTATTATTATTATTAATTATTGCTAAAAAGGTTATACATGTTGAATTAATTTTGTTTTATAAAATTCCAATTGCATAACATAAAGTAATGTACGTTTTGTTGAAATGAGAAGAGATGAAAAGAGTCTCACTAGCTATTAACTAAATAAGTTTAAGATATAAAGTAGTGGGCTACTTCTATTTTCAATTGATTTTACAGTGGAATATCACCGTGCTCATGTGATGCCCTAATAGCACATGTGCGTCCGTACACACAACACACGAACTCCAATTATGATTCCTAACAGAGTTCAATATGGTAGCAGAGTAGCAAAGTCTAACGGCTCGATTAGCTACTCAATTAGAGGAGACCAAAAGAGCCACACGTTGAAAACTCAGTATATAAGTTGGTGTGCTATCTGCTTCTATTTTTAACTGGTTTTAGAATGAAATCCTTACCATACTTATGTGCATGCATGGAACCAGAAATTGAAATCTGGGTATTGAAATCTGGGTGGGCTAGATTCCCCTTGCATGTAATAAACAATATGTGAAAGTGGAGGCAGGGAATCGAACCTGGTTGCTGAGCTTGGATTTATGGTAAAACAATTTGCCATCCGGACAAACATAACCTTATGATTACATGCAAACTATATTGATTATATTCAAAATGAGGTGGGTTGTAGTCTATAGCAAAGCTCAGCCCACCCCTGCATCCGTCCCCACTTACGTACGTGTATTGGGCTACTAGCGAATGTTCATCCATACACTTGCAATATGACATCCGATGATGTCTCAATGGACTTCAATTTGTTTATTATTCAGTGTCGTAAGTCGATCATCAACATAGATATATTAGTCTAGTTTATGAGTAACTCTTTCTAGCCTAGATCGAAATTTGGTATGATCGTTGCGAGATTTTATGTCAAAAAAAAATTCGTACTCCTATTTCATATGGTGAACTTCGATCAACTCTTCATCTTTTTTATGTCACAACTTCAAAAGTTAAAATTGATCGATTTTTACTTTTTTAAATAACTATAAATATAAATATATCGATTACTGCTATATGTATGCCGAGATGACCTAAAAGAGGAATATTTGTGTGAATTGTTTGTGCATACTACATACTCCGTAGGATACAAATTCAATGCATGTCAGATTTGTGAGATCTTCCTTTGTTTTTCTTGCGATCCCCTTCAAATTAATGCTCTGAATTCGTACACAAAATGATTGATCAAAATACCATTTTTTTAATAAATTTGGGAGTTTTTTTTTTAAGTATTCCGTATTAAAAAAATGTTGGGTTCATGAATTTGTCAGAAGATCATCTCCCTTATTATCCAATAAATAAGCAAAGGGAATCTGAAAAATTCTAGTCCCGCCCACAACAAACTTTTTTTAGCTAACTCAATTTAAAACATAGGGGAAATGGCAGAAAACCACCCCTTAAAATTGAAATTGCAGAAAATCACCCCTTAAATTCATTTTGTCTATAAATCGTCACCCACAACTGTTTTTTCCGTTAGCTTGCCGTTAAAAAAAGGTGAAAAGTCATTTTTACCCCTCTCTTTTAATGTTATTTTAATGAGGGAAAATGTATGAATTGAAATAAATTGATAAAATCTATTTATTCTTCCATTTTAATGTTATTTTAATAGAATAACATACGTTTTCTCTTATTAAATGGGATAGATAAATATGTTTTATTAATTTATTTCAATTCATACATTTTTCCTCATTAAAATAACATTAAAAGGGAGGGGTAAAAAATGACTTTTTACCTTTTTTTAACGGCAAACTAACGGTTTCATGTTCTATTTCACTCCCCGATGGGGGTTTTCGTTAATCGATTCAATGAAAAAAGGAAGTACGATATTTTCTGATAATTCGCTGGAAAAAAAAATTGTGGGTGGCGATTTATAGGCAAAATGGGTTTAAGGGGTGGTTTTCTGCAATTTCAATTTTAAGGGGTGATTTTCTGCAAAAAGTCATATTTAAGGGGTGGTTTTCTGCCATTTTCCCTAAAACATAATTAAATATTTGTACACTTCACCAAAACAAAACAAAAATAAAAATTTGTACAAATTTCTCCTTCTTGTACTTATAATCCACGCATGTTATCCTACACAGTACATAGTTCATAGTTGTACGTAATTGTTTTGAATTTTGAGTGGATAATGATAAAGAGAAAAAAAATGGGATATAAAGAATTTTTTGTATACGAGTAAGATTTGAGTAAAATATAATATAGAGAAAAAACTTCTCTATAACTAGGGTTTAATACAACCCTATCTCGATCCATTTATAGTACGATAATCATCCTATAGATAAAATTTCATATAGCTAAACTAAAATATAGATAAATCCTATTTCATCTTAAACTTATCATAGCTAATTATTTATAAAAAAAATATCTTTAATTTTTAGATAAAATATGATATGATATTTATAGTAATTATATCAAACTTCATCATTTTTGTTGATTTGTTTTCTTGTGTGTGGTATGTTGACGGTTCGTTCGTCTGTCGATTTGTCGGCCTCTCTGTTTGAACTCGAATCTTTACTTGATAAAAAAAATTGATTAATTAAGTGAAAATTTTGCTATTTTTTTCTTTCAAAATGGTTATATTTTGATGAATTGGTCCCCTTGTTTGGGAACATGAGAAAAGTGAAGAGACCCATGTTGTGCCATGTTTGGCTGAGGTTGAATTTTGGGTGGAAATTTCCAAGTACCATCCCAAAGTTCACATTGTATTATAAAATTCAATGAATATGAGTGGAGGATGAGATCATTTGTGACAAAATTATATGTATTAATTTCTACTTTGTGATTGATTGATATATTTCTAAATTAAACTAAAAATAGTTTCTCTAAATAAATTTTTAAAAATAACTAAACATAATCAATCAAAATAAACAACAACAGCAATTTCATTATATCCCGCTCTAAATAAAATCTAATGTCGCAGAAGCCCTTCCTAACGCATCATTTCGGACGAGAACAGGCAGTTCTGAATCATCCTCACAACAATCGTCGACAGAAAATGCATGATAAAATCTAATGCCTTAAGAGATATACACAACATTTTCCCGACTACGTCGAGAATAAAACGGAAGAATTGAAGGGTGGGGACAGGTGGCATGGAATAATCCAGGGTGTCATGCTGAGGTGGATGGGTCATCAAAGGAGAAGGTGGGTGGGCTTAAGGGTGTGTTTGTTTTATCATGTGGAAGCATGTGCTTTGACATTCACCACATGCCCTTCTAAAAGGCTTCTTAATTGAATGTACACTTGGCACATTTTCATTCATTCATCCTATTTTCTTGGAATCCTATTTCTTTTTTTTTTTCTTTATAAAAAAAGAAGAAGAAATGGTCCATTATGAGTTTATAACTTGAATATTATCTAAGATTTATAAAATAAGTTAAGAATTTGCAAATATTTTTAAAAAAATCTTTTTATGCAGATTAATTGGTTTTAAATCTAGATTTTTAATCTAGACTTTTAGGATATAGATTAAAAATATCTTAATTGTCTAATATAAGTTGAGAATGGAGAGACAACTAATGACTTGCCTTTGTACCAATCAAATTTGGGCCTAATTTTTGTAAGGCTAAAGTTATGTTTCATATATAGCTGTACCACTAACTTGTTTGTTATTGAAAATGAACTATCAAGCTTGAATTTTTGTTATGCGGGTCCCTATTTTTTTTTCTTAATTTTCTATCTATTCTTGTTAATTAATCAAAAAAATGCTTAATAATGTCATGTTTATCCAATTAATGGTCACCAACTCACCCTTAAAACCAATGCCAATTGCATATAAATAGGGACCCAATTGATGCCCTTCTATCCTACTTTGTAGAGTTGAAGCTTGAAACACACATTTTTTCTCTCTTACAAACCCAATCCAAAATCTCTTATAAGTTATACCACATACCAAAAGATTTAGAAATCGAAAGATAATTAAGAAGGCGGCGAAAAATGGGAGCATCTCCACATCCTCTAATAGCCCTAGAAAGCAAAGGCACAATTTCTAGCCATGGGAGGAGAGCATACAAGAAGCTCCTAGCGGTTTCTTGCATGAAGAGCAGAAGGGTTTCAATGAAGAGGAAGTCACAAAGAGCCCCTCGTCGTCAGGGCAGAGATCTGGGGTTCGAATCCAGAGTCAGAACCCTGAAGAGCATGATCCCTAGCCGCGAACCAGAAGGGTTGGAAGGTTTGTTTAAGCAGACAGCTGATTACATTATGGCCTTGCAAATGAGGGTTAAGGTCATGCAAATGATGGTTGATGCATTGGATGATGGTTATAGTAGTACTACTACCAATGAGTGATTTTCTTATACATCTTCTTGCATCTTGTATACATCCATCCCAAACACATTCTTTACACATCAATTTTTGTTTCTTTAATTTTTAATTTTTGTGTTTTTCCCCCATATATTTTTCTCTAGCTTGATTATTTCTACCCTCCCATATAACCTTATATGGGTATATATGTAGAAATATTAATTAAGAAAGTGGTAATTGGGAAGGGAGGGTACAAGCTTCCCTAGATATGTGAATTAGGGTTAGTTACCATATTAATTAAATTTGTTAGTTTAATTTCTTGCATTGTTTGATATTTGTTCAGATGGATTGAACCAGTTATTTGGTATTACTGGTATATGTATCATGGATCTCTTATTTCTTGAAATCTCTCTATATATTCATATTCCTTTGATTGATTTTTTTTTGGGGGGTATAATCATGGTGTTTTCCAATTGCCTCTTGATACCTTCTTAATCATCATAATGTGTATCTGTCATACAGCTGGGCTATATGCATGTATATTATACATACATGTGCTTTCTTTTATGGTAAATTACTCAAAACCACCCATAAAATATAAGTTTGATCTTTAAAAAAAAACATGTCTTTAATTTTGTGCTTGAGTATGTTTAAAACATTAAAATATCACATTATTTTAAAATATTTTAGTTAATTTATTTTATCACAAGGTTGGTTAATTTTTATGAATGAACTAATATATAATTCGCTCATTTTTTTTTCATGCTTTAAGCAAAAAACACTTAATTGTGGGTAATGTTTTGAAAAAACATCTAATTTGTGGGTGGCTTTGTGTAATATTCTAATTAATATAAGGGTGGTTTTGTGTCATGTTATCATTATGATAAGCCTTTTTGAGTCTTCTCCTTGTAACTTCACACTATATAGCCTTAAATACAAAGGTTAAAGATAATCAAGTATGGTTCTATTATAACAAAATACTTATTGGCTCACTGATAAGAAAAGATCACTTTTTGTTAAAAGGTTTTGTGTTCAATTCCCACGGCCAATTGTTCCTTCAAAAAAATCTAGCTCTAGTGTTCTGATTGGAGTCCAACGCACCCAAACTTTCTGCGATCAGAAAAATATACAAATCTGTAGTGATCAATATTCGGTTTGCATGATGCTTGATTTGAATTTGGATAAAGTGAAAGTTCGATTGGGCGACATTTCCAACACAATTTGATTCATTCGTAACGCCAAGATACGAACCATATATGCGTCAACTCCTGTCACCTGTGGCATGAGAGTCGTGTTCTATAATTGTAGTCGATATGGATAAGTTGTCGAAGATCAACATGAACATATATCATAAATATGCATTACGTCTAATAAGAATTTATCTTTGATAGTATTCAAGCTAAGGCATTGGATCTTCTGTACTGTAAGCGTGTAAGCAGTGAAACTATTCATATATGTAGCACATCATTATTCGTACTCATATGTATTTACATACAAATAATCACATTAGTCACACTAGATTTTCTCATAAATTAGACGGTAAGATATGTTTACACAGATCTATCCTCGTCAAGCTAATACTTAAATCAACCTAAGGTAAGTTTAGTTGATGAAGCTTGAAAGTTGAAACTTTGCATACCCTTCTTCCAGCTAGATCAGAAATCAGGACTAGCAACTAGTGGGCCAATATATGGGCCTGGGCCCAATAGTGGGCACAAATTGTTGTGTCTCTTCTTTTAAATATCACTGCCTTTCAAATTGTTGTGTATTATGTTATCATCAATAAAAAAAAACATTTTTTGTTACACCAATCAATAAAACATTTCAAGTTTGAATATTTATATTTAACTAAAAATTCGAGCTTGAATTCTAAAAATGGATTTTTTTTCCTTGATAAAGCATTTTTAACTTTCTTATTGAGCTTATCTAATATATGGTTGATTAAACTTCTGAAAAAAATAAATTCAAATTAACCTTTCCAAGTTAGAAATGTTATATTCTATTTCAAATACTTATATAATTTAACTGCATCAAGTTTTATGGCTTCGAGCTAATCTTATTTTGAATTAAACCAACATTTTTATATTTAACTTCAATGTGAACTAAATGTTTTTGATTACTTGGCCATGATCAATATTATTATTTTTGGACCAATTTTTTTCTTTTTGGTGGATTTTTTAACCAATTTTTTTACATTACTTAAATGCCGTTTAATTGCTAAGTGATGAGTCATCATGTTTCATAAAGTACAAAATGAGTTGGGAAAATAGGACTTTCAATGTTTCAAACTAATATGCATTTTCTAGAAGCGCAAGTGCGCAATGCAACGTCTCTTTTTTAAAAATATAAAGTCATTAAATTGAAAGTTTTATATTATGACACTCTAATCTATTTTCCCGAAATGCACACTTTATAATTATATAATCTATTATTTTGATTTAGATTTAAGAAACCTAAGCAATGATGCTTCACTTTTAATTTTATTTATTTATTTATAATTCTCGTTGCTTTATTATAGAGTTGACTGTAGAACTACAATCTAATTTTATATTGATACATTTGAAAACATAGAAAAGAGTTAATTAATTTGCAAGTATCATATAAACATTCTCGGTATTATAAATTTATATAATTAGAGATATTATAACTAACTTTAGGTGATAGTTGTTTTCAATCACACAAATTAAACATAATTATTATCATTTTTAACTCTCTCTTATATTTTTTTAATTACCACTATCACACCATATATGCTAATTAAAAATGCCCTATTTGCATTTAAAAATTTTTAAAAAAAACACACACTTCTCATATCATATTTGTAATCAACCATAGTATGTGGATGATGTTGCATTCGTGGTCAATCACCCCCATCCTATCGACGAAATAATCCAAATTGAGAATTTAGATGTTTATGGTTTCAACAGTAAAATTTGATGCTTTTAAAATTTAGCCTCTTTTGTTTCTTCAGGAAAAAATAAAAAGAAAAGTAATTAAATTTTAATTCTATGTATAAAAATGTATATAATTTTTTTTTTTTTGAGATCATGTTGATTTTCCACTCAATAACATCTTTTTGCGAGAGTAAGAAATTCCGAGTGAGAAATAAGAGATCCCTGATTTATTACAGATTTACAGTTCAGAATTGTTCTGCTACTTGATTTCCTAATAAATGTGTGCGCGCGCTATTGGTTAATAAGCTAAACAAAAAAAATTGATAAATGAAAATATTATAGAGATTAGGCAATAAACTATTGGTTGAGAGGTCGACGAATCAACAAATAGATAAACCGTCGTAATAGACTATAGACTACAGTATTTATTTAAAAAGAAGAAAATGGAGAGATAAGAGGTGGGGCCTGCCACTGGTTGGATCGATTAACGTAATTGGGCCGATCCATAAAGCGGAGGCTTTGTCTTACTCCATCTCTCAACTTTACGGTCATTTTCCATTCTTTTTTTAATTAAAATAACGTTTTTTGAGCCGTGATTTTTGTCTCCTTTTCTCCATCTTAGCGTCTCCAAGAAGCCAACTCTACTCTACCCAACCAAATCCTAAATTCCTCCCTTCCATTCTTGTTTTCATTTACGGAGTAATAATTTACTCACACGGCGAAATTTTATCAGAGGTTCCGACTTTTTAGGTCGTAAAGACGGTAATGATGTCAGATTTCTGGATTGACAGTGGAGAGGCGGATTTTTGGATTGATTGTGGGTAGACAATAGGAGTGGAGACATAGACTTCCTAAGTCGACAGTAGATAGGCAATGGAATTGCAGACACAAACTTCCTCAGTCGACTTCGAGTGGTTATAGTGGGGGAACGAACCCTATAAATAGGTCTTGGGTAGGCACACTGATCTGCAGCCACTTGCATGCCGACACAAGGAGCCGAGATTACCTCAGGCGATGGGACATCGTAGGCACGCCGAGCTGCAACCTTGCAGTGCACAGGTTCAGTTGTCATAGGGAGTCAGTTTCGGCTATCGCCTTGTCGTCTCAGATGAGATATGTCACCAATATCTTCGTTGATTTCAGAGGTCGACACCTGCACCGTACCGCTTGCGAGAAATTGACCGTGTATATAACAACCCCCATAATTTACTACATGCTATATTAATGGGTTGATATTTTTTTACAATAGATTATCGTCTATTGAGATCTCTTACTCAAGGGAAAAGCATCAGATGGGAAGTTATGCGTCAAGTAGAAGAAATCAATATCATGCGAGCATACTTCGAATCGGTTGAATTCAGACACATCTTCAGAGAATCGAACAGAGTTGCAGATTATATAGCCATGAAGGGCATCATTAGTGATAGATCTACAATCCCTTTTAATAGGGATCTTTGTACAATCATTCGTCAGGATGATCAGGAGCGCGATTACATTTTATGTAACATCTCCGAATGTTTGCATACTGTAAAAAAAAAAAAAAAGATTATCGTCTAATTTTTATTGAGTTTAAATACTAGTCTATAAATACTCGAACTAAAAAAAAAAAAGGTAAGCCGTCGGACAAACTCAATTCATGTCAAGATATAAATACTCATTTTAATACAAATGGCACTTGTGGGATTTGAATCATTTATCTCGAGATAGTTAGGCAATATTTTACCATTTGTCCGGATTTTGTTTTCATAACAAGTTGTTTTCTGTCGATCTTTACAATCGATCCGTGTTATCAAGTCTTACTAGTAACTAGTAAGAATAATGTGTAGTGACTAATAGGTTTCACCGTTTCAGTTTTCAATATCGGCCTAAAAAAAATAGGAGAAAAAAAAGTAATCTGTCCGGATTTTTCGATACGTCAATTTTTTTATTTTTTTTTTTAAAAAGGACATAGAGAGGGCGTTTCGCACAAGCAAACTCCGTAAAGAAAAGAATATTCGGAAGACGCGTTAAACGTGGCGGTGAAATCTCAGCCGTCCGATCTCCGGACGTGGATGGTTGTGGGGCTCTATGTGGGTAGCAACTTGATCGGTGCCACGTGGATCCCTCTGACAGTACAGATCTCAACTGTTTTTTTTAATTAAATAAACGTAAATCATTTTGTAAATATTGCCCGTATATGCATTGCATCGGTATTCGTTAGCGGCTCGTCGAGCACGATAATGACCCGGAAAGTGGGCCCAAATGGGCCCACTATCTTAGAGTGGCTGCGTCGCCTACTAAGCCCATTTCACGTGAACCTAAACAGTCTAAAACTATTCTACTTAAACTTTGTGGGATTTATTTTAGCACTAATTATTATTGCCTCTATTTTTTGTGTGGAAAATTACACAAAATCTCTTAGGGTTCGTTTGGTTGGCAATGAAAAAATCCAGGAAGTAGCTAAAATATATGTGTTTGGTTGAATTTTTTTCCGCAGAAAAACCCAGAAAGTTAAATTCCCAGGAAGTTCAATTCCTCCATTTCATAGGAATTTAACTTACCTACTCCTCCCTAGGTAAGTTGCAATTCCCCCATTTTCTATTTAAAAATTCTCAATTCCCCTATTTAATCCTCTAAACTAAAAAGTTAGCCAAACATATTTTCACAATTCCTGTGAATTAGACTTCCTGGGAATTCAATTCCCATGAAATAACTTCTCGGGAATTTCAATTTCCACATTGAACCAAACGAGCCCTTAATTTTTTCCTACCTAATCTCCATTTTGTCTCAATATATAGTTGATATTTTAGCTCAATTTTGTGTTTTTATGCTGCCTTTTCAACCCATCATCATAAATATTTGATATTTTAGTAAGTTAATTTTGATAAGTAGTATTTGATATTGTTGATTTTGAATGTGGTGAATTATGAGATTTGTTAGACCATCTCCAACAGCTTCCCTCGAATTTTTCCAAAACGGAGAAACAAAATACATATTCTTTAAATTATTTTTGCTTTAAATCTAACAGTTTCCCCATTTCGAAGATTTGGAGAATTATTTAATTTGGAGAATGCTGCAGATTTAGGGAATTCTCTCTATTTTTTCTGCTGTTTCTCCATTTTGGAGAATGTGATGGAGAATCTGTTGGACAAAAAAAAACCCTTAAAATTCCCAAAAAACTCCAAAATGGGGAAACTGTTGGAGATGCTCTTACTCCATCCGTAACGAAATAATTGGCCCTTTGGCCACTTTTTCTTATAACAAGACATTTGTCCCTTTGAACCTAATTAAAGAAAAAAAATTCTAACTTTATCCATTCATCTCATTAATTATATTTGATATCCAAGACATTCTATTAATACTCTAACTTCTCATACCATTCTTTTTTTTTTCATTGGTCTATTTTTTTCACATGATTTATTTGCTAAAATTTTAACTATTCTTCTTTCTATTTTTAGCTTTCTTAAAAGTGTGAAATTGCCCAAATTTGTGTTTTTTTACTCTCTTTTTTTCCACCTATGTTGGTTGTATTTATTAACATTTAAAATAATTTTAATAGATTAATTGATACGGAGTACTTTTTTACAATTAAGATGTCTTAAAAATCGAGTCAAATGTTAAAACATCAAATATTGATTATCGAAGAGAGATACAAATGTTAAAACGTCGAATTTGATTTCGTTCACCATGTTTTAGATCTTTTTTATCAAAAAGTGAGATATATAACATAAATATTTCTATAAATAACAACCACGAAAAAAGAAAACATCTTCTTATCCAACATTAACGATCTGTGGGTAGGTCAAGTCGGATTTATATTAAATCGAGTTAGTATTTGAGTCTAACTTAGTATAACATGAGAGGTCATTCGATCATCATCCACATTATCGAGTCAAGTATCAATGTTTAAAACTAGGATCGGATATGTACTCAGGTCAAGTCAGATCAGTAGTTAAAACTAGGATTGGATCAGGTCGAGATTCAACTATTGATGAAAATTTGGGTATGAGTTCGATTAGGGTTCACATCGACTGGACCAGGTCGAGTCTTGCGACTTTCAAGCTTAACCGATCGGTATTTCTTACCATATTTTTAGCACACTTCTTTTTCAATCTTGTGAGCCATCATCAATATTATTGAACATATCATCCTTAATAATTTAATCCTTATATCATTATTATAAAAATATATCTGAATTTGATTAAATAGATATCATGATCATGCTTCATGCAAAGCGTATCTCATTTTTAGATGTTCCCCACGTAGCATGTCTTAGATCCTTCTTTTATCATCATAAATTTAAAACTAAATATTAAATTTGAGATATTTACACTTGTTTTTCAAACACTCCCTCCATATTTGTATAATTAATCTTTTTATTACTATTTTATTGAATAAAATATTTTTCTATTTGAACAAAAAGCTTTTAATTTTGTTAATTTTTCTCATTAACTATACTCTTTTTTTTTCTCATTAACTATATATTAAGAAGCCAAACGCCTTCTATTTTGAGACCAATTAATACTCTTTTTGTCTCAAAATATAAGGCATTTGACTTCTTAATATAGAAATATACTCTCTTTGTCTCAAAATAGAAGGCGTTTTACTTTTTATATATATATATAGACTTTTTATATATATATATAGAGAGAGAGAGATGATGGATCAAATGTTAACAAGTCTTATTGTGTTTTGTGTTAACAAATTCGGACCCTTGATTGAGGAAAGATGGATGGCCCAGATTATTCTAAATATTAATTTAATTATAATTTAAATGCAAAATAAAAAAGCTCACCCACCCTATTAGCGCGTGAATTAAAAGGCCAGGCCTGCTCCCTCTCTTTCGTCTACCCTAATCGACGCTCGCACCTCGTCTTGCCTCGCCTCCCTCCCTCTGCTCGATGTCGTCTGCTCCCTACGGCACCACCGACGATTCCGACTCCTCTGACTCCAAGGAGCCAGCCACCACCACCCGCCCTGCAATGACTCCTTCTTCGGCTTCGCTGCAATTGGGTGAATTGTAACCGACGGTGATGGCGACATCATCGATGTTAGAAATCACCCAACCGTATTTTGGTCATGTTCTCATCTAATCTCTCGTCGAATTCGCCCTCGGTAAGTTCACCTGTTACTCGATCTTTCTCTCGTTCGATCACCTTTCACTTCCTAGTTTCGATTTGGATACCATTTCATCTTGCATCTCTCTGAAGTAAATTTAATTTTTCATGTTTGATGTGTGAAATTCTATACTATGACATAGGAAACTATGTTAAGGGAAATTGCAGAGAATTCATATTAGTTTTTCCCCTTTTCATGTTTGCTGTGTGAAATTTAATTTTTCATCTCTCCCTTTTTCCCCTTTTTATTACAGAGAATTCATCGAGGAGTTTTAAAATTTTGCAGTCTTGTGTTTTTCATCTGCCGACAGAGAATTAGGAAACTATGTTAAGGGCAATTGCTGATATTCACCAGAGGAGGGCTCGTCCTATGGATTTGCAAAGAGCTCCATGGCTCCGTCTTGTGTTTTTGTCTTTGAATTTCAAGGTTTTTTTTGTTGAATCAACATTTTTGTCTTTGTATTCGACAACTTCATAGTGATATTCGGTGATAATAAGCAATTATTCGGTGGAATT
The DNA here is from genome assembly GCA_037127255.1 of Persicaria tinctoria. NCBI lineage: Eukaryota > Viridiplantae > Streptophyta > Magnoliopsida > Caryophyllales > Polygonaceae > Persicaria > Persicaria tinctoria. The sequence goes on along the minus strand of JBANSL010000019.1, from coordinate 2,605,184 downwards.
CATAAGATTGTTCTATTAATCTCATGTTCAGAGTCACTATTCGACAAGTTCATAGTTTCTATTCGGTAATAATAAGGAATTATTCGGTGATAGTAAGGAATTATTCGACAAGTTCACAGTTTCTATTCGGTAATAATAAGGAATTATTCGGTGTTAGTAAAGAATTATTCATATGTATGTGGTTAATTAGAGGTGGAAATCAAGAATTACATTTATATATTCTTTTAACCTAGCGAATAATTACTGTCAACTTGGCGAATAATTACTATCAGTATGGCGAATAGTTGAAAAATTGACAAACCTTTTGCTATTATTGATAACTTATATTTATAGACGAATAATAACAATCAATTTAGCGAATAATTACTATTATCCTAGCGAATATTTACTATTATCCTAGCGAATATTTTCATCGAACGCATAGTGTAAGCAAAATCTCCTCATCCCCAAAATAAAAAACGTTACCTAAAAAAATCAACGCATGCGCTTCCTCTACAACAAGTTGGCTATTAAAGTGGTGGGACCTACTCTTTTTTATTTAAATAAAAAGGGAAAGTCTCAATTAATCTCACCCATTCATTCCTAATCAATCAATGACCTATATTTGTTAACACAAAACACAGTAAGGGGTGTAAACACCTGACCCAACCTCTCTCTCTCTCTCTCTCTCTCTCTCTATATATATATATATATATATATATATATATATATATATAGGGTGGTTCGAGTGAGAACACCCCTTAAGATAAGAACCTAGGAACAAATCTAGATCATCAAATCCAAAGAAATCAATGGCCAAAATTAATTATGATTTTTAATTTTATTTAAAAGGAAAATTGGCTGGGCCTCACACAACTATACTCACGCGCTCCTCCCCTCTTTAGCCAAATGTGAAATGTACACCCATGCATGTACCGTAATTCCTTTTCCTCTTTTTTTTTTTAATACATTTCTTTGTTTTTTTCTTATATATTTGTTATCATGACAATTGTGTCCAAAGCACATTATTCAATTAAATTATAGAAATTATTCGGTTAAATTATAAAAATTATTCGTATGTAAGATGATTATTATTTACATATTTATTGTTTTTGGGGAGTTTAAAATAATAATCAACAAAATTATACATTATTCGGTGAAATAAAAAAAAAATTCATATGTAAGAGTAAGTTTAAAAGAATAACCAACAAAATTGTACATTCTTGAGTGAGATAATTGTAATATTTGTGATGAAAATATGTTAGTCGGTTTAATTATAAATAATATTCGTATGTTAAAGGATGATTATTCGGGTACATTTGAGATATTATTCGATCAAATTAGAGAGATTAATAGTAAGTATGAGGACGATTTTTTATGAGTTAATTAGTTTGGAGGAGTTTAAAATAATTAACAATAAAATTGTACATTATTCATATAATTTAATTGCATTTATTATAATTTTATGGTTAAAATTGGAGATTATTCGTGTGCATATATTTGATTATTCGGTTAAATTGGAGAGATTATTTGTTCAAATTAAAGAGAGTATCTTTTTTACAAAGATAATTGTGTTAAAATTACATTATTCGGTTAAATTAGAAAAATTATTCGTATTTAACTAATTCATTATTCGGTTAAATTTGATATATTATTCGGATAAAGTATAGAGATTATTCGTATGTAAAAGGGCAAAATTTATAGAGATTAAATTTGCGTGAGCATTCACATTTACTATGAAGAATTTAATTAATTAAATAAATAAAATAGGTAACCATTAGTCATTACCGTATTAAAAAAAACCTAAAATTAAAATGGCAAAATAATGTATAGTATTATTTTATCACGTAAAAAAAATCTAAAATTAATGTATAGTACGTAGTATTATTTTATCACGTAAAACATGACAAAATAAAAAAAATGGAACTCATGGCTTCTGTATAAATTGAGAACATGGGCCTGCACATTTTGTTTCTCACACATCTCACGCGCGTCTAACTTTCCACATCTATAAATTAAGAAGGTGGCCCCCAATTTTTTTTTTAAAATAAATTCAAAAATTGGGGTACAATCTCAACCCTTAAATTTAACCTATTCGACGATCCAGATTTGTTCCTACGTTCCCACTATAAGAGGTGTTCTCATACGATCCACACTCTCTCTCTCTCTATATATATATATATATATATTTTAAGCTAAAATCTCTATAAAATTTTAAATTTCTTATTCATTTTTAAAAACTGATTTCATATTCATTATTACTAACATGTAAGACAATTTAAAAAATTAATATTTTATAGAATTTTAACTTTATAAAAATGTGCTAAAAATAGAGGAAAATTTGATTTCCAAGATACTCTATTAATACTCCAACTTTTTTATATTATTCTTTCCCTCTCTTTTTTACATTATTTATTTTCTAAAATTTTAAATATACTTCTTTTCATTTTAAACTTTCCTTAAAATACGAAATTGGCTAAATGGTCAATTGTTTGGATACGAAAGAAATATCGTTTATTAATACACGTTTTTTTTAAAAAATAAATAGTAAATAACATTTATAAATAAAGGAGTAATATTTTTAAAAAATAAAAAATATATAAGAAAACTCAAATTGGGTTTAAAATACACCGTATTTAATCTTTCAATTTCGCCCAATAAATAAACTAAAAATTAAGATAAAACTTAGAAAAATGCAAACGGTCAAAGCGTGAAACGAACGTGTGAAAGCGGCGACCAACTCCCACTACTCGCATTTAATGTCACCTGCCTAAAACTGCCACGTGTCGGTCAATCCCCACCCTTTAACAACGAGAGACAAAAAAATAAATAAATAAAAAATTGTCTATCCATTTCCATTTCATCCTTGCTCCCCAAGCTGTTGCTCATCTCCTCCTCCCTAAAACCCCTCTTTCAATCCCCACTTCAATTTTTATTTAAAAAAATCCCACCTTTGGGGGCAATTTGAAGTGTTTAATCATTGATGGAGGGCAATTGCTTGATGGGTCAGGGCCCTCCTTTCTCCGGCGCGGTGGCGCCGCCGCCGCCGCCGCCGCCGGTGCCGGGGTTGGGGTTCATGGAGCTGCTAGGTCTGCAAGACTTTGGGGGTTTCTCCTCCCTTTTGGATGGCATGATGAGTGATGCAGTGATGAACAATCCTTGTACTACTACCAGCAGTACCCCTACAAGCTCCTCAACTGGGTTTTTAGAGGCTTCTGAGGGGCTGAATCAGCTGCCCACCACTCCAAACTCATCCTCCTTCTCCTCTGCCTCCATTGGTGAGGGCTTGCCTGCACCCAAGGATGAGGAGCAAGTGCAAGTAGATGATGACCTGCACAACAGACAGACCACTACTGCTACTAACAAGCTGTTAGTTCTCTCTCTCTTTATTCTTACTTCTGTGTGTGTGTGTGTGTGAAAGCTTGAAACTTTGGCATCACCCATTTCAGGAAATGCAGTGTTCTCAATGGGTTTGTCTTATTTTTTGAGAATCTGTAGTGAAAAAGCTTACAGATGAAGACCTGCAAAGTAATTAATTAACAAACTAATTAGTTCTCTCATCAATATACCCTTGATTTCCTTTTTCCCACCTTTTCTTTTTCTTTGCTGTATTATATTTATTGATGAATATTTTCTTCTTCTTTAGGCTTTGTGGGTTTTGTATATCATTCATGGAGTTTTTCTTTGATGGGTGTGAATCTTTGGCCTGACCTATCTAGGAATTGCAATGTTCTCAAATGGGTTTCCCTTAATTTTTGAGAATTAATTAGTAGTGAAGAGAAGCTGATGTTTTTTTATCTTCTTAATTTAGGTTGAAGCCCAAGAAGGCAAACCAGAAGAAGCAAAGGGAGCCAAGGGTTGCATTCATGACAAAGAGCGAGGTTGATCACCTTGAAGATGGCTACAGATGGAGGAAGTACGGCCAAAAAGCTGTCAAGAACAGTCCTTTTCCAAGGTATCAATCATACTATATACCGTACTCAGTCTCAGTTTTTGTGTCCATTTAATTGCTTTCCCTCTTTCAACCATTTATTTTCATCAATCCATCCCCTTTTGGGGGGCTTTAAATTTGTTTGATGTCTTAATGCTACTATATTGCAGGAGCTACTACCGTTGCACTGCAGCTGCATGTAATGTGAAGAAGAGGGTGGAGAGGTGCTTCAATGACCCCTCCACTGTGATCACCACCTATGAAGGCCAACACATCCACCCTAGCCCGGTCACCGCCCGCGGAGGTGGCGCCTTTCTCACCGGACTCCTCCCCGACACCACCTTCTCTCGCGGTGGTGCTACCATCTCGGCGCTCTTCAACTTGCCTATTCAAATGGGTGCTAATGCCACTAGCCATTTCTCTAGCTACCCATCTCATGTTAACAATGCCATTGGCTCCTTGCCCACTTTGAATGTGAACCAAACCACTTCTAATCCAACTGGTGGTGCTGCTTTACTCAGAGACAATGGACTTCTCCAAGACATTGTGCATTCCCATGTGAGAGTCAATGAAGATGGACTAGGTATAGGTGATGCTAAATGATGAAGATGATGATATATGATGATGAATGACTAGCTTAAGGCTCTCTCAACTTTTTCTTTGATATCTTTGTATATTGTTAAAGTACTCCAATTTGATCTAACTAGACTACTAGTAGTGTTTTTTTTATTAGTAGATAGAGGTGGGTTTGTGTAATTGGATCTTCTTATGCAGATTCATTCTCAAGGGGCCTAAGATATGTTGTAACATAAGCTCAGTTGCTTGCCAATGAAAAATGATGATTGCACTAAAATATATAGCTAATTCATATAGCCTCCGCTATTTGATTCACTATATATTCTATTATGCTGTGATGTTTTTCGCCTGACGGTTAGTCCGACTGCTAATTTTTAGCCTCTCGATACACTAGGTATGTCATACTTGGTTCAATATGATGTTATTGATCATGGGTTCATATATGACTTCATGTCCATCTTCCCTAATGAACTCTTTCTATTTGGTTGACCACCTTTTTAGTATCATCAGCAATCACTATAGCTCTTATTGATCATAAGAGCTAGGTCACATTTAAATCTCCTTTTTTTTGTCTTGTCTTGAGACCCATTTATGGAGGAAGAGGGGGACCAGTGGGAGTCTGTGAAGTGACATAAACTAAGATTTTGCATTTATAACGTATCTTTGTTTGTGCTGAAGAAGGAATGTCCAAAGATGAACACTAATGCATTGAAGGAGGGCAAAAAGGAGTGGGGGACTGCAGTGTGTATATCAAGAAACTTCACATAAAAGAGAAACCCTAGAGAACTTCTTTCTTGGCCCTTTCTCTTTTGTCTTGAAAAATGAGCTAAATATGTCAAGAATCCCTAAAAGGAACTTCTATCTCAATGGCAATCCCTAAAAAGAACCGGATCCATAAGTGGGAAAAGAGGGCAAAAGTAAAAGCAAATCACTGCAAATAGTGACTTGATCTCATGGATAAGGAGTTACACATCCACCTTTGCACCATTTGTGTCTTGATCATGCTCTTTTGTTACTACATTTATCCCCTTTACAATCTTTTCGGTCTCTCGATCCACACTTATTTGTTTGCAAGAGTTTGATGTTCAAAGTAATTTCCGTATAGAACGTAAAATAAACATCAAATCGTATAAAAATAGGTTACTTGGGATTGTTGCACAAGTACATTGTAATATTGATAGTGGCTTTTCAAGTTATTCATAGATTCAATTTCTACCAAATACAGAAAGCATCAAATACCAAACCTGTTATAAGTCAGTACATATTTACATTCATGCTCACCCAATAAACACCAAAAAGGAATAATTATAGGTTCTCATTAGAAAAGTGAAATTAAAACTTGGGAAAAAAAAAAGTGAGGCCCCACCATTCCCACGCTTAGAATTTAAAGGATGGCTTTAATTCAATGAATGCATATTGTATAAGTAAACCTGGACTACATAAATCTGCACAGGACAAGACATAAAGACAAAATGAAACATGAAAATCTCATCCAATCAATTATGAATGCATAGATGATACACTGATACACAGTAACAGTACATGCAGTCACACAAGAGAGGAATCTTAACAAATGATCATGTAAGATGAACTAGATGACTGCCCAGAAAGGGCATTTGTCGTTGTTGTTGATTGTCTGATGGATTCGTCTACATTGTCGATACCACAGCTGGTCGTAACTAATCAGAGCTATTGTTATGATCGATGGAGATGAGACGGTACCCTTTCATAGTTGATGCATGCAATGCCGGATTTGGTTGGCTTGGTAAACATGAGGGTTTCTGGGATGAGTAACAAAGGGATCACACAGTTTCTGAAATCAGAGGTAGATAGCAAGAACCCTTATTTATTCGAGATTTCAGCGAGAAGGTGGTAGTTAGTACAGAAGAAAGGTAATTGCCGATATACAGTACTCCCTATAAAAGATGCTTGATATGGCAAATCTTAGAGAGGAAATGTTGTTACCTATACAACAGGTGGACTCATTGCTTGGCCTCTCTCCAGATGTACTTTTTCATGAATATGTTCCTGCAAGGAGGCAAGAGAACCCAGAAATGATGAACGCTCCCAACATCTGACTGCATTTAATCCAAAACATCTTTAATGTAGCTAAGTTTAAGGTGATTGCGAGTTGCAAGGGTTTTCTTAATTACGGTCAAAAGTGATGATGTGCATGATGATTCACTGGTATAACCATCAAGTCCATCATGGCATTATCAATGTACAAAATTATAGGAAGGCAGCTGAGAAAACATATTGCTGCTGACTGAAGTACAAGACAAAGGCTTATCAGATTTCTCCTGGAAAGAGGATTGTGTCTTACATTGGATAGTTATTGCACAAGGCATGGATGGAGGTTGTTGACCAGAGAGACTCTGCAGCTTCTGTTCATGAAGGGCAAGCTCCTCTGGCTTTTCCCACTACAGGAAAACTTCTCAAAGGTTAGCACCAGAAGATGGTCAAGAAATGCAAGAAAGGAAAGGAAAGGATCTTACCCGGCTTTCAAATGTCATACAGTTATAATAGTACTTGTATCCCTCAGGACAAACATGCTCACTCCAGTCACAATTTGGAATGCCTTCCACGACAGCAGTTCCTGATGCTCTTTCAAGAGTCAATTGTGACGGTGGTAACACTGCATTCTTCTTATCGGATGCAATACTTGCTGGCTGAGGTTTACTTGCTGACCTTGAGGACTGCAGAAGTTAAAAAAAAAAAAAAATTTATGAGCAATGATACTGCAGCAGGTCATTTCAAACTTAATTTGCCTAGCTTGTCTCTGCTGTAATAACTTCATCTCCTATAGGACTAAAGCGGCATATCTGATCATACTAATATTTAAAATTCTCTCTGATTCAACAAGTATAGAACAAGAATATTTTTTATTAACCATGACTTGACCTTGTTCAACAACAATTACTGCAAGCATTAGAGCAAGAAAGTGACAAATTTCCTACCATATTCAAATGTATCAAAACAATTCATCAATTTAACACCACAAATAGTAATTTGTACTATTTGTAATTTTCATCCAGTTCCCTACTTCTCTTAGAATAATACTCCTGAAATTCTGCTTCGGTTCTCTACTTAATCCACAGCCCCAGATACACAAAACGGCATGAGTTTCCAACGTTCTAGAAATTTCTGTCGACAGAATTACCAGATTTATGGCCTGAGAATCCTGGGGTTGTATTCGTTGAAAATGGGGCTCGTGTAATACAATATGATTTGCCTGCATATTAACTGGGGTCCCACCACGTGCGCTAGCAGCATTCTCAGCTGAAGGGCCTAGATTATCCTGCAAAAGCAAGAAAAGAAGAACAAGAATACATGGAATTCATTTATTAATCTTTGTGGCATAAGTATAACACGTGAATAGAATATTTTAAACTGTAAAATACATAGCCAGAAAAGAAGCAACAAGAGGGAACTACAGATCCTTCATAAGAAAATGAGAAACAGATCATCTCTAGACTGAAACAAAACATTGTCAAGCATATGCCAATATAGATCTATTGCTAAGATTGTTTAACAAAGAAGTCTATGTTTTTCCTGAACTCACCGTATGCAAGGAAGCTGGTGATGTACCTGTATTCCCACAAGGAGCTGACCTGTTGAAAAAACAATCAAACAAATCATAGAGGAGCAGAATTTGCAATAAAGAAATACTCCACTGAATGACTGCAACTCAAAGCACCAGAATATACACAGCTAGTTGCATGATAAATATGTATCTGGCACATGAATTTAACAATTTGCTCACTTTGTAGCATATATATCCATAAAAAAAAATCTCAGAAGAATAATTCTTCTACGAAGAAAGAAGATCTCATCCAAACACGTCAACGTTTCGAATTGGGGTTTGTCAAAAAATGATTACTGATCCTGAGAAGAGGGTAGGATAACTGATCCTAAGGGTAATGTATGCCTCTCCATTGAATTTTCAAGACCATAACATAGTAAAAAAGTTCAGAAAAATGGTTTTACGTGATGAAAATATGGCTTCTAAATATAAAGAGCATTACATCTTTTTAATAAAAGAGAGTAACAAGAAGAAGAACAAACCTTATTTCTCCTTGCCTAGGTTTCTTAGGATCTGCAAAACGGACAACTAACGCTCGATCACAGCCCTGAAAATTAAGAAAAAGAATGCTTCAGTGCACTGAACTTGATAGGTTCAATGAACAAAGAATGTTAAAAAAGTAGGACTCACTCTCATCACATAGGAACCATTCAGTCCCTCAATAGCTGCCGATGCCATATCTCTATGAGAAAACCCAACGAATCCACATCCTTCATCACATCAAAAGGCTCAAAGAATGAAACAAATATCTATATCTCAAGAAGAAATTAACTAAGCATCACCAAAAGTAGGGAAAAAATAATATATCAAATCCTTCAAATGATGAAGCATACTTCTAATATTCAATGGGGAAAAAAGGATTAGTAAGATATTAACATACCACGACTTTGCTTGAACTCATCAACCATAATGTACACATCTTCAACTTCACCATAATGCGAAAATATCTGTCACACTCCCACCATCGAAAAATACAAATCACATGCAGTTGAAAACCAAAGACAACGCAAGCATAAGCGAGCCTGTAGTAGTGGAGGCTCAACTTCTAGAGGAGCTTTGTTTTTTTTGAGATTTTTATCCGCATTTCCACTTTATGCATTAAGATCAACATCCTAGACAATCTTAATTAAAGCTTTGTGTGATAGTTCTTTCAGAGAGCTGCGTCAGCTTCTCATACGTAGTTAACCAATTCTTGATCTGCTTAACCATCCTTTAGCCTTCCATGTCAAAAACATACTTATTTCAGATCATTCTTGTCGTCTGAACTCTGATGCAACATGGAATTTTTAAGGTGCTTCTTCCACAGAAGAAGAAAAAAAGAAGTTAAGGAGAAAACCTCTGCAATTTCTTCCCTTGAAGCTTGTTTGTTGAGGTTATTGACATATACTTTCTGCCGAGGATTTGCTACAATGCAATCAAATTATAATTAGCAATTATCACAACTACTCAAAAAGATAAATGAAAGGATTTCATTCCTTTACACTGAACACCTGAAGGGTTTAGACTCTTGGTAACAGATATACTGGGAGTTGGGAAAGTACCCATGCGTTCTTTTTCTCCATCAGCATATTTAACCCTCAATGGAACGATTGTCTACGGAAATGAAGAACATCAATCAAATGAATGAAGCTACAGATGAAACAAATCTGCTAGTTATATTGACAAAAGAACCTACACCAGGCCATATATAAATATCATGCAGAGCTTTTATAGCACTGTCAGCCTCCTCAAAAGATGCATACTTCACAAAAGAAAATTCTGCATAAATAGCATCAAAAATTAAATATAAGCACAGCTCAAATGCATAAGATCAAATATATGAGTTAAAAGCAGTTAAAAAGAAAGAAAATTACCAATAACATAAATCAATTTACGAAGGCCTACAAACACAATCGGTCACTACAAATCATCCCACACTAAGTAACTCCAAAGTGATTTCATAAATATTCCATGATAGTTATGTTCATCTTTATATCGAAAAAGATGATAATGCTACATTAGAGTAATATGACACATTGACAGTAATGCTACTGTATACCTTTTTGTTGGCCTGTCCATTTATCCCAGCATAGAACAACTTCAACTACAGAACCATACTCTTCAAACAAGAGGCGAAGCTGCCAAGCAAGGAACACATCAATTAATTGTAGAACAATAGGTACTTAAAACCTAAGGGTGATGCAAGTATGCAACATAAAGATCTACAGAAATAACAAACTATCCATAGTCCATAAGCCAACAAAGACATGGAAGTTGCTTACACAAAGAACTACTTTCACTTGATAATTACACAAGATCTTCCTGTGCTTAGAAACCAACTCAACACGAGTCACCACTGAACAGAAGTGCCTTCATCATACATTCACACAAATTTTGACTAAATTTAGCTAATATGTAACTATCGGTATTAATATTTAGTATCATACAAAATTGACTAAAATTGACTCAAACAAGATCACAATTCTTGAATCAAAACTCGACCTTAAATTGAGTTTCACCGATCGATGAACATAAACTATGACCTTGGAAAGTACTGTATAAGCTACAAACTAACCTCTTCTTCAGTTATTGTACTAGGAACTCCTCCAACAAAGAGCTTCACATAGTTCCCACCATCATGATCTAGCAAAGAGAACAAACTGTCAAACTCAACAACCTAAACTGAAACTCCATCTTCAAGTTCGGAAAGCAAAATAAAGACACAGATTCTCACCATAGGGAGCAGCTCTTCTCTTCCGCGGGAGGTGGTGAGGCCTCGAGTAACCATGGCCATGACCTAATTCGCCGTTAGCCCCAAACCACTCGTCCCCAGGCCCGCCGTAGTGGTGGTACTGCTCTTCGTCGCGGAAATCGTCAGCGTGGTTGTAGTCATGGCGGCGGCCGTGGCGGTGACGGTCACCGTCGCCGGGATGGAAGCCGCCGCCGGCGCCAGGAGGAGGAGGATAGTCCCGGTCGTGAAATTGGTGGGAAGGGGGAGGAGGAAGCCCCCATGAATGATCGTCGAAGGAGTCGAATTCGGGGCCGGGTCGATCCATTGATTCGGATTCGGGAAATTAGGGTTTGGAATCGAGGATCGAGTCGCAGGAATCCAGCGGCCGAGTTCTCAGTTTGAAAGAGGCGGTGAACTTGTGACTGTACTTTATTACGTAGACTAGTCGTTGATTTTTTTCGCTGGATGTATTTATATGAAGGGCTTTTAGTGAAATAAAATAAAATATGGGCTTAAAGAGTTAATTATACTAGTTTAAAGTAATAGGGAATGGATATTAAATTACTCCATAAGTTGTTAGGGAGATTCCAAAGTCAAAGGGTGTGTATGGATGTAAATTTTAAATAAACTACTCCATAAGTTGTTAAATTACTCCATAAGTTGTTAGGGAGATTCCAAAGTCAAAGGGTGTGTATGGATATCAATTTTAAATACAAGGTTAAAAATTTTAACCTTGTATGGAATTGTGTAATAGTGGGGTTTTGGTTAAAATTGGGACTTAAAAAATAAGTCACTTTTGATAGCTTTTTTTGGTGGTTTTGAGGTTTATTTGATTTGAAAATACAATTATACCTCTAATAACAACCAAGTTCGGTCTCCATCATCTCCTTCAACTTTCTCTGAATCACTAAAGACTCTCTCTGAATCGCCGCTCACACCCCTCGGCTTCTCCGCTCTAGAGTTTAGGTGAACAACGGTTGAAGTCTTGATTGAAGATGTGTTGCTTAAATAGGCAAGCACCTTCTTGACAAAAACGCTGCGCTGAATGGGATTTCAATTTTCAACAATTAGAGGGAAAGTGGTGTCTCATGGGCCTTTAGAAGATTGGGGCGAGCTTTCAACTGTTTCCCACTTTTCCTTATAAGCCCAATCTCGAAGGTCTATTCATCCACCATCCACTTGTATCAGAGTTGCAAACACAACATATTTGATTATTTTCCCATTAAAACAACATATATTGAAACAACGTATTTTTAGCATAATCTACATAACTGATCGAGTCACCTCTTTTTCTTAATTTAATTTGATAAATACATGTAGTGAAAATGTCAATCCATTTTTGTATGTTTACCTCTCAACACGTTAAATAAACCAGACGGTGGATGAAGATAAAGGGTGCCGCCATCGCCGTCGGGGCTGACATGTTCAATGCCCGCCGGCGAGGTTACTGCCCTTCCACTACCACCCCTTAACAAATTGAACTTCACCCACATTTTTTTAGACTTAATTTTGGGATTGGACATTTTTTTTTTGACACATTCTAGTGTTTGCACAAATTATACTTTTTGGAATGTTTGTTAGTTCAATTCATTTTTTTCATGAATTAAGTCACTATAGACAAATAAAAGTAAGGAAATTAGGTGGATAATTGTGTAAAAAAAATCTTGGAATATGACTTAACAAATGTAAGTTGGTGTAGTGGTTGTGGGATTGCACCTATGGGCATATACCAAGAGGTTCGAAGTTTGAATTTCCATGAAAATACAGAGTTGCTTGTGATTGTGAGTGAGAAGATTAATTCCTTAAATGAGTCACATAGTACCCAATTTATTTTGTGAGTCTCGCGAGAGAAATCGAGGATTAAACAATGGTGTAATTAACAATGCACATTCGTGACCTATTTTAAGGATTCGAATTAGAATCCTCTACGACTGTTGTTCGAGGCGAACGAGGTGAGTGCGGGTATTGGTTGTTCCTATTTAGCTCGTTTAGAAACGAGCCGAACCTAAATTTGAAGTCGAGCTTTAAAATGTGCTCATATTTGGCTTGTTTAGGAAATGAACGAATTCGAGCCGAGATTTTTTCGAGCATTAAGCAACCTTATTTGTTCAAAATATAGACATTTAATGAAAATTTTAGAAATTTCACCAAATTCGAGCTTAAATCGAGCAAACCGAGTCTAATAATGTATTTATACTCGACTTGTTTAAAAAATGAATGAGTTCGAGCCGAACTTTTATCGAGCCAAGTCGAGTCAACCCCTATGTGACCTTATACATATTCGATGTAAATGTAAAACGACTATCTTATACTCGATGAAACCGGATTAAGCAAAGGATAAAACAACGGTGCAAATAAAGGCAAAAAATAGTTGTATACTGTTGTTTGTATAAGTCTGTCCCCCACACTTCGTTGTTTTGTAGCGATTTCCAGTCCATCCCATTTCAAAAACCTGTCATTTTTTTGTCCTCTTGTGCTCATTTATCCGTTGGGCTCATCGTCCTCAATGCTCCATTAAAGCTTCCACTTACCAAACTCCTTAATCCGCACTATCGCCGGGAATATTCCGGATCAAACCCCCAAATTTACTCCTTGTTGAATTTGTTAATGCCAGATGGTTGTGGGCGACACATTGATTGCGTGACCAAACAACCACCAGTGATCTAGGGTTTTATTCTTCCCCTTTGTTCGTCTCGAGGTTGGTTGCTTCACCCTTATCTACAATTTTTCCTGTCTCAATCTGAGTATTTCTTGTTCTGATTCGCAAAGATTGCATCTTTGATGGACTCTGTCTTTGTGGTGCTCTTGATCACTGTTTTCCGGACCTTCAATTTCTTGTTCCTGGGTCTGTAGTCTGTTCTTTCTCCTCTGATGACTCTGCATTCAGTCAATTTTGCTTCCAGATAATCCCCAATGTTTATTTTGTTGAAATTTTGTTTGGGGCTAATCCAATTTGATGGGTCTGGAGTAAGATTGAATTGATATGTTGGCATTTGGTTCTTGCTGTTTTTTATTTTTGAACAATCAATGGGCCTTCTGCAGGTTATCTGTCTGAACTCTGAACCATAGCATGTTGATTCAATGATTCCAGCCATTGCTGTTTCGCTTAGGTTTTATCTGCTGTCTGGGTTATATACTTAGTTGGAGATCAGGGGATTGACTCATCAAGTTCCCATTGAAGCTTTGATAAAATCGGTTCCAATGGCTTTTAAGGAATGTAATGTGGATGCTGAGGATGATATAGAAAGCAGGCTTTTGAAATCGGATGGATCAAGGCGCGAATTTAGCGAGGAACCAACTAGTATTGTGCTGAAATCTGGAAATCATGCCTTTGAAAATGTGCAAGTAGTGATAGATAAGAATCCGGAAATCGAATGTAGAGATCTTCGGGCTGCTGTAGGGAAGGCTTTGCCGAAAGAGAAGCGTTCAAAGCCTTACTCGAATAAGCACCCCAAGCCACCACGGCCTCCCAAGGGTCCGACGCTGAATGCTTCTGACATAGAGCTGGTGAGGGAGATTTCGGAGCTAGCTGCATTGAAACGGGCGAGGATTGAGAGGATGAGAGCCTTGACTAAGATGAAAGCAGCTAAAGGTTCTTCGTCAAGTGGCAACGTCACTGCAGTTGTCTTGTCCATTCTCTTCTTCGTCGTCATAGTTCTTCAAGGTATACTCATTTAACTCTTTCATGTTTTAGTATTGGATGTTTCCTCCATGGTTCTTTTTGGGTATGTTTGGTATGTCATGAAAATCTATGGATTGATTAAATGAGTAAAATCTTGTTTGGCATGACAAACTCCATAGCATTTTGCAACGCTGTTTCAAGTTGCAAAAAGCTTTCCCACGCCGCTTTGTGGAAGATGCCCTTCATGGTTAGACACTTAGACTTAAGTAGAACTAGTATCCATTGGTTTCCCATAATATATACAGAAAGGGCTATGCAGTTTAGTAGGATTGTGGTGAAGATTACGAGTGATTGAATGCAAATTGCTTTTAAAATTCTTTTATGCAGTAGCATTGTTGAAGGTGAGACTGTATAATCTAAGTGCTGCTCATTCGAATACTTCCTTGACATAAACTCGGGAGCTGGTCAATTGATAAACGATGACTGCTGGTGCTATTCGCTGATCATCTGACCCATGTTTATTGAGGAGAACAAGAATCTGCAATGAGTTAGATATGAAGTTAACTTTATGGATAGAAGTTTTACCTTTCTGATGTCTAATTCTAATACCTTGCTCATTCGGTTTGCTAGCATCTTATGATGAAGTGGAACATGGTTGTGCGTAGATCTTCGCAAGATAACAGTCACCTTCTTTGGTCACTACTTATCCGAAGGCATTGTTCATGACAGTATATATCTTGCGAAGATGTCTTTCAATGTCGTGATCATGTTTAACAAGCGTGATTGTTTGTATTACAGGCGCGTGCTCCAGAGGTGGTGGTTTGGCCGGATCACATGGTTCCCCTGAGCCATCAGTTGCAAACAAAGAGCTAATCAGCTTGCAATTCCACAGCAAGCCTCCTGCAAACGAGATCAACGGCCCCATTTACCGATATCCCAAGTGGGTTCCCTATCCTTACTTTGGAGTATTTTGCCATGTCCATGATTATTTGGGTGAAGAACTCTCTAACATTCGCCTTCTTCCTCTTCAATGCAGTTTCCGAGATGCACCTTCTGGATCAGGTCTCTGGATGGACGACGGAAGGGAAGTTCAATAAGGTAATTTAGTTTGTTTTCTAGGTAGATGAAGATCATGTCTTGTTTGTTCATTTGGTGTGCTGTTTTTTCTTGTATTCTTTCGACAACAGTTAGTTTGTGTATAGGCTTTAGAGCGCGACTGCGCGAGATCCAGTTTTGTAACCCAAACCCGTCTAACAAGATCCGTCCTGGATCGCGATATGAATGAGCTTCAGAGAACAGCTCCGTTGGTGAAAGTAAATAGTCCAAACTTCCAGAGTTACGAAATAGAGACAACTTATGGAGTGGATTGTGTAGTCGATTTTAGTCCATTTCTCGTCGACGATAATTTTGATGATCCCAGTAACATCATCGACGTCGACGTTTGGTCCTGACTTGTCGTGATAGCGATGTTAAGATCCTTTGTTATGTTGTGTTAATTCCCGAAAAATCTCATCACCAACTTAAGCTAGTATTTGCAAATTGCAACTCTTCACCTGTCGATGTTTCGAGATCTATGAAATCGCCATGAAAACGATCTCAGAAGAGATAGAAAACACTCTCAACTGGGTTTGTAATAGCCAACTTCTCTACCTCCAAGGGAAGAAAGTTATGATTTCAAGCTGAACGAGATTTCATTCTAAAACCAATTGATAATAGAAGGAATTGCTCACCGACTTATATACTAAGACTTGTTATGTTCAACTTTTAATGTAGGATTCTTTTGATCTCATTCATTTCTTTTAACCTTAAGAAAGTTGGATGAGTTGATAACACGAGATCATGTCACACACACATCAAAATCGCCATGAAAACGATCTCGAAAGACAGTGTTGTAAAAGCTTACTTCTCCACCTCCAGCAAAGAAAGTTATTGGTTCCAAGTGGATTGTCAAAGTTAAATACAAGTCTGATGGTTCTGTTGAAAGATGCAACATTAGGTTGATTGTTGAAGATATAATCAAGTCAAAGACGAGGACTATAAGCTCACCAGTTGAGTAACCCTAGCTTTAGTAAGTCAAGGATTGAAATTTACACCAATCTTACTCTACAGTAAAGTAAGCTTATTACCATAATCTTTAGCACATGTATACTATATAGATCTAAAAACTTAAAATGTATATGAGTTTGATGGTTCTGTTAAAATTTACATATATAGAATAGTCATTTTATAGATCTCAAAGTTTGATGATGTCAAAGACATATATATTGACTTTGCAATGTATACTTATCTAATACATTGTATACTATAAGGTGTCATGTGATGATTCATTGGGAAAAAGCAACACATTATTAATATTGATATTGTATTTTTAAGATCTTAAAACAGAGGGTATTAACTCAAACCACGTCTGAAAAGGAGAAATTAAAAAATGGCTGGCTTTTGAGTGTGGAAATGGAATCCACATTTGCCTACCAAAGTATTTAATGCCAGAAATTGATCTTTACTTAACACCCACTTAAACTGTTAACTGTGTGAAGATTGGTTAGGATTTGTGTTCCCTTTCATCAATTTGGGACTTGTTTTATGGGGTATGGCATACCCTTTTTTTAATGTTGTTGCTTTAATTTTTCAGATCAATATTAATGCTTTTATAGTATATGTTAGAAATATCAACTACTTTTGACTGCTTTTAATTAAACTCTATAAAATATTAATTTTTTAAAATAATGTTATACTTCGTACCTTTTTATTTTAGTCCAGTTCGATCGACACTGCTACTATATATCAGTATCTAGATCGGAAATGCACGGCTCATTTAATTAGCTGACCTTGATCTCATTCACAAGCAACTCCATATTTTCAATGAGATTCGAATGTAGCTCCACAACCATTGGAACAACTTGTGATAGGTTAAAATAATTTAATATTTAATATTTTATAGAGCTTTGAGTTCTATAAAAAAACGTATAAAAATAAATAAATAAAACTAGTATATGATAAGCACGGAACTAGAGGTGAGCCGTAATTTATTCTAGCTCATCATATTGTGGAATTTTTAATTTCTTTTAGAATGTGGACAGTTTTAGAGTTTTGTTAATAACAATTATCCATTTATCTATTATATTAGAGGCTTGTTGAGAGAATGAAACAATGTGAAGAGACCAAAAGAGTTCCACATTGATTACATGAACAAAGAAGTCCTAGTATATAAGTTAGTGGGCTACCCCACCTAATGCCAATTGGTTTTAGAATGTAACTATGTTTGGCTTATGTTCTAGGCTATTAGCGCAAGGGCGCACGCGTGCACACGACCCCCGATCCCGAGTCCTAACAGACTTGAACTTTAGTAAGGCTTCATTGATTAAAAATTACTCGTCTATCACAATTGCATAAAAAAATATGCGTGAGGGTTAATTTGTGTGATAGCTTACGTGGTGTCTACGTTGTGTTGACTCACCGAGTCAATTTTAACCCATTAGGTCATCAAATTTTGACCCTAAAATTCTCGAAAATCACTCGGATTTAGGTCATTTTTCGATCTCAGGTTTGAAACATCGAGTTCAAACCCAAAAAAATCATTAAACTTTCGGACTGAGTTATATTTTAACAGGTCTACGAGAATTGCGCGTATAGCAAGCCGGTCGTAAATCATACAGTGAATACTGAATAGCATAAAACTGTACGAGAGCTAGCGGATATAAGGGTTAATAAATTGATCCGACAACGCCCATTTCGTGGTCGATTTCAGGTGGGAACAACGCCGGACACTCTGATGTCTGAAGAATTAGTCGTAGCTCGAAGGCCCCCATCAGCCATAAATTCGACACTCTAAGATCCAGCTAGCATTTATCAATCATCAACTGCAGTTTTGGTATTGCACGTTCCAACCTAGGTTGGCATGGCAGCTAAGATAAAGGGTCCTGTTATTCACACGGTCATTTTTTCGCCATCCGTACGGTACTGATGCCGACTTTTCAGGTAGGCACTCTGCCAATGCCGACTTCCCGGGTAGGCACTCTGTCGATGCCGACTTCCCGAGTCAGCATCATTGCATTGGTTGCCAGCCCTTCATTGAGTGGAAGATCACCGTTGGATCAAGCCGCCTCCTATACCGATGTCGACTTCCAATGTAGGCACTCTGTCGATGCCGACTTCCCAGGTAGGCATTCTGCCGATGCCGACTTCCCAGGTAGGCACCGTGCAGATTGCGAAATTCCGCCGTGCGAATAGCAAATCCGAAGATAAATGGGGATTTATTTTGTTTTGACGGTAAGTCAGAAGTAGATCAACAAAGAGATTTTGAAGCCATTAACAGATAGCTTGAAAGACCCTACAAAAAGGATCAACAGTCCAAAAAAACACTAGTCTAAATCTACGAACGATTACAATTGCAGATAAAGATATATTAAAACATCTAGAACTTAGAGCCTTGTTTCCTGATACCTGGACTGACGCCTTAGAAAGCTTACATGCAAGTCAAGGAAGGCTCACCAAGTTGAGGCTACCATATGAAAAGATACTGAGAAACAAGAATATTAGTTGTAAATAAGAATCTGATAAAAAAAACCGTGTTTAAAAATAGGGCTAAGATAAATGGGGATTACTATATATTACCATATACTATACATGGTACGTCAACATTTATGCCACGTATTAACAATCAATCGTGGTAACCATCGATGTTAATAACCATATTTGTGGTTACCGTGGTTACCATTGATATGATATCATGGTTACCGAGCTATAGATTTCAACCTGTATATTTTGATGAAACACCACGATAACTGTAACTATCAAGATTATCGATGTAAAAAAAAACAGTAATAATAGATTTGTTTTAATTGGTTGACATATTGAATTAAATTACATACTATATTAAGTTTTAATTGTTTAAGATTTCAAATAAAATTACATAATAATATATTAAAATTATAATAAAATCATTAATAATATATCTTATACACTTAGTAGATAACTAGATTAAAAACATTAAATGATAAATTTTAAAAATTATATATACTCAATAACCATGATTAATGATATTCCATATACGATTATAACTATTATTGGGTGGTTACCATATTAGTGATAACCAATATACTAAGCACTTAGTATGATTTGCCAATGTCAATCCTATTCTAATCTCAATAATACATTTTTTTTTATGAAGAGAAATCCAACTTTGGTGAACCCCGAGACCAGCCGGCAAGAGCCACACATGAGGTATAAATCAACTTGCACCGATCGGTTCGAACCACTGAAAAAAAGCAAGGTAAACTTTGGATTTTCATTTAAAAAAAGGGCAGAGGTAGAAATCGAACTCAAAACTTCTTGAGATCCCCTTACTCTCCAGCAGTGAGCCACCCGACTCAATAATACACTACAAAACCATTTGCGTACCGTTTTTGCAAATTTTCATGGATTTGGGAGGGTTTTCCTTTTCGTGTAGTAAACGTTGCCCAATCATAAAATTCAGTGTCTCTTTTTTTTTTTTTCAAGTCAAAGATGTTTGGAAGACTTTTTAAAAGTTAAAAAAAGAGTGAGTAAATTTTGGGTAAAACCATTAAGATTTATGGTCGTAGTTGCTTAGATTTTGACTCTTCTATCTAGATTAATCATCCAACAAATATGATATATTTTCCAAGATAGATCTAAATTAAGATTTGAAAAGTAACTTCCACTCCTAGTCCAGTAGAGATCCCATATTTTGGTGTTTTCATTTCATGTAATAAAAAATTATTTTATCTTAATTTTTTTTAAAAAAAATACATTCACATCAGACATGAAACCAGAAAATATGGGTATGCTAAATTTTATATATATACAAAAAAAAATTAACAAAAACCCTTATACTATGAAAAAATACATGATTTTTTAATTATTTTTCCTTATTTTTACCTAATTTTCAATTTATAAAAAAATGGGATGGATTGGAGCAAACTCCATCCTACCCCTACATCTGTCCCTGATTCACATTCCAGACATCTATCTATATATGTTTATAAAATTTTATTTTTGAAAAATTTTATTTTATAAAATATCATCTTTTTATTTTTAAAAATATTTGAAACATATTTTTTCAAGATAAAGTTTTATATTTTAAAAAATACTCCCTCCGTTCAACAAAACTTGTCGTTTACTATTCACGCACGCTTTTTTAGAATGATAAAAACTATATAAAATATTCATTTTTTTTAAAATCTTTTTTAACAAGTTTGTACTTATTAATAATAACTAAGAAATTGTTAAAAAAAATTGTTTGAAAATTCGATATTTTATATAGTTTTTAGCTCCTAAAAAAGCGTACATGAATAGTAAAACGTCAAGTTTTATTGAACGGAGGGAGTAAGATAAAATAAAAGCTACAATAATTTTGTATTACAACATGAAATACTAAGTGAAGTAGGAGATCTCCATCAACAACCAGTCCACTACCAATACATTTTCACAAATCAATACTAAATTATATTTTACAAAACTTCATTATAATTAAAATGTTGGAGACTTGGCTCAAGGATTAAGGAGTAACTCATTATTTATTTTATTTTTTACGAGAAGATAAAATCGAAAGAGTAAGATGTTTTAATTATATATGAGATTAATATATAGTATTTGCGTGTTTTTCCTTGTGTTGTATTTTTTAGTTCTATGTTGTATGTTTAGACGGTTTGCCGTCTGCCGACGTTGGCAGCCCCTCGAGATCCGGGTCTGTCCGGCCCCGAATTATTTCCTAATAAAAAATATATATATATATATTGATGATTGAACACCTGTACAATGCTAATTGATAATGGGCGAAAATGAAATAAAACAAAACTATGGACACTAACAGAAATTGTAACAACTCGAATCAACCCCATGATTTTTCAACAAATCAAACTACAAAAATGAAATTTCAGATTGTTGACTTCATCTTCTTCGGCCTACAAATCTACAATGAGTTCACTATTTCCATCACTTTCAAAGAGTGCCTTAGTTTGAATTGGCAATGACCTTGCAACAACCTGTCCGCGTGGTTAGCCGGTCTTACTTGGTGCCCTAATTAACTCGGTGTACGGAGCATGGCATTTTCGTAATTAATCCCCAAAACCAAGCCTAGTTAGTTTGGCTACCCACCAACCTCTATAAATAAAAGCCACAAATTTCCTTTTGGTTACCCACTTAACTTGTCTAGAGATTGAATCAAACATGAAGAACTACTTCTCTTTTTTCAAAGCCTTGCTTCACTTCTTCTCCTCTAGAGCCCTCCAAAAACACCATAGGCAACTCCAAAGGAAGCCTAGCAAACCACATGACCGACGAGCCGAAACACGGTTGGAAACAAAGCAGTTCGAATCATCGTCGACCAGTGTGGTCTTCAATGTGGAAGAGGCTTTGTTAAGAACCACTTCCTTGTTCCCTTACTTCATGCTTGTTGCCTTTGAGGCTGGTGGGCCTATCAGGGCACTTGTGTTATTCCTCTTGTACCCTTTCATTTGCCTGGTTGGTCGCGAGCCTGGCTTGAAGATCATGGTCATGGTTTGTTTCTTTGGGCTCAAGAAGGATGGATTCATAGCAGGGAGTGCGGTGTTGCCCAAGTTTTTCCTAGAGGATGTTGGCTTGGAAGGGTTTGAGGTGGTGAGGAAGTTTAAGAGGAAGGTTGGTGTGAGTGATATGCCTCAAGTCATGGTTGAGAGCTTCTTGAGAGATTACTTGGAGATTGATCATGTTGTTGGTAGAGACCTCAAAGTGTTTCATGGATACTTCATTGGTCTAATGGAGGAAAGGAATAATGTGAGTTTGAACAATCATATTATCAATGAGATTTCCTTGGGAGAAGAGCAAGTGAAGGGCATTGGTTCCAAAAGTTGTCTCAAATTCAATCATCAACTTTTCTCAATTTGCAAGGTTAGTTGGTATAAACTATATATACAATTATTTCTTATCACTAGAAATGACACATAGATACTCACTTTGTATGCGATTCGGTCTTTGCAGGAAATATATTCAATCAATGAAGCCGCGAAGGTCAATTGGAGAACTTTACCTAAGGAGATGTATCCAAAACCATTGATCTTCCATGATGGTCGATTGGCAACCAAGCCAACTCCGGGAGCCACCCTTGCCATCCTCATGTGGGCGCCGTTAGGATTCATCCTTGCTCTTCTAAGGGGAGTCATTTTCCTATCATTTCCAACCTTTTTGTCTAGCCTTATCCTATCCTTCTCGGGCATGCATGTTGTGACCAACAAACCTCAAAACTTAGATTCGAAAGGGTGTCATGAGACTAAATCAAAAGGCAACCTTTATGTATGCAACCACAAAACCCTACTAGACCCAGTCTACCTATCCTTCTGCCTAGGGAAGCCACTCACCACGGTAACCTACAGTCTAAGCAGGGTGTCAGAGATTCTATCACCGATCAAGACGATAAGATTGTCAAGATCTCGGGATCAAGATGCCATGATGATGGAAAGGATGCTTCGACAAGGAGACCTAGCAGTCTGCCCTGAGGGCACCACATGTAGGGAGTCCTACCTCCTAAGGTTTAGCCCCCTGTTTGCTGAGATGAGCGACGAGATAGTGCCTGTGGCAATGGATTGTTGTGTGAGCATGTTCTATGGGACCACCGCTAGTGGGCTCAAGTGCTTCGACCCACTCTTCTTCCTCATGAACCCTCAGCCAAGCTACACTGTCCGATTGCTCGAGAAGGTGAAAGGGTCATCCACCCGTAGCTTTGAAGGTGAGGACCGAACTAGATTCGACGTGGCCAACCTTGTCCAGAGTGAGATGGGCAAGGCTTTGGGGTTTGAGTGCACAAGGCTTACAAGGAAGGACAAATACTTGATTTTGGCAGGAAATGAAGGTGTTAGCAAGTAGTTAGCATAAATATTAGGAAAGAAACAATTCCTTATTTCCTTATACAATTTAATTATTTTGTTACCCCCAAAACATATAGAACTTGTAGCTCAATAGTCCATAGTTTGACATTTTTATTTTTATTTTACTTGGAGATACCAATTCAATTAAGCTTACTATAGTCTATAGTAGAGTGAAAAAATTACTCGATTAATACTTTCAAGTTTTCTTGTTTGGAGTGTTTTGGAGTTGTATGAAAATGAATACAAATATGTACTGAATATACAAACATTTATTTGGATTCCTTTTTTAGTGCGATTTATTTGAATTATTTGTCCTCGTTTATACTGAGCTTTGTATGAAGTTTGATTCTTATTTTTATTTTTGTTAAAAGGAGAGATGATACTGTTCGCGCATCTTGACATGCTTTTATTAAAAAATAAAATGGGCTAAATAGTCAGTAGACGTCCTAACTCCTAACATCATTTTACAAGAAAAGTAAAGCAACCTCCGACGGGTCAAATAATATGACTAGTTCAATGTTATAAGAGAAAGCTAAACTAGCGGGTTGGTCCGCTAGACAATTAGCTTCGCGCAACACAATGTCGAAATTGGATAACCCAGTTTCTTTTTAGAAAGTCTTGACACCTATTAACTAGGCTAGTCAATGGATGGCATCGTGGCATCTTGTTTCCCTAGTGGGAGAGTCTGTTTCCATAACTACACGTTTGTAGTTCCCTTTCTAGGCCCTCTAAAGCCCCTGAAACACCAATGCAAATCCACCGTCCCGAATCCATTCCTGTCCTCTATCCCTTCTCATAAAATCCCACCCTTTACTATTTTAGTTTTTTCTTTTACAAATTTTAATCAATTTTTTTTAATTATAGTTGATATGTAGCAATGGGTTAGGCGGGTCAATTGCTAAAAGAAAAGCCCGATCTTGCATATGCTCCTTGATTCCCGTGAATTGATGCCGATTCACACGAGACTAAAATGCTTGAATCGGTGGAGCTTGGCTGAATTCCAATTAGATTAATTGGATCCTTAGGAGTCAACAACAAAAGCAACAATGACACACACAATCGAAGTCGGCAATCAAAGTGACGTGGGTTGATTGCATGAAAGCCAAAATCAAGTATTTGAAACGAATTTCGGTCAACATTTGCAGCTTGACCACAAATTGCAATCGAAATTAATTTTGATCGAAGAATAGGAACGAGTGTGGATTGGATTGATCAACAATGGAAGGGTAACGTGAACGATGAAGGACGTCAAAACGGCAAGAGCGATTAGGGTTGAAGAGAATGAAGCACTTAGTCACTTCTTAATTCCAACGTGAATTCTAAAAATAATTAATTGAAAACCTAAGATAAATACTAGTAATTTTATCTATCTAAAAATAGCTAAAAAAAAAAAATAGATATAAGAATTATTCCTCACTTTTATTCTCCTAAATTAAAATAAAAGAACAGAAATAAATGTCTTAGAAATACCAAGGCCATACCCTAAATCGGCTTCATCAAGGTAGAATGGTCCCACGATCCATAGTCCGAGCTCAACTCCATGGTGGCGCCTTCTTCTTTCTCGGGATGATCGGATTCTCGAACCGTCTTGGCCCATAGAGGATCAATCTTGATGGCATCAATAGGGGTGAGGAGAGGGAAATATAGAAAGTTGTCTCCTTTGGGACAGCAGATCTCATTCGTTGAAACACTCCTCAAAGTTCAGCTTTAGGGAGTGTAGAGTCACCCAACTTCATACAGAAACCGCAATCCCATATTCCCATTCGCTGACATATAGCTAGGCATTGTCAAAACCTTGAGTCATTTTACCTTTTGATCGAGAAACACTTTATTCATTGCCACCACAATTCCATATCTAGTCGGAAGTTTAACGTAAGTTTGTGCCATTGTTTTTAATTTAAAAATGGTGGAGTAAACCCAAATTAATGAGATGGTCAATAAATAAATGGCGAAAGCCCCAAATTTCATACAGGATTGAAACATTTCATAATAAAAAAGGACAAATAGATACGATCTATTTATGGACCATCTCAAAGTGATGCATCATTAAGGGCTTTAGATGGTGAAAAGTCGGACCATGATTTGATGACACTAGTGTCATTCATTCAACCTTGTTTCCTGAAAGGTATATGTCTATATATCCCAATCTAGCGAGTAGCGACTATATTAAGAAAGTATAGTCACTAAAATTGTCAACTTATTTAGTGAAAATGATATGTAATGAGCAATAAGTTACGATTTTAAATGCCTTCTTATAAACAATTAAAGAAAAACTATTTGTTTATCCCCATTCCGACTTTTCTTGTGAACCTGTTGCGATTGAGACATATTTGAAACGAGTGTGGTTGGATTCCTAATTTCCTATGCATTATAAACATTTTTAAGCTTGGTTCAAATCGAGGTTTGACTAAACTCAAGCTCGAATATCGTAGAATTTACAAAATCCTCCCATAGTTATTGTGTTATGAGTGAGAAGAGATGTTTAGGCTCGAGTAAAGCTCGGCTAGAGCTTGTTTATTTACTAAACGAGTCAAATATGAATATACTCCGTATTTTAAAGCCCAAGTTCATATTTAGACTCGGCTCAAGCTCGATTCATTTCTAAATATGAACCTTCATTACTCGGTTTATTTAACTCGAATATCAACCCTAATTTTAAAAGTAAACCCCTAAATAACATTTAGTTTTTCCAAATCACCATTTTATTATTGGGTGAATTTGTGAAAGCACACCCAATTACCGGGTGGTTTTGTGCAATTTCAATCAATGTTTTTGGGCTGATCTGGGTCTATTGGGCCCTGGCATTGAATTTGGCCCAATAAAGAAAGTCCACAAATTGAAAATCCAGAATCTCTTTCACATTGTATAAAACGCTCCGAATTCATCCAAGCGCCCTCTTTTTCTCCCTCGTTCTACGTCTGGA
Source organism: Persicaria tinctoria (assembly GCA_037127255.1). Classification (NCBI taxonomy): domain Eukaryota; kingdom Viridiplantae; phylum Streptophyta; class Magnoliopsida; order Caryophyllales; family Polygonaceae; genus Persicaria; species Persicaria tinctoria. Next base: position 2,578,999 of record JBANSL010000019.1, on the reverse strand, counting down.
GCCTTACAAATTAGGGCACAAATCGTCCATAACCAGAGCTTCTCTATCTTCTCCGGCGAAGCTAGGGTTTGTGTGGAAGAGGAAGAGGAAGGTGAGCTTGTTCGATATGGTTGACGAGGCTGCCGTCAAGGTTCCGAAGGTGAACGGATCGGGAGCGATTTACCCTAGCAATGGCAGCACTGGTTTTCCGACGATCAATTGGTTCAATTGAAAATATTTTAATGCTAAATTTTTACTCAATCATAGAGTTTCAGAACTGTATATTGAAAAAAGTTTTGAGAACGATCTAGATTTTGGAGATCAAATCTCACAAATGCAATCCTGACTCTCATGATCTTGTACAAATGTCAGAAATGCTCGTTGTCAGTCCTGATTTCAGCTGCTCGAACGAGATTATCTCCATCTCAGCAATGCTTTCAGGTACGTGTCTTTGCTGCCTTGTGAGTTCTTAAATTTATGTTCTAAATCCCCAACCCCCTTCCATTTCTGGCGCGTGTAGCTGGTAGTTTGTCATCTTGATGACACTTAACCTTAAGATGGAATGTGCCTAGATCATGTATGTATTCATGTCCGCACTAGTTGCTATTCGTAACTGCACACAGACTGAAATTGCATCCGTTAATAAATGAGTCTTTAGGCTGTCATCAGCAACTGTCTAACTTGCTTCATTTTTCCGCTGTCAGCCTTAGAATCTATCATTTGAGTGACACTATGATCTTATCTGCGACAACAACAGCAACTGTCTAACTTGCTTCATTTGACACTATGACCTGGTTCCATCAGTGGTAATGATCCGGCTTTTGATGCTACTTGTAGTTAAATAGTTCTGCCAAATAGGCCTTTGTTGGTTGAACCATACAGGCTTATTGACACCGCGGGTAATGGTACACGAAAACGGAGAGGGAAAGGGAGGAGAGCAAGAGCAAGAAATAGTAGAACAGCACCAGCCAAGCACTTACATTCAGCAACAAATGCAACCTTACTGACAAGCACACTACAAAATCCGCTGTGTTGGATCTTTCGTTTTGGTCCTCTGTTATCAATATCACCAGCTTAGGCAAAGATACGAAATCTAGGTTTGGTGTTGATTGCCCTTAAGGTACTTTTTTATGCATCAAACGAATTCGTAGATGATTGTTCAGATTGCAAATAGCAATTGGGCATTTGGGTAATGGTGAACAATGGTTGATTATATATACCCACAATCACAAGCTTAGATAGATCTTCTTGCTGAGTAGTGTATACACTACTTAGCTTATTTTGAGTTGCAACACTTGTCATTACTGTCATTAAGTCCATTTCCATATAATGGGGAAGCTCAGTTTTTCCCTTTACCCAAAGTAAGGTATAGCTTATCGATATCGGCCTGCAAAGTTGAAAATAAGGGAGTGTAAGCTCAAGCTGTTTGATTACTTGAGAAAATTAGTATTTAGGCTTTTGAAAATTTAGATGTTTCTTGTCACCTGATAGAGCTTCAGCATGGCGTTCCTTTTCTTCTTCATTGTGGGTGTCACTAAACCGTCTTGCAGCTCGAACAGCTGAGGTTCCAACACGACTCCTTTGATGCACTCGAATCCTCGCAGCTGAAAACATAGAAGGCATTAGTGAAGGATCAAATAGAAAGCTAGATGTCGTGAGATGCATCAAAAGAGAGATGGAAACGCACCTTGTTTCGCTCAGCTGCAGATTTCAACTCTGAGAGGAAATGACTCTTGAGCTCATTCAGTGAACACAGCTCCGAAAGGGAGCCTCTGTGACCGTTGCGATCCGCCCACTTCTTGGTGTGGTCTTCATTTGGTACAACCACAGCAACCAGCATTGACTTGAAGCTGTCTCCATACACCCAAATCTTCACCAAAAAAACAAGAAGCTTCAGTTCAGAAATTTTCTTGCAGACAAGCAAAGTTATAGCCATCAAGAATGGCAATGTTTCACTTACATCTTCGACAATCGGACAGACATTGTATATCTTCTCCAGGTACTCAAGGGCCACATACTCTCCTTGTGAAAGTTTGATCAGATTCTTCTTCCTATCAATGATCTTAACGACGCCATTGGGAAGCATTTCACCAATGTCGCCTGATTTCGTAAGCAAGAAAGCTGTGTTAGGAATTAGGATAGTCCTCAACAACCAAGGATTCGCGGAAGATGGCAAAGCAAAGCTACCTGTGTGGAACCACCCGTCTTTGAAGGCCTCTTTGGTGAGCTCCGGGTTCTTGTAGTACTCAGCAAAGACAGTCTTGCCTCGCACACATACCTCACCGCGAGGTGGATCTTCAAGTGGGTGGTAGCCCATCTCGGGAACTTCTTCCAGTCGCAATTCTGTGAACACGAATACTACTCCTACGGTTGCAAGCATGCACATCTCGTCTGGGTAACCGACAGTCGTCAATCCACAAGTCTCTGTTAATCCTGCACAAGTGATAGGTGTTGTTGCTTGTGCTCACATCACCATAGTCCATGTAGAGAGTAAGAGGAAGCTATAGTACCATAGCCTTGGAGTACGAAACAACAAGATGTAACGCGTAGAAACTCTTCGATTTCTTTGCTCAAGGGTGCAGCTCCTGAGACTATAAGCCGAACACGGCCCCCTAGCCTATTCTTCACCTTCCTGAACGCGATGAGATCAGCCAAAGGCGACGCGTGCTTGTGTTTGAAACCCATATTCATCCAAGCAAGTTTGCTGCAATGAGTATAAAAGACCTCAACTCTCTTCAGTTGTCAGCAAAAGATGTTTGGTTTTAACAGCTTACTATTTGTACAGAAGGCTAAAAATCTTCCTTCTCCTTGGGTTGAGTTCTTGCACACCCTTTTGAATGCCTAACTCGCAACCGAAAATGAGAAAAGTTAGCGAAATTGGATGCTTGTAGACTGGTTCGAATGATGGAGAATCGGAGAAAGACCCTTGCCTTCATACACTCTTTCAAAGACTCGAGGAACACCTGCGAAGAAGGTTGGCTTCAGCTCCATCAGATCATCTCCGAGTTCATTTATGTTCTGCACAAATGCACAATAAGCTCAATGAGGTTCAATTTCAAAACCAAAAGGCAATGAGAGAGCAATCTTTCTTAGGAGTTGTTGTGGTTTACTCCATGATAGTAGCCGACTGAAGCACCCTTGCGGAAGAAGTACTCCTCAATGACGCGATCAAGTATGTGTGCGAGGGGGAGGAACGACAAGTAGGCATCATTCACTGTCATCTATCATCAATGGAAGAGAACTTTTAGAGAGTTGAGTCATATATGACAGTTCTGTAACAGAAAGGTAACACTTAGGCCTTTAAGCTCATCTTACTTTGTCTTCGAATTGGTCCAAAAAGATGTCCAAACCCCTTATAAGCATCGCAATGTTCTCGTGCGTGATCACCACACCCTTCGGGTCTCCACTGGTGCCGCTTGTGTACATGATTGTGCATATGTGAAATGGCTGAGGCGGCATAGGCTCGCAGGAATACTTCCTCCCCTGCCAAGAGATCGAAACAAAGTGGTATGAGATCAATTCGGATGATCAAAAAAGGCGATATGATTCTTAACATCTCAAAGCGACGAAGACATGAATATCTCTTAACCATCTCCATGAAATCTGTCCAAGAGAATGCCCTTATTCCTGCATTTTCCGCCTTAGTCCTCTCATCCTCGTCCAAAGATGTAAAGCAAACCATGGCTGTTCAACAACATACAAGATCTAGTTCATCATCATTACTATTTAAATTGCATAAATAGCAATGTAGGCCTTCTTTTCGCACCTCTTAGTCGCCTTGCAGACGAGCAATCAGGGTTGAGTATCTGCACAGTACAACATGATAAGGATATAGAAACATAAGAGAACAACTTAATGTGAGAAGATCTTACTTCTTTCGTCTTCTTGTCTTGCACGAATACATAATCAACCTCGGCGTGATCTATGATGAAATTTACAGCACCAGTGCCTACATTCAGAGAAGAGATTGTAGTTAGCAACAAAATCAATTAAACTAAGATGTATCATGATAGTTAGTTTATCTGTTGTTTTACGGCCTCTCAATTTATCAGACAAGTTGTTGTCCGATTGATCAAATCACTTTCCTGTCACTCAAAATTTAATGATCACAAAGAAGTTGTACCTAATGTATCATAAAGAGGCACACAAATCAAACTCTGAGCTGCACAAGCCTGTACAAAAAATGACATAAAGTGATCAATTTTAGGCATCAATTTTTCATGACTATGGAATTGAACAACTTGCATTCTTCAAACCTCCATTGCAACAATCCATTGAGGGCAATTGGGGCCATAGATTCCAATCCGAGCACCCTGTGAATGGCACAAATATGTCGTCATGAACAAATTGTTTGTCATTCACATCAGACATCCAACGCCATTATGTATGATGATAGAATTGTGCTTACTGGCTCAGCACCACACTCGCGCAGCGCAGATCCAATGCATAGGACTTCTTCGTAGACTTGTTTATAGGTTTTCCACTCGTAAGGACCGAACTAAAAACATAACAAAATGGATATTGTCATTCAAGGTTTCAAGTTGCTATGGTTTTGTAGAGTGAAATTCTTGCCTTGCCATCGAGTTTTTCTCTTCGACCGAGCATCTTGTTCTCTGGATTCTTCTCCACAGCCAATCTGTATGTGTGAATTGTGTTAGTATGTTGCAAATTCTTTCCTTTTTTTGGTAGGAAAAATAGGTTAAAAATTGAAAATTCATGCATAGTGTAAGTTTTAAGAAACCATGTTCTAATTAAGCTTTGAGTTTTTGTTTTTTGCAAAACCAAAAATAAACACATTTTCTTGATCATTTTCAGAATTGATTACCTCAAGTTGTTTTTTGTTGACAATTATAGGAAAATAAAATTACCTTAAAACCGAAAGCACAATCATAACAAAAAACGTCATATGAACTTTATTTTATTTATTTTTTGATACAAGACAAAGGTTTGGAAGACTTTAAACCCTACTAATACACCTTCTAATGACGTCCTTTTGGATGACTGACAGGAGCTCCAGATGGAATGTTAGAGTCCCGTGGTCCGTGGAGTGTTTGAGATGAGCCATCTTGTCTGCTACTCAATTGATTTCGCCAAAGATATGAGAACAAGATGCCCACTCTAATTGCTTGGAAGAGATACTAAATGTCCATGACGATCATCTCGATCTCCCAAGGGCAATGCCAAATATGAACTTTCTATTTACAATTCAACTTAATCTATCTCTTTTTCAGAAAAAAATATAACATTGGTTGGTAACAAAACAATTTTAATCTAGTACTACAATTTAGCCGTTAAACCATACAATTTTTTTTAAAAAAAAATTGTTACCAACCAATTTGATAAAGAGATTATGTTGAATCACCACCTTTTAATGAGAACTAATTATTCAAAAAAAAAAGAAATAGAATTAACCCAATAAAAAAAAAACAAAGTAAACATGAGAAAAATGAAAGAAGCAAAGAACCTGAAGGAATCCCAGGCAGTGGAGATTTCAGGGTCAGGAGGAGGGAAGCCATGCTCGGAGAGAGGATTCCGGTAGACCGGACCAACGGCCGGCCGACCATCACCGCCTTGTTTACCACTCTCTACTTCCACAGAGAAGTTCTTCATCTTGAATTTGTTATTCAATCAGGCACATAAAATCACAGTACATGTATGTAATTAATCAGCTTAAGGGGAAAGGGGTTTTAATGGTGAATTGGGTATTTTTGGGGTGGGTTGAGAAATGAAAGAAAGGCAAAAAAGAGCGAAGCATAGAGGCAAGTCTGAAGAAACTGTGATTTATATGTTTGTTTGATCATGGGTTTCATTAATTTCATCTCCTCTGCAACAACAGCTTTCAATGTTGGTAAAAAAAAAATTCTTTTTTTTTTTTATTCTTTGTTGAAATCAAGAAGCCCTTCATGCAGTCAAGCATTAAGCAAGGTATAAGAAAAAAAAAAAAGGAATTTTTTAATGTGTTTTCATTCTCACACATATTGTGCGATCAAGAAAAGATATTTTTATTTAAAAAAAAAAAAGCATTTTGCCTTAATGTCAATATATTATTCTCTAGATCAATGTATTGATCGAAACTAGGTATCATTCCTTTTTGAATTTCCAATGTATATATATATATATATATCCTTATAGTTACATATTAGAAAAACATGCAACAACTTGTAAGCAATTTAATATGTTTGGATTGCCATATATTAAATTATAATATTTTATTTGTGCATATTTTTTTTATATAAATTTGCAAGAATCACTTTCACCCATAGTTTTAAGAAATATCCTTTATTAGTTAGCTAAAAAGACAAGCTTTTTACTAAACCTTTAGTCAATTTTATTAATTGTGACAACTCTTTAGCCTTTACTAGCATTGAATAGAAAAGGAAAAGGTCAAAAAGAATAAAGTTTAGTAATAGTTCTCATAATTAAATCACTATTTAAAATGTGAAAACGGAAATATTATTGATGATAAAATATCTTAAAGAATTAAATTGACTCGTATTTTAAATTGGAATGAGTATATATCAATTTCGGGTTCAACAACAAGCACTAAATTACTTATAAAGTTGAAATATAGTACTCGATTTAGATATAAAATAGTTAAATCCAATTGAAATACCAAATTTAATAACAACTCTCATAACTTACCGTCTAGGAAAAATAAGAGACTTGAATAGAGTGGATGGAAGAGAGTGGGTGTCAACTATCACAACATGTGACCACATGGAAGTGTCATAACTCATAACATAGGTTATACGGAAACTCTAAACGGATGGTACCTAAGTTTTACTAGAATTTTTTGAAGATACGGAAAGACGTATTTTTAAGTAGCATATCCAACAACTTTTTATAAAAAAAATCTCTAAAATAAAGAATTATAAATCATATATTTTAATTTTTTTTTGGTTTTGCACATATTTATTACTCTGCCAGGGGAGTCGATATGTACAACAATTCTGTTCTTTCTGACCTTATCCATAAGGATGCTGCCAAGTAGAGCTTGCTCGCCCGAATTCTTTCCTAATCAAAAAATAAAAAAACTTTTCCATTATTGAGCTTATTTCCAAAATATATAGAGTTTTTTTTCAAATTTAGAGAATAATCTCTATTTTTTTTTCTTTAGCATTCTCTATTTTTGATAATGTTATGAGGAAGCTGTTAAACCAAAAACAATCTCAATATTCATCAAAAACTCTAAGATAGAGAATTTGTTAGAATTACGCGCTCTGGCAGTATTTTCAATCAAATTGATAATCCCACTGTTAATTAAAACTTGTCATTTACTATTCATGCACGCTTTTTCAGAATGATAAAACTATAAATATTTTTTTACATTTATTTTTATAAATTCATACTTAATTGTAATAAGTATGAAATTATTTTAAAAAATTATTTTAAAAGTTAATACTATTTAATATAGTTTTTTAACACCTAACAAAGCGTGCGTGAATAATAATACATCAAGTTTTAATTAACGGAGAGAATATTAATTTTCTAATTTTTCGCCTTTTTCATTTCCCATGTCCTAACAATTTAGTAGATCATAACAATTCAAAAATGGGCTGAATTGAATGTTAAAATGGAGTCCACAGTACACCAATGCTGCTTTAATGAAGTTAGTTGAGAGAAAGATGACTGTTACATCAATGCTGCTGTTGTTTTTGTTGTTGGGGAGAACCTACCTTGTATCGGTGAGAAGCTCTATAATTTTTTTTTTATTAGGTCAAAATTCGAGGTCAGACGTATCTGAACCTCGAAGGCCTATAAATCGACAGACAGATAACCGTTATAAATAAATAAAATACAAAGATGGTGCAGATTAAAGGTGAGAAGCTCTCTAGTCTCTACACTACTAATACTTCACTAGCTTAAATCAATTAATTATTTTTTCATTAAAAGGGAATCACTAACTTTAAAATATCAAAACTAATAGATTTATATATGGCTTTTTTAATTAACCTAGTATTTTTTTTAAAGAATATTGGTTAAACATAAATATTTGATTAGGAAAGAAAATCCTAAATTGTTTCAGTGTATACTGGAATATTATTTCCTAGGAGGCGATCGAATCTGTGATCATGAAATTTCCTAGGAGGATCATCTCCACTTCCCATGGGAACTCCTAATCGATTTACCGTTCGCTTGGATCTGTGTGTTTACCACTGTTTGTATTGCATCTTTTTATTTTATGTTATATGTTTGACTGTTCAACATCTGTCGTTTTTTTCAGCCTCTCGAGGTGTCAAGTTTATCTGGCCCTTAAATTATTTCCTAATAAATAAATAAAAATGTATGGTAGAATATTTCACAGCCGAATAAATTGGTGAATCTAGTGGAATATTTCTCATGTTCACATAATACTTGATTATTATTTTTTTGTGTCGGAAGATGAACTTCAAACTTATTATAATACACAACAACATCGTTTCAATGTATATATCTAGCAATGAAGTAAAGTATGGGGACGAGGTTGAAATGTAACCGCCCTTATTTCAAACTTTGTTAGGGTCAAGACTCAAGAGTGAGAAGTCCCCGGATCTTCTATCTCTACCACGACGAACATCGACCTATTGTACTAGGCTACTAGCGCATGTGCAGTTGAGATTTTACAAAATCTTCCTATAATAGAAATTCTAAATTATCCATTGTTTTGTTTAATATTTTTCCTTAATGCCTGAAGAAAAATAATTTAAGAAAAATAAGAAAAGATTGGAGTATTTATGAATTAGTTGATAGTAGTTTAAGAGTTGAATATTTAATATTTTCTTGTCCCCCACATAGAGTGATAGGCATTGGGCACCTTCTTGAATTGTTTTGATTTCTACAATCTGTTATCTATAATTTGTATGATTTGCAAAATTACTGTAAAGTCAACAGATATTTATCTATAGAACACTCAAAAGGGTAGAAAGCAGATACTCTCATGTGACCATAAATTAAGATCATGGGAGCAATTAACAATAAGAATACATCATGAAAGATCACCATCAACAATAAACATTAAGGTTGTACATTTGTACTAGCTAGTAAATTCAATGTTGGGAGCTACTACTACTGTACTCATCTCCTCATTAACTATATTCACAAAAATAGAACACAAAACAAAGAGGTTGTTGTAGGTTTAGATGCACACCACCTCCTCTTTGGAGCTTCGTCACGGGTTCAATTCTCACTAGTTAGTTTGATCTGTTACGGGTTTGGTTCTCGCGACAAAGTAAGGGCCAACAAAGGCCAAACTCGTCGCGAGAAACCTAACTCCTACCCATCCCTTCCAATGTCATTACTCATTATGTCATGTCCAATTTGGCTTGAAAACCAATTTGCCCAATTGAGGTGGTCTTACTTCCTACTTGTTTGATGGCATTAATGATGGGTAGCAAGAACACATCACTTTCTCATTGCTGTTGCCCTCAAAATTAAGGCAATTAGGTTTGAAGTTCATTGCTAGGAAATGACACCTGATCTTGACGAGAGCAGTATAATGACAAACCTGAACCGGTGAGTGCCAATTCGAAGATGAACCATGAGCTTGCCTTATTCCCTGCAAAATGCAGAACACTGGAAAAATGCTATTTCATATTTTCATTTAGTCTGTGAATCAGACTAGTCTGTATAGATAGTCGTATTGTATGCTGAGAGACGTGTGATGTTTCTAAGGTATCTCAATATGCTAATGGCAACTAAATCTGGGTAAGCAAATTGCTCTTCATCCGATTCAAATAAAGCCGCGGTTTGTGATAAACCTGTAGTTCTCTTCAGCCCACAACGGTTTTTACCCTTCTTTGAATGTGCAAATGCTGGGTGTCAGGTGGCGGGCAATAGCTCTATGGAACAAACTTCCTTGCGGTTTCATCACAACTCTTCGTGACCCTCGGGTGTTGCTTCATCAGAAGCTCCATCGTTGTTGCTTTCTGTAGGTTCAGAGGATGCGTCGTTGGTTTTCTTCGTTTTTGAACCATTGGTTTCATTTTCAATGGGCTTCTCAATCTTGGGCTTTGGCTTTGGGATTCTATTGACACTTGAAACCTATAAAACACCAAACATGTCAGTCAGAAATTGTGATTTACTAGTATGGATGAATCAATCTCACCACTTTCTACCTCGTCTTTTCAAAGGAATTCAGTATTACCTTGGATTCAAGATCAAATAGCTTGTCGTGCGCCTCATCAGAAGTGAAAACTGGTGCAGCATAAACAGGAGTCCTGTGAAAACCCAAGCTAGCATAATCACCACGGATAAACACTTCGAGCATCAATTAGTAGCTAGTGATGTTGATCAATAATCAATTAATCATCGTTCACTTACTTCTTCTGCTCGGCTTCCTTCTCATCCAACCATTTTTTAAACTTCTCAGAACTGCTCAAAACCTGAGGAGATTAAAGGTGTTGAGGTGTTGAAACATTGAATGGCAAATTAATGGTCACTGTTAACTCAGAATTGAGACAGGAAAACGTCGGCTGTAAATAAATGCGATAAGCTACCTCGTCAATTCTGTCTTTTGGAATCCAGGATTTGTTGGTCTCCCAGCCACGAACAATCTGCAGAAGTTTAACAGAAGCTACATTAACAGAACTTTGAACTCGAGACAGTTTGTGTATTAGAAGTTTTGGAAGTCATAATTTGATGATGAAGGGTAGTTGTACTTACCTGTTTGAGCTTAGCCAGATAGTTTCTGCCAGCTTCAACTGCTGCAGGGAGTGCACTAAGTTCATTCAATCTGAAATAGAAGAGATTACTTGAGCACTCTTCTGGATAGGTCTAATCTACACTATCGGTAAGGGGATTTTAGTGTAATTATAGAGCTTCACAGTGAAGGCAAACCTGAAAAACACGGGGTCACCAATAGCTTTCAGCGTATCAAGACGTTCTTGAAATTCATTAGCACTAGCATCTTCCCCATCCATGTACAACCATTCCTGCACCTGGAGACATGAAGGTTCTGTACGCATGTTAAAAGGCAACAAAAAGGATCTTGGATTCATTAAATACCATCAGTTCACTAACCTCCTCGAGTTTATGAGTAAAGGATTGTCTCTCCTCACTGGTGGAAACTTTTTGAACATCTTCAGATGACTCAATCTGGCAAAAAAGACATTCAAACCAAAAGGGAAATGACAAACAGCAAAGTTGTTGAAGGAACAAATTTGTATCAATCAAAAAGGGGTTTCAGGTATAGTCAATATGCACAAATTTGATCATCTTTAAGTGTTGTTCTAGGTTTCTTACACAGATAATTAGCATGGAGTTACAAGATTTTTTAAATTGAAACTTGTTTTTTATTGACTATTTTTGCTCAAATTGTTCATTGATTGACTTGAAAGAAGGGTGGACATCTAATAATGTGATAAAATATAGGTAATCATTACAAAAATAAGCGAATTGATACTTTTCTTAAAACTTGAGCACAAGCCTAAAACGACACTTATTATGATCAGAGGGAGTGAATAAGTCCCTCTTTATTTCTCTCCCCAACTGGGCACAAAAGGTGTTAAACCATTGTTTAAAAAAACAGTGATATTGTTGTTTTTCTCTTAACCAAAGAGGACGAGTAGGTAGGAGAGAATCAGCTAGAACTCATAAGTTAAAACTATAACATGCAGCAAGAGCGATAATGGACACTAGAAGTCAGTTGTTCCCAGATTACAATGGTTTTGACTTTCAATTCACATACCTTTTCCCTGACACTGTATATGTATCCTTCCAGATTATTTTTCAACTCTGCGGTTCTCCTTCGGTCAGCATCCTTCCTGTCCAGTTCCTCCAATTTTCTTTTGCCATCGGTGACGGATTCTTTTGTAAGGGTAATGCCAGGTCCTGTAATCTTTTCAATGACCTGCATCAACAAAAGGACAAACGTGAAATTCAGTGTCCTTTCATAAGTAGACCTTCACAATACCAAGCACATGACTTGTTCGTACCTTCAGAGGAACTCTGAAAGTCCTCTTCTTTAACTTCTTTTCCACAACCTCAACCTTGTTATCTTCTTTTGCCGTGGCATTGGATGCCTCCTTGTCATTTTTTTCTGTGGAATCTGTTGAGCTATTTTCAGTTGTTACGTTAACTGAAGCTTCAGACAGATTAGCTGAAAGAGTGATATTCTCGACAGTCAGGTTCTTTTTAGGAACTTCTACCCACTCAGTTATCTCAACAACAGCGTCTGTGCGATCTAATGTAAATACACCACTTCGACTGAGAGTGAAATGTAGATTTGCTTTGATTGGGGCAGAAAGGTTTCTGGATGAATATCTGATTTATAAACAACAAGACATACATGAAAATCAGGGCCATTGCTATGTTTCCCCAAAAGGAAAAGGAAAATAAAGTCACATCTATCAATAGTGTTAAACTTACTTTTCACTAGCAGCAGTCAACCCAGACACAGCATACTGGGCATACACTGGAGAAGAAAGAGAAGGTGGCAATTGCTCTTCGCTCTCATAGGATAGTGAAACTTCAAAGTCTGTGTTGTGAACGATGGATCGAAACATCTGATCAACAAAAAGTAAGAAGATCAAATTAATTCAGTCTTCAATTAAGACCATATTCTGTTGAACAAATTCAGCTCCAAACATCAATTTCAAATACCTTACTGGGAACCTTTTTGATTCGCTGGACAATGACTTGTTTTGTGCTCTTATCCTTCCCAATATCAGAGCCATGCAGCTCCATCACATAACCATAAGTAGCACCATCGACGATTCCTAGTTTTCTATTTAATTTGATTCCATCACTTATGTTGGCAGCATGTAGTGCTGCACCAAGAACAATAGCCTCATCAGCATCCAAATGTTTGTCCAGCTCTTTCCTTCCAAGAAACTCTTGAATTTTGGCCTGTAATGCAAAAACATATTGCTGAATCTTTTTGTATATCATTGACAAACAAGTTTGCGTTTAATTTTTACACCTCTTTTCCAAGTCTCTGTCCAACAGAAGAAATAATACCTGCAGCCTTGGGACACGGGTAGCACCTCCTATTAGTTCTACTGCATATAGCTCTTCAGCCTTCATTTCTGAATGCTTAAGCACCTCTTTCAAAGGCGCAAGTGATTTTTCCCACAAATCTTCACAAAGTTCTTCAAACTTCTCACGAGTTATTGTGCTCCTAAAGAATCACAAAAGGGAAATAGGTATTTTGAACATTTTCGCATGCAAGCACCAAAAAATGTACTGCCCTACTCATCAATGGAGCAATATGAAAATAGAAATGAAGAGCATATCTCATAACACTCTCTAGTCTCTACAGATATGAAGGGCAGATGGTTTTAAACAAGGAAAACTAAATCCTAATGCAATTGCAAGCCAGCATAACTCAAGACAAAATATGTACATGAAGGACGCTAGTAGCTCAGATAAAGTAGCCATTTAAACATCCTTCAGAACAATTCTATCTAAAATGCAAGAACAAAGCCGAAGTTTCAGCCTAATCCACTTGACTTAGATGCAATATCCACATACCTAAAATCCCGATCATCGTAGAGTGATTCCACAGATATAGGAGCTGCCGTGTTTGCACTTAAGATTTCCTTTGTACGCTTCACCTGTTTCTTGAGCTTGGCCATTGCCTTCGGGTATTTTCTCACATCAAATCCACCTCCAACTTGCTTATTGAACTCATCAGCAAAGTATTCCACCAGCCGCAGCTCCAAATCTTGACCTCCAAGCTCACAATTCCATCTAACATCTATAACCTATAAAAGACGACCTACATCAGCTGAAACATATGATCTTAACGGTTCTATACGTAACCACAGCTTTTAGGATTTAGTACATAAAATTCTGTTATAAGGAATGCAGTGCGCAAATAACCATTAGAAGAGCAAATAAAACAATATCATTGAGCAAGTGTTAAAGATCATAAACAGAAACCGAAGGCATTCATTTTCTATTCCACTTGCAATTATCAATTCGCCACAGCGCATTTCTCAACAAAGGACAAACTATGCAAATGCATTGAAAAGGCAACCAATTAATGCCAAGATGAGACTACCATCAAGTATGAAAATGAATGCCATTCCATTGCAATAACCTCCCTGATAAGTATTATTGAAGGATAAGTTCAATGAAATTCAACTTCCATCCAACATAATCTAACCAGCTAAACAAGATCCAATTAAGCTAAATCACTGCCAAAATGAGAGACTCCAAATCCATTACCTGAAACTGGTTGACTGAAACAGTTTTTCCATACTCCTTGGCATTGTAAGCTGAGAAATAAACCAGCGCAGCGTAGGTATTACTTGACCCCATATCATAGAACACGACATACTTCGAATCATTCGCAAAGTTCTTATCAATCCCGTAATGCAAAGCAGCACCAGAGTGCTCATTAATCAGCGAAAGCACGTTCATCCCAGCCAAATCAGCCGCCTGAAACACCCCCTTCCTCTCCGCCTGGCCGAAATACGAAGGCACGGTGATCACGGCGTCCTTTATCACCACTTTCGAGTGAAACTCGGCCAGATTCATCGCATACCGGAGAACCATGGCCAGCATCTCTTCCACGGAATACACAGTCCCATCATCGACCTTGAAAGCCACGACACCTCTAGAATCTTCCACTATATCGTAAGGCAAATACAACGAATCCAATTTCCGCTTCGCGTAGCCGTAGGGTTTACCGATCAGGTCACGGAGCTGGGCGTAGACCTTGTCGGGGTACCTGGCGATCAGTCCGGCCGCCTCTTCGCCTATAAGGCGGTCGCCGGAGTGGAATGCGACGAGGTTCGGCGATTTGCGCTTGGACATCTCGTTGATGGCGACCGAGATCGGGCTCTGGCCGGGCTTGAGGTTGACGACGGCGACTTTGAGCCATTCGGAACCTAGATCTATGCTCAACACAGCGGCATTAGATTGGAATGGTAGGATCGTGAATAGGAAGAGGATAAACCCTAATCTGAGTAGCATTTCTGAAGGAAATCTCGATGATCGATCGGAGATGGAGAAAGCGGGACAATGAATTCCAATTTTGCGGGAAGTTTCAGAGAATGGGGAAAGCTTGAGAGAGGGCCAAGTCAAAGGGGGTGTGAGTCGTGACTGTGTTTTGGATTACAAAATACATGCATTATAATGAAGGTATTATAATGCAGTTATTTTGTCACGTTTTAATGTTTTATATAGGTGTTGGGTTGTACAACTAAAAAAAACTCATAAAACTATAAAAAAAACATTAAAATAACTATTTTTATTTAATCATATACTCCCTCCACTTATGTGTCATTTAGTATTTACGTACGTTTTTGTATGACAATAAAAATTATATAAAATATTAATTTTTTAAAATAAAAAATAATTACAATTTTGTACATGTTATATAGTTTTTAAAAATGTGCATGAATAGTAAATTTTACTAAACGGAGTATAAAAGATGAGATGAATCAATACCAATGGATTCTTTTAGTCACGAATATGATAAACGATTTCAACAAAAAGAAAAAAAAAAGACTAAGACATTGGCGATATGCATAGTATAGGGAGATTTACAATACAATGACATGTAAGACAATACGCTAAATTAGATCCCATATAAAGGAATCCGGATCCTCTCCTTATATTATGAGGCTTAATAGGTTAATTTCCATCGTTTAAAAAATTTAATGGCCAAGATTATACAATTATTGATTAACAAAAAAAAAAATTGCCCACCATGTTCTTCCCCATCCGCAGTTCCCAGCCAACCACCACCATTCCTGTCGCTGCTGCTCACCCGTCCATCTCCTTGTTGCACCGCCCTCAACGTCGCCCTTCCGCCCCTCACTCGTCACTAACGATTCTCTTCCCTCAATCCCACCTTCGTCCTTCGACCCCTCTCTCATTGAATCACAATTTGTTCGGCGGCGGCGGCGGCTGAGGCCAGCCCAGTTGGTAAATCAAATTTGGGCATTTAGTAATTAGTAATCACTGATAGTTTTTTTCGATCTTTGTTATTGAGTTCCTAGTCCTAAATCAAAATTTAGGATACGTGAGTACTCGGATGTGTTGAGTTTTGTGTGTTGATTGAATTTGAAAATTGAAAAATGGGCTTAAACGCTCTAACTCCGTAAACCTCTTTGGAACTGACTTTAGGGATGTCATTGAAGGTTCTGGTATTGCATTCAAGTGTCAGTTCCAGTTTCGGATCGATTTACTGTGGGTTTGTTTTAATAAAATTTCTGGTTTGGTACACTGATTTTTGTCAATTTCGATGTTCGCCAATTTACATTTTGATTCCTGTCGCGTTTACAAATTTGAAGCTTGATCTTTGCTTCTATTTGAGTACAGAACATGATAACTTGATAAGGAGGCCGGTGGACGGGAGAGCGGCTGCAGATGGGGGAAGAAGATGGTGGGATGTAATTGTTTTTTTTTTTCTTAATAAACAAAAGAGGTTGGATTCTTGGCCATTAATTTTTTTGGACGATGGTGATTAACCTATTAGGCCTCCTAATATAAGGAGAGGATCCAAATTCCCATATAAAGTCTCTTTCAACTCTCTATGTCAAACTGTCGTATTTGTGTCCCTCCTCTTTTTTCTCATTCTAAATCCTTATTTCTTTATTTCTATCGACTATCTCTAGATTCCTTAATTTAGAACTGAATACCATTTCCGTTAACTAACTAACTTCGTATTTGGATTAATTGCTCTATTATAAACTTTGTATTTGAAGTGATTGTCTACAAAACTAATATTAATTCCTTAATTTAGAACTGAATATCGTTTCTGTTAACAGTTGATATCCTGTTATGGCCCAACGCCTAACAGATTGTGTGTGTGTTCTTGTTGAACCGAACTAGAGTGAAGGTGAGAAGAGAATACAGAATAAGGTGAGAATGGGAGTTAGAGAGTGAGGATAGATTGGAGGGAAAATATACATTTCATATTGGATACCCATCCTCCTGTATACAAGGCTATTTATAGCCTAAAGTGTGTGATCAACATCTCCTAACACACTTGTATAAGCTCAAGGCTTAATTTCTACTATAGTACTTATGATCATAACATTGCACACCCCTTAAGGGAGTCTTGACTCAAGGCTTAATTTCTACTATAGTACTTATGATCAAGAATGGGAAAGCTGGAAGTGAGGAAATTGTTGCAGGATGTGTGCAGCTGGTTCCCAAGAGGCTTGATCAGGGCTCAAATTCTTCCACTGGATTAGCCACTCAGTAATAGGATCACTATTTTGTAAATGATGCATCCTGGTGTCCAAGATTGCCTCTGGCTCCTGGAGCACTTGTCCATCTTCATCAGTCTTTGGTAAGTCTGAAACTTGCTCCTGACCACGAGTCCTTCTAAGCTTTAGCTGAGAAATGTGGAATACTGGGTGGATCCTTGCCGATGCTGGTAGCTGCAAACGGTAAGCCACCTCACCAATGCGGGCTAGGACCTTAAATGGTCCATAGTATTTAGCGCTGAGTTTGAGGTTTCTACGGATTGCTGCAGATGACTGACTGTAGGCCTGCAATTTGAGAAACACCCAATCTCCAACCTTCGAGGATCTATCTTTTCTGTGAGCATCCGCAAGTAATTTCATTCGAGCCTGTGCTTGCTTTATGTGGTCATTCAGTTGTTTCAACATGTGTTGTCGATGAGAGAGCCATTCCTCTGCTGCAGTAGCAGGAGCTGGTGTGGTGGCTAATCCCAATTGTGGGGGTGGATAACCATAGAGAGCTTCAAAAGGTGTCAATCTGATGGTTGGGTGAAAAGTGGTGTTATACCACCATTCTGCGAGGAAAAGCCACTGAGACCACCTCCCAGGGTTGCTTGATGTCATGCATCTGAGATATGTTTCCAGGCATCTGTTGACCCTCTCTGTCTGCCCATCGGATTGAGGATGGTAGGCTGAGCTCAAGTTCAAACTGGTGTGAAGATGTTTACAAATTTGGTTAGACGATCTACTACCGCCAAGATTGTATCTTTCCCTTTGGAACGGGGCAATCCTTAAATAAAATCCATACTGATATGGCTCCAAGCTTGATCTGGAATTGGCAATGGCTGTAGTAGGCTTGGTGGAGCTACATTTTCTGGCTTGTTTCTTTGGCAAGTGTCACACCCAGATACAAATTGTTGTACTGCAGCCTTCAAGCCTTGCCAATAGAATAAGCCTTTCACCCTATGATATGTAGTATGAATGCCTGAGTGCCCGCCAACTGGTTCCTCATGGAGGGTGGTGAGCAACTTATACCTCAGTTCAGTGGGGCTGCCTATCACTAAGCGCCCTTTGTACCTAAGTAGACTCTGTGAGACAGAGAATTTCCCTGGGTCTTTAGACAAAGCTGTGAGTAGCATTCCTTGGATGACCTGATCATCCTTGTAGCTGGTGAGGATCTTAACTAACCATGTTGGTTGGATCACAGTAATGGCATTACAATCCTCCACCTGATCTTCAAACATTCTTGAGAGCCCATCTGCACCTTTATTCTCTACACCTTGCTTATAAGCAATCTCATAGTGAAGCCCCAAGAGCTTTCTTACTGCCTTTTTCTGCACCTGGGTAGTCAGCCTTTGATCTAGCAAGTGTTTGAGGGGTTGGTGGTCTGTCTTGATTACGAATTTCTGGCCCTCAAGGTAATGTCTCCACTTGTCTACAACTAACAAAATAGCAAGCAATTCTTTCTCATACACAGCCAGTAATAAGTGCCTACCCTGGAGAGCTTGACTGATGAATGCAATGGGTTGCCCTTTCTGCATTAAGACAGCCCCAACACCACTCTCACAAGCATCTGTTTCTACTACAAAAGGCAAAGTAAAGTCTGGCAAGGCAAGCACAGGTGGAGATGACATGAGCTTTTTTAACTTTGTAAAAGCATTATCTGCTTTCTGGGACCACTGAAAATTATCCTTCTTTAGCAATTCAGTCAAAGGTCTTGCAATGCAGCCATATCCCTTTATAAATCTCATGTAATACCCAGTTAACCCTAAGAATCCTCTCAAAGCCTTGATGTTCTTAGGTGTAGGCCATCTAACCATAGCTTCAGTTTTCTTAGGGTCTGTAGACACCCCATGTACTGAAATAATATGGCCTAAATATTCCACTTCATCTTGAGCAAAATCACATTTTGAACGTTTAGCAAACAACCGTTGTTGCCTCATGATGTATAAAACTTCTCTGAGATGGGAGACATGCTGAGATACTGTCTTGCTATAGACTAAGATGTCATTAAAAAACACTAATACTGATTTTCTGAGCAAGCTATGGAACACATCATTCATAAGGCATTGGAATGTTGTTGGAGCATTAGTGAAACCAAATGGCATAACTCTAAATTCGTAATGCCCATGGTGTGTTCTGAAAGCTGTTTTGGATACATCCTCTTCAACCATTCTGACCTGATGATAACCAGCCCTCAAATCAAGCTTAGAAAAGATGCAAGCTCCATTTAGCTCATCTAGCAAATCTTCTATATGTGGTATTTGAAACTTGTCCTTTACTGTGATGTCATTGAGCCTCCTATAGTCCACACAAAACCTCCACGACCCATCTTTCCTTTTCACCAACAGTGTGGGTGAGGCAAAAGGGCTATGGCTAGGACGAATAATGCCATTTAGCAGCATCTCTGAAACTTGTTTTTCAATCTCTGTCTTCTGGAAATATGGGTATCTGTATGGTCTAGAAGCAACTGGTGCAGCTCCAAGCTTAAGGTTGATGGCATGTTCAAGGTGTCTGATCGGAGGGAGGGCACTTGGCTCCTGAAAAACGTCTCCAAACTCCTCAATGAGCTCAGCAATTTCCATAGGCAAGGTTGTTTTTGGTTCCCTGATGCTGCATACTTGGGACACCTGAGTTGCCCAACAAACTGCTTGGGAAACAAATAACTTCTGCAATTGCCTACCAGTGATCATTTTAACACATGCTAGCTCATTCCCTATGCCATCCTTAAATCCTTTGATCACCACCTGCTTACCCTCTCTTGAGAATGAAATTTGTACCTCCTTAAAATCAAAGAGCACAGGATTATATCCAACTAACCAATCTGTGCCCAAGATCATGTCACAGCCTTCCATCTTCAAGAGCCTTATATCATGTTCATAGCAGCCCCCTTGCATTTCCCATACGAATCCCTTGCAAGCTTTACTACTGAACATAGTCCCATTTATGGTGTTTACCTGCATTACACCCGCTGAAATGATGTTAAACCCAGCTTCATAAGCTATTCTAGAATCGACAAAACTGTGTGTTGCCCCACTATCTATCAAGATCGTAATGGTTTTGCCTTTTACAGCGCCTTTGACTCTAATGGTGCTTCTTGAAGCATCCTCAGTCAAGGCATGGACATATACATCGACATCCTCTTGTTCCTCTTCTGTATTCCAGTTCGGATCTGTCTCCTCAATGATCTGATCCTTGTCTTGCACTTCTTGAGCCACAAGACTGAAGAGCGACTGAGCCTTGCACTTATGCCCGTGGAAGAACTTGTCTCCAGATTTGTAACATAGTCCTTTCCTGGACTCGATTGACCTTCCCGTACTCACCCCCGACCCTAGAGATGATGCCTGCTTGGACGTTGTAAAACTCCCTTTGCTCTCGCTTTTCTCCAGCTTATTTCCCCCATCTCTAGACCACCCTGGGTTCTTGAATCCCAAGCTCGGAGTACTGCTGTATGGTGGTTTCCACTGGGGTCTTGAAACACGAATTAAGGCCTGAATGGCCTTGTGGTGTAACCTTGCCTGATCAAGAACTTGCGCCATGGACGTCGGCCTCCACAGCTTAACCAATGATTGAATTTCCGGCTTCAATCCACTGATATAACTAGAGACGAAGTATGATTCCGTCAATTGAGGGTTGAATGACAACATCCCCGCCCTCAATTCCTCAAAGCGCTCATTATAATCTTCAAGATCCTCTTGTTGCTCTAATTTGTTGAATTCACCCACAATCTCCGCTTCTCGCCGGTCACCAAACCTCATACAGATGTCGTCGCAGAACATCTTCCAATCAACTCTCGGATTCTGCATCATGTACCCCTGGAACCAGGTATCGGCCTTGTCTGTCAAGTACATAGCCGCGATTTCAACTTGGTGTGATTCTGGAATTGCGAATATGCAAAAATACTTTTCGCATTTACGAATCCAATTTCTCGGCTTCTTCCCATCAAAATTTGGGAAATCCAATTTAGGAAGTCGATGCATCCTACTGTCGCTGAATCCCGGATTGCCATTGCCATAGCTGGAGCCCGCTCGACCACCATTAAAGCTTTGGTGCCATCGAGAACCATGAATTTCTTGATCTTCTGGTCCGGATCCAAATAACGATGCTCGATCTGCTCTAGTTTGCTGTGCTTCTTCGCGATGTCCGGATCCCATGTGCGATGCCCGATCTGCTCTGGTTTGCTGTGTTCCCTCGCGGTTTCCTTCGGTTTGTCTCTCCCTCCGTTCGCTTGTCCCCGGAGGATTCTGAATGAATTCCGCCAACTGTTCCATTCGTTGCTCGTTGATCTTCTTGAATTCTTCAAATTACCTGGCCTGCTCTTCTTGAATGCGCTGCAGATTCGCCAACGATTCGGCTGTGGACGTCATGTATGCCCTGGTGTCCTCCCTGTATTCTTGGAGTTGTGCCTCTATCGTCCTTGACCTTGTACCATCCGCCATGGAAGCTTGCTTTGCCGAAGAACTCGCTCTGATACCAAAAGCTGTTATGGCCCAACGCCTAACAGATTGTGTGTGTGTTCTTGCTGAATCGAACTAGGGTGAAGGTGAGAAGAGAATACAGAATAAGGTGAGAAGGGGAGTTAGAGAGTGAGGATATATTGGAGGGAAAATATACATTTCATATTGGATACCCATCCTCCTGTATACAAGGCTATTTATAGCCTAAAGTGTGTGATCAACATCTCCTAACACACCTGTATAAGCTCAAGGCTTAATTTCTACTATAGTACTTATGATCATAACATATCCATGGAAAAATGAACTTATCATGTCAGACATTATGACACAACGTACTGTTAAGAGTGCGAGTACTCGCGTTCTCTCACGTGTTCTGCTTAAGCAATATGACAACCGATAAGGTAGCACACCTTAGTCGTTTTGCCAAGAGCCCTGACATTCTAAATGATCCAGGTTTTCATGATCTCATCCGTTTGAATGCTTCCAAGTAGCATCTACTACCTGAATTTTTTTCCTAGAAAAAAATAATAATTTCTTGCTCTACTAGGTTTATTCGTTGCCTTGCTTCATCCCCATCATCTCTCTGTTTCGAGGGTTGATTCACTTTGGTTTGGAGCATTTCAGTCATCTGTCGACTTGTTGGCACATCGAGAGATCTATATGATCTCGAATTGTTATTTTATTAAAAAAATATCAATATAGTTGTTCAGAATATTCATAATATATATTTTTTCTTTCAAAATTTAAAGTTTATTTTATGCTGAAGTGGGATAAAGAATCCTTTTTTTTCCTAATAAAGAATCTTCGAGGTTGAGGTTTGTCTGACCTCGAATTTTTTTCTAATACTCCCTCCATCCCACAATAGTTGTCTTTGAACTATTCATGCACGCTTTTTAATGAGCTAAAAATTATATAAAATATTTTTTTTTTAAAAAAATTATATACTTATTAGTAATATGTATGATATTATTTAAAAATTTTAATAAAATGTTGATATTTTATATAGTTTTTAGCTTTTTAAAAAAATGTGCATAAATAGTAAAAGACATCTATTGCAGAACGGAGGTAGTAATAAAAAAAAATCTTCCGTCTCCATTGGGGCAGCCCGACGTGGAAAATGTAAAGGAAACCAATCACATCGTGCCAGCTGGATAGAGGTACACGTGTCACGTTACGAGGATTTCATCATCGCGAACCGGACCACAATGGTTTTTATACATTTGTACAAGATGTATAAAAATACATCTTACTTTTTGGTGTTTTGCTCCAATGGTCAAATGTGTATTTTTGACACATCATTCAAATACAAGTAATTTAAAACAAAAAAGAAAACAATAATCATAAAAAATACACCAATAAAATTGTCTTACTTTTTGAAAAAGTTTTTGCACATTGGGGAGGTGATGTGCTCAAATTTGCACTGCTCAAATGTGCACATTTGCACACCCCAAAAGCAAACAATGGAACTAAAAAATGTCTAAAAAATACGCATTTGCACATTTGCACACAACCATTGGAGTTAGTCTTACAACACCAACAATATTTAATTACTCCGTAGTATTTAAATAAAACTGAATTTTTTTTTTGATCAGATATAAAACGGAAATTTTGAGAGTAACGCTAGTGGTAAAATGCCTCTATTTCGTTAATTGTGAACAATTGAATTACAAGGTTTATTTACAAGAGGTACGATAGAGGGTCAATTGCCTAAGTATGAACGAGAGAGATGCTTGATTTTATAGTGTAAGACTGGATTGATGGCAAGATAGGTAGCAACAATATTACAGCTCGGAGTAAGGATTGTAGCAATAATGTTGAGTGCGATACTTGGCTTCAATGGAAGAATTGAATATTCTTGTCATGAAAAGTAAATGTTAAATTGGATCATACGACGCGGGAAACGCACGTCTAAGCGCAATACATGTCAACTAAGTCTGCTAGGAAGACCCTTCGCTAGTAGAAAATGGGGCTTTGGCTACGGTTGATTTACCACGGTTCCGCGTCTCCTTGTGGTAAATATGTATACTTGGCAATATAACCACAATTATTTACAGAACCGTGGTAATTATTCGGTAGATTTACCACGGTTCCGTGTGTCCTTGTGGTAAATATGTATACTTGACAATACAACCACGGTTATTTACAGAACCGTAGTAATTAATCGGTAAATTTACTACGGTTTTGGAGCACACCGTAGTCTTTGTGATCGGAAAAATTACCACATTATTTTTAAAACCGTTCATTTTAACATGGTTTTTTGTTTAATTCATAAAACCTGGAACCCTAGCTTCATCTCCTCTTTTCAATCTCCGAACATCATCCTCCCCTCTTCTACCCCTCAGGCGCCGCCGTGCCCGTATCGTCTTCATTCCCATCTCCACCGCACCTCCTATCGATCAATCATGTCTCCGACTCCCTTTCCTTCTTATGTAACCATTGTGTTAATTAAATCCGACCGCTATCGCTCTGGGCATTGACGACGACCTTCATTGACGTCGACATCCCTCCTGTAATTAGTCATAGCCGTTGCCCTCCATTTGTGGCCCGATATCTCTAGCTACAGATTTTCTCTTGGCAAGTGCTAGTTGTCAATTTCAACCGTTCGATTTTTCATTTTCATTTAAATTTCCCCTTTGCTTGGTTGTTTCTCTCAATTGGTGGTTTCTTGAACTCTGACCAATGTTAACTTGCTTGATTGTTCATTTGGTATGTCAAAACAGGGTTAAACTAGTGTAATACCGTGCCTTCGAGCTTGGTCCATTTTAATTTGAACATCATTTTATATATTTATATAATACTATATTAATATATATACGTGTTTACAACAAAAATATGTATAAAGTATTTTTTTATAATTTATAAATTAGTTGGAAAGAGATACGATACAAATTTTGAAAATGATTTAATAAGGTAAAGTAATAATACTCAAACACACCACCTAATAGAATTTGAAATAAATATATAATTATTATCATTAGCATAGAATCCATAGATCTAAAAAGTAAAATATAAGCTCCCGTACAAATATTAAAAAATCATAAGCACATGATTGTGCGAATAACTTTGAAGTTATGTAGATGTACATAACTTATTCATTATTTTCATGAGAAAGAAGGTTAGAAAGAGAGAGAAATAAATAGTGAAAATAAAGGTAAGATGGTAAAAAAGCTCCTTAAAGGTAGAAAAGTGATCTAAGAAGCCTCATCCAAGATGTAAAATAAGCATTAGTAATGCTTGTGAGTCGTAAAATATTATTTATTTTTCGATAGTCATTTAAGATGTCTAAAATAATTAAATTATAAAAAAACACTTTTTTGGCTCTAATTGATTTTTATAATTAATTTTTAAAATCGAATATTTACAAATTGATTATTACATGTTCGTTGTATGTAGACATTGTGGGGAATATTGCAATCGGTTAAATATGATAAATCAACAATTTCAATATCCAAGAATAAAATCAGCCAAGACTCGACGAATGTTAAATGTACGTAGACGATTAAAATAGATCACAAATTAACATACAACATAACAAATTAAATAATATTTTAGTATAAAAATAGGAAACAAATTTGTTTAAAATAAGAAACAGATATTTTAAAATTTCAGCAATAATATTGACCAATAAGAAAATACCATTTGAATAAAAAATTCAAGTTTAATTGTGAGTGTGACACATCAGCAAAATGATAGTAGAATTAATATTATAAATAGATTACCTATTATCGAAATTAATTTATAAAAAAATTTGAAAATAATAATATTTTATATAATTTTTACCATCCTAACAAAGCGTGAATGAATATTAAACAACATATTTAGCTAAACGAATAGAGAGAGTAGTAAATTTTAACATGATTGGGATAAATGTGATATAATAAACAAATATTTAAATGAATTCAATCCGTTAAGATAATGAATGCAGGCAATCCGAGCACATCTTTGATTAATTTATTTGAAAATGAAATACTTGCATGGTTGGTGAGAAAATATGAACATATGTGAAAGTTAATTTATACTCCGTAGCATTTTATAAATTGACAATTGGATATGGGTCTATGTAGAGTATAAATTTCCAAAAATAAAATATGCCAAGATTCAAATTTAAGTTCAATGTATGTAGACGAATTATGAGAATATTGCAATCGGAAAAAAAAAATGGAAACATGTCTCAATATTTACGGCAATATAACCGAAAATTAAAAAAAAAAAGAATGGATTCAAATCATATTTAAAATAGGAAACAAATATTTTAAAGTTTCCATAATAATATTGACCAATAAGAAAATCTCATTTGAATAAAAAATTCAACTTTAATTGTAGGCGTGACACGTCAGCAAAATGCTAGCAGAATTAGTAATATATATATTGCAATCGGAAAAAAAAAAAAGAAGGAAACATGTCTCAATATTTACGACAATATAATCGAAAATAAAAAGGGGAATGGATTCAAATCATATTTAAAATAGGAAACACATATTTTAAAGTTTCCATAATAATATTGACCAATAAGAAAAGCTCATTTGAATAAAAAATTCAACTTTAATTGTGAGCGTGACACGTCAGCAAAATGCTAGCAGAATTAGTAATATTAATAGATAGATAATAGATAGATAGATAGATAGATAGATAGATATATTGCAATCGGAAAAAAAATAAAAACATGTCTCAATATTTACGACAATATAACTGGAAAAAAAAAGGGGGAATGGATTCAAATCATATTTAAAATAGGAAACAAATATTTTAAAGTTTCCATAATAATATTGACCAATAAGAAAAGCTCATTTGAATAAAAAATTCAACTTTAATTGTGAGCGTGACACGTCAGCGGAATGCTAGCAGAATTAGTAATATTAATAGATAGCGGGTAAAAAAATAGAGTTAGATTAAGAAATTTAATTAATTGTCTTCAAACTAGCTAGTTTTTTTTGGGCGAAGGATACATGTACAGTCTTCTTTGTTGTCAAAATTTATCAATATTTCTTTAGCTTGGCTTGGGTGTGAACTACCAAAGATTTGGGCATACTGGAATTGGCTATGAAGTTGATATCTAGATGCATGTTTGAATGTTTGCTTCTGTTTTGCACCATTTTTCTTATGGGTTCTATTGTTTTCTGAGTTCTCTGTCTAAATAAGGATTAGTATTTGGTGTTTGGAAATTAAGAGCTGGGTGTGGATAATAATTATCTTTGAGCACCTTTATGGCTTTATCAATTCAACAAAAAGAGGTGAAATCCCCTCCTTGGGCATGCTCTTAGCTTTCATTGTGAGTGAGAGAGGACTTTAATTGTCTGCATTGGTGCAACCCTGAAGCTTATGTCGTACTTGAACACTAAATTGTATGCTTTCACCTGTTAAGTATTGGTGTTTCTATATTGTTTTGTGCATAACTCACTATGTAGTTCATTATTCTTCTTTTCTTCTAATGTAATAATCTCTTTCCCTCACATATACTCCATTATAGTTTATTTTCTAGGAAAAATTGCAAGAATATACCAAAAATAAAACTGTTTGGCAAAAGTAGCAGTGCTACTGTAAAAATTGCAAAGGGGGAGTTAATTGCTATTTTTGCAATTAATTGAGGAACATCTTTAACCGGTTGCAGGTCAAAAAAAAAAGAGGGAAAATTGCACCCGGTCAGAGGAGAGCAGAGGAGAGGACAAGTGTCACTATGAGAGAGGGTAGGAAGAGTGAAACAATTGAATCATTTAGCTTGAGAGGTAGAAAAGAGAGCGGGTGATGTCATGCACATTAAATGCATTTAATGCACTCCCTATTGGCGCCAAAAAAAAGAAGGAGAAATGATTGACTTTTTAAAGCTTCTCCCTTCTAGGGACCACCATTCCATCTCAGCTCAAGGTTATGGGGGAAAATAAAAGGTTCTCCATTAAAGCTGATCAGAAGCAAAGGTGGACCTAATTACCAGTTATATGTAAGTCATTAAAGAATACGGGACAACAACTGGCTATTACGTGCCAGAGAAGGAGTGACACATGCCAACATATACAGTATATATTAATGAAAATGGGTAAGTATTCTTGCGATATTCGTTTTATGGCCATCACTACTCCCTATCCTCTTCATATACCCACCTAAAGTGATAAGACCATCTTCTTCTCTTACTTTTATAGGAGAGAAAGTGTTGGTCTTTGTCACTCTCATGTCCGACGGCCGGTAGGAACGTGGACGAGGTGGTTGGTTATTCGAAGGACGAAATTCACACAGAGCAATATTGATAGAGGAGACCTTGCAGTTTAGGATGGTGAGGAGCATGATCATGGAGAAGTTCAGGGTGGACACCTTCCGCTACGAGTTGGAGTTGATATACTTTCCCCACAAGAAGAAGGAGGGATTCAATCTATTTCCAGTTTATGATGACTCCGATTGGGAAGCTTTCAAGTACGTTAACGTCGCCGATGGAGAATGGGCTTGACCCTCTCCATTGTACATTTCGTTCAAAGAAATTGGAATTCAAATTGACCCTCGAACAATGGTGGTGGATTCGTCCCCAACAAACAACTCATCTAGAGGTGATGTCCTTACTGACTTGGTGGTGGATTTAGAGGTTGAACTAAATACAGATGCGTAGCAGAACATTGAGAATACCAACTCTGTCCCGGAAAAGGCCATGTCTGACATGGAAAACGAAGCACCTGGCATGACCATTGAAACTACTGGCACATAAGTTGACACTGCTGGCACATATATGACAAGGACTGAAACAAGGCATGACTATTAAAGTCGTGTCATCATTATATATTATATGATGATGGCATGACTTAGCGTTCGGTTGGCACGTAATATTAATCTGTTGGCACGTATTCCGTATTGTCTG
Source organism: Persicaria tinctoria (assembly GCA_037127255.1). Classification (NCBI taxonomy): domain Eukaryota; kingdom Viridiplantae; phylum Streptophyta; class Magnoliopsida; order Caryophyllales; family Polygonaceae; genus Persicaria; species Persicaria tinctoria. Next base: position 2,550,605 of record JBANSL010000019.1, on the reverse strand, counting down.
GCATGCAACTGATCACGAGTCGTTTATAGTCCAAAAAGTTAGTGCCCCGTCTCTCCTTCTTCATTCTTCTCTCTCCTATGAAAAGGCTATTAACCCCTCTTCCCTCACCCTATCTCCTCTCTCTCTCTCTCATCTGAAAAGTTACTTCCCTTCTCTCCTCTAAAAAGTTGTTGACCCTCATTTTTCTCTCTCTTTATTTTGGTTGCATTTAATACTCCCCTCTAACCCCCCTCTCCCTTTTGGTCCCTTTTACTCCCAATCTCAGGTCATTATCACCTGTTAATTTTGCAATTAATCCAAAAAACTGTCACTTTTGCAAATGTTGTAGGAGGAGTGTTACTTTTGCCAATGCCAGCTTGTTTTGGTATATCCACTATAATTTACTCTATTTTCTATCTTGCTATTTATTTGTTCTTCAATTTGTGCCACTTTGGCTACCTGTTTTTGCATTACATATTTGGATGATGCTCATACGTTAAGAATTATTGTAACAGGTAGACCTGTTTAAAAGCATTACCTTGCCAGATGCTCCACAGTTTGGCAAAGTTTTTGGTGGGCAGTTTATTGGACAGGTATTTATTTTTTCTCCTTGTTATCCTATTCCTATTTGATAACTCCACTCCCTTGATGAAAATCGGAATAGGTTTCAAAGGCCTTGACAGTCTGTTTGTGTCAAAGGTCTTGAAGCTTTAACAGTGTTGATGAAACACAAAACCTGTTCTATATGATATTATGTTCGAATATTATTTTATGTTATTATATGCTTCCATTATAGTATTATATATACACTAACCTTTCAGGAAGTATTTTCGAATATTATTTCCTTCCCTATATTGAAATTTGGAGAAGATTCAAATCGGAAGATCATGGCCTTCGAAGTTTCCAAAGATAGAAGATCCAACTCAAGCCATGATCTAGTCTAGGCGTTGGTGAAGATCCTTAGGCGCCGATTTGTCTCAATATAAAGGAAAGGAAGATGAAGACAGAGAGATGATTCATTGAACACGTGATTTTCATACACTCCAAGCCTTCAAGCGAAATCTGTCTTCGTGTGCTCTCTACTTGTCCTAAGAATCTGTTATTTCATTTCAAAGCATTTGAGAGTTACACAGTGAGCTTCAAGAGAGAGGCTTCTCGGGGAGCTACTAGGATCCTAAGTCTTGTGAATCAATAAAAGTCGGTTGAATCCTAGGGTTGTGGAAGAACCCTAGGCGGGGACGTAGGCCAAGTTCGTGCCGAACCTCGTAAACAACTCATCGAGTCCTTTATTTAATGCTTTACCTTATTTCCGCACTTGGTTCGATTGTTTAACTTTGTGATTCAGGTTTTTAGAGAAAAGACTAAGTCCAATCTCAAAGGATTTTGCACGAGCTTCAAAAGTCTTGAGACTTTCTGCGAAAAACCGGCATACTCTATCTAACCCCCCTTCTAGAGTATTTCTATATTACTTTGTTTTACGTTATCGAACCTTCAATTGGTATCAGAGCTTTACTCACTGCATTTGATCTAACAATCTTGTGAGTTTTCGATCATGTCTGGTGAAGCAAGCGGAGGATTTGCACAGGGAAGGTCTACCAGCAGACCACCACTCTTTGTAGGAAACAACTTTGTCCACTGGAGATCATTGATGAAGATGTTCATCATAGACCAAGATTTGGAACTTTTGAACATTATAGTGAATGGGCCAAAGATTCTAGAGAAAGACGGACCAAATGGAACCAAAGTCGCAAAGAAGGAGTCTGAATACATCCAAGCAGATCTTGAACTCGTCTCCAAAAACTACAGGGCTATTAACTTACTTTATTGTGGTCTTAGCACTGATGAGTTTAACCGTATATCATCTTGTAGGTCAGCTAAAGAGATTTGGGACAAGCTGGTCGTCACCTATGAGGGAACTAGCCAACTGAAAGACACCAAGATCAGCATCTTCCTTCGAAAGTATGAGTTTTTCAAAATGAAGTCTGATGAGCCAATCAAGGTCATGTTCACACGATTCACAGAAATCACCAACAACTTTGACTCTCTCGGCAAGAGCTTTACAAACGTTGAGAAAGTGAGGAAGATATTGAGGTGTCTCCCAAAAGAAAAGTGGGGTCCTAAAGTAACATCCATAGAGGAAGCCCAAGACCTCACTACTCTGCCCCTTGATGACCTGCTTGGGAAACTGATCACGCATGAGATGATTCTTAATGAAGATGATGGAGAACTTCCAACAAGCACTAAGAACTTAGCGCTCAAGTCTAAGAAGGATGAGCCCAAAGATGGATCTGATTCCGAAGAGGATGATCCTTTTGCTCTTATCACAAGAGGCCTTGCTCAAATCCTCAAAATGAAGAAACAATTCAACAACAAGGATGGATCAGAGTCTTCTAAATTTCGAGGTAAGTCTCAATACAACAAGTATGATAAGAAGACTAAACCTTTGTCTTGTTTTGAATGTGGTGAAATAGATCATCTTGTGAAGGATTGCCATCAAAAGACAAAGAGTCAGTCCAAGAAGAGTGATAAATGGAAAAAGAAAGCCATGGTGGCAACTTGGAGCGATTCTGACTCTGACTCCGATGATGAGAAGGCCAATGTTTGTCTTATGGCCTCAGAAGATGAATCCCACGATGAGAAGCTTGAGGTAACTGTAAGAGAACTTATAGCAAGTCCAAAAGAGGTATTATCGAAATTCCTTTCTAATATGATTGCCAATGAAGAGAAACTTATTGCCAGACTAACACTCTTATTAAGAGAACTGTGGACTAGGAAAGAACTATTGAGGATCTGTCTATGAGGGTCAAAAGTCTTGAAGCTTCTTATTCAGGTCTTGACATTAAAGTCAAGACTCTTGACTCAGAGAAATCTGAACTCAAGCAAGATCTCTCCTCTCTAAGAAGTGAACATCATGACTTAGAGAACGAGAAGATCTCCCTGAATAATAAGACTCAAGACCAACAGACAACCCTCATAAGTTTTACCAAATCCAAAGGCACTCTTGATAGGATGTTGGGTGAGCAACAAAGTTCTCTAAACAAAAGTGGTATTGGTTACAATCCAAGGTTTTTAAAGAAGCAGCACATTACCACCTTTGTAAAGGCAAAAGGAAGCAGAACCTCTCCTATATGTCACCACTGTGCTAGAAAGGGACATGTAAAAGAGACCTGCCCCTATAAAAGAAAGGATCCATACATTATTCGCAATACATTTCCTGTTCATTTAAGAAAAGAATAGATAACACACGTTTGGGTCCCCAAAGGCACTATTTTACCAAATATGGTTTATCCCAATAATGGATCCAAATTTGCTTATTGGTCTAGCCACAAAGGTTGATGTTTGTTTTGCAGGAGATCACCAAGGTGAAGGAGCAAAAATGGATTGTTGATAATGGATGCTCGAGGCATATGAGTGGGAAGAGTTCTCTCTTTCACGATCTAAAGGAGCAATCCACAGGAACAATCACTCTTGGTGACAAAGGAAAGTGTGACATCGTTGGTATTGGTAGTGTTGGGAGTGATTCCATCCATAGTATTAAAAATGTTTATCTTGTTAACGGTTTGAAGTATAATTTGCTTAGTGTTTCTCAATTATGTGATAGTGGCAATGATGTCAGATTTAACAAGAAAAGATGTCTAGTATGCAGAGAAGATACATGTGAAGTTATATTGACTGTATATCGTTACAACAATATATACGCTTTGAATGCCGATCAAGTGGCACAAGGAAGCTTAACTTGTCTAAAGGCTTTGACAGACGATCCAAAACTCTGGCACAGGAGACTCGGTCATGTGAGTCCACATACTCTACAGAAGCTTGTGTACAAAGGGCTTATAAGAGGGCTACCTGAGATGGACTTCAAAGGTATTGATATGTGCAATGCATGCACACGAGGTAAACAAACACGTAGCTCTTTCAAACCCAAAAAGGTTGTAAGTTCTTCTAGACCCCTTGAACTTTTACATATGGATTTATGTGGTCCTATGCGAGTCAAATCTCCCAATGGTAAAAAGTACATGCTAGTCGTTGTTGATGATTTTTCTAGGTATACTTGGGTTGCATTTTTAAAAGAAAAACCAGAAACCTTATTTGAGTTTTCAAAACTTTGTAAAGAGTTGCAAACTTTAAGAAACGAGCTCATAGTGTCAATTCGAAGTGATCATGGTAGGGAGTTTGATCAAATTCAGTTTGATTTGTTTTGTGCTAAATATGGAATCTCCCATAACTTTTCTGCTCCTAGGACACCTCAACAAAACGGGGTTGTGGAACGAAAGAACCGCACCTTAGAGGATATGGCCAGGACCATGCTTTTAGAAAATGCATTACCTAAAACCTATTGGGCTAAAGCTGTTAACACAGCTAACTATATTTTAAATCGTTGTCTTATTCGTTCTATCTTAAAGAAAACTCCTTATGATCTTTCCAAAGGCCGCAAACCACTTATATCTTATTTTAAACCCTTTGGATGTACTTGTTTTGTTCATAACAATGGAAAAGATAACCTTGGGAAATTTGATGCGCGTAGTGATGAAGGTATATTTCTTGGCTACTCCACAAGTAGCAAAGCTTATAGAATCTTCAATAAAAGGACCCAGTTAGTTGAAGAAATTATACATGTTATATTTGATGAATGCAATGACGGTTCTTTGAGTGAAAGTGTTGAAGATATAGATCTTAACATTCATGCAGAGAACGAGGAGGGTGATGATGCTGCTACCAAGAACACAGAGAAGAGGAACATGCAGGAACAGATTCTCAACACTGAAGAATTGGCCCAAGGTGTTGAAGACTCGTCCAAAGCCCTTGGTGTCCAATCCAACAGTGTTGAAACGTCACAAACTGCTGAAACTAGACCAAACAGGACCACAGAGTCAGATGTACCACAAATCAATCCTACTGGTGTGACAAATCAAAGAGCTGAGACTAACAAAAAAAAATTCAAATACTCTTCATCACACTCATTAAAGGATATCATTTCTGACCCTACTTCTAGTGTTCAAACTCGTTCTAAACATAAAGATCTTTGTGCTTTTCATGCGTTTGTTTCTCTTATTGAACCAAAGAAGGTAGATGAGGCCCTTCAAGAGCCAGATTGGATCATTGCTATGCAAAGTGAGCTTAACGAATTTGAAAGGAACAAAGTCTGGACCTTGAAGCCTAGGCCAAAGCATCAATCAGTCATTGGCACACGATGGGTATTTCGAAACAAGCTAGATGAGAATGGTAAGATCGTGAGGAACAAGGCAAGACTTGTTGCTCAAGGCTACAATCAAGAGGAAGGTATTGACTACGAGGAGACCTTTGCTCCCGTAGCCAAGCTTGAAGCTATTCGCATTTTATTAGCATTTGCATATTTTATGAGCATAAAGTTATATCAAATGGATGTCAAGTGTGCTTTTCTTAATGGTTTCTTAGAGGAAGAAGTATATGTGGCTCAACCCCCAGGTTTTGAAAGTTTAGAATTTCCTAATCATGTTTATAAACTTGACAAAGCGCTTTATGGTTTGAAACAAGCCCCAAGAGCTTGGTATGAGCGCTTGTCAAAATATCTTTTAGAAAATGATTTTAAAAGGGGGTTGATCGACAAGACTCTTTTTATCAAGATCAAAGGAAAGGACATTTTGGTTATTCAAATTTATGTTGACGATATATTATTTGGTGCTACTAACACATCTTTGTGCAAGGAATTTTCTGACATTATTTGCATTGAATTTGAGATGAGATTGATGGGCAAACTCAATTTCTTTTTGGGATTACAAGTTCATCAATCCAAGAAAGAGATCTTTGTCAACCAAAGAAAGTACACTAAGGATCTCTTGAAGAAATTCAAGATGGATCAATCTAAAGCAGCCAAGACACCCATGAGCTCAACATTATCTCTAGATCAAGACAAGACTGGGAAAAGTGTCAATCAAAAGGAGTATCGAGGAATGATTGGATCTTTACTATATCTCACAGCTAGTAGATCTGACATCATGTTTAGTGTTTGCATGTGTGCTAGGTTTCAAGCTGATCCTAAAGAATCTCACCTCGTGGTTGTGAAGAGGATCTTTCGATATCTCAATGGCACTAAGGAGCTTGGACTATGGTACCCAAAGCAAAAGGATTTCACATTAATCGGGTATTCTGATGCAGATTTTGCAGGCTATAAGGTGGATAGGAAGAGCACATCAGGATGTTGCCAATTATTAGAAGCATCCTTGATTAGTTGGCACTCAAAGAAACAAAACTCAGTCGCCCTATCCACTGCAGAAGCCGAATACATAGCAGCTGGAGCTTGTTGCTCCCAAATCCTTTGGATAGCTCAACAAATGCGAGATCTTGGCATCAATCTCAAAGGTATTCCCATTAAGTGTGACAATACAAGTGCCATCTCCATTACAAAGAATCCTGTTCAGCATTCAAGGACCAAAGATATTGATGTAAGACATCATTTCATTAGAGACCATGTCGAAAAAGATGATGTGTCCATTTCCTTCATTTCAACTGATTATCAATGGGCTGACATTTTTACTAAGCCTTTGGCAGAGGATAGGTTCACCTTCATTAGATGGGAAATTGGGATGCTTAACAAGGATGCACTTTCATAGGGGGAGCTTTCCCTTTACGAAAGATAAATTCTACTCAGTGTCAAGACCCTTGGGATCCATGTCAAGGTTTGTGAACGGATTGGTAGAAAAAAGATATCGGATCTTATATATTTAGTTAATATCTTTTTAGATATTTGATCAAGTATTATTTTTATCAGATTTCAAAATAATTTATTTATGTTACATTTTATTTCCATCCGTTGAGATATTTTATTTTTGGAACAAAATATTTCGGTTGTTCCCCTCCTATTTTAATGGTTGATTTGAATTTTGAATGGAAACTCTTCAAATTAGCAATGTTATCATTACCCATCCTTGGAACTCTAAACACGTCCCATCAACTCCATCACCTCACTCTACTTAAACCCAAAACTGTACCCGACTCCCTCTCCAAATCAAACTTATCCAAACTCTTCTAATTCTCTTTCTTCAACCTCTCAAACTGTTCTAAAAACCCTAGCCGATTACCTCCATGGCTCCCAAATCAAAGAAAGCTTCTACTCCCAAAAGACTTGGCGCCACCCCCAAGGGACGCCAGGCTACTGCTACTTCCCCTACACCTGAACCCACTCCTCAAGCCATCGTCCCTGCTGTTGTCCAGAGCACCATCGCCAAGAGCACAACTACAGTCAGCAAGGGCTCTAAAAAACGCTCTGATCAGAAGCCTCTCAGTGCGAAATAGAAAGGGAAAAAGAAGGTCATCGCTGAGGAGGTGGATGAGGAGGAAGAAGAGGAGGATCTTGATGCTATTCTGGAAAGGGATGCAACCAAGGAAGCCGAAGAGGAAGCTTTAAGGAAGAAAAAGGCTGAGGAAGAGGCCGAGCTTGCAAGGAAGATGGTCAAAGAGGAAGCTGAGAGAATCCGGAAAGAAGCCGAGGCGGAGGCTCTCAAGGAGGTTCCTTCTGAAGAGGAGCCTGAGGAAGAGGATGAGGAGCAAGACGGATCTAAAGAGGACGAGGAAGCTGATGGAGACGATGCAAGGTCCGCTGAGGACTCGGGGTCTGAGGACGAGGAGGAAGAGGAGCCAGAACTCGTTGCCTCTCCTTCTCCTTCTCCTCCTCCCCCGTCTCCAAAGAAGCGGAAAGCCCCAGCAGCTGTCAAGCCTCCATCTCCAAAGTAGGACTGATATACGAGCTAACGAGCTCGAGTAGTGGGTGTTCAAGCTCGGCTCGTTTACAAACGAGCCGAGCTCGAGCTCGAGTCTCATTTTCTCGAGCCGAGCCGAGTCAAGCTCGAGCTACTCACAAAATGTAGATCTGTGATTCAAAGTGAATGGAGTTCAAAAGGCAAAACGGCTGACAGACTCTTTAGAAGAAGAGGTTAAATAAAACCTAGGGACAGAACTGTAATTTCACCTACGAAACGAGATATACGCCCTATTTACAAGGGGTTAAATAAAACTTATTTACATGGGGTTAAATAAAACATAGGGGAGAACTATAATTTCACCCATAAAATGAGTTATACGAGCTACTCGAGCCGAGCTCGAGCTCAGAATTCTGCTCAAGCTTGGCTCATATTTAATTCGAGCGAGCTCAAGTCGAGTTGTTTTCGAGCCGAGCCCGAGCCGAGCTCGAGCTACTCGGCTCAAGTAACAGCCCTACTCCAAAGCATACCAGGAAGGGCACCCTCAGAGGCCTTGAGGCACCTGCCAAGAGGACTGCTCCAACACAGGCTCGTAGAAAGAATGCTGATCCACCCGCCTACATCCAGGTAAACCAATCCTTACCCTCCTCATGGTTTGAAAATGCTGAAACGGCTGGAAAGTGGGTAGATGAGTTTCGAACTCGTAGGATCTGCTGTTCTGATTTTTTGGATATTGAGTTCTTTGAAGCTTTGAAGTTACCTTGCATTGCCCTTCTCAAAAAATCCCCAGCCTGGACCCTTCTCAATCTTGAAACCGTCTATTATCCCCAACTCACCCGCCTGTTCTACATTAATCTTAAAGCCAAACACAACGCCGACGGTTGGTTTTTGGAATCTGTTGTCAAGGGAGTTAGAATCTTCTCCAACTCCATTGACTTCGCAGAGTTCCTTGGCCTACCTAGCCCTTGTCCACCCTCTAAGGTAAACCCTTCTAAAGAAAATTGTATTATCCTTGCCCGATCCAAATATCTCTTACCCGAAGCATCCACCAGCACCACAAAGCAGCTAACCCACTCATCCCTTACCCTAGAGGCAAAAATTATCTTTAACATCATCGTGCGTTGCCTCTTACCCCGTCTTAACTCTGGCTCACTCCTTACTGATAATGCCATGGTCCTACTTTACCGTATCCTCAATAGCCTTGATCTTGATCTGGCCAACACCATTTTAGGATCCATGGCTCACACCAGAAAAGCCAGGAAAGGAACTCCCCTCCCCTTTGCCACCCTTTTGACCCAAAATCTTCAAAGCTTCTGGAATCGATTTCAAAAATGAGGAACAACAGCGCCATATGGGTAAGTTCGACTCCAAGAGCCTTGAAAAGATAGGCATTACTCGGTCCCCCCAAGGGACTTTGAGTCTTGCCTCTCCTTCAAAAGCTCTTCCCACTGCCTCAGCTGTTGATGAGCGCACAAGGAGTTCATGACGGAGATGAGCGGGGTAACCAAGTTGTTGCAAGGTCTGAGGTCGCTGCTCACGGATGATGCTCCGGACAATGAAGCCTAACCCTAACCCTAACCCTACCCTACCCTATCCCCGAATCTGAAACATTGCTGGTTTTTGGAAACTATTTCAAAACTTTTGGTGACTGTTTTACCTCCTCCTTTTGTTGAAAGACAAAAAGGGGGAGATGTTCTGTGGTGTTAGATTTTTTAAACTATTGCGATTCATAGGTCTTGGAAGACCTTGGTTTTGGTTGGATATTTTCATGTTTTAAAATTATGATCCAACATTCGTCTAACCCTTGCAGGTACTTAGTCCGATTTTGGTTTTAGTATATATGTTTGACTAAGTTGTAGGGATGCACAGGTTTTGTCTTTCATCAAGGGGGAGATTGATAACTCCACTCCCTTGATGAAAATCGGAATAGGTTTCAAAGGCTTTGACAGTCTGTTCGTGTCAAAGGTCTTGAAGCTTTAACAGTGTTGATGAAACACAAAACCTGTTCTATATGATATTATGTTCGAATATTATTTTATGTTATTATATGCTTCCATTATAGTATTATATATACACTAACCTTTCAGGAAGTATTTTCGAATATTATTTCCTTCCCTATATTGAAATTTGGAGAAGATTCAAATCGGAAGATCATGGCCTTCGAAGTTTCCAAAGATAGAAGATCCAACTCAAGCCATGATCTAGTCTAGGCGTTGGTGAAGATCCTTAGGCGCCGATTTGTCTCAATATAAAGGAAAGGAAGATGAAGATAGAGAGACGATTCATTGAACACGTGCTTTTCATACACTCCAAGTCTTCAAGCAAAATCTGTCTTCGTGTGCTCTCTGCTTGTCCTAAGAGTCTGTTATTTCATTTCAAAGCATTTGAGAGTTACACAGTGAGCTTATAGGATATATTTTGTTATAGTGTTATACTCGAGAGTTTGTAACTCAGGAAATGAACACTAGGCGATTGATTCACTAAGTGTAAGAGGATTGTACTAGATAGCATAGAGAGATGGGGCTCTTCTAGATTGGTCTAGGACTCCAAGGGAACGTGAGTTGACTAGATTACAATTGTATAGGAGAGAGGCTTCTCGGGGAGCTACTAGGATCCTAAGTCTTGTGAATCAATAAAAGCCAGTTGAATCCTAGGGTTGTGGAAGAACCCTAGGCGGGGACGTAGGCCAGTTGAATCCTAGGGTTGTTAAACTGAAGCTTATATTGGCAGGGGTATTTGGTTCTAACATTCATCTCCTTTTAGTTTTAGTTTAAGGTTCTGGTTCAAAGCACAAGGAAAGTTTGCCGATGACCAGGCATTGCATAGGTAAGAACTCCTTTATGACAGTTAATAAACCATCAAAGGCGAAGTATGGGCTTACTCTCTGTTGCATTAGCATATCTGCTTCTCTTTATTCATATCTTATCATGTAAGCAGTGCATATTTCTTTTAATCAAGTTATGACTTCTTGATATACATTGAGAACCAATGCCTCGTCCTTCCTTGATGAAAAAACAGTAGCTTAATATCAAGCTTTGAAATTAGGGGGAATTCTGGTTTAGCTAGTTCATTTTTTTCCTATCATGGCAGGTTTTATTTTTTGAACTTGCATCCCAAGATGGCCGCATTACAGACATAATTCAGTCCTTGTTTTCAGAGGTCAATTCACCTTGGTTCAACCACTAGTATAAAAATGACCTTTGACTACACTTAATTTACCACGGTTCCGTGTATTCATGTGGTAAATTTTCAAGGTGTACATGCAAATGGCTACTAGATATTTCTTTTTATTAATCTTTATTAGTCTTTATATTTGGCACCATTTGCCAAGAATGAAGTTTTTGATTGTTTCAAGACTTTAAATCATATTGTCTTCAAATCGGTGTTCCACTGGAAGTTATGCATCTAACTGATGAATATTGGGAAAAAGTGGTAAGTATGTTATCTAGTTTGATATATCTTGTGCTGAATCAAATTTGTGTATATTACGGGCATGCTAAATTATTTGTTTGTTTTCAGTATAGAACATGCTAAATTGACTATTGGTGGATGAGTTTGGTTCCCCTATGTACAGAGGCTTCTCTAATCTTCAAAGGATGTACTAGCGTTAGAATTTTCATATTATCTCGAATCATTGCCTATGATCTGTACATTATTTAGGTAATGTTTAAGACAGAATCCGTTACATCTGAGTTGTTTAGTTAAAAAAATTATTGGAAGTTTGATGGTGTTTCACTCATTGAGGTTTTGGCTGTCCTTCAGGCTTTTGTTTTTCACTAGCTTGATTTGTTTTGTTCTCCTCTATATATGGTTGCAGCTTGAATAAATTTAGTCTTAGTTTTAGGTTTCTTATATGATTGGAGAATGGAGAGTACTGATGCAGACGGCCTCCTAATCCAGATGTCCTCTACAATGCAAGAATAAAGTTCGGTAAGCATAAAAAATGATGGAATTGAATAGAATTAAGCTATTTTACTACTATGTATGTTTTCAAGATGCTCTTGTTTTACGGGTATTGATTTGATCGGAACTCTGAAATCTGTCTCTTTGAGATCTTTACAAGCCTCTATCTTCTTCTTGCTTTTAGGTGCATTTATGGACGTTGTCAGCGACATGTAATTTGACTATATTGCTTCAGGGCATTATGCTAGTGTTATTCATCCATCTCCAGATGAAGCATATAAGACATCTACCCTGGAATATATTGTCCAAGGATATGGTAATTATTTGAGAAACAACCATTCATTCTTGTTCTTCCCTTGTAGGATCTCGCTCTCGCCTCCATCTATCTCCTTTGTGGGATCTCGCTCAAGGATCTCCGATGAACCTTCGAGGTAATCTCTTCCCTGCAACGAACCCTCCATTAAAACTGATGCTAAGTCATCTAGTATGGCTTATATTTACACTTTTATCTAGTTCTTGGCTCCTTGTTCTTTCCCCTATCTTCTATAGGTTATGATATTTTTTACTCCATCTCTGACATCCGCATAAACGTTTCATTCTATTGCTTTTCAGGAGCTATGAGTTACATAGATTCTCATCTGCTCATTGTTCTTTGAAAGTAAGGTACTTTTCCTCTAGTTTATTGTGTTCTTTTCCCACCTCTTCTAGCCTATGTTGTGTAGTTTCTAGCTTTCTTTCTAGTGAGTGTCTATTTATCCATGTCTGAATTAATCCATGTCTGAATTGCCCTCATTAAGCAAACCCTGTGAAGGGTGTTTTTCTTGGATTCCTTGTTATTGCAGTAGGTCTTTATTCTCTTAAGAACATGCCCTTATATGAAACATAAGGTTGCTAGTCTTGATTTCAAGTTGATCGATGTTTATAGAGGTAATTAGTTTGTAATTGTTGAAAGCTTACTAGGGACTTCCTGAATTTAATGGGATTCAAGTTGTATGAACAACGTCTTCTTTTTCTACATGATCTTTCAGTTAAGCAACTTTGCAGCACAACGTTCGTTTTCTTCAAAAAATTATTCAAAACAAGAGATTCGACATCAGTAGTCAATCTTATTGATAGATGTGGAGATATCGATTTCTCTTTATAACATTGCTGATAGAACATCCATCACAGGGCTTTGATTATGCTATTTTGGTGATTCTCCTTAATGTAAAATCAGGTAGCATAATCTCTATTAACTCTTATCTATATTGAAAGGGTCATCTTGTTTTCTTGGTATTTTACTATGCATATAACTTTGGATACCATATGTATTCAAGTATTGCCTTTATATTCTCAGATCCCATATATATACTTTTTTATTTATTCCCAGATCCCATATTTCTTATATTTAGTTAATTAATTTTCCATGCCCTGAATTGAAAGTAAAGCTCACAAATTCATGTCGTGATTGATTATTTAAGCCTAGCTTAAAATTTATGAAGTATGCTAACCTTCTTTAAGTATATGAATCTGGTGCTTTCATATTATTATTATTTTATTTAAGCCTATTAGCTTAATTGATAGAGCGATGTGTTTATACACAAAGACGTGGGTTCGAATCCCGCATAAGCTACTATAATAATCAGGTGTACTACAATACATATTTACTTCTGTTTAACAATTTACCACGGTTCAAAACACAATTACCACATGCATCTTTACTTCGGTTCACACATTTACCACGGTTCAAAACATTTACCACGGTTCACAAGGCCTACAACTACATACAGATTTACCACGGGTGGACAATTTTACCACGGTTCTGTTCACGTGGTAAACAGATTTACCATAACCACATTTACCTCAGTTCAGAATCGTGGTAGACCTTGCACACGTAAAACTGGCTTTTTCTACTAGTGTGTTCACCCACCTATATACAAGGTTTGGATATATTCACTAAATTTTCCATGTGAGATACCATCCCATTTCATATTCTCAATAGTAGAGTAGGGTGAGATAGGCCTTCGATCATTTTTGTCAAACCCACAATCAACACCCGAGAAGGCCGGAGAGGTTTTGTTCACTGCAACGGCACATCCATCAATCTAGTGAATACGAGGTATTGGAGAATATCAATGATACTCCGATATAATTGGGGTCCGAAGCAAGGTTCTATGGCTCCCAAGAACGATCTGGTCATTCAAAGCTGCAGTTAAGATAGACGAATCTTGTCCAATTCATAGGTCTTGTACTTTCCAAGATTTACCCACTCTAATGTAAGTATTTTTACACTTTCTCTTATACCATACAACAAGGGGAATAACTATGGAAGTATATACAACTTTGCATTGTGTAATTTCATTTATAATCTTCCATGTTATACTGATAATGAACTTCTTTTTCATTTTATTAATTGTTTTCTTCATCGATTTCTTCACAGGTCGATCTTCCAATTAATGTAGTCTCCCATTTATGATCGAATAACCTAGATATTTGACAAGTGTCAAATGGTTTGTTATGTGTAGGATTATGGGTATTATTCGAGCCGAGCCTGACATGTTCAAGTTTGATTCATTTAGTAAACGAGCTCGTGCCGAGCCGAGTCCAATTTTTAAGCGAGATTTCTTTTTTTGTTCAAGCTTGGTTTGTTTTAGTAAGTGAACGAGGTCGAGCCGAGCTTTTTTCGAACTCTAAGCCGTTTTTCGAGCTATTAACTTAAAGGAAATTGTAGAAATTCCATAAAATTCGAGCTATTTGAGCTTAAATCAAACGAGTCGAGCTTTCAACCGAGCTTAAAATGATGTTCAAGCTCGGCTTGTTTAGATAAGTGAACAAGTTCGAGTCGAGCTTTTTTCGAGCCGAGCTCGAGCTGTTTATTTCATATAACAGCCCAATATATATTATTTTCTAAAAGTGAATATTTATATTCCGAGTTTACTTAGGCTCGTTTGGTATTGATATCTTGACATATAGATTCTAGATATCAGATATCGATATTGGTGATACCTCGACATCAATATATTGTTATGACGATATCAGTATCAAGATATCATTATCGGTTGATATCTAGATATCAAGTAATATCCCTTCAAAAGCAGTACATCAAATATGTCCAAATATGATATCTATATATCAAGTGATAACTGTGATATCGATATTTGTCTATACCAAAAACTAGATATTCTATGTCAAGTTAAGTGATATCGATATCTATCTATACTAAACACTATATATATATATATATATATATACACTCCACCCATTTCCAATTAAGTACTGATGCATGTATTTTAAGGTGATAAATTTTTAATTTTTTTAATATTTTTTTTTGATAAACTCATACTTATTAACAATAAGTATAATATTATTAAAAAAATCAACTAAAATTTTAATATTTTATATAGTTTTTACCCTCCTAAAAGTACATGTTTGACTTGAAAAAATTAGTTATATAAAAACGGAGAGAGTATTGCGGTTGATATCCGATATCTGATATCTTAGGTCATGTGCACCCGTGAACACTTCTTCCGAGCCCTTAACTTACTTTTTCTTTGCCACTTCAGCATAAAAACACCTTTCAATCTTTTAACAATTTCACCCACATCCGTGCATTTCACTTTCGGCTCTCTTACCCAGTTTTTATTCTTTTTTTTATTACCCATGATCTAATTAAATTCTCATTCATAATTATTTTGATATTTTTATTACGTAAATATTATTTAAATATAATCACAATTAATTATACAAATAATATTTGATTTTTTAAAACTCAAATATATGTAAAAGTGGTGTCTATTGGTAGATAAAATTATTTTCTATTCATATGTATATATTTTTGTAAAAAAAATATAACATTAAACTTTTAAAAATGAGTTTTAAATTTATTAATCTATCTTGAACCACAAGTTGAAGCTACATTGGTAGTTTGCTTGCCTTTGAAAAGGAAGATGAAGCTGCCGCTTGGGACCTTGCATTTTCCGCTTATATAAGGACTTTTACTCCCAGCACGTCAGATTTTCTTTTTTTCCTTTTTATTTTATGGATACAGTTGACACCTAAGAGCATCCCCAAGAGATGCTCCATTTTGGAGAAACTTGGATTTTTGGGGAATATTGTGCTTATATTTGGCCCAACAGTTTCCCCAATCCAATCTCCAAAATAGAGATCTTCCAGGGAAATGCAAGCACTCACCCCATATATGCAGCAACGCCAAATATATTTAGCGGCTCTTTTTTCTACTTTTTCCCACGTTCTTCAGGAAGAAAAACTGTAATTGAAGGTAGTATTGAACCAATCTCTTGGTGAGTTCTTCTTCAATTTTTACAAAACTCTTTTTTTTTTTCTTTGGTACTGCATCTGATTTCGGTTTCCTTTTTCTACCCGAATTCCCGTTATCAAACTTATTGGACTGGATAGTTGGTGCTGACGCTTCACCTCCGCCGACATTTGATTTATTGGTGTTTCCGATCTTCCTCTTCACGCTTCTGTCGGCGTCGTGCGTTCAGGTCAGTGAAACTCGAATCTTTCCAGCTTTTATTTCAACGATTAGGACTTAGGAGCTTTGATTAGTTTTTGTCTCAATCTTTACACTGAAATTGTTGGTTTTGGGTACTACATCTTGGCTGATTTGGCTATCCTTGGTTTGGCATCTGATTTGGGTTATTTTGTTAAGGAAGCTATACAACCAATTCATGATTGAAGATGCTTTTTTAGGATGCACTCTAAGTGTTCGATTAAATGCCTATAAACAAAATTTCTGAATTTTTAGTCCAGTTGAAGCTTAAATCTTGATTTACCAAATTGAAACTTGTGTATTCACTACTAGAAAAACGCCATATAGCCTCGAAGTGTTTGGCTACCAATTATTTCGAGGGTATCATCGTAGCCAATACCCTCGAATTTGGGCTCGAAAAAATATTTGGAGCCTAAATACCATTGAAATAAAATCATGGCTATTTTTCCATGCTATATAACCACGAATGTATATTTTGCGGGCGTCGTCGAGGGTACATTAGCCTCAGAATAAAATTCGAGGGCAATTTTTTGAAGCTATTGCCAAGCGGTGTTAGTCATGAAGTTGTTAGAGGGTACACTCGAGGCTAATTGTGAGGGCATATAGGATCGAATATTTTTTGGAGGGTAGAGTTGAGGGTGTAACAACTTAATATATATTACGAGGCTAATTTCGATGGTAAGTTTGATCCTAAATAGTTACGATTTTTTTGGGAGCTAACAATGAGGCTAAATAACCTCAAATTATATATTCGCGGGTATATTTGTAGGCATATAACCTCAAAACAATTGAATTTTCTTCGAGGGCAAGATCGAGAGCAAATTTGTGAGAGATAGCTGAAAATGTAGTCATATAGTATGCAAATATTAACCTCGGACATGCCCTTAAGTTCACAAGTTCGAGGTTAAACTATTATGATTACCCTCTTCAATACTCTCGAATTATTATTTTCGAGGGTAAGCGAGCACATGAACTCTTCCTCAATAGCAACAATATTATGATTTCGAGGGCAAATTTGATGCTACATATAAACTCTAAATTATCCTTTCGAGGCCCGAAAAATCCAAAAAGGCTAATAGATATTTGCTTGCAACTCTTTGATTGATGAGTTCTTATTGTTGTGGAATAAATGTGTCATAACATATGATGCCTATGCAAAGGAAAAGTTTAGGATGCATGTAGTTCTTTTATGGAGAGTGAATTGAATGGCTTTCCAGCATATGAGATGTTGTCGGGTGGAGTACTACTAGAAAATTTGCATGTCCTTATTGTATGGAACTCACACAAGCCTTTCAACTAGAATATGGACGATAGGTTTCATGGTTTGGTTGTCACATATGTTTCTAAAAGCCAGCATACCACATAAGTCCTTATTGTCATAGATGTTTCTTTGATGGCTCCCCCCCACATGGCAAACACCCGTGGGTTTCACCGAGCCATCTACATTAATTTTGTAGATAGCCTCTTCTGGTTTAATCCACCTAGCCTTGTTTCTCTTTCTGTTTGATTTGGTAGGTAGAGATTTTCTTTCCCCTATTTTCCAATTCTAAATATCAATCACCAAATTTTGGACTAGGTTCGAAATCTATGGCGGATTTGTCTTCCTGAATATGAGTTCATTTCTGATTTTCTAGATAGTTTGCCAGACAAAGCCCAAATCTTCTAGCATAGAGGAGCTAACTCTAGAGTTTAGCAAATCTAAAATATCCATGTTGTGCCTTCTGCCACTTCCAATATTTTTTACCGTTTATTCTTTAAAATTGTGCTATACCTTCTTTGGTATATTTGCAGTGAAGGAAAAGATGGGTAGAGTCTTCATTAGATGAATCACAAATGCAACATTGGCAAGACACCCTATTTAAATATTTGTTTAGCCTATTTTTAGTAAGGAGTCCATCAATTGACACTTTTCATAAGAGTTTTTTTTTAAATTTTGGGTGGCACATTCAGTTTCCAAATCCATTTATAATCATTATTGTTTTGATGATCATTATTATCTAGAAGTTTTACTGATTTAGTCGTAAAGGAACCATTAGGTTCTAGTTTCCAAATGAGTCTGTCAGGGGTTTCCCATTGTGGAATGTGGATTTCAGTAATTTTTCTAACTATATTAATGGTCGGAAATAGATTGTGGAGTAATGTTAGGTTCCACTGCTTTTGAGCATCTAGCAATTGACTAACTTTCATATTAGGGTTCAGGTCATTCATATATTAATCTAGCTTATGATTATCGAGCCAATGATCATTCGAAACATTTATCGAGTTACCATTACCTATGATCGAAAGAAGTCCCTTATTAAAATTGTCCCTTAGCAAGAGGAGTCTCCCAAATTGTCAGGAATTGAAGTGTTTAGATTAGATTTTTGGTTAATACTTTCATTTTGTAAAATATTTTTTCTTGATGATTTTAACCCAGATATTATTCTCTGGTCAGACTTCAAAGTGTATTTTCCATAGAAGTTTTAATTGAAGACTCACATTAAGGTCTTCCAATTTCCTTATACCTAGTCCGTCGTATTGTTCTCTTCCTAAATTTTCTACGGCGATAATAAATATGTAAGGTGCGAGAGGGTCCCCTTGTCTAATACCTCTGCTTGGTTTGAATTGTTTACCAGGACAATTATTCACTATGACTGAGAAAGTTGGGGCAGTAATGCATTTCATAACCCATTCCACCCACTTGGGATGAAATATAGACCAACTAAATATATATTGAAAAGTTTTTAGATTTAAAGTGTAAATGTTAGAAATTTGTTATAATTAATAGACATTTTATAAGATCGTTAGAATCGTAAAAAAGGGACATCCCTTCCACTCGGCGCCGTCGGATTAATATCATTTTTCTAATTTTGGATCGTAGGATGGTTGGAATCGTAGGATTGAATAGGGATCTTAACAACATTGCATAAAAGTGTACAACATTGTGATTGATCTTGAAATTCAATGATATACATGCCTCAATCTTGAGAAGAAATGTTTTTTTATCATGATTTATTAATTCATCAATATTTTACATTAAATTATTTTATTTTTAATCAGTTTATCTTTAATATTTATTAGTTAAAAGGAAATATATATAATTGAATCAAATAATATTTTTTATGTTACATTTTTAATGTAATTATTTTATAATATCTTAACAACTAAATATTTTTTTAATATTAAAGATATTTGCAATCTTTTTTTTTTGGTGCTAAAGGTGGGCAACGCCCTTTATTCAAATAAGATCAAAAACTAATTATGTAGATATTTGCAATCTCTCTAAATCAAGATATATTTAAACATTCATAATTTAATAAAAGAAATCGTGACTTATATATTAAAATATAATTTATTAAAAAACAACAAAAGCGCGGGTAATAAAACTAGTTTACAATGTATTTAAAATAACGCAAATTTAAAATAAAACAACTTATAAATTATATTAATCAATTAGATTAAATTTATAATTTAACTATAAACAAATCCTTTAAAAGTGATTATAATTCTTTGAAATCCAAACACACCGTCACACCCTAACCAATATGTTAGCGGGGTACAAAAAGTTCAAAATTTTTGATTTTTGTTTGAGCGGC
Source organism: Persicaria tinctoria (assembly GCA_037127255.1). Taxonomy (NCBI): domain Eukaryota; kingdom Viridiplantae; phylum Streptophyta; class Magnoliopsida; order Caryophyllales; family Polygonaceae; genus Persicaria; species Persicaria tinctoria. The sequence continues at coordinate 2,530,980 of JBANSL010000019.1, read as the reverse complement.
ATAGTTTCCGCCTTATGAAAATTTTAGTGGTATAAAAGAAAACAGTTCACTTTGTAACCCTAAATCTCTGCTCCCCTGTGCTCGCCGCCTCTACAGAAAAACCATAGTTCTCCTGTTTTGGCCACCAGAGAAGATGAGATCTTGTTCATCCTCATCTTCGAGCTCTTTCCGCTTCTCCTGTTTGCACCTCGCACCTCTCACTTCTCTCTCTACAGAAAAACTCGACACATGTGTGCACCTCGCACCTCTCGGTTCTCCTTTTCTCGCCCCCTCTACAGGTGCTGGCTTCTGAAGGCAAGATCTTCTTCTTCATCCTCATTTACTCATCCTGAAGCCGCTGGCTTCTGTTTTCACCGCTTTCCGCCTCTTCTGTTCGCACCTCTCGCCTCTTCGGTTCGCACCGCTTTCCGCCTCTCGCCTCTTCTGTTCGCACCGCTGGCCACCTCTCGCCTCTTCTGTTCGCACCTCTCAGATCTGCACAGATCCCTCGATCAGCTCACACCCCAAGTCGACAAAATCAACTTGAATTAAAATCTCGTTTCAGCGGGTGGCTCTCTCTCCTATTCCACTGTGGTAAGCAATCTCGTATCCTGTTCATATTCATCTCTTGTCTTCTGTAGTATTGCTGCAATTCTTTTGATGTTCCTGTGAAATTTGATCATTTGGCTTGTGTTGTGCCGATTGCATCCTGCCTTTCTCTCTTGAGTTCAGTTTTGATTTGGTAGGGATTTTATAAGTTGATATTAAAAGACACTTTGTTTGCAGCTGAGTTTCTGTATTGAATTCAAATAAAGTGAATTAGTTCATTTTTATTCAGTTTGCACCTGAGTTTGGTAATGTTTTGATTAGGTTCAAATGCAGATGAGTTTTGGTAGGATTGGATTAATTTATTTTTATGTTAGATTTTAGTTTTGTTAGGGTTTTGGTTAGGTTATAATCCGTATGAAATTAGTAACTTGAAAGCAGAGCACTTGGCCATGTTTCCTGTTATTGAACAAAAATGATCAAGTTAATGGTAGCTATTTGGGAGCTGCTTTTTTTTTCCGTAATTGATCACTTATATATATGCTTTTGATTTTAGGAACTTTAGCCTCACATTTATATATTTTCATCCACCTTTTGTTTTCCTTAATTTCATATTATTCTTTATTGTATAGTTGCATTATTGAGCCCTATCAACGAGCATACAAGAGGATGACTAAGATCGTTCGTGGTTACTACAAGGGCGATTGGAAGAGCGTCTACAAGGGTGATTGGACAAGTTCTTGGAGATGTCAAACAAGTATGGTTCCTTGAGATGACTAATTAGCTAGGTTATATTATAACTTATTAGGTTGTACCTTTAGTGCCACGAGGATATGTTTATGGTTGTGGTTATGGTTGAACTAGCATTTTATGCATGATTTAATTATGAAATTCTTCAAACATTTAATGTTTATGTTTGTTGATTGTTGTTATTTAAAGTAAAATTTATGTTTTATGTATGCATATTTGGAAGAATAAAAAAGAATTTGATGCTAATGAATTTAACCTCAAATTTGGCTAAAAAAATTATAAAATTTAACTTGAAAATTTGGAGCCAAAATATTAAATTTAACCTCCAAATTAACTATAAAATGAGTTGATAAAATGCCCTCGAAAACATATTACCCTTGAAAATGCCCTCGAATTTGACCCTAAATTGCATTTCGAGGCGTAGAGGAGGGAGGTTAAATGTGGTCTCGAATATTAACCTCAAAATATTTTTTTCGAGGCTATGATAGTCTCCAAATATTTTAGATGTTACTAGTTTAGTACCCGCACTACTGTGCGGTCTATTTTTTTACATTAATATATTTAATATTAAAAAAATGTAAAAAAAATCTACAAGTAAACTTTAAACTCTAAATACCTCTCACATCTAAACATTGTTAATTATAATAAAGTTAACAGTAAAAATGAAATCTATATATGGGAGCCGAGTCTCGCCTTTATATCTTTCAATTTGCAATTAATTACTATCGGCATATATGAAAATCAAATCATACCACCTGATCGGCAAATCCTATCGGTATATATGATTAGCTGTATTTATCCTATCGGTATATATAATTATTTCTATTTATTAATTATTAATTACTCTATCATTTATAAGGACATTAATTTGATTTGACATTAATTAATTAAAAAATCCTATCGGCATATATGAAATCATAAACATCTAATCATTATCATAACCACCTGATCGGCAAATTCGGCCTATTGGTATATATTAATTATCGCCTTAGGCTCCCATAGATTTGTTATCGACATATATTAATTAGAGTAATTAATTAAATTAATTAGAGTAATTAATTAAATTAATTAGAGTAATTAATTAATAAATTAATAAATTAAAAAAATCATACTTTAACAATCAATTAATCAGCATATCTTAAAACTAATTGGATAAGTGGGATAACAATCATAACCACCAGATAACTGGGATAACAATCAATTAATACTTTAATTTTTAAATCTAATTTTTTTTTATTAATGTAATTAATCTAATAAGTAACAAATCCTAAAAAAAAAGCTACTTTAAAGGAGAAGTCTTTTACGCCATGTGGCGACTTCTCCTTTAGTATTATATACTATTGATTGGTTTATAAATGTTGAGAATTTCACTTTTAATTTATAAATATTTAAAGATAAATAAGATAAGATAATTAAATTAATTGATAAAGATAATTATTGAAGATATGATTCTCTAAATATTTAAACCAACCAACAACCAAATCTATAATACTTCATGTGATTGTTAAATTATGATTTCACTTTTAATTTATAAATGTCAAGAATTTCCTTTTTAATTTATAAATGTTTAAAGATAAATAAGATAAGATACTTAAATTAATTGATAAAGATACTTATTAAGGATGGAATTCCATAAATATCTAAACCAACTAACAACCAAATCTATAATATCTCAAAATTAAAAAATTAACATATTGGAAAATGTTCTAGCTTATAATTCTTATTGTCTTAAGAAAACCTCAAAATTAGAAAACAAATTGGATGAGATCAAGTGAAGTCCAAGAAAAAGATACTATTCTTTTTTTCTTTTTATTATTATTATTATTATTATCAAAATCAAATCTTTCGACATTAACTTAACAAAACATGAGTTTAAAGGATCTAGCATTTGGGTAAAAGAAACACTCCTCTATATGTCTTGTGCAAACAACCAATGAGCCACATGCACCATTTTTTACCCTCTTCAACATGACTCGATCAATGTACAACTCATGAGCTCTTGAGCCAGCTTCTCCGTCCGCTTAATCACATTACCCAAGTCTGATCTGACTTTATATTTTCGTTTAAGATGTGTCACACCTGCACAATCACTCTCAACGATGATATACGTAAACTCTTCCCAATGTTCCAATTCAATTTGATCGCCCAGAAAATTGCTTCTGCCTTCACTGCTACTGGTGATAGCACTCCTTCAACCGAGAGAATGAATGAAAATTTCTTGAAAGAGAGGAAAAAATATGAATTATTAGTTTAAGCTATATAATAATTAAGAGGAAGAATGAATGAACCTACCTCGAATATAAGGGTGGTGGAAATTGAGTGATGGTTGAGCAAATTGAATTTCATAAAAAAAAAAGTAGGAGATGAATTTCATATAAAGTAAGTACCCAATTGAGCAAATGGGGTGGTAGGAACGTACCCAATTGAGCTAGCAAAGGTATCATTTGTATCATAATAAACCTTTATCCTGCGATTATAAAACAAACGCAACAAACTTATGAGTCATATCATATAAAGATAAAAAAAAGTGAGAGAAAGAAAAGAAGAACAATGATTATATAGGATGTGATGGTGTGTAGAGGAAGCTAAAACCCTAAAAATCCGAACAGATAAATTATAAATTATTATTTGATATTGTAAATATAAATATGATTTTATTTTGATTTTATCCATTGAATATCTAAACCAACCAACTAAAAAATCTATAATATCTCAACTGATTTTGAAATTATAGGGAATTAAAAAGCATCCAAAAAATCAAGAAAATGACACAATTGATATGCAAATTAATTAAAAATCAAAAGTTAATTAATTACTAACTAAAAGTACCTACGTTAAAGGAGAAGCCGCCACATGTCGTAGGCGACTTCTCCTTTAGTATTATAATATTGATTTTCGTAGTTATTTTACTCTTGCATTTGCACTTGAATTATTTCGAGGCTATGAATCGATACTATTTAGCCTCGAAGTTTTTACCCTCGAAAATACCTACCAATTTCATTTGATTGCAATATCAAGGCTAAATAGCAACAAATTTAGTTTCGAAATAGTTCGATACTAATGATCTCGAAATTACCCTCGAAATTATTTGGAGGCTATCTTACTCTCGAAACAAAAAATTCGAGGTTACTATTCGATGCCACATTTAACCTCCCTCCTCTACGCCTCGAAATGTGTCTTGAGGTCGAATTCGAGGCCATTTTCGAGGGTAATATGTTTTTGAGGCTAATGTTGAGGCTATGTTCAAGGTTAGCTTCGAGAGTATAGAAGCGTTTTCTAGTAGTGAGGTTTTGACCATGGTGAACTCGTCCTCGCAAGCGTAACTCTCCTCTCTCGTCCGCCATTTTCAGAAACATGTGGAAGCGTTCTTCGTACTCTGAAGACCTTCACGAAGGTTCGGCCTGAGAAGCCTGAGCTTTCTCTCTCCTCTTCAATTTGATAGTCGATCAATCAAGTTCCATCAATTTGAAGGGCTAGGGTTTCATGGCATATGTGAATATATGGCATTGTGTCCTACCTATTGATGAGGTTAGGGTTGGAGAATGTTAATTTGAAACTGTATATTTTTAAAGATCTTCTAGCAATCGATTTCGTCACACGCATTCTGTTCTAGATGTGTTTGAAGATCTTCTTTTGCTTTATGTGATTTGATTTGATTGAATCACAAGATGATATGAATTCATGTTCATTTGATTGCTATACTTATTTGGTACGTATATAAGAAGCTGCTAGTAGGGATGTTATTCGAGCCGTACGAGTTGAGCTTGACATGTTCAAGCTTGGTTCATTTGTTAAACGAGCCGAGCCGAGTTAAATTTTTAAACGAGCTTTATTTTTTAGATCAAGTTTGACTTGTTTAGCAAATGAATGAGTCGAGCTTTCAACTGGGTTTAAAATTCTTTTCAGACTCGGCTTGTTTAGGTAAGAGAACGAGCTCAAGTCGAGTTATTTTCGAGTTGTTCGATAAGTTTATATAACAACCCTAGAAGCTAAAAATAAGCTGACAAGAAAGAATGAATTCATAATCCGATGGACATAGTTTGATTCATATGTAGACCTGTCAAAACACAACCCGACCCGACCGGCCGAAATTTTTTGGGTCAAGACCAGGAAATTTTGACCCGGGAATTTTTTTCGACCCGAACCCGAAAACCCGGAAATTTTCTGGGTAATCTGGGGTTGGACCCGGTGACCCGATTGACCCGGTAATTTTGACCCGATTTACCCGGTGACCCAGTTGATTTATAATTAAATATAATTAAATTTTTTTATATTTAATTAAAATTTATCGCAAAATTATCAAATTATGATTTTTTTAATTTAAAAAAGAAAAAATTGACAAACCCGAAATCGACCCGAACCCGCCCGAAACCCGATCAAACCCGGGTTCTAGTCAACCCGAAAAACCCGAAACCCGTTTTACCCGGGACCCGTTTTACCCGACACCCGGAGTGACCCGACCTGAACCCGACCGGAATGACCCGTTTGACAAGTCTATTCATATGTCATATAAAGTTTCAAAGATATTAAAGAAAATGGTTAATTGTATATATAGAAACCAACAATGGGAAAGAAGACTCAAATACTCAATCATGCATGCTATATATATATATATATGGTGAGGTTAAAGTGAAAAAGGGGCTTAAGATGAAAATTTCTCTTAAAGTGAAAATGGTCTAATTACTTTTAAAAAAAAAAGCTGAAATCGGGCCAACGGCCCTAATTGCAATCAGGATCCAGGGAACTTCCCAAACCCTCACTCTCAGCCGACCCAAAAAAAAGCAAACCCTCGCTCTATCTATCTGTCGTCCGCCATGGGAGGCGATTCGGAGCTGAAGAAGGAGAATGGGGAGACGAATGTGAATATCAAGACGGTGATGCTAACCTGACAAAATCGGTGCTCCTCAGAGGTGAAATCCGTGCTCGGAATCTCGCAGGTGCAACTCACCTACCTCGCGACGACGTCGAATTTCAACAAGGCGGTGGCCTGTTCATCAGGCCTGTCTCTCCTCTACCTCCCGCTGCCGGTGATGATGGTCTTGGCCGCGCTCTCGACCTTGACGTGATGGCGGATTGAAGCCATAGCAGGCCATTGACACGGCTGAGCAGCGCATCACCTTCGATCTCCGGATCCTTTATCGTTCAGGCCCTGCTCCTCTTGTAAGTGTCCAACATAATTAACTTGTAGTGTGATTTCGGTGATGTGATTTGATTTGAAGAGGCAATCAGTTTTTGCTGTTGGTGAATTTTGGTTCTAATTGGATTTAATTGGCTAATGTCGGTATTTCTTGGGGCGTTGGGCGGTGCTCAAATCCCCACTTGTTAGCTAGTGAATCCGCAATTGCTCATTAGGCTGCATTTTGTTGAATTAGAAAGACATTGATTGAGATCTATTGCTAGAATTGTAGGTAATTCAAATGAAATTATTTAGTCAATAAAAGATGTTGTAAAAGTGGGGAAGAAAAATAGCGAAATGTGTTATTCTCATCGATATTACGCCGTTGATTGAGATAGATCTGCAGTAATTAGTGAAAAGACTCGAGAGAAATCTCTTGAGGACATCTATGGGTGTATGGTAGCTCAGCTAACTACAAGTCTACATGCATAACAATCCATCTATGGAACAATAAAAGGCCTCAAGTTTTGGTCTTGGTTTGTTATTTGAGTCACGCCTTCTTTATTTGCCGATTTTTTTTGGTCGAGTTTGTTTTACTGTAACACCCCCTTTTTAAAACTAGGGAATGATACAGCGCCAGTGGTTATTTGGACGAAAATGTCCTCATAACCACCTTAGGCTTATAGGGACATGCACCCATGCTCCCATAAACAAGATGATAACATAAAATATAAATAGCGGAAGACTTGAGATATAGCGAAATATTTTATTTACTGAATTTCGAATTACAATATTCGGTACAAGATAAACATTACAACGGAAGACTTCAAATATTTCATTATATTAAATCAAATATTCGAAATACAATATTTGACATATATATATATACATTAAAATGATACAGCAGAAGACTTAAATAACTAAATAAATATTTCAACACTTATACAATACTTTTCTATAGATTTTAAATATTCCAACCAGTCTTGAAAATCAAATGCCTTCTTAATCTTCTTTGACTTCTCTTCTGAGACTCGACCTAAACCTGCGGACATGGTCTGTCATCCCATGAACACAAGGGACAAAAACCATTCAAAAACGGATGGTTAGTTCGCGAGAACTAGCAAGTGACGGCTCTAAACGGGGACTACTTCGAATTTAACACATTGACCTTTAATGGTGTGAATTAAATCCAAATGAGATTTTTAGAATATTTTTAACCGCTTGTGAATTTCTGACTCGACTTCTAGGACACGGATAACCCCGAAGGATTGAATAAGAAAGTGAAGTAGGTGGCGAGCACCATAAAAACCATATCCCGATTACGGATGGAATATGATATAGCTTTAGAAATGCGTTTTATGATCACCATGAAAACATTTTTCTTATTAAGTTCGGACTCAATATCGGATTATGAGGTACTCCGTGTGACCCAAATCCGTCCCGCTAGTAGTTACCCAGACGTTAGGGAGAGCCTACTATTAGGAGTGGGAAGAGGGTTGACTTCGTGTTCCCCGATATCAAGTCTAAACAAAAACTTTGGCCATATGAATAAATATTATTCACTCACTAACTCACATTGCATAGCTTAACATTATTTCTTTATAAAGAAACATATTTTCAGATAATGATACCGACCCCACTTACTAATGTGGACACGACCTAAAACCTTTTTATTTGTAGTGTAACATTCCGATTAAATGATATGTATATGTGCGCATTCGGAATGTGTGAGTTTCATGAAACTTTTAGACCGGGGAATAACGGCCCTGACCTCGCATTATACTACATAGCTTTTACTCTTGGTGCAATTGAGTTCCACATACTACTATTCCAACACATTGTTAACTAGTGATTAAGGCCAACCTAGGTGATCACGCATGAAAATTAATCCATTTTAATAGAAGTAAAATGGATGCCAAGACCATAAATAAAATGCATGAAACGTAAATAAAGGCATGTTACATACTTAATAAATTGCATGAAAGGATAAAGAATAAATCATGCGTTTTTATAAAGCGGGTATCTACGTTATTATTTTATAATAAGGTCGAATAATAACATTACCCGGTTACATGCCAATTCCAAAAGAACGGATAAATAAATTACACAAAGCAAGTGATTGTAATTTATTTTTAGTCGAGTTGGCATGCATGTCAAGGCAAGAAAACAACAAGACACGAAGGCACCAAGTGAGCGGAAATGCTCGGATTGTCACTTGCCTTGATTGAGTATTCTTAAATCTTGGTACGTATGAAGCCGAAAGGGGATGATGACGAACAACGCTACACGAAAATCACATCACAAAGAAGAGGTGTTTTATTTGGTATTTCTTTTGAAAAATATAACTAATTAATTCGAAATAAAACTCGAATTATTTAAATGTCGATATTTTTCATACCATGTGAACCTCTTAAATCTCTTGAGTGGATGTGAGCGAATAGGTGTTGCGGATCTCGACTGCGATTCAAGAGAGGTTAAAGAATTAGGCAAGGTTTTAATGTTTTCAGAAAGTTAGGGATGCTCTCTGTAATTTTAGAAATTACAAGGGCAAAAACTTACAAAAATGGAAATAAGGATGGTTCTGTGCAAATAAGGGGAATGGACCCCCATCTTCTTCCTTGAACGCTTACAGCGTATTTCAACTGAAGGAGGACGCCCTCACCTTCGATCCAGGCGAGCTCCGACAACGACCCCGGCGGCGGACGACGAGGAAGAGGCGGCGACGACAGGTCCTATCGGCGGCTCAGCTGGTGACGCGGCGACTCTGGCCGGCAGTAAGGGTTGTCCGGCGTCGGCGATGGCGGGGGAAAAATTGGGGGTTTTCGATTGGGGTTGTTTCGGGATGAATTTTGTGAAGGGAAATGTTCCTAGGTTGATTTAGAACTGATTGAAAGAGGTTAGAAGCTTGGATGCTTGCTCCAATGGTGGAATTGAAGCCCGGAAAGGAGAAATCGCCCATTTTTATAGGGGAGTCTATGGAGAGCGGATTAGAACGAATTGAAGGCTTGTAACGCTCATATTGACTACCTCCATCAATTCTCCGCATTCAAAACGAATGAATTCGGCCATTAAGGTACCGATACAAACGAAAATGGAGGAAACGTGTGAAATTCAATGACTTCCAATTGAATCTGTTTGAATGCGTTTCTTCCAATTTAATGTGCTCGGATTACATATGAATGTGTTGGAAATTATTTTAGATTGATTCTAGGAGCTTCCATTGCGGAATTGAAAGTAAAATTGGGGCTTCAAGGATTTGACTATGGAGGAGGTTGAAGAAGAAGCTGAAATCCGGTTTCTTGTGCTGATCCGGTTCAGTTGAAAGCCTTGATCCGGTTGTCCAAATCCTAATCCGGTTTTTTTTTTTTATATATAGAGGAGTAAATGGGGAGTAATTACCCCTAATCATTCATAATAAATCACATATTATTATTACTAACAAAAATATACCAAATCACTAAAATATTAATTTAATTCAAAATAAATTCATATTTCATTAAATAATATAACACTTAATTTTATAAAACTTGTATATACCTCTTATACATGTTCACGTACAAATCCAACTTTTAATTTAAAATACTTATTTTAATAATTTACTCCAAATAACTTTATTATAATCCTCGAATAATAATATATTGTAAATCTCTTAAACAATTGTTCATAAATCATACATACTCCATTTTTTTTTGAAAAATGGTATCAAGAAGATTATTAAGATACCATTTGAAATAAAAACTAATAATAAGGTCTAGATGCTAAATAAGTCAAGGTATAAATCATTCTTATGAGATTAAGAAAAATCTCAAAAGTAATTTAATGAAAACACTTTTCAAATAAAATATTAAATAATAACTCAATGCACTTGAATCACCATTTAAATGTGTATAATAATAATAATAATTGATGAGAATTATTTTATTCAAAAAGTTAAATTTATTCACTCAAATGCAAAATGAAATACCCAAAACTTCTGCAGATTGATTCACAGCCTTGGCAGATTTGAAGCTATTTGTTTCCAGTGGGGGAAAAACCTTCAAATCTGCCAAGGCTGTGAATCAATCTGCAAAAGTTTTCTTTTATAAACTGAAATAAGAAGGCAGGTTAAAAATGCACAATTGGTGTTTGGTTACAATGAATAACGTGCACTAGTAATGCACAATTGGTGTTTGGTTACAATGAATAACGTGCACTAGTAAGGAGATTATATTGAAATTACTGAATAATATTTTTATGCCAAACAAATCCTTCATCACAAATAACCAGAGATGAAAATTTTGGCAGTAAACGAAATTATTACCCCTGCCATTAGCTTATGTCAAATGTTTTACGGCCATAAGTTTAAACCATCACTGACATATCGTGTAAACTGCCCTCCAACTTCTCCTATTTTCCCTGTAACACTACATAAATTAACATTACTCCTACTGCTGTTGGCTGCAGCTTCCACAGAAAATTTATGCTAAAGCATAGGTGGAGATCAACAACTCATACATCCGTAGCAAATTTATGCCGAAGGCAAGTGGTGATCCCTAACAACTTTTCAAAACAAGCTTGGAAGAAATAGCATGTTCAAATGGACTTCAATTTTCACACGTTCTAGAAGGGAAAACTTGAGTGGGGAAAGAAACCTCTAGCCCAAAAATCCTTGGATCACCAAAGAAAGAACGATTGTCAAATACTGCCTTGCTGGCTTTAGACAATAATTACCTACGTTGAGGTAGAGTTTATAAGAGTTCGGTCTTTTCCAAACAGCGAAACCATTAAAAAAAAGTACTAAAAGTTGACAAGATACTTACCATTACAGCAACCTTGTAGTTCAAACCAGTGATTGTGCTGCACACATGTGAAATAATGCATGATAGAGGCCAAGCGTTCCCTGACCACCATAGCTGACAAAATCTTCTCTGTTCAACCACGTAAGGTAAAGATTCCATTCAAAGTGACAGAACACCATTTTTTGTGCAAATCACAACTATAGCGAGAAATGGGAGAATATTAACCTGTCTAGGAACTAGGTCACTCTTGGAGTTTATTTGAGTGAAGACTGCCAATAAGTGAAGTATACATGGTATTGTCAGGAGTAATACCGGAAGCTCTCATCTCATCGTATAACATAAAAGCCTCATCTGACTTTCCCTCTTTGGACAATCCTGAAATCATGGTTGTGTATGTCACCACATTTGGGATTAATCCCTCACTAGACATCTGATTGAACAATTTCAGCGCCTCATCCACTTTTCCAAATGTGCATTCACCATGTATGAGTGAGGTGTATGTGTAGACATCAGGAATCAATCCCCTTTTCTCCATCTCATTTCTTTGCTCATAAGCTTCCTTCAATCGACCTTTCTTGCTATATCCATCGATTAATGCATTGTAAGTGACAACATTTGGGCCCTCTCCATCCCTTTCGATCGTTCCTAAAACCCTCTTTGCCTCAATAAGGTCGCCTTCCTTGCAGTGTATAGCAACCAAAGTTGTGTAGTTTACGGTGTTCAGAGACAAGCCCTTATCTTCCATTGAATACAACAACTTCTTTGCTTCCTCCTGGCGGTTCAATCTACAGAGCCCAGTAGCGATTGTATTATAGGCAAACACATCTGCCTGCAACCCTTTCCTCTCCATGACATCTCGCAGGTATAATGCTTCATCGACCATCCCTTTCCTACAGTAACCATCCATTAGTGTATTGAAAACCACCCGATTTAATTCAATTCCTTTGCTTTGCATCTCATTGACTAGCCTCTCAGCTGCCTCCATCTGCCCTGCCTTACACAACCCATTGATCAAAGCTCCATATGTTCGAGCATTTGGAGAAAGGCCTCTCTCAACCATTTCATCAAACAGTTGGAATGCCCTCTTCAAATCCTCTCTCATACAGCTCCATTTAATCAGCGCAGTGTACAAGTATACATCCCCTTGAATCCCTCTCTCACACATCTCATCAAACAACTCCTCTCCCTCCTTAATCTTTCCACTATTAGCATACACATCAATCAAAAGTGTGTAGGTAGCCACATTTCGCCCCACATTGTCCTTCTCCATAATCCTCAACACCTTGTGGACCTTTTCGAAATCATTCTTCTTAACATACCCATCTATCAATGAATTATACGAGTACACGTTGGGCTTAACTCCTCTTCTCTCAATCTCAACCATCAACTTCTCAGCCCCCTCAACATCCCCTTTCTTACACAGACAATCAATCACGAGCGACAATGAAAACACAGTTATCTCAACACCAGAATCAACCATCCTCTGAAACAGCTTGTACACCATATCAAACTCCTGAGATTTCTTCATTTCAACTAAGCAGAACATACAAGATCTCTCTTCGATCTCAACAGTGCCAAAGCTGGCCTCATAATCAAACACCTCCATAGCCCTACAGAATAGCTTGTTCTCCGAATAAACCCGAAGCAACATATCCCAGAACTTGTCTCTGGTTTTGGGCTCATCGGAGAACTCTTCCACCAAAGAAGCCAAATCACTAACGGAACATTTCAGAGCATCATCAATTACCATTGAATTCATCAATTTCTTCGCAACTGCAAACTTTCTGGCTCCCAACAGCCTGAAAAGCAGAGTGATGTGGGCGGTGAGATCAGGCTTTGGGGAAGAAGGGATAGATGGGGTTCCGAGTCTGTGTAATATGTTGAAGAACTGCAAGCAGGATTCAACCGGAAGCTGCGGATTAGAGAGAACCAATTGGGTAATGCTAGGGTTTATGTGAGTAAGAAGGGATGAACTCTGGAGTGCTCTAGGGCCATTGTTGGTTTCCAGAACATGGAAGATTTGATCTGCAATTGCTTGACTGTGTCTCAAACATGAGTTTGATGAATTGTTGAAGATTCTAGTTAGTTTTTGCATCCTGAATTGAAATGAATCCCTAACTTCTAGCACCAATCTGCATATTTTACGACATTATTCAGCAAGCATACAAATTTAAAATTCCAAGTCGATCCCTCTCGAATCAAATACCGAGGCCAATTATTCGCACCAAACCTAGCTCCAACAACAGTTGCAATTATTTTGAAATGAAATCTCACCGGAGCATACAGTGTGGTGCTGAATCGGTGGAAAATGGGGGTACGACGGTGGGTTGAGCCGTTGATCGGTGGTGCAGCGCGCAGTGTAGCTGAAGAAGACGAAATTACGGCGGCTAATTTGCAAATTCCCCCTTCTAACTTTTTTAGGGTTAGGGTATTCTTGCAGAGAATGATTTGGGAATTTGATTGCGAATTGGTTCCAACTCTCTCAATCAGTGAACTCCTGCTTTACTCTTTTCTGTCAAAATAGGTGCTGTTAAAAAATCTGCATTTTTTCACTTTGCTGTAAGAGGACGAAGAGGACGAAGAGATTGGAATGACTTACGGATGGTGTTAGAGAACGGTTTGACTGGAGAACTCGAATCTGGATAGGGAAGGAGAATCAAATCAGTGAAGATCGAAGAGAAGGTAAGGAAAGAGAAAGTGGCGTCGAAAAGGAATTCGAACAGGATGAATAAAATGAAAAGACCGAACTGTACATTGAAACAAAAAAATACGGAGTACTCCATAGTTTTAAATGGAAACTTTGAAGGGCAAATACGTCAATATACCTCTGATCATTTTTGGGCCATCGATCAAACCACTCACTAATGATGGACGGTCAAGATTACCTAATTTTTTTTTTTTGCGAAACCAACCCCCATTTCGGAGATGGTGTATGTAAATATAAGTGAGAATATGCCCTAAGAGGCGAGTACAATCATAGCAATGCCATGAAATGAACATAAAGCATGCCGAAACATCACGCAGGATGTCCGACCATACTATCACATAGGACCCATTAACTTATAAACATAAGCCCTACAAAGACTGAACCATAGACAATGGAAAATTGTCATGCAAGAGCCTAAATACATGTGTAATAATCAATCGGGCAACAACATCCGTATGCATATAGTTATTATCAAACACCAAGGCATTCCGTGCATGCCACAAGTAGTACACCATGGATGAGAAAGCAAAGCGCTTGGCCTGGTCCCGGACACCACTTCCTTTAACGCACCTCTTCAACCAACTAAGCCCACAAGCAAGCGTTGTGATCGTGGATGTAAGACTGAACCTCTCTCGGACAATGTCCCACACCTCCATGGAATATGGGCACTCAAAGAAAACATGGTCATGCGTCTCTAGCTCTTCATCACAGTAGCGACAAGAGTGCTCTATATCCAGGAAGTATAATCGATCACAGGTGGAGAGGCGACCTAAAGTAGCAAGCCACAACACGAACATATGTTTGGGTGTATTATGTTCCACCCAAACCTCTTTAACCCAAGGCACCTTAGGCTCCTTGACTCTAAGCGCATCATAGGCCCTTGAAACACAGAACTTGTCGGCTTCACACCAAGACTCCAATAGATCCTCAACGGTTTGGTCTCTACCGTCAATAGTTGCAACCTTGTCCCGGGCATCAAGGACGGCTTTAATCAGTGGCGAGTCACGCCTTTGCACAATCCAGTCTGATGCATCAACTACCTCCAAATATCGGTGATGAACCCACCTGACCCACAAGCTGTCACGGAGAGATACTATATGCCAATAATGCTTAGACATAAAGCTCAAATTCCAGGTGCGGATGTCCTTAAGACCAATGCCACCTTCGCTTCTAGGAAGACAAACCTTCTTCCATCTAACTTTCGGCTTACTCCATAGAAACTTCCGGCATAAAGCTTCAAGTTTCATAATCACAGCATATGGTATTGGAAGCAAAGATAGCCAGAATCCTTCACATCCTTGCAATACCGACACTATAAGTTCCCTCCTCCCAGCGAAGGAGATGCTCTTCTTGGCCCAAGCGCTAAAATGCCGACCAATCTTGTCAATAAGCGGTTGGTAATGCAGCACACGGAGGCCATTGGGGCTGATTGGAATGCCCAAATATCGAAAGGGGAATGAACCTTCCCTAAACCCAGTAGCAGCAAGAATGGTTGCCCTTTCTAAATCTGGAACAGATGCAAGGAAGACCGACGACTTGGACAAATTTACCTTGAGGCCGGATACCTCCTCAAAAGCCTTCAAACAGACCATGAGAATCTGAACGGATGCCAATTCCCCTCGACAAAACATTACAACATCATCCGCAAATATAAGGTGAGAAAGCCGCAACTGTCCACAATTCTGATGGAATCGAAAATCAGCCCGGGAGGTCTCCTTCTTTATCATCCTTGACAAAAACTCCATGCATATGACAAATAATAATGGTGAGAGAGGGTCACCTTGCCGTAAGCCCCACTTGCCCCGAAAGAAGCCATATATACCGTGATTGATCTTGATAGAATATGAAGCGGTAGTAACGCATTCCATTACCCAAGAAATAAACTTGGGTGGAAGCCCGATCTCCCTCATAGCAAATCTAAGAAAACTCCATGAGATGGTGTCATAAGCCTTAGCAAGATTCACATTAAGAAAGCAACGCCTAGTATCCCGCTTAACATTGTACCGACGGAGTAACTCTTGCACAAGAAACACATTGTCGAACATAAGACGGCCAGCGACAAATGCATTTTGGGCCTGATCTATAACACCTCCAAGGCACTTCCCAAGTCTAGACGTCATTACCTTAGTGATGATCTTATATATAAGATTACAGCACGCAATCGGACGGAAGTGTTCCACTCGACATGGGCTGTCCACCTTCGGAATCAAGGCAATAGTAGTGTGATTAAGTTGACGAAGGAGTTTCCCATTATGAAAGAACTCCTTCACCGCAGCACACACCTCACCACCCACAATCTCCCAAGACGCCTTGTAGAACCTAGCCGAATAATCATCGGCCCCGGGGCCTTCTCATCCCCCATGGACCACAACGCTTTCTTTATCTCAGCATTAGAAACCGAACTTTCCAACATGGCACCATCCTCCGGGGGAACCGTGGCTCCAAGAGCAAACCTCCGGCTTAAATCCCCCGATACCTCCACATCCGTACCAAATAGAGAGTGAAAGTACGAAATAAACTCATTACTAACCTCGGACTCAGAAGTCGTCCGTCTCCAATCGGCTTTCTCAATTGACGTGATGACCTTCTTCTTCCCCTTAGCACGCATCAAAGCATGAAAATATTTAGTTCCTCGGTCGCTTTCCAAGATATACTTAGCCTTCGCATTTTGCGAGAGGAACGACTTCTCGGCATTATGAAGACGCTGGGCTTTGATCTTGGCTCTCTCGACAATGTCACGAATATCCATGGCATCCGGATGAAGACGGAGGTCATCCAATGCCTGGGCATACTCTCGCTTAGCCTTCTCCGAGCGAGAACAAATCTGACTAAACTCCCTCATATTCAGCCCTTTGAGAGGTGCTTTCATACCCTTCAGGAGCTTACAAAGCCTAAATTAGTACGAGCCTCTAACATTAGTCGTCCACTTCTCCCGCATTATGCGCTCGAAGTCCTCATGATCTGCCCACATATTATAGAATTTGAAAGAATGGCTTTGGCGAGAAGACTCCTTACTCAACGTTGTGACCGAGAGCTTGTGGTCCGATAGCAACCATTCATCCATAAACTCCGTGGAGCACGTAGTATCAATATGCATCCATGCATCATTGACCAACACCCTATCAAGCCTGCTCCAAATGGTCTTGTTTGTCCAAGTGTAAATGCTCGAGCTCATAGATCCTGCATCCGCAAGTCCAAGGCTTTGACAAGCATCTATCATATCCTTGCACTCATACATACTAACGGGTTCACCATTTATCCTTTCATCCGGCGCCATGACATTGTTAAAGTCTCCGGCAATAATCCACGGAAGATTAAACTGACCAAAAAGATCCGTAATAGCCTCCCAAATACTCCTTCTCTCCACCACCGTGTGAAGACCATAGACATAACAAATACCAAAATTCAGCCCTGAGGTTCTACACCGAGTCAATCCAGCAATGTGTTGCGATGAAATACCACACACATCAAAATCAGTCAACAAAGGATCCCAACAAACCAGCATCCTACCACGCACATGCATGTGAAAGTTTGATACAAACCTCCACCCATCTGACAAAGAATCCACAAAAGCTTTGCCCTCTGCATCGCTCTTGAGTTTAGTCTCAAATATACCACAAATATTAGCCCTACTATCCCGAATTACCTTCCGAACATCACTTTGTTTCGGGGGATGATTAAGCCCCCTAACATTCCACGAAAGGATAATCATGATTGCACATTGCCGTGCATAGCTTGTCCAGATCCACCTTGACCTTGCCGACCACCCTTGTTGTTATTCGCATCCTTCCTAGCCTTCTTCTTAGCCGACTTAGACATATATGTTTTAAACTGCCCACCCCCATGCTTACCACCATCTCCTCTAACCTCGGCAGAGTAATCCGATGCGTCGTCATCCTCCTCAACCCGGGTAGTCTCCTCCTCCGACGAAGTCTCATCCGGAACTGATTTATCGCCTAAATTCGGGTTTTGATCATGAATATTGGAAGCTCTTGTATTGTGTTTCCCACCCATGTTCTCACCATGTATATCACTCTCAATATTTGTGTGGTGTGCATCGCTGCTCCCAACGTCATTGTTAGAAGTAATTGCATCATCATTCACTAGTGTTTCCCCATTCCCATGATCAACATTCTCATCACCCCTAGGATAATCAGTTCCATCACGAGCCTCGTTGTTGGAGGATATCTCACCCGAGGTTCGGGACATTGGACCCTTCTCGTTAGAGTCATCCGATGGTGGTACCTTGTTACCATCCTTTCCCAATTTGTCACCCTTCCCGGTCGACTTATCACCCCTCCGAGTATCACTCCTTGGGGCCTTGGAATCCCTCCTATTACTAACCCCCACTTGTGGCCGCTTCTCCAAGAAAGAACATGAAGTCGCATCATGGCCAAATGCACAACAGTGCTTACAATACGGTGGCTCATTTTCGATCAGCAACTTACAAACAATACATTCTCCATCCTCAAAGTAAATAGGGATCTCTCGAACAATCTCATTAGCAAAGTTGAGTTCCACCAGGACTCTAGCATAATTACCTCTCTTTCGATCCTCCGTGACTTTATCCATAAATAACGGCTGGCCAGCATAGGATGCCAACCGAGCAAGAGACTCCGAGGTCCAATAGGTTCTAGGTACTCCATAGAAACGAATCCAGAGTGGGATTGTAGCTATATGCTTACGGTTGAAGGTAAACTTATCAGGAATTGGCTTGAGTATAAGCGGCTTTCCGTGGATCAAATATGGACCACCCTTCAACACCTCATTGCAATCGGCCTCTGACTCAAAAGTAAAGATCATCCATCCGGCTTCAACTCTAAACCGACACTTAACACCCCAAGATTTCTTTAGTTCATTGATAAGAAAGTTACCTGGGTAGAAGCCAACATATTTCCCCAACAAAGACCATCCCCAAACTATCTCAATGGGAAGAGCTTCAGCACGAGTGAACATAAGCTTCTCCGTTGGCTTCACATACTCTAGTTTACCTCCAAGGCCAGTGTTCATGAATATTTTCGGAGATTTTCGTGCCCAAGCATTAGTCTGAACTATTCCATCAGCCTTAAATGATGAGCTACCAATATTGACTTTCGTATTAGCATCAGTAGGCTTAGGATTGCTGAACTCCAGGTTCTGGCCGCTACCACTAGGCCCCTGGGGCATAGCCTTGTCACCACCAGTGGAGCTTTGATCAACATCGACTGCCTGTTCCTTATCGCTGCCAGCGGTACCAGGTGCTTTAGACACTTCTCCCCCGCTCCCCGTGCCTTGCGAGCCAGTCCGGGTGCCCATATCTGCACGAATGTTGCGAACCTTCTCCTGACGAACCCTAGCATCACACGACTTGCTCCGAGTCCCATGAGAACCCCAATACCTTGAGGTTCCTCGCAAAGGAGGATAGTCCTCGTCCTCATCAGCATCTGAGAGGACAGTACGCTCATGCCCGACATGTACCTCAGCAATGTCTTGACCATTGATCTTCGATCCCGTCTTTGCATTCGAAGATTCACCACCATCCTTTTTCATGGATGAAGCCTTAGTCTTAGCCTTACGAGGAGGCTTCTTAGCATTCTTGGCACCCTCACCATCAGCAATAAGGTGTTCAACGTCAATCTTGGGATCATTCTTAAGCACCTTAGTATCAGAATGCCCTTTATACTTGCTCGCCATGATGAGCACACAAGAACCACCAGCCACGATGGCTGTGGTCAGAGGAACCTCCCTCAGACCGCCGAAGAAGCAGGTTTACACGGTTACAAGAAGTTACTAGACGGTTAAGAGAGGTTATAGGCGGTGTCTGAAATTTGACGTAAAGGGAGAATGGCGGTTTCCGGCGTGGAACAGGGGTTGAAACCACCAATCCTAGCCACGGCTCCTTCGAGAGGATAGGAACCGAGCAAGAAACAAGGTGGTCGTGAGGACCGACCTCGCCGGATCAGTGATCGGAATCAAGACCCGCGTTGATGGAGAACGGCGTGGAACAGAGTTTTTATCGAATCCAAGATTACCTAATTTTAACTATTATAGTGAACAGGATTTATAATTTTATACGTATCCCATATGTCACTTACTCATTCAGTCATTTTGAATGTGCTTGTTTTAACGGTGCTTGTTCACTTGTTTTTAACATTGCTTATTCGTTGTCTAATTTTCAAGTTGTGTAAAAATGGAGGATGACAATAACTAGAAAGACTATAACTTGGATCGTATAACCGAAATCGTAATTGAACTTGTGTTTTGTTTCAAATCTATGTATTTGTTTGCAACAAGTGTGTTTTGTTTCAAACTTTCACATTTGAGATTATGTGTAGATTTTGGGTCTTTTGTTGTATAATTCCCAATTTGAACACAACCAAGCTCAAAACGAGCAACCAAGCAAATGAGGTCGTACTCAAGCTCAAAAGAATGAGCTAAACAAGCTCGAGCTTGAGCTCGGCTCGAGCACCATTCCAAACTCATGAGCCGAGCTCAAGCACCTGTTTGAGCTCGTTTTCATATGGAACTCGAGCTTGAGCTCAACTCGTTTACAAAACGAACCGAGCTTGAACACCAGCTACTCGAGCTCGTTTGCTTGTATATCAATCCTAGATAGGTTTTCACCATGGTGAACTCGTCCTCACAAGTGTAATTCTCCTCTCTCGTCCGCCATTTTCAGAAACATGAGGAAGCGTTCTCCGTACTCTTAAGACCTTCACGAAGGTTCGGTCTGAGAAGCGTGAGCTTTCTCTCTCCTCTTCCTTCTCTCTCCTCTTCAATTTGATAGTCGATCAGTCAAGTTCCATCGATTTGAAGGGCTAGGGTTTCATGGCTTATGTGAATATATGGCATTGTGTCCTACTTATTGATGAGGTTAGAGTTGGAGAATGTTAATTTGAAACTGTATATTGTTAAAGATCTTCTAGCAATCGATTTCGTCGCATTCTTTTCTAGATATGTGTTTGAAGATCTTCTTTTGCTTTATGTGATTTGATTTGATTGCAGCACAAGATGATATGAATTCATGTTCATTTTATTGCTATGCTTATTTGGTACGTATAAGAAGCCGGTAGGGATGTTATTCGAGCCGAACGAGTTGAGATTGACATGTTCAAGCTTGGTTCGTTTATTAAACGAGCCGAGCCGAGCTAAATTTTTAAACGAACTTTATTTTTTAGATCAAGTTTGACTTGTTTAGCAAATGAACGAGCCGAACTTTCAACTGGGTTTAAAATTCTTTTCATTCTCGGCTTGTTTAGGTAAGGGAACGAGCTCAAGTCGAGTTTTTTTTTAGTCGAGCTCGAGCTATTCGATAAGTTTATATAACAATCCTAGAAGCCGGTATGAGTTCACGTGGTGTGACGACTTAATGCTTTGATTCATATGTCATGTATAAAGTTTCAAGATATTAAAGAAAATGGTTAATTGTATAGAAACCAGCAATGGGAAAGAACAGACATAACCATTGTGGATGGTCTAACAGTAGCTTAGAACCTCTTTGGGAACAGAGGGGAGCCTAAAACCGCAGACTGGGCAGTTGCAATGTTCAAGGAACCAGATCAATATGCAGCTATGGCTGTGAAAAACATGAGAGCAAGGCAGCTGTATGGCCTTCTCGTAACCGATTGTGAACTCCTCCAAGCAGAACACACAACTGCTAACCCTCTCCTTCACTTGTGGCGTGATGGTCACAAACTCCAATGCCTCCAGGGCTTCTTGAGACATCGGCACGTAGTCGCCATCATCATCCTCATCGTCGTCCTCGTCGTACTCGTACTCGCCATCGCCCACAGCCTCATCCGCGGCTACTTGTGCCTCGTAATTGTTATGCTCTTCCACATCAGGCTCCATCTCCATCCATCTTCTTAATAGGTATCCAATTCCATCCTTTATATTAAAAAAACTCATACTCATTAACATCCAAATTCCAAATCGAATCATTCCGTTGGAATAGTTTGCCGAATACAAACCCTAGCGGGAAAAGGAGTCGAAATCGTATACCACTTCCCAGATATGATCGTTCTCTATTTAACAAAATCGAGAGTATATTTATATACCGATGGCAATTCCTACCCCCACCCAATCTTTATCATCCATCAACAATCTCTATTATTGTTATTATTATATCGATGTACTATTTACCTTGTACGATATTCTTATATATTAATATCAACGTACCAAAAAAAAAAATCTTATATATCAATATCATCATAATCATCTTTTTTTTTTTAAAAAAAATAATCTTATGTCTATCTATCTATGTCTATCTATCTATATCTATCATCAATCACTAACATTATTTTTTTTTAATCTATATCTAATCCTTTATTTTTTATAATTATTTCATCATTGTTTAAAATAAAACTATTATCATTATATGCAAAATTCTACTGTATCTATATACAAAAAAAAATGCAAATATATCTAATTTATTATAAGCTTTCCTTCTATATATAAAAATACTAGGTAGAAGGCCGTGCGATGCACGACTTTATATGTGATTTCACCTCTAAGCTTCTCTATTTTTAACAAATTTTGAAAATGAGAAGGAAAATGGAATCAAAATGGTGGCAAATGAAGTTACTTACAGTTGGAAGAGCAATTAGTGGTAGGACTAAAGGTAAGAATTGATATGTAATTACAATCACCAATCTTAGCTACGACATCCCATTAAAGCAATTAGGCTGTGTTTGACAGCAGATGGAGATTGTGTAGATTATTGAGATTATCGTAGATGTTAAGAGATGAAAATAGATTGCGTAGATTAATGAGATTTTTGTAGATGTAAGGAGATAGAGATTTATTTGTGCAGAAATCTTGAAATGGTGTTTGGTTGACACAAGATTGTAGTGTATTTCAAAGCTACGAAATAACCCATATACCCCACTTTTTTTACAGGCATATACTGCAATCAAAAATTGAAACTGATTTTCGGATAAGGATCCTCTCCTAATACAACTCTCCTAATATTTACCTAATAATGTATTCTCGTCCATCTAAAAAATTAAAGGGGTCGAGATCTAATCTTCTTTTAACTTAAATGGATTTAGCCTAATCCTCTACTAATTTCCCTATCTCCCTCACTGTAATCGTTCATCCTCCACCGCTCCTCCCGGAGCCATTCTCGCCATCCTTCACAACCCATCGATCCCCGCATTCTCTTAATCCAGATCCTCTCCATTCGACCG
This sequence comes from Persicaria tinctoria, assembly GCA_037127255.1. NCBI lineage: Eukaryota > Viridiplantae > Streptophyta > Magnoliopsida > Caryophyllales > Polygonaceae > Persicaria > Persicaria tinctoria. The sequence continues at coordinate 2,507,937 of JBANSL010000019.1, read as the reverse complement.
TCGTCAACCTGCTGCAACTCTGCAAGCCATCGGGTGGCAAACCAATATTGTCCTCCCACAACCCATTTGAGGACCTCTCCCATCCGATATATAGCACTTGCACTCGGATTTAAGAAGAAGATTCTTGAATACTATTTGAATTGACTAATGAACTCATGATCCTCATAAATCATATCTTAGTTGAATGCATTCTTATCCATATATTAAACGTAATTGACAATCATAATATTAAACTCCCGCCTTGATGCTTCAGTTATTTTTTGGTAGAAATGCTTATGTTCTTTGATATAAGTTAATGTAGTACTAGAATCAAATGTTAAATTCCTTCAACTGAATACTCAAATATTTTGGTACAAGTGTAATCTCAAATGATAGGCAACCCATTATGTACAAATCATACCATTATTTAACTGCAAAACTTCATCCCTAACTACCGGAGATTATGGAAATTGATAATTAAAGAAAGTGTCAATGTTTTAATCGATGTGAAGGAGGAAAGAGCTATGACATTTGATGAGTACAATGGGTCGGTCCTTGATCCAATGAGATGCGGGCGGACGAAGATTTGCCATCCCATGGCCTGCGGGAGGTTGACGGCGATCGGAGAAGATCCAAATTAAGAAAAGGTACGAATGGTTGTGAGGGGCAGGAATGATGGCAACGGGTTGTGGAGGAACAACGATTGAAGCGAAGGAGATGGGGAAATTAGTAAATGATTAGGGTTATGTTAGAGAGATTAGATCTTCACCATTGAATTATTTGAATGGATGAGATTACATCATTAGGTAAATATTATGAGATTTTTATAAGGAGAGGATCCTCGTCCCTGATTTTCCATGTCGCAGTTGCATGTCATTTCTAAATATGCAAACACTTCCATATCATCTCCGCTAATATGGGTTTCATTGATCAGATAGGTTCCTCAGATTATTAATTTCATGTCCTTTCACCAATTCAGGATCTCAAACTGCAAAGGCACAAAACAATTTCAATTTTGTGTCATTTAACATATGCAGGAGCCAGGAACTCAAACTGCAAACAAACTTCACAATTTCATCGTCTGGTATGTCGTTTCCATATTTGGGGGTTCAAGCTATTCGGATTTGGGGATTTAGGGTTTTCAGATTTGAGGGTTTAGGGTTTGCACAATGACAATGCCGAAGACGGCCGGTTGGGGGTTCGACGGGAGAGGTGGAGGAAATGGGGGTTTTTGGTCTGAAACAACGCCGGCAATGTGTGGGGGGTTACGGGTTCGTCGGCGCCAGATCTGCCGCTGTCGAAGCAAGGACGTGGCTTCTTCGTTACGCCGCCACCGTCGGCTGCTGTCCGTCCCCGCCAGGCCCCGCCTTCAGCTTTCTTGGCCGCCCATCTCCAGATCTTTGCGCCCCGACACGCTCGACCACCCAAAGCTGCCACCTCCTGAAGCCGTCGGCCGTCGTTGAACCTAAACAATGAAGGGAGATCGGAGGGAGAAGAGGAACTCACCTGGGTTTTCGAAGACGACGATGGAAGTGGAGGAACACTGTTTGAAGATCTGAAATAAAGGGAGCAATTGTGTGGAGTGACGAGGGGCAATTTTGTGAGATATAAATCTCCACAATCCCCTAATCTCCATAATCTTGCCCTCCCAAGATTATTTTTTCATCAGTTTTTCATCTCCTGTAATCTCCACAATCTCCACCATTTCAGTGCAGCCGAACACCAGTTGAGGAGATTGTGTTTTTTTTTTCATCTGCTACCATCTCCTAATCTAGTGCAGCCGAACACGGCCTTAGTTGGACTTTGATGATTAAAGCTTATGTTGATAGCCACCAATCTATCGACGCTCGCATTCTATAAAATCATATGGTTTCATAGTCATTAGAGCTCAAACTTGATATTTGTCATTGCCTTGTGTGAATAAGTGCTGTGGTCGATTGGGGGCAATGGAGGAGGGGAAGCAAGTTCATGGGCTGGCTTTGAAGATTGGCTTGACAGACGATGTGTTTGTCGATGAGAGTTTGGTTAGTATGTATTCTAAGGTCGGTGATTTGGTGTCTGCAAAAAGAGTGTTCGGTAGGATGGGGAAAAATGGATTTGGTTTGTTGGAATGCATTGATGGATGGATATGTCAAAAGTGGGAAAATTGAGATTGCAGGTAAGAAGTTTGAGGAAATGCCTAAGAGGACGCCGTTTGTTGGACTATACTGGTTGATGGGTACTCGACGTGTGGTAAACTTGATGATGCTAGAGAGATATTTGATAGTATGCCAATTCGTAACTTCATTTCTTGGAATGCCATGATTAACCGATATATGAGATCAGGAGATTCTGGATCCACAGTATATTGAAGTTGTAGAGATGTTTGTGATGATGATGGAGATGGGGCTGTGTGTAATCATGCTACATTAGTTAGCATGTTTGCTGCTATTTGAGGATAGGCTGTTGTTGGGATAGGGAGATGGGCTCACTCGTTTATGCGCAAAAACGGTTGTGGTACTGATGGACCATCAGTGATGGTACATCATTGATTGACATGTATTCGAAATATGGATCTATTGATGATGCTTTGAAAGTTTTTAGCACAATAATGAACAAGAAGGCAGGGCATTGGACTGCTATTGTTGTAGGATTATGGTCTTAACGCTGTCGAATCAGGCTCCTTGTCTTTCTGTGTGCACAGAAGAGGAAAGAAAACCGTTAAACCGCAAATTAAGTTTGCTTATTGCAAATCGAAATTGTATGTACATTGACAAATTCGATACCTGATTGGTTTAGTTTCCAAGTTTGAGAAGAATGTAGAAGAGGAAAGGCATAAGTGGAGCCGCTTGCAAGCATATGATATGTGGATATGGAACACTTTTTACTCTAATCTTCATTCTGTTAAGCATAAAAAACATTCATATCTTGATACCTTGACGAGATGTGAGACTTGCCATGATTTATATCGAAGCGTTG